>OY728146.1:230101282-232740868 GCA_963277665.1 Viscum album
TATTAATGATTAAGATAGTGTCATAGAGGCTTAAAATGAAAATAAATACAATCTTATGCATGGAATACACTAATATTCTTAAAATATTGTTTTACTGCCTTTTGATGGCAAACCATTTTTGAATATATATTTTGACAATTTTATAAACTGTGTTTGTCAAAATAAACTTATCCTTTATGATTGGGACATCAAAATTTACCTTGTGTGAATCTTTGGTATTTTTCTGACAATGTTCATTTTTTAATGAATAGTGAAAAATACTGCATTTTACATCAAAACTGCTTTTTAATATAATTTATTTATATGATTAGATTATGTTTTTAATTGGTTTTGAAGTGAAATTAGAATATATTTTTACCATTTTATCCAATGGTGGTCATTGGAATCAATTTTAATTTGAAATTAGACTTAAACTGGTGTCAATCTTTTGATACTTATTGTTTTGTAAAAACACGCTATTTGCTCTGGCAGCGGGAATTAATTATTAAATTAATTAATGTGACTTATATGATTTGAATTTTGTAAAATAGACTTCATTTTTGAATTCGGAATATCAAATATAGCTCAGGGTGAATTTTTGGTAATTTTCTGAAAAACTTCAATTTTTGATGAATAGTGAAACCACTATGTGGTAATCAAGCAAACTGATTTTTCAGTTAAATGAAAGTTTACCACTAATGTGTATTGAATTTTGAATTTTGAAAATCCGACATACATGGTTGTCATTAAGAAGTAAAATGTGGTTCAATGAGATTAAAATAATTTTTGGTGAATAGTAACTTTTTTTCATTAATCGCGATTAGAGGTAATTAGTGTAGTTTAAGGTAAAAATGGTATTATAAGAATGTGAAAACACCATGACACTTGTCCCAAACCTATTGGGTGAGTCATGGCCGACCAAGACAAGCCATGGGCCAACTTGGGGACCCCATGGAGCCACTTTAGTTTTAAAATGACATTAATATATTTTTATTTAATGTTAAAGTGAAAATGACACTAACATAAATTGTTTTACTAAAATAATTTTTGAGTGGGTTTATACAAGTCCAAATTTTGATTTTAAATAATAATTGGAAGGATAAAAAGATTTCCTACATCATAGTAGTTTTTTAATAATTTTTAGACATTAAATAAATTAAATTATATATGAAATAATAATGATGCAGTGATGACATCATTATTTGACGATTTAAATAAAATGGAAAGATAATGTTAAATATATGAACCACACATGTCCAAAACTTATTGGATGGGTGGATTTCGAACCCTTATCACCTTATCCACGAATTATTGCAACGTGGGACCTTTTAAAACCGAAACACATTTTCAAATAAAGTAATATTTCATTACTTTCCAAAAGTGCCCCTCCTCTCCTCTTATAAAAGGCCCCCACCTCTACCCCATTTCACACACTTCTCAAGCCTTTGGCTCTGCCAAACCCTGCCCAATTACGCTCTCCACATCCCTCTCCTCATCCTAGAGGATTCCCTTTGGGCAGAATCCTTTCAAAGGAATCCTTTAGGCTCAAATCAAAAGGAGTTACACTTTTAAAGGTAATTCATTCTCTCTTGTTCATTTGTTTTATTTTGCTTCTCCAACCCTCTAAACTCTTTTTATTTACTTCTTTTGTAACAACACCAGTATCTTCAATATACTAGAATGTTGTTATAATATTTATTTGAGATACACTCTCACACAACTACATCAAATGGTTAAAGAACATACGGTTTCCGTGGATGGAGAAATTCTGCCTCCCGAAACGATGATTGTTCAATACTCATTTAACACCTTCAAGGGTGGCCATTATGATGTCACTATTATTATATATGATATATAATATGTTTATGTTTTCTTTAAGCTTCTGTATTTTTCATTTTTGGCATACCTTTATGGTTTCCATTATGGGTAAACACGATATCTTCATTTAAGGAAGTGCGGACTACCGCCCCCTAAAAGTGATGTGATTCGTTAATGCCATATGTGGGACGTGTAAAGGATGGATTTAAAGTTATTATATATGATGTTATACTGGAATTATAATATACCTCTATATCATTATTATTTCTTTCCATTAAAGTATGACATAGAAATGAAAGTAGCGTTCATGCGTACGTACGGCTTACCGTCTCCATGAACGGTGCATTTCATTTCTTATCCCCAAATGTAATGTACTATTAAAATTACATGTATATAATGTATATATATAATTAATGATATATCTAAATGATGAATATAATTCTGGAATTAAAATATACATACCTCTCATTTAGTTTTAATTCCACTAATATGACAAAGAAATGAAAGTAGCGTTCATGCGTACGTACGACTTACCGTCTCCATGAACGGTGCATTTCATTTCATACCTCTAAATGATTATGTAATATTATAAATACATGTATATGCTGGATATATATGATACAAATTATATACAAACCAGGAATTTCATTCTGGATATAAAGAACTTTTGACCACATGAACAACATGTAATTGTAAGAAGTCAACTTTCGA
The DNA here is from genome assembly GCA_963277665.1 of Viscum album. Taxonomy (NCBI): domain Eukaryota; kingdom Viridiplantae; phylum Streptophyta; class Magnoliopsida; order Santalales; family Viscaceae; genus Viscum; species Viscum album. Next base: position 230,103,791 of record OY728146.1, read on the forward strand.
CTTAAGAACCAAATATTGACAAAACAAACATTATTAACTTAAATGGTTACATAATGTTTATAACATGGCAATAAGTGATATAAAAAGAATAATGAACTTTAAAAAGGTTCTTAATCAAGTATAAATTAACTCAAGTTTATTATTCAGGACGTTAAAGAACGATCGAGTCACGTCGGACCCAAGGTAAGGGACTTCGCCTCAATCTCCTTTCATTGAGGCATATTTCGTTTTATACACAACTTTCTTTTATACGGTGTATAAACTCCTTTGACTTTTACTTTTATACAAAAGGAATCCTTTTCTACAAAGCGTTTTACTAAACGACAAAAAGGAATGTTTTTTTTAACATACGCGGTGACAATGACTTTTTCCGCCGCCACGAGTATTATTTGGTCATTGGCTTCCTCAACAAGCCGTAATGTTTTTTAAAATAAAATAAATACCATATACTCTTTTATGTATTTTGGTATTGAAAATGGTTTTGATAAAGGATTCTATTATGATATATTGTGATTGAAATGTGGAAATGTTATCATTCCTTTATATTGGTTTTATGTTTTATGATTTTATACTGGTACTTGGACATTTTAACGGGTGGTTACGTTATAAACCATATGACGGGTGGTGCCGTGAATACCAGGACGGGTGGTTACGTTATAACCTCTAATGCATTGGGTATGGAAGTCGGCCGTATGGCTATTCCATTAAGTATGTATGGAAATTGGCCGTATGGCTATTTCATTAAGTGATATGTGTGGAAGTCAACCGTATGGTTATTCCACTTAAGTATGTTTATGTCCCAAGTTACCTTTATATATTCTATGTGTTTTTATATGGGTTTTATGGTAATCCTTTGGTTACAAAAAGGTAAGTAATGATACTTTATTCAGTGAAGATTTTTTTTTACTACTTTATGAAGGTGAAGGTATTACTTTTATAGAGTATACATGGTTTACTTGATTTTGAAAAACTAACAGTTTTCATTCTTTTTTGTATCCCTTACTGAGCTTTTTATGCTCACCCAAAGTTTTTCAAAATGTTTTTCACAGTACTTAAAGTGGAATAAGGTCAAGGATGGGATCAAGGGAATTTCATGCTATCTAAAACATGGAATCTAGACATCTTTCTTTTTAAGAGTTTTTATTTTATGGAGACTTAGTAGAAGTGTCTACTTTGTAATCTTTTAAGATGTAATAGTTATGTTCTAATTCTCTAAAACTCTAAACCTGAAAAGATCCTCAATGTGAATTATTCATTTAATTCAATATTAAGTAAGGTTTAAGGCTGGGGCCTTATAGATACACCTGCCAGATATCCTCTTACACGACCAGGATGTTCGGGCCTTCCCAATGCTGCAAATAAAATATCTTCCCTCCCAGTAGTTGTAAATGTCCCCTCTGAACTCTGATCCTCAAGAGAGTCCTATATTAATTAATTGAACATTTCTGTAATGACTGAAACTTATATGAAGAAAAAAGTTAAATTAAATAAATTAAATAGATATCTTACAATCCTCTCAGCTACGATACTCGATTCTTCCAAAAGATATTACCCTTTTTTCCCTTCCGATCCTCTTCCATTTTTCATCTAGATGGAGGGGATGGAGGGGCCACCTCTCCAGAGCTTGAAGACTCTGCTCTTAGTTGTTGAAATTTTTTCGCTATCATTTTTTCTTCCAATAATGTATACCCTCCCTGAGATAAACTATGAGGGTATACATTTTTAAATTGGATCTCCTGATGAGCTTTCCTTGTTTGCTGTAATTTAAGAATAATAAATCATTAAAAAAACATTAATAAAATCATTTATATAAGAATGTTTATAAAAGTTTACATTGCCCTTACTAGAAATGACTCTTTTTTTCTACTTTCAAAAAACTGTCTCCATGTGTCTTTATCTATAAAAGGATATATACAACATGGATTGTCATGACTCCTATGACCATAAATGAAATTGGATGAGAGGGTTGATTTTAAATCCCTCCATCTCCTGGCAGCCAACAATAAGCATTTCTTCCTGACTCCTCCAGTGTCAGGAATATCAAATGTCATCTGATAAAGAAGTGGTTAAACATATTATATATACTAGAAACCTTAAAATAATGGTCAAACAATGACAAAAGATCTTATCAAAATCGTCTCCCACAACTGAGAGATAATCTCTTTATCCACACCTCTTCAATCATCATACAGAATGCTTACTTTGGTCTTAGCCTGAGTTGCAACAAAAATCTTAAAATCTTTGGCATTCGGACCTCTAGGAATATCATCATCATCAAACTCAACTACTATCCTCTGATCCTGCGTATGGGCAAGTGATAATTTTGGTAAACGTGTGCACCCACGTTTACCAACCTTTGAACTCTTTGTCGTAATAGGAGCATGTGAATGTTCATCCCCAGAGGTATGACCAGCAATATGATCCTCTCCAGAATCATGTGGTTGATCATCTGAATGATCTGTCATTATCCTTCAAATCAAAAAAACAAACGTCAGTTCACAAATATACAGATGCAAATATTTTAATACTACTGTAATCAGAAAATAGAAAAGTGTACTAGGTTACATAATAGAAAACATTGGTAATATGGTAAACATGTTAAACAATGGTAAAGATGGAAAATATGTTCAAGATGGTCAAGATGGTCAACATGGTAAAAAATGGAAAAAATGGTAAACCTGGTAAACATTGTAAACATGGTAAAGTAATTGTCAGTGAACAAATATACAAATTCAAATATTTTAATACTACTATAATCAGAAAATAGAAAAGAGTACTATGTTACATAATAGTAAACATTGGTAATATGGTAAGCATGTTAAACAATGGTAAAGATGTCAAAGATGGTCAAGATGGTCAAGATGGTAAAAATGGAAAAAATGGTAAACCTGGTAAACATTGTAAACATGGTAAAGTAATTATCAGTGAACAAAAATAAGCATTTTAAAATTCATGTAATGGTTATAAACATGATAAAGTAAACTAAACAAACTTAAAACAAACAAAAAATATACTTATTTTATTTTAAAACATGTTTTAATAAATAAAAAACTTACAATATCTAACATTTATGGAAAAAATAAATGTAAACAAGAAATAAACATATGTTACCTATAATTTTAGGAATGTACAGATGGATTATTTTCCCAAATTCCTTCGTCGTGATCGTTCCTTATGGGACAAACTATGTCTTCAACATGATCGTCATTATGTTCTGTTAATATTTCCATTGAAGTAGGGATCTCACATAAATCAGCATATTCATCAAGTTCATCCTCACCAACATATTGTTTTTCCCTTGTAAAACAACAGCCCACTGCATATCTGATTGATCTACTACATAAAAAATTTGTTTTTCATGTGTTGCCATTATAAAAGAATCAGCTGTGTCTTCCAATCTATTCAGATTAACAAGTGTCATTCCAAATTCATCGTGTCTGACACTGTTGTTACCGTTAAACCATTTACAGTTAAAAACAGGAACTTTAATTTTAAAGTAATCAACCTCCCATATGTCTTCAATCACTCCATAATATGCATTTGATGCAGAAATTGGGTTTTTGTCCTTAGCACTCGAAAAATGCATTGCTTCTGCAAACACCAATACACCACTATTCTGAACTGCACTTCTGTTGTCCTGAGCTTTTGTATGAAATGTATAACCATTAATGTCATAACCAGACCATGTTATCACATTTAAACATGGACCACCCACTATCCATTTTAATGTCTCTGATACATCTGATCTACCAAGCAAAGTCTTTTTAATCCATGACAAAAAAGTTTTGTTGTGCTCATTCAAAATCCACATTTCTTTCTTCTTTGGATGAAATTGTTTCAACTCATTAATATGAAATGTGATATATGGTTGAGCATCAGCTATGTTATTCAAGATGTATGATTCTAACTTCTTCATCTGTTCAGCTGACAATGATTTTACTTTCAAGCCGCGAATCCCCTTTCCCTCATTATTAACTCGTTCATGGCGAGATGGAGGAAAACCTATGTGTTGCACCGCAGCCAAGTAGCTCGTACAAAACTCTGCTACCTCCTCAGAAATATACTTTTCAATAATGGAGGCTTCAGGTCGATATAGATTTTTAACATACCCCTTTAATATTTTCATATACCTTTCAAAAGGATACATCCAACGAAGATATACAGGTCCACAAAGCTTTATTTCTCGAACCAGATGAATCATTAAATGCACCATTATATCAAAAAAAGTTGGAGGAAAATACATTTCCAATTGACAAAGTATAAAAATTGCATCCTTTTCCAAAATGTTCAAAGCATTCACATCAATCGCCTTATTACAAATTGAATTGAAAAAATAACACAACTTCATTATAGTCTTTCTGACACGAATGGGCAATATTCCACGCAATGCAACTGGTAGAATTTGTTTCATCATGACGTGACAATCATGTGATTTCATAACTATCAACTTCAAGTCCTTCAATGAGACAAAAATTTTTACATTAGAAGAATAACCTTGAGGCACTTTGGTATCATGAAGACACTGACAGAAGCTAATTTTCTCCCTCTTCGATAATGTATGACAAGCCGGGGGAAGAAATGTTCGTCTTCCTTTAGGAGTGGGAGCTAACTCCAAACGTATTCCCATTGATAGTATGTCTAATCTTTCATTCAACCCATCTTTAGTCTTTCCTTTAATATCTAACAATGTTCCAATCAAAGAATCACAGATATTATTCTCCACGTGCATGACATCAATATTATGTTTAACTTCATGATACCTCCAATATGGTAGCTCAAAAAAAAATTGACCTTTTCTTCCAAATATGTCTATCATTACCAGATTTTTGTGTCTTTCCCAATGTCACGTCACGGTTTTTCACCCTCTCAAAATACAGATTAGGGGATAAAGGTTTTGGAGCAGTATCAAATTCTTGTGAGCCATTAAATGCCTTTTTTAGTCTTCTATAAGGGTGTTCCATAGGCAAAAACTTTCGATGACCCATGTACACTGTTTTCCTCCCATGATGCAATTGACAATAGGACGTCTGTTGTTCGCAAATTGGACATGCTTTATGCCCTTTAACACTGTATCCAGACAAATTTCCATACGCTGGGAAGTCATTTATAGTGAACAGAAGCACTGCATGCAGTTGAAAATATTCCATTTTATAAGAATCATACACCCTAATACCATCAGCCCATAACAGTTTCAAATCATCAATCAACGGTGACAAGTAAACATCAATATCATTACCGGGTTTCCTTGGACCAGAGATCATAGTACTCAACATGACATATTTTCGCTTAATACAAACTTTAGGAGAGAGGTTGTAAATTACCAATAAAACAGGCCATGAACTATGTGTGCTACTGAGTGTTCGGTATGGATTCATTCCGTATGTGCACAACCCTAGTCTGAGATTTCTTATTTCATTTCCAAATGTAGAATATTGCGCATCAATTTTCTTCCATTGTGGAAAATCAGCTGGATGACGTATTTTTCCATCACATACCCTCTCTTCATCATGCCATCTTAACCTTTTTGCATCATGTGAATTAGCAAATAAACATTTGAAACGATTAATTATAGGAAGATACCAGAATACCTTTGAAGGGAGCTTTTTAATCTCTACATCACCCTATGATTTTTCTTTCACCTTATACCGTGATGTCCCACATTTTGGACACTTTGACAGAAATTCATATTCCTTCCTATATATAATGCAGTCATTTGGACAGGCATGTATTTTCTTGTATCCCAATCCCATCGGGCATAATATTTTCTTGGCTTTGTAATGTTAATCTGGAAGATCGTTATCTTTTGGAAGAATGTCTTTCATCAATTGTAGAAGCTCTGTAAAACTTTTGTCACTCAATCCATGCTTCGCCTTCAGGTTGATCAATCTTAACACCGCCGACAGAACCGTAAAATCTGTACAACTTGGATATAATGGTTTTTCAGCATCACCATATAGACGTGCAACTGTCGGTTCTATCTCAACTTGTTCTGCTACAATATCGCGAATCATTTCTTCAATTCCATCAGAGTTACCATCTTGCGAATCATCATCATCAGTGACATTCCGTCCAGTTTCACCATGCCAAATCCAAGGGCTGTAACTCGGATTAAAACCATGACATATCAGATGATCTTTTATCTCTCTACTTTTCAACTTCTTCATATTCAAACATTTCAGGCATGGATAGAAAAAAATGTCACTACTTGGAACATTTCGTTTTGAAAATTCTAAAAAGGCATCAACACCTTCCTCAAATTCATTGCTCATTCGATGTGCCGTAATCCAACATCGACTCATTATTACCTATAACAAATATCAACAAAAAATATATATTTTTATGATAATACAAATACATGTTTATATGAAAAAAATCATAATTTGAATGTAAAACAATTTAAAATATAAAACAAATATATAGGTATTTAAAAAAATATGCTTGAATATTATTTTTAAAACAAAATATAGTTAGATGTAACAGTTTAAAATTTCATTGAATCAAAGAAAACCATGACGCCTAATGATTCTCCAAATAAAATATACATCAATAAAACATAAACAAAATGATTTTTATCTGTAATAAGTGAATATGATCAGATGATACACATTTATAATAATATCATGCCAATATACTAATAAACATGTTAAAATATAGGAATACCTAATGAAGCATATAACATGTGTTATTCATGCTTGTTGTTCAATCATTATGATCTAAAGTATTCAACAATTTCAAGTGCCAAAATCTTGAAAGTAGTAGTAGTTTTCATAAGTACCCAACACCAAATAGCTATACATCGTAAGTGTCATGTTAGAAATATGAATATAGACCATTTGTTTTATGTTTAATAATATTGTCATATTATCTGATCATTCTGATTATATATTAGAATTACTATATCCTTTTGATCCGATATATAATCTAAGGATTAATATTTCTTTAGAAAAAGTAATTTTAATATCATGGTAATGTAAAAAAAAGTATATGTCGAACTATATATATGTAATACCAATAAAAAAATACATATGTGTTTGGCCTGGGTTTCACACATAAAACAACTCATCTCACAGATTAAATTTTTGAATCATCCTACATAATACTTATTTTTATAACTTAGGGAATGAAAATAATAAAAGTTTTGATTTACGATACTCATTATGGGTAAACATGATATATATAAATATAATATCTAATCTCATAAAAAGATATCCATGGGGGTATAAGAGCATACACAAAGCACATGATCAAAAAGATACGTGAAACAGTTCTATATAATCATAGATCATAAAACCTGAGTCCAAGTATAACAATTTTAGCATAACATAAGACATGATTTATATGATAGTGGGAACATGATTTAAAAAACCTTATTCACAAGATCACAACATTGGTATGTGGAATAACATAAGAGTGTGGCACAAACATAATCATATAAGTCATAACATATGTCAAGGGAAAACATAGTTTCATTCACCTCATATTGGGATATGTTAATCACCTTTCCTATAAATTATTATAATATTTCTTTCGAGACACATCACATAACACATTGGACATTGTATAACCATCTGTATCCCATATTGATCTATGATATATAATGCATTGTCGAATGCATTAGAAGGATATTATGGACCCAAATGTCACATAATGACTAACCATATATATGGGTGAGTCGTGATCATCAAATCATTTATAACACTTTCGTAGATCAATTAACTAACAAAAATGAAATGGGGGTCATAATTGTTTTTACAAAACATAATAATTATTAATACATAAAAATGTGTTTTGATGGTAAGATAAGATAATATACCTAATTCAATCTAATTACCGTTAAATTATTTCTACCTAGATAGAAAAGACCTTTATAAAAAATATAATTTAACATGAGAATGAAAAGAAAGTACCCTTTACCTTTTTTATAATGACAAATCTGAAAAGGATGATAATAATATTTAGGTATTATAATTTTTTTATGAATTATTAATAATAAAAGAAATCACCTCACTTGGTTTTGTTGAAAATCGGACATACCATCGTATTCAAGAAATCAGATACACTTTGCATGAAAAGGTCCATCATTTTTAGGAGATGACTGAAAGAAGAAATGTATTATCAGACTCACCATGAGTACAGAATGAAATATTTGATTGTAATAGGTATGAATTGATATTTTTATGAATGCAGATGAAAACAGATGATGGTTTTCTGATCTAGGAGTTCTAAAAATCATAATTTTTTGAAAAAATATTATGATGTAAGAATGTTGAATGAAATTTTAAGGATAGGTATTACCGATTGTACCTGGTCCAATTTCATTCATGAAAATCATTTTCTGGACAATCATATTGAAAATATGATTTTAAGAAAATAAGTACTACCAGTCTTCATCCAGAAAGACACATTCCAGCTAAGTAGGAAATAATAATGTTGCTGGAAGAATGGAACGTTACAGTACCACCCATTATTTTTCAGATTTTGCTGAAGCTAATCCTCAATGTTTTAAAATTAATTATTCTTTCTAAATGATTGAATAATTTGAATGGTTGTGAAGTCAAATATCTATGTTCTCATGGTCATAGTAATATTTTTATCAGATATTGATTTATTTAGATACTTAAGAGGTTGCTCGTAAGCGTATATCAGAATGAAAATCTAGAATAAGAGTTAAAAATAGTCTTATCCAAAATACACCTGCTTGAATGTTGCGAGTTGAATGTTGCGAGTTGAATGTTGTCAGTTTAATGTTGCGAGTTGAATGGACATAATAACCATTTGCAATGACAAAAAATTCCACGAGATTCAAAAACGAACGAAAAGAACATCAAGATTCGAAACAAAAACGAACGAAATAAATTCATGGAAGGCTTACTTGAATGTCGCGGGTTGAGATGATAGATCTGAGAGGAGTGAAGAAGATAAACAATGAAGCCAAAATGAGTTTAATGTAGGCGATCGATAAGCCGATTAGGGTTTACCGCGCGAGAGAGAGATGAGCCGACGACTGTCAATCGAAAAATCGTAAATGACATAACACAGGCATTAATTTTTTTAAATGTTTTATAACGTTGGTTATATAATAACCGACGTTATAAAATATTTTTTAGCTTTTTTACGTCGGTTATCTTAAAACCGACGTAAAAAAGCTCTCGCGCTTTGGTTTTTTACGTCGGTTTCCAAATAACCGACGTAAAAAAACCCGATATCTACGCGTTTTTTACGTCGGTTATTTGGTAACCGATGTAAAAAACCCGATATCGACGCATTTTTTACGTCGGTTATCAAATAACCGACGTAAAAAACCAAAGCCCCGGGGGTTTTTTACGTCCGTTATTTTATAACCGACGTAAAAAACGCGTCGATATCGGGTTTTTTACGTCGGTTACCAAATAACCAACGTAAAAAACCCCCGCGCATTGGTTTTTTACGTCCGTTTTAAGATAACCGACGTAAAAACCCAACAGGCGCGATTTGTAACGTCGGTTATTAAAATAACTGACGTGAAAAATCTACTCGCCGCATTTTTACGTCGGTTATAAATGATAAAGTAGGATAAGTGTCATAATCGCTTTTATAAGGCTCAAAATAGTCAAATATTGGACCATTGGATGATTATGGTTTAACATTACATGACCAATAAGTTTTGGTCAGGGTTTTGTGCCTTTTATGGTCACTATTAGTTTAATAAAAACTATATTTTTGTTTTTTCACTAGATAAACAATTTATGCATCACTATTGTGTCATAATTAATGATAATTATTTAATACTTAAAAATTATAAATAAATTAATATGATTTAGATAATGTCATTAGATTTTTGGAAACTATTGATGTTCAAATTTTCATTAAGTTTATCACTAAATTAAAATTAATATACTTTTAAGATTTAAGAGAGTGACATGTTGTCACTTTCTTTGGTTTTAATAATAATTAAGTTATTTTCATGGAAAAAAGTCCATTAAATGATTATAATCTGACCCTTAGGTGATATGGGTCAGCTTTTAGTCATCCAATCTGATTTTGGTAGGTGTTAGGTTAATTTTATAATCTTATATTTACCCTTAATTATCAGATTTACCTTTAACTAAGGTAAATAAAATTTACCATAGTTACTATTAATAAAGCCCAAAAATAAAAAGTAGCTTGTTAAAATAATTTGGAACCACTGATTCCAAATATGGAATCCATTTTTTTAAATTAAATACAAAAAATTTGCATAGATTAAATTAAAATTAATCCCATTGTCGAAAGAAAACGGGATTTTGTTTAAAACATTGCAAAAGATTGAATTGATTTAACCTACGAATTCAAGGTAAAATCAATAATAATGAAATAAATTATATTAAATGGTAAAAATATATTATATTTATAATTTAAAACCATTAAATATTATAATTTAACCACATAAATTATTACGATGAAAAAAGTTGTTTTTAATTAAAATATATCATGTTTTTACTATTCATTAAAATATGAAAGTTATCAGAATAATATGAAAATTTTATCCAAGGTAAAATTTTATATCCTTATTCCGAATAATAATTTTATTTTGTAAAATTGAACTTATAAACATGTCAAAAACTAGATTTAATGTTGGTGCACCATCAAAAAGCGGCAAAACTGCATTTTTTTAAATATACTTATTTTACCCGAAAAATTTATTTTGTTCTCATACCATGTTCTAGAAAATATGTAAGATGAATAATAATGTTAAAAAATTAAAAAATTAGTTAATAATATTCATAACGGATATTCCATAATAATATTATAACAACATATCGTTGTTTTTTGAAACCCGGTATTGCGTACAACACACACTATCGAGGAAGGTCGCGATTGCGTGTAATGCTAGCCAAGTCAGGGTTACGTGTAGTGCACGACTCCTTTTTTTGTGTATAAAAAAATACATTCAATATTTATATATATATATATATACTCAATGTTTCATAGAATAACTACTATAAAAAAACATGAAATTGTGTGTAACACGATCCAAGATTAGTGTTGCGTATACTGCAAGCTAATACGGTGTTGCGTATAGCGCAAGATAATCTTAGTGTAGCGTACAACTGAAGATATGAAATAAATTAAAACGAATATATCTTATAAAATCTTGGGTTGTTACATTCTAACCCTATTAAAATGAATTTCTCCCTCAAAATTCATCGGGGTTATAAATCGTTTACTATTCATAGAAACCCACCTCGTAAAAAGTAATACTAAAACTTAATTTTAAAAAATAAAGTATGAAACATAACGATTACCCAAAGTAACTAATCACTAGGTTTCCATATAGGAGAACATAGGTGAAAATATGGATATGGAAGAAAAATCTAACCATCATGTTCTGATGGAGAGTGGTAGAGGACATGGCTATGAAAAAACCAACAATCACAAAGCCATAAATTTGTGATGATCTAAAGTGCCATCTGATTCATCGGATATAAGAGCACTAGGAAAACATTTTTGGTTTTCAATATCATTTCCCTAATGTTGAAAATTTTAATTAGAAGAAATACTTGCTTAATTTTGCTAAAATCTCACTGTTGTTTATGATTTGAACAGTTTCCACTTCATCTCTTAAAGAAATGAAGTTGAATTTGTTATTCCTGAAGTGTTAACAGATCATGTGATAGAATGATGGGTCATTCCATCTGTTTCAAACAAAAGGATAGAAAAAGTTATCAAATATACATAAGTCCATTTATGATGAGGTTAATAATATACGATTCCAAAAATGAACTTATACTTCATATATCACACCGCTTAATAAAATAAAACTAGTTTCTACTAACCAGGGACTTCCTGTAGTCTAGTGGTAGGCGATAAAGGCATGTCGCACTTCGATTGTGGGTTTGATTCCCACAGCCATGTCCGACGTGATGGGATGTCACCCGTCCTTCAGGTTTTCCTTTTTCTAAAACTAGATTACTATAAAATCCCATCAATAATATCGAAAAATGTTCTATCCTTAAACAATACTAACTTATGTCCAACATAATCCATTCCAATCTTTATCCTTATCTAAAATACTTCATTCCAAGCTCAAAGTATAATGAAAACAATTACTAGAAAGGTTATCTACCAAGAATGTGAATACAAGCATTTATCCCACATATATCATAAGATATATCTTGTTGGTTGCATTCCAAACACATGAATACCTTAGTCATATATTCTCTTGAAACATAAATACCCATTGAACCTTAGTGAAAACATGAATGCTGTCAAAAGTTAACTCTTTCCACATACCAAAATCCCAAAAATTCTATATACTCAAACCATTATATCCCTTAGTCCTTATATCAATCATGAGCTCATGAATACAGTCAAACATTTCATTTTCTCCTTATCCCTTCATTATGCGCATATCATCTACTTTCCAAAATATTCGAATCAATTTTCATGGTTACCGGTACCATAAAATTATTGAAAACCAAAATAGACTAATACAAAAATATTCTAATACACCATAAAAGTACCTCAACAACATTATTCTTGAATACCAATACATGAACATTTCAATCCATCCTCTTCAATGATTGTCCTGGAATAAGTCCTTCCTTGATTTAGAAGTAAATTTTTAGGTCAGGGCATTGAGTTGGGTAATGCCCATGTTCTCCGCAAATAATACATTGAACTCCATAATAGTCTGTCACTCTATGACCCTTTTCGCCACACAGATAACATCTATCCCTCAATTTGAGGTATTCCTCACGGTTCTTCTTCCCTTCTTTAGAAATCTCAATCTTCCTTTCTTTATGCTCTTCAACATGCAAACATGCATAAAATTATATCTTCCTCTTATTTGATGAATTAGGCATACCACTAAATTTTACCTTGTTAATAATATATCGTGATGACTGATTCGACATAATCACAATATCTTTCTCTCTAGGCATTATGCAATTTTGTTTCTCATAGTCACCAATTTGTCCATTGGATTCAATGTTAACAGAATTTCTTCTGGTTCCCTCCATTGACTAAAACACAAAAAGAATTCCGTGAGAGGCAAAAATCATACAAGGAAAATAACATAATCAGGGGGGTACCTTCAACATCTAACATCTTAGGTTTAATTCTAATATCGTTAGCGCAATTATAGGACTATAACCTATACGTATACTTAAACTTAGGTACATCCCTAGAAATAACTTAGAAATATCTCTAGGGATCTCACTAACATTTTCGCATCCTAGTTTCCAAAGGGTGACTAAACCTTTCCTCTGATACCAACTATAGAGACCCTAAGCTTGATGTACATGGACATTACATTACTTTTGTGGAATATTTAATACATAACAAAAACAGACACACAAGGATTGTAATAGTTTAGTGTCTTTGGAAACTCGGAAAATAATCTTCTAATCATGGTGAAAGATCTTCAACATCTCCCATAAATATCTTCCCCTTTTTTTATCTTACCTAAAACCATTCTTTATATCCTGGGTAAAAGAAAACATATAAAGGGTGATCTCAAATGCTCTGTAAGGGTAAGCATGGATAAAATAAAACAAATCATATACATTTGATCTTAAAAACATGAACATAATCTTTAGACATCAAAAGCTGGAGCAATGACATAAAACAAGGAAGTACGTAAGGCATAGATCATAAAGAAACATTAAACATGATAAAATAGCATGGGAGTAAAACATGTAATTGTGGAAACCATTCATCACATGTTATGATTTCTATAGTAGCCAAGGCATTGCTTCCAAGACCATCTTAGTGGATAAAGTCCCTTTCTGAATCGAGTTCACTCCTCATTTTAGTCCTGTAACACTGAATCGGATTAACTTACCATTCCAGCCATGTCTTTATCATGAGATATAGATCTTTTCCCAATGCATTAGAGGGAGATATAGGTCTCACCCATCTCATACTGAAATCATTCTTACTTGTGCCACAAAATAGATATACATAATTCATAATAACCAAATAAATAAAATGGGTTTCATAAACATCATCCCATCATCACATAATCCATATAAAATAAATGGATATCATTTAATCATAAGAAAATTTAAACCATGTAAATCATAGAGACATTATACTTGAAACATAAAAATATGAAATTATGTCATCTTAGATAAAAAATGGTTTTGATAAAACACTTGAAATGAATTCTTGAGGAAAATATCCTTTCTTCTTCAAAATCAATTTATTTTCACAAAACATCATACAATTTTAAAATAAAGATATTTTTTTGAAAATATTAATGAAATATTTTGGAAGAAGATTCATGAAAATAAGGCTTTATAAAACCGTAAAAATCCTTTCATTATGTATAAGTTAAAAAAACATTCTTCTTGTACTTTTGCCGGAAAAGTCAAAAAAGTACCTCATAATGTAAAGAAAAGAAAGATTCCTTACATACCATGTATTAAAATTAAAAATGGTTAAAAATGCCTTTAAGCATACATGAAAACACGTTTATAAAACATGGACATGGATAATAGAAATAGCCCCAGTAAATACTTACGAATAAGCAATCTCGGATAAAAATGAGATTTGCAAAATTATCCCTTACCTTAGGTCTGATATGCTTCGTACATACCCAAAACTCCTGTATAATGATTTAAATAATGTCATTGACTTATTACATAATAATATTCATTGTTATGATATCATATATGTTTCACATATGACTTTATATTTCCCGTTCTTTTGTAAATTCCATGTTAAAGTAGTGTTTTGGCTAAATTCATTTCATTTATCGTATGTGTTTCGACTTGTTGTTTCTTGATATTATTACTTATATCCTGATTTACATAATTATAGAATGTAAAACATGATTTATATATAATATATATTCATCATATACATATATATTATAGATCGATAAAAGGAATGAAATATACCGTTCATGGATACGGTTGGCCGTACGTACGCATAAACGCTGTTTTCATTTCCTTATTGAATTGAATGAAACTAAATAGATGGAATAAATATATATATACATAAATAAAGTAGAATTATTATTTCATATATTTCATTATTATTCATTATATAAACTTTATGATCATTCATGTATGGTTAACATGAAGAATGAATCTCATCGCGTCGTGGAGACGGTAGTCCGTACGTACGCACGAGCGATGATATAGTTCCCATAATTATAGAATTGTAGTGGATGGTATAATATATCAGAATCAGTATGGTGTTATAATAACCATATATAGTTATTATTTACACTATTTTACCTATCCATGTATGGTTTTGGTGAAAAAACAGATTACACCACAGTGTGGAGACGGTATTCCGTACGTACGCACATGCGGTGATTTTGTTTTCCGTAGGATGGATAGAATGTGAAATATGGTTGTTTCATATTTATAACAAAATATCAGTATATGAGGGATACTGATGTTATCACTTAATAATGAAACAACTAAATAAGAAGAAGTTGAAGAAGAAAGAAAATTGAAAGAATCGGTAACGGATATTACCTCTTCTTTAACACGCCTCTTTGAATCCTCCTCTTAGGGTACTAAAATTGGTCTTTGAAGAATACCAGAACCTCTAGGATGTTTCTAGGGAAGTTGATAAGGGAATTGGGAAGGTTTTTGGCGGTGATTAAAAGCTCAAATTGGTGTGAGGAATAGAGGATGGAGGTGCTATTTTATAAGGGAGGAGAGGGGCACCTTTGGAAATCTTAAAAATATTAATTTATAATAAATATAACCCCAAATAGAAACCTCAAAAAATGACTCATATTCAATATTAGATGATATAGGGTTGTAATCACATCAACCAATAAAATTTAGACATGTTAGGAATTTATTTTAAACATTATCAACTTGATTTATCCTCATTTAATCAATTTAATTTTATTTGTGGTAATAACATTTTAAATTTTAAATTATAAAAAATAATTACTTATTTGTTTTTAGTTGTCCATAATTGGATACTTTATAACCTTTTCTACAATGTAAATTTAAATTTATAATTTTTAAATATTTCTGTGATTTTTAAACAATTTTATAATATGTTATATTTATAAAATAACAATAGTGTAAATTTTGATACTATTCATTTATTTGAATTTAAATAAAATATATACAAAATATATGTTCAATCTAAAAGCTTTAATAGATTCATAAAAGGTCATATGTATCTAGGAAACTAGTGTATCACATTAAATAGTTCATATAATATTAATTTTATTATTTTTAAAACCATTTATTTGGTTTATCTCTTAATAAAATAATTACTACATCATTTTTGTATAATTATTTAATATACTTATTTGTTGCATAAAAATTAAAAATAAAATCCTATGATGAATAAAAATATATTAACTTTCACAATAATACTTTTACTCAAATTTATCATCTTAAAACCACAATATTTAAATTATTATATTTATTAAATTATGAAGGTGACAACTTTGGCATCATTTATAATAAAATACTATAAGTGTCATAATCGATTTTATAAGGCTCCAAATGGAAAAATATTCGTCCATTGGATTATTATGGTTTATATTTACATTAAAAATATGTTTTGGTCAGGGTTTTGTGCCTTTTATGGTCACTATTAGTTTAATAAAAAATATATTCTTGATTTTTCACTAGATAAACAATTTCTACATCACTATTGTGTCACAATTAATGATAATTATTTAATCTCTAAAAATTATAAATAAATTTACATGATGTAGATAATTGCATTAGTGTTCTGGAGACTATTCATGTTCGAAGTTTCATGAAGTTTATCACCAAATTAAAATTAATATACTTTTAAGATTTAAGAGAGTGACATGTTGTCACTTTCTTTGGTTTTAATAATAATTAAGTTATTTTCATGGACCAAAGTCCATTAAATGATTATAATCCAACACTTAGATGATATGGGTCGACTTTTAGTCATCTAATAGGATTTTGGCAGGTGTTAGGTTAATTTTATAATCTTATATATACCCTTAATTACCTGATTTACCTTTAACTATGGTAAATATAATTTACCGTAGTTACTATTCATAAAGCCCAAAAATAAAAAATAGCTTATTAAAATAATTCTGACCCACTGATTACAAATATGGAATCCATTTTTCTAAATTCAATACACAAAAGTTGCAGAAATTAAATTAAAATTAATCCCGTTGTCGAAAGAAAACGGTTTTTTGTTTAAAACATTGCAAAAGATTGAATTGATTTAACCTACAAATTCAAGGTAAAATCAATGATAATGACATACATTATATTAAATGGTAAAAAAATATTATATTTATACTTTAAAACCATTAAATATTATAATTTAACCACATAAATTATTACGATGAAAAAAGTTGTTTTTAATTAAAATATAACGTGTTTTTACTATTCATTAAAATATGAAAGTTATCAGAATAATATGAAAATTTTATCCAAGGTAAAATTTTATATCATTATTACAAAGAATAATTTTATTTTGTAAATTGAATTTATAAACATGTCAAAAACTATATTTAAAGTGGGTGCGCCATCAAAAGGTGGCAAAACTGCATTTTTTGAAATATACTTATTTTACCCGAAAAATTAATTTTGTTCTCATACCATGTTCAAGAAAATATGTAAGATGAATAATAATGTTATAAAATTCAAAATTTAGTTAATAATATTCATAATGAATAGTCCGTAAAAATATTATAACAATATATCATTGTTTTGTGAAACCCGGTATTGCGTAAAACACACGCTATCGAGGAAGGCCGTTATTGCATGTAATGCAAGCCAAGTAAGGGTTGTGTGTAGTGCACGACTCCTTTGTTGTTCCATATAACAAAATACATTGAATATATATATATATATACTCAATGTTTCATAGAATAACTAATATCAAAAAAACAAGAAATTGTTTGTAACACGATCCAAGATTAGTGTTGCGTATACTGCAAGCTAATACGGTGTTGCGTATAGCGCAAGATAATCTTGGTGTAGTGTAAAATAGAAGATATGAAAGAAATGAAAACGAATATATCTTATAAAATCTTGGGTTGTTACACAGATTCTCTAAGATTAACGACTATTTGAAAATTAGATATAATTTAAAGTGATTAGATAACTATTGCGCACATCCATAAGTATATGAAAAGGTCTTCTTAAGAACTATTATGTCACGAGGGATGAAAATATAACATTAAAATGGATTATATATAATTTTATGTTATGATAATGAAGAATTTAACTCGTAGTTTTCATATATTTCATTTTTAAATCGATTTTTTATGTCCTAGAAGTGTTCTGAGAAAATAATAATTTGTGAATCAAAAATAGAACTGGAATACACAATGAAATATGATGTGACTAATGTAAATATTTGGATTAAAATTTAAATAAATGATGTTAGGTAGTATATTATGCCCCGGAAGGTGCTTATGTTAGAGACTCCCTAAGGTGGGGGGTCAATCAGGATTTGAAAAAATAATTCAGTTAAACAAATCTTCTTATATTATCACTTCTTTATCCTATTATATAATATATAGTTATTTTGGTCCCTATTTTTCATTTTTATATGATGTTAGGATTATAAATTTACTTTCCATTAGCAATATATTCAATTTTTCAATAGTTTCATACCCACATTTATAATTTTTTTCATGTAGAATATAAAAGAATTTAATCACACTAAACACAAGAAATTTACATAGTTCACAAATACATGGATAATTCAATGAGTTTGCAATAAAAAATGTGATGATTAAAAAAAAATCAACTAATAATACTGATTAATGGTTGGTTTTGGCTAGGTTATTCCTTCCTAGGTTCACTCCCCTTACAATTATTAGTTCTGGATCATTACCACCCTAAGATTACATTCCTCGTTTATTTTGGATTTCCCACTACTTCAATAAAGTATCACCACATTGGAATAAAATCCATGATGAATAATATCACTACCATTTTTCTATATTGGATATTTATAAGTTCCTTTGATTGCTTCATTTATCCTTTAAAGACAAGTTTTAATCTCCATCATAAACAACATTATCACCTTTCCATGAAATGTTATGGAAAATCCTTCATTATTATAAAAATATTCAAGAAGTAATTACACTATATCACCTTTTATCTTCCTTCCAGAATGAGTCTTAAAATCCTACAAACATCTATTTATGAAATTGGAATGCTATCCTACTTATAGCCTTGCAATAACTCCCCTCATTTTGAAATTACCAGACATGATAGTGAACACCATCTCCAATTAGGCCTTCCTTCTCTAATAGAATTAGATATAGTCAATGATCATCCACTTATTTTATTCTCTCCCTTTTCATTTTATTGAGACTCAAATATGTATTACAGTATATTTTTTCTAATTTCAAATATGGAGACTCATTAAATCTAGCACTTGATATCTCTCACATTTAGGTCCTCATCCGTCTTGATCCAACTTTCATAATATCATTTCATGAAATAAATTACATATATTTAATATAGAAAACTCCCATAATACCTTTATTTAAATTCACCATAATCACAATGGGATTATTCATAAGTCACAACCTTCAATCCTTTGTAAAATAAATTTTTTTTATAAACCCTAAATTATTTAAATGTACACAAATTTCAACAAGTAAACTTCCATTTAATTATCTACATATATTAGTTTTCCATAATTGGAATCATTCACTACAGTATAAAATATGTCGGATAAGGAATTTTAAAAATTATTATTTAATATCCTTTATTTAATTATCCTTATATCATAGAATAATATTTCATAAATGTTAAGAGGTTGTATCTCAAGTATTTCCATTTATACTGGATCAATAAGAAATAGCAGTAAAACCATGAAACTTCTAGAAATCTAAAGGATCACATATATTATCTTTATGGAATAACATATGTCATGTTATGTGGTCTCTATTGATCCCCCACATTGTTCTTTTCAGGTTTTGGTGTATCATCTTTTCATGGTGAAAGAATCACATAGCTTCCAAAACCACATATATTATATTTCTATATAACACCCTTCTTTACATAAAGACTTTTCCATATTTCAAAAAACACATCACTATACTATTTACTCTATGACATAGTGTTGGAATTCTAGGAATGAGTTCATTCATATAAAAACCTAGATGGGGAAGATGAAGAATTTGATGACATTGACACATTCTATTTTCATATGTTTCTTGAATTTTGATCATTTCCCACTATTACCATGTCCCAAATGAATCATTAAGAAATAGGGTTCTTTCATATCACCTAAACCGCTCATTGGCAATCCATCACCTCCCATGGTACCACACATAACCATGAACACCCCTCTATAGAGGCTCACATAACCATGTATCTACCTATCCTCACCCAATGCCACATCACATTGGGACTATAATCCTCAAACACCTCTACTGGATATAGTAAATCATGGAAATTACCTCACGTTAGCATATCCTAGTTCTCGTAGCTAGCCTATTCTATAAATATATTTTTTTATTACTTTAATATAATTTTACTTATCAAAGATTATAGACAATAATAACATTATCCTTATTAACATAAAGTATGAGTCTTATGAGGTCTCCATGACTTATCTAAATCCCTATCTTACCAAATATTTTTACAAATTACCCTAGATTATTGTGATCCACAAGAGTTAGTTGATTCCTAGTTATAAAATAATTATTATAAAGGTGGTAATTTTTCAAGTTTAGAGAATCATAAAATAAACTAGATTATTAAAATATTTCAAAAAAAATGATAAATCTAAAACTACTATAGAATTAATTCTAAACTCTTTTATTTAACAACCTTATCATGTATATGTGAATCAATTAAACATTTATCCTAACTCTATATAAATTTGTTGTTATTCATCAGATACATCCCTAATAAATATTGTAATGTATTACTCTACTTTAACATATATTTCAAACAAATAAAACAAAAAATAGTAGTTTCCAACAATCCCCCCTTTTATATATATTTTTTTCAAATATTACCTTAAAAATAACTTCACCAATCTAGAATGATATCCAAAAACTATTATGGATTTAAGGAAACTAATTTCTCCCCCATTGTTAATAAAATACAAAGGGTCAAATTCATCCATATTTTCCATTAAATTCATCCATAATTACTTTTGACTTTCATGGGGGAATTACTATTAATCTTACCCCACATTAAATTTATTATGATAAGGTTTCTATGTCATCTTTTGATACCTCATTATTTTAAAACTCCATGGAAGAAAAATAATTTAGTTTGGAATCTACTATTTTATTAAGAATGTCATTGATCCATTTTTGTGTGGTACTACATCATCTTATCCAATTATTGATTAACCATTATCTCTGTTTACCATCTATAAAAATTTATTGCTAGACTTTACACTCTAAATATCTTCTCCTTGACATTTTTAAGTTATATTATCCACTACAACTATATTAAATTAAATTCTAGTGAGAAAAAGTACCACTGAGAATTTAATTCAGCAATAAATACTGTAAGCCTACAAAACTGGGGCTCTATTTATGAAACTAGAGTTATAGTTACCACCCTAAAATATGTCAATTTTACTTATTAGTTTTACATGGATATCTTGTTGAAAAATAAATTATACTAATTTATACAAATAAATAAGAATGATACCACAAGATGGCCATTATTTCAATTTTCTTCATTGATCTCTTATATTTTTAAATGAGGCTAAAAGACCGTTTTTAGATCTTCTCTAAATCCCTCAGGATTCCAGAACTAAAATATTGAAATGCACTTCAATTTATGAAAATAACTTGTTAAGAGTACATAATAATATTTAGTATTTTTTACTATCCAATAAAAGTTATAAAAATGAAATAAATTGTTTGTATATAAAATAAATAGTCCTAATATTTAATCATGTATATGATTCCTCCTCTAAATTTATTCTCTTCTTATTATTTTTCTAAATTTGATAAATAAATGGTATGATATCACTTATTGTGAGACAATTTCTATATTATTCAATTGGTTACATCATATCTATCCTAATATAATATATTTAATTAGATAAAATATTGATATAATCCATTATTATAGATCAGGATTATGTATTAACAAAACTACTTTTGGAACTCCAAATTCAAGAAACAATTAATTTTCCTATAATATATATTTTAAATACCAAATTGGGTATATAGCACCTCTGACATAAATTTCTTCATGCACCTTTATATGGCTTGATAAAATATGCCTTTACTTTAATCTCATTTTCTTTATTAGAAAATACTCCCAATGTATTGTTCTCCACATAAATCATACACCACTTAAATATATAAAAACATTTAAAGAGAATTGGAAGAGTGGTATCTTCTATCTTCCTTAATTTCAAGAAGATAGTTAATCACTATAGACCATAATTTTTCATTTATTTTTTATCATTGGGATCCATTTTTAGATGTTAAGTAGTTTTAATGAAATAAAATTCATTCTCACATTCCTTGGACTTGATTTGTCATTTTAATTAAATAAACTTGTATATATTCCTTGAGTATATTTACAAATAGTGATATATAGAGGATTCATTGGTTGATATTTTATTTTCGAAAACTTTTTTTATGATTTCATCCATTCATGTTTTGAAATATTTTTCAATATACTAATTTATTTGGGATAACCCTTTCATATGATCATGTTTACTTTAAACAACATGAAAACTCTCTCCTTTTTCCCAAATCATCTTCTTGAAATTACATGGTATCTTTGGTTTATTGTCACATTTTTAACTAAATTTTAATTTATTTCCATAATGGATATATTTATTACCTATCCCCTTAAAATTTATCTTTCATGCGAACAAATGTTTTATTGGTTGTATTCTGGTTTATCCCTCTATTCCTACCAAACATCTCTAAAAACATACACTAGAGGTTTATGAGTTTCATATGATCATCTAATTATCATTAAAATTGAATTAAAACCTAAAAACCAAAGATATGTATCTTCAAGAAATCAAACACACAAAATACCATAAAATATAGTACCTGGAAAAAAACTCTTGAAGTAGCTTCCATATTCACTTCAAAAAAATTAAAATTGATAAAGATCACCAAAGAAGTAAACAATTAAGTATCACATCCAAATGATTACACCTAACACTTGTATCCATGATCTTATTAAGAGGATACCTAAAATATAATGGGGCTATGACACATTCATTGAGAATTATGAAGAAACTTTTGAGAATAAGAGAGGTTTAGTAGATGATCAGAAGTATCACAGACTCAATAGGAAATGATTACATCCTCTTATAAATCATTCCTCAGTGATATTCATGGAATTAAGAGAGTTAGATATAGTCATACTATACCATTTTCCCTAAAAATGAAAACCAATTAATGTTCATTCATTGAACACCATTAAAGAATATATATTTCAAAATAATTAAAACCCAACGACTCATAAGTGATAAAACCTTATAGGAGTAGATGTGGTAGCCAAATGAATCACATGGATATATTCTCGATGCATCTCATGAATGGATTTTATATGCAGCTCAAATAATCTCCAACTTATATAAAAATCCCCTAATGAATTTATGAAAACATAATAACTCTTCGTGAATATATCGAAAATCTTTTTGATGTAGTTTTATCAAACTGTCTTTATTTTGGGAAAATAGTTTGTCCAAAATATTACCCATATCTAATGGCTTAACTGTGTGACCCTATAAGCCATAAAAGTTTTAGAAACAACTATGAAAACCATATTTCATAGAAGTATGAAAATGGAAGCCTCTTACAATGTATTTGTGATACTCAAGCTACTAATGGGTCTGATGTGATCTCTATAAATCATACCCATATATATATATATGAACATTTACACTACAAGATGTATTATAAACAAAATATATGTACCTATATAGTCCATTTTTTCATGACATATAGTGACTACTAGACAGAAAAAATATCATTATATTATTAGATTATCATCATTTCTTAATTCTCTAAAAAAGGCTAACCAAGTTGATGAAGACATCACATTTCATTTTTTTATCTGATAAGATTGAAACTTGTCACTTTTAATGGTAATTTACAACATCAAATTTGAAATATCTAAGCATGCCGATTAATTTTATTCTCTCTATTTAAAACAAGGTCCATATGACTTTAAATTTTGATAGAAGTTAAAAAATCCCATCTTGGTTGTGATCTAACTAATAAAATGATCAGTAAAATACCTAACCACCTCATATTAGATTTATGGGATCTACTAACTGGATCAATCTATTCAACATGTTTAATGTCGGCCACTTGGCCCTTAACTGTTCGGATAACTGCCCAATTCTCATTGATTGTTTGCAAGGTGAACGAAATCGACAACCCAGCAGACCCTTCAGGTTTGAGTGCTTTTGGGAAAAAGAACAGCAATGCGAAGAGGTGGTCCGATCTTATTGGAAGAGCTCCCAAGAAGATGTTAGACTCAATCTCCAATAGGTTTCTTCCGTTCTGATATATTAGAGAAACAAGAAATTCCACCAACTGGATAGGCATTGTGATACCCTAGAAAGTAAGTTGCACAACTTTATCGGGAAACCCCCATCCAATATCAACATCTCCAGGATTGGTTCCACTAAAAGAGAGATGGACGGGGCCCTTCACGTTAAGGAAATATTTTGGGCTATGTGGGTGCACGACAACCATATTAAAGAGGGAGACGCTAATACAAGATATTTCCACCTGAAAGCGTCTGCTAGGTGTTGAAAAAACTCTATCAGGAACCTTGCACAACCTGATGGAAGCAAAGTTTCTGACACTGGAGGCATTCACAAAGCTTCGATTGGCTATTTCCAGAACTTCTTTTCTACAGGGACTCCTTTCATGTCTGCTGAAGTAGAAGAATGCATCAGACCCGTGATCACCGAGGAGATCAACCGAAAGCTCACAAAAGACATGACAAATTATGAGATACACTAGGCTTTAAAGCATATCCACCCCACTAAGGCCCCAGGACCAGATGGTTTTCATGCCCTTTTTTTAAAACAATACTGGAACATTA
The DNA here is from genome assembly GCA_963277665.1 of Viscum album. Lineage (NCBI taxonomy): Eukaryota > Viridiplantae > Streptophyta > Magnoliopsida > Santalales > Viscaceae > Viscum > Viscum album. The sequence continues at coordinate 230,128,762 of OY728146.1, forward strand.
TCGGTCCCAAAACCTGCAAAATGATTAAAAACATATGGGAAGGGAATACAAGCATGTCCACAATCAACGAAACTGTCCTCATACTCATCCCAAAAATCAAAAAACCCCTGGTGATCCCTGATTTCAGACCGATTAGTCTCTATAATGTCTCGTATAAGATCTTCTAAAAAATCCTTTTCAATCAGCTGCGTCCTTGGATCCCTGATATTATCTCTGAAAACCAGAGCGCCTTCGTGGCCAAGAGGCTGATTACTGATAATGAAATTTTGTCCCATGAAGTATTCCACTCTATGAAAACGAGCTCCACTACGAAAAGATGAACCATGGCCTGAAAACTGGATATGATCAAAGCCTATGATACGGTTGAATGGCAGTTACATAGAGCTGTGATGCTGAGAATGGGATTATGCACTAAACTGACAGAAATTGTCATGCACTGCATCTCGACCATCTCTTTCAGAATCAAGGTTAATGGGGAGCTTACCCGAAGATTCACCCCAACTCGTGTCCTGCGCCGTGGAGATCATGTCTCCCCTTTTCTCTTCATTTTGGTGGATGATGTTTTCTCTAACCTCATTTCCCGGGCTGCATCCTCTAAGTCTATTCATGGCGCAAAGGTATACCGTGAGATCCCACAAGTGTGACATATCTTCTTCATGGATGACTTCCTCCTTTTCTCCAGATCCACTGATTATGAATTTTGGGTGATTAGCCAAGAAATTTGGAAATATGAGCGGGCATCCGGACAGTCAGTTAACCACGGAAAATCAGAAATCTCCTTCAGCGCAAGGGTGCCTCCTGACAAGAGAGCTGAGATTTGTGATTCTATAGGCATCCATATAGTCAACAAACACTAGATGTATCTCGGACTCCCTACGGTTATTGGCCGGTCCAAAAAAGAAATTTTTGCAGCTCTTGTTGATAGGGTTGAGAAAAAAATTAAAGGCTGGACCCCAAAAAGAATCTCCAAAGCTGGCAAGGGAACCCTCATTAAAGATATCATTCAGTCTATCCCCAGATACATTATGTCGATGTTTAATCTCCTGGAGGCCATCGTTAACCTGATCCATTCACATACTTCCAACTTCTGGTGGGGGAAAAATGATGGAAGAAATCGACCCCACTGGTTGGCCTGGGAGAAGCTCTGCAAGCCGAAGTCGGAGGGAGGGATGGGATTCTGGAATCTTCTTCTATTCAATGATGCTCTGCCGGCAATGCAAGGATGGAACCTCCTTAACATTCCATCATCTTTATGTGCTTGATTTCTCCGGTCCATGTACTTCCCCCACACGGACTTCTGTGGTTCATCTCTTGGTCCCTTCCCTAGATTTCTCTGGACAGGTGTTTGGGGGCCCGAACTCTCCTAGAAAAAGGAATGGGATGGAGGATTTGAAATGGATCTTCTGTCAACATTTGAACCGATCCCTGGCTTCTTGATAATGATTGTATGTGGGCCACATCCCCCATCCAACCTGGTCTGGAAGACGCCACTGTCAACTGCCTCTTTTCAGACAAGGGCCCGTGATGGTTGTGGAAAAGATCCATGAATGGTTTAATGAATGAGACAAAATAATTATCCTAAGCATCCCCTGGGTCCCTGATGCAGGCCCCGACCACCTTTTCTGGACCAATGATTCTTCAGGCGAGTACACTTTGAGATCCGGGTACAAACTTTCTCTTGGCTTTCACTCTGGAGATCATGATGAGGGACCATGGAAAGTGCTTTGGAAGCTCAACATCCCCCCAAAAGTTCGCCATTTTTGGTGGCAGGTGTGCACGGTCACCCTTCCTACCATGACCCTCCTTGTTTACTGACATATGGCCAGTGTTGATTCATGCCCCTTCTGCCCAAATATTCTTGAAACTCCTTGGCACGCCATCATGCACTGCCCGGGAGCCAAGGAAGTTTGGAATCAATGGGGCTCGACTTTGGATGCTTCACCGAAAATTGCCTCTGACCTCCCTATTCTCTTCACACGCTGGTGTTCCTCTCTTTAATTGGCTTATGAAAGAGCTCATTGCACCCTTTCCTGGATCATTTAGGTTTGGTGCAACAATTCGATCATCCACCATGTCCATCAGCCCCCCGAGTTCTGGATTGAACGAGCCACTTCATGGATTGAGGGATGGAATGACCGTAATGGGCACCTCTTGCCAGGTGTTTCCCCCTCCGGCCCCCCTTATTGGACCCCCCCCCCCAATGGAAGGGAGTCTTAAGCTCAACTTGGACGCTTCTCTCCCCAAGGATGGTCCTATTGATCTCGGCGTCTTGGCTCGAAATCATCTGGGGCAGATCATTGCAGCAAAATATGAACCACATCATGCATTCTGGGAACCTGCAGATGCTGAGGCCTTTGCCATTCTTGCAGGGATGATGTTTGCTATGGAATGCGGATGGGCTGATATCATCATCGAGTCAGACTTCCTTTCATTTAACAATTCCATTCACCACAATGACGCTGGACTCCAGGCCTTTGCCTTCATTGTCAGGAGAATCCACTTGTTGCGCCAAATCTTCTCTTACTGCACCTTCTCCTTTACCAAAAGGGAAGGAAATAATGTGGCACATCAACTGGAAGCCTCAGGCCCCTTCGATGTCAACCAGCTATGGATGGACAACATCCCTTCTTGGCTCTGCCTTTGTACTGCTGCTGATATTCGTCATTAATATTATCCTTCTTTCAAAAAAAACACCTCCTATTATATAATTTAGAATGTATACTTTCATAAGTATTGTATCAAAGTATGTAGGTTATCATTATAGATATCTCTCCGATCTCGGTTTAGAAATATTTGTAATAAACATACACACCTAAGTATATCGATGGTTGTATGACATTCCATGAGATATAATTTAGAAGAAAAATCCAAGTAATATGTCAATAATTATTACCTTAGGAATCTATTATTAATATCACATATATAAATCTTTGTAACAAATACCATATTCTATTTATGTTAAGATTATCATATCATAACCTCCCATAATACTCTACAATAATCATCAGTTAGGGACAACAAAAATGCATACAAGGAGGGGATATTATCATTTGACCATTCATGTAACATGATACATGATACATTTAAAACCATTAAAACCAAAATCTCAGGTGTCTTACACCTAGAGATTCTACATGAACCTCATGTCATTTTTGTGGTAATGGATTCATTAATAAACCCAATTCATTCTCATGATTAGTCACCCAATATATCATTACATTGCCCCTCTCAACAATCTCCTATATTAGATATTATTTTCAAAGGATGTGTTTAGTACACTACGGGAAAAATGAGCAATTGCGACGGGTTATTTGCGACGGGATTTATTCCCGTCGCAAATAGTCATGTTAAAAACTTATTTGCGACGGGGGTATTTCCCCGTCGCAAATAAGGAGGCTTTTGCGACGGGATTGCTTTCCCCGTCGCAAATAGTTTTCCCGCGATGCGCGCCAAATCGCGGGAAAACTATTTGCGACGGGGAAAGCAATCCTGTCGCAAATAACCGGCGGCGGTAAAAGGTATTTGCGACGGGAATATCCCCCCGTCGCAAATACTATGTCGGGAATATCCCCCCGTCGCAAATACTATGTCGGCAGGGGTTATTTGCGACGGGACCCGTCGCAAATAACTATTTACCGGTTGACCGTAATAAATGTTGGCTAAGGTATTTGCGACGGTACCCATCGCAAATAATACTATTTGCGACGGGAATCCCGTCGCAAATGGGCCCGTCGCAAATAATCTAACCTATAAATACCCCCATCCGTTTTTTTCATTTCATTCTCATTCCTTATCTTCTCCTTCTCTGAAAATTATATTTCTAGAGTTGAGTTTTTCTCCAGTTTAATTTTTTTCTCCAGAGCTGATATTAAAGTTTTGAAGAACGATCAGAACATATCAATTTTCAAGGTATTTATCTTCATTTTAATTTTTTATTTATTTTTAATTTTTTATTAGTTTCAATTATTATTAATTAGTTGTAATTTAATTATGTTTACATTGTTTTATTATTTAATAAATTTAAATTATTAGTATTGTTTGGTAATTAGGAATAATTAGTAATAATTTTTAATAATTAAGAATAAATATTAATAATTAGTAATAAATACCAATAATTAGGAATAAGAACATTATTACATTATTAGTTTATTTTATTATTAATATTAAAATAATATAATTTTTTATATATATACAATTCTTTTTTCATCTGTGTGTTTGCTGTCTTCACATGTATTATTTGTATGTGGAGATAGAAAACGCACAGATGAAAGAAGAATTGTATATAAATTAGAAAATTATATTATTTTAATATTAATAATAAAATATATTAATAATGTTATTATTTGTAATTATTGGTAATTATTTCTAATTATTGATAATTATTCATTTAATTACTAATAATTAGAAACAATTATCAATAATTATCAATAATTAAGAATAATTAGTAATAATTAGTAATAATTACCAATAATTAGTATTAATTACCTATAATTAGTATTAATTACCTATAATTAGTATTAATTACCAATAATTAGTATTAATTACCAATAATTAGTAATAATTACCAATAATTAACAATAATTAGTAATAATTACCTATAATTAGTATTAATTACCAATAATTAGTATTAATTACCAATAATTAGTATTAATTACCAATAATTAGTAATAATTAGGAATAATTAACAATAATTAGTAATAATTAGTAATAATTAGGAATAATTAGTATTAATTAGGAATAATTAGTATTAATTACCAATAATTAGTATTAATTACCAATAATTAGTATTAATTACCAATAATTAGTATTAATTACCAATAATTAGTATTAATTATCAATAATTAGTATTAATTACCAATAATTAGTATTAATTACCAATAATTAGTATTAATTACCAATAATTAGTATTAATTATTAATAATTACCAATAATTATCAATATTTAGTAATAATTAACAATAATTGCCAATAATTACCAATAATTAGTAATAATTACCAATAATTAGTAATAATTACGAATAATTATCAATAATTAATAATAATTAGCAATAATTAGTAATAATTAGCAATAATTAGAAATAATTTGCAATAATTAGTAATAATTAGCAATAATTAGTAATAATTAGAAATAATTAGTAATAATTAGAAATAATTAGTAATAATTAGAAATAATTAGTAATAATTAGAAATAATTAGTAATAATTAGAAATAATTAGTAATAATTAGAAATAATTAGTAATAATTAGAAATAATTAGTAATAATTAGAAATAATTAACAATAATTAGTAATAATTAACAATAATTAGGAATAATTAGGATTAATTAGGAATAATTAGTATTAATTAGGAATAATTAGTAATAATTACCAATAATTAGTAATAATGATTATTAATTACCAATAATGATTATTAATTACCAATAATTAGTATTAATTACCAATAATTAGTATTAATTACCAATAATTAGTATTAATTACCAATAATTAGTATTAATTACCAATAATTAGTATTAATTACCAATAATTAGTATTAATTACTAATAATTAGTATTAATTAACAATAATTGTCAATAATTAACAATAATTGTCAATAATTAACAATAATTGCCAATAATTAACAATAATTGCCAATAATTAACAATAATTAGTAATAATTAACAATAATTAGCAATAATTACTAATAATTATCAATAATTAGTAATAATTAGCAATAATTAGTAATAATTAGCAATAATTAGCAATAATTAGCAATAATTAGCAATAATTAGCAATAATTAGCAATAATTAGAAATAATTAGCAATAATTAGAAATAATTAGCAATAATTAGAAATAATTTGCAATAATTAGCAATAATTAGTAATAATTAGAAATAATTAGTAATAATTAGCAATAATTAGCAATAATTAGCAATAATTAGCAATAATTAGCAATAATTAGTAATAATTAGCAATAATTAGGAATAATTAGCAATAATTAGTAATAATTAGCAATAATTAGTAATAATTAGCAATAATTAGTATTAATTAGCAATAATTAGTATTAATTAGCAATAATTAGTATTAATTAGCAATAATTAGTATTAATTAGAAATAATTGCCAATAATTAGCAATAATTGCGAATAATTAACAATATTTAGTAATAATTACCAATAATTGCCAATAATTAACAATAATTAGTAATAATTAACAATAATTAGTAATAATTACCAATAATTATCAATAATTACCAATAATTATCAATAATTAATAATAATTATCAATAATTAGTAATAATTAGCAATAATTAGTAACAATTAGGAATAATTAGTAACAATTAGAAATAATTAGTAACAATTAGAAATAATTAGTAATAATTAGTAATAATTAGTAATAATTAGTAATAATTAACAATAATTAGTAATAATTAGGAATAATTAGTAATAATTAGGAATAATTAGTATTAATTAGGAATAATTAGTAATAATTACCAATAATTATTAATAATGATTATTAATTACCAATAATTAGTATTAATTACCAATAATCACCAATAATTACCAATAATCACCAATAATTACCAATAATCACCAATAATTACCAATAATCACCAATAATTACCAATAATCACCAATAATTACCAATAATCACCAATAATTTCCAATAATCACCAATAATTACCAATAATGACCAATATTTTCCAATAATGACCAATAATTACCAATAATTACCAATATTTTCCAATAATTACCAATATTTACCAATAATTACCAATATTTACCAATAATTAGGAATAACTACCAATAATTTGGAATAATTACCAATAATTTGGAATAATTACCAATAATTTGGAATAATTACCAATAATTTGAAATACTTACCAATAATTTGGAATAATTACCTTATTACATTATTTTTATATTTTATTATTAATATTAAAATAATATAATTTTCTATATTATATACAATTCTCTTTTCTTCTGTGTTTTTTCTGTCTCCACATGTAATATTGGCATTCTTTTTCAAAATTATCAACCTACTCGCCAATGGAGAGGTGAAAGTGAATGCCAATATTACATGTGGAGACAGAATGTGAAACACACAGATGAAAGGAGAATTGTATATAATATAGAAAATTATATTATTTTAATATTAATAATAAAATATACTAATAATGTAATGATGTTATTATTATATAATTAATATTTATGAAAAAAATTATATTAGTATTATTAAAAAAATAAAAAATCAATATAATATTAAAATTATCAATATTTGTAACAGGTTTTGCTTTATTATCAATATATTCAATCCTTGCTTGTGTTTTTTCTAACAAATTATTCAAAACCAGTAATGCTTTTATATTTTATAGAAAAATATGGAACAACGAGGTCGTCAACTGTCATTATTAGATGACCGCATATGGATAAATCATCATAGAAATCCAAATGGTTCTGGTTTAAATCCAGTATATATAGAGGGTGTGGAGAGTTTTTTATCATTTGCGGCATCAAATCCAGAATTTGTTTCAGAAGGAAAGATAAAATGCCCTTGTAGAAAATGTGCATTGAGAACGTTTGACACGTTTGACAAAGTGGGGGAACATCTCGTGCGTTTTGGTTTTCAAGCAGATTATGTTTTTTGGTATCAACACGGTGAACGCAGTTCCAGAGCAGGTGATACCAACTTGATTCCGGATCCATCCCAGTTTCAAGATTTAGTACATGATGTTGTAGGTTCATCTGTTCAACATACAGAAACTCCGGCTGATATAGCTTCAAATCCTGAGTTGGGACCGTCTGAATTTTATGAGTTGTTGAAGTCTGCTGAGGATGCATTATATCCTGGCTGCAAGATGAGCAAATTAGAAGCAGTTGCAAAATTTATGGCTATCAAATCAGATAACGGAATGCTAAACACATGTTTTGACCAGATATTTTCTTTGCTGAAAACACTGTTACCCGAAGGAAATGTTTTACCTGCAAATTACTATGAAAGTAAGAGGTTGGTTCGAAATTTGGTACTTACTTGTCAGAAGATTCATGCATGTTCAAATGACTGCATTTTATATTCAGGGGAAAATGAGTCGTTGGATAGTTGTCCCACATGTGGGCAACTGAGATATAAAGAAGGACAACACGGGAAGTCTGGTTTGATTCCTGTAAAACAGTTGAGATATTTTCCGCTTACATCCAGACTTCAGCGTTTATTCATGTCTAAGAATACAGCGACAATGATTTCATGGCATAAAGAGAATATTTCAACCGATAAAAGCTTGAATCATCCAGCCGATGGTGATTCATGGAAACATTTTGATAGAGTGCATCCATCATTTTCTTTAGAAGCTAGAAATGTTCGACTGGGCCTTTCCACTGATGGTTTCTGTCCGTTTGGATCTTATGGTAGTCAATATTCATGTTGGCCTGTTTTTTTAACTCCGTATAATTTACCTCCATGGATGTTGATGAAGGAGCCATATATCTTTTTGACTTTACTAATTCCAGGACATCCGAAGAAAAATATTGATGTTTATTTGAAGCCATTGATTGATGAATTAAATTTATTGTGGAGTACTGGTGTCAGTACATATGATGTTGCAACGAAACAGAATTTCATACTGAGAGCAGCATTGATGTGGACAATAAGTGACTTCCCGGCTTATGGGATGTTATCTGGCTGGAGTACACATGGTCAAAAATCACGTCCTTACTGTATGGGAGAGAACAAAGCATTTATGCTCATTCATGGAAAGAAACCTTGTTATTTTGACTGTCATCGCAGATTTCTTCCACCTGATCATCCTTTTCGCAGAAACAGATCTCATTTCAGAAAAGGAACAGCTGAAAGGGATGGAACTCCAAAAATGCTATCAGGTTCGGAGTTAAAATCGGTTGTATTTTCATTACCTCCCATCACTTTTGGTCCCACAATAAACCAACAGAAAATTTCTGGTTTTGGGAAAGAACACAATTGGATTAAACGTAGCATATTTTGGGATTTTCCATATTGGTCTGATTTGTTGGTCCGACACATGTTAGATGTCATGCATATTGAGAAGAACTGTTTTGATAATTTGTTTCATACAGTTTTGGATACGCCAGGAAAGAGCAAAGACAATGTAAATGCACGTTTAGATCTTGCCCAAATTTGCAGGCGTCCAGAATTGGAACTATTTGAGAATGTCAGAACAGAAAGGTTACTGAAACCAAAAGCAGCTTATACACTGTCTAAAGAAAACAGTTTATTATTTTGTCAGTGGATTGCAGATTTGAGACTTCCAGATGGCTGTGCTTCCAATTTGGGTAGATGTGTAAAGAATGGTCATATTACTGGATTGAAAAGTCATGATTGTCATGTTATAATGGAGATACTTCTACCCATTGGATTAAGAGGTCTGTTGAATTCTGTGATTTGGGATTCCATAATAGACATGTCTCATTTTTTTCGGGAAATTTGTGCGGCTACGGAAGTTTATGATGCTCTAGGCAAACTTGAAAAAGATGTTGTTGTAATTATATGTAAACTGGAAAAAATATTTCCGCCGTCTTTCTTCGACTCAATGGAACATTTGATGTTACATTTGCCATATGAAGCCAAATGTGGAGGTCCGGTACAGTTTCGATGGATGTACCCATTTGAAAGATGCATGCAAAAATTGAAAAGAAAAGTACGCAACAAAGCATCTGTTGAAGGATCTATTGCAGAAGCTTATTTGCAAGAGGAAATATCTTTTTTCTGCTCCCATTATTTTGAATCTGAGTATCCTTCAAAACACAACCGAATGGGACGGAATGAGAGGAATATTGATGAAATCGACAATCAATTATCTGTTTTAAACCAGTCAGAGCTTGGTTTTGGTGGAGTTTCTGAACGCTGGCTTTCAGATGATGAACATCATAGAGCTCATATGTATGTTCTGCTCAACTGTGAAGAGATGACATCAGTTGTACTGTAAGTGTTTATATCACTTATTCTATCATTTATGTTACAGTAAATAACTTTGGTTTTTATAGGTTGTATGATAATCATATCAAGAAACAAATTCCACAAATTACAGAAGCTGCTCTCGAAGAACGTCGACTGAAAAATTTCTCTCAGTGGTTTCAAAAACTGGTAACATAAATTCTTTATCATTTAGCAACTCATTCAATATATAGTTTACTATATTGATAATTATTTCACAAATCTTCAGGTGTCTCGACATGCTGATAAAATTGACAAACGGCTGTGTGTATTGAGTAACCCACCTTCCAAACTTGTTAAAACTTATAATGCATATGTGGTGAATGGATTTCGATTCCACACACATGCATATGGGGAATCGAAAAAAACAATGAAGAGTGGAGTTAGCTTGAGAGGATCTCATCATCGAGAAAATGAAGTTGACTTTTATGGCATACTTGATGAAATCATTGAACTCTGTTATCTTGGACAACATTACATAACCATGTTCAAATGTCGGTGGTTGGATACAGAGAGAGGCGTGCATGTTCATCCGACTCATGGAATCATCGATATTAAATGTAAAAGTGTTCTCACAGTAAATGAACCATTCTTATTGGCTCAACAGGCATATCAAGTTTATTATGAAAAGTACTGTGCAACATCAAGAGACTTGACTGATTGGTGGAGTGTAATAAAAATCAAAATTCGAGACAATCAGTTTAGTCAAAGTGAATGTGCTTTCACTGATGTGCAAAGAATTGAAGTTTTTCAAGAGAGTACTCAAAATCAATCTTTTTTACAAAGAGATATGAGTATCGATGACGACACCCCACATTTAAGAGTCGGTGATGACGATGATGTTAATGATGTCACACATGAATTTGAAATGGTAAGAGATGAAGCAACTGCAACTCGAATGGATATCGATGATGTTGAGGAGGAATATGAAGATGACATTGACATATATGAAGATGATGATGAAGATGAACACTTATAGAATTCCATGGTATTTATATACAATCATAATATGTATATATGTATATATAATAGTAATTATCAATTATTTGCTAATATTAACATTTTCTGTTTCAGATGGATGAGGCCACATTTCGTGAGTTGGCGGAGGCTGACCTGCCTTTCGATGCGGATGAGTTGCTGGCAGATGACCCTCAGCCTGCAGGCGCTCCAGGGAGTACGCGGAGGGGGCGCGGTCTTGCACGATTGATGATTCCTGACCCCGTCCCCGAGCGACGTCCACGTCTTGGGTTTGATCCGCGCACCTGGAGGTGTGATAACCTGTGTAATAACCTGTGAATTTGACTAAGATTTCATTAATCTATTCACATAATAAATGTTTATTATTTTTTCAGTTTTTCGCATATAGCAGTCAGACAGGGCAGCGCTATTTTGCGCAACTATTTCTCTCAGTCGTGGACCACATGGGAGCAGATTCCCATTGATGTGCAGCAGGCCATGTTCGGCCATTGGTTGGTACGTACGTAAATAAATAATTTTTATTTTGAAAATTATTTCATTTCTAACTTAATATTTTGATTTATTTGTAGGGTTTATGGTATCCGATCGAGGATACCATGCGTGACGCCATCCACGAGGCATGGGAGGTGGCCATGCGTGATCGCCTTCGTCAGTTTTTGCACAATTTAAGAAAAGCTGCGATGAAGAAAGCAGGAGTGTCAGATTTTGATGAGTCATGTAGAGCACACCGACCAGAGTACATTTCATCCCATGTATGGGAGGGATTATGTGAGCACTGGTTGAGTGGTGCCTTTCAGAGGAGATCATCGGTGGGGAGGCAGAATCGGGGGAGGCAGGAGGTGACTCATCGAGCTGGGAGTCGTTCTTTCAGTACTCATAGACAGCATCTGGTACGTACATTATTTATAAATATTTTATATAACTATAAATATTAACAGTTTATTTTTTATTCTTATAGGCTGTCGAGCACCCCGATATTACAGAGTACGACGTATATCGGAGGATGTATAGTGATCCTGCTACTGGGGAGCTCAGAGGTGATCGTCAGCATCACATCGTGGTCAGTATTATTTGTTTTCAAGTTTAAAAATTAACTGCATATAATATATTCACAATTTTAATTTTAAATTGCAACTATAGGAGTCATATGAGGCCGCAGCGGCACAGGCCCGACCTGAGAGTCAGGCCGAGTCATCAGATCAGACCACTGCCCGTCAGTTTGATGAGGCGGCATGGATGCAGGCCACCCAGTATGCCTTCGAGAAGGGCCGGGTAGTTAGTATCGGCTCTCGACTGACTCCCGGAGATTATTATGGAAGTGCTGCGATGTCGGCGTCCAGCTCGAGAGGAGCTCGTGCATCTTCTTCTACACAGTATGAGGAGCAGTTGCGATCTCAGACTGCACAGATAGAGAGTCTCCGATAGGAGCAGGAGCAGATGCGTCAGCAGCATGAGGAGGAGCGGCGACGCCAGAAGCAGCTGTACGAGGAGCAGACGAGTCGGTGGCAGCAGCAGCATCAGGAGCAGATGGAGTACATGCGCCGACTCACTCATGCTTTAGGGATGGAGTTTCCTCCACCACCATTTGCAGATCCCCCACCTCCCCCCCTCCCCCCCTCCTACAGATTAGAGTTTGTATTTCTGTTATAAAATTTGTGAAATCAAAATATTTTTTTTTCTATTCGTAGTTTCTGTCTCATTATAAAATATTAATAATATTATATTTTTAAATAACAATATTAATATGAATAATAATAATATTTATATTTTATAATATTAAATTTTATATATATATTAAAATTTTATTTATATAATAAAATTTTATATATATATTAAAATTTTATAATATTATAATTTAATTATTTTTTTGTAATACTTGAATTATTTTAATATTTGAATGTAAAATAATTCTATTATTTTTATATTAATTAAAATAACTTATTAATATTTTTTTTATTTATGAATTATAATTGTAATATTATTATATTAATTAAATTATTTATTAATATTCTATTATTTTTATTTTTGAATTATAATTCTACTATTATTATAGTAATTAAAATAATTTATTATTTTCATTTGTAAATTATAATTCTATTATTATATTAATTAAAATAATTTATTAATAATTTATTTTTTTTATTTTTTTATAGTATTTGCGACGGGATACTATGCCCGTCGCAAATACTAGTATTATTAATAGTTTTCTTTTTAAAATAGTATTTGCGACGGGTCCCGGTTCCCGTCGCAAATACTAGTATTATTAATTTTTTTTATTTTTTTAAAAAAGAGTTTTTGCGAAGGAACCGTCGCAAAAACTGTTTAAAAAGTTTTTTACAAAAATACGGAATACTATTTGCGACGGGGAGAATGCCCGTCACAAAAAAAGGCTTTAGCGACGGGCCCGTCGCAAATAAGTTTAGTTGCGACGGCGTTTTCAGCAACGGGCTATTTGAGACGGGACCCCGTCGCAAATGGCTATTTGCGACGGGATCCCGTCGCAAATACCTGCTTTTCTAGTAGTGGTACTTTAATGAGACCAAAGTTCCTTAGCTAGAGAAACAAAACCATTTTTTTCAAAATATAGCTCAATTTATCCCTAAATTTTAGTAACCACATCATGTTAAAAAATTAACTTCTTAATGTAAATAGATTCTTTCACATCATGTGATACAATTATGTATCGCACCTCTACTGTTGAGACCACTATGGTGAATTTTTTGAAACTTTTCCAAAAAATATTTGGAAAAACACAAATATATATTGAGAATTCACATCATAATTGTTCAACTGGAAGCTAAAATTTATGTAACCCTTTACCTAGAGCTTATAATCTCCACTAAAGGACAATAATATATCTGTATTCCCACTCATGTACTTAAAGATTCAATTTAAAGCAATCCAGTGTCTCTCCCTAGGATTTGATAGGTAACTACTTTTTATACTCAAATAATAAATTGCATCGTCCTGAGTACAAAACATGGAATACATGATAGATCCTATGGTGGATGCAAAAATGATTAAATCCTTCCTTTCTAACTCATTATAAGAATCTAAAATCTTCTTAATATCCAAGTATGTCAACATTTTTAACAATCCCATTTTGGAGTTCTCCATACTAAAAATCTTTATAAATTTCTTATATAAATGTTCTAGATTAGTCTATGAAACTTAATAGATCTATATATATGGATCCACATACAAACTGTGTAAGCTTCCTCATCTATGTATTTCATTGAGAAAAATTTATCCATCCACATCTTCACAACGTGATGTGTTAGGATATCATTTCTAATAAGAATTATGTCATCTAACATATAGTTTTAGAAACATTACTATAGTTATACTAAGACTCTTTTGTACACTTGAATAATATGAATTCTTAATGAAACCAAACTTTTTATTTCATTATTAAACTAGATATTCTAACTATGAGAAGCATGATTCAGTACATAAGTGGACCATGGAAATTTTTATAATTTATAATTCTCATTTGGATCTCCAAAACCCCTTGGTTGTATCTTATACACATAATATGACAAATTTATATCAATAACTTATTTTTTGACATCCCTTTGATAAATCTTATAATCATAATGAGTTGAATTGACTAGAAATTTTTGAATATAATTTATCATCTCAAGATGGGAAATGGTCTCTTCATAGTCTATACCATGAACTTGTTTGTTACCATTTTCTAACAAGTATGATTTACTGGAATACACTCTACCATCCATTTAAATTTTATTAGGTAACCCCATTTTCAATCTATGTGCCTTGCCCCTTCATATTCAACCACCATGTTCAAAACTTGGTTATTGTACATGAATACCATCTAATATTCCATGGATTTTAACCGTTTTTTGAGAATCTAAACACTCTATTTATTCTCAGTAGTAATTATATTTACCTCTAATTTTTTTAATAATCATTAACCATAAAAAATAATTATCTCTCAGGTTACTAATAAATCATACATGACATTATAGGTTCTTGAGTATGTTCTTCAATAACTCTTTGTGGAACTAAATTTGCCTTAATATTGAAAATACTTCCTATGTTTTGGATCGAAACCCCTGAAATTTCAACTTTCCTCCAAATAAATACTTGAATTAGATATTCCTTCTCAATAGATATACCAATTCATGTAATAACAAATTTTTTTTCAGTAGGGTGGAAGAAATAATATCCCTTGGTTTCCCAAGGACAATAAAAAATTAGAACTTTTTTATATTGAGTTAAATTTGTTATAATCCAAATGACATACATAAGATTAAGAACCCCAATCCTTAATGAAATATATATTGGGACATTTCCTAGTGAATATATCATGTAGTATCTACATAAATTATTTATATGGAATTCGGTGTAGTAGAAATGTAGCAATCTCTAGATCATAACCATAAAATTTTATAGGAAGGTCAGATATACTCATCATCTATTGAACCACGTATAAAAATGAATGATTATTTATATTAGATATACCATTACATTATGGTGATCATGGGGGAGTGATTTTTGAAAAAATTCTACAATATCTTATATGATCTATGAATTATTCTCTCAAGTATTCACATCCCCTCTCTAATCAGATGGATTTAGTACTATTCCCTAGTTGATTGTATATTTAATTATAAAAATCACTATTCTTTTCAAATGTCTCATTATTTTTCTCCATCAAAAATACATACCCATACTGACTAATGTCTGTATTATAAGTAACAAAGTACCTAAAACCTCCATTTACTTATGTAATCTTTCATCCACATATATCACTATGTATGAGGAATAATAGTCCACTATCCAAATCATATTTTCTCCCAAATGATGAATTTTTCATTTATCCCAATAAACACAATTCACATGTATTTTATGATTCATAATCCAATGATTCCAATAATCTATATTGACGGATTCTTTGAATGGATTTCTTGTGTATATATCCAAGGTAAAAATTTCAAAGTTAGGTGGGATTATAATCATCTTTGACCTTCATAGTCAAAAATAAAATAAATAGTATTATCCATATCAAGAATATATAAACCTCTAATTTTATTCAAAATTCCATAAAAATTTAATTTTTATATATTTAAAAGCTACTGTTCTTAATAATGAATGAAAAATCCATCTTTTACAAATAAGATGCATAAAAAAATCCTTTTTTATAGTGGGATCATAATAACATTTCTTCCAATTCTAGGATTAATCCACTATGTAAAGTTAGATCAAAGGTGTTGTCCTCTAATTAAATAAATCTTACTCTATTACCATCACAATGATATACTTCAGAGTTCATAAACCCACTCCTACCTCAAAATGTATTTTTTATCATAAATATATTATTAACACTTAGTATCTAATACCCATGATTCAGATTTGAAGATATTGATTTCCATAACATTTAAATTTGGGTACACCTAATTTTTCTCATTTAGAACACTTATCATTCATAGATACCAATCTTTATCTTTTTTATAGGTCATACCTATTAATGATATCAACATGGTTAGAGTGAAGTATGAATTAATCTATAAATAATTCATATTAACAAGTTATTATCATGTATTTTGTCATTTAATTAATTGGTTTGAGTAAAAATTTGACTCATGGATAATTAATTGAATATTCAGTTGTACAAATCCATTATTTGGATTCAATCTAATTTATACCTCTAATACCCACTCCATGTGAGATTCTCAAATAAGTGTCACATAATTAAAATTTTAAAAGAAAACTAAAAGTAGACAATCTAGGGGCACTTGGCTAAGGCATGAAACTACCCAATAAAAAATATGGTTTCACTTCTTACATTATTTACATACACAAGATAATCAATGGTAATCTATATATCACATAAAATAACCTGATTGAATGAAGGGGTCTTGAAAAGTGTCTATTTGGAAGGAATTTCATTGTTATAATTTACAAATTTCTAATTTCACTAATATAATTTACATAATATTCATATTTAATTTATTACTATTACAAAATATGTAATATTTATCTTTCTATGTTTTATTTATTTTTTTGTGTGGAAGATGAAAACAATTTTGTTTTAGAAATCCCTATTCCAACCACCAAATTAATGTGTTCATGCCACATTAATGTAAGACTATTTTGAAACCCCAAATTTCCTTGTTACTCATCCAAAAAACAGAAGCGAGGTATATTTATATATATCAAAATGCTTCATATGTATAAGGTACATGAACATTTCATGTAAAGGAATTGAGTTAAATGAGATCAAAAACCACCCCACGATTAATCCTGTAGGGATAAATTTACACCTCCACGTACCATTAAATATAAAGAATATATTACAGTCCAACAACTGGTTTGACCCAAAGTACCTTTACCTGGGTAGACATTACTCAAGAGAGAGTTCAATTCATGAAAAATCTAACACATAATATGCACAAACAATGCTAAAAAACTATTCTCAAGCTCATAACATTAATTATAAAATGAGGCCAGGGTAGCTAAGAACAAAATTTTATGATATTGAACCTACAAAAACATTTTAGGCTCTATCCTATAAGTAATTTTTCATATAAATGTTAAAACACAACATCCATATTTCATAACATTTTTACTAAAACGGGAAAATAAAATAAATTTAATAAAAATAATAATTCATTTAATTTTCCAAAACACGATACATTTATGAACTATTAAAAAATAAATGTTAATTATAAAAATTTTATAACTCAGAAATAATATAAACATTATCTATTCATTTCAATATGAACACATTTATAGATAATATTATATAGAATTTTTATGATATATCATGAATTATAGATATTTTATAATTCAGTTTATTTTATATAAACATTTTATATAATCTAAATATATTATATTTGAAAATTTATAAACACTTTATTAATCATATCTTATGATTTCTAAATAAAAAATTTATTCATAGATCACAAAGCATTCCATTTAATTTTTTAGAAGGTATTTTTAAATTATTAACCATAACAATTTGGGGAAAATGTTTCATAAACATCTAAATAATTAATTATAAAAAATATAAAATTAATTAATTAATATATAAATCCATCATAAATTAAGAATTTAAAAAATATATTTTAACATGATTTATAAAAAATCTATAAAAAATTGAAAACTATTAATATGTAATTAAATTAATGAAGTTTCTGCTTACCCTTGCGCATAGGGGGACTCATATGTATTGGTAAATCCTTCTACCCATAAAAATGTCCACTGGAATTCCATACCTAATGTTACATCACTTAGTACCTTTATGTAGCTCAAATATAACACACCGAATAAAGGTAATATGAATATTTCTTTTATGAATCTCATTATGTGTAAGGTTACTGAGGATATTACCATTACATGAACTTGGTACATAAGGGAAAGGGATAAAATACCTTTATGTGAACACTTCACATTTGGGTAGGTCTTAATTTACCTTTACATAAATCTATCCACATAAAGGTAATTCAAGGGATACATTTACGTAAACCATCTACATAAGGTTTTAACCTTTACATATCTATCCAATATAAGGGTAAATAGAATATACCTTTGCACAACTCGTGTAAATGTCTATAACCATAAACTAAATTTTATAATATATTGGTGATCATTTTTTTGGGAAAACTGGTGATTCAAACATGTTTAATCCATGAATAATGTCACTATAATGACATTGATGAGTTTTATATAATCATATAATCATCATTGATAATGTAAGAGAACCCAAAAATAAAATTTATCAATCTTATACCATATTAAATCAAACCATTTTATTCATAATTGACAAAACTACTTGAGAGTATATTTTTTAGTCACATGAATCACATTAATATATTCTCTATGCATTAAAAGCATTAATTTTATGTGTACTTGCAATAGATGAATGGATATCATGATAATAATTATAATATATATATACACCATATTTTATAAAATTGATAAATTAGATTTCCAAACATTCCACAAACATTACAGAAGTTAATATATTCCAATGATTAAAAACAAAATTTAAAATATGACCATACATGACACAATCAAATCACATTTACAAAAGCTCACCTCTATAAATTACCTCACATTAAATACCATTTGTAGGGGCCTTCATCATTATATTTTTATCACCTCTATAATTTTTCATTTTCATTGAAGTTTTCAAGGATTTTTTTCTCATGAATTGGAGTGGTTCTATCATGTAAAATGAAATATTTTCCCATAGAATATAGCCTTTGTTACATAACAATATTTTTATTCCCCCATCAAAAATATAATACATATTATTAAACAAATTATCCCAAAAAGAAGTAAAAAAATTTTAAATGTTAATCATCTTTATTTTTGTGATTATCATTGGTATCTGATTATTTAATTTTCTTCTTGGTGAGATAAAGTCCTCCATTAATTGCTATATATTTGTGATTTTTTAAGATGAGCATCCATGCCTTTGTTGAGTGTATTTCTACTTGAAATCACCTCATTAAAATTCTAGGTTAGTATGTCTAGCTAGTCACTTTTCTCCTTTATATTAGTGTTTATCTATGCAATTTAGACTTTTGGCATTATCTTTGGAAGTTGATCCCTTTCCTACACCATGACAGATTCTGATAGGAGTGAAATAATATCTTTCTTATTATCCATAAATTTTTTTATTTTCTTCCAAATCAAGGACCGTTTTGTTAGAATCATCTTATATATTCCATATCATTGATGTAATGTTTTTTAATTCCTTTTATTGGGAGTAATTCTTCCTTGTTAGATGAGTAGATACTTTTAAAAATCTCTTCTTCAGGATTTTTAATTTATCTACTTTAATATTTATCACTTTTAACTAGATCTATTTATACTTATTATCCTTTTTCAAGTTCATAATTTCTTCGTGGATCCAATAATCTGTATCCAATGATAAGTGAAAAACATACACTTTTTGACTACTTGGAATCTCATCATCATTAGGACCAACATCACTTGGAATAACAGGTTCCTCAATTACTCTTGAATCATCATTGAAAAAAAAGAGTCACAATATGAATTATACATACCATCCTTTTGAGATTTTCTAGATGTTTCGATATGAATCACACTTTTTACATACATTGTTACATAGATTATAATTCCATTGGATTTATGATTCTTATTTAAATTATTTCCATTTTACATGAAACTAATAGAATATGTGATCAATATAAACTTTTGACTCCAGAAACAAATCAGATCAATTTAGAAAAAAAAATCCACCAAAATGAACCTATGCTCGAATACCACTTGTTAAGTCCCACATGGGGCTTATGTGATAGAATCCATGGGGGTGAATCTGGGGTTAAGGACTTATTATAATGAAAAAGCTTCCCGTAAAAACTATTTTTTGTATCTTAATATTGTCTTCAATGTTATTAGGGTCATAATTATTCTCTTATTTAAGTGTTTATATTATTATAACACCACCACACTTTAACTAGTAATTTCAATAATTTCATACCCACTTTTACTAGTTTTTTTCATTATTTCCAATAAAAGTATCACGCCTGACGGTTGACTACATGGGGGTTGAGTTTTAAAATGTATATTATGTTTGGTTTAAAAAATCGGAATGGTTTCCAATGGGGTTTGTTCATGGAATCAAAAACACCCAATGGATCTCATATCCAGGAAGATTCATGGACCTACTTTCCAAAGGTAGGTGTTCATTAGGGAAAATAGCGAAAGACAATTATGAACTCACATTGGTTGGAAGGATGAGATTTCAGGCTCATTGCACCCTTTTGGTGGGAACTATTTCTTATTGTGAGACTCTATTATATATTTAATATATGTTCACGAATGGTTTGTTCATTCCCAAGTATGTATACTTAGGTCCCCCATATGTAAAAATTAATTATGAATATGAATAGGTTTGAAATCATCTGTATTTATCTAAGGTTCTCTATATATAGAGGAATTTATATGTATATTAGGTTCTTCATAAATGGTCCCCTTTTATAGAAGGATTGGAGATTCCCTGGTCATTTATTCAGACAATACTGGTTTTAAGCCACATGGTGAGGTGATCTAGAGTTTACCATCATCCATGGGGGACGAAAGTGGTATTGATGTTGGGATCAGAAACATATGTTGGGATTCCTACATATCCTTTTTAGAGGTATTATAACCCATGTAGTTTGGTGCATCTTAAAAGGACACATCAACTTTTAAGTTTGTGTGATTAAGACCATACCATGCAGTTTAACATCATGTGACATGGAATTCTAAGAAAAAGGTGCCAAGTCAAATTTTGGTGTGGGACTTATGTAGAAGTGTCTCGAGGAACCTAGATGAATATTGATTCCCATAATGAATATGACCCTACCTAGAATATTTCCCAGAGAATATTATAGTGAATTTAGATGTTGATTTTGGACCTCAATGAGGCTTCCTACATATCCCAGTTGGTTGGGAATCAAATCCCACATAGTTTGGGTTGGATTTGGGGATTACATAATATAGGTGGCCTATTATAATAGAGGTTGTTTCTTACATATATGGAGAAGGCTCGTGTGGTTAGGGCATACTCTCAGAGGGGTTCCCATTTGAAACTCTTAATTGGGAATATGAACCTTTGAATATACAAGGTTGGATTGGGGTATTTTACCATATAAGTGTCCTATTTGAGGATTGGATATCATACATATTATATGATCACTACTAACCTCTATTCCCACACGAGTCATGATTGGTTCGAGAAACATGAGGTAGAAGTGGATCTGGAGATCCCATGATCCACTCCATATATTGATATATTGACGTCGAATCCCAAAGGGATAGGGAAAGGGATTTTAGTGTCCCTATATCCTGTTTATTTTGGTACCCCAAGAGGAAAAGAGGAGAATGATTTTCACCTGCAGAAAGAAAGGATGGGGGCTTAATCTAAGAGGGTTGCATTAAAATTGGTTTCGAGGGGAGGATCCCATTACATGTTGAAGGGAATGGAAAGCGTGATGTAAACCCTCCCCACCTGGAATTGGGAGGTTCATGTGATCACCTATTAGTTTGGATTCCTCATCACCACAAGAATGTAGACACAAAGTCTTTCCAAGGATCTTCCTTGTCGTAGAGGCTATCAACATGACTCTACTTACCATAGGTATGTAGACTCGCATGGACACCCTAACACGCGTGAGGATATGATAATACTTGTTAGGTGTATTTGGAAGGGGTCATGGCATGATTCCATTAGAGTGGCCTATATAGGGGACAATACACGGTTTAAGGATGTAATAGAAGGAAGTGATAGGTGCTAAAGTATAGAACACATTAGGAGGCCCCATTCCGCATAGCATGTTCTTATGTGGTATGTGGCCCCTCTACATAGAATGTTGCTATGTGGATGAGGGTACCTTCCACATAGAATATTTCTACATAGACCTGGGGTATTCTCTCATAGAGTGTTTCTATATAGGTCTAGGTTTCACCTGCATATTATTTTCTACACGTGGCCACGTTCCATCCATGTTGCACTTTGCTACCTAAAGTAGGGTTTCACCCATGTAGTGTTTTTCTATGATGACTTTGGTTCTATAGAGGGTATATCAATTAATTATCTAAGTAATGATGTCGAAAAAGTGTTTTAAGATCATATATGACCATATATTCTTTTATTTCACTCTTAATTATATGTTGTGGGTTTTTAGCTACTGTGAAAAGATAGATCCATGTTTTGGTTCTGATCTGGGTTCTCCTACTATGATCTCCACTTTTATATGGTGATTTTTTCATCCTATCTCGTTTTCTGTTAGGGTTATTTTATATAGGAATTGCATAATTGAGTACTGGGATGTCTGGCCATCCATGGTGGGCTATAGTAATTCTTTTGCAGGTGCCTAGGAGGGACACCCTAGCCCACTAATGATTTGGTTCGTGGGGGAATTTGAAAATTAATTTTTTTCATCTTTGGGAACCAGTAGTAATATTCTATCCCATGAATGATTCATTTCATGGGTTCATTCATGAAGTGGTAAATTTTTTTATAGAGTGATGGTTCGCGAATCTATTATGCTTTGCGGGATCGATTCATCATTCATATTTTTCCCCTTTGAATGTTTTTCATGAATTTCTCCATTTCTTACATTTTTATCCATTTTCAAACTAATAGAATCCTATTTCTCTTTTACGTGTAATTTTTTGGACCCAAAAAATTCCCCCCATCAGAATGGGTTCAAATCGATATGAAAAGGAGGCTATTTTGATATAAAAATAGTCCTCTTTTAAACCAGTTTTTGGTACCCATGTGGACTCACATTGCTCTAATTTTTTCATAAACCAAGGGAATAAACAATCATAGTTTTAATATTTTTAGGGTTACATGCAAAACCCTACAAAATTTTTTCATTTATGTTATAAACATAATTTTTTCTGAATTCCTCTATGGTGTGGGATTAGCTTGTGTAACTTGACTTTTTCTAAGGCCGCCCTTTCTGTGTTTTTAACCTAAAAAGTTTTGAAATTTTTTTCTTTTGATTGATAGAATTTTTTTCCTACACTAATTAATTAAAATGTTTAATTAGCTATAACTCAACTTTTTTTCCAAGGTTCCCTTTGTGGGTTTTCAACCCAGTGAGTATTGTGTCTCTTTTTCTATGTAGTTTAAATTTTTTCATTCCAGACTAATGTTGCATATGTTTTAGGTCGAATAGATTTGGAAATGAATTATGGGTCAAGGACCCCAATAGGACATACTATCCAAGATTGTCCCAATATTTTTTAGACATTAGTGAGGGATTTTTTATGGACCATGTTTTTTTAATCTCTGAATCTAAGTCATTTTATGGGGACGATACGTGAGGAGTAACTGTAAAATTGGTTTCCAACATGATATTTTTAGGGGAATATAGAGATAGGAAAATCCTATCCTGGGGATGAATTTTACTTTGGTTAATATACCTTTTTTGTGGAAAAGTTATTCCAAGCCAATAGAGGCATATTGTGCATAGAGAATCAATTGTGTACTTAGGAAACTAATCCTCCATTTGAAATGGCAAGGTAATTTGTGAATATTTTTATTTATTAAGACCATGAAGGGTGTCTTGTCAAGGTAATGATGTCTAAAAATAATTAAAGAATAAATATAGGTACTAGCTAGAAATAAGAAACCACACCTACATGAATTTGGACTCTGAGAAAGAGGCATAAATCAGAGTAGCATTTAATTTCGTTCATTTCAAACATGGACTCCAAAGTTTAATGACTTCCAGTAAGGACTTTCAGGGTAAATATTTTAAGGTTTCATAGATTTTGACTAAGGGATAAAAAATTTGACATTTTTTAGAAAATCTATTCATGAATGCTCTATCATCCTCAGGTATGAAGGGGAAAGGTTGTAAACTATAATATCATGGGTGTTCGAATATAAGGAGTGATATAGGGAAATTATGTGAGGAGTTACTCTAAGAATGGTTACCAACATGATGTTTTTTGGGCGTTTTGAGATAGGAAAAGCTTATTCTAGGGATGAATTTTCCATTTGTTGACATGTCTTTTTTGTGGTAAAATTTTGTATAGACAAATGGGGTATATTGTTCATAGTCAAGAAAAGGTGTCCTCCATACACTGACTATCTATTTCTAATGGTTTGGGAGGAATCTAGAGATTTTGACTTCCCCATACATAGAGTTTGGTTTGTGAAAGGAAGGTACCTCAATATGAATGGGTTATTTCATGTTGATATTTCAGGAGAATGGGTGGAAACATTTCCCTTATGAAAGTTTGACCCATATGTAGGAAGGATATTATTTTTATTTTTTGGACTGATTTATAATTTCTAGGTTTCATTATGCATCTCTTCAGAATTAAAATAAGTCCATACATAGTTCGGGGAAGGTTTCCCCACACATCAATCAAACTATTTTGTGGTAAAGAGACATTTTCCTTTGAATATGTGCTCATGAATGGGGTGAGGCTCATATTGGACCCCCCAATATATATATATCTCATGTATAAGAGAGTACGATATTTCTTTTGTTGTGTCCAAACATGGATATAATTTCCCGATTTCACAAAGTATCCCATTAAAGTGAGAATCATGCTATACTTAGTTCTTATGAGGTTCCCCATACAAGTCTGTTCTATTTATAGGGAAAGGGAAATTTTGAATTTTCTATGGATAGACCCAATATTTTATGTTTAGGTGCCACTATGTATCCAGGGGAGGAAGGAACTAATCCATTCATAGTTATATACATCGTGTAGTTCTGTACATATTTTGCTCATGCTTAAGAAGAATTTAGATGGCGATTGACCATGGAGTGTGAAGTTCCCTACTTAGATCTGATTCATGTATAGGGGGTAAATTTCCATTTCCTTGATATATCCTTGAATGATAAACCCCAACATTAATATATCCTATATATATCTTTATTGGTATACAAAAGATAGGGACATTTTGTGGCTGCAGGACCCGGGATTGGAGACTTGGGTTTCACTATGTATCCTATGTGAATATGAATCAAGAGATACATAGTTCTCTATGTATCATGTAGTTTAATGTCGTCTAGGTAGGATAGTCCCCGTGTAGTTAAATTTCACTCAATAAGGACATAGGCTTCCCAACACGAAGAGAGAATATTGTGGATGGACCCAAGATAAAAGACCGGGGTGTCACTATGTATCATGTGATGGTAGGAATAAGGCCACAAAGTAATGGACATACGGGGAATCCCCTATCAAAAATCCTAATCCCGTAAGGGTTTTTCTTGGTGTGGGAAACAAGATGCAGAAAAGTTTTATTATCACACAAAGAGAAGAATAAGAAAAGGACAGGGAAGTTTTTATTTTGAGGTTCCTAGACTGGGATATAAAATATGGGCATCACTACATATCTCATCATGGTGAGAATCAATTCATTTGTAGTTATTGAACTAGATCCATATTTAGGTCTGAACCATACACTATGAGGGGGAATTATCCATTTTTGATTATTTTTATTATGGTCACTAGACCAGGGATTGGATACCCAAGTGTCACTATGTATTCAAAGGTGGAAGGAATCGAGACACATGTAGTTATGATCATCATCCAGTTTAACATCATACCATGAGGATGAAGGTGAACTAATTTGAAAGATGGGGAATGTTATTTCTTGACCCAGTATTGGAGATCTGGGTGCCACTATGTATCCCATAGAATGAGAATCAAGCAACACATATTTCTTAAAAAACTCAGTATCTATATCTGAACTGTACATAGGGAGGAGGGAATTTTTTTTCTTCATTGCATCTATACCCAGGATTGGAGACTTGGGCATCACTATGTATTCTTTATGGGTAGGAATCAATCCACACATAGTTCTAAATGTGTTTCCCCACATTGATGTAACTTGTGTTCAGGGAGAGGGTGAGTTGATTAAAATTTTCCTATAAATCAGCCATGCTTTGGAGTTCCATGTATTGATTTAGTTTTTATGTAGGGGAGTATGAATTTTCTATATTTCATGGTTGGTCCCATGATACGATGTCAATTTATAACTACTTATCTCATAAAATAAGAATCAAGATGTACATAGTTCATAATAAAAAATCTACTTACATTAGTCTGACCCATATGTTGGGAGGGTGATAGAACAAAATTTTATTTAATATTTTAATGATAAGATATGATATAATTTCCTCAAATTATGCTAAAAATTATCAATTATGAAATATTTGGGATTATATCATTTATTTTCAAATTTGATGAAAAATCCAGTTTTACACTTTTAAAATTCACTGTCATATTTTTGGCATAAATATTATTATGTAAATTATTTTGACTTAATATTTTTCAAATGTGTTTTTGACTTAATGGTATACAAATTATATTTAGTACATGGGAGTTGGATCATTCATTTGTGTGGAGTAAATGGGCCATGAATACAAAGTTGAATAGAACCGTCTAGATTGGACACCACTTCACTATTTGGGTCGTATCTTCTTCATTAGGACTTAGATTGAGCCCAAATTTTGAGTGGATCTCAAGGAAATAATTAAGAATAAATCACCCTTCCGAGAGTCCAGCCAATTCACGCGTTGTGAAGGCCAAAAATGAGATGAAACTGGGAATGAAATATTTGGCCGAGTTTTCATTTCACACTTAAAAAAAGTTGTGTAAACCTAGCCCTCAATAACTCTATTTGAAAGGGGGTTTTCATTCTTTGGGAGGTCTGGTCGAGGAATTAGGAAGGTTTTTCCGAAAGGGTGTCTCTTTAGAGACCCTAAAAACTTTTGGAAGAAGTAAGGCTTTGTGAAAACATCTCTTCCAAAAAGGCTCTCCTCTCCCACCTCCTCTTTGTATTTATTTTATTTCCTATTTGTATCATGAATTTTAATTCAATTAATCTTATGAGTTCTTACCTTTTCTTCTTATATTAATCTTCCTAATTGGGTTGGAATCTTGATTATATAAGATATTAGGTTCTACCCTTTCAATCCTTTCTCATGCAAAATGTCTCCACGATGACCACCGCCCTTGGAAGAGTAGTTTTCTTAGTGGTCCATCTATCTTATACCCTCTTTATTTAATTATTTAGAATAATTGATCCACTGTAATTCACTTAATAGTATCCATTAATTGTGGTTTTTAATTATAAGAAACAATTCAAGCAATTGAAAAATTAACACAAAAATACGTGAGGTCGAGATTTTGTGTAAATTGTGAGAGAACGAACTTAATCGGTAATACAAGACCACACAGGATAAATTTTTAGATTTAAAAAATAATCCCTAAACAAAATTAATCATCATTTCCAGAATTGATAATTACTCAAATTAACCACTGACCATAAGATAATATTTGAACAATAAAAAAAGTAGGGTGCTGCGATTGTATGTTCTGAAACTAGCCTAGGGTTTAAGTAATTTCATTATTGTGGTTAAGTAAACTCTTGTAGGGTTAGAGGGTTAAAAAATTAGGGGATCATAATTAAGTGGATATTGATTTAAATGATAATGATTAATATTTAATTGAATAGGTATAGTTATATCTATTAGTCCTTTTAAAATATTTTCTAAAAAAACATCTTCTTGTTGTGTCTTTTTAATTGAAATTCATTTCAAAATTTAAAAAAATGCAATCTTCTTCCAGCAAAGAAATTCTAGTTTTATAAATGATAAAAAAAACCCATCCTTTATAGTAGTGTTTTTATACTCTTTTATTTTTTTAGAATACTTTTATGAAGTTGGTTTAATTTACTTTCTCCTTTGAGATATGACCTTGGTCAGCCACTCTACTGCATCTAAGTAACCCGAACCACTAATCATTTGAGGGTGCCCATGAAAGTTCCTTTCAAATTCGCATCGTTTTCGGGGAAGAATGTAATTATTTCAACCAATTAGAGTTATTTATTTTATTTTTCATTTAATTCTTTCCTTCTCCTCTTTCTTTCTTCTTTACCCTTTCTCAAGTTTTTTTCACTTACTCTATTCTCTTATTTTTATCAGACCAACTAAAACTTATTTTATTTTTATTATGGTCCACATTTCATCATTTCAATTTTTTTAATTATGACATGAACTAATCTTGATGATCTCTTAGATCTTGATCCTACGATTAAACATAGCCTTCAGGATTGAATCAGACATTCTCAGTCTACGGTAAGTTTCAACATTCAAACAGTTGGAGAATTTATCCACTCCCAGAACATTGAAATTGGAAACACTTATAATTCTAACATAAAACAAGAACCAATGGCTAAAAATAATGGAAATTAACTTAATAGAACCATTCGAGAATTGGCTGCACCTGATATTAATTATTAACCAAATTGTATTGCATACCCAAATCTCGAATGAGACTTTGAACTGAAATCTGGATTAATTCACCTTATTCCAAAATTTAATGGATTATATAGTGAGGATACTAATAAACACCGTAAATAATTTAATTTGTTTTGATAAACATTAAAATCAAGAAATTTTTCTGAAGATCAAATCAAACAAGGAGCATTCCAATTTTTTCATGATGGAGCTGCGAAAGATTGGATGTATTATTTACAACCTGAAGATGTAACTTGTTGGAACGATTTGAAAAATCCTTTCTTGGTGAGATTTCTTCCATCATCGAGGACCACTTCCATTCATTATGAGATATTTGGGATTAAAAAATCCCTAGGGGAGTCAATGTATGAGTACTCGCAGTGATTCAAGAAGTTGTGCGCAAGCTGCCCACATCACCAAATCAGTGAGCAACTCCTCATCCAGTACTTCTACGAAGGAATCAAACCTATGAAGAAGAGAATGGTGGATGATGCGGCTGGAGAAGCATTGGTGGACAAGACACTAGTAGATGTACGGACTTTTATCGACATGATGGCCCAAAAGTCTCAATAATTTGGCGATCGAGGTACACCGCATGTCAGGGGAGTACATCAGGTAAGTACTTCCTCTCTTGAAATTCATTTGATTGATAATAAATTGGAAAATTTACCACTATGGTGATTCATATTGCTTTGGGGAAAAAAGACATCCCAACATCCTCCTTCAAGGCCTTGTGGCATTTGCACTGAGACAAGCCACCCAACTGATTGTTGCCTGCAACTACAAGAGACAGATGATTGAGCAGCAGTATTCCTAAGGAGACTATATCAGCAGCAACAACAGACATATCCCCAAAAAAAGATTTATTCATTTTCTCCAACAAACAACCAAGGGTGGAAGGATCAATCAGACATGAGGTATGACTCTGGACAATAACAAAGGCCCCCTTTTCCAAAAAACTTCCATAATCCTCTACCTTACCAACAGAGTTTCCAACAACCCCAAAGGTGATTTGAAGCCAATGCATCAACAAGACAAATCAAGGGAATCACCCACCCAAGGTACATTCTAACACTGATGAAATTTTAACGAAAATTGTTCTTAATAAACAGAATGAGCTGAAGTGTCATGGTTCGGAGCTGAGGGAGTTGAAGACTCAAATGAGCCAGATTGCCACTACCCACCATGAACTGGTAAGTAAGAATTATGGAAATCTACCATCCCAACCTACTCCAAATCCCAAGGGGAATGTTAGTTCCATCACATTGAGAAGTGGGAAGTAAAAAACTAATACATTATCACCAATCGTTCCACTGGGATTCACCTCAAATATGGAAAAGTCCCATTCCATACCAACTGATGTGAAATCTAATGAGAAAGATAAAGGTAAGAAAAATATTAATGATATTCCTCCTAAACCCCTTCCATTTCCAAATAGGATTATACAAAACAATAATATGGATGAGGAGGTGATGAAAAAATAATTTTTGGACACATTTAAGCTTTTGGAGATCAATATCCCTTTACTTGAAGCCATCAAGTAAATCCCATGGTATGCAAAATTATTAAATAAACTTTGTATCAATCGAAGACGGATCAAGGGAAATGATTGGATCAACCTTGGAAGAATTGTGTCAGTACTCATTACACCAACTCTAGCAATAATGACAAAGTGAAAGGATCCAGGGACATTCAACATCCCATGTACCATAGGGGAGTTTCACTTTTCTAATGCTCTTTGTGATTTGGATGCTTTCATAAATGTGATGCCTCACTCTGTATTCTCTTCTTTGTAGGTTGGTGAGCTGAAACCGACTAGAGTAGTGGTGCAGTTGGAAAATAGAGCTATAGCATATCCAGTGAGAGTCCTTGAGGATGTACTTGTCTGGGTAAGAGACATGATATTTCTCGTAGATTTCTATGTTCTTAACATGGAGGATGATCAGGTAAGTTCTCATGCTCCCATTGTCTTAGGCAGTCCCTTCCTCAAAACTGCAAAAACTATCATAAATGTCAATGAGGTTACACTTTCCATGGAATTTGGGGATGATGTTGTGATATTTAATGTTATGTATTCCATGAAGTACCCCTCATAGGATCATTCTGTATTTTTTATCTCCAATTTTGAACCACCAAATAAAAACCCCATGGAATTTTATTATCCTATTCTTAGGGAGATTATGAGTTTTAGTTCTAGTTTGATGTATAAGAGTACTTCCACGCCTATTTATAATGCACAAGAATCTCCTAGATTTGATTTTGAAATGGAATCATATTCTAATTTTGATCATGTGAGCTCTTATTATGACATGGTTGTTGAGTATGCTGATGGATTTGTGGCTTTATTCTCTAATTTTGATGATGAATATTCTAATACTGATGCTCTTTGTGCACATATTGCAGTTCCTTCTATGCCTCCCTCCAAAAACCACCCCCTACACTGGAACTCAAGCCATTTCCACCAAATCTCAAATACACATACTTGTTTAGTGGTGAGTGATTACCGATTATAATTTCTAATAATCTTCCTTTTGAAGATGATGATAAACTTTTGAATCTTTTGAGGGAGAACATTAAGGCAGTTAGGTTGACCTTGGTTGACATATATGGTACTAACCCCTCCATTTGCATGCATTGTATTCTTTTTGAGTATGGGTCTAACCCGGTTAAGTAGCCACAAAAGAGACTCAATCCGACCCTTTTGGAGGTTGGTAAAAAAGAGGTTGAAAAATTGCTCGAGGCAGGTACAATCTATCCCATTTTAGATTATCAGTGGGTAAGTCCTATTAAGGTTGTGTCTAAGAAAATTTGTGTTACATTTGTTAAAAAGAGAAAGATGATTTAGTTCCAATGAGGGTGCAAAATAGTTGGCGTGTGTGTATTGATTATAGGAAACTAAATCATTCCACTCACAAAGACCATTTACCTCTCCCATTTATTAATCTGATGCTTGAGAGACTAGATGGAAAAACACACTACAGTTTCTTGGATGGATTTTATGGATATTTTCTGATTCCTATTACTCTGACGGATCTGCGGAATACAACATTCACTTGCCTATTCGATATGTTTTCCTACTGAAGGATTCCATTTAGACTTTCCAATTCCCTAGGTACCTTCCGGAGAAGCATGGTGAGTATTTTTTCTGATTTTATTGAGACCTGCATGGATGTATTTATGGATGATTTAACAGTGTGTGGGTCCTCATTTGATGATAGTATCTCTAGTTTGGGAAATGTATTGAATCGTTGTATTGATAAGAATATGGTCCTAAAATTTGAAAAGTGTCATTTCATTTTAGAGAATGTAATTGTCTTAGGGAATGTAGTTTCAAAACATGGGATAAAGGTTTTTTAGATCTAGGATAGACATTATTTCATCCTTACCATATCCTTTATGTGTGCGTGATGTTAGATCATTCCTAGGGCATGCTGGATTTTATCGGTTCTTCATCAAATATTTTAGTTAGATTTATATTTCTATGTCACGATTACTTCAAAAGGATTCTGATTTTGTTTTTGATGATTCTTGCAGGAATTCCATTGATCAGCTAAAGAAGTGTCTGACCACTCCACCGATCATACAACCCCTACAGTGGGAGATTTATTTTGAGCTTATGTGTGACGTCACAAACTTCACGGTTGGAGTTGTCTTATCTCAGAAGGTGGAGGGACGTTCACATGTGAGTTCCTATGCATCGAGGACACTAGATTCATCCCAGTCAAACAACACAACCATGTAAAAGGTGTTTCTGGTTGTTATATTAACTTTAGAAAAATTCTTTTCATATTTACTGGGTTCTAAAGTAGATTTTTTTCTGACCATGCAGCTCTAAGGTATATCCTGAAGAAGCCAGACACAAAGCCAAGTCTAATCTGATGGATGCTCCTTCTTAAAGAATTTGACATTGAGATAAAAGAAAAAATAGGGTCAGAAAACATGGTGTCTTACCACATGAGTAGGCTTACTCACACACTAGAGGATGACACCTTGGACCAGGTACCACATCGAGGCACTTTCCCCTATGAGCATCTTTATTCCATCTTAGGTACCCATAATTGGTATGCATATTTAGTTAACTACCATGTTTCCTCTGAAATACCTGCAAATTTAAACAAACATCAAGTTCAAAAATTAAAGAGTGAGTCCAGATTTTATGTTTGGGATGATCCATACTGATGGAACATGTGTAGTGACCAAGTTATTAGGAGGTGTGTTCCTGATCATTAATTTGAGTCTATTTTACATTTTTGTCATACACTTTCTTGTGGTGGACACTTTGGACCCCAACACATAGTTAGGAAAGTTTTGGACTCTGGATTGTATTGTCCTAGTTTATTCCATGATTCTCATGTGTTTTGTAATTCATTCTCTCATTGCTAACACATTGGGATCATTTCTAGGAGATATGAGATGCCCCAACAACCCATACTATTCTGTGATATTTTTTATGTGTGGGGAATTGATTTTATGGGTTCTTTTCTTAGTTCAATTGTATTTTTATATATTTTTATGGTTTTTCATTATGTGAGTAAATGTGTGGAGGTTAAGGCCACCAGGACTGATGATTCTCATGATGTTGTGGACATTGTCAAAGCGTAGATTTTTTGCAGGCTTGGAGTACTGAAGGCCATCATCAGTGACCAAGGGACACACTTTTGCAATCATAATTTGGCTTCACTCATTCAAAATTATGGGGTGACACACAAAATATCAACACCATACCACCCCCAAAAAAATGGACAGGCTGAGGTTCCAAATCGTGAGTTGAAATAGATTTTGGATAAATTGTGCAGCCAAATAGGAAGGATTGGAGAAAGCACTTGGATGATGCACTATGGGCATATAAGATAGCATACAAAACACCCATCATTGAGGTCACACAATAGGACACTGGAAGGATCATTATATTCAATGGAAAATGTTTGAAGAAATACATTGAGGGACATTCTACTGATGTAGTGGATTTCATTACACTGCATGACCTCATCTTCACTTGAGCATATCAGGATGTTTCTAAACCTTTCACTTTTTTATTCTTTGTCTTGTTTAAAAATTACACATTTCATGTGCATATATCATCTAATGGGTTCTCATTGAGGACAATGCAATATTTTATGTGTGGGGGGGGGGGGGGGGTGGGAACCATTTAGTTGAGTAATTTCAATTGTATTCCTGTTTTTCAAATATTTTTAAAAACATAAAATTATGTGTTTCAAATTTTGTGTGTTTATTTTTTTTGTTTTTTGAGTTTTTTTGAAAATTTTGTGCTGAAATGATTCTTATAACCATTTTTAAATTCATATTAATAAGTGAGACAATTTATCCCTTGAAATCAAGTTAAATGAATGCTAAAAATAACTTTGTTTCAAGTTCAAATCTTTAGTAATTTCATGAAAAGTACTCTGAATTTCGAATCCCATAACACATCTCACTATCTTAATATTTGAAATAACTATTCTATAAGGCTTTTGAACCATTATTTTCATATTATTCACATTCACATTACTTCTTGAGAGAACCAAACCATGCATGATTTAACCAGAATTTGATTTATTCCTATCAAAACTTGAGGGTTTGAGGTACTTATGTTTTAAATTATTGAGGCATTTGTTTATTATTAAACCCCCATTTAAAAGAATTCATTTTTATAATGGAATACCATTAACATTTAATCCTTGTATCCCTTAGAATACATGAAAATACTGTTAGGTTGTACATATTACAAGCTAATTTTCCCTATCCAACCAACTCATGATGTGAAATTGCATAATCTAGTTGAACTTAACTGTGGGGGGAGCTATCTTGTGTTGTGCCACCAGATTATGTGATAATTTGGATGGAAAGTAAAATTCTAAAGAGATGTGTTTGCTACTGAAAAAAACCATTCTGTTGAAATATGTTCCTTTCTGGAGCTTTCATGATAAAAGAAGTTGTGCCTTTCTGGAGCTTCTGATGAAGAAAGAGAGTTGTGCCTATCTGGATCATTCATGAAAAACTATGTTTGAGAGGATTGAAATTTTTGTTGCTGAAATGATTAATGTTGTAAACATTACATGAGTCTTCATGATGATGGATCTGAATTTATATGAATAGGTGTGAGGAGGAGACCATACTTGAGTAAAATTTAGATTAATTCAATTTCGCTTCAAAAAGAGTCAAGCCCCCCCCCCATTCAGCCTCAAAAATTTTCACATCTTAATCCTATCATCATAAACCCCATAACATCCCTAAAAAGTCTACATGATAAACATATGTCCTTGACTCACATCGGGTGGAAATGTTGGAATTTATCAATCCTATGGTGACCCTTTTATGAGTTTGGATGAGAAAGACATTGCTAAAAAATTGACAATTGTGTGATAATAGATAATTCAAGTGAGGTAAGTGTTTTGTGCATGGGAGGATAAATTAAGTGGAAATATATTGAATTAAATAAATGGAGAACCTTAAATAATGGTTTTTTATGAGTCATTATATCTTTTGTTTCTTGGCATGGAATTGTTGGATATCAAGGATATGTGTTTTAAAATATGTTTTGATTTGATATTGATGTTTACTTGATATGAGGTTTTGTCCAAGAGTGAAAAAGGGTAAGTGTGGGGGAGTTGATAAAACACAATTTTATTAAATATTATATTGATAATAAATGATATTATTTACTCAAATTATGCTAAATATAATCAATTATGAAATATTTGGTAATAGATCATTCATTTGCAAATTTGATTAAAAATCCAGTTTTACCCTTTTAAAATTCAATGACGTATTTTGGGCATAAATATTGTCATTTAAAAATTTTGGCTTAATATTTTTTA
Source organism: Viscum album (assembly GCA_963277665.1). Classification (NCBI taxonomy): domain Eukaryota; kingdom Viridiplantae; phylum Streptophyta; class Magnoliopsida; order Santalales; family Viscaceae; genus Viscum; species Viscum album. The sequence continues at coordinate 230,164,254 of OY728146.1, forward strand.
ACTGTGTTCTTGAATAAATGGGCTACAAATTCTATTTAGGACATGGGAGCTGGATCATGCATTTGAGTGGAGTAAATGGGCCATGAAGACAAAGTTGGACAGAGCCATCCAGATTGGACACCACATCACTATTTGGGACGTATCTTCTTCATACAAACTTTGATTGAGCCCAAATTTTAAGTGTATCTTGGGAATGTAATTAGAAACAAATCACCATTCTAGAAGCTTGGACAATTCATGCGTTTTGGAGGTCAAATATGTGGTGAAACTTGGAGTAAAATATTTGGCCAAGTTTTCATTTCACACTTAAAAATAGTTATGTAACCCAGCCCTCACAAACTCTTTTAAAGGGGGTTTTCACTCTTTGGGGGGGCTGTTCGAGGCATTGGGAAGGTGTTTCCGAAAGTTTTTCTCTTGGGAGCCCATAAAAACTCTTTGAATAAGAAATCCTTTGTGCAAACATCTCTTCAAAAAAGGCTCTCCTCTCCCACCTCCTCTTTGTATTTCATTAAATTCATGTTTTTATCCTGAATTTTTCATTAATTAATCTTATATGTTCTTAAATTTTAATCTTCTCTTAATCTTCTTAATTGGGTTTTAATGAAGAGTGTAGAAGATATTGTGTTCTACCCTTTCAATACTTTCTCATGCAAAACGTCTCCACGATGACCACACCGCCCATGGAAGAGTAGTTTTCTTAGTGGTTGATCTATCTTCTACCCTCTTCATTTAATTATTTTGAATAATTGAGATACTATAATTCACTTAATATGAACCATGAATTTTGTTTTTAAATTATAATAAACTAATCAATCAATTGAACAATTCACACAAAAATACACAAGGTCGAGATTTTGTATAAATTGTGTGAGGGTGAACTTAATCAGTAATATAAGACCACACGGGATAAATTTGTAGAGTTAAAATATAATCCCTAAACACCATTCAACCTCATTTCTATAATTGATATTTTCTCTAATTAACCACTGACCATAATCTAATCTTAGAACAACAATCAATGCAGGGTGATGCGATTGCGTGTTTCGAAGATAGCCTAGGGTTTAAGTAATTCCATCTTTGTGGTTAAGTTAACCCTCGTAGGGTTCGAGGGTTAACAAATTAGGGGATCATAATTAAGTGGATATTTATTTAAATGATAATTATTAATAAGTAAATTAATATTTAGAGTTAGATCGATTGTGCGTTTTAAAATATTTTCTAAAAAAACCTTTTCTTGTTGTGTCTTTTTAATGAAAATTCAATTCAAAATTTAAAACAAAAAAAATGAAATCTTCTTCCAGTAAAATTCTTCTAGTTTTATAAATGATAAAAAACCCCCCATTATTTCTAGTAGTGTTTTTATCCACTTTTATTTTATTTTTATAATACCTTTAAGAACTTTGATTAATTTACTTCATCATTTGAGAGACGACCTTGGTCAGCCACTCTACTACACCTAAGTAACCCGAACCACTAATCATTTGAGGGATCCCACAATAGTGACTTTTAGAGGGGCATTTTTTACTTTTGGGGTGCATAGATCAGGATGTAAAATCCATGTGCTACAATGTATCCTATGTGAATAGGAATCAAGACACCCAAAGTTCATGAATACTCCATGGTAGATAACCAATGTGGGGGGAAATGTCTTTTCGACTGAGAATATTAAAATGTTGCATAGTTTGATGTCATATAACGAGGACACTAGTGTATTGAATTTTATTGTCCTATTACATGGATGATGTACCGTGCAGTTTAATGTTAGGTGATAAGGATGATTGTGCCTTGTAGTAATTAGAAGAAAGATTTCATAGACCAGAAATAAACATAATCCCTACATGAGAAGATGCCATGAGGCTAAATGCTGGTAATAAAATCATCATATTAATGGAGGGAAACTTGAGTTTGGGCCTAACGCAATAGGTGTAGGTGTCACTATATATCCCATAATGATGAGACTCAATCCACATATAGTTCTAGATGAGAACACTATACATAGGTCTGACCCATTCATATATAGGAGATATTTTCTCATTTTTCATGGTTGGTACTAGTACATCAGTTCTGGGCATCACTATGTATCCCATAGAATGGTAATCAATACACACATAGTTCTTGAGGGTTTGTGCAATTTAATTTCATGCAATAAGGACATAAGTCACCTTATGTGGAAAGAAAATCATTTTGGGGATGGTCCCATGATCTAAGGTCTTGGTGTTACTACACATCTTGTGATGATAGGAATAAATACACATATTGTTCTCATGATAGAGATTCCCTATGTGGATCAGATTCTCACACGGGGATATGGTAATTTCATCTATCTTATGCATATATATAGGTTGTGTGTGGTAGATAATTGATTGAAATGATAACTCCCATGATATTTAATTCCATGTGGTGAGGAAATTATCATCAGGTAGTTTATTGTATTGTGTGTTGGACAATGGCAACGTGATTTTTAAGGTCATGTGAGAAACACTAACCACGTAGTTTAACATCATGCATATGGGGCAATATACCATTCAATTTAATTTCATTCGATCACGATGATCTACCATGTTGTTTAACGTCGAGCAGTCATAATGATAACTCCTAGTTTAAATTATAGAGTTCAGCTGAAGGGGAGATAATTCTTGAAAGGTATGTGTGTAATGTGGTGGAATAGAAAACCTGATGTTAATAAGGACCATGGAAGCCGGCATACCACATGCGCATTCTTTAGGATTATTTCATAAAGCATTAAGTAATGATGATTGGACTTGGATTTCCAGTTTAAGGCCATGTAGTTTAGACCAAGCACATTTTTTAATTTCATATTCTTGATACATGGATGCATATTTTAATGTCTTATAGTGAGTATGATTTACCATGCTGTTTAACATCAGACAATCAGGATGATCTACCATGTAGTTTAACATCATGTGATTAGGATGATATTCCATGCACTTTAATGTCATTCGATCATGATGCTATATTTCCATGTGATTACATGAAATAATTATTCGAGAACCTTATGTTTATGTAATCTGTGTAAATTTGTTCTTCCATTGATTTTAAAGAATAAAATCTATTGTGATAGACATTATGTATGGTGTAAGGTCCCTACCATTTTGGTTCCAACTTTGGAAATTTATTTGTGAGTATCATCAGAGTCATGGGGACCAATACTATCTCTCCTTTAAGTAATGATCAGTGGTGAAAATTATTGTTGAAGGATCACACTATCTGGTTCTATTGGACTTCCAAATTATGCATGGTAAGCACTATTTTCTCATCCAGTAACTCCAGTTCATCCAACAGTTCATAGGATTTCTCAAATGTGGATAACTGATCATAGATGAAATCTCTAGGTGAGGGAAATTGAACTTAGATGGGAAAGAACACTTCTATCCCATCTAATAATGAGTATGGGATATCTTGTATGGAATTGTAGGTCATGGTACAGTAACCCCATAAGGCATGTAGGAGCCTATCCGACCAGGTATTTTTATCCATTTCAACAATATAATGGACTATATTTGATATGGTCATGTTAAAGGACTCTATATATCTATTATCAACTGCATGATATCATGATTAATGGTTGGATTTGAGGTCATACTCCTAATATAGATTTTCCAATTTAGCATTTTTGAATTTGGTACAATTGTATGTCAATAATTTATGCGGGACATCGAGTTTGGTAATGTTATTGTCTTTTAAAAATCTGAAAAAGTTCACTTCCCTAACTTATTTGAGGGGTATAACTTTAGCCAACTTGGAGAATAATTCGGTTACAGTAAAAATTTATTTGAACTATATGGCCATAATAGGAGGATATAGTCCCACAATATCTATTAAATTTATAGAAAATGGACCAAAGTACTTGGTTGTGTGTAGAAACTCCAGGGGTTTGTTAATGAAGTTGGCATGAACCTGATAGGAATATAGATTTTTTGTGAATTTAGTGTATTCATGTGTTAGAGTATGCCAATATTACCCATTCCTTCACATTTTTTGAGAATGCTTGATTCTTGACTAGTGAGAACTATAGGATTCAGTGTGAACTTCCTTCGTGATGGAAACATTCTATTCTCCATCAATTCACCTAAGAGGGACCCCATAAAGTCCCCACTTATAGGGGATTTTTGGGGATTCATACCATCATATAGAACAAATTTAATTTCCCATCTTCATATTTTCTCTTCCACATCTCTATCAGATGGAAGATATCCCTTTTAAAGGTAGTCCAAAATGGGTTTCATCTAGTTAGTGGTAGGACCATACAGTTCCAGAAAAAGACTAATATCATCGATATATTCCATGTTGGCTTGAACTAATAGTGAGACCATTGTGCGTTGCGCAATGCTGATGACTGTTTCATTCCACTCTAGATCTTCTCGATCTATGGCTACATTTTCCAGCGCATTGTCTTAAGAATTTCGCAACTGTGGGATGTGGGTCAATGTAGGATCTAAAGGGAATTCTTCTATTAATAACAAAACTTGGTTTCGCAGGGGGATTATGTATTCATTTTTTATGGAATAATCCCCATTGACCTGCTTGATGACCAGTTCTGAATCACCTTTTATTTTCAATTGATTATCTTTTACTTGAAGTGCTAGCTCTAGACTAAGAAGGAGACCATGATATTCGACATCATTATTCTTTAAACCCTATGACAGTAGTAATGAGTAAGGTATGACTACCTTTGCTGTAGATATGAGAATGAATCCTATCCCCGCTTTGTTGAGATAGGGGTCTTCTATCTTATTCCCTATTTGGCTTCTAGATGGACCATCAAAATGAATATCCCATATCTGTGAGGGATCTTGAATAGATAAGACTTCTTCATCAGGTAATTAAATATCAAATGAAGTCGTTTCAATCAAGAGGTGCTCTACCAGGAAATCTTTTAATGCCTGAACTTTGAACACTTTCCAAGGAATGAAATGAATGTAAAACTATTTCAAGATGATTTCCCACCATGATGAGCACTTGGTCAACATCGGACAACTAAGAATGTATTTGAGTGGGTTTCTAAGAAAGACCAAATGGAACTCATGATACTGCAGAAAGTTCTTCAGTTGTTGGAAAAAATTATTAGCACTAGATAGCTCTTCTCAATATTGTAGCAATGAGTCATATCATTGATCATGGTTTGACTATGGTAATTGAGGAAATTTTCTATATCCATGTCATTATTTTTTGTGAGGGAGGAACCTAGTGATCTATATAATGTTGTAACATACAAAATCAGTGAACTTACTTCGACATGAGGCATTAAGACTGGCAGTCTTACGAGATGTTTATTTGGACTATTGAATGATTCCTTACAATCATCCATCCACTTATATGTAACCCCCTTTTTTCATTAACTTTGGGAAGGGAAAACATTTTCTAGAAATTTTGTCTATAAATCATCTAATGTAGGCTAATGTTCCTTGAAGTAATCTCAAATTTGTGAGGTCACAATCAAGTTAAATGTCAAGGACAACCTTTTTCTTCTCGGGTTCAACATTGATGCCACAATGGTGTAAGATCAAGTAAAGGAATTTTCCAGAGGTAATGAAAAAATAAAATTTCAAAGGGTTTATTTTTATTTTATGATAGAACAATTTATTATAGACGTTCCCAAGATCATCCAGGTGGTCAGAGCATTGTCGATATTTAACCATCAGATCATTAACGTAACACTTGAAGAAATTCCCCAGTAAGGGTTTTAAGATGTGATACATGGCACATTGGTGTGTAACAACAGAATTCTTTAATCCAAATGGAATTACCCGATTGAAAATTTTTCCCTAAGCTGTTTTGAAGGTGTTGTCTTATTCATATTCATGGGACATTTTGTTTTGATTATATCCAGAATATCCATCCCTGAAGAAGAGGGACTAATATCCAACTATTTAATTGATCAGTAGTACTATGATCGGGACTGGGAAATCGTCTTTTGGTAAGTGCTGGTTGAGATCCCTAAAATCGATGCTGAATCAGATTTTCCAATTTTTTTCTTCGTAGAGACTACATTGGACATCCATTTTGTACATTGGACCTCCAGAATAAAGCTATGTTTGATGATATTTTCATCTTTAGCCTCAATTTTGAAAGCATGTGTCGGTTGTATCCGTATGGATACCTATTTATAGACTCGATGGTCTTCTAGTATTCCTAGGTGGTGATTGGACACCTCTGTATTGAGTCTCGACATCTCTGGATAGTTCTAGGTGATTATATCCTAACTATACATTAGGAAAGACATATATACCTCTTATTATTCATTTGACATGGATACACTAATCAACGTGGGCCATGTGCCTTAATATTTACCCATATTTATTTCTTTGAGTTCATCGATATTGGTGGAGACGCCCTGATCAAATGTGGGAGGGGAATCCCTAAGGTCCCACCCCTCCTCCTACCACCCTATTCATCTTCTACCTCTTGTTCCATAGGTCGATAAAGTAGTGGGATATGTTCTCTAGAGTTAGGGTGAATCGATGTCTTGAAATTTTGAAGAAGAAGTGTCTTTTTTGACCTAGCTTCTAGTAGGGGGTTTCTTTAAAAATTTGGAGGATATTGAGTGAGGGATAGAGAAGGAGTGTATTTATCCACTTTTTGTGAATTTACAACATATTCCTATTTAGTTGGTTAGGTAGGGATTTCTTAGAGTTCTAGGGATGGAATAAAGTTTTTTTCATCCAATATTTCACCACAGTCTAGGGGGAGTCATCTAACAATTCAAAACTTCTAGACTTAGTGCTCAATACTGAAATCACGAAGGTCTCTGAATACTCACCGAACTTAGGGATCATATACCCTATCTAATTGACGGTTAACACATATTCATCAACAATATATTTAAATGGATTGTATGGGACCATTTCCAGAAAATTTGGGATAGTGACCCAAGCATCACCATTGACCAAGGGTTGTTTACCATCCCCTAATAGAATCCTACATCAATATATTGTGACTCTTAGGATTTTAATGGGGCCTTATCAGCTTGAAACACCCTAATATGTCTATTAATGAATCACTTGAGAAATTTATTGTATAATGAGATGATTTATACATGTCGATAAAACTAGTACCTTTCGAGAATGACATTAATCGTTGTGTTTCGCTAAACCAAAAGGAATTCTGAGTCGGCTATGAGGTCTCCAAATTAGACATTGTTCTTTGTTTATCCCAGTGGCTTATTCTAATTTTTTTTGATAGCATTGAGGTGTTGTGGAAGAATGCGATAGGCTATCCTTGTTGAAACTAAACTTAAGAAGTGTTCATACCAGTTTGAGGTTATCTCCATATCCATTATCAATGAAAACCAATCATACATCGACACCATTTATTCTTTTGGACACATACAAGGGTGTGTTGTGTCCCTGTGTGGTGACATATTCATCTTAATCTATGAAGGAGATAACCATGTGGCATTCTATAGTACCCGTCTATTTTTGATAGACCTCAACAGTGAAAACCTCAACATCAAACTCCAAAGGTCTGAGCAAGACCTCTATAAGTGCTTCCATGACATATTTTGACAAACATAGGGAATACATGATTGATATCTCATATAGAACAATGTATAACTATTTCATGATGTTTAAATTATTTTTTAAAGGCCTATACTTCCCTAGTTGTGGATGATCTTTCATAAATGCCTTTTTGTCTTGAGGATTTGATATCGATGGTTTAAATCGCGAGACAAGAGTTATAGGTACTCTTATCCTTTTTGGGTTGGGTTGAGTTGGTCTATATGCCCATCAATGGTGACTTGATACTTGCTCGTCTTATTATTGAAATTCCAGAGTGATAGGGTCATGGTAGAATTTGGATGATGTAGGGGGAATTTCCTATTCATGGAAATCTTGATGAGGGTCTCTTCCATGAGTTCCCTTGACACTAACTATCAAAGACGGGGTGTGACTAGATGTCAAGATTATGCTACAAACATGCCTTCCCTAGTATCCTTGGCTCCTGTAGCCTCTTCCTCTAGTTTCCCAATGCAATACAGTAAATTGGGTTCATATTCATACTCATCATTAGAGAAGGGATCCATAAAATGGATGACATTAAGGGAACAAAAAATTATCACCTCATCAGATGATGACTTCTCCTAGTTGACTATTTTTGGAGGTACTGTTTGGTGGGGTGGTTCTCATTAATTCAAATATGAGGGAATAAAGTCTGAGAGTGTCAAAGACCACTTTTTTCATGATGTATTTTATTCCTCCTTACCTCCCTCATTTCCTTTATGATCAGATTAATTTTTGGAAGCCTAGCTTCTGGAGGATTGTGGGGCAGATGTCATCTGGTATATTAAAGTTGGAGCAGCATAGGGCATAGTTTGTTGTTTGAAATGTTCTTGAATAATACCATGCGTTCGTTCCAACTATCAAAATTTGGTCCCCTTCAAATAATAACTTCTTTCGAGTCACCTCCTTCTTCAGAGGAAGTGGTGGAAACATATGCCTCTTATGATGGAATTCTTCCCAATTTCACCTGCCCAAAATCTACATTTTTATAGAGGATGTATTTTAAGGTGAAGCATTTTGTAATGGTGTGTCCCAATATCGAGTTAAAGGAGAAATAATCGATCGATTCATCAAGACATATTTGGTCGAGCCTCTTCATATCTGGAAGGAGGAGTAAATCATTATCCATAGCAGATATAAAATAGCCATGAACCTGATCATCTATGAATGAGTAATCATTATTCCTTCACTCATCAAATTGATTTATCCTGGGTACCCTCCACTCTTCTTGTCGAAGAGGGGATTTATGTTGATTTTGAGAGGTTTTTCATGATATGGTGCATGTTACAAATTTTGAGTAGGCACGAAGGATGGTTTATGTGTGATGAATGCTACCCATGCCTTTCCTGCATTTTTTCCTTGGATTGGTGGAGTTACTAGGGACTTGAGCGTAGTATGTTTTATAGAGTCTTACATTATTTGAGAAATGGTAGATAAATCTTGAAACCCACATGAATATTTGACCAGGAAAAGTTGTGTTCGTAGCTCATCTTAATGGTTAATAATGTAGAGAGTGAGCATATTTATCTGGGGAAGCAGTTTATTCAGGGAGTAGGTCAGACCATTCCATATGGAAATGAAATCTGAGACTCTCTCATTTTATCATTTTTTTCAATTTGTGAGGTCACTGGTTGTTGTCTTCTACGACATTGAGATGAATTGGAAGAGGAACTACCTATAGAGATCTTCTCATCCCATAACCAACCGAGATAGAAAACTAGTGTACCATACAATGTCTGGCCCTTGTAGGGTCTGTATGAAGCATCCATGTTTCATTGTTTCTTTTTTCTTAGGAGTTACAATCATGGGATCAAAATGGGATGCATAGTGCATTAGATGTTTTTCTAGGTCACATGAGCTATTGAATATTGAAAACATGGGGCTTCCAAAATTTTTGTGGTGGCAAGGTGTCACTCACCCAGTCAGGGTATGGTTTCCATTCTGGATTCACTAGTGCATGCCACTCCTCCACAGCTTTCAATAAAGTTGTCAATGACTTTATAGTGTCGATAAGCCCATGATGAGTTCTCTATTGAGTAGGATCCTAAATAGGTGGACAATGGTTGGGATTTGACAAGCTAGATCTGCCATTATTTGTGGTGTATATCTATCTAGGGACATCTTTTGAGGATTTTCTTATACCATTTTAGGCTATCTTATTAAAATAGGGAAGTATTGATACTCATCCATAATCGAGCTCAGGTAAACCGATGGTCCAAGCATCGATTTTGGAGACTATCCTTTCCCTACTTCAGACCCTGAGATAAATCCTTGTTGTTAAGGTACACCTACTAGAAGTGTAATTTGAGACTCTACCTAGGGAGTATATTTGACATGTATTCTACCTTGCAGAAACTCATCATTGAGTCACCTCAACTCTTTTATTTATTAATCCTTCTGAGTGAATTTGTCTTAAAGCATAAGAAACTCATACTTGTCAAAATTAGGAGGATGGTTGAATGTGAGCTTGACTTTATTCTAATCTTTTTTTAGATATTTTTTAGGAAGAAAGTGCATTATTGATTGAGGGAGTACCCAAATTTATGGTGATTCTCTGGTTATGGGTGAACATACCTTAATTATTATCGTCTATAGTATTGCTGAAGGAACCATCATCTCCATTCTCTTATACATTTGAATCATTTTCAGTGCCTTTTTTACAATTAATGTCCATAACAATCACTGATTCATAATAAATTGTGGGTGTCGTACTAGTTGCTGAATGATATGAGTGTTTTTTGTGCCCTATTCTAGACCTATAATTTCTCTTCTAGAATCTCCTTAGGGATTTTTAGTGAAGGGTGACTTGGAGGGAATCTCTATGTAGCCTGGTTGTATGCCTCCCTTCTGGGGGAAATGGGTCATGAGATGGGATGAACTGGGAGAACTCTTTTCTTATCATCCTACCTAAATGAGAAAAGTCTAATTTTCATTGATTGGATGGTTTTAGTAAAAATAACCTTATCCATGGTGGTTGGGGTTTCTCTCGTTCTCCTGTTCTTGTTCCTTAGGCTGAGTTTGTTGGCATAGGGTGATATTTTTAAAAAAATACCCCAAGCCCTGCGGGATGGGGCAGATCCCATACTACAATGATGGCTACTATTGATGAAATTTTTTTAATCATGTGCATCCTTGTTCATGCATGATCCAGATATGATGTCATGTCTACATACGAACTACTTTCTGATGACATTATTAGTTCGTGATGATTGGATTTCATTAAGAGCAAAGATTTCTAAATGTTCTCAATTTCATGGGTCAGTAGTTTTTTGATGGTTGTCTCCTGTATATCTTGAAACTTTTGATACTTATTAAAAGATGATCCTTATTGAGCATGCCATCATTCTGGAGTTGGGGATTTTCATAATATCCTCCATGTAATTATAAAATTTCATGTTATCATTTCCAGTGGGTTTTCATTAATGGGGAATGAGGTGAAATGCAAAGATCCATGTTCCCTCCATCATTATATTTGAACACCAGGCTGGGAGTTGATGATTATATGACACAATTTGTGCAACACGTTGAGGAATGTTGATTGAATATCAATTCACCAATTAGTTTATCGTGGTCATTGCACAGGTGAAAGGGATTTCAAGTTGATTTTTCGATGAAGATCTCTCAATATTTTTACATGGTATGCATACCCATTATGGGGCAAGATTATTTTTTTCAAGTGGAGGTGAGTTGTCTAGATATTCATGCAGATATTTTTTAGGAATTATTCTGATAATTCATATGTAATGTTAAACTGATTATAGATAAGGAGAAAAATAATGGGTATGTCATCAACAAAAATTTATCTTATCAAGATAAAAATATACTTTTTTGTTCTATAAAATACTCCTCTACATTATCATCCCAACATGGTCTCTTCTTGACTATTTTCGTGCATGTAGTGGGGATAATCAGGCTCTCATTAATATGGAATGGTCCTAGGGTGGCTAGGAGGAGGATCATTGTTCTAGTACGTATTTTATATGAGAAAGGAATTCCATTTTCATTGATAGGGTATATAGAATTTTTAGACACATATTTATAAGTTCTTTAGAATAAGACAGTTTTCTTGTATTTGAGTTGGCAAGTGGAGGACCTTCTTGTCAACATGAAATATTACTATGGGGGAGGGGGACCATTGTAGGAGGTTCTATCATGGAAAGTAATACCATCAAATCTTTTTTCCCACTACAATGAGAATTTATATAGTGTATACCCTAGGGAGGACATTGAGAATGGGAAATAGTAAGGGGAGGATCTTCTAACTGAAATGTGATTTTCTTACAGGGATAAGTTTTGTAGTGAATTCCATGATGGTGAGGACTACCATAAAAACTTGATGTCTGACTCCAAGGATACTTTAAAGTAGCATATACCCTAGGGAGGAACTTTAGAGAAAATAATATCATTGAGAGAAACCTATTTCTATTTGATCTTCTAGCTATGAAGAGGGTTACTATGATGCTCATCAGGAGATAAGATCTCATGATCGATTAATTTGTGCCAATTAAAAAGGTATTCATGATGGATGCACTAGGGAGGACCTTCAAAATTGCTGGTAACTATAACGCCCCAACCCAAGTTATCCAGAGTCGGTGCATTATTACTTAACGTTTTCAGGATCACAAAAGATCAAGTCTCGAAACACCGATTAGTTTAGTAGCCTTAGAAGTATTAGATACATTCATAAGGATTACATTACTTCATAAAATGGAAAACTACCACAACATTGTTTCCATAGACAACACTGAGATCCCATAGACTATCTCTACAGGTCAGTCATAAAATACTTCTTCGCATCCTGGGAAAAATAAAACATGGAAAGGGGTGAGCTCAGATGCTCAGTAAGGATAAAAATATAGTGGAAACATTCATAAAAAAACATAATTATTTAAGGCAATGTATAGAACTGATAAAAAGCCTTTTAAAGATATACTTCATCATAATATGGAAAATATAAATCAAAATAATTCCATTTACTTACTCACATGGATATTCTACTACTTGAATAATCACATGAAATATCAATAGAAACTTTCATAATGATGGAATGCTTAATTCCAGACTTCCATAACCACATAGTCAAGTCCTTGTGCCAAGACTACAAATAAGATTTTGTCAAGGCCTCTTTCTAAGACACTAGTTTGTCTCATGAGAGCTACCGATGCATTGAGGAACTATAGCGGGCTCCAGCCGTCACTTACTAAGTCCAATGCATTCATCATATGAAAAGTTTGAAACATAACATAAACATTCGTATTAAAACTAGCATATGAAATGTCAATAATTTATCCACAAACCATGAATTGTATAAAAAAATATCACATCCATAGTCAAACATAACTCATTCAATACAATATGGAAGATTGTATTGTAACAGATTAACCTCAATTGAAAATAATAAAGGATGTTGACATAGATGAAAATAATCATCAAAATTATTTGAGATAAATATTCACCTTTTTCTTGAAAACAATTAAAAGTAACACTATTTGTAAAGAAGATATTTAAAAATAGATTTTTGAATCAAAGTGTCCCATACCACTTTGAAACATTTAAGAGGAATTTAAATTTTAAAACATTAATATCCATTTAAATAAATCCTTAAAACCATTTTTAAAACATGGACATTAATGAGGAATATTTAGAATAATAAATCATTAAAATGTTTAAAATGATATTTTAGTTATAGTTCCTAACCAAAAGAGATACACTTCAATAAAAATAATTTAGGTAATCAAAAACTTATAATATCATGAGAATAAAATTGATTCATTATATACTATTTCAAATTACAATATATATACACCAAACAAAAGTGAGTTGCTGCATAACAACAAAGAAGAGTCAATGGAATGTAAGTTGAGATGAAATCCCTTATAAAGACCGTATCCTTGGGTTAAGTATAAATTCATGAAATAATTATGTAAGAAAAATATAAATACACTCAATATGATCAGATATTTAGTGTAAATCAATCATAGTACATTCACACATATTCTTATATAAACAACACCAATGAATTGGATGTTTAACTCAATGAATGGAGATTGAGTTAAAATTACTCTTATGCAGTTCATATCGATGACTTGAGGATTTATAAATGGAGTGATTATGTGTCTCAAAATTATATCCACATAATGGGGAGTGTAAATTACTACATAATAAAATAAATAGTGATTTCACACATAATCTTAGAGTAAATTAATCAATGAATTTTGGGTAAAATAGAATGAGTGGAAATTGAAATTTGAAATTCCCTTATCGATGTTGTAACATACGAAACATACAACCCATGAAAGAAGTATCATACAATGAAGATGTAAATAACAATACATTAAAGTATATTACAAAATTAATACAATGAAGGGAAATACATAATCCACACAAAAGGAAATAGTGGCCAATATAGCATGAATCTCAGAGGAATAATAGTGAGATAAAAAACCCTTACTTCTTTGTAATAAATTGAGTCGTATGAAAAAAATATAATAACCACCAAATGAATATCATAATACCATGAATATAAATATAATCATGATAATATAAATCAATTGTAAGTACACAATACACCACATGCAGTAAATAAGTGGGGAACAATAGAAATATCACAGAATTAAAAGTGACATTAGAAACCCCTTACTTTGTAATTTTCCTTTTTCGAGGGTAGTTTAACCTCATTAATAATGGTGAATTTTTTTTTATTTAATTATAAAATAATTATATTCAATAATATGATATCATATATGATCTTTTAACATTTATTTGTTAATAATATCTTAGTATTATCGTCGTTTCGGGTGTTAACAGATTATTTTTCCTTTACATTTCCTGTTATGTGAGTCATATTTGTTATGGATGGGATGTATATTATTCATATACAGAATGATATAAAGTCTCTAAACATTATTTTTAATCATAAAATGAAAATTAGTCTCGAATGGATACGATGGGGAATGAATCTCATCGTGTTCGTGGAGACGGTAATCCGTACGTACACACGAGTGACAATATCATTCTTATGATTTTAAAATAATATATAATTGGATGGTATATAATATATACATAATAATTATCATGTTATGTTTATTATTTACATCAATTACACAACATTATTATACCCTTCCATTTAATAATGTATTGAATAACAATTACACCACGACGTGGAGACGATAAGCCGTACTTACACACGTATGGTGACATGTCATTCAAAGGATGGATAGAATAATGAATATGGTTGTACAATATTTATAATAAAATGAAAGTATATATAATATACTATAGTTATTATTTTATAATGGAAACAACAAAGAAAGAGGAAGTGGAAGATGAAAGGATATTGAAAGAGGTGATGAAATATTTACCTTTTCTTAGGGTTCTTCCTTTTGATTTGATCAAAGGTGCTCCCTAGGTTGACTTTCTAACTAAAATAAGGCCTCTAGGATGAATGGAGGACAGTTTAGAGGGTATTTGGGTAGGGTTTGGCCGTGCCAAATGGCTTTGAAGGTGTATATTAGAGAGAAGGGGGAGTGCCCTTTTATAAGAGGGGTGAGGATCACTTTAGGAAAAGCAAGAAATATTATTTTATAATAAAATCATTTTCGGTTAATAATGACTCAAAATTGATTATTTAAAGGGTATGGTCTGGATGGGTCTCTAACCACTTAACCAATAGGTTTTATATAGGTTTGGGTCACTATATTAACCTTATCTTTTGGATTTTACTCTTAGTTAAATAGTTTGACATTTACAATGTCTCTTTGTATTTTTATATTATATGGATAATAAACTTACAATATGTATCCAAGAGAACCCCAAGTGGTTCATTAATTATACAACTATCATTATATATGTCTTTTGGCCTAACCTTATATTTTTAAGAATAGAACATAAATTAATAATATAATATTTCTTTTAAAAACTCTTTAATGTCAATTTTGACACTATTTGGTATTTTGTTTTTTCTAAATTCATAATAGTGTTATTACATAGAAAACAATTCATCTAACCAACCCTAATATGTCATATTAACCTATGAAAATTATTGGAATTCATAAAAAGTATCAAATTACATTTATTTGGATATTTATAATATCAATTATTTTATTACATCATTAATTAGGTAATTACTGCATCATTATTGTGTCATAAATAAATTAAATTACATAAGGTCTAAAAAATATAAATAAAATACCATTATGTATGAAATATTATTATATTTCTAAATAGTATTTATAGTCGAATTTATCTTATGTATAACACTATATTAAAAATGGTTTTAGTTGTTAAACTTTGATTTTAACTCTTTTAACTCTTCTTTAAATAAAATAATAATAAGTGTCATGATCTAATCCAAGTGGACCAAATAGGTTCATCTTTTATTCCTAAGGTTGTTTTGGGACGAATTATACTTATCCAATTGAAGTAGTACATGTCTTAGGGTAATAATAATATCATTTTTACCCTTAAATACCCTATTTACTTTTAATCGTGGTAAATAAAAGTAAAAAGTTATTATTCCCCAAAAACTATTTTCATCTTGTTGAACCACATTTTTCTTACTGATATCAACCATGTCTCTTGGATTTTTGAAATTATACTCACATAACTGGTAAAATTATGTTTTATGTGAATTTGATAATTCTCCTAGGAGGTGGCTAAAAGAAGGTGAAAAGTTCAATAAAATTTTTATATATCTAAATTTATTATAAATTTATTCTAATGAACTAAATTAAACTTATATAGGTATTATGTATATATTTTTACCTAAAATAAATTTAAATAACATAAATAATTATTTAAATAAAAATTCGGTTTTAAACTATAACTCAGTGTTTTTCACTATTCATCAAAAATTGAAAGTTTTCAGAAAAATACCAAAAATTCACCCTAAGCTAATATCAATATTGCATATCCAAAAATGAAGTCCATTTTGAAAGATAAAATTTATAAAATTTCAAGTGCATATTACTATTTATAATGGCTAGTTTGATTGGTCGCAGTGTGTTAGAATCTCGAAGTTGCATACAATGAAAGCTATTACATTATTCAAAGGGAAATGTATCGTGGATGCTTGGGGTGTTACATTCTTCCCGCCATTTGGAAATTGGGTCCTCAAAATATTTAAAATTGGTCTTGGGATCATAATTTAATGTTCGACATCGGAAAGATTTAATAAAACTATCACTTTAAAAGAATGAAAGAGAAGAACAAAGGTCACCCAAGATAACCCATACTAGGGTTTGATGTAAAAAAACAGGGATATGCAAGATAAACTAAGTGTCATGTTCTGATGGGGAGGGATAGGAAACATGATCATGAAAAAGTTAACAATAAGAAAACCACAAACTTGTGATGGGACAAAGGGTCATTTGTTTCCTAGTAGGAAAATTAAACGGACAACGTTTTTTTTGTTTTAAGTTACATTTCATAAAGATGATGAATTTATTTATGAGATTGACTAAGAACATAAAGAGATATACTTAATTTTTATGTATAGTTTTATTCCTTAATAAATTTCTACCACTAACTTATTTATTTTCAAATGATGAGTATTCAAGATGACTTGGTCACACCGGAAGACCTAGAATCAACTTATAGAGAATCACATGATCCAGAAAGGATAAACTATATATTTACCTTTTCTTTAGAGATTAATCAAACCCAAAATGTTTAGTACAAGATCATATGATCCCCCAAAAGGATATTCCTATAGAGAAAGAAACACTATTCTTAATTTCTAAAAATAAACCAACAATACCCCAAAGTTAAATAAATACCATTCAATAAACAAATGTACTTAAAATACTTCATTATAATTCAAACAAATATTGAAACCCAAAACATAGAATAATTTGGTTGTGTAGTCTTCCACGTTTAATTATATCTCCAAATTACATCGACTACTCTTAAAGTCACATACTTAAATGTAATTAACGTAATCACATATTCTCTATTATACGTTAATCATTTCCATAAATAACCCAAATCACTATTAATACACAATAAAAACATAGATAAAAATACACCATTAATCTTCAAATGAAATATCATAGTATTCTATTTTCCTTATGAATATAGTGTTCCCAACAGAGCGAATGTCTACCAAAATAAAATTTATCACTTAATCACAAAATAATTTTTCTATAATAAGGGTATTGATTTGATAAGACATAAGATCCCAAATCAACATATTATTGATCAATAAAATCATTTAACTAAAAATAATTAGTCACACTAGCCAGGGACTTCACAGAGTCCAGTGGTAGGTGATAAATCCCAATCGCACTCTGGTTGTGTGTTCGATTCCCACAACTTTGTCTGAAGCAATGGGTTTTCACACGGTCTGTGTGTTGTCCTTTTTTCAAAAACTATATTTTATAAAATTACCAAAATGAGATAAATTCCTCAAAATAACCATAACATAATTTAACCACAAATGTTATCTCATACCTTTCATTTTCATTCCAAAATATAATAATGTGTAATTGCCTCAAACCCAATGATCATATAAAACCAAATGGTTTTTTTACTATATCCACAAGAGAAAAGACAATTCTTCTTTAAATATCATTTTCACATGACAAACTTTAGGGTTACAAATACAAGAGAAAATTATTCCAAAGTAATCCCATCAACAAGGAGCACTAATACTTTTAAACATATCTCCAACCATTTATTTTTACATAGCTTCTTCTTTGACCAAGAAAATATCCTATAGAATAAGGCATTCACTTGGGTAATGTCCAGGTCACCTAAATTTACGGGAAAAGACTATAAATTAATTCTTGAGACTATTTTTATTTTCTTCTATAGAACTCCTCATTTTTGCTCGAAAATTATTTATTTATGTCCTTCTTTCCCACATGTAAAGCATTTATTTCCTCCATTGAGACACTTTCTAGGGTTTCTCCTTCCACATTTATTGCATGATGGAAATCGAGGCTTCTTATCTCCATGGTCTCCACTGCTGGAGATCTTATCATTAATCAAATTTCTCTTATTTGTCAAGTCTGGGAGTTGGATAATATATATCTTGTTGATCATATTTTTGGAAAAATTATTTACCATGAACATGATATCTTTTACGCCTATCAATATTCCATTTTTTTCTCATTTCCACCACCGTTCCCACCTTGTACGTCATGCTCAAAGCTACTATGACTTCTTTGGAATCTTACCATTGACTAAAACCAAAAATCATTGCGTGAGTAATAGTAGTCATAAAATCATTTAGATAATATCATGACACCATATTTTCAATTTGAAACACCGTAGGATTAACCAAGGCCATTTATTCACATCTTATATTAAAATAATTCAAATCTGTTTGTAAAGAAAATGTAATTATCCTAATCATATCCCCTGGGAGTGTCGTAACCAAAAGGGTAGCAATGCCCATTGTCGTGCACTAGTTCCCGTGTAAGTCTATCTCAAATCGGTGCTTTTGGGTATTACACTTAGGTACATCTGTGCGAGAGCTGCCTCTACCTGCTCGTATCCAGATATGGATGTATTTCTTGGAAAACTCAAAAAATATCTACAATACCAAAATTTTCGGAAGTTCTTCTATACTAATCCTCAAATTATATCTTAGGTATATGTTCTCTAATCATAGTTTATCCAAATCTAGTTTCCAAGGTTTGTACTAAAATTTCTCTAATACTAACTATAACGCCTCGACCCTAGTTACCCAGAGTCGGTACATTATTACTTAACATTGGCATGATCACAAAATATCATGTCTCGAAATACCGATTAGTTTATTAGCCTTGTAAATACTAGATACATTCATAAGGTTTACATTACATCATAAAATGGAAAACTACAACAAAATTGTTTCCATAGACAACACTGAGATCCCTATAGACTATCCCTGAAAGTGATTTATAAAATAATTCTTCGCATCCTGGGTAAAATAAAACATAGAAAGGGGTGAGCTTAGAAACTTATTAAGGATAAAAATATATTGAAAACATTCATAAATAAGTATAATCATTTAAGGCAATGTATATAACTGAAACAAAATCATTTTCAATATAAACATCATCATAATATGGAAAATATAAATCCAAATAATTTCATTTACTTAATCACATGGATATTCTAATAGTCGAATAATCACTTGCAATATCAATATCCACTTTCATAATGTTGAAATACATAATTCCATACTTTCATAACCACATAGTCAAGTCCTTGTGTCAAGACTACAAATAAGATTTCGTCAAGGCCTTGTTCCAAGACACTATTTTGTCTCATGCGGCCTACTGATGCATCGAGGATCTATAACAGGCTCCACCCATCACTTACTAATTCCAATTCATTCCTCATATGAAAATTTTGATACATAACATAAACATTCGTATTAAAACTAGAATATGAAATGTCAATACTTTATCCACAAACCATGGATGGTAAAAAAATAGAACATACACAATCAAACATAACTCATTCAATACAATATGGAAGATTGTATTGTAACAGATTAACCTCAATTGAAAATAATGAAATATGTTGACATAGATGAAAATAATCATCAAAACTATTTGGGAGAAATATCCCCATTTTGCTTGAAAACATTTAAAAGTCACACTATTTTTCAAGAAGTCGTTTAAAAATATATTTTTGAATCGAAGTGTCCCATACCAATTTGAAATATTTAAAAGGAATATAATTTTTAAAACATTAATTTCCAAATAAATAAATCCTTAAAACCATCTTTGAAACATGGACATCAATGAGGAAGATTTAGAATAATAAATCTTTAAAATATTTAAAATGATATTTTAGGTGGAGTGGCTAACCAAAAGAGAGACACTTGAATAAAAATAATTAAGGTAGTCAAAAATTTATAATATCATGAGAATAAAAGTTATTAATGATATACTATGTCAATGTACAGTATATATACACCAAACAAAAGTGAGTGGGTGCATAACAACAAATAAGAGTCAATGGAATGTAAGTTGAGATGAAATCCCTTATAAAGACCATATCCTTAGGTTAATGATAAATCAATGACATAATTATGTGTGAAAAATATAAATACACTCAATGTGATTGGATATTCAGTGTAAATCAATCAGAGGACATTCACACATATTATTGTATAAACAATACCAATGAATTGGATGTTTAACTTAATGAATAGATATTGAGTTAAAATTACATTTATCAAGTTCATATAGATGACATGAGGATTTATCAATGGAGTGATTATGTGTCTCAAATTTATATCCACAAAAAGGGGAGTGGAAATTACTACATAATTAAATAAATATTGTTTTCACAAATAATATTAGAGTAAAGTAATCAATGAAGTTTGCGTAAAACTGAATGAGTGAAAATTGAAATTTGAAATTCCCTTACTGATTTAGTAACATAAAAAACATACAACCCATGAAAGAAGTATCATACAATGAAGATTTAAATACCCATACATTATATTATATTACAAAAAGAATACAATCAAGTGAAGTACATACTCCACACAAAAGGAAATAGTGGCCAACATAGCATGAATCTCATAGGAATAAAATTGAAATGTAAAACCCTTACTTCTTTGTAATCAATCGAGTTGTATGAAAAAAAGTTAATAACCACCAACTAAATCTCAAAATACCATGAATATAAAGAGAATCATGATAATATATATCAATTATAAGTACATAATACACCACATAAAATAAATAAGTGGCGAACAATGGAAATCTCACGGAATTAAAAGTGACATAAGAAACCCATTATTTTGTACTTTTCCATGGTCAAGGGTAGGTTATCCTCCTGTATAATGATGAAATAATTGTTATTAAATTATAAAAGAATCATATACATTAATATTATATCATATATGTTCTTTTAACATTTCCTTGTAAATAATATCTTAGTATTATCGTCATTTTGGGTGTTAACGGATTAATTTTACTTTATATTACTTGTTATTTGAGTCATATTTGTTATGGATGGGATGTATATTATTCATATACAGAATTATATCAACTCTATAAACATTATTTTTAATTATAAAATTAAAATTAGTCTTGAATGGATACGACGGGGAATGAATCTCATCGAGTTCGTGGAGACGGTAATCCGTACGTACGCACGAGCGACAATATCATTCTTTGATATTAGAATATTATATTATTGGATTTTATATAATATATACAGAATAATTATCATGTTATATTTATTATTTAAATAAATTACACAACATTATTATACCCATACAAATAATAATGTATTGATTAATAATTACTCCACGACGTGGAGAAGGTAAGCCGTACATACGTACGTATGGTGACATGTCATTATAGGATACTGGAGGTATTATTTTCTAATGGAAACAATAAAGAAAGAGGAAGTGGAAGAAGAAAGGAACTTGAAAGATGTGGTGAAATATTTACCTCTTCTTCGGGTTCTTCCTATTGATTTGATAAAAAGCGCTCCTTAGGTAAGCTTTATTACTAAAGAAATGCCTCTTAGATGAAGGGAGGAAAGTTTATAGGGTATTTGGGTAGGGTTTGGCCGATCCAAATTGCTTTGATGCTGTGAATTAGAGAGAAGGGGGAGTTCCCTTTTATAAGTGGGGTGATGGTCACTTTAGGAAAAGCTAGAAATATTATTTTATAATAAAATAATTTTCGATTTATAATTTCTCCAAAATGGATTATTTAAATGATATGTCTTGGATTGGTCGAAAAACACTTAAAAAATAGGTTTTAGGAAGTTTTGGGTCACTATATTAACCTTATCTTTTAGATTTATCTCTTAGTTAAATAGTTTGACATTTACCATATCTCCTTGTATTTTTATATTATATGGTTAATAAACATACTATATACATCCAAGAAAACCAAAAGTGGTTCATTAATGATACATCTATAATTATAAAAGTCTTTGGGTCGAACCCTAGATTTCTAGGAATAGAGAGTTAATTAATAATAGAATATTTGTTTTAAAAACTCTTTTATGTCCATTTTGACACTATTTGGTATTTTGTATTTTCTAAATTCATAACAGTGTTATTACATAGAAATAATTTATCTAACCAACCCTAATATATAATATTAACCAATAAAATTAGTGAAATTCATAAAAAGTCTCAAATTACATTTATTTGGATATTTATAATATCAATTATTTTAATATTTTATTAATTAGGGAATTACTACGTCATCATTGTGTCATAAATAAATTAAATTATAAAAGGCTAAAAAATATAAATAATATAAAATTATGTAGGAAATAATTTTATATTTATAATTAATATTTATAGTTGAATTTATCTTATGTATAACCCTATATTAAAAATGTTTTAGTTATTAAACTTTGATTTTAACTTGTTTAACTCTTCCTAAAATAAAATAATAATAAGTGTCCTAATCTAATACAAGTGTACCAAAGAGGTTAATATTTTATTTTTAAGGTTTTTTGGACGAATAATACTAATCCAATAGAATTAGGACTTGTGTTAGGGTAATAATAATATCATTTTTACCCTTAAATACCCTATTTACTTTTAACCGTGGTAAAAAAAGTAAAAAGTTTATATTCCCCAAAAATTATTTTCATCTTATTGAACCACATTTTTCTTAATAATATCAACCGTGTCTCTATGATTTTTGAAATTCCACTCACAAAAGCGGTAAAATTAATTTTTATGGGAATTTTAAAATTTCCCTTGGAGGTTGGTAAAAGACGGTGAAAAGTTCAATAAAATTTTTATATATCTAAAATTATTATAAACTAACTTCAATGAATTACATTTAACTTTTATAGGTATTATTTATCTATTTTGACCAAAAATAAATTTAATTTAAATAAATAATTATTTAAATAAAAATTCAGTTTTAAACTATAACTCAGTGTTTTTCACTATTCATCAAAAATTGAAAGCCTTCAGAAAAATACCAAAAATTCACCCTAAGCTAATTTCAGTATTCTGAATCCAATAATGAAGTCCATTTTGAAATATAAAATTTATAAAGTTTTAAAAAGTGGGTATTACTATTCATAATGGCTAGTTTGATTAGTCGCGGTGTGTTAGAATCTCGAAGTTGCATACAATACAAGCTATAACATTATTCAATGGGAAACGTACCATGGAAGTTTGAGGTGTTACAGTAACAATGTTGTGGGGAGGACCTTCGCAGCTGATACTGCTACACCCATAATTTGGTAATAGATTTGAAGGATCTTGATCCACCAATTATAGATGCTTCATGGCCTCAATAACTCCAGCTTCAAGTAAAATAGGGTAAAGAGTCTCCTCTTCTTTTTCCAGTTTCATTTAGATTGATTTATTTTTAAGTGCACTCTTGTGGACGACTGTGGCCGCTTTCTATAAGTGACAACCTTCATATATTGGTACGCATTCAAGTGTCTCCCTCTATGCTAATGGAATTTTTTGATAATATTCTTGAGTTCTATAAGGGATATATGCATACCCTAGAGCAACAACTAAAGTGGTCCAGTGTCCCCCAGTGGAAATTGGTATTTGGGCCTAATCCCCTTGCCTATTTATCACATAATATGGTCGACAACACTCCTGGATGGGAGAAGGGATTCATGTACTGTAACAACCTGAGATTTTATGAGAATTATTCTTTTTAATTTCTTTGATGTCTTTTTTTGTACACTACACCAAGATTATCTTGTACTATACGCAACACCGTATTAGCTTTCAGTATACGCAACACTATTTTTGGCTCGTGTTACACAGAATTTCATTTCGTTTTTCGGAAATTATTCTACGCAACATTAAGTGTAGATTTTGTTTAATGTATAAATGAAATATGTTTTGATTATGTTATACGCAACACCAAACGGAGCTTTCACTACACGCAGCCCTGACCTGGCTTGCATTACATGCAATCAAGACCTTAATCGATACCGTGTGTAGTACGGAATACCAAGTTTCACTAAACGAGATATTATTATAATATTATTATGAACTAGCCGTTATGAATAGTAATTCCCTCTTTTTGAAATTTTATAAATTTTATCTTTCAAAATGGACTTCATTTTTTGATTCGGAATATCGAAATTAGCCTAGGGTGAAATTTTGGTATTTTTCTGAAAACTTTCAATTTTTGATGAATAGTGAAAACACTGGGTTACTATTTAAAACCCGAATTTTTATTTAAATAATTATTTATTTTATTTAAATTTATTTTTGGTCAACATTGATACATAATACCTATGTAAGTTCAATGTAATTTATTGGAATCATTTTGTAATAATTTTTGATATATAAAAATTTTATTGAACTTTTCACCATCTTTTACCCACCAGCTTGGAGAATTTGGAAATTCACATAAAACATAATTTTACCGCTTCTGTGAGTGGAATTTCAAAAATCCGAAAGACACAGTTAATATCAGGACTAAAATGTGGTTCAATGAGATGAAAATAATTTTTGGGGAATAGTAAATTTTTTACTTTGATTTACCACGGTTAAAAGTAAATAGGGTAATTAAGGGTAAAAATGATATTATTATTACCCTAACACATGTCATAATTACATTGGATAAGTGTAATTCAACGAAAAAAAACTTAGGAATAAAATATGACCATTTACGTCCACTTGGATTAGATTAGGACATTTGTTATTAATTTATTTAAAGAAGGGTTAAAATAGTTAAAATCAAAGTTTAATAACTAATTCATTTTTAATATAGGGTTATATATAAGATAAATTCGACTATAAATATTCATTAGAAAGATAAAAATATTTCATAGGTAATGGAATTTTATTTATAATTTTTAGATATTAAATAATTTAAGGTATTTCTGATACAATGGTGATGCAGTAATTACCTAAATAATGAAATATTAAAATAATTGATATTATAAATACCCTAATAAATGTAATTTGAGAATTTTTATGAATTACATGAATTTTCTAGGTTAATATGACATGTTAGTATTGATTTAATTAACGTTGTTCTAACTAATCATGCTGTTATGATTTTCACAAAAATCAAGTACCAAATAGTGTCAAAATTGACATAAAATAGTTTTTAAAAAATATTATTAATTGTTATTTTATTCCTAAAAATCTAAGGTTTTTCCAAATGACTTAAATAAGGATATATATATTAATAATTATCCACTTGGTGTTCTTTTGTCTTTTTATAGTATGTTTATTAACCATATAGTGTACGAAAACAAAAAGACACGGTAAAAGTTAAATTATTTAACTTAGAGTTAAATCTAAATTATAAGGTTACAATAGTAACCAAAACTTGTCCAAATTATGTTTTATGATAGGATTTCTACCCATCCCCATCTTAACTTTGAAATAAATCAATTTGGAGCTATTAAAAACCAAATATGACTTTATAATAAAATAATATTTTTAGTTTTTCCAAAGGTGCCGCTCTCCTCCCTTATAAAAAGGCACCCCTTCCCTCTTCTCTTGACACCCTTTTGAGCCTTGAAGCTCAGAAAACCCCTAACCATTTCTATTCTCCACTTTCTTAGAAACATTCTGGAGGTTCTGGTCTTCTCAAAAGACCAACTCTAGTCCCTTAAGAGCAAACTTAAAGAAGGTGTGCCGAAGAAGAGGTAATCTCTTCTACCGATTCTTTCAAGTTAATTTCTTCTTCAACTTCTTCTTATTTTGTTGTTTCTTTATAAAGTAATTTCATAAGTATCTATAATATACTGATATGTTTTTATAAATATGAAACAACCCCATTTAACCTTCTATCCATCCTATGGAAAATGAAATCACCACGCGTGCGTACGTACGGAATACCGTCTCCACGTCGTGGTGTAATCTGTTTTCCACCACCACCTTACTAGGATGGGTATAATGGTGTAAATAATAACTATATATGGATATTATAACATCATACTGATTATGAGATATTATATCATCCTCTCCAATTCCATTCAAAAGAATTATGGTAATGATATCATCGCTCGTGCGTACGTACGGATTACCGTCTCCACGACACGATGAGATTCAATCTCCATGTTAACCATTGAAAGATGATTATAAAGTATATATAATGAATAATAATGGTATATATATAACATAATAATGCTACTGGATTTATTTATATGTTATTTACTTAATTCCATTCAAGTCAAGAAGGAAAGGAAAACAACGTTCATGCAAACGTACGGCCTAGCGTCTCCATGAACGGTGTATTTCATTTCATTTATCTATATACTATATATATATACTGAATATATATGATATATAAATCATGATTTAAATTCTGTAAGTAATTAAATCATGATATAATTAATAATAATATCAATAACAACAAGTCCAAACAAGTACGATAAATAAAACGATTTTACCCAAAACGCTGCTTTAACAAATAATTTACAAAAGAACGGGTAATATAAAGTCATAATTAAACCATATATGATATAATAACAATGAATATGATTCTTTTGTAGTTAAATGAAATTATTTAAATCATTATACAGGAGGTTCGGAAAAGTACGAAGCATATCAGACCTAGGGTAAGGGATAATTTTGCAATCTCATTTTTATCCGAGATTGCTTATTCGTAAGTATTCATTGGGGTTATATTTTTCATCCATGCCCATAATTTTTTTTTTCATAAAGTGTTTAATATTCTTCCATGTATGTTTAAAGTCATTTTTACCCATCTTGACTTTTACTTTTTGTTATGGAATGAATCTTGATTTTGTTTACCATACGTGGTAATTTTTGACTTTTCTGTTAAAAGTACGATGAGAATGTTTTTTTAACTTATACGGCATTAAAGGATTTTTACGGTTTCATAACACCTTATTTTCATGTACCTTACTCTACATGATTTCATGAATATTTTCAAAAAAATCATTTTCTTTGAAAATTGCATGACATTTTGTGAAAAGAAAATGATTTTCAATAAGAAAGGATATTTTCATCAAAATTCATTTCAAGTGTTTTATCAAAACCATTTTCCATCTAAGATGAAATTATTTCATATGTGTATGTTTCAAGTATAATGTATCTATGATTTACATGGTTTCATTTTTCTTATGATGATATTATATCCATTTGTTTTATATATATTATGTTATGATGGGATGATGTTTATGAAACCCATTTTATTCGTTGGGTTATGATGAATGATTTATGTTTATGTTGTGGCACAAGTATGAATGATTTCATTATGAGATGGGTGGGACTAATATCTCCCTCCAATGCATTGGGTAAAGATTTTTATCTCATGATATAGACATGGATGGAACGGTAAGTTAATCCGGTTTAGTGGTACAAGACTAGAAAGAGGAGTGAACTAGATTCAGAAAGGGACTTTGTCCACTAAGATGGTCTTGGCCGTAATGCCATGGCTAATATGGAAATAATATCATGTTCTTAATGGTTTTACACAATTAAATGTTTTATTCCCATTCTATTTTATCATGATTTATGTTCCTTTATGATATATGCGTTACATACTTCCATGATTTATGTCTTTGCTCAAGATTTTGATGTTTAGATTATATGTTCATGTTTTTGCATTCAAATGTTTATGGATTGTTTTATATTCTCTATGTTTACCCTTACTGGGAATTTGAGGTCAACCTTTTTATGTTTTCTTTTCCCCAGGAAATAAAGAAAGGTTTTAGGTAAGAAAACAATTGGGGAAGATCTTTATGGGAGATGCTGAAGATCTTTCACCACGATTAGAAGATTTCTTCCGAGTTTCTGAAGACACTAAACTATTACGGTCCTTCAATGTTTGTTTTTTTGTTACGTATTAAGTATTCTGAAAAAGCAATGTAATGTCTATGTACGTCAAGCTTTGGGTCTCTACATTTGGTATCAAAGGAAAGGTTTAGTTAACCTTTGGAAACTAGGATATGAAAACTTTAGTGAGATCCCTAGAGATATTTTTAAGGTATGTTTAGGGATGTCCCTAAGGTTAAGAATACCTATAGGTTATAGTCCTAGAATTATGGAAAATATATTAGAAATAAATGTAAGATGTTATATATCGAAGGTACTCCCCATTTATTATGTTGTTTTCCTTAGCGTGATTTTTTCCTCTCATACTATTCTTTTTGGGTTTTAGACGATGGCTGGAACCCGAAGGAACCGTGTTGATCAATGTAATGGACAATGCAATGATTTTCCTCTCAAGCAACCAAATGTGATGGGAGATGGAGTGAAAAATCTTATTGCTATACTTACAGAAGCTATGAATCATTCTGGATTTCCAAATGATCAGAGAACGGAACAATATTCTATTGAGTCCTTTATGAGGTAACGACCAACGTCTTTCAATGGGTCTTCTGATCCACTTATTGCTAAACAAAGGATCAATACCATTGAAAATATATTTTCCATACTTCACTATTCATAACATGAAAAATTCATTTTAGCTATTTACTTTTTAGAAGGTGAAGCAGACCAGTGGTGGACTCTAATTAAGAATACAAGGCCCCAAGATGAAATTGAATCCATGGAATGGGACGAGTTCAATAACTTTTTTTTCAGTAA
Organism: Viscum album; assembly: GCA_963277665.1. Taxonomy (NCBI): domain Eukaryota; kingdom Viridiplantae; phylum Streptophyta; class Magnoliopsida; order Santalales; family Viscaceae; genus Viscum; species Viscum album. Next base: position 230,193,255 of record OY728146.1, read on the forward strand.
GTACTTCCCTTGTAATCTTCGAAAAAAGATGGAAAATGAGTTTTTTGAGCTTAAGCAGGAGGATAATGAATCTGTTGGTATAGACGAAACAAATTTCACAAGACTTACAAGGTATGCATCTAGCTTTATCATCCAACCTGAAAGTAAAGTTGATCGATTTTTCAGTGGCATAAAACCAAGTCTTCAAAGGGAATTAGCTATAAGAGACTTCAATAGCTATGAAGAAATTCTGGGTTGTGTTATCAAGGTAGAACTGTAAGTTGGTGTTACATATCCATCTCATGGTTTTGACAAGAAACGAAAGATGGAGTTCAAGGAGAAATCTTAGAACAATGGTGAAAAGAAGATGAATGTTTCTTTATTCTCAATGTGTGGAAAGAAGCATGGTGGAGATTTCCTAAAATGTACTAGAAAATGTTTTAAGTGTGGAAAAGAAGGTCATCGAGTAGTTGATTGTCGAAGTAATGGGAAAAAGTTTTCTAATAATGTGAATAGTGAAAAGACTACAGAGAACTCTCCACCAACACTTCAATGCTTCAAGTGCAAGGAAATGGGGCATTATGCTAATAAATGCCCTAATCCAAGGGTTAATGATGATCAACGTGAGCAACCTCTTAAGGAAAAGGATATAGGGAAGTCACATGCAATCACTATTTGTGATGTTGAGTACAAAAATGATGTTGTGTAATGATTAAGTGTTTATATAATATGATTTAAAAATAGTATCATGGAATCTAATTTATAGTATCGTGGAATTTTGAAATATCTGTGTGTTGGTCCATTGTGGTTTTCTATAAGAATATGGTACCGGTAACCATGAAAAGTGATTCAAATATTTTGGAAAGCCGACGCATAATGAAGGGATAAGGAGAAAATAAATTTTTTGATATTATTCATGATCTTATGATTAATATAAAGACTAAGTGATATCATGGTTTGAGTATATATAATTTTTGAGATTTTGGTATGTGGAAAGAGTTAACTTTTGACAGCATTCATGTTTTTTCAAAGGTTCAATGGGTATTCATTTTCCAAGAGAATACATGGTTAAGGTATTCACATGTTTGGAATGTGACCAAAAAGATATATATTATGATATATGGGGGAAAAATGATGGTATTCACGTGCTTGTTATGTGACCTATCAAGTAATCATTTTCTTTACACTATGAGATTTGGACAGAAGTATTTTCGATAAGCTTAAAGGTTGGAATGGATTAATTTGGACATCAGATAGAATTGTTTAAGGATAGAAATTTTTTTCGATATTATTTATGGAATGTTATAATAATGTACTTTTTGAAAAAGGACATCCTGCAGGACGGGCGACAACCCGTCGCGTCGGACAAGGCTATGGGAACCGAACCCACAACTGAAGTGAGACAGACCATTATTGCCTACCACTGGCCTACAAGAAGTCCCTGGTTAGTAGAAACTAGTTTAATTTTATTAAGAGGTATGATAGATGAAGTATAAGTCCATTTTTGGATCCATATACGATTAATCTCACCATATGATGGACTTATGTGTATAACTTTTTCTAATCCTATGTTTGAGGAAAATGGAATAACCTATCATTCTATCACATGATATGCTAAAACTTTAGAAAATAAAAATTCAACTTCATTTCTTTAAGAGATGAAGTGGAAATTGTTCAAGGCACAAGCAACGGTAAAATTTTCCCAAAATCATGTAAGTATTTCTTTTAATTCAAAAATTCTTCAACTTTAGGGAAATGATCTTGAAACCCAAAAATGTTGTCCTAGCATCCTTATATCTGATGAATAAAATGGTACCATAGATCATCACAAATTTATGGATTTGTGATTTTTTACTTTTTCATAGCCATGTTCTCTACCACTCTCTATCAGAACTTGATGGTTAGATTTCTCTTCCATATCCATATTTTTACCTATGTTCTCCTATATGGAAACCCAATGATTAGTTAATTTGGGAAACTGTTATTATTCATACATTAGTTTTTGAAGATAGGTTTTAGTATTCCTTTCTACTATGTGGGTTTCTATTAAAGAAAATTTCGAGTAGTAAACCATTTATAACCCCGACGAATTTCGAGGGTGAAATTCATTTTAAGGGGGGTAGAATGTAACAACCTGAGATTTTATGAGAATTATTCCTTTTAATTTCTTTGATGTCTTTTGTTGTACACTACACCAATATTATCTTGTACTATACGCAACACCGTATTAGCTTTCAGTATACGCAACACTATTCTTGGCTCCTTTTACACACAATTTCAAGTTCGTTTTGTGGAAATTATTCTACACAACATTAAGTATAGATTTTGTTTAATGTATAAATGAAATATGTTTTGATTATGTTATACGAAACACCAAACGGAGATTTCAATACACGTAGCCCTGACTTGGCTTGCATTACATGCAATCAAGACCTTTTTCAATAGCGTGCGTAGTACGCAAAACCAAGTTTCACTAAATGATATATTATTATAATATTATTATGAACTAGTCGTTATGAATAGTGATACCCACTTTTTGAAATTTTATAAATATTATCTTTCAAAATGGACTTTATTTTTGGATTCGGAATATTGAAATTATCCTAGGATGAAATTTTGGTATTTTTCTAAAAACATTCAATTTTTGATGAATAGATAAAACACTCGGTTACTATTTAAAAACCGACTTTTTATTTAAATATTTATTTATTTTATTTAAATTTATTTTAGGTCAAAATTGATACATAATACCTATATAAGTCCAATGTAATTCATTAGAGTCATTTTGTAATAATTTTAGATATATAAATTTTTATGGAACTTTTCACCGTCTTTTACCCACCTCCTAGGAGAATTTGGAAATTTACATAAAACTTAATTTTACTGTTTCTGTGAGTGGAATTTTAAAAATTCGAGAGACACGGTTAATATCAAGGACTAAAATTTGGTTCAATGAGATGAAAATAATTTTTGGTGAATAGTAACTTTTTACTTTTATTTACCACGGTTAAAAGTAAATAGGGTAATTAAGGGTAAAAATGATATTATTATTACCATAACATAGGTCATAATTCTATTGGATAAGTGTACTTCGGCCAAAAACAACCTTAGGAACAAAATATGCCAATTTATGTCCACATGGATTAGATTAGGACTTTTATTATTAATTTATTTAAAGAAGGGTTAAAATAGTTAAAATCAAAGTTTAATAACTAATTCATTTTTAATATAGGGTTATACATAAGATAAATTCGACTATAAATATTCATTAAAAATATAAAATAATTTCCTACCTATTAGTATTTTATTTATAATTTTTAGACATTAAATAATTTAAGTTATTTATGACACAATACTAATGCAGTAATTACCTAAATGATGAAATATTAAAATAATTGATATTATAAATACCCTAATAAATGTACCTTGAGAATTTTTTTGAATTCCACTAATTTTATAGGTTAATATGAAATGTTAGTATTTATTTAATTAACTTTTTTTTAACTAATCATGTTGTTATGATTTTCAGAAAAATCAAGTACCAAATAGTGTCAAAATTGACATAAAATAGTTTATAAAACAAATATTATTAATTGTTATTTTATTCCTAAAAATCAAAGGCTCAGCCAAATGACTTAGATAAGGATATATATTTTAATAATGAACCACTTGGGGTTCATTTTTCTTGTTATAGTAAGTTTATTAACCATATAGTGTAAGAAAACAAAAAGACATGGTAAAAGTTAAATTATTTAACATAGAGTTAAATATAAATGATAAGGCTAAAATAGTAACCAAAACTTGTCCAAATTCTGTTGTATGAGAGGATTTGGACCCATACCCACCTTATCTTACAAATAAATCAATTTTGAGCTATTAAAAACCTAATATGACTTTATAATAAAATAATATTTTTAGTTTTTCTAAAGGTGCCCCTCTCCCCCCTTATAAAAGGGCACCCCTTACCTATTCTCTTCACACCCTTTTGAGCCTTTAAGCTCTGCCAAACCCTGCCCATTTATATTCTCCACTTCCCTAGAAACATTCTGGATGTTCTATTCTTCTCAAAAGACCAACTCTAGACCCTTAAGGGCAAGCTTAAAGAAGGTGCGTCGAAGAAGAGGTAATCTCTCCTACCGATTCTTTCAAGTTTATTTCTTCTCCAACTTCTTATTCTTTAGTTGTTTAATTATAAAGTAATAACATCAGTATCTCTAATATAATTATATTTTATTATAAATATTAAACTACCCCATTTCACCTTCTATCCATCCTATGAAAAACTAAATCACCACGCATGCGTACGTACAGAATACCGTCTCCACGCCGTGGTGTAATCTATTTTTCCCCCACCACGTTACTTGTATGGGTATAATGGTGTAAATAATAACTATATATGTATATTATAAAATAATAAGGATTATGATATATTATATCATCCACTCCAATTCCATTCAAAAAATTTATGGGAATGATATCGTCGCTTGTGCGTACGTACGGATTACCGTCTCCACGACGCGATGAGATTCAATATCCATGTTAACCATTAAAAGATGATTATAAAGTATATATAATGAATAATAATGGTATATATAACATAATAATTCTAATGAATTTATTTATATGTTATTTACTTAATTCCATTCAAGTCAATAAGGAAAGGAAATCAACTTTCATGCGTACGTACGGCCTACCGTCTCCATGAACGGTGTATTTAATTTCATTTATCTATCTATTATATATATATAATGAATATATATGATATATAAATCATGATTTAAATTCTGGAAGTAATTAAATCATGATATAATTAATAATAATATCAAGAACAACAAGTCCAAAAAAGTACGATAAATAAAACGATTTTACCCAAAACGCTGATTTAACATATAATTTACAAAAGAACGGGTAATATAAAGTCATAAGTGAACCATATATGATATAATAACTATGAATATGATTATGTAATAAGTAAATGACATTATTTAAATCATTATACAGGAGGTTCATATACGTACAAAGCATATCGGACCTAAGGTAAGGGATAATTTTGCAATCTCATTTTTATCCGAGATTTCTTATTCGTAAGTATTCACTAGGGTTATATTTTTCATCCATGTCCATAAAAATGTTTTGATAAAGTGTTTAATATTCTTACAAGTATGTTTAAAGTTATTTTTACCCATCTTGACTTTTACTTTGTGTTATGGAATGAATCTTTCTTTTGTTTACCATACGTGGTACTTTTTGACTTTTCTGTTAAAAGTATGAGGAGAATGTTTTTTTAACTTATATGGAATTAACGGATTTTTACGGTTTCATAACACCGTATTTTCATGTATCTTACTCTACAATATTTCATGACTATTTTCAACAAAGTCTCTGTTTTAAAAAATTAAATTACATTTTGTGAAAAGAAAATGATTTTGAATAAGAAAGGATATTTTCCTCATAATTCATTTCAAGTGTTTTATCAAAACCATTTTCCATATAAGATGATATTATTTTATATGTGTATGTTTCAAGTATAATCTCTATATGATTTACATGGTTTCACTTTTCTTATGGTTAAATGATATCCAATTGTTTTATTTAGATTATGTTATGATGGGATGATGTTTATGAAGCCCATTTTATTCTTTGGGTTATGATGAATGATTTATGTTTATGTTGTGGCACAAGTAAGAATGATTTCATTATGAGATGGGTGGGACCTATATGTCCCTCCAATTCATTGGGTAAAGATTTATATCTCATGATATAGACAAGGCTGGAATGTTAAGTTAATCCGATTCAGTGTTACAGGACTTGAACGAGGAGTGAACTCGATTCAGAAAGGGACTTTGTCCACGAATATGGTCTTGGCAGCAATGCCTTGTCTAATATGGAAATAATATCATGTGCTTAATGGTTTTCCAAAATTACATGTTTTATTCCCATGCTATTTTATCATGTTTGATGTTCCTTTATGATATATTCCTTACGTACTTCCAAGATTTATGTATTTGCTCAATATTTTGATGTTTAGATTTTATGTTCAAGTTTTTGCATTCAAATTTTTATGGATTGTTTTATGTTATCTATGTTTACCCTTACTGGGCATTTGAGCTCACCCTTTATATGTTTTATTTTCCCCAGGATATAAAGAAAGATTTTAGGTAAGAAAACAAACTGGGAAGATCTTTATGGGAGATGTTGAAGATCTTTCACCACGATTATAAGATTTTTTTCTTAGTTTCCAAAGACACTAAACTATTACGGTCCTTTGGTGTCTGTTTTTTGTTACGTATTAAGTATTCCACAAAAGTATTGTAATATCTATGTATGTCAAGCTTTGGGTCTCTACATGTACACTCTTTAGTGACCACCCTATTGCATGGATGAGTCACCCCACTTGAGGAGGTGAGGTTTTTGGTCCCAACTCCTTTCTATTTTCATATAAATGATTACACCTCTGTATGTATGTAGTATATGGTTAGGAATTGATGTCTAACCCTACATTTATAAGACAAGTTGAGAGTTGTATTTGGTGGGAACAATAATATATGTTGGTTCTGGTGTTAGAGAAGGAATATGTGCCTTATTTGGTCCTCCATTTCCTACTAGTAAATAATGATAGTCCTCCTACACTAGGGAAGAGATTTGAGTCTTCCCTTGATTTACAACTGAGAAAAAACAACTAATTTCTCTAATTTATGACGTATTTTACTGGTGATCTTGATAAAAACAAGAATGAATTTTCATCTTCTCATTTGTTTACATCATATTTAACTGATATGATGGATATGTATCCACATGAATTTACATCTACTAGTATTTTGATGGCACCGAATTTTCCCTCTGGGCTTGATGTGAATGAGCAGGAATTTTCATCTTCTTATAGTTGATTACTATCGTATTTCCATGATGGGATTCACATGCATTAGATGGGATATATGTCTACTTGTAGTTTTTTTGACACCATATTTGATTGGTGGGTTTAATATTTGTGAGAAGTAATTTTCATTTGCTGGTTTCCCTCCATATTTCCATGATGGGCTATATACTGGTGAGCAAGGATTTTCATATGCTCATTTTCAACCTTATTTTTATGATGGTATTCATGTGAATTGGTAGGGATATGCATCTATTTGTAGTTTTTTCCACTATATTTGACTTACGGGCTTGATAATCATGAGAAAGAATATACATCTCCTCATTGATTGGTGATGTAGTTTCCTGGAAGGCAAGATATTTACGAGTAAGAACATTCATATGCTTTTTTCCACAATATTCTCATGATAGGATTTATAAGAGTGAGTAGATATGTACTTCTTCCCATAGCTTTCCACCATATTTACTTGGCGGGATTCTTTAGTAGGAATAGGGATGATGAACTATTCTTGATTATATGAGAATCGCCCTTTGTGAGATGACCTAGGGACCCAAGTCTGCATGACTTTGTCTATGGACCATAAAGCAGTATCCTCTAAATAGTGAGAGTACTTAGAAACATGATGTCGAAGATGATGATTACTGATAGGAGCCCTTGGGAATGGCCCTTTTGTTTTTTGGATGATGTTTTCGGTGACCACTTCATCAACCTCTCTAAGGTAGGGGAAATATTTATTATGGTAAGGATACAAGATCCCAAAATGGTTTGAGATGACTACTGGTATAAAGACCCATACATTACACACATTGTTATTGCTTCAATATTTAAACACACTTATTACAACATATAACAACACCATGAAAGGACCGTATAGGTATAGTGTCTTTAGAAATGGGATACATAAACAACTTGTTCATAATGCATCTATATTGTCTCCCATTAATTTCATCATATCTAGATTCCCTTTTGGCATATCCTACTTAATAACCTTCTTCCAGACTTGGGGAGAGAAAACATAAAAATGGGTGAGCTCAAATGCTCAGTAAGGGTAAACAAAAGAAATATCAATCAGATCATATTCATAATAACATAACATTTTGGAAATCTTAACCTACAAAAGAAATCATAATTTAATAACATTGGATAAATCATAGTAGTGAAATGTAATCCCAATAATCATAACATAAAACATGAAACTTTGTGGAATACACACATAATCAAATATAATTATTTCTTAGTAGTCAAGACTCGTTGCCAAGACTATCTTAGCAGAAAAAGTCCATTTCTGAACCGAGTTTGCTCCTCATTTCAGTCCTGTATCACTGAACAAGTTTAACTTGCCATTCCAGCCATGTCTATATCATGAGATATAAATCTTTACACAATGCATTGGAGGGAGATATTGGTCCCACCCATCACATAATAAAACCATTCATATGTGTGCCACAAAATCATAAATCATACATCATAGCATAACCCATGTAATAAAAATGGGATTCTTAATCATCATGCCATCGTAAGACAATACATATAAGATAAAAGGACATCATAGAAATAATTTCATCATAAAATATCCAATACAATGTAAAAATAGGGATTGAAACAGAACCCTATATTATCTTAGATGGAAAATAATTTGGATAAAACACTTGAACTCCATTCTTGAGGAAAATATCCTTTCTACTTCAAAAACATTTTTCTTTCTTAACATGTAATATAATTACAAAACAAAATAAGTTGATTAAAAATAAACATGAAATATTTTAAAGGATTATTCATGGAAATAATGTTCTAAAATCCATTCATGCCGTATAAGTAAAAAAAACATTATTCTTGTACTTTTTCCGGAAAAGTAAAAAAGTACCTTGTATGATAAACGAAAAAATATTCCTTTCATATCTTTTAATAAAAACCGAATGAAGGGTAAAATTTTATTTAAACAATTGTAGGAGGATATAACTAATATTACATATTTAGGAAACATTGATGTGGATGATAAATATTCCCCAATAAGTTCTGAAGTATAAAAAATTTCGGATAAAAATTGAGATTGTGAGATTTTCCCTTACCTTAGGTCCGATTTGCTTCGTACGTGTCCGAACCTCCTGTATAATGATTTAAATAATGTTATTGACTTATTAAATAATCATACTCATTGTTATGATATCATATATGGTCATATTATTAGCTTTTTATTAGTAATATTTCATTGATACTTGTTATTCAGGTGTTTATTACTTTTTGTTCTTATGCGTGTTTTGTCGAATAAATTATTATTATTATTTTTAGGTTATAGATAACTCATTTACAGAATGGTATTAGTCTAATATATATCATAATTATTCATTCGGTTTATTTATATAATCATTATGCAATGAAGATCATGTAGAACGAGTCGCCTCACATCGTGGAGACGGTATTCCGTACGTACGCACGAGCGATGATATCGTTCCCATGATCGTGGAATTGTATTGGAGTGTATGTATACTATTTCAGAATAAATATCACTTTACAATAATCATATATAGTTATTCTCTACACCATTATACCCATCCAAGTAAGGTGGTGTTGGAAAACAGATTACACCACGGCGTGGAGACGGTATTCCGTACGTACGCACGCGCGATTATTTCGTTTTCCGTAGGATGGATAGAAGGTGAATTAGGGTTGTTTCATATTTATAATAACATATTAGTATATGGGTGATACTGATGTTATTAATTCATAATGAAACAACTAAAGAAGAAGATGTTGAAGAAGAATGAAATTGGAATGGATCAGTAATGGATATTACCTCTTCTTTGGCGCGCCTCTTCTTAACCTCCTCTTAGGGCACTAGGGTTGGTCTTTGAAGAATACCAGGACCTCTAGGATGTTTCTAGGAAAGTTGAGAAGAGAAATTAGAAGATTTTTGACGATCTTGATGGCACAAAGTGGTGCGAGGAGGAGAGGGAGGAGGTTTCCCTTTATAAGGGAGGAGAGGGGAACCTTTGGAAAAAACGAAAAATATTATTTTATTACAAAGTCATATTCGGTTTTTAATAGCTCCAAATTGATTTATTTAGAAGCTAAGGTGGGTATGGGTAGAAATAATTTCATCCAATAGAATTTGGACAAGTTTAGGTTACTATTTTAACCTTATCATTTAGATTTAACTCTAAGATAAATAATTTAACTTTTACCGTGTCTTCTTGTTTACTTACAGTATATGGTCATTAAACTTACTATAAAAAGATAAAAGAACCAAAATTTGTTTATTATTAATAAATATAACCTTATCTAAGTCATTTGGCCGAACATTAGATTTTTAGGAATAAAATAACAATTAATAATATAATATTTGTTTTAAAAACTGTTTTATGTCAATTTTGACACCATTTGGTAATTGATTTTTTTCAAAATCATAACATCATGATTAGTTCGAAATTTTTTTATTAAATCCAACTAATATGTCATATTAACCTATAAAATTAATTTAATTCATAAAAAGTCTCAAAATACATTTATTTGGGTATTTATTATATCAATTATGTTAATATTTCATTAATAAGTAAATTACTACATCAGCATTGTATCATAAATAAATTAAATTATATAATGTATAGAAATTATAAATAAAATACCATTATGTAGAAAATATTTTTATCTTTCTAATGAATATTTATAGTCGAAATTATCTTATGTATAACCCTATATTTAAAAAAATTAGTTATTAAACATTGATTTTAACTATTTTAACTATTCTTTAAATAAAATAATAATAAATGTCCTAATCCAATCCAAGTGGACCTAAATGGTCATATTTTATTCCTAAGGTCGTTTTTTGGTTGAATTAAAAGTATCCAATAGAATTAGGACATGTGTTAGGGTAATAATAATATCATTTTTACCCTTAATTACCCTATTTACTTTTAACCCTGGTAAATAAAAGTAAAAAGTTACTACTCATAAAAAATTATTTTCATCTTATTGAACCACATTTTACTCCTTGATATTAACCTTGTCTCTTGGATTCTTGAAATTCCACTCACAGAAGTGATAAAATTATGTTTTATGTAAATTTGAAAATTCTCTTAGGACGTGGGTAAAAGGCGGTGAAAAGTTCAATAAAATTTTTATATATTTAAAATTATTATGAAATGACTCCAATGAATTACTTTGAACATATATAGGTATTATGTATCAATTTTGACCTAAAATAATAATAAATAAAATAAATAATTATTTATATAAAAAGTCAGTTTTTAAATAGTAACCCAGTGTTTTCACTATTCATAAAAAATTGAATGTTTTCAAAAATACACAAAAATTTCACCCTAGGATAATTTCGATATTCAGAATCCAAAAATGAAGTCCATTTTGAAAGATAAAATTTATAAAATTTACAAAAGTCGGTATTACTATTTATAGCGGCTAGTTATAATAATATTTTTATAGCACATCGTTGTTTAGTGAAACTCGGTATTGCGTACAACGCAAGCTATCGAGGAAGTCCGTGATTGCAGGAAAAGCAAGACAAGCTAGTGTTGTGTGTAGTGAAAGATTCTTTGATGATGTATATAACATAAAAACAAAATATTTCTCATTGAAATATCAGGTGTTACATTCAAGCCCCCTTAAAATGAATTTTTCTCTCGAAATTTGTCACTTTGTAACAAACAGATGAGGATACCTCTCCCTCATCATATCCTCAAGATCCCATTTAGCTTCTTCTAATTGGTGGTTCCTCCATAAAACTTTCACCAAGCGAGTGGTCTTGTTCCTTAGAAAGTTTTCGTTACGATCCAGAATCTATATCGGTTGTTCTTCATAAGAAAGATCTTTCTCCAGTGGTACAACTTCTGAGCTGAGTATATGTGAAGGATCAGGTATGTACTTTCTCAGGAGAGATACATGGAACACATCATGAACTTGATAGAGATTCGGTGAAAGTGCCAATCGGTAAGCTACCTTCCCAACACGATCCAATATTTTAAAAGGTATGATATACCTAGGGCTCAACTTTCCCATCTTTCCAAATCTCATTACTCTCTTCCAAGGATATATTCGTAAGAACACTTTATCACACAATTCAAACTATAGGTCTTTTCTTCAGTTTTCGGAATAACTTTTTTGTCTACTCTGAGCTTCTCTTATGTGTTGTTGAATAGATCTGACCTTTTCTGCCATCTCATCAACAAGATCAGGTCCTAATAGATTTCTTTCCCCAACTTCATCCCGGCAAATTAGAGTCCTACATTTCCTTCCATAGAGAGCTTTATAAGGATCCATCTGAACACTGGAGTGAAAGATATTATTATAAGAAAATTCCACCAAAGGTAGGTGTTGATCCCAACCACCTTTGAAATCCATAGATCAATCTCTTAACATATCTTCTAGAGTTTGAATTGTTCTCTCAGACTGACCGTATGTCTGAGGATGATAAGCAGTGCTGAAACTCAACTCTATATCCAGAGTATGCTAAATACTTTTCCAAAACATTGAGGTCAACCTCAGATCCCGATCAGATATAATGTAAAGTGGTACTGCCTAAAATCTTACCTCTTCCTTTACATATATCCTGGAAATCTGATCCAGAGATAAATCCTCTCTAATAGAAATGAAGTGTGCAGACTTTGTAAGACGATCAACTATGACCCATATAGCATTATTTCCTTTGGATGTTTTAGGAAGCCCAGTGACAAAGTCCATAGTGATGTTTTCCCATTTCCATTCTGGTATGGGTAATGGTTGTAACATCCCCTTAGACTTCTGTCTCTCATCTTTAGCTTGTTGAAAAACCAAGCATCAAGAGACATATTCAGTAACATGTCTTTTCATTCCATCCCACCAGAAGTACTCTTTCAGGTCTCTATACATCTTCGTGCTTCCAGGATGAATAGAGAATGAAGAACTATGAGCCTCATCCAGCAGATCCTTCTTTAATTTTGGGATGGGAGGTACACAAACCCGATTCCTGAACATTATTATACCATCACAATCAAGGTTGAATTCAGAAACATTTCTCACCTTCTTTTGTAACTCTACATCTTCTTTATGTTCCTCCTTAATCTTCACATGTATATATGGTTGAACATTCATTTGATAAAGATTGTATTTGTCCCCTTCCATTATAATTCCAAGATCTATCCTTTGAAAATCCATAAATATTGGATCTTTTGTGATCCTCATCATAGATAAGCTATCATGGTCTTGTCGACTTAATGTGTCTGCCACCTTGTTTTCTTTCCCAGGGTGGTAATGAATTGAGCAGTCATAATCCTTAATCATCTCCAACCATATTCATTGACGCACATTCTTCTCCTTTTGTGTGAAAAATATACTTTAAACTTTTATGATCAGTATAAATATCACACCTTTCTCCATAAAGATAATGTCTCCAAATGTTTAATTCAAAGATTACCACAGCAAACTCTAAATCATGAGTTGGCTAATTTTGCTCATGAATTTTCAACTGTCGTGAAGCATAAGCTATCACCATATCATTTTGCATAAGAACACACCCCAACACCTTCTTGGATGCATCACTGTAGATCACAAACCTTTCTCCACTACAAGGAAGTGTGAGTACAGTTGCACTAGATAACCTTCTATTAAACTCCTTGAAATTCTCTTCACACTCCTCCGTCCAAACGAACATAACTTCTTTTCGAGTCAACCTGGTGAGTAGATTAGATAATAATGAAAAATCTTTCAAAAAACATCGATAATATCCAGCCAAACCAAGAAAACTTCGGATCTCATTTACTGTTTTTGGTCTCAACCATATTTTGATAACATCTGTTTTTGCTGGATCCACAGATATCCCCTCATTTGAAGATTATGTGACCCAAAAATGCATCTTTTTGAAGCCAAAATTCACACTTGGTAAATTTGGAATAAAGCTTATCCTTTCTCAAGGTATTAAATACAATTCTCAAGTGATCTTCATGTTCTTCCTTGCTCTTTGAATAAACAAGAATATCGTCTATAAAGACTACCACAAACTGATTAAGATAGTCTCTAATGACTCTATTCATTAGATTCATGAAGATGGCAGGGGAATTAGTAAGACCAAATGGAATCACTATAAATTCATAGTGTCCATACCTTGTATGGAAAGCCGTCATTGGTATATCCTCCCTTTTGACCCTTAATTGATGATACCCTGAACGAAGATCATTCTTGGAAAAGTATTGAGCTCCGTGTAGTTGGTCAAATAAGTCATCGATTCATGGGAGATGATATTTATTCTTGATAGTGATCCTGTTATGTTCTCGATAATCAATGCAATGTCTCATTGATCCATCTTTCTTCATAACAAACAGAACAGGTGCTCCCCAAGGTGATGCACTAGGGCGTATGAATCCCTTATCAAGATTCTCTTGGATTTTCTTCTTCAATTCCTTCATCTCAATTGGGGCCATTCTATAAGGTGTCTTTGAAATAGTTAAATCACCTGGTACGAGTTCTATTGAAAACTCAAATTCACAATTTGGTGGAAGACCAGGAGATTCCTCCGGAAAGACATTATCAAACTCCCTTACAATGGGAATATTCTTAATCGTGAGTTTCTCTCCAACCATTTGAGATAAATAACTTTCATTTAGTGGAATCAAGACCCATAGGATGGATGAAATTTCCATTGGAAGGTTATGTTCATCCTTGCATCGATAGACAGTCATAGATTGATCTGGAATATTAAATGTGACTTCCCTTCTCTGGAAATTGATATGAGCTCCATATAAAGAAAGTCAATCCATGCCACGAATCACATAAAATTCCACTATAGGAAGGATCACAAGATTTTCAGGAAGCACTTTCCTACAAACTTCAATCAGAGAAGATTTATTAACTTTTGATGCGACTTTTGTGCCATTAGGGGTTGTCACAGCTAACTCAACATCTAATTGTTGAGGTAAAATGGCGATACCCTTAGAAAATTATTCAGAAATAAAAGAGTGTGTGGATCTAGAATCAAATAAAACATTTCCTACTTTAGAGTGGATGGTAAGTGTACCTTTCACCACTTCGTTATCGTACTCCACATCATTGATAGAAATTTCATGTGACTTTACTTTGTCTTTTTCCTTAAGAGTTTTTTGACATCGATCGTCATCAACAACCCTTTTATTAGGGCATTGATTAGCATAATGACCCATTTCTTTTCACTTGTAACATTGAAGTGTAGGAGGTGCACTCTGGGTAGCCTTTTCATTATTCGCATCACTAGACATCTTCTTCCCATCATTGCGTCATTCAAGTGCCCGATGACCTTATTTTCCACATTTTAAACATTTACTTGTCCCTTTAAGACAACTCCCTCCATGTTTCTTTCCACACATTGAGAATAGGGGAAAACTCATCATCTTCTCAGTGTGCTCTTTAGATTTTTCTTTGAATTCCATTTTCCTCTTCTTATCAAACCCATATGTCTGATGGGTTACTCCAATCTCCATCTCAACCTTGAGAGCACATCAGACGATTTCCTCGTAGCTATTGAAGTCTCTTATGGCTAACTCCCTTTGAAGACTTGGTTTTAAGCAACTAAAGAATCGATCAATCTTACTCTCAGGTTGGATAATAATCCCAGAAGCGTACCTTGCAAGTCTTGTAAAATTTTCATTGTAGGTACCAAACGATTCATCATCCTTGTACTTCAGTTCAAGAAACTCTTTATCCATCTTTGTTCGAAGAATATGAGGGAATCACTTATTGAAAAATAAGCTCTTGAACTCGTCCCGTTCTATGGACTCAATTTCATCTCTTTGCCTCGTATTCTTGATAAGATTCCACCATTGATCAACATCACCTTCCAAACAATACACTAATGAGATGACTTTTTCATGTTCAGAACATTAAAGAACTGAAAATAGATTTTCAGTAGTATTGTTCCATTATTTAGCAACTAATGGATCAGTAGACCCACTGAATGAGGGTGGACGCTACCTCATGAATGATTCAACAGAATGTTGCTCCTTCCTTTGCTCATTTGGAAGTCCTGCATGATTCATAGCTTAAGAAAGTTGTGTGAGCATGGCTACAAGATTTTTCATTCCAGCTCCCATATCGTTTGGTTTCTTAGAGGGACAATCATTGCATTTCCCATCACATTCCACATTAACACGGTTCCTTTGGGTTCCAGCCATTGACTAAAACCAAGAAGAATAGTGTGAGCAACACTAATTATAAAAGGAAAACCACATAATAAAGAATAAAATTTCACACTTAAGGTCTTATCATAGGTTGTTCATGGCCATTTCTAAAACAGTAAGATTGTGCTCTATGCTTAAACTTACCCTTAGGGTTCTTACTAAGGCTTTCACGTCCTAGTTTCCAAAGGTTGACTATACCTTTCCTCTAATACCAACTATAACGACCCATACATTACATACATTGTTATTGCTTCAAAATTGAAGCACACTTGTTACAACATATAACAATACCATGAAAGGACCATATAGGTATAGTGTCTTTAGAAACTGGGAAACAAAAACAACTGGTTCATAAATAATCTACATTGTCTCCCATTTATTTCATCATATCTTGAGCCCTTTTGTCATATCCTACTTAATAACCTTATTCCATACATGGGGAGAGAAAAAATACAAAAGGGTGAGGTTAAATGCCCAGTAAGGGTAAATAAAAGAAATATCAATCACATCATATTCATAAGAACATAACATTTTGAAAATCATAACCTGCAAAAGAAATCATAATTTCATAACGTGGGATAAATCATAGTAGTGAAATTTAATCCCAATAGTCATAACTAAAAACATGAAACTTTGTGTCATACACACATAATCATAGAGAATCATTTCTTAGTAGTCAAGACTCATTGCCAAGACTATCTTAGCGGACATAGTCCATTTTTGAACCGAGTTAACTCCTCATTTCAGTCCTGTATCACTGAACCGGTTTAACTTGTCATTCCAGCTAGGTCTATCTCATGAGATATAAATCTTTACCCAATGCATTGGAGGGAGATATAGTTCCCACCCATCTCATAATGAAACCATTCTTATGTGTTCCACAAAATCATAATTAATACATCATATCACAACCCATGTAATATAAATGGGATTCTTAATCATCATGCCATCATAACAAAATCCATATAAGATAAAAGGACATCTTAAAAATAATTTCATCATAACATAATCAAAAAAATCTAAAAATAGGGACAGAAATAGAACCCTATATTATCTTAGATGGAAAATGATTTTGATAAAACACTTGAACTCCATTCATGAGGAAAATATGCTTTCTACTTCAAAAACATTTTCCTTTCTTAACATGTCATATATTTTTAAACAAAAGGAAGTTGATTAAAAATAAACTAGAAAACTTGTAAAGGAATCTTCATGGAAATAATGTTCTAAAAATCCATTCATGCAGTATAATTTAAAAAAACATTCTTCTCGTACATTGGCCGGAAATGTCAAAAAGTACCTCGTACGAAAAACGACAAAATATTCCTTTCACATCTTTTACTAAAAACTCACCGATGGGTAAAATTGGATTTAAACAATTGCAGGTGGATATAAATAATATTACATATTGAGGAAACATGTATGTGGATGATAAATATTCCCCAGTAAATTCTTAAGTATAAATAATCTCGGATAAAAATTGAGATTGCGAGATTTTCCCATACCTTAGGTCCGATTTGCTTCGTATGTGTATGAAACTCATGTATAATGATTTAAATAATGTTATTGACTTATTCCATAATCATAATCATTGTTATGATATCGTATATGGTCATATTCTCAGCTTCTTATTAGTAATATTTCATAGCTACTTGTTATTCGGGTGTTTATTACTTTTTGATCTTATGTGAGTCTTGTCAAATAAATTCTTATTCTTCTTTTTAGGTTATAGATACCTCATTTCTAGATTGTTATTAGTGTAATATATATCATATTTATTCATTAAAGTTATTTATATAATCATTATGCAATTAATATCACGTAGAACGAGTCGTGTCACATTGTCGAGACGGTATTCCGTACGTACGCACGAGCGATGATATCGTTCCCATGATCGTGGAATTGTATTAGAGTGTATAAATACTATTTCAGAATCAATATCACTTTAAAATAATCATATAAAGTTATTCTCTACACCATTATACCCATCGAAGTAAGGTGGTGGTGGAAAACAGATTACACCACGGCGTGGAGATGATATTCCGTACATACGCACGCGCGGTTATTTCTTTTTCCTTAGGATGGATAGAAGGTGATCTAGGGTTGTTTCATATTTTTAATAACATATCAGTATATGGGTGATACATTATGTTGTTACTTCATAATTAAATAACTAAATAATAAGAAGTTGAAAAAGAAAGAAATTGGAATGGATCAGTAATGCATATTACCTCTTCTTTGACGCGCCTCTTATTAACCTCCTCTTAGTGCCCTAGGGTTGGTCATTGAAGAAGACCAGGACCTCTAGGATGTTTCTAGGAAAGTGGAGAAGTGAAATTAGAAGGGGTTGGCCAAGCTTTATTGCACAAAGTGTTGTTAGGAGGATAGGTAGGAGGTTCCCTTTTATAAGAGAGGAGAGGGGAACCTTTTTAAAAACGACAAATATTATTTTATTATAAAGTCATATTCGGTTTTTAATAGCTCCAAATTGATTTATTTCGAAGCTAAGGTGGGGATGGGTCGAAATCCTCTCATCCAATAGAATTTGGGCAAGTTCGGGTAACTATTTTAACCTTATCATTTAGATTTAACTCTAAGTAAAATTCCTTAAAAAAACTCTAAGTTAAATAATTTATCTTTTACCGTGTCTTCTTGTTTTCTTACACTATATGGTTATTAAATTTACTATAACAAGCAAAAAGAACCCCAAGTTGTATATTATTAATATATGTAACCTTATCTAAGTCATTTGGAAGAACCGTAGATTTTTAAGAATAAAATTACAATTAATAATATAATATTTGTTTTAAAAACTATTTTATATCAATTTTGACACCATTTGGTAATTGATTTTTGTGAAAATAATAACAGCGTGATTAGTTTGAAAAAAGTTAATTAAATCAATACTAATACTTCTTATTAACCTATAAAATCAATTAAATTCATAAAAAGTCTCATATTACATTTATTTGGGTATTTATAATATCAATTATGATAATATTTCATTAATAAGTAAATTACTTCATCATCATTGTGTCATAAATAAATTAAACTATTAAATTTTTAAAAATTATAAATAAAATACCATTTTGTAGGAAATATTTTTATCTTTATAATGAATATTTATAGTCAAAATTATCTTTTGTATAACCCTATATTAAAAATGTTTTATTTATTAAAATATGATTTTAACTATTTCAATTATTCTTTAAATAAAATAATAATAAATGTCCTGAACTAATCAAAGTGGAACTAAATGGTCATATTTTATTCCTAAGGTTGTTTTTGGTTGAATTGAACTTATCCAATAGAATTAGGACATGTGTTAGGGTAATAATAATATCATTTTTACCATTAATTACCCTATTTACTTTTAACCGTGGTAAATAAAAGTAAAAAGTTACTATTCACAAAAAATTATTTTCATCTTATTGAACCACATTTTACTCCTTGATATTAACCGTGTCTCTCGGATTTTCAAAGTTCCACTCACAGACTCAGTAAAATTATGTTTTATGTAAATTTGTAAATTCTCCTAGGAGGTGGGTAAAAAGACGGTGAAAAGTTCAATAAAAATTTTATATATTTAAAATTATTATAAAATGAATCCAATGAATTAAATTGAACTTATATAGGTATTATTTAGCAATTTTGACCTAAAATAAAATTAAATAAAATAAATAATTATTTAAATAAAAATTCAGTTTTTAAATAGTAACCTAGTGTTTTCACTATTCATAAAAAAATTGAATGTTTTCAGAAAAATACCAAAATTTCACCCTAGGCTAATTTCGATATTCCGAATCCAAAAATTAAGTCCATTTTGAATTATAAAATTTATAAAATTTCAAAAAGTGGGTATTACTATTCATAATGGCTAGTTATAATAATATTTCAATAGCATATCGTTGTTTAGTAAAACTCGGTATTGCGTACAACGCAAGCTATCGAGGAAGGTTGCGATTACGTGTAAAGAAATACATGCTAGTGTTGTGTGTATTGAAATATTCCTTTGATTATTTATATAAAATAAAAACAAAATATTTCTCATAGAAATCTCGGGTGTTACAACTGGGGCCACCTAGTTCTAGACCACCGATTATCGTTGGGAGGAATACTAGTATAGCTTCATGTAATGGAGGTCCCGATGAGTTTCCTCTAGGGTGGGGAGAGTACCATTCTGATTGTACTACCTAATCAATTCATTTGAAAACCAGTGTTGAAGATGATGGGTGGGTAAGGGAATCCTCTGTTCCGTCAAGGACTGGACCGGTGTAGTGGTTAATTCATATGTTTGTGAGATATTTTTAAATTCCATTGGATTGAAGAGATATTTAGTGAAGAGTGGCTATAATATATGTAAAAAATAAAATGAAAAAACCTTTCAAAAGTTGCATCTCATGACCAATGCATAATTGACTCTCTCATTTATCCATCTTCCATTTTGGATGTAAAAAGGGCCCTAACGCAGGGTAATACTTCCACCTTGGTTAAGGATTCACATTGGGTTAGCATTTTTGTTTCAAACAAAAGTATCATAACTCAAAATAGATTATAGGTGGTTGAGTTTTGTACAGTCACTTACATTGGGTATACTACTTAATGAATGTTTCCAACGAGATTTGTTCATGGAACCAAAAACACCCAATGCCTCCCATTCCACAAAGACTCATGGAACTACTTTCTAGAGGTAATCATTCGTTATGGAACTTTTCTAAAGTAACATTAGAAATCATATTGGTCATGAGGATGAGAATTTGGGATCATCAAACCGTTTTAAGGGGAACTATTTCCTATTCTAGGAATCTCTTATATATATAAGATATTTTTGTGAATTATTTGTTCATTTCAAAGTATGTATAAATAGGTCACCCTAAGGTACAAATCAATAATTAATATTCATAGGTTTAGAATCATCTGTATATATCCAAGGTTCTCCATTGATGGAGGGATCTGTATGTATCTGGGGTTCTCCACCAATGGTCCTCAATCCAAGGATCTATTAGAGATTCGCTGGTCATTTATTAGGACGATGATGGTTTTAAACACGTGTTAAGGTTCTCTAGAGTTTACCATCATCCCGGGGAGAAAAAAAGTGGTCATGATGTCAGGATCAAACCCATAATATGGGATTCCAATGTATCCATGTGAGAGTATTAAGGAACGATATATTATGGTTCCACCTAAGAGGATACATCACCATTTAAGGTATTGTGATAAAGACCAAACTGTGGAGTTTAACGTTACGAGGAAAGAAAATCTAGGGGAAAGGTGCATAGTTATTGCTGGGTGTGGGAATTATGATAAAGAAACCTAGGGAATTAGAAGGATATGGACTGATATATTGAATGTGAAACTATATGTAATATTTCCTAGAGAACAATAGGGTAAATTTTGATGTTATTTTTTGACCTTTGGGAGGCTTCCTACGTATCCCGGGTAGTTTGGAATCAAATCCCACATAGTTTGGGATGGGTTGGGGATTACACCATATTGAAGGCCCATTTGAATAGAGGTTTGGGCTTACATATATGTAGAAGGCTTGTGTGGTTGGGGCTTACATTTATATGGATTCCCATTTAATTTTATTCATTAGAAACATGACTCTTCGAAGATTCGGGGTTTTATTTGGGGATTATGCCACATAAGAGGACCAGTGGAGGTTTGGAGATTTTGAGGATTTCAAGACCTTCAATAACCTATAATCACATAGGAATCATGCTCAACTTGAGAAATAAGAGGTAGTTGTGGATATGAAGATCACATGATTCACTATGTCTACGGATTAAAAAATATCGAATCTCATAGTGATAGAGATAGAGCTTTGAGTGTTCCCATATCCTCTTTGTTCTGGTACCTTAAGAGGTAAGTAAGAGAAATATTTCATCCCCCTACAAGAAATACTAGAGGATTAATTTAGGAGGTATTCCCTAAAATTAGTTACAGGGGGATATTCCCATTCCATGTCAAAGGGAATGGCATGCGTGATCCACACCCTCCCCGCTTGGAAATGGGAGGTTCATGTGAGAACCATTGAGTTTGGAACCCTCGTTAGTATGGTAATTTAGACCAAAATAAATTCCATGTATTCACCTTTTAACAAAGTCTGTCAACATGCCTCTGCTTAGCACAAGTACGTAGACTCTCTAGGACACATTGATGTTCCCGATGATCTGATCAAACATGCTAGGTGGCTTTGGAAGGGGCCATGGCCTGATGGCATTATAACTGTCCACATAGGGGATAATATGGGGGTTGTTTAGGTAATTTAATGGATGTATGATAGTTGGAGATTAGAACTCCCTTGGAGGTCTCATTCTATATAGCATGTTCTAATGTGGGATGGGGTTCCCTCTACATAGCATGTTTCTATGGGGATTGGGGTATCGTATATGTGGCATGGTTTTATGTGGACCCGGGGGCTTCCCATATATCATGTTTCTACATGGGTCTAGGTCTCTAAAATGTAGTGTTTTATATGTAGGGACACATTACACCCTTGTAGCACTTTTCTATATGGGGTAGTGTTCCGCCCACATAGCATTTTTCTTCACGGGGTGTTGTTCAATAGACGGGTTATCATTTTTTTCCTATAAAATGTTGTCCACAAAGTGTTTTAAGTTACTAGATGGTCAAATGTTATTTTATTTTACCCTTAATGATATGCAGTGGGTTTTTACCTATCATGAAAAAGAAATCTTCGTGCTCTGGTTCTCATTCGGGGTCTCATCCCATGATATCCAAATTTCCTTCATGTTTTTGTCCTCTTATCTTAGTTTACTTCAGGGTTCTCTTATAGAGAAATGGAGTAAGAGAGTATCGAGATGGATGTTCACCCATAGTGGGAAATAGGCCTTATTTTATTGAATCCTATGAGGGATACCCTATCCCATGAATGATTTTATTCATTGGGAAAGTCATTTTCTGGGGTGGTAATCGGTACCCAGACCCACAAAATACATTATTTTGATTGAGGGAACCAGTAACTCTATACCATCCCTTTAATGATTTATATTGAGGGTGGTTCATGAATTGGTAAAACATCATGTGTAGTGGATTTATTTGAAGCAATTTCACTTTGTCAGATTAGTCCATCCTTTAAGGTTTCACCCCTTTGAATATTTTTATTAGACTTCTCATTCTCATATGTTTCTCTCCTTTTTCGAGCTAATGGAATCATCTTTTTATTTCATGTTGAATTTTAAAGACTCAACAGTCATGCATAATATAACAGAATGTAAACTCAAAAGTGAAAAGGATATTACATGTTTTATAAGAACTCAGATAATATAAAGACCATGAAATCTAGAATGTGTCCATTCACTAGTATCCACTAAACACACTAATTAATATTCAGTTTAGACTAGGTAACTTGTACCTAGGTTCACTCCACCTACAATTATTTGGGCTATATCACAACCATCCTAGGATAAATTTCTTACCTTCCTATCACTTTATCACTACAATAAGAATGTATTTTAAAATGTTAATAACAGTCATGATATATAGTTTTAATTATGTTTTATTATACTAGATGTGGATAGATTCATTTGATCTCTTTTAACCTCCTCCAATGACACATTTTGAACTCTATCAGCAACAAAATCACCAAATTTAAATGAGATGTAATAGAAACTCCATCTTCATTGGAAGAATCATAAAGAATGGATAACACTATATCCTCTTTTTTATTCTTTTAAGAACAAGCTTTTAAATCATAGAACATTCTAGTGGTGTAAATGGAGTTCTATCCCCTGTATGTCTCATAAAAACTCCCTTATTTTTATAACTACTAGATATGGTAGTGAACACTATTTACCATTGAGAGTTCATTATATAAAATATTCAGATATAGTCATTGATAATCATCTAATTTTATTCTCTCCTTTTAATTTTTGAGTGACTTGAAAAAATTTCTTGAGATATATTTCCATATAAAACATTGTAAACTCTTTTAATCTCTCTCTAAATATATCCCACATTTCGGTCCCCATAATTCTTAATAAAAAATGTATAATAAATTTACATGAAATGAATTGTTTATATTTAATATAGAAACCATAAAAAATAACTTTATTAAAGTACACCATAATCATCATGGAATTATTTATAAGCTATACACATTAATTCTTTATAATATCCATGATTTTCCAAAAAACCTTATAGTAATGTGATATCCAAAACACAAAATAGGTAAAATTTATTTTAATTTTATTTCTACCTCAGTTAATTAGACCTTTTAAAATTCACTGTAGTATGATAACAGTTAAATAAGGGATCCACAAAATCATAGTTTATTTCCTCAATTTAATTCTTTTAAAGTAAAAAAATAGTATTTCCAAAACTATCGTGAACTATAACTCAATGATTTCTATTTACAATGGACAACTAAGATATTTCAGCATAACTATTTTTAGAAATACATAAACCATAATACTTCTAGAACCATAAATACTCACTTAAAATATAATCACAGTGAATCATGTTACTTACAACATGGCCTCTACTGATCCATTTCCTTTTTAATTTTAGGATTCATTACAAAATTTTTCCATGAGTCAGAAATCATCAAACTTCTAGAACCATCAAAATTACCTTAAACAATAAAAACTAACTTTTTTGTGTGGTTGTTGTTAGGGATTTCAATATTGATCCAAAATGTTTTACTTGATTTTTATATTTACAAATACCATTTTTTTCAAATATATTTAATTTAAGTGGATTTCAGGTATATATTTAATTAACAATTATTTCTTCCCTATATTTTTGGGAGAATTGTATTTAGTAATGATCTTTTTATTACAGAGATATTTTTCCTATATGTATTCTGTATTTTTAAAGGATTCTATAATAATTTTTTAAAGTGAATTTGAAACCCAACATTGGTATCCAAACCAATTCATGGAGCCTTACATTTTCACTAAACGTTATGTTTGAGAACCGAACATTTATTAAAGAACCTCATGTTCTGGTACCAAATGTTTTGTAT
This sequence comes from Viscum album, assembly GCA_963277665.1. Lineage (NCBI taxonomy): Eukaryota > Viridiplantae > Streptophyta > Magnoliopsida > Santalales > Viscaceae > Viscum > Viscum album. The sequence continues at coordinate 230,218,231 of OY728146.1, forward strand.
GTACCTAACATAAGTAAACTAAAAGTGGTATCGTACACTACATTATGGAACTGCACATTTCAAATCAACCATAATTTTGGAATCGTCCTCATGCATGGTTTTACTCACATTGATCCAATCATCTATAAGATTTAAATTTTCAATCATTCTGATATTTCATCAATTATTTCACTAGGGTAAATATCATTATAATTCAATCCGAATACCATTTTAGAAGATATTCAAGAAAATATTAATTTTAAATAATTTATGATTATCCATGTATGATAAAACTGAAATTTTGAGTACTCCATGAATTTTGAAATAACTATTTATCTGGAAACTTTTCTGAATCCATTTGACCATAATTAATTGTGTCCAATTATTTATTCTCAATGAATATATCTGTATATAATGTTTATATGATTAGATATACATCTAATTCATTAAATATTTTCGATCAAATATATTTATTTAAAACTATATTAGATCTATCGATTTATAGAAGATATTATGCTATCTACTGATACTACTTCTATAATTTTATTTGATACACCTAACTCTATTTGTTGAAGATCTTTAAGAATAAAATTTGGTCACATACATGTTATTTTATGTTGTTTTTGGGTGTTTTTATTTTTTCTACACATATCGAGTTAGTTTTTGTTGAATATTTATCTGAATATTCTCTATATTATGTTTTTAGAAACTTCATAATGACATATTTTTTTGAATATCTAATCATTTGTCAGTTGAAATATCTACATCTAAATTATTTCATTGAGAAATTATCAAACCAAAGTAAATATATTTTTATTATAAATACTTAGGTGTGGGTTGTTCTTGGGAATTATTTTAGTCCTTATTAAATACTTTTTAAATATATATTAACAAGATACAGTTACTTGAACTCAACTATAGAAATACCTTGAAAAGGGACCTACTTGTGAAATTCACCAAGATCATAGAGAGAGTGTTGGTGGAGTGTACTAGAGGATATTTTTTACATGAACCACTATAAAATATCATACATCAATTTATTTTAATTTCCATTACATAAAATTTTTAAATAAAGGAGAACAATTTCAGGTTCCAACTTCAATAGGGACTGGTTAGAAATTTATCATGTGTTTATCAAAGGATAAAACACACCCACTCTTACATCTTTATCATTATTATGGGATAACAATATGTATTAGATGATTTATATATTAAACATTTATTATTTCTCTATAAATTTTCAGTAAAACATCTTACAAAAGAATAATGTTGATGGATTAACATAAATAAGGCATGTCTATGATGAGGGATCCATATTTTAAGGGTGAAAATTATAGTTGCTAAAAATCCAATATGGTCATATATTTTAAAAATATTTGTTTGAATGTTTATTTAAAGTATTTAAATCCATATTAAATTCCCAAGGATGAACTGGAAAATGGGATGTTATAAAAGAAGTTGAATATGATCTAAATTCAAGATCCATGAATACAGTTATTTTTGGACACATAATCAATGAATTCAACCATGTCTCTTAATGTGATACTCCCTTTGAAATATGGAAAACAATAGAATATTCATATAAAGGAATTTATAAAGTCATAAAATTGAGATACAATACTTATAGACTAAATTTTGATAATTTTAAAAGGTATAAATGTTAAATTATTACTCAAATTTATAAAATATTGATAGAGATAGTCAATGGTGTTGTTTCTCTCAAAACACATGTGCCTAAACAAAATATACCATTAAAGGTTCATAATGTTTTTATTTCTAGAAAGAATGGTATTTCCACTATAAATATTCTTTTAAATCATGATAAGGATTTTAATATATATGAACTGAATGGTACTCTAATTATGTATGAATATAAGATACAAGTAGAGGTTTGTGATCAAAAAATTATCCAAAAAGAAATTATAGCTCTCAAAGATTCTATTAAAAAGTAGAAAGGATGTTGAAGGAGGATGATATATTCTCTAATGATTCAAACTATTCAAATTCAGTAGAGGATTTTTCACAGTTGGCCAGAAGATTATATAGGCTATATGATAGAAATAATGGTTTTAAGAAAAAATTCTATGATTATTAGAAAAGTAGTTGAGGAATTAATGAAATTAAAAGTAATGAATGAAAATATATAGATCATATAAAACCAAAGTTTCCATATATTTTGGAAATATGGAAAATGAAAAGAACAATAAGAAGCTTTAGATGAATGTTGATTTTGAGAAAAAATTTAATAAATCTATGAAGAACAAGATGTATACCTGAAGTCTCAATATGTTCTTTATTTTTAAATATGTATAACATAAATCAAATAAAAAAGAAAAATCATGCTTCTTGGATTAAGAAGATAAGGAACAATGTTACTATTCTTATATTTATTATTTTGATTCTGAAAACTTCTCAAATGATAAATTAATTTAAACTTTCACTACATTATAATAAAAATATTAGTTTCTAAAAAAATAATAAATGTCTCCAAGAATATTCATAATATTGCCTTCAATGATAAAGACACTAAAATAAATAAGAAATTATAATTAAATAAATTAAATAAATTTGTTTCAAGATTTATTAAGAATGGAAGTAAAATTAATAAGTTTATTCATGAAGTAGAATCATTATGGACGTTTCTAAGTGTTTTTAATAAAGGTAAATATTGTTTAAATAATATTCATAGAATGAATTTTCATAATAAATAAAAATATGGAATTGGCATTAATGGTGAGAAACCTAAACTGTACTGAAATTACATCATTCCTAAAAAAAATCATATCATGTCTAAAGTAACTAGTTTTTATTGTGGAATTAATGTTCAGAATTATAATGATTATTTCAAAAGGATTCCAATAATTAGTAGTTTTAATAAAGATTTTGTGACTATAAATTTATCTAAAGTCAATTCTAGATTTTTTTTGTTAAATTAAACAAATTTAGTTTCCCAAAACCTTGCTTACTCACACTAAATAACCCAAAAGAATTTGTGTACCCAAAAAATATTTTGTTTGATATTTTTATGTGAAATTACATAATAATTGAAATTATATATGCTATGGATACTAGATATTCAATACATATGATTGGATAATTTTCCAACTTTTAGGCACTATTTAAAGTAGATAGAGGCTTGGTTACCATTGGTGACAATGATAAAGGGAAAATTGTTGGAGTTAGGCCAGATGGAGATCCAAAATCGTTCATAATCAATAAAACTATAAATATTCAATATTTGAAACATAATATGATAAGTATTTATTAACTTAGTTAAAATGGTTTTACTATTTATTTTACTAATACTTAATGTTTTATTTTTAAGAACAAACAACTTATGTTAATAACACTTATAATAGAAAATTTTTATACATTAGACCTTAGATACTCATGTGAGAAAATTTGAATTGTTAAAATGTTGATTTAATTAAATCATATTTATTTAATAAAAAGATTTTTCATTTTAATATATTTCTCCTATATAAATTATCTAATCGGATGTTCATTTTTTGATCTATTGTGTCTTATTTTTGATGAGAATAAATTTTATGAGGAATAAAAAATATGAATTCAACAGAACCAATCATTCAAAAAAATCAAAAAGGTTGTCACATACAATACTTTAGGACTTATCCCCATATATTCTATTAGACATTCTAGATTAGAAATATTGGTTGGAATAATCATTGTTTTTAATTTTTTTTGGATTTTCATCATTCTCTTGGGTTTACTTTTAAAAATTAAAAAGTGAAACATTTTCATTATTTAATAAATTTTCAAATTTGGTTCAAAAATGAAATTTTTGTCAATAATTTCATTGGGAATTCATCATATAAAATAATTTAAGAATTAAGTATTTAATTCTTTTTCATCAAATATATGTATTGAAAATACTTTGTTAGATCCAAGAACACCTCAAAAAATTGTTATTATTGAAAGATGAAATGGATCTATTCATGAAATGGTTTGATCAATGTTAAATGAGTATAGTTTCCTTGCTTATTTTTGCGAAAAATTAGTTAATAAAAAATTCCATATTTAAAATAGTGTTTTAATTATAACTCTTCCTAAAATAAAACCTTATGAGTTATGGAATAATAGAAAATCAAATTTTATGTATTTAATGTTTTTTGAATGAAAGGTGTATATCTTGAATACTAAGGAAAACCTTGATAAGTTTGATCCAATAGCTAATGAAGGAATATTTCTTGGGTATTTTACTAATTATAAAGCCTATAAAGCTTTTAAATAAAAATTACAGGATAGTTGACAAATCGATTTATGTAATATTTTATGAGAGTGATGATTTTGATCACAATAAAATACAAACCGATGATGCTAATAATTCCTTAAATAAATTGAGGCTGGATTCTTATAGTGTTAATTTTGAAAGAAATCTATATCATGGTAACCATCAGTCCTATTCTGAAGAAAATAAAATCAAGGAACCTAAAAGTGTATTAACTATACATCCTATTACTTTCTAGAAATTTTTTTTAGAGACTATTATAGAATATCTAGACGAAAGATTTTAGAGTAGAAGAAATGTTATAAATTTGTTGAGTTATTTACCCTTATATCCCTATTTGAACATAAATCTATAGAATAATCCTTAGATAGTGGGGGTTGGGTTTTCACTATGTAAGAGTATCTAAATTAGTTTAATATAAATAAAGTTTTGGTATTATTTTATAGGCCCTAATACCTTCCTATAATAGGAACTAAATGGGGTCTTGATAAATAAGAAAGATAATCATGGTGTCATTTCTAGGAATAAATCTAGGCTAGTTGTTAAGGGTTGTAATTAGGTGGAAGGTATAGTTTATATAGAGAACTTTTCCTCTATTGATAGGATTGAAAGAATTAGGATCCTTTTATAATATAAATACAATATTAATTTTAAATTATATCAAATGTAAGTCAAATATTATTATCTAAATTGTAATTTGATGGAAGATGTTTATATTGAACAACACCAAGATTTTTAAAATTTTCATTCAGCAAAATCTATTTTTAATCATTCTAAAGATATATAGGGTCATAAACAAGAAACAAGGGAATGATATGAGGGTGTCTCCTATTTTATTTTATAAAATATTATTTCTATAGGGAATGATGATCTTACTCATTTTAAGAAAATATCTTTATATGATATTTTATTATTTTATATCTACAAAGATAATGTTATTTTTGGTTCTCCTAATAAAAAATTGTAATTACTTTTTAAAACATATGATTTTTTTTGAAAGGAGTTTTATGGAAGAATTAAATTTTCATTTTGGACTTCAAATCTATCAAAAGGGTTTTGGAAATGTTTTAATTAAAATAATTATATTTTTGATCTCTTGAAATTTTTGGGACTTGAAAGTAATAAGTTATATACAAATCCAATGTATACTAATATAAAACATGGTTTTGATTATTCAAGTTATATAGTTGAGAACAAGTTATATGGAGCTATGATATGTAGTTTTTTATGTCATACTTCTAGTAGATCATATATAATGTTTTATTTTTTCTTATATAGAATATTTCAGTCAAATCCAAAAAAGTTTCATTTGATTAATGTTAAAAGGATTTTAAGATATCAAAAAAGAACTCTTTATTTATCATTCATTTATAAAAAAACATTTGCTTTTGATTTAATTTCACATTCTTATGATGATTTTTGAGTATGTAAATTAGATTAAAAATTTATGTTAGGAACAAGTCGGTTGTTTTGAATTTTCATGCTTTCATGGTCTACATAGAATAAAAATTCTATTTTATTGTCGACTACAAAATAAGAATACGTATTTCTTTTGTTCAAAAGTGTTGTGCATGAAACACACACTTGTGTACTTTGGAATTAATTTTTTCATGTTCTTATTTAATGGATAATAATTGTGCTATAAGTATTTATAAAAATATATTTATCCATTCTAGAATCCTATATATTGATTTTCATTATCATTTTTAAGGGATCATGTCTAAAAGGGTGATATCTTTTAATAATTTTGTAAATCTAAATATCATCTTACTAATATTTTTTTAAAACCACTTCCCACTACACGTTTTGATTTCATTAAACGAGAGTTAGGTTTGTTTGATTTTAAGTAAATTTTGTCTATATTTGGTATATCATTTTTAGTTAATATTTTTTGTCATTATATATTTATTTTCAAGTATTTTTTATAATGATTTATTTACTATTTTATTTAACCAGTTATAAGTTTTTTTAAAATTAAGAGCTTCAAATTTTAAATCACAAAGTCATCTTTTCATTTAAAAATTCCAAATAATTACACCGAATTATATCCTTGAGAAACTCAATCATAGCCTACAATCATCAGATATAATATTATAACTATATATTTCATACAAACCCTTGGATATTCATTCAATTTAATTTTTTTACATCTCAAACCCTATATTTTCTAAACCCCAATCTTTATATTTATTTGTAAGATAAAAAAGACAAATAGGACTGATGAGGTTTGTCCTAGAAGTGAGAATGGGTAATGAGTTTTGAGTTCATATCAGAGAGTACTGCAAGAGAAGGTAGTCGATTTCAAATGGACTCTATTGATTGATATATAATAGATTAAATCTATAATATTTCAATGTTTGTAATTTATGTATGATGGAGGAAATTATGAACATCTCTATGAAATTTTTGTAAGTGATTTTTTTTGAGAATCCTCGTTTTAGTTGTAGAAATATGTAGAAGCTATTTCTTAAATGTATAATGATTTGGAGTTTTATATTTCATTAGTGCATATGTATTAGATCATTCAATGTACTCTTGAATAGAAGTTCCTTTTTTCCGTCGAAGATCGATAGGATATGGAGTTCATAATTCATAAGATATTTTTCCATTTCACTTTAGGACCAATAAAGTTAGAAAGATGATAGTAAAGTATTTAGAAGCTGATAATATGGTCCTTATCAAGTTCATTAAAACCAATTTCTTTCCTAAGGTTTAATATTTAGAGAATATTATTTTTAATTATTTATATATCATAATTATTATGTTTAGTGATATCGAATTTAATTTTCCTCGATATATATTATGGTATATGAATAAATAAATCTAGAATCATTTCAGAGTGTATTTTTATCATTTTGAAAGATTAGTTTCTATTATTATTTATAATAGATGGCTCATTTTTTACATTAGGACTGGTATTATATTTCATCACATTAATATTATTTCAGTTATAACCTTGATAATGTTTTATTTCTATTGGATTTTTACAAGGGGGAGATTCTACAGGTCGGTACTGGGGAAGATGAACCATATAATTCTTATTCTAAAGAGTAACATGTAAATTTAAAGTCTATTGGATTTTATAGAATTGATATTGAGGAAATTGATTATTATAGAGTAGAAGGAGGCATTTTTGAGCTACACTTGTCGATTAGAGAAGCTACATGATTATAGGATTCTACTATTGGAGGAGAGAATGTACCAGCAAGTATAAGAAGAATGAAAATATAACGTTAAAATATTGTTGAAAGAGTTAGTTAAATACTTATTATTTTAAAAATATATCTCAAACCCACTATTGAATAATATTTAGTGTAAATTTTAGTTCCAAGGCCCTAGAGTATAGAGAAACCTACACCTATTGAGAAGGATTTGGAATATGATGTATGAGAAGTTATTTACCATATTCCCATTGTCAAATAAATAGTTGAGAACGTGTTTCATGTTGGGGAACAACTTTTTGTGGATGTTTTTAATTATTCAAAACTTCATAGATTAAAATAATCACATTATGTTATAAAAGTAAGTGTTAAAGTTTCTAACTCAACTGAATATTTCAGGTATAAATCTATTTTTTGGTTGAGAGTTCATTAGAAATGAATATTGAAGAATCTATTGAGTGAACAAAAGTTCATGGAGAGTTTTGATCTCCCTTTACCTAAGGTGTTAAGTTCAATATCATTATTTTGTTGATGTTGGAGAACCGTAGGAAAGGGCAGAGAGGGAGTTTTCATATTTTAATGATGAATTCTGTTTTGAGGCTCATTCTCAAACTTTTGTATAAGTATTTTTTCTATGTTTAAATTATTTAAAGATGATTTTTTTATGATTTAGGAATAAATGATACTTTTAGGAAGTATTTTGAAGACTTGATACATTATTACATTTACAAAGTATAATATGAGTCTCTTCATATTAAGTATAAGAATCTGAGAAAAACTCAATTCCAAGAAAATATTTTCATGCTTCGAAAAGTTATATATTTATATTTTCGGAAATATTAAATGAGATATAATGTCAAAATAAAATTTCAGTGACATGGATAGTTTCTTGAAAGTCATTATAAAGATGTGAAAGAATTTATTTCACGTAATGGGAGATAATATACTTAAGATGGAGATGTTTTTGGTGTTTTTTTAAAAGTATGGACCTGTTATTTTCTACTCTTTCTTCAATGGATGAGAAAATTCAGAATCTCTAGTGTTATAGTGGACCTATGTATAGTCTTCTAGAGAATCAAAAAGATCTAATTGCAAGATTATCTACTACAGAACCCATTATCATAGATATTCTCAACTAGTAATGGGGAAAGATGGAAAATTACATTTAGTATTTTGATATTGTTAACAACTTTATGAAGGTGAACCTGATCAAAGTTTTGAAGGATAGTTATGATATGAGTCATCTTATGATATAGTGGGGTTCTCCATTGAACCTGAATTTCAAATAAAAGATAGTTGATATTTTGGAACTAAAAAATCTTCTATATTCTTTAACCTATGCCTATTATAATGATTGTTATGCAGTTTCTAGTCCTTATTTTAATCATGAATCTGAGAATGTTTCTTGAGATGATATTCTATTTTTAATCTAAGATCATTTATAAAATTAACTCTATTATAATATCTTGTATCTTTTTCTCTCTTATTTTATAATTTTAGGTCTCTTCATTTTCATAATACACTTATTTTTTAATTATATGAAATTTACATATTGTTATGGGAAAATTTTGAAGTTTTTTTCTTTATTTTTGATCTCACAAAAGGGGGAGAAATATGTATAAGCACAAAATTTACAAACATTAACAATAAGATATGTCAATATTTTTTGGTTACAATCCTATTTAACCTATCAGTTTTATGTTTCATTGGTTCTATGGGTTTTATGATTATAAAAATGGTGATATTGTTTTTAATTTTAATTCTTATCAAAAAAATAATTCATTGATTTTGATAATCATAAATACCCTCATTTATTTTATTGATAAAGTTACTTTGAGTGAATTTTAGGTTTATATTTAATTAAATAATTAATTTGTTTTCCTAGAAATATGGAAGAATTTTATTTAATACTAATTTTGAGTTTTCTTTTTTTTCTTAGTATTATGTCTATTTTATAGGATTGTGTAATCTCTATTTAGAAAGTGAAGTTTAAACCTAACAGTGGTATCCAAACCTTTTCTTGGAACCCCATGTTTGAATTGAGCATTATGATCATAAACCTAATTTTTGTAAATGGATCTTCTATTCTGGTACCTAAAATTTGGAATTTACATGATGTATGTAACCTCACATTGGTATCATACTCTTCATTCTGGAATCCTACATTTGGAATCAACCCTATGTTGGAAATTTACTTTTGGAATCATCTTCGTGCAGGGTTATCCTCACATTGATCTAGTCAACTGCAAGATTTAAAGTTTGAATTACTCCATGATATTTAATATGAATTCTATTAAGTAAATATATTAATAAATTGATTGAAATATAGGTTCATATTACAATAAAAAATATTATTTTTTATGATTTCTGAAGGAAGTTATTATTTCTTATAGATGATAAAATTTAAATTTCATAAACGTTGTGTGTTATGAATTGGAAACTTATTTGACATCATTTCTATATCTATTTTATATAAATTAATTCTTCCCACTTATTTATTATTAAATAATATATTTTGATATTTTATTAATCTAATTACCTATTTATATAATTATTTTAGGCTTTTTGATCTAATATCATACTTTGAAAATACGATAGATTTTTCTGTTTACAGAAACGAATATTCTATCTATCACTATTGTTGCTATACTTTTCTTGGATATATCGTTTATAGTTAATTTTATCTTTTTAAGACTACAATATGGATACATACATGTTATCTTAAGCTACCATTTTTTGTCCTACTATTACAAATATCGAGTTATTTCTTATTTCTTCGTTATTTTAATATTCTCTACAACATGTTTAGAGATTCTTCTTAAGGAATATGGTTTGATGATCTCATCATATTTCAGGTGAAATACTTATATCTGAATGCTTTAATAAATAATTTTTTAAATAAATTCAATATATTTTATTTCTGAACACTCGATTGTGGAGTGTTTTGGAGACTCTTATTAGTCTAATTTAAAGCCTTTTAAAAGCTGTTGTAACAAGCTGCACTTGCATTCAATGAGCTATTGAGATCCCTTGAAAAAATACCAACTTTGTAAAATCACCAAACTATTGGAGAGGGTGTTGATGGAGTATAATAGTGGATCTTTGTACCCTAAACCACTATATAATCTTCTATGTCTTTTTTTATTTTTTACTCCAAACTCTATTTAATGAAAGGAGAACAATTTTTAATTCCATGTTCTATAGGGATTGGTTTAAAATTTATCATGTTTTTTTAAAGGACTTAATTAACACATATTATGTCTTCATCATCAATTTGGTAAAGTAGCCGCTTCACATTTCAAATAACTCATCACTCCACTATTTTCTCTATGACATGGTATTTGTATTTTAGGGATATGTTCTACAAAAAAACTCCCACCTAGGGAAGATAAATCCCATGATGATGTCATCATATTTTATTTCCACATGTTTCTTAAATGATGAACATTTAACACAATGACCATTCCTCACATCAATATTTCTTCCAATATGTTTCTTGTTTATCACCCAAACTGCTCAGTTGTAGGCTGCTTTCTCCCATGGTACCACCCCATACAACAATAACTCATCCACAGTGCCTACCATTTCCATGTACATATCCTCTCCCTACATCACCCATATCTGGGAATTTTCTCGTCTACCATATTTACAGACTATAGTTGATCTAGGGAACTACCCCAGGTGCAAGGTCTAGCTCCCATAATAGGCTTATTATATAAAAAATTTTAGTAGTTGAATATAATTTTCCTTAACCAAAATTCCAACCAACAACTAGATGATCCTTATAAACATAGATTAGGGGTCTTATATGGTATCCATGAATTATCCAATTATTAGTTATAACAAAGGGCCAGAAAAAGTACCATAGGGTCTTAAAATTTCTCTGAGTTGTCTAATTATTCTTTTCAACACAAAAGTCTTATAAAGGTGCACTTTTTCTTTTTTAGTGAAACCTAAATTCAACTAGTTTATTCACATATTGTACAAAAAAGTTCAACCTTAGCAACTCTAAAAGAAATTATAAACACTTCCATTCAAAAACATTAAAAACCATATATTAGTCAATTAGACATAGAACATGACTCTATATAACTCCAATGTTATTAATCACATAAATCTATATAAAACATTATAATACATTCATCCAATTCAATATGTATTGTCAATAAATACAACAAAAAACATTAAGTTTTCAACATAACCAATGACATTAGAGATCCCCTTTAAATCTTGTACGATTACAATGAATAGATTTCAAGAGTTATGAAACCTCTTTATCAATAGAAATTCAAAAGGATACATTAATGATATCATATCACTTAGTATATTATAAAAAAGGTGATTTTATGATATGAAATACACTTATAATTGAAAATAAAGAAGATAAACTGATAAACGACTACTAAAAGGAAAGGTGACATGTTTATCCTAAAGATATTATATACATGGGATGTTATCTTTATCATAAGTGAGTGATATTGGTTTTTCTTATTAATCAAATTATCATATAGTAACATAAGGGATATATTAGATCATGTCATTATTCATTATGAATTCATAATATATTTTTTACCATTCATTTATGTTGAACTATAAATTAACATGAAAAATATAATGATAAAGACCACCTAGAGTATAATTTCCACATTTTGATATATTGAAATGAATAATTATAATTTAAATAATTGGTTATGAAAATATGTTAATACTAGCATGAGTATAGCCTCATATATATATATAAGTAACACATGACATATATATTATAAAACATACACACTAAGATTGAACCAATTCGAGAACATCACATTTGATTTTAATATATTTTACAAGTGGTTTTAAGGTGGATGAACGATGTTTTTATTTTATCTTATAAATAGAATGGTTTTTACATTAAAATTTTGATGTTTTTGAAAAAATTTCATATTCCATGTTAAAATATAGTTAAATAATGTATTGATGTGTATGTTTTTGATAATGGGTGAAATTTGATTAAGGAAAAAATGATATACTATTTTTTATTAGTCTTGTAACATCATGATCAAGATACTCAACTTGATATCTTAGTAGAGGAGTGTTATAAGTAATAAAAACATCCCCATGATCACTACAGGCTGATAAACAACACTAAGGGTTCAATTAAAAAACACGTTGGGATGATTTCTCACTAAAAAATAAAAAAAAATTAATCATGCCGTGGGTATTCCAAAATTATATAATAATGATTTTATAAGTTGTAAATAACAAAAATTAGTGAATAAAATAATCACAACTCTCTCCCAAATTTTTTAGTGAGTGAATAATAGAATTTATAAATGTTTAGATATAATAAATCAATATCCAAACACTACATGGAATATAACATGTCCATAAAATAAGAAAAACATAAAAAATAATTTTAGAAAGGAAAATAAAATTCCTAAAATATCATTTCTATATGTAAAAATTTAAACATCAAGAAATTGTCTTTATATACCTTCCCAAAAGTGAGATAAGTACATCCCAAAATAATTTTCACGTTCTCCAACAATATAGCTAAACTAATGTAATACAATTCACCAAAAACCCATCATTTAGAATAAAACCTCTAAGATCTAATAAATAGTGTGAACCATGACTGATAAATTTATATTTACTACCCTTTCCCATGATATAAAATAAAATTATTATATTCATATATGAGGAATTCATATAGGGTTGAGTATAATTTAGTATATTTTTACTAAATATTACCAATGGTGCTCTATGTATAAATAAAACTACCATTTTAAGTGTGTGTTTTTTTATCATCATCGCCATTCATTTTTTATTCATGGAAAATAAGTACAAAAGAACAGGCCATAGGGACTAAGGTGGTCTAAAGTAATATAGGCCAAGGGAATCCCCTATGATCAAATTAACCCCCTCCAGTTTAAATTGGGAAATATTAGAGAGTATAGTTACATTGGTACCTTGGATCACTATATAAGCTTGATGATATGCCACTTGATTCCCCTCCCACCAGGTGTGGGTCACATTTGCACTACTGTTAAGGAGAGATTTGAATTTCCTTATGATGTAACAGATTGACCAAGGAGTGGAACCTCTTCTATGTAAGGAGTTATAAAGGATCATGGAATCAGTCTCGACTTGAGAAAGGAAAAAATTATCTTGGATGTAATGATTGATCCCTATAAGGATTGCCTTGGCCTCATCTAGAAGTGAGTTACCACTGCTGAAGTGCGTTATAAAAGCGAGAACCACACACCCCCTATAATCCCTGATGACACGTCCTCCACTCATGTCTCCCAAACTACATGTTTTATCTGTGTTCATCTTGATACCGTCTTCAGGGGGCATCCACCTCACTCATCGACCCTGAAGTCGTGGAGAGATATGATTCACCATGGGGGAGGGACCACGAAAAGCTCGTAGGAATTGTGCATCGATCCAGTTGCTGATGAGGGTCACTATGTCCGACAACATGCTGCCTATTTTCGTGATAATGAATCTTCCTATGGAATTAAACCACTCATATTTGGCCCAGTTTCTTGCCTGCCATGGGCACCAGCAACTAGCGTTAAGGATCATGTATCTCACTATTTTTTCCAGGTCTGTGTCATTTATCCCCTGAAACCATCGTTCGAGAAATGTTGCATCATGGTTTCCCCTAGAGAAGTGTGCAGTGAACTCCCTAAAAAAACTCCACACATCATGGGCCCATTCCCCTTTAGAAAACAAATGGGTCCATCTCTCCTCTTTCAAATTCTTGCAACAATGGAATCTAGAAGTCGCGCTATTTCCAATATTATTATTGTCATCATATGTTGGTATTTCCTAGTTCCTGATTCTCCACAATAGAAATTTATATTGTGTTGGAATCTTGTTGCACCACACCAAACCCGTCCATCTGTCACATTGGGCCTGTGGGTTAGATGATATTTGAAAATCCTTGTAGTTACATCTCCTGAGTTTGAAGGTGTGAAAACACATCTATCTGGTTCTGAGATGGTTTCAATAATGTCAAAGATCTCTTGTTTTCCCATATTCATAACTGATCTGAAGAAGGATGGGTGAAGACATACCTCCTTGAAGGTTATGGTGGTAGACAGAAAACATGGGTATCCTACCACCTTGCCTGCCCAGTTGTGGTGCTAGAACATCATATTTCCCTCTCCTACTATCCATTTTCAGTTTTGTAGCAGGCTCAAGATGAAGGTAAAGATCTTAGACCATATGGGAGATCCGTACATAGATTCCTCATCCACATTGCCACTATAATTTCAGGTCGTAGTCTTTCCCCGCAGAGCACTCCCTTTGATAGTTTTCCATGCCAGTTTTGCATACATACAGTGGATCGTGTCCACTAGGATTTTGTCATTAATTTCTCCATCATGTATAGAACGTGCCATCTTCTCCCACAAGGCCCAATGTTTCTCCCTCCACCCCAACGATGCATCCAAGATGAACCCTTCCAGTATTTTTTCGATGATTTTGATAACACCTTTCGAGGCAGTGCTGGATGCCAGCGCATGGGCTGGCATGGAAGATAGGATGCTGTTAACCAAAGAAATGTGGCCGCCAAAGGATAATAGGTGGTTTTACAGTTAAGTATGTGACTCTTAATTTTTTTCACCACATGATCAAAATCTCTTATACTCATTCTGCTCGAATAGATGGGGGGTCAAGTTACTCCATTTGAAATGAGCCCTGTTGTATGCCCATCCTATTGCAGAGATTATGGGAATGACTAACAGTGCATTTATTTGAGATGTAAATCATAATCTTGTCCTTGTTAATAACCTGACCACTCCAATGGAAGTAATCTTAGAGGATTTTGTTGATACCACATAACAATCTCCTACCCGCGTTCATGAAGATAAAATGTCATCAGAAAACATCAAGTGGGAGATAGGGGGAAGACACATCTTTCTTCGGTAGGGGAGGTCCTCTATGTTGGCCATACCGTTATTGGTCATGATGCTGAGAAGATCTTACATCAGGATGAAGATGCTTGGGGACATGGGGTCCCCTTTCCATAGCCCATTAGTAGCATTAAAAAAGTCACGTGTTCTCCCCAAAATTGAAATAGCAAGCCAATAAGAGATTACAAACCTAAAGATGTGGTCACAGGCCCAGGGGGATAGACCTATCCTATTCAACAAATTGTTGATAAAGCCCCACTCAAGGTGACCATACGCCTTATTCATGTCCAACATGATGGCTATATTGGATCTGTGTGACATGGTGTTAATATCTCTCATTATTTCTTATGATAGATCTATCACACCTTGGATTGATCGACCCTTCACGAACACATGCTTCTAAAGGGAGATCCACCGTGGGAGACGTTTTTATAGCCTTTTATTAACGAAGCTTCCAAGGATATTGTAGGGAACATTGTACATACTCACCAGTCTATAATGTGGAATAGAGGAGGGTTCTTTGATCTTCTGAATGAGGATGAGGGTCGTGGCCCTATCCACTCGTGGCAGGCTCCCTCCATGGAAGAAGTCCTAGATCGCTGTGATAATGTCACACTTGACCACCTCCCAAGAGCCTCTCTAGCATGATACATGAAATCTATCAGGACCTGGTGCACTGTCAGGGTTCAGGTTCACCATAGTCGTATGTATCTCCCCTCTTCTGGGATCCCTTCTAAGAAAGCATTGTCCGGTACAGATACAAGTTTTGGAATCCCTCCCTAGAGCACTTCACCCCCTTCTAGGTACCCACTGGGCATGTTAATGCTCGGTCCTACAAGAAATTCTTTAAAGAACCTTTGTTCCATGCCACCAACTAAATTAAAGTCATTAGTGTACATGCCATTAGCCATAGAAATGATGGGTTTAATAGGATGTCTCCTATCCCTTATGCTTTCATGGAATTATGTTGAGTTTTTATCCCCTTCGAGTAGCCATTTGACTCTTGAGATTTACCTTTCCTTTAGTTACTCTAAGAGAACCATTTAAACTCATCTCTTCTTTTTATCCTTGCTATTATTATATAGAGAGTTGTCCAAACCCCCCTCCATCCTAGTTTCCAGCCACTCAATTTTGTTTTTCAGATCATACATGTTCTTGTCGGGAGGAAGTAGGTTCTTATCCCATGTTAACAGGCCATATTTTAGTCACCTCATCTTGTTGTGAATATCCACCCATGTGGTCCCCTGGTTCGGCTCTCCCCATATCTCCCTTACCAGTTGATGGTAACCCAGTTCACTGCTCCAATAATTCCTAAACCTAAACCTTTCAAGAGAGACCTTTTAAGGATATAAGGAGAGAAACAATGGAGAGTGGTCATAAATCCCTATAACTATATCACTTATCTTGGAATTATGAAACATAGGTAAGGCATGGATGTTGGCAAGACAGTGGTTAAGGTGACTCTGGAAGCATCTGCTTCGCTTTTGGTTATTTCACAATGGAAAACGGTCACCTGAACAACCCATGTCCATTAGGCCTTTTCCAGGATAATTTTTTATCGGTTTTTTAATTTTTTTCCCCAAAGGGTTAGGGCTTGGGATATTTTTAAAAATGGGTCTGAGATGCATAAACTCTGTTCACACATCCACGATCCTGGGAAGATGCGTGAACACAGTTCACCCATCTACAATCGGAGTGAGATGTGTGAACCCCGTTCACGCGTCCTTCGTGAATAAGATGAAGGATGCATTAATGGGGTTCAACCATCATGTAGAATGTTATCTACTATTTTTAATTTTTTTTTAATTTTTTTGTTTTTTGTTTGTTTATAAATATTTATAACATAAAAAATTAGTAGAATTTACACGCCAGCGACCGAAAACCCTGGGGTCTTTACAAAATTCCTAAGTGAAGTCCAAATCTGACATTAGGGCCAGAAAAAACGAATCTCTGTGAACCGGAACATTCAATCCCCATAAATCCCCAAAAATATTGAAGATATGTAGAGATGGATTTGCGGAACCAAAACGCGCGACAATAGTCCACCGTAAACAAGAAGCAACGTCGACAATGGATGAGGCTGAGACCTCCAAAGACATGCGTGAACCATCCCGCATTACTGAGGAGGATACCAAGCTGATGTCTGGGAAACAAGGAGGCTGGGAGTAGGAGTCCATGCCACAAAGAGCTTCCTTGTAAGACACGTTTGGTCGGCAAGAATCCAGGGAGGATCCAGAGGGTCCCCACTGCGGTGAGGAGCCCACAGCGAGGGAGGAGGATCCTTGGTCGAAGGGCGTCGAGACTTATACTGCTGCCAGAGAGAAAGCGTCCGATGGGGTAATGGTTGAATTTTTTTGAAATCCCTCGAGCGCATGAGGCGTTTTCTTCACAACGGAGAGGAACGAAATATTCAATGGAGAATCTTTTCCTTTTTTAAGTGTGTTCTCATTTCTATAATATATATAGAAAAAATCCCATTGCATGATAAAATTCAAGACACATTCCAAATAAAAAAACATATAATTATGTGAATAGATATAAAAATTGATAAAAAATGGGATATTATGGAAATTCATATCCATTATTAGAAGATATTACCCCTATAATCCAATTCAATATAAGTCTTTGTTGGAAAAATAAATTAAATTTTTTTATACTTAATCATAAAAGAGTAACATAATTTATAGGGAATACCAAAAAAATTAGAGTGATTGTATAAAATGGACTCCTTACGAAAGTGGCCAGCTCGATATTGCAAATATGGTAAAGTGTCACAAGTCATGCTCCTTGAGTGAAATCATTGCACCATATTCCAATATGACCACAAACTAGTGGTATAAAATCTACTAGAATCTCTAATTAATTAGGAGTGAAATAATAAATACCACTCCAAGTGAAAGTCATAACAGCTATTACAATATTATAAATTTCAATGTAAATAAAGTTAGTATAAAAACTATGACTGAAATCCATCTAAGACTCCTAAAATCCCACTTAACTATTTTTTGTTAACCAAAAAAATCATTTAATTAAAATTAATCATTTCAATTCATGATTAAAAACTTATGAAAAAATTAAAACACTATTCATTTTCTAATAATATATATATATATTTAAAATCATATCATATTGCTATACACATATACATATATAAAAATCCAAGGTTCAGCATAGTCAAGAATTGATTTTAATAAATAATGGTAGAAACTAATTTTTTAAGAACATGAGGTCATCCTTAATGAAGAATTTTATCACCTTCATACATAAAAAAGATCAATTTCTATAACATAAATAGAGAAACATTTGATCAACATACCTACAATGGCTACCTATAATAACACAATACTTTTTGGAATAGATTAAAGGATTCATTTACAGTTCCAATGGCATTCCCTTGTCCCATTAGAACCCTTCCGAGGTTATAGAACATGTCATGTGTACCTCCCAAATCCCATATATAGTAGTCTAGAGGTTGATGAGTATAACTAAGAGGGTTCCCACACACAATGGGAAAAATTCATCCATAGTACCTATAATCATTCATGTCCACACCATAAAGGATAAAATCATACGCAGTGCTCAAAAATAATGCACGCTGAGAATGAGTGAATATATAACATAATAATAATCACAAAATATTCAACATTTATAATGATATAAAAATATTTAGTGAATTTGATATAAAATAAACATATCCATAAATTTAAACCCATGGAAGATACCTCGATCAATAAATGAAAAATATTTTACCAAGACATCATCTATGATCAACACTGAACCTCCTTTACAGATACACACCACTTAATCCATGAACCCTATATTCACTTTAAAAAAATTATATGTAATTAAAATAATGATTCCATCACTTTATAAGTAATTGTGACCAAAAAGTCATTTAATTGTAATGGTCACTCAAGAGATGTTCATTATATAAAAGTGTTGATTTTTAGTTGATGGAAAAGTGAAGTGGATGTGATTTACTACATTAGTGTTGTATTTTATAATGAGAGCATAATTTAAATTCAAACATAAACGAATTAAGATGGATCATATTTCGTGATGATTATTTAGAGATTTAGATGTTGTTTATAAGACGTTTAAAATTAATTTTTAGTTTTTTGAGTTTTTTGGAGTAAACAAGGATGAAAAACCACACTATGGTGTTTTCAAAACCATTCCATGGTTTTATATACCGTAGTAAAAAATATTAGTGGCATATCACCCTAATACTTTATGGTACGTTTCTTCTTAAATAATTTCAATTCATTAGATAGCTTATTATACATGAAAAACTCAGTCTCTGTGAAACAAACTTTGTTATAATATATAGTTATAACCTAGTCACTAAACTTATTTGTTCCACCTCTATGTTTTGAATTTTGAAAAACATACATACACGGTTGTGTTTAGTAAGTTATTTAGAGTTTGATATGGTCAACTTAATTTTTTTTGAATAGTAACTTGACCATTATGAATAGTAATGTTCCATTAGGAATAGTAACATGTCCCCTATGAAAAGTAATATATCGTTATAAATAGTTTCCTCACCCATGTTGGTATAAATAAAATTGTGGAACCATATAAATGAGGGTGAATATTTAGAATAATAATAATAATTAAGTGTTTGTATTTTTGTGAGTAACAAAAATTTAATTACAATTTTATAATAAATAAATTAACTTAAATGATATTTTATTTTCATAAAATGTATTAATAAATCAATACTTTTTTTCCTATGATTTTGGAATAATTTAATGCGACCTTAGTTAATTTTTTAGGGTATTATAAAATCAGTTTTACTTTTATAAACTTGTTTTGAGTAAATAATTATTTAAATTCAAAATTAACATTATCATATTTAGAAAATTATTTTCATCAAATAGTGTTAATTTTTGGATTATGAAAATTAAAACATGGTCAGGATGATTTTTTTGGGATTTTTCTAAAAGAGTTTTATTTTTATTGAATAATAAAAAAATATATAGTTTTTAAGAAAATAAAATATTTTTCTGTGATAGCGTCAAGAGATATTTGTTATATAAAATTTATTAAACTTACGGAATAAATAAATAATGATTTTATAAGAGTAATATTGTATATAAATAATTCATAACATGTTTTTTTATAATTTATTTCATGATAGGTATAAAAATTATTGTCAATGCAGACATAGTCCTTACGCAGTGCGGATAAAGTAAAAATTGGCAACTTATAAAATAATTGGGTGCTAAAAATTATTTTAATGACTTATTTATTAATTATTATGTATTTTTTATTTATTTGGTTGTTAATTTCTAATTTTATTATTATATAACATGGCTATTATCTAAATGTCTATGCAAAGCTTGCGTAGGGAAAGAAAAGAGAAAATAACAAATCTAAGAAGATGTCTTGTTATGTATAAGAGTGAATATACATAATTAACGAATTTATAATTTTATTTGATCCAAGTTAATTTAAAAATTTTAGTGATTTTTTTTAAATAATTAACATTAATGTTTATGTAACACTTATTCAAATCTTGTGCAAGAATAAGAAAAACAAACAAAATGTTTTTAATTAAAATTAAATTATTTAATAAATGACCCATATTTTGTCTAAAACATTTTCTATAAGTAATTTTTGACCATTATATTTTTTTGATTTTATTTGGGGAAACTTTTGACACACAAGTATCAATTTATGTCCTTTAGAATATTTTATTTAAAAGTAATTCAAGGTGTTCACACTATAAACAATAGTTTATATAACATTTTTTTATGATTTTCCAGAATTGTATTTTGGAAATAATTATTTTTTTGAATTATCATAAAATTATCTTTCTTATAGAATTTTATTTTTAATATATATAAAATAAATAAATACCATAATGTTTTTCACAAAGATAATGCAACATTAATTAAATTAATGAATAATTCAAATTAATGATATTAAAAATAACAAAATAAATATAATTTGATATTTTTAAGCTAATTTAGGAATTCCCTAGATTAATAAGATAATTCTGAGATATAATAAAATTTTTATTCTAATTTGAATATTTCTTTTAAAGTCAAAAGTTATGAATAATGTTTAATTTGATATAATCATTTTTTGATGAATATAATATTTAATTAAAATATTTAAAAACCGTAAAATTAGTGAACAATGCCAAAAATAAAAAATTTGTTTGAATATGTGATATCCTATGCTTTTAGACCATATTAATCTCTTAAACTCTATATTATATTTATTATTTTTTAATAATTTTGGTAATTCCTATGTTACCCTTCTCCTCAAATATAAATAACCCCTCCCCCTTCCTTTGTAAAACAACTCATTCCACCGTTTACAAAGCCTAATGTCAGTAAAAATCCACCCTATTAAGCCTCTTAGAATACATAGGTATGTTATGTAATCATATAACTCTAATCAACAATAGAGATATAGGGTTGTGCAAGATAAGCCACCCCAAGGAAAGAGTAAGTCTCCATTAACTCCTCCCTCTTTTATTCTTCCCCTTCTTCTTTTCCCTTTCCTTTCCAAACCATCAAATCTAAAAATTATTAATGGAGTAGTTTAACATTATATTAATTATGTTAAACTACTTCATGTGTTATATATATGATATATATAATTTTTTCCACTCCCACACTTAAAACAACATCCCATTAATGTTCAGATAATCGCCTACAAAGACATTTCCAAACACAGTTCTTATAAGAACCTTCATGGTTGAAAAATATAGTTATATATAATATATAAATATTAAATTACATTTATTTTATTATTTTTTAATTATTTTAACTAATTAATAAATTACATTTAATAAAATAGTGAAATTGGTGCAAGGCGGGGAATTTTTAAGTAAAATATGATATCAAACTGCATCAATTTCATCAATGGAAATTAAGAAATATAATAAAGTTATTATAATTGATTAATGTTTTTATAAAATTACTATAATTCACTTATTGATCATTTTTTAATAAACATAAGATAATTATTTAGGATACACAAAAACGACGTAATTAAGCGGGGCTTTAGGTAAGGGGTTTCTCATCTCACTTTTAATTCCTTGATATTTCCATTGTTTGCCTATTATTTCTTATGTGTGGTGTATTTATACTGAAATTTGATATATAATATAATGATTCTATATATATTCATGATGTTTAATGATTCATTTTATGATTATTAATTTTTGGTCATAGGATTTGATTGATTACAATGTTATAACGGACATTGTCACATCATCAATTTACTTGATACTTACTTAGTATTGTGCACCTAATAATTATTAAGTGGTGTATCTAATACCCCTTTGGGATCATTTTTCATTTGAAGCTATAATTATGACAAATATCTATATTCTTGTGTCATTTATATGATTATTGTCTTAGTTGTATACCCTTTTATATACGGTGTTTATTTTGAATTTGTTTTAACTCTGAAAATATTGATAAATCTATATCCTCTACTCAAAATAGAAATCTATAAGGCATATTTTTCTTTAATTAAACCTTTGTATAAAATTTCTCTGGTCATTCAATGATGGTTGGGACCCTCAATAACCCTTCAATGCATCGAAAGGTCTCATGAGACAACATAGTTGGCGACATACCCTTTGAGTTTGTTTCCAAAAATTAGACAAGTTTCTTCCCAAAAACATAAACTGTCTCGATGGTATGATGATTCATGTGCCAGATACATGATTTCCAAATAATAATAATTAAATTTATTCATTATTCAGTAATTAATACCCATGAGTTTTTTAAATATAATAAAATCTGTGGATGCACTTTCATTTTCAGTTTATTTATGGTGTGTGTCTTTCAATTAATAACCATGCCATATTGATTATGTCTAACTGATTATGATTCAATTTTTATTATTTCATGCTTACACTATATATAACCCTTACTGAGTATTTGAGATCACCGCTTTTATTTGTTCTACTTCACCCATTTATTAAGAAAAGATGTTTTTTGAGTTTTCAAAGATGAAGTTTATTATATTTTGTTATGAATTATATGTTGTTTTCTTCTCCCAATGTAAAATGGGTTCCATGTATGCATCTAGTTTCATTAGGACTACTAAATTGATCAGCAATTTTGTATTTGTTTCCTTTTAATCATTATAATGTAATAAAGTAATGTAATGGCTCTAGGATTCTGGGGTTGGGGTGTGAAAGGTGATTTCATGGGTGCTTTCAAATGATGTTCAGTTTCAGGTTACTTAGGTGCAGCAGAGTGGCTGACCAATGTAGTACATCAAAGGAGGAAGAAAATTAAAACAACTTATTAAAAAAATTATAAAAATAAAATAAAATAGAATAAAAAATCTACTTGAAAGATTTGTGGGAGGGGGTTGTTTATCGTTTATAAAACTAAAAGAAGTTTACTGGAAGAAGATTTCATTTTTTTGTTTTTAATTTTAAAATGAAATTCGACGCAACAAAGAAGATGTTTTTCTAGAAAATATATTAAAAGGAGTAATCAATCAAACTATACCACTTCATTTACTTATTAATCATTATCATTTAAATTAACATACACTTAATTATGATCCCCTAACTTGTTAACCCCCAAACCCTATGATAATTAACCTTACCACAAAGATGAAGTGAATTAAACCCCAGGCTATCTTTGGAACATGTAACCGCATCACCCTGCTTTGATCAATGATCTAAATTTATCTTCTGGTCAGTGGTAAATTAAGGAAAATGTAAATTATGTAAAATTGGGATGAATTAAGATTAGGTATTATATTTTAACAATACAAATTTATCTCGCGTGATCTTGTTTTACCGATTATGTTTGTGCTCTCACAATTTACACAAAATCTCGACCTCGCGTGTTTTTTTGTTAATTGTTCAATTTCTTAATTAGTTTATTCGAATTTAAAAACTCAATTACTGAATCATATTATGTGAATTACAGTATCTCAGTGATTCAAAATAGTTAAATGAACAGGGTAGAGTATAGACCGATCACTAAGAGAACTACTTTTCTATTGTTGGTGTGGTCAACTGGAGACATTTTGCATGAGCAAAGGATTGAAAGGGTATAACTCAATATCTTCTCCACTATTGATTCCAACCCAAATAGGATGAGTGAATAAGAAGATAATTGAACAAAATAGAAGAAAATAGAAGAAATAAAAGAAGAAAAAAGTTGTTTATTACACAAATGAAAATATTACAACATGAAAAAGAGGAGAAGGCTTCGATGCTGGGATCCTTGCTTCAAGAGATACCCCTCTTACAGTGGTTGAAGAATTTGGGTAAAACCAATTCTCCTCTACCTTAAATATTATAATGCACGTAACAACCCTTAAAAATGTTAAAAATTCATATTTATATAGTATAGGGGATGCTAGGTTAAAATTGGTTTCAAGTGTGAATGAGAAGTCTCGGCCAAATATTTTAATAAAAGTTGTACCGCCCATTTGACCTCCAAAACACGTGAACCATATATTCTTAAAAAATAATGATTTGTTCCAAATTGGGCTATAGATATCCTATCTAAATTTGGGCCCAATCCAATCTTGTATGAAGGAATTATGCCCCAAATACAGAACCAATGTCCAATCTGGCGGGTCCAGCCCACCTTTATCTTCATGGTCCATTTAGTCCAACCAAATGCATGATTTAGCTCCAATGTCCTGAAAATTTTTTTATCCCATTAATTCATGAAAATTTCATGTTCAATTAGTAAATATTAAAATATTTATCTTCGAAATTATACAGTTCACTATAAAGGCTAAAATTGGAATTTCCATCAAATTTTCAAATGAATTATCTAATCCAAATTATTTTATAAATAAACATATTTAACACAATGTGAGGAAACATTATAATTTATTATCAATAAAATATTCTAAAGAATAGTGTTTTATCAACTCCATCACACTTATCCTTTTTCACTCCTGGGAAAAACCTCATATAAAGTAAATATCAATATCAAATCAAAAGTTTTTTTAAAACGCATATCCTTGAGATCCAACAATTCCACACCAAGAAACAGAAGATATAATGTCTCATAATAAACATTATTTAATGTTATCCATTTATAATATTCAATATATTTATACTTCATTTGTCCTCCTATGCACACAAAACACTTACCTCACTTTCATTTTCTCTCATCACAAAAATGGCAATTTTTCAGCAATGTGTTTCTCATCCAAACTCATACAAGGGTCACCATAGGCATGATAAATTCCTAAATCGCCACCAGATGTGATTAACAGATATATGTTTATCATGATGAATTTTTAGGGTTATTCTGTGGCTTTTGGTTGGTATGATTTAGATATGAAAAATTATGAGGCTGAATGAGGGGGCTTGACTCTTTTTGAAGCAAAATTGCATTAATCTAATTTTAACTTATATATGATCTCATACTTAATATCCATAGCATCAATTCAGCTCCATCATCATGAAAAATAATACAAATGTGCACACCATTCATCAATTTAGCAGTAAAAATTTCAATCTTCTCAAACATTATTTTCTTGAAATCTCCAGATAGGTACAACTTTCATCCTTTATTAGAAGCTCCAGAATGGCACAGTTTTACATATCATTAACGCTCCAGAAAAGTCATAGCTTCCAACATAATGATTTTCTTTAATAGAAAACACATTTATTCATAATTAAATTTTCCACCCAATGTATTACAAAATCTGGTACCACAACACAAGACAACTTCCCCTACACTTAAGATCATCTAGATTATGCAATTTCACTTCAAGAGTCAGTTGGATAGGGAAAATTGTCTTGTAATGTGGCTATCCTAAAATTATATTTATGGATTCTAAGGGATACAAGGATTAAATGTTCATGGTAGGCCATTATAAAAAAGTATTATTTGAAATAGGGGCTTTAATACCAAACAAATGCATCAATAATTTAAAACATATGTACCTCAAACCCTCATGTGTTGACAGGAATAAATCAAATTCTGGTTAAATCAAGGATGGTTTGGTTCTCTCAAGAAATTAGGTAAATATAAAGAATATGAAAAACAATTTTTCAGAAGCTTCCTAGGAAAGTGGTTTCAAATTAAAATAAATTGAGATGTGGCATGAGATTCAAACTTCAGAGTTCATTTCATGAAATTACTAAAGATTTGAACTTGAAACAAATTCATTCTCAGTATTCGTTTAAGCTAGGTTTCAAGGGATAAATTGTTTCACTTATTTATATAGATTTAAAAATGGTGATGAGAATCATTTCAGCTGAAAATTTTCAAAAACACACAAAAAATTGAAAAATAAACAGAAAAAATTTGAAAAACACACAATTTTTTTTTTATAAAAATCATTGAAAAGGAGAAAAACAATTTAAATGACTAAACTAAAAGGTTCCCTCCCCCAAACTTAAAATATTTAACTGTCCTCAATGTGAACCCATGATATTATATAAGCACATGGAGTGAAGAATTTAAATATGAAAAATGATATAAAAGTGAAAGGGTTAGGAGTAACCTGCTATGCTCAAGTGATGATGGGGTCATGCAGTGTGATGAAATCGACTGCATGAGTAGGAAGCCCCACAATGAATTTCCTCCAATGTTTCCCATTGACTATAAAGCTCCTTCATGTGTCCTCTTTTTTTATCTCCACTACACCATAAGAAAAAACATTATTTACAACATAAGGACCTAACCACTTGGAACACAACTTACCAGGCATCAGCTTCATTCGTGAACTATAGAGAAGGAAGTTATCTATAACATGAAACTAACTTTGTTTGATCATTATATAATGAGATTTTTTTGACCTTTCCTTTTAGATCCTTTAGTTCTCATATGAAGACAATCAAATCTCATCATTCTCTTGAATTTACAGCTTCCTTTGGATTCCATATTGGGATAAATCCATGTTTCATTTCTTTATAGCACAATAATTATGATGTTCAACTTCCACTGGGAGATGACACACTTTCCAAAAAACAATCCAAAAAGGGGGCATATTGGTGTGTTGTATGCTATCTTATAATCCCAAAGTGTGTCATCCAAGTGCTTGCTCTAATATTTCATATTAGGCTTCACTATTTCCACAAAAATTTGTTTCAACTCCCTATTTGAAACCTCAGCCTATCCATTTGTTTGATGGTGGTATGGTGTTGATCTTTTGTGTGTAACCTCATACTTCCGAAGGAGGGAATCCAAATTCTAATTGCAGAAGTGTGTCCCTTTTTCACTGATGATGGCCTTTGGTACTCCAAACCTGCAAAAATATATGCTTTGACAAAGTCCACAACAACATGAGAATCATCAGTCCTGGTGGCCTTAGCCTCCACCCATTAACTCACATAATCTACAGCAACCAAAATATATAAAAAAAAAGTAAATAGGTAAAGAACCCAAAATATCTATCCCCCATACATCAAAAATCTCACAGAATAGTATAGGTTGTTGGGGCATCTCATGTATCCTAGAAATGTTCCCAGTGTGTTGGCAACAAGAGCATGACATACAAAACACATGGGAATCATGGAATAAGCTTGGACAATATAATCTAGAGTCTAAGACTTTCCCAGCTGTTCATTAGGGTCCAATGTTTCCACCACAAGCATGTGTATAAAAATAATATAAAACATAATCCAAATCATGATCAGGAACACACCTCCTAATAACATGGTCACTACACATGCACCATAGGTATGGATCATCTCAAACATAAAATATTGACTCACTCTTTAACATTTGGACTGAATTATTCTTTAATTTTGTTGATATTTTAGAGGCAACATGGTAGTTAACTAAATCCACATACCAAGGATGCGTACCTAATATGGAATAAAGATGCTCATTGGGGAAAGTGTCACGAAGTGGTACATGGTCCGAGGTTTCATCCTCTAGTGTGTGTGTGTGTGTAACCCTACTCATGTGGTCTGCCACCATGTTTTCAGACCCCCTTTTTTCCTTTATCTCAATGTCAAATTTTTGAAGAAGGAGCATCCATCGGATTAGCCTGGGCTTTGCGTCTGGATTCTTCAAGAGGTACCTCAGAGCTGGATGGTCAGAAAAAACAACTACTTTAGAGCCCAATAAATATGAATAGAATTTATATAATGAAAATATGACGGCAATAAACTCCTTTTCCATGGTTGTGTAGTTTGATTGGGCTGAATCCAGTGTCCTCAATTTATAGGAAATTACATGTGAACATCCCTCCACCCTATGAGATAAGACAGATCCAACTACGAAGTTGGAGGCATCACACATAATCTCAAAAGGAATCTCCCACCGTGGGGGTAGTATGATCGATGGAGTGGTCAGACACTTCTTTATCTCATCAAAAGAAGTCCTGCAAAAATCATCAAACACAGAATCATATTCCTTTTGAAGTAATTGTCATATGGGAAGAGCAATCTTACTAAAATATTTGATGAAGCGCCGATAAAATCATGCATTCCCTAGGAAAGATCTAACATCATGCACACGTGAAGGATATGATAAGGATGAAATAATATATACCTTAGATCTATCAACCACTATCCCATGTTTTGACACTACATGCCCTAAGACAATGCCATGCTCTACCATGAAATGACACCTTTCAAATTTCAAGACAATATTCTTCTCAATACATAGATTCAAAACCTTTCCCAAACTACAGATAAAATAATCAAATAAGGACCCATACACTATAAAATCATCCATAAATAACTCCATGAATGTCTCAAGAAAATCAAAAAAAATACACACCATGCATTTCTGGAAGGTACCTGGGGCCTTGAAAAGTCCAAATGGCATACTCCAGTTGGAAAATGTGCTGAAGGGATAGATGAATGTAGTCTTCTCCTAATCCTATGGAGCTATAAGAACTTGAAAATATCCAAAAAATCAATCCAAGAAACAATAGTGTGTTTTCCCAACTAGTCTCTCAAGCATCTAATCAATAAATGTGTGTGGGGGTGCAATGGTCCTTGTGAGTGGACTGATTTAGTTTCTTATAATCAATACACACATGCCAACTATTTTGTACACTCATTAGAACTAACTCGTCTTTCTTATTTTTACAACAATAACACCACTTTTCTTAGGAACAACCTGAATAAGACTCACCCACTAGGAATCTGAAATGGGATAGATTATACCTGCCACAATCAAATTTTCATCCTCTTTTTTAACAACCTCTAGAAGGGTTTGATTGAGTCTCCTTTTTTGATGCCTCGCCATTTTCACCCCATCCTCCAAATGAAACATATGTATTCAAATAGAGGGGATAATACCTAATATTTTATCCAAGTTCCACCCGATTTCCCTAATGTTCTCCCCCAAAAGATTCAAATGTTTTTCTTCATGTTCAAAAGGGAGATTGTTTGAAATGATAACAAGTAATTTCTCACCACTCAACAAGTGTGAGTATTTTATATTTTGTGGTAATGGCGTGAGTTCCAACGTTGGGGGGTGATGTATGGATGGAGAAATTGAAGGATCTGAAATATGTGCACAAAGAGAATTAGTGTCAGAATATACATCATCAAAATCAGAGAATAAAGCATCAAATCCATCAGCATACACAACAGCCATGTCATAATCAGAGTTCACATGATCAAAATTAGAATATGATTCCATTTCCAAATCAAATCCAAGAGAGTCTTGTGCATTAGAAATAGGTGTGCAAGTACTCATAGACATAAAACTAGAAACAATACTCATAATCTCCCTAATCATAAGACAATCCAAATCCATGTGGTTTTTACTTGGTGGTTTAAAATGGGAGATAACAAAAGCAGAATGGTCCTCTGAGAGGTACTTCATGGAATCCATAATATTAAATATCAAAAATTCATCTCCAAACTCCATGTAAAGTGTACTCTCAAAGACATTTATAATAGTTTTTTATGTTTTTAGAAAGGGACTACCTATGATAATTGGAGCATGAGAACTTACCTGATCATCCTTCATATTAATCACATAGAAATCGGATAGAAAGATCATGTCTCTTACCCAAAAAAGTACGTCCTCAAGGACTCCTGTTGGATATATCATAGATCTATTTGCCAACTTCACCACTAATCTCGTCTCTTTCACGTAACCAACCTACAATGAAGAGAATACTGAGTGAGACATCGCATTTATAGAAGCTCATAAATCACAAAGAGCATTAGAAAAGTGTAACTCCCCTATAGTTGATGGGATGGTGAATGTACCTGGATCATTTCACATTGTTGGAATTGCTAGATTTGGTGTAATGAGCGCAGACACATTCCTTCCAAGATTGACCCTCTCATTTTTCTTTGATCCCTCTTCGATAAGTACAAAGTTTTTTTATGAATTTCACATACCTTGTGATTTTATTAATGGATTCAAGTAAAGAGATGTTGATCTCTACATGCTTGAATGTATCCAAAACCTCATTTTGCATTACCTATTCATCCATATTCTTGGTTTGAACAAAATTATTTTGAAAATGAAGGGGTTTAGGAGGAACATCATTAATATTTTTCTTACCTTTAATTTTCTCCTTGGGTTGCTCATCGTCCAGTTTTAAATGGGGCTTCTCTAGAGTTGAGGTGAATCCTGGTGAAATGATAGTTGCCTATGTATCATTTTTTTGCTTCCCACTTCTCAATGTGATGGAACTGACATTCCCATTTGGATTTGGAGTTGGGTGGGAAGGTAGAGTTGTAAAATTATAATTTACCAGTTCAGGGAGGGTGGTAGAAATCTGGCTCATTTGAGTTTTCAACTCCCTCAACCCTAAACCTTGAATCTTCAACTCATTATGTTGATTAAGAACAATTTTTTTCAAAATACTATCATTATTATAATCTAACATTGGTTGAGAATTCATTAGGTGTTGACTTGTTGATGATTGAGCTTCAAATCACCTTTGGGGTTGTTGGAAACCTTGTTGGTATGGTGGATGATGTTGGATGATTATTTAAAAGGGAGGCCTTTGGTGTTGTCCAGATGCATACCTCATGTCTGATTTACCCTTCAACCCTTTGTTGTATGCTGGTTCGATGGAATCAATCTTATTTTGGGGATGTAGCTGTTGCTGCTTATGATATAGTCTCCTAAGAAACATTGATGCACAATCTTCTATTTCTTGTAGTTGTGGGAAACCGTCAGTTGGGTGGCTTGCCTCAGTGAAAATTTCAAAAGGCCTTAAAGGAGGGGGTTGGGATGTCTTTTTTTCCAAAGAAATCTACCTCACAATAGTGGTCAATTCTTCTAACTTGGTATCAATAAAATTACTTTCTAGAGACGAGGGACTTACCTGATGTACTCCTTGAACATGTTGTGTACCTCGATGGCCAAATTGTTGAGACTTTTGTGCCATCTTGTAGATCAATGCACATGCAGCTACTGGTGTCTTGTCCACCAATGCTCATCTAGCCATGAAATCCACCATGCTTCTCTGCAGAAGTTTGAGTCCTTCGTAGAAGTACTGGATGAGGAGTTTCTCGCTGATTTGGTGATGTGGCTAGCTTGCACACAACTTGCTGAATCGCTCCCAGTACACATAAATTGACTCCCCCTGGGATTGATTTATCCCCAAGATCTCCTTATGAATAGAAGTGGTCCTTGATGCTGGAAAAAATCTCTGCAAGAAAAGAAGTTTCAAATCGTTCCAACAAGTTACACCATCAGGTTGTAAATAATACATCCAATCTTTTGCAGATCCATAAAGTGAGAATGGGAATGATTTTTGTTTGATTTGATCTTCCAAAACATTTCTTGGTTTTAAGGTTGATAAAACCACATTAAATTATTTAAAATGTTTGTTTGGATCATCACTAGATAATCCATGAAGCGTTGGAAGAAGGTGAATTAACCTAGATTTTAGTTCAAAGTCAGATTCGAGAGTAGGATATGCAATTCAATTTGGTTGATAATTAATATCAGGTGCATCCAATTATCAAATGGTTATATTAAGTTCATTTCCATTATTTTCAGCCATTGCTTCTTGTTTTATGTTTGAATTAGAAGTGTTTCCAATTTCAATGTTCTTGGAGTGGAGGAATTCTCCAACTGGTCAAATGTTGAAACTTCCCATAGACTGAGAATGTATGATTCGAGCTGGAAGGCTACGTTCAATCTTAGGGTCATGATCTAAGAGTTCCTTTGGATTAGTTCATGTCATAAATCAAATAAAATGAAAAGAATGAAAGTGGACCATTGTAAAATAAAAATGAGAAGTTTGAGTTAATGGTCCAAAAAGAAGAAGAAAATAATAGAAGAAGAAGAATGAAAGAATGAAGAGAAGAAGAGAATAAAATGTAAAATAAAATAAATGCCACTAATTAGTTGAAATAATTACTTGCCTCCCCAAAAACAGCACTAATTTGAAAGGCGCGGTCATGGGAACTTTTAAATGATGTTCGGTTTTGGGTTACATAGGTGCAGTAGAGGGGCTCACCAAGGTCGGCTCTCAAAGGTGGCAGAAAATTAAAACAAATTCTTAAAGGTATTCTAAAAACAAAATAAAAGAGAATAAAAACTCTACTTGAAAGGATGTGGGAGGGGGGTTGTTTATTGTTTATAAAACTAGAAGAAGTTTACTAGAAGAAGATTGCATTTTTTTGTTTTTAATATTGAAATGACATTCGACGAAACAAGAAAATGTTTTTTTAGAAAATATTTTAAAATGCATAATCGATTTAACACTACCTTTTCATTTACTTATTAATCATTATCATTTAAATTAATATCCACTTAAGTATGATCCCCTAACTTGTTTACCCCCGAACCCTACTAGAATTAACCATACCACAAAGATGAAGTGAATTAAACCCTAGGCTATCTTCAGAACATGTAATTTCAGCACCCACTACGCGAAAATTTGTATTTAGCGGCATTTTAAACCACCAGGAAATAATTCTACGACAGTTTTCGAAAACTGCTGCTAAATCGTGTGTCGGGAAATAATTAGCAGTAGTTTTTTTAACGGTGATTTAAACCGTCGCTAAATCTTTTTTAATTTTTTTAATTTTTATTTATTTATTTGTTAGTAATTTTTAATTTTTTATTTATTTATTTGTTTATTATTTATTTATTTATTATTTATTTATTTATTTTCATAAATAAATAATTAATCAATTAATTTATTTATTTATTATTATTACAACACACATGCCCATCCATCTCCATGCATAAGTCCATGTCCTTGCACATGCCCATACCCATGTCATATATATAAATTCTGTGTTGGGTGAGATTTGAACCCCTTACCTCTCGCTTATTCTCCAAAGACTTTACCACTCCTGCAGGCTCTTCATGTGGTCAATAAATCGAATTTAATATACTTATACATATATATATATATATTAATTGGAAAAACAAGTAATACATAACAAATAAATATAAACTAAATAATTATTAATCAATAATTATTAATCAATAATCAATAATCAATAATATATAATATATAATATATAATATATAATATATAATATATAACATATAATATATAACATATAATATATAATACATGATATATAATACATAATAGCTAATATCTAATATCTAATATCAAATCTATAATATAAAATGTATTATATATAATATATAATATATAATATATATTATATAATATAAATAATATATTTTATATTTTATATTATGTATTATATAATAGATAATATATAATACACAATACACAATACACAATACATAATATATAATATATAATATATAATATATAATATATAATATATAATATATAATATATAATATATAATATATAACATAATATATATAAGTAATCTATAAATAATAAATTATTTAAGAAATAATTTAATATATAATAATTAAATAAAAATTAATAATAAATTAATAAATAATAATTTATATCTAAAAATTTATAAATAATTATAAATGATTAATAAACTATAAATAAATAATTAATAAATATTGAATAATGAATAAATAAATAAATAAATATATAATAAATTAACAATAAACTAATAATAAATTAATAATTAGTAAATTAAAAATAAATTAATAAATAATAAATAATAAATAATAAATAATAAATAATAAATAATAAAAAAATAAATACATAAATACATAAGTAAATAGAGAGATAAATAATAATTACTAATTAATTAATAATTAATAATAAACTTATAATTAATAGTGGATAATTATAAAATGAATAATTATTAATTATTAATTAATATGTTAATTTTAATATTTAATATGAAATATGAAATATTTAATATTTAATAAATAATCAATATTTAATCAATATTTAATTAATATTTAATTAATAAATAATAAATAAATAATCAATAATAAATACATAAATACATAAATAAATATATAAATAAATAATAACTAATAAATAATAACTAATAATTAATAATTGATAATTATAAAATTAATAATTCTTAATTAATAATTAATATTTTAATTTTAATATTTAATATTTAATATGCAATATTCAATATTTAAAATTTAATTAATAATTAATAATTAATTAATTAAAAATAATTAATTAATTAATAATAAATAATTAATTAATAATTAATAATAAATAAATAATTAATAAATGAATAATTAAATAATAATAAATTAGTATTTAGTAAATTAAAAATAAATAATATAGAATATAGAATAAATAATAAATAATAAATAATAAATAATAAATAATAAATAATAAATAATAAATAATAAATAATAAATAATATAGAAATATATACATAACTAAATAAATTGATAATTAATTAAATAAAAATTAATAATTAATAATAACTAACAACTAATAACTAATAATTTATAATTAATAAATAATAATTACTTAATTACTAAATAATAATTAATTAATTAATAATGAATAACGAATAAATATATAAATAATAAATAAATAAATAAAAAATTAATAATATACTAATAATTAATAATTAATAATGAATAATTAATTAATTAATAAATTAAATGTAAATTAATAATTAATGTGTACATAGTAACTAAATAAAATATAAATAAATAAATAAATAATAATAAATAATATTAAAAAAACAATTAATTAAATAAATCATAAAACGTTAAGAACCTCTGAAAACCCTAAAAACACTAAAATGGTCATAAAATATGATCTGATACTCATTTTCTAGTGCCACAACCAGTAAAATCGAATATCGGGAAATGTGTTTCGATGTGATATGTGGTACAGGCTGAACGAACACCTGGATCGAAAGTTATAACCATTTGAATTTTAAGAAATTAGTGTCTGTAACAAAAACCTCTATTTTGGAAGCCTTCTAGGCCTTTCTGGTGAAAAAAAGGGTTCAATATTCTTTGAGTTAGAACCAGACCTAAACGGTGTAGAGCTGATCTCAAGCTTTGATTTGATATGTGGTAGAGCCCAAACAGACACCCGGATTAAAAGTTAAGGTCATTTGAAGTTCGAGTTCGATTTTCAACTTTTAAATTTTGAATATATATTTTTTTCATTTCATTATCACGTGATTTAAATCTCACTTGTTTTTTTTTCATTTCAAAAACTTTGATTTGACTGGTTATGGAGCTGAAATGGACTCTCGGATCAGAAGTTTTGGCCATTTGATGCTAAAGTATGTTCTTCTACTTATTTATTATTTTCATTCCATTTAAAAATTTTATTAATTAATAATTATAAATATTATTTAATTGACACATTATAAATAGATAAAACTAAAAATAATAAACTATATTTGATTGTAAATAATAAAAATAATTATTAATAAAAAAATAAAAAAATTATTTTTTTAAAAAAAATATTCAAATTTTTTGTCATAAATTTTACGACGGTTTTCAAAAAACCGCCGTTAAAAAATTGAAAAAAAAATTTTGTTTGAAAAAAATTTAGCGGCGGTTTTTAGAACCATCGCAAAAAAACCGCCGCTAAAACACTGTTTTCTTGTAGTGACCCTACATTGATTAATGTTCTAAATTTAGCTTCTGGTTAGTGGTAAATTAAGGCACATGTACGTTATAGAAAATGAGGATGAATTGATCGTAGCAATTATATTTGAACTCTACAAATTTATCCTGCCTGGTCTTGTTTTACCGATTAAGTTTGCGCTCTCACAATTTACACAAACTCTCGACCACGCGTGTTTTTGTGTTAATTGTTCAATTACTTACTCAGTTTCTTCTAATTTAAAAACTCAATTAATGGATCATATTTAGTGAATTACAGTATCTCAATGATTCGTAATAGGTAAATGATGAGGTTGGAATATAGATCGATCATTAAGAGAACTACTCTTCCATGGGCAGTGTGGTCATCGTGGAGACGTTTTTCATGAGCAAAGGATCGAAAGGGTAGAACCCTATATCGTCTCTAATCTTGATTCCAACCCAAATAGTATGATTAAAGAAGAAGATAATTGAACAAAATAGAAGAAAACAGAATAAAGAAAAAAAGAACAAAGTAGTTTATTACACAAATGAAATCATTACAACATGAAAAAAGGAGAAGGCTTCGATGAGGGGATCCTTGATTCAAGAGCTACCCCTGTTTCAATGGTCGAATAATTTTGGTAAAAACAATTCCCCTCTTCCTTCAATATCCTAATTCATGTCCCAACCCTTATAAATGAGATAAATTCATATTTATAGATTTTAGGGGAGGCTAGGTTAAAAGTTGTTTCATGTGTGAATGTGAAATCTCTACCTATTATTTTTATACAACTTGAACCTCCCATCTGACCTCAAAAAGTGTGAACCAGATGTTTTTCCAAAATAATGATTTGTTCCAAATTGGGTAGAAGATCCCCTGTCAAAATTTGGGCCCAATACAAGCTCAGATGAAGTACTTATGGACCAAATACAGAATCAATGTCCAACCTGGCGGGTCCAGCCCACCTTTGACTTCATGGTCCATTTAGTCCAACCAAATATATGATTTATCTCCAATATTCGGAACAAAATTTTTATTCCATTACCTTAGGAACATATTTACACAATTTCATGTTCAGATAATAAATATTAAAATATTTATCTTGGAAATACTACAACGCACTATAAAGGGTAAAACTGGAATTTACATCAAATTTTCAAATAAATGATATAATCCATATTATTTTATAAATAAACATTTTGAACACAATGTTATGAAATTTTATCATTTATTATCAATAAAATATTCAACAAAATAGTGTTTTATCAGGGTGTTACAGTTGTTATCAGAGGATGTTTAGTAGAAAACTTTGAAACTAGATTTAGAAAATGTTAATTAGGGAACAAAAACCTAAGATTTAAATTGAGGATAAACATACAAGAACATCCAAGAATCTTTGTAAGGAACATATTTTGTGGATCTTTCTAAAAAATAAATCTTTGTCTCAATAATAGAAGTGGATGGGGTTCTAGTATATAATTACCTAAGGGTAGTAACTCTGACAACGTGTTATGGGCTTGACTCGGGGTAACCTGGTACATGAAAAGAAACCTTACTGTGCACTAGGTTTTTCACTCTCCAGGGATATTTTAAAGAAAATTAACATTTAAATTACCCACCATTATGTAGTATTTATGCCCCAATATAACCAATGTATATGGTTCTAGGATTTACGATTAATAAATTTATGTTATGTTCTATACAATGTATTGAGTAATAGAATGTTCATAATTTTATTAGTTAATATAGTATATGGAATCTATTATAAATGTGACATAGAATAAGAAATTTTAACTCCACCAATTCACATGATGAAAAGAGTAAGAAGGATCATACCTTTCTTGGTCTTAATCCAAAATTTTGAAGGGAAATAGTTTCCAAGGTAACCTCATCATTTTAGGAAATAGTATCATTTTTTAACAAGATGTCTAAATAACTCTATTCGTCCTATGGATTTGAAGGGAAGTAAAAGAAGAAGATGATGGAATATAAAAAGATAAATAAAGGTAAGAAGGGAAATAAGGGTTTTCCCACAAGTGATAACTGTGGAAAAATCAACCTTGTAAATACTTGAAGGGAATGAGAGTTTGTTTGTATAGTGAAAAGGGACACCATGTTCATGATTTCAAGGGTAAGAAAAAGGTTTCAAATGTACAATGCTTTGACTGTAAGGAGATAAGACACTATGAGAATCAATATCCCAAGCGTCAATGGAATATAACCTAAATGATGTTATTCAATAATGGTCATGTTATGATTCTACCAAAGATGAAGTAGAATGATTAATATTCCTAGTCAAGAATAATTTCATTTTAATATTTTATCTGCAATGTAATGGTTATAAGAATTATGGAATATATGAGGATTGTATTTCAGTACTTTTTCATTAAGGATTTGAGACTACAGGTTGAATGATACTTGGAAAAGATATTCAATGGAAAGTTAAACTTTTTTTTGGAAAATGTATGATTAAGGGAAAAAACCCTTAATATATTCTGGATGTCACTACTAGAAAACGAGGCTATATCCATGGTTTTAAACAAAACTGTGGCTACAATGTTTAATTTCAAAGGCTATAGCCACGGTTTAGTGAAACTGTGGCTATATGTTTTTTTTCGAAATCTATAGTCATGGTTTCACCCAAACCGTGGCTATAGGGTCCGTTCTAAAGGGTTATAGCCACAGTTTTGGTGAAACCATGGCTATAGGGTCTTTTTCAAAGGGTTATAGCCACAGTTTTGGTAAAACCGTGGCTATAGGGTATTTTTCTCATGAACTATAGCCACGGTTCATCAAAACCATGGCTATAAATCTCTCGCCCTAGCGCGGGAAAAAAATTAACCCACGAAAAAATGGCGGGAATGTTTATAGCCACGGTTTACATTCTATAGAAACGGTTTTTAATAATATATTTAAAATACCCCGAAAGTCCGATCCAAGCAAGCTTGGACCACCAAATTTATTAATAAAATAAAAGTGCAGAAACAGGAGAAGGAAGAGAGAGAGATTACAAGTCAAAACATTCATAGTCACCACCCCCATACCTGGTCGTGTCATCAGCATTAGCTGATTCCCATTCTGATTGGGTCTCGTATTGTTTAAGAAGCTTCTTATAGAACCTCCGTTTTTCCATCTGCTCCTTTGATAGCTTCTCAATATCCTTCTTGGCAGATGCCCTAGTAGTCACGGTCCTCGGAACTGCAGAGTAGTCCTTCCTTGGTTTCCTGGAAGCAGGGGCAGATCTGACACCCTCATTGTCAGAGCCTCTTTTCTTTTCTCCTCAGACAATATCACTATATGATATCGTAGTTGCATCCAAACCTCTTCCCTTGGTCTCAACATGAGAGGCACCCCCTTCGCAGAGGGTTAGGTCCCCAACTCCAGGAGTGGGTTCCTCCACCCTTCCTTTCTCAGTAGTCTTTGACTTGTCACCATTGCCTGAGACCCTGATCGGTGTACACACCTTCCCCTGTTCATCTTCAGAAATGTTCCCCCAGTTCTCATGAAACTCAGATATCTGAAATTGCTTCTGGATTTCATGATGATAATCAACATGTAATTGCATATCACCCTGATTATAAACATCAACCTGGTGAGAGTCAGGGATCAAATTATCAGAAGTGATAACCTCCTGATCTCTAGAAGGGCCGCTATAAGATCTTTTCGGAGTAGAATCAACAATCAACTCTTTGCCCTTTGAAGGAGTCGGAACATCAGGGACTGACTTCATAGGAGGGTCGCTGTCCTTGGTGACATGCTTTGGAGAGGACGATTCCTTCAAAGTATCCTTTTTTCGACAGATATTGGAGGGGTGTCCTCGCATCCCACACTCTTTACAAGAGTTGTTTTTACGACACAACTCCAAAGAGTGCCCCACAGTCATGCATTTAGTGCAGAAAAGAGGCATCTTTTCATATTCAACATCAATTTGAATTTGATCAGACGGAATAGAAAGAGTTACCGTATCAATGAGAGTGGATCTGAGATCAACTTCCACCAGCATTCTAGCGAAGTGCCCAAATCTGACATCAGTTGTTTCCTTGTCAAGGCGGATGGGAGTTCCAATTGCCGTTCCAATATGATGCAGGATCTCTGGATGCCAAAGAACCCAATTAAGACCATGAAGACGCACCCATACCTGAGCGAAGACATTTTTTTCATTCGAGACATTAAAGTCAAGTGACCATTCGTGCAGATGAAGCCATCCCGGTTTTAGAAACATGGAACCAGAACTCCATGCCCTAATCTTGAGATCCGCCGATGGAAACAAACAGTGAAAGAATCCCCGCCCAAGGGAGACACATTTCCAGCTAGCAAAGCCCCACAACATCGAAATTCTGCGGAATAAATCTTCACATTTCCAGGGTTGCGCACCTTTAGGAAGAACAATGCGAGCAATCAATGAGTTCTCACCCAATGCCAACCTTTCAGCAATCACACCGGGGTTCGCCTCAACGTGAGCCAAAGATCCCTTTCGGAGAATCCTTCTAAAGCAGGAATTCTCAATCTTTTTCTGATCCGATAACGAATCCTTCATCACATCAACAAATGAACGTTGTCCACATGATGCGGCACCAGCAGGAACCCTTATAGATTCCTTGGACCTCGAAGAATCCCGAGCAGACTGGACGGATTTGCCAGGCGGAGGTTTCGCAGCGACGCAACGGTCCATCCTCGCCGCACTATCCTCCGATCTCATCAGAGCAATCTCACAAGAGGAGACCTTCGCGCCACTAGCCGGTGCGCCATCAGCAGAGGAAGCTGCCAGATTTTTGAAGCTGCTCGGGTCTGCATCCTTCCCAGAAGGCCGTTGCTCGCCAGAGGAGACCACACCACCAACCGACGCGAGCAAATCACGAGAGGAAGCCACTGGTTTTCTGACATCGGAACTCGCCACTGGT
Source organism: Viscum album (assembly GCA_963277665.1). Taxonomy (NCBI): domain Eukaryota; kingdom Viridiplantae; phylum Streptophyta; class Magnoliopsida; order Santalales; family Viscaceae; genus Viscum; species Viscum album. The sequence continues at coordinate 230,259,257 of OY728146.1, forward strand.
TTTCTGACATTGGAACTCGGCGCTGGATTTCTGAAATATGAACTCGGCGCAGAGGAAGAACCACTCGGAGCCGGATCCTTCCCCACCGTTCGCATGTCGAGACGATTGAAACCAAGGAAGTGCGGAATCGCCATCTCGGTAGAAAACCCTAGCAGACGCCATCCCGCGCCGTCGCTCGGTTCGCCTCCCGTCTCGCCTCCCGATTCGCCAACTCTATATATTTAAAATATGTATATATATCTTCAATGATGACTGTGGAGTAGTGGAAAGGTGCTTGGACTACATAGTGAAGGTACATAGATCGAATCTCGATGGGAAAAAATTAATTTTGGGCGATAGCCACAGTTTTGTTGGGCTATATCCACGGTTATAAACCGTGGCTATTACCCTGTTTCCATGTGGGAAAACCGTGGCTATAGCCCAACTACCACGGTGGACAGATATGGGGGGTTATAGCCACAATTTAGTGAAACTGTGGTAATAGGGCTATATCCACAGTTTAAAACCGGGGTTATAGCCCAATAAAATTGTGACTATAGCTTTTAGCTATAGCCACGCCAATAGGTGCCATGGCTAGCTGGAACTGTGGCTATAGGTTATAGCCACGGTTTTTGACCGTGACTATAGGTTATAGCCACGGTTTTTTAACATGGCTATAGCCCAATTTTCTAGTAGTGTGTTGAGATATTGATGAATAAATGATTGATTTGTATAAGTGACGACTACCTTGGAACTGATTAATGAATTGATGACAAGTGGTCTATGTTATCATTGATGGAGTTTAGAACACTCTTGGTTATAAGGAATATTTCCAATAGCATGTGTTTGGATGAATGCAGGTTTCCAATAAGGCTTTATGGTAATTTGAGTTATCTCCATAATTTAAGAGGACACATGATGAAGTTATTCACATGATTGGAATAGAAAAAATTTATAGTTGGTTCATGTTGATTAATGGAAAATGAGGTAGATGATGCATTGAGATGAATGGATCATGGAGTTCTAAAAAATGAGGATTTACATGAACCCCATATTTATGGATCTATCAAGGATGGATATGGGTACTATCATGTATGGGTGTTATAATATTGGGAATAAATAGAAAATGATCCTTAGGTATATTGGTCCCTTTGAAATTCTATAGAAAATTGGAGATGTGTCTTATCGTTTGGAAATTCCACCTTCCATTTGTAAGGTACAAAATGTGTTACACGTCACATTGTTAATGATGTACATGCCAAACCCAACACATGTAATCACTAAGAAAGGAATAGAATTGGAACATGATTTACCATACCGTGAAGAGCCTATCGAGATTCTTGACACTAGAGGGCAAGTATTGAGAGATCGAATAACTCAGCTAGTAAAGGTTATTTGGAGAAACCATAAAATGGAGGAAGCAACATAGGAACCTGAGGATGTTATGAAGTAGAACCACCCACATCTTTTTCGAGGTATATATAAATTAAAAATTTCAAGGATGAAATCATGGAAGGGGGGAAGAATATAACACCCCAAGATTTTATGGAATTTTTATTCTTCAATAATTTCAATTCATTAGATAACATATTATGCATGCAATATTGATTCTCTATGAAACAAACTTTATTATAGTGTATAGTTATAACCTAGTTGTTAAGATTTTTTTCCACCTCTGTGTTTTGAAAATTGTAAAAACGGATATACATGGTTGTATTTAGTAAGTTATATATAGTCCGATAGGATCAATTTAATTTTTGGTGAACAGTAACCTGACCCTTATAAATTGTATTGTACCTTTAGGAAAAGTAATATGACCATTATGAATAGTAATATACCCTTATGAATAGTAAACTCACCCAAGTATTTATAAATAATATTTTGGAAACTTCCAGATGGGAGTAGATATTTAAAACAAATTAACAATTAAGTGTTGTTATTTTTGTGAGTAATAAATAATTATTTATAATTTTATAATTAATAAATTAATTTAAACGATAATTCATTTTCATAAATTGAATTCATAAATCAATATTTTGTTTTCCTATTATTTTGCGGTAATTTAATGAGACCATAGTTAATTTTTCAAGGTATTATAAAATTAGTTATAATATTAGAAACATATTTTTCGAGTAAATAATGTTTAAAAAAAAATTAAATTTATCATATTTAGAAAATTAATTTCATAAAATAGAGTACATTTTTGGATTATTCCCATTAAAAAATGTTGAGGATGGATTTGTGGGTATTTTTTAAAATAGTTGAATTTTTAGTGAATAGTAAAAAATACATTTTTTAAGAAAATACTGATTTTTTATGACAACCTCAAGAGGTATTTATGATATAAAATTTATTAAACTTATGTAATAAATAAATTATGATATTATAAGTTTATTATTTTAAAGAGATAATTTAAAACATTAATGTTATAATTTATTTCATTATTGGTATTAAAATTATTGCCAATGCCGACGTAGTCCCTGTGCAGTGCTGACAAAGTCAAAATCGGTATGTTATATAACAATTGAGCACGAAAAATTATATTCCTGACTTATTTATTAATTATGATGTATTATTTATTTCTTTGGTTGTTAATTTATAATTTTACTATTATGTAACAAGATTTTTATCCAAATTTCGATGCAATACTTGTGTTGGGAAATAAAAGACAAAATAACAAATCTAAGAAGATGTCTTGTTATGTATATGAGTGAATATACATAATAAAAGATTTGAGAATTTTATTTTGAACATAATTATTTTTTATAAAATTATTTATAATTTTTATTAAATTATTTATAATTTTTAAACTTGAAATAAATAAAATTAATGCTTATGAAGCGCTGATGCCACCCTTGTTCAAGAATAAGAAAAATAAATAAAATGATTTTGATTAAAACTATTAGAATTATTAAATGACACATATTCTTTCTAAATTTATTTATATAAGTATAGTTCAAACATTATCTATTTTTTATTTGATTTGGGGACTCTTTGTACCCACAATAATCAATTTAATACCTTTAGAATAATTTATTTTCAAGTAATTCAAGGTGTTCACACTATAACCAATAGTTTGTATATCATTTTTAATTATGGTTTTCCAGATTTGTTTTTCATAAATAAATCTTTTTTTTGAAATATAATAAAATTATATTTCTCATATAATTTTATTTTTAATTTTTAGAAAATAAATAAATACAGTAATGGATTTCACAAAGACTATGCTACAATAATTTAATTAATGAATAAATCAAATTAATGACATTAAAAATAATAAAATTAAAAGGAATAAAATAAATATAATTTGATATTTTTAAGCCAATTAAGAAATTACATAGATTGATAGGATAATTATAAGGTATAATAAAAATCGTATTCTTATTTTAAACATTGTTTTTAGGTTTTTAAAGACAAAAGAATTGAATAGTGTTTAATTTGATAAAATCATTTTTCATGAATATAATATTTAATTAAAATATTAAAAAACCACAAAATTATTGAAAAAATCCAAAAATAAAAATATTCGGTTGAATATGTGACATCATACTCTTTTTAGACCATTTGAAACTCTTAAACCCTATATTATATTTACTATATTTTAATAATTTGATTAATTCCTATGTTACCCTTCTCCTCAAATATAAAAAATCACTCCTGCTACCTTTGGAAAACCACTTATTCCACCCATTAAAAATCAAAATATCTAACAACATCCACCCTCTTAAGCCTCTTAGAAGACCTTGGTATATTCAGGAGAAATATAACTCCAGTCACTAAGGGAGTTATAGGGTTGTGCAAAAGAAGTCACACCGAAGAAAGAGTAATTCTCCATTAACTCCACCCTCTTTTCTTCTTCCCCATCTTCTTTTCACTTTCCATTCTAAACCGTATACTTGAAAAATTATTTTTGGAGTAAGATAAAATTATATTAATTATTTTAACCTAATTTATGTATTATATATATGAAGTATATAATTTTTTTTTCACTCACACTCTTATGACAACGTCCAGTTAATGGTCGATTAACCACCTATAGAGAAATGACCAAAAACAGTTCTTATAACCACCTTCATGGATTAAAAATATAGGTTATATATAATATATAAATATGTAATTACATTTATATTATTATTTTGTAATTAGTTAAAGTAATTTATAAATTACATTTAATAAAATAGTGAAATTGGTGCAAGGTGAAGAATTTTAAGTAAAATATGATATCAAAACAGTTCAATTTCATCAACGGAAATTAATAAATATAATAAAATGATTGAAATTGATATTTTTTTATAAAATTACTATAATTAACCTCTTTATAATTTATTTAATAAACATAATTTTATTATTCTAGATACACAAATGCGAAGTAATTAAGCGGGACATTAGGTAAGGGGTTTCTCATCTCACTTTTATTTCTCTGAGATTTCTGTTGTTCACCACTTATGTACTATTTGTGATGTATGTATGATGAAATTTTATATATAATATCATTATTATCTTTATATTAATGATATTCAATAATGTTGTTTTATGATTATTAATTTTTGGTTCTATGATTCGATTGATTACAATGTGGTAAGGGACTTTCTCACAAATTCAATTTCTTTCAGACTTACTTAGTATTTTGCACATAATCATTATTATGTGGTGTAACTACTACCCATTTGGGATAATTTTTCATTTGAATCTATAATTATATTAAATATCCCTATTCTGGTTTCATGGATATGATTATTGTCTTAGTCGTATACCCTTTTACATATAGTGTTTATTTTGAATGTTGTTTTAATTGTGGAAATATTGATGAATATGTATCCTCAAATCAATATAGAAATTGATAAGGCATATTTTTCTTAAATTAATCCTTAGTATAATAATTATTTGGGCTCGCGGTGACAGGCATGAACCGCTATATCCCCTCGATGCATCGACATGTCTCATAATACAATCTAGTTGGTGACAAACCCATTCTGTTTGTTTCCAAAAATCATATGGGTTTCTACCCACAAACTTAAACCATCTCAATGATATGATTCTTGTTGTTATTGATACAAGACTTCCAAATAATAATAATAATAATTATCATTATTCATTTATTTCTATCTATGAGGTTTTCATTATGATATAATCTATGGATGCACTTTCATTCTATGTTTATTGAGGGTGTATGTTTTTCAATTACTCACCATTCCATCTTTATTATGACTAATTGACTATGATTAAATTGTTATTATTTCATTCTTCCACAATATGTAACCCTTACTAACCATTTGAGCTTACCTCTATAATTTGTTCTCCTTCCCCATGTTATGAAGAAGAGATCATTTATTGAGTTTTTAAGGATTCTGTTTATTATATTTTTGTATGTATTATATGTTGTTTTGTTCTCCCAATGTAAAATGTGTTCCATATATGTATCTACATTATTCAGTACTACTAAATTGATTGGTCCTTCTAGATTTTTTACCTTGTAATCATGAAAATTTAAAAAAGTAATGCACCAACTCTGGGGTTCTGGGGTTCGGGCATTACAAGTGGAGATAAAAAAGTAGAATCGTGAAAGTATTATTCATATTCTTAAAAAAATCATGATTGGAGATAAAACAATGGTCATGTTTTTGACCACATTATTTATAATAATACCCCATGAGCTATGGAGAATCCAAATTATTCCATGTTCATGTGAAACGTTTTCACGTTGTTTGGTTGGTGAATCAAAAGTGTCAAGCATTACATCATGGTAATGTGATGTTGGTCATGGTATTTAGAAGATTAATTCAAATAATTAATACATTATGATATTATTTTTATAAAATTACTCATGATTTAAAGGATAAAATAGTCGAGGATAGGCTCCAAGATGATGCAAAATGGGTATATGGTCTTGAAATTTTGTTGGGAAGAAAATACGGGTGGTTTATTACACCATGGTTTGAATAGACCTGTCTTGGTTTAGTTCTATTTTAAAGAAGTTGAATATTAAAGACATTAATATTTCATGGTTATATCTCAAAACACTATGGTTTGTGAAAAAGTATATATTATAGTTTTCTTTTACTATGGATTTTATTTTTCAACATGGTCCACTCTAACTTGATCATTTATGTCCTTAAAGTATATCATAGGTGGCTAAATGGAATGAATTGATATAATGGATAAAATATAAGTAAAAGGAGTTATAAGTAGAGTTGGTTATTGATTTCAAAATATTAAATTGAAATTACCAATCAAAAAATGGAATTTTTGGTTACTATGAATGGATAGATAGTGTTATATGAATTGGGGGAAGTGTAATAGTAGAAGGTGAAGGAAAAGAAAACCTAGAAAAATATATGTATATGATAACCATCAATTAAGTTTTTGATGTTAAATCAATTGGAACTCAATTATTGAAGATTATATTGAAATGAATGCGGAGTAATTTGGTTCATAAATTGAATTTATGTGTTTCTTCATGTTTTTGAAGTATAATGACTTTATCATTCATTAATTTTCATAGAGGAATATTGGAAAAGATAATGTGTTATTGAAGGTTGAGTTAAATGTTTTTTTAAAATTTAGTGTATTAATATACACAGAGTAGTAAAGACCCATATATAAAAAAGTGAAGTCTCTTTATAGTGTTTGGATACTGTTACTACTACATCTTTAAATATTTTGATTGTTGATTATTTAATATAATATTACATCTATCCAGAGTCATTTTAATGTAACAAGAGTTCTCAGATAAATGGTAATCTTAATAATCCATATAATTATAAGATAATCTAATCTTTTTTTTGGATCATGGATTGGATGCAACCATTAATATTGAATGGTGAAACATGTAAATTATTTATGACTATTATGTGTGAATTGTTTTGAGTGTGATTATACAGAATTAAATGATTAAACTCTTTATAATTCAGTATCAAAGTCATTGGAAATTCTAAAAATAAATCTCTTCAATTATCTTGACTGGTGAAAAATTTATTCATTATTGGAATGAAGAAGAAATATATTGAATGATTCACCACCTCTTAGTGAATCCTTGAGTATCGTATTTTCTATTAGAATATAGGTATATATTTTTAATATAATATCTAGGTTTCAGGTTTCCATTAATTAAATCAATTTTAACTAAATTTATAATTGACAAGTTTTCTCTATTTTTATAGTTGAGATGGTTTTGAATTTCTATATCTATAAGTGAATATATTAATTCAGTGAACAGAATGAAGTTTTTTAGGAAGAAATATCACATTTGGGAGGATATTATGATTTCATACCTATTATTTATTAAATTGAAAATACTTGAAGTTGAAACCATTGGGTATGTTCCCCATGAATCTGGTTTTACAATGACCATTGTTAATCATAAGAATTTGGAGAATGATGGAAATTCCTGAAATGTAATTTTTAAATCTTTATTAGAGAAAAAATTCACTATAATCAAATGTCTTATTGAAATAAAAGTAATTAAGGATAAGTTATAAATAATATATAAGGGAAATAACAATTTTAATGAAGTAAAATTATATATTTAGTGTTTCATGTATGCAAACATTCTAATGTATGATGATGAATCTTTTGATGACAACTTTATAGGAGTTAATAAAGTGGTGATAAAAACTAGAAATTTTTGTGAGGTTCTTTATGCTTATAAATAATTCAAAAATTTATTTCATTTTTTCAATATATATTTTATATAAATTAATTTCAACTTGAAGACCATCATATCATCAAATTTCTTTTAGATTATTTTTATTATATATTAATTTCTTATGAAATTTTAAAATTAATAAAAAATTTAAGAATTGTATTGTTGAAAGGGAAATATCAATCAAATCCACAAAGATGGAGAAGAGGTAGAAAGAGGTTAGTCATGAAGAATTTAATTCATGGGATGATAAATATGTTGAGAGATTCTGAGTAATGTTAATATCATTCATCTCAATAAGTGTTTGGAAAATAAAATGAATGAATGAAGGACATATTCAATTAATTATTTTAATATATATAAATATAGTAAATTCCATTACTAATTTCCGAAATTTAAATGAAAAAGGAACTGATAATGGTTAATAATTGGTGAGAGGTTATGAAAAGAATATATCGTCAAAATTTTGAAAAATGAAATTTCCCTCAATATGACAAGTTATGAATTTCTATTTTTTTCATAGAAATTTCATATCAAAATTGGATGATGAATATACTCTTGATAATGAAACCAAAGATAAAATATCTTGTTATATGGAGAAGAAGTTTTTTATTCTAAAGTGGTCACTGATGAGTTTATTATTGATAAAGTCAATGGTTAAGAAAAAGGGGATGAAGTATAAATGATGATTATGTTGAAGAGAGTGTTGAAAGATTGTATTTTTCGAGTTCTCAAAATTGGATACATCAAATAAATACATTAATAAGTTAAATCAAACTATGAGAAAACTTTATTTTTCTAATGATGGAAAATAATAATTTTATTAAAGGAGATTAACTATTTATAGGATCTACATGATGATATCTGAATATCATGCATTTATTTTTGTTATTTATTTTATCAATATAACTGTTTAATTAATTATACATTCATAATTAATTTTTTTGATGTTTTTCTAGAACAATGTATTTAAATAAAAATATGGAGGAAAAAATATGTAATACCAAGGGGGAAAATATATTAAATGAAGTAAAAACAAGACAACCTTATCCATCACCACCAGATCATGGACAACTAACCAAGAGGTAATAGAAATAGGATCAATGACATAACTAGGGTAGGGTAACATTTGGAATAAAGTTACATAACTTAGAGTAGGGTGGAAAACGGAAGATAAAAAACATAGTAGTGGCCATAGTGTGAGGTGGAACCATGAGAGGACAATGAAGTAATGTGGAGTGCCCCATATTCTAAATAGTATACTAGTATATGTATAAAACTGATATGTGATTTTGAAACATGTGACACTATTTAAGTGAAATAAGATATAAATGTAGTGGGAATGAAATTAAATCACTACACTTGTCTTCCTTTTCATGTTATGGTTTCATATTGGGACATTAAGCCATGACTGTGATGCTCTCACTACAATTTTGAAACAACATGGGAGATTCAAGGATCAATGTTGGAATCCAAAATGGTTCACATCACACCCAAGATTTTCAATCCATGATAACCTAATATAGTGAATACTTTTCTATTCTATAATAGAAATATTCACATTGTGCCTATTAATACCTTGTTATAAGGAATTCTATTTTTTTGTTTATAAATATAGAATAAATGATTTTTTCTAGTGGATTTCTTTTCACATGTAGGTTATTTTACTTATAGGATGATTGAATTTTATGGTAAGTATGATAATTTCATGAAACACTAGTCTATTTTTTGTTATAAGATGATATTACATAAGTGTACACCATTAATAAATTTTTCAGAATGTAAGTGTAACTAACAAGGAGGATCCTTTTATAACAGTCATGTTTCATTAATTTAAGGTTAGTCATTTTTTTGAATTTTTGATAACATTATCATGTTGTGAGAGTATGTGTAGTTCCATGAAATTTTAATGTGAACGGGAGGAGTCAAACTACCTGAAGTGTTCATATCATATATTTTGAGCTCAGGGACATAGTAGTGTGAGAATAGATAAGAAGCAATGGTAGTTTCTAATGAATTTATTTAGGCAATATTGGGATAGAGTTTTTGACTGTGATTAAGTTTATGTAATGAGCTAGACCCATGTCTGGTGTTTTGCTGATGATGGGAACTAGTTCATGCTGTCACATATGAGTTTGGGATAATAATGAAGAGTTGAATATGTGACACTAATATTTACAAGTATATGGAAGCATATGTCACAATATGAATGGATTGGGATGCGTCATGACCATGAAAACAAAATGGAGTCAGTTAGAGGAGAATATTTCTTCACAATGTGATAAAAACTATAACGTTATTAGGTAGGTATGTAAAATATATAGTATTGTAACATTTTAACCCTATTAATTTATTGATGATCCATTTCATTAAGATATTTTAATTGTTTCATGAATATTTTGAATCCAATCTATATGGAGTTATATTTAAAAATGAAGTGGAATAAATATTTAATATAAAATGAGACACATGTGTGTGGGGGGGTTATATAAATTATGGCCAGGGATGCTAATTTTATAATCACTACTCAACTAATAGCATAAAGTGATTATTCCTGGTTTAGTATTTCTACTACTAGGCTTTAATTTTTATTCCATGCAATCTATAATTTCTTTCTAGAGGGGATTAGTTTTTAGTTCCAAGTAGCATTATGAAGGGGAAATATTTCTAGTCCACTATTATTTTTTATTATTAATTTAATTTTTTTTATTAATTTATTCATTATCACCTCTTCTTTATCCTTTGATATTGGATATTGTCTTTTATATTAGGGTGTGTTAATTTAATGAAATCACTAGTACTTGGGCTTCTTCCTGACCATTAGTTGGGTTTACTATTGTGTTTAAATATAGTTTTGGGTTATCATTCAAATTTATTAACTGATGTGACAAAATATAATAAATGGAGAGTGTATTAGTTAAAGAGTGATAACCAATAATTGTACATTTCATATACCCAATTCCAATAACAATTTAGTTAATTTATTTATCCTTCATTACTTCACTAGTGCATGAACAATTGATTTAAAAATTATTGATACGTTATTCTCAATTTATGTATTTTATCCATGTTCCACTATCACAATTATTTTTTGTTTTTTCATATAATTAATCACTATGGTTTTGGCCTTGGATTTCCACTTGTTACACTTGTTTTTTAGTATATTGGAATAATATATTATTATTTATAAACATGATTACCCCTAAGAATTAAAGACACTATGTGTGTGTCAATATTTATAGAGACATTGATGGGGAATTATATCTAGGAACATATGATACTTAATACTATTTACCTTTTATTTTCAATTTTATTTTCCTTTAATATACTTTGTTTTCTTGTGCAATGACTTTTAGGTTCCATCTTTGATGCAAAAGTAGTCAAATCGGGGTAATGGAGAAAAGTTCTCTACTATGATCCCATGTTGGAGTGGAGTTTATGTAGGAAAATGAAGAAATAATATCTAGTTGACATAGAATGATAATATAAAGTGAAAAAAGGTGTGCAAGGGGGAGATTTGATGAAAGGAACATTAATGAAGTATAATTTACCTTAATGATTTGGGGTCTAACAAGGAATATTAGTGTCGTTGGAGGATACGAACCACATTGAGATGAAGCTGGTGATTATTACAATCATTTCCAATTCAATTAAATTTTATAATATACCTCATAATGATAGTAACACATGAAAATTAATTTTTATTAACTCTATGACACATTATAATTAAATAAAATATCCAGTGATGTGGTAAAATTAAGGTTATCTAAATTTTAGTTGGAATAAAAAATTAGGGAATGAATCCGTATATTGGAACTACATTCCATGACTATATGGGGTGATATGTAAAGGAAGTTCTTAAAAATGTCCTTTCCTCACTCTAGATCTATGAACATTTGCTGTGATATTTTAAATTTCAATAATTTTGGCAACGAATCACCATACCCTACATGGGATAATTTTAAGGGATTATTATAAAAATTTCCTCATCATAGCATATAAATTTGGTTGCTAATATAATTTTTTAAGGTTCTTCTTAGAGAAATAGTTTAAACATTGATGTCACTACATGAGGATTATTACTGTAGATACTACCTAGTGAAATATATATATTATTGTATAAGATATTTAATAACAACATCCTTTATAAAATAGAATCTGTATAAAATATATGAGTACACATGGTTTACAAAAATGAATGTATGGATACATAAATAGAAGAATTAATGGAGATGGTGAACATGATTATTGATAAGTACAGTTATGTACACTGAGGATTCTAATTATATTGATTATAACTATCAAAATAGTTTTTCAGGATGGTGGAGACAAAAAATTCAGGGGTACCAAAAATGAACCATGGTTCCAATAATAACAATTAACATCTCTAAAAATCTAAACAACTTTATTATAGGATATGTTTTCAATATTCATGAAAACTACCGTGGCTTCCATCAACTACTTTAAAGCTAATTCAAAGGATAAAAATCAACCATGATGAATATGGAAATCGAAGTTTGTAAAATTGAAAAAAAAACATAAGGAGAGGACAATAAGTTCATAATTAGGTGACCTTGAAGTCCACCCACAAGGGTAATTGTGGGATATCACCTTTTGGAGTGGAGAAAACATAATATACAATGATAAATATAAAATATAATTATAAGAGAAATAAAAAAATGGAGGATGAAAAGGGGAAAAACATGAAGGATACAAAGAAATTAAATCACAAAGAAGCTATGGGGGAAGCATCACCACCTTATAAACCACCACCACAATTCCCATAAAGGATGTTGTAAGAGATGATGGAGGTAAAATGAGTATGTTTCTAAAAATTATTAAGAAACATCATATTAATATCTTTTTTAATGAATATGTTGAAAATTTTACCACTTATGACATGTTTATGAAATAGTTTGTTTCAAAAAAAGGAAAACCAAGGAGATAGGAATAATATAATTCATGTGAGAATGCATCACTCTAGTTTTTAGGAGTCTATCAAAAAAGTAACATGATCTAGGAAATTTTGTAATTATAATAAATGGGGGATCTTATGAGTGTTTTAAAATTTTGTGTGACCAAGGAATGAGTCTAAACATCATGTAATACTCTATATTCATGATATCAAGAATGGAAAATAAGAATAACATCAGATTTCCACTTCAATTAGTAGACACAATTCCAAGAATCCAAGAGTTTTGATTATGGTTATTTTAATTTTAGTGGATAAATTATATTTTTTGGTTTGTTTACATATTATTTATATAGATAAAAAATCAAATATTCAAACAAGTTTTTTTAGAAATGGGAAGGCCCTTGATTGATATTAAAATTAGGGAGTTATCTTTCACGGTTGGGGTTGATTGTGTTATGTTTAATATCCATTAATCTAAAAATATTTTTAAAAAAAGATAAGAGGATTTATGTAAAAGAGAGAAGGTTTAATTAATGGATGATTTATCCAACACAATAAGTGTATATGTAGATTTTATATAGAATAATTAAAGAGGTGATAATGAGGAAAAGAAGAAAAAACAATAATTTTTTATATTAATAAATATATTAGAGAAGATACTATGAAATAGAAGTTCCAATAAGGCCAAAAGTCTTGGTTTTTATATGATTTAACATTTTTTTAAGGTCTATAAAAACATTGGTGGATTTATCCTATAGAAGTGGAGAAATTAATTCCTCATAGAAGAGTGAAGTATATTTTAGATAATGGAAGAAATAATATCTTTGTTAAGGAATCTCAACTCTAAAAATTAATTTAATTTGATCAGTTAACATCATTACTATCTTCTATAACTTGATGAAACATTGTAATAAAAATCTTAAAGACATTAAAAAATTTAATTTTATAAAGGTAACCCAAGTTTCTTCATTCCTTATTAGGAATTAATTTTTTGGAATAATTTTAGGAATTTGTTTAGGATTTAGATTTAATCGCTATTTTTTTGAGATTTAATGCAATGGACCTTTTCCTATCAAATTTCTCATTATAAAGGCCCATAATGTTTTAGGAAGGAATAATATGAAAAGGAGGATGAAGAATAAGGGGGTATATTTATTAGATAGGGAATTATTGCTATGAAATTCAATATATCTTTTACTTCATCTATATTTTTATATGTTTTTTCGGTTTAGAGGAAATTTTCATTCCACAGTTATACTTTTTGATACATTTTTTTAAACGGTGAAGATGTTTCTCAAGATACCCACAATTCCATGTATTATATTTTAATTTTTAAAATTTTAGATGAAGAAGATATATATGAATAAATATAATCATGAATGTTTTGATATTGTGAATCATGATTTTTGATGATTGATTGATTCATATAGCTAAAATAAAAAAAAAGTTTTCGTACATTAATTTGATAAAGTTTATATGGATTGATTTATTATTATTATTCATTAAATGAGTATTTATCCACTATTTTATGTTTACAATTTTATTGAGGGTTTTAATCCATTTTGATATTTTTTGATAAACTTTTTTCTAAGAGATAATCGAGACATTTTGATTATTTGAACATGCATTTATATATTATCGATGGTATAATAGAATAACATCACATTAAGATGATTGTGATCTATTTTTGATTAGTATCAATTTATAAAATATTGAACATCATTTAAATTTAATATTAATTTTAAGGCTATATAATATATGAATGAGCATGGTGGGGAAGCAATATTAAAATCAAATTTTATAATTCCTTCCCCTATCTTGATTTTTTTTAATTAAAAAAATTGGATAAGGGTGGGGGAAGAAGTTGTTCCATAGTGTGAAGGGAAATAATTTATATTAAAATAAAAAGATGTGACCTGTTATAATTGGGTACAGGGGAAAGGTTTATAAATTATCTTTTATTACGACTGATTTTACACCCTTTAATGTAAAACTAATTATAAGTGAAAAATAGAAAATAAATGTTTAAAAAATTATACGAGATGAAAAATTATTTTGAAAAATGAAATTTTTAACAGGGGGCTTATCCTATATATTTATTACTTTCATGATTTTTGACCCTTGACATGAGGAATATGGGTTTTGGGTGATTTAATTTTTATATTAACAATTGTTATTAATATTTATTTTTTAGTCATGCATCGGCCTTCATAGATAAGCCAAATTTTAATACTTATAGTTTCTCACAATAATTACATACCAACCCTCAACATCAAATTCATTTAGTCCTTTTAACAAAATACCTGATGATTAATGTTTATTCTTGTCTTTATATGGTGGATATTTAAGATTCATTTGAAACATATCAATATGACTTTTTTACTAAAGGTATGAGCATAACTCTATAAAATGTTCCTTGATTGTTGAGATAAAATTTTCATTTTAGGTATATTAGAATTGTAATACATACAAATAATAAACTAAAAGTTATAAATCAAAGTCAAGAGAAGTCTTATCTTTTTAAGAGGGAAAATAAAATATATGATTGCTTGATTGATTGGAAAAAGTGGAATTAAAAATATATTTATTACATGATACTTGAAATTTTAGTGGTTCTTGATAATTTCTAGATATTGTTTACTTTGATATTTAATTGTAAATAAGATTGGGTTTATTCATGATATGTTAATATTGAATACATGAGGAAAAAATTGATTTAAAGTGTGTGTGTTCTTGTGGGGTTTATTTGATAGCTCAATATCATGTATCTATTTAAATTATTATTTTTATATCTAATGGATTTACCATTCATAATTAAATTGTTAATTTTATACTTGTGGTTTCTTTCATGATGCGTTTTGGATGTTTTTATAGTAGGAAGTATTAAATTTTATTTTTGATAAAAAAGATGAAATTTAAAGGGAATAAATTTATATTAAATTTTTTAAAAAGTAGATCATTCATAGCCATAACCACAAGATATATATTGTATCACATCATTATGGATTGTGCGATTTATAGGGAATGTTGAATATTTCATCTCCATGTAGAAGATGTTTTATGAATTGGGACTCAGATAAGAATTATAAACATCTAAAAATACATGGGAGATTATTTTGGACATGGATCAAGGATTAGGATGGATTTTTCATGATTGAATAGATATCATATTAGGTTTAGGATGACCTAGGTGTTGATTTAAGCTATATAAAATATACCACATTTCATATAGGGGGTATTGTAGTGTGGAATGTATCATAAGAGTTTAGTTTTGGAGTTATACGAGGTATATTTCATTGAATGAGGTCTAAATTACATAAATATATTTGTAGGGAAAATGTCATACTACAAAATATGGACTATTCCATGCTTTGTACTCAGGAGGTAGGGGTTTCAGTGTCGGGCCCTCATCTTTTTCATTGGAGGTTTCACGATAACCCATAGTCTACACCGCAGTCATCCCCTAGTAGGAGAGGCCCACATCACAACTTAGAGGGGCCATTCTATATAGGTGTTTCCCATAATCTAAGGATCCATTACCTTTGAGGGGGGTCACTATGGTTTAAAGACCATGTAATAGTGTTTCTTACCAAGGATGCTCCATAGTGTGTCAATTATTATTCACATATTTACCCATCTCCATGGTTTTTAAGGGTCTTTTTTTAATTTAAAAGGGGTCCTATTTGGAACCCCATCACACTTCCATTGTTTTTGTCAACTGAAATAGGATAAAAGTTACCTCTTTGGATATCCCAATACCTCATTTTTTATCCCATGAACTTGTATTATTTAGAGATATTTCTTCAACTGGATTCAAGGTAAAATCTCTCCCATTCTCTTCCTTGTTATCCACTGTTACTCAATTTTTTATTTCTTGTTCACCAAGTTAGTGTTCGGGGATAACATTCCACTAAAGCACGGTGGAATAATCATGATTCATGGAAATTTTATTTGTGGCATGTAGAGCAGGTATTAATAGTATGTGTTCATGCCTCCGTTCTTTATTTTATTTAATTCATTTTTCCTACTACTTTTTTTAGTGTTTTTGGAGAAATAAGGATAAATTTACCATTAGACCAAATATTTAAATTAGGTATTTTGTGTGTCTTATGTACGGGTGCATGATTAGAGTCAATCATACCACAACGATCATATTTTTAGTTCCATGTCATATCCTAATGAATTTGGTGTTAGTCATTCTGATTTTTTATTATTTATTTTAAATGATAAATATATTATTTTTTGGTGTTTATGGTTGATATAAGTTATCATCTACTTGTAGGATACCGGTATAATATTCATATGGATTATTGGTTATTTTATAAGATAGTGGCCAGGAAATTAATAATTACCTTATTTAATTTTTTATTATATTTTCATGTGTGAGTATTAGTATCATATTCCTAAATGTTGCCTGAAATGGGTTATTTCTCCATAGGTTGGGATAAGTTCACATTTAACTAATAGTAAACATGGGTTGTATAGTTTTATTAATATTTTGAAGGTATTGTCTTGTTTGGATGAGTATTAGTTAACCTTTTTGTGGTTTTCTCGATGGTGTGATATGTTTTTCAAAGAGAATTATGTTTTCCTTTTTAAAATTGTCTTTTATTTTAATAGGAATATCAAAGTAAAAGGGGTGATTTTAGAAAAGGGCTTTGAATGGGTACTTAAAAATAGACTTTAGGGTTTCATAAATAATGTTTTGATATAATTTTATCCATTGTAATAGTGTGTGTAAGATAAAATATGATATATATTTTTTAAATTATTATGTAAAGATAATTTTGACTCAGTTTATAAAGGAAATCCAAAGAAGATGGGTTTGAGTTTCTTTGTTCTGTCTGACCTTGTGTAGGAAATGCCTTGTTTTTTAGATGTGTTATCTTAATGTTTATTTTATTTTTTATTTATTAGTCTTTTGTGGTAATTTCATTATGATAAATAATTTTTTGAATTGGATGATGATATTTGGTTTTTTTATCAAGGTCTAGGTTGGGTTGAGGTGAGGTAGTTGAATCCTTAGGGAGTAAAGATGGGTCTAAAGGAACCTTGTGAATGTCCTTACGGGTTTCTTAGAATGACGAGGGGTTTTTTAATGATTTTTTATGATTAAGGGGGGTTGGGGAGTTTTTCTAATAGGTATATATGAACATTATATGTGAATGGATATATCATAAGATATTAGTTCTTCAGGTGATGAGCTGGTGAGCTATGAGATAGGAATAATACCCCATTATTGTTGTTGTGTGTGTCCCAATTGCATGCTTTCTTCATAATTTTTTATACCGAGACTGGTTATTATGACCACTGCCTATGTGAGAGGGAAGTGTTTATTCATAAAGGGTATCCCATGAGTGATATGGGATAGTGTAAGGTATTTTAGACCCAACCTTGAGTAAGAGGGTAGGGGTTTGGATCTTGGGGCATGACCTTGCCCTGAGTGAGAGGTTACTGGAAGGGACCACCCTAATTATGAGGGAAATATACTATTTATGTTCATTGAACCCTACCATGAGTAGATGGTAGTGGTTGGGACTTTGAACACTGTATCTAAGGTTTTGAACAAGGCTTACCCTTAGTTAGGGGTCATGTATAAGAATTGGTATAATTCCAACCTTATATATTTTAGTATGGGTCAGGCCTGATGAATGACAAAACCAATGACTTAAAATAGCGGTCTAAATATTTTAAGATTCCCTACCCTACAAAATTAGTTAGGAGTTTACTTTTTTTGATGTGATGTGACTATCTTATATTTTAGGCATGGAGCCAAAGTAAGTATTGTGAGGTGTTTTGGTGGTCTGAGAAATACATGATGACAAGAGGTCTATGATAGTATGTGCATTGTGTGTTATGTTATTGGTTGGTTGTGTTTTATAATCATGATTTCACAACTAATAAATGTATTTAATTTACATCCACATGATCCCCGCAATACTCAGTATTGTTAATGTAATGAGGATTCCTACTAAGTTGTTTCAGTCACCCCTATATTTTTGTACAAGACATGGGTTTCAATGTATGTGGTTATAAATTAATGTATTAATTCATTTACCAAGTACTACATGGATCAAGATATTTAATAAAGGTCTATAATGTTATGGAGGTAAAGTATTCTATATTACAATTATGCGAGTTAGGGTGGAGGTGAATTCATTTTAAACCATTATTCTATATTATTGTTGGAAAACATGACATTATTTTTTATATATAATTTATATTTTAATTATTATATAATAATACTCATATATAATGTTTGAAACATACTATAGACCATTTCTCTACTTTTTTTGGATCCCAAGGACTGGGTGGACCACTAATCAGGAGGCATGAATCATTAATCTTTTTAATGAATTGTCTTTAATTCAACATCTTAAACATGTTAGAGTTATCAATCCATACAATAATTACTCACATCATTTCCTCACATGAAATAATAATATCAAAGATACTAGTACATATTATGTATAAGGTTTATCGAGACTAGCATACTCCTTTCCATGTTGGTTACTTCCCCCAACTTGGATTATTCACTCTTGCTAATAGTCTCTAACAACTAGGGACTAATCCTTCAATAAAAAATTAAAAATGTTCTCTCTAGTTCTATAGTCCACTAGAATATATAACTCTCCTCAATAAGGAGGATGTAATAAAAAAATACATTATTCTTCATAAGGTGATTTTCCTACCTGAACTGATGGACCAGTTTGTCTACATATGTGTAGTTCTTATAGAACACCAACAATTTGATTATGTCTACTAGTCCTGAAACTCATAAGAGATCAGATTTGATCATTTCCCCCTTCGTCTTTTTCTTCAAATACTATAGTTCTACAAGATTCCTTTTATTATATGACTCATGTATTTGAACACTTATCTCTCTTTGATATAGTTATGTATTAAACTCTTAGAATTCAATGAATATTCCAAGGGCTTGAATATAAATCCAACTTTGCGGAATGAATTAATATATACACAATAAATATCATGTATATAAATTAACATTGATTATCATAATAATTATCAATGATTATAGAAACACCACAATTATTTTCTAACATATACTTTATTTATATTAATTTGGTAATTAAATCCAAATTTATCCCATAATTGAATCTGGATATACTTTCTTGTTAAATATCCCAAAATCATACCCAATTTAAACGATCATTCAAATATTTAAAAGAATTGGTTTATCTTTGTTCTTCACACACTTTTCATTCGTCAAATGTTGAATCTCATTTTTCTTTCTTGTTAAAAACAACATAATTCACAATCCTTAAATCATGATTTTCTTCATTGTAGTCTTATATTCATTACATCAACACATGGGATCCATAAATCTTCAATATTTTCATGGGTATTATTTCATGTTTAATACACCATAATACTTCCCCATTTATTATCACATGAATAGATTTTATTCATGTATATAATATATAGTATTCCTCATTTTAATATACATGGTCTCTAATTTAATTCATTTTATATCAAACTAAAGATGTACATCCTCTCTCAATTAAATACCCAAAGGTTTCAGGTATTATTCTTTACCTAGAATGAACACCTACAACATATATTTTATGCATGCATCAAACTCCTCAGGTTCAACCATCATGCTATTCATCACAGTGGATGATCAAAAAAATGTTTCATATTCCCATTATCTCTCAATTATCATGTTTAAAATAGAATCTACATGTATTCTTTGATAATTAAAACTTAGTCATCCCCTCTCTAATTCAAGTGAAATATAGTATTTTTTAACCACACTTGATAACTATATCTCTATGCATGGTTAATTTGTCAATTGATGTATTATCTCGACACACATATGATATTTTTCTTTATATAGATAGTTAGTGAATGTTTACTTTCTATACATGTGGTTGATATGAATTATTCATGATTTTTATCTTTAACTATACATGTGGTTGGTTCAATGATGAGAATATAGTCTCTTTGATCAACAATATGTTGTTGATCTTCAGATTTTTGTGTGGTTGGTTCAGTGATGGGTATGTGATCACTTTTAAAAACAACATGAATTAAGTTAGTTTTAAATCATTTGGTTATTTTTTATTGGGATTGTATAATAAAAATTAGTCATGTAGTCTCTTGGAGTGTTTTTGTGTAGACAGATCATGAGGAAGAAGACGATGTTTCTTATCTTGATTAAATGATGGAGATGAGTTTTATATGACCAGTATTCTTTATATGTTTTGAAAATACTAATTTTGTGGTGAACTTTTATAGTCCCAAATCGATAGTTTTTTCACCCCACTCTCTATTATATATTATAATGCCACATTAACTCACCAGATGAGAGTATCTGGGTTTACTTTAGAATAGATCACCCACATTCTCATGTTGTTCACCGCCCCACATGCCCACCACCCACACACCACCTAATCACACTTAGACGTAATCATGTAGGCACTATACTCACCACCCAAAACATGTGAACACCACCTGAACACCACCCGTTCATGCATAAGAAAACCCATATAGGAACTATACTTACCTACCCCCTCAGATGAGACATG
Organism: Viscum album; assembly: GCA_963277665.1. Lineage (NCBI taxonomy): Eukaryota > Viridiplantae > Streptophyta > Magnoliopsida > Santalales > Viscaceae > Viscum > Viscum album. The sequence continues at coordinate 230,280,342 of OY728146.1, forward strand.
AAGGATAGCTCCCACATGGTGATCCATGCTCCCACATGTGCAATTTATCTTTCCACTTGAATTTATTGGGGCATGACATATTTTTTTTAATATAGACTTATAAATGAGTTAGTAAATTATTTAACATATAATTCCATGGAATATTAATATAATTACCACCATAGTTTTTCAAAATATTACATTACCATCTCAAAACATTATTAATGGACTTCTAAAATTCCATATCAATGTTATTGTCAAATACGAATTCTTTAACACATGTCATTAGAATATAACAGTAGTCAAACAATTTATATATATATATATATATATTAGTAGAATTTATCAAGAAGGACATAAAATTCCAATTTTTTTAATCCTTATAAATCCTCCAAGCATTATCACTTCATCTCCCCTCACAAAACACATATTAACTCATTGACAATAAATGATATACTAAAGCTATAAGTTCTTTCATAATGTATTTTGTTGTCATTATCACTTCACATCATTAAAGACAATATGTGTTCAAATCTTTCTCTCCTTATTAATAATCAAATGAAAAGAGAGGGATAATATCAAATATTTCTCTTAGTAAAGGCAATATAGTTGGTTTAAAAAAATAATACATGGGCTACCCCAATGTATAATATAATATAAACACAACCAAGGTTGTATATAATGTCTATAAACTATAATCCATGAAATACCATGACAAAAAATTATTCATTTCTAAAATAAGGGCCACATTAAATAGATTTAATCACGACAAACTTGTAATATACACACACCTCAATAAAAAAATTTAAAAAAAAAATTATATACTAGAAAAATCCCCCCTTTTATCTTCTTTTCATCAAATAAATCTACGCCAAAATTAATAGAATTGAACAACTTAAAGAAATGGTATAAAGTGTGATTTCATACCTTAAATTACAACTTTTTAAAACTATTTATAAATTCCTAAACTTCATGGAAATTCAATTTTGTATGGATCATACAAGACATTTTCTATTTTATTTCGACAAGTGATAGCCTTAAACCTTATCCTTCAATTCCCTTATAGTAAGAAAAAATAGAGAAAATGTTGGGACCTCATTGTGCCATATATTTTAAACTTATTTTGAAATTTTCTACTCAAAATAACCTTATTTATGTCACAATTATTATGATGGGTAGTGATATTTTTCTTATTGTAATCTTTTTATTTATCTAATACTTTATTTTTTTATTAATATATTATGAAAACATCACTACCTTTTCTTCACAATATCCACTTAATTATTTCTTCTTCGGTAGGTTATAAAATAATATAATTCATTTTGATATTCCCAAAATAATCAACACTCTCACATTTTCCATTAATTTTCATGTCACCACATGTGGATGACTTCACTAAAGTTTATATATCCTATTTTGTTACCACCTACTTTCCATTTTTCCTTAGAATTCATCTAAATTGTCTATTTTTATTTGGAACTCTTAAGTTGAACAATTCAAATTTCCAAGAAATCCATTTTGACATACTCATAATCTTTGTGATTCTCATATAAATTCTTAACATGACTTGGTTAAATTTTCTTATTTTCTTGATAAATATTCCCTCTTAAATCATAAGTTATTTAACCTTATATTATATTCATGCATAACATTACTTGGTTACCCTCTTATCCATATATTCCATTCAATTAATTTAAATACATAAATATATTTTGGGGGATTGATTTGTTGCTGATCTGATCAAATCTATAATTATTTTAGAATTAGTCATGATCTTCTAAATGAAGCTCCCCCTTGGTTCTTACTACATTTTTTATTGACATATTTAACAAAAAATAATATAAATTAAGTCCACAACTTCCATAGATCCATAAAAACATTAAAACTATGTTTTTTTGTTCTAGTTCCAGATATGTCCATAATAATGTTGTTACTTTAATGTTAGAAGAAAAAAACTATTTTAGTTGTGATTAGATTCATTTTTATGGTAGTCTGTTGAATCTTTCTTCTCATTTTCTTGAAAATATTCATGATTTAATTTAGTTTCTTTTGTAATGTATTCTCCATATTTTTTAAACTAATGTTGAACTATGAGACATATTAAATTTGTCTAAAAAATCTCTTCCTTATTTGTAGCAAGATTCTCTTCAAGATTAGTTACCCTCTTCTCATGATCAACGGTCTTAATAATATATTTTCTAATATCCTCAATATGGGATTATTTATTATTGACTAGTTATCCTTTTCCATAGTTTATTTATATTCATCCTTAAAAATATTCCTATTTTCATTCTTGGTTTGTTTTAATTTTCCCTAAAGGATTCTAATTTGTTATTTTTTTTCTCCAAATCAAGTTCTATTCTTACATTTTACCATCACTATAAGATAAATTAAATTTATTATTAATAATTTTAAGAGAGTGACTCCATTATTAGAATTACAGGATGAGAGAAATTTCTAATTCTAACTCACTAGTCTTCCTATTTTGATGTTAATATATTTTTTCTAATTCTTATCAAATTTATTTCATTAAAGCGTCTCTTTATCCTCTCATGAGTTAAATTATTCTTCATTATTAATTAGGTAATAATTCATAATAATACTAATACCATCACAATTAAATAATATTATTAATTTCCAACCTTTTCCTTTACATTTTCCCTTATTGATTATTTTTTATAGGTGAAAAAAAATTCATTTAAGTATTCCTCACAATCATCATCAAATAATTCCCTTTATTCATAAATCTATTCTTATTTAACAATTCATTTTCACATGGTTTCTAAATACATCTCAACAATAATATTCTTTTAGAATAAAATATCTATTCTCATTTTTTATGAAATGAGAATATTATGTTTCCCTTCAACTATAAAGTACTATCTATATTCCATGGATGATATTGTTTGATGAAACCAATCTAGAATATTTATCATCTTCATTTTTGAGGATGATAGAATCATCAATATTATTATAAAACCCTTTGATATTGCTGACTATCTCATTCACCTTAGTGAAATAGTTTTAAATGATCTCATCATTACCCATTTTTATATCATCACCTCCACTCCTCCATACTTTAGGTTTGGATTCCTTATCATTGATGTTTCCCATATAGCTACTCCTAAATTTATCCTATATTTCATTGACCATTTCAAGAAATATAGTCTTGCTGTGAACCTTTTTCAATGAGGACTTTCAAAAAGTGTTTTGATCCCTTCCATACATCTCCATGTTTCTCTTTTTATCTAGGGTCAATAAATAATCCTTAGCAATAAGTTGAAATCTAATTGTGGTAGCATTTTGAGTCAAGGCCAAGTGAAAATAGGTAGGGTATCATCCAATTCTTACAACTATACGATTTTGTGCCATAAAATATTAGAACTCCATGGTTGTTCACAAAATTGAGATTTTCCATTTATTAACAACTTCTCTTGGATAATGAGAGGTAACTGACCTCTGATACTAATTTTAGCTTCCATGGATCGGATGGACCGTTAGGGGTGAACTAGTGATCCCTTTTATGAATTTTTGTAAATTCAACCACTTGAACTTGTTATAGTTATCAACCTACTTAAACATTACTCAAATAAGATCATGTCCATTAATAATAAAAAATATATCAAAAATATATATTGAAAATTTTTAGCCAAAATATCATACTCCTTCCCATGATGGTTATTTCACCCAATACTAATTCTAAAATATATTAAACAATATCTTACAAGTAAGGACCAATACCTTTAAAGTAGAATCCAATGTGTCCTATCCACTTATAAAGTACACTAGAAGATTATACTCTCTTCAATAAATATGAAACACCAAAGAAAGACTTACTTCTTTTTTAGGTAGTTTTCCTCCATCAACAAGTGGATCAGTATGTCAGTACATGTATTTCTCTTTAAGATATTCAAAAACATTTTTAGGAATAATATTATTGAAACTCACAGTAGATCAGATGTGTTTTTTGTATCCTTATTATTCTTCAAATACATGGCTGTAGCAAGAATATTTTTCTCAGAAGGATCCTGAAATCAAAGTCTTCATTCTCTTTGATATAGAAATTTACAAGACTTTCATAATTATCCACATTTTCTAATGGATAAAATATACATTCTCATTTTCCACCTACATAATTATATACATAACAAATATTGTGTAAATAAATTCTCATTACTTATCATAGTAATTATCCATTAATATAGTAACACAATGGTCATCGCTAGTGTCACTTTATTCATTTTAATTTGGTTATTTAATCCTTAATTATATCATCATTAATTTTGGGAATGATGTTTTATTAAAGGTACTAGAATCATTTAACATATAAATTTTATTCAATTACCTAAAAGAATTGGTTAATCATTGATCATCATGATGTTTTCACTCATTAAATACGATGTATAATTTATTCTTCATATCTAATATAGCATGAATCATGAGACTTGCATCATGGTATTATTTATTGAAGACTTGGATTAATTTCATCTTCATAGGGGATCCATTAATCCTCATTGTTGTTATGGGTATTATTTTATATTTAACACATCATAATAATTTGTCATTTATTCTCACTTGAATTCACGATCTTCATATATGGAATTAATGGTAATCCTAATATTAATATACATGACTTACCATTTAATTCATGAAGTAATAAACTATGTATGACTTACCTTTATCAATTAAATACCTGAAGGGTTTGATTATTCTTATTCAGACAACACGAACACCCATAACTTATATTTCATCCATGAATCAAAATCGAGGAGTTCAACCAACAAATGGCTTTTCATGGTGGTGTTATTTACTTAATTCCACATCTTCCCATCATCACTCAATTCTCATTCGTGTAAGAGCATATTTATTCATTCCTCAATAATTCAAAATTGTATATCCTATCTCTCATGAATGTAACAGATACTCTACTTTTCACCGCACATAGTAGATTTATCACTATTTAGGGTTGATTAATCAATTGATGTTGTATCTTGATTCATATAACCACTTATGTGAAAGTGTATTTGTTCTACATGTGGTTGATTTGAATTACTCATGTAATTGATCTTTACCTATGTTTATTGGTTCTAGATGTGTCATGTGGTTTCATTGAGTGTTTATATAGAGGAACGCCATGAGGAAGAATACAACGTCCCTTGGATTAATCAAATGGTGGGGATGAATTAATAAGATGATTGGTATTCTATCCATGTTTATAAAACACTAAATGGGTGGTGAAATTCCATTATCCTACATTGACAGTTTCATCACCTACATTCTCCCTTATATATCACAATTCTATATCAATCCTCTATAATAAATTAACTGGGTCTTATCCATAAAAATGAACTCATTTACCCAAAGTGATCACCACTATAAATACACCATGAACCTCCTACGCCCCATTTGTGGATGCTTAAGCATACCAATGTATGTATTTGTCTCACTTTCTTCCTTAGTTTGGAAATCTATCCTAGCTCTTATGTGGTGAGACATGCTCCCACATGTACGGTAGAGCTCGCACATTAGTTTTCTAGGGATGGCCATAATGTTTTTTACTGAAATATTAAAAAAAGAGTTAGTTGATTCTTTAAAATATAATTAAATTATATCTCAAAATAATTCTCATCAAGAAATATCTAAATATTTCTTGTCTATATCAAAACATTAATCATGGACTTCTAAATGTCCTCATCAATGTTATAGATCCATATGCATTCTTCAACACAATTGATCATAATTTAAGTGCATACCAGGTATAGTCGTATATACATGGATAATTTATCAATCCTAACATCCAAGGTCATTTTATAAATCCATAAAAATACTCCAAGTATCATCACCTCATCTTCATCCACTAAACACATATTAACTCATTGAAAATAAATGAAACACTTGGGCTCAACACTTTCTATTTTGAACTATAGGGACACTATTTTACCATTTTATGTTTATAGATTTACTGGGTATGTTAATCATGTTAATTGGTTGTGATAATTTTTTTTCTTACTTGGGTATGATCCTAATAATTTTATTTTGATGAAATAGTCTCCCCGAGATGATTTTAGTCACTCTCTACTAGTTAATAGGCTTTTGAATATAGGGAATCATGAATTAGGTCATATTTTTATACTTCTTAGGTTTTGTTATTGTAATACTATTCGGGTTATTAAAAAATGGTATCAAATCATTCTCTAATTTGGTAAAATAATTGTTAGTGGTAGAGACAGGTTTTTAGGACTCATGAGGTAGATCGAGAGAGTTCCTTGTCGACATGAAATCGGTTAAAACTAAAGCTTCCAAGGGACATCCATTGTTGGTACTAGAAACTCAAGTTTGATTTAGTTATTGGATTTGATCAATAATCCCAACATAGGATTGATGAGGCTTAGGATGAGTCATAAGGATTATTAGGGATTGAGTGAGTTATTTTTGAACCTTGATAATGGCATGCTTAGGGAATAATATACATGCTTATGGATGGTTTTTTACATGTTTCCACATTGATTGATTTTTTATCAAATATATTTCACCGGGTTATTAGAAAAATATATATTTTATGATATTGTTTATTTTATGATGACCATGATTATTTTTCTTCTCTGTAGAAATCATTTTTGGGATAGTTTTTTTGAGAGAAACTATTTTTAAAGATAAAAAATCATGTGGTTGAACATGGAATTCAATAAATATTTTCATTAGTTTGTTTTAATAGAAATTCCCCATGGGTATGGTGAATTTGAAATGATTGGGATTTTAATGATTTGAGAAAATATATGGAAAATAGTTTTTGAAATTAGATTTTAAAATGGTTTTAGAAATCAATGTTGTTTATAGGAAGGGGAGTAGTTTTTCTGGGGATTTTGGTTGTCGCTATTTTTAATGAAAGCCCTTACATGTCAAGGTGTATTTTGAAATATTATGTGAGTTTTTGGGTGTGTAAAATTATTTAGTCTTATTTCATAATAATTACCATGTACCTTTAGAAGCTAAACTAGTTTGATTTTATGATTTAGTTTAGAGTGACCTATAAGATAGAGTTTTATGTTTAGTTTGTGTGTTGTTATATTGGGAGCACATAAAGTGATTTTAGTGGGTTTCGACTAATATGTTTAAAAGATGAAAAAATGAAACGGGTTCATACATAGACTAATTCTTCTTGTTTTTGTGGTATATTGGGGTAACCTAGGTTCTTGACTTATGCATTCAGTGGGAATGTCATGGTTATTTTGAGAGATTCATGTGTTTCAGGAGTTTGTGATATATGTTGGTTATGGGTTTGAGTATCCAGAAGTAATTTTTTATTGGTTTAAAGGTATTGACTAGTTTATTTGTGTTTTGAAATGTGAATCCTATGGTTGGTATCACCATTACCTAGAATCATCCTTTTTGAGTTGTGTGAGAACCATATGATTTATGATGAATAAGTTTTCAAAGATTCAGTTAATTGGTATTAATTGGTGCAGTTGAGCACCATCTTGGATTATGGTGATTTTTATTCCATGATGGTGATCGAGTGTATGTTAGAAGGTTGCATACATTTATTATGTTCAGTGGAGTACATAATGTGGTATATGGAAATAATGTTTTTTCTATAAAGTTGATGATATTAATATTCTTATAACAGGGAGAATTAAATCAATTGTGGATGTAAAACACTCATGAAGGTGAGCATAATGGATGTAGTGGAATCAAATAGAAAATTTGATTAGAGACACATTAGTACTCATGGGTGGAGTATGATTATGGATCGATTTAGATGAGGACCCATCCATAAAATTATACTAAGTGGATGGTTCATAATTTTGTGTGGTAATGGATGATTATGTGATTCCTATTTAGATAAAATCATCATGATCAGGTGAGGTTGATCTGCGTAAGTTGGTGTGGTAGAGTGGTTTTGAGAAATTTTACCAAATCAGACCAACTTATGTTTTCAAGTGGAAATGGATGTGGTTAGTTAGAACCCATATCAAGATAATTTATATATAACTTAGAGTATAATTATTCAAGATAGATGATAGTGGTCATGGGTAGATTTTTGGGAATCTTTATTAGTTTGTATAATCGATTTTAATGAACAATATACATTAATGGTTGGATTTTCACAATGGAATCATGTTGGGTATTTAGAGAGAGGATGTGGTGTGTTAGTTCTGAATTTATGATAAATAGAGTTCAATATTTATGGTTTGTGGAAAATCAAATCTCACTAAGGATAAGAAACATATTGTTGGAGATTTTGTAACGTCATCTGTCATTACAGGTTGTGTGATTGATTGGAAATTTTATTTGGTTTTATTTTAGAGTGGGGTATTTTTATTTTGAATAGAGACTAAAATTAGAACATAATGTGTAATTAAATCTCTAGGATAAGCTATTGGACATGGATCAAGGCCTAAATAGTGTTTTAGGTTCTTGGGTAGACGTTACAATGAGGTCTAGGTGGCTCAGGTGTTGGTTTGGGCTGTAGAAACTAAACCCCACCATATCCTAAGGAATTATGGAATGGATAGTTTCATGAGAGTTTTTTAGACAATGATGAGGAACTATTTCATATAGGATGGTACTACACTGTGGAGGTTCTTATTAGGGAATCACCGTGCCACAATATAGGGTTGTTTTGTGTTGAGTTATTAGGAGGTAGGGGTATTGAGGTGGGTCCCTCTATGCATTTGTAGGTGTTTTCACCACATCATAGGGGAAACACCACATCATGTCCCTAATAGGAATGGTACATGGAATGAACCAGAGGGGAAACACTATAGTTGTACATACCAATTGGAAATAATCTTATCCTTTTTAGGGGTGGTTACATCATTGTCTATGGACCACATCATTGTGAGACCTAGAAAGGAGGATCCACGACATTAACATTATTGATCATGCCAGGACCAATCAGTAATGTTTTTGTAGTGTGATATTTGAAAATTTCAATGGGATCCTATTTTAAATTCTCTTCATGCTCCCATCATTTTGGTCAATTGAAAGAATAATGAAGTGTTCTCTTTAGATATCTACATCCAAAAAAAATTTCTCCCCTGGTTCTTGATCATTTTGAGGGGTTTCATCATATAGATTTATGGTAATACTGCTTCCATTATCCTCCTTATTCTATTCTATTTCCCCCATTTCAATTTTTCTCTCCTTGTTAGGGGTTGGGGATATGATTACACTAGATCATGGTAGACACATCACATATCATGTGGATTTCATGTGTGACATTTAGGGGAGGTCCTGTATAGAATTTTTCATTCTACCATTCATCATTTTGTTTTAGGTATGTTTCCTTTTGAGTATTTTAGGTTATTTAGAAAATTTGGATTAAATTGACCACTTCATCAAGGATATAAATTGGGGATTTTATGTTTATTTAGGCTGAGTGCATTCATAGAGTGGATCCAACCACATTTATTGTAGTATTAAGACAACAAGGTGGCCAATCGAGTTTGGAATCAGTTATGTTGATTAGAAATTTTGGTTTCAAATGATCATTTTACTATTTTAATAGTGTTTTTAGTCGATATTGTTGAGCAAGTATTGTTTTCAATAATACTCTATCTTTTTATGATGATTTTGATTCTCACAAATACCCTTGTTTGTTATTCAAATGATTTTACTTTGAGTATATTTTAGGAAGTTAATATTATTTGTTTCTCCATTTTGGATTAATATTAAAGTGTTTAATCAGCATGGAATATTTGTTAAAGTATTAAAAAATCATTTTAGCACATTAACGTGTTCTGGAAAGACTGTTCATTATTTATGTGTTCAGAAATCACTTTTGCATGTTCTGGAAACACTGTTCATACCCTACATTTGAAAGGAACCTTACGTTTGGGATATCAGAAATGTATGGAAGAAGAACCCTACGTTTGGAAGGAACCTTACGTTTGGGATATCAGAAAATTATAGAAGAAGAACCCTACATATGTTAGGAACCTTATGTTTGGATATCATAAAAGTATTTAAGAAGAACCCTACGTTAGTATGGAACGTTATGTTTGTTTCTCAAAAGTATGGTTCATCAACCTTACTTTTGTAAACAACCTTACATTTTATCAAAATGTATAGATCATGTACCTTACATTAAGAAGCTGATAAAATTGTGGATTATATAATTTACATTTGAATGTTGAATGGAAAATTATGGTTTATCAACTTTATGTTGTGAACCTTACGTTCAGAGAATGTATTCTATACAATTCAATCCTACGTTCGGCGTCGGAGATTCAAATACGACTTTAGTAACTAACAGTATTTATGAGGATTTTCAGGCTAATTTCAAGCCTGATTTTAAAACATATATTTGATTGATTCAAATATGTTTATTTGTGATTCAAAGGATCTATTTAAGAAGATCTTTTAATGCTGAATATTAATGAGAATTACTACTGTTATGTTATTCAAACTTTTGAATATCACAATTCTAAAAGAGACTTTTGTGGATCTAAATTTGAAAGGAAAACATTTATCTTTATTATATATATCTGTGTTGTTAAAAAAGTAAGATTGATCATTGTTAAAAATTTTTTAGAAGAACAAGCTATTGAGTTTTTCAAGACTATATTTTATAGATACATTCGAGTTTTACAGATCTGCCGTTACAAGGTACGATCAAACTCTGTTTTCTGAAGAAGAAGAAACACATTGAAGATTCATCATTTCTACATCGAAGTTCTATTATGAATTTACTATCTTTAGAGTTTCTAAAATTATTTCTATATCTATTATAACCATATCCGCTCAGAACTTCTTCTACCTGAAGATCATTCTTTCTGAAGATGACGATCTATCTATTATCAGTTGTGTGCTATTGTAACATTGACGAAAAGCTGGAAAGTATTTAAAGATAAATACTTTCTTTTAAGTAATCAGCTTATCTCGGTAAGTTGTGTATTTAGTTTTGTGTATGAACCATAATTTTCTTTTTTAGCCTTAACGTGTAATGGTTTCAACTTCCTGTACTCAGTTGTGGATGATTTGTTGATTTGAGGACCAGATAGTGAAAATCACCAAGCTCGTGGAGTATAGCATTGGTGGAGTGGACTAGGGGACTTCTATTCCCCAAACCACTATTTATCCTTACATTATTTAACTGTTTAGTTTCCTCTATATAAACAACCAGATAAATATAAAAGGACATACTAATTCCTCATCACAATTCGTGAAAAATTTGTAAAAAAACACATTTCACCCCCCTCTTGTGCATATTTGGTATAACCCAATCAAACAATTGGTATCAGAGGAGGAGCTTTTTTCAAATCTATAACAAGATGAATGTTTTTATATTATACAGAGCATAATGGATGATACATGAGAGGTTATGTCAATGGTTCGTGTTCCCTACTTCAATGGTGAAAATTATGGATGCTAGAAATATAGGATGATCATCTACTTAAAGAACCTTGGATACAACGTCTACTAAAAAAATTCTAACTCCATATGTGATTCCACAGAAACCTAAAACATGGAGTACTGATACAGAAGAAAAATACAACATAATGTAAAATCTATGAATGCTATCATCTGTGGCGTTGGACCAAATGAATTCAACAAAGTATCTCAGTGCCCAACAGATTATGAAATGTGGCAGATGATTACAGTTGCCTAGAAGGATCTGAAAATGTCCAAAAAAAGATGTATGACATTGCTAAATTGATATTTGACACATTCAGAATTCTTGAAGGAGAAATAATCACTCAGATGAATCGAAGTCTTACAAAAATTTTCAATAATATCATGGCCTTTGGTGATCCTGTCAAACAAGAAGATCAGATCCTGCAAGTTCTAAGAGTACTACCACCAAGATGGAATGGAATTTCGGCTGCCATTAGGAAATCATCACCAGTCAAAAATCATACAATGAGTGAGTTAATTGAACCTCTTATGATGTATGAGGATGAGATGGAAGATGAATAAAATGATCATAAAGTATTTATCAATAGAAAAAATACTACTTTGAAAGTAACATCTCAAAGGAAGATCAGGAAAAAGAAGAATGAAATCAATGTGAAATTATAGAATTTTGATTCATCAAATTTAGATGTGGAACTGGCTCAGCTAGCCAGAAAGTTCAGTAAATTCCACAGAAAGAAGAAGGGATTCATAAAATCCTTCAAAAATGATGAAAAATAACCAAGGGATGTTACACGCTATGAATGCAAAAAGATGGGTCACATTAGACCTGACTTTCCTTAATTAAAATGAGACAAGAAAAAGAAATTTTTCAAAAACAATGATTACGAGAAAAAAGACAAAAGAGAAATGAAAGCCACTTGGAGTGTTTCTGAAGACTCCAGTAAGACATCAATGTCTGACTCAGAAAAAGAAGAATCAAATCTGAAAGAAAATATGTGATTTATAATAGAATATCATGAGTTACAATCCCATTACACATCTGATTCAGATTCTAGTTTTAACTGTTCAAATGAAAAACTCACAACCTACTGTAATATGATAGAAGAGAAATATGATTCCCTATTTAAGAAACATAAATCACCAAAAAATATCCACACTTTTTTTAGGAAAAATAGACTCTCTACTAAAACAACATCAAGAGTTAATTAAAAAATATAATTCATCAAACTTATACTATATATCTAATGAAACTAAAATAAAAACACTGAAAACATAAGTAGAAACATAAAAAAGTACAACTCTTGTTTTTACACAAGGAGAAAATATACTAAATGAAATTCTTGGAAGAAATGTGATTAAAAAGAAAAGATATGGAATAGGAAGTAAAGGTGGAAAACCCAAACTGTATAAGAACTATTTTGTACCAATTATAAAAGGCAAAATTTAAAACTACTATGGAACAAAAGGTCACAAATCTAAAAAATGTTATTTAAGGAAACCAAAAATAAGTGGGATTGAGAAATCATTTGTTGCAAGCAGTTTATATGATTCTTTTGATTACAGAAAAAATAAGCAATTCTGGATTCCTTGATCTTTGTTAACTAACACTACTGGACCCAACCGAATATGGGTACCAAAAAAACCATTGTTTAAATGCCTTTGCAAGAAGTAGGTCACAGAAACAGAAAAGTTGTATGGTATATGGAAAGTGGTTTCTCTAGGCATATGAGTGGAAAATCATCAAATTTAAGAACACTAACTTAAAGGGATGAAGAATTATTTATATTTGGTGACAATTCCAAAGGTAGAATTATTGTCTTTAGAACTATTGGAGATCCATAAGTTATCTCAATTAATAAAGTACTCTATGTACAAGGATTGAAACACAACCTGATAAGTATCTCTCAACTCTATGATTATGGTTATTTTATTTATTTTTCTAACAACATTTGTTCTATTTTTAAAGATAAATTGCTTAAATTTAGAGCACCCAAAACTGATAATGTTTATAACCTGGACATAAATTCCTTGTGTAAACAAAAATTAAACTGCTTAACTACTAAGATAAATTAATCGTGGATATGGCACAGAAGACTTGAACATTGAAATATATATTCTTTACATAAGTTATCTAAGAAACAATTAGTTCCTAATTTTCATACTCTCAAATTTGAAGGTGATAGATTATGTGATTCATGTCAACTTGGAAAGCATCACAAATCATCCTTCAAATCTGTTAACAAAATTGATACATCAAAACCTCTAGAACTTATCCATATGAATTTCTTTAGACCTTCAAGAATGGCATGTTTGTCTAGTAAATTATATGTATATGTTTTAGTTGATGACTATTCCAGATTTACTTGGATTTAGTTTCTAAAATATATAAATTAATCTTTTACTATATTTGAATGTTTTTGCAAAGAAGATCAAAATGAAAAAGGTTTAAAAATAATTTCATTAAGAAGTGATCAGGGTAGAGAATTTGGGAATCTGGATTTTAATTATTTTTTCTCAAATATGGGTATTAAAAACACCTTCTCTATTCCAAGAACACCTCAACAAAATGGAATTGTTGAAAGAAGAAATAGGACTATTCAAGAAATGGCTCGGACTATGCTAAATGAATACAACATTCTGACTTCTTTCTAGGAAGAAGCTATAAGAACAACCTATTATATAATGAATAGTGTTTTAATCAGACCAATTTTTAAACAGACACCCTATGAACTCTAAAATAATAGAAAACCTAAAGTAAATTACTTTAAAGTATTTGGATTCAAGTTTTACACATTAAACACCAAGGAAAATCTTGGTAAGTTTGATCCAAAATCTAATGAAGAAATTTTCATAGGATATTATACTACTTCAAAAGCTTATAAGGGTTTTAATAAAAAGTCAAAGATTGTTGGAGAATCAGTTCATGTGAAATTTGATGAATCTGATTCCTTTGAGAAAAGGAATGAACAAATTGATGAATCTAACTCTAATGATAACATGAGACTTGAGGAATTGAAGGATGATATTGAAAAAGATATAAATAAAATTCAGTATAGTTAAGAAGAACATGAAATTGAATAACCTAATAGTGTACTACCTAGACTATCTAGAATCCTAAAAATTACCCTTTAGAAACTGTTATAGGATTCCTAGACATTAGAATAAAAACTAGAATAAATGTAGGGAATCGTGTTAAATTCTATGCATTTCTATCCTAATTAGAACTGAAGACATTAGAAGATTCCTTAGTTGATGAATGTTGGATGATTGAAATGCAAGAAGAACTAAACCAATTCAAGAGAATTGAATTTTAGAATTTAGTTGAAAGATCTCAGAACTATATAGTTATATGAACTAAATGAGTCTTTAGAAAAAAAAAGATGATCAATGAATAATAACTAGAAATAAATCAAGAATAGTAGCTAAATTATATAATCAGGAAGAAGGTATAGATTATGATGAGACCTTTTCACCAGTAGCTAGATTAGAAGCCATTAGAATACTTTTAGCATATGCATCTCATATTATCATTAAATTATTTCAGATGGATGTTAATTCTACCTTTTTAAATGGTTATTTATTAGAGGAAGTTTATGTTGAGAAACGTCCTAATTTTGAAAATTTTCAAAAACAAGATTCGGTTTTCAAACTTACTAAAGCTCTTTATGGCCTTAAACAAGCACCTAGATATTGGTATGGAAGATTGAGTTCTTTTATTTTGAAAAATGATTTTACTGCTGGGATGGAAGATCCATCATTATTTAAGAAAACTGTTAACTCTAATATTTTATTGGATCAAATTCATGTTGATGATGTAATTTTTGGTTCAATAAACAAAAAACATTGTCATGAGTTTTAAAATTTAATGCAAAAATGTTCTTGAAATGAGTATAATGGGAGAATTAAATTTCATTTTAGGAAATCAAATTTATCAAAAAGATTTTAGAAATGTTTTAAATCAAATAAAAAACATTACTGGTTAACTAAATAATTTTGGAATTGAAAACAGTAAGACATATACAACTTCTATGTGTACCAATATAATACTTGATCTGGATGAAACTAGAAAATCAGTTGAAGAAAAGTTATATAGAGGAATGATTGGTACTTTATTATATCATTCTTCTAGTAGTCCATATATAATGTATTTAATATGTCTTTGTGCTGGATTTCAGTCTGATCCTAAATAATCTCACTTCAGTTCTGTTAAAAGATTTTTCAGATATTTAAAAGGAACTGTTTTTCAGTCTCTTCTATATATAAAAACTTATGATTTTAATTTATCTACATATTTAGGTGCTGAATTTGGATGTTGTAGATTATATATAAAAAGAACCTTAGGGACTTGTCACTTTTTATAAAAATCAATAGTGTTATGGTCCAGTAAGAAAAAAACACTCAGTTTCCTTATCAACAGCCGAGGCGGAATATGTATCTGCACGTAGTTGTTGTGCACAAGGTTTGTGGATAAAAAACACTCTAATGGAATTTGGACTAAATTTTAATAATAAATCTATTTTATGTGATAATACAAGTGGTATAAATATTTCAAAAAACCCTATTAATCATTCTAGAACTAAGAATATTGATATTAGACATCATTTTCTAAGAGATTATGTTCTTAAAAAGGATATATCCTTAGAATTTGTAAGCACTGAAATTCATTTAGATGATCTTTTTACTAAAACACTTCCCACTGCATGTTTTGATTTTATTAAGGGGGAGATAGGTTAATTTATTTTTAAATGAAATTTTAATTTTAAATTAATTATTTAAATTTAAATTTTATTTGTTTTTATTATTTATTGTTTTTAGAATAATTTAAAATTTTCATCTGTTCTGCTTTAAATTTTTTCTGTGTACATTTTTACTTTTCAATATAATAATTACTATGTGCGTAATGACATAGGAATCAAGGATGTTAGAAACCATTTCAAATTCAAAACCCATTAATTTTATCAAAACCTTTGGAAACACAAAAAAACCCTTACCGCCTTCGTCTACCTTTGAAAAAACCTTTGAAACCCTAAAACATAGATCCTTCAGAACATTGAAATAGAAATGGCCAAGAAAAAGAGAATTGAGGAAGGAGAAGCTTGTAATGCCAAACATCAATGCAAGGCAGGAAGAAAAATTCTATAGGGAAAACTAATTGACCTGGAATTTCTATATCAAACAGATCTAATGCTCTGGAAAGCCCTCGCATTTCAAAATCTTAAGCAAACTTTCAATGGAGAAAATAAAGAGTTTCTATATGAGGTAGTTCTTTGTCACTTTTTCAAATCCATTTAGTTCAGTCTTGGAGATACAGAGGACACCATATTAATAAAAATTGATGATGAGGTTTTTTCAATTTCATCTATAGAAATAGCCAGAATCATAAACTTCCCTCATGAGGAAGTTCATCATTTTGATTTAATGCATATTACAGATGATGAACATAAGTAAGAGGACATTATGTCATTTTCATTTGGTTGTACAAGTTTAAGGAAAATGCTAGTAAAGGATCTGGAACTTGATCAGAATATTATTGTTAAATTTGGGAAAATAGGGATTTCACCTAGGATGTCAGAGATGGAGAATTTTTTATTTCATAACATGTATTTAATAGTTTTTCTTATGTGTGAAATCATGTTTAATTTTCCTAGATATTTGATAAGATATCTCAACTACTACTGTCAACCAGAGGCTAGAATGAACTTCTATCCCTATGGAAGGTTCATTAAAAAATTACTATTTAAATTCCATATGGTGATATTAATAGATTCCATAGAACGATTTCATTACAGCAATATTTTCAATGCTGGAACTCAAAGGAAGATTATCTAATTCTAGAGTTCTGTAAAAGGCAAGCTTATGCCTATTGGAGCTGTGGTAGACCAGGATTCGACTTAGGGGAGAAACCTACTAAATCTAAGGATGGAATGGATGAATGAAGAGTGAGTGATGTCTCAAAAACTTTAAGAAGGCTTAGATTTGAAGGGGTTGATCCACCTATTGATGAGGAAAGTCAATTACATTAGAGGATAAGACATCAAGTGGCACCAGCTGGTGAGGAGCCTGTTAAAGAAACTTTTGAAGCAACTGAAACTATTTTTAGCTGCATATTTATTAGAGAATCTGCAGTACAACAAGATGAACAACCAAAAGTTTCTCATTTTGAGGTGGCTTCTCAATTGGAAAAAGAAATTGTTCCTCCAACTATTGAAAATCCTAGAGATGTTCGAGTGGCTAGACCTAAATCTTCTCAAACTTTATAGTCTACTATGATTATTCAAGAGGAATTAGCTAAAGAGGAACATGTTTTAGAGGATCCGGCCATGCAGGAAATCAATGAAGAAGATGATTATGAGGAGCAAGAACCTATCCTAAAAGAGAACCCTTCTGAAATTCACAATGAAATTATTAATGAGGATTTTTCCGTGGATGAGTTAGGGAAGGCTCAAAGGAGAATATGTATAAAATCCAGTACAAAGAGGGGATGAATAGAAATCATATGCTGAATCTCTACCTTTAGCTCTGATAAAACTTGTGGAATATCAGACAGAGAATCAATCACAGGGTCCCTCTGATTCTGAAAATTATCATGTGGAAGAGATAGCCTGAAAATTTAATAAAGCATAAGATAAAGATTCAGTATTGAGAAGAGAATTAGAAAAGGAGAGATAGATGTTTGAGAACCTAAATGATAGTTCAGTTTCAAAACAAGAAGTGGAAGTTTTTATGAAAGAAATGTTAGCTAAATTATGAAAACTGAAATCTGAAATTGTAATGAAGTCAGATTTATTAGAATTCAAAATTTTCATAGAGCCACAGTTTTCAACTGTCAGGGACAGTCAAGAAGGTACCTTAGGTACTTCTCCTGATCTAATATAGAAATTTCAGACCATTACAATAGTAATGAGAAGTATGAATGACATATTGCAAGACATATAGTGTAACAATGCTCCATTATCTATTCTTCAGGATAATTAAAAGCATCTTATTGACCAGGTTACATCAGATGAACCAGGGGTGAGAGTTTTGTTGAATAGATTCGCAGAGAAAATCAATCATTTCATCGAGAAGGAAGAGAGGTTACATGAGTATTCAGAGTCAATTTTATTGAAGACATCCATATGACTCAGGATGGAAGCGATCTCATAGTCCAGTTAGGAAATGGGATGATGAAACGGTTGTGACTATAGATGTCAGAGCTCCATGAAGTCATTCAGAGGTACTGAAATCTATTTCCCAAACCATTTTATCCCAACCATGATTCTCATTATCTTTACTGTACTTGTAATTATATTTTCAATAAAATATACTTGCATCTCATTTTCATATGTTTTGATTTATTTTACTGTATTGTCTATGTTAGACTTCTAGTAATCCAGTTTCAAATATTGATAAATAGATTATCATAGAATTTACTTACATTCAAGTACAATACTAAAATGTGTTATATTCCTAATTCTATCATTCATTTTTTATCACAAAAAGGGGGAGAATTATTGATAAATACAACATTTTTTTATATATAAATCTTTTACTCAGAAAGAGAAAAGAACACAAAATTTTATTTTCTTTAATTATAAAAGAGGATATATTATTTTAATTTATAAAGGGGGAAGAAAATGTAATTTTTTGAATGTTTGTTTTTATGTAACTATGGATAATGTAAATTATGTTTCTTGTTAAAATGATTTTGTTAAAATTAAATATTGTTTTTATCTTTTCAAAATTCCAAATCTATATGAAACTAATTTTGTAAGCTTATTTAAATGGTTATTTCATGGTTTTTGTGATCATCAAAAAGGGTGATATTGTTGAGAAAGTGTTATTTTCAACAATACTCTATATTTTTATGATGATTTTGATGCTCACAAGTACCCTTGTTTGTTATTCTAATGATTTTACATTGAGTATGTTTCAGGAAATTAATATTGTTTATCTCTCTATTTTGGAATAATATTAAAGTGTTTATTCCATGTGGAATATTTGATAATGTATTAGAAAATTGTTTTAGTGCATTAACATGTTCTAGAAACCCTTTTCATTCCTTATGTGTTCATAAATCACTTTAGAATGTTGTGGAAACACTTTTCATAACCTACGTTTGGAAGGAACCATACATTTGGGATATCAAAAAAGTATAGAAAAAGAACCCTACGTTTGGAAGGAACCTTACGTTTGGGATATCAGAAAATAATGGAAGAAGAACCCTACATTTGGAAGGAACCTTACGTTTGGATATCAAAAAAGTATGGAAGAAAAACCCTACATTAGTATGGAATGTTATGTTTTTTTTCTCAAAAGTATGGTTCATCAACCTTACTTTTGTAAACAACTATACATTTTATCAAAAAGTATGGATCGTGTACCTTACATTTAGAAGCTGATAAAAATATGGATTAAATATGTTATATTTGAATGTTGAATAGAAAAGTACGGTTTATCAACCTAATGTTGTGAACCTTAAATTGTGAACCTTACGTTCAGAGAATGTATGCTATATAGTTCAACCCTACATTTTGTGTTGGAGATTCAAACACAACTTTACCGAGTAATGGTCTTTATGCAGATTATCAAGCTAATTTGAATCCATATTAAAATCCCGATTTTAATGTATGTCCTTGACTTGTTCAAAGCCATTTATTTTTATTCAAAGGATTGATTTAATAAGAGATTTTCATGATGTATATTAATGAGAATTATGACGACTCTGATATTCAAAATTTTGAATATCACAATTCGAAAGGCGATTATTGTGGATCTAAATTTGAAAGGAAAATTCTTGTATTTATTATATATATCTTTGTTATTAAAAAATAAATATGGATCATTGTGAAAAAAATCTATAAGAACAAGCTCTTGAGTTTTTCACGACTACAATTTATAGACACATTCGAATTTTACAGATCTGGTGTTACAAGGTATGATCAAAATTTGTTTTCTGAAGAATAAGAAACACGTTGAAGATTCATCATTTCTACATCAGTGATCTTTTGTGAATCCATTATTGTTAGAGTTTCTGAATTTATTTCATAATCTATTGCAACCAAATTGTCTCAGAACTAATTCTACCTGATGATCATTCTTTCTAAGGATGACAATCACTTTACTATCATTTGCATGTTATTGAAACTATGAAGAACAAAGGAAAAGTATTCAAAGATAAATACCATTTTTTGAGTTATCATCTTCTCACACTAAACTGTGTATTTGGTTCTGTGTATGAACCAGAAGGCTATGTTTTAGCCTTAACTTGTAAAGGTGTGAACTACCTATACTCAGTTGTGGACGGTCTATTGATAAGAAGACTAGATAGTTAAAATCACTAAGCTCATGGAGTAAAGCATTGGTGGAGTGGACTAGGGTCCTTCTATTCCCAGAACCACTATACATCCTTTCATTATTTTGTTATTTATTTTCTGTTACATAAACAACATGATAAAGATAAAAAGATAGACTCGTTCATCATCACTATTCGTGAAAAATTTGTAAAATACAAAATTCACCCCCCACATTTGTGTATTTATTATAACCTAATCATACAGGTATATAAACTAATAAACTCCTAGGAGGTAGGTATTATATTAGTATGTATTATAAATCAGTGGATAAGTTATGTGGCCTTTAATTTAATAATACTCCTTCTCAATTAGTGATTTTATGTATGTATGTGAATATTAGTATTATTTTTTTGCATGTTGCATGACTTTAGGGATCCCTCCATAGATTCAAATAGGCTGTCATTAGATTAATATTCCACATGGACCACATAAATTAAAAAATAGTTCAATGGTGGGTACATGATCAAATGAGTTCCAATGGATGTCTTTATGGGAATCTTAGTGTCATGATTAGGTTTTTAATGAGTAATAGTTTTTCCTTTTTTAGAATGGTTTTTTAATAATGGGTTTTATTTAAATAATAATTTCATAGTAAATGTGGTGATTTGTTAAATGATTTTTTAAATTATATTTGAAAAAAACATGAATTTTTTTCCAAAGAATGTTTTAATTGGATTTTGGCTACGGGTCAAGTATGAGTAATATGACATGTGAGCCCTTTTCAAAATTATTGGGGAAAGTGGATTTTTAACTCGGTTCTAATAGGAAATATAAAGATGTTGGGTTTTATTTTCATTACCCGGTTTGACTTTATATGGGAAACAAACTATTTTCTAAATGTTTTTTCTTAATGTTTTACATGATAGTGATCAAAATGTGGTATGTATTTATTTCATGATGATGAATGATTATGTGAATTTCTTGATGATGTTTTATTTTGGTATCAATTACCATGTTTGTTTAATGTAATATAGTTGACCCCTTATAGGGTAAAGACAATTCTAAAGGAACCTATCAGATGACCATATGGTTTGGTTAAGAATTAAGAGGGTTTTTTTATTTTTTTGAAAACTCAAGGTGGGTTAGTGAGTTTATACAGTAAAGTTAGATGGATATTGGATGTTCATGGATTGGTCTTGAGGGTCCAACACCTCATGTAATGAGCCAGTGATCTATGCGATGGGTTACATACCTATTTTTTGTTGCGTACATGCCCTAATTATGTTCTTGTTTCCTTTTGTTTATATATTGACAATAATGGTTGTGAAACCATCCTAGGTGAGAGGGTGGTGGATGTGGATAAAGGGACTCCTCTGAGTGTGACGTGATAATATAAGGTGTTATAAGACCCTACCTTGAGTTTGAAGGTAGTGGTCAGGATCTTCAGTGTCATATTTCCTTGAGTAAGAGGGTACTAGTAGGGACCACCCTATGTGAGAGGGTATTATTCTATTTATGGTCGTTAAACCCTACCATGAGGATCTGGTAGTTGTTCTAACTTGTTTGATATAGATGAGGTCTAGAATAAGGACTAACCCATGTGATATTATAGTGTCTAGGACATCTTATAGCACCTAAACAACATATTTAAGTATAGGTTTCGCTTGATGTGTGACCTACCTAGATTATTTGGGTAGTGTTATGGACATGGTAAGACATTATTCCCAACATATTTGTGTATAGGTTAAGGATTTTGGTTTGAGGGGACCGTCTCTTCTTTCCAACGTGGAGTTAAAATAGGTATTGTCAGGTGTTGTAGTTGCCTGGTTCACACATAATGACCAGACATGTATGCTAGTATGTGCATTGTGTGTTATGTTTCTATGTCAATGTATTTCATGATAATGAATGAGATATTTATATCATTATTTTAATCAAGAACTACATGATCATAAAAATAATTAGCATTATTGAGGCATTGAGCATTTCTATAGGTTTATTAGACTCACCCTTCCATATATACACAACACAGGATTCAATGTATGTTAGAAAAACCTTATGTATTATCTTAAGGAATAGGTACTATCTACATGGATATAGAAGCTGATTATTTTTCATGATGAAATTTGGGATACATGAGGTTCATTTTTATCCATTGTTCTACATTTATACGGGCAGTGTGTCATTGTTTTATTTATATATAATACATTCTTTACTATTTATATACTTCTAATATTTTTTTATGTATGACTAATCCTATATAGTTTTTCACAACATTATATTCTAGACTGATGGGGCCTTTTGGGATCCCTTTTATGTCAATATTTACTTTGGGGATGTCCATCATTAAGACAACCAATGCTGAATTTTTGGTAGATCCAGGCATAACCATTAGGTTTTTTAGTGGTTATAACACCCCTACAACTATTCTAATACATTAACACTAATTTTTAGCTTTTTGAATATGAGGATTCATGATTTATGTTATATTAATATGCCACTCATGTTTGATTTTGGGGATTTGGGTCAATATGTTATAGGAGCACAACCATCTAACAAAGAGGCAGCGATAATAAGCTCAACATTGGTTATTGGGTAGGGAGGCATAGAGGATAGATCAACATAGCCTAAAATGGGTGGAATTAGATGATGGAAAAATTTATTAGTTATGTTAGTGAATGTTTCCACCATGGGAAAACAAAAATAAGTGTGTAACCCTTTAAACTATCAAAAACATGCCAGTCCATATGAAAAACGAAGTGGGATTTTGAAATTTACAACAGTTTTTATGTGAAATATGTTTCTTATGGCATGGGAATGAAATAATTATTCCACACTTTTCTTCACCCTATTTCGTGGGTTGCATTCTAGTATACCACACCATTACTTTGATGCTTGTTACATGGTCCTAAAAAACCATGGGTTCTATGAGACTCATTACTATAGGATCAACTAGTTCACACTATGGTTGAGATTTGCAATATATTGGGAACTGAAGTAGTGCATGTGATTAAATTATAAATAACAAAATATTAATATCTTTATTTATGATACCATTCATTGAAACTTTTATGTTATTGGTTTATAAATATAAAACATATGACACTTTATTTAGGAATGTTTTTCATGCATAAGTTATTATACTTTTCAAAATAGCGATGTACATGGAATTTAACATAATGTTATTCCAATACAGAGGATGTCATGATGAAAAGATGTTTTATATAATATTTTTTCCATGGAGATAATGGAATGTAAGAGTAACTACATGGGAGGATCATTTCATAAGATTCCTTCTTTTTTATGCGTAAGTTTTTTTTATTTATGATTGTTTGAAAGAAATTATTTCACAGAGAGATAATGAGTAACATTATGACTTCATCATATGCATGTTCAGGGAGAGATTTGAGTTTCTAGAAGTGTTTTCACAATATCATTGGAGATCATGACCATGAAAACATGAGAAAATATGAGGAATAAAGGGGAGTTCCTAATGGATTTATTCACACCATGGTGGGATGGATCTCATGATCATGATAAGGATGAAGTAATGAGACAATGTTGTGACTAGAGTTTTACTTATAATGGGAAATGGTTCACATTGTGGTTTATTTTTGTCATGAAATATTGTAGAGTGGAAAGGAAGATACTGATATCTCTAATGATATGGAAGAATATATCATGGTATGGATTCATGAGGACGTTCTATGACCAGAAAAATATGGGGGAGTATGTTTTAGTGGAATACAATTTCCTACCATGATGAACACTTTATCTTCACGAGTTAGGTATCTATAATATATAGTTTGACTATCTTTTATCAATTTGATATTATTGAGGATATGTATTGGGGAGATAATTGAATTATGGCATGTGGATTTTTGAAGCTTAGAAACATAGATTTAGAGTTGAAGATGAAGTGGTATAAATAGTAGGGATATAATGAGATACATGTGGAGGTATTGTATCTATAAATTATGGTTGGGGAAGATAATTTGATAGTAATATATTGATTGAGATCATCATGTGATCTGTTATGGGTTTACTACTATTTCTTCTTGGGTCAATTTTTTATTTCATGGAATCTATTATGTATAAAAGGTGGGATTGATTTTTCATTTCCAAGAAATGTGATTAAGGTATATTATATCTATTGGAGTATTCGTTTTATGATTAATTCACACTGGGTTTATATATTCATTCGATTTTTCATATATTTTCTTTATCAATTTAGTATGAAATTTTTTTTAAGTGATGGAGTGTTATTTTAATTAATTTACTAGAACATGGCCTACTTTAACACTATTGGGTAGTTTAGGTATTATGTTTAAATTTGATTTTAGGATACAATTATAATTGTTTAACTAAAGAACATGAATATAATAAAAAGTTCATTTTTGAGTTGGAGAGTGATGAAAAAGTGAAAGTTATTACCTAGAACCAATTCTATCAACATATTGGTTAATTTATATAACACCATATGTTTTTAGTATTTCCATGTTTTTTTAATTTTTTTAAAGATCAATAGTAGTTTTGTTTTATGTTTGGGAAGTGTTGGAAGGGTGATTAGTGGATTAATGGGATTTTGGGTGTTTTGAGGAGTAAAATAGGAAGTTAAATCACCTTGATGATTAGTATTTTACAGTAGGATTTTTCTTATAGGAAATGTGGATGGAAAACACACCGTAGTGTTGTGCAAAGTGGCCCTATTGTAGGATGATTCATAGGTGGTGCTAGAGTTGTAGAAAATAACCTAGAAGGCCTCACCACATTTTGGTCCAAGGTGTGGTGGGTTAAAAATAGTGAATTATTTCTTCATTCTTCATGGAGGTTCATCCTAGGTGATATGAAATCAAAGTAATCACAACCATAATGGGCATCACCAAGACATGGTGCAAGTCGATAAGATTTTTTAAATTACTAATGAAACTTCTAATTCTCTAGGTGGGAGTTATGCACATTGAATATGAAGTATGTGTGATATTCATAGGGAGGGTTAAACTAATTTTTAACTTAAACTAATCCCTCATTCATCCTTTTCTTTATAGGTCACTTAAACCAGATGAACACACAAGTGATTTTAGGATGTTTATCATTATGTTGAAACATTTACACCTAGACCATGTTGTGTAATTGAAAATAAAGGTAGGTGGATTATATATTTATCTATATTCTCTAGAACATGAATACATGGGTTTCTAAATTCAATATTTCTACTTTTTATGGGAAACCTTAATGAATATACTAATGTAAACCCCTTCTTCATTTCGTGGATTTTAATAACAAATCATGGTGACTCCCTCAACATGTTTTATTCAATGAAAACAAGGAAAAAATATTTTCTTAATCAAATATTGAGTGTGATAATTTGGAATAAACTCGGTTGGAGTGATTTAATATTTTATATACAAGGGTGTTTTTTAGTTAAGACTTGGACCCCAATTCCAACTTGGGGAACATATGGGTACACCAATATGTGATGAATTGAGTCTCAAAGAAAATATTTTTTCTCATGAGTTAGGAATGTTAAAAATAAAGATACATTAATGGGTTTTTGAGTTATAAATTTCATGTTCTATTTAGGAATAATTATTTATATTATCTATTTTATTGGAACTTATGACAAAAATGCATTGAATTTTATTTTCTTATATATTATATATAATTGTGTGCTAAATTTTTCTTTTTCTAGTGGATTAAAAGGTATGTATTATGGATTACATACATGGCCGATATAATAACCCCATGAATATAAACCTTAGTGTATATTCATGTGCTATCTAATAAGATACTGGTAAGGGGAGGGTATCAAATTTCATAAGTGTGACTTTTTTATTCCCCTTCTATGGACATTATTGATAATAGATATTGGGATTTTGTCAATTTTTAGAATCTTGAGTGGTTCCACCCTGGTATATAGAGTCTTTCATGTCTTTGTATATGTGTTTTCCTATTTTTCATTATCTTTTTCTAGCAATATGATATTATTTTACTATTTTTTATATTTTTTTATTTGTTTCCTTTCACTGATCAAATAGCGTCCTGTTATTATTTTCACTTCTACCCTTTAATGGTTGTTTATTTTTAAGGGAAATCATATCCAAAAGAGTTATTTTTCCATCATTATTTATTTAAATCATTTTCTATATAGGTAAAATCACCTAAGGTTTGTGTAACATTGACCCTACTAAAGCGAATGGGGTTGGGTTAATATATTGAAAATGGTATTAGGTTGGTCAGTCTATTACTCTGGGGAAGGAACACCAAAATAATATCCATGGTAATCAATAGTATGCTAAATTTTTAGTGGGAATTAGAAGAAATGGGGAAGAATGTAACCTTTATATGAATTACTTTTCCCTAATATTTAATAATAGAATCATGTCTACTATTAGTTTTTTTCCCATGTAATTTTTGAAAAATATGCTAATAATTTTATTTTAGAATATACACAATTTGGTGGTGATAATAATTAATATATTACAAATGATTTATCTATTGTTAATGCTAGAAATTAAACTTCCAATAAGAATATTTATATTTCCAAATATCTAATTTCTAACAGAGCTAGACCAAAATAGCATATGGGTACAAAATAACTTACTTTATTGAACTTTTTTAGGGAAGGATTGATAAAAATGAAATAAAAAATGGTATATAAAAAATGGATATTCAAGAGTGATGCTTATTTTATTTTTATTTTTTAAATATGTTTCGAAATAAAAAACTACCAAATTTAATTCCATGAGGAATGAAAAAATTGGTTATTTTTAATGTAATTATTTTAACACATTTTTTTCAATTTATGGTATTAAATAAAAAATATGTAATCCTAGAACATCTCAAAATATTTTTTTAATAAGAGAAATTATACTTTATAAGAAATTTAAAAACCCATGTTAAATGAATATAAATTACCTACTCATTTTTATGTTAAAACTACTAATATTAAATTTCTATGAAATGAATAGAGTTCTAATAAGATCAAATTTATGAAAAAAATAATATTATTTATGGAATGGGAGAAAAAAAAATATTGAATAAAATGATAAGTATACAGATCCCCTAAAATACATATTTAATAAAATGATAATCAATATATATTGAAAAAAATTATATTCTAACTCATACAAAAATTATATTCTTCAAATACAATTTCTTATGTTTTATTATTAATGCTTTAGATGAAGGTTATATGATTAGAATAATTGTTTGATATATAGTGAATTTAATTTATTTTATCACACATCTAAACCTAAAACTGTAGAGGATGTGTTAATTGGTGAATTTTTAGTTTTACCTATCCATGAATAGATGACGTTTTATGAGGGAAATATAGTTTGTAAATAAGTAGATAGATCCCCTGAATATAAAATTATATAAACCAATTTTTTTGATATAATAAATATCATCAATATGTAATTTCTAGGAATAAATATAGTTTAATATCTCAATGTAATAATAACAATAAAAAAATACATTATATGGAAACCATTTCACTTTTCTCAAGGTTAGAATCCATTAGGGTAATAAATTATATTCTATCTTATACAAATTTCAATCTTTTCAAGTTGGATATTATGTTTTATATTTTAAATTGTTTTATTATGAATGATGTTTATGATAAAAAACCTATTTCTATTCAAAATAATCTTTTTTTATTTTTTTAAAACATACACAAGCATAATATGGGTTTAAAAAAGTACCTAAATTATAGTATCACAATATTAGTTCTTTTATTTTGTTAAATGGTATTTCTATAAGGATGGTATACCATTATTTTTTAAACAACATTTATTGGAAAATATTTTTCTAGATTTTATATATGATGACGATGTGATTATCAGTTAAAAAAGTAGAAGTTGTGAAATAAATTTTTTCAAATCATTAAATACAATTTTAAAATATTTCAGAATGAAATTAGAAATGTATTAAATAAAATTAAATATATGTAGAACCTACTGAAAAGTATACACCTAAAAACAATATATCATATTATACTACTATGAGTTATAATATAAATCATTACTTGAATGAATCTATGAAACCATTGGAAAACACATTATATTGAGGAATAATAGGGATCTTTTTACATCATACATTTAGTAGACTAAACATCTTTTTTTCAAAAATTATTTTTCATATATTTCAGGATATTCAATGGATCCCCATTTTAAAGATGCTAGAATAATTTTAATGTATCTTAAAGGATTTGTTTATTTTAGTTTTATATTTCATTATGTTAATATACAATATTATAATTAGTTCTAATATGTGTTGAATTTTCTTTTAGTATTGACATGGTGAGTTGTAGTATGTTAGATTTTTTATTTACCATGTTAGTCATTGTTTGAGGAATTGGATGCTCCAATAAAGGATAGATTAGAGCTATAAATTATGGAAAACTATGGTTAGAATTTATATTTAGTGATAATTTATGTAGTAATGATGGTGGATGTAAATAATCAATGACAAGGGAGTTTGAATTAAGAATAGTAAATTATAGATATTTAATGAATCATTTCAGAGCTCCCAACATTACATGTTAGATGGTGCTATGAATAAATTCATAAAAAACACATAAATACTTCTCTAGGATAATCTAGAGTCAAAATAGAGATATGTCTTACAAGTTTATTTAATACTAGTTTGACGTTCCATGGATTAGTTATATCACTAAGAGGGGTTTGGGTGAATCATTGATAACCTTTCAATGATTAATTCTTGAATAATCCTTGGTGACTGATTAATGTCTATATCCTCTCATTCGTTAACATCTCTCCCATTGCTATGTGGAAATGGATTAATAAAAAAATCACATGAGTAGTGTTACAAGGATTGGTCCCAAAGTGGGAACCAACTCCTTATTGGGTTTAATTATTATATTGAGACAAAAATTTCCCCTAATAAATATAAATGAGTATAATCATAATATATCTATATAAAATCATGACTAAAAGAAAGTGTAGTGGATGGATATCACCCGAAAATCCCAAATCACATTCTAAATAGTTATCTATACTATCTCCTAGTAGTGTGAGCTTTCTATAAAAAAGATATAGTAGTATCCTAAGAATTTTTCTACACTGTATCATGTTAGTTATTAAAATTGTCATTCAAAACCTTCAAAATAGTTCTTTTACTCATAATATCTCATTTTTTTTAGAAATTTGGCCTTTTTCTCGCACAATTCCATACATAATGATCATTTCTATGGATTCTTAGGATTGATCACTCCAACATCACTATGACATTTAATCACAGTGTCTCTTCAATCCATAGTTGTCTCAAAAATAATGATCATCAATAGATATGGTAGTGTTTATTCCTATCAGTCACCATCTATGATATGATGGTATTGTATGATTCCTCCTCCTGCTTCTCTAATTTGATACACAGTTTCAAACTCATATATGTAGTCAGCTTCCTCCATAGATACACATATGATCCCCTCCTTTACAAATATAATATAATGTTAATTTAATTTATTCTTATTTTATATTTCTTCTTTATATACTATTTTATATCCAGAGAATGTCCTGAATATTGTTTCCACAATTTAAATATAAACGATTATTTTTTTTAATGAAATTTTATCTTTACTTTCAAACTGATAAACATTTCATGTTTAAATTCTCAATAAAATATCTCAATTTTATTTAACAATAGTCTTAGGATATATTTTCAAATTCAATAAAAAATCTATGATTTTTAAACCACTTCTATATTTATATTCATGTTTATATGACAAAATTATTATTGTGTGGAATAATTTTACTTAGAACTAATCTCAATATTTTATTGATTTAATAGAATCTCCTTAAGATACTTATGATTTTTAAATCATTTAAAATAGATCAAAAAATCAAATTATTTATTTTTAGTATTTATAATATTTATTTTTGGAATACATTCTAAATTTATTATAATGTAAATGAAATTTATGTTCCTTTTGATTAATCTTATTGAGTTCCTAGATCAACCAATACCTATCCAATATGTTCTATTTTTTTCCACTTTATATGGTAATATAAACCTTAATAATTTATAAATAATCCTTTAAAAATTTATAGTGAACCACGTGAAGTACAAGGTTAAATTTATGATCATCTATCATATAATTTACAATGTTTGGAAACAACCTTATGATCATTTTTCATTGCAATTTCATCAATTCTATAAATTAATAACCTTATTATGTATCAAAATAAAACTTATAAATATCAAAATTTATTCTTATGTAGTTTTTTATTTTCCTTTCTTTGACACCTGGTTAAACCAAACGTTATTTGTGTCAACTATATGGTGTTCGTTACTTTGTAAATATCTATGAATTATACCCAAATAAAACCATGTAAAAATATCAAGACCATCCTTATGTAGCTATAAATTAACATTATGAAGTTTAACTTTATCAAATTAACTAAAATATATATACTCTAAGACTGATTAAACTCATCTCAAATCAATTTAGAGAGTTCTCAAAAAACTCAAATAAACATTAACCATCACCCAAAATATATTTATAACTTATCACATTAGAATTTAATCTAAATATACATTTTATAGTTTCTAGATAGTTTTATCAAGGTATTTATCCTTTAAATTTCAGGTGTTCAATATAAATTTATCTCGCTACTCAAAAACACTCTTAGAAATTGTCTTCGTAAGTATATTGACCTTGAATAATAACCTTACATTGAATCATTACAAAAATGTACCACAATCATATAATTTAAGGGAAAATAATTTGAATCTATCACTATAATAACCACATAAAAAATCTATATTATTAAACAATCATTATAAATTCCCCTTTCCTACATTTTCATAGATGACAACTACCTTTTCTCATTTATATATGAGCAACACCTCATCATTCTTTCAATATTTGTCGGGATATTATACATCACTCAAAATTTATCATTCACTGACATTATTTGTCACCATATATTGAAAAAAATACCACAATCATCTTAAACATTCTTAAACATCCACTTGGATTATTTAGTCTCCATCTTTGTATTGATTCAATACTTCGTCACATTATAATGTTAATAAACCTACCAAATTTGAATGAAAAATGAAAAGGAATATTTAAGGGATGAATCTCACACATATCATCCTTATTGTTTCCAAAAGTTTGGTATCACATATTAAATTTTTACTATTTAAAAAATAAACCATCTATATGTCTATGTAGGACACTATCTTTCTAGAAAATATACGTGTTTATGATTGAAACAAATTCCCTCCACAAATTTTCAAGCATGTGAAACCAATATCACACATCTCTTTTAGAAACTATTCAAATAAATTTCAGTAAATTTTATTACCTTCACTCATATTCAACATAAAAAAATTATACAAGTGTAGGAATATCTATACCTTTATTCAGATTAGCACATTTTCTTTATGAAAAAAATTTAGCATAATTAAAGAAAATATGGAAAATTGATATTTTCACACCTCAATTGCTATACAATTGAAATTTCAAGACTCACCTAAAATGATATGTTTCTACAACATTTCCCAAAATATCTCCCCCATAATGTATGTATTATAGAATATAATTTTCATGGAATTTAGAGTATTCCATAATGTATATCACTTCTTACTATATAATAGATACACCATTCATCCATCTACCCCCTTAATTTATCACCATAAATTACCTATAAATAATCACGAACAAAATATATTAGGGAATAAATTGTAAATTATTTATTACTAATTGAAACAATGTCCAAGAGTTTCCTCAAAAAAAATATCTTATATTTCTTTTAATCTTCAACACTTGAATAGCTTTCCATGCTTCTGTTTTTGAATTCTCTACCATCAATATTCATATATAGATTGATTGTATTTTTATTTTACATAATAAAATTTTGTATAAACTCCATATTATTTTGAGCCATAAAAGTAGATTCTTCATAAATTTCATTTTTCCTATTCTTTAAATTTTCAATATAATTTTTCATAATTACGAAATAATTTTTTAGTTATGTCCAATCTGATCATACCTCCCATATAATATATCATCAGCCCTTTGGTTATAAATTTTTCTATAACCAATCTTCTGTTTGTGATCTCTCTTGTATGTCATTTGTATAATATGTTTTTTGTTATTTCTTAACCATATATTTTATTATAACATCCTTGAATAGAGTGATTTGGTCTCATATTTCATTTATTTTTTTCTTAACTACCACAATACGAAATATTTTTATTAAGAGTGTTATCATGAAATATTTTGAATTATGACCTAGTTGGTCTCATATTCTATTGTTTTTTCTTGTCTATAAAATTCATTTTCTGTGTATTTTTTGAAATTATATACTATGATATTTTTCCTCTTAATAATTTTCCTTCTCAAAGATTTTCAAATTTTCATTCTATAATTTTCCTCCCTTTATTCATTCCAATTCCATGGTTGTGACATGTTATACATATAGTTGCAGAATATATGTGGAAACATCCAACAAAACCAATAATATCATCTAAATTGTTGTTTTTTATTATTTTTATTGGTATTTTACGGCAAACCTACTTCCTTCATTAGTCTATTATATATCCATTTTTCCTTCTATATTGGGGAAAATAATTTTATTACATTATCTCTATTTCTACATGATAAAAGAATGATATTTTCATGGTTTAACTTATCCTATAATATTCTAATTTTTTATTATAATTTATATGGAAAGATTATAATAGATCTATCTTCACTAAAATAATTTGAAACAAACATTACCTTCTTCTTTGGATTGCGGTTTATAGTAGATTTTGATGATTCATCCTGAATATATAGAAATTTATTAAAATATTCATTCATGATATTAATGGTGTTTTCGGATTTAATAATCCTTTATTGTGTTTCATTTAATCTTTCTTCCTTTTTATTCATTTTTTCATTAAAATATTTTATAATTTCTCATATTTTTTAGTGGTTACAATATGATTCTTGATATTTGGAATGAATTCATTCTCCTTCTCTTATACACTATCTTTCAATTTATCAATTAGCTTGATTTGTTTATTTATCTTAATGTTGTTATCGAGGCATTTTTTTAGTTTTAACTTCAAAATATATTCATTGTATATCCCTTCCTTTTATTCATAACCACTTTAAGTGTATTAATGCCTCTTAAATAGAGTTAAAAATGTTAAATGTTTTTTTATTAGTGCCATTGTCTTTTAACTTACTCTATATAGATGAGTCTTTATTTTCATCACTACTCATCATATTTCTTCTAAACTTTCTTGAAGACTTATTATTATTTACAATTCCACTATTTTTTCATATCTTATTTTTAATAAGACTTTGTTTTTATCCTCAATATCTGTTTCAGAATATCTTCTATTTTTTTAGTTAATTTCAATGTGATCAATTCCACCACAATTAAATTATTTAAGATGAGTAATATTATCTCTATTTCACTTGAACAATTTTTATGTTTTGGGGAATAAGATACATGTCATTCTAATTATCCTCACCTCCTTCTAAATTAATATATGAATATAAAAGATATCCATCCTTATTTTCATTGATATTATGTTCTCTTATTCATTAATTGTGGATGAAAAAGACATTTTCTATCTCTTCTTTTATTACTGCTTTATTTCCCTTTTCCTTAGAATTCAACCCAAGTTCCTCTTTTTTATCCTTATTTCTCTAACCATTCCAAATTTTTAAGCACACTTTATTTATTTACTCATCATATTTTTGATTCTAAAATGAATTCTTGATATTTATTTGGTAAAAATTGTTCCTTTCATAATAAGTATTTTATATTTTACCATATATAATTTCTCTTTGTAGTGTAGTTATCCATACCTAATCTTGGATAACCTCTAGAACATATCTACCACACACTTCTTCTAAATACAGAAATATATTTTGGGAGGATAGGTTCATTGTAGATATGTTAAATTCTTGTTTCCATTCAAAATTAATCCTCATTTTGTCCCCAAATTCTCCCTTGGATATTGTATCTTTTCTAGTAATGTCATATTCAATCATCAAGAATAAGTTTATATTTATATATTTTCAAATATTGTAAAAACATTAAATTGTGTTCACTTATTATAGATCCATATTTTTCTTGAATAATGTAATTTTTATCCTACTACATCTTAAACATCATTTGGGCTTGAGGGTAGTGATTTTATTTGCGTACATATTACTACATTTTGAGTTGAATATTTCCTATAATTTTTCTTGTTGAAAACCTCGTCATATTTTCTCTTGAAGCCTAAATTTTTATAAATGAAAAATATATTTTGATTCTGATTAGGTGTATCTTTACCTAGGTCTCTTAAATATTTCATCACCTTATATTGAAGAAGATTCTCCTTTCCCTACATAAGCTTTGGTGAAGTCTTAAACATTATTTTCTAACACATGCTAATGTATAGGACATATGACCTATTTCTCAAATAGATCACCCACTTTATAGAAATATTATCTTCCAGATTACTTTCCATATTTGGATTCTAAATTTTCTTAACATTATACAGTCTAATCTCCTTAATGTGAGATTATTTTGTATTTAAACATTTTTCATTTTCTTTATTTACCACTTTTATATCCTTTAAAACCATCTCTTTTTTTCATGACTTTTTTTATTTGTTTCCTAAAATATTCCAATGTTTATTTTAGATCCTGATCAAGTTCAATTTTTTCTACATCATCATAATTATGGGATACATCATATTCATTGTTGATATTTGTAAAGGGAGTGAATTCATTATCTGATTTCCAAGATGAGTCAACATTATCCTTTATACTCATAAAAGTTATTATTTTGATGTTTAAGTATTTTTTATTCTTATTATCCCTTGTCTAACTTTGGGGTAACTCTTCTTCCTCAAATAAGTTAGTCTATTCAACCTATTTCTTTGGAAAATATTTTTCTATGTGACCAATACCATTACAATTAAAATTTATTGGTAATTTATTACTATTGAATTTCCATTTTCCATTCTTGAATCTCTTTGGTAAGAGAGAAATAGTTTTTTTAATTCTTCCTCATACCAATAATTATCTAAATCACTTGGTTAATAAACTATTTATTCTATATCCTTTCATTTTCTAATGGATTCAAAATCCATATCATATCTACTATTCTTTTTAAAGACCAAATCCTTTATATAATTTTTTATGAAAGGAGAATATTATGTATCTCATGAAACATAAAGTCTTCTCTATATTTCAAGGTTGATATTTTTGAATATAAGCTATCTATAAAATTTCTCATCATATTTTTAACAATGATAGTATCATCAAGATTATCACCAAACCATCAAATATTTTTCACTATCTCATTTACCCTTGTGAAATTGATTTTAATGTTCTCATCATCATAAATTTTTAAATCATATATTCTACTCCTCTAATCATGAATATTTTATTTATTCACTTTGATGTTTCCTTCATAGGTACTCCTCAGTTTATCCAAGATTTTTTTAGCAATTTCAAGACCCATAATCATAGTATAAACCATTTATGATAATGAAATTATAATAACATTTTGAGACTTTACATCCATCAACATATTTATTAGGTCATCATGGTTCAAATAACCATAATTAAAAAAAATATTTAATCCAATTATGGTAGAATATTTAACTTCAAGGAAATGTGAATAGTAGATAGGAAATATTTTATTTCTCCATCTATGAAAGTTTTCACCATTAAATATTGTAAGTCATTGTCTATTTATATAATTGAGAATATATATTTCTCAATAAATTCTCTTATATCTCTAGAGGTATCCTACCTCTGATATCAACTATATAATCCAAGTAACAGATAGAAAAAAAGAGTGCGTGGGTGAATAAATAATCCATTTTTATGAATTCTTTTTAATTCAACCTATTGAACTTGTTTTATTTTTTAATCCACCCAATAATTTCTCACAAACTCATCTTATGTGAAATAATAATAGAAAAGAGATCAAAACATAGTACATGGTTCAGTAAGAATATCCAATTGCTTTCCACGTTTTTTATTTCCCCAAAATTAGATTCCTAAAAATATTTTATAACATCTTACAACTAGGGACCAATCAAATAAAATAGATTCCACTATGTTATCTCCACTTCCAGAGTGCATTGGACGATATATCTTTATTACTTAAATATGATTCAATAAGAATAAAACTTATTATTTTTAAGGAAATCCTACTCTATTATAAAATGTATAAGATGATTTTCATGAGTATATTTATTCAAGATATTTAACAATTTAAATTGGAATTTTGGTCTTGAAACTCAAAAAATATCATATGTAACCTATGTCTCCTTCTTCTTTTTGGAACATTTGGGTTCATAAATACTCCTTTTCTTCGGAGACTCCAAACATCAAACTATAAACACCCAATATTATCATATATAAATATAAAATTTTAATAGATTAATATTAAATACATAACATAACAATCCATGTTAGAATCATTTAGGTCTAGAGTCTTTGGAAATATGGACACATAGACAATTGGTATATAAATAATCTACATCATCTACCACTATGTTATTCATAACTAGGACCCTTCATAGAAATATCATATAAAATACCTTTCTTCATATCCTGAATAAATGAAACCTAATAAAAGGTGATATTATATTCTTAGTGTGGTTAAATAATGGATATATCAATATGAAATGAACACATGTCTATGATAACATGAGAATAACGTTTGAAAACCATACCCTTTATATCAGAGATCATAAACATGAGTCATGGCACAAATATTGTCAATTCAAAAGACATGAATCATAATGGAATAAAATAACATGATTCGTGAGAGCATAACATTTAATAATACATAGATTTGTGGAATATGCACTTGTATATAAAATTTTATATCAAGGCTATCCACAAAGACATTCATAACATTTTAGGCTACGTATAATGACTTTTATACCTGCATTAGTCTTGGGATAACCTCTCATGTACCCTATTATGTATTAGCATAACATCCCTTGTGACCCCTTTTAGTCATGGTATAACCTACCTTATACCATTTGATGTCATATAACAGAAATCATTACCCAATTCATTTATGTTAGATATAGGTCCCAATTTTCTTTATTATAACGTAACCACCATCTTTGGTTATAACATAACCACCATCATTGGTTATAATGTAACCCACATAAACTAATGAAAAGAATATATTTGTGTGTAAAAAAAGAACATAAAACATATACCATATCAAAATCCATGAAAATAAATGTAATTAATATACATTTCATCATGTCATCATTGCATAACACACGAAAAAATAAGTAGGTTTCATAAGCTTTTTATCACAGTATAACCCGTGGAATAGAAATGAGTTTCATAAAGATCTTATCATCACAAACATAAAAAAATAATACAAATATTATGAATTATATCCTTGGATCGTATACCCAATAATTCAAAAGAAACATTTAAGGATTCCATTTTAGAAGGAAAAATATATTGAAGACACTTGGGACATTTCTTGAGGAAAATACTTTTTCTTTAAAATTCACTTTTTAAAAGTAAAAACATCATTAAACATTTTTAAAATAATTTTCTTTGAAAATAAACTGCTAAAATTATAAGTTAATCTTTAAAAAAATTAGTTTTTCATGAAGTTTTAAAATATCATTCATTTCGTACTTGTTAAAACAAGAATCCTTTCACATTTTCATTAAAATCTGAATGGGTATTATTTGGAAAATGGCATAAAGATTCCTTTCAAAAAATTGTAAAAAGTAAACAATGGGTGGAAATTTATTTAATAATTCATTTTTAGAATTTAAAAAAAATGAAAAAATTGATCTATTTTTTTATAGAACATGGCTTTGGAAGAAAAATGGGGTTTTGACTGAAGAGATAAATAAAGGCTATCATTTTAAAGAACATTATTTATAACTCTTGAGTAAATAATGAGAGAAAAATGAAGGTAAAAATTATTTTATCATGAAATATACATATTATAATAAAATTCATGTTTTTCTTGAGATAGGGTTTACAATATTTCATCATCATAAGCACAAACTTAAACAATTCTAATAAACAATCAGATCGTATCATATACCCCCTACTACTTTGGCAAAACTGAATTCTAAGACACGTGAAAGAGAGATAATCAAATTGAATTGTTAATAATAATAACTATAGGTGAATAATCCTAAAATAAATTCATGGTAAGTATATAAATGACATAAAATAAATAGGTGGTGAATATGGAATATGTCTCATAGAAGTAAAAAGTGAGAAGAAAATCCCTTACCTTAGGTCTCAACATTCTTCATACAAATTTAGAAATGCTATATAATAAATATAAGTATATTATAAATATATTAATAAACTATGATAATATATATCATATCATAGAGTGTTTAATTATTACCTTTTATTACCCTAATAATAATAATTCCATGTTAAACTCACATTCTAGGCTAGAACTGCTTTGTTTGTCCATGTATGTTTTGATTTTTTATTTATCTTTATATTAATTTTATCATGGTTTCATAATATACAGAATGTTAAATATGTTATAAATATCATATATATTTAGGATAAATGTATTTTTAGTTTTCTATTAAATTTATAGATAGAAAATGATATACATTGTTCATGGAGATGGTCGGTTGTACATATGAATTAACGATGTTTCCATTTTCTCAATGGATTGAATGAATGAAAAGTAAGTAGTATATTAAAATTAAAAAAATATTTTTTGTTTCATATATATCATATATTTTTATTCATCCAATCATTATTATCATTCATGTAAAGTGTGAACAAATCACATCGCATCATGAGCCGACGGTCCGCCATACACACAAACAAAATCATCATATTCCATAATAATAGAAAGTAAAGAGTAAAATGTGATATAATGATAATGGAAGAATAATAATTTCATAAATACCATATATAAATAGAATATACATCATTATATCCATATTTTATGGGTGGTTATGGAAAACAAATAACATTGGTTCATAAGATTGTAGTCCACCATACAAATGAATGATGATTCTCTACCACATTTGATGAAATATGAGAACTATTTATGTTATCAAATTAATATAATAAAATATAAATATATGTAGTATACTTAGTTTATTATATCATAAATTTTTAACAAAAAATTATGGTGTTGGAGGAATAAATAAAATAAAATAGCCGCTTAGGTATATTACCTATTATTCCGACAACTTCTTTTGGTGTACACTAAAAGGAATCATAAGTCATATTTTTGACCCAATAAAAGGATTCTAGGATGTGATTATAGAATTAATAAATGTATTTGGGTAGTTATTGGTTCAAAAAATATATTTTTGAATCATAAATAGAAGAGGATAGGGGTGGCCTTTTATAAGTGAGTTGACTGGAACACTTGTAATTTTTGAAAAGGAAAAGGTTTACCCATGTTTTTCACATAAGAAAAGGCACAAAAATGGACAATTATAGATAATAGAAGATATAAGTTCTAAATATGGACATAAAATTTATTTTGGAAAAGTTTTGGGTCATTTTCAACCCATATCGTTTTTGTTTAACCCCCGAAAAAACCCATTTTTACCTAAACCGTGGTAAATTATTTTTTACTAATTTTAATAGTCATTATGGTAAAAAAATTAATTTAACCATATTAGATAAAAATATTATTGTGATTAAATTTTTGGAATACATTTTCTCAAAATTTATTCATATAACTTTCAAAATTGAATTTAAAATTGAACCTGTAGATGTGACTAGAAAGTGGTTTTCCAAAGAGAAAATGATCAAAAGTTTAAAATATTTTATATGAAAATTAAATATGAAAAATATTCCAACATTATAAATATTATTATTAGATATATAATATATTTAAAAAAACTAGTTTAAAACAAAAAAGTATCCTTATAGATTCTTTAAAGATAAAGGTAGTTTTCAATAAAAACCAATATTTTTCACTACTCAATAAAAAATTAATCTTTTCATAAAAATACAAAAAATTAAACCTAGTATAATTTTGATGTGATGATTTAAAAATTAAATTTTATTTAATAAAATTTAATTTCCAAAGGTATGAAAAATTAAATTTATTACTGTTCTGAAAAACAAATAAAAACCATTTTTTGAGAAAATAGTATTTTTGAAAATTAATTACCTTTTTATCAATATGTTTTTTATATAAAATTTTTACAAATAATATTTAAAATGGGTTTATTACTATTAATTATTCTTATTTTAGCATGTAATTTCCTGAAATTTTCGTGTAATTTTTTTAAAAATTATATGGAATTATTTCGAGACCAGGCATCGAGACGGAACATGATTCCAAGGCCTGGGGTTCCTAGAATGTAATTTTGAACATTTCATTAGTGAACTTAAGTAAATGTGTGACCATGTTTTTCTAAATTTCGAACTAGTGGTTGGATCAAAAATACAAGGGCACCGTTGAACTCAGAATGTCGGGATTCCCCTAGAATGTACTTAACTTCAATTGTAAAGGGTCGTACGAAAAAGTTAATTTTTGGACCTTTCAGAAAATAATAAAATTACTTAAGAAAAGTTATTTTATTTTCTATCACATCATTGAGCGGAAGATGGTAGCACTTCAGTGTGGTGAAGAGGTGATGATGTGTCACATTAAATGTGTATAATTAATGGAGTATTGTTCAAGCATAATCGCTACGTAGTTTCATAAACGAAACAGTGTAACGACACAATGTCGTAGTGTAACAGAAACATTTCAACATGTTTATTATTATTAATCTAGCACGTTGGAGATTTGAGAATTGAACATAAGGGAATCTCTGATGAAACTAATGTAGAATTCCTCTCCAACAAAGAACAATGAACACTGGAGAAACCCTTGCCGACACCAAACGCTAGAGGATTAGAGCACGACGAAAAATCTCATGAAGAAGTAGATTAGATATGTGAATTGACGAATGGTGAAGAATGATAGCAGATCAGGGGTCAACAACCAATTGGGTAATCTTCCGTAGCCTAAGACAGATCCAAATCAAGTTAGGGATTTTTTTTGTGCATGAATTACCCATTATTTATTCTAAAATTACAAACATGTGTTAACCCATGAATATGTTGATCTACGGATCAGGTGATCTTGTAGGGGTGGTTTCCTTGGGGTTTTGTACGGGTATTGTTGATATCTTGACATGACTATGATCCCAAACCTCCTTTATCTCAAAATTATATTTTAGAGGGCATGGGATGACATTAACAAGACACAATCCCCTCTTCCTTGTGTGTTCTTTATGGATGAATTCTCGAAATGGATGCTAGGGAAGTTCGAGGCTATCACAGTGAAGGTGGTAGCCCAACATTCTCGTAGGCGTAGATGGTTTGCGAAACAGACCACCAACGTGACTCCGGTGGCCCACAGAAGGAAATTCTAGTGCATCAACGTCGGCGGAATCCACAGGTAGAGGGAGGGGACGCGCCTATAAGTGGATACAAGTGAAGGGAGGTGGCTTACCCGTCGGTGTGCCGTCACAGCAGAAAGCCACGACCAGCTTGCTGCGGTAACGTGGAGACGCGACGCCAATCAGTGCCATGTGGAGGGGGAAACCCGCTTCTGGACAACTCAGACATGATGGATACATGTGGTCCGTTGACCATGTGCAGGAGGAATGTTCGGATGGTAGTGGTGACATGGAGATGTGGCACCAACCGGTGCCGCATGGAGGGGGTGGCCAATGTTTGGGATGCTCGGATGCGCTGCAAGCACGCGGTCTGTTGACCACATGTGGGAGGAATGTTCAGCCACCTGACAGCCATGATGGATGAAATGGATGTAGAAATGTCATGCCCCGATGGATGGAACCTATCTGCTACGTGGACCGATTGACCTTAGGCAGCACCGCCAGCTGGCGCCGCCGGATGACCAACCTGGACGCGGCTAAGCCGCTTCCGGGCTAGAGAAGCTGACCCTCCTCTACATTCCAGACCCACCCTAGTGGATAGGAACCATGATGGTGGGATAGACCTTCCCTACTGAGCCAGACCCAGTCAGGACCTTATCGGGTCAGTCTGATCAGGTCGGGCCGGACCCTGACCCAACAGGCATGAGTTTCACTAAAACTCATGTACCTTGCGAACTGGGCGTCTAATTGATGCGTTGTCTGCGGAATAAGGACCCTTGAGACAAGAAGTTACTTCTGAGATAATATACGTGAGTGTTCGAGGAGTTTTTCATATGGAAGGGTTGGATTGGACTCGAATCCAACCAGCCACTTTTTACAAAAATGCCCATCTCTTACAGACCGGGTGTCTGTTCGACGCCTCGTCTGTTGCGTTGGTACCCTTACAAAAAGATGGTCCTTTGCGTTACTCTATGTGAGAATTCATAGAGGTTGAGGTATGACCGATTTTTTGAGGAGGAGATCCTCCCGGAATCATGCGTGCTAAGTGCGGGAATCCAGTAGCAGGCTGTAACGTGAAGAATGAAGAGAGACCCTTCATGGATCAGCAATGGAGTAACCCTTCATAGATCAGTATAAGAGAGACCCTACATGGATTACCATTAGATAGACCCTCCATGGATCAGCATGAGAGAGACCCTACATGGATTAGTAGTAGGGAAACCCTTCGTGGATCAGTAGTAGTATGACCCGACGTGGATCAGCCGTAGAGAAACCCGTCGTGGATCTGCAACAGAGCGACCCTTCGTGGATAAGTAGCAAAGTGAATCATAATAGATCAGAAATAGATCATCTTAATAGAATAATATTCTATATATTTACAAATAATAATCTATACTTCCGTACTTAAGTTATAACTGGTGTGAGTTATCTTTTACTTTGTACTGTGTTTTTGAGATCTTTCTTGGTAGTGTTTTGCTTTGTGGAAATCTGAGAGACGATCGGGGGTCTTGGGATCCCTACAGAGTATTTTTATACTCACCCCTACACAGGATTTGACCACACCTGTTTTGACTTTTTTAGACAATGGACATCTTTAACTGGGACTTTGGGAGCCAGGGCTAGACGGTTCATGGAGGTGGAGAGATAGAACTGCGGTGCTACAGTGAAATCTACCTGGGAGTTGTACCTACAATTTAGGTAGGATCCTTGGTGGAAAACCTCTATATATTTCACTTCCTTTGTTGTAATTTGTTTTCTGTTGAGATTGTATTTTGGACCCTTATTCTTTCTATAGTTCCTGTACTTGTTGTTAGTTCTAGTCCCCGCTTAATTTTCCATAGTATGAGTTGTGTGTGTGTGTACAGGTTGTAATTAAATTCCTTCCCTTTTTGGTATATGCATTTTTGGTACAAGTTGTGAGCCCCTATCCTATGGAAGGTGGTCTTGGGATAGTCACAACATGGTCCCCAGGGGACAGGTCATGAAAAAGTGGTATTAGAGAACGTTTGATTCTACCAGAAGAACTAAGAGACTGTATTTTCGATGGGGGAAATAGTGTTAGGTTTCTTGAGTTTGGATCTCATTATGTAGAGTCTAGTGTTGGTGTTGCGGCGAACGTATCCATACACTAGGACCCTGAATTCTATTTTACAACATAGTACATGAAAACAATGGTTTCATGTGTTTTGGAAGTGTTTTTCTCTTGATGTCTTTTGAGTCAACTCACCAGGTATAACTTATTGTCTGTGGCATATCTTTTTCCCTAAAGGATACCTTCATGAAGACAGCCATCCTGGATTCCAGTGATGAATCACAATGGTGGCCAACCAAATTATGAGGCATAAGTGCAGGGACCACATACAGAGATAGAAACTTCGGGTGGGGTACTAGTAGCGCCACCACCCATAGAGTAGTAGTTGCTACCAACACCATAAGCGGACAATGCATGCTAGCTGGGCACACTGCATGATTTCCAGAGATAGAGGCCGTTGAGGTTTCAAGGAGAGAAATATCCTAAGGAATCTAAGGATTGGTTGGAGGTAGTTACACAAATTTTTTTCTAGTTGAGACTCATACAGACCAGATGGTGGTCCTAGATGCTAGCCTTTTTCAGGGCACAGAAGGGAGATAGTGGAGCTTGATGATCCTAACACAAGAGTAGGATACACTTTCCTGGTTGACTTTGAGAGCCACTTTAGGACGGAGTTCTTATCAGAGACACTACGCTCAGTGCGTATTCAGGAGATACTGCACCTACAACAGGGTAGCCTGACAGTGGTCCAGTACTCAGTGAGGTTTACCGACCTCTCCCACTACTCCACCAACATGGTATGAGACCCTTTCTTTAGGACTCAGACCTTTGAGCAGGGACTCC
Source organism: Viscum album (assembly GCA_963277665.1). NCBI lineage: Eukaryota > Viridiplantae > Streptophyta > Magnoliopsida > Santalales > Viscaceae > Viscum > Viscum album. The sequence continues at coordinate 230,325,195 of OY728146.1, forward strand.
GAAGGGTGATCAAGACGTCGATGAATTCGATCAGCATCATGATACATGATGGAGTGATAGAGTGATCTCTACTAGTAGGGAGATTCCTAGCCGAGCGGGCACCGCCGGTGAGAGCCACCACTGGATGACACGTGGCTGAGTTGTCTACAAAAGGCAGTAGGAAGATAGAGAAGAGGCTAAAATGGTCTAGAGCATTTGGGGGATGTCCCCAGGACGTAGGGTTGGAGGTGCAGAGCTTTCAAGGAAGATGAGGTCTACTAGGGGATAGATATTTTTTACTCCTGGGGTGGGTAGGGACACATGGATCATGACTGTCCGACCCTCCACACAAATGATCAGTAAAGGGTTGAGGGACTGCCAACTCATTACAGAGGTTCGAGCGAGGAGGTATGTAGGAAGGCAGATGTGGGAGGGGAGCAAGCCGAGTGGCAGGTGGTGGGAAAACGTTTATGGTACTACCTCCACCACCACCATCTCAGGGATCCAACAGACAGGGGAGAGGCCAAATTCAGGAGATTAAGGCCTACGACCACGGTTCTCAAGATATGATTAGAGGTTTGATATGTGTCTTCTCCCCCATAGTTGTAGTTCTTATAGACACATGTGAAAGTCTCTCCTTCCTTTCCATGGACCTCATTCATGGATCATAGATTCTGGTGGAGTCGTTGGCTCATTCATTAGGATTTTAGAATCTTATGGGAGGGGATTCTACGATTAAAAACTAGTTTTAGAAGTGTGAGATTACTCTAGGAGGCGAGAGCTTCGTCTAGGATCTCTTAGTTGTAGCGTCACAGCCTTACGACATCATTTTAGGTATGGACTGGTTATCCATAGTCCATGTTCAAATCAACAGTTTTAGGTTCAAAGTGCGGGGTGTCCATGAGGATGGGACCAGGTTTTCCTTCACTGGTGATAAGGGAATCTTTCTAGAACAGGATGGACTTTCTTGGAGGAGGGTTCAACTGATCCCTCACCAGTTTTCTAGACTCACCGTCATTGTGGTGGAAGAGCGGAGTCAAGGATTACCTATAGTGGTGAAAGAGTATGTTGATGTCTTTCTAGAATATGTCCCATGTCTACCTCCTCATAGAGAGGTAGACATCTACATTGACTTGTACCTAGGGATGACACTAATATATACACCTGCATATAGGACGGCTCTTGTAGAGCCCTAGAAACTGAGAGTATAGTTAGGGGACTTACAGAGGAATGGGTTTATAAGACCCAGTGTTTCTCCATTGGTAGACCTGTTGTTATTTTCTAAGAAGGAAAATGGGAGATTGAGGCTATGCGTGGACTTCTATCACCTGAAAAAGGTGACTGTAAAGAACAAGTATCCACTACCAAGGATTGATGACCTATTCGATCAGCTGAAGGGAGCGAGGTGGTTCTCGAAGATCTACCTCATATCAGGCTATCATCAGCTTTGGGTATGGGATTAGGACATACTGAAGATAACCTTTAGATGCCAGTACAACTACTATGTGTTTTTGGTGATACATTTTTGCATGACCAATGCCCCAATTGTGTTCATGGGACTCATGAAAAGGATTTTTCAGCTTTACCTTGATTTTTTCATGGTAGTCTTCATTGATGGCCTCTTGGTATAATCGACGTCTAAGAAGAGGCATTCAACACACCTGTGGATACTCCTGGATAAACTCCAATAGAAATAGATTTATGATATTCTAAGTGCTAGTTATGAATTCAGGAGGTCAAATTTCTAGGACACATCATCTTGGAGGCTGGAGTTGTAGTGGATCTGAAAAAGATAGAGGCAGTGCTTGCTTGGGAGCCACCCAGGAGCGTGAATGTGGTGTGGAGTTTCCTGGGGTTGTTTGAGTACTACCATAGGTTCTTACCTGACTTTTCTAGAGTAGTATCACCCTTTTCAGCTTTGAAAAATAAGGGACAACCCTTCGTATAGATGGAGAGGTTCCATCAATGTTTCTAGGAGCTGAGGTGGAGACTAACGAGTGCCCCCATCATGATACTACAAAAAGAGGGACATGGGTGTGTAGTCTTTATGATGAATTAGGGACCATACTGGGTTGTGTACTGATGTAGGAGAGAGTAGTGATCACAAACGACTAATGGATGATAAGGAAGCATGAGAAGAACTACAAAACTCATGACCTGGAGTTAGAAGTAGTGGTCTTTTCCTTAAAGATTTGGCAGCACTACTTGGTGGGTGAATGGTTTTTCATCTATTCTCACCACAAAATTCAATGGTATATATTTTTAAACTAGGACCTAGACATGAGACAATATAAATGGTTGGAGTTCCTCCAAGACTACAAATTTGAGATAGTTTATACTCTTATGAAGGGGAATGTGGTGGATGACGTGCTAAGTAGGAGATCTAGTTTGCAGCTATTGAGTGAGGTTATGGAGAATCTAGAAGAAAGGCAAATATCCTTCCTGGATGATGATGGAGCAACTTACCTCTAATATACGATTGTAATTCCCCCACTCCTTCAGCGATTTAGGTAGGTATAGGTTGTGGATGTTGACTTCAAGGTATGATGTGCTCAGATATCCTCAGTACAGGCTCCTGATGGATTTTTTATATGTGGGGACCATGTCATCCCTTTCAGAGGACACACCTTGGTACCAGTGATGTTACTGGAGGAGGTGTTGAGGGAGTTCCATACATCCCCTTTGGTGGAACATCCTGGGGTGGTGAAGATGTACTAGGACCTACAACATTAGTACTAGGGCACAATGATGGAGAAAGCAGAGGTAGATTTCGTTTCATGATGCATCACTTGTCAGCATGTGAAGGTCGCCCCTTAGGTCCCAGAAATCTTTCCACAACCACTTGAGGTACCAAAATGGATGTGGGATGGTATCTCTATGGACGTTGTGACAGGGTTACCATGCATGTCATGGGGACATGATTCTATCTGGGTGATCATTGACCAAGTCACCATGTCGGCTCACTTCCTACCCATCTGGGAGTAGGGATCAGTAGAGGTCTAGGGGAGCCTCTACATCCAGGAGATATTAAAGATTCATGGGGGACTTTAATGGTCATCTCAAACTATTATGGATGCTTTACATCCCAGTTATAGAAGGCATTGCAGGAGATTTTCAGGACTCAGCTATGATTGAGCACAACGTTTCACCCCTAGAAAGATGATTAGATGAATTGGACCATACAGGCCACGGAAGGCATGATTCATGCTTGTGTCCTAGATTTTGATCATAGTTGGGAGGACCACTTACCATTGGTGGAGTTTCATACAACAATAGATATCACTCCACCATTGGCATGGCACCATTTTAGGCCTTCAATGGGCTGCCATGAAGATCACCTCTATACTGGACTGACCAAGGGGAGTCAAAACTCTTGGGTCCAGAGTTGGTATGGGCTACCACTAAGAAGGTGCAATTCATCGATGAGGCGATGAGAACTATAAAGAGTTTTTAAAGTTTTATGATTATATGAGATGTAGAACCTTGGATTTCATGTAGGGAGACCTTGTTTTCCTTCAGGTATCACCCCAATGAGGATTGGAAAGAATTGGCCAGGGCAGCAAGTTATCTCTGACACTCATCGAACCTTTCCAAATTTTCAGCAGAGTTGGTGAGGTGGCATACTGCCTAGCTCTTCCCCCACAGATGAACTAGTTTCATGATGTTTTTAACATGTTGCAGCTGAAGAGGTATGTATGTGATCCATCGAACGTCATCAACTATGGAGTGTTGTACATTAATGTTGATGTTTGCGGAGTTCCTGGTGGAGAAAGAGGATCCACAGGTGTGGTTCCTTCATGGATAATAGATTCTTCTAGTGCACGATAAATGGTAGTATGAGAACCCCCATGAGAGAACATGGGAGCAGGAGGCTCAGATTCATGCTCAGTACCCCCATCTTTTTGTTTGGCCCTTGAATTGGACTTCGAGGATGTAAATATATAAGGTGGGGATAATGTAATGTCCCAAAATTTCCACATTTTTTTTAAATTATATGGAATTATTTCATGACTAGAAACTGAGACCACAGATGATTCTGATGCCTGGGGTTCCCAGAATGTAATTTTGAACTTTTCATTAGTTTACTTAAGTAAATGTATTAGTGGATTTTTCTAATTTTTGAACTGGTGATTGGATCAAAAATATAAGGGTACCATTGAAATCGTAATACTGAGATTTTCCTTGAAAATAATTAACTTTGATCAGAAAGGGTTAGACAGAAAATTTAATTTTATAATTTTTCAGGAAATATTAAAATAACATAGAAAATGTTATTTTATTTTCATTCTCACTATTTAGTTTTGGATGAAGTTGTTGTGGTGCGGAGACGAGGCAATAGTGAGGCACATTAAATGAGGATCATTAATGGCTCGTTGTGCAAGAGTAACGGCACAACGTCGCATCATAACATAAATGTTGTAACATTTTTTTTATTAAACTAACATGTTGGAGAGTTGGTAATTAAACCTTGGAGATTCCCTGATGAACATATGACAGAATTCCTCTCCAAATAAGAATAAAAAATGCCAAATAAACCCTCTCCAATGACGATCACCAGAGGATCGGAATGTGGTGAAAAATCTGTTGGAGAAGGAGATCAGATCCGATAATTGAAGAATGGTGCAGAACGACAGCAGGTCATGGGTTGAGGATGGCTTGGATCATCATCCATTGAATATGACATATCTGAATCCAGGTAGGGTTTTCTTGGTGCATGAATTCCCGATTCATCATATTAAAACAATGAATGTGGGTCAACCCACGAACAGGTTTACCTACGGATCAGGAGTTCTTATGAGAGGGTGATTTACTTGGGGATTTGCAAGGGGATTATTCATATCATGATAGAACTATGACCCTAAACCTCCCCTATTTCAAACTTCTAATTTGGAAGGTATGGGCCGACATGAACAAGGCCCTATCCCCTCTTCCTTGTGCATTCTTTGTGGAAGAATTATTGAAATGGTGGAAAGGTAATTTTGAGTTCGTCGTGGTGAAGGTGGTATCCCTACAATCTCATAATAATAGATGGTTCGAGAAATGGACCAATTGAGCAACTTCGGTGGCCTGTAGAAGGAACTGTCGATGATCTAGTTGCTGGCAGCGGCCACAGGCAGAAGGAGAAGGTGCATCCGTTGGCGCGCCACTCTGGGGTGGAGACGCAGCGCCATCCTACACCGTGTGGAGTGGGTGGCCCGCATCTGGGCCGCTCGGACGCACTGGAGGCATTTTGTCCTTCGACCACGTGCAAGAGGAATGGTCGGCTGCCTATCAGCTATTCTAGATGAAATGAATGCAGTAAACCCACTTCTGACTAGACCAAACTGGTCCCCTATGCGGACCAATTGACCTGAGGTGGAGGCACCATCTGGTGCCATCGGGTGATGAACCGGATGTGGCTAAGCCACGTACGGGAAGGATAAGTTATCCCACCTTAGCATCCTGGGATAATATGGTAGGCCAAACCCACACAAGTGGGCCAGACCTACACTAGTGGGCCAGACCCACCCTATTATGTCGAGCCTAGGACGGACCCGGTTTGGTTTAGACTGGCCCCTGTTTCACTAAAACTCCCATATCATGCAAACTGAGCGTGTGACTGACGCACCATATGTGGCATGAGATCCCTTGAGATGAGGTTTTCCATCTGAGATACTCTACATGAGTTTTTTCATAGGTTGGCATATGGATGGGTCGGATTGGACTCAAATCCATTAGGGACCTCTTTACAAAAATGCCCATATCTTATAGACCAGGAGTCTGTTCAACGTGCCGTCTATTGCATTGGGACCCTTATCATGAGACAATACTTTTTGTTACTCAATGTGGGAATTTGTTCCTACTGAGGTATTACTTATGTCTTGAGGCGAAGAACCTCCTGGAATCAAGCGTTCTTAGTGTGGGAATCTAGTGGATGGTTGTGACATGAAGAATGAAGATCAAACCTTTGTGCATCTGCAATGGAGTGACCCTTTATAGATCATCATGAGATAACCCCTTTTTGGATCATAATTATAGTGAACCTATGTGGATAATGATGAGAGTGAACTTTCAGGAATCAGTAGTAGCGTGCCACTTTTTGAAATATCAGTAGCCTGACTCAACGTGGATCAGCCGTAGAATGGCCCATTGTGGATTTGCAGCAGAGCGACCCTTTGTGTATCAGCAGCAGAGTGACCCTTCGTAGATTAGAGGAAGAGCCTCTCAAAAGAATAAGATAATATAGATTTATGGCTAATCATCTTTACTTATGTACTTATGTTATACCTGGTGTGAGCTATCTTTTACTTTGTGCTATGTATTTGAGATCTTACTTGGTGGTATTTTCCTTCGTGGATTTCTAAGAGACCATCAGGGGTCTCAGGGTCCCTACTGAGTATTGTTATACTCACCCTAGCATGGGATTCACCAACACCTCATGTGTCTTCTGTAGATGACAAAAATCTTTAACTGAGACTTTGGCGATCCAGGGCCATACAGTGCTCAGAGGTGGTTCAATAGACATAGTGTGCTACATTGACATCTGACTGTGATCTATAACTACCCTTCAGGTAGGATTCTAGCGGATGACCTCAAGATCTTTCACTTCCTTTTCAATACATTCCTTTCAGTTGGTCTTGTATTCTACCCCCCTTTTCCTTCTATAGTAGTTGTACTTGTTTTTAGTTCTAGTTCCCACTCACTTTTATGCAGTATGAGATGCGTGTGTGTGTGTGTGAATACAATTTGAAAGGCAATGCCTTCCCTATTTGGGATATGCCTTTTCGGTGGTAGTCGACAGCCTCTAGCCTAGGGAAGTTGGGCTGGGGGTAGTCACGGCATGAGCCCGAGGGACAGGTCATGGCATAAAAGTTGGTTAATAACAATTATGTTTAAATAATAATATTAATAGTTATTTATGATTCATTAAGACTCAGTGTTATGTGTAATGTAGGTTATCAAATAAATTAAATTTATTCGAATTTGTTTTCATAAAATATCATGCTTTCACATTATACTTCCATTTAAATTAATTTCCCCTTTGAAATTTTTCACACTAGTACAAAAAAATGTGGATACTTCTGCCTCATCATTTTCATAGGTTCCAACGTAGCTTCTTCAAACTGGTGGTTATGCCAGAAAACATTGATCTGGTGAGTGGTCTTGTTTCATATAAATTTATATGTATGTTCTAGATTCTACAACAGTTGTTACACATAATAATGATACTTTTCTAATGGTATGACTTTTGAGTTTAGTATACGTGAAGGATATGGTATGTACTTTTTCAGGTGGTATACATGGAACACATCGTGAACCTGAGAGAGGTTAGGTGAAAGCACCAACCAATAGTTTACCAACCATATATGATAATTAATTTCAAAGGAACCTATATACCTAGGTATTAGTTCATACTTATTTACAAATATCATTACCTTATTACTTGTATAAATTCTTGGATATTCCATATCACTGATTTCAAATTTGAAATCATGCCGACAATTGTTAGAATATGTTTTTTTCCGACTTTGTGCCAGCCATATGTGATATTGAATGGAGATAACCTTCTATTCCATTTATTTATCTATATTAGGTCCCAATAGATTTATTTCTCTGACTTCATCACAATAATATAATGTTCTAAACTTCTTTCCAAAGATAATTTCATAAGGATACATCTGAATTATTTAGTGAAATATATTATTTCATGAAAAATGAACTAGGGGAATGTGCTGATACCAAAAACCATTATAATTGTGAGAAAATGATATCAATATATCCTATAGTGTTTTAATTTTGTTTCTCTTACTAAACATATTTTTGAGGATGATTCATATTCCTTAAAATCAACTTCATATCAAGAGGTTCTTGAATAATTCTCTAAAAAATTGGGGTAAACATTGGATCCTAACCTGATAAAATTGAATGTGGTACTCCATGAAACCTTAGAAATTATTTAATGTATATCCTATAAAGCTGATCCAGAGATAAATATTTTCTGATAATGATGATGTGTGCTTAATTTGTACGGTGATCAAATACAAATGATATAGAATTGTTCCCTTTATACTTTTTGGGGACCCTGGTGAAAAAAATATGTGGGGATGTTTTCCTATTACCATTATGGTATATGTAATGGATATAACACCCCTGTAAAAATGTTCCTCTTAGACATAAATTTCTTAAATACCAAGACCTGAGATAAATACTCTACAATATCTCTCTTCATTACATCCCATTGGAAATATTCATTTAAATATCTATACATATTCTTGCATCCAGGATGAATAAATAATGAATAACTATGAGAATCATCTAATAGATCCTTCTTGAAATAAGGTATGTATGTGACACATACTACGTTCATGAACCATATGATTCCATAATGAGAAAGGTTAAACTCAATAAAATTTTTCACCTTCATCTGCAACTCTACTTCTTCCTTCTACACCTCTTCAATCTTTACTTGGAAAGACGGTTGAACATCCAATAGAGTGAGATAATATTTATCCCCTTCTATCAGGATTCTAGATTTACCCTTTTAAAATGCAAAAATATTGGATCTTTTGTGATCCTCATCATGGATAATATTTCATAATTCCTTCAACTCAAAGAATTAACTACCTTGTTCTCTTTTTTAGGGTAGTAATGTATTGAGCAGTCATAATCTTTAATCATATCTAATAATCTTATCATATACATATTAAACTCCTTCTATGTGAATATATACATTAAAATATTATGATCAGTATATATATCTCACTTTTCTCCATAAATATAATGCCTCCATATCATTAATGTAAAAATAACCACATCAAATTCTAAATCCTAATTTGGGTAATTTGTATCATGACCCTTCAATTATCATGGGACATAATCTATAACCATGTAATTCTATATATTAACGCATCACAATCCCTTATTTGATACGTAAATATAGATTATAAACCCATCTCCACTACAAGGTAATGTAAGCATTAGTTTGCTGTCTAATCTTCTCTTTAGTTCCTAGAAATTTTCCACACATTCATCCAACCAAGGGAACTTGGATCCCTTCAAAGTCAACATGGTGAGTTGATTAGCTAGTCCGGAGAATTTTTCTAAAAACCATCGATAATATCTAATTAGTCCAAGACAAATATAGATCTCAGTCTCTATGGTTGGTCTAGGACAATATTCAATAGCCAATTTATTTGATCAATGCACTTACATACCCTATCTTGAGACTATATGACCAAAAAATGAAACATTATTAGCCAAAAATTCACCCCTTTTAAATTTCACTTATAGTTTCTCCTTCCATAAGTTCATTGGTTTAATTCTCATATGATCTTTATAATAATATTTTGTCATTGAATTTATAATAAGATAATCTATAAAGACTACCAAAAACTGATCAAGGTACTCTATACAGACTTTATTCACTAAATCCATTATGATATGAGGGGAATTAGTTAGACTAAAAGGGTTAAATATATATTCATAGTGTCCATACCTTGTACAAAATTCCATCTTGGATATATCCTTTTAGATTACCCCTAATTGATGATATCCAAAATGAAGTTCAATCTTGGAAAGTTATTAAGCTGCACATAGTTGGTCAAATAGTTCATCAATACGGGGTAGATGATAGCTATTCTTGACCATGATCTTATTCATCTTCAAATAATCAATGAAAATTTAAATCAATACAACATTATTTTTAAAAAAATAACATGTGCACCCCCTGGTGACATACTTGGCGAAATGAATCCCCTGTAAAGGATCTCCTAGAGTTTCATTTTCCATTAAATTGGCCTTTCAATAAGTTTTCATGGAAATAGGTTTAGCACTAGGTAAGAGTTCTATTGAGAAATCAATTTCACTATTTGGGGGAATATGAGGAAAATATTTTGGAAATACATAAAAAAATAACTTTCAATAGTCATATCATAAATGTTGAGTTTATCCCCAATAATATGATATAAACACAACCATTGAAAAGAAATCAAAACCCATATAATGGATTTTATTCCCATTGGATTTTCTTATTTATCACCACAATAATAGATGATAATAGGTTGATTTATAATATCAAACATGACTTCCCTTCATTAGCAACTAATGTGCTCTTTTTGTTTAGAAATCCAATTTATGATAAGATAAATTCAAATTCAACCAGAGGAAGAATAAAAATATTTTATGGAATGATATTCCCATAAACTTCAACCGGAGAGGAATCATATACTTATGATGATATTAATATAACACTAGGGGTTTTCAATTCTAATTAAACATATAATAATTTAGGTGGTATTTTTATACCCTTATCAAATTCTTCATAAATAAAATAGTGGGTAGATCCATTGTAAAATAACACATTTTTGGTTCTATAGTGGATTGTAGGCATAACTTTTATTACATCATTATCATACCCCTCATTTGAAATAGTGATCACATGAGACATACCTTTTTCTCTCATCTTTAAAGTTTTTTTGGATGTAAATCATTTTCATCATCCCTGGGGTTTGGGAACTTATTAGCATAATTCCCAAACTCATTGAAATTGAATCACTGATATGTGGGAGGTTCATTCTATAAATATTTCTCACTGTTTATATCATTAGAAAACCTCTTCCTATCACATCAAAATTTAGCTGCTTGATTAACATCCTTTCCACACATAAATAATTTAGTAGTACCTATAAGAAACATTCCACCATGTTTTCTTTCCATAGTTTGAGCATGAGGTAAAGATAATCTTCTTCTCTCAATAATTTTTAGAGTTTAGATTTAATGTCAACGTTATTTTCTTATAAAAACCATGTGATTGATGGGTCACTCTGATCTCCAATTATAGTTTAATTGCCTATGGATTGACTTATTCATAGCCACAAAATTCTCTTATGAAAAACACACATTGGGGGATTAGTTTAATGCTACTGAATAATTGAACATCTGTACTTTCTGGATGGATGATACTACCAAATTCTTATCTTGATGGTTTTGTTAAATTTTCCTCATAGGATAAAATTGATTCATAATCATTATACTTTAGTTCAAGTAATTCTTTCTTTATTTTTATATTAATAATATAAGTGAAATATTTACTAAAAAATCATCTCATAAAAATATCCCAATACATGGAGTTAATTTCATATTGGAGCTTCATATTCTTGATGAGAGTCCACCATTGAACTATTTTTCCTTTAAAAAGATTTGGGAAAAACTGATTTTTATGTTCTAATCAATAGATAATGGAAAATATATTTATAGTGGTTCTGATCCATTTCTCAAAAACTAGTGGATCAGTAGAACCACTGATAGAAGGTGGATGCTTCCTCTTGAATGATTTAACAGAATGGTGTTCCCTTTTATTTTTTATATGTTCTTCATGATTTATAGCATGAGAAATTTTAGTGGGAATAACAATGAGATTTTTCATTCTAACATTGATAAAATTTGTTTGATCAAGAGTAAAATCACTGAATTTTCCACTGAATTCAGCATTAACACAATTTATTTAGGTTCTATCCATAAACAGAAACCAATAATCATAGTGTAAGAAAAAATAATCTTATATTGAAATAACATTACCATGAAAAATAACCTATATGATGTATAAATAATGACACATTATATTCAATGTATAACATATTATGATTATCCTGTCTCATTAATGGTCCTTATCTATATTATACATCATGATGGTTCATAAATTATTTGTGAATTTATAATTAATACAACCCAACAGTGTCAGCCAAGGTGTGTATAAAGTACCATTATCATGTAATAGGTAATTATAAAGTATATACAAACATGAATTTTTCAATGTTATTACCCCTAGGTACCTACGCGCTGGATCCAAATCCACTTCCACTATCCAAATAGGGGTATAATTTCTTGGAAACCACTAACACTGTCCTTTATAGAAATTCCAATATATTTTCCTACTCATAGTCTCCTTTTTATTATTCTAACTAAAGTTTTTTCATTCTATTTTTACAAAGGTTACATAAACATTTTTCTAATACCAACTATAAATTCCCAAACATATCGTACATAAATAATATTTTATAATGGATTAATATTTCATACATAACTTAATGATCCACACCATAATCATTTAATTCTAGTGTATTTGGAAACATGGATACATAAACAGCTGGTCCATAAGTGAGCTACGTCTTCTCCCACTAAGATCTTTATAACTAACATCCTTTTTATAAATATCATACAAAATAAAATAATTTATATCATAGGGAAATGAAACATAAGAAAGGGAAATATCGTACGATAATTAAGGGTAAAAAAATGGATATATCAGTATAACATGAGCATATGGATATGGGAACATAATAATAATATATGAAAACTACAGCTTTCATATCACAAATCATAAACTTGAGTCATGAAATTAATCTTAGAAGTTCGTAAGACATGATTCATAATAGAATCAAAGAACATGATCCAAAAGAGAATAACATTGGTATATGACATAGATCTGTTGAATATACACAATCACTTAAAATATCTTTTCTAGGCTACCTAGAAATACATTCATAACATGTTATGATTGTTTTAACTGCATGTTTACCTACATCAGGCATGGGATAACCACCCTTATACCCTCTTTTGGGATTGGTATAGCTGTCTACATACCTTATTATGAACATGGTATAACCACTTATGTACCCTTTTAGCTTATAAAATATTATTAATTAACTAATTCATTTGAGGGAGATACAGGTCCCAACTATCTTGATTATAACATAATCACCAACCTCTATTTCAACACAACCATTATCACATAATAAAAATCATACATGTGTGACAAAAAAGATCATAAAAAATCCATTATATTATCATCTATCAAGATAAATTGGTTCCATATACATTTAATCATTTCATCATAGCTTAACACCCAAAAATAGTTACAAGTTTCATAAGCATTTTATCACAATATAACACATGGAAGAGAAAAAGGTTTTATAATCATATTGTAATCATAAACATAAAAAATTTAGAGAATTGATAATAATGGTATTCTTGGATCATATACCTAATAAATCATTAATAACATCAAATTATATCATGTTATATGGAAAATGGTTTTGAAAGGAAACTTCTAACATTTCTTGAGGAAAATAAATCTTCATTAAAAACCATTTTATATAACTAATAAAAAATCATATTTTTTTTGAAATACTTTTATTTGAAAATAAAATTTTAAAATTATAAGGGATTCTATAAAAACCATATGTTGTTCTTGATGAATTAAAATACCATTCATTCCATAAATGTTAATAAAAATATTCCTTTCACATTTTTGGTAAAATCCAAACAGGAATTATTTGGAGATAGACATGAATACTAATTTAATACAATTTTTTAAAAGTAAAAAATGCGTAAAACTGTCGTTAATATAAAAATTAGATAATTTTTTTAAAATTAGTGATTTTTTTAAAAAACATGTTTTTAGAAGAAAAATGTGGTTTTGATCGAAATGAGTAATAAAGATCACTTGTCTTAAAAATATTCCTTTAAAATATAGATTAAATAAAAAGAGGAAAATCAAGGTAAATCATGTATTCTCATGAAATAAAATAGAAGAATATATTTAATTAGTTTCTTAATATATGGTTAATAATATTTCATTATTAAAAGGATAAATATAAACTATCCCGACAAATGATGAGACTGTATCATAATACCCATACAACTTTGGTATCAGTGAATCGCAAGCCCCGTGAAATGGTGTTAATAAAATGTGTATGTAAATCCACATCATTGTTAGGTGTATCATCATGAAATAAATTAATGATAAATATATACACCACATAAAATATATTGGAAGTGAATGTTTCGTGTGTCTCACATAATTAATAAGTGAGATGGAAATCCATTACCTTAACTCTTGAAATCCTTCACACATGTTAAAACCTATTATATGATACATATAAGTTTATTATAAATATATTAGATACCTATAATTATATATAACATACCATATATTATTCACTTATGACCTTTTATTACACATTTATTAACAATTCCATGTTAAAGTCTTATTTCAGGCAATAACTGTTTTGTCTTTTCCTGTAGGTTTTGATTTGTTATTTTTAGTAAAATTATTTTGATCATGGTTTTATAATATCCATAATTGTAACCGATTAAAAAAATATCTTATATATTCATTATATAAGTATTTAGAGTAGCCCATAAAAGATAGTGATAGAAAAATTAAATACACTATTCCTGGAGACGATAGGTCGTACATACGCATGAACATCATTTCCATTTTCTGGATGGTCTGAATGAAATAATGGTAAATAATATATTACCATTAAATAATCATGTTTTTCATATAAATCACATATTTTCATTAATTCAATACTTATTAACTTCCATGTAAAGTGTGAATAATCATATTTCTTACGAGGCGGTAATCCTCCATATACACAAACGACACTGTCGTATTACCGTAGAATGAAAAGTAATAAGGAAAATGTGATTCCATGGTTACAAAATAATAATAATATTATAAATAACATATACAAATAGTAAATCCATCATTATATTGATTCTGGAGAGTTGGTGAGGTAAAATGAATAACATCAGTTTATGAGGTGGTAGTTCACTATACACACGAATGATGATTTCATAACCCATTTGATGAAATAGGAGAAGGATTTAGGTTAAGAAATTAAAATAATAACATATCAGTTTATTTAATATAAAACATGTTTATTTGGAGAAAGATATATTAAAAAACTCTAAGAGATGTTACCTCTTCTTCATAAAACATGTTTTGGTTTTCACCAAAAGGATTCATAGTGTGTATTAATGAACAAACTAAGGATTATATGATGAGATTAGTGAAATAATGAATTTATTGGTGTAGTTAATTAATGAAGTAAATGGGTTTGGAAGTGTGAAGTGGAGAGGAGAGTGTGTGCCTTTTATAAGTGTGGTGAGTGGCACACTTGTAATTTTTGAAAAGAAAAAGTTGTACCCACATTTTTCACATGAATCAAGGCACAAAAATGGACCATTATCAATCCTATAAGATATAATATCAATCTATGTACATGAAATGGGGTTTTTTATAATTTTAGGTCATTTTTAACCTTTGTCTTTTTAGTTTAACCCCTCGTAAACCCATCTTTCCCTTAACAGAAGTAAATAATATTTTACTATTTTTACTATTTATTATGGTAAAATAATAAGTTGAACTTATTAATTAATATAAATAATGATTATTCAAAATATTAAACCACATTTTCAAATCCCATTTATAGAGTTTATAAATTTTAATTTAAAATTAAACCCATAGACATGGTGAGAATGTTGTTTCCCAAAATTAAAATGTTGAAAAGTTTTAAAAGATTTTATATCAAAATTAATTATGAAAAATATGATAATGAAATAAATTTTGTTCATAGATAAATAATTTAACTATTTTTTAATATTAAACCAATTTTATAAAATAAATTAACCTTATATATTATATGAACTAAAATCAAATTTTCATTAAAAACCAGTATTTTTTACACTTCATTATGAAATAATATTTTCAGTAAAATCCTAAAAAATAAACCAAAGATTATTTTGAAATTATGATTTACAAAACAAGATTTATTTTATAAAATTATTTTTATAAAAGTTTTAAACATTAATTTTATTAATGCTTATAAAAATAAATAGAATTTTTTTTTTGAACTTTATATTTTGAAAAGTGAAGTAAATTTTTATTGATATTTTTTATTCATATACAACCATTAAAATTAATATTTAATATGAGGTAAATCATATTAATGATTCCATTTTTAATGTCTATGTAATGATATTCATGTTCAAATAACAATATTAATATTTTTTATAGTTCATTAAAACACTGTGTTTTGTGTAACACAAGCTATTGAAGAAATTAAATTTATTTGAAAAACATTTTATAAAATATTAGGGTGTTACACAAAATCAAATCTATATTCAATCCAGTGACGTATCATGATTTCATAATTCTCCAAATATTCTAAAGGATTGAACATACATTCTCCTTTTACAACTACTCCAGTATATACAACAAATATATCATGAATATAAATTCACATTGATTATCATATTTATTATCCATGAATATGGAAACACTACGACCATCAATAGAAATTAATTTCCTTATTTCAACTTGTTAAATATATCCCCAATTTTATACTAAATTAATTTGGAGATAAATTCATGTTAAATGTCTACGAATCATTCCTCATATAAATTCCAATTCCAATACCCTAAATACTTGGGTCATCTTAGATCATCAAATGGATATCATTCATTAAATACCACATCACCTTTATTATTCAATTTAAACATTTTATGAGTAAAAATACTTATATCAAGATATTATTCATTGAATACATGACTTAATTTCATCATCACAAGGGATCTATAACTCATCATTTTTGTTGTGGTTATTATATCATGCTTATTACACAAAACTACTTCCTCATTTATTATCATAACAATTCATAATAATCATGTATAACATCCATGGTCTTCCTAATTTTAATATATCTTTCCTCTCATTTAATTCATATAGTATAAAAATACATAGGACCTACATTTAAAAGTTAAATACCAAAGGGTTCAGGTATTATTTTCCACTTGGAATGAAGACCATCATTTTATATTGGATGTAAAAATCAAACTCCATGGGCTCAACCTATGCATAATTCATCTCAATTAAATCATGAATTGAATGATAAATCCTCCCATAATCAATTTATTCTAATTAAAGTAAGAGAATAAACATTAATTTCACAAAAAATTGAAACTCAATGACCATTCCTCTCAAAAAAGTTATAGATACTCTATTTTTACCACACCTAGTAGATTCTTCTGCATGCATGGTTCAATAATTAATTAGTATGACTGATTAAAAATTAAATTTTTTATTATCAAAACACTTTTATGGAAAAAGTGATAAATCCCAAGTTTATCTAGGATATGAACTAAATGAAAAAACATAGCTATTGAAATGAAACTTGACCTTATCAGCATTCTTATCCCTAAATATTTTCCATGATAGGGAAGTTACCGGTCTTTCTGGAGCAGCATCAAGAAGGCCTTCAAAGTGAGACATAATTTGATCCCACAGATTCATATACTCCTCCTGCGTGATCTTCTTGTCATTGAAACATCTTACTAAAATTAGACTCTACTTTTCAATCCACTCACCATGTTCATTGTTAGTATGCACTCGAATTTGCCTTCTCGTCATCTTCTCGAAATCCTCGGTGGAGGCATATATCATAAGAGATTCTTCTTCCATATCCTCTGCAGAATGCAGAATCATCTCCAAAGGACCCACATCCAGATTGTCCCTAAGAATTCCTGCCCCACAGCCCGCCTCCTCCAAACTAACCGAGATTTCATCAGGATTTGAAAGATTACCCTTCTCCTTTTCTATTGGTTTTTTAGAAGCTCGAGTCTCCATAGGTGAATGTAAATAGGAATAATCCTTGTGGACTTTCTTAATACCTTGTCTCCCCTGCCTCCTCCACTGATCACAGGTATCTTTGACATGAAACTCTATCTCACTGTCTTCATCAAACTAATCTGATGACTCGTCATCAAACCCCTCCCTGGGAAAATCAACATCCTTATCAGATCCTTCGGCCTCCAACCCTGCAAAGCTGTTACCCAGTTTAATGTCGGGAGACCCGCTCCTCGGACGAGACTTATTCCTTTCCTCAGACTCTTGATGATGGTCTTATCCTAATGATCCCAAAGTAGTTAGGACATCCTCAACATACAAATAAGGCTTCATGGCATCAGTAATTCCATCCTCCCCAATGCAATTATCCACTGGTTCGCCCAAGATAACACAGGAACCACCTTGCCTACGTTCTTGCATGTTGGGAACATCCAAGTATCGGTGAAGCCTATCAAAGACATTGGAAATTGTTGGCTTAGACTTGGTTGGAAGAAGCTTTTCTAGAGTGGCATGTGCACCAACAGCTAGCTCAGGACCTTCCCCTGTCAAATCCTTTTCAGCAAGACCTATCCCAGCCTACTGACTACCTGAACCAGATGCCACAGAGGGCAGCAGTTCCTTAACCAAATTATGATCACCTTCCCTGACTCTACACAGTTCCACATGGTGTCCAATTTTCATACAATGATTACAGTAATCAACCCACGATTCAAATATAACTGATAGTTTGTATCAGAATTCTTCACCAACAGCAATGAAGAAGGACTCCACCAGGGGATGAGAAAAATCAACCTCTACACAAATTCTCGGTGAACCAGGGTGGCAGACACCCCTAGTTTTACTATCAGAGCACAAGTATCGGCCAACACGATTTCCAAGCATATGCAATATAGCTGGATTTTTAAATGTAAGAGTTAAGTCAAGAAATCGTTCCCAAATCGCCGTGAAAGCTGAGTCGCGACGCAAATGAAAATCATAGGACCAGCGGAAGAGGAAAAACCGGGCACCATCGCAAGATCGAGTGGTGTCCGACCATTCTAAAATCAAATCTTATTTGGATGAAAACCAAATAATCACATGCCTAGATCAAAGAATCCCCACGGTGGCACGCTCCTGTAGACCCCAAGAATTAAAAATTCAACGGTCGAACTGATCAACCGACAGACATCACCGTTTGAAACGCACAATCAGAGTTAGGTTAAGCAGGGAGGATGCATCAGTGAATTCATGAGCTAAAATCGAGAGCTGTGGGATCCCATTGTAGATCTGAGGAACCTTGGGGGATATGGTAATCTGAGGAAAAGAAGGCAGGAAATCAAGATCCGAGAAGGGTGATAAGGATTGACGACCACCATTGTGAGGCAGCGAAGGTCCCTCCCCCACCAAGGGGTGAGTGACCTTCTCAGAGGCCATCGCTGCCTAGGTCAGCGGACGTCGGCACTCGAAACCCTTTGCAGCACGAGCCCTCCAAATAGCCTATTAATTATTATAGAATTTTGAAACATGTATGGTATCTTAATTCATATATTTACATAAGTGATTGTGTACTAATTATACCTTTGGTTGATCTTATGTGCTCATGTGTTAGATAATCACATGTTCATTTGGTTGGTTCAGTGATGGGCATGAAGTAAATTATTGAACAACATGTGGTCGATCTTCTGATGTTCTTATAAACTGTTTTGCTATTGGAATATGGTAACTTTAATGAAAAACATGTGTTCAATCCATATTAACACATGTAGTTAGTCATACTAATAATGTTAAATAGAAATAAGTAATGCAGTTGCATTATGTTTTTTCATACAGAAAGATCATGAGGAAGAAAAAAATTCTCCTCATCTTGATCAAATAGTTGGTATGAATTAATTAGACGATTGGTATTTTATCTTAGTTTTTTTGAAAAATACTATAATGAAATTATTCTATTATACCACATTGAATGTTTTATCATCCCCATTCTCCATTATATGTAAAAACTCCACATCAACTCACATGATGTGAAAATCAGGTCCGCTTCAAAACAATTCACCCACACACCCATGGTGCATGCTACCCCGCATACATCATGAAATTATTATGCACTACTTATTCAGGTTTTGTCTGACCCACGTAGTATATCTTATCACATACCACCTCAGGCTAGTCATGTAGTCTAGTTCTCATATGGTGAGTTATGCTCCCACATGTGCAGTTGAGCTGGATCATTGACATTGTTGGGTTGGACATATTTTAATAAACAAATTATTATAAAAAAGAGATAAAAAATTAATCATAATATAATTCCATTCCATCCCATTATAATTCTCCACATTTATTATGAAAATATTTCCAGTCCATATCAAAGTATTCTTTACAGGCTTCTCAAATTCCTCATCATTTTTGTAGACCAATCTACATTATTTAGCACATCTCAATAGTATGTAAGTGTGGTACAACAATCATAAAATATACAAGGAGAATTTCTAAATAATGAAATAAAATTCCATTTTATGAATCTATAAAATCATCCAAGAATCATTACATCATGTTCACTCACCAAAGATATATTGACTCATTGAAAAAAAATACAACACTTGTGTTCAAAAGATTCTATTAGCGATTATAGGGACACTATTTTCTCTTTTTTATGTCTGTAGTTATTTTGGGGTTGTTCATCATACATATGGGTCATGATTATTTTTAATTGAATTTTTCATGACCCATAGGATTTTTTTTATGACATAGTCTCTCTACGACTATTTGGACCATTTTTACTAGTCGGTAGCCTCTAGGATATAGGGAGGAACTCTTCAGGCCACATGAGGACGCAACATTGGTTCCATTTATTGGATTTAGGTCAGGGTATTTCAAAATTATATAAGAATTTTTTTTGATGGGAAAATGATTGTTACAGGTGGTTTTAGGTTTTAATGACTTATGTGGTAGATCAAGTGAATTCCTAGCAAGAATGACATCAGTTGAAGCCCAAGTATCCATGGTATGTCTAGTTTGGGATTAGTTGATCTAGTGTGAGTTAGTAATTGGATTAGAATATGAATCATAATGTGAGATGGCAGAGGCTTAGCTTTAGTCATATGGATCATTTAGGATCCAATAAGTTGGTTATGAATCATGATAATGGAATGCTTAGGCCATGTCACCTGTGCTTACAGGTGGGTTTTTTGATACATTCCTCACATGAAATAATTATTAATAATATAATATTATAATATAATATATATTTTTTTCAATTACACTACAATGGGTGATTGGAAAAATAGTGATTTAAGGATTTTTTTTTCTGTTTTTGATCCCGATTGTTTGGATTCCATAAGGGAATGTTTTTTGGGATAGTTGGTTTTTGAAAAAACACATTTTTAAAATATAAAATCATGATGTGGGATAATGAATTCTTGAAATTATATCATATGGTTATTTTTATAGAAATAGATCAGGGAGATAATGATTTTTTAATGACTGATTTTTTAAGGTATTGATAAAATATATGGAATATTATTTTTGAAATTTTAATTTAAAATGGTTTTTGGAAACATTAGTGGTTTTATGGAAAGGGACAAACATGGTTGGGGATTTTTTTTATTTTAGTTTTTAGAGAAAATACTTGAATGAAAATGGATATTTTTATATCTTAAGTAATTTTTGGGGATAATAAACTGATTTTGGATGATTTTAAAATAAATAAAAATTACGTAGACAAGCTAGAATGGCTGCTTTCTATTTTTGGAAGGGAGTGACTATATTATTTAATTGCGTGTTTATTTTTTATTAAATTTTATTTGGAATAGGCCAAGTTCATTCATTAGAGTTGGAATAATATGTTTAGGTTATGAGAAAATGTGACTACTGTCTGCATAAACTATGTTATCATGTTTTTCAATGGTAGATCAGGGGTGATGGAGGTATAAGACTTGTATATTCAAAGAGTAAATCATTGTTTTTTGAGATATCCTTATGATTTAGGCTCATGGTATGGATAAAGGAATTGTTATTGAGTAAATCGAGGTCATTGTTTTTTTGTTCCATGGTTTCGACCGGTTTATTTGTGTTTCCATAGGGTATTCAAATAGTATGGAGCACCATTACTCAAAAACATTATTTATGAGTGGAGTCTTATGGTGGGTAGAATGATAATCCATGAAATAGATCATGTTTTTATTATTCAATGTCATGGTATCAAATAGTGTATATTAGAACTATCTTGGTATTTTTTTATTGATGTTATATCTTATTTTTTAGGTGTGGGTAGAGAGGTTATATCCAATTATTATGTTTGATAGTTGATGTGATGTGGGGTATGTAAATTGGGAGTTTTTTTATCAAGATTATTATAATTATACTCTTATAAATAGGAGAATAAAATAAATTGAGGATTTAAATACCACATTATGGTTAGGTTCATCGATGTGGTGGAATCTGAGATTCTATTAGATTAGATATGTGTCATTTCTCATGGGTGGAGTAGGACATCAGTTTGTGTTTGATGAGGATCTTACCATGGAATTATACTAACGGTCTACATCATAATTTGTTGTGAAAATAGATTATTCTATAATTACTTTTGGTATTAACTCATCTTTATGGGGGGAGGTAGAGGTTCTTAATGGGTGTGGTTGAGTGGTTTTGAGAAATTCAGCTGGAGAAGGACCAAATAATGTTGTCAAGTGGAATTAGATGTAGTTAGGTGGATCCTATATCAAGAGAGTTTGTGGATATGTTTAATAAAAACAATGTAATATAGTTTATGATGGTCATGGATAGAGTTATGGGAATCTCGGTGGGTGGGTATCTAAAATTTTGAAGAATAGTATATGTTAGTGGTTGGAATTTCATAGCAGAATAAAGATTTAGGTTACCATTATAATTTATTAACTAAAGAACTTGACTATAATAAAAATAAAGTTTTGATTTAGAGAGTTACTATTAAGATGGAGGAAATATTTAGACCAAATTCCATCAATATTTTGGTTAAATTATTTAACAACCATTGTTTGAAGTATTTCTATGTTAGTTTTTTGTTGAATTACGATTTTTAGGTGTTTTTTTGTTCAAAAAGGGTTAGAATAATTCTTGGTGGATTATGTAGAGTGTTAGGTCTACTAGGCTAGATACCCTGAGAGGGGGTGAATCAGAGTATGAAAAATTAAAACAACTACCCATTATTGATCTTGTTTTGTTATTAGACAAAACTCCCATATATATCTCCTTCCCATTGAATAGTGTGAATGAATCTTAAAGAAACCACAACACACATAAATTGTATTTATTTCACTCTCACTAGGATACATCTATGTAGAATACATTGGTGATGTGACAATGTACCAAATCCTCTATAAGCGCACTAAAATTTACTAGTTCAAAGTCAACTCAGTTTCCCTCTTGTTTTACAAACATTAAAAATATGAAAACTCACTAATCTCTCAACTAAAGCGATCTCAATACTTATGCAGAAGATCCAATCAAAGTTTAAACACTTTCATGTTCTTTCATTATCTCTAATGAGTGCATCCTTAACTGTATGTAGATGCTCCGTTAAAGTCCAAATTTCATCCACTGATGAATACCCCTTTTCCACGGATCCTTGAGTTACAACCTTTGGAAATACCTTCACAGATATCTGTAATTTGTGGAGAACCAAATTTTTTAAAGCTAAAACAAGACGGCACGACGTCCAAAATTCTTCGCAAAGAACACACCTTTGAAGACCTCACTGGTTATCATAGCACACTGCTTCATAGAGTACACTGCTTCACAGAGCACACTACTTCACAGAGCACAATGCTTTACAGAGCTAAAAACATCATATATATTAGGCTACCGTAGAGCTCATGCTGAAGTAAAATGACTTCCTTCATGAAGATCTCGGAGACAATGCAGAACACACCACTTTCACTGAGCTAGATTAGTCATCGTGAAGCTCCTACTTTTTGTGAGGTACAATACCTTCGTGAACCTCCTTTTCAATTTGAGTGATACAAATTTTTATTTAAAACCTTCAATCTTATTAAGGGGGTCAAGGCCTATTAATAGGTGACTCCACCAACTCGAGAACCTTCCATGTAAAGTCAATACCACGTCATCTCAAATCGCAAAGCTCTGAAATTTCTGCCGAAATTATCTCTATATTACGAAGCACCTATGGAAATTTTTGGATCGAATGTCTCGTTATAAACGTGGAGCATTTCTTTAATTCCTTTTCACCACCACCGTAATTCCCCTTTTCAATGCTATTCATCTCTATTGTTCACGAAGCTCATTATAATCATAGAGATCATCGTCAACATTCTTCCAGTCTCTTCGAAATCCACTTCACGAATCCCATATTCGCAAAAATCATGCCTTTTCCACATTTTGATGAGATCTTCAAGTAAAACCACATTTCTCAATGCTCAACAAACTCCAAATTTTGGTTCCCAAAAATTGAAAAAACACCCGAAAACAGCACCACATTGTATCTGTTCATTTGTACGAATTCCAGATCTTCCATTCCTTTTTCACGGTTCTTTGTTAACATAGATTGTCAACAAAATCTCTGGAAATCGACAATTCACCATGAAAACATTCTTTGTCAACAAACACATCCATCCCAAAAATAATAAAATGTTACCATTAGGAACTTTTTCCCAATATAGAGTATTTGGAGTTTTTATCGGCATCACATGTTGTGAAACTCCCATGGTGGTTTGATTATTGCACTAGGAGTTTTCTTATGGGAAATGAGGGGGGAAACATTTCATAGTTTTTAGTTAAGTGTCCCTATGGTAGGTCCAGTTCTAGGATAAATGGGTATTATTGAAATTACTTAGGAGGCATCACCATACTTTGGTCTAAGGTGTGGTGGGTCTAAAATAGCGAATTACTTCTTCCTTTGATGTGTTGGGTGTCATCCTAAGAGATTTGAATTGAAAGAACCACGATCGTGGTGGGTATCCCCAATATGTGGTTCCCATCGATGTTATTTTTTAAATGGAAAACGATTTCATTGATACTTTCAGGGGAGTTATTTATGTTGAATGTGAAGCATGTGCAATATTAATGGGACAGGTTTAATGAATTTTTGACTTAATTAACTGCCTTATTCCACCTCTTCTAGCAAAACCACTCACACTAGATGACTCTAAAATTGATTTTCAGACTATTCGCACCATGTTGAAGTTTTTTATAGATCTCTTAGAATTTATTTAAAAATAATAGCATTATCGATAGATTGATTAATAGGAAACATTGTTCTTTATGGGAACTATAATATAATATAAAAAAATGATACTTTAAAAGTGACTATAACAACCTAACAGTTAAATTAGAGATATAAATATAAATAAAAACAATATAAAAAATAATTATAAATATTTTATATATTGTAAATTAATTTATTATTTAATAATAAATATATACTCAACTTTCAATAAAGTTATTTTATACCCTAAAATTATAAGTTCTTCAAAAATGGTTTATATTTTACTCTGTGCGCAAATATTATAAATAAATTATGCAATTTTTTTATACTTCTATTTGATGGAATGAATATAATTTTTTAAATAATCATGTTGATAGTATATTAGGGTGAATGTTTGGAATTTTTCAGAAAATATTTATTTTTTAGTGAATACTGAAAAATTCGGTTTTTGTAAAACTATCATTTCTTTTCATTAAATCATGTAATTTAAAAGTATCTTCCCCTTTTTTATTTGGTTTTAAAGTAAAATAAAATCAATATTATTAAAAATATTCTATATAATTAAATGTAATCCATATTATATTTGATATTCATATAAGTTCATTGATTTTATTAAAAACACAATTTTGTAAAAAACTGTATTTCATTGCATTTTTTCCCATATTTTAAAAATAATTTCTAATATTTCTAGAAATTTAATATTTTAAAAATGATTCCATATTTAGTGTTTTTTTATTCAAATTTTATAAATTGTTCAATTTCATTTTTTAGTCACAATGAATAGATTTCATGGTAAATGGTTTATCACCACAGTAATGGGTAAACACATGATAATTAAGGTTAAAAATATATGATAATGTCTCAAAATTAACATAAAACATTCATTTATTTAATTGGATGAGTTTAATTTTACTATATATTTTCAAAAAAACCAAAAAAATTGCATTTTAGTGCCATTTTTTATTTTATGATGAAATTTTTATTATTTTATGTTAAAAACATTAAAAAACGTCACTATATTTCTTTTATTATATATAATATATTTTCATTGAGGGAAAAAGAATTTATAATCATTTGTAAATGGTTATTTTTAATATTAATAGCTTATCTTTTTATAATAATTTTTTTTAATTTTTTATAGGTTATATAATTCTGATAAACACTTACGAAATTCCAATACCATGCTTATATAAGCAGTAGGAAAATCAAGGTAAATGTTTTTACATATAATAAAATCAACATTTTTCTGATAAAAATTTGTATTCTATGAATTTAGCAGGTAATTAAAATTAATAGTTAATGTTAAATGTTTTTAGATCGTAATTCCATTTATTTCTTGATGTCTATGAAGTCAAATTAAACGAATAGCCCCAAAAATGACTACTTATAATTTTTAATAAACAATATTTAATTAAATGATATAAAAAAATTATTAGAATATTATACTTTGGATGATAAATGGAGTAAAATTTCATCCACGGTCCATTTTTTATCCACTTTTCACCTTAGAGATAAATTTATTTTCCTTAATGGATAACTAATTTGTTACCATGGTTATGTTTAAAAACATTGAATGAGGGGAAAACCGAATGTTATGGTTTAAAATTTGACTTATAAATGTAATTTTTTTTTGGTTTTATGTATTTATACTTATAATTTCATAACATAAAATTATTTCTTTTTGGTTCTAATTGAAATTATTTTGACATATATTATATTTAAATATTTTAAGAGATTAAAAGTGTGACTTTTCCAATAATTATGAAAGATAAGATCTTATTCTCTTTTATTCACAATGTTTAGCACTCCCTCTCAACCAATATCTACCCTAATACCTTATTATAATCCTTCTCTACTTACTAGATATTATGGTATTCTTATAAGACTATCCTAAGAAGGCATAAGGCATAATCCAAAGGAGCTCTCTCAAAGAATAAGTAATCATCTTACTCAACTCAATCAATTTTTATTTTACTTTTCTATCAAATTTGAATTGAAAGTATCACTTATACATGTATGTGGAATACTATCTTCATGAATTGATATGATTTATTCTTTATAACCATCATTAATAATTGTTTATAATGATTTATTTAATTAATATATATGATATTCAAGAAATAATTATGATTCTGAAAATATAATATATACCATATTACCCCTCACCCATTAAAAAATGAATGTGTCACTCATGTGTATATGTGGAATACCACCTCCATGAGATGATGTGGTTCATTTTAATATCTTCCTTTCATTGATGATTTTGAAATTTTACATAATATATAATAATTATAAATATTTCATGATTAAAATTATGGATATGATATAATTATGACCTTTTTGACCATGATCAACATACTGATGTTGTTATACCATTATGAAACATACATCCACAAAACATCCGACATTAATATAACTTATTTATTAAATATTTAAGGCATGTAAAAATGAAAAAAAGGATATTAATAAGTTAATAGTTATTAAAAATGTTCTTAATAATGTAAATAATTAATATATTTTTATTCTATAAGAGATAAAGTATGTATGTGGTGATTAAATATCAAGGTAAGGGTTTCTTAGGTTAATTTATTTTCATTGGGTAACATCACTTCTTTACTATCTATGTTATTCCAATATTATTCATGTAAATAATTACTTTATAATGTATTTACAGTTAATTTATGTTTATTTAATTTTTCCAAACATAATCACTTCATTGATTAATTCTCACTTCAATTTTAAGATCTTGTAAGGAGTTTTTAACATAATTTCCTTTCATTGGGTAATAACAATTATTAATTGACATTTTTAAACCATTATTATGTGTTAATTGATCTCCAAATTATTTTAGGATGTATTTACACTATTTTTTTATATGTATTTACCTATATAAAATTATTCTATTCATGGATTAATTGTCACATCAAATGTTATGATCTATATATGGGTTTTCTTTATATCAATATCATTATCTTATGACTTGTTTTATATAATGCACAAATATTTATCTGTGTATTATACATACTTCCTAATGAATGAATTTTGAAATTTAATTCATATAATTCATGGGATTTATATATCCATATCATATTATTTCTTTTAATTACTTTTGATTCTAATGATACCAAATTGTGAAAGTCTTTATTTTATAGTTCATTTCTTTTTAGGATTATAAAAGTTTTTTGTTACTTTGGAAGAAATTATATGATAAGAATTTTTTAAACCATATCTATATTCATATTCATGTTAATTATTAGAATTTATATGTATTAGTACCATTTTCTACTCTTTGGTGTATAAAAAGATTGAGAAAACGTTTTTACTAAAAATACTACCTTATTTCTTCATCACTAAATAATTTTTTTTCCATATCCAATATCTTAAAAATTAATTTATTAATATTTTTAATTATACATAAAATGTTTTAAATATGAAATATTAAATACCCTATTCATTATTTACAATGGTTTTAAAGGAATATTTTTAAAGAATCATTTTATGAGCTCATCATTTTATACTTTTTAAAAAAGATGAAATAATGTTATCTTTTGACATATAAGACATTAATTGATATTCATGATTTCATGACCGTTACATTATTTGAATATAACGTTAAAAGTTTCTATATTTGTTTTCAAATAATGTATATTCTTCAATATTTTATAAATTTTTATTTAAAATTTTATCAAAGTAAAATTATATTTTCTTATGTTTTCATAGAAAGGGTCAAATTTGCTTCTTAAAATTATTTTTATCTATATAAAAATACTCTGGTTAATATTATGATTTATTGGGGATATACTCTAATAATAACATTAACCATATTACTATAAATTTTTTCTAATCATTTTTGTTGTATTTGTTATTAGTGAAAAATATTATTATTCTATATTCCAGTTTTCAAATAGAGATATTTATATTGGCTATTTATTGAATTGATTATTCATACCTTCCATATGATGATTTTTTGGACTTAAAAAGTAATAAGTGGGGCCTTTTATATAACTTTAATGCCTTAGTAGATACCATGAGAGAAACTAGCATGTGTATTTTCAGTATGCCTACCGAATTAATTATGATGTCTTGGCTTGAGGCCTTAACATTATATTTATAATATATTGGAACAATTCAATTGTGGTATGATTATGATTATTAACATTATTCAATACTTCATTATGAAATTAGTTGTTGTTGTCAATGTTATTATTTATGTCGTTACATCTTCCTTGGATATATTCCCCTTTATTAATATTAGAAATATAAGATATTTTATTATTCATTTTCTCTATTTTAATATCCAATCATTATTTATTCTATGATAGCTTCTATTGTATGCTTTCCCTTCATAAAATTTGAACTCACCATTTATTTTTTTCTTCCTGTAGGATACCAGGAAAAAATCTATGAATATATCTATAGATATACTATAAGGGACAACAAAGTTATCAATATAATTTTATATTGTATTTCATGTTCTAAAATTTAATTTGAGAATCATGTATGTATATAGTATCTCAAGACTGATAAACTATCTTATCCTTTAGGATATTATATCTAGTATATACTTTCAATATAGTAAGATATCCACTCGCTCTGGGTAACTAGAGTTGGGTTATTATAGTTGGTGACAAAGGAGGTATTGTAGGACCCTTTAGCATTAGATTCAAGAAAACATATACTAGAGAACATAAATCTATGATAGATTCAAGGGATAAGTATATTTATAGGGTAATATAATAAATCATGGGTAAAGTAGGTATTCTGTGTGTTTCTTCAAAAATAAATCCTTTTATAGATACTGGAATGTGGAATTGGAAAAAATTCACTTAGTGGTAATAACCTTGAAAGAAGTGGATTGGGTATTAACTCAGTTTTCACTGGGGGAAACTAAGTAGGGCTACAAATTCACACATGGATTGATAGTCTTAGGGGATATGCTTGGGTTATTTCACAATATCTTTATAAGCAATAATTTTGAAATAGATAATAGAAACTATGTCATCCTATGATTTCTATAGTGATATCAGATAAACCTAAAAATTTATGAGTGGATAAGACTAAGGTTGATTGTACGTTTAAAGAAATAGATACCCCTCTTGAGGTTTTATGGAATGGGAGTTTAATATGATTAAATATTTTTTCTAGGACATTTATGGAATACAACCATTTGGTTTAGTATGTGTTTTAGTGAAAATGTTATTTGAGGAACAATTTCATTATATTTGGTGGACATAAATTGAATTTCATTGATAACATTTTTGTTTAACATGATCATTGATTTTAATATAGTTAATTTTAATAATAGGATTATTATATATTGAGAACATATGTTTATCTTTTATATAAAAATAAAATTGATATGTTATCTAGTGAACAAGTGATTAAATATATTTTTGATAAAGTATAATATATTTGGAAAATTATATGATTAGGGTAAATTGAAATATTCTTTAGTTAAGATGATAATTGTTTTGCGTAATAAAGGGTAAAATATCATTTGGAATCATATCATATTTTATTGAATAATTATGGTGATATAGGATATTTATGGCACTGATTAGCATGTTTCGGAGATTATATTATTATGGAATATATATTTTTGGTATTTATAAGTGATTAATATTTTTTAGAGATTAATTTTAAGTTAATATTTCAAGAATATTTGATGAAATCATTTGAAAATTTGATTATAATTTTTTATAGCATCATTTAAAGAGTTTTAAGGTTAGTTATTTATGGAATGGTTTCAGTTTTACTTTGGGTTTTATTTTTGAGGCATTGAAGACTAAAGTAGTATTTGTTCATAGAAAGGTCTATTGAAGTTGAAAATTATCTCAACTTTGGATAAACATTTTTATTTTATATAAATATTGGGGGAATAAATTTTTATACTTTAATGGATATTATAATTCACCAAAAGTTATTTTTGGTACTTCATGTATGAATAATTCATCTAGAAAATTCATTTCTTTGAGTAATAGTTGATATAGAAGAATAAATTGATCGAAACAAAACCAAAACATATAATTATGCTTATCAAATGAAAAGAAATCAAGTACGTATATTTTCAAGAGTTTTCTATATTTATGCTAAATGAATCTTTTAACGAAAAGAAAAATATATTATAATAAAAATTTAATTTTATTACCATCACTTCTAATAAATTGATGGTCTTCGTTATCCCATGTGAATTTATCATTTTGTGGTTATTATGTTTACCACGGACAATTTTCTCTACCAAACACTATTAATATTTTGACATTATATTTCTCTTATTTTCCTATAATTTCAATACTTTCTAATGTTAAACTTATCTGATAACCTGATTATGTGTTATTTTAGGTAACATTTATCTGCCCCACTTCCCATTTTGAAGGAAATTTTCTTATTCCTTAGTATGATGTGAGTTTTCAAAAAAGGTATTTTTAAATGTTGAACCCTTTATTATTAAGTTAATAATTGATAGGATAGAATTTATCATCATAAAAATTTAGTTTAAATGAATAAAATGCTCAATATCTTTCATAACATGTAACACCAAGCTTTATGGGAATTGAGATCTACTATAAAAATATGATTATTTAAATGTGACAATTAAAACATAGCTATTAAATTGGTGATATGAATAGGAATAAAGATATTAAAAAAATATGTATAAATTTTATATATAATGAATGTATATTTATTTATGAATAATAAATATTAACTCAAATTTCAGTAAATTGATTTTATGCTTTCAAAATATGTTCTCTTCAATAATGGTTTATATTATATCTTTTCGTTGACATTATAATTAATTTTACCATTTTTTTAAATTTTGTTTTGAGGCAATGAAAATTATTTTAGAAATCATATTTTTAATAGTAAATTTGGGTTAATTTTTTATTATTTTATAAAAAGAATTATTTTTTAGTGAATAGTTAAAAATAGAATTTTTTGTAAAATGAACATTTATTTAATTTGAATCATGAAATTTAAAAATCACATTATATTTTGTATTTTTCTCTAAAGTAATATAGTATTCATTATATTAAAGTTCATATAAATAATTCCATAGGAGTATGGAGTTCCCAGTAATGTGGACGCAATTGAGTGGGGGGTGAATTAGTTGTGGTATTTTAGAATTTCCATTACCTTGAAATTAACCTGTGTAACTTGTTAATATATCAATCAAAAAAAATGTATAGGTGAACCTAACTATCATTAAATAATAATTAAATAAATCAAGTTACCCTTGGTTTTACATGTTTTGTTCCATCAATCCATTGAGAGACACTATATAATGAAGTTAATAACAACGAGCCAATTCCCATCATTCTTAATCTATCTCCTAAAACGAAATTATATTGGTTCCCAATAGTTAATTTTTTTCTAATCCATTAGATCCAAAACAATGATAAAACATTGAAATTAACTCACAAAACATTATCTAGAATCTCTATCCATTACCTGTACATCTGCTATGTCTCCATCCAGTGAACCACCATTTAATGTGCCTTAATTTGATAAACATTTATCCAGTTGGCCTCTATCTAATTATTCTCTATCTGATGTATCTATGATTGTTACACGTCCATCTATTTCTTCCAATTCAACCCATAAAATCCCGGGTCAAATATTCACTCTATAAACATTTCTCCACTTATACTCTCACACAACTAAAACACCCACTTCTCAATCATCCAATACCATTTGTATATTCACACATTCTCCAAAAATAAAGGAGTTGGAATGGGATTCAATTTCAAATTTCCCACTCAAATAATTTTTTTTGATGGATTTAAAGACACAGAATGGTTAGATTCAACATTCTTCAAATGAACATCCTTAAATATTGGAATCAATGTTCTTCTTCATATCATCCTTAAATCTCAGAAAGATTTATGATTTCTACAATATAATATAATAATTATAATAATGTATGACAATTAAATGTTTATGAAAACTTATTCAATGCTCTATCTGAATTATAAACCTAATGGGAACTCTATTTTATAAAAAAATAATATCTCCCATGTTCGGTTCTTCTATAAGAACTCATCCATCATGAATATTTTCAATTAAATCATTAGTGTATAGTTTCAATCTATTTAGAAGCCTCTACCCAGTGAATATATTATTTTTTATCTGATATTATTTATATTCTTTCCTCCATTTGACACTATCAAACCACCATCTTTGATCGATCTCCTTCATCCAATTTGCTCAGTCGGGTAAACTCATGCTACCCTGACACGAGGCTCTTCCCATGTTTCTTATGTAAAATGATATAATAAAATTTCATCCATATTTTTATATATAATGATATGATAGTTATTCAGATAGTTGTCATAAATTTGATAAAACCTTTCTAAAATCTTGATTTTCTTGACTCATCCCATAACAACATCATATAATCTTCTATATGATTAAATCATATTTCTGAGTCTGATAGTATTCATTCTGATAATCCATCAGACAAATATATATATATATATCAATTTTATATTCTTAAAAATATTTTTTAATAGAAATAAAAAAACTCTATCCAGAATAATCACACAATTACCATTGTACGATCATATTTTTGTGATCATCTTCACTTTCAAAACACATCCGGACAATTTTCTTCAAAACATAACATTGTATGCTACTCTAAGGAACTATTATATCTTATAATAATTATAATTATCCATTAAAATATTTAATATTACATAATAACTTCGTATCATTATTTTTTTATAGCTAAAACTCCAAATTTTTAAGTTATAACATTGTACAGTTTTCATCTTTGTTAATTTATAACTTAACATTCATAATAACTTTCTCTGTATAGAAACTAAAAGATTCTAACATCATAACCTTTTATTACTCATGATTTTAGGAACATTTATTATTATTAAGGTATCATATGGATGAGTAAGAAAGGCAATTCAATTTTTCCATGATAAATAGTTACTCAATTTCACCTAAAACAAAATAAAATTCACACAAAAGATGTTGAGAATAAATAACAAATCATTTTAAAATCAACCAAGAGGATCTTTAATCTCCCCCTTTGTATTTTTTTGGAAAAATAATAACCAAATTTGTTCACCTATTTCATCAAACCACAACCTCTCTCAAAGACTTTCATGAAACCACATTTCTAGATTAATAAATGTTTTTAAAAGAATTACACAACTTGATGATAATAAATTTTGTGGCCACCAAATTAATATATTCCCCCCAATCATCTCCTCTTATATAATTTTCACATCAATAATTTTCACTTTCTCCCACTTTTATAACAAATATGGCTCTATATTCAAAAAATAATGGGTACAAAGTTGTACATATTATCCCCCATAGAAAAAATATTCCAAATAAATTTTGGTGTTTTCTTAAGAACCTTTTTAAGTCAATAGTAATTTTTGAAAATGTATTTTTTTCCTCAATTCGTTTAATCATTCCCTTATCATATATTTGTTGGAAATAACGTTAATTTAATCTTTTATTAAAATATACTCAAGCATTAAATATCTACGATAAAAATTTTCCTTTGTAAAATAATATTTAACATGAATATTGTTTTATAAAAAATGTTTCATAGTATTTTGGGGGAGATCAGTTTCAATTTGATTATCATAAAGAATAATCAATGGTTTTTCAAAATATTCCCTCAAATCTTACAGTTGAACTTTAATTAACATCATTTTTATACCTTCCTAGGTAGAGAAAGAATTTTCCACTTCCTTTTTAATCACTGTAACATAACATTTTTTCTTACAATTCCATATCACAGAAATTTCTCCAAAGAAGAATGTTTCTCTTGATTTTAACGTTCGATCATTTAAATCTCCATCCCAATCAGTATCAGTGAAACCTATGAAGGTCAAATCATTAAAAAATTTATATATTAGACCATAATTTTACATTCCTTTGATAAACTGAGTGATTCTATTTTATATCATCAAATGTGATTCCTTTATATCACTATGATATCTTACACACAAATTTAAATCATATTCAATGTATGGTATTGAATTAGTAATTTATATTGAAAATCTAAACAACTTATTGAAATCCTTATGATTATCAATTTGGCCGACTACTTCTTTACTCATCCTCATACCAATAGAAATCAATGTAGAAACATCTATTGAATATTCCATGACAATTCCTTAAATAACTCCTTAGTATAATTTTAATGTGATAGGAAGATATATCTTACTTTATATTCAAATTGTAATCAAATAAAGTAGTATATATTTACTAGCATTGAAATATCAATGTTTTATTTTTTTTATTGAACAAATTATTAATATATTTTATCCCCATCACCTATAAAAATTAAATTTTGAATGTAAACAATGATAATCTGGGTAACTATAATCATACCTTTATCATATATGTCTCTATATTCTTTTACTTATAAAATTTCTACTACTTCTTGAAAATGTAATGTTTTTAATACTAGGCACGAGGTGTTTGTTTATTCCCTTATAAACCCTTATTCAGTTTACATACCATGGTTCTATCATTATCATGTTTTAACCCACTTCATTTCTCAATATAAAATTATTTTTCAATTTCTCCATTCAAGAATGTTGACTTGATATCCATATGATAGAAATTTTAGATATTAATGAGTAGCAACAATAGAGATAATTCTAATAGATGAAACCTTCACAATTGGGGAAAATTTTTCCTCAAAACTAGAACCTTCCACAAGTGAGTAACCTTTAAAAAACCATCCTTTTTATCTCAAAATGTATCCCTATTCAATGAGTTTATTTGTCAAAACCCATTTTTTTCTATAATATTATTTCTTTCTAGAAATGGAAGATGATCCCAAGTTATATTTTTATCAATTTGATAAAACTCTTCTTTTATAACATTTAAACATTCTGTTGGCGCCAAAATTTGGGAAGAAGAGGAACAAGTAGAAAGAATTAAGGGCTGCATCATGAAGACCATTCCGAGAGCCCCCATGGCCACATGACCGGCACAAAGCACCCCTTCGCGAACTCTCCATGAATAAATGAGGCGGGATGCTCTACGAACTGATTTGACATTCGCAAACCATCCACAAAGTAAGGAGGTAAGAAGTTATGTGAACCGATTTGAAGTTCACAAGCCCACCACGGAGCTAGGAGGCGAGCTACTCTATGAACTGATTTGACGTTCACGAGCCCGCCGCAGAGCAAGGATCCGGGATGCTCCATGATCCCATTTGCGTTCGCAAGCCCGCCATGGAGAAAACACTATCATCGTGCCGAGCGAGCTCTGCTTCGCAGTGCCTCTTGCCTATAAATTATAGGATCCCCTCATACCCAAAGGATGGATCATCCGACCTTTCACCTTCTTAGCTCTCAAATCATGAATCATTTCCTGCCCTGTGAACCATGAGCTTTTCAAGGTACTTTTACATCGTGATGTGCCTCCCCCTTTGTGTGAATTCAACCCCTCTTAGAAGAGGGATTCCCTTTGAGAATCCCACGGGCCTCCTCAAAGGAAGGGGATCCCCAAGGGGACATGGGTCTTTGCAGATCACTTATGCTTCACGAATCACCCACCATGCACATGTGACCCGCATGCTAAGGCATTGTCACTGTGCTTCGCGAGGCACATTTCTTCACGATTCTACGCTTCACGAGGCACCCTTGATTTATGAGGCATTGCACCACAAATTACATTACACTTCGTGAAGAACCTTCTATATGCACTTATGCTCTACGCCTAGGCTCGACCACTTCACTTCGCAAGACATACCCCTTCATGAATCCCCTCCCCTACATGGAGCACAATATCTTCACAAGGCTTCTACCTATGAAATCCTTTTCTTTGCAACTCCTTTTCCTATGTGACCCTCGATGTTTTCATGAAGCAACTTCAAAGTCCCTTGGGAGGTGCTTCCTGTTGCATTATTTCGCCTCATGCTTCTTCACGTAGGTACGCTAACAGATATTTCTTCTTCGCATAGGCATGCTAATGTGGACCCCCAATGGGATCACCTCATGACACCCCCTAGTCATGGTGTTTTCGGTTCCTTCCCTTCACCATGGTGTAAAGGGTGCCAATTATTTATGTCCTAGAGGTGTAGAGTGAACCCACCTCATGTGAGCTACAGGACGTTAAATTTCCAAGTGCCATCATCCTTAGCACATGACATTAAACTGTGGCCTCACCCCGTACACTCTATGCGGGGTTCCCCAGCTCGAACATTCTTTATGCCTGCTCATATCCACGATAGTGAGATCTTCCTCACATAGAATGAGATCCTCTTTGCTGGAGTGAAGCCTATCCATGGGGAAGGGAAACCATCTTTTTGTAAGTCCTTAGCCTTTATTTTAAGTGGTAGTACCCTTACTCCTCCTTTCTTCTTCGGTGCCAAAGGCCAGCAAAGGGCATGATGGGCATCGGGACCCTCCTATCTTATTCCTTGAAAACTTCCTCTTATAACGACCCATACTTTACATACATTGTCATTACTTCAGAATTGAAGCACAATTATTACAACATATAACCAAACCAGGAAAGGACCGTATAGGTATAGAGTCTTTAGAAACTGGGAAACATAAAGAACTGGTTCATAAATCATCTACTTTGCCTCCCATTTATTTAATCATATCTAGAGTCCCTTTTAGGAATATCCTAATTAATATCCTTCTTCCTGAACTGGGGAAATAAAACATACAAAAGGATGACCTCAAATGCTCAGTAAGGGTAAACAAAAGAAATATCAATCACATCATATACATAAGAACATAACTTTTAGAAATCTTAACCTGCAAAAGAAATCATAATTTCACAACATGGGATAAATAATAGTAGTGAAATTTAATCCCAATATTCATAACTTAAAACATGAAACATTGTGGTATACACACATAATCATAGAGAATCATTTCGTATTAGTGAAGACTCATTTCCAAGACTATCTTAGTGGACAAAGTCCATTTCTGAACCGAGTTCACTCCTCGTTTCAGTCCTGTTTCACTGAACCGATTTAACCTGTCGTTCCAGCCATGTCTATCTAATGAGATATAAAATCTTTACCCAATGCATTAGAGGGAGATATAGGTCCCACCCATATCATAATGATACCATTCTTATGTGTGCCACAAAATCATAAATCATACATCATTTCATAACCCATGTAATAAAAATGGGAATCTTAAACATCATGACATCATAAAACAATTAATATAAGATAAAGGAATTCATAAAATTATTTCCATCAAAACATAATCAAATCCATGTAATAATAGGTATAGAAGTATAACCTTATATTATCTTAGATAGAAAATAATTTTGATAAAACTCTTGAACTCCATTCTTGAGAAAAATATCCTTTCTACTTCAAAAACATTTTTCCTTTCTTAACATGTCATACAATTTTAAACTAAAAAAATTGGATTAAAAATAAAGTTGAAAACTTATAAGGGAAGCTTCTTGGAAATAATTTTTTAAAAATCCATTCACACCGTATAAGTTAAAAAAACATTCGTCTCATACTTTTGTCGGAAAAGTCAAAAAGTACCTCGTACGAAAAACGACAAAAGATTCCTTTCATATCTTTTACTAAAAACTAACCGAAGGGTAAAATTGGATATAAACTATTTTAGAAGGATATAAATATTACATATTGAGGAAAAATGTATGTGGATGATAAAATACACCCCAGTAAATTCCCAAGTATAAACAATCTCGGATAAAAATGAGATTGTGATATTTTCCTTACCTTAGGTCTGATTTGCTTCGTAAGTGTCCGAACCTCCTGTATAATGATTTAAATAATTTTATTGACTTATTATATAATCATACATATTTTTATGATATCATATATGGTCATATTCTTAGCTTCTTATTAGTAATATTTCATTACTACTTGTTATTCGGGTGTTCATTACTTTTTGTTCTTATGCGTGTTTTGTGGAATAAATTCTTATTTTTCTTTTTAGGTTATAGATACCTCATTTCCAGAATGGTATTAGTGTAATATATATCATATTAATTAATTAAATTCATTCAATTCATTTATATAATCATTATGCAATGAAGATCATGTAGAACGAGTTACATCACATCGTGGAGACGGTATTCCGTACGTACGCACGAGCGATGATATCGTTCCTATGATCGTGGAATTGTATTGGACTTTATGTATACTATTTCATAATCAATATCACATCACAATAATCATATATATTTATTCTTTACACTATTATACCCATCCAAGTATGGTGGTGGTGGAAAATAGGTTACACCACGGCGTGGAGACGGTATTCCGTACGTACGCATGAGCGGTGATTTCATTTTCCGTAGGATGGATAGATGGTGAAATAGGGATGTTTCATAATTATAATAACATATCAGTATATGATTGATACTGATTTTATTAATTCATAATGAAACAACTAAAAAAGAAAAAGTGTAAGAAGAAATAAATTTGAATGAATTGGTAACGGACATTACCTCTTCTTTGAAGAGCCTCTTTGAGACCTCCTTTTAGGGAACTAAAATTGGTATTTGAAGAATACCAGGACCTCTAGGATTTCTCTAGGGAATTGGAGAGAATAAATTGGCAGGGTTTGGCTGAGTTTGAAGGCTCAAAGTGGTGTGAGGAAGAGGGGTAGGGGGTTCCCTTTTATAAGGGAGGAGAGGGGCTCCTTTGGAAAAACTAAAAATATTATTTTATTATAAAGAAAAATTCGGTATTAAATAGCTCCAAATTTATTGATTTTGAAGCTAATATGGGTATGGGTAGAAATAATTTCATCCAATATAATTTAGACAAGTTTAGGTTCCTATTTTAACCTTATAATTTATATTTAACATTAAGCTAAATAATTTTACTTTTATCGTGTCTTCTTGTGTTTTTATACAATAAGGTTAACAAACTTACTATAACAAGACAAACGAACCCCAAGTTGTTTATTATTAATATATATAACCTTATCTAAGTCATTTGGCATAACCTTATATTTTTAGGAATAAAATAATAATTAATAATATAATATTTGTTTTAAAAACTATTTTATGTCAATTTGGACACTATTTAGTAATTG
Organism: Viscum album; assembly: GCA_963277665.1. Classification (NCBI taxonomy): domain Eukaryota; kingdom Viridiplantae; phylum Streptophyta; class Magnoliopsida; order Santalales; family Viscaceae; genus Viscum; species Viscum album. The sequence goes on from OY728146.1 coordinate 230,364,835, forward strand.
ATTTTTGTGAAAATAATAACAGAATGATTAGTTCTAAAAAAGTAAATTAAATCAATAATATCATGTCATAGTAACCTATAAAAGTAGTTTAATTCATAAAAAGTCTCAAATTACATTTATTTGGGTATTTATAACATCAATTATGTCAATATTTCATTAATAAGATAATTACTGCATCATCTTTGTGTCATAAATAAATTAACTTATTTAAAGTCAAAAAATTAAAAATAAAATATTATTATGTAGGAAATAATTTTATCTTTCTAATGAATATTTATAGTCGAATTTATCTTATGTATAACCCTATATAAAAATTATTTTCTTATTAAACTTTGATTTTAATTATTTTAACCCTTCTTTAAATAAATTAATAATAAATGTCCTAATCTAGTCCAAGTGGGCCTAAATAGTTATATTTTATTCTTAAGGTTGTTAGTGGTATAATTACATTTGTCCAATAGAATTAGGACATGTGTTAGGGTAATAATAATATCATTTTTACTCTTAATTACCCTATTTACTTTTAACCGTGGTAAATAAAAGTAAAAAGTTACTATTCACCAAAAATTATTTTCATCTCATTGAACTACATTTTACTTAATCACATCAACCGTGTCTCTCAAATTTTCAAAATTCCACTGACAGAAGTGGTAAAATTATGTTTTATGAAAAATTCATTTTTTTAACTACCACTTAGTGGTTTCACTATTCATCAAAAATTGAAAGTTTTCAAAAAAATACCAAAACATTACCCTAGGCTAATTTCGATATTCCGAATCCAAAAATGAAGTCAATTTTGAAAAATAAAATTTACAAAATTTCAAAAAGTGGTTATTACTATTCATAACGGCTAGTTTTAATAATATTTTTATAGCATATCATTGTTTAGTGAAACTCGGTATTGCGTATGACACAAGCTATCGAGAAAGGTTGTGATTGCGTGTAAAGCAAGCGAAGAAAGTGTTGTGTGTAGTGAAAGATTCCTTTGATGATTTATATAACATAAAAACAAAATATTTCTCATAAAAGTTTCGGGTGTTACATTCTACCCCCCTTAAAAGGAATTTCGCCCTTGAAATTCGTCACTTTGTAACAAACAGATGAGTACCTCTCCCTCATCATATCCTCAAGCTCCCATGTATCTTCTTATAATTGGTGGTTCCTCCATAAAACTTTCACCAACTGAGTAGTCTTGTTTCGTAGGAATTTTTCACTACGATCCAGAATCTCTATCGGCTGTTATTCATAAGAAAGATCTTGCTCTAGCGGTACAACTTCTGAGCTAAGTACATGTGAATGATCAGGTATGTACTTTCTCAGGAGAGATACATGGAACACATCGTGAACTTGAGAGAGATTCGGTGGAACCGCCAATCGCTAATCTACCTTCCCACACGATCCAGTATTTCGAAAGGACCGATATATCGAGGGCTCAACTTCCCCTTCTTTCCAAATCTCATGACCCTCTTCCAGGGAGATATTTGTAAAAACACATTATCACCCACTTCAAACAATTGGTCTTTTCTTCAGTTGTCGGCATAACTTTTTTGTCGACTCTGAGCTGCTCTTATGTGTTGTTGAATAGATCAAACATTTTCTGCCATTTCATCAACGAGATCAGGTCCTAATAACTTTCTTTACCCAACTTCATCCCAGTAAGTTGGAGTTCTTCATTTCTTTCCATAGAGAGCTTCATAAGGAGCTATCTGAATACTGGAGTGAAAGTTATTATTATAAGAAAATTCCACCAAAGGTAGGTATTGATCCCAACCACCTTAGAAATCTATAGAGCAAGCTCTCTACATATCTTCTAGAGTTTGAATTGTTCTCTCAGATTGACCGTTTGTATGAGGATGATAAGCAGTGTTGAAACTCAACTCTGCATCCAGATTTTGCTGAAGACATCGCTAGAACTTTGAGGTAAGCCTCGGATCCCAATCAGATATAATAGAAAGTGGTACTCCGTGAAATCTTACCACTTCCTTCACATATATCCTGGCAAGATGATCCAGAGTGAAATCCTCTCTAATAGCGATGAAGTGTGAAGAATTTGTAAGATGATCAACTATGACCCACATATCATTATTTCCTTTGGATGTTTTAGGAATTCCTGTGACAAAGTCCATAGTGATGTTTTCCCATTTCCATTCGGGTATGGGTAATGGTTGTAACATCCCCTTAGACTTCTGTCTCTCAGCTTTAACTTGCTGACAAACCAAGCATCGAGAGACATATTTAGCAAAATCTCTTTTCATTCCATCCCACCAGAAGTACTCTTTCAGGTCCTTAAACATCTTCGTGCTTCCAGGATGAATAGAGAACGAAGAACTATGAGCCTCATCCAGCAGTTCCTTCTTTAATTCGGGGATGGGAGGAACACAAAACCGATTCCTGAACTTTATTATCCCATCACAATCAAGGTTGAATTTAGGAACATTTCTCACCTTCTTTTGTAACTCGACATATTGTTTTTGTGCCTCTTTAATCTTCACATGTATAGATGGTTTAACATTCATTTGAGAAAGATAAGATTTTTACCTTTCCATTATAATTCCAAGATCCATCCTTTGTAAATCCATAAATATTGGATCTTTTGTGATCCTCATCATGGATAAACTGGCATGGTCTTGTCGACTTAATGCATCTTCCACCTTCTTTGCTTTCCCCAGGTGGTAATGTATTGAGCAGTCGTAATCCTTAATCAGCTCCAACCATCTTTTTTTGCACATATTCAGCTCCTTTTTGTGTGAAAATATAATTTAAACTTTTATGATCAGTATAAATGTCACACCTTTCTCCATAAAGGTAATGCCTCCAAATCATTAATGCAAATATTACTGCAGCTAACTCCAAATCAAGAGTTGGGTAATTTTGCTCATGGATTTTCAACTGTCGTGAGGCATAAGCTACCACCATATCATTTTGCATAAGAAAACACCCCAATCCCTTCTTGGATGCATCACTATAGATCTCAAACCTTTCTCCACTACAAGGAAGTGTGAGTACAGGTGCACTGGATAACCTTCTTTTCAACTCCTTGAAATTCTCTTCACATTCCTCTATCCACATGAACTTAACTCCTTTTCTAGTCAACTTTTTGAGTGGATTAGATAATCGTGAAAAATCATTCACAAAACGTCGGTAATATCCAGCCAAACCTAGAAAACTTCGGATCTCAGTCACTGTTGTTGGTCCCGACCATCTTTCGATAACCTCTGTTTTTGCGGGATCCACAGATATCCCCTCTTTTGAGATTATGTGAACCAAAAATGAAACTCTTTGAAGCCAAAATTCACACTTGGTAAATTTGGCATAAAGCTTCTCCTTTCTCAGGGTCTTCAATATAATTATCAAGTGATCTTCATGTTCTTCATTGCTCTATGAATATACCAGAATATCATCTATAAACACTACCAAAAACTGATCAAGATAGTCTCTAAAGACTCTATTCATCAGATCCATGAAGATAGCAGGGTCATTAGTAAGACCAAATGGCATCACTATAAATTCATAGTGTCCATACCTTGTACAGAAAGACGTCTTTGGTATATCCTCCCTTTTGACCCTTAATTGATGATACCCTAAACGAAGATCAATCTTGGAAAAGTATTGAGCTCCACGTAGTTGGTCAAACAAGTCATCAATGTGCGTGAGAGGATATTTGTTCTTAATAGTGATCTTGTTAAGTTATTGATAATCAATGAAGAGTCTCATTGATCCATCTTTCTTCTTAACAAACAGAACAGGTGCTCCCCAAGGTGACACACTAGGGTTTATGAATCCCTTATCAAGATTTTCTTGGAGTTGCTTCTTCAATTCCTGCAACTCAATTGGGGCCATTCTATAAGGTTTCTTTGAAATAGGTAAAGCACTCGGTATGAGTTCTATTGAAAACTCAACTTCACGATTTGGTGGAAGACCTGGAAATTCCTCCGGAAAGACATCGTCAAACTCTCGTACAATGGGAATATTCTTAATCGTGAGTTTCTCACGAACTATTTGAGATAAATAACCTTCATTTAGTGGAATCAAGACCCACACGATGGAAGAAATTTCCACTAGAAGGTTATGTTCATCCTTTCATCGATAGACGATCATAGATTGAATTATAAGATGAAATGTGACTTCCCTTCTTTGCAAATTGATATGAGATCCATATAAAGAAAACTAATCCATGCCAAGAATCACATCAAATTCCACTATAGGAAGGATCACAAGATTTTCAGGAAGCACTTTCCCACAAACTTTAATTGGAGAAGAATTATAAACTTTTGATGCGACTATTGTGCCATTAGGGGTTGTCACAGCTAACTCAACATCTAATTGTTGAGGTAATACGGTGATATCCTTAGAAAATTCTTCAGAAATAAAAGAGTGGGTGGATCCAGAATCAAATAAAACATTTTCTATTTTAGAGTGGATGGTAAGTGTACCTTTTACCACATCGTTATTGCACTCCACATCGCTGATATAAATTGCATGTGACTTTCCTTTGTCTTTAGCCTTAAGAGTCTGTTGACTTCGACCATCATCATCAACCCTTGGATTTGGGCATTGATTGGCATAATGCCCCATCTCCTTTCACTTGAAATATTGAATTGTAGTAGGTTCATTCTGTGTATCCCTTCCTTTATTTGCATCATTAGACATCTTATTCCCATCATTTCGGCATTCAAATACCCGATGACCTTCCTTTACACATTTGAAACATTTACTTGTCCCTTTAAGACAACTCCCTCCATGTTTCTTTCCACACTTTAAGAATAAGGTAAAGCTCATCTTCTTTTCAGTGTGCTCTTTATATTTTTCTTTTGAATTCCATTTTCCTCTTCTTATCAAACCCATATGACGGATGGGTTACTCCAATCTCCATCTCGACTTTGAGAGCACATCGAATTATTTCCTCATATCTATTAAAGTCCCTTATAGCTAACACCCTTCGAAGACTTGGTTTTAAGCCACTAAAGAATCGATCGATCTTACTCTCAGGTTGGATAATAATACCAGAAGCGTACCTTGCAAGTCTTGTAAAATTTTCTTCATAGGTACCAACAGATTCATCATCCTTTTGCTTTAGTTCAAGAAACTCCTTCTCCATCTTTGTTCGGAGAATACGAGGGAAGTACATATTGAAAAATAAGTTCTTGAACTCGTCCCATTCCATGGACTCAATTTCATCTCTTGGACTTGTATTCTTGATAAGATTCTACCATTGATCAACATCATCTTCCAAACGATACAATGCTAAGATGACTTTATCATGTTCAGAACATTAAAGAACTGAAAATATCTTTTCAGTAGTACTAATCCATTGTTCAACAACTAATGGATCAGTAGACCCATTGAATGAAGGTGGATGCTGCCTCATGAAGGATTCAACAGAATGTTGCTCCTTCCTTTGCTCGTTTGGATGTCCTGAATGATTCATAGCTTGAGAAGGTTGTGTGAGCATGGATAAAAGATTTTGCATTCCAGCTCCCATAACATTTGGTTTCTCAGGGGGACAATCATTGCATTGCCCGTTGGATTTCTCATTAACACATTTCCTTCGGGTTCCATCCATTAACTAAAACCAAGAATAATAGTGTGAGAAACACTAATTATAATAGGAATACCACATAATCATGAATAAAATTTCACACTTAAGGTCTTATCATAGGTTATTCATGGCCATTTCTAAAACACTAATATTGTGTTCTATGCTTAGACTTATCCTTAGGGTTCTTACTAAGGCTTTCACATCCTAGTTTCCAAAGGTTGGCTATACCATTCCTCTGATACCAACTATAACAATCCATACTTTACATACATTATCATTACTTCAGCATTGAATCACACTTATTACATCATATAACAAAACCAGGAAAGGACCGTATAGGTATAAAGTCTTTAGAAACTGGTAAACAAAAATAAATGGTTCATAAATCATCTACTTTTCCTCCCATTTATTTCATCATATCTAGAGTCCCTTTTTGACATATCCTACTTAATAACCTTCTTCCTAACCTGGGGAAATAAAACATACAAAAGGGTGAGCTCAAATGCTCAGTAAGGGTAAACAAAAGAAATTTCCATCACATCATATACATAAGAACATAACTTTTGGATATCTTAACCTGCAAAAGAAATCATAATTTCATAACATGGGATAAATCATAGTAGTGAAATGTAATCCCAATAATCATAACATAAAACATGAAACATTTTGGCATACACACATAATCATATAGAATCATTTCTTATTAGTCAATACTCATTTCCAAGACTATCTTGGTGGACAAAGTCCATTTCTGAACCGAGTTCACTCCTCGTTTCAGTCCTGTTTCACTGAACCGGTTTAACCTGTCGTTCCAGCCATGTATATCTCATGAGATATAAAATATTCACCCAATTCATTGGAGGGAGATATAGGTCCCACCCATATCATAGTGATATCATTCTTATGTGTGCCATAAAATCATAAATCATACATTATTGCATAACCCATGTAATAAAAATGGGAATCTTAAACATCGTGACATCATAAAAAATTCATATAAGATAAAGGAATTCATAAAAATATTTCCATCACAACATAATAAAATCCATGTAATAATAGGGATAGAAACAGAACCCTATATTATCTAAGATGGAAAATAATTTTGATAAAGCTCTTGAACTCCATTCTGGAGGAAAATATCCTTTCTACTTAAAAAAACATTTTTCCTTTCTTAAAATGTCTTACAATTTTAAACTAAGAGAAGTTTATTAAAAATAAACTTGAAATATTGTAAGGGAGTATTCTTGTAAATAAATTTTTAAAAATCAATTCATGCCATATAAGTTAAAAAAACATTCTTCTCGTACTTTTGTCGGAAAAGTCAAAAAGTACCTCGTACGAAAAACGACAAAAGATTCCTTTCATATATTTTACTAAAAACTCACCAAAGGGTAAAATTGGATATAAAATATTGTATAAGGATAAAAATTTTACATATTGAGTAAAAATGGATTTGGATGATAAAACACACCCCAGTAAATTCCAAAGTATAAACAATCTCAGATAAAAATGAGATTGTGATATTTCTCTTACCTTAGGTCCGATTTTCTTTGTAAGTGTCTGAACCTCCTATATAATGATTTAAATAATGTTATTGACTTATTATAAAATCATACTTATTTTTATGATATCATATATGGTCATATTCATAGGTTTTATTAGTAATATTTCATTACTACTTGTTATTCGGGTGTTTATTACTTTTTGTTCTTATGCGTGTTTTGTCGAATAAATTCTTATTTTTCTTTTTAGGTTATAGATACCTCATTTCCAGAATGGTATTAGTGTAATATATATCATATTAATTCACTCAATTCATTTATATAATCATTATGCAATGAATATCATGTAGAACGAGTCGCATCACATTGTGGAGACGGTATTCCGTACGTACGCACAAGCGTTGATATCGTTCCTATGATCGTGGAATTGTATTGGAGTTTATGTATACTATTTCAGAATCAATATCACTTCACAATAATCATATATATTCATTCTTTACACCATTATACCCATCCAAGTAAGGTGGTGGTGGAAAATAGATTACACCACGACGTGGAGACGGTATTCCGTACGTACGCACGCACGGTGATTTCATTTTCCGTAGGATGGATAGATGGTGAAATAGGGTTGTTTCATACTTATAATAAAATATCAGTATATTAGTGATACTGATGTTATTCCTTCATAATGAAACAACTCAAGAAGAAGAAGTGGAAGAAGAAATAAAGTTGAAAGAACTGGTAACGGACACTACCTCTTCTTTGAAGCGCCTCTTTGATACCTCCTTTTAGGGAACTAAAATTGGTCATTGAAGAAGCCCATGACCACTAGGATGTCTCTAGTGAAGTGTAGAGAATATATTGGCAGGGTTTGGCCGAGCTTTAAGGCTCAAAGTGGTGTGAGGAAGAAGGGGAGGATGTGCCCTTTTATAAGGGAGGAGAGGGGTTCCTTGGGAAAAACTAAAAATATTATTTTATTATAAAGACAAATTCGGTTTTAAATAGCTCCAAATTGATTTATTTAGAAGTTAAGGTGGGGATGGGTCGACATACTCTCATCCAATAGAATTTAGACAAGTTTAGGTTCCTATTTTAACCTTATCATTTAGATTTAACATTATGTTAAATAATTTTACTTTTACCATGTCTTCTTCTGTTCTTATACTATAAGGTTAATAATCTTACTATAACAAGCCAAAAGAACCCCAAGATGTTTATTATTAATATATATAACCTTATCTAAGTCATTTGACAGAACATTAGATTTTTAGGAATAACATAACAATTAATAATATAATATTTTTTTAAAAAACTATTTTATGTCAATTTTGACACTATTTAGTAATTGATTTTTGTGAAAATCATAACAGAATGATTAGTTCGAAAAAAGATAATTAAATCAATACTAACATGTCATATTAACCTAGAAAATTATTTGAATTCGTAAAAAGTCTCAAATTAAATTTATTTGGGTATTTATAACATCAATTATGTCAATATTTCATTAATAAGATAATTATTGCATCATCTTTGTGTCATTAATAAATTAACTTATTTAAAGTATAAAAATTACAAATAAAAATAATTATGTAGGAAATATTTTTAGCTTTATAATGAATAATTATAGTCGAATTTATCTTATGCATAACCCTATATTAAATATTATTTTCTTATTAAACTTTGATTTTAATTATTTTAACCCTTCTTTAAATAAATTAATAATAATTGTCCTAATCAGATCCAAGTGGGCCTAAATGGTCATATTTTATTCCTAAGGTTGTTTTTGGTCGAATTACACTTATCCAATAGAATTAGGACATGTGTTAGGGTAATAATAACATCATTTTTACTCTTAATTACCCTATTTACTTTTAACCGTGGTAAATAAAAGTAAAAAGTTACTATTCAACAAAAATTATTTTCATCTCATTGAACTAAATTTTACTTACTGCCATCAACCATGTCTCTCGGATTTTCGAATTCCACTCACAGAAGGGGTAAAATTAAGTTTTCTGAAAAATTCAGTTTTTTTTAACTACCACTTAGTGGTTTCAGTATTCATCAAAAATTGAAATTTTTCAAAAAAAATACCAAAATTTCACCATAGGCTAATTTCGATTTTCCGAATCAAAAAATGAAGTAAATTTTGAAAAATAAAATTTAAAAAATTTCAAAAAGTGGTTATTACTATTCATAAAGGCTAGTTTTCATAATATTTTAATAGCATATCGTTGTTTAGTGAAACTCAGTATTGCGTACGACACAAGCTATCGAGGAAGGTCGCAATTGCGTGTAAAGCAAGCCAAGCAATTTTTGTGTGTAGTGAAAGATTCCTTTGATGATTTATATAACATAAAAACAAAATATTTCTCATAAAAGTCTTTGGTGTTACACCTCTCCCGCTAGGCTTTATCACCATTGGGCCTCCATCCCAAAGTAATTCCCAATCTCCATCTCCCTAGGCTACTAACCATGCATAAGTCCATGTTTCCTCTTTGGGCCACTAACCACGTGTAAGCCCCACTGCACTTCCACAGATACACCTTTCGTGACGTGATCATTAGTTCTTTGCTATCTCTTGTTTCTCACACCAAACATGACTCATGTGGGCTTAGAGAAAGCATCAATCATGAAATCCTCTCTTGGAATCCTAGAGTGTAACCCCCAATCCCCCTCATGAACTATGTGGACATTGATCCTTGCCAAGGCATGGTACGTAAGAAGCCTCTCAAATTTTCAAGCCCATATGCCTCTCTTGAACTACGAGTACTTTTATCCTTGCCAAGGAATGGGACGTAGGAAGCCTCCATGAGGTTCAAGCCCACCATCCATCTGGACCCCACATCCCCATTCACGTTGGTTCATTGACCCCCACTACCGAACTACATTGAATTTTATCCTTTCCAAGGCGAGGTACGTAGGACCCCTCGATGAGGTTCAATCCCATCATCTATTAGGTTCCGACCATATCCACATCGGATCCCAACCAAACACATGCCTAGTCTCGACCACTTTTGGTCAGGTCACCATGACCCCATCCTAAACTACCTAAAATTTGATCCTTTCCAAGGCAAGGTACATAGGAAGCCTCCATGAGGTTAAAGCCCAACAACTTGTCGGGCCCGACCACTTCATGTCGGTTCACCCTCGTCCTTCATGACGTTAAATTGTGGACCTCAATTAGCGGTAAGTCGTTGTTTCCAAAATCAGAGGTAAGACGTTGTGTCTCCCAATCAGCAGTAAGCTGTTGTACCCTATTCAGGGATAAGCCATTGTAATCCCCTTTACTGGGACCCACATATTTGGTATGTCCTAGTGGCATTAGAACAACTTAGGTTTCTTACCACGCGTGAGGCCATACATGTCATCAGGTTGTTGTCCTATGTGTACACCCCAATCCAAGTCCATTTCCTAGTCCTTCCCTCGAGCCTATGTGTTTCAGGAGGGTCATGCCCCAACCCAGAGGTTCCACTTCCTCAGGGTCCAACCCACAGGTCCATTCTCACGGGTCACCTCCTCAGGCATTCCATCACTCCACCAAACTATATAGACTTTGATACCCTACCACGGGGATACGTAGGATGTCTTTTCAAAGATCAAGACAAACATCACCGCTGTCCTCACGGCTGTTCCAACTAATTCTCCATCCACTTCACTTAACCATCCATCATCCATCTTGATTCTTACCCGGGCCGCCACATCCCGGTGAGATCATGTCAACTCACGCCCCAACACCAGTGCACCCTTCAGGGGTTACACCCATCTGATCCACTCTAGTCAATGATCCGATTAGTCTGATCCATCTATTCTAGACGTTAAACTCGTGGCATACTCTATGTTAAACATGGGAAGCTGAGGAAAACCTCAGAGACATGCCTAGTGAATACGATTCCTCGCATTGGACGCGGGATGCCTCGGGCTTTGGCACCCTTGAGAAGCCCTATAACAAGGGTCATAAGACAGATGTGCTAGTGCTCTGGAGTCCAGACAGACCAATGATGTCCAATGTGACTACTCCACCAACCAAAGGTTGCACCCTGACCTAAACCATTTTAATGTCCTGACAAAATCAGTGTAATTTACTAGCATCCTTGAAGATATGAAACTATGAAGAGTTTCGCGAAAAATGTCTTAATCTATGAGGGAAACCAGACTAGGTAACAAGCTCTGAGGAGGAATCCACAGAAGGAGGAACCGACATCCCATCATCCCATTTCGATCAAGGAGCATATGTCCCTGAGTAAGCAACAGAGGTCGCCCGCCTTTAGAAAGAGAGAATGTGGGGTAACACAGTCACATGTCATCCTCAAATAGATGGATGCGCGTTCCCCAGTGAAAGAGTTAGAAATAGAAATTATGAACCTGACATGAATAACTTATAATACATTTTGAGATCAGTAGTGTTCTAGGCATCAATAGACTAGTGTGTCACTGGATCTAGTTATCCGGCGCTGGGTCCCGACAAGTAAATAGTGGTTCTGGCATGAAACTCACCATAATTTGGGGCAGTTAAAATGTTGTACATCCTGATTTTCGACACTGTCAATGTGGATCCCTCTTACTTGTCATGGAAGACGAAATGGCATTATGAAACTTGTCGTCGATTCCTTTTCTTTCACCACTAATGGTTTAATCTTCTTACATTCTAAGAACCAAGATGCTGCATCGAGGATCCGATCACCACCCACCCACCAATGTAGGGGTAGGGGCAGTACCAATAGGGTAGATCCCCACTGCTCCACCTCTTCTATGACGGTCTCAACAACCACGACCGTTTGGCGCCCACACCCTATCTCCCCACCAGAATTCATCCAGCAAAGGGTGATCAATGACATCATCCGCTTGTACGAGGAGGAGGGGATTATCCTGACGTGGGATACAGACCACCAGGATCTGGAGGCATCTGCGACTCATATCCACCACCTCCCCCAAGGGCCATGCAGGGAGCCACTCCTCCCCACCCCAACATATAATAGTTTCAGGATCCTTTCCCCGGAACACGTCGATGACTCACTATCCTACGCCAATGAGATCAGGGTTTTCCGGGTCAACCCAGCTAGGGTCCCATTCTAGGGGCTCCCAGCGAGGGAACCAATGAGGCTGTTCCAGCACCACCACCCACCCTTACAGGCCGAGGAGCAGTTAAGCCATGGGCCTTTACCACCAGGCCCGGTGTGTTTGACCCAACGCCAGCGTTGGGCGCATGCCGAGGAGGATTCCCGCCAAGGGGTGTCGATGTCAACAACTATTGTATAATTCTCCACCACCGATGTATATCATCATCCCCCTGTGTATGCTGAGCAGGTTAATTCATATACCTGGCTCAGATCGAGGCCCCAACCATCCCACAGGTAGGCTGGGTCGACTCTCTTGGTCGTCGGCGTAGGTAGTGCCCGCTAGAGGTCGACCAGCTGCAGTGATGTTCTGTACGGAGGTCCTTCCTGTACCACCACCATCGAGAACATGGGTTTTCCCCACACCCAAGTTCGGCCTGGAGGTCTGTCCGAGATTTACTTCAACCCAAGTGAGGGCCTTCCCCACGGTAGAGACACTCAGTATGGGGGTCTCTCCCGCACTCATTACACTGGGTATAGAGTTCTTCCTCCAACCGTAGTCCGCTGGTATGAAGATGTCACACGCTAGGTCAACTGCCAGCCTTGGGGGCCTCCCCATGTTCTTATAGCTGCTAGAGAAGGTTCTCCTCACCCCTATGATAGGAGAAGATAAGGTAAAACTTGATTTATCAACCTGTAACATGGAGGTCCTACCCATGTTCGGCTTGGCCAGTATGTGGACCCTCCTCACGCTGATAGGGCCCGAGGAAAAAATCGTGGACGCCCTACCTATGACCCCAGTAGCTCTAGCAGAGGCCTTACCTATTCCAGTTCTTCCCACAAATATTCCCTCCACACATCGTCCAAAGGACATGGAGGTCCTACCCGTGTTCTGTTCGATATCTATACAGGCGTTGCTCGCACCTCGGCTAACTCAGGCAGAAGCCCTCTCCGTCCCAGTACCAATTTAGCTGAGGTTATTTCTTGTGCTAGAAATCCACCCTGTCTCGAAGAGCTAGTTCGGGGTAGAAGGGCGGGTCTTCACCGCTATAAGAATAATTATGGGAAGGTCCAGATTGAGATTAAACTAGTCCGCTTCTCAGATTTCCAATCAGAGTATGACTCAGCGATGGAACCCTCCTCTCGGTCCTCCGTGTCAAAGGATGTGGTATGAACGAGGCGAATCATCCTCGTACTACCGGAATACGAAGTCCACAGGATCCCTACCTCCCTCTGTAGGTACATCTAGGAAGATGAAGAATTGGTGTCTCCCCAAGGTCCGTCCGTGCAATCACCACCATCCTCACTAGGAGCTCCCTTCATCTAGACTAGATATTGCAAAGAAATTTTCTGGGGATCGATTGTAGATGAGCGGCAACAGGGTTCACTACCAGCAGTTATAGTCATTATTTCAGAAACCCTAGTTTCCATCCCGTCTTATCGTGATGTAGTGTCCAGGTCACTATATTTGTCAGAGGATATCCCAAGATGCGGCGGCTTGTCATCCATCCCGCTGTATTCTCCATCGGTCATCCTACCATCCCAGCGGTCTGCCTTAGTACCGCTTCTGGTTCCCCAACAACCTCCAGTCGATGAATGCGGCAATCAAGGGCCAGAACCTGAATCTGAGCTGAGGAGATTATAGGATATCCTCATGGTGGACCACTTGACTAAGATGTTTTTTCCGATTGCAGCACCAAAGATTAGTGCACCAGAGTCCCAAACCCAAGAGGAAGTTGAGTGTTTCCGTCAAACCCTCTAGGAGACAAACTTTCTATTTCATCATCAACTTGTGGATTATCAAAAAATTCAAGAACATTTTGCAGACATAGGCGAGCAATGCCTTCGGATTGATCTGGTTTCACTCCCTGTGGCCCAACGCCCCCTATCACCAGGCCGCCATAGGGCCCTCCAATAGTAATGCGTTCAGAGTTTCAAGGTAATTCACAATATCATCAAGGAATCTTCCCCCACATGAAGATCCATTTTTGGGGGAATTATGCATATCCCTTATTCTGTCCTATCCGACAAAATCCTGATTCGCCAGGCAATATCGAGGACATGCCCCCAAGAAGAGTCACGGTCAACATGGATGACCTATCAGATGAGGAGAATGAGCTGGAGCTTATTGATGGGGACCTACCGCCTAAGGGAGTTCTACCACTATTGGACCCGTTGGGAAGGGTTACTTTCCAACAGAGAAATCTTCTGGGTCTCCCTATGCCCAACGAGGCATTAGTTCTTAGCCGGAATCTCGGTAAGGGTAAAGAACACCACGGAGCCGCCAAGCACTCTGACCCGTCCTCCTCTGTGCAGAAGATGGAGGAAGACCCTGAAAAGGTTGTGTTGCATCAACAGCTCCAAGAGCACAAAAATATAGTTGATGAAATCCTCACTAATTTCAATACGGAGTGAAAACCTGATTATGGCGACCCATGACCGGTACAGTAGGGGCAGACACAACTTCCCCCCTGGTGAGTTGCCTCTAGGAGACCCTGAACATCCTACCCACATAGATAGTATAGATGACGGGAATTATGGAAAAAGGGCATGATATTTGTTCTCATGTCCACTCGAACAAGCAATCATACTTGGGACCCAGCTTGGGTTCCCCCAGCAGCTCCGCAGGTCACCCCACCAGCCACTCCACGATCCGCTAGGACTGATTGTTGCATTGGAGAACCCACCAACTCACTGGTGGTTAGGGATCCCCATAAAGATAGGAATCCCTACCCATATGATCCAATGGAGGTACTCATCACCCACCTCGAGGCATTGGAAACATGACAGGTGGAACTCCCACCTGATGCAAGCCATATCTGGCGTGGGTGGACGATATGCCAGCACCTCCGGGTTTTGGAAATCCCACCTTCTTTCCCTTAATGGGACTGGTGACCCCCCATAGCATCCGGCCCACTTTATTTCAAGGTGTGGACTGATGTTGGGAAATCCGACATAGAAAGAGGCCACTAAGCTCTGGTGTTTTGTACAGATATTGGAAGGGCTGAGATTCTTATGGTATAGACAACTCCCCATTAGGTAAGTAGCTATATGGAAGGTTCTCCGTAGATAATATCTATACCAGTTCAGATCCACCACTCAGAAGAAAACTATCACATACCTCTTTAAGTTCAAGAAGAGGCCTGATGAGCATGTCGTCGACTTTATCGCCCAGTGGAAAGGGCACACATACTCCCTTGACATGCCACTAACCCATGAGAAACTAATGATGTTGTGTGTGAGAAATGTTAAGATGGACCTGGTCCCCTCTCTGATCACTCAGAACTACCATGGATATTCCGAGACATTTCTGATATAGCCCAATGCCTGGAAGAAGCCCTGCAACCGGCTATTCAGGCACGTCCATTACCTCCTTCAATTCCCGCGAGGAGGGCCGTCAAAGCCAAGCCCGCCGCGGTGGCCCAAATAGAGGCCCCCAATCAACTTGAATTATTACCAGTGGAGCCATATCTGCAACCTCTCAGAGGCCTGCCTTCATAGGGGAATCCTCCATCCCAGTAGCGCCCACCTCCAAATCGGTAGGCACCCTCGCGTAATGCTCAGCCACCACCTAGGTGGGATAATCAGGCTCTCCCTCCTCACTAGGATCCTACAACCTGTCATCAGAATCAGGCTCCCAAGGCCCCCTTCATAGATAGAAGAAACCATACCTACTTGTTCAATGAGAATCAAGTTCCTGTCTATTTATGATGTGCCTTGGAACAGGGTATTGTGCGTTTTTGTGAGCGTAGAAAGCCAGAAGAGGCAAATCTTGTATAACGCCCCAACTACTACCCTTATCACCAGATCCTGGGGCACACCCTCAAGAAATGATATATGTTCAAGAACTGGCTCCAAAACCAGGTCGACAACAACATAGTCAGGTTGGGCCCTGCCGCGGCAGAAGTAGCGTGTGTACTCGTGAAGCTCGATAGAGGTAGTGACATCAAAGGTGAGTTGCAGCATGTCCCCAACTGTGGGTCTCAGAAGAAGGATGATTGGATGGCCCGTAAGGCAGTCGCTTGTGCCCATGGTATTATATGTGCATGCTTAAATTGACCAGAGCCTTCAGAAGTTATTGCATCAGTCATAGCCACCTCTTCTGTGTTGTTGTCTCATATATCCTCTTCCCAGAAGAGTAAGCGTCAGTGGTGAAAGGTAAAACATTGCGCCCTGCCAATGCCATTGTTGTCCCATACTCTTGGAGAATTCATGCCCATGGAGATGGTGATTCCTCCCAGAATTTGTCCCGTAGCGGATGACTCTTCAAGTGACAGTCAAGGGTATGCTTTGGTTAACACCGTGGAGATGGTAAACCCCTACATGATTCCTGAAGATAGGGAACACCATGTGGATATTCCCAACATCCATAACTAATGCCAATGTCAGCGGAGCTGTGAACATATGGGTCATCGGGGAACCTCAATCAGTGCTCATAGCCAGGCCGTGCATTCCACAGAAACCAAACAGCATGCTCAGTGTAGATCTCATAACGGTTATCCTTCACATCAGATTCCATTAAGACCGTATTCATCGTTGTTTTTGCTACTGGATCAGGCAGAGCCACCCAGACCTCGCCGTGATCAGCCACGCTCCACTACAAACTAGTCTTAGTTGGCCTGCCCCCATACATTAGTCACTCCACATGCTTTAACTAGTGAGCAGTGGGGCATTCCCAGCACCAGTCAGCCTCCAGTTCAGCCGGTAGAGCCCGCCATACCTTTTATCATAGAGCGACCTCTTATAAGAATAAGCTTGCACCTAGCGCATAAGTATGATGTCCTCAATCATCTTACCAGCATCTCAGCGAGGCTCTCCATCCTTGAGGCCCTTCACCTATCTCCAGATATACATGAAGCCCTCGTCGAGGCTTTATGAAGCCCCCTCCAGTTTTGAGACGAAGGTAGCATCTTAAGAGGCCTTTCATGCTAAGGCAGTCGATAATGCTAAATGTCAGGATATTATTTCCTTCTCAGGAGAAGTGATGGTTATCCTATATAGGAGAACATTCACCCACTATACATCACTGGTCACTTCAATGGAATGTAAATTCTTAGCTGCCTTGTCCACACAGGCTGTGGGATTGACCTTACCCCAACACTGACACTTCGTAAGATGGGGCTATCTGAGGGTGATATAACTCCCTCTGAACTGAAAATCCAAGGTTATGACAGGACAAAACAAACACTGATCAGAAAGATTCACCTAAAAACACTGTTCGGCGGTCTGGTATCCAGTACCATGTTTATGGTCATTTCGCAGGACACAGCTTACAATGCATTGATGGGCATGCTATGGCTCCACCAGTATGTGGTAGTCCCTTCATCATATCACCAGTGCCTCAAGTACTCCCTTAATGGTCGAGTGGGTGTACTCTAGGGTGACATGTCTCCCTTTGCCTCTTGTGAGGAATACTACCTGGGCGATGACTATTAAAATATAAAAAAAAACAAATTCATGCCAACGAAGTTGATCCCATTGCGGTTGCAACCGACCCATGGGTAGCCTGGATCACGCCTACGTCTTACTGATCCATCAATTGGAGGCCACAACCCCTCATATAAGGAAATGTGTTTCTGTCTCTGGCATAAGGGGAACCAAATTCCCATTCCAAGTGATGTCAGAAGATCACCTCGTATTCTTATACGAATCAGGCCTCAATGATCCCTAAGCCCCCTACTCCCATAAGGTATCAGGATGTCCACCCCATGGTAAGAGCGATACGCCATACTTGCCTGTTTCGCCAGACTAGAATTATCCGGCTCAATCCAACATGCCACTATTTCATTGATATCATCAAGTGTGGCCCCTTTGGCCAAAGACCAGATCATATCAGATCGACAACCTTCATTTCTACGGTTTCGGCAGCACAAGAATCTCCTGATGTGGTGTCTACTTCCATTTAGGATGGTACCAACCTCTCATCAGGATCTGTCGACTCAGAGGAACCTCCTCCTATCGAGAATCCCTCCTCCATAAGTGAGGAAAAGGATTTCGAGGATTATCTTCTACCTTTGAAGAGGGAATTTCCGCCATGGTCGAGGAATTGTTACATGTGAACCTCGGTACCGAGGCGGACCTGAAGCCCACATTGATCAGTGTCACCATTCCCCTCGAGGAGCAGCAGTGGTATATAGACTTCATTAAGCAGCATTTTGATGTATGTTCCTTGAGTTATGACGAGATGCCAGGGCTAGAACCTCATGTAGTCATCCATAGCCTCAGTCTCCCAGTTAACCATCACGGGTTTAAGCAGCCTCCTAGAAAGATGCATCATTCTCATGGCGCCATGGTTGGGTTCGAAGTTGACAAGATCATCAGAGTGGATTTCATTAAGGAGGTCTAGTACCCCAAATGGCTAGCCAACATTGTTCCAATCAGGAACATGAACAGACAAATCCGAGTCTGCATCGACTTTCAGGATCTCAACCATCAATGCCAAAAGGGTGATTTTCCCATTCTTGTGATAGAGTTGTTGATATATGCTATGGTTGGGTTCCAATCCTTCTTCTTCACGGATGGGTACTCCGGATATAACCAGATCTGAATGGCCCCCAAGGATGAGGAGTCTACAGCTTTTAGGGCACCACAAGTTACTTTTTGTTACCAAGTCATGCCCTTCGGCTTAAAGAATACAGGTACCACGTATCATCAGGCTATGCATCGCATATTTAAGCTGATCCTCAGAACATTGGTGGAATATTATGTGGATGATCTGGTGGTCAAATATCGCAAGTGCCGAGACCATATCGAAGACCTTGAGAAAGTGTTTGGATTCCTTCGTCTGTGCTACCTGAAGGTGAACCCATTGAAGTGTGCCTTCAGGGTCACCTCTCAGAAGTTCCTTGGCTTCATTGTTAGATATATGGGAATCGAGATTAACCCAGAGAAAATAAATTCCATCACCGAGATGTCTCCCCTGAGCAAGAATCAGGAACTTTGAGGCGTCCAACCTCACTTGGCCTACATACGCTGATTCATTTCGAATTTGGATGGAAAGTGTAACCCCTTTTCTCGGATCATGAAGAAAGGAACTATTTATCAGTGGGATGAATAATTTCATACTGAATTTGAGGAAATCAAGAAATATCTTATCTAGCCTCTGGTCTTGATGCCACCCGTTTCTGAGAAACCACTGGTCCTTTATGTGACCGGCCTGAAACTATCCCCCGACGCCCTTCTCACCCAGAAGAACAACCAGGGATCTGAGAATAATCTCTACTACCTCAGCCGCATGCTCCTCGATATGGAGACCAGATACTACCCTATTGAGAAAACCTACCTTGCACTCGTATTCGAAGTACAGAAATTGAAACATCACCTGTAGCACCATGAGGTACAGCCGATGTCCCAAGTAGATCCACTGAAGTACATAATTAAAAGCCCCGTGTTGACAGGCAGTCTAGCATGGTGGGAATTAATTCTCCCATAGTTAGACATCAGGTTTGTCCCGTATAAGGGAATTAAGGGGAAAGTGTTGGAATATTTCCTTACTGCCCATCCGGCTCCCACGGACCAATATCTAGCCCTCGATTTTCCCGATGAGGAAATCCTCTCGGTAGACCAGGCCATCCCATTTTGGGAGATGCATTTCGATGGCGCTTCTTAGAGACCCACCGGAAGAAGGCTCAATGATCCTAGAATCAAAAGAGTATGTCTACGTATCATTTTCATTACCCCAGAACAATACATTCCTCCGTAATCATTCTTAATATCAGAAGGTTGCACCAACAATGTAGCAGAGTATCGGGCTCTCATTACTGGCCTCGATCTGGCCCTAGAGATTGACGTGCCACATTTTCATGTGAAAGGGGACTCCAAACTAGTCCTCAAGCATATAAATGATGACTATGTCGTCAGAAATATAGAGATCGTACCATTGTTGGAACACACTCTTTAGCTAATGGCCCAGTTCCCATCTTGGCCAAGGTTACCTATGTCCCTCGGTTATAGAATGGTAGAGTAGATGCCTTGGCCGACCTAGCTGCGTCACTTATAGATCCTGAGCAGGAAGATCTGATTATCCATGTGGAACACCAAATAATCATTTCTATCATCACTCTATATGATGATGAAAACCCGCAGGTAAGACACCTTACCACAGGTGCCTTCGCATCAGGAACCCAAGGTCCCCCCAGATGAAGTTATTTAAGTGACTCCTGATTGGAGGATACCCTTGATTGAATACCACCAACACAGTAATCTCCTATAAGATCAGGCCAAGGGCGAGTGAATATGATGCCACACATTACAGTTTACTCTCCAGAGTGATCCTGGTCTTGAGTAGATCCTCTACAAGCATGGGTTTGATGGTGCTCTCATATTTTGCATCCAAGGAGTTGAGATTTCTTAGGTCATACATGAGGTTCATGATGGTTCATGTGGGGACCATCATATCGGGCCAAAACTTTCTCACCAGATCCGGACACTGGGGTATCTTTGGACCTCCATGATCCTTGACTGCATTGAGTTTTCTAAGAGGTACCACGCGTTCCAAATTCGTACCAACTTTGTGCATAGACCGCCAGAGCCTCTCCACACTACCAAGAAGTCTTGGCATTTTGTAGTCTGAGGACTTGATGTCATGGGTCCATATCCACCGGTGACAGCTCTCCAGTGTTGGTTCATCCTGACTGCTATAGATTTCTTTTCCAAGTGTGCAGACGTGGTTCCACTGAAGGAGGTCAATGACCACTCTATCATTGACTTTGTGATCTCCAATATCATTTACCAATTTGGATTCCCTCACACCGTCCTCAATAATAATGACACCAACTTCTGGGTGGTCGAGTAGAAGAAATTGTACGCCAAGTACAACATCCATTCTAACCATACCTCAAACTACTGTGTGCAAAAAAATGGGATGATAGAGGCGTTCTACAAAACCCTCTCTATAATTTTTTAGAAAATGGTTGGCCAGAACAAGAAGAGTTTATCAGACAAGCTCTCGAAAGACCTCTGGACTTATCAGATGAAAACTCACAATTTCACATAGGTTACCCCATATTCCATATTGTATGGAACATAGTTCTTCCTTCTTATCGAGATTCAATTGCCTTCATTTTGCACAATGGTCTATGATCAGTAGGCCCCAGTTAAAGTAGCTAAAATTCGTCTGGCCAAACTGGAATCAGTTGATGAGAATAGACTTTGGGCCCTGCACAATCTAGAAAGGCATCAAAATAAGATAGCTAGAGACTTCAACAAGAAATTTCACCTCTTCTCTTGCTTTCAAGGTGATTTGGTGTTGTCCTTGAGGACACCAATGATTCCTGGATGGAATCCACCAAAATTTGAACCCGAATGGAAAGGACCTTAAATAATTCACATGGTTTACTGCAATGGTACATACTCCCTGGTAACCATGGATGGTGAGCATATAACTCCTCCCACCAATGCTAAGTTCCTCAAGAAATACTTTTCTTGAGGAATCTGGTTTCTACATGACCCTAAACTACTGGGTACCGCATGACCTTAAACTGTATCTCGATCCTGCATGACCCTAAACTGATACATCCCACATTACCTTAAAATGTATCTTGGTCCTGAATGACCCTAAACTATGGGGTCCCACATGACCTACAGCTGTATCTTGGCCCCACATGACCTTAAAATGCTATGTCCTGCAAGATGTTAAACTATATGTTGACCTGCATGACGTTAAACTGGTGCTCGTCCTGCACAACGTTAAACTGTACATCATCCCACAAGAAATTAAATTGCACCCTCATAACTATGTATGGCTTGATTCCCATCTACATGGGATACATAGGATTGAATAGATGTTTAGTCTTGAGTCTATCCCCCAAAACTCTTCTCTTCGACTATACCCCCTGGGTGAAGTTCTCTTGGAGGACCATACATGGTGTAGTGCAGGCTTCTTTGGCCCCACTCATGTCAAAATTATGGTGATCGCACCATGTGCTCCCTCCTTGTTATTCTATTCTCCAACGTCCTCACTATACGACACTAATCTACATTGCATTCATGAACTATGTATGGCTTGATTCCCATCCTCATGGGATACGTAGGAACGCCCAAACATTTTTTCTGTCAGCCCAGCCCTAGACATCAGAACCTCCCCTCGGTTCAGGACACATGATGTGGTGCATGATTTTTCCCCAATTCACATTGATTTCATCTAAATCCCATCATACGTTCCACTCCTAAGATATTTCCACCTCTTTCACCATCCTACTTGATGTTGAAATGCACGGGCACACTTATGCATCACTCACACTCTTTACATGGAACTCCATTATATTTCATATCCAAAATGACCCCTGAATGGAAATGATGCTAGGCCTAATGTCCCTCCTACCATTTCGGGCCAACATCCGCAAGGATTTTGAACAACCTATTTATAAAAGTCTTGCGTTGCAAATATGGTCAGTGATCGATGCTCATTTTTTGTTCCCATTCAAGGTCACACGATATGGACACTGTGTTTTGAACATGGTAAAAAACTATCCTTTGTCTTTATCACCACCCCAATATGTCCCAAACATTGAGTGTAGTGGTTCATTCTGCCCCGTTGTATCTTCATGCTGTGATCTGCCTTGGGTAATTCCAGCTATCCGACCCTTATATGAACCGTAGAGCCAAGTCCTACTCCTTCTTTCCCACACTGAGAATTGTTTAGCTGGGATTAAGAGATGTTATTAGGCAATACCCACATAAGAGGTCATATGTCTATAGTTTTTTGGGATGCCCTATGACAAGGCTTATAATTTGCACATTTTTTAATGCATTTATATTGTTTTAAACATCCCAAGAGAAAAATTTGAGATTATATGTAATAATTGTGGATTTAAGAAGTATTTTATGTTTAAATTCAAAAATGACCAAATTCTGCATTTTGGACAGATTTTCACTACAAGGGTATTTTGGTCATTTACAAAAAATATAAATCCAAATTTTATGATTATAATTTTTTTAGAATCCTAATTTAATTTCATTCAACTTTGTCTTCTGGACCAGGATCTGATTCGACCATCTTGAGGTCCAAACAATTCAATGAAGTTGAAGATTATTCAGGAACACCAAGGAAGCTTCCAGGAAATTTCTTCCAGAAAAAATAAGGTTCAGTGAAATATCCATAACTCGCTCAACACGACTTTAATGGAGCTGATATTTTGTGGATAGACGGATAAGAAGATTTTTAACAGGTTTCATTAAGGGGGACACACCTTAAATGGCCGTTTTTAGGGACATTAATTCATTACAAAACGGTGGTTTGCGGTTTGATGATTCTGACTGGACAGAATAAATTCTCAGAGTAAATTGGCCATACCTCATTCATCACTTGTCCAAATGCTCTGAAATTGTGAGGGTGAACGGAAAAGACATTTGCAAACAACTTTGAGGAATGGTGGAACACGTAAGGATGTCATTTATGGGTCCAAACATGCGACAATCTTTGAAGAGAGAATCTGACTACAAAAGGAGGGGAGCTCCTCCTCTCCAAGGCATTCCAATTCCTTCCCAACAACATCCAGGGCACCAAGAAGAGGACGCCAAAGGTCCATTTAGGATTTATATTTCTTTATTTCCCTTTTTATATTAGTTTTTAATTTCTTATGTAATTCATTCATAATCATTTTATTAAAGTGTTTCCCATTTCTTGTTCCACCCCTTTTCACTTATAACTTTAATTTTTCTTATCTCTCTTCCATCTTTCCATTGTGATCTCTTTGCACTTAGCCAGGAAAAGTGACTAACTTGAGGCTTGGAAATAGGGGAAGATTCATGATGTTATGCATTATTGCATTTCAAATTAAAAAAATGTTTTAAATCTATTTGTGGTCGAGGTTAGAATATTGCACGGGTGTGGCGGTCGTCCACTACGACATTATTTTCAATTCCATTTCTTTTCATTGATTAATCATTTCCCCTCCCTTATCTTATGAAAAACCATCATACGGTGGAGTTTGGGTTTCCATAAGGTTTGAAACGGCATACGGTGGGGTCGGGTCTTGTAGGGATAATATTCTCGGTTGAGGTGTTACTCTACTGGATTACTGGAGGAGTTGTGGTTTGGTGTGCCGAAGGCATGTTAAAATCACACACATAATAAATCAATGGGATGTAATTCATTAATGTGGTTTCACTAAATGAATTATCAAATCGAATTTAAATAATCAACAAATAATGAATGGACTCGTGTTATCCAAACCTAGGACCAAGACCTTTCTTTTATAATTTCATTATGTAATAATTTGCATTTAGATTTCAATATTTCTTTGCTTAATTTAAATGTAAAATTTTCTAAAACTATAAAAATATATATATTCATAAATAATATAAAAAAATAAATAAAAATTAGATTAAGTGATTTAGTATAAGTGATTGAACCGACTGTAACGCTCCTCAAGTGAGACGACCCTGGTTAGCCACTGTGCTGTATTAGGAAAATTAAATACGCTTTTGCCACGCCCCATGACAGGCATGCGTCAAAACTAAGTTTGACGCACACCTGTCGTGGGGCATGGAAAAACAATATTTTATTCACCTAAGTATAGTATAGAAGATGATCCTAAGTAGTCTCCCGAAGAGGAGTGCACAAAAAACAAGGTTGTCACTTTTTGTTGGTTTTCTTAAAAAAGATTAGTTTTAACAAATGATAAATATGATGATCGGATTGGGTTAGGCTAGACCTAGTGTTGTGCCATCATGGTTTCCAAATTTTATCTCTTCTTCTTCCTTAAACTGGTAAGAGAGAGATTCATCTGCCGAGTCCTCTCTCTCCCTTAGTCAGATAAATGTGATGAGAATTTTTCTTTCTAAAACCTTAGATTGCTCTATCCTCCTTCCAATGTGTTTAGGTTTGTAGAAGGTCTATTGACTAATTAGAGCAATCCCAGACCTGGAATTTTTGTTCCCTAATAAACGAAGATTTCGACATACAATCCTACACACATGCTTGACAACTATCGAGCAATCACCAACCAACCCTAATCATGTTCCACCATATACAGATTAGAATTGGGTGGAGGGAGATGTGATCATCGACCAAAGCAATTTATAATTTCAGAATAAAAACCTTAACACAACCGCATTCGGAATTTAATACTTAATTAAGAATTGGAACCAGAAGAAGAAAGAAGAACAAATTTTATTCATTTCAAGCACAAAAACTCAAGCACAACACATAGGTCCATCCTCCCCTCTTTCCGATCACTCAAATGAAGCTACCCCTCCATGGATGGGGAAAGAGAGATAATGCGGGAGATGAGAGACATTTTAAAATAAAAGAAATAAAAGAAAAATCTGAGAAGTTCTTCTCCTTGGTGTCCGAGAAGGAATGGGATGGAGAATGGGATCCCTTGGAGAGGAGGAGCTCCCCTCCTTTTATAGGCAGATTCTCTCTTCAAAGAGTTGTCGCGTGTTTGGACCCATAAATGACATCCTTACGCATTCCACCATTAATAAATGTTGTTTGAAAATGTCTTTTCCGTTCACCCTCACAATTTCTGAGCATTTGGACAAGTGATGAATGAGGTATGGCCAATTTAATCTGAGAATTTATTCTGTCCAGTCAGAATCATCAAACCGCAAACCACCGTTTTCTAATGAATTAATGTCCCTTCAAACGGCCATTTAAGGTGTGTCACCCTTAATAAAACCTGTTAACAATCTTCTTATCCGTCTATCCACAAAATTTCAGCTCCATTAAAGTCGTTTTGAGCGAGTTATGGATATTTCACTGAACCTTCTATTTTCTGGAAGAAATTTCCTGGAAGCTTCCTTGGTGTTCCTGAATAATCTTCAACTTCATTGAATTGTTTGGACCTCAAGATGGTCGAATCAGATCCTGGTCCAGAAAAAAAAGTTGAAGGAAATTAAATTAGGATTCAAAAAAAATTATAATCATAAAATTTGGATTTATATTTTTTGTAAATGACCAAAATACCCCTGTAGTGAAAATCTGTCCAAAATGCAGAATTTGGTCATTTTTGCATTTAAACATAAAATACTTCTTAAATCCAAAATTATTACATATAAGCTCAAAATTTTATCTTCGGATGTTTAAAACAATAGAAATGCATTAAAAAATGTGCAAATTATTAGCCTTGTCACCCTGCCTCAGGTCCCTCGACCCTTTCGGCCCCTTGGCCCAAGTTATCATTTGGGATAGTGCGGTGTTGTATAGACTCACGTCCTTACTCACATCAGGCTATTTTTCCATGCCACACACACCCCCATGAGACATTCCACCTTCACTTATCACCCCTTCCACGAGAACATACCCTTCCATGCTTTCCGGGTCCCATCATTTGGGTTTTTGTCATCTTATATATCAAAAAGGACCCCCCGAATAGCGCAGGTGCTTGGCCCAAGGGCCCTCCTCCCATTTCGGGCCAACTTCTTTGAGGATTCTGAGTGAAAAATTGAAACAATTCTCTTGTTATGAATGTGGTCAATGGTTGACGCTCAATTGTTTTCCCCTGAACTCTGGTCATGCAAGGACAGACACTGTGTTGCGAACTTGGTCAACGGTTGTCATCTATCATCATCATCGCCTTATGGTTTTCCATAGGTATGATGATTCGCCCTCTCCATTCTGTTGTCCCATACAAATGACATTAATCTAGGCATCTATGGTCTATGCGCTATGACCCTAAACTCGTAACACCACTTTCCTTGTTGCACGATAGTAAAACACACATCATACTTATCTAGAACTACGTATGACTTGAATCCCATCCTTCTGGGATACATAGGACATCCTGAACATCTAGTCTTTGGGTCCAGCCCCATATCTTAGAAACATCCATATCACCTTGGTCTGTTGAACTGCATTCCTCCAGGAGTGGGGTATACGGTGTGGTATGGGCTTATGTCCTCATTCACATCGGGTATATAACAACCACTCTGTATACCTATATATATTGAGAGCTCTCCATCCCCTTGTTTTATACTCATCTTTTCAAATCAGCTGCTCTCAAGATAATCCCCTCGACCCTCTTTGGTGATTCTCCAATGTGAAAAACAGTACTCTGGTTTAGCACCTAGAGTGTCGGATTCTACCCAAACATGCTCTCACCCACCATTCAGGCTTTATGTTCCCCTTCATTAGGTCTTCCATCATCTTTCACATCCAAAGGGACCCCAAAATGGCATGGATTCTCGGTCCAATGGCCCTCCTATAATTATGGTCCAACATAGTCGATGGTTTCGAACAACGAGTTGATACAGGTCCCGTTTCGTGAATACAGTCAGTGGTCGACCCTCATTTGTTGTTCTCATTTCATGTCACATGATATGGATGCTGATTTTTGAACACGGTCAATAGTTATCCTCCGTCGTCACGCCAACCCCATTATTCCCAAAATTTCGGTTACATGATTCAAATCATTTTCCACTTCATTATGTTCAAGTGGGATTTCGAAACTTTTTGTACTATTCCTCAGTGCACATTCACACTTTAGGAGTACAAATCCACTATGAGGCGTCATTCGAAGCTCGACACCAATTTCCCCTTCGCACGCATTCCACGTATTTCAAATACCTTATCTTCCTTGTTTCCTACACCGAGTTCAACTCATGTAGTCTTAGGGATCGGATTGAGGTCCGCGCTTACCTGGAATATTCTCACTTCTCCACGGTTTGAGCTCTAAGACCATAAACTAAGACCTCCCTATACACCGTCTCTCAAGAGCTACGTAAGGATTGATTCCCATACCTATGGGATACGTAGGGACACCCAGACATCTTGTCTTTATGACCAGCTTTAGTTTTAATAAATCATCTCTTTGGTATGCCTTTTAGGCCCCGACTCTTATAAAACTGCGTGGTGTGGCATGTGTGTGCTTATTCCCTCATTCACGTCGGGTATAAAATAGTCACACCATGTACCCACCCCCTTTATAAGATTTAATCTCTCCTACTTCTTGTCATGCATGAAATTAAAAGGAACCTCCAATAATTACGTATGGCTAGATTCCCATCCTCATGGGATACGTAGGAACATCCTAACATCCCATCTGTGGGTCCAGCTCAACCGAGAGCAAGTCTATTCAGCCCCATATTCTCTAAATTTTTCTGGCCCCTCGTCCCAAGGTTTCCTTCTTGAAATCATGCATGAAGTGATGTGGACCTTGTCCCCATTCACGTCAGGTATTCTTTTTCGCACCATGAACATTCCCTCTTGAACCTTGTCTCTTCTATATGTGTCTGATCCATATGACTTTAAACTATGCTGCCTAGTCTCACATGACTTTAAATGGTTACTTCTATAATACACCATGTTAAAAGTTCACGGTCGGTCCCATAACATGACCCTAAACTGTGACATTATTGTCCTGGCGCATGACGAAAAATGGCACCGCATTGTGATGCCCTCACTTGAGAGGACATCATGTTGGGTATTGGAAATCCACCATACCATTTGTCAACACCTGTATATGGATTGATTCTTGTGGTGATTCCTGGACTTTCTATTCTAGGTCTATTGCTTTGCCAAAAAAAATACACCCATTCACCATAAAGGATAATCAAGACCTATCAAATGGTGCTTCTTTGGGTTCGTGGTCCAAACCCTCATAACCTTATTATCTCTCGGTGTTGGTACCTTACCATACTATCCCTAGAACTACATGCCGATTGTTTCTCATTATCATGGGATACATAGGGACACTTGTACACTTTGTCTTAGACCCAGCCTAACCCTCGTTTTCGGTCCCTCGACCTAAAACCTCCCCAAGGAACACGTGGTGATCTAGACTCCAAGTCCCTATTCATATCAGGTTTTATAATTACCCCACAATGTGTCTCACTCATTCTTTACCGACTGATGGTCTGAGTTATATTACCATAAACTAATACCATTCTACGTCCTTGCCACAAGACATTAAAATGCATGACATCTTCCAGAACTATATATGAATTTATTTCTATACTCATGGGATATGTAGGAATGCCCAAGAATCATGCCTTCGGGTCTAGCCCAGGAATCATAAGTCTTCTGTCCCATCTTTTTTGGCCCCTTGGCCTGAAATCTTTTGTGGAACCATGTGTTGGAAGATTTACCCTGAACAAGTTCGGTATTCCCCACGACAATGTTGGTACACGACAGCTTCCACACAAAAGTGGTCTTGTCTAGGAGTAGGAATGATCCATGATCAAACCGATACGCCCACCTAATGTGTTTCCACCATGATGGCATAATTTCAAGAGTGTTTGATTCTATTAGAACAAACCACCTCTCCACCTTCCATGATTTGTGTGCATCTATTCAGACCCTTGTCCTCTTTAATTTTTAAAATAACCCCCTAAAAGTATGGATGATTGGCCTATGGATTGCCTACTGTTCTAGGCCAAAGTCCTCGAAGACTAATGGATGACATTTAGAGTCAGGCCCCATGTTTGGAACATGGTTAGTGTTCGACCCTCGTCTGTTGTTTCTCTATTAGGTTATTACAATATGGATGTTGTATTTTAAATACAATCAACAGTCATCCTTTATTTCCATGACACCCCCACAGTGTTCTGAATTTTAGGTATTGTGATTCATGCATTCCACTCCCTTATGTTCGGATTCATTTCCAACGCCCCTAGTGTTACCTTACTAGTGCTCTAGAGAACATTGGGAAAATGGAAATTCGATTGTTCTGAGGTCTTCTTCCTCCAGTAAGGCCTCTTCCCTTTCCTCCCAGGAATATGGATTGGTTGTTCAAGTATCGGGATTCCCGAATCATGGTTTGAACTCCTACATTTTAATGGAACAATAAGGTGGTAATCCCTTGTTTCTCACATCGGGCCCGACCCACCTGAGCTTATGGATTGGTCACTGTACGCTCCATGAATATAACATGAATGCAATAAACCAACCCAAAAAACATGAATCATGCATGCAGCTGGCATAAGATAATCAAAATGTGAAAGTAAGTTCAGAGGTTACATGCATCACAAAACCCTATGATTGACCCCTCCCATGGATGGGTTGACCCCATCAAAAGAGTGTTGATGCTCTCCCACCCTCTAAATTGTGGCATCTAGGATTTTTTTCCACCTGTTCAGATCCCTCTCCTTTTTGTTATTGATGGGGCATAGTTCGTCCGCCATAATCCGGGCTCACACTACATCGTTCTGGATAATGATCATTTCTTCAAAGTATTTCTTCATGCGCTCTCCAGCCTCTGCCAGATGGGACTTCAATCACGATATTAGCTTTGATTTTGCATTGAGGGAGGTTGAGTGCTCATTTGCCTGGACCTGCAGACGTTGAACCTCATTTTCATCCTCATTGAGCTCCTTGATGTTCACCGCTTTCCTCTGCTGCCATCCCACACCATGGCCTTGATCATACTTCAGAATATTCTCCGCCACAAGATCTTGGACGAGCATGTGGGGATGCTGGGCATCGACCCCTAGCACAAAGTTCACGCAGTTGTGAGTTAAGTATATCCATCTCATCCATCCATTTTTCTTGGGGGTGTCATCGATGAAATTCTTTATCAGCTTCTACAACCGACGATGGAATATCTTGCTATCCTCTTCGTCAGAAGCCGTCTCATCCCGATCTACAGGGTTGGCGGGCTCATATGTGGGGAACACCCCCAGGAACTCGTCAGCAGGGTCTGCATCCTGTGTCTGATCGAGTATGGTGGGACCCAGTCTTTCCAATCAATGGTCATCATCAGATTCCACCCCGATAATCTCAGGGTCAGCCTTACTGATGGTCCCACCAGTGATTGGGAGTTCCACATCTCAATCAGTCTGGATATTCGCCTCCACGATTACCGACATTCCCCTAGGGAAAGGTGCTACACGGAAGTACCAAATGGACTCAACAAGGAAACCCATGATATTTGAAGAACATTTCATACCAAGAGGTCACGTATGTCAGTAAACATAATCGATGGGTGGAAATCGTGAATTTTGTAAGAGGATACTTAAAGAGATCGACTTCTTGGTCTCATTCTTGGGTTGTTAACATCGGGACCCTAAGGCGTGGACCTCAGTATATTATAAGAAGGTCAAAATAATCTGGAGGAGCTACCTCGAGCGTCCTGGCCCCGCTAGACTCAGTAATTGATGCAGTCGCAGGAGTGGATCCCGAAGGCCCTGTATCTGCATCCACTAAGGGACGAGAATGAGTTCAATGTACGA
The DNA here is from genome assembly GCA_963277665.1 of Viscum album. Lineage (NCBI taxonomy): Eukaryota > Viridiplantae > Streptophyta > Magnoliopsida > Santalales > Viscaceae > Viscum > Viscum album. The sequence continues at coordinate 230,396,043 of OY728146.1, forward strand.
GGTCCTCCTGCATAGTTCAAATGTTAGCAAGGAGTCCATAAATGACCTAGAAAAAAACCATGAGGAAGGGGATTCTGAATTTACCTCAAGGGCCTCTACAAATTCTTAAAGGTCCATGTCTTGATCACTAACTTTTCCCTCCTCCAATGGGCTCCCTCTACCGGCCTCATCCCCCTAGGAGGATTCATATGATTCTTCTAGTAGAGGGAACCGTTCCCTCAAATCACCAGCCGACAACTGAGGGGGGACCATACAATCTAGAAACACCTTGAATCGGTCTATCATTAGACACGAAGAACCCCATAAATGCACTAAGTCCTCCATCTCGAAAAGGTATTACTCCCCCTTCACATGGGACACCACAAAGCCGGCCCTGATAGGGCCTATCCCTGGAAAATCCATCCCGAGACTGTTCAGATGTTGCCACATCTTGGATGGGCCGAGGAATTTCATGTTGGCTTCCCAGATGTCCCAAGCCTCTACGAAGACAACATTCTCCAGCATATCTATGTGGTGGAGCCACATCCTCAGAGCCTGAGTGGATATCCTACGGAATCCTCTTGGTGGCCTCACCTATGGATAAATTTGTTCCTATGGGACTACCAAGTCAGCTTCCGTTGTTGGGTCCCCTTCCACTACCTCCCCCTCAACTGGTGTGGGCCTCTCCGCCACGGAAGCTTCACCACAACGGGATGTCCTTTCCTGCTTCTGGCCTCAGACTCGACATTTGGGAGTCACACCATCGCCGACCTGAATAGTTGGCTGCTTCAGTATCTCCCACTGGTAGGCCACCTCTCAGCCCTGGGCATACTCCTTTTCCAACCCAAAGACAGTGGTGGGTGGAGGCAGCTTGTTTTGCATCTTCCCATGTTCCCATGTGAATATGAGCCATATCATCCTCATTAAACATGGATGCTCCTCATAGTTCACCCCTAAATAGACCTGTGGGGTCAGTGGATACATACACCAAAATTGTATGGCAAATCGATGCGGGGTGAATGGCTCGCAGAGAGGCTCACAGTCCACTCTTGCCACCAAGAATCCACCTCTAAAGGCCAAGAGATAGGACCAGTGCTCTTCCATTACCTAGCCATCATCAGTGAATACACCCATTGATGACAGAAATGGGTGAAATTTGAACTCCTCTACCTTCCACACCCAGTTCAATACCAACGGCATGGTCTTCTTGGCCAGAAATCTCTCTAATATTTTCAGGATAGATGGAAAGAAGATCAATCCCGGAGATAATGTGGGGTTAAGATATTCATAGACCCCCCCTGACGTGTGCCACTATTCACCCATACAAGAGGTGGAATGGACCACATATCCTTTGAGACCTTTTCCCCTTACTGATGTTCCACAACATCTTGTACAGCTTGGCGATCATTGGGATCCAAATGTTGACCCTCCCTCCTGTTGCCAACATGGAAACCATGATAAATGTGTTTGGGTGCATGCCCATGTTCGTGTCCCTCACCGGAAGGATCCAACCACATATGAGAGTCGCGATGAATGCTTCCATCCTGACTTCTGGTTGATGATCTGTGTTGATAATAAACCACCACATCTTCCAATGCCTCTCCTCCAAGAGCCAATAGTACGAGTGATCCTTTCCCTTTTGAGCCCCCTTCAGGCAAGTCTGAGGCCTCACCGAAAACTGCCCGTCTTTCGGGAAGTTCAGGAACTGCTTGAACCACTATCTGAAGTGGACGTCTCTCACTACTTCCTTGTACTCTCCCAGCACCAGCTCCATCAATACCACTTCAAGCGGTGACTTTTTCTATGGATCCTCCAACGCACCCATAATGTGGAGGATTTCATCATACATATCCCTAGTATCAGGACCACCGAGATCTGATGCACATCCCACAAGCTGATACCAACCTCCCCGTGGTGTAAGTGGAAGGTATTGGTCCTCGATGACCACCTTCTCAATAACTCCGGCATTTGCTGCTTCGGTTGATATATGTGGAACTAGGAGGACCAATCTGACTCATATGGGGAAACTCTCCTCAGCTCTGCCCCAAACTCTTCATATGAGGCACCTACCCAGTAGGCCGAGGCCCAGTCATCTATGAAATTGCCACCCTGTCATAGGTCACACTGCTTAGAACATCCCTTCCCCACGTTCCTCAAGGATGCCTTCAAGATCGTCTAGTACAGAGGGGGGAGGGGGGAATTCTCCAGCTACAATTTCATCCCGGCAACACTTTTCAAGTGATTGTACTGGTAGTCAGCATTGATTGGCGTGAAGTCCTCCTAGGCATGGCCGTCAACTGCCCTAAACCACTGGTGCTAGCATGACGTGCTCCAGAACCAGTAAGCTGGATCATCTCTACTTTGTTCAGGGATTAATACCTCATCCCTCAACCCAAATACATATAGAGGCAGCCTCTTACACCACAGGTAGGTCCTTTGGATTTCTGATAGCAGCTTCACTAACGAACCATGGTCAGAGTGGCTCCGTACCAACTCCCCTAGACCCAATCTATTCTTCATCCACTCCCTTCGAGCAGCATCCGCAAGGAACACCCGGTATCCTCTTGGTTAACCATTCAGTTTTGGATCTTGAGCGTTCTTTGGTTTTTTTTCATGAAGCTCTTTCATGGACCAAGATCACAGAGCACATTCGCGAAGGCTACTCGCATTGCCCTTCCCCGACCTTCAAACGCGAGTCTTAAAGTTCTCTAACGCAAATTCAAAGTCTCACGTTGTTCCGTAAATCAGAAGACCCAATTTGTAGAGTGAAATCATGGAGTATGCGGAGATTTACGAATTGAAAACGCTAAAAGCCAAAAACTCAGAGAAAATACAGGAAAAAAGAGAGGTCTGCTCCCTTATTTATAGGTGAGGACCCTTGGAGCTTTGCAAAGCGTCCAAACCGCAGTGAGCTTCACGGAATGCTCAGCCTTCCCGTCACCCCTCCGCTTCTTGATCCTCCTTCATGAGTCATCTTTGAAAATGGTGAGGGACTTTGGTGATTGACCCACATACTTTGACCCTTGTTTTCTTCTCATCTCCAAGTCTAAGGGTGGGAATTTGTTGGCACAAATTTGGGAAGAATAAGATAAGAATAAATCCATAGGTGCTGCATCGCAAAGACCGTTCACAGAGCCCCCATGGCTCTGCGGCTGGTGCAGAGTGCCCCCTTCATGAACCCGCCACAGAGAAAGGAGGTGGGATGCTCCGCAAACCGATTTGACATTCGTGAGCATGCCACGGTGCAAGGAGGCAGGATTCTCCATGAACTGATTTGACATTCATGAGCCCTCCACGGAGCAAGGTGGTGGGATGCTCTACGAACCAATTTGACGTTCGTGAGACCGCTGCGGAGCAAGAAGGTGGGATGCTTCGCGAACCTGTTTGATGTTTGAGATCCCACCACGGATCAAACTCTTTCTTCACGCTGAGAGATATCTGCTTCTCGGTTCCTCTTGCCTATAAATATCAGGCTCCCCTCGAGTCCAAAGGATAGATCTTCCAACATTTTTCCTTCTTAGCTCTCAAATCACAAATCTCTTCCTTCTCTGAGAACTATGAGCTTTTCAAGGTACTTTTGCATCATGAAGTTCCTCTCTCTTTTCTTAAATTCAACCCCTCTTCAAAGAGAGATTCCCTTCACGAAGCCCATAGGACTCCACAAATGAAGGGGATCCCCAAGGGGACTCGGGTCTTTGTAGAGAACTTATTCTTCACAAATCACCCTCCATGCACATGTGACCCGCATGCTAAGGCAGGGTCATTGTGCTTCATGAGGCACATTGCTTCACGATACTACGCTATGCGAGGCAACCTTGATTCGTGAGGCATTTCTCTGTGAAGGATTTACCACTTCGTGAAGTACCTTCCATATGTGCCTATTCCCTATGCCTAGTCCGAGACACTTCAATTTGCAAGGAATACCCCTTCGCGAATCCCCTCTACTACATGGAGCACCAGAGCTTCATGAGGATTCTACCGATGAATTTGTTTGCTCCGGAACTCCTCTTCTCATTTGACCCTCAAGGTTTGCACGAAGCTACTTCAATTTCCCTTGGGCAGTGCTTCCCATAGCGTTGCTTAACCTCATGCTTCTTTGCATAGGCACACTAACGACTATTTCTTCTTTACATAGCCACGCTAACATGAACCCCCAATGGGATCATCTCACAACACCCCCCAGTCATGGCGTTGCCGGTGAATTCCCATCACCATGGTGTAAAGGGTTCTAGTTAGATGAGTCCTAGGGGTGTGAAGTGAACCCACCTCACCCGAGCTACAAGACATTAAACTACCAAGCGCCATCATCCTCAGCACATGACGTTATATTGTGGCCTCACCTCATGCACTCTATGCTGGTGCCCCGTCTCGGACATTCTTTACACCCGCTCATCTCCATGAGAGTGAGATCTTCCTCACATGAAATGAGATCCTTTTTACTGGAGCGACGCCTGTTCGCGGGGAAGGGTAACCATCTTGGTGTAAGCCCTTAGCCTTTCTTGTAGGAGGTAGTACCCTTACTCCTCCTTTATTCTTCGGTGCCAAAGGCCAACAAAGGGAGGGATGGTCATTAGGACCCTCCTATATTCTTCCTTTCCAAATCCCTCTCCCGCTAGGTTTTTTCACCACTGGGCCTCCATCCTGGAGTAAATCCCAATCTCTATCTCCTTGGGCTGCAAACCACACATAAGGCCCTCTATCTTCTTTGGGCTGCTAACCACATGTAAGCCCTACTGCACTTCCACAGATGCACCATTCATGACATGATCATCAGGTCTCTACTGTCTCTTGTTTGTAACACCAAGCATGACTGATGTGGGATTAGAGTAAGAATCGATAATGACATCCTCTCTAGGGAGCATATAGTGTAATACCGAAGCCCCCTCCTGAACGATGTCGACTTTGATCCTTTCCACAGAAAGGTACCTAGGAAGCCTCCTAGAGGATCAAGACCATATTACACTCCTAAACTATGAAGAATTTGATAATTTCCAGGGAAAGATACGTAGGAATCCTCCATAAGGTTGAATCCCACCATCCATATGGACCCCACATCCTCATTCACATCGGTTCACCGACCCCCACTACCGAACTATGTAGACATTGATCTTTACCATGGAGAGGTATGTAGGATGCCTCCATGAGGTTCAAGACCATCATCCATTAGGTTCCGACCATATCCACGTCGGTTCCCACCAAAACACCTTCCTGTTCCCAACCAATTTATGTCGATTCACGAAACCCCCATCCTAAACTACATGAACCTTTATCCTTGCCAATGCGAGGTACGTAAGAAGCCTCCATGAGGTTCTATCCCAACAAACTATCGGTCCTGACTACTTCACGTCGGTTCACCCCCATCCCATATGACATTAAACTATGGACCTCAATCAGTTGTAAGCCGTTGTTTCCCAATCAGCGGTAAGCCATTGTGTCTCCCAATCAGCGGTAAGTCATTGTACCATATTCAGAGGTAATCCATTGAAATACCCTTTACTGGGACCAACATCTTTGGTCCCTCCTAGCGGCATCAGACCAACTCGGCTGTTAACCACGTGTGAGCCCATACATGTGATCGGGTTATTGTCCTATGTTTACACCCCAATTCAATTCCATTTCCTAGTCTTTCCCTCGAGCCTATGTGTTTCGAGAGGGTCATGCCCCAGGACAGAGGTTCCAATTCCTCCGGGTCCAACCCACACATCCATTCTCACAGGTCGCCTCCTTAGGCATTCCATCTCTCCACTGAACTACACAAACTTTAATTCCCTACCATAGGGATATGCAGGAAGTCTCTTTGAGGCTCAAGACCAACATCACCATTGTCCTAATGGTGGTTCCAAGTAATTATCCATCCAAATCACTTAACCATCCATAATACATCTCGATTCTTACCCAGGCCACCACATCCCAATGAGATCATGTCAACTCACCCCCCAACACCAGTGCACCCTTTAGGGGTTTCACCCATCTGATCCACTCTAGTAAGTGTTCCGATCAGTCTGATTCATCTCTGCTATATGTTAAACTCACGGAATACCCTATGTTAAACATGGGAAGCTGGGGAAAACCTCAAATACATGCCTAGGGCATAAAATTCCTCTCATTAGATTAAGGATGCCTCAGGCTTCCACACCCTTGAGAATCCCTATAACAAGGGACATAAGACAGACACACTCGGGCTCTGGCGTCCAGACATGCCAGTGATGTCCAATGTGACTACTCCCCCAACCTAAGGTTGCTTCCCTGACTTGAACCCTAGGAATTTATTGACCAAAGTAGCTTAATTAACCAACGCCCATGAAGATATGGCACTGGGGAGAGTTTTAAGAACAACATATTAATATATGAGGGAGACCTGGACTAGGTAATGAGCTACGTGGATGAATCCATAGAAGGAGAAGCCGACATCCCATCATCCCATTTCAATCAAGGAGCATACGTCCATGAGTAAGCGACAGATTCCACCCACCTTTATAAAGAAGGAATGTGGGGTAACAAATCCATGTGTCATCCTCAAATAGACGGATGTGCGTGCCCCAAAAAAAGCATCAGAAACACATTATTTATGCTCAACTACTTTTTAAATGATTGTGGTTCAACCTGTTTGATAAGTAAAGTTTTATTCTCTAATCTCAATCTCTATCTAGTCTAATATTGTTCTCCTTGATCTTTGACAATATTTAGGTCTTAATCCTATTTTTTAAAGGGTATAATTTTTATTAATTTCTTCTAGTCTTACATTCCTCATCATTGGATTGATTGAAATTACATTTTTAAATATTAAGCTCACAATTAGCTTCATTCTCATTAACTTCTTTGGAAATCATCATTCTATTATTTTTTACATCATTCTCATCATCTTCAAAAAAAATTTATGGTGAAATTAATTTTAAGGACTTTTACACCAAAGGAATCAAATAAAAAATGTTGTTTTTTATTCTAACACTTGTAGATTTGTTTTTGGATGAATAACCCCTGAAAACATTTTCATTAACATTTTCATAAAAATTTCCTAAATATTGATTTTTGAGTATTTGTAAGTATGGGATCCCAAAAACGAGAAACTATTTTAATGTATTCATTTTATTATACCACATATTATAGGGATTCATTTTTTCATTATGGTTAAATTGAAGATATTTTTTGAACATGAGCATCAGTACATACCACTTCTCTTTAGAATAATTTTTAATCGTATATTCATATATCATATTTCATACAATTATATCTAAACATATATTTTAAACTCTGCACTACATTATTTTAATTAGGAGTTTCTAGATAATTTTATTTATGTTTAATAGCATGTTTCTTCAGTTAGGACTCAATACAGTTACTTGTGTACACCATTCCATTATCTATTCTCAGCTTCAATATGTATACATCCATTTATTTCACAACATCACATTTAAAACAATTGAAAAAATACAAATCCTTTGATTTATATTTGATAAGAATTATAATGGACACATGAGTGAAATCATCAATGAAATTAAGAAATTACAAATAACCTTTTATTTATTGATGTATCATCAATAAAAAAAGATTAGAGTGTATTAACTAATGAGGTCTAGTGGACTCAATTTCAATCTTCTTATGTCTTATAAAAAGCATCATCCCATTCAAGAATGTTATATAACTAGCATAATATTTCCTATTTAGTTTATGTAAGTCCCTTACAATATATTTCTTCAAAACTATTCTTGTACTCTTACATAAAATATTCTCAATTATTTGGGGTCATATCTTGTTTTTATCCTCTAAGATTAAATAAGAATAATTATAAGGATCTCTAATCTAGAATATATTTTCATGGTTTATTTCTCTCTTAGAAACAAGAAATCTATTTTCAAACATCAGATGATATATGAATATTTTCTTAAGAATACTTCCTTACCATTATCATAGAGTTGGGTAACATTTAGAAAGTTGTTTTGAATCCCATAAAAAACATAAGATCCTTTGAATTTTTCTTCTAAGCTCAAATATCATCCATGAAAATTTCTCTTATGTTTAAGGATATATCCCTTTTTAATGTGACTTTTGCACCCTCAGAATCTTAATTTTTTTAATGATTTTAACCTGATCCATCAAATGTGAGGAAAAACCACTATCAAGAATCCATGGTTTGTTTCTATCGAAATATTTTCGATTAGTTTCAATAATATAATATTTGTTTCTAATTTTCTTTCTTTAAGATTATTTTTACTGTTAGTTTTAAGGAATTTTACACAAAGGCGTTTTCATAAAATATTTAACAATGAGACTTGGTTGGTTAGACATTCCTGAAATTTACTCTAGGTAATCAAATTAGTTTTTCGCTGAGGAGTTATTTAATTTTATAAAAAATATTTGTTTATTCCAAAAACTTTAGAAACTTAAATCCTTTTATTCGAGATTTTCTCCCCTAAATTATTACCCATTACCAAGGAGAGACTTGTTTTTCAAATAATTTCACACTTTTTACCCGTATATCCCACAAAACAAACTTTATCTATTGAAACATTATATTATATAGAACTATTGGTTTTTCTAGGATATTAATTTGGAGAACTAGTACACTCATCAACATTTTATCATTGATTGAGTGTATATTTTTCATGTTTTTTTGGATGAGTTCTTGAAGAATATTTATATGTATCTTCCATTAACTTAAAATCATTTTTGAAATTATCCTTTATTTTATTTAATTTATTTTAATATTTGAGACAACTCGATTTATTATTACATAAATATTTTTATTTAGTAGTAAATTTTTAATGAAGATCTATCATCATTTCCCTTTGTTTAGAAACTTTAAACAGACTCAACAGCTTCTAAAAATTCTCCTCTTGGATTATGTTATGTGATTGAATGTTGAGGTGGGTATCTTCTCACTTTTACACTTTTTATAGAAATTTATATCGTGGATTTTTATATTCAATGACTATTATTTTGATGGAAAACTTTATTGAATCTCTTAATAGAAAAACCATTCTTAGATTCACAGATTTTAAAAGGATGTTCTGGTTTCACCCCTAATTTGTTTAATTAAATATATAAAAGGATTAATTTTTTTCTTAAAGAGATGTTGGGTGAAGTACATTGGAATAAAAATGGTTTGTGTGAATGAATGTGTAATATACCTAGGGATTTATTACATCATACATGGCCATTGGTACCAACTTGGGGCACACATATGTACATAGTCATGTGAAGACTTGAGTTTAGAAGGACAAGTTTCTACGCATGAGTTTAGTCAATTAAAAGGAAGGATGCATGCATGGGTCTGTGAGTTATGGATTGGTTATTCCATGTTGAATTTTTTATACCGTTTATTTTATTGGAACTAATTATATAACTATTTTGATTTTTATTTCATTTTTTTATATAAAATTGTTATCTAAACTTCTCTTTCCTAGTGGGATGCATTGGAGGTATTGGGGATTTAACACTAAGTTGATATAGAAATATCAAAATGTTCACCTTGTTGTGCATGAATGTATTTTCTTCACATTACAGGTAAGTGGAAGGACTCATATTTTACTAGTGGATATTTGTGATGCTGTTTTCAGGGAAATATGGGGATAGAATGTGGGCGGTAGATGCATCTTGGTATCTTGAGTTTTTCAACAATAGAACCCAGAGTCTTGTATGTATTTGGTATTATGGTTTCCTTTTTTAATTTTATAATCTTAATCTATAATAGTTCGTAATTTTTAAATATTGAGTTTAATTGGTTTACGTTCAAGCATCATACAGTTTATTATCAATATTTTCACTACTTATCTATATTGGTTGTGTATATTGTTTTGAAAAACCAGCCCTCAATGTGTTATTATTCCCTTTTAATTAATTTAAATCCTTTTTGTTCTAGGGTAACATCATCTATGGTCAGTATAACATTATACAACCCAATCCAATTAGTTAGGGTTAGTTTGTTACAATTTATTTATCTTTTTTTACATCACTAGTATATAAAGAGGGATTAGATAATGAATGATATGTTACCATTTATTGAATTTATTTCTACTTGTTCTATTATTTTAATTATTATAAGTGTTTAGTATAATTCAAATTTGTGGGTTTTCCCTAATAATACCACTTTTTATAATCATTAGCTAATATAAAAGAAGTGTACATTATAAATTATAAACATAACTTCATATAGTAGTTAAGGATTCCAGACATGTGTCATTCAATGAAGAGTAGATACTAAATGATTTTTCAGAAGATAAGGCTGAATAAGAGGCTAGTTTTATTCAAAAAATTTAGTAAACATTTTTCAATAAGAAAATAATATGAAATATTTCATGTTTAACTTTAAGAAATTTATAAAATATGTTGGAGAAAGCTCAAAAATGAATATCATGTTTTTTGAAGTCCCCAAAAGGTTTTATGATTAAATGAATCAATAAATACCAAACATAATTTATTAAAAAGAAATATATTTATATAAAGAAATATTTATTTAAAATAAATTTAAATGAAGTGTATTTTATTTTAAAATAAGAAAATTTTCAGAAATCTCAAAACTCTCAATTTTTTTAAATTGAATTAAAATTTGACTACAAATGATAGGACACATAATTCAAGTATTAAGCCTTATATATAAGGGAATATTTTTAGAGTATTATATAATTTTGGTTGAAATGATAGATATAAAATCAATCACTAAAATTTCGGTAGAAAACATGTGACAATAGTGTGAATAAAAATCTATTTATGGAAGGATTGTTTCATTTTATAGGCATTACCTATTGTTGATTAAGATATATAAAAACTATATTTGGGTTTATTAAAATAAAATTTTTATTAAACTAGGATATTTAGATTATTTAATTTTAGGGTGATTCATCCCACTCAAAATAAAAAAAATCAAAAGAAATTTGAATATTCTAAAATGAAGATGGAGAATTAATTTCAAATATTGAAAAAACATTGTGAAGGGTTTGATCAACTAGGTCACGACACAAAGAATTTCCTTAATATTTTACATTATTATTTAAATATTAATTATAACACTAAAAAGGTTTTTATTAAAAATAATTACAGAAAATTAAAATCTTTTATGGTGTAAATTGCAATAAAACCATTATAAAAGGAATGTCCCTGAATTATGAACAATATGTGTTCATCTCATGTGATAGTGAATCTAACGCTTCTCCATGATATCTAAAAGTGAAAGGATAATTTTTTTAAAATTTATGAATTATGGGTATCTCTATGAAAAAATAATTTCATTAATAGATATATTACATAGAAATCATAAATTGAAAAAAAAAATTATTTTCATGGTTTTATAATAAATTTTATTAACAAAATTAAATGATAAATAATGGAAATAATTAAATAAATAGGTATTGATCTGACTTTTAAATGATACTGTAACACCCAAGATTCAATTATAAAAATAATGTTTTTCTTTCTAAAGAAACAATAACATAATATAGACAAATTTATTCAATATTTTCATTAAAACATAAATTTTAAAATTTTATAAATTTTATAAATTTAATTTGAATAACATAATTTCATTTTATAATTCAACATTTAAAAATTATCTTATGATTATTATTCGATTTTATTCAAAAATAATAGATTTTTTTTTGTGAATAGTGGAAAAATTGATTTTATAACGTTTTCACTTATATGAAATTATATTGATATGTGAATAACTTTTATTTTTATGATAAAATTATAGATAAATTATATATTTAATAATTAATATAATTCATATAGAAATATATCTTTGAATATTGAAATATATGCTTAAAATTTTGGATATCAAAGTAATGATTCAGTTAAAATAAAAACTAGGTTTTGTTCTTTATTTAAATCTATGATTTATAAGGTTTATTTTGTTTTGGTTCAATTTTATTGAAAAATATGTATCCTTTTATTTAAAATAATACAATTTAGTTCCTTGGAATCAACATTATACTTTTTTTTGTCAAATCAATTTTTGGCTTAAAACAAATATTTTTTCTTAAAATAGTTTTTATTCTGTTTTGTGAAATTATATTAGAAGTAATGATTACCACTTCTAGGAGTTTAGTCATATATAATGGATTAATTTTTTGTAGTAATCATAATTTATATTAGGTAATAAGTCCAAATTAAATTTTTTCCTTATGAATAGAAACATTGCTAAAAATTTAGTTACCATGCTAAGATATAAAATGGGTTTAAAAAGTGAAAACTAAACTTATTGGGGATAAAATAACCTAGAAACTTGTTTAAAACCAAAACTATGGTCATATTTTGATGTTATTTTAATATATAACAACACCTAATGATGTTACTAGGGATATGATCCAATTAGAACATCTTTATTATTATTTTTTGATGGATTATAATTATGATGATAAAATATTGATGCTCTTTGTTATTGATTCAGAATGAAATTTTTTTGGTTTATAAGGCATTTTGGGAATGAATTGTATTAATCATTCTGAATAAGGGGATTGCATGGGATGTTCCACTAGTGGGTGTGATATGATTAATGATATCCCATTGATGCATTAATAGGTCTCATGACACAAAACTTTAGGGATTCCATATTATATGGGTATTTTGTTTACACCTACCCATTTATTAAAATTGGTTTCTAGGTTGATATGCCTTTATGATAATATTAATGACCTATTGGTTGAGATGCCATAATCATTAATTTCTGGAATTATATATTTTATTAATTTAGAATATAATTTCTATTATCCATGTTATTTTAATGTTGGTATTATCCATGGATGTAAATTTAACTCAATTTGTTGTTTTAATATGATGATTTTTGATTATCCACTCTACCTTATTGATTATTCCTTATTTAATCATGTTGGCATCTACTATATGGAACCCTTCCTTATAATTTGATCTAACCCTTTATCTCTTTTCCCTTCCACATGATATGAAGAAGGATATTATGAATGATTTCAAGTATGATAGATTATTTATTATACTATATTATTATAATTCTAAATTAATATAGGAATCATGTATATATAATGACTTTACATACCGCTAAACTGATCAACCCTACATGGTGAGATCCCATGTATTTTTCCACTGTAATGAAGTAAATATCGACCCCGAGTTTCTAGAATCATGGTTTTATAATTGGTATCATAGAAAATTTATTAAGAACCTTGATAACTATATTCTACATGACTATAGCTAACATGATAAATGTGATAACACCTTATGGTATTTGATAAATTTTACTATTATAGGGATTTTTATTTTATGGTTTAATATTCATAATGATTATTAGCTACCTACTTGTTTTCAATTATTTAGATATCACATCTAGAATAAAGAAGATAATCAAAACTAATAGTAAATGTTTGTATTTCCCAATAGAGGAATACTGTCACACCCTAGCCTCAAACACTCATTTAATTTATTCTCTTCTCGGTCTCATATCTTTTGGACGAAGTTGATTTTCTGAACAGGTTCAAAATTTTGAAACATAGAAATTTTGATGGGTTTCGGACCGGTGCATGAGAGTCGCATAGTTGGTGGTAATCATGTGGTTGTCCCAAGTTCCCTTGCGACTAGATATTTCTTAAAATAAATAAATTTTTATAAAAATGAAAATTATTAAATGATTCAAACCAAATAGAAATAATATTATTGCAGTAAATTATAATATTATTAGTATGAAAAATGATATTAATATTTTTATTATTAAATAAGAATTAAAATTATTCATAATATTTTTATTATTATATTATTATTAATGTAGTTAATATTTAAAAATAAAGTGAAAATTATTAATATTATGATGATGATGATTATTATTATTAGGATTATGTTATTATTATTATTAATAATATTATTATTAAAATTATTAGTAACATTATTATAAACTAAAAAAGAGGATAAGAAACCATACATGGTTCACAACCTCCCCCGCTTCTTCTCTCATAGCACATGACCCCCCCACCCATGGATACTCGACCTACAGCTCCAACCTCACCTGCCAGAATCCCCTCTTGCACATTACCACTGATCGGCCTACATCCCAGCATGCCTCCCCACACTTCCCTATTCTGTAATAGCTTTACCTCAACACTCCCCTTGTTCTTGTGTAGCTTGAATCTGTTCATCCTCTATTGCTCCCGCAACACCACCCTCTACCGATGCCCCCCCATCTCTGATGGTTTTTCCTCTGGTCACACCTCCCTCACCTGTATCCTTATCCTATGATGATTTTTCTTTCAATTTTTTTGGAGTTTTACTTTAATTTTGACAAACCCTATTTATGGGGGTTTTTTGTTTGTTTTTATCAAATTTTAGGGTGTGAAAAGAGAGTGTGAGTCTTGTTCCTTCCTTCCTCTGAATCAGCATCACATTCGCATTCCATTGAGGTAGGAGAATACATATTTTTCCATTCCGATTAAATCCATTTAATGATTGAATTTTTTTATTTAAATTCTATACATGATTTGAACCTTCACAATGCAATTAGTTAATTATTTATAGTGTCTTCATGTTAGTAGATTTTACCAAAAAATAGATTTTGAAGTGTTTTCCTTGTTATGCTTATATTTTCCTATGAAAAATGTGTTTGATTGAATGTAAAATTTTGTGTTGATAGTTTTTAAACATGATAAGAACCTATGTATGGCATGTAGATATTGTATTTTGGTGTTTTCATATTGGTATAAATTATTAAATGTGTTATTTGAAATGATTGTTCAAATATGTTTAGATATTAGTTCACCCATGTGTTTGATAACATATTATGTGTTCATTAAAACTGAAATCAATCCTTCTAATGTTATTTGAACCTTTGAGATATTTTGGTAACTTTGTTTTAATTTTTGAATTTGTATCAATGTATAATTTGGATTCTCGTTTAGTTGATGGTCTTTAAAAAATGGTTTTTGGAAGGGTTGGGTATTGGTTTAAAAATTAATTAATGGTTTTATAAATGGTTTTGGGATGATTTAATGGAAAAGTGGTGTTTAATTTGATCATTGGTTTCTCAAACAGTGTGTTCAATACTTTGAGTGTTTCTTTTTAAAAAGTGGGTTTAAGTGTTGTTTCAATGTAAAGGATCATTTGGTGTAACCGAAGCCCGTTTGAAATCTTTAAGTGCATTTCTTGTTTTTTTCTAGTTCTGAAATAAATTGGGGCTTGATGTAAATTCAATGTTGGAATGTTTAATAAAATTTCTTGTTTTTACTGTAGTTTGGGAAATTCTCATTTGACATTTGAGGCGTGTGTGGGTGAACATTGGTTTAAAAGGCTGTTTGAAAATATCAATATAAAAGTGAGGTTTGATAATGATTTTGGAAATGGATTTTAGATATTTTGGGTAAATTTATTTGAAATGTGTAAGTATTCAGGGTTATTTGGGGTTCTGTATTTGAAATAAATGTGTTGGGTTGGATTTTGAGAAAAATTCGGTTGGAAAATTTTGTGTTCCCAGTTGGAATCTTGGACCGTGTTGAGGTGTTTTTTAGAAGTAATGTGACGTGATGGCCTGGTTGTCAACTAAATGTGTTTTTATGAATTTTTTTTATATCGATATGACATGGAATCCTGGATGGCACATTCAATGAGTGATGTATATATATATATATGTATATAGTGGTAACCCCTATCTAGGGTCTCCCTTTATGGGTTATCATATGAGAGGTTTCTTCTTTTGGGGTAGGAATGTGTAGTGATTGCAGGTAAGGTGAGTCACACGTGAAAGGAGCTCCAACATTCACATTTTACTTATATCCACCATGGGTTCCTAGGTCTCTTCTAGTTTATCGAGTGATGGTTTCATCCTAGCCCAAATTAGATGGGTTGGTGTCCTCCAAGAGTTATAGATAGGTTTGAAGGGTATTTACACTGGTGAGGCTAGGTTAGAGGATCCAGTAGGTTATTGACTTAAGAAATTTACCATACAACAGTAGGTGGTTCCAAAATAAGTAAGTCTAGAGGTTTTCTAGGGATGTTTAGGTTCACCCATGGTTAATATTTTCCTGTATTTTTGTTCAATTTTTGTTGATCTTGGTTTCAACATGCACTTTTTTCTTATTCATTTATTTATTTCCAGCACAAACCTATTTTTTTGATTAGGTATTTAGTTTGGTTTTTTGCATCAAAAGGATAATAAATTTTGAAATTAAAATGTGGCCTGTGTTGGTTTTTAAAATGGGAAGGATTATGTTTTCTAATGAAAATGTGAAAAGAAAACATATTTTTATAATTGTATTTTTCAAAGTAGCATTGAAGGAATATTTTCAGGAATGGAAGCACTTGGATTCTGTGGTGATTTACTACTGATTATCTCATTGCTCACCCATTCATTATCTTTGTAGTTTCTGGCTCCCTTAGTGTTGGGTCTATCTCAGAGTGAACTTGGTTATGTGTTGGGTAGTGATATATGATGTCAGATGGAGGTATGTGTAGTTTTATCCTCTTTTTGCTGAAAGAGTTTATTTTTATTTCTCTATTTATCATTTTTTTATTTTTCTTTCACTTATTTCACAAATCATTCACAATAGTTTATTTTTGATGCCCGAAACTAGTTGCTAGCCCGTGAGGATTAGGAACACCCTTCGGGTAAGTCACAGGCCAACTCGAGTGATTGGTTCAGGGTCGACCTAGGTAGGTTCGGGATAAATACAATGCAACTAGTGATGGAACATAGTAGGTCATGGCCATATTAGGGTAGCCGACTCATGTTATAATGAATAAACATACTTTTATGGAGCAACATGTTGTTTTACATTGTGATTCATCTATGTTTTATTACCTTATGTGATAAAAATCATAATATTTAAATAGAACTTATATTCCAATAGTACCTTGATAATGGATTATGTCTCTTGAAAAGATATTCTCGGCTTTATGATGTAATTAAAGGGAAATGGTTATTCTGTCATTGAATTTTCAAATGAATCTTCTTATCAATATTGGTCATTGATACAGAATACTAAATACATTGATGAAATAGAAATTATGGAATGGAGAACATTTAAATTGATATTCTTTGATAAATAATTTCCATGAGAATAGTTATAAAAAAATACAGGAAGTTCCTCACATTAATGTAGAAGGAATAAGAATTTTTTTAGAGTATGAGGATAATTTTACAGGATTATCCAAGTATACTATAGAGTAGGTTGATAATTTGGAAAGAAATATTGTCCAGTAATTAGATGAGCTTATACTGAGTCTCCGAAGGGCACTAGTTTCTCAAATGTTTTCATCATATTTTGATATTGTATCATGTGCCATTAATATAGAGAAATAATTTTCTAAATATTTATATATTTATGGAAAATCATGAAAATAAGTGGCCGAATGAACACCAAGAAAAAAGAAACGTGTAAAATAAGAAGAATGGGAGGATGGGGATTCCAATATGTGATAACTGTAAAAATATAAACCCATGTACTTTCTTAATGGGAATAAGTGTTTGTTTAACATGGGGAGAAATCGATGGTAAGGATTTTAAATGTAAGTAATAGAAAGAAACCAATACTTTCCTTGGATTAATCTATAATGATGTGTATAATTTTTCAAACCAATGTCCCAAGTGTCAAGGTAACTTCCTACAAATGAGGATGAGGTTATAATAACATGATTATATGTTTACTAAATATGATATTTATGTTACCTAAGATGTGGTTTCATGAACATTGATCACATAACATCAAATTTAGATAATTATTTAATTAATTCTTTATAATCAAACTATTTTTTATCTTTTATATTTTACAGGAAAATTATAAATTTTCCTACCACATTTAGAAAATATTTTTTAATCAAGACTCCTAGTGAAAATATTTTCACAAAAAAGATGTGTTAATTTTTTATCATTACCACACATAAACATAATCTATTTAAAAACATGATTATTATTTATATGGTAGACATTGATATAATCCTTAATATATATTAAACTTTCAAATTATAATGAAAATATTTATTTCTAAGATAAATAAATTATGATTCATGATGGAGATACAAAATTCTATATCTTTAGAGGGGAGACTACATCATATGAATCAAGTTAATATCCACCTTCAATATCTCCTATTAATTAAATTCTTAGTGATTAAGAATGACCAAAATATATTATAGGGAAATGTAATAATAGAATAGTGGATGTACCAATTATATAGGAATAAATATTGGTTTTTCTTAAAGAACTGCCTGGACATCTGCATGAGTGTGAAGTTTATTTTTTTATTGATAATATCCTTGATACAATACCTACATCTAAGAATACCTATAAGATGACCATAGATGAATTAGTGGAACTAAAGAAACAGATATAAGAGTTGTATGATATGAGATTTATATACCTAGTATTTTACTGTAGAGATCCCCTATTCTCATTATTAATAAGAAATATTGGTTGATAATGGTTTTATGTAATTATGTAGAAATATTTGTTGTTTCCAGAATTAATAATTACAATTTTCCATGTATTCATGATTTTTTTGATCAAATATAAAGAGATCAGTACTTTTCAATGATTGATTTTTGTTCATTGTATCATCAAATATGATTATAAAAGTAATATATTCCGAAGGTGGAATTTTGAAGGATGTATATACAATATGAATTTATAATAATTTTCTTTTATTTGAATAATGAACCCACATTTTTATGGATTTGATGAACACACAATTGAAGGATTATCCTGATAATTTCATTATGGAATTTATTGATGATAAATCAATATACTCTAAAATCTATGGTAATATTACGTGTTACTTGATAATCATTCTTAAGACTAAAGGAAAATAAGTTTTGTAGAAAATATAGAAAATGTGAATTTTGGATTCAAGAATTTAATGTTAATGGAATATTTTCCCTAAGGATTGAATATCATTTAATCCTTATGAGTCAAAATAAATGATAGAATGGATAACGCAAATAAATATATATGAGGTGCATTGTTGCATTTATTATAAGGTTACTATCAAAGATTTTTTTTAAAAAATATCAATTAGTTATCCAATTAACAGAGTGTAAATAAAAGGTTTATGTTCATATGGTCAGAAGAATGTAGTGAATGTTTTGAAGAATTTAAGAAGACATTGGTCAATGAATTGGTATTAACATTAACATTAGAAATGTATAGATTTGTTATATATAGTGATGATTCAAATAATGACTTGGATGTGTCCTTATATATAATGATAGAGTCATTTCCAACGCATCAAAGAAGTTAAAGATCCATGAAAAGTATTATGTAAACTATATCCTTATGTTTTAATTCATAATATTTTTATTGAAGATATAGATGCATTACCTTTATGGTGAAAACATTATATATATATATATATATATATGCACCATAAAATTTTGAAATAAATATTCTCATAAAATAGTAAAAAAATGAAGAAATTCTGATGACTATAACTACTCACGAATTTTGATTTCTCAATATACCACCACCCTAGAAAGAAGAAAAAGGTGTTTAATACATTGAGTATGAAAGATAATGAGATTTTTTATTAAATAATGATTTAATAAGATATTGTATTAATGAATTTAGTAAACTTGGGTATGGTAATAATTAAGGAAGGGGAAATCACTTATATTCCAAATGTTTTCCAAACCATACGTATTGGGAAAAAAAAATATCTCAAATTGATAATAAAAATTTTCTAAATAAAATAAAAAGTAATAAATTATGTGAATTAAGTATGTCACGCCCCAATGTTGTCTATTAGTTATCTTAATAAGTTTTAGTCTTTATTTTTTATTTTCAGTGGCACTCAGATTAAATTTTAAAAACTTTTGGAATCTTATTTGTTGTTTTAGGGTTAGCCTGCACGGTTGGGGGTAGTCATGTAGTGCCCATATGGGTTCCCAAGTGGGTCTAAGTTAGGGCCCACGATTTTCACACATTTTATTAAATCATGTGATATTTGTGTGGCTCAGCCTTTAGTGGATAGTGTTGGGTGGCACCGTTTGAGCATGGATTTCTCAAATGCACATTCGGTCGCAGGCGAACCACGTGGTTGCGCAATATTTTAAATAAATAAATTCAATGAAAATGAAATTAGAAATAAAATAAAATGAGAAAGGAATGAAAAACAATAATAGGATGTTTTGATAATAAAAATAAAGATATTATTATTATGACTATTATTATTATTATTGTATATAAAATAAAACTAGAATGAATTAATAAATTAAAAGAATGATTAATAATAATAATAATGTTCATATATTATTATGAATAATAATAATAACACTATTATCTCTATTATTATTATTATTATTATTATTATTATTATTATCTAGTTTCCTTTTTTAATTTGATTTATTTTTTCAAGAAGAAACCCTAGCCCCCCCCTCCACTTATTTTTCCAAGGCACACCAGTTCCCCCCATTTGGTCTTCCTTGCGTACGCCCGACTAACCCAACCCTAACCTCCCTGCTCCACCCTACACCCAGCGGCCTGACCTCCCAGCTCTGAACATCTCCTGGTGACCCAACCTACCCATTCCACCTTACTCTGGAAACCCGACATCCTTACTCCACCCTTCCCCTCTTCAGTTGTGACCCTCTCCCCAAAAACCCTCTCCTCTAGTTTGTTTGTATTTATTTTCTTTGGGGGGGGTCCCTCATCTTTCCAAAACCGTAATCATCAAGGTTCAGGTTTGTGTATTTTTCTCATTTTCTAGGGTGTGTGGAAAATCCCTCGAGGTGTATTCATCATTCCTTTAAAGTTCTGCTGCATTCGATCATGGTTGAGGTATGAATTTCTGAATTTTTACATTCCATCAAAACCCATGGGAACTTTTGTATTTTAAATTAATTTTTTAATTTTATTCATAACTCCATAAGTAGCATATTTATCATATTGTAGTGTTTTTATATTAGTTAAAATTATTATAAATATCCTTTAAAATGATTCTTTGATTATATTTAGGTGATACCATTCTTAAACGTTTCCTGATGAATTTATTAGGCATGTTTGTGTTCTTTTGAATGTTTTATAATTTATGATTGTGGTGAAAAAGAAGTTTTTAAAGTGTTTGGATATGAAATTTATTTTAAAATGGAATTTACATGTGGAATTGGTGAAATATTGATGTAATTGTAATGCTCCAACCCCAGTTACCCAAAGTCGGTGCATTATTGTGTAACATTGGCATGATCACAAAAGATCAATTCTCGAAAGACAGATTAGTTTAGTAGCTTTGGAAACACTAGATACATTCATAAATGTTACATTACATAATAAAGTGAAAAAAAAAACAATAACAAAGTCTCCAAAGTCTACACTCATATCCTCTTTTGACTATCCCTACAGGTCATTCATAAAATACTTCTTCACATCCTGGAAAATATTAAAACATTGAAAGGGGTGAGCTTAGATGCTCAGTAAGGACAACAATATTGCGGAAGCTTTCATAAATAAACATTAACATTTATGGAAATGTATAACTAAAATAAAGTCCTTTTTAAAATTGAACTTCTACATAATATGAAAAAAAAATTAAATAATTCAATTTTACTTACTCACATGGATATTCTACTAGTCGAATAATCACATGCAACATCAAAAACCACTTTCATAATGATGGAATGCATAATGCCATACTATCATAACCACGTAGCCAAGGCCTAGTGCCAAGACTACAAATAAGATTTTGTCAAGGCCTCGTGCCGAGACACTAGTTTGTCTCATGAGACCTACCGATGCATCGAGGATCTATAGAGGGCTCCACCCGTCACTTATAATGTCCAACGCATTCCTCATATGAACAGGTTTAAACATATCATAAACCATAACATAATTGTATCACATAAACATGCGTAAAGGAAACATAAGATTTCCACAATTCAAACCCAAGATATCAATACGATACATTGATATAATAAAAACTTTATCAAAACTATTTTCAATACCAAAATAAAGGAAAAGTAAAACATGGTATTTATTTTTCTTTTAAAAAAACAAAGTTATGGCTTATAGAGGAATCCGAATATCAAATAATAGTCACGGTGGTGGAGAAGTCATTGTCGCCGCATACGTTAGAAAAAAACATTCCTTTTGTTTTTTAGTAAAAACACGTCGTATAAAAATATTCCTTTTGAATAAAAGTAAAAGTCAAAGGGGTTTATACACCGTATAAATGGAAGTTGTGTATAAAACCAAATATGCCTCAATGAAACGAGATTGAGGCGCAGTCCTTACAAAGATCATTTTTAAAATAAAATAGATCTATTATGTGGATTCACTATAAGTACACATAAATAAAGTACAAATACAATATAGGACATAATCATATCATGACATGATTTGAACGTAGGAGATTAACCCAAAGAATGGGAATTGGGTTAAGAAATTCCCTTACCTCGTGTCCGACTTGACTCGATCGTTATTTAATCTCCGGAATAATAAACTATAGTTAATTTATATTTTCTTAAGAACCTTTTTCATGTTCATTATTCCTTTTATATCACTTATTACCACGTTATGAACATTATGTAATTATTTATGTTAATAACAGTCGTTTTGTCGATCTTTGGTACTTGAGTCAAAAATATACTTCTTATAATTACAAGTTGTTCATGTGGTGAAATATACATTATATCCAGAATTATATTCATGATGTAGACATAACATATATATCCAGTATATACATGCATTTATAATATTACATAACATTTAGAGGTATGAAATGAAATGCACCGTTCATGGAGACGGTAAGTCGTACGTACGCATGAACGGTACTTTCATTTCTATTTCATATTTTAATGGAATGAAACATAATGATATAAAGGTATATTATAATTCCAGTATAATATCATATATAATATCATTTACTACATCCTTTATACATTACACATATGGAATTAACGATTCAAATCACTTTGAGGGGGCGATAGTCCGCGCTTCATAAAATAAAATTATCGCGTTTACCCATAATGGAAATCATAAAGGTGTTCCATAAATGAAAAATACCGAAGCATAAGGAAAAAATAAACCAAAAATATATCATATATAAAAAATAGTTTCATCATAATGGCCACCATGGGATGTGTTAAAAGAAGTTTGAACAATCACCATTTCGTGAGACAGTAATTCACCACCCACAGAAATAGTATGTTCATTAACCATTAGACGAAGGTGTGTGTAAGTGTAAATCAAATACTTATCATAAAAACATCCTAGTATATTTTATATACTTGTTTTGTTATAAAATAAAGGAATAAAAAGATTTTATGGGGTTTGAGATGCAAAATAAACAAAATAACGTAAAAGAAGACATTACCTTAAAATCGGGTAACTCTTTTGGATTTGAGCCAAAGGATTCCTTGGGAATAATTATGCCCAAAGTGAGGCTTCTAGGAGTAATCTAGGGAAGTTGAGAGAGTATTTGGGCAGATTTTGGCTGAGCCAAAAGGCTTTGATGGTGTGAATAAGGTGGTAGTGGTGGGGGCCTTCTATAAGAGGAGAGGAGGGACACTCTTGGAAAGTAATAAAATGTTACGTTATTATATAATGGATTTCGGATTTTAAAGGTACCAAACTTATATATTTCGAGGATAAGGTGATAAGGGTTTGAAATATACTCATCCAATAGGCTTTGGAAAAGTGTAATTCTTAGATTTTACATTATCCTTCCATTTTATTAAAATCGTTAATTAATGAAGTAATTGCTACATCATCATGGTGTCATAAATAATTAAAATTATTTAATGTCTAAAAATTATAAAAAAATATCATGATGTAGGAAATAGTTTTAGATTTCTAATGAATATTTATAGTAAAAAATATTACTTGATAACCCCATTTAAAAATTGTTTTAGTAAAACAACCCATGTTTGTGACATTTTTATTTTAACATTAAATAAAAACTTTTTAATGTCATTTTCCTACCAAAGTGGCTCAATGGGGTCCCCAAGTTGACCCATGGATTTTATTGGTCGTCCATGACTCATCCAATAGGGGTAGGACATGTGTAAAGTTATTTTCATATTTTTATAATATCATTTTTACCTTAAATTTTACTAATTACCTTTAATCGCGATTAATTAAACTTAAAAGTTACTATTCACCAAAAATTTATTTTAATCCCATTGAACCACATTTTAATTCCTAATGACAACCATGTATGTCGGATTTTTGAAAATAAAATCACAGAAGTGGTAATGTTTCATTTAAACGAAAAATCAATTTTTTAACTACCACTTAGTGGTTTCACTATTCATCAAAAATTGAAGTTTTTCATAACAATGCCAAAATTTTACCCTAAGCTATAATTGATATTTCGAATTCAAAAATGATGACTATTTTACAAAATTTCAAAAATAAGTTTCATTAATTAATTTTATAACTAATTCCTACTGTCACAACAAATAGCGTGTTTTTAAGAAACAATATATATCAAAAGATTGACAATTGTTTATGTCCAATTTCAAGGTGAAAATTAATTATAATGAACACCATGGGATAAAATGGTAAAATATATTCTAATTATACTTTAAAACCACTCAATATTATAATTTATCAATATAAATTATTTTGATTAAAAAAGTTGTTTTTAAGTATTTTTCACTATTCATAAAAAATTGGAAGTTCTCAGAAAATTACAAAAAATTCAAATTTGGATAATTTCGATATTCTGAATACAAAAACGAAGTCCATTTGGAAAGATAAAATTTCAAAAATTTAAAAAATTAGGTATTACTATTCATAATGGCTACATTGATTGGTTGTGGTGTGTGTTAGAACTTGAAGTTGCGTACCACACACGCTACTGTATTATTCAAAGAGAAGTGTACCTTGGATGCTTGGGGTGTTACATTCTCCTCTCCTTCAAATAATTTCGTCCTCAAAATTTAATATAATATCACTCTATAAAAAGACCTGGTGATTCTTCATCATAAGTTCCTCGGGTTCCCACGTTGCCTCCTGCATCTTATTGTTTCTCCATAGAACTTTTACCAGACAAGTCGCCCGGTTTCTCATCACTTGTTCTCTTGTATCAAGAATCCTGACAGGCTCTTCGCAATAAGAAAGATCAGGTTCCAATTCTAATTCCTCATAGGTGAGTACATGCGTTGGGTCAGGCATGTATTTTCTCAACAGTGATATGTGGAATACATCATAAACTATGGAGAGACTTGGTGGAATTGCCAAACGGTAAGCTACAACCCCAATTCGTTCTAGAATTTCGAAGGGTCCGATGTACCTGGGAATCAATTTACCCTTCTTACAGAAACGTATAACTCCCTTCCATGGAGATAACTTCAAGAAAACATGATCCCCTACCAGAAATTCCAAATCCTTCCTTCGGTTGTCGGCATAGCTCTTCTGCCTACTTTGAGATTCTTTGATGTGGTTTTGGATTACTTTCACCTTTTCCATCGTTTCCTCCACCAGTTCTGGGCCTACAAGTTATCTTTCACCAACGTCATCCCATCAGGTTGGTGTGCGACATCTCTTTCCGAATAATGCTTCATATGGTGCCATCTGAATACTTGAATGGAAGCTATTGTTATAGGAAAATTATACCAGAGGTAAATATTGATCCCACATTCCTTGAAAGTCATGTGAGCATGATCTCAATACGTCTTCTAATGTTTGAATAGTTCTTTCTGATTGTCCATCTCTTTGAGGGTGGTAAGCAGTGCTCAAACGAAGTTCAGTATCCAAGGCCTTCTGAAGACATTTCCAGAATCTTGATGTAAATCAGGGATCATGATCTGAGACAATCAACAGGGGTACTCCATGAAGTCTCACAACTTCATTAATATATAGTCTTGCTAGAGGTTCAAGTGGTAGATCTTCCCTTATAGCATGAAAATGTGCTGAATTTGTGAGATGATCAACAATGACCCATATTGCATCATTCCTTCTAGGATTATTTGGTAGTCCAATGAAAAAATCCATCGTAATATTATCCCATTTCCACTCAGGTATGGGAAGAGGTTGCAATACTCCACCAGGCAGTTTCCTTCCAGCTTTCACTTGTTGACAAACCATACATCTTGACACAAAATCAGAAATCTCCCTCTTCATGTTGTCCCACCAAAAATGTCCCTTTAAATCTCTATATATTTTGGTGCTCCCAGGGTGTATAGGGAAATTGGAACTATGAGAATCATCCAACAATTCCCTCTTTAAATCAGGTATATCGGGAACACAACTTCTCCACCCAAATTTCAAAATTCCATCTTCATACACAAATTCACTCAATCTCCCCTCATTTATAGCATTAATATTCTTTTTCAACTCTTCATCATTGGCTTGAGAACACTTTATCCTTTCTAGTAAAGATGGTTTGGAAATAATTTGAATTTTTTTGATGTTTCACCCTACATGGTGATTCCCATATCTATCTTTACTAGATCCATGAAAATAGAATCCCTTTCCACTCTCAACATGTTCAAAACTCCATGATCTTTTCTACTCAAATCATCTGCAACCTTATTTGCCTTTCCTGGGTGGTAGTGTATCGTGCAATAATAATCCTTGAGTAGTTCAAGCCATCTCCTTTGCCTCATGTTGAGTCCTTTTTGTGAGAAAATATATTTCAAACTCTTGTGATCGGTATATATCTCAAATTTTTCACCATAGAGATAATGTCTCCATATCTTCAAGGAAAATATTATAGCATCTAACTCGAGATCATGAGTAGGATGGTTCTGCTCAGGAATTTTCAGTTGTCGTGATGCATAGGCAATAAACCTATCATTCTGCATAAGGACACAACCAAGTCCTTTCATTGATGCATCACTATAAATAACGAAACCTTCATTCCCTGATGGTAGAGTCAATATAAGAGCATTGACTAATCTTCTCATTAGTTCTTCAAAACATTCTTCACACTCTTTTTTCCATACAAATTTAACCCCTTTACGTGTGATCTTCGTTAATGGTGTAGCCAATCAGGAAACATTCTGGACAAAACGTCGATAATAACCTACCAAACCAATAAAGCTGCGTACCTCTGTTATACTCGTCGGTGCTGGCCATTCTTGGATTGCCTTGGTCTTAGAAGGATCAGCGGAAATTCCATCCTTAGAGACAGTATGGACAAGAAAATAAATCTCCTGAAGTAAGAATTCACACTTGCTAAACTTCCCATATAATTCATGCCTTCTAAGAGTCTTCAAGATAATGCGCAAGGGATGTTTATGATCTTCGTAGCCTTTTGGAGTATACCAAGATATCATAAATAAATACCACCACAAAATCATCAAGATATTCCTTAAAAACCCTATTCATTAGATCCATGAATACAGAGGGTGCATTAGTCAATCCAAAAGGCATTACTGTAAACTCGTAATGCCTGTACCTTGTTCGAAATGCTGTCTTCAGAATGGCTTCCTTCTTCACACACAACTGCTGGTATCCAGATCGAAGGTCAATCTTTGAAAAGTACTGAGCTCCATGAAATTGGTCAAATAAATCATCAATGCGAGGTTGGGGATACTTGTTCTTTATTGGTATAGCATTGATCTCTCTGTAGTCAACGCACAACCTCATAGATCCATCTTTCTTCTTAACAAAAGGACAGGGGATCCCCATGGAGAAACACTAGGGAGAATAAATCCTTTATTACTCAATTCCTCTAGTTGTTTATTTAGTTCAACTAATTCCACGGTGGCTATCCTATAAGGGGTCTTCGATATGGGCCTTGATCCAGGAATTAAATCAATGGAAAACTCAACTTCTCGTTCTGGAGGATGTCCAGGTAAATCTTCCGGAAACACATCTACATATTCTTTCACAATAGGTACATCCTCTATTTGAACATTACTTTCCTCTCCATTAGTCATTTCATTCACTTCCTCCCTAATAATTGAATTTAGTTGAGCTACTGGGGGTGGATCTAAATAAGAATTAGGTGGTGACGATTCTGCTCTAAAAATAAGGCATTCCTTATCATCATTATAAAAAATCGTAACCTCCTTCGTCTTACAAAAAATTGTTGCATCATAGTCCGAAATCCAATCTATACTGAGGATTATATCAAACTCAATCATAGGTATGAAAATGAGATCAGCGGATAAAAAACAGTTATGTGCTCTAATGGGGACTGATTCACAAATCTTTGTTGCAATAATACTTCCCTTAGGAGTCTTGAATGACAATTCTCTTGTTAAACAAAATTGGAAATATCTAATTTTCTTAGAAAACTGAGAAGATATGAAACAATGCGATGATCCAGAATCAAATAATGCATTTTCTAAACTTGAGGAAACCATTAAATTACCTGCCGCCACGTCTTTCGGAGCTTCAACCTCAGCAGTAGTGATAACATAAGCTTGGCCTTGATCCCTTGGCCTCTTCTGAGGTAAGTTCCCCTGACGCTTAGGACATTCATTTGCATAATGTCCCATCACTCTACAATTATAGCATTCCACATTGACAGTAACTTTCTTTCCCTTGCAATCATGACCTTGGTGGCCTTTTTCACCACACTTGTAACAGACTCACATTCCCTTCAATCAAGTACCAGGGGGTTTCTTCCCACATTTACTGCAGGACTGATATTCAACTTTTCCCTTCTTCCCCTTATTTCCATTTCTAGATTGATCAGAAGATCTCTTCTTTTCTTGCTTTTCTTTAAAGTCATAAGACTTAGATAATTCCTTTTCCATCTTGATAGCACATGAGACAATATCTTCATACGACGAGAAGGTTTTTGAGACTAAAGCTCGACGGAGAAATGGTTTTAACCCATCAAAGAAACAATCAATCGTACTTCTTGGGTTACGTATATAATCTGCAGCATTCCTCGCTAACCTTGTAAAGTTAGCCTCATACTTTGCGACATTCTCATCCTCCTTATGCCTCAGACTCAGAAATTGCCTTTCCATATCTGCTCGATGGTCATGTGGAAAGTATTTTTCTAAGAAAATTTATTTAAACTCCCTCCATTTCATACTTGATACTTCTTCATCTTCCTTTGTGTTTTGAATTAGCGACCACCATTGACCGACATCTCCAGTGAGGCCATAGAATACCATGAAAACCTTCTCCCTTTCGCTACTCCCCAAGCCGTGGAATATTTTCTCTAAGGAGTTTATCCATTTCTCAGCTACTAATGGATTTGTGCCCCCATTAAATGTCGGCGGTTGTTTCCTCATGAAGTGGTCTAACATTGATCATCCAAGTTGCGGATCAGGTTTCTCCATACGAGTAAGGTTATTATTCATAACCTGAGTGAGTTGTCCCAGTATGGTAATGAGTTGATTAGCACTAGTTGTATCTCCAGCTCCACAATAATTATCTTGAGCTGGAGGGAAATCCCTACACGGAGTGCGTGCATTGATACGGTTTCCATTCCTCCCACTAGGCGCCATTTCTAAACAATGGCATAAACTAGATTAGTTTATGAATTAAAATACATAATTCCATACTTATAAAACACTTAACATAAATTGAACTATTTATGGATATAATCTATAATCATAAAAATAAATGTTTTCTTTGAGGAAGTATATACTCATAAACCCTTCATAATGGTTTGTAAATAAAATGAGAATTATCCTAAGCATATCCCCCAGGAGTTTCGTAACCAAGAGTGAAACAAGGCCCATTGTTGTGCACGAGTTCCCGTTCGAGTCTAGCTCAAAGCGGTGTTTTTGGGTTTTACCCCTAGGTACATCTGTGCCAGAGCCGCCTCTACCTGATCGTATCCAGACAGGGATGTATTGCTCGGAAGGCTCACAAAATCTCTATAATACCAAAATTCTAGGGAGTTCTTCTATACTAATCCTCAAAGTCTATCTTTGGGCTATCTGCTCTAATCAGAGTTTATCTAAATCTAAATTCCAAGGTTAGTAATAAAATGTCTCTGAGACCAACTGTAACTCCCCGACCCCAGTTACCCAGAGTCGGTGCATTATTGTGTAACATTGGCATGATCACAAAAGATCAAGTCTTGAAAGACCGATTAGTTTAGTAGCCCTGGAAACACTAGATACATTCATAAATGTTACATTACATCATAAATTGAAAAAGTACAATAACAAAGTCTCCATAGTCTACACTCATTTCCTCTTCTGACTATCCCGGCATGTCATTCATAAAATACTTCTTCACATCCTGAAAAATATTAAAACATTGAAAGGGGTGAGCTCAGATGCTCAGTAAGGATAACAATATTGCGGAAGCATTCATAAATAAACATTAACATTTAAGGAAATGTATAACTAAAACAAAAGCCTTTTTAAACTTTAACTTCAGCATAATATAGAAAAAATAAAATTAAATAATGAAATTACTTACTCAAATGGATATTCTACTAGTCGAATAATCACATGCAATATCAAAAACCACTTTCATAATGATGGAATGCATAAGTCCAGACTATCATAACCACGTAGCCAAGGCCTCGTGCCAAGGCTACAAATAATATTTTGTCAAGGCCTCGTGCCAAGAAACTATTTTGTCTCATGAGACCTACCGATGCATCGAGGAGCTATAG
Organism: Viscum album; assembly: GCA_963277665.1. Classification (NCBI taxonomy): domain Eukaryota; kingdom Viridiplantae; phylum Streptophyta; class Magnoliopsida; order Santalales; family Viscaceae; genus Viscum; species Viscum album. The sequence continues at coordinate 230,426,438 of OY728146.1, forward strand.
CGGGCTCCACCCGTCACTTATTAAGTCCAATGCATTCCTCATATGAACAGGTTTAAACATATCATAAACCATAACATAATTGTATCACATAAAACATGCATAAAGGAAACATAAGATTTCCATAATTCATTCAAAAGATATCAATAAAACACACTGATATAATAAAAAATTTATCAAAACCATTTTCAATACCATAATAAAAGAAAAGTAAAACATGGTATTTATTTTTCTTTTAAAAAAACAAAGTTATGGCTTATAGAGGAAGCTGAAACTCAAATAATAGTCATGGCGGCGGAGAAGTCATTGTCGCCGCATACGTTAGAAAAAAACATTACTTTTGTCATTTAGTAAAAACGCTTCGTATAAAACTATTCTTTTTGAATAAAAGTAAAATTCAAAGGGGTTTATACACCGTATAAATGAAAGTTGTGTATAAAACCAAATATGCCTCAATGAAAGGAGATTGAGATGAAGTCCTTACAAAGATCATTTTTAAAATAAAATAGATCTATTATGTATATTCACTATAAGTACACATAACGGAAGTACAAATACAAGAAAGGACATAATAATATCATGACATGATTTGAAAGTAGGAGATTAACCCAAATAATGGAAATTGGGTCAAGAAATTCCCTTACCTCGTGTCCGACTTGACTCGATCTTTCTTTAATCTCCTGAATAATAAACTAGAGTTAATTTATATTTTCTTAAGAACCTTTTTCATGTTCATTGTTCCTTTTATATCACTTATTACCATGTTATGAACATTATGTAATTATTTATGTTAATAACAGTTGTTTTGTCGATCTTTGGTACTTGAGTCAAAAATATAATTCTTATAATTACAAGTTGTTCATGTGGTGAAATATCCATTATATACAGAATTATATTCATGATATAGATATAACATATATATCCATTATATACATTCATTTATAATATTACATAACATTTAGAGATAAGAAATGAAATGCACCGTTCATGGAGACGGTATGTCGTATGTACGCATGAACGCTACTTTCATTTCTATTTCATATTTTAATGGAATGAAACATAATTATATATAGGTATATTATAATTCCAATATAATATGATATATAATATCATTTACTCCATCCTTTATGCATCCCAAATATGGCATTAACGATTCAAATCACTTTGAGGGGGCGGTAGTCCGCGCTTCCTAAAATGAAATTATCGCGTTTACCCGTAATGGAAATCATAAATGTGTGCCATAAATGAAAAATAAAGAAGCATAAGTAAAAAATAAACATAATATATATCATATATATAAAATAGTTTCATCATAATGGCCACCATGAGAGGTGTTAAAAGAAGTTTGAACAATCATCATTTCGTGAGGCAGTAATTCTCCACCCACAGAAACAGTATGTTCTTTAACCATTAGACAATGGTGTGTGTAAGTGTAAATCAAATCCTTATCACAACAAAATCCTAGTATATTTTAGATACTGTTTTTGTTATAAAAGAAAGTAATAAAAAGAGTTTAGGGGGTTGGAGAAGCAAAATTAAACAAAAGAACATAAAAGAAGACATTACCTTAAAATCGGGTAACTCTTTTTGATTTGAGACAAAGGCTTCCTTGGGAAGAATTATTCCAAAAGTGAGGCTTATAAGAGTAATAGAGGGAAGTTGAGAGAATATTTGGGCAGAGTTTGGCCGAGCCAAAAGTCTTTTATGGTGTGAATAAGGTGGTAGCGGTGGGAGCCTTTTATAAGAGGAGAGGAGGGGTACTCTTGGAAAGTAATGAAATTTACTTTATTATATAATGGGTTTCGGATTTTAAAGGTCCCACACTTATATATTTAGAGGATAAGGTGATAAGGGTTCGAAATATAATCATCCAATAGGCTTTGGACAAGCATAATTCTTAGATTTTACAATATCCTTCCATTTTATTAAAATTGTTAATTAATGAGGTAATTGTTGCATCTTCATGGTGTAATAAATAATTTAATTTATTTAATGTCTAAAAATTAGAAAAAAACTATCATGATGTAGTAAATATTTTTATCTTTCTAATGAATATTTATAGTAAAAAATATGACTTGTATAACCCCATTTAAAAATTGTTTTAGTAAAACAACTCATGTTTGTGACATTTTTATTTTAACATTAAATAAAAAGTTTTTAATGTTATTTTCCCACCAAAGTGGCTCCATGGGGTCCCCAAGTTGACCCATGTATTTTCTTGGTCAGCCATGACTCATTCAATAGGGTTAGGAAAAGTGTAAAGGTATTTTCATATTTTTATAATATCATTTTTACCTTAAATTTTAGTAATTACCTTTAATCGCGATTAATTAAACTTAAAAGTTACTATTCACCAAAAAATTATTTTAATCCCATTGAACCACAGTTTACTTCATAATGACAACCATGAATGAATGATTTTTGAAAATCAAATCACATAAGTGATAATGTTTCATTTAAACGAAAAATCAGTTTTTTAACTACCACTTAGTGGTTTCACTATACATCAAAAATTGAAGTTTTTCAGAACAATGCCAAAATTTCACCCTAAGCTATAATTGATATTCCTAATTCAAAAATGTTGTCTATTTTAAAAAATTACAAACATAAGTTTCTTTAATTAATTTTATAACCAATTCCCGCTGTCACAACAAATAGCGTGTATTTAAGAAACAATATATATCAAAAGATTGACAATTGTTTATGTCCAATTTCAAGGTGAAATTAATTATAACGAACACCATTGGATAAAATGGTAATAATATATTCTAATTATACTTTAAAACCACTCAATATTATAATTTATCAATATAAATTATTTTTATTAAAAAAGTTGTATTTATGTATTTTTCACTATTCATAAAAAATTGGAAGTCCTCAGAAAATTACAAAAAATTCAACTTAGGATAATTTTGATATTACGAATACAAAAACGAAGTCCATTTGGAAAGATAAAATTTATAAAATTTCAAAAATTAGGTATTACTATTCATAACGGCTACTTTGATTGGTTGTGGTGTGTGTTAGAACTCGAAGTTGCGTACAACACACGCTACTGTATTATTCAAAGAGAAGTGTACCTTGGAAGCTTGGGGTGTTACAGTAATCATTGGATGTGTTATTTTGAAATGTTCTATTAAATTATTAGATGATTTATGAAATTGTTTTTTAAAAAAAAATCATGGGTGCAAGGTGTTTTTGTGTGCATTTGGGTTTGGTTTCAAATTGAATGGTGTCATTTTGAAAATGGATTTTTAGTATCTTCTTTAGATGTTGGAGTGTTCCATTAGATGTAGGCACATCCATATGTGCACGAGGTGCACACATTGATGTGCCCTCAAATGAATATTGTACTTTTAAAATGTTGTCCTCTCTGAAGTTGAGTTTCTTAAATATCTTTTAGTATTTAAATAAATTCCATCCCCTTATCTGATTTCTATAAATGGTTTTAAATTTTATCTTCATGATTTGGTTTGTTTGGACTTAATATAAGGCACCATCCTTAAACATTACATAATCATCAATTTAGTTAATAATTCATATTGAGGATATTTTTAGGTTTAGAGATTTAGAGAATTAGGTCATAACTTATACATAACAACATGAATATTACAAGTATACACTTCTACTCACTATCAATTATTTTCATAATACAAAAAATCTTTAAAAAAGAGACATGTTTTGTTCCTTGATTTAAATAGCATTACTTTACCTTGAACCCATCCTTGAAAAACATTTCCAAAACTTGGGATGATCATAAGAAGCTCAATAATAGATACACAAAGAAGGAAACCATTTAGTTTGAAAAACAACCTATAAACAATGAATACATTATCATAAAGTAATACTTTTCCCCTTAAGGAATTTGAAAAAACACTTCAATGAATATAAGATCATTTCTTACTCTTATTTTGTTACTAAAATATTACCATAAAACCCATATAAAGAAACATATAGCATATAAAGGTAAACTTGGTATATAATAATACTTAAATGGAATAACCATACGATCGACTTCCACGAATCATTCCTACAAATAGAATAGCCATACGACTGACTTCCATACCAAATTCATTTGAGGTTATAATGTAGCCACCCATATTTAATTTATCACATAACCACCCGTCATTTGGTTTGTCACATAACCACTCATCAAATTTCCAAGTACCATTATATAATAATCACACATAAAAGATTGAAAACATCGACATTTCAATAATAAATTTTCAATTGAAATCACAAGAAATAAGTTCATGATATTGAAATAGTGAATCCACTTTCAATACCATTTTCAATTCCAAAATATATAAAAAGGGAATATGTTGATTATTTTCTATTTAAATACAAAACATATTTTTAAGGAAGCAAAATATCAAATAATGCTCAAGGAAGAAAGGTCATTGTCGCCACATACGTTAAAAATCATTCATTTTTTAATTTAGTAAAAAGATACGTATAAAAAGATTCACTTTGAATAAAAATAATAGTCTAAGGGGTTTATTATACACCTTGTAAAAGAAGGAGGTGTCTGTTACCAAAACATGCCTCAATGAAAAAAGATTGGGACAAAGTCCCTTATGAAAATTCGGCAGCCTAACGATGTCACATAAAAATTTAGAAAAAGGGTTGATGAGAGAGGGTGTCTCATCAATTGTACATAAACATTACCGCAATAAGTTTACAAAATAACATATCCAAACATAAGAAAATAGAAATTAAAATACAAAACATAAATGAAGTCTTTGACTGAAAGAGGAGGGTGAAACGTTCCCTTACCTTGAGTCATACTTGTCTCATTCGTTCTTTATATTCCTGAATAACAAACTTAAGTGAAATTATAATTTCTTCAAAACCATTTTCATGTTTATTATTCCATTTTATATCACTTATCACCTTGCTATAACAATCATATAATTATTCAATTTTATATCGGTCGTTTTTTCAATGTTCGGTACTTGAGTCAAAAATGAACTTGTTGTAATTACAAGTTTTCCATGAGATTAAAAGTCCATTATTTCTAGAATGATATTCATGATTTAAATATCATATATATAATATATATCTACTTTATATATTTTTATTATTTTCCATATCATTTGGAGATAAGAAATGAAACGCACCATTTATGGCGATGATAATCTGTACGTAGGCATGAACGCTACTTTCATTTCTATTTCATATTCAAAGGAATGAAAACATAATGATACATAGGTATATTATAATTTCCATATAATATCATATTATATATGTATTACATAATATCATTAACTCCATCCTTTATACATTCCATGTATGCAATGAACGAGTCATATCACTTTGAGGGGGTGGTAGTCCGCACATCCTCAAATTAAATTATCATATTTATACAACATGAAAAGCATAAAGCTATATTTCTAATTAGAATTAAAGAAGCATATAGATAAAATAAATAAAATAAATATCATATATAAATACATTTCCATAATAATGGCCACCATGAGAGGTGGTTGGGTAAATCAAACATCATTGTTTCGTGAGGCAGCAGTTCACCAAACATAGAAACCGTATGTTCGTATCCATTAGATGGAGGTGTGTGTAAGTGTAGATAAAATACTTCTCATAACAACAACCTAGTATTTTCAGATACTAGTTTTGTTATATAAACAGATAATTATAAGATCATAGGGAGTTGATAAGGAAAAATAATGGAAAGGAACATGACATAAGACGTTTTCTCAAATTAGGTAACTTCTATTGATTCAATCCAAAGGAAATTATTGAATTTCCTTCTACACATGGGAAGGCCTATATGAGTAATAGAGGGAAGTTTAGAGATTATTGGAGAATATTTTTTATGATACAAGAGGCTTGACATGTGTGAGTAAGTGTTAGAGGTGATGGACATTATAAGGGGGAGGGTCACATTAAAAAAGTTTGAAAGAAATATTTTATTATTAATTGTTTTTAGAATTCTAATAACACCATAGTGGTATATTTAGATTATAAGATTAAGATGGGTCTCAATACTCTCATTAAATGGTTTTTATACAAGATTAAGTCATAAAATGAACCTAATATTTTAGCTTTAACCCTTAGTAAACATATTTAACTTTTACCATGTCTTCTTGTATATTCATACAATATGGTTAATAAAATTACTATAAAATTCCAATAAAACCTCAAGTAGGTCATTAATGACATGTTAAACCTTCTATAAGTCATTTTTTCTAATCTTATATTTTAGGACTATTATATAATTTAATAATATATTATTTTTTTAAAACTCATTTAGGTCAATTTATATACTACTCATATCACGACTTTTAAAAAAATCCATAAAAACATGATTATTTCAAAAAAAACATAATTAATTCAAGGATAAAAAGTAATAATAATCCACAAAATTTTTATATGACATAAAAAGTTTCAAAATAAATTTTTAATTTTTATAATCTCTTTTATTTAAATAATTCATTAATAAAGTAATCACTATATCACCATTGTGTCATAAATAAATTTATTTATTTAATCTATAAAAATTATAAATAAAATATCATGATTTATGAAATCATTTTATTCATATAATTTATATTTATATTTTAAAGGATAACTTATATAACCCCATATAAAAATTGTTTTACTAAAAGATACATGTCTAGGTTATATTTTTCTTAACATTAAATTAAAAGTAATTAAATGTCATTTTCACACACAAGTGGATCCATGGGGTCATAAAATATACCTATGGATGCACATGGTCAGATATATCTCATCCAATAGGATTAAGATACGTTTTAGGTTAATTTGATATTATTATAATATTATTTTTACCCTTATTTACTAGATTTACCCTTTAACCAAGGTAAATAAAATATTTTCTGAAGCTAATATTCATAATGTATAAAAATAAAATGTACCTATTTACACAATTTGGACCTAGTGATTCCAAATATGGAATAAAGTTTTCCAAATTCAAAATACATAAGTTTCATAAATTAATTTAAAATTAATTCTCGTTGTCAAAATAAAAAAACATGTTTTTAAGAAATAATAACTATCAAAATATTATCATGTGTTTATGTATAATAAAAAATTGAAATTACTTACAATGTCCAAAATTGTATTAAATGGTAAAAAAATAATCTAATTACACTTTAAAATAAATTAAAAACATAATATATCCATATAAATAAATCTGATAAAAAAAAGATTTGACTTAAAATGCAGTATTTTTCAATATTCATTAAAAAAATGAACATTATCAGAAAAATACAAAACATTTAACCAAATTAAATTTTTATGTCCCTATTCTAAAAAATAAATTTATTTTGTTGAATAGAACATATAAAAGTGGCAAAAACAAGATTTAAAAGGGGTTCTTCATCAAAAGGTGGTAAAACTACCTTTTTTTTATATATTAGCGTATTTCGGCTTAGAATTGGATTCATTATCATTTTAAGCCTCTAAATTTTATTGTATAAAAGAATAAACATTTAACTAAAATGTTTAATTATAATATTATTAGATCTATTCATTCCCACTAATAAAATGGTTAGGCGTTAACTGCTATTTAAAATAATAACATTATTATATTGTTTTTTGGGATGACTCAGCCTTGTGTGCAACATGAGATTTTTGAGAAACTCATTGTTGCATGTCAGGTACTCCATTGAACAATGAATCCCCTATAAAGTAAAATTAACATTTAATTCATTAATATTAATAAATATGAGATGTTGCACTTGAATCTTGTTTTGGAGTGATTTTAGAAAGGATAAAGGCTTGTTTGGTAGTTGTGAAGTGTTTGGGTGTGTGTTTGGAACATAAGGGAACACTTAGAATCATAAATATAAAAGTATTGTTTCTAGAATGTTTTTGTAAATTAATTTAGTTAATTTGAGCTAAAGGCCCATTTGGAACTTCAAAATAAAAAGTTGTTTTTGTGTTTATTTTTATAAAGGAATGGGATTTAAAATGTGTGTGCGCCTGATTGAAAACTAAAGGGTTTAATGAAATGATTTGAATGTTTGTATGGAATAAAATTCTAGTTGTAACCATATGTGTTATCAAAAGAAAATATGCTTATAAATATAGTGGACACACATATATAGGATTTCCCTATATGAGTTATCATATAGGTGGTGTCTATGTTTGTGGTAGGAAAGTGCGTTGATCATAGGTAAGGTGAGTCACACATGTGGGGGACTCCTACATACATTGAATTACTACTACTCTGGGTTCTTGGTCATATTTTATAATATCGAGTGGTAGTTTCTTGGTCACCCCAATTAGATAGGTTAGTACCCTCCTGGAGCTATAGATAGGACAAGAGGGATATTCTACTAGTGAGGCCAGGTTCAGGCAGCTAGTTGGTTATTAACTTAGGGGATTCACTATATGCTGATAGGTAGTTCCAAAACGAGTGCATCCAAGGGTATTTTAGGAATTTTTACGATCACCCTTGGTTATTATTTAGGATTCTTGGTTACTTTCATTATTTTCTTTTTATTAATTTCTACACATAGTTTTCTGCTTACCTTGTCTGTTTATTTTCAACATAGCACTAGTATTTTTTAGTTTGGGTTTTATTTATAAAATGTTAGTTTGTTTTGGAAATGGAAGGTGGTGTATGTTGGATTTCAAAAAGGTAAAACTATGTTTGTTTATTAAAATTAAGGAAAACATATTTTTTTTGTATTTCAAATTAGTGTTAGTGGACTGTGTAGGTAAAGGAAACACTTGGATCTCACGGTTTTTCATTGAATTACTACATATAATTTCAGTGTTCATACCTCTTTTATAATTTCATTTATAGGTTACTTTTTATCAGGTCCTCCTAGTTTAGTTTTTCCTTATTAGTGAATGGTTGTTCTTGTGGTTTTTGGTGTCAAAGAGGTCACATGGAGATCACGTGGCAGTGGATTAGTTTTCCTTATGTTGATTTTTAGTTTTTTGGTTGTACCCTATAACTGAATTAGTTGTTCATTTATTAGAGATTCAGTTGTTATTCATGCTGATTTTTTAGGTTCTTCCATTTATTTATCTAGTCTTGGTTATTTATTTTAGGCATAAAAAATTCCCACATGCATGTTTTGATGCCTGGCACTAGTTTTCAGCCCGTGGGGATTAGGAACGCCCTTCTGGCCATGTCACGGGCCGGCTCGGGTGACCGATTTAGGGTTGACCTAGGATAGTTCATGACATAGTAGTCTTCAACTGTAAATATGCTATATTGACATTTATAAAGAGGTTATATATTCCATTGATTCCAGCTCTAAAAAAGAATTAGTAGATGAATATCATAGATCAAATATCTCTATTAAACCTAGTAATAGAAATATGTATCGGTATTTTAAGGAACATTTTTAGTGAGATAATATGAAATAAGATATTTTTTATTCTATTTCAAGATTATTTTTTTGTAAACTTTTAAAGGATGAGAGAAAATATCTAAAATGATTCATAAAACCTCAATCTGTTCTTGTATTGAAATATGAAGATATTACTATGAATTTGTTCACTAGATTTCTAAATAATTCATGAAATAATGACTCTATATGGATTATTATTGATTTCATGACCAAAACTATTTTGTTGACATAATGGAATATCTACCACTTGATAACCTGAACTGAATCTATATTAATGAAGTTGTGAGACATCATGAAACACCAAATTCAATTTTATCTTTTCATGACCCATAGTTTACATAAAAATTATATAAAATTTTTCAATGGGATATTTACATGGAGCTTTTTTGAGCATGAATTATCATCCTTATGTATATGGGAATCCTAAAAGGACAATTAATACAATATAATACTTTTTTTAGTTCAATATAACATTAAATTCATGTTATGTGGGATTACTATTTAATTTTGGTAGAATTTACATATAAATATATATTCCATTAGATCATTAAAAATGAACCTTATGAAGAATTGTATTAGAAAATTATTCATACAATAACTTCTTGAGATGAATATATTTAAAGGAGACTTTTAGACATATAACTGGTTTGGGAGTCAATGATGGAAGTGAGAACTATTTTTGATTCATACCAAGGATGATAAAATCAGGAAAAATAGTACTTCATATAATTGAAGAAATGATTACGAATTTAAAGTGGGAGGTTATGTATTCTTGAAGATATCATTATAGAGGGGTTTTATAAGGTTTAAAATAAATGGAAACTATGTCCAAGGTACACCGGGCCATTTGAAATTCCAGAAATAATTGGAGATGTGGATTACCATTTAGAAATTCCACATATACTCTCTAAAGATCATGATGTCTTCCATATATATATTTTTAGGAAGTACATTCCATACCTAATTCATGTTATCACTATTTAAGGAAATATAATTGGAACCTAATTTTACTTACTCTAAATAGACTATCAAGATTCCTCAAAATAGGGAAAAGTGTTTCGAAATCAGTTGTCTTGATTGGTGAAAGTAATTTGGTGAAATAATGAAATATAAGTGTTAATGTGATAGCCTGTAGAATTTATAATGGATAAATACCAACATATTTGCATGATGTAAAATATTGTAAAATATTAATGATTATTTTTTTAAAAATGGAATAATTTAACTTCTATGATTCTATTATAATTGGTAATATTTTCATTCTAAAAAAACTATATCATAATGCATATAGATTTATTAAAAAATATAATTAAAACCTAAATATATATATTTCTGAAATTTAATTTGAATAAAATAATTTTATTTTTAAATTTATCATGTGAAAATTATCTTAAGAAGAAATTTTTAGATTTTTTCAAAATACTATATTTATATGAAAAAAAGTAAAAAATTCACATTTTACAAAACTATCACTTTCAAGAAATTATATTGATATAATAGAAACATGAATGTTTGTAAAAAAAATTAAATAAAAAATAAATATTTAGTAAAAAATATAATTCATATAAAATTTACTTTCGAACATAGAAATATATTCTTAACATTTCAAAAATTTAAGAAATGTTTTTGTTCAAATAAAAATGTTTTTAGTTATTTTCCTCTAATAAAATATTTATAAGGTTAATTTAAATTTGGGTTTTTTTAATATAAATAAATATATTTTTATTTTTAATAATAATATTAATTCCATTATAATAAAATTTATACTTATTTTGTTGTAAAATAATTTTTATTCCCAAAAAACAGTTTACGAAAAATGTATTCACTGTATTTTGTGAACTTATATTAAAAGTAAAATCAATCACTTCTCATTTTTTAATCATATAAAAATGGAAACCATATTTTTAATAATAATAATAATTTTTAGGTAATATTTTCAACTTAGTTTTTGGTCATTATGAATAGAAACTTGGTAAAAGTTAGTTACCATAGTAAGAGTTAAAATGGGTCAGATGAGTTAAAACTAAAATGATAAGAGTTAAAATAAAATAAAAAATAAAATAAAAATAAATTTTATAGGAATATTTTGACCCTATATTATCTTTTATTCTAATATGATCCATTTTTTATCCATTTACCTCGAGTAATACATTAATAAATTTAATGTTTTGAAAAATTCCATTTGTGTACCCTCCCCACTTGTAAAAAAAAGACCGCTTCTACTCACTTATTGGCACTATAATTTCCTATTATCTCATATAATAAATACAAAAATTATTTCCTAACACACCTCCTTAATTCCTAGATGTCTTGGTTTTATATTAATATTATCCAAAGAAAGCTTTTGATATACACCTATGGAGATTGTCCGAAGAAGAGGAATATCTCTTAATCGAGTGTTTCCAAATTATGTCTTCTTATACCTCATTAAATTGTATTCTAACCACGATGAAATAAAGTTATTGATATCTAAAATACAATTATATTTCATTATTTCAATTTTTAAACGTTTATTTATTTTCTTCTCCAATAAAAGGAAAATGAAAGCATCAGTTGTGCATACGTGTGAACTACCACGTCGGGGATCGATGTATTTTTTTTCATTACCAATATTCATAGAAGGTTATTATTATGGATATAATGTTAATATATGATATTTATGAAACAAAATTCTTTAAATATAATATATCATTTACCTTTTTAACCATCATCTCATTAAAAATGATAACATTTATGGGGATTACATGTGGACTGCAACCTCTACGAAGCGATGTGATTAAATTTTCATATCTACCTTTTAGAATAATTATAAATATTAATATATATATATATATATATCATGATTAAAATTCTATTTATTGTGTAACCCTAATCATGATCTAAGGACTAAAACCACAAAACCAATATTTAGATGAAAAACGAAACAATTAACACTCATAAAAGATAATTTTTATAAGGAATTGTTAATATATCAGTATTGAAATGTTATAAGTGGATTATACATGATAATATAACTATTCATATAATTGTATCATATAATTATAAAAAAATTAAATTTATTTTATACGAGGATAAAATAACTTACGAGGAACGTCAAACATGAGGTAAGGTATTTCTATTACAATATTATTTTTTTGGATTGTTTATGTTAATATTTACATTATGAAAATACTAAGAAAAAAATCATTGTAACCCCATATATTTTAATATTTTCTTGTTATTTTGGTTTTTATATGTTTATATTTTACTTCATCTATTTTTTTATCGTGATTCAATAAATAATATACAAGTAATAAACATTCATTTGAAAATATTGTTTAAATGTTTTCCATCAATTTTTTTTATTCCATGTCAGTAATTACTTTTAAAACAAATTTGACAATTTTTTTTACTATTATAACAATATATATTTATTTTATTTTACCCATAATTTACTTTATATATAAGTGTTTAAATGTAATATCATCATTGTTTTCTTAATGAAGTAATTTTTACCGATTATGTGAATGAAATATTTGTTTTAACATAAAATATATTAATGACTTTTAACACGATCATGAATCTAATTTTATTTATGATTCATTTATAATGTTCCATATTTTTTTTCTAATAAACATTTTCCCCTAATATTTTGGAGGTGTTATATTTTAAATATGTTATTTAAAATTGAAAAGGGTACTTTCCTCAAGAAAAGTTCCAATGAAATTTTAATGGTATTTTTATCTATGATAACACTCAATGATTTTACTTGGGATATGATCAAATTATACCATATTTATTATTTCTCTAGATGATTTTTGATAATGCTGCTGAAATATTTGTGTTAATTATTATTTATTCAATATGTATTATTTTGGATTTATAAGAAATTTTTTGAGTGAATTTTATTAATCATTAAAAATATGAGTAATGTATAGGGTATGAATTTTATTTAATCATGATGGATTCAAATTTTTGTGACCCTTACTAAGCATATGAGATATCCATTTATTTTTTTTCTTTTTCCTATTATATGAATACAGATATTATGAATGATTTTAATAATAAAATAATATTTCAAATGATATATTTTAATATTTCAAATTTAATATAGTAATAAGGCATGTATCTAGTTCTCCAAACTACTAAACTCATTGATCCTTTAGGGTGAGATACCTTGTCTTTTGTACCAATGCAGTAACATAAACACCAGCTTTAGGTTTTTGCAGTTGGGGTGTTACAACTATCCTCCAAATGGTATGTTAAATTGTTATTATAATAAGGAAAAATGGATCATTATTGATTTCTAGATGTAAAGGTTCTAGAATACACATTTAATGGGTGTAGAAAATATAGACCCGTTTATAGAATGGATGTTGATATAGTTGAATTTATTGGATAACATGTCGAAAATTTAGATAATGCTGAATATTCAAGTGATTTTCGGGATGAAGATAATGATTTTTCCTTATAAAGTGAAGAATAGAAAAAAAATAAACTCATAGAGGGTTGTTAAAAAAATTTAGGTCTAAAATATAATTAGAGATCATGTAATGGTGTTTCAAATAGGGATAAATTTGAAGAAAATATCTCACTCCTCATTTTTTTCTCATGTCAAACCAAAAAATTTGATTGCAAAATAGAAGAATCGAGAGTGGGTGAATGATATGAATAATGATTAATATTAGATAAATACATGAAACACATTAGATTTGGCACCCAATATAGTAAATAGGAATCTTATGAGAACATGGTGGGTATTATATAACATGTTTAATAGGAAAGTTCAAGTAACATAAAATAAAGAAATACCCATTTGAATGGGTTTTTCCCATGTTGAATTGATGGACCTAGTTGATTAATCTTTATAGTTTTTACTATAAAATATGTTATAATTTTATGTTAATTAATACTTAAATAATGTTTAAATTAAATAGGAAATGTACATAAAGTATCCAAAAGGTTTATTTCCTTGATATGATGAAGGATTTGTTTACAGGTAAAATAAGTCATTATATGGGTTAAAGGATTTTTAAGGGAATTATATATTATGACTAAATCATGTTTAAATACAATAAAATTTGGAAAAATAATCCTATAGTAAAACCTGTATATTAAAGAAAATAAACATGTATATCTCTTTGTTATCATCAATATTGATGATATCATTTATACTATAAGTGAGAAAGGAGTTTGTGAGGGATATGTAACTCAAATGAGGGAGTTTTTTAGAATATTATATTAGAGAAGATGAAGTATTTATTGGTTCTATATATTTCTTACGTTTAGGATCACATTATTATTTCTCAAAAGTGGTATTCCTATAAAATGTTGAAGAAGTTTGGTATGGTGGATATAAAGTTAGTCTCTACTCGAACTGTAGCGGGAAAGAATTATTTTAAAATACGATTATGGTAATGTGTTGAAATGTATATAGTTAAAAAAAATCCTTAAGTGGATACTATATTTTAATTATTTGTGACCAAACATATTATTTTTTCTATATTATGTTCTCTTTATCAGAGTGTAGTAATGGATTCTCAGTTCATTTTCATGAAGCATGTTCTAATGTACGTCAAATGTAATTTTGATTTTGGGAAAACATTTAATAAAAAAGGATAGTTAGTCCTATATTGAATTTTTAATTTTTATTATTATCTAAGTACTTATGAAAATAAGTCTACATTTGGTGGAGTATTCTTCCTGATATAAATATGTGTTTCTTACATTACAAATAATTAATGTTTTATTAACTTAAGTATAGTGGAAGTGGGATATAATACTAAAACTCAAGAAAAACCTAATTATTGTCCATGAAAACACAATGATAAGGTATATAGGTAGAGTTGAATTCACCATAACTTATGGGATGTTATAATAAAATTTAAATAAATATTTCAGAAAAATTTGGTACAATATTCTTGATTAAATCACATAGATATCAAGTACCACTTTACACGGGACATAGTTAAGAAATGTATGATAAAGTTAGAGTTCATTTATACCAATAAGAAAGCTATGAATTTAATTAGAGTAATATTTATAAATGATAAATTTAAAAGGTTAATATTTATAATGCTACTTAAACCTTATTGTTCTCAATTATCAGGTATAGTGTCCCATCCCCTATCTTGATTTTCATATGGATATTTTCCCAATGGGGATGCAATTTATAAAAATTAATACAAGGATATATATTTTCCCAATGGGGGTATCACATTTTATACCAGAGATATATTAAGGAGTGTTTTTATAGAGTAAATATGCTAGTTTAATATACACATGTGGTGTGAGTGCATGTAATTCTGTTATTTATGCACTTATTTTTTAATTTATGAGTGGTTTAACTAGTATAACTTTATTATTTAGTGTTTTTATATGGAAAAGTATCTTTCACACATACTCTATAATTTTTTTTGAGAATATGTATTTAGAATAGAACGTTGAGAGGATTTTTTGAAGTTAATTTTATTTACAATCATAGATAATTTTGATATTATTGTTAATTATTCCTTTTTTTACTTAATTCGGTTCTCCCAAATAATCATAGAATAGTTAAATTATGAATAATTTCTATGTTTAATATTTATTTATATTTAATGTTAAAAATAATAATCCAAATGGAACGATTTTTTTGACTATAATGATGTTTAAGATCAAGGATCTCCCTGAGATGTCTGTTTTATAATTAAGATATTATTGGTTGATTGTGAAGTGAAATGAATGTGATTTTTTATGTTGGCGCTGTATTATTTTGTCAAAAAATATGTTACATAAAAACATAAAGTATTTCATATGGGAAGTATGAGGTGATGGTAACTTATAAATTTTGAAGTACTTAGAAGATATTTGAAATTAAAGAATGCTATTTGGAGATTTTTTGGAGTGTAGATAGGCAATAACGCATGATGGTGTTGTTGTTGACATGAAACATTGGTTTAATTAATCAAAGAAAATCTTAATTAATTACCATAAATATATTTTTTATAAGAATTTTTTTAAATAATATATGGAAGATAATGAGTTTCGATTAAGAAATGGGCATGGTATTAATCATGGTCTTCATAAAAAATCCCTATTTTCTATAGGGAGTCAAATTATGTTATCTTAATGTGAGGTATCTTCATAATATTTTGAATATTTCAAAGAATTGGGACTCATTATACCATTTATATGTGAATTGTTTCATGGTATCTTGTAGAAGAGGAAGATTGGGGAATATATTAGGTCATGGTTTTGTAAATGTTTCCAAAGTATGTCTTCTAAAATGGCTGATTCTTGGATCAATCATGATAATACATAAGTAGTTCATAATGAACACAGTCTATAAATAAAAATGGGTATGAAATTATGATATTTTCTATTCAGAGTGGTTATGGTTTCAATGTATTTTAGAAGAAGATATATTAACACATCATGGTCATATCTCACCATTCCATAATGAGTTAAAAAGATTTCTATTCGAGTGTTTTTTTTCAAGTAGATTTTGGATTGGAATATGGTAAAATCCCAATAAATCCTCTACATTCTTAAAGTATAAAAAGTATGACTAAAAGGAATGCATTTTTACCATGGGTTACATTTAAGTTCTCAAAGAAAAATTTGAGTTGATTAATGGTTTATAATTTCAAAGTCAAATTACCAATGAAAGTGGGAAGGTGTGCATGCTGTGAATTGAGAGATAGTATTATATAAATTATAGAAATTGTAATAGATGATGAATATGGATATGAATCCCAATAAAAAATATATGGGTATAAGAAATTTTTTAATTATAATTTTGAAGATAAAATACATGGAATATGGATATTGATGTTTTACTTGAAGAGAAATTGGACTACTTTGGTTTGTGTACTGCAGTTTTGAGTTTGTTAATATTGATTGAATTATAATGATTTTCTATTTCATCAAGATGACTCATTGTAGCTTTTATAAAGATATTTGGTTGATAAAGATTCAATTCGTCATTGTTTGATCAAAAAACATTGTGGTGAATAAGGGGACAAGAGTTGATACTCATCAATAAAAATTTGGAGTCTCTTCATAGAGTTCATAGATTCTTCTTTTTTTATCAATAAGGATTTCGATTATTTATTATATGGGATTGTGTTACATCAGTCTAGAGACAATTATTTTTAACAAGATTTTATGGATAAAAATTATCTTTTTATCTATGAAGATTAAGAGATTATGTGAAAAGGTTATTATAAATCATCCTAATAAAGTATACATTAATCTTTAATGGTGATGCTTATAAATTACTTTTTCCCATTATGTTCATGTTTTTGTAGATTCTATATACTTATTTATGATTTAAAAATCATAATAACTCAATATTTATGTGGTGGGAATGTTAAAACAATAAAAAATTTGGTCATCATAACCAATAAATAAGGTTGTTCCTTAGTAGAACACAAAAAAATTTGATTCAAGGTGTAACACTCCTATAATTCATTGAAGATCCTAATAAATTTTTGCATATTTGTATCCACATAAATATCCATGAAGGGGTGGGTATAAAAATCAAGTAGGATATCCCATGTGCCGAGTAATAATAAATATAAACTCATGCATACATAATAATAAAATAATATTAAATTTTAACTTATAATTGTTAACTCACCAACCAATATTCGATAATCACGATCTATGCCATACACATAATAAGAGACTAAATCATCCTAGTAATATAAAAATTCACTATGTAATAGTTTGTGTCATTTTTGTAAACTATTCTCAAGCTCCTGATAAGTAATCAATGCCCAAATAAAAAATCTTAGGAGGATAAAAACAATAAAATAGGCCCCGGAAAACCATACGACTATCTATCAAAGAAATTTGTTAGATAAACTAGGGTATTTGACAAATTAAAGTATCACATTACATAAAATGGTTCCAAAACACATAATGGATGATCATATAGAAATAAACATATGAATGTTTAAACGAATTATATAACTCCATGTGCATGTTCAAGGAGAATCACACAACATCAAAACTCAAATGAAAGAATGATATAACACTACAGAATATTCTAAAATGGAGCACATAATATATATTCTAATATTAATAAAGGAAATTCCTAAACTCTATAACCATTTAAACAATAATGATATCCACTTAACATAAAGTCTCAGTTGTATTGTATTTTCAAGAAGAACTCTAGATAAAGGTGTAAAATAATAATATCACAAAAAATCATGAAATAACTAAGGGAATCATATATCAATACATTTAAATATCTATCCAAATATCGATAATTTTATACTATTATCATCATTAAACATATCTAATATTGTAAATATAAATGTATATTAAAGGAATAACTATTTATACGATGTTAATATATAATCCACATATATTTAAAATATATGAATAATCATATAAAAATCCATCATAGTTATGTTTAATATTGTTTCTTATAAGAATAGGGTTGACTAGAACAAGCACACTTGTTCATCAAGTTGATTAATTAGAAAATTTATATAAAAATCAACATTCAAAATGAATTTTACCAACTAGGTAATCTGCAATTATTCATAGAACGAGTTATTGTAGAAATTTTTTGACTTATTTTTATTCACAAATAAATATCCCATGTTAGTTTCACAAAGAATCATTAGATAAATCCCACCTAGTTTGAATCAAAATTCTGAATAAACTACTATATTATAGTATAAAATAGAAGATATAAAAGAAGTAAATTATTGCGTTGAATCATAGATATATGATTTTGGTTTAGAATGTTTTAAATGGTAATTCAAAATATCAGTAAATATATATAATGTTTATATATCCTTGAATAAATATGAGGTTTTTCATTTATTTTTTTTAATAAGAATATAATAAAATCATATTTTCATACAAAATCAATTACAGTAAAGATTTATCTTAAAGACATTCCATATAATGGGTCCCACTAGAAGATCATTATAAATAAAAGTTTCTAAAATATCTATCAAACCAAACTCTAACATGTAACAATAGAGAATGTAATATTAGAGTACTAAAATTGAGGTATGGGATAGAATAAAACTTTTATTAAGGACTAATTAGAAAAAAAATTAGTAGAAAAATGGTCTTTATCGTACCAATAGGACAAAAAGCTCAATAATATTTAATAACGTGTCTATATAAATTCTCCCTTAGATGTTTATAAATAATACTATTAATAATGATGGAAATGTATATGATAATAGGGTCATGTGGGAATAAATACCAAGGAAATAAAATGTCAAAAAATCCAAGTCAAATATAAATAAAAAATAATTAAATTAACTCTATTTATCAAATGGAATAATGAGTGAGAAAAGTAAGTTTTGAAATTGGGGGTTGATGTTTAATTTACATCAAGTAATCATGGTGGACCTGATCCATTAGGAAATATCATATTGTACTATATAATTTTACACTACCAATAAGGGACTCGTGTTTATATTGAAATTTTTATATGGGTAGAATGGTATAGTGTGATGAGGAACTATTTGTAATGGTGTAAACCTTGAAGAATGTTTTCCTAGGGTATAGAAAAGGAATCATTGATCCCAATTCCAAAAAGATAATTTTCCACATATTTTAGAAAGATAGATTGGTTCAAATTATGGTGATTATTTTTGTTAATGTTCTTATTTTAATAAAAAAACATTAATTACTTTGAACTTATATGTTTTTCCACCATCTATTTCAATAGTTTTTTATAATAAAAATTATTATCATTTATGTGAATGTATTAGTCTAATATTATCGCTTTAATCAGGGGAATCTGAATATGAATAATAATATCTATACCCTTAGATTATATCATTGATACATTCAAAGGAGTAACCATAATATATAAACTTATTTTTATAAATAAAGCATGACCACAATCTTCCATTGGCATAATATAAGGAGTATCTCCAATTTTTAGCATGTGATAAAAATATTTTAAATGGATGTCAGGAATAATATACTAGTCCTTATGTGTCAACTATAATTTTACCTTTATATTAAATATTTATTAATATTTCACATTGAGGTATATATCTATTGGAATCTCTATCATGTGTGTACAAATAATGTATATCTACAAAATAGAGTTGGTAAATATGTGATAAAATATAATGGAATTGAATCCTTATATACAGGTGGAAATGATGGAGGTGATGGAAATCAAAAGAATGTTATAGTCGATACAGGTGGAAATGATGGATTGTGGTAGGGGAATCACGATAATTTTCAACCAATGGTGGGGAATGAGGAAAGGCCTTACTATGATAGAATCAAATTTATCAAATGTGTAAAAAACAAAATTATTTCACAAGGAATTGATAAAAACAAAATTAGTGGGGTGAATGGGGAATTTACTTACATTAATACCGACTGATGTAGTGTGGAAGGGTGGAGGGTAAAAATAGAGGTGGATAATGGAAATATAATTTTAGTGAGGAACTATTGGATAAAATAAACACTATAAACCAGACCTTGCCCCAATAAGTGGACTTGAAATTTAATAATATTTAATAATGTGTTTGTACAAAGTTTTCAATAGATATTTATAAATAATATTACTCCTAATAAAGGAAAATGTTGTATTAACATGATCAATGGTTAATAAATTTTGATGAAAAAAATGAAATAATGACCTAGTAATATGGAAATATAAAATAAACATGTAAAAAATTGTATCAATGAGAATAAATAATATAAAAAGTCAATTAAATAATCATGGGATGATAGTTAATTAGGATCAATGAATTATGGTGATTCTAGATCATTGGAAAAGTTCATTTTTAACTGAATCACATCCACATAAAAAAAATATTATTCTACAAAAAGAAGTATCTAGGTATAATTATTTAGTAAAAAGGAAGATATTTTTTAGTAATTATCCATAAAAACAAAATGATACTCTTATAATTTTCCTATTTCAATTTTATACAAATTTAAAATAAAATATTTTAAAAACAGCAAAACTGTCATCAAAATGATCTTAAATGAAATTAATAACCACACCATAGTATTTTACTAAAAAAAGATTAAAATATAATATTTTTAGTGTTAAACCAACATATGAAGCTTTTCTTTTAGTATAATATAGTCCATAATGAGAAGTTTTAAGTGGTATCCCTAATTTCCATATGATATGTCCTAAAAGTTGTTTTTATGCGTGCAATGTGAATTAAATTTGAGCTGTGATTCCACATAGTGTGTAGTGGCAATGATAGAGCTATTGCACCCACTATTTGGTATAATAGTTTCTCATGGTTTGATTTATCCAAGTTTTAGTAATTTATAAATATATATAATATAAATATATCAAACACATAAGAACACATACATCTATATATTAATTTTATTCACCTCAAAAATATAGCCAACGTCATGCCTCCAGAATATTTTTTTCTATATTACCTCTATGAAATGGTTGTAACATATTTTATTATTTTAATTATATGTAATTATATTTTATTATATATGATCATATATATATTAATAATGGATTAAAAAATATAGATATTTAAAGCTACATGGCATATTCATCATTAACTCTGGAGAAAACGTTATCAAAAATCCCCTTTTGTGATAGACCCTTATTCTCAATTGTATTCTACATCTCCTATTGAAGAAAACATTTTTATTAGGTTTATATAATGTACATGGACCTAATAATATCTAAAAAATATTGGACCATGATTTGTATACACAAATTATTGAAATGATTCAATCGATACATTATTGTTACTTTTTATTAATTTGTATGGTTATATCCAGCAAACACTGTGTGAAGGTTGTGGATTCTTCTTTTTTGATTTACCTATGAGGGTAAGAATGTGGATTGTCTTGATGTAATGGTCTGAAGTGGTTTCAACACTATTGGAATAGGGATTTAGTGTGACTTCTAGTGAACAGCTAGCCACAATATCCATATTTGTTTCTTAAAATAATATTATTATATATTAATATTATTTTAATTATATAATATAATTAACAAAACTAAATTAAAATTAAACAAATAGATTAATTATCGAGCTAAAAATGGATGGGTTCATCAGTTATCCCTTTAATTATCTGATTTTCTATGGTTGAAAATATATGAAAATGATCACAATTAATAGAGCCCTATAGATTTATTGATATAAAACGATAGAGAGGGGTAAAATACACATTACTCATCAATCCTAAGTGAAATTTTTTTCACAATAATTATTTTCTAGCATAATATTCATTTTGGACCATATTTTAATGATATTTTAATTTTCACCTAGGCCATTGTTCATGAGGATAATCATTTTTTTTGTATTTTCACTCTAAACGTCTAATGATACTATATTTGACAATCTAAGATCATAATTAAAGGAATCCAAGCACCATTGAATATAATGATTCAAAATTAGATGTATATTATTATAAGAAGAATAATTATACTCAAGAATATTCCAATATAATACATTCAACCCATTTAATATCTTTAATCTTGAAAATACAAACATAATTATGAGGACAAGCTACAAATCTCGATTGTTTTTTTGTACCCCCAAAAGAGATCTATTAAATTTTATACTAACTCTAAGTATCACTCTTGTGGTTCACCAAACACTTTTGTTAAAAATATTCTCATTCCAACTCTTGAATTTCACTAGTTTTTTAATGAATACACTCACCAATTTGAATGTCAATCCCACATAATTCATTAATATGATTCTATATACACTTTAACCCCCTATGATATGACTTAAACATTGTATCAATAATTCATCAGTCCATGGATAATAATAACTAGTTGGTAAAAATTTTAAGATCCCATAGTTTTATTCTCATCCAAAAAATATTATAATATGTTTACATTATCAGTTTAGACTCTTTAATCCAAAATATTTATTGATATTTAGGTTAACAAGTCTTTTTATGAAATACAAAATGAAATTTATTCTAACATCTATGTGAAAAAATATATTCAACCCTATTTTCTCATCCAACTGAGATTAGAACATAATACTCAAACAAAGTTAAGTATCCCAATATATTAAATCACTTTTTTATAACCTAGAGATGAAATGAGTATATCAATAAAAAAATAATCCTTGAAAACACCACATTAAAAAACATAAACTCAACAAACAATATTCCATTGATATATCAAATGAAAAAATACACCTAATATATATAAATATATATAATGATTATAATAAACATTACATTAATTTTGAGTTATTCAAACATAAGAAGAAAATTATAGATTTACTCTTAATATAGGATTAATAAAGGAAAAGTATCTTATTTATATATTGGTTATTTGTATGTGAAATTTTGAAATCAAAAGTTATTCTTATACAAGGAAAGTAAACATTGTAAAATTTTATACCTATTTTGATTTTATTCATAGATAATTTTTTCAATATTTTTTTTAATATATAACGAAAATTCTACAATGTTTAGATTTTTACATATATATATATATATATATTAAAAAGATAATTTTAAATGGAGAATTATTTTCTAGTTTTTTAATATGAAATAATTATTTATTCATACAATGACTTTAAATTTTCAAAGCTATTCTTATGTAGTATGTGTATTTTATGATTTATCTTAGGTTGAATAAAAATAGATATTATTTAACAACATTTCCAAGTAAATTTTTTTTTCATGAATATTTAGTTTTCTAAATTAAATGAGTAATATTTTTTCATCATTAAAATGGTTTTTTAACTAGGTAATATTTAAGAGAATATTGATTGAGTTTATATGAGTTGTTATTTATAAATAATGGATCGATTAATAATGGGTATGGAGTAACCTTTTTTCTTAAAGAAGATCAATGAAGCTTTTGAATAGAGCAAATTCAATTTTTCATTTAAATATCCCTCTTGATTTTGAATAAATAGTGGGATACTCTTACCCACATGGGATTGGTTTTTGAAGATATTCCCACATTACTAATTGTTACTACTGATGAAAAACTATTTTATCTAATTCGATAAATTATAAAAATATTATGGAAGAATTATCATTCATGTTATAATTTCATAATTATTGAATCTATAAATACAGAAAAAGGAAATGATATTTTTACTAAAATGTGTTCATAATGAACCAATATTTGGTTGTGGATATTTTTGAACTTCTACACCATGAATAAATATTTTTAGGAAAAATGTAAACCTTTAATAAAATATGATTTTTCAAAATTATGTTATGTTGTAACCCAAAAAAAACATTAAATTATTTTTATATTTATTTAGTTCACACTTATTATTCTATGTTTAGTATAAGGATATAAGTAAGTATTATTGTAAAATAACCTGGTTGAAAACTAATGAATAAATGTTAGTTACTTGCACTCAATGGTGAAGATCCTTAGGAAAATGATATTTATAAAATCAACAATTCTAAACTAGGAGTTGTTGGAGTGAATTATGGGACTATCATGGAGAGATTAAATAGTGATAAAATACTTATGCGTTATTTCCATTACATTTTTTAATTTTCAACAAAAATTATGATTTATGAAAGTTCATAGTTAAATGAATTGTGTGATGATGTAATTTTATGTTTTAATAGTTGAAACTCAAGAACTAAATTTACCCCCTATTGTGACATTGAATTAAACATATCTAGGAAATAAATTATGATCGTAGAAAATGTTTGTGTTCTCTACATTGGTCTATTAAAGTAAAAATATTTATATTTTATTTTTATAATGGATAATGTCAGTAAAGGTGTTGATATTATTAAAGAACCTTGCTTCAATATAGAAAATTATGTTTTTTTTAGAAAACTAGTATGATTATCTATATCAAAATATTTTTATTGAAAGTCTACATGAATGTGGTAAATACTTATAAAATTCCCACTAGGAAACCTATTCATTATATTAATAAACACGAGGGAAAATTTAATATTAATTCAGTATAGATGAATGAAATTTTATATGGATTAATTCCTAATGTATATAAATGAGTTTATCAGTGCACTGAACCTTTTGATATGTGGGAAATAATTTATGTTTCTAATGAAGGTGCATATAATGTGAGGAAATTAAAATAAAAAACTAAAAAACTAAAAATTGAATAATTAATTATTATTGAATAAAAAAGTGAAACTAAAATGAATGGAATAGAAACTAAAAATGTTAATAATATATCTTCCATATGATATTTGGTACTACAATCTAATCAATATTTAATTGTTTTTGATAAATTTCTTTGCTAGATGGAGTATAATATTAGATAAAATGAGATAGTATACACTAATTATTGAATTGAAAATGAATAATATTATTTTTAATTTCATAATTTATAATGATAAAATGAAACTATATGTTGATGATTTTAAATTAAAAATGTATAGGGATGATTTTAATGATATAGTTAAAAAGAATAAAAATGAGAAAAAAAGATAGATTTAATGATTCATCTAATAAAGGATATTTTAGTAGTTTTTATTCTTCTGATGAACTTTATTTTATAACAAAAAGATTTATAAAATTATATAACAGAATAAATTTATTAAAAATATCCTATAATAAGTTAAATAATCATAATCGATGTTCAAATGAAATACGACATTATTAGTGCATAAATCATTAGTATATATAGTATAAATTACCTCAACACAAATATAAGATAAAATATTAAATGAAATATCAGATAAATTTAGATTAAAAAATAAATAAAATAATGTAATAGAAACTAAATGGAGTGATTTAGAATATTTTAGTAATATATATAATTCTGACTCTGAGGCTATGAAATCAAACCAATAACATAACGTGTATTTTATAGCTCCGAATAAAGAGGAACATTATTTTTTCTAACATATCCAAAGTTTTTTTATTAATATATTGATGATATTAATGAATATTATTCCCTAATTGAGTATAAGTATGTGTATTTAAATAAGGGACAAAAAATATTAGAAAATCATATGATTGTGTTGTTACTAAAAGGTATACCTTATCTAATCATATTTCATAAAATATGTATAAATTTTATAATTATGAACTCTTTTATGTTTTATACTATATATGACTTAATAATACGTTATCTAAAAAATTTACATTAAATTTGGTGGTTTATGAGTATACTCAGGTGAAGTAATACCATAATAAGATCCATTGTAGTCAATAATATGATAATAGTATATAGGGAATTAAAAGTAATCATAAATAATATAAGATTTATAGGAATTGTTTTGTTCCTTACTTTAGAAATAGAATCTTGTATACTATTATTAGTTGTTATTATGTAATTTTTGGATAGTATACAAATAATTATAGTTTATATTATAGTCAATTTTTTGGTGTTAAGCATTCCTAAATTTATAAACATTTATTTACTATTAATTTAGTAAATTATAATCACAATAAGAAGATTTAGATTCCAAAATTTCTAATTGATAACATAGATTGAAACAAATATATTTTTATAAAAAAAACTACTTATTTGAAATTTTCTCAGGAATGGTTCATAAAAAATAAATGAAAAATTTAATATGGGAAATGTATATTAAAGAGTAAAAATATATCTATCTTATTTTATTTTTATAAAATAGTCTATAATGAAAATAAAATACTAAAACTAATTCCTCTAGAATTGAACATGAAGTGGAGATTGAAAGTAATTAGTTTAACTCATTTTTTTCAAATCATCGTATTAAATACAAATTCTATTCCCCTATAATATCACAATATTATTGAGTAGTTTAATGAAAAAATAGAACTTTGTAAGAAATTTCTAGAACTATGTTATGAAAATATAGATTACCTACCCATTTTTTCTTTGAAGTTATTAATAAAACTTTATATATCATAAAAAGAGTTTTAATAAGTCATATTTTTGTGAAAATATGCTTTGAGTTGTCGAATGGGAGAAAGCCAACAATTTGATTCTTTAAAGTGTTTGAATATAAGGTTTAAACCATGTAAAATAAGGATGATCATGATATATTCAGTACAAAAGATGATAATTGAATATTTTTTTGGTTATTATACAAGTTTTTAAGGTTATATATTAATTATAAAAAGGTACAATATGGTTGAAGAATAAATTCATTTAATGTTTTATTAAACTGAATATTTTATTCACAAGAAAATATCCATTTATGACCTCAATTATTCTTTTAATAACATGAGAGTGTGTTGTTTAGAAAGATAATATTCTTAAAAACATTATTTACGTTCTTTTAGTATTTGTTAAATGAAATCTATAGGACTAGAAATATTTTAATATTTATAGTTTAGTTATTTTATTTTATCACATAACTAGAACCTAAAACCATAGAGGAAGGGTTAAGTGGTAAAATATGGATTTTACCTATGCATGGAGTGATGAATTAGATTAATAGATATAATATTTGTAAATTAATAGAGATACCCTAAAATTATCAGAACCAAATGGGTTTTAGAAAAAATCACGATGATCATGGTGTAATTAAAAGCAATAAATCTATTTTAGTGGATAAAGGTTATACTCAATATAATTTAATAGTTTATGTGTAATCCTTTTCAACTTTTCAAGGGTAGAATACATTTGGATCCCCTTATTTTATGTATCTTATAAAAGTTATTTTCTTGTTAGATTGTATGTTTTTAAATGGTTTTCTTATGGAGGATGTTTATGTTTCACCATTTTATTCTTTTTTAAATCCTCTTTTTATAAATTTTTTAAGCATACCCTAGAATAATATTATTTTGAAAAGGCATGTAGATATTAGTATCACTATCTTAGTTCACTTATTTTGTCAAATGGGTTATCTATAAGGAATTTATAGACTACATTTAAAGAAAATATTAATATTTTTTTATTTCAAAAATATAATGATGATGTGATTATCATTTCCAAAAACAAGAATTTGTTCACTAAATTTTCTCAACTCATGAATATTTTTTTTAAATGAGTATGATGGTTGAGTTGATATTTTTACATGGTTTTCAAATATTTCAAAAAGATATTGGGAATGAATTAAATCAAATAAAATATAAATACGACCTACTAAAAATGTTTAGACAAATAAATATTTAATAATTTTAAACATTTATGAGTTATAATAATAATCACAACTTTTCTAAAGCTGTGAAACCAGTAGATTACATGTTATACCAAGGAATAACATGCATATTCTTATATCATATTTCTAGTTGACCAAGAAT
Organism: Viscum album; assembly: GCA_963277665.1. Taxonomy (NCBI): domain Eukaryota; kingdom Viridiplantae; phylum Streptophyta; class Magnoliopsida; order Santalales; family Viscaceae; genus Viscum; species Viscum album. Next base: position 230,454,896 of record OY728146.1, read on the forward strand.
ATTTTTTTCCTTGTGTATTTGTTAGAGATTTCATGCCAATCCTATGTAACCTCATTTTAATGATAAAAAAAGTATTTGGAAGCATCTTGTAGGCTTTATTTCTATTATTTTTTTGATTCCTAATGTTAACATACAATATTAGAATTTGTGCTATTGTGTTTTGGAGTTTCTATTAATAATTAAATGGCGAGTTATATTATTTTGGATTTGTTATTCCCAATGTCATAAATTTTTTACGGTATTGGATTCCCTATTAAAGGATATATTGAAGCTAGAATTTATGGAACACTTAGTTTAGAGAATATATATAGTGATCGATGAAGTAGTAAATATATTAAATAAAAATATGGAATGATAATGTAGATTATATTAATAATGTAGTTTCATGGTTTTTTGAAGAAGATTTAGGAGTTCTCAACATTATATGTTGGATAGAGCTATGAGTCCAATCATTGACAATACATGAATACTTTTCCAAGATAAAATAGCATCAAGAAATATCTATATGTTGAAAGGTATGTGAAAAAATTTGTGAAGTATCCAAGATTAGTTATACAGATAAGAGGGGGTATATGTGAATTAATGATAACTTGTATATTATATGTTTCATAAATAATTATCTATGACTAATTAAGTTCTTGATCATATCATTCCTTAATATCTCTCCCATTATTTCCAGAAAATAAATGTTTAAAAACAAAATCAGAGGAGCAATTTTACAAAGTTTAGTCCCAAAGTTGGTACAAACTATTTATGAGGTTTGATTATAATCACAAGACCCATATTTATTACAGTATATATGAGTGATTACAACTATAATCTATCTCCAAAGAATCTTGAACAAAAGTTAGTATAGTGAATGGATTTCTCTAAGAAATAACAATCTGCCACCTGAAGGGTTCTTTATATAGGGTCCCACTATGGTGAGTTGTCCTAGAAGAATCTATAGTGGGATCTGGGATACGTTTCTATAATATATCACATTAGTTATTCAAAGGTTCATTTAAAACTATGAAAATTGGTCTCTAACTCATTCTTTCTCCGTGTGTAGTCGATATTTAGACCGGTTCTCCTACTTTTCTACATTTCCTAATATTTAATAAGGACTTTTGTGCTTTCTCACTAAAATATAACTTGACCTTCAATCATAGTTACTATTTAATCTCCAAGAGTTTTAAAATAATGATAAAAATAGTAGTATTTTTGATACCTCTCATTACCCTTCTACAATCACTATAACATTATTACCTTTTAGAGGCAGTTTTTAATAAACTTCCATTAAAAGTGTTTTTTTACAGTGGTGACACTTCTCCCCCAACTCCCCCGACTCCCCTAATACCCTCCCCCCCGAACCCCTGAAACCCTTGGACCCCGACGACCCACACAACCCTAGAGACCCCTGAATCCCTCACTACGCCTCAACACCCCAGATCGCACCTCACCACCCATCATGACCCCGATGACCCCCTAAGCCCTTGATGCATCTCACCACCCCTCACTACACCTTGCCACCCATCGCCACCCCTCACCTCACCTCACAACCCATCATCACTGGTATTTTCTAAATCATTTCAATTTTGTTTACATGGTATGTAACAAAATATCATATGTTTAAAATTTTGGAGAGGGTGTTGTTCAAGTGGTGTGTTAAATGAAATAATATGTTCTAATGGGGTTTAAAACTATGTTGATTATGAACCTACAACCTTATTGATATAGATACAATATATGGTATACTTATATAACTAGCATTCAAAATCATATTTTATGATATGATACTGTTATGGTTCCCATCAGAAGGAATAATATGTTCATGTTCTTATTATTTATATCTTTGTTATATTATATATCATGTATTTTAAATGGATTGATACATAGTTCCATCATTAAAACATTTAGTTAAACACAGTTCTCATCACAATGGCTAGTGTTAGTTTTGTGCCTGGTTTCTAAATTATGTAGACCAACCATGTGAGTAGGGGTGTTTAATACAGTTCTTATCACATGGTTGATTCATGATTTGGTGAACTATGAATCCAAACCATGAAACCCTTAAAAATAGGAATATTATTATCTCCCATAATGATTTTATAGTCAAATACCCCTTATTTTCCTCCCATTTTTGGCCAGTAGCCCCTCATGCTTAACCCTACACTCCTCCCTCTCTTCCATGGTGAGATCTTACTCATACCTTGTCTAAAGAGAATTTCATCTAAGGTTTTGGTGAGCCTATGGTAAATCCACAACCCTATCTCCTTACCCTATTTTCCTATCTCATTATTAAGTGATCTATTTTCATATATGTTGAATATTCCTTATTTCCTTTCATTTTTACCACTTTTTCATTATTATATCTTGAACCAAAGAATGATATTAGATGAGTGGAAGTAAATGAGGCTATGGTAGGTGGTCCTTAAAAATAAACCAATTTTTGAAAAAAAATTCAGTGATGAATGTTTGTTCATACCAGCCTATCCCTATATAGAACTAGTTTAAATTAAAAAGTTTTATTTTCAATTTTCCATATTTAAACACCCCATCTCACATACCTTGAACCTTATAAAAAGTAAATTCCTAATGGAATGCAATAATTATAAATTGAACCTATAATTAGACAATAAAATGGTAATCCATGTTTTATAAAAGGTAAGTGGATAATATTTAAGGGATAACTCTAGTTGAAACCTTGACCTTGTTTTGGATTAGTATCATTATATTACTCACTATGTTTATGGGGTTTAAAAATAAATTTTCATATAAATCAATGGTTATGAAATGTAATTTCACAATCATCGATATTGTAAATGGAATTGAAAGCATTATAAATCTTTTGGAAATGAAGGGTGAATCTAAGGAGAAGCCTAAGATTAGGATGCGACCCTTGTTTTGGGCCTAATAAATTAATAAGTTTTAAACTATAAAATTATGAATTATGATAAACATGGTATTATGAAATTAATTGGTGAGATTAGGATTTTATGTTGACATATAAAATTGGTAAACATTGGGCTATGAAGTCGGAGATAGATGAAATAATGTGAATGGATGGATTGTGAAATTAAATGAAATTTTAATGTGAATTAGTAAATGTTAAAATTTTAAAATGAGATCAATATTGTAAAAGGATGTTAAAGGGGTTGATTGGAATTTCTCTTATGAAATTATATAGTTATATGTATTGGTTTGGAAAATTATCATCATGTATTCTTGATTCTAAAAATGAAAACACCCTCCTAATAATTGTTAAGTTATTACAAGAAAATGATATTATAGATCGTATTGAGTTACTATAAGAAGAAACCTCATAGGTGGTGTTGATTTACTAAAAGAAAATTTCCTTGTAGGCAGTGTTTAGTTACTACATAAAAATTCCTTCATAGGAGGTCTTGAGATACTAAAGAAAATACCCATAATGGTTGACATGATACCATGTTTGGCACAATCCATGCGATGTGCTCATAGACACCCCAATATTATCTGATTTGTTGGGCGGAGAAAGAAAGGAGTGATGGCAAGAGGGGGGGTAAATTGCCTTTTAAAAACAATTAACAATTTAAAATCAAAGTTAAAGTGCAGCGGAAATAAATGAAACAAGACACAAAATTGATAACGGAGATCGGCTTAAACCCAAGCCTACGTCTCCGCTCCCAACTCAACCGTTGAGAGATTTACTACCGCTTGCTTTTTAATGGTTTTAGCAAGAAACCCACTAGACTTTTCAGGTTAGTCTAGAACCTATTACAGCTTGCTTTTGATGGTTATGCAAGAACCCACTTGCTTTCAATGGTTGAGCAAGAACCCACTAGCCTTCTTACAGGTGAAGGCTAGCTCACCTATTTCTCAAGCCTTTTAAAAGGAAAGGATTGACTAACCTCTTCACACCTTGAAGGTGGTGTGAAAACCCAAAAGAGAGGATGAGAGAAAGAGTTGGGGTTTGTAGGCACAAACCCAATTTGATGCTCAAAATAAATAAAACAATAAAAACCGTTATGAGAAGAAGCCATGGGCACCGAAGGATTGATTGGAGTTGATGAAGGGCGCTCCCAAGCTTCTTTGATGGTGCTCCGGGGATGTGGAAATGAGTTGGAGCTATTGGTGTTCCTTGGAGGAATTCGCCGGAGGTTCTCCAAATGATGCAAAATGTGTCTCGTGGGCTTCCGTGGCTTGGTAATAGTTCCGACTATGTTCTGGGGCATCTTAGTCCTTTATTTATAGAGGGGGAACCCTCATATGGCCTTTGGAGGTCTTCGGAGCCGTTGGAGAGGCCTTCGGAGCCGTTGGAGGGCAAGTGGACAGGTCTGGTCAAAGGCCCAACGACTAGTTTGACTGGCTCCACCGGCTGACCGGTGCAGAGCCACCGGTTAGCCGGTGCTTGAAAAATGGAGAGGCCTTCAGGCTCAGGCACCACCGACTGGCCGGTGAGGAGGCCACCGGTTGGCCGGTGCTGAGGCAGTAGCAAACACTGTTAGATCTGGGTGCCACCGGTCGGCCGGTGAGGAGGCCATCGGTTGGCCGGTGTGAAGGCAGTAGCAAATAATATTCAATCTGGGTGCCACCGGCTGGCCGATGGTGGGACACCGGTTGGCCGGTGGTCTGGACAGAGGGATGCCTTCTGTCCAGGCCTCCATCGGCTGGCCGGTGGTCTTCCATCGGTTGGCCGGTGGACTGATTTTCAGTCCACTTTGGCTTCTTGCTTTCTTGGCCCAATTCCTTGGCCACCTATCATCCAAAAACACTTAAAACAATATTAGTAAATAAGAGAGTGATTGTGATCATGAAAATTAAACCTTGAGGGGTACGAGAGGTACAACAATCTCCCCTATTTTGATGATCACAATCACCGAAACAAACAATGTAAAAGATTGAAATGAGGCATTCTTTAAATGATAAATTGAAATTAAAGCAAAGCATGAGAGAAAGATTTCTCCCCCAATCAACCAAGAATTTCTCCCCCTTTGTGATTATCAAAATAGCACGGGGCATAAAACTTGATTGAGGGACTGTTTGAAATACGAGATAAAGATTTTAAACCAATTGAAATTTTTGAAATTTGAATTGAAAGTTTTGAATTGAAAGTTTTGAATGAAATATTTGAAATGAGGGACTGTTGGTCCCCTCATGGGTAACCTCCAATAGTGTCCAGATTTCATGAGATGAGGTGCATGTGGAAACTCGATTGAACTCATTACGATCAAGGCCGCAATGAAGAGCATTCATGGCTTTGCCATCAAGCTCGAAATTTTTAATGTCGGCTTGAGTCCATTTGGATTCATCGGGAGAGGAGAGAGAATAACCATGCATGACAATTTTATATATGGGATAACCTATACTTCTAAGAAAAGTGGTCATGCGGGTTTTCCAATAGGTATAGTCGGTTCCATCAAAGAATGGAGCCCGACCCAATGAATAGCCTTCGGGGGCGAAAGAGGTTGAAGCCATCACAATGGATCTTGAATTTGAAACCGGTGAAGGTATTACTCAAACCTCCCTTTGATACCAATTGTTGGGCGGAGAAAGAAAGGAGTGATGGCAAGAGGGGGGGTGAATTGCCTTTTAAAAAAAATTAACAATTTAAAATCAAAGTTAAAGTGCAGCGGAAATAAATGAGGCAAGACACAAAATTGATAACGGAGTTCAGCTTAAACCCAAGCCTACGTCTCCTCTCCCAACTCAACCGTTGAGATATTTACTACCGCTTTCTTTTTAATGGTTTTAGGAAGAAACCCACTAGACTTTTCAGGTTAGTCTAGAACCCATTACAGCTTGCTTTTGATGGTTATGCTAGAACCCACTTGCTTTCAATGGTTGAGCAAGAACCCACTAGCCTTCTTACAGGTGAAGGCTAGCTCACCTATTTCTCAAGCCTTTTAAAAGGAAAGGCTTGACTAACCTCTTCACACCTTGAAGGTGGTGTGAAAACCCAAAAGAGAGGATGAGAGAAAGAGTTGGGGTTTGTAGGCACAAACCCAATTTGATGCTGAAAATAAATAAAACAATAAAAACCGTTATGATAAGAAGCCTTGGGCGTTGAAGGATTGATTGGAGTTGATGAAGGGCGCTCCCAAGCTTCTTTGATGGTGCTCCTTGGATGTGGAAATGAGTTGGAGCTATTGGTGTTCCTTGGAGGAATTCGCCGGAGGTTCGCCAAATGATGAAAAATGTGTCCCGTGGGCTTCCGTGGCTTGGTAATAGTTCCGACTATGTTCCGGGGCATCCTAGTCCTTTATTTATAGAGGGGGAACCCTCATATGGCCTTTGGAGGTCTTCGGAGCCGTTGGAGAGGCCTTCGGAGCCGTTGGAGGGCAAGTGGACAGGTCTGGTCAAAGGCCCAACGACTAGTTTGACTGGCTCCACCGGCTGACCGGTGCAGAGCCACCGGTTAGCCGGTGCTTGCAAAATGGAGAGGCCTTCAGGCTCAGGCACCACCGGCTGGCCGGTGAGGAGGCCACCGGTTGGCCGGTGCAGAGGCAGTAGCAAACACTGTTTGATCTGGGTGCCACCGGTCGGTCGGTGAGGAGGCCATCGGTTGGCCGGTGTGAAGGAAGTAGCAAATACTATTCAATCTGGCTGCCACCGGCTGGCCGGTGGTGGGGCACCGGTTGGCCGGTGGTCTGGACAGAGGGATGCATTCTGCCCAGGCCTCCATCGGCTGGCCGGTGGTCTTCCATCGGTTGGCCGGTGGACTGATTTTCAGTCCACTTTGGCTTCTTGCTTTCTTGGCCCAATTCCTTGGCCACCTATCATCCAAAAACACATAAAACAATATTAGTAAATAAGAGAGTGATTGTGATCATGAAAATTAAACCTTGAGGGGTACGAGAGGTACAACAATCTCCCCCTATTTTGATGATCACAATCACCGAAAAAAACAATGTAAAAGATTGAAATGAGGCATGCTTTAAATGATAAATTGAAATTAAAGCAAAGCATGAGAGAAAGATTTCTCCCCCAATCAACCAAGAATTTCTCCCCCTTTGTGATTATCAAAATAGCACGGGGCCTAAAACTTGATTGAGGGACTGTTTGAAATACGAGATAAAGATTTTAAACCAATTGAAATTTTTGAAATTTGAATTGAAAGTTTTGAATTGAATGTTTTGAATGAAATATTTGAAATGAGAATTTTGAATTGAATGTTTTGAATCGAAAATTCAAAAAGGTTAAAACGATCCTAACTCCCCCTAAATAAAAACAACAAATCACCGGGGAGAGGTTTTTGAAACCGAGACAAATTTTGGCCTGGAGAGACTCTCTAGAAGGGATTTTCCAATCCATACTTGTCTAGTGGCGGGTCTTCTCCTAAAAAATTCATCATTTAGAAAAATAGTTTTGGGCCTACCATACCGGGCATTTTTGCAATTGCACTCATAAATTAAGTGCCCGAGTTTTTTACAATAATTGCAAAATTTATATTGGGAGCTCCCCCTTACAAAAAAAGTTGGATCATGGGAAGAGGAAGCTTTCTTGGAATAGCCAAGCCCTTCGGTGGTTCTAGATATGCGTTGGGAACCAAGTAATTTGGTCAGATTTTGTTCCCCTTGGGTGAACTTGGCAAGAGACTCCCTTATGTCCTTGATGGTTGATTCCATAGAATCAACATTGGGAAGATTTTGGATTTTGAGGGACAACTCCTCCTTTTCTTTGAGAAGTTGTTCCTTTTTTGAGGAAAGTTTTTTGAAATTCTTTTTTAAAGCAACAAATTTGGAAGAAAGTTCGTGAAAACCTTCCTCCAATTGATCTCTCGCATGTTGGAGATCCTCATAGGATAAATGATTGAAAGAATTTGAAGAACTAGAGGAAGAGGAGTCGGAAGATGTTACCTCATGGAATGCCATTAGGCATTTCGTACCGTTGTCACTTGAGGAGGAGGAGGAGGAGGATGTGGAGCTATCACTCCATGTGGCCTTGAATGCCTTCTTCTTTTCCTTTTGTTTGGCCTTTTTCTTGTTGAGTGGACAATCAGGCTTGTAATGGCCTTTCTCGCCGCACCCGTAACATGTTACCTTGGGCTCGGATTTTTCGTCGTGTTTTTCCTTTCAAGCCTTGCGGGATTTCTTCTTCTTGTGCTTCTTCATGTAGTTGTGCATCTTGCGGGCAAGATTCTCCATTTCTGAATCGCCGCTTGAAGAGGAAGATGAAGATGAGGAGGAGGAGCTTTCTTCTTTTTGAGCTTTGAAGGCGATTTTCTTTGGAACTTTGATCGGTTTGCCTTCCTTTTCAGCTTTCCTCCTCATGGTGATCTCATAGGTCATGAGGGATCTGATGAACTCTTCGACCGGCATGTTCTTGATGTCTTTAGCTTCTTGAATTGCCGTCACTTTTGGAGCCCATGAGCTTGGTAAGATCCAAAGGATCTTCTTGACCATCGTTTCTGCAGAAATACTATCTCCAAGAGACTTTCTACCATTGCAAACGTCAGTAAAGCGTGTAAACATATCAGAAATATTTTCATGTGGGTGCATAGTAAAAGACTCAAAATCTTGACGATACATGTCCAATCGAGTATCCTTGACTTTGTTGGTCCCCTCATGGGTAACCTCCAATAGTTTCTAGATTTCATGAGATGAGGTGCATGTGGAAACTCGATTGAACTCATTACGATCAAGTCCGCAATGAAGAGCATTCATGTCTTTTCCATCAAGCTCGAAATTTTTAATGTCGGCTTGAGTCCATTTGGATTCATTGGGAGAGGAGAGAGAATAACCATGCATGACAATTTTATATATGGGATAACCTATACTTCTATGAAAAGTGGTCATGCGGGTTTTCCAATAGGTATAGTCGGTTCCATCAAAGAATGGAGCCCGACCCAATGAATAGCCTTCGGGGGCGAAAGAGGTTGAAGCCATCACAATGGATCTTGAATTTGAAACTGGTGAAGGTATTACTCAAACCTCCCTCTGATACCAATTGTTGGGTGGAGAAAGAAAGGAGTGATGGCAAGAGGGGGGGTGAATTGCCTTTTAAAAAAATTAACAATTTAAAATCAAAGTTAAAGTGCAGCGGAAATAAATGAGGCAAGACACAAAATTGATAACGGAGTTCGGCTTAAACCCAATCCTACGTCTCCGCTCCCAACTCAACCGTTGAGAGATTTACTACCGCTTGATTTTTAATGGTTTTAGCAAGAAACCCACTAGACTTTTCAGGTTAGTCTAGAACCTATTACAGCTTGCTTTTGATGGTTATGCAAGAACCCACTTGCTTTCAATGGTTGAGCAAGAACCCACTAGCCTTCTTACAGGTGAAGGCTAGCTCACCTATTTCTCAAGCCTTTTAAAAGGAAAGGCTTGACTAACCTCTTCACACCTTGAAGGTGGTGTGAAAACACAAAAGAGAGGATGAGAGAAAGAGTTGGGGTTTGTAGGCACAAACCCAATTTGATGCTGAAAATAAATAAAACAATAAAAACCGTTATGAGAAGAAGCCTTGGGCGTCGAAGGATTGATTGGAGTTGATGAAGGGTGCTCCCAAGCTTCTTTGATGGTGCTCCTTGGATGTGGAAATGAGTTGGAGCTATTGGTGTTCCTTGGAGGAATTCGCCGGAGGTTCGCCAAATGATGCAAAATGTGTCACGTGGGCTTCCGTGGCATGGTAATAGTTCCGACTATGTTCCGGGGCATCCTAGGCCTTTATTTATAGAGGGGGAACCCTCATATGGCCTTTGGAGGTCTTCGGAGCCGTTGGAGAGGCCTTCGGAGCCGTTGGAGGGCAAGTGGACAGGTCTGGTCAAAGGCCCAATGGCTAGTTTGACTGGCTCCACCGGCTGACCGGTGCAGAGCCACCGGTTAGCCGGTGCTTGCAAAATAGAGAGGCCTTCAGGCTCAGGCACCACCGGCTGGCCGGTGAGGAGGCCACCGGTTGGCCGGTGCTGAGGCAGTAGCAAACACTGTTTGATCTGGGTGCCACCGGTCGGCCGGTGAGGAGGCCATCGGTTGGCCGGTGTGAAGGCAGTAGCAAATACTATTCAATCTGGGTGCCACCGGCTGGCCGGTGGTGGGACACCGGTTGGCCGGTGGTCTGGACAGGGGGATGCCTTCTGTCCAGGCCTCCATCGGCTGGCCGGTTGTCTTCCATCGGTTGGCCGGTGGACTGATTTTCAGTCCACTTTGGCTTCTTGCTTTCTTGGCCCAATTCCTTGGCCAACTATCATCCAAAAACACTTAAAACAATATTAGTAAATAAGAGAGTGATTGTGATCATGAAAATTAAACCTTGAGGGGTACGAGAGGTACAACATGATTCAGGTATGGTCGATTAGGGTCAAATACCTAAGGATTAATAGTGGTAGATAAAAGACTCATGTGTCATCGCAAAGCCTGAGAATTAGTGGTTATTTACTTCTTTTAAAATAATTATACATTCTTTATTTGTTCCACTACTACATGTACATTATTATAATCTGGTTATATTTGGGGATATCATTAGGGGTGGAATATTTAATTATAGTCATAAATTTTTCAAGATACCATGGATTTCGGTACCCAAGTTTATGCTACTTTATTGTAGGTTTGGGTTCGGGCAAAGATCAATGCTTGATGATTGGATTACAAGGAAAAAACATGGGACGTTGGTACTCAGATTTTACTTGGGACCATCTTCAAGGTTTTTTAAAGTTTTGTCTTTTTAAATTTTGATTTCTGGTATATATGATCCTCTACTGATTTATTAATTTCTTGAAATGTAGTATATAGTTCATTTGTTATAGCATAGGTTTTTTAATATCTCTCTATTCTTTTATAGATCTTTTTAATTTTTATGCTTTGGATATCTAGTGGGTGGGTTCATTATTTACCATATGTATTTATATAGGAAAACCTTATTTTACATAATTATATATTTTTCAACTAGTATATATGAATCTATTTTCCTATTTAGTAATAGTTATGTGTTTTAATTTTTTTAATATTGTGTAGGCACATTGTAATATGAATGGATAAGAGATAGATGACATTACCGAGGAACAGACCTCAGTATGCAAAGGGTTTGGAGGAGTTTTTATATTTTTCAATTTCCAATCTATCTGTTGAAGGGAGAATAAGATGTAAATTTCCTAAATGTAAATTTATAATATGGTTGAAGCTAGATGAAATTTGTGAACATTTAATATTAAATAAAAACCCTAATCAATATTTGTGTTGGATTTGGAATGGAGAATTTAACATTACAAAAAGGTTGAGCACTGATATCAATCCACAAAATGAGCTCTCAACTTCATCGATAATGGAAAATGAAAGGGAAAACCTTATAAATGATTCATTTGGTATTTCAAGACCCCACCATCAACATAAAAAACATATCATAACAACTAGATGATGGTGCTACAAATATATATGTGACAAGTGACTTTTTTGAGACTGTAGGACAACCAGATTAAGATTGTAACATATCATTGGATCCTCCTATTTATTATTTGTAGAATAATGTATGATAAAACTTCACTTAGGAAAATAAATTTCATGGTTTAGTTGACGATGAAAATCAAGAGTTGTATAGTGGATTTTTCAAATATTCAAAACTTTATTTTATGCTGAAGTTGTGTTATATCAAATGTTTATGTGGAATTACAAATAAGGAAATATTCATGATATTTTAATTTATTTATGATGAATTTTCTGAATAAAACATCCTCGAGTCTTTTTTATGATATGAAAAAACATATTAATAAGGTTGGTCTTAATTATAAAAAAATAAATTTGTGTCCCAATGATTTTATGCTTTTATGGTGAGAGGATTCAAGTAGAGATGATTGAAAAAAAATTCTTCTTATAGATAGAATTAAATGGGTGATTTTAGAAGTCTGAACAATATATTACCATGAATAAGAATAAAAGAAACTCACCAGCAAAGGTTCTCTGTTAAATACCTTTAAATCCTCGATTGCAAATAATATTCTTGTCATCAAAAACCACCGAACACATGAAGTGGAATTATGTAGACAATAACAATGATGGTTTAATGTGGAATCCACAAGATTCACCGTCATATAATACATTTGATTCATTACATACAGATTTATCATTTGATCCAAGGAATGTTCTATTGGGATAGACTGCTAATGGATTATACCCATTTGGTACTTTGAGTACTAGTTATAGTATTTGGCCAGTTGTTTTGATCCCTTAAAATCTTCCTTTATGGATGTGTCTGCAGAAAACATATTTTATCATTTAGATTATTATTCCTAGAAAAAAATGTCTGTAATTGATATTGATGTATGCTTTCATCCTTTAATTGAAGAATTATAGGAGTTATGGAGAAACGATGTTGAGACATATGGTGTTTATACTAAAACAATGTTCAAAATGTATTTTTTCTTTAATTTGGATCATTAGTTACTTCTCTGGACTTGGGAATTTATTTGTTTGGGAAACATACATGGGTTTCGATTGTCCTATTTGTAAATTTTATTTTGATCCCAAATGGCTACCTCACAATAGAAAATGGTGCTTCTTGTGCCATCAAATATTTTTTGATGCATCTTATAGATTTTGGATGAACATATCAAAATTTCATAGTTACATTGATCGTAGACCACCTCTAATGTTTTTAACTGGTTCTGAAATATTGGCACACCTTGGAAATGTTGCAACAAAATTTGGTAAGGTTTAACATTTGAATGATAGTGGGAAAAGAGTTTAAAGTACATCATCAAGTGAAATTGGAACACAATAATGGAAGAAAAAAATTATATTCTTCAAACTTCCATATTGGGAATTTAATTTGTTGTGGCATAATCTTGATGTGATGCATATTGAGAATAATGTCTATGAATATTTGATCTTCACATTACTTAATGATCATTTAATGTTTATTGATCATCTCAATGCTCTAAAAGACATACAAGTAATGAACATAAAATTTAATCTCCTACCAAATGAGAATGAAAAGTACGATCCAAAATTTTTTGAAATGAAAAATAGGGATAAAGATACATTCTTTCAAATTTTAAAGCATGTGAAGGTATCTTATGGGTATTAATGTAACATCTCAAGGTGTTTTTATTTAAATAATCATAGGTTACATGGCTTGAAATTTCATGATTCAAATATTTTGTTATAGTAGTTACTACCATTGGGAGTGCGTACATTATAACCTAAAACAATTACTACTATCTTACTCTAATTATACACATTTTTAAGACAACTATGTGATAAATCCCTACATCCATTTAAGCTTGAAAACATACAGGATATGTTTTTATTGACACGTTTTTAAATGAAGGTGATCTTTCCTCCATCATTTTTTACTGTCATGATGAATTTAACTATGCATTTGGTTGAGGAAGCTAAATCAGAAGGCCTCGTACATTATCAATGGATGTATAGAATTGAGATGTACTTTATTTATAATTTTATCAGTAAAGTAAACAATTCATGGAACTTAATTAAATTAATAATTATGTTTTTTTATTTCATTTTACAGATATCTTGGGCATTTGAAATCATATGTGAGAAATAAAGCTCAACCCGAAGGCTCCATTGCTGAAGGCTATTTGGTGGAAGAGTGTCTTACCTTTTTTCTAGATACTTGGGTGATATTGAGATAATATTTAATCAATTTTTATGTGTTGATGACACATCAAATCAATATCAAATACATAAGAAAACAAAAATATTTCCGGTCATTGGCCGATCAGTTGGGAGGACCTCAAATATTACACAAACATAAATATAATTATTAAAGGCATATAGATATGTACTACTGAATAGTGAAATAGCATATCCATTTATTGAAGAGTTGAGGATACAGACAAAGAGAGGAATGAGGGTTCAAACACTAAATGAGAAAGATATAACGAAAGATATTAATAAATATCTTGTAAAATGGTTTACACGATGTGTGTGTTCAGAAATACTGTAATAAATATAGATATTAGGTTGAAACATATATTTTGTAAATATAATAATGTATATTTTTTTAGATCATGAATACTAATAATCAAGAAGAGTTGTCATAATATTTTATGTATCTTGCTCGAGGTACTCTAAAACAAGTTAAAAAGTTCAAAACTTACAACATAAAAGGATTTTGATTTCGTACAGTCGATTGAGAAGAGGGATTGAAAACACAGAATTGTGGTATATTTACATTTTATTATGTGGGCTACAATGGAGAGCTGACTGATATTATTTAATTAAACTACCAAAGAACTTTTTAGTTGTTTTATTCAAATTCAGTTGGGTCAATATTATAAGAGGTTTCAAAAGAGATTCCTTGCAATTTACTCTTGTGAACATCTACCGCTTGATGGATGTTGGTTATCATGAACTACATGATCCATATATCTTATCATCCTAATAAAAAAAATTATATTATGTGAATGATTTTGTAGGTAAATGTTGGATTATAGATTCTCACATAAAACAAAGAGATTTGTATAATACAGGTTATGAAGTGGAAGATTTGACCTCCAACATTGAATCTCATCAATAGAAATAACAAGACTTATTTTTCCATCATGATATTGAAAATATTATACTAGAAACGATGGATAATGTGGAAGATGTGGATAAAGTAATGGAGTAGGAAACTTACATGATTAAAGGGGGGGATGATTGTATGTACAATTTTTCATTCATTTAGAAACCACTTATTTCATTTGTGAAATCATTCATTATCATTGTTATGCATATTTGTTTGTTAGTACTGTGTATATGTTATCATTTTTCATTTTTCTAATGCATAATTGTTTTGAAATATATGTTCTGAACTTAATTTTATTTGATTAAATGATAAGAATGCTGAAGAGGAAGCGATATACTATTTCAATGACCACTCCTAAAGATGAAGATCCATATGTATCCCTCCCTACAACATCTAAGCCACCATCCAATTTCCCCCCGCACTATCTCTCACACCCTCTATGAGCATCCCTTCACCATCTCAGTTATTTCCTCCTCCTTGAGGAGCCTTAGTAGTGAGGGAGTGGTGCGCCACTTATAGTTATTTGTGGGGATACAAGAGGGTGACATTAATAGGTACAAAATCTAATATGTATAAATTTAGTGCACATTTTTATATTAACTATTTGTTAATTAAATATGGAAACAATGAAATTATGGAGAGAAATTTAAATAGTTTTGATGTATGGAATCTGGACAGATAGAATATAGTTATACCATTTAATTCATATGAGGTCCCTACGAATGACGATTCATTATTACTTGGCTATATTATAGGTTAGATAGTCGTGGAGCCTTTTTCCCTTCCTATTTCGTATGATGATTAGAGGCATATACCATTAACTTGGAAAAATGAAGTTTTTGATTCCAAAATAAATGTAATTTTAATACATTATAGTGTAATTGAATGTCATGTTATTAAATTATAATATTTTCAAATTGAGTTTCTGTGTACATAGGTTTTTCCACTTTACGGTTGTTGATGTGCTATCATGAATGTAGACATTGAAAAATCTAGGAAAAAATGTAAATACATTAAATGGATATTATGGAGTGATCTGAATTATACTTTTTTGACCTCCCAACAGATGTATGTCAAGCTACATGATGGGGTACGCAAAGATAAATTGAAATTTTTTGTTGACAGACATCCTGATGAGAAGAAAATGGTATTTAAATATATATTATTATATTAATTTAATTTTAAATTTACACATGTAAATGAAGAGGATATGACATTGAATACATTACTATTAAATTAAATTTTATTTATTTCAGGATATTTCAAGGAATAATGCATCAAACCGGTCTAAGAAAGTCATCCCTCAAACTGTGGGGTTGAAGATTTTTTCTAGAAGTCGATCGGCTCTGGTAATATTTTCATTAGTTTAAATATTTATAAGAAAATATAATATATTTAATTTATTAAATTACTGAAATAAATTTTTTTAATGGAGTCACAGAGTTTAGGACACTAAGAATCCCGAACAAAAGTGTGCTTGAATGTTCACAAAAAAACTGATGGGAGTTTTGTTAATGAGCCTGCCAAAGAAGTTGGAGTATACACTTATTTTTCATTATGAAAACTTATTATTAGTTGTTACTATGTTAATATATATATTGCATCTAATTTGACATATTTTTGTTATAGGTAAATATTAAATATCTATGGGATTCTAATCTTGCGCAATCCTACTATGTCTCCCAGGATGACCCAATTGTTAAAGTACATTGAACGGAGCATCTTGGTAGAGTTTACGGGATGGGTTTGGGACCCATACCATATGCGGTCTTTGGCAGGCCACATGGGGGATTACAGATACATCTACTACTGGTTGTAGTCAGTCTATACCTCGAGATACATAGAGAGAGAATGTTTCTCTACGAGACACAATTCAAGAAAATAGGGCTTAGATATATACATTGTATAATGCGTTGATTGATTTATATCAGAAGATGACCGGATCTTCCCCCATAGCTATTTCATTGATGGGTGGTGGGCAGGTAAATCACAAAAATTCAAAATAATTTAGTTTAAAAAAATTTATTGGTTTTAATTTTAAATATAAATATACAACAGTATTTAATTTTCAATATAATGTTATTATAGGTGGTAGCAGAAAGTAGAGATGGATGTAGAGAGAGTGACGAGCTATGTTCATCATCATACAATGATTAGTTTTATTGTTGATATATTGGAAAAATATGGTAACCGTTGGTTTTTATATGTATCATGTGTGGAACAGAGTTGTGCCCGGAATTTTCATGACCTACCATTTTCTTGATTTCTAATTTTTACTTTTATGTATTGTGAACACAGTCTTCCAAAGAAACTAGGAATTTATGATCATTATGTTGTATTAATGAATATTTATATGTATTAATTATATAATAATGTGTAAAAAATTCTAGGTTGTTATATCTATGGTGTAGAAGATTTGGAGAAGGGTTTTTGTACTATTTCTAAAATCATTAAAATGTCTCCTGGTATATTTACATCCTTCTTGGACTTCCCATATGTTATCTTATAAGTTTATTTATTGAAATGAATCAGTTTTTATGATTCATTTTTCGTAAATTTATTAGGTTTGTTACCCAAGAATGAACGATCAACCATATTATTTATTTTCTTGGAATATCCAGTTTTGTAACTCCCTTAAACTTGTTTTCAGTAGATAGCCCTTATTTCTTCAAATTGAATCAATGTTGGAGTCCAATTAATAATTTTTAAACCCTATTAAATTTTAGTTTTTCCCATTTTTGTGAGTGATATTATTATTCTCTCACTGATGTTATCTTTTTTATTTCACTCAACACATCCCAATACAAACACACAAGAGACACAAAGATTTACAAGTTTCACATTTCAAAACAAAAGTCTAGTCCTTTGCATGATCTATAATTTCACCAAGATTATATGATCCACCAGTGTAATTATATGAATATAATAGGGAAAAATTTATACATGTAGCCATATATGGTGCATACCACACTCAACATCATCCCACTGGATCATTATACTATCATCCTAATAGTTTCATAATTTTTGAGAAAACAAACAAAGATCCATTCACCAGAACAACATGATGCAGGTATTGAAAAGAGGTAGAATGAATAGTTTGTGCATGGTTTCCCAATATTTCTCATGAACCATGAAAACACCCTCCATAATAAGTGGAATGAGAATGGTAGACAAATAGTATGTCTAACTATTTATAAAAACTAAGCGCCTAATTAAATAGGCTAGAAATTAAAAAAATCCCCTCTATCCTTATATCTTTTCACCCTTTCTTTATTTCTCATTTGTGTGATCAAGGGGGATCCTGTCCATGCTCCTCCAATCCTATCCTCTCAAAGGGATGGATTTATCCCCATTATCTGGTTTTGAATTCAACCTCTATCAAGTTAATTTTATATCACTCGGTGAGTCTATGAATCTTCTTTCCTTCTTTATACATTTATCTCGTCTCTAGATGCATTATTTTGGTGCAACTAAATTCACCATATTATTAGGGAATTCATCTATTTCCATAATTTCTCTTGATATGGATAGAAACATGCATTGATATTGGCCATGTAGGTCATCCATGTTATTTGGTAGCTGGTCTATAGAATTTCCCTTTATGTCTTGATGTTTTAAAAATTGTGTCACTGGGATTACTAGCAGGACTTCCTTGTGGTGACTTGTGAATTTTTTGTTTAATTTGTTGAAAATAGTTCATTGGTATTAGTATCCATTGTTTAATAAATTGGCCTTGTTAAGAACCATGAAACTCAAATTTGAACCACACATAATGTTGTAATCCTTGAATGACTTAATATAATTAGTTTTTTCTAATAAAACACCCTTTTAAGTGTATTGTTTTCTAAACTATCAAAGTGATGTTCAAATGAATTATGGTAGGACGTGACAACCCCCTATGTGTGCCTTAGTGACCAAATCCTCTTTTAGGTGGTTAGGGCCTAAGTCTTATTTATAGAACTAGATGATCTCATATAAAATGAATGATATCATGGCCTACCACATACCTTTTCATGTATGGTGTTAAATACCATGAGTAATCCACATGGACCTATTACTTTTATTAAATTTTCAGAAACCTTTAATTAGGGAATGTATTACCTAATTAATAAAATGATATGGTATGAGTTATGGCTTGATTAATACATGTCCCTTATGACTTTATAATTGAAATGGATTAAAGGTGTGAACCTCATTAAATATACTTGATATATATGATGGAATGGCTCTACACATGATATCATTAGTATTTAAAACATAATGAAAATCAATGTATTAGTTACACCTTGAAAGAAACTTGTTTCCCACTTTACAGAATACTAAGGATGGGCTCATAGGTTGTTTATACATTGTAAATTATGGGTGATACATGTTATATCATGGATGATCACACTGTTCAGGTTACTTAGCTTCATATGGGTAATACTAGTTCCAAGGGGGGACACATGGATGGGATCGGTGGAAAGATTATTACACCATGAAATGAGTGATACTCAGACAAGTGTGTGTGGATTTTAATGCGCCTTCTCTTATGAAAATGTTGGTTTCCTTGTATTATTTTGGATGTAGGATGTATGCTCATGTGAAATTGGAATAGTTTTTTAGGGAACTAGTGCTGGGGCTACAGAATCAACTATGTATTTGTGTTAATCTATCTTTAGTGGTGGTTTAAACCGCCGCTGAGTAAATAGATCATATTTAGCAGCGGTTAAAACCACTCCTATAATTTTGTGTTTTACTATCGGTGGTGGTTAAAACCACTACTACATACAATAATTTAGCGGAAGTTAAAATCACTGCTACACAGTTTTCATCTTCCATTATCATTTCACGGTGGTTATATTCGTTTTAGCTGTGGTTTTCCCAGATAAAATGAAATCGTTTTTTAGTGTCAGGGTAAATCAATGCGAAAAATAAATTCCTCCAGGAAAACGGTCGTTAAAACTACAAAAACAGCCACAAAATGTATTCACTACAACAGTAACCATAAACCACCAATAAATTTAATAAACATCCATGTATTTTATGTCAAAACACAATTTAGCATCGGTTTTTTGAAACCGACACAGCAACATATTTTGGTGGTTTAAACCACCGCTATGTCCAAAAAATTTGTAACTATGTGGTGATTTTCCTATATTGAATATAATGATATTACTTGACTCCTCATCATTATTATTTTATTTTTTCATACATTAGTTCAAAATCTATTATATATTAATGTTCCTACTTATATATAAAAATGATCTTCTATTTTCAAAATATGGAATCAGGTACTTTAAATTCAATCTCATTTTTTATGTGTTTTATATCCACTCTTTTATATACATATAATATGGTGAATATTATTTCCATAATTAAAATATGGAAACTACTTGATTTTAAAATGCTAGGTGATATTCTAATTCAAATGGGAAATCTTTTAAACTATTAATTCTTATTCAAATATGAACCAAATATCTCAATTTAATTCAAGTAGAGAATTGTGATATTTCCTTTTTCAAATTTACCACAAAATCAATGATAATTTAAACAAAATCTATATTCATATACATTTTTTATGCTAAAACCCATGTAGTGTGGTAAATTTTTACGCGACATGAAACTATTAATTATTTATATTGAATACTAATCTCTGTCAAATCATTAGGATGTTAAAATCCTTGAAAATATATCATAACTTAAATTGATTTATTTTAATTCAATATAATATTTCAGTACATAACTCCTTTTCTATTAGTCATAAAGTACATGATGTTTATGGTCTATATGATAAATCCTATGTATTTCCTAGATAAGAATCTATCTGTTTGATATTTTAAATCATATTCCACTACATAAGTTTAAATAAACCTTACAATGTTGTAAATAAACCTTAAATATTTTCTATTAACTCTTAAGAAGTACAATTTTATTTTTTTATCCTCTATAATGATCCTTACAGAGTTAATAAAAAAGAATAATATCCTATTCCTTTTATATTTTCTTAGTTTAGTAGGTGATCAATATAAGAAATTATTGAAATAGATCTTAAAAAGATTCAAAATTAACCTTATATAATTTTTTCTTTTCTCTTTTTTAAACCAAGGTGAACCATAATATGTCTTTGTGAACTGTACAATATTTATGTCTCTTCCATTTTCATAGAATTCTAGCTAGAGAAGGACATTAAAATTTTTTAATATCTAACTGATAAAACTATAAATAAACATTAAGAGGTGTAAATTAATTAAATTAACCAAAACCTATATATTATAAAATAGTTATAACTCATCTAAAATCATTTTAGAGACCTCTCAAATACTAAAAATGAACTTAAACGATAATCCAAAAGATTATTATAACTAATCACATAATCATTCATTCTCAATATCCTCTAGAATTTTTCTTAAAAATTATATCTTTCATTATATCCTTTTAATTATAGATTTTAAATCTACATTTGATCTGGATACTACAAACTCGCTTAGACACTATCATAGTTAGAGTATTCATATTTCATAATAACATGACATTAAATCATTCCAAACTACCTCAAAATCATATTATTAAAATGAAACTGCTTTGAATTTATCTCTTCAAGAACCCCATTTGGAATTTATATTATTCAACTAGAAATATCAATCCACCTTTCTGAATTATGAATATGAAGAATCTCCCTTTACTCATTTATATATACTCAACACCTCATCATTCCATCATAATTTATTGGTCTCATTTATAGCATTAAATATTCACCATTCATTGACATTATTTCTCATTATACATTGAAAAGCAATACTTCATTAATCATTAACATTATTCAACATTCCCTTTGGTTATTCAATCACCCCCATTGGATTTGTTTTTAATACCACATCAATTTAAAATGTTAATTAACTTCTCACTCTTAAGGAAAAAATGAAAAGGATTATCTAGTAGAAGAAAATCGCTCAACTCTTCCATATTCTACTTTAGAAAAGGGGGAAAAATATCTTACATAACAATGAATCAAAAATCAAGCAACTCTAAGTCTATGTGATCAATTCTCAAGGAAAAAATAATATTTGATTAACTTTAACAATAATGTTGTCCTTAAATTTTCTATCATGTGACACCAATATTATATATCAATTTTGGAGGGAATTCAATATATTTTCAGGAAATTTTATGACTTATACTCATATTCACGATACATATAAAAAATAGTCAAGTGAAATAATATCACTCCCTCTATTTTTTTCGAAATATTTTCCATATTGAATGAATTTAAAATAATTAAAGAAAGTATGAAAAATTGATACTTTCATAAATAAATTTTATCAGTATTTATAATTTATAGAATCATGTATAATGATAAGTTTCTACCATATTTCTCATATTATCTCCCCCTCAAGGGGTATATTCCCACATATACTAATCATGGAAGTTAGAGCATTCCAAAATTATTATCACTTCTTTTTATAAAACAACACTACCACCCATCCATATATTAACCTAAATTTATCACTTTAAATTCCATGAATACATTCAAAAACAAAAAATATTTGTGTAAAAGGGTTGATTCTTTTGTTTCTACGTGAAAAAACATGTGTAAGAGTTTCCTCTTAACCAATATCATATTTTTATTCAAGATTCAACACTTGAAGTTCTCTTATTTCTTCCATTTTTCAAATTTTTATCATTAGTATTTATATAAATCCTGATTATCTTCCAATTTTCATTAATAAACATGTTCAGATAATTCTTCTTTGTAACAACCCAGTCTTTTATTAATGAAAATTACTCTGGATCTAATTAAATGTCTTATTATGTAATATGTTTATATAAAACATATGTAATTCCTTGGTTTTTAGTTTTTGAATTTTATAATACCACAAATAATTTTTCATGTTTCTAATATAGACATTGAATAGTGATCACATGATTAGTATAAATATAGGGTTTTAACAAATCAAATTTACAAAGACAAAGAAAGTGATGGCCTCATCCATTAGAATTGATCCATATGAATCCCATTTGTCAGAGCTCGTAAAAGAGGTAGCATCACTAGGATTTTCTCTTGACCAAGCCCAAGATGAGCTTCAACATGTTATGATTGAATATAACCACAAATGATAGAAGTAGAAGTTAATAGATATTACCACTCGAGCGATGTTATCAGTGCCACCCCAAGAGTTTTTCACCATCACACACCTTACCCTTATGTCTTATGTTGGTATTATAAGGGGTTATATAATAATACCCTAGCACAATTATTATGTGCATTATTTTTTTTATAAACAATATCCATTCATTTTATTATTGTTACTTTGTAAATGTTTTTTAGAGAAGAAATAGTATTTTTAGTTAAAATTTAAATTCAATTATGAAATATATTTTGATTAATTAATTTATTTTTGAATTAAATATTATTTTAATAAAATATTATTACTAAATTGCCTTTTATTAAATATAAATTATTTTATATTTATTATGAATACAATTTTAATTTTTATTATGGTTTGAAAACTGTTTTCTTCAAAACCCATGAATTGTCAATAAATGTCAATTTTTATATTAAAAGTGAAAATTCAAATATTTAGAAAATTATTTAGATAAAATTAATATTAATTTTGGAATCATGACATAAAATTATCCAGTGGTGAATTTTTCATAATTTTCTGATGCAGTCGAATTTTTGGGTAATAATTAAATACTGAATAAATATATAATGTGTTTTATGACATCGTAATGACCCAATAGTGATGTAATAAAATACTATAAATGGTATATTCGGAGAATATATATTCTATATTCAACATAATGTGATTTTCTATTTCTTTTATTAATTTTATGATGTCTTAGTGGACCCTCCAATACTTATAAAATATTTTAACTTTTTAAATTGATTTTCTAGAGAGTGTGACTCACCTCCACATAAGAAAGACTAATGTTTTAATAAGTTCAGCAATTGACATTATAAGATAATTTTTTCCACTTCACATTATAAAAAACCATGGGAAAAATACATTGCTTGGTTTGTGGTTTTGAATATTTAATTATATATTTTCTAAAACCCATGTTTGTTAAATATTAAAGAATCCCCTTTTATTTTCCTATATAAACCCACCCATGTTCACAATTATATTCACACAAAACCCTTTTATCAAGTTCCTACTCTTCCCTCCATTCTCTATAATCCTCTCAAGGCACCCTAAGCTCTAATGAATCCCCTCCTCAACCTCTTAAAGTCACACAAACTCATGTAAGGGATCCTCACTTTCCTTCCTTCCAAATTTATTTCCATGTTTCCTTATATTGTTATTCCATTTTATTTTTAATTAAAGATGTTGGGTTATGATTTTTCACCTCCCTTATACTTCCCTATTTATGTTTGAATGATGAGATACCCCTTTCCCTCTCATTAATGCCTCCCATGTACACCTGTTACAATGCTGAAATTCCGTGAGGGATTTCTCTCTCCTCATTTAAATTCAAGAAATTATTTTATATTATGCATCTAAATTACATTACATATATTGGGATATTATGTTACATTACCCCCTTATAGTCCAATTCATGTATAAATTATGATAGACCCCTTTCTCTCTCATCAACCCATTTTATGACTTTTATTTGACGTCATTATGCTGTCGAAGTTACACCAAAATTTCAATGCCAAAATCATCGTGGAAGTGAATACCATACCCATTTCTCTATCAATGGTATTCACCAATATTAACATGTACTTGTTGATTAAGGACTTACATTTATTTATTCCACAGATCATATTTGTGTAATAAAATATGATGTTTAATTAATCCATGTTTTATGATCTATGTGGAACACTTATGCATGAAATGAAATGTTTAAGAAGGGCTCACCCGAATAGTGCTCTAATGCATTGGGTAAAGAATAGTATCATGATAAGACATGTTCAATGAGGGTTTACTCACACTAAATCAATTTAAATGAGGTTTTTCTCATGATCCCTGTGAAATGAGCCTTGGCTCATGCTAATATCATGTTAAATGTTGTTGCCACATTTCTATGTTATGATTATCATGCTATATCATTCATTTTATGTTCATGTTTCTATTAGGCTACATTGATATTTCAATTGCCTAAAAAGTATTATATACTTCATGGTAATACTGGTTTACTCCCTTATTGGGCTTTATAGCTCACCCTTTTTTTATGTATGTTCTCAGGTTATCCCATGCAATGCTATGCACAAAGGAATTATGTGGTCATGTAAAAGAATTTTTCAATAAAGATGTTTTATTTTATGTATTAAGTTATGATGTAATGTTATTAATTTCTTAAGACACTAGACATATTGATCCTCATAGTTTTCTAAAGTGAACATTTATGTAATGACTCATGATTAAGTGTGTAATAAAGAGAAGGGTTGTTATAGTTGGTATCAAAGGATAAGTTTAGTTATTTTTTGGATTAGGAATAGAAAACCATTACGAAAGCCATACGGATAAGGCTAAGTATAAGAAAAACATCCCTAAATTTTTGTGAGTATAAAGAAAGTGGTTTATCAATAAAATACATCCCTATATGGATGTAGACAAGTAGAGGTCGATCTAGAATAGATGTATCTAGGGGTAAAACCCGAAAACAACGCTTTAAGCTAGACTCAAATTGGAACTGGTGCAAGACAATGGGCCTTGTTGCACTCTTGGTTCGACACTCTCTAGGGATATGCTTTTGTAAATTTATAATCTTATTATGAACCATTATTAAAGGTATAAAAAAATTCCCCTAAGAATATATTTTGGGAATTACATCATTCATAACATAGATTGAAACCTATAATTTCATAAGGTAAGGAAATAATTGTAATTTATAAGTTATCCATTTTTTTCATTGCATTACCCTTTATGTGTTAACCGAAAAGTTACTTTCATTCTATCTAATAGATGTTAATAGGAGGAATCATCCTAACAACTGATGTAAAGATCAATTTGATAATTGTTCTAATGAGATGCCCAATTCAACGGGAGTGGGAGTCACAAAAGTTTTCACGATACTCTCTCAGTTAATTCAGGATTTGAATAGAAACATGTGTTAAGAGTAACTTTCAACACCCCTAAGAAATAACAAGATGTAATTGAGAGGTTCATGAGATAGATGCCTCGTATATTCAATGGATTATCTGATCCCTCAATCACCAAAAAATGGATCAACTCCATTGAAAAGATCTTCTTCATCCATCAATGTTCCAAACCAGAGAAGGTTCTTCTAGATGCTTATCATATGGAGGGTGAAGCTGATCAATGGTAGACATTGATAAGAAAATAAAAATCCTGAGGAAGATATTGAGGCATTGGAATATAACAATTTCCAGAAAATATTTTTTCATAAATATTTTTTGTGCATCCTCCGACTTAAGATGAAAATGGACTTCCTTGACCATAAGAAAAAAGGTTACGAATTCATCAAAGTGTATGAGGAAAACTTCACAAGACTTGCACGATACACCTTCACCTTTTTCATTACCCCAAAATTGAAGGTTGACAGCTTCTTTGGTGGGATAAATCCTAGCCTACAGAAATCTCCAGTGATCCATGACATTGATTTCTATGAGAAAATTGTCTAATCTTCCCTCAATGTTAAAATAGCGATTAGAAAATCTCAGGGGTATCATGGGGATATGAAGTAGAAAGTCGACATTAATTATGGTGGTCCAATGGAGAAATGCAATGGTGATAAGAAATTACAACACCCCACTTGCCAATGGTGTGGAAAGAAAAAACTCGGGAATTTTCTGAAGGGGCTGAGGAAATGATTTAGGTGTGGAAGAGAAGGGAACCTAACCATTAATTGCTAAAAAGAAAAACCTGGTAATGATATAGAGGAGAGGAACGCTCCTTTTGACCCTCAATGCATTGTTCATTTCTTAAACTACAAATAATCGGAGAACTTTGCAATCTAGTGCTTTAAGCTAAGGGTTTTCAGCGGCAATCAACAACTTCCAAGGCAGTAAGGGTGAGGTTTTTCCCATCACTACCACTGAATAAAACCCTCATTAATGAAGTGATAAAATTTATGCTAGTTAATCATTCAATAATAGTGAATGCACATCTTGATTCTAGTTCTATGCATTATTTTAAATCCTGAAAATTTAGTAGAATAATCGCAATACCACCACAAATCATGGAAATAGAGATATCAGTGAGAATAAAAAATGGAGAAATTATTGCATCCCATTAATATAACTCCTCCCCTACCAAAATTTGTGTATTGAACATCCTGTAAAACCTCATCATACTCCCTCTAGTAGAATTTAACGCAATTATTGGCATGTATTGGTTTTCCCTAAATAAAGCCAACATAGATTACTGTGAGAGGAAAATCACTCTCTATATGGTGAATCGATCCCCTATTATGTATAAGTGAAAAGAGTAGAGTGAATCTTCTTTATCACCATTATCTCAAGCATGGATATTGTTGCCCTATTATCATCTGTATCTTTCATAGATGATTGAGTCTAAGTAAGTTACCATCCTTGAATACAAGCCTAATGTGAGGGAATTTTATGAAGTGTTTCCCAATGAATTTCGTAATCTTCCTCCTAAAATAGATATTGAAATCTCAATTGATCTTATACCTGGGGCATTGCCAAAATCCAAGACTCCATATAGAATGGGTATTGTGGATCTTGAGGAGCTAATGAAACAACTACCAATGAATCTAGATAAAGGGTTTATATACCCAAGTGCTTTACCATGGGGTATACTATTCCTCTTCATCAAGAAGAAATATGGGTCAATGCGCCTTTTCGTTGATTATCATGAGCTCAAAAAAAATCATGATAAAGAACAAGTATCCTCTGCCATGAATTGATCACTTGTTCGATCAGCTATGTGGAGCACAATACTTATCCAAGGTGGATCTGTGGATGGGATATTACCATGTAAGGGTGAAAAAAGGATGATATCCCCAAGACTACTTTTCGTACAAGGTATGGTAACTATGAATTCATAGTAATGTCTTCTGGAAAAACTAATTCTCTAGTAATCTTCATGAACAAGAAGAATAGAGTCTTTAGAGATTACCTTGAAAATTTTGTGGTTGTATTTATAGATGATATTCTAACATAATCAAACACTAAATAGGAGCATGAAGAGCATCTAAGCACTATACTAAAGACCTTACCGAAGGAGAATATCTACAAAAAGTACAAAAAGTTTACGTTATGGTTGAAGGAAGTTTCATTTTTGGGTCATATTATCACTAGCAATGGGATATCTATAAATCCCTCCAAGAAAAATGAAATTGAAGGATGGAAAAGGACAACATTTGTGATTGATATCCGTAGCACCATTGGATTAGATGGATATTATCGTCGATTTGTGAGAAATTTCTCATGATTTTCAAACCCTCTTACCCAACTAATTCAGAAGGGAGTCATGTTTTCTTGGAGTGATGAATGCAAAGTGAGCATCAATGAGTTGAAAATAAGTCTTATAAATACAGGCATGCTCACACTACCCACAAGTGGAGAACTTTTTGTAGTATTCATTGATGTTTAGAAGAAGTTCATGAGCTGTGTGTAGATGAAAAATAAAAAATTCATTACCTATGCTTCAAGGAAATTGAAATTTCATGAGAAAAACTATCCAACACATGATATAGAGTTGGTTGCAGTAATCTTTGCTTTAAAAATTTGGAAATATTACCTCTTTGGGGAGAATTATAAAATATATATGGATCACAAAAGCCTCCAGTATAAATTCACATATAATAATATGAATATTCACCAATGAAGATAGTTATAGTTGATCAGACACTATTATTTCTCAATTCACTACCATGCAGGGAAAACATATAATGTGGAAGATGCTCTAAGTAGAAAGGACCATGTGATTCTATCATTGATGATAACTGAAAAGGATCTAATCTTCTCAGGTTTGATGAAGATAGACATGGGAATCATAAAGAAGGGAAAATAATCCGTCCTTTCACAAATTATTCCTCAACCATATATTTTGGAAAGGTAAAAGGATGCTCACAAGGATGATGTGAGAATTTATAAGAAATTAGAAATTATCAGCAAAAGGAAATCCTTAGAGTTCAATGTTAATAAAGAAAAAATTGTGATATTTGGGACAAGACTATATGTTCCATCAAATTCGTAGTTAATGAATGAATTTTTTGATGATGCACATAGTTCAAATTTATCCATTCATCCAGGAAACACAAAGATGTATCAAGATATCTAAATGCATTGTTGGTGGGATAACATGAAGAAGGAGATCGTTGAGTATACATCAAAGTGACTAGTATGTTAGTAAGTGAAGGCTGAGAGGAATAAGTCTAAGGGGATGATGCAACCATTAGACATACCATTGTGGGAATGGGGGAAAATCACCATGGAATTTGTCCCCATAATTCTGAAGACATAAAGAGGAAAAAATGTTATCTAGGTTATTATGGATCATCTTACAAAGACTATACACATCATTGCAATTTTAGAGGTGTTCTCATTGGATCAATTGTCATGGATAAACATCATAGAAGTGTTAAGTCATCCTAGATTATCACTATTGATTGTTTCCAATCGAGATCCAAGATTCACCTCTATGTTCTGGAAGACTCTCCAACATGCTTTGAATATTGAGATGAAATTCAGTACAACTTTTCATTCTCAAACTGATGGCCAATATGATAAAACAATCCAAACGCATGAGGACTTGTTGAGATCATTATCAATGGACTTAAAAGGATGATAAGATCAACATCTTCCTCTGGTTGAGTTCTCTTACAATAACAGTTTCCATTCAAGCATCCAAATGACTCCTTATGAACACCTTTATGGGAAGAGGTGCAAAACACCGACATGTTGGGATGAATTTCAGGAACAAAAACTCATATGTCCAATAATGGTCGAAGAAATTATGGATAAGGTTAAGACCATCCAACAACACCTTAAAGATGATTAGAGTCAACAAAATAGGTATGCTGACAATCATCTACGAGACCTAGATTTTGATGATGGAGAAATGGTACTCTTTTGCATATCACCGTGAAAGAGTGTTATGAGATTTGGGAAAAAGGTAAATTTTAGTCCGAGGTACATCGACCCTTTTGAGATCCTTGATCACATTAGAGAAATAGCCTATCGACTAGAACTCCCACCAAACCTATCTCAAGTACATGATGTGTTCTATGAATCACTCTTGAGGAAGTACATAACTGAACCATCACATGTACTAAATCTAGAGGTGGTACCATTGGAGAATGACCTCTCCTATAAAGAGATTCCAGTGAAGATCTTAGATCAAAGGGAAAAAGTTCTATGAAATAAGATAGTTCCCCTCATCAAGGTGTTGTAGAAAAACCAAAAGTTTGAAGAAGAAATATGGGAATCAGAGGAAGTGACAATGCAGAGTTACCGTCATCTATTTTAGTGTGGGAAAAAAGGATATTTCAAGTGTGAAATTTCATAAGTGGGGAAGATTGTAATGAGACAAACTTTTATTAATGATAATTTTTCTTGAACTAATTAAATGTCTTATTATGTAAAATGGTTATATAAAACATATGCACTTCCTTGTTTTTATGTTTTTGTATTTTAAAATACCTTTAAGAATTGAAATCATCGATAATATAGTCATTGAACATTGATCACATGATTAGTATAAATATATGGCTTTCACAAATACAATTTACTCAGATAGAGGAAGTGATTGACTCATTCAGTAGAATTTATCCATACGAAGCCCATTTTTCGGAGATCGGAAAGGAGGTAGCATCACGGGCCTTCGCCCTTGACAAATCCCGATCCTAGCTTCAACACGTTAAGATTGAATGGAACCACATACGGGAGATGTGGAAGTCAATAGAGATTAACACCCATGCAATGTTATCCGAGCCACCCAAAAAGATTGTCACCATCGCACACCTTACCCTTAGGCCTTATGTGGGTGTTATATGTGGTTATGTAATAAGTAACTAACACTATTATTATGAGCATTATTTTTTTATAAAGAATATATATTCATTTTATTATTTTTACATTGTAAATGGTTTTTAAAGTACAAATATTAATTTTACTTAATATTTAAATTTAATTAAGAAATCTATTTTAATGAATTAATGGATTTTTCAATTAAATAATATTTTAATAAAATATTATTAATAAATTACTTTTTATTAAATATAAATGATCGTATAATTTTTATGAATAAAATTATATTTTTAATAAGGATTGAATTTTTTTTCTCAAAACCCATGATTTGTCAATAAATATCGGTTATTATTTTAAAAGTGAAAATTCACATATTTATAAAATTATTTAGATAAAATGAATATTATTTTTGGAATTATGACATTTAAATTATTCAATTACGAATTTTTACTAATTTCCTAAGAGTCGAATTTCTGGGTAAACATTAAATACCAAATAAATAAATAATGTGTTTTATGGCATCATAATGACCCAATAGTGATGTAATACAATACTATAAAAGGAATATTCTAACAATATATATTTTAGCATTAAATTAATTTGATTTTGGATTTGTTTTATTAATTTTATGGTGCCTTAGTGGACCCCCCAAGAGTTATACAATACTTTTTATTTTTAAAACTATTTCCTTCAGAGTGTGACTCACCTCCACATAAGAAAGCCTAATATTTTAATATATTTGGCCTTTGTAATTATAAAATAATGTTTTCCAATCCAATTTGGAAAAAACCATTGGTTGGTTTGTAATATTGAATATTTATTTATACAGATTTCAAAACCTAATTTTGTGAAATTTTAAAAAATCCCTTATCTTTTCCTTTATAAAACCACCCAAGTAACCACTTATCTCCACTCAAAAAAATTGGAGGACGTTCTTTATATTCTCTTTATCTATATAATCCTCCCAAGGCACCCTAAGATCTCAATATTCCCTTTCTCAAGCTCTTGAAGTCACACACACTCAAGTAAGGGATCCTTACTTCCTTCCTTATTTATGTCCAAGATTCATTATCTTATTATGCCTTTTTATATTCAATTAGAAATGTTGGGATATGATCTTTTACCTTCCATATACTACCCTACTTATATTTAAATGATTATAGACCCATTTCTCTCTCATTTATTCCTTCCATTTACACTCGTTACCATGCCGAAATTCTGTAAGATATTTCTCCCTCCTCATTAACATTCAAGTAATTATTTTCTATTATGCAT
This sequence comes from Viscum album, assembly GCA_963277665.1. NCBI lineage: Eukaryota > Viridiplantae > Streptophyta > Magnoliopsida > Santalales > Viscaceae > Viscum > Viscum album. Next base: position 230,486,484 of record OY728146.1, read on the forward strand.
CTAAATTATGTTACATAAGCTGGGATATTATGTTTCATGACCCCATTACTGTTTATTTCATTTATAAATGATTAGAGACACCTTTATCTCTCATCAAGCCATTTTATGATTTCCATTTGATGTCGTTATTCTGCCAAAGTTATACCAAAATCTCCATGCCAAAATCATCATGTAAGTGAATACCATACCCATTTATCTATCAAGGGTATTCACATTTATGAACATTTACTTTTTGATTGAGGAATTAAATTTATGTATTCCAAATCCCTTATTTTTGGAATAAATTATGATATTTAATGAATCCATGTTTTATGATCTATGTGGCACACTTATGCATGATATAAAATGATTAAGAAGGGTGCACCCTGATAGCGCTCAAATGAATTCGGTAAAGAGTAGTATCATGCTACTCCATGTGAAACTAGGGTTTAACCATGATAATTAAAGTGAAATGAGGGTTTACTCATTATAATTAAAGTGAAATGAGGGTTTACTCATGATAATTCTAGTGTAATGAGGGTTTAATCATGCTCCATGTGCAATGAGCATTGGCTCATGCTAATATCATATTAAATGATGGTTTTGCGTTTCCATATAATGATAATATTTATATATCATTCCCATATATTCATATTTCTATTATGCTTCATTGATATTCTTATTTCCTAACATGTATTGTATTTTTCATGTTAATCCTTGTTTACTCCCTTATTAGGGTTTATAGCTCACCCTTTTCTTATGTATGTCCTCTGGTTACCAGATGCAATGATAAGTACGAAGGAATGTACTGGTCATGTAAAATATGTTTTCAATAAATATGTTGTATTTATTGTCTTATTTTGTCATTCAATGTTCTTAATTTCCCAAAACACTAGACCTCTCGATCCTTATAGCTATCTTAAGTGCATGTTTATGTAATAAATCATGTATAAGTTTGTAATAAAGAGAAGGGTTTATATATTATTATTATAAGTAATTAAAAAATATTCTTTTCCAATTTATTATTTATTCTTATTTAAAATTTCAACATAAGTTAGCTATGTTATTTAATAATTTTATGAGTTATATACAATTAAGTCACACATACATATAATATCTCATGATCACTTTGGTTATCAATTTCTGACAATCAATCTTCTATTTGAAAACTCTCTTGAATTTATTTACATTAAGAACATTATTATGATTTCTCCTCCCTCTATCTTTGAAAATAAATTCATTAACTAGTGTTATTAGGTGTCCTATTTAATTTAGGATTTTTCTTTACTCCCATACCTTGAAAAGTTTATCCTAAAAGTTATATCATGAATTATTTATAATAATGAAATTATGTGTCACATATTACCTTGATTTCTAAAGGTTTATGATTTTTGTTTTGAGTTAACGTACTTTAAAATTTTTTAGATAAAAACATCTATCCCCAAAGATTATTCCTTCTACTAAAATTATTTTTTATTTTCTTTCTATAATTGGACCCCTTTATGAATGTCAATTCTATAGTAGGGACTTTTTATAATAATAGTTGAATTATTTATGCCTAAATGTTTCAAAAATATTAATATACTATAATTTCATTTTTATTATTATTTTTATTGATATTTTGGTGATCAATTTGTTGGTACCAAGGACTATTCCCTAATATTTTTTATAATCTTTGGCAAAAACCATTTATTAGGTTATCCCAATTCATCCTTAATACATGAATAATATTTCAAGGTTTTTTCATGCCATCATCTTCTAATTTGGGTAATACAATCTCTACTGCAACATTGGAAAATATTTCACATCACTAAAAAATTAGAAAAAAACCTTTACCTTTTTCTTTAGACTAGTTTTCATGGTAATTTTGGATTATTCAGCTTAAACATCCATAACATTCCTATAATATTATTTCACTATCTTCTAGTTATTTTCAAATTTATTAAACATTGATTTGGTATCATTTAGTTATTATTATTTTATAGAATTTTTTTCATTAATATATATTTGGGTATTATCATATTCCTCAACTTTTATATTATGTGTCTTGATCTTCATGATAAATAATTTTTTATTGTAATCTATATTATCTTTACCATTATCAATTATTTTGATTATTTTCTTTATATTAGTGTATTTATCAAAAAAATATTTTTATTTAAAACTTCAAAAAATACTAATTGTATCTCTCTTATTTTTATTCATCAGTACCTAAAGTGAATTCAAGCCTCTTAACCAAAGTTTTGAAAGTTTAATAATTTTGATTAGTTCCCTCATTTCTATATCGCTCTATGCTAAATACACTCATTCATCATCCATGCTCATCATATTTTTTCTAAACATTCTTGAAGGCATATTCCTATTCTTTTTAATTCTATAATTTCTAGTTTATATAGATCATATTTTAGAGAAGTATTCTTATTTATTATCACTTTCAGTTTCATCATATATTTTCTTTGGTTAGTTAATTGAAAAGTGAGAAATCAAATCACAAAAAAAAAATATTTTAAGAGAAAATATTACATTTTATTTGAATCTTCTTCATCTTGTGTTTTTAGATATAAGAGACAATTCTTTCATATAATATTCAACCATTTAATCATTAAATTATAATTTTATAACATATTTATCCATATTTTATTTGATATTAACTTTCCTTATGTCTTTGAATTCCATTTACTCATTTTCATTCTTTCAGAACATAGAATATTTCCTTATCTCATCATTGAGATGTGTACTATGAAACTCATATAGAAACATGTATCACACTTCTTCTAGGTATTCTAAATTTGGTCCAAAAAATGTCTGTAAAATTCATTATAAAGTCCTGGAAGATTGTGGAATATTACAAAGTATGAAAAATTCCTTTGATATTAATTACTACCTAATTTTCCAAAGAAAACAATTCATCTTTTATCACATTATAATTCATTCACATATCTTAAAACATAACTCTCTATATATAGATTTTTAATTTCTTGATTTTCATATTCCATTTATATATATTCTTAGGATTATCCTATATCACATTTCATATATTGAGTCTCATAACGTTGTTGTACACTTTATCAAACAAAGATGTTAGAATAATATTTATTTTTTTACAAAATACTTAAGGATTTATCCTCATAGTATGTATCATGGGATAATCTATTCTTAGTGGGGTAAAACACACTGTTATTAAATCAATATCTTTTAGGGCCTATGATATGGGATAAATGGAAACTTATTCTAACATCTATGAAAATTCAAACCATCATATATATGCACCTCTATTATTAAATGAATTCAGGTTTTTTTATCTCCGACTTCAGTAGAGGTTGGATCTTTTAATTGGAATGTGGTTATACAGAACCCCAATAAAGGTTGATAGTTTAATTATATCCATGATAGAGCGATGGGATAAATCGTTGATAAATTTTATTATGATTTATTTCTAAAATATAAAGTTTTGGTTGATTAAGAAATCTCTCCTCTCATTCTTTATTATGTATCTCTTTCCCATATAAATCCAAATAAAGAAACATAAAGTGTTTGAGTATTTTTACAAGTTTTTCCCCACCATGGATTCCTAGTCATTTCTTGGTTTGACTGTTATATTTGGACATATATATCCAATAGTGAATATTAGTGATTATAATCACAAGATTTCTATAAAAAGTCATGATCATAGGTGAGTACATAGGAGGGATATCTCCTAATATTCTCTGAACACCTACCAATTAGTTATTTACCATATTTTCCACTATGGCGAGATATATACTAAAAATAACTAGTATTATCCCTCTAGTGTATTTATAATTGACCATAAAAACTACTCAAAGGGTTTGTCACAAACATATAAATAGTTCATTGAATACTATTGTTTCCTGATGTGAAATAAAGTATACCTTATTATCCTTTAGGCCATTATATCATGACCGTTCTTATCATTCATTGGTATTGGTTACTCAAATATCATTTTGATCTATAATTATAATGATTATTCAATATCAAAGAGAATCAAAAAATGATCATCAACAATAAGAGATATTTTGACACTTCGTAGTTTTCTTATTTGATATGATGATATCATAACACTCCTCTCCCTTCTTCAATTCTTCAATACTCTCATTCACACTCTTTGATGTAGTAGACAACCTCCATTTACACCCAAATTATCTACTATTTTCCAAATTTATTATCAAGTTCTCTCAATTAATTCTCATTTTTTAATTTTTTTTCATTCTTTTCTCTTATATATCCTTAAAAAATCATGACTATTATTTCCATTGTTAAAATTTAGAAACTTTTTTATTCCCAAAAATAGGTGATATCCCTATTCAAATTGATTACAATTTCTATTTTGATTTCTTTTTTAAAAATCCTAATAAAACATATCTATTTAATTAACTAAAAAGAATTGAATATTTTATTCTTTAAAAACTCTATAATATTTATTATATAACAAATATATTCTATTATAGATTACATATATACATGAAAAGAGTCCTGTGGAATTTCCCCTTCTATATATTCATTCTATATCTTGAATAATATTTTCCTTTATTTCGTTTTTATTTTTAAATTGTCTAATATTATATCACTATATCATTTTATTTTATTTCATCCCTAAGATTATTTAATAATATAATTCCTTTTAAATTTATATCAAAGTAAATGAACATTATTTTCTATATGATAAACCTTATAGAGTTCCTAGATAATCCTTTACATTTTCTATAATTTTGATATTCTTCTATTTTATAAGGTTAAATAATAATTACTAAGCTATAAATAAATGATAACAAGTTTCCATTTAACCATACTAACTAAAAGGTTAAATTTACAATCCTATTGAAAAAACCATATGAATTCTAGAAACATGATTAAAAGTTTACATGTTTTCCATTTTCTTAGTTCTATACATGATCAAAATTATAATGTCTCAAAATAAACATTATTATGATTTATAATAAACCCCATAATTTTTTTAAAATTTCCATTTTTCTTCTCCTGGGTGAACCATATAAAGTATTTATTAACTACACTAGGTTTAGGAATTTTTTATTTTCCCAGATATCCAGATATAGAATTATGAAGTTTTTAGGATTAACCTGATTTATCTAAAATTGATCCTTATGATGTTCATAGACATTAAAATTAACAAAAACTAAAATATTCTATAATTGATCCAAAAATTCTCAATACATTTCCTAATCATCCCAATCAATTCACATGAACATAAACTAGTATCTAACCTAAACTTATAAATGATCATCATTTCCCTAAATATTAATATCCTTTGGATGATTTCACAGTAATTTAACATGGATTTTTCTGTATTTAATTTTACATCATCAATCTCCCATTTAACAATCCATTTAAAAATGTAAGGCCCTGATACGAAAATCCTGGAGATAGTGCATTATTCTATCAAATTGGAATGATCACATGAAATAAAATCATGAAGGACCGATCAACTTAGTAGCCATGGAAAACTAGATATAGACACAAGATTTATATTACATCATGAAATGAAAGATAACATAATATCTCCTTTCAAAATAGTTATATCCCTTTTTTGAACCCTACAGGTCAATCATAATATATATATTCACATCCTGGTGAAAAATGAAACATAATAAAGGGGTGATATCAAATGAACATTAAGGATAAACAATATATCCTAAGCTATCATAAATAATCATAAAATTTTAAGAATGATATAAAACTAAAACACAAGCCTTTTAAATAAAATATTGAGCATAATATGGAAAGAATTAATCAAATAATTCCTTTTAAACTTCAACATGGATAATCTATTATTAAAATAAATTCATTTATTATCATTAACTAATCTCATAATGAGGGAAATCATAATTATGGAAATCATAACCAAATCAGGATGGCCTCTTTCCAAGACCATACGTAAGTGGTAAGACGTTAGTCAAAACCGAAACTGGTTTGTCTCATGAATAATATTGATGCCTCAAGGGGATTTCATTAACTAGTACCAAACCTGTAGAGACATTATTAAGGAGTCCCCAACCCATAATATACTAATTCTAATGCATTCCATATTTGAAAATGGAAAAAACATAAACAATTTAAACATTCATATTAAAACTAGGATATGAAATGTTAATATATTAACCATGAACCATGAATGGTACCAAAATAGAACATCCATATTCAAACATATCATAAACCATTAAATAAAATATTTATGGTTTAATCATAACAAATCAACTTCAATTAATTATAAAATCCAACATATAATATTGACATAGAAGAAAATAATATATTAAAATCATTAAAACTCTTTGAGAAAAATATCCCCCTTTTACATTGAAATCAATAAAAAGTTGTGAAACTATAAAATAAAACATTTATATTAAAAACAACCGAGTAATATTTTAAGGGAATATTCAAAAAGATAAGGCTTCATGATGGAGGAAATAGCCACTCATGCCATATAAAGTAAAAATCATTCTCTCTTAAATTTATCAAAAAGGTCAAAAAGTGACTCATTTGGTAAATGATGGAAAGATTCCTTTCAAATCATTTAATAAAAATAAAATATTGGATAAAAATGAATTTAAAAAAATTTCTATTATATTTTTCAATACTTTTTTAAGAAACATAAACATGGATGATAAATGTTTCCCAGTAGGTACTTATAAAAAACCAAGGATAATAATGAGATTGAGAAATTAACCCTTACCTTGTACTTTACTTTACTAGAGGGTGACTTAACAACTATTATAATGGTTAAATAAAATTATTAAATTACACCAAGACCGTCCCTATATTTATGATATAATATGTGATCCTATTATATTATTTTTTTAATAATACTTTAGTATTACCATTGTTTGGGTGTTGAATTCTTTGTTTTTATATGAATGTTTTGTTTTATGGGTCATGTTTCTTAAGAATATGATATATTTAATTCATATAGAGAATGATATTAATTTCATAGATATTATATTGCCTCATATTAGATATTTTATAATCATTGTTGAATGGTTAATGTGGAGAATGAATCTCATTGTGCCATGGAGACGGTAGGTCGTACGTACACACGAGCTATATTATCATTCTCTTGATGGATAAATGGTATGGAATAAGATGGTATATCAATTATACATAAAAATTATCTTGTATTTCTAATTATTTATATCCATTATATTAATCATTATACCCATCTAAGTAGAGAAATGATGAATAAGAAACTACACCATGGCATGGAGATGGTAAGTCGTGCATACACAGGAATTGTGATATTGTTATTAATAGGTTGGATAAAAGTAGGAATATGGTTGTATCATAAAAATAATAACATATTATTATATATATAATACTAGATTTATTAATTTGGTATGAAAAAAACATTGTAATAGGAATTAGAATAATAAAATAACTTTGAAAGAGTTGATAAAACAATTACCACTTCTTCAGGTATCTCCTTTTGATTTTAACAAAAGGACTCCCTAGAATAGATGTATAAAACAATTATGGCCAATAAGATGAATTGAGGGTTGTTTTGAGGATAAATGGGTTAATTTTGTCCAACCCAAATGTATTTGTAGGTGTGAAAAAATAGATATTGAGAGGTTCCCTTAATAAGGTAGGGGAGGGGCACTTTTGGAAACTCCAAAATAATTAATTTAATATAAATTGATTTTATAATTAAAATAAATCCAAAGTGAGTTATTTATAGGTTATTTTGAGGATGTTTCTAAATCCTCTCCACCAATGATTTGTAGATAATTTTAGATGAAAAAATTAACATTATATTTTTCATTTAACCCTTAACTAAACAGATTAACTCTTACCATGTCTACTTGACTTTTTGTACTATTGGGTAATATATTTACTATAAAATGACCAAAGAACCCCAATTGGAAAATTTATGACATATTATACACTATCCATATAATTTTTAAAACTAATATATTTTTATGACTTTTATATCATTTAATAAAATGGTATTTATTTTAAAATTTTGTTTATGTCAATTTTGACAATATTTTAAACATGATTTTGTTAAAGTTATAAAAAATTGATTCCTTAAAAGAAACTACATTACATATTTCATAACATTTCAATTACTTCCAAAACAATTCTTGTATGGAATCAAATATTTCAAATTATATTTATTTTAATATTATTAATATCATATAATTGGTTCTTACTTTAATAATTCAATTTCTACATTATCATTATGTTACCATTTTACTTAATTATTTGCATCATAAAGTTATAAATAAATTACCATTACGTAGATAAACATTTTATATTTATAGAAACTATTTATATTCTATAATATCACATATATAAACTCATATTAAAAATAATATAGATATTGAAATTTGAATATGACTCGTGATGCAAGCAGGTGGTGACACAGGATTGGGGACATAGGTAGTATGATGCAGGCATGACGCAACACTGGGCCTTTGGGCTAGTTTGTGGGCTTTTGGGCTATGTTATGGTCTTCATTCCCATTGGTCCTTTGATCCATGTAATGAATAAATAAGACTTGATTGTTAGGTTATCCCTTAAGGGGGATATGACCTTCCTTTCTGGCCTATGTGTGTGGTGTGTGTGTGTGTGTGTTTAATGTAATTGTACCCCCAAACACCTTATATATATATATATATTTAATGTCTTAACCAAACAAAAGTGTATTAAAAGGGAACATATCTGAGAACTATGGTTGATTTTGGTCAACACAGACTTATCCAATGAAATTAGGACAAGTGTTATTGTAATTTTATATTATTATAATATCATTTTTACCGTTAATTACTCTATTTACCTTTAACCATGGTAAATAAAATTCAACTCACAAAAGTTGTAAAATAATTTTTTAATGTTAATCCTGCAAATTTTCTTAGAAGGCGCATAAAAGAGACACTCAAAATTTTAATAAATTTTAATATCTAAATATTTTATAAAAATGATTACAATGACCCAAATTGGAATAATATATGTAATATGAATATATTATTAATTTAAAATAAATTTAACATAAAATAATTATTTAAATGAAAAATTTGTTTTTAAATAACAATAAAGTACTTTTCACTATTCATCAAAATTGAAACTTTTTAGAAAATTACCAAAATTTCACCCTAATAAAATTGTCATTTTCTGAATTAAAAAAATGAAGTTTAATTTAAAATATAAATTTTATAATTTGTTTAATACTATTTATAAATAATTTTTAAATGGCTAGTTTGATAGACTATGGTGCGCTTGAACTCGGTATTGTGTGTAACACAACCTATTGAATTATTTAAAAAGAAGTGTACCATGTAAGCTTGTGGTGTAATGTTATTCACTCCCTAAAATAATTTATTCCAAGAAATTTCTAGAATATCACTTCATAATAAGATTTGGGTGGTTCTTCATTATAAGTTCTTCAGGTTCCCACATCACCTCTTCCATTTTGTGGCTTCTCTAAAGAACCATTACCAATAGAGTCATCTAAATCCTCAACACTTGTGCTCTAGTATCAATAATATTGATAGGATATTCACAATATGATAGATCGGGTTCCATTTTAAAATAATTTAAGTGAGTACATGCATTTGTCCTGGCATGTATTTCCTTACCAATGATATGTGGAACACATCATGAACTTTTCAGAAATTTGGCGGGATTATGAGACCATAAGCTACAACTCCAATTTGTTCTATAATTTCAAAATTTCTGATGTACCTGGGACTTATTTTACCCATCTTACCAAATATTACTACATCCTTCCATGGAGATACCTTCAAGAAGACATGATATCCTACATGAAATTCCAAATTATTCCTTCGGATAACAGAATAGCACTTTTTCTTATATTGAGCTTCTTTGATATGTGTTTGAATATTCTTCACCTATTATATTGTTTCCTTGACAAGTTCTTGTCCGATGAGTTTTCTTTCACCAACATAATCCCAACAAGTAGGTGTATGACATCTCTTTCCACATAACGCTTCATATGGTGCCATCTAAATATTTGAATAGAAGATATTGTTATAGAAAAATTCTACCAAAGATAAATAATGATCCCACATACCTTGAAAGTCATGTGAGATAGATCTCAACATGTATTCTAAAGTTTGAGTAGTACTTTCTTGTTTTCCATCAGTTTGAGGGTGGTAGGCAGGGCTCAAACAAAGATCAGTATTTTGGGCCTTCTAAATACATTTTTAGAATTTTGATGTAAAATGAGGATCATCATCGAAAAGAATCGATAGTGGTACACCATTATGTTTTAAAACATCATTAATATATAGTCTTTCTAAATGTTAAACTGGTAAATCATCTCTTATATAAATAAAATGTAATGATTGTAAAGATGATCAATAGTTACCCATGTCGCATCATTTAATTTGGGAGTCTTTGGTAGCCCCATGAAAAACCCATCGTAATATCATTCCATTTACACATATTTATAGGAAAAGGTTGCATGACTCCTCTAGGATATTGTCTTCTATGCTTAACCTATTGAAAAACCAAGCATCTTCATGTATAATAAATGATCTCCCTCTTCATGTTGTCCCACAAAATATGTTCCTTCAAATATATATACATCTTAGTGCTACCATGGTGTATAGATAAATTTTTGCTATAATCATTATATGATAATTCCATTTTTTTAGATCAGGTATACTAGGGACACAAATACTCTTCCCAAATTTCAATACACCATATTTATATAAGAACTCAATCAATCTACCATCATTCACAGAGTTAATTTTGTTTTGATGATACTCGTCATCAGAATGATTTTTTTACCTTTTTTAGTAAATATGGTTTGGAAACTACTTGAAAAATTAGTGATATTTCACCTTCCATGGTAATTCGCATATCCATTTTTACTATATCAATGAACATATGATCCCTTTGAACTCTCAATTTGTTCATAACATCATGGTACTTCCTACGCAAAGCATCTACCACCTTATTTACCTTCCCTAGGTGGTATTGTATTGTGCAATAATAATCTTCAAGTATCTCAATCCATCTACTTTGTCTCATGTTGTGTTCTTTCTATGAGAAAATATATTTCAAAATCTTATGATCAGTATATATCCCACATATTTCCCCATTGAGATAGTGTCTCTATATATTTAGTAAAAATATTACTACTACTAACTCAAGATCATGAGTCAGAAAGTTTTTTCATGTGTTTATAATCGCCTTGATATATATTCAGTAACCCTATCATTCTATATAAGGACACAACCATGTCATTTTCTTGATGCATTACTATAAATCACAAATCCATCAATCCTAGATTGTAAATTTAATATTGGATAATTGACTAATATTCTCACCAATTCATCAAAACATTCTTCACACTCTTTTTTTCAAAAAAAAACCCCTTTACGTTTGATCATGGTTAAAGGGTTAGCTAAACAGGAAAAATTCTGGAAAAAATGCTGATGGTAACATGATAAACCAATAAAACTCTATAACAAGTTGTGATCGTCGATGATTCACATTCTTGGATTACCTTTGTATTTGTAAGATCAATATAGGTTATATCCTTGGAGACATTATGGCCAAGAAAAGAAATTTCTTGAAGCCAAAATTCACACTTCTTAAATTTACCATGTAATTTTCCCTTCTAAGAGCCTCAAGAATTATTTGTAACTAATTCTCATCAACCTATTATATTTTAGAATATATTATAATATCATCAATGAATAAAAAAACTTCAAGATATTCATTTAAAATTATGTTCATGAGATCCATAAAAATTGAGGGTGCATTATTAAACCCAAATGGAATTACTATAAATTCAAAATGACCATACCTCATCCAAAAATCTATCATAATAATGACTTCTTTATTCACTCGTAATTTATGATATTAAAAATAGAGGATGATATTTTAAAATAATTGAGCTCCTTGATGTTGATCAAATAAATCATCAATACGAGCTAGAGGATACTTTTTCTCTATTATAATTGCATTGATTTCTTTATAATCAATAAAAATCCTCATGGATCCATCATTTTTTTGACAAAGAGAATAGGGGCTCCCCTAGAGAAACACTAGGGGGATAATTCCCTTTGTACTCAACTCTTAAATATGTTTCTTCAACTAAAATAATTTCATTATAGCCATTATATAGGGATTCTTTAATAGTGGTATTACATTAGGGATTGTATCAATAGAAAACTCAACTTCACAATTTGGGGGTGTCTAGGTAAATCATAGGGAAAAAAATCAATTCATTCCTTTAGAATACTTACATCATCAATTTTAAGATTTTATTCTTCATCCCTATGTATTTTTTTATATTCCTCCCCAAGAATATAATTCAATAAAGATACTTTTGTGGGATTTTAATGAGAATAAGGTGATGAAGTTTTTTATTTAAGGATAAGGGATTCTCCTTCTTCCTCACAGATCGTAACTTCCTTATTTTTTCAATAATTTTTGAATCATATTTTGAAATCCAGTCCATACCATGGATTATATCAAAATCAACCCTAGGTATGATAATAAAATCAGAAATTAGAGCATGTTTATATTACATAATAGGATCTTCTCAAAACATCCTTGTTGTGATAAGGTTTCCACTATGAGATTTGATAGACAACTCTCCTATCATGGTGAATTGGTAATATCTAGTTTTTAAAGAAAATTGGGAAGATTTAAATTAATGTGATGATCCATAATCAAATAATGCTTTATCTAAATTTGAGGAGATAAATAAATTACCTTCCACTACATCATTAGGAACTTAAACCTTAGTAGATGTGATTGCATAAGCCAGGAATTTCTCCCTTAGCCTTTTCTAGGGAAAATTTTCTTTAACGCTTAGAAAAATTATTTGCATAATGTCTGGTTTATTTACAATTGATGCATTGAACATTGATAGATTATTTCTTCTCCTTGAAATCATGAGATTGGTAGACTTTTTCTTGACACTTGTAAGAAACTTTCATTAAACTTAGGTATGTACTAAGTAGTTTATTTTCACAATTACTGTAGGGTGGAATGTCAGCTTTTCCATTCTTCCCTTAATTCCTTTTCCAGTATGTTTAGTGGCCCTCTTCTTCTCTTGCTGTCCTTTAAAGTCATAAGATATAAGAACCCAATTTTTCACTCAGGTATTTATCCTTTAATTTTCAGTCTAAATCTTTACTATGGACCTAATATAGATGCCTAATGAGTTAAAAGAGGTTCTAAGGGTGTCTGGGACTTCTTTGAAGCTTAGAACACCTCTTTTTAGGAAAACATTCCATATCGCATGGTTTGCGCACGGTTTTCCTAAACCATGCAGTTTTTGTAATTTTGGAAAGTGGAATCTCACATAGTTTGCGCATAGACATGCGGACTAACCAGGAAAAACCCCCTTTTTCTAGGACAAATCTAATGGTTTTCACATGGTTTGTGCATGGCCATGTGGCCTAACCATGCGAACCAACCTTTTTCCTAGATTTGGGCTGAACCATCTCGCATGGTTTGCGCACGGTTTGAAAAACCATTCGGACAAACTGTGTACAGGTTAAAAACATGGGTAAAATGTCTAAAATTAACTTAATAGCCTATTAATCCTCCCCCTTCCTCCCTAATATGAGATTGTATGGGATTGACCTATTTCTCTCTCAATTTTGGTGTCTTTGAAGATCAATGCTTGGAATCAAGAGATCGTCTTTGGCCGACATCTGATTGAGCTTTCATTCATCACGATGGATGCACAACAGTAAGTACTCGTGTCTTATTTATTCATTCTTCTTCTCTTTAACTCTCTACCTAGTTATCACCATGTGCGTGTTTTTTTACCTTTTCTTAAATCTACTCCGATCCGAGGAAAATCATGATCTGATACCAGAGGAGGAGGCTCATACAACCCTAAGGTGGGTGTTCAATAACACAACACTAAAGTTTGTTGATATTGGGATATTCATGTGGGGTCCACCGGTTTTTTTGGAAATTGTTTCTTAAATTAACATGTCATGATTATACTATTTAGAATCATATGGTTATGCTCATTCCAAACATGTGATTAGTTGTTAGCAGTTATAGCCTCAATTAAATCCGCCTCATGTTGAAGGTTATGCCATTATTGGGTTTTAGTGCTTCGGAACGTTTGAGCCACCGTTCCTGTGTTCATTTTCTTGAACTTTCTAAAGGTGTTACTCCTTATAATAAATGGATTATTGTTAATTATAATTAAACAATGAAATATACCATGTATGCTCACCACTTTACCCGCATAAGGTAAGTTCTTACAAATGTTCATAAAATGTGAAATATTAAATGTGAAATGACAAGTATACTAAGTATATAACGTGTCCTTATCAATGGATATTGAATAAAGGTTACATGTATATAGAACCCCTTTCTCTGTTGATGGAATGTAGTGGAGTTAATCTCAATAATTTAATAAGCGTTAATGAATAATTAAGACTTGATTAAATGGTTGCAATGCTACTTTCCCTATCCACACTAATGGAAGACAAGGCTTGGACCAATGGCTTCAACTATACATGATCTATCCACACTAATGGAAGGCAATAATTGAACCAAATTAATTATAACATGAATTATTTATCAAATAAGAATGGACTAATTCGTTCTGACCTTGGATTCTGAGAAGAGAATACCTTGGGTCTCAGGAACCACAATCTGTTTCAAGGATATGGTTTGCTTAGTTTGATACCCACCTATATTGTCTATTCCTTGGATGCCTAGTATACTAACATTGGGTCCCATATTATTTCAGGATACCTCAGATACACTCCTTGGATCCAACATTGAAAAGTAGGTGCCTTGGATTCACTCCTTGGACCTAGTCCTTGTTTAGACTTTCTCTACCTTGGATGAACTCCTTAGACTCAGTAGGCGCCTTATTGTGGATTGCCTTGGAATACGCTCCTTGGATTACACTCTTACCCATTATCTACACTCAGATACTACTGAGTTAGTTTTCTGTGAGTCTACATTACCTTCGTTTTTACCCTAGAACTCCCTCACTATATATCATTCACTAGTTACCTTGTTACATCTTGGGACCTTCACTACTTATACCATCACAAGTTGATGTCAGTGTTGGATATGCATAAAGTGACCTATTAACATTAAATGGTAATTGATTAATTAATGAACTGGTTACTTGTTCAGGCACCATCCGAGGGCTAAATCAGGTACTTGGTTATTTAGTTATTTTGTACTTCTTGTTGTACATTATATATATATATATGTATATATATATATATATTCATTCTTTCACACTGTTTTATTCTATTACAAGGGCCAAATGTTATAGACAACGTTGGTAGTGGCCCACTGAGACTTATCTCACACCCTATCTAGGCGTTGTTTGGTACCCAGAGTAGATTTAATGGTTGTAGTTATTGACAAAGAGAAGAATGAATCTTCCAATACTTCATTGTGTGCTGATAGGATGGAGCTTTATAGGAGATGGCCGAGTAGGATCTCAAGATTCTTGGAGTAGACTTTGTTTTCTTTTACCTTGTGCAACATGTTATGCTTACTATCTTTTATCCATGAATTCCAGTTTCTAGAGACATGAAAAAACATTATCATTGTTCAGTTTATACAGTTATTATTATTATTGTTTATCTATTTCATCAGTTTACTTCCTCCATTTATCTATATTGATTCTATGGTTTACTATACATTTATATCTCTTCTTTTGTGCTACAATCTTCTAATGAGGGCATAGTCTTCCCACATACACACCCTATTCCCTCACTGTTACTTAACATCCTGTGGCATTCCGGAAGATGGGCTTGTGCCCATGTGACCCACTGGGCTCGGGGCACCGTTAAGTGTTATCCAGGCCCGGGTCATCACAAAGTGGTATCAAAGGTGGTTCCTTTTCATTATTTACTATTTACAAACAATAGATTGGATAATAGGAAGACTTCGTACTTGGTCATAAGCCATGCTTGGGCATCGCGAACCCATGTTCAAGGTAAAATCCAAGTTAACCATAATGCAATTGTTATTCTATTTTTCCTATTAAAATTGATATTATTTAACCATTGGGTGACTCACATGTTGTGTGGCGTTTTTTATTATTACTCTTTGGAAATTTATTTCAACCTTGATCCAATGATCTTAGGGAAATGAGTATTTCTAAATTCATCATCATAGGCCCCTAGAATTCACATGTCATGCATATTTCCATGCCATATAAGTGCATTTCAATACTTTGCACTGCTTGATATGAGTGTTATTGTTGAGTGATGATGTGATATTTGCTTGTACTTGTATTAATTTGGCTTCGATTGAGTGATTTTCTGTCTCAATTCATGAGGTGTATGGGCCCTCATGGGTTTGAATGAGTAATTTATGGAGTCAAGCCATTATCCTATAAAGAAATTGGTGTCTTTTCTGGTGATAGGGGTATGAGAACTGATTCATCTAAAATGACTATCCATTATAATGTAAATCCTAAAATATAAAATAAATTGGTTACACATCCTTATTCCACCTTTCCATTTTATGAACGGTAAAGGATTGAACATAGGAATTAACTACAAAATGACATAAAACTTATACTTGAGCACTTACCCATGTCTGGCTGTATAGGCGGGTAGTTTGACAAGTATTTATTGAGTAGTGAGTTTTCTTATGAGTATCTTCCATTAGGGATGTTATATCCTTGCTTCTAAGCTTGTTCTAATGTCTGTTATAGGAATTTGTAGACCAATTCCACCACGATGTCCTCGTGTCATTCGTTAGGAGAGTGGTGACGACCATGCTCCAGATGTGGTTGGCCCTGACCTGCCAGTCTTACTTCTAGGAGTGCCACTTGAGGAACCGCTTGTTGTAACTAATCCAGGCACTAATTCCCAAGTCTCTGATAGTTTCTTACATCTAATACAGTCTATGAATGGTGCTATATGGGTTGAACCTACGATGGAAGATCTAACCTGTGAGTTTCAGCAGCAGCATCATCCTACTTTTTAAGGGGATGGTGGATCTCAGGCTACTAAGGAATGGCTAGATGCCATAGTGTCTATCTTTGAGCATCTAGAAATTCCTCTAGAGTAGAGAGTCAATATTTCTACATACATGCTTCGGGATTCAACCAAGCGTTGATGGGATGTTTCTACACAAGCCAGATATCATCAGGTCATGTTATGGGTTAACTTCCAAACTGTCTTCTATGATCATTTATTTCCTCAGTCACTACGATCTGACAGAGCCAGTGTGTCCATGCATCTTGAGCAGAGTTCTATGTCAGTTATGGAATATTCATTATGTTTCACTGATTTACAGTTCTTTTCACCGCCTCTATCGAGTGATGAGATTTCACATGCTATACATTTTGAGGATGGGCTTCAGTACACCATCTGAACTCAGGT
This sequence comes from Viscum album, assembly GCA_963277665.1. NCBI lineage: Eukaryota > Viridiplantae > Streptophyta > Magnoliopsida > Santalales > Viscaceae > Viscum > Viscum album. The sequence goes on from OY728146.1 coordinate 230,503,808, forward strand.
AAATTTGTTTTTTCCTACTTACCTTATTTTCTATAGTTGATCTGGACCTTATCACTGAGCGTAACCTGAGGGACAGAGCGAGTACCTAGTTTAAAGGATTTGTGTCGTATCAGGTGAGTAGTTCTTCCAGTGGTAGGAAACATTCCCTTGAGGTTTATCATCGGGGTAGTGTCTTCCAGAGTATCCAGTTTGATAGCTATGTAGTGTTTAATTGGTGTAGAAAACCAGGGCATAAGAAGCTCTACTATGATAGAGACCATATAGAGTGCTAGGCTTGTGGCTGTATGGGTTATATTCAGATCTTTTTTAGGATATTTTCACTGGCTTTGAGTGGAAAAGTATCAACTTCAGCTCTACATTTATGAGAGAGTTCTTTTGCACCGCGTTAGGCGGGAATTTGGAGTAGCACCGGCAGGACTGGCCAAAGAGGGGGTCATGGTCATGGTAGTCCTATCCCTGATCACCAGCAGCGCCAGTACAGCAGTCATGATTGTGGTAGTACATCTATTTTAGAAGGTCGTGGATCTGGTCAGCTGCATGCCTTGCAGCCAATACTCGAGGATTAGGATGCGGGAATATCTAAAATATGAGGTATTATTCTAGTAGCCTCTACTATAGTCTCTACTTTTTTTGATACATGTGATCAAACTCATTTATTTCTACATCTATCGTGGAATGTCTTGGACTAAAGATACAGTATCACAATGGTGTAATGACCCTCGATACACCGTTGGAAATACGGACAGAGGGCATACACTAGTGGAGGTATTGTCCCCTTGAGGTTGGTGGTTACCCTTTCTTGTAAAATCTATTTGATCTTGAGATGATGGGCTTCGATGTAATTACAGGTATGGAATGGTTCGTCCACTATCATTCATTTGTAGTTTGTTATCACCGAAGGGTTTCTCTTAAATCACCAGAAGGCATCAGTTATCATTTCAAAGGTTAGTGGGATGTCCAGGCTGGGCGAGCAGGACCGACGCATCATTGGCTAGGTGGAGTGACTTCCCAGATTGAAAATATTTTCATTAAGGATCAGGGTTTTCTTCAAACTAATTTCCCTCTAGTAGTTGACAGTTTTAGGGAAGTCTTTACAGATGAATTTTCTAGCTTACCTCTTAAGAGAGAGGTAGAGTCCACAATTGATCTTATTCTAGGAGTAGCTCTCGTGTCCATTATTCAATATAAGATGGAACCTACTAAGATTTAGGAGCACAAGCGGCAGATAGAGGACATAGATTCCAAAATCTTTATGCGTCCAAGTACATACTCTTGGATTTCAGTCATGCTTTTCGCTAAGAATGAATATGGAACTCTCCGTTTATGCATGGATTATAGAAGGTTGAACCAGCTTACGGTCAAGAACCGGTATCAACTTTCTCAAATAGATGATCTCTTTGACCAGCTCTGAGGAGAAAGGTGTTCTATATGATCAACCAGGGATCAAGTTATCATCAGGTGTGAGTCAGACCATCATGCATACCTTGTACAATGTTCTGTAGGTGTTATGTTCTGTATGAGTATCTTATTTTGTCGTTCAGTCTCATGAATGCAAATAACCTTTTCATGGATTTGATGAATAGGGGTTTTCATCCCTATCTGGACTATTTTGTAATGGTATTTGTGGAATACATCTTGGTTTATTCGTGCAGTTTTAATGACCATGCCAAACATATTGAGATCGTTCTGAGTACACTGAGAGAGCATCATCTTTATGCCAAGCTTGAAAAATGTGACTTCTGGATCAACAATGTCTACTTCTTGGGTCATATTATTTTAGAATCAGGATTATATATTGACCCTAAAAGGTTAGTGCTGTAGTTTCCTAGGAGTAGCCTAAGAATGTGTTTGATATCATGAGTTTCTTGGGCCTCGCTGGATATTATAAGAATTTCATACAAGACTTTTAACATCTTTCTTAACCTCTTACTGGACTTACAATAAATGGTGTTAAGTTCTTGTGGTCAGAAGAATGTGATAAATCCTTTCAGAAGCATAAAGGGAGGCTTTTATAGACACCTATTCTGATTCTTTCAGAACCTATTAAGGTTATACTATCTTCTATGATACATCAGGCATTCGACGTGGACCAGTATTGATGCAGGAAGACAAATTATTTTTGTATAGATTTTGGTAGTTGAGGTCTCGTGAGAGAAATTACCCAACACATGACCTCTTGTTAGTATCAGTTGTCCATGCCTTACGTTGTTAGAGACATTATCTCTTGGGTGAGAGATTTTTGGTCTATATAGATCATAAAATACTCAAGTATATCTTTTCTCTGTGTGACTTGAACCTTCGACAGCAAAGATGGGTTGAATATCTATAATCCTTTGAGTTTGATCTTGCCTATATGTCTAGAAAAGGAAATGTGGTTGTCGATGCACTGAGTTGGAAAACTCAAATGCAAGAAGTAAAGGAATCCAATGATGAGTGGAAGTTAATGACCCTCTTTTCGGAACATCATCTGGAGTTTCACAAAAGTCATGAGCAGTCTTACCTCTCAGCCTTAATAATTACCTCTTCTCTCCTTGAAAAGTTGGAGAGCAGTTAGTTTTCAGATCATGAAGGTTTTGTTCTCTGTGACAGTATATCAGGAGATAACCACCCTCCAGATTGGTCTTTTAATGTAGATTACGACCTGCATCTACATGGACATATATGGGTTCTTACAGATGTGAGAGAGGACTTGATGAAAGAGTCCCACGCTTCCCAGTGGGAAGTCCATCCAGGAATCTCAAAGATATATTGAGATATACGATGCCAATATTGGTGGCATGGAATGAAACTTTAGATTCCAGGATTCATCACTATGTGTTCCACCTATCAGCAGGTGAAGGCGGAGCACCAGAGACCTGCAGGCTTGTTGTAGCCACTTCCAATCCCAGAATGGAAATGGGATTATTTTACTAGGGATTTCATAGTCGGCTTACCTTGGTCACCGAGGGGTAGAGATTCTACTTGGGTAGTCATTCACCGACCAAAAATATTTTACCACTTCATTCCTATTTCAGATAATTTCTCAGTTTATGAGCTAGGAAGACTGTATGTCCGTGATATCATACGACTACACAATGTCCCACACACTATCATTTCTGATAGGGATGCTCATTTCACTTCAAGGTTCTGGTAGGGTTTGTAGAAATATATAGGAATTCAGGTGCTTCTAAGCACAACTTTTCATCCTCAGATCAATGGAAAATTAGAATAGACAATACATGTTTTAGAGGATATGCTCCCAGCATGCATCCTTGATTTCGGCGGTTCTTGGGAGAAGCATATCCCTCTCTTTGAGTTCGCCTATAAAAAACTAGTTTTCAGGTGAATATCCAGATAGATCCTTTTGAGGCCTTATATTTTAGTCCATGTCATTCAACATTTTGATGGATTGTAGTAGGTGAGGTAGCCCTACTAGGTCCTCATCTCGTTCAGGAGACTTTAGAACAGGTCCAGCTGATCTGGAAACGTATGAATACAACTCAGTCAAGAAAGAAATATCATGTCCATCACTATCGATGACCTCTTTGAGTTTGAGGTTGGGGATCGTGTTTTTCTCCAGGTATTACCTAGGCTTGTGCATAGACGGTTATGGAAGCAGGGTAAGTTTTTGCCTCATTACTTCGGGCCGTTCAAGATTCTAGAGAGATTCGGGCTCATAGATTATTGGTTGCTAATACCTCAAAGGTACAGTTCCATGCATGATTTCTTTCATGTTTTGCATCTTTTCCAATATCATTCTAACTCATCTCATAACTTTTATACCCATGAAGTTTAGTTAGATGTTGATTCTACCTTTGAGAAGTATCCTATTCACATCGTTGACCGAAGCACGAAGGCTCTATGAGGCAAGTGTGTCCCTCTCATACGGGTGCTTTGGTAGCATGGTCGAGTACGTGATGAGACTTTGGAGAGGGATCCGATGTACATGATCAGTGGCTAGAGTTGTTCTTAGACAATTTTTTCTTACCCTTGGAAGGAGAACTTGAGGGGCGAGTTCTTTTAAGGGGGAAGATTGTAAGAAACCGATTTTTCACTCAGGTATGGATCCTTTAATTTTTTATCTAAATCTTTACTTTGGACCTAATATAGATGCATAATGAGTTAGAAAAGGTTTTGAGGGTGTTTGGGGCTTGTTTGAAGCTTAGAACGCCTTGTTTTAGGAAGACATGCCATGTCTCACGGTTTACGCATGGTTTGCGCATATTTTCCTAAACCATGCGGTTTGTGTTATTTCGGATAGTGGCATCTCGCAAGGTTTGGGCATGGCCAAGCGGCCTAACCATGAAAACCACCATTTTATAGTCCACGTTGCATGGTTTTCGCATGGTTTGCGCATAGCCACAGGGCCTAACCATGAAAACCACCCCTTTTCGCAGATTTGGGTAGAACTATCTTGCATGGTTTGCGCAAGGATTGAAAAATCGTGTGGAAAAACCGTGCATGGGTTAATAACATGTGTAAATTATTTAAAATTTCCTTAATTACCTATTAATCATTCCCCTTCCTCCCTAGTCTAAGATTATATTGGATTGACCTATTTCTCTCTCAATTTTGGGGACTTTGAAGATGAAATCTTTGAATCAAGAGATATTATTCGTCCAAAATTTGATCGATCTTCTGTCCATCACGTTGGATGCGCAACGGTAAGTACTCGTGTCTTTTTTATTTGTTATTATTCTCTTTCAATCTCGACATAGTTATCACCATGTGAGTGTTTTTCAACTTTTCTTAGATCTACTCTGATCCGAGGAAAATAAAGGTCCGATAAAGGAGGAGGAGGCTTGTACAACTCTAAGGTGGGTGGTCTATAACTCATCCCTAATGTTTGTTGATTTTAGGATAATCATGTGGGGTTCACCATTTTCATTTGAAATGTTTTCATAAATTAACATGTCATGATTTTACTCTTTAGAATCGTATGTTTATGCTCTTTCCAAATATGTGATTAGTTGTTAGCTATTATACCCACAAATAGATCCACCTCAGGTTGAAGGTTATGCCATAATTGGGTTTTAGTGGTTCAGCACCTTTGAGCCAGCATTTAGGTGAGCCTCTTCTTGACCTTTATAAAGGTGCAACTCTTTATAACAAATGTCTTATTGATAATGATAATTTCATAATGGAATGTATCATGTATTCTCACCACTTTACCCGCCAAAGGTAAGTGCTTACAAATGTTCATTAAATGCGAAATATGAAATGTGAAATGGAAGGTATACTAAGTATAAAAATTGGACTTATCAAAAGATATTGAATAAATATTACATGTCTGTAGCACCCCTTTCCATGTTGATGGAAGGTAACATAGTGAACATCAATAATTGAATAAGAATTAATGATTAACTAAGACTGGAATAAATGGTTGCAACGCTACTTGGCCTATCCATAATAATGGAAGACAAGGCTTTGACAAATGGTATCAACTCAATTTTACATATCCACACTAATGGAAGTAAAGAATTGAACCAAATGAATTATAACATGAATTCTTTATCAAATAGTAATGGACTAACTCATGCATGCCTTAGATTTTGAGAGGAGAATACCTTGGGTCTTAGGAACCCCATTCTGATTCAAGGATATGGTTTTATTTATTTGATAGCCACTTATATTACAGTTCTTGTCTATTCCTTGGATTCCTGTTATACTGCCATTGGGTCCCTTCTTATTCCAGGATACCTGAGATACCCTCATGGGATCCCGTATTGACAAGTAGGTGCCTTGGATACACTCTTTGGACCGGGTCCTTTCTTAGCACTGTTTTACCTTGGATGCACTCCTTGGACTCAGTAGGCACTGTACTATGGAATGCCTTGGATTACGCTTCTTGGATTACTCTCTTACCCCTTAGCTGGACTTAGATACAACTGAGTTAGCATTCTGTGAGTCAACGTTACATTGGTTTTTACCCTGGAACGCCCTCACTGTATATCATTGACTGGTTGACTTGTTACGTATTGGGAACTTCAATACATATACTATCACGAGTTAATGTTAGTGTTTTCTATGCCTCATGTGACCTATTAACATTAAATGGTAACTGATTAACTAATTTACTGGTTACAAGTTCTGACACCAGCCAAGGGATGAAGGAAGTACTTGGTTATTTAGTTATTTTGTACTGCTTTCTTTACATTATATATATATATATATATATATGAATGCCTGCTCACTGTTATATTCAGTTACACGGGCTGGATTTTATGGACACTGTTGGTAGTGGCCCACTATGATTTATCTCACACCCTCTCCGGGCACCATTTGGTACCCAGAGTAGATTACTTGATTGAAGGAATTGACAAAGGGAAGCATGCAGCTTCCAATACTTGATTGTGTGCTCATAGGATGGAGCTTGATAGCAGATGACTGAGTAGGATCTCGGGATGCTTGGAGTAGAATGTTTTTTCTTTTACCTTGTTTAACATGTTATTATTTTACCTTGTTGAACATGACATGACATTATCATTGTTTAGTTGATACAATTATTGTTATTCTTGTTTATCTATTTCATAAGTTTACTTCCTCCATTTATATATATTACTTCCATTGTTTACTATTTGTTTATATCTCTTCTTCTATGCTACACTCTGCTAATAAGGTCATGGTCTTCCCACGGACACACCCTAGGCCCTCGCTACTAGTCGGCAGCCTCTAGCGTTCAGGAAGATGCGCTTGAGACCAGGTGGCCCACCGGGCTCAAGGCACCGTTCAGTGGCATCCAGGTCTGGGTTGTCACATAAGACATATGGAATTCATTTTCATTCTTGATATCATATGAGACTATATCTTCATACGATGTGAATGATTGTGATATCATTTCCTGTTGGATGAAGGGTTTTAACTCATAAAAGAATCAATCAATCTTACTTATTGGTTTACAGTTGTAGTCTACAACATGTCTTTCTAACCGTGTGATGTTATATTCATACTTTACAACATTTTCATCATCTTTTTTCCTCAAACTAAGAAATTGACATTCCATATCCACTCATTGTTCACTAGGAAGGTATTTTTCTAATAAAATTTCTATAAACACCCCCATTCCATATTTGAAACATCAACATCTTCATTTGAGTTTTGAATTAATGACCGCCATTGATTTGTATCTCCTAAGAGAAGATAAATATCCATGAAAAACATTTCTCTTTCGTTACTCCCCAAAGCAAGAAATGTATCTATGGAACTTATCCATTGCTCAGAAAAAAATGGATATGTAGTCTTATTGAATGTTTGAGGTTATTGGGTCATGAAGTGATCAAACATTGTTCATATAAGTTATGGATCAAGTTGCTCCATACAGGTAAGGTTATTATTCATAACCTGAGTTAGCTATCCCAATATGGTTATAAGATATTCAGCACCAGTAGTATCACCATCTCCACTATCATTATCTTATATAAGAGGGAAATCTCTACATGGATTACATGAATTGATATAGTTTCCATTTCTTCCTATAGGTTACATTTCTAAACAATTTCATTCACTAGATTGGGTTAGGAATCATAATATGTAATTTCAAAATATGTAATAGAAATTGAGAATTTTATGCAAATCTAATCTCATAATCATAAACATGGTTTCTTTGCTAATGTATTTACATTTAAATCCTTAATAGTTGTTCACAAATAAAATGTGAATTATCTTAAGCATATCCCCTAGGAGTGTCTAACCAAGTGCTTAGTATGGTCTGTTTTCAGGCACCAAATTACCCAATGTTAGGCCTATAAAACCTTGTTGGAGTTGTTACTCCTAGGTACATCGATACCAAAACCACATCCACTTATTGAATCTAGATAGGGATGTATTGTTTGGGAGATCCGAATAGTCTCTATATTACCAAAATTTGAGGATGTTCTTATATGATTATCCTCAAAGTCTGTCTAAGGGTAATGTTCCCTAATAAATGGTTTTCTAAATCTAGTTTCCAAGGTTTTTTCTAAACATCCTCTGATACCAACTATAACTCCACGACCCTAGAATTCCTGAGCAAGTTCATTATTATATCACATTTCCATGTTTGCAAGAAATATAATCACTACAATAATTATAGGATATCTCCACACTTATATATCCATGGTTTAAACTAACCGTGACTATAGCCAAATATATCCCCATAGCTCTTAAGCTACCTGTGTCTCTATGCCCCCAACCCTCGGGATTCCACCCCCGATGTTGATTTCTCCTCCCCAAGAGTCGGCGAACCTCCTCGTCTGATGCTGCCACCCACCTCTTAATATCCTCTAATGATGACGTGGCCACCCAACCTCGATCCTCCTCCGATGACACGACCACACAACCTCGATCCTTCTCCGACGACGCGACCACCCAACCTCACCTCGATCCTCTTATTCCGACATAGTTCCACCTCTGCCTCCTCCTTTGGGCCACCCTCTTCCTTAACACACCTATTTTTTACAATTTCACAATGTAAGTTCCTAATAATTTTGTGCCATTAAAGAAAATAATTTATTCAATTATTTTCATTTTTTTTATTTCTTGACCTTATTTTTGAGATTTCTGGGGGACTCTAGCTATCTTTGATGAGTTATAGGTTATTAGTTGATAGCTCGCTATATAAAACAGCTTGTAAAATAGCTTTTCCAAGCTGTGTGAACCAGACCTAGTGATGGATGAAATGACCATGGTTTTTGGAACATAATGTATCCCATATCATTTTTTATAGGTCATCAATAACACCATTTCACCCACCACAATGTATTTTATGAACATTCAACATCATGGTTTTTATAGAAATTGTCAAATTAGTGATTTTTATCCTTACACCTCATCTATATCAAGGGGAAAATGCATGAGACTCTTAATAGGGTGAATATTATTTCATTTCAAAGTCTTTCTAAACATAATATCCCTTTGATTCATTGAATTCCACTCATTCTGATGGATCTTCTTGAAACCATAAATTTGTTATAATATTTATGTTTTTGATCATTTTATGTTGTTTTTTTCATGTTTAGAATCATTTTTCACTCCTCTTTATTTAAATATTTCCTTTGTTCACCATACTTTGTTGATGCCTTTTCTTGGATTCAATGATGAATTATGTTATGTCCCTTACAAGGATGAATTGTACATTTTTTCTACTTTATTTGATCACGTATTACATTGTTCTATCTTATATTATGTTAATTATTGTTTTCTAGTGAGGTAATTTTGTTGATCATTGTTCAAAATCCTTATTACATCGTTGGAGGATCTAGTGTGTCAACGCTAACTATATTGATTATAGTTTTAACTCTAAAGAATATGATATTTTAGAGTAATAAATTATAGATAAATCATCATGATACATTCTATTTCATGAATTTTATCATGGAATTATTTTTAAATTATAGATTCATGATGGTTTGATGTTCATTTTATGGACCCTAGGATTTTTATTAGAATCTATGTTTATTCATTATACATTCATTGGTCATTAATAGATCTAGTGATATAGAATCCCATACATCAAAATTATTCATAATCTATGTCATTGGTAGAATAAAAATGCATGTGATTCTATATTCACATACAAAATAGGGAATCCTCTTGAGTGTCTATTTCAACCTATTCCTCGATGGACCAGAATCATAGTTATGCATCCTTAATATGCATGGTCTTCTTCTATGGGTGTGTGTTGTGACTCAATCATCAACATCATGGATGAAACATAATGTTTGAATTGAATAAAATGACTTATTAAGATCCTTATAATGTATATTCCAGGTTTATGGTAGTGATCAAAATATTATGTTGTGTGTGGATTCAATTTAGACCATGTTGATTTTGATAAAATGTTTTATTATGTTTTTTTTCTCACACTCATGATATGTTATGTGTTTTTTATATGATATAACTATTTCATTATGATATATTTTGTATATGATTTTTTTTAATTCTAATAATGGTACATAAGTTACTAGCGGACTTGTCATGGTTCAGTAATGCTTGAGGCATGAGTGTGTGAAGATACAATATGTGAGATAATGAACAAAACAAGTTATACATTGAGGAATAATATCATTTTTTTGGTATAACTGATGACATAAAAATCATAAATAGTCATACCAATAAGAAAAAGTTTGTAAAAATGGTCTATGTGACCTACCTATTGAGCAAAAATTGGGTCATGATGGACTTTGTGACCTAAAATGATAGATAGAAACATGGTATAGTGGCATATTATGCTCTACCACAAGGCCACAGACCTATAAAACTATTGATAATCATCAATATTGGTCAATTATATTGTGTAGTTTCCATTAATACAGTATTTTTCATCTATCATTAAGCTAATGTAGGTATATATTTTGTTTATGCCAGCTTGGATAACTAATGGATGAACGATATGGTATTTTTATTATGTGATAATTTATTTCATATCATGACATAAACTCTTATGCATGTGAAATCTTGTTAAGGATAATTTGGGGGGTGCCTTAATGGATTTTATTAATAACACCTTGTCTAAGAATATTGATGCACAATGAGACATTATGTATTTCATTCATGAAATAGAAAATGATCCATTCAAGATGGCAGATCTGTAAAGTATGGATCCGGTGGTAAAACCTAGATAGACTATAAGGGTTAAAATAGTTCATTTATTTAATTATCTACCCCATTTTTAATATTTTTTTACTTTCTACCTTCAGATCTCAATTATTTATTTATTATAATACATGTCCTCCATTTGAAAATATTAATATTATTTTTTGTCATGTTACTTTAAATATTGTATTTTTTATTATATAATTTTTTCATAGAAGTGATACTAGTTCTTATAGTCTCCCCAATGATTTAATTCGGCCTCTCACATATTTTCAGTAGCCACTCCTTCATAGAGAGTGGTCGTAATTAGTTCTTGTTACTCGTTAGCTCAGACCCAGTGGGTTGGGTCAAGATGTTACAAAATTATATCAGAGAACCATTTTCATCTTTTTTTCACAATACTAGGATATTTTATATTGGGGAATGGTTTTTTCAGTCTCTTGTATGGGAGTTTCGATGTACTTGGTTTGCAAATGTGTAATGGAAATTGGTGTTTCTATTGATGGTGTTTTTGTTACAGTTTTTTTATATTTTGTAGTTTTCATGCAACATTAGTAGGCACAATAGATCCACATCACTATATATACATGTTTTTATATTTTATTATAGTTCTTAAATTTATTTATTTTAATTATGATATAATTCTAGATGGGCTTGTATTTCTTATTGTGTTGTATAACTAATTTTTTTTGTTATTATATATCTATTTTTAAATTAATTAGTTTAACCTGGTAATTTTATTATTATTTTTTATTTAAACCTATGATTAATGTTTAGTTATGGAGATCCATAGTGAGTACATGGAGGGATATAACTCTATTTGTGGGTTTCCTCATATAAAATTTTATTTTTGATCACATAGACATACTATTTTTGGGATTACTGAAGATTTCTCCATGTGTCAATGTAAATGGTTATCTAGATGGTGATTGTCAAACACAATTCATAACTGATGGATGTTTTCCTATTATAGAGGTTTTAGTACCTTTCTACTTTATGTTCTTTTACTAAAAAAAATATTCATTAGAAAAATGTCATTGGAAATAGTTTCATAAGAATGAGTGTTTCTATAAAAATTCAATGATGTTCAGAAAAAGATAATCTGATAGTTTTTTAGTTGTTGTTCGTTGGTTAAAATTATATAGGTACCCTTATGCATCAACAGTTCATTGAGGATATATTTGACCTAGTAATGAACATGAAGGATTATTGGGTGAGGTTGAGACCATTATTCTACCCTGGTGTAGGGGGGACTGGTGCTAGGGGGTGCATTGGGGTGCAGTGGGGGTGCAGGTGGGGTGGGGGTGCTTGGTGATCGCACCACGGTTCAGTATTTCATTTTCACCCTTACACCACTGTGCTAAACTTGATTTATATAGAAAATTATAAAATTAATAAAAAATTGAATTCCATTTTGTAATCATTTATTTTGTGTTTATCCCTATTAAAAATGGAAATGTTATTTGTTTTGATGATTCCACTGCAGAAGGAGGTGATTTAGAGGACCTCTGATGATGTCCAAGAAAAATGGGCCAAACTGCACAAGATCTGTGCACACTAGTGGACTCATCCATGCACTACTCCTGAACGGTGCATCTAAATGGGATGAAATTTTGTGTTCCAGTCTAAAATTAATTTTTATACATTTCATATGAAGTAATCCAAGACATATTCAGCCATATGGTGGCCCAACATACCTGATCTGTCCAGCACCTTGAATCCAGACAAAGTCAAAAGTTGTGTGTTGTGATCTATCCATATCTCGGGCTCTAATTATTCAAATTGTACCAAAAATTCAGTGGAGATAGAAAAGTTGTGGGGATACAACTTTTTTATTTTCTCCAAATAGAGATAAGGCTCTCTGGTGGTCTAAACCCATTTCAAAAGTGGTTTTAAGGAATCTATATGCTCAAAACCACATCCCCATTTTCCTATAAAATGGCACCTTTGGCTCCCCATTGGTAAGGTCGGACATGGAGTGAAGTGATACCAATTTGGAGTTCCATATGAGTCCTCTCCTCAACCTAGAGGTTTTGGAGACCCCTTTCCTAATAGGGGGATAAAGTATGAAGAATGAGTTCAACCCGAGCTTCCTCCCCCTCCCGATGTCGAGATTAACGGTGGGTGATCATTGTGGGGGAGATACATACTTTAAGAAGGAGTTATAGAACCTCATATTCTACTAGATTTGTGTAATTTGTGTTAATTATTTCACTTATGTTTAATATTAATATTATTCTTCTTTGAATGCATTTATTTGGTTTAATTAAGTGAATCATTTCTCATTTCAATGTCGATTGGGTTGAGATTCAAGTGGGAATCTTGAGTTGTTCCGATTGGACAACACAAGCATACTATTTATCTCACACATACATGATATTTCAGTATTCTTTGGTATACCTCACTCTATTCTTGAGATCCAAACCTTGACAACATGATTGTTATGTCAAGGGGTGGTTCTTTGTGCATTATTTTAAGAGGAAAGAGGGGAACCAAGATCTTTGTCATCCCTCAACCAAAGGATTACAACAAAACTTAATAACCAATTGAGAACAAGTAAATATTCATGTTCTACAGTAAATTAGCAATTATCATCTAGTTATATCATATTTTTCAAAATCCACTTTGTCTTTCAACTTTACAACTCTTGCATTATGTTACATTCTTAAAATTGTTTACAAAATCACCCCCTATTTTGTTCTTCTTATTAAAAATACACACTCAAAACCTATCAATGCTCCTTGAGAGATGACCTAGGGTATTCCCTAGAATATAAATCAACCTTAATAACATAATCAATTTTACATTTCATGATATTTTGGTCAAAATATGGTGTCGTTTCTGGGGAGTGCTTTGGTTTTAGTTTATGTTTTTTATATGAATTTTGCAAATTTTGTGAATATTTATCTATTTTATATTATACCTCTACCTATATTTGTGTATTATGATCTATTTTTTGTGTATGTTTGGTGAATGATGCATTATAATCCAAAAGAATTACCTCCTTTCGAACCCGAACAGTCGAGGATCTTATGTCAATGACCCCGAGAGGCACAAGGGAACCCATCGAAGGAGGAAACACAAATCAACGACACTCTTCTTGATCCTTCTTCTTCTTCTTATAGAACCAATATAAAAACTAAAATAAAAATGCATAATATGTCTGAAAACAAAAGAAAATTAAAATAACTAACCTCACCTGATGTTTATATCCATCCCACCTATATTCTAATGCAAGGTGAGGCACCCAATTTTTAACTAAAATCCGGTTTAATTCATTTATTACCAAGATTTCATGGACTCGCGGGATAAGATCCACATAAGCACTGAAAATAATTTCATACCCTGGGTTCTATTTTAAAACCTTCTAACATGGATTAATAACAAGTAATACTTAGGTAATTCCCATATTCATTAGAAGATACTGTAAAAGTCTGACATTATTATATTAATTCCCCAATAAGAGGTCGCGAGAACATGAAATAACTTGTTCTTGAAAAATATTTCCCAGCCTCTCAAGCTGAAAATATAAGGAAGGAAATATATGGTATATGGAAATGGAAAGGGGAAACATTACATGAGTATTGGGAATTCTTTAAAAGGTTATGTTCAAGCTGTCCACACTACCAAATAAGTGATCAACTTTTAATTCAGTATTTTTTAAAGGTTTAATTCCTATTGACCGAAATATGATTGATGCTGCTAAAGGTGGCGCGCTAGTTTATAAAACCCCAATCATTGAAAGGAAATTAATTGATAACATGGTACAGAACACTCAACAATTCGGTTCAGGGTCCAATGTACCCATTAGAGGTTTCCATGAGGTGAAAAGTACTGAATTCCGGAGGAATGTGGAAACAAAGTTCGAAGAGGTAAGTACCCTTATTCGACAAATTTATCTTTCCTAAGGGAAATCCAAATCTCTTCCTCCCATCCATTGTGGTATTTGTTATTCTGACACCCACTACTCTGATCAATTCCCCCAACTAATAGAAACTTCTGAGAGTTTTGAGGCAATCTTTCCATGCCTCCCCTATAACCAACCCTTTAGGCAAGAACCATAATATCAATCCAATCCTAGGTGGAAAGACAACCAATCCTATAGAAAATGGGGGTAATCAAACCAATTTCAACAAACATGGATCCAACCGGGGCAGAGTATTCAACCACCACCACCCAGAAATCCTCAACCACAACAATGGTCATTACAAAAAACCCCTCCAAAACCCAATCCTAGCTTAGAAGACATGATGAAACAAATGGTTTCCAATAATATCCAATTCCAAAAAAACACCCAAGCTTACATACAAGACCTAAAAACCCTATTAGGCCAACTTGCCAACTCGGTGGGGGAAATACAAAGCTATGGGTTGGGTAAAATACCTTCTCAACCAGTAGTTAAACCTATAGACAAAGGATGTGTCAGTACCATCACCCTTTGGAGTGGAAAAAAAAACTAAAAAACCATATGGCAACTCCACTAGAGTCATCCTCTTATAAGGAAACCACCATCCCAACAAATACAATTTATCGAAATGAGGTAAAACCTTTTCCTAAGAGAATCCCATCCAAATGAAAGAGTGTGTCTATTAATGAGTCACATAGCACAATAATCCATCTTCCATTTCCACAAAGGGCCACCCAACCTAGAAAACAAAAGGAAACTGAACTCGATAAAGAAATTTTGGAGACTTTCAAAAAAGTGCAGGTAAACATTCCCTTGATTGATGTTGTGAAAATAATTCCATGATATGCCAAGTTTCTAAAGGTGATGTGTACACATCGGAGGAGACTTTGAGGTGATGAGAAGGTGAGATTGGGGTGGAATGTTTTAGCTTTGATAGATCCATCACTTCCCACAAAGTGTAATGATCCAAAAACATTCTCCATTCCATGTACCATAGGGTAGTATTCTTTTTCTAAAGTTATGCTTGATTACGGTACTTCTATAAATGTGATGCCTCACTCCATTTAATCTACATTGAAGGTCGAGGAACTGTAGAAAACTTGAATTATTGTTCGACTGGATAACCAGTGTACCGTACACCCCTCTGGTGTGTTAGAGGATGTTCTTGTGAGGGTTCAAAATTTAATTTTATATATTGACTTTTATGTTCTTGAAATGGAAGATTATAGATTGAACGGACATGTCCCAATTATATTGGGGAGACCCTTCTTCAAAACCACAAAAAACATAATTAATGTCCACAATGGAAAATTATCTATGGAGTTTAGTGGTAACATAGTCCATTTCAACATCCTTGATTCCATGAATCACCCCTCATAAGAAAAATCATATCTCTCTCTTAATTCAATTGATGTACTCCTGTCCCCTAAAAACATCTTTTCATTCCCATTATCCCCTTTCTGAGTTTTCAACCTTTATTGAAATTATTGGTAATGAATCATGCATGATTGTTGTAGTGGTCTAGAAATGTGTCATGCATGTTTAATGATTGACAATTTCTTGAACACTTAGGATCCAATGATCATTGATGATACTGCTAAGCTTGTAAAAGCTCATTCCTCATCTGAGGATGATACCATTGAGTAGTTAGATGAGATTAGTGACCTCTACCTTCACAAAAACACCCATAAATATAAAATATACCTGAATTGGAACTAAATCAATAGCCTCAAGATTTAAAATATTCATAACGTGAGAATGGAAACAAATTTTCTATCATCATTGCTAGGTCACCCCCTCCTGAGCATGAATTGTGACTGCTTGAACTTTTGAGGGAGTATAAACAAGCATTGGGATGGACACTTGCAGACATTCTTGTTATTATCCTATCAGTTTATACACGTCGTATTTTGTTAAATGATGATGCTAAACTAGTGAGGTAGGCACAATGTAAACTGAACCCAAACCTCTTAGAAGTTGTGAAAAAGTAGGTGAAAAAATTAGTGGCTACTGGAATCATTTACCCCATCTCTGATAGTCAATGATTCAGTCCTGTTCAAGTTGTTTCTAAAAAAACTGGCCTTACAGTAATCAAAAATGGAAATAATGAATTGGTTCCAAATCATGTGCAGAATAGTTGGCATGTCTGTATACACTATTACCGACTAAACCAACACACTAGTAAGTACCATTTCCCATTACCATTCATTAACCAAATGCTCGAGAGGCTAGCGGGTAAGTCCCACTACTGTTTTCTTTTATGGGTATTATGGATACTTTCAGATCAATATATCTCCTGAGGACCAGGAAAAGACTACCTTCACTTTTCCCTTTGGCACATTTACATATAGGAGGATGCCATTTGGTTTTTTCAATGCTCGAGGTACTTTCTAGAGATGTATGGTTAGTATTTTTTCTGATTACCTATAGAATTGAATGGAAGTTTTCATGGATGATTTCACTGTTTATGGATCGTATTTTGATGAATGTTTGAGTAGTCTTGGTTTAGTCCAACGTCATTGTATTGAAAACAATATTGTATTAAAATATGAGAAATTCAATTTCATGGTGCGATAAGGTATAGTTTTGGGGCACTTCATTTCTGGGGAGTGTATCCAAGTAGATAAATAAAAATTGGATGTCATTTATTCCTTACCATTCCCAAAAAATGTACGGGATGTGTGGTCTTTCCCAGGTCATACTATATTTCACCATTGTTTCATTCCTGACATTAGTATGATTGCACTCCCACTCTCTCGATTAATCCAAAAAGAAAAAAAAAAATTTGATAAAAAATGTGAAGAAGCATTTAATAAGTTAAAATGGAGTCTCACGTCACCCCCAGTAATCCAACCACCTTAGTGGGATTTAACATTTGAGCTCATGGGTGACGCCTCTAACTTTGCATTTGGGGTAGTCTTGTCACAAAGGGTCGATCGATCTCCACATGTCATTGCCTATGCCTCATGTACTTTGGACCCTTCCCAAGAAAACTACACCAAAATTGAAAAATAATTCCCTTCCATAGTGTTTTTTGTGGATAAATTTAGGTCATATATTTTAGAGTCCAAAGTCATTGTATTCTATGACCACGCATCCCTCCAATATCTCCTTAAGAAATCAGAAGGCAAACCACACCTCATTTGCTAGATGCTCCTCCTTTAGAAATTTAATCTAGGAATTTGAGATAATAAAGGTGCAGAGAATGTGGTGGTTGACCATATCAGTAGGATCCACCCACCCTACGACATTGAATCTTCTCCATCTATTCCTAAAAATGAAATTTTTTCTAATGAGAAATTGTACCGAGTGCAAGATGTTATTCATTGGTATGATGAAATTGTAAATTATTTGTTAGCATCGTGCATTTCCACTAATTTAAAAAAAACCAGGCCGACTATCCGAAACATAAGTCTCATTGGTTCATTTGGTATGACTCTTACTATTGGCACACATGTAGTGATCTAGTCCTAAGGTGTTGTATCCCTGATAGAGAGTTTTAGTTCGTCCTTAGATTCTTCCACACTCCTGCTTGTGGGGGCCACTTCAGTCCCTAATGGACTGCTTGAAAAATCCTTGATTCTGTTCTCTTTTGGCCAACACTTTTTCAGGATGCCCATGATTTTAGTAAATTTTTCCTCATTGTCAAAGAATGGGTAATGTCTCTAAAAGTAATGAAATTCCACAAAAACCATTGCTATTTCATGACATTTTCGATATTTAGGGTATTGACTTTATGGGTCCATTTTCCAATCCATTTGGAAACTTGTACATTTTTATGGCAGTTGATTACGTGTCAAAATGGTTAGAGTCATGAGCTACAAGGACAAATGATTCTAAGGTAGTTGTAGAATTTTTAAGAACCCAAATCTTCTATAAGTTTGGCTTACCTAGGTTCATCATCAGTGACCAGGGATCTCATTTTTACAATTAAACAATGCAATCAATTTTGCGTCGGTATTGGGTTGGTCATCGAGTGTCTATAGGGTATCACCCACAAAACAATGGTCAAGCCGAGGTGTCAAGTTGAGAAGTAAAATAGATTCTAGAAAAAAATGGTTCAACCCAATAGGAAAGATTGGAGTCTTAGACTTGATGATTCATTATGGACTTACCATACTTCTTTTAAAACCCCAATTGGAATGTCACATTATAGGCTTGTTTTTGGAAAGAGTGGTCACCTACCTATTGATATTGAGCACCGGGCCTACTGTGCTATCAAACAATGAAATTATAATCATTATGGTGCAGGTTCTCAAAAAAATTTGTAGATTCAGGAGCTTGAAGAAATGAGAATAGATGTATATGATAACTCTAGGATTTATAAGAAATGTACCAAGGATGTCCACGACCGTCACGTCCTTCATCATTAGTTCCACAATGGGTAGAAGGTCCTCCTCTATAATGAAAGGCTAAAGTTGCATCCAGGTAAGCTTCGTTCCCACTGGTTTGGACCATACACTATTACTAACGTCTCTCCATTTGGTGTTGTCCAAGTTCAGAATGAATAAAATAAGAAAACCATCATAGTTAATGGGTAGCAACTAAATCACTTCTATGAAACCCTTCTGGAGTCCCCAATGGAGGAACTCCAAGTTCAAGAAGAAGTCTACGAATGATACCCACTAGGTTTTATCCCGTAAGATTTGGTGTCCTAGAAACAACAGGTTTTACTTTGAATACATGGATATTTAATGTATTATTAAATATTGTTCATTATTCTTCATGACTATGATATAATAATGTCCTAGAGTATTGGTTGCATTTATAAGATCATGGCAATTTCCCACTATGATGAGAACCTTGAAATGATATAACAATATTCTTAAATATAGTTTTGTGGTTGGATGACATGCTCTGATGAGACACATAGCATGCAGACCTTCAGGTGTGATTACTTGAAAGTAGATGATACTTCCTCTCATGAAGTTCGCACTTGGTAATCTCCAAGATAAGAGATTATGAGAATAGACCTGCTATTAAGAATTCCGCATGTTTTGGTGTCATTGGATATTTCTATCTACAAGCGTTTTTACTGATCCTTAGACGTCAAGGTTATTATTAATACGTTTTTTGACTTACACACATTGATTTACTAACGAAAACCATCACAATGACAGTTGGCGATATGTAGGGTACGGTGGGTGCATCACGAGTGGCATGTTATTAATGGATAAGTCGAGGAAGGATTTGTCCCTTCCATTTTTTAAAGTTGATATCTCATCCCTTTGATTGAAATATAACTATCACGTGAAATTCCATGTCCATTGGGTAATTACATGTTTATTTCAGGTAGTCAAATAACAATGTATCATGCATAAAAGTGGATGACACAATCATGAAACCTGCTTGATGAGATATTGCGAAAAAGGGATTATATTACACAGTGAGCGTTCATATGTGGACGTTAGTGTTGCGACTTTATGTTCTTTCTCTTGGGTGCCTTGACCCGTTGCTAGTCAATACTCTTGGACATTAGGCAAGCCTGGATAATGCCAACGAGAAAGAATTCTATAGGGTCATACACTAAGTGTATCTGGTGGTCTTGGTTAAATTCTATTTGAATTTAATTAATGAAATAAATATTATTTTCCAGACCATGGAATAATTTTTTTCAAGTTAAAATGATCACATAAATTAAATAAAATTTATTTATTTATTTTATAGAACATTTAATAAATATTTATTTTCTTTTTTTATAAAATAAGTATTTATTTAAGAGAATAAATTATTTATTTATTTATTCAGGTGTTCAATAAATGGAAGTGTAGTTTGATCGGACCAAGGTCTGTCAGGTAGTAGAATACTTATTTTCAATATGGTAAATAATTATTTAACTAGTTGGCACAATTTAAAATAACGCTGCTATTATTTTGTGATGCAGAATTTTATTTATAATTCTGTTTTTCTCAAGTTGGTGCACTATAAATAATGAAGTGGTATTATTATTAAATTCATGGGTTTTCTCTAAGTTCATGAATGTATTTAATTGTTTCCATGCAATAAAATATTGTAACTAAAATTCCATGTATATAAATTTCAACTACCCATATTGTGCCATACAACACACCACACGCCTGGTGAATTGAGAATTGTTGGCCAAACAATTTCTCTCTCGAATCCTCTTCTCTCCCCTCTCAAGAACGAGAGACATTTTTCATGACCTAAGAGAAAAAGATCAAGAAATACTAACACAAGACACTCACTTCGCTACACTAGAACCTGAAGAATGAGCGGTGTCGATCGGAGGCCATCAGAGCACGTGCGGATCACCGCTAGAGGTATTCTAGTTTGGATCCTTACAAGCGCTACGAGATAATTCAGAAGGGTCAATTTGGATGATTGACATTATCAAGGAAAAAAATACCAAATAAACAGGTATTATTTTACTTTATAAAATTAATTAAATTAATTATAAACATGATGTGAAAGATCCTATCAAAAGGTTTCGAGCCTATTTCTTCTTTAACTAAATCATTTATTATATTCCATGGAAACTGGCGTTCATCATTGTATTCACCTTGGAATAATCATTGATCATGGTAAAAATCAAAATTGGGTGTCATCCCAACCATGCTTCCGCTGTGCCCGAAACCTTCAAGTGGTATCAGAGGGGGGTTACAACATAGTTTATAATTATTTAAATATTTTGTTGATAACTTATGCATTTAATAATTTAGTTGTTTCAATTAAAGATTAATCATTCTGCAAATTTGAATCTTGAGATCTATTCCCCCTCTCTCATTTCTCGTTCACCATACAGAAACAACTTTTTATTTTAATTTGTTAATTAAAATAAAATAGAGGATCTCATTCGGAGGTTCCAAACATTCCTGGCCGTACAACACTAGAATACACGGTGTGTATTTAGAAATACACATCGTGTAGTCTAGGTTAAGTTCATTAGACCGGTCCACGAAATCATGCCATGTAAATGGATCATATCTAAGTCTTTAAGAATCTGTGGGTTGACCAGGAATAGGTGGAACATGGTTTCTGAATTACACACCGTGTGGACCATGGAACACGGCATGTAGTCCCTTCGGGTTGGGGTTGGTATGTGTACCTCGTACATGAATTTCCAGACAGGAAATCATGCAATGCGGATATTACATGGCATGTGTCCCACTGAACATGCCATGTACTCAAAAAATTTCCAAAGTACATAAACACTCCATGTCCCTGGGTGTGTACTTCATATGGAGGTTGAATAAAATTACATGTTGTGTA
Source organism: Viscum album (assembly GCA_963277665.1). Classification (NCBI taxonomy): domain Eukaryota; kingdom Viridiplantae; phylum Streptophyta; class Magnoliopsida; order Santalales; family Viscaceae; genus Viscum; species Viscum album. Next base: position 230,525,496 of record OY728146.1, read on the forward strand.
GTCGGAACTACACGTCGTGTACTAATTCAAATTATAGATATTTATTAAAATTTATTATATTATACAAACCCTGGAGATGTGTACCATCGTGTGGGAGTAAAGATGAGGAAAAACATGTGATATGTGTTTTATATAAATGTGTTTAACTTAACATCTGTGTAATGTTAATTTCTACTCATTAGATAGTTATGAATAGGAATTTACTGAGTTGCCTCCAAGGTACAAGTTACATTCAAAGAAAATTTTAAATGATTTTATTTGTTTAAAATTTTGATGGATGAGAATCTGAAGGGAATCCAGAAAAGGATTTAAGATAAAAGGATTGATTAATTAAATATTATAATTGATTCGAGCATGATTTATCTTAAATGAGAATGATTAAAGAATTTAATTCTAGTTTTATTTATGCATAAACATGTTTTCATGTCTGAATGATAATGAGTTAGACCAAGACCTTTGTATGTGTATGGTTTCTTTTAATTAATTTATTTAAATTAAATTTGTTGTCCAGTGAGCCTTCTCCTCATTAATATTTAGGGAATGTGTGCACATGGTTAATTTTATGTAAAAACACCTTTTAACCCCTCACCAACATGTGAGTTATAAAAAGGGGGAAATGTAATGGATGAAACACCCATACTAGTGGAGGCGGTTCAAGCTGGAGCCGAGACGAAACCAATCCCAGGAGATATAGAGGTGGATAGGTGGAATCTGTAAACACGAACCCAAAAGGTTCAAGGTGTTTCTCCCCCAGTTCAGGTTTAGTTTATCAACCTCTAGATAAACTAACCATTATAAAAGCTCATGATCATTTTATTTTCTATATTTTATTTCTGTCACTTGCATGGTTTATCATTATGGATGTGTTTTCACCATCACATAATTAATTAATGAATTAAAATAATAATGCAAGATGGAAATAAAATAAACCAGACTTATGCGTAAATATTACAAATTCATGGTTAATAACTTAAGTAAGTTACACTTAATATTGAAAAAATGTGATAATGATAATAAGTAATTCACGCATAAGAGATAAAAAATCCCTGAAATAAAATATTAAGTCAGAACAAGCCTTCCATTACTTGATTATGGGAAAAAATCAATAAATCTATGTGTTTGAACAACCCTTGTTGGGACACTTACTTTTATACAGGACTCCCTTAGTAAAGGTTTTGGGTTGACTTAACCATATTACATCAAGAAGATTTTACTTTGCTAGACTTGGTGTAATATTGGATGAAAGAGTTGAGGAAATATGAAGTCATGATTTGAGGATTGGGGAGTCCACTCAACATATCATGGATCTGCAAGACCATTGTTAGCAAAGACCTACCTACCTAAATACCTTCTAATATCTTGACCAATTCTTTTTGGGGTCATGAAAATGGGAATATGGATCCTTTCCACTAGAATGTCATGGAAACACAACATTCCGAGGTCAAGGGTGAGGGCTATTGGGACTTGATAAAATAGTGGGAGACTTAATAAAATTTATTATTTCTTATGAAATGTAATCAATAATGTACTAATGATCTACTCTTTTAATTGTAGAATAAAAATGAAAAACTCGTCAACCACACTATCCCTCCAATCAATTCTAGATAAAGAAAACATCATCTCCAGCAGTAACTTCCTGGATTGGTTAAGACACCTTCAGGTTTTCTTATTCCATGAACGGTAGTCTTACGTGCTGGATTGATCATTACCTGATCCACCAGCCAAAGAGGCGAGTGATTGGGATTATATGGTCTCTGAGAAACATATTAACCCCATGGTCAACGTTCAATGTTTGATTCTATCATCAATGTCTAGTGAGCTCATGACGTCTCATGAAAACATGGATGCATATAGCATGCTCTGGCACCTCTACGGTCTTTACCATGAGAGAGAAAGATAGGAAGGGTTTGAGATCTCTACGGCACTCATTCAGAGTAAACTTAGAGAAGGTGACTCAGCTTTGCCTCATGTAGTCAACCTCATTGGCTACATTGAGTGCCTGGAGGTTCTAGGGTTTAAACTCCCTGAAGAACTGGGCACCGATCTCATTCTTGCATTACTCCCTCATAAATTCTCTAAATGTTTTGTCAATTTCAATATGAACAACATTGAGAAGTCTTTATCTGATCTTCTTATCCTCATTCTCAAATTGGACACCGATATTAAGCATGAAAATCCTTTTGTCCTTATGGTAAATAAGAGGAAAGGGAAGGAAAAGAGCTTTAAGTCCAAATCTTCCTCATGACCTTCTAAGAAAATGGATATCAAGGGGGGGCAAGGGAATAGGAGGTTTTTTGTTTCACATGTGGCAAGAAGGGCCACTAGAAGAAGAACTGCACCCAGTCTAAGAAGCAAGGGGAAGCTTCGGGTGAATATTTTATCGAATGGAATCAATCTGTTTCAACAAACTTGGTATTAGATATAGATTTTGGTCCTCACATATGTGTCCAAATACAGGAAACAATTATATTAAGGAATATTGTTCAAGGGGAGAGAGATCTATGAGCATCCAATGGATCCAGACTTGCTGTTGTAGCTTTTGGGGACTACCACCTCACGTTTCCAACTGGGATGATTTTGGTTTTAATGGGTTGTTATTATGTTCCTTCTTTTACTAAAAACATTATTTCTGTATCCAGATTAGATACATATGGATTTTTTTTCATGTTTTGAAATGAATATTGCTTCTTTTACAAAGATAGAATTTGTTATGGTAGGGCACATTTATACAATGGACTTTACCTGTTAGATTACACAAACCACGTAATGACAATTGATAACAAAGATACTTCACATGACTCAGACCAAACCCATCATTGGCATCACCGGCTTGTTCATGTAAACATGAAATTATTGACAAAGATATATCAAGATGTATATTTAGATTCTTTCGAACTAAAACCACTTGGTGTATGTCATACATGTTTACATGGATAAATGAAAAAATCCCCATTTAGTGGGAAAGGTGAAAGGGAAAAATAACTTATTGAATTGGTTCATACCGATGTGTGTAAACCATTTCCATAAGAAGAAAGGGGAGGGTACTCATACTTCATAACTTTTAATTATGATTTTAGTAGATATAGATATATCTACTTAATGATGTATAAGTAAGATTCTTTTGATAAGTTAAAATAAAAAAACAATAAAGTTGAGAACCATCTTGGTAAGAAGTTTAAGAAACTCCGCTCAGACTGAGGTGGATAATATCTTAATTTAGACTTCATTGATTACTTACGGGATTTTGGGATCCTATCCCAACTCACTCCACCAAACACACCCCATTGTAATGGTTTGAGAAAAAGGAGGAACCACACCCTGTTGGACATGGTAAGATCAATGATAAGTCAAGCCAGTCTTCCATAATCCTTTTGGGGATATGAATTACAAACATCAGCACACATACTAAACCAAGTACCAACTAAATATATAAATGGTATTCCATACGAGTTATGGAGTGTAAGAAAATCCATGTTATCGAATTTACATGTGTGGGGTAGCGAAACATTTGTTAAGGCCTCTACAGGTAACAAACTCTCACCCTGAGGCACAAAGTGTACCTTTATAGGATACCCCAAGGAAACAAGGGGATATTACCTATACAAACCATTAGAAAAAAATGTTATAGTGGTAAGACATTCTATATTCCTTGCGAGGGAGCACATATTCAAAAGAGATAGTGGGAGAGAGATAGACTTCGATGAAGTCAAGGTTCATGGTACACAAGATTTGGTACAGTAACAGATTCCACAAATACCTGTGGAAGAAGAATCTGTTCCAGAGGCACAGGTATTGTGTAGGAGTACAAGAAAGGTTAGAGAACCGGAATGGTACGTTTTTCTAGTTACCGAGGATGGTGAATCCTTATTAGTTGATAATAATGATCCTCTGACCTACAAGGAAGCAGTAAGTGGCATAGACATTTCCAAGTGAAAAAAGGCCTGAATTTTGAAATGGATTCCATGTACTAAAACCAGTTTTGGATTTTCGTAGATCCTCCAGTTGATATAAATCCTATTGGATGAAAATGGGTATTCAAGAAGAAACCTGACGTGGAAGGACAATTCAGTACTTATAATGCACGACTGGTTACAAAAGGTTTTAAAAAGCATTAAGGAATTGAATATGATGAAACCTTTTCACTAGTTATAATGCTAAAATCCATCAGAATTCTACTTGCTATTAAGTATTAACATGACTATGAGATTTGTAAAATGGATTTCAAAACATCATTCCTTCACAGGAACCTTTAGAAAGATGTCTACATTACACAACTTGAAGGTTTTGTGACTCCAAAGTATTCCAATAAGGTATGAAAGTTGTAGAAATCAACATATGGATTAAGGAAAGCATCCAGTTCTTGGAAAATTTATTTTGATGAATCCATAAAAGAATATGGTTTTATCAAGAATGAATGTGAACCTTGTGCCTAAAAATGCTTTAGTGGGAGTATAGTCGTTTTCCTAATAGTATTTGTTGATGACATATTACTTATTGGAAATGAGAGACTAGTCTTACAGTCGATTAAGTCATGGTTGAATCAATGCTTCTCCAAGAAAGACTTGGGAGAGGCAGCATATATTCATTGGATCAAGATACATCATGATAGATCCTAGAGATTTTTGGGCCTAAGTCAATGTACATACATTGATAAGATACTGAAGAGATTCGGTAGTGGAACAATCCAATAGGGGATTGTTTCCAGTGTCACATGGCATTTATATTTCCAAAAACAATGTGTCCTTAGACACATGGGGAAATAAAAATAATGGAAAGGAATCCATACACATCATCATTTGGGTCAGTCATATATGAAATGATATGTACTAGGTTGGATGTCGCCTACGCATTGAGTGTGGTAGAAAGATATCAAGATGACCTAGGGGACCACCATTGGATGGTAGTCAAGACTATTCTAAAGTATATTAGGCATAAAAAGGACTTTTTTCTGGTTTATGGAGGAGATGTGGAACCAGTCATCAGAGGATACGTGTATTCTAGTTTTTAGATTGATCATGATGACATGAAGTCACAAGCGGGATACATAATCACTTTTAATGGAGGTGCAATGAGCTGGAAGAGCTCAAATTAGAGTGTGGTTGCAAATTCTACAATAGTGTCCGAGTATACCACAGCTTCTGAGGCAGTTAATGAAGCAGTTTGGATACGAAGCTTCATATAGGTTCTAGATCTGATAGCTAGCATTAAAGATCCCATCACACTGTATTGTGATAATACTGCAGTGGTGGATCTCACAAAAGATCCAAGGACACATTAGCGGATGAATCACATACTTTAGAAGTATCATCTCTTGAGGTATTTTTCTTAGAGAGGTAATGTTTCAGTGATCAATATTTCTATGGAAGAAAACGTGGTGGACCCCTCGAATAAATCCTTGACTCAGCAGAAACACGATAATCATGTGTGGTCTAATGGACTGAAAGTCATAGGCAGTTGGCTCTAGTCCAAGTGGGCGTTTGTAAGAGTTGGTTTCCTAGAACCAACTCATTTTACTTTGATTACATGTATATTTAATGTATTATTACATATTTTTCATTCTTCTGCATGATTATGATGTAATAATGTCCTAGAGTATTTGTTTTATTGATAAGGTCATGGAAGTTCCCCTCTAGGATGAAAACCTTGAAATTATATAACTATATTCATAAATATAGTTCTACGGTTGGATGACATGTTATGATGGGACACATATAATGCAGACCATCAGGTGTGAGTACTCGTAAGAAGATGAAACTTCCTCTCATGAAGTTCGCACATAGTAATCTCCAAGATATGAGATTATGAGAACAGACCTGCTAGTAGTAATTCTGCATGTTTTGGTGTCATCAGATATTTATATCTATGAGCGTGTGTAATGATCCTTAGACTTTAAGATTATCATTAATATGTGACATTATATACGCGCTTTGATTTACTGACAAAAACTGTTATCCAAACAGTTGGTGGGAATTAGGGTACGTTGGGTGCATCACGAGTGGCATGTTATTAATGGATAAGTCAAGGAAGGATTCGTCCCTTCCATTTATGGAAGTTGATATCTCATCCCTTTGATTGAAATAGAACTGTCATGCAAACTTCCATGGATATGGTGTAATGATGAGTTTATTTCAGGTAGTCAAAAAATGACGTATCAAGCATAATAGCTGATGACATAATCATGAAACCTGCTTGATAAGATATTGTGACAAAGGGATTATATTACACAGTGAGCATTTGTATGTGGATTTAATTGTTGCGACATTAGGTTCTTTCTATTGGATTCCTTGACCCATTTCTAGATAGTACTCTTGGACTTTAGGCAAGCCCTCTTAATGCCAATGAGAAAGAATCCTAGAGGATCACACACTAATTGTTTTTTGTGGTCTCAGTTAAATTCTATTTGAATTTAATTATAAAATAAATATTATTCTCAAGACTTTGGAATAATTTTATTCAAGATAAAATGATCGTATAAATTTAATAAAATATATTTTTTTATTTTATTCAACATTTAATATGTATTTATTTTCTAATTTTTAAATAAAATATTTATTTAAGAGAATGAATTATTTATTTATTTATTCAGGTGTTAAATAAATGGAAGTGGAGTTCGAATGGACCAAGGTCGGTCTGGTAGTAAAATAATTATTTGAAAAATGGTAAATAATTATTTATGTAGTTGTCACAAATGAATGTAACCCTGCTATTTTTTTGTGATGCAGAATGTTATTTATAATTCCGTTTTGCACAAGATGGCACAGTATAAATAATGACGCAGTATTATTATTAAATGAATGTTTTTTCTATAAGTTCATGAATGTATTTAATTGTTTCCATGAAATTAAATATTGTAACTGAAATTCCATGTATATAAATAGGAAAGTACCCCTATTCTTCCATACAACACAAAACACGACTTGTTAATTGAGAATTGTCGAGCCAAAAAATTTCTCTCTCAAATCCTCTTCTCTCCCCTCTGAATAATTGGAGACGTTCTTCAAGGTCAAAGAACAAACTATCAAGAACGACCGACACAAGACTCTCGCATCACTACACTAGCACCCAGAGAATGAGCGGTGTCGATCGGAGGCCATCAGAGCATGTGTGGATCACCGCTAGGGGGATTCTAGTTTGGATCCTTACAAGTGCAATGGGATAATCTAGAAGGGTCAATTCGGATGATCGAAATCATCAATGAAATACAATACCAAAGTCATAGGTATTATGTTTATTTAAGAAATTAAATAAATTAATTATAAACATGATGTTTAATATCCTCTTGGAAGGGTTCGGGCCTATTTCTTCTTTATCTAAATCATTGATTATATTCTGTGGATACTGGAATTCATCATTGTATTGATCCCATAATAATCATTGATCATAGTAAAAATCAAAATTAGGTGTCATCTCAACCACGCTTCTGATGTGTCCGAAACCTTCATATCCTTCCTTCCTACATTATATTTTTATAGTGAGGTAACTACGCACTCTAGGTGTGGGGGGATAGGTGTATTGATGGGTTAGTAAGGAATTTTCATCCTCTTTCTTATTTTTATCTTTTTAGCTTACTGCATAGTATTGTTACTTTTCCCCTTTCTCTCCCACACACCTTTGTGCTGGAATATTACCTTTTTATGCCTAATTTATCATGGAAAATTATTTCTATTTAATCATGGAAGTAATTGAAAATTCATGTGGAATTGTTTTATTTCATGTTGTTTTAGCATTCAAAAAAATTCTGAAGCAATGTGCATTTCATAAAAAATTCAATACTGTGGTGTGAATTTCTTTTGAAATTTTGTTATTTGTCGATGATATAAATGATTGTATAATTTTGAAACCTTTGAGAAGAATGGTGACCTTTTTTTGAATAGTTTAAGGGGAAATTGTGTCACCTAATATCTCCACACATTTTTGCATCCAACCATGATGTAAGAAAATTTCTTACTTAATGTAAAGTAAATATAAGTTAGGTTGATTTTTCTCTATGTTACCAAATCATTTTTCCATACGTTCATTACTTATCCGATCTATTTCATTATTGTACCAGATTTACCTATGCGTGTGTACCTGTTATCCGACTATTGTACGCCCTAAAAAATGGGTTGTATATTGGGAAGGTCAAAAACCACCCTTCCTCGACCTTTGATCTTGTTATAACTATTACAGTTATTATCGCGAAGATATCAAACATGGGTTGGGAGAAGAGTGTGATATTTTTTCCAAGTGAAACTTTTGAAAAAATATAATAAATGAGGGGAGTGATGCAATGTACAACATATGGGGATATCTAGGTAGGGAGCTTATCATTTGAATTCTAGGAATTATTAAGTGAGTGGGTCTTGAAATTTGATTGTAAAGGATGTGGTGCAAGTTCGGTGGAAAGGATATTGTTAGTAGATAATTATTGAAATAACTTATATTTTATCAACAGAAAGTGGAAAGAATAGCATGATATGGTTGTCACACACACACGTGTAGAATTAGTGACATGATTAACTTTTGATTTATTTTTTTTGATTGGTATCATTCATCTCCTGGAATTTAATTTGGATATAAATTTTGAGAAATCTTTTTCAATGATTGTTGGGAATAACTCCTTGGTGTGATTTTTTACATTGATCACATTTCTATCAGGAATTAATTTTCATTTAATTTTAAATATTTATGAAGTTGGAAATATCTACATGCTTAATTTTTGAAATTATGACTTTTCCCAGGACTGAAAATGTTTAGGTGTGGGGGTGTGATCATACCACGATTCACTATTTCATTTTCACCCTTACACCACTGTGAGAAACATTTTTTATATAGAAAATTATAATAATAATAACAAATTTCATTCCATTTTTGAAAAATTTATTTTGTTTTTATCACTGTTAGAAAGTGAAATGTTACTTGATTTTGATGACTCCATTGTAGAAGGAGGTGATTTGGAGGACCCATGATACTATCCATAAAAATGGGTCAAACTGCGCAAGATCCATGCACAATAGTGGACTCGTCCGTGCACTTCTCCTAAACTGTGAATTCAAATCGTTTGACATTTTGTGGTATGGTCCAAAATTCATTGGGATACATTTCATCTGAATTAACCTAAGACTCATTTGGAAATATAGTGTCCTAACAGACCTAATCTGTCCATCACACAAAATATGGACAAAGTCAAACGTAGTGTGTTGTGATCTATCCATATCTCAGGCTATAGTTGTCCAAATTGTGTAAATATTTTAGTGGAGATAGACAATTCGTGGGGATACTACTTTTTTATTTTCTTCAAAGAGAGATAAGGATGTTTGGAGGTCGAAATCTATGTCACAAGTGGTTTTAAGAAATCTATGTGCTCAAAAACACCTCCAGATTTTACTGTAAAATGGAACCTTGAGATCCCCATTTTTAAGTTAGGAAAAGGAGTGAAGTGATGACAATTTAGAGTTATAGAGGTGTCCTCTCCTTATTCTAGAATTTCGGGAGGCCCCTATCCTCATTGGGGGTCAAGGATGAAGAAGGAGTTCCACCCGAGCTTCCTCCCCCTCCTGATGTCGAGATAAACAGTGGGTTATCATTGCGAGGGAGCTACACACATGAAAATGGAGTTCCAAAACCTTATATTCTACTGGTTTTGTGTAATTTCTGTTTGAATTATTTCACTTATGTTTAATCTTTATATTCTTCTTCTCTGAATGCATTTATTTTGATTAATTAAGTGAAACATTTCTCATTTCAATACCGATTGTGTTGACATTCAAGTGGGAATCTTGAGTTGTTCTGATTATACAACACAAGCGTCCTCTTTCTCTCACACATACATGAGATTCTAGTATTATTTGGTAGACCTCACTCTATGCTTGAGGTACAAACCTTGAACACACAATTTTTATGTCAAGGGGTGGTTCGTTGTGCACTATTTTAATAGGAAAAAGGGGAACCAAGATCTTGGTCATCCCTCAAACAAAGGATTAAAACAAAACCTAATAACCTATTGAGAAAAAGGAACTCTTCAAGTGTTGTATTAAATTAGAAATTATCACTTTTTTATATCATATTTTTGAAAATCTACTTTGTCTTTCAACTTTACAGCTCTTACATTAAGTTACATTCTTAAAATTGTTTATAAAATCACCCCTCTTTTGTTCTTATTATTAAAAATACACACTCAAAACCTATCAAAACTCCTTTAGTGAAAACTTAGGGTGTTCCCTAGACTATTAATAAACCTTAAAAACATAATCAATTTGATGTGTCATGAAATCGCAGTCACTGGAGGGGGAGTGGTACATGGGCTGGTGATGAGGGGGATGGTGTTGGGGACTGGGGACAGCGGGGTGCAGGTGGTGGATGGGGGATGGGGGAGTGTCTGGGGTTGGGGGTGGTGTAGGAAGGGGGTGGTTCTGGGGGTTGGGGGAGTGGTTCAGGGTGGATGTTGGGTGGCTGAGGGATGGGGGGAGGGGCTCGGGGTGTGGTGCCGGGGGGATGGGGGGAGTGGTGCAGGGGGTTGGGGGAGTGGTGTAGGGGGGTGGTGGGGGTTGAGGGATGGGGGAGGTGCTGGGGGTGTGGTGATGGGGAATAGGAGGGAGTGGTGCAGGGGGGCGGTCTTGGGCGGACTGCTGCTGGGGGTTGGGGGCACTGGGGGTGGGGGCTAGAGGAGGGGCTAGGAGGAGTGGTGCAGGGGGGGGGGGCTGGAAATAAAATTAGGGAAGTGTTTTGGAAATGAATAGAATAGGGAAAATGGAAGGTAATGAGAAATAGAAGATGAATATGAGTTCCTTTATATGCTGTTTGTTGAGCAGCTGATAAACATGCAAAACTTGTTTTATATGATTTCATATAGTAATTGAGATATATATTGGAAAGAAATTCTAAGAAGAGAATATGGAATGGAAATAATAAAATGGAAGTATGGGGCATGCTTCATGTATGTGTTGTACCTTTTGTTTATGCATGTATTGATGCAATGATTATTGATATTATGATGAACAATGTGTGTGTTTGTGGTTGTTTTGTGTTGACATGACCACCATTAATTATCAGTCTAATGGGAGTAACTAAATGATGATATTGTGTTAATAACAGAAAGGAATTATAGAATCTATAATGGTAATGGATACATTTATCATTTATCATTACTGATCACATATATATAAGAAGTTGTTATATCTCATTTCTTTTCACACTATTTTTTTACAGGTGGTTTCTTATGATGAGGCCAGTTCTATCCACTACCATTGATGATAGTGAGTTAAACATCTGATTTGGGTATGATTTATTCATTTTTATTCTTTGGCCAAATTTTAATTAGGGATTTTGTGATTTTTGGGTTCTTTATATTTTTTTAGTGCTTGCTGGATGTCGTTGCGGTGGATTCGAGTTACCATTGATGAAGGCTTACATGTATATACATAGGTAGTCATATACATATATAAGTTCCTCCTTTATATATATATATTTTCTCATAGGAGTATGAATATATATATATATATATTGGAGCTAGGTGTGCTTATATATAGATATGAAAAATGCATACATGTGTAAGTGTAGAAAGGTATATGCAAGTATAAACATATATCTAAGGACCCCCTTTTACGTATTTGACCATGAAAATATGTACAAAGGGGCTAGGTGTCCTTATATATATGTGAAGTTGCATATGCATGCAAGCAGAAAAAAAGGAAGATTCGAATTGGCATCATCAAAAAGAGCACGCCTTGCGGTTGAGGTAAGTTCCCTCTGCATAACCCTTTAATTTGAATTCTATAATTCCTAGAGTATTTTAAAAACTTGCTTTCGTTATTATATAATGTGTATATGTTATGTAAATTGGTTGTGTCTATTTGAAATGACATTTTCACATGTTTTACATGATTTCTCTAAGCCTTTAATGTGGAAAAGTAGAAAGTTTCAGCTGACACAATAGTAGAAAATAAATTTTCCTTCATTTTATAGATGATAATGCCTTTATTTTGAGAAAACAAGAACCGAAAATTCTCATAAAAATATAAAAATTAAAGAAAATATTTGTTGTCATTTCACCATTCACAAACAACCATCCTTCAAAACATGACACTTTCTTAAGTAACATCATTTTGAAACCCTTGACCTAGAAAAATACAGAATTTAACCCATTAAAATAAATCCACCTAGGCATGATACATGGAGTGACAAGGGGTTTCACACCATGAATCCTTACCCATGGGAATTTCATGGTTTGAACTGAGGTTCACAACCGGAAATGTTCAAGATAGGTGGTTCACCCCTCAAACAACCCCATTCAATGAATAAACCCAATGGTTCACAACATGAACGGATACTATAGCTTAAATTTTCAATATTTTTTACCATGAACCTCCACTAACTTCCTCCCAAACCTCATAGGTTCCAACAGGGGAATCATACCAAATCCAAAAATGCTATTTAAAAACATCTAAATTTTATATTTCTGATCCAAATTTCATTTTTAGAAACAACCCATGATTTATATTAAAAACAAAAGTTTCCTCTAAAAATAATGAATCAGAAACCTGTGGGGTATTACAAACTCCCCAACTTAACACTTCTCATCCCCATGATGACATGGTATTCATTAAAACAAGTCTCAAAAACTACTATTATTGGAAATTCCCCGAGAACACACTATTCTCCATCTTTGAATTATAAACACTTCTCTGTTACAAAAATCCAAACATCAAGGCACGTTTTGCACAATAAGGGATCAGGGGATATCTAGGAGGGGTGTCCAGGAGGGATCGGGGGGCTATCTAGAAGGGAGGGGGTTGTCCAGGGGGTGTCTAGGAGGGTGTCCAGGAGGGATCATGGGCTTTTTCCTTACTACTACCTCTCTCTCAACATCTTCATCTGGTATCTCTCAAGTCACGGTAAGGTCATATTATTATAGTTGAGCGTTTGACCTAATGGATTAAACATTTCGTTCTAGGTTTGTCTCTTGCCATTTATTTTATGGGTCTTGTGTAAATAACCCTTTATGTGATCTTGATCCTTGTGATGGATTTGGCTTACACTTCTGATTGTTACCAATCCTGCCATATTTATCATGATTTTCCAAATGTTTACGCTAATGGAAAAAACATTTCTTGCAAGCCACCCATGCATATTGAAATGATTCCATTGTTATTTCAATTTACTAATAGATAAATGTTCATTGATCATGGATTTTTTTTTGAACATGAATTGCTTTTGTTTTTTTAGTTTGAATCTTCAAAGATCTGTTTAGAAAATATTTTATATTGTAGTGCTCACACTTACCCTGAGATCAGAATCAGATATGGTTTTTTAATCCAATTGAGCTATTGTTTTCATTTATTTGATGTTTTGTGTAGGGATGACGAAGGGAAGAAAATCAACTTTACAAGTAAAATATTTCTTAGTTCATTCATTAAGATGCACAAAAATATGATGTATTGTTTCTAGGTTACCTGTCCTATCATTTTTATCATCAATTTACACATGTTTAATCTCCTGGAAAAGTTATTTCTTTCTATCCACCCTTGAAGATTGAAAATATTTCAATTTTGTTTCAATTAACTACTAGATTAATTTTCTTTGATCATGGATTTTTTTGAACATGCATTGGTTTTGTTGTTTTACTCTATTTCATCATAGATATATTTAGAAATTATTTTATATTTTTTTTCTCATACTTTCCCTAAGATCATAATAAGTTTTGATTTTTTTAATATAAGGATTTGGTAATAAAAATATCATCAATAGGTGAGTGAGGATGTAACACCCCTATATTATGGTATTTCAATGTTTTATTTTGTATTTTTTATTATAATTGGATTAACAAGTTCATTTTTTCCTAATTTGTTTATATTTTTTTCAAACATGTCGATATTTTATTCCATACAGATTCGCAGATTTTTTTCATTAAGATTTCTTCATTTACCATGTGGGAATAATCTATATGTGTTTACCATAAACATTTCTACATTTACCATGTGGGAATAATATATATGTGTTTACCATGTGATAAAAAAGTTATCTAATGAGTTCTTTGATGTGAAGGTATGTTACTTCTTTAATGAACTATGTATCTTTTACCGTGTGGTATATTTACTCATTGTGTGACTCTCATTTTCTATCATGGTATCTTACTACTATAAGAATTTCAATTTCATCACTGATAAATTATTGATTTTAAACTCCTCTATTTAAATTGGCTTTTTTCTATTTATTGTGAGATGATAATTATTTACATTCTAATTTTTTATTCAATATTTTGAATTTTTTACTCAGTATTCTTCTTGACTTCAGATTTATACTATTAAAGTCATGATATTTAGGTACTAAATAAATTTAGGCATGTGATCCATAAGTTTTTTTGAAATTCTATTTCATGTACAAGTAAAAATGACATGCATGTTTCAGGAGGTCTTTTTTCATGTTCTTATAATTATTTTACCGAGGATCCTATAATTAAGGTATAAATTTTTTCACATTAAAATGAAATTATTGCTAAAATATTTATGGTTAATTACAAGAAGATATTTTGCATATGATTTTGAAATATATGACACATCAGCTATTCTTCTTCTGTTTCATTAAATGAATTAATATGAATAAACTTATATACATGGTACTTTATGTTTTCAGGTGTTTCCAAATTTTGGAAATGTATAGATGTACATCTCAACACACTATAGATTTAATTGATTGAATAGTTCGACGGTTATAATCACTTTTATTCAATGATTTTGAACAAGTATATTTATTTTTTCCCTGAAATTCACTAGGATAATAGATTTAAATTTTTGATTATTTTTAAAGTTTTTTTCCCTGAACTGTATCATGTCAACATTTCAAAAATTCTACAACTTCTTGTAGGATGCTAGATGTCAAGATTTTAATCTTATAATCTTTCAAGGGAAAGGTTAGATTCATTATCAATGGGTCAATGTTTCTTCCCAATGGTATGTTTTATTTATTTTTTTGTGATGGATTATAAAGGTGAATTTTTGTAGATGTAACATAACTGTAAAGTAAGAGGAATTCTAAAACAAAAGTAATGGACCTCTTAGTGTGTTTCTTGTATGCACTTATTTTCTAGTAATGCATATTGAAAATTTTTCACATTATGTGAAAGTGAATCATGTCATATATTCTCTTAGTGTGTTACCTTTTCATGGGGTTTTGATGTCATAATGTTTTATAATTATCATTAACTATGTCACCCAACTATCTAGGCTTCACGAAATCAAACATTTGAGAATTTATGATTTTAACATCCTAGTTATTAAGGTGATTGGAAACATGGGGATTGAACTGATGATTTAGGAGTTTGTATTTTGAAGTATCATTTAAATATCATGTATTCTCTTAGTATGTTTCTTTTATGAACTTATTACAGTCTATTTGACCTCACATTATGAAAACTGTCTATCATGTTTATTAGTTATGTTAAAAAATATGAAAAAATCAGCGATTTTTTATTTGTTTCCAGAAAAAAATAGAACCTCTATTTATGTGTTTCTTGGGAAGGGTGAGTGGGGAAGATATATTTCTTGTGATCATTTATATCACATGGAAATTTTTTTTTCTATATTCAATATATTTTTCTGTGTAGATACATTCAAGGGAATCATTATTCGAGTTTTTACGAGAGAAACACTGATGACCTCCCAATGCCTGATAAAGTCGCACAACTAGAGAGGCTTAAAAAAATCAAATAGTTAAAGATTTAAAAATCTAAAAAATATGATATCAAGGAATTTGGAAACATAGGAATTGAACTCATGATTTATCAGTTTCAATTTTATTGTATAATTTAAATATCTTGTATTCTATTAGGGTGTTTCTTGTATGCACTTATTTTCTATGAATACATATTTGAAAATTTTCAAATTATATGCAAGTGAATCCTCTTGTATATTCTGTTTGTGTCCTCAAGTTTTATTATAATCCTTACCTATGTATTTTGAATTTTATCATACTCATTAACATATTTAGTATTGAAGGTGTATGTTAAAGTTATTTTTTTCAGTCCATGAATAGTACATGTCTTCTCAGTTGACCTTCTTGATTCATCTTTTCATTCCATGTTTTTTCTGATGCCATGTATTCTCTTAGTGTCTTACATTTTCATGGGTTATCGATGTCATCATGTTTTATCATACTCCTAAACCATGTCTTTCAAATTTTATCATACTCAACATCTTTAGTATTGATGGTGTCTGTTCATGTTATGTTTTTTAGTCCACGAGTAGTACATGATTTCTCAGCTGAGAGAGTGCCTTGATAAGGTTTTCTGGTTCAACTATTTTGTCCATTTGAAATCACTTTTAGAAAACTTCTTATCATGTTTATCATTTATGTTTAACAATCTGAAAAAATTAGTGGTTTTCTTTTTGTTTCCAAAAAAAATATTCGTAACCATTGTGTGTGTGTTTCCTCATAGGGGTGAGTAAGGAGGATTTGTTTCTTATGATCATTTGAATCACATAGCAATCTGTTTTTTGTATTAAATATATTTTTTTGGTTAAGATACATGCAAGGGAATTAGATTTTGAGTTTTATATTGGAGTAACATTGATGTGCTCCCATTGTCTGATAATGTCGCACAACTAGCTAGGCATCAAAAAATAATACATTTGTGAATTTATTATTCTAACACCCATGTTATCAAGGTCTTTAGAAACACTGGAATTGAACTCATGATTTATGAGTTTCCATTTAATAGTATCATTTAAAAAACATTTATTCTCTAAGTGTCTTTATTATATGCATTTATTTTCTAGGAATGTATATTGGAAAAAAATTCAAATTATTTACAATTGAATCTATAATTAAATGATTATTTTGTTCAAATGCATTGGTTGGGTACTAGTTGTTTTTAAATCCATGAAATATATTTAATGTGAAAAAAATTTCACTAATGGTTAGTATATTTTCTGACCTGATACAAGTCAATGGATTAGGATGTTAGTAGGGAGGGGGACTGGTAGGAGCAGGGTGGAGGGGGCGGAGGGGAAACTGTTAGGGGGTGGGGGAACAGGCAGGGGAGGGGGGACTGAAAGGGGGTGCAAGGGGGATGGAAGGAGGGAGGGATAATGGAAGGGGTAGGGGGAGGGGACTTGTAGAGGGAGGGGGAGGGAAAACTAGAAAGGGAGCTTGACTACTAGGGGGAGGGGAAACTGGAAGGAGGAGGGGGGAACTAGAAGGGGAGGGGGGAAACTGGCATGGGGTAGGGGACTGGTAGGGGGTGAAAGGGGGACTGACAGGGGTGAAAGGGGGGTTGGTCGGGGGATAGGGGGACTGGAAGGGGAGGTGGAGGGGAAACTAGCAGGGGGGGACAGGACTGGTAGGGGGTGCGATCGGTAGGGGAACTATCAGGGGGAGGGGAAACTGGAATGGGGAGGGGAGGAACTAGTAGGGGGAGGGGGGAACTAGTACGGGGAGGGACTGGAAGGGCGGAGGGGGTGCAAGGGGTATGGTGGGATGGGGTGCAGGTGTGTACTGGAAGGGGGAGGACAAGGTTGGGGGGACTGGTTGGGGAAACTAGAAGGGGGTGTGCAGGGTTCATTTGAAAGGGGTAGGGGTAGGGGAACTGGCATGGGGTTGGAATGAGAGGGGGAGGGGGGACAGTAAGGGGGAGGGGAGGCTTTGTAGGTGTTGGGGGAGAGGGACTTTGTAGGAAGGGTTGGGGATACTGCAAGGGTGGGGGTGCTAGGGGATGTCTTGGAGGATTTACAGGGGGTGGGCTACTGTAGGGGGTGCAAGAGGGATATCCATGGAGAATGGAGGTGCAAGGGGGTGAAAGGGGGTTGTCTAGGGTGTGCAAGGGGATTTTCCAGGGGTGGGATACTGCGGGGGGGGGGGGGGGGGTGGTGTGCAATGGGGATATCTAGGGGGCATGGGGGTGTAGGGGGTGTTCAAGGTGGTTGTCCAGGGGGTGCAAGGGGGTGTTCAAGGGGGAGTAGGGGGTGTTCAAGGGGTGTAGGGTGGCTGTCCAAGGGGGTGAAAGGGGCTATACATGGGGGCATGGGGGTGTAGGGGGTGTTCAAGGGGGTGCAATAGGGGTGTCAAGGGGGGTTCAAGGGGGATATCCAGGGGGCATGGTGGTGCATGGTGGTGTCCAGGGGGTGCAAGGGGGCTGTCCAGGGGGTGTAAGGGGGATGCCCATGGAGGGAATGGGGGCTATCCAGTGGTAGGAGGGACTGGTAGGGGAGGGGAAACTGGTAGTGGGGGTGGGGAACTAGGGGGCGACTTAGTTTTTTTATACCATGTAAATGATATAGCCACAGTTTTAACCATGTTAGAAGGATACCTAATTCCATGGTTTATCCATGGAAATTGGTCCCTACTACCATGGTTAAAATCGTGGAAATAGGCCCCTACTGCCATAGTTAAACTCATGGAAATAGGCCCCTACTACCAAGGAGATAGTGGCCATGGTTTTTCAAAACCATGGCCATATGATATTTCAACAATTTTTCAAAACTGTCACCATATTCTATTACCGTGGATTTAGGCCCTACAACCATGGTTCTAAACTGTGGCTATAGATGAATTTTTTGGTTGTGAATACTGAGGGACCGATCAGTTAAGTCGGGTTGTTAAAACTAGATACAGACATAAGTTTTATATTACATCATTAAATTAATACAATATATTATCTACATTGAAAATACTCATATCTCTTAAAGTATCCTTGCAGGTTAGTCATAATATAATTCTTTACATCGTAGGGAAAAATTAAACATAACAAAGGGGTGAGCTCAGATGCTCAGTAAGGATAAAAAATATAGCACGAGCTATTATAAATAACCATATACTTTTAAGGAAGGGTATAAAACTGGAACACATGCCTTTTAAATAAAATTTTAACCATAATATGGTAATAATTAATTAAATAATTCTATTTAAACATTCACATGGATATTATAAAAGTTGAATAATCACATGTATTATCATTAACTAATCTAATAGTGAGGTAATTTATAATGTCTTATATCATAACCATTTCATCAAGGCCTCGTACCAAGACCATATATAAGTGGGTAAGATGTTAGTCAAAACCCAAATTATTTTGGCTCAATAGAACTACTAATGCATCAAGGGGATTTTATTAACCATTCCCCAACCCATAGTTCTTTCATTAAGCCGTCCCAAACCCATCACATACTAAGTCCAATGCATTCCTCATATAAAAGGGTGAAACATAACCAATATAAACATTTATATTAAAAAAATCATATTAAATGTCAATACATTAACTATAAACCATGAGTGATATAAAAATATCACATCCACAGTCAAACATATTATAAACCCTTTAATACAATATGGAATATTGTATCATAATCAGTCAACCTCCATTAAGCATTAAATCCAACAAAGGATGTTGAAATAGATGAAAATAATATAATAAAATCATTAAAATCGTGGAGGGAAATATCCCTTTCTTAATTTGAAATCATTAAAAAGTCACAAAATTATAAAAGAAAATATTTCCTTTAAAAATTACCATTTAATCTTGTAAAGGGATCTTCAAAACATTAAGCTATCATGATGGTTGAAATAGTATCTCATGCTGTATAAGTTAAAAAAACATTCTTTCCCTAATTTTTTGAAATGGTCATAAAGTAACTGGTTTGGAAAACGTCGAGAAGATTCCTTCCAATATGTTTTTATAAAAAGTGAAACATATGAAACGATGAATTTCAAAAAATTTCAATAAATTTTGAAAACATTTTTAAGAGACATGGACATTGATGATAAATGTGTCCCATGTGATACTTACGTAAAAACAATCTCAGATAATAATGAGATTAAGAAATTAACCCTTACCTTGTACTTTACTTTAATAGAGTTTGTTTTAAGATTATTTATAATGGTTAAATAATGTTATTAAATTATACCATGACCATGTCAATATTTATGATATAATATATGATCATCTTATAACATTTTGTTAATAACATTTCAATACTACAATTGTTTCGGTTGTTAATTTCTTTGTTTTCCTATGAATATTCGGTTGTGTAAGTCATGTTTCATATGAATAGGATATATTTAATTCATATCTAGAATTTTATTAAGTTAAAAATATTTTATTTACTCATATTATAAATTTTATAATCATTCTTGAATGGCTAATGTGGATAATGAATCTCATCGTGTCATGGACACGGTAGGTCATACGTATGCATGAGAAACAATATCATTACCTTAATGGTTAAAGGATATAATTATCATGTGATACTCATTATTTTTATATATTATATTCATCATTATACCTATATATGTAATGTAGTTTCATATAAAAATTACACCATGACGTGGGGATGGTAAGCCATATGTACGCATGCAATATAATATTGTTATTCGTAGGATGAATAAAAAAAGAAATATGGTTGTACCACAATTATAATAAAATATTAGTATATATATTATAGTATAGTTATTAATTTGGTATGAAAACAACCTATGATGAGGAAGTATAAGAAGAAAATAACTTTTAAATTGTTATTAAAACAATTAACTCTTCTTCGAGTATCTCCTTCTGATTTTCACAAGAGGCCTCCTTAGTTTGAGTATTTTCCCAAATTATGGCCTCTAGAATGAATTGAGGGAAGTTGGAATGGGAAATGAGAAGTTTTGGATAAGAAAAAATGATTTATATGTGTGAATAATATAGAAGGATAGCTTTCCTTTTATAAGAGAGGGGGAGGATTCTTTTTGAAACTCCAAGATAATTAATTTAATATAAATTGATTTTTGATTTAAAATTGCTCCAATGTGAGTTATTTAGAGTCTACGAAGATGGTGCGTATAAATCCTATAATCCAATAATTTTAAATATTTTTAGGTCAGAAAAGTAACCTTATATATTTGATTTATCCCTTAGTGAAATAGATTAACTCTTACCATGTCTACTTTTATTTATATATTGTAAGGTTAAAATAGTAACTATAAAATGGAAAAAGACCCCCAATTAGATCATTTACGACATATTTAACAATATCCATGTTATTTGGCCAAACCATATATTTTTTTTACTTGTATATAATTTAATAAAATAGTATTTATTTTAAAATCTTGTTTATGTCAATATTGACACTATTTAATACATGTTTTTTAATGTTATAAAAAATTGATTCCTACAAAAAATACATTGAATAATCCCTAAATTATCAATTCAATCAAAAAAATTCTTTTATTTCATCAAATATTTAAAACTATATTTATTTAAATATTATTAATATCAATTAATTCATTCTCCATTTAATAATTCAATTTTTTCATCATCATTGTGTTACAGTTTTATTTAATTATTTATTTACTAAAATTATAAATAAATTAAAATTTTTTATATAATAATTTTATATTTCTGAATAAAATTTATAGTTGACCATATCACTTACATAATATCATATTAAAAATGATATTTTCATTAAAATTTGAATAGGAAATTTGTAACTCTTCTCTAAATAATATATAATAATTTTCCAAATCTAACACAAGTGGATTATAAAGGATCATATTTTCAACCTATGGTTTATTTTTTTCAAAAAAACTTATCCAAATAAATTATTAAAAGTGTTAGAGTAATTCTATATTATTATATTTTTATTTTTATTTTTAATTGCATATTTACCTTGGAATGTGGTAAATCAAATTCAAAAGTTACTATTCATCAAGAATTATTTTTCATCCTAGTAAACAACATTTTTTATACTAATTACAACCATTTATGACCATTTTTATAAACTATATTCATAAAAGTTTTAAAATTTTGTTTAATTCTAATCTCATATTTTTGTTTAGATGGTTGGTAAAAATACGTTCAAAATTTCAATTAATTTTTATGTCTAATTCTAATATAAAAATGATTCCAATGAACTAGATTAGAATAATATAAGTTTTATGTTTGTATTGTAACATTGAAATTAATTTAAATTAAAATAATTATTTAAATGAAAAAGTTGTTTTTTATACAATAATGCAGTATTTTTCACTATTCATAAAAATTGAAACAGTACAAAAAATTACTAAAATTTTACCCTGATCTAATATTGATATTATGAATTCAAAAATGAAGTCTATTTTAAAAAATAAATTTATTAATTTGGTTAATAATATTTATAAATGCCTTTTTAATAGCTATTTTGATAGAACATGGTGTCCTCAAACACAGTCTTGTGTATAGCTTACTCTATTGAATTATTTAAGAAAATCATATTGTGAGATCCTGGGGTGTTACAAAAAACACACATATAAACTATTGTGGTTAGTGAATTCACCTTCCATAAGCACTAGAAATTTAATCATTTGAAAAATCTTAGCAATCATTTGATTTAGGTGTTGCGTGTTTGGATCAGTGTTATCATGAACTCCCTGAAGAATATATCTTCCTTAAGAATAAATATCAATTCCCTTTGCCTACTTATTCATATGAAAACCCCCCTTTAATCATTAATTTATTATGAATGCCACATAATTACTTATTTATTTATTAATATATTCCACATCACCCAATATTAATCTCACATTATCTTTACTCATAATGATATATTAAAGACAAATACAACACTCAAATTTAACATTATTTAATATTAAATTAGTTTCTTCTGTTCTATGACCCTGAATAACTTACTACATTTATAAATGAGTGGTTCTGGAGGTTTCTTATTGGGTTTGGGAAGTTTCAATAGAAAATTGGATTAGGGGAATTTTTTTAGGAAATTTATCTCAGATCAAGAAAATAAGGATTTTCATGAATGAATTGATGTTGTAGGAAGGAATGTTCAATTAAAATTATTGTTACATGCATAGAGGGTATATGAATTCAATTTTCATGACGAATGTATTTGATGATTCATGAATTATCAGTTTTTTTCTTATAAATACCTAACCCATAAATAGAAATATATAAAGAAAATTTGGTAGATGATGATAATTAGAGAGATAAACACTTTTATTCAACCAACGTGGAATTTGTATGATAGGGTTATGTGAACCACTGAGTTTTTCAAGTGAATTTTTTGAATCAATGAGTTATATGAATGTAAAGTTTCTATAAACCATTATTTTTACTTAAGAAATATATTTAAAAAAGTATAAATCCTGATTTGTTTCTTTCATATGGATTTACATGGATGTACTAACATAGATAAAAGTTACTTAAAACTAACCATTATACATTCATAATTAGTGAATAGTATAAATAGTGAACTGTTACTCATTGAAGACATTAACAAAGTAAGAAGTTATTCATGAAAATAACATTGGAGATCATCATATAAAGTGATTATTTTATCCAGAAGAATTGTAAAAGTTATAGAGACCCACACTTTACAAACATAGACATTACATAACTTTTGTGGAATACTTAAACATTATATAAAAAGACACCCAAATACCGTATTTAGTACAATGACTTTGGAAACATGGAAACATATACACCAGTATATGAGTGAGCTACAACATCTCCCATTTGGTTCTTCTTGACTATCACCATTATTAGACATATCAAACATAGTACATATCGTCATAATCGGGGGGAAAGGGAACATAAAAGGGGTGATATCAAATTCTCATTAAGGGTAAAAAATATAGACATATAAGCATAATCCTGAGTATAAGGGTACGAGAACGTGATTGAAGATCATACCTTGCATATCATAGATCATAACATAGATCATGGAATAAATATTGGTAGTTCATAAGACTAGAATCTTTTGAAATAAGTAGAATAATCCACAAAAGCATAAAATAGGAATAAAACATGAAATTATAGCAACACATAAGCATATAATATGATTACTATATCATCCAAGGCATCACTATCAAGACCTTATTAGTGGAAAAAGTCATTTACTGGACAAGGTGAACTCTCATTTTATCCCTGTATTACTGAATCAAGTAGACCCTATCAAGAACTATATTATAGAACTGAGTAAACCCTCATTCTAGCCATGTATTACAAAAATGAGTAAACCCTCATTCCAGTATTGTATTATTGAACTGAGTAAACCCTTATTCCAGTCCTGTAATACTGAACTAAGTGAACCCTCATTCCAGTCCTATATTACTAATCCAAGTAAATACTAATTCCATCCCTTTTTTACTTAAATGAGTGAACTCTCATTCTGGCCCTGTATTATAGAACTGAGAAAACTGTCATTCCATCCCTATCTATCTCATGATATGTAAATCTTTAACCAATTCATTGGAGGGAGATATAGGTCCCACCTATCACATACTAAAATCATAAAAACATGTAAAAAAGATCATAAATGAACTTATCATAAAACATGAAATTAAATGGGTATCATAAACATGAAAACATATCATAACCATTGTAAAGTGAAAGGCTTCATAATCAGATCATCATAAAAATAACCTATGAAAATAAGTGGGTTTCAAAAGAATATAACCCGTGAAAGAGAAATGGGTTTCACAACATCATGCTATCAACACATAATCCATTCAAAGAAATAATTTGAATGGAGAAATTTAATAATTTCCTCTAAAGGAATTGGTAACACCAATGGTTGTTACCTTAGATGGGAAATTTTATGAAAGATTTTCTAAAACATTTCTTGAGTAAAATATCCTTTCTTAGTTTAAAAATGCTTTTTATTCAATAAAACCTTTTGAAAACTTTTTTCTTTGAAAATAGTTTTGAAAACATATAACGTAAGCATTTACAAAAAAATTAAAATACCTTTTCCTTGAAAATTATATTCAAGGATATTTTGAAAACATTTTTTAAAACATTTGTTTAAATACAATGGATTTCCGACTGAAGAGAGAGATGATATGATTTTATTAAAAAAATTATGTTAAGTAATAAAGAGTGGAAAATGGTACTAAAAATGAAGATATATTTAATAATTATAAGAGAAATAAAATAATTAATATTCTTGAGATATGGATAATCATATTTCATCAAAGGAAGAATAATCATAAACAATCTCAAAAATCAATGAGATTGTCTCAATAAACTATTGTAAATTTGTATCATTGGATCATGATCTCCATATAAGGAAAGGAAATTAAATGATTCATATAATATCATGCAAATATTTAGATTAATTATATTTAATGTAAAATGGAAGTATATTCACCTCGAAAAAGAGTTTAGGAGCATAACAAAACATGAGTCTCCAAGAAGGAAAACTGAGATAAAACATTTTACTAATTTGGTAACATTTGAAACATAAAACCCATGAAAGAAGGATCCTAAAATGGGCATGTCAATACCCATTAATTTAATTAAAAGATACATATAGTACAATAATGGATAATATATACACCACACCAAAGGAAGGAGTGTCGAACATAGCTTGTATCTCACATAAATTATAATTGAGATGAAATCTCATTACCTTGTGTATTGACTCTCTCCATACTCATACAAGCATCCCATACAATAAATATTAGTTTATTATGCATATTTTATAGAATCATTTTATTATATATTTTTTCATATATGATTTTATAATAATCTTATATTACCCACTTGTTAACAATACAATGTTAAGTTTCCACTTCATTTAATATTCTCTTTGTTCTTCGCATGTGTCTTAATTTGTTATATCGTTGAACCTTTTACTTATATCATGACTCCAGAATATATAACATTATATAAATATCATTAATTTCCTGTATACTTATATTATAATAATCTATAGCATAATTATGTACGTAATGGAATATATTGTTCATGGAGAAGGTAAGTAGTACGTAGGCATGAAAGCTGTTTTCTGTTTTAATTGTCGTATTGAAAGAAAGTATGTAAATGAAATATGTATATAAATTTATGTATATATATATATATTAAATTGGAATAAATATATCATATCTGTCATATAAGTTCATTAAACCCATCCTTAATACATTCTATGTGGTGTGTGAACAAGACACATCACATTGAGGGTGTAGTAGTCCACAATTCATCAAACGAGATTATCGTATTAACACCATGTTGAAGGTAAAAAGATGTGTGTTTTAAAAGGAACAAAATATATTACTTACATAATAAATATAATATATTACATATATACATATATTTTCCATTAAAATGGCTGATATGATTGGTGGTAAAGGAGAAATGAACAATCATTGTTTCGTGAGGAAGTAGTTCGCCAAACACAGAAACAGTAAGTTCAACATCCATTAGATGGAGATGTCTATAAGTGTAGGTCAGAAAAATTTCATAAAAACATCATTTTATATTAAGGATACTAGTTGTTTTACATAATAATAGAATAAAGCGAGTGTAGGGATGGATAAGGGAAAAAGTAATAGAGATTGAGAGAATACGTTACCTCTTAATCGGGTAACTCCTTTTGGTTTGTTCCAAAATGTTTCCTTGATAGGGTTTCTATCGAACGTGGGAATTAAACGTATAAGGGAGAATTTTTGGGAGCCAATTTGTGAAGGGATTGTCTGAACATAAGAGGATTTATAGGTGTGAGGAATGGGTAGAGGTGGTGGACTTTAATAGGGAAGGAAAAGGACTCACCTGGATTTTTTAGAAACAAATTAGGTGTGCACATGTTATTACCTAAAAAAATATTAACAAACAAACAAAACTAAATAATGGAAGGTTCATGTACTAAATATGGACATAAAATTTATTTTGGATAAGTTTATAGGTCATTTGGGCCATAGATTGTAAGGTTTAGTTCTTAATTAAACTAAATTTGGCCTTAACCATTGTGATTAATTTTAATCACTTTTACTAAATTTCTTAGTCAAAAATTAACATGGTATTATTAGACTATAAATATTAGACTAAATAAAAAAATTGATGTTGTATTTTTTAAATTCCAATCACATAAGTGGAAAAATTAGGATTAGTGTTAATCCCACAGAGCAGATGAAATAACAGGGTTTTAAAGAAGGAAAAAGTTCAATAGTTTGTTATGATTTTTTTTCAGTTTCAAAGTGAAGTTGATCCAAATTAATTTAATTGTATTAGTATATTTAATATTAATCTAATTTTACTTTAATAAATATTTATAATATCGTTTAAAATTAATTATTAATTATACAAAAAGAAGTTTGTAACTAAAAAGTAATATTTTTCAGTATTCATCAAAAAATGAAGTTTCTCAAAAAAATCCAAAAATTCACTGTAGTTTAATTTCAATGTTCAGAATTAAAAAATGAAGAATATTTTATCCAATTAAATATCAAAATGTGATTAAAATTACTTTAATTTTTAGTATTTATTCATTCAAGAAAACAATATTTTTAACATAAAAGGACTTTTCCACAAATATTATCATTCATTATCAATATGTTTTATTTTTTAAAACAAAAATATTTTTAAATTAGTTATTTCTAAGTTTAATAAATATGTTATAATTATCTTACAAAATAATTAAAACAATAAATATATATGTTTCGTAGAAACTCGGTTTTGTGCGTGTCATACGCCATGTCAGTGTTGCTTGTAACGCAATCCAAGTTGGTATTACATGTAGTGCAAGCCAAGTTAGTATTGTGTGTGAAATTTATGTTTTAAATAGTGTATATATATATATATAACTATTTAATGTTCCTTGTGAAATGAAAAAAATCAAAAGGTTAAATTAATTCAAAAATAATAATTCTCAGAATCTCAGGGTGTTACACAAGTTGTGTTTGAAATATCATTTTGTGAAGATCAATAAAATCCTACCCAAATTTTGTGAAACACATATATATTGATTTCCTTAAATTCCATGTGGGAAAAAGGGTTATCCCATTTTTAGTAGTGAAAAAAGTGGGGGGGTGTACTTACCCTTAGGGTGTGGTGTGGCCAAACCATAAATAATTATGAAGGGAGTAACCCTAATTAGGTAGTAACCATTATTTAATAACTGTAATGAGAGTTAAAATTGGGCAGTAGTTCACCATCCCTAAATATTTTAAGCGGAGTGACCCTATTCTTCTAATAAATTTTCTAATAACAGCCCTAAACAATGATTTTATTTGGTTTTGGTAACTCAAAAATTGTGATTATTTTCTCCTTTTATTAATCCAATATTGGTGAACCAAGTTAAATTCTTATACCTTCTCTGTATCATTTACATACTTTCTACAATAAATAAAATTTTGTTTGTGGATTAAGAAATAATTATTCAAAATGATTAGAAGAAAAATTAAGAAAAATATCTATGAGATTGTAATTGAAAGAATATCATAAGGGTAACCCTCCTAATAGTGAGGTCAAGATCATTTTATATGGTGAGAGTCGTAGAGTAAGTGATTAAGTTGGAATGAGTTTTATACCTTTATTCACCCAATTATCAGGGTATAAAAAATTAATGCGTGTACCTAATAAGTTTTATTTGAGCATAAGTCCATCTAGTTAGATTTATTTTGAATTGACCTAATTTTTTCTTTCAGTTCTATTTTATTATTCCATTATATTATTTTGGTGCCATGGAAAAGTGGAGGAATATAAAGAAAAAGTAATTATCTAAGGGAATATCAGATAATGGAACAATTTTTGGTAAGTGTGATAGAGATAAAAAATTATATAAACATTCAAAGGAAGGTATGAATGATTTTTATGGTAAATCTATTAATCAATTATATTATACTGAATGATTAAATGAGGATGTTCATATACCATGCGATTTTGTATATACTGGTGGTGAGATAATGCCATGAAATCAAACTATGGAAGTTATCCACTTATTAGAGATGAAATATTAGATATTTCATGAATAATCCATGAATCTAGTGAAGTGGAATGAGGTACGTGGGTTTCAAGTCAGAGGACTGAATTTTGAAATAGGGATGATAAGAATCTCAATGAAGATATTGGTTTATGTTTCTACATATTTTAAAGAGAATAATTATATATAATCTAATAAATTAGAAGACATGTCATAAAAAATATATAAGTTTAAAATCATTTCTAAAGATAAGGGAATTGACTACAATGAAAGTCAATGTTTGAATGCCGTGAAGGTTGAAATTGATTTACAAATGAAAAAATGACTATCGATAATGGAATACTAAATAATGTGGAGGTGGCATTGAAAAAAGTTTTTTTTGAAAATGGGTGAAAAATGAAGGGATAAAGTGATTTATAGGAAGAAATTTCATAAAAAGAGGGAAAAACTATCCATGCATAATGAGATAAAAGTGAGTTTTATCTCTCTAATGATAAAAAAGAAAATATAATAATATAAAGAATGTGATTTGGGACAAGGTATAAGTGAATGGATACCCATTTGTAAGATAATTATGAGAATATCAAGGATATCGAAGAGTGGATCATAACATATAATTAAAATAATAAGATATCACCTATAAAAGAATCAATAATTAGAAGGATTGAATGTTTAAATTTAGAATAAGAATATAAACAATTCATGGCAAATCTAGAATAATTGACTCAAGGGAAGGTAGAAAAAAGTGATACTATTATGGAATTAGGGGATATGAAATGAGTATGCATTTAGAAACCCATGTTCTCAATGTAGAAGGAAATTCTATTGCAATAACATCATAATTGAGTAATGGATATATGATTTATATTTTTTTATAGGATTTTTTTTATTTATAATAATAATATTCTTATGGATAGAAAATTTAATTAGAGATGAATTAATGATATCTTAATGAATTTCTTTCCTTTTATAAAAAATTAGAAGAAATTTTTCATCAAAATAAAAACTCGTCTGATAAAGAATAGAATTAAAACATTAGAGGAAATGAATAGAACTAAACAAAGGGTTTACCAAGAACCAAAATGGTTTTCTCATAGTATCCCTCTTGGAATGAATGAAACAAATTAGAGTAAAAAGTAGTAATCTTCTTTATCCATGTGAAATTGGTTTGAAAATGTTACAAAATACTATCCAATGGGGAAATTGTCTAAGGGGTATCTAATATATATATAAAATTTTATAAATTAAGCATTCCTAAGTGGTTTGATAATATAAACCCTAAATAATGTGGTTAAAATAAATAATTATAAATATGAGGATAATAATTATAACACAAAGTTCATGTTCCATGGGATGACATGACAATGGTCATGATAGAACGCCTTTAAATTATTAAATGATGGGAACCAGGGTAGTTCATAAGAAATGAAAAATAGTGGATTTAATGTAAAAACATTTTAGATGTTACATACAAGTGGTATTTCAAAAAGATAAGTTTTAGGGTAAGTCACAAATACACATTCATTTATTGTGGAATGTGTGGTTAAATTTATATCCTTAATATGAAGAATGGGAATACATTTATTACTATGAAGTTGATAGAGGATTTTCAAAATGAACATTCCTACTAAAAAAGAAGATTTTATTGGATAATTAGAGAAGATCACTATGATGAAATTATATTAAATAGTATGTTCAAATTTTTTATTAACAAAAATTTTCTTGGGAAGATAATAAATAGATTTAGTAAAATGAAAATATTCCAAAATCAATAGATACGAAAGAAGAATCCAAAAAAAGGAATGTTAATTGAAAGGTAATATTTTATTCTAAGATAATAAAAGAATATTAATAATTTGGAAAATAAAATTCCATTAAATTATGTATCATAAGATCCTTATTTTAAATAAAACCAAAGAATGAAAATCTTGTTATTTGGTCCCTCAATGTAAGATCAATACCATGGAAAATAATGATATGTTGGACTCTATCAAAACTATTTCAGATCTCAAAATGGATTCCAAATTTAAGGATTAAAGAAAATTAGGGGTCTATAGTGACTCACTATCTTCCAAAAATTGATTAAATTGAAATTTTATACCTCCCATTGTTTTTAAATTATATAATTATTATTTTGGTGTTTTACATTTATGGAGAGATATAATCTGCAAGGATATTGAATTGAAAAATAAAATTTGTATTGTGGAATTTAATGAAGTTAGAATTTATATTGGATTAATTAAAATGGTATCTTTTTTACTCAAGATTTATAATAACATGACTTCAACAAAAAGAAAAATAGAAATCATAATTAGATTCACGGTATAATTGAATTATTTGTTTCATGAGAACATATTAGTCAATTTGAATTGGACCTTGAAGAAGTAATATTGAACTTTAAAGATCATCCTACATAATAATATCTTACATTGTATATTTTATAATCTAACATCTGATATCATATGATTATTTTTATGACCCTAAAATAATATATATATGGATAACTCTCATAATTAAAAATAATGTTATACTTTATGATGATCTTAGTTATTTAATGAATGTTTTAATATTAATATCGATAAGTTTTTATCCACATTAAATAATTAAAGATGGTTGTTATATGAATGATGGAATATTTTTTACCAAATATATTCCTAGAGATAATAATTTGAAGAGAAAGTGTGTATGCACATGCCCTTAGTGATTTATAATGTATTTAATAATGGTTTTTTGAAGGTGTGGCAGAGTAAACTTCAAGAGTTACATTATAGAAGATAACATTATTTGGTTGTATGAATTTTTTTGATGTAATTCAATTCAATCAATAATAATGTTGTTAATAACATAATATATTTATTCCTACATCATTTTCTAAATTAATAGGATTATAGGTTTTTTTATTTATATTTTATAATTACTAATTTTAACCACTAAAAACAATTGAGTATGTATCTACTATTTAAAGATGTTTTTATCATAAAAGATAGATCAAAACTACTATCAAAGAGAGATAAATGACATAGGGGGATAAGTGAATCTCAATACTCCATGATTAATTGAATTGGAATATATAAATATAATTTCATATCATAATGGGTTTCTTGGTCTCTCCGAATCTAGTGTAATGACCATGTGGATAGTGGGGTAGAAGATCTATTTGGTATACTACTATTCATATAAAATTTCTGTGAAATAATTAATGGAATCCATTGTATTAAAGGATAGGATTTTTTTAATCATTAATAGAGGAAGTGTATGAATGTAAATATAATTATATTTTTATAATAGATAAAGGTTATCCAAATAATCTGTATTTGTTACTCATAGTTCATGATATACTTTGGATTTGATGTCCAAAGTGGAGAAGAGAGGATCATGAATATATATGCTCTATAACATGAAACATCATAAATCTTCTGAGAAATGTGTTTGGTATCATGATTCTTCATAGTAATTGATTCATGATAGTGTTTCTAACATGTACCAAGAGAGACATTATAGTATCCATTATGATAATTAGTGATTTTTGTATAGTTTTTGTCTTTAATAGTGACATGGTGTGTTAGGCTAAGTTTTATTTTTTATTCACCAATTTAGTTATTGGTTGTGGTTCCTTTAGTGGAAACAATAGAGTTTGAAATTATGGAACACTTGGAATATAACTAATGGATAGTTATAGTTAAAGTTATAATTATAGAGTATGTAATGATCGAAGGATAATAGAGATTTTATGATGACTGGTGAATCATAGTTATAGAAATAAGGATTATGGAATTCAAGATAGAGAAATATGATAAAAAGAATATGAAAATTTTCAAAGACCATGAAGACTTTAATGTGTGGATTGATTTTGGAGGTTTCAAAATAATTTTTATAAGTTTCTATATAAAATTGGATCAATATAACTATTCTCATGAAAATTAATTTTGAATCATTAAAATGTGGAGTTTCATGATTACTTTTATCCTTTTTAAAAGGTTTCAGAACACCATAGGGTGTTACAAATAGAAACATCACATGAAGGAAGGATTTCATGAAATGTTAAAGATTAGGATTTTACCCATAAATACATGATTCCTAATGAAAAATATAGTGATATGATTTGTGTGAGAAATAAAATGAGATAAATAAATGTTAATATTTTGGAAAAGAGTAAGTTATACAAAAGGGTTATGTGAACAATTATGTTGGGTGAGTGATTTGTGAAATATTTTGACTTCCAAAAACATATTTTTTGTGTTAAAAATTATTTTATATAAATAATTATTTAGAAAAAATGTGATGATATTGAACATTTTTTTGTTTGAAATTTTATAAGGATATACTGGTGCTAGTAAAAGTCACCTGAAAGAAACCATTGGACATTCATAATAAGGAAAAATTAAAGTAAATGGGGAATCATTAAAGACCTTACCAAAAGAAAATGTTATCACTTTAAGATTCACTGTTGATTGATATGATAATTGAAGCTTTTATCATAGAGGATTTCACATGTCATATGTGAAAGAACAATGTGTGATGATTACTGAAAACCTAACCATTTTTAGTTTAGCACACACAAAATAATGTTTTGTTTTAGATTGTGTGCCAATGTGTTATCCCTTAGTGAGGAAAAATATGGATGATAGAGTGACCCTTTGAGTGAGGAGTGTCCAAAAACCAAATAATTATTGAGGGAGTGACCCTATGGAGGCAGTGAACCATACCTAAATTGTTAGGTCCACTTGGTTAGATACCCTGAGAGGGGGGGGGATGGTGAATCAATGTTTGAAAGATTAAAACAACTACCCCTATTGATCTTGTTTCGTTGTTAGAACAAACTCTCTTCTATCTCATTCCTATTGCAGAGTATGAACAAATATTAAAGCAAGTGTGAGACACATCAATTTTACTTGGTTCACCCTCACCGGGCTATGTCCAAGGAGCATACACTGGTGATGTGTTGATGTACCAAATCCACTAAAATTGCATAGATGTTTACAATTTTCGGAGTGGACTCACTATCCCACTTGGTTTACAACCACTCATAATATGAAAGCTCACTGCTCTCTCAACTGAAATGTGCTCTCTACTTCTTAAGAAGATCCTCTCATAGTTTAAAGACTTGTAGGTCCCTTAATTTTTACAAATGAATGCATCTTCCTCTATATGTAGATTATCTATTGAAGTTTGACTTCCATCCATAGATGAATATCACTTTTACACATAAATGAATTGGTCAATCTCATATTTTATGGGCATCCCTTACTATGCATGCGCACAATTCCCTTGCCTTGAGCGCAAAATATCCTCTTTTGAGTGCAATATCTACTGAACTTTTCACGCAAATTCAACAATTCCGTGCAACCTACTTTTTATGTGAAACCCTCATTTTATGCACAAATTCTAATTTTATGTGAAACATACACATTTTCACACAACTCCCTTTTCTCACAATTTTACATGCATCAGAGCTCAAATATTCTATAAGAATTGATCTTATACTAATTAGGGGGATCAACTCATATTTATAGGAAACTTTTACCCCTGCATGGAAAACCCACTAAGTCGCATAAAAACTCCCATTCTACATGTAATTATTTTCATTCAAAAACCATTATTCGCACACATCTCCAGCTTTTATTCACACCTCATGCCTTTTCCATTTTTCGGCATTCTGATCATGAAACACCTTTTGTGCGAAAATTACAACCTGTTATCACTATTATGCGCTAAACCAATTTAGCACAGATTATGTTTTTGGTGTACCACTCCAATATTTCATGCACTGTCCTTTTCCAAAAACAAAGTCTCCATTTTTCAATTTTCAGGCCAAAATATTTGGTAAACACTGGAAAATGATGCCACCTTGTATCATCTCTTTTTGTACCTCCTTTATATCATCCATTCCTTTTTCAAGGTTCTCCTTTCAATCATGGATTGTCATCAACATCTTCTAAACTCGAAAACTCACCATGTAAACCTCCTTTGTTAAAAAATTGAACATTCCAATATTCTTTGTCAACAAACACAACGTGGAGGACCGCTTTTTAAAAAAACATAATCACCTCAAAAAACATAAATGAAACCTTGAGAAAAATTTTCCCAACATAAATCATTTTGAAGGGAGTGAAACATTGGAAGTAGTGAAATGACCCCAAATGTTTTTAGGGGAGTGACCCTGGCCTTAGACAGTCCTTTCCTAAACCCACCATTGAATTGAGAGTTTAGTGAATTCTATTATATCAAAAAATATACATTGTGTGCTCTTTAGATTTACCATGTATGGGTGGAACAAGTAAAATTCTCATTTATTTTTGCATTATTTACTTAAATTATATTGGATATAAATTAGTATGAGTAATCATTGATCAAACTATTAAAATAAAAAGAAAAATGAAATATCAATTGGATCATCATTGAATGAAGAACATATGTGTGACCATATTATCTATGATTTAACGATCATTCAGATAAGTTTATTTTTGAGAATAATTGATTAACTTGGAATGAATGTTATACCCCATTTAACGCCTAATATTATGGAATCTCTCAATAAATTTTTATATGGTCACAAAACCTAAATCCTTTATATTTTATTTGACATCATATTTTGATAACACCATTTTAGGTTCTATAATAAATAGGAAGAGTATCTATGTAACATGTTATTTCTTTGGAGAATCATTAGTTTATTGTTTTATTAGGAAACAAAACATCCATTAAAATATATACTGGTGAAAATAAGTATGTTGCATCAAGTAGTTTTAATTCACATGTACTATATATTAAAATAAAAAATTATTGATTTTGGATTAAATTTTGAATATTTTCCTTTCAAATGTGATAATATTAATTTAATTAACTATTAAAAAAATCAAATAATTCACACTATAATAAAGAAAAATGACATTAGGGATAATTTTAGGAAATATAATACTCAAAAATGTTATATTTATCTTAAATTAATTTTCACCAAAGATCAGTTAGCATATATATAATCACTAATCTCTTTTCCTCTAATAGAAATTATTTTATGGGTGTTGAATTGGGTTTGTATGGATTTAAGGGAATTTAATATTTTTTCTATTTGAAATTTTTCTTAATATGTTCATTAATTTCTTTTTGTATTTTTATTTAATCATATAAAAAATTATTTTTACTCTTACGTAGACTTGAATTTTACTTGTTCAATCATGTAAAGATTCTACCTATGTGTAATTTAAATTACTATGTAATATTAATTTAGGTTTTGTACTAACTATGCAATATTAATTACATCACATGTATGAATAATTATTTTTATTCTTAAATATTTATAATCATTTCTAATATTCCTATATATCTATCATTTCATTTAATGACATTTGAAATTTCTATCATAGTAGCATTGCCTTTCTAAATCGATTATGCCTTGGATTTGAGGTTAAATCAACTTGAATAATTGAAAGCAAAACATATTTTTTTTAAATCAAAATTATTACATTATTACCATCTTTGATGTTTTAAAAAGGGGAAGAAAAAATGATCAAATTCTATAGAATACAACTTTTCTACTAAGAAAGTGATGAAATATTAATAATGAAATAATTTTCGTGGTAATGCTGTATAATTTGATTGATTTAAATAATATAACTTATCATCAATAAAGTTACAAGTTTTAAAAAGTGGTATGATATATTTTATGTGAAGAAAACATAGTTTGTGTATAATAAAAAAATTGAGGATTTTTACAAGAATTTTTTTTAGAAGTGATGAATACAGTTTGAAATTGATTGTTAATGGGAAAGAGATTTTATTCTATTTTATATAGCTTGAATAACTCCTCTATTATCCACATGAAGGGATGATTAAATGAAAAAAAATCAATATGAGATTATGGTTAGATAAAATTTTATGCCATGATGTTTTATTTATTTTAAAAACATTAAATTTTTAATGTAAATATTTATGGTTTTGGATTCAATGGATAATGTCCGTGTCAATTTTTCTCATATAAGGATTTGTAATAGGACTAGAGAATTTGAGAACATTCTTTTTCAGTAAATGTATCACATGTAAATATTATTGAATCAAAATATTGTATCTATTTTTATAAACATGATGACATATAGGGATCTATTTATTAATGGTTATATATGGTTTAACTAAAATCCTAATCGAAGGACACATTCTTTTCACAGTGAGAAGAAATATGTTTATTTAGAAGAAGAAAAATCTTTTTAAATGTAATAATAAAAATACGCTTTCATATAGATTGATGAAGAAGATAAGATCTATATAAAAAAATCTTAGAAAAACGAGTATCTTTAATTATGGGTTGTGAAAGGGGTGATTCTAGACAATTACTAGAATTATTTACTAGAGTTGTAACCTCCCGACCCAGCTCACCACTAATATGGTGACTGGACTGGTCACCACATGACCTCAAGTATGGATCCCCATATTCCAAAGGCTGCTAACTAGTATCGGGGGTGTAAGGATAGTTAGTGAGGAGACTATACCCTCTTATCAGAGTTGTGCAGTGGTATAATAGAGTAATTAACAGTCAATAGTGGAAGATGTGTTACATAATTGAAAAATTAATGGAAGAGAGATTACATATAACTAAATAAAAGTGTCAACTGTTCATTTATACAATAGATGTATGTGTTGCATGGTATTGATACATGAAGAAAAGAAGTAAATAGTACAACATGCTTTTTAATATAGTACAAAAATGAGGAAAGGACATAAAACCCCCATAGGTGATCTCCTTGAGCATATTGAGCTTCATCTTGGACCATTTCTCTAACTCCAGGTATAAGAAAACAACAACCAACAAGGTCCAGGGCCCTAAAATCAAGAAAGGTCTACTCAGGTACCCTAGTGCAATGGCGGCCCGAGTAGGGTGTGAGATATAAATCTCAGTAGGTTGGAACCACTAGTGTCCATCCTAATCCCGATAGTGTAATATAAATTAAACATTGTGCAAGAATGCATAAATAATGTAAGAAGTGTAAAGTAACTACAAACTCAATATACTACTTCATCCCTCAACTGGTGTGCGAACATGGAACCAGTTCATTAATTATGTAATGACCATTTTATATTGAAAGGTAAAGTGAGGCATATCCTGCACTGAAATCACCTCGTGATAGTATAAAATAATGAAGGTTCTAAGACGTAACAAGGAAACATGAAAATGATATCCAATGAGGGAGTTCTGGGGTAATAACCAAGGTAATGAAGATATCATTGAATTCTAAATCAGTATTATCTAAGATTATCTAAGGGATAAGAGTGTAATCCAAGGAGTGTAATTCAAAGCATTCCACAATGAGGCGCCTACCAATTCCAAGGTGATCGACCAAGGTAAAACATGGCTAATCAATGAGAGGGCCCTATGAGATTTCACCATGGAACCTACTAGTCAATTCTGGAACAAGGAGTGTATTCAAGGAATCCTGTAGTAATGTTGGAATAGACAAGGACCAATTTCATGGTGGGTATCAACCTAAGAAAATCACATCCTTGAATCATAATGGGTTTCCTGAGTCCTAAGGTATTATCCTCTTAGAATCCAAAGCGAGCCTTAGTCAACCCATCCATTTCGATATGGAAATCATTTAGTAATTCATTTGATACAAGTCTTTCTTTCCATTAGTGTGGATAGGTCATGTAGAGTTTCAACCATTTATTTTTTGGTCCAATACTTGTCTTCCATTAGTGTGGATAGGCAAATTAGCATTGCAACTAGTTAATCAACTCTTAGTTCACCATTAAGTTCATTTTTTCCAACACTAGTCATTCATTAGTGTGAGACGGCTAAGTAGCATGCAAACATTTAGTAAAATCCATTAAGGAATTTTCAAAAGTCAAGGTCCACACTACTACCTTTCCTTAACTCGGTAAGAGTTTCCATGAACATGGAACCAATTATTCTCTCATTAACCCAAGTCCATCCATGGAATTATGACATGGTAATCCATGTATCTCCCAAGGTATGAGTATGGAAACCCATTGAATCCGTCCATGGAATTCCTACTTGGGAACCCATGTGTCCCCCAAGGTGTTATTACCA
The DNA here is from genome assembly GCA_963277665.1 of Viscum album. Lineage (NCBI taxonomy): Eukaryota > Viridiplantae > Streptophyta > Magnoliopsida > Santalales > Viscaceae > Viscum > Viscum album. The sequence goes on from OY728146.1 coordinate 230,564,175, forward strand.
TTCAAAAAAATTGAATCAAAATTCGGTAATTTTCATTAAGGGTCAATAATTAAGCATTAAACATTCATTTAACTGCACTCATTCCATTTACCAAAATATTTCAATTTCATTTATAAGTCCCCAAGTATCCATGGAAAACATAAATTACCTACATGGGTAATTCCAATCTAAAAACTGGACCAAACACTTAGATGGTGCATTAGTCCTTTAATCATTTAAAAAGGGAATCACAATGTTTCTAATGCCATTAGGGCCATGTCCTAAACATTCCTTATTTAAACATAACAACAAGGCATGATAATTATACACACTAAAAGTCAATAAAGAGATGTATAACCACTACTATTTATCTTTAAGGAAACACACCTCTGTTGGAGGGTTTTTATTATAAAATCAGGATATTACTTATCACACACATAATTTATCACCTTTATCATTTTAAATATAAAACATTCTAAGTCACTTTTAAGATCATTTAATATAGATAATTAACTACAATAATTTAAATTCTTACTAAAGTGTAGTAAATTTATTAATGCATTTATAAAATTGAGGACATAGAAAGTGAACCTACATCATGGTGGAACCAAGATGTCCACTTCATCTCTTGGAGTTTTATAACTAAAATAAGTTGCTCCCCCACTGAGCATACACAGTTTCACATATATGAAAGGAAAACTATTCCATATTCACTAATAAACAATTAAAAGGAACCTTATAACACATATAGAGACCAAAACACATGGTTTAAAAACCAACTATGGGCTTAAACCCTTACCTTGGTTGGTGGTAATGAACCAAAACGGGAGAAAACCACACATCAAATCTCAACGCAATAAAAGTGGATTGTCGAGGACTCCTAAATATCAAAAGCTCTGAATTTATCAAGTAAAAAACAATGTAGGGGTGAAAACATTACCCCAAACCCAAGATGACAGACTAAAACCACCCGAACCACCTCACCTTCAGTAATGGTTGACGAAACATGCATGAACAATGCCTGAGAGACCATTTCCAGGACCTACCACCCATGGGAAATTGAGAAAATGAGTTAACCCTTGGTCTAGGATTCATTCGCACCTCACCGAGTGCCAATTAGGCTGAAGCAAAGCCAGATGAATGGAGAAGAAGGGAGGATAAGTCTCACCTTAACAGAGCTTGTGGAGATTCGGTGGAAATCTGGCCGAATCGAAGGAGGAAGAGGAGTCCGGGGAAGTTTTGCACACATGAATCAATGGGGATCTCCCTAGTGCATCACTCTATAAGGGAGAGAAGGGATTTGAGGGTATTTTAGTCACAGGATTTTATTTCAATTCAATTTTATAATAATTAAAATTTTAAAATAGGGTGTCATATATGGTTAAGCCCACACAGTTTTCCAAACCATGCACAAACCATGTCGTTCCGACTACCTCCAAGACACACCCACCATAAACTAGGCACCCAGTATAGGAAACTGTATATAGATCATGTGAAAAGACACTTCCACTTTTTAAATGGGGCTGCACGGTTACCTACAGTGGGCCGCATAGTTTAGCATACCATGCGCCCGCTACTATCTCATAAAACATGATGTTGTTTCGGTTTGGAACTCCCAAAAATTTTCAATCCACTCGAAAAAGTTCTTGGGACTTCACCCACGCCCAAAAACACAACTTAGTAGTGATCCAAATCTTAGAATCTCATCTCTAGAATCTATTTAAAAAATGACCAGTTTAGTAAAAGAAAATGATTAAAAATTTATTACTTTAATCTTTTTCAAAAACATGGGATTATTTAAGAGTTGTGGGATATTCCATAAGAACCAATGATTTCATTGTGAAATATGTTATTGATGAAATCACATAGTCTAAAAATAATCTTTTGAAACTGAATTAATAAGGAATGAAGAAATTAGATTTCCCAATGATATACATGAGACAAGATCTATTGAGATAGATTGTAGTAAAATATATTATAAATATTCAATTTATTTTGATTAAAATAAAAACGAAAAAAATTACATTGAATGTTGAAACTATAATTTTCAATGATTGTGAATGTCTATAAAATATACATGAATAGTCTTATGTTGATTGGATAGATATTAATCTTGTTGATTGTTTACTTGATGTGTTATATTATTGTATGGTAATGTAATGTAAATGGGAAAGATATTATGAATCTGCATGTGAAGATTATAGAATTCTTTGAAGTAGGAAAAGTGGTGAAGTAAATAAATATGTAATTAATGAACTTGTTGGAGATATAAAGGAGGAAGCTAAAATGGGATCAAGTAAGGAAACTAAGAAATAAAATAATGAACTAGACGTTGATATTAATCATGATAAGACTTAATAATATAAATATTTAAAGAATAATCGTTTCAATGATGGTTTGGATGTAAAACTATTAAGATATCTAGGGTGGTAATGGATTAAGGGATTCTATCACCCATTGAGGAATGTGATTATCAAAACTCGAACTAAGCTTGGGCGCATGCTGTAACTACACTAGGCCTGCCTCCATAGGCTAGGGGGTGTTGAAAAGTATTGAAGGCATAATTGACTCATGGAAGCCTTTTCCTAAGTACCGATATGAACACACACAACCATATTGATGGAAAAGTGTAGAGGTAAATAGTAAAATATGCTACATAGCTAAAATTTAATCCAAGAATGAATAAACCCTAGAGTGTACATGGGTATGATAGTAAAAATTGAAACTTAAAGGGGGAAAATATACACCCAAGAAAAAATAATTCTCAATATGAAACAAATTTGAAAATTGAAATATTTGAGAGACTCCAGCTCCGGAATCCCAAGCTAGGACCACCGTACATGGTCCAAAGAATCCAATATCCCAGATATCTTCTTAATTCACAGTCGAAATGTCGATCATCTGCATAATACATGGCATGTGCAAGAAATTATCATGCATGTTTTTGTATATAAATACCTAGTAAGACTCCCTAAAAGATAAAGGTGTAAAAGTAAGAGTTACAATAGGAAAGAAAGACTGTATATGCAAGATACAATCATAGAGAAAAACTCAACTCAACCCAAGAGTAAAAGTAAACTCATCCAAGAATAAGGGGATCAACATGGTGAGTATATGAACTACACATAGAGTCTACCCCACCTATTGAATGAGAATATAATCATCCAACCAGGAAATTATAAACACAGAAAAAACATGGCATACCGAGCACATCTTCACCTCTCTTGGAAGGAAGGTAACCAAATATAAGGTGTAGATACAAAATAAGTATAAATATTCTTGGTAAAAAGAATAAAAAATGAAACTGTAAGGACATCTACAATTCACATCTTAGCCCACAAGTAAGAGTTACCTAATCCAAGAACACGGAGCTTGACACAATGAGTAGAAAAACTACATGCCAAGTCTTCTCCACCTATAGCAAGATATTAGACTCATCCAACCATGAGAATCTAAAAATGGAAAGCACATGACATAACCCATGCGTCTTTGTCTCTCATGGATGAAGAGTAGACAGGAATTCCAAAAGATCATCAATCATGCCTAGCATCCCACATGTCTTCTCAAAAGTAACCATACAAGTCTAAACATGCCTCATCACTGTGTCGCACAAACAAGTGGGCACAAAATCAATGTAGAGAACCCACACCCGAATACATCATGGGGTTTTACATTGTAATACATTGAGTATTCTACTAGTCATCTATATTGGAGGGTTAAATCAGTATATTTTGAGAATGCCACTGCCCAGCTATGTTGGAGGGTAAACTCGAAATATTTCTAGGAATCCACTGCCCAACTATATTGGAGGGTGGAATCAGTATCTATCAAGGATTCCACTACCATGATATGATGGCAGGTCGACTCGATATATTTTAAGGACTCTACTGCCCAACTATAATGGAGGTTCCACTCAGTATCCATCGAAGATGCCACTACCTAGCTATATTATAGCTTAGACTTGGAATCTATCGTCAACTCAAATACCCTGCTATGTTCTAGGGTCAAATCGGTATCATTGATGATTCCAATATCAAGATATATTGTACGGTCGACTTAGTATGGTCATCGAGGAACTCCAATAGCCATCCATGTTGGAGGGTACTGCTCGGAAATATCCTAGTGATCATGCGTGATTACTACCATCTTCGGGCTTTGCCTTATTTGGAATTATGCTTAGAATATTTCACATCATATATATAAAGTCACAATAGAGGAAACCATTGTGTTCAATACAAGAAAAAAACTCATGATAGGATACTCATATTCCATGATCTGAGTTCAAATTAAGGATAAACGAAAGCATGGAAATTCATGAAGGAGTACATGATATGTGATGGACCCACATTGTCTGTGGTCCCACTCTATTTTTGGACCATGTCATTTTAGGAACACATATTGCTGGCCAAGTAGTACTACAAAACATGTAAGGGTACTACATGACATTCTCAACCAAAATTCTAATGAACGCTTGAGGCCCATCATATTTCTGATGGGAAAAATTTAATTTCATTTATATACCGTTGAAAATGGCCTGGAATGGCTAAACACATCACATCATTTTGATCCTCACATAAAAATTTTCAGGACAGGAATTTCAATTTCTAAAATCATACACCTAGTGAAAAATTCCCATTTCACCATAAAACACATGATCAGTGCTTCATGGGCCTGATCCAAGAACCTAATTTAAATACCCAATATTGGTCTTAAAACATCCACCTGAATTTCAGGGTTGTGATACAACATATGGTTTTTCAATATAACACTGTAAAAAGAAGATATATTGGATACAATATTTCATAATTAAGATATCAATATTATTATTAGGAATTGTGTTGACTCAAGGAATGAGTCAAAAAAATTATCCAAAATTAGTCTTAAAATGACTATCTAAATATTTAAATCATGTGGCCTATAATGTCAGGTCATTTTGATATACCATCTTAAAGATATAATCGCAACACGGTTTGTAAATAATAATAATAATAATACAAATTAATTATTATTATTATTATCATATATTTATTATTTATATTTAAACTGGGATGAGATCCCTTTGAGGGAGTCATATAGAAGGATTAAAATCCCTCCCCCACCATAAAACGTGACACCCCCTCTGTACATAATATTAATATTATCGTCATATTTATTATTATAGATATCACTTGTTTGGAATTACTCACAGGCCATGATTCATCTTTCATCAAGCATCAGTCTCCCATTTATTTTATTTGAACATATATTATTGTCATTGATAATAATATTCATCATGTTTATTTATTATTGTTAACAATAATAATAATGTTCACTGTGTTGATCATGACCAGCCACCCCACCAGAGATCCATGTATTGCCATCGTCACACCCATGCTATGAAGCCTCTATCATGAGACTCCATGCATAGGCTCCACTCAAAACATATCCCATCACACGGAACATCATCGCCACATACCAACCGGGAAAATGGGGATCATCAATATAATCCCAAACTATATATGATCACTAACCCACACCCACAGCACCAAACTGATCCATTCACCAAACACCATCCTTCTTGTTTGTCAATCCATCCTCAAAACATTAATTTTGTGTCATTCATGCTACTACAATGAATCTGGGCATTAAAAAGAACTTGAAACTGCCTAAGAGATGTTGAATCGTGAACCCATGGTCTAACAATGAATAACACGAAGAACAGTGGTGGAAAATCACTAATTACAACGGTGATCAATTTCATTGAACAGATATTCTTGGGACAATAATTCCACAGTGGAGAAACTGGGGTGAGAAACATGGAATGAATGAGAAATAAATTGAAAGAATAATTTATATCAATACACAGTCTCATGCGAAGGTTTATTTAAACGCAGATCAAGGAAACAAATTTTATTATGCACAATATATTAATAAAATGGGGAGGAGACCAGAATTATTGAGTCTTACCTAGATTATGGATTAATAGTTGGTAAAGAATGCATCCTCTATCGATGAAGATAATAAACTGTGTTTTCTATATGTTGATTCACCTCAATCAAATCACTAATCATTTTCTGGTGTTATCCTGCCTATGAAAAAAAGGGAAAAGCTCTTCTCAATGATCCTAGAGTTATATAGCGAACACTGAAAATTTTCCATGGATACTTATTTTTAGAGGAAACTGTTTTAGGTCATTTTTTTTAAAATAAATAAATTATTTATTTATTTTAATTAGACGCACCTTCCAAAAATTTTCTTCACCAAAAATGCCACAATGACCAACTTTATGTCACTCCTAGGGTAAACACCGCATTCTGAACACTATACTGGTCTCTTATTTCTCATATGAGTCTCCTTCTATGAGTTATTTGATTTTGGAGTATTAAATAAATAAATGAAATTAATTAATTTAACCAATGCACCCATTAATGGATACCCCATCTGAACATCCCATGCTGATCAACATTAAGCCGTTCCTAGGGTAAAATAAATGTTTCAGATTCAACTTTGGTCTCATATTTCTGATTTTAGAATCTTTTTATGAGATTTTACAATTTTTTTAGGAAATCGGTTCACACAAAATTAAAATATATTTATTATTTTTATAAAATTAATTCACGGCTCACCGAACCTCAGAATCACGCATCGTCTTAGTGCCACATCCAAAAAGTTTCCTAGAAATATTAAAAAGCCTTGAACAGCAAAACCAGAGTCTCTAAATTATTCCCACATTCAAATCTTTTTTTCTCAAAAATAAAAAACTAAGAATATAGGTGGGGATATTAATCCCCCATCCATCTCTTCCATACATCATCCCTATATAGGGATGTACAACCAAAGGAGAATTGTGAAACTCCATCATAACCTCCTCTCATAACAAGAAAAATTCTCCTTCCTTTCTTGAAAAAGGATGACATGATTCCCTTGTATATTCAGATCCACATCAAACACCACTAATATATGGCCCTAAAAATTCCACGTTTCACCCTAGAGAAGTTTCAATGTGAGGACCACCATAAAAATGGGTCCCATCTAAGTGGGGTATCTACACCATAGAATCAGTCCTAACCTCAACCACCTGAGAAAGGTGTATGGCTCAACATGGAACTTAGGCGATCCCTATATCTTGAACCATCAATTTGAACTGAACACAGTTTCTTCATCGGCTGGTATAACTAGAACCAATTATAGGTCTATAAAGAGAACTAGTTGCAATTGCAACCATCTGACCAGTCAGTATCTACATAAGTCTGAAAGCCCAGATCATTGATTAAAGAAGAACCTCTAATGCCTAGGGAACTAGATCATTTCAAAAACACATAGGCCTCTAGCACTGGAACTCATGGGGTGCGCTAATCTTGCACACATCCTCATCCTTCTATGATGGTATCAACTGCTACTCAACATGTGGGGGCACTGCTACCTACCCATCTAGAAGAAAGAACTCAAGGGATGGACCATGAACTGAGGCCTCATCGCTCATCAAATCATCATCATGATCTAAAATTCATTAACCCGGTTGGTTGTCTTCGTGGAAGCATCTCAAATTGATCAAGATGTACCACTGTAAAATTTGTATATATATATACATAACAATGGGGAGATGACTCAAGACGGACAGTCAAAGACTCAATCCTGTATGATTTATGTTCTATTTATCCCTTCAACCAGTGTCTCAGTATGATGAGTCGACAAGCAGGTAGTCATGGTCCTAGTGAATGGACACATCATCCACCCACATCATTAATGGATTCCCTTACAATAAATACGTACTCAAGAAACATTGAAATTGTATCACTTTATCCCGAACAAATACTATAAAGGGGACTAGTCCTAACAACATCCCATGGAGTAAAATTTATCTGACACCAATCTATCATGACTTGGCCAATGCCAGTGCTCGATCCGTAACTACCCCAAGCCCGAATCTATATTCTAAGGGGTGGCAACAAGCACTGAAGGCATAACTAACTTAGGGAGGCCTTTTCCGAAGTACTTATACATAGAAACATAGTCATCTCTATGAAAAAGTGAATTGGGAAAGAGTAAAAGATTTAACATAGATATAAAGTAAACCAAACATGCATAACATCTAGAGTGTACAATAGTATAATATTACAAACTGAAATGTAGAGGGAAAAAATACATTCCCAATCAAAAATATTTCCCAACCTAAAAAAATGGAAAAGTAAAACTACAGAGAGATCTCATATCTTGAATCCAAAGATAAGACCACCGTATGTGGTGAAAACACCAAGTATCCCAAATATCCTCTGAAATCATAGTTGACATGTCTATCATCAACATAACACACAGAACATGTGGGAAATTTCCATATAGGGCTGAGTATTTATATTCCCAATGAGTCACCCTAGAAGCTGAAGGTGGATAAGTAAGAGATACAATTGGAAAGAAAGATAGTAGGTGTAAGATATTTTCAAAGAGAATATCTCAAATATAAAGACTTGGAATTTCCACATATATTTTTAATTATTAGGGTTTATTAATAGTCTTCCAAAAATTGACAGCATGTGATTCTGAGGACCAGAGGGCCCGAAATGAATTTTTAAACTTTTTTAAGGTACACTTAGTAAACAAGCGAGTGGCAATTTCTACCTTTTGAACCAATTCTCGGATTACACATCTAAGGGAACCATTGAATTCACAGTGCTAGGATTCACTTAGGTGAAGTATAACTTTGACCGGCAAGGGTTAGACGAAAAAGCTAATTTTTGGACTTTACAAAAAAAATAACATAAGGTTATTTTAATTTCTTTTTGAAACTATTGAGAAATGGTGGTGGGACCGCAGTGCAATGTCAGGCATAAAATAAGAGAATTTTAATGTCTTGAACGTCTCATTTCTTTGGTTTTGAAACAACAACACTTGTGTGTTTAATTGAACAATTAATTATGATTAATTAATGAATCATAATATTAAACACAACGTGGTAGATTATTTCTATTATTTAAACAAAGGATGGGCATGGTTTTTGGATACCCATAAAAGGAAGCTCTGATGAAACGCCGTCGACGTCTTCCTTCAACAAAGAACAGATATTCGATGATTCCATTAAGGTTTTGAATTGAACATCGATGGGCGATGGTGAATGTCGATGCACACTTTCAAACAACAGATTCTCCTCCTTCATCTTTAGAGAATCAACCATATTCGATTATGGGTTTTGTAGTTAAACTAAGAGTTAGTTGATTATTGAAATCCTTCCCATGGTATAACGCTAACGTGGAGGGCACATGCTGAACCGATCAAGGCCTGGACACTCCATCAATCTCAGTTTGATGTGTTATTTTTGGGTGACTGATAAATATGGCGATAAGACAAAACCGGGAGCCATGTAGTGATGATAGTGTCCTTGGAGGTCTGTAGGCATATTCGAAATAGAAAAAAAACCTCCAAAGCATCACTGAAGGCCGGAGGAAGCTCCTCTGTCACGGTGTCATTGGAGACCAGAGGAGGAGGCTATCGGCTCTTATTGTTCGTGAGGGGATGGCAGTTTCTGAAGGAGCTGTAGCGGATAGGGGAGGTTGGCATTTTCCGGTCGCATTGATGGAAGGTAGTGCACCATAGAGGAGGGTTGCGGCTCCGAGTCATGGCGGAGGGTGGACTCGGCCAGAAAGTTCCCATAGTTTACCAGTCCATGCGGATCGGTTAGGTATAGAGGCACCAATCGGTGCCACTATTTGAAGACCAAAGAGACACTATGTCGGTTCGGGAGGGGAGCTGACCCCCACGCCAAGCCAGTGGCCAAGGTTGGACCAGTGGCCTGGCGGGCCGCATCGAGCCTGCGGCCCAGCAGGCTGGACTAGGCCCAGCTAGACGGGGCCGATCCCAACCGGTTTGGGCTTGGCCATGTAGACCGGGTCAGGTCAGTCCAATCAGGTCGGACCAAACCCGGACACTTTTTATCCCAGTTTTGCTTAAAGGGGCTTATCTTTTAAACCATACATCTGTTTAATGATCCGTCTACGGTATTGGAACCCTTAGGATGAGGCAGTACTTTTGAGATACTTCACTAGGGGTTTTAAGACAGTTGGTATATGACCAGGTTCAATCGGACTCGAATTCAACCAGGCCCTAGCACTAAAATACCTATAACTTACAGACCAGGTGTCTGATTGATGTGTCGTCTATTTTGTTGTAACCCTTATGACATGGAGGTTCTTCAGCTTACTTCTTCATGGGACATTGTGGTAGTTGAGGTATGACTGATATCTTGAGGTGTAGAATCTATGAAACTCAAGCGTACAAAGTGAAAGAATATTGTTTATGGCTGTCAAGGGGCATACGAATCTTTGTGGGTCAACATCAGAGTGAAATTTTTTGGATCAGTAGTAGAACAACTTGATGAGTACCAGTCTTAGAGAAGCCTGTCGTGAATCAGAGACTTACGACCTTGTGTGGATCGGTGACTTATGAACCTATGTGGATCGATGCCTTACGACCCTATGTGGATCAATGAATTATGTACCTATGTGGATTAGCAGTAGCATAACCCAATGAGGACCAGCCTTAGAGCAGCCCATCGTGAATTAGTGACTTACAACCCTATGTGGTTCGATGACTTATGACCCTGTGTGGATCAGTGACTTATGACCCGATGTGAATGGGAATTGGAGTGGATTCTTTGTGGTATAGCAGTGGAACTTCATAATAGAATAAGATGAATTATATTCATGAATAATCATCAATATTCAGGCTCTTTATGTTTTATACCTGGTTTGAGTTGAGTCTTTCCAGGTGCTTTGAGATTTGGATCATGATTTTTGGTTTTTCCTTTGTGGAATTCTGGGAGACATTTGGGGGTCTCAGGGTCCCTAATGGGTATTGTTATACTCACCCCGGCATGAGCTTCACCCGCACCTAGTTGTGTATTTTTCAAATGATAAAAATATTTGACTGAGGATAGAGAGCCAAGACTACACGGTGCATAGAGGTGACGAATTGATGGGGAGATCCATAGAGACAATATGTACCTACCTTTCAGGTAGGATCCTTGGCAGATGATCTAAGGAGCTATTTTCTATTTCTGTTGTATTATCTCTTTCAGGTGGGCCTGTATACTGGCCCCTTAATTTCAGTTCACACTTTTACTTCAGTTGTTTTACAATGTGGTTTGATTTTGTTGTGAACATAGTCTTTGTGCGTATAGTTTTAAAGAAAATGCCTTCCTGTTTTAGGGATACACCTTTTCAGTGCTAGAATCCAACCCGTGGACTATGGAAGGAGGGTTTGGTGTAGTCACACACAGGCCCCGGGGGATGGGTCGTGACAATGTGGTATGAGAGGAGTTGGTTACACTAAATAACTGAAACTATAATATTTTCAATGGGTAGTAGTGCTATGTGTTTTGAGTATAGTTTTTATTTTGGGGAGTACAGTGTTGGTTTGGAGGCTGACGTCTCCACACACCAGGGCACTGAGTTCTGATTTCCAACTCGATACTTGAAAAACACGGATTGCGTGTGTTTTTTAAAATGTATTTCTTTTGATCTCTTTCGATTCAGCTCACTAGGTATAACTTATTAACGGTGGAACACCTATTTCATTACAGGATGTCACCGCATAGACAACCATCCAGAATTCTAGAGAGAGTTAATGATGACAGCCCACCGAGCAATGAGGCTTCGGTGCAGGGCACTCTTACGACGATGGTACCTTTTTGTGGTGTACCAGCAGCACCACTACCTATAGGGAAGTAATTTCCACCATCCCCACTAGTAGATGGTGCACACAAACATAGCGTGTTGCACGAGTTCTAGCAGCAGAGGCCTCAGTGGTTTTGAGACGAGATGGATCCACTGGTGGCTAAGGACTGGCTGGAGGCTGTGCCACAGGTTTTCGCCTAGTTGGGACACAAGTAGACCAAATGGTGATCATAGTGGATATCCTCTTCCATGTAACAACAGATATATGGTGGATCTTGAAGCTCCTCACTCGCAAGGAGGTTAAACTCTCCTTGTTGGACTTTGAGAGCCTCTTCAGGGAAGATTTCATACTAGTGACTCTACACTTTGTGCTTATTTAAGAGCTACTGCACGTACAATAGGGTAGCCTGATGGAGGCCCAATACTCAGCAAGATTTATTGACCTCTCCCACTACTCCACTGAAATGGTATGAGACCCTTTCTTTAGGGAAAAGACCTTTGACCAGGGTCTCTGATGGGATATCAGAGCGTCGATGATTTCACTCAACATCCCAACGTAGGATAGAGTGCTAGAGAGAGAACTATTGGTCGAGATATTCTTAGTTGAGGAGGAACCGATGGTGAGAACCACCACTGGATGACAAGAAGTTGAGTCATCTGTAGCAGGAAGTAGGCGGATGATGTGGAGGTCCAAGCGGGCCAAACATTCTGTTGGACAACCCTATGATGTAGGGTCAGAGGTGCGGAGATCACATGATAGAGGATGTTAGCATATAATCATACTATGCTAATCATGGAGTGGGAAAGTTCACATGGCTCATGACTTCTTGACCCTCCATGCTGAAGATCATCATATGGTTGAGGGACCACTAAGGCATAGGCATAGATTCGAGTGAGGAGGTCTACAGGGTGGAAGACATGGTAGAGGAACAATCCTTCCAGTAGGCAGTGGGAAACAATTTGAGGTTCTACCATCACCAACCCTAGGTTTTCTACCTCGACCATAGGGAGTATGTGGGTAGGGATGAGATTTGGTTTAGGCATCTGAGCCTTATGACCATGATGCTCTGAAGATGATTTGAGGTATGATCTGTGTCTAATCCATCCTAGCTACATTTCTTATAGACATAGGTTCCAGTCAATATTTTATTTTCATATATCTCGTTCAGAGCTTTTAGACTCTTGTATAGCCATTGGATCGATTCTTATAATTAGAGACTCCTACGGGAGAGGATTTGATGATCATGCACTGGTGCCGGCAGTGTGAGATTACTCTAGGAGGAAAGAGCTTCAGTTGTCGAGGACTTACGATGTCATCTTGGGTATGGACTGGTTATCCATGGTCATTGCTCAAATTGACTATTTTAGGAGAAATGTTTGGTGTTTCTATGAGGATGTGACTAGTTATTCCATTAGTAGTGAGAAGGTAACCTTTGCAGCATATGATTCACTTTTCTAGAGAAGGGTTCAGATGATCAATCATCAGTTGCCTAGTCTCACCCTTGGTGCAGCTGATGAGAGGAGTCTGAGAAACACTGTAGTGGTGGACCAATATGCTGACTTCTATCTTGAAGATGTTCCGGGACTACATCCTTGCAGATAAGTTGACTTCTACCTCGACCATTACCCTTGGATAACAACGATATCTACACCAGAATATCGGATGGCTCATGTGGATATTCGTGAGTTGAGGGTACAGTTGGAGGACTTGAAGAGGAAGGGGTTCATAAGGCCCAGTTTTTCTCCATGGGTACTCCTGATTTTGTTCGCCAAGAAGGCAGATGGGAGTTTGAGGCTTTGTGTGAACTATAGACTCTTGAACCAGGTGACAATGAAGAACAAGTATCATCTGTCAAGGATTGATGATCTCTTCGAAAAGATGAAGGGTGGACAATGGTTTTCAAGGATAGACCTTGGACCGGTCTATCATTAGATCAGGGTACGGGATGAGGGTGTAATGAAGACAACCTTAAGTTTTCGGTATGGACACTATGAGTTCTGGGTGATGCCTTTTAATGTAACCAATTCTACAGTAGTGTTCATGGGACTCATTAATAGGATCTATGAACCTTACCTTGATCACATCATGGTGGTATTCATTGAAGATATCTTGGTATACTTGCTAATGGAGGACGATAACTCCTCACATCTGCAGATAGTTCTGGATACACTCTGAGAGAACCATCTTTATGGAAATCTCTTGAAGTTACAGTTCTAGATATGGGAGGTCCACTTTCTAGGACACATTATCTCTAGAGTTGGAGTTTCAGTGGATCCAGCAATGATAGAGGGAGTACTTTCTTGGAACAACCTAGGAGTGTAACCGAGGTATGGAGTTCTCTGGGGTTGGCTGGGTACTATCAGAGATTCGTAACCAACTTTTTCCAAGTAGAAGAACCCTTGTTAGCTTTCAAAAATAAGGGACAACATTTCTAGTGAACTGAGAGATGCCATAACAGTTTCTAGGAGCTATGTTGGAGACTGATGAGTGCCTCCATCTTCAGGCTACCAGAAGAGGGAATTGGGTATACAGTATACTGTGATGTATCAGGGAGTAGACTAGGATGTGTCCTAATTCCGGAGAGAGGGGTGACCGCCTACGACTCACAAAATCTGATGCAACACAAGAAGAACTACCCAAACCATGACATGGAGTTTGTAGTAATTGTCTTTGCGTTGAAGATGAGGCAGAACTACATGTTGGGTGAATGGTTTACTATTTACTATGATCACAAGATTCTCAGGAAAATATTCTCACAAAATGACCTGAACCTGAGACAACGTCGATGGTTGGAGTTCTTCTAGTATTATGACATTGAGATAGTCTACACTCCTGGGATATTAAACGTGGTGGAAGACATACCCCGTAGGAGTTCTAGATTACAATTTCATATTGAGGTGACATAACAGTTAGCCGTGTTACAAGTATCCTGCACATATGGTGATGGAGGAGCTTACCTCTAGTCTATGACTGTCACTCCCCCACTCCTTAAGTGATTTTGGGAGGCACAACTTGGGGACATGGACTGTGAGGACCGATGTGCTCAGATATCCTAAGGATAGGCTCCAAAAGTATTTTCTGAAGGTGTGGAGCATGTCATCCTTTTTAGAGGATTCACCATGGTACCAGTGATTCTACAAGAGGTGGTGTCGAGGGAGTTCCACACATCTGCTTAGGCAGTACATCCTGGTTTGGTGAAGTTGTACCAGGACCTCTAGCATCAGTACTAGTGGTGAGGGTTGAAGAAAGAAGTGGCGGAGTTTGTATCATGAACCCTAAAACCTCAGTAAGTGAAGGCCCAGCATCAGGTTCCAAGAGGATTTTTACAACCAATAAAGGTAAGATAATGGAAGTGGGATGGTATCTTAATGGACTTTGTGACTGGACTACCACGTATGTCCAGGGGCCACAATTCCATCTAGGTGATCGTTGACTAACTCACCAAGTTGTCCCACTTCCTACCCATCCGAGGTTAGTGATTAGTAGAGGAATTTGGACGCCTCTATGTACATGAGATTTTGTGGCTTCATGTGGTTACATCGATGATATTCTCAGATTGTGACACTCATTTTACATTCTGGTTGTGGAAGGTATTGCGAGAGGCATTTGGAACTAAAATATGTTTGAGTACCACCTTTCATCCAAAGATTGAGGGTCAGACAGAGCAAACCATACAGACACTTGAGGAAATTCTTTTTGCTTGCATCCTTGATTTTGTCCACAGATGGAAAGACCACCTTTCACTATGGGAGTTTTCATACAACAACAGTTATCACTCCACCATCGGTATGGATCCATTTGAGGCCTTGATTGGGTGACCATACAGATCACCTCTATAATGGGAAGACCTAGCGGTGTCTTCACTTATGGGTCCAGAGTTTGTATGGGCTACCAATGAGAAGGTTCAGATCATCCAAGAGTAAATTAAGACTACACAGATCTGACAGAAATCTTATACTGACATGAGACTGAGACCCTTGGAGTTCGAGGAGGGAGACCATGTCTTCCTACAGGTCTCACCCTGATGAGGATTGTGAAGCTTTGTCCAGGGCATCAAGCTATCTCTAAGGTTCATCAGACCTTTCAAGATCATCAGTAGAGTTGGTGTGGTGGCATACTACCTTGCTCTTCTCCCACAGATGCATTGGGTGCATAAGTTTTTTAATGTGTCGCAACTGAGGAGGTATGTGCATGATCCATCACACGTTATCAATTGGGGTGAGCTGGAAATTAATGATGGGGCAGAGTTCACAGAGTTCCTGGTAGACATAAAGGATTGACAAGAGCAGGTCCTTCAAGTGAGGTCAATTTTTCTTGGGTGAGTTTGGCGGCAGCACAGAATCCTCCAGGAGAGCACATGGGAGCGGGAGGCTCATATACATGCTCAGAACCCCCATATGTATCCCTATTATTATTGTGGATTTTGGGGATGTAAATCCCTAATATGGGGAGGATGTAAAGACCCAAAATTTTCATACAATTTTTTTAAAATTATTTGGGATTATTACGAGTCTGTGAAAATTGATAAAAAGTGATTTTGATGCCTAGAGAGACCCAAACTAATTTTTGAACATTTTTTAAGGTACGTTTAGTAAATGTGAGATCGAAGATTTATAGAGTTTAAACTGGTGCTCGGATTAAAAATATAAGGGCACCATTGAATTTTCAGTGCTGGGATTTGATTAGGCGAAGCATAACTTTGACTGACAAGGGTCAGACAAAAAAGTTAATTTTTTTACTTTACAAAAAAATAATAAAATAACAAAAATTTATTTTCTTTTATTTTTACTAATATTGAGAAATGGTGGTGGGACTTTAGTGCAGTGTCATATATTAAATAAGGGAGTTTTAAGGTCATCATCCTATCATTTCTTCGGTTTTGTAATGATAATTCTTGTGTGTTTAATTGACTCATTAATTATAGTTAATTAATGAATCATAATATTAAACACAATGTGGGAGATTATTCTCTTATTTAAACTAATATTGAGCATGGGTTTTGGAGACCCGTGATAGGAACCTATGAAAAAATGCTGGAAGTGTCTTCCTACAATAAATAATGGAGATTTGATGATTCCATTAAGGTTTTGAACCGGACATCGACGTGCTACAGTGAACGTTGATGCACACCTTCGATCAACGGATTCTTCGCCTTCATCTTTAGATAATCTTGTGTATTAAAGGTAGGGTTTTTTTGTTAAAATAATAGTTTTTTTATTATTGAAATCCTTCCCATGTTATAATGCTAACGCAGAGGGTTTGGGCCAAACTGAACAAGGCCCGGACCCTCCTCCAATCTCAGTTTGATGTGTTCTTCATGGGAGACCGAAAAATACAATGTCAAGAAAAAACCGGGATCCACGAAGTGATGGAAGAAACCTGGGAGGTCCATAGGTGTAGTCAGAAGAGAAAAAGGACCTCTGGAGCTTCACTGGAGGCCCGCAGAAGCTCTGCCAATGAGGCGACACTGGCGACCGGAGGAGGCGGTGGTCGGATCTCGCCGACCGTGAGGGGACGGCGGTGCCAGAAGGCACTATGACGAGCTGTGGCTCCAATCCATGGAGGAGGGCCCTAGATCCGAGCCCTAGGGTAGGGAGGAACCACAACCAATAGGTCCTGATGTTGACTAGTCCACGATGACTGATCAGGTGGAGCGGCGCCAGCCGGGGCCGCTGATTGAAGACCGAACAGACACTTTGTCCATTCGGGAGGGGAGTCGACCCCCACACATAGCCGGGTGGACCGGTCCAATCCCACATCCTAGAAGACTAGACCGGGCTGATCCCATCTGGTTTGGGATGGGCCAAGCAGATCGGGTCAGGTCGGACCAGACACAGACCCTTTTTAGCCCTATTTCGCTTAAAGGGGATTATTTCCTAAACTAGACATCTGTTTGACAAACCATCTATGGAGATGGAACCTTTAGGGTGAGATGGTCCTTTTGAGATACTTCACAAGGTTTTTGAAGAATGTTAGAGTATGGATGGGTTAGATCAAACTCAAATCCAACTGGGCCCCTGAAACTAAAATGCCTATAACTTACAGATCAGGCATCTGATTTACACGTCGTCTATTGCGTTGGAACCCTTATGACAAGGAAGTTAATCAGTCTACTTCATCATTGGAATTCATGGTGGATGATGTACGACTGAAATAATGAGGATTAGAATCTATGGAACTCAACTGTATAGGGTGTGAGAATCTTGTAGCTGGCTGTCAAGTGGAATATGACTCTTTGTGAATCAACATTAGAGTTTCCCTATGTGGATCAGCAGTAGCGCGACCCGATGAGGACTAGTCTTAGAGCGGCCTGTCGTGGATCAACAACATACGACCCTGTGTGGATCAGTGACTTACAACATTATGTGGATCGATGACTTGATACCTTGTGTGGATCGATGACTTACGACCCTGTGTGGATCAGTAGTAGCACATCCTGACAAGAACTATCCTTAGAGCGGCCCATCATGGATCAGTGACTTATGACCCTGTGTGGATTGACGACTTACGACCCTGCGTGGATCAGTGACTTACAACCTTTTGTGGATAGACATTGGAATGAATTCTTCATGGTAAAGTAGTGGAACTTCTTAATAGAATAATATGAATTATCTTTGTGACTAATTATCATTATTCGTGTTCTTTAAGTTGTATACCAGGTTTGAACCGAGTCTTTCATTGTGCTTTGTGATTGGGATCGTGCTTTGGGCTTTTTACTTTTTGGAATTCTGGGATACATTTGGGGGTGTCGGGGTCCCTACTGGGTATTTTTATACTCACCCCTGCACGGGATTTGCCCACACCTTTTTGTGTCTTCTGAAAATGAAGAACAGCTTTGAAAAAGGTTAGGGAGCCATAACTAGACGGTGCACAGAGGTGACTGATTGATGTGGAGAGCTGCAATGATGATCTATACATACCCTTCAAGTAGGATCCTTGTTGGATGATCTTAGGAGCTCGTTTCTATTGATGTTGAATTATCCATTTCAGTTGGGTTTGGATACTGGCCCCTTACTTTATGTTCACACTTTTACTTCACCAGTTTTACTATGTGTTTTACAATTGTTGTGTACCTAGTCTGTGTGTGTAAAAGTTTAAAGGAAATAAATTCCCATTTTAGGGATACACCATCACGGTGCTAGTCACCAACCCCTATCATATAGAAGGCGAGCTTGGGGTAGTCACGACATAGACCCCGGGTTAAGGTTTGTGACATCAACCAAAACTAGGAATGAAAGTAACATCATCCAAGCACATGGGTCTTGACACGTGATTTAGTTTAACAACATGTCAAGACATCACCACCTATCATAGTAGAGTAGACTCATCGAACCATGTGAAGATAAAAAAAGAAATAGTGTACCATACCCCATGCATCTGCACATCTCATGGAAGAATATTAACAAAAGAAAAGGTATGGATAAAGAAGAAGTATATATATAATTGGTCAAAAGAAGCCCAAGCATGAGAGTAAGGGGATCTCCATATCACAACTCAGTCCAAGAGAAATACTAACCTCATCAAATAACAAGGGGTATGACATGGTGAGTTGATAAGCTAAACATCGTATTTTCACCACCTAGAGTATGAGAGTAGACTCGTCCAACCATGATAACATAAATAAAAAAACATATGGAATACCCCATGCATCATCAACTTTCAAAGAAGGATTGTATCTAATAGTTCCAAAAGTCCATCAAGGATTCCTGAAATCCCACACATCTTCACAGAAGTAACTCTAAGACCCTAGACACACCTCGTCACAATGCTGCATAGCCGAGTGGGAAGAAACTTGAAGTAGAGGACTCGCACCCTAGTATGTTAAGGGGTTCCAATCTGTAAGCCTTCAAGGATATCACTGACCAGATATACTAAACGATCAACTCAATATATATCAAGGGAACCACTACCAAGCTATGGTTAAACTCGGTATCCTTCAAGGATTCCACTGCCCACCTATGCTGGAGGTTCAACTCAATATCCATCGAGGACACCACTTCCTAGATATAGTAGAGGTTTAAAAAAGTATCTATCATAGACTCCACTACCCATATATGTTGTAGGGTATACTTCGTATCTGTCTAGGACGTGACTGCCTAGCTATGCTAGAGGGTTAACTTGGTATCTGTACAAGATTCCACAACCCAGCTATACAGGAAGGTCAAGTCGATATCCATTTAGGATAAAGAAATTCCCCAGCTATGCAGGAGGATCGACTCAGTATGGTCATCATGGAACTCCACATCCTAGCCCTTCTTGAGGGTACCACTATAAAAGGTCTAGTGATCTGATGAGATCACTTCTATTTTTTGGAATTTCCTTATCATGCATCATTCCAGGAACATTTCATATCATATCTTCAAATCCAGAGCTGAGGGAACTGTTGCATTCGACATGAAAAAACACTCAGGATAGGTAACTTGAAGGCCAAGATATGATTTCAAACAGAGGAGATATAGAATCCGAAAGATTCATAATGGAGCACATGACATGTAAGGGACCCACACAACATGTGATTCTTCCATACTACTGGGCCATTTTCTTTTCATCACATGGATTTCTAGCCGTGTAGCATTATATGGCATGTATGTGTACTACACGAAATGTCTCATCCAAAATATTGACAAACAAATGAGGCCCTTCATCATTCTGATGGGAAAAAATGTAATTTCATTAATATTTCTCGAAAATAGTCCCAGGATGGCCAAATTGATCACACTTTTTAGATCCTTATGAAAAAACACTTGGGATAATCAATTCACATTCCCAAATTCTAAACCCAGTGAAAAAGTAACATTTGACTGTATAACACATGATCGGTGTTTCATGGCCTGGCGTCAGGAAATTGAATTAGTTACCCAATATTAGTTTTGAAATGTACACCACAATTCCAAGCTCATGATTACAAATACATCTTGTCAATTTGATACCACATGAAGACAATATGCCGGATAAAAGATTTAATAATAATAATAATAATAATATTAATATTAATATTGGGTGTTTCATTGACCCAAGGCATGAGTATGAAAGAGGTATACATCATCAATCATAAAATGAATCTCTCAATATCAGGATCACGTTGCTACTAATGGTATGTCATTCTAACATATCTGCTCAAATATATAACCACAACATGGTTTGTAAAAAATAATAACTATAACTAAATAATGTTATTTTTATTAATATTATATTAATTTTATTTATATTTACAAGGGGATTGGATCTCTTTGATAGAGATGTGTACAATGATTCAAATCCCCTCCCCCACCATCAAATGTGGCATGCCCCTATGTATATAATAATAATATTATCACAATATTTATTATTATAGATATCACCTATTAGGCATTAATCACACACCATGCTTCATATTTTATCAAGCATCAATCTCACATTTATTTTATTTTCACAATTATTATTATCATTGATAATAATTTTCACCATAGTTATTTAATATAATGAACAATAATAATAATGCTCAATGCATTGATCATGACAAGACACCCCATCACAGATCCATGTCTGTACATCATCACAACCATGTTGTGTAGCCTCCATCATGAGATTATGTGCATGTCCTATACTTAGATCTAAGCTTATCACACTGCACATCATCACCATGTGGGAATTGAAAAAAAGTTCACCGATCTATTCCTGACCCACCTATGATCACTAACCTACACCCGAGGCACCAACCTAATCTTTTCACCAACCACCATCCCACTAATTTATCAATCCATCCCCAAACCATTTATTTTCATGTAGTTTGTGCTACCACAATGAATATGATGGTTGGATCACACTCTAACCCTCCCAAGAAATATTAAATTGTGACCTCATGGTCCAATGATGAATATAAAAAAGGAAAGTATGAGAAAAACACAAATAACAATGGTAATAACCTTTGTTGACCAAATGTTATTGGCAAAAAATTCTATATCGGGGGAATCCGGGGTGTGAAACATGATTGAACAAGAAATAAATTGAAAGACAGATTTATTTCAATACATGGCCACATATGAAGGTTTATTTAAATGCAGATCAAGGAAAAATATTGACCATGCCCAAAATTTTAATCAAAAGAGGCAGAAATGGAAATTTATGAGCCCTATGTCGATTACGAATTGATCGTTTGTGAAGAATGCATCTATTAGAAATGAATATTATTAGTTGTGTCTACTTCCTATCTATTCACCATGATCCAATCACCGTTCGTCATCTGGTATCAAATCTCCAATGAAAAAGGGGTGAAAGCTCCTCTCAATGATCCCAGGGTCATGCGACTAACCCTGGAAATTTTCCATAGCATCTTATTTATAGAGGAAATTTTTTAGGTCATTTAATTAAAAATAAATAAATAAATAATTTTAAATAGACACAAATTCTAAAAACGTCCTTTAGAAACCATCCTGCTCTGACCAACTTAGGACATTCCCTAGGTAAAAACTACATTTAGAACTTAATGGTGGTCTCAGATTTATCATATGTGTATCCTAATGCGAGTTATTTTGGTTAGGGTTATTAAGTAAATAAATTAATTTAATTTATTTATTTATTGAATCCACTAGTGGTTTCCCTATATGAATGTCCCACACCAACCAAATTTAGGTAGTACCTAGGGTAAAATCAATGTTCTTGATTCAACTATGGTCTCAAATTTCTGATCTAAGACTCCTTTTATGAGATATTCCACGTTTTTAAAAAAACTGTGTGTTTGAAAAAAAAGAATTTTTAATATTTTTATATTATTAATTCTGAACTCAGTAGACCTCAGAATCAAGCATCGTATGAGTTCCTAGCTCTGAAACTATTTCTAGAAATATTCCAAAAGTGTTACCTAGAAAACCCATATTCTCTAAAGTGATTATTTGTTTTATGAGAACCTGTATTATTTTTCCCTTAGTATTTTAAATGTATTTCCATAAACAATTTATGAAATATATGATTTAGAAGTTTGTTTGAGGAAGGAAAAGGATAACATGAAGATATCGAAGGAAACTTTTATTTCTAGGAAATGTTTTTATGATTTAAGCACTGCTATGGATTCTAATTAGGCTCTGATTAGTTGAAATAAATAATCTATTCTTAGATGGAATTTTTATATAAGATAACATGTATTAAGATAGGTATTTTTAAATCAATGTTAGAATCTATTAAATAGATGAAATATGATATATCAAATTTGGTATCAACATGTGATATCTGTGATTATAATGCATTGATGACACATGTTTAGTATAATATTGTAAGTATAGATAATTTTTAACTATTCAATAAAAGTATTCTTTGAGATATAATGGAATCCAATATTACCAAACAAGTTGATAAATATCTTCATAGTATATATACTAGAGAATTCATATATTATTATAGATATTATATAATTTTTGATTAAATATGTTTTAACTCTAACAATAATAAGGGATATACATGAATATATTATAGATAGAGTTAAAATATGAAATTTGACAAAGTCTTTCAAAGACCATATTAGTTTCTTTCATGTTATTATATATAATGATCCTTCTAATATTTGAAATTATTTTGAAAATGGCATATGGAGGTTTTACAGTAATCAAGACTAACAAAAATAATAATTTTAAGGATTTAATATTGGATATAAATATATTAATTATGATATTTTAATAGATTATATATCTACGTTTGAAATATATACATCATCTTTTGAGAATGACGATAAAAAATGTAAATGTGGTCAGTGATAGAGACATGGAAATGTTAAAGGTTTTAGTTGAAAAAGATTAAAATCTGTGAAAATTGATTAAATATTTAAAAAAGAGACTCAAAGAACCATAGTATTCTCTTAAAATATTTGATATGATATTTAAATAATATAAGGATAATATTATAAATATATTAAATAATTTATAATATAAATTTAAGAAGATAAAATATTATTTTTTTCATATATGTTTTGTATAAAAATGATATATGGGGAATGAATAGATTATTTTATTGTACGTTAATGTAAGGATATGAGGATTATGTAGACTTTTTATTTAAATAGTTAGGGGTAACACCCCCAAAATTATTATGAAAAGAAATCCTTATTTTTCAACTAGGTTATGATGTAACCCTTTATATTAACTGAAGTACCAATGGTTCAAAATCCCATAACAATTTTTGATGGTCTAATGGCCCATCATCATGAAGTCCAATGAATTTTACTTTACGGACATTATTTATAATTCTAAAAAATTCCATGTCACTAGTCATATAGAACAACCCATTTTCTAGTAGTCATTACACCTTCATCCCAGTTTAAAATTTACATCGCCCCTCTAGAATTTATGAACCATTTTATCAGGAAGGTTTTCACATCATGGATAGAAACACCTCCTTCCATGGTGTTGGAGGCCGGATAAATTATTTATTTAATCAAACATATCCATATTCTGAGTAGCCTACCCATTGATTCTTTTCTAGCCCCTTCTTACATCACCTTCCTATTCTTATGAATCCTCAGATCAGTCCTCTATAACATACCCTTGTTAGGAATGGGTAGAAAACTCTAACGGGGTTAGAATTTCTCATTTGAAGGTGGGGCCAATTTGGGTTTTGTGATTAAAAAACAAATTCAAAGAGTTATAATAATTTAAAATATTTTTTAGATGTTTTTTATGGTACAAATGGTGTTTCAGAAGTTTGAATGATTTTTGTGAGTGTTGGACTTCAAAAACTAATTTTTGGGTAAAATAGGAAGAGGTTCATCATTGGAACATAGGTTCTGTTATCCTTTCGAGTAAACCATGTTCCCCATAAAAATGTAGATCATAGTTAGTTTAACCATGTGAGGTTGACTAGGAATCCATGTGAGATTGTGCATACCCACAAAGAAATTTCCACAGTTGGTATATTGTTTGTTTAAAAGTTCACTACAACTGTGTAAGTGGGTGTTCCTTTTTGAAAATTGCACCACACATGTTGCTCATAGTTTTTCTAACAACATGACTTTCCAGGAAATGGGGTGCCCCTTGTTAAATTGGAACAACATGGTTGCCGCACGGTTAGCAAAACTGTGTATCCAAACCATGTATCTCTTTAAAGGGGATGAAATGAACATTTTAACCCCTTTTTATTTAAGTCGTATCCTCTCTTTTATCCTCCATTTAATACACATCAACCCCTCCCACCATCCCTCTTCTCTAGGCATAGATGTATATCCTTCATCCTTTTTCAGAATCAAGCATCGGTGATCACAATTAATCGACATAAATTATTATACTATTACACTTTATTCTTATCTCATTATCTCTTCCCATATTTGATTTCATTTCCATGCATGCGCATATGCCCTATTTTCAGGTAATTTTTCAATTCATCAATTTCTATCATATCACCTCGAATCGAATTATCATAACGAATGAGTGAGGAATACTTGGTATAAAGTATGTGGCCTATATGATTTTTACTTATCATTGTGTCATTTTTAAAATGAGTCATTTTTCAGAACTCCATACTTTCTGTGTCACCTCTAAATATAAAATTAATTAAGTAAATTCTAATGTGATAAATTAAAATTAATTTTTCATCAAATTACACCATTGGAGTTACCCACCTTGGATTGAACCACCCCTTAGGGTGTGTTTCTTTATTCTAAATTGTTCATATGCCTTGGCTATCTAATTAAATCACCTATATTGGAGTATTGAATTCCCTTATAATTAAATGAATTGGTTAATAAAATTAATCAACAAAAAGTCATGCGGATGGCTCACTTAGGGTTTTAGAAATTATTATAATATGCTTGATATTAATGATGGACTAATCTAAATATTTAATTTAGATTTATAAATTTATTAAATTAAGTTACATGGACCTATGAATTAACTATAACTAAGCTGGATAATTAATTGAATCATGATGGTTTATGAATTAGTATAGGTGAATTTCATGGCCTACCTCTTATTAAAAATTAAATGACCTAGTTGTGTTGATTGAATTATTTTTAGGCATGTGTAATTACATGTAATTCTTAATAAATAGTAATTTATTTACAAATTGAATAGTCACAATGAATCTTGTCTAAATAGGAATGAACACCTTCTCTTATCTTATGTTCAATTATTATATATAAATTTCCTACACCTTTATATTATTCTTTAAGAAATAATTGTATTTCCTAGTAATAATTCCTTGGATGGGCTTGTGGGTAAAATGGAATTACACTACACCTTGACTGAAAACGGCTTCCTCATTATGGAATGTCATAGTTAAGGGGTCATAGGGAAAGTGGGATTACCTTATGCATGATTATTACTTATATGCCTTGGTTAGGGTTGTTGGACATGATGTTTTATACCCCCTTTGACCTAGAATATTGGACATGGTGTATCACATCTTTTTTTGTTGTTGTACATGATGTTTCACACCTTTGGTTAGGATGTGGGACAAGACATTTGATATAATTGATTAGGATTATCAGAAATGATGCTCTGTAACCGTTGTTCAGATGATGGGTCTTGTAACTATATTTAAAAAATGAGACTTATATTATTATTATCATTTCTATATATGTATGTTGTGGTATCACACCTTGGGTCCGCACCAGTTCACATATATTTCATCATTTATATGTTTACATATATGTATATATATAAAATATGGCATGATTATAGATATTATAGATTAGGTCAAAGAAAGTATGGTCATCCAGGTTTCCTTTTAGTAACCCAATCCTTACATGATTATAATTATTTAGGAACTAATTTATTATTATACCTTCACACTATTTTTTATATTCACGGACTAGAACTCATTAGACAACATTGGTGATGGATTATTGGGTTTATCTCACACCCTATTCGGGATGTTGTTTGGTACCTATACACACCTACAGGATATATATTAGGATATTGATTGTGCTCAATTTTTTTTTTCATTATGGAAATAGACTGTGTCTTGGGAGTAGAAGATGATACTATAGTCATGATGCCCTTCTAATTGGAGTCTTCTATTTATTTATGCCTTTTAATCTAGTACTAGTTGTTTTATTACCTATAATAGGTTGTCATATTGTTTATGACATAGCATATTTATCCATGGATTTTTATTTTGGTTTTTTTGGTTTTTATATATATTATTAATATAGTTTTTCCATTTATTTATTCTTCTACCTTTTATTAATTATTTATTGATTTTTAATTATTATCTTCCACCAGTCAGTTATTTCTATTACCCCACTAAAGATTTATATCATTTTATCAGTGTTATACTCTGATTATGATGGTATTATATCCCATGTTTTCCATCATTATACCATAACATCTAGTCAATATCCTCTGACATATGCATAGGTGCACTTCAGGACATGTAGAACACCTGATTGGGGACCATTTTAGTGGAAACGAGGTCAGCATGTTATATATTGGCATTATAGGTTTTCTTTTGCTTCGGGTAATAATTGAAGGAGGTATAAAGGAGACTAGGATTATATCATCACTCAAAAAATAACTCCTTTCTAGGTTCGACCAACCCATACATGGGGGGAAGATCATGTTTTTTAGGGATTAAACTATTGTTCACGATGACTAGTTATTATAGTTGAATATTATTTCACCTTGAGTAAATATTTTATTTTCGTTGGTTACTGATATATGGATTTATCATATTTACCTCTTTGTCTGGTATGGCAAGTGGTAGGGTGTGTTCATGCATCATTTCATGCACATAGAATTCACATGACATTTAGAATAATTATCTATATTCCATGATTCTATGATTTACTACTTACAAGGCTATAATCCTTGCTCTATTATAGCATTCCATGTATAGTATGATTCACAATTGGTTATTAATGTATCTGAATCATACTAAATGGTGTTTTACCATGTATCTTTTTATGGTACCTTAATTAACTAATTTTGAAATGTTAGATCCATGGATTATTAGATTCATCGGCTTCAACTGTTGTGATTATGATAAAATGGGTGACAATAGTAATTACTAATGTGTATGGGTCTTCCTAAATTTTCAAGGGTAACCCATATAATCGAACCATCACATATTCATTTTTTATATTCTAAGACCAAAGGTGAAATACTAGTTGTAGTTACATGAATTCCAATTATAATTTACAGAGGAAAGTACCATTATAACATGGAAATGGTTATTTGTCTAAGTAAACCATGATATATATATATATATACATTAAATTTATTAATCAAAATTTAAAAGGAAATTGTTTCTGTGAAATAAATCCAAGTTACTTCTTGTAAATTTCGGTTAAGTGGGTGTGAGTTGCAACTTATAAAGTATTGTACCATCATAAATATAGAATTATGACCTATATAATTAAATCCTTATATGATTAATTCAATCACATATGTGATTTTTAGCATTATATTCCTATGTGAAAATTTTTTTGAGGTTGTGTTCAAATTATAATAAGATGATAGGGAATGGGTTTCAATTAACTGGGTTGAAAATAGTAATTTATAGATAATTAACTCAATAAATTGGGTGTGTATGCCAATATCCTTGATCTACATGATGGGATGCTTGTAGTTCCCTTATATGGGTTACATATAAATCTATGGTGGAATATTACTAAATCGATTCCTTTAAAAATGATAAAAGTCCTTCTATTTTCTTTTAATATTTATTATTATGAGGCTTGAGTTAATTAAAATTGTAATTACAAACTAAATGTTAATTTACACTATATCCTTGAGTTGAAATTTTATTTAATTGATCCATGGTGTGAAAACATATTTAAAATTGATGGATATAAATAAATTATGTGATAAATTGTCTAATGTTGTATGGTTTCAACTAAATAAAATGTTACGTACACTTATAAAATGATTTTCTTTATCACTAGTACTTAATGTTTCCTATTTATAAACCTCTTAAAATTTCATTAATAAAGGTAAATTTTTAAAAAGGTTAGATATGTACCATTTTTAAAATAATAAGGAAACCTTATGTAATGGTCAGTTCTAATATTTCATGAGATATGCTTTGAATGGTAATATGTATTTTTCCCATAGGTCTCAGTTGAAATTTTATTTTAGAGTAAGATCTAGTGACCTTTTTTGGATGAACTAGTTTTAATGTTTACACTTTATTCTTTAGTAACTGGATAGATTAGTATTTGGTAGAGACCTTATATGTAAATTAGTATTGGTAAATGATTTATTTTTTGTTTTCAAACAAGCGGTTCCATTTGGGTGTTGTTGATTCGGGTTGGACACATATTATTTATAATGAAATCCATGCTTGGTGGGAGTTCATGTGATTATTTGAACCTTGTTAAGGTATAGGTAATCATTTAATTCTCAAGTTCAATGGGTTATACATTCCTAGGTAATGTATGGATACTTTTTTGATTGCGTAATCTTTCCTCTTTTATGATGGATAACATTATAAGTCTTAAACTAGGTTAATATTCATATGGGATCATATGAATATAAGTTGAATAATTTTTATGTGACATTAAATACTACGATTCATTGGGCTGATAGTCCTATGAATAGTATCAAATGATGTGATGTTACACTGGTTAACTATTGGGATAGTTTGTATTAATACATGCAGTAACCATTGAGTTGAAAAAATAGAACATCAAATTGTATGAGTTTGGTGGATTTTATATAAGAATTGAACTATTATTCTATGTTCACTAGTCATATCTAGAGTAGAGTATCTTGGAGTTAAAAAAATTTTGACTCATCCAAGTGCTCGGGTAGAATTTGTAAAATGTAACATGTGTTATAACATAGTAGTTTGAGTTGGTTTGGAAATTATGCATGATATAGATGGAATGAATGATCATGAATCAGAAAGGTAATCATGAATGCAACTAAGAGGGAATATATTTGAGTGATATTATAATTAGTTGTATTTCTTCACTTCATGATGGAGTTTCTTAAAAAAATTGACAACTTCTATAACCCATGCTTGGTTGTGGATAGAGCGTGTTCCATAGGATGAGTTCATATTCTTAGTAAGTGATGATTAGGACACCCCTAAGGTGGGGTGTTTTGTGTATTTTTTTTAATGTGTCCTTCTAGTCATAGAGAGCACAAAGTTACATTTGAAAATTATTATAATGACTAAGGAAACCTTGTTTTCTTATGAGTTTATTATTTCTATTATTTGAGAAAATACATGATATAGAATATGGTTATGGGTTTAAATGGATTACAGATGCTAGATTTATACTTGGGGTGTGTGATAAATAAAGAAAAAGTAACACTTATCTAATGACTATATGATTTCAAGTAAAATGAATAGTTAATTGTTTGGTTGGGTGAACAATCATTGGAAGAAACTATGTTTTGGGATAATACTTCAGTGGTTTTCCTTGAACAATTACAAAATGCCACATGTAGAAGAGGATTCATGGTTGAGTAATGACAATTATTCCAATGTAAAACCAATTTACATCAAAATCATTGACCAAAGGTGGTTTTACCATCCCTTTTGGGGTTTCATGGGACAGAATTGGTTGAAAACCGTGATGGGAACATGGATCAAATTTGACAAAAGTTAATCATGTTTTGGTTGAAGGCCTTTCAAGGAAAGGTTGGGTTCTCATAAAATGGACGTGTTTTAATGAAAATCCTTAACTATATCATAGTTTACTCCCTATGTATCAAAAATTTTGTAAAATATCATGACAATGAATTGAGTGTTATAAAATATAATCATCTATGCATCAAGATAATCAGTGACATTTTCAGGTTTAATGAGCGGGATCTCATGTGACAAGGGTCATGGGACCTTATGAACAGAAATTGGAAGGTCATTTTATAATTTTGATATCATATGATAAATGAAATTAAGACTATATTGGAAAGGGGGTATCATGGAAAGTTGGTAATGGGTTCCAGTGATTGTGCCCGAAATGAACACGTTTTTCCTTAATTAAAAGTAGTTTTTATAATGTGTCCACTCTTGAAGCTGAGTTTTTTTTAGAATATATGGTTGTAAATGGTAATAATTGATTAATTTTGATAAGTTGAATGTGTTCTATAAGGAACGTCATTTGGAATGTCATCAGGATGAGACAACTGTAGTACTATAGTCGGCTAGGGATTTTTCATGAAAATTCAGTGGGACTAGTAAGATATTGGTCTATTAGGGTTTGATCCTTTTGATAAAATAAAATAATATATATAGTTTCCCCATGTGTAATTTCATAAATATGATAGAGGAGTCTCTAGGACACTAAAGATATTCTTCTGTAGTCATTTTTATTAGTGGGACTACCATCACACAGAATTTTATGTTGAAAGCTAGGACCAATGGTGGGGAGTGACACTGGCCGACTAATGAAATGGTATGAATACATGATCATTTATCTTGTTATATGGTCTCTAGTAAGTTCCATCATAGTGTTTTAATTTTTTTTAGCATTGTAATGAGTTTTGTGGCTTAATAACTATAATCTGAAAGTGATTCTTGGAGTTGTGTTGGGAAATTGAAAATGCATTGTCACTATTCGTATGAGAGTTACTATAACAAGTAGGTTGGGGTTTTTTATTTGTTCATAAAATCTTATTATGGATGAGAAGTTATAATGTGGGGATCTTATAACATACCACAGTTTTAAATGGGTACAAAACTCTAAAGGAATTTGAATTTTTCATTTGTTGGATGGCATACTTTGGGTTTTGAGCACCACAATGACATTTTGAGAGTTCAAAAACATTAAAGTGTTGTTTTTATATGGGTCATAAGTCCAATAAAATGTATAATAATTTAATATGAATTTTGAGAGTATTGGACTTAAATACTAATTCTTAGGAAAAACAAGATGATTTGAACACTTAGAGCACGGTTAGTAGTAACCGTGGGGCTCAACCATGCAGACCGTAAATAATTAGAGCATAGTTATTTTAATCAAGAGTAGTGTCCTAATATGGAGTCTGAGATGTTTCATACCAATATGGAAATTATCACAATTGTTTTATGGTTTATTTAACCGTTCACTACAACCATGTGAGGGGGTGTTCATTTTTTATAGTAGTACGACATGGGATGCAAACATTTTTCCTAACCATGCACCTAGCCATGCGAGGAAGTGTCCATTGGGATAGTGTCACTACATGGTTTGCACCTAGTTTTCACATGGTTATCCAAACTATCTGGCCAAACCATACGGCTCTTTAATGGGGATGATATGACCATTTTCCCTCACTTCTCTTTTCAGACTTCTCATCTAATTTCTCCTCACATTCACACAAAAAAACCCCTCTGACCATGGGAGATCGCTCAATCCCTATTCTCTAGTAATCAATGTATATCCTTCATTTGGAATTGAAATTGATTAATGTTAATAATGTTTGATCACTATCAATTAGTCTATAATTCCTCTTTCTTCTAATCACTTTTTCTCTGACTGTATTAGATTCTATTTCAATTCAATCTCATAATCTCTATTTTCAGGGTGTTTATTGATTATTCTATTTTCACGCATTCTAGATTGAATCAAATACTGATAATTCATTAGTAAGGAATATTTCTTGTAATGAAGGTGGTATATATTCATTTCCTTTATATTTGTGGTGTTTTTAAAATGCATCCTTGTTCCATGTATTATAATTTTCATGTGGTGACTTATAAAATTTAAAATTAATTAAGTAAATGTTATTGCCTCATATTAGATATGTGTTGTGCATCTAATTGTACCGTTGGAGTTTTTTTTCACCTTATCTTGAGCCACACCGAAGGGTTTGCTTCTTTATTTTCAATGGACCTTATGTCTTTTCAATGTAATTAAGAAACCTCTTTAGGTGTGTTGACTTTCCTCCTAATTACATGATTTTTTTAAAATGAATTAATCAACGAAGTGTCATTTGGACGACTCACACATTATTTTTGAATTTATTATACTATGATCGATGGTCATGATGGAAAAAACTAATTGTTTAATTTTGATTTACAAATGAATTTAATTACACTAAATGACCCTCTTAATTAATTAAAATTGTGCTGGATAATGAATCAAGTTAATGTGAGTTATCAATTAGGATAAGTGATTCCCATGGCCCTCTTCTTATTATAAATGAAATGGAATCATTTTTTAATTGAATTTTGTTGAGTAATGTTTATTACATGGCGTTATTAATTAGTAGTAATTGGTTTACCAATTAAAAAATCACGAAGAATTGTGTCTAAATAGGATGTAATTTCTTCTAATGGACTATGTTTATATGTTAAATGTAAACTACTTACACCATTATATTTGTCCTTAATGGAACCATGGATTACCAAGTTGGAATTCCTCATAAAGGTTCATTGGTAAAATGAAATTACACTACAACTTGAGTGATATGGGATGTAATAACTTGGATCTTTATTTCAAGTATAGATCTTTATTTCAGGTTTTTTAGGAAAAATGAAGAAATGGGAAATTTTCTAAGTACACACCGTGTACTTTTGAGTACACGCCATGTACCCGGTTTCCGTGTGTAGTTGTGTACTTGCCATGTAATGATCTCAAACATGGGTGTGTAGGTGACCTAGAAGACCGCCTAAAGTGGGGGTTGGTTGAGGCTAGTACACAGTATGTACATTAAATAAACACACAATGTACTTTTTTTTTAATTGATTAGTCGGAGTGGGGTTATGTATCATCTCCAAAAAAGACTTTTTTCTCACTTCAGTTCGTATAGGAGATTCATGAATTGTTGAAGAACTTAGAGCTCCTCCTAGTTCTTCATCCGAGATCTGATTGGAATGTTGATGGGTGCGTTGGATTCCCACCAATGAGTTACATATTTCCCTAGAGCCTCTCTTCCATATTTCTCTTCCCTCATGGGTATTTCAAAGATTATATTTTTTAAACTTTTTATAGATATACTCCATTCTAGGTTTCTTCAAGGGTCGAATTTCAAGAGTGTTCATCATACAACATCAAGGTAGGTGGTTTTCACCTTTTGTCGATTGTATTTGGATTAAATATTCTTAAAGTGACAAATACCCATGTTTGGGGTATTGTGTATTTAGAATTTGACCCGATTTAATACTTTGTATGGTTTTTTTGAGAAAGGGTGATTTCTTATGCATAAGGTTCAATACCTTGTTATGGGACACCCCATGGGTGTGTTCCCCCATTTGAATATTTATGGAAATTTTGTCTAGGTTTTCAATGAGGGAAGGCTTGTTTCCATACCTTGGAATGTTCAGGATGAAGTAGATTGATTATATGAATTACAAGTTTTATGCTTGAGAATATTATCCATGTACTAGTTATAGATTATATGTGTTTCCTTGTTATGATATGCACATTGTTTTTCCAATGGACTGTAAGATCCTTAGAATAGGAAAACTGTGGGGGTTTCCATGTTTATTTACACAAGACTATGAGAGCCTTTATGTAGACATTGGCCCAGGGATATTGACTATTAGTGCTACCCAGGAGGATGTTTATTATTAGTTATGCTATGTGGACCCAGGAGGGATTGACCGTGAAAGATACCCATATGTCCTCTATAATTTATTGATTCCATGTTGACCTAGGGTTACTGACCTTGAGCGATTCCTAGGTGGTCATTTAAAATTGATTAGTGCTATGTTAAAAAAATGTGGTTAGATTGTAAGAGCTTTCCCAGAGGGTTTTTATGAATGATTGAATTATTTTGATGAGTTTTCCAATCCAAATCACAAGAATGGACTCGGTCTTAATAGATTGTCTATATGGTCTTCTAAGACATCTATTTTTACTATTACGCAGGGGATACTGAGCTTAGGCAAGATTCTGAGATTCATTTTTCAATTGTTTGAATAATTAATAAATAAAAATGAATGTAATTTAAACTCTATTATTGTTTACTTTTGAGTACTTCATATTTTATTGCTTCATTTATTCATATTAGTAGTAATATATACTGACGGACAGTTAGGAAAAGTTCTTTTAGTGTTTTCCTACTTGGATTCATCTCACACACTTTTTGGATCATGCTTTTGGACCCAAATAGATTATATGGTTTGAGGTATAGATAAGGAAAATCTCCCTTTTCATCAGGTACTTGATTTCTATTAGAGTTGGAAATCATTGGACCAATACAAGGCTTGGGATGCTATCAGAGTTCACTGTTTTTTTGTACTTTGGTTTAGTATTGTATTTCCAGTACTGTTACTTGTTTGGATTATTTACTAGACACATGTGACCTACATCATATATATATATATATATATGATCCAATTGATTTATTACTACCAGTATTCCACTATTTACTTCTTTTGTATGGTATCACTGCTTCCTCTACTGTTTATTATTTGTTTTCCATTGTGTATACATTGAAAATTAGGGAAACGTTTCCCCATTATCATACCTTGGACCTCGCTACTAGTCATAAGCCTCTGGAATTTTGGGAAATGCGCTTGAGGTCATGTGATCAGCTAGGTTCAAGGCACTTTGGGGTGGCACCCGGGTTTGGGATGTTACAAAGTGTTATCAGAGGAGATTCTTTTCTACATAGTCTTACTATATGGAGCCTATAGACAGGGATAAGAGGGATTAGGTGTTTGGTAATAATCTGTTCCCAAGAGTAGCTAACCCATGTATATGGAAGATCCAATTTACCTCGAATATTTCAATTTTCTATTTTTTCAATTGTTACAGTTGATTTTATTTTACCATTGGGTGACACACTTGTTTTATGTTGTTATTATTGACATAATTGTGGTTATATTTATATTGAAACCTAATGAGATGATGATATTCCATCTCATGCATCATATAGGCACTTTCTAGAGATCACATGTCATGTATTCTTGTCATGTCATTTATGATTCATTACTGATTGAATGCTATTGTGATAGATGTTGTGCTAGATATGCATACTATTGTGATAGATTTCATGATATAATTCCATCTATTTTGATAGTGTATTGGTATATGTAAAGATTCATTTGGATGGATGCAAAAATTTGGTCCTATAGGTGTTGTGGGCCCTCTTGGATTGGAATTTGGTGGACCATGTTTGAACATTAGTTGAATTTTGTCAAGTTATGATGTGAAAAAGGATTCCAAACATTGATTCATGGAAAGTATGGGCTTTCATGGGTCATAATTTGTCATGCCATGGTAAAAATTAGTTTTTAAGGGTTCCAAAGAAGTTTTAGAGGAATAATATCTGGAGACCCATACAACACAACATATGAGGTTATGAACACATTCCATGTGTTCTTATGTTATAGGGGAAACAAATTTTCTTACGTACAAGCCATGTACCATATGTACACTTAATGTATTCATTAACCATGTGAATGACTGTGTGAGTGGAAACATGGGGTTGATAAATGTTTGTATGAACACACCATGTATTGTAAGTACACGTCATGCTATAAAGAACTTTGTTTTCAGACTTGTAATCAATGACACGGGTCGATGAAACATAGGTTGTACATGTCATGCCTAACTTGTACTCACCATGTAGTTATCAACAGTGTATCCAGCCGTGTGACCAATGACATGGGTGGATGGAACTTAACTGGAATAAGACGTGTGTATACTATGTACACCATATATTTTGACACCTAGAGAGAACCGTGTAGTTCTAGCCATGTAGATGATCTTGGGTAGGAGAGAAAATTCAAGTACACACAGTGTCGTAGGAGGAACACACCATGTGTATGGGTGTTACATGACCAGGTTTGTAAGAGGTACAGTCCATGTTAAAAAGAATAGGGGAACATGCCTTGTAGAGGTTATACACATGGTGTAACCCTGTTTTTTAAAACATGAATGTTTTCTTCTTCTATCCCATTATTGAACTTCTAAGCTGCATCCCTTGATAATATTGAACTATGGTGTGCGCTTGACATTGCAGAGTAATGCCACCAACACGTCCTCTAGTTTTACTTCAGGTACAAGGTGAGGATCAGACACCAGAAATGGTAGATCAATGACTACAAGAAGATCCTCCCATCATTCCCATCATGGCACCAGTTGTTATACTAGACACAAGAGCTGATTTACAGTTCCATGAAGGATTTATGGCGATGACGTTGGCTTTTTAGGGGGAACCACATCCTAACCCAACTATGGAAGAGTTGAAGAGGGTCTTCCAGTAGTAGAATCCTCCCAATTTTTAGAGGAGGGAGGATCACATGCTACAGAGTCTTGGTTGGATGCCATTGTTTCTATCTTTGATCATCTGGATACGCCTCTACAGAGGAGTGTGAAGATCGCGATGTACATGCTACGTGATTCTTTCAAGAGATGGTGGGATTTTGTCTCATAGGTGGGAATCCTTCTTGATATGGTTTGGGAAGTGTTTAATAGGATTTTATATGATTACTTATATCCTGAGACATTGAGGTCCAATCGAGCCTGAGAGATCATTCATTTGGAGTATGGTGCTGTTTCGGTGATGAACTACTCTTCTCATTTTACAGAGCTTTAGTGATATGCACCTGTTTTGGGAGGTGCTGAGAAATACTTGGATAGGAAATTGGACAATTGTCCGGGGAACAACATATGATCAAAGTTGAATGTATTTAGGTTGACTTGGATGATGGATATAGTAAACCAGGTGCTGATTGCTGAGTTAAATCTGAGGGAGTTGGGAGCTGTGAGCTAGGGAAGTCCATCATCAAAGGTCGGTACTCCTTCGATAGATTGCAGAAAACACCATAGAGATCCTTCATGTGGTGATTCTAGTCACAGGGATGTATCTACAGGTAGCCAGGTGAGGTGAAACTAGTGCCGGAAGAGTGGTCACATGAGACCTCAATGCCCGAGAGACCCAGTTGAGTTCCAATCTTGTGGAAATATGAGCTATCCTTTTCAATTTTACTGTTTTTTATCACCATCAGCTGGTGAGCGGGGATCATTTATGACTCCACATTTCGGAGAAGGACCACCAGTTTCTCCATAGTCTAGGAACTATAGTTCTTTAAGCCATTAAGGCCAAGGAGGTGGTCATGGATGTGGTAGCCAGACAACAGTTTTTCAGCGACAATAGGGTAAATCAGCTCAAGGTAGTCCGATAGGGTCATAGGGCTATGGTATAGGCCAAAAATTTATGATGAAGTAGACCCAATAGGAGCAGGATCCCAGACCCTCTACGGTTAGAGGTAAGATTCTAATTGATACAGTTTTATCTTGTGCCCTTTTTGATATAGGGTCTTCCCATAGTTTCATATATGTTTCCATTATGGAGATCCTCGGGCTTTGTATCTTTATTTCTAAGGCTGTTCTGATAATAGACACTCTGTTCGGGATTAGGATGGCTAGTGTACGTTATTTCAAGGACTACTCTCTTCAATTTAGTGGGTGTCACTTCTTTTGGGACCAATATGACTTAGAGATGACAGGATTCGATCTCATTCTCAGGATAGACTGGTTGGTCGCCTTTCTATCCTCTTTTTACTTCTATTTTCATAGAGTGATTTTCTAGTCACCATAGGGTAGTTATTTTCAATACAAGGGTGAATGGGATGTCTAGGAAAGTAGAGATGGAACTGAGCATCATGGGTTCGGAGGAATTGTACCTGAAATTTCTAGTATATATCTGGATGACTAGGGGACTTAACATATGGAATTTCCACCAATGGTGTATCATTTTAGAGATGTATTTCTATATGTCTTTGCAGGATTACCTCCAGGGAGAGAGATA
This sequence comes from Viscum album, assembly GCA_963277665.1. NCBI lineage: Eukaryota > Viridiplantae > Streptophyta > Magnoliopsida > Santalales > Viscaceae > Viscum > Viscum album. The sequence continues at coordinate 230,602,400 of OY728146.1, forward strand.
GTTTCCTCTATTGATCTTGTGCTAGGAGTGGCACCAGTGCCATTCCTCTTTATAGGATGGCTACACTGGAGTTATAGGAGCTCAAGAAGTAGTTAGAGGAGTTATATGAAAAGGGTTTCATCTGACCCAGTACATCTCCTTGGGTCCACCTATCTTTTTTTCAATGAAGACGGATGATACACTCAGACGTTGTGTGGATTATCGGAAGCTAAACCAGTTGATGACTAAGAACAAATATCCATTACCGATGATTGATGATCACTTTGATCAGCTTTGAGGAGGTCAGGTGTTATCTAAAATTGACTTGAGATCTGGTTATCATCAGTTGCATGTTATACCATTAAATAAACCTCTTAATGCCTTTCATAGAAGGTATACTCTATAGGATTATTTGGTTATGATGTTCGGTCTCATGATCGCATCAGACGTTTTCCTGGCACTGATGAACCGGGTGTTCCATCCTTACTTGGATTATTTTATGGTAGTCTTCATGGATGATATTTTGGTGTACTCTCACACTTGAAACAACCATGTCGTCCATCTTGAGATTGTATTGCTTACACTGGGAGAGTGTCATTTATATGCTTAGCTATCAAAATGAAACTTTTGGATAGACCATATTCAGTTCTTGGGTAATTTCATCTCAAAAACATGAGTATCAGTAGACCCAAAGAAAGTGAGAGGAGTACTTTCGTAGAAGAATTCGAACAACGACTTTGAGGTGTGGAGTTTTTTTGGGTTGGCTGGTTACTACAGGTGCTTTATACATGAATTTTCAAGCTTAGCAGCACCACTGACCGGCCTGACTAAGAACGGTGCAAAGTACTTGTGGACATATTCTTATAATTCATCATTTCATAAGCTGTGAGATTGACTTTTTCACTGATACTGATTTTTTTGGAGCCAGGAAGGAGTTACACCATTTACTGCGATGCATCAGGTATTGATCTTGGAGCTATGCTTAAGTAGGGGAATGAGTCATTGTGTATGGGTCTCAGTAGTTGACCCCACATGATAGGAATTACATAACACATTTTCTTGAGTTAGATTTAGTTTTGAATGATTTGTGCTGTTGGAGACATTATCTTTTGGGAGAGAATTTTGTGGTGTTCACTGACAAAAAAATCCTCATGTATATCTTTACTCAGCATGTTCGGAATTTGAGGCAGCAAAGGTGGGTTGAGTACCTTCAGTTATTTGACATTGAGCTTTCCTACATACCTAGTAAAAGAAACATAGTTGATGATTCTTTGATAACGAGGAATCAAATAAAGGTAGTTCAAGAGGCGAGTAGTGTGTGGAAGCTTATGGCTCTATTCTATGAGATGCATTTGGAGGTGCATGACAGAAAGGGGAGGACATTTCTTTCTTCTATAGTTGTTAAATATACTCTAATAGATCGAGTGTGAATGAGGTAACTATCAGATTCTGATGGCCTAGTCCTACAGGAGAGTCTATCAGGATAGGACCCTACTCAAGGGTGGACCATAGGCAAGGATGAGGTTTTTCATTTTCATGGGCGCATATGGGTGTCAGCAGACATATGTGAATAGATTTTATGAAATCTGTAAGGGCAGTTCATCATGGTGTCACCAAGATGTATCGAGATCTAAATCTTCAATATTGGTGGCCAGATTTGAAGAGGGATGTTACTGGTTTGGTTATGAGATGTTCCACATGTCAGTAGGTGAAGGCAGAGCATCAGCGACCAGAAAGGTTATTATAGTAGTTTCCCATTCCTGAGTGTAAGTGGAATGATGTCATGATGGATTTTCTGATGGGTTTACCAAGGTCACCATGAGGAAATGATGCAGTATGGGTTGTTATCGACAGAATCATGAATGTTTCACATTTATTGATGATCAAAGAAACCCCCAGTGTTGATTATCATGGAAATTTGTACATCTAAGAGATTGTAAGTTTGCATGGGGTTCCACGCTCTATCGTTTCAAATAGGGATTCATGGTTTACTTATCATGTCTCTAAGGGACTACATAGGGCTTTGGATACATAGATACTTCTGAGTACAACTTACCACCCCCCAAAAGATGGCCATTCCGAGCACACAATTCAGGTTTTGTAAGACATTATTTGAGCATGCATCTTGGATTTTGGGGGCTCTTGGGGGAGACACACACCCTTGGTGGAATTTTCCTACAAAAATAGTTTTCAGGCAATGATTCAGATTTAACCTTATGATGATTTGTATGGTTGTCCATGCTGATCACCCCTATGTTGGCTAGAGGTAGGAGATGCATCTATGTTGAGACCTCGTATTTTCAAGGATATCGCTGAGTATGTGGATTTAATTCAGAAGAGGATGGATACTTCAAAATATCACCATATATCTTGTACTGATCGATGGAGATGACCTTTTGAGTTCAAGGTCGTAGGTCATGTTTTCTTACGTGTCACACTAAGGTTAGGAAATAGAAGTATTAGAAGACTGGGGAAGATTTCACTAAGATACATTGGGCCGTTTGAGGTTTTGGAGGGAGTAGGGATGGTTGCCTATCGGTGGCAGTTACCTCAGAGGTACCAGACTATACATGACATCTTCCATGATTGTCAGCTAGGACAATACTTTTTAAACCATCTCATGTTTTTCTACCTAAGGAGGTTGAGTTGGAGGGGGATGCATCCTTCAAGGAGCACCTCATTCGGATTGTGGATCTTAGTACAAAGGTTCTCCATGGTCAGTTTTCTCCTCCGGTACAGGTGTTATGGAAGAACAAGTAAGGAAAAGATGAGACTTGGGAGAGGGAGGCTGACATTTGATCACAATGGCCAGATTTGTTTGAAGTTTCTTCTTCACCACCCTTAGAAGGGAAATTTGGGGAAGAATTTATTTAAAGGATGAAGTTTGTAAGAACCCAAATCTTCATTTCAGGTATGGATCTTTATTTCAGGTTTTTTTTTAGTAAAAAGGAAGAAATGAGAAATTTTCTTAGTATATGTCGTGTGCCTAGTTTTCATGTGTAGCTGTGTACTGGATTTGTAATGGCTGAGTACATGGTTATGTAGGTGACTTGGAAGACTGCCTAAAAAGGGTCCAATTGAGGCTAGTACACAGCATGTACCTTAAATGACCACACTATTTACATTTATTTTTAATTGATGATTCATAGTGGGGTTGTGTCTCATCTCCATAAAACACTTCTTCCCTGCTACGTTCATACAGGAGATTGATGAAAATCTAAAGAACTTCAAGATCTTCCACGTTATTCGTCTGAGCTCTGATTAGGATGTTTCCAGGTATGTTGGGTTACCACCAGTGATTTATCTCATTCCCTATATCCTCTCTTCCTGATTCCTCCTCACTCAAGGATATTTCAAGGATGGTCATTTTTACCCTTTTTGTAGATCTATTCCATTCTAGAAAAATTTCATGGTCGACATTCAATAGTGTTCATCATACGATATCAAGGTAGGTGGTTTGTGACTTTTGATGATTGTATTTGGATTATATATTCTTAAAGTGCCGAATACCCATGTTTGGGGTATTGTGTATTTGGAATTTGACCTTATTTAATACCTCTTATGGTTTGTTTTTCTGAGAAAGGGTGATTTCTTATGTAAAAGGTTTTATACCTTACTATGGGAAACCCCATGGGTATGTTACCCTATTTGACTGTTTATGGGCATTTAGCCTATGTTTCCTATGAAGAATACCTTGTTTCCATACTATGAATTTTTTATAATGGAGTTGATTAATTATTTGAATTGCATGTTTTATGCTTGAGAATGTTAGCCATGTAGTAGCTATAGATTACATGTGCTGCCTTATTATGATATGTGCACTATTTTTCTAATGAACTATGAGAGCCTTAGACTAGGAAAACTATGGGGGTTTCCATGTCTATTTACATAGTACAGTGAGTGCATAGGTGTAGAATTTGAACTAGGGGTATTGACTATGAGAGCTACCCAGGAGATCGTTTATGATTAATTATGTTATGTGGACCCATGGGGTATTGATCGTGAGAGCTATCTAGAGGTCATTTATAATTTATTGATGCCTTGTTGACCCATAGGTATTGACCATGGGAGCTTTCTTGGTACTAGTTTGTAATTGATTAGTGAAATATTAATCCAAATGGGGTAGACCATTTGACATTTCACATAAGATTTTTTATGAATGATTGAATGATTGTGATGAGTATGCCAAGCCAAAGCACACGCTTGGACTCGGTCTTACTAGATTGTCTAGATAGTATTCTAGGACATATTTGTTTTTCTATCACACATGGGATATAGAGCTTAGTACATATACTAGGATTCATTATTCAGCGGTTTGAATAATAAATAAATTAAAATGAATGTAATTGAAACTGTAAGATTGTTTACTTTTGAGTAATTCCTAGTTTATTGATTCATTTCTGAATTCTACATTCTATATATGTTCACTGACACTTATGCATATAACTTTTGGTGGTTTCCAACCAGTATTCATCTCACACTCTAGTTGGGTCCTGATTTTGGTCCCAAATAGATTATATGTTTTTAGGTATAGATAAGGGCAAGAACCCATCTTCATTAGGTAATTGATTGTTGTTGGAGCTGGAGAGCATGGGACCAAGATGAGGCTTGCGATGTAGTTGGAGTTTACAGTTTTTATGTAATATGGATTAGTATTGTATTTCCAACGTTGTGACTTTTTTGGATTCTTTTCGAGCCACATGTGACATGCATCATATATATATATATGCTCTAGTTGTTTTATTACTATCAGTCTTACACTATTTACTTATGTTGTATGGTATTACTGCTTCCACTACAATTTACTATTTGTTTTCCACTATGTATACTTTTCCAATGAGGGCATATTTTCCCCATTATCAGACCTTGGCCCTCGCTACTAGTCGGTAGCCTCTGGCACTTGGGGTAATGCATTTGAGGTCATGTGACCAACTATCTTCGGAGCACTTTGGGATGGAACCCGAGTCCGGGACGTTAAACCGAGTTCCACTTTATAGAACTCCATGGTTAAGGGATCATAAGGAAATGGAGACTACGTTATTCATGATTATTACTAAGATACCTTTTCTTGGGTTTTTGGACTTAATGTTTCACACCCCCTTGTTATTGGATATAGGACATGGAATTTTACATCATCTTGGGTTATTGGACATGATTTTGTCACACCCGTGATTATGAAGTTGGACATGACTTTTCACATCATTGATTAGGATAATTGATCATGACACTCTATTTCCCATAATAATATGTCTAGGAATGTACCCAATTTTAAATATTGAAACTTATTTTTTTATTATTACTATATATGGATTACTTGGTCTTAAACCTTCGGTCCCCATAGTTGAATGTATATATCTAAATATATTTTTCTAAATATGGGAATATATAAAAATTTTATCATGTTCATAGATATTCTAATATAGGTCAAAGAAGTTGTTCATCTAGGTATCCTTTGAGGAGACCAAGCCTGACTTGATTATAGTTAGTTATGACCTACTTTGTTATTATACCTAAAAAGTACTTGTCTTATATTCGTGGACTGGATTTCATTAGACACCATTGATGTTGTTCTACTAAGTTCATCCCACACTTTTTTCAAGATTCCTTCTGGTTCTCAGAGAGTCCTCTTGGATGCAGGTTATGATCTAGATAGTTCTATGTGGTGTTTTTATTATGGACCTTCAGTGGAGATTAGGATTAGTGGCAAAGAATGCACTCAAGATTCCCTTCTAGTTGGAGTATACTATTTATTTATCAATTTCAGTATTGTCCTATTTATTATGTTACATTTTTTATATCTTTATATTATTATTACTTATCATGTTCATTCATGGATGTTTATTTGGAATTTTCCAAGCTATCTATTTATGATTACTATTGTTTTTCCATTTACAACTTCCACTACCTTTTTGTTCATTATTTATGTATTGTTAGTTAATATCTTTTGCTGCTCAGTTATTTATATTTCTTGGTTGATGTTTTATATATTTATACCATTGTTCTTCTCTGGTTATTATGGTATGTTCTCTCCACCGTACCGTCATTAGACCCTCACTGTGTGTGGGAACCCTCTAGTATATGTGGAGATGCACCTAAGTCCATGTGTTGAACTAGATTAGGGGCACCGTTTTAGTGTATCTTTGTTTGGGATGTTACATCCTTAGTGTATATGGTCATGTTTTAGGAAACCCCACCATTACACATCAGTTCCATATGGATGGAATAGTAGATGTTAAGTGTCATCAAACATATTCCTATTGTTAAGGATTCCCACCCTGCTATTCCATCCTGTACAACCATTATATTTCATTGAGTTTTTATCTTTGTCCCGTTCACACCACCTTCTTCACATTGATGATAACCCTATATCTCCTTAGTATCCCAAAGGCTCTATGGCCTAATTTCTTTGGATGGCTCAATGTCCCTCTGGCTCGTAGGATGAAATAAATTGCCTGATATCCCAAATCAGAGATCTCTATGAGATCATAGAAAATCTATATCATGGGACTGGAGTTTAAGACAACTTAACAATGTTAGTGACCAAGTTGTATTAACCATTATGTCCTCACAGATAAATCCATTACCAATAAATGTGGGATCCCTATTATAGAATGATAAATAACTTTGTTTCTATGTAAACACTACAAACTTATTTTTATCGTTTTCCAGTTTTCAAATCTCATAGTCCAAAAACTATTTTTATTTCTTCCTAAACACCTAGAACTTCAAATACATAAGCATTATACCCAAAAAAATCTACAGTAATTTAAACATTTAATTTCCATATTTTTTTATTTATATCATCAATTAAAAAGTGATGTGAAGAAATATGATTTAAGAAGTATAGTTTTAATTTTTGTTTCAAAAATAGACATTGAATAAGACTCTCAATTTCAGTTTTCAAAACAATTGATGTTGAAATCATTATGAAATATTGATATAAAGAGACTTTGAATGTAACTTATTAAAAACTGTATTTATAAAAGTTATTTTCAATGTCATATTTTTTATAATAACTGATGTCTAATTCCCCTTTCATTATCATTTGAGTGACTTTTAATGTAAATTTTAATAAAAAATTATTGTTTAAAGTCACTTTCAACATTAGTTATTATAAAAACCAATGGAAAAAGATATTTTCATTATCATATTCCATAATACATGATAGTGGAACCTAATTACTTTTTTAAAAAATATTTAGATACAGTAAAAAAAACTATTTTAAAAATATAGTAGCATAAAACAACAATAAATAATATAATAAACTCAATTAAAACATTACTATAACTTCAAACTTTCAGATATATATCTATATCCCAATCAACCCTATAAAATAGTCTTCATATAATCTTTGAAATTAGTTTTATAATTTTTCTAAATATGATGAAACATCATTAAAAATCTATATAACCAAAAAATGTTATAAAATTAATGATATAACATATGTTTTTAAAACATAATAGTTTTAATGAAAAAAACCATGTACAAATTTGTTACTATTCCCTTCATGATAATATAATAAATGAATCTTAAAACAAAATATTCACAATCAACACATTATATTTAATGATGAAACAATGGTCTTAAAGAAACATTTATAAAATTATAAACAATATATACATATATAATATAAATAAGAATTAAATAATATAAAATTTATCTACCTACACTAACACATAATTAATTTATTTTGGATTTTTTTGAAAATAGAGAGTTTATAAAAATATTACATGACATATTTCATTATTATATATTAATTAAAAAAACATATGTAATAAGAATAATTGAATATTAAATAACTAATAAATTAGAAGAAAACATCATAATTCAAAAAATCTTGAAAATTTGAATAAAATTCACCCATTAAAGAGATTAAGAAATACAGTGTCCATTTATGTGGATAGAATTATCCAAACATCCAATCCACACTAAAATTTAAAAATTTAATCTTCATTAAAATTATAGTGAATTTCATTTCATAATTATATTAGTCTTCTTACAGATCATGGAATAAATGAAACCAATAATTAATCTCTTTTTATGACAATCCTTTAGACATATATAAAACTCTAGTAGGATTATTTATGTATTAAATTGTTATTGGAATATATTTTTCATTCATAAAATAATAAATTGAAGTTCTCTCATTTTGAATGCAAAGAGTGTAGGGATAAATAATTATATAAATAATAAATTAAACCAACAGTTGTTATATTTACTTAATGAAATTCAAATTAAAATTAAAATATACTTAGATTATAAAAAAGAAACATGAGTATTGAGATCTCAACACAAATAAAAACATCAAAATTTCATTTATATGTATTCATAGTGGATATTTCTTCCCATGTAAATCATTAGTCTTTATAAACTCATCATAATTCTACAAAATTAAATAATTCACAACAAATTTTATTATTCACTAAGAATTTATTAGTAGGTGATGGTTCCTAAAACATTTTCTTATTTACTCATAATTTTAAAGATTTAAGATGCTCATATATAAGGTAAATGTGAGAAACCATTATATGAAATTTAAAACCAATTGTAAATAAAAATTGAAAAACAATACATACCTCTTATGTCATGTGAGGAACAAGGCTAGATACACTATGTAAAAAAGGACCTATTCTCTCTAACCATGGCCAACTCCTTAGTAGAAGTTGACACTACAGTTGTTGGACTAATAATATCATGCACCACTACTCTTACATGATCCAATAAGTTAATATAATGATGTACATTATTATATCTATTATACAATTACATGTGTTATAGTATGTAAATGGGGTCCCTATAATAAAACACACAATACACAGTCAATATTGAATGGGGAGGTAAAGTATTGTGATAGATTGGTTATATATGACACATATTTATTTCCATTTAAAAAAAACTCGTATATAGATCATTTAATTTACTTATTAATAAACTAATTCATCTCTCAAAGATCAACCTTAAAGGATCCTATTTCACCATTTTATTCTTCCTCCCTTGATGATGTATAAGGATTTCCATTTTTTCTAATACTGGTACATACCTCAAATCCTCTTATGTGGTTTGAGTGTTCATGATTTCCTAAATTTTTCAAAAGAATATACATCCTACCATCAAGTATAAAGGGATCACATATCACTTTCTCCTAAATTTTAGTCTAAAATGATATATATATATATAAATGAATTTTAGAGTGATGTATTTTTCAAATCCTAATATTGAAGAAAAATTAGAGTTAATTTCTTAAAATCATAAGGAAACTTCTTTTTATACATTAGTGAGAAATTTAATTGTTTTTTTAATAATATTACTTTTATATTTTTCATGTTAAATGGGGTGAGATGGAGGAGTGAACTGGATATCTTTTGATACATTCCTCTATTTTGATATTAAATCATTAAAATTTCCATCAATAATTTTGTCCTCTATTAATGGATACCTCATGTGTGACATATTATGGTTCTATAAATTCTATGAATGGATATCTTGTTGATATATCATAGATTCATTGTGAATAATAATTTATTATTATGTCATAAAATAGTTCAAAAATAATTTTACAAATTGATTTTATAAACAATATTTATGACACCAAGAAGGATTTCTACTACCAATTAGAGAAGAACTTATCTTATGTATACATATCTATAGACTAGTATTTGAGGAATTGATTTTCATTTTATTTATTACCTAAAATATAAAATTAAGTTAGATTTGGTTTAAAATCCCTCAGTCCAACTTATATTAAACAATCCAACTCTTTTTAATTACTTCAATATCATGAAAGTAAAATTTCATCTATAATTGAATAAATAAAATGTTAGTCATATGAAATATCTAATATATGAACCACTGGGAAAGAAATAATTGGGTTATTTTATCATCATTTACTCCCACAACTAATCATTCTGAAGGTTTTAGGGTGTAATGAGAGTGTGTTTAGACACTTCCCAACAATGGATTTCATCAGTTTTTTCTAACTAATCCTTATAAATTGATGATAATAACCCTATAAGATTCAAAGAGAATATAAATATATATATAACATTAAATTATAAATTATTTTAATAATAATTAGTTTTTCAAGAAATTATTTCATCATAGTTGAATCAATTGACCACCCTTGTCATACCAATTATGTGATGAAGAATACAAAGGAAGAATCCCATTGGTGGTGACCCACACATGATCTATATACCTCATAATGTTTCTATAGAACCATTGGGTGATAACATAGATAACATAAAAACATTTTTGATTCACCACTGACTGAAACTAGATTCCCTTCCTAGATTTAGGGATTTAATTAGGTTCTCTAAATAATTGATTGGAAATAGAAGGATATATTCTCTCCATTCTTGAGAGAATTATAGAGAATGTTCTTTCTAGGTTTGGGAGATTTATAAATAATTAATTATTATTGAAAACTAATATTCTAAGCCTATAAGTGATATAATCATGTTTAAATACATAATTAAATTCCCTACATCAAATAATAATACAATAAATATCATTATTTCTATAAAAAGCACAAAATTACAAGATAATATTAATACCATTTTTAAATGAGTTAATCAATATTTATTTTAATAATATTAAAAACATCATACCCATATTACATAGAACAAGTTGAATAAACCCTCCATTGTATTTATTAACCCTTTAATAATGACTATATTTTAAAATAAATAAATATATATCCATTATTCATATATTCAATTGATAAATATTATTTTAACTTTACTCAATAATAAATATTTATTTAATTTTCAACTCACATATATATTCAATTGAATTACAGGTCATTAAAAATTATCAATCAACATATGATAAATAATTAACATTCCTTATAACATGAGAATAATATATATTTTAATATTTAATTAATATAAAATTTTATCTAGTTTATAGATATATTTATTATTTGACCCTCTTGGAATATTTCTCAACAGAATTTTCATAACTCATGTAAACTCTAATATCAACATCATTCCACTTTTCAAGTCACCCATAGTGAAATACATTAATGTTTTAATAACAAAAACCTCATATGGACACTCACTATGTAATTTAATCCCTTTGTCTTGATATCACATCAAGTAAGTTACATTACTAGTGTCATCAAAATATATTCTTGATATATAATTATTTGATATTTTGAAATTAACATGTCTATAAAACTATAATAGATATAAACATAAAAATAAAATTCCATTCTAATCAGAAGGCTTGATATGTCTACATTATTTAACTCATAAAGGAAAAAATATTTTTTTTGAATTATTCATTAATTACATATTTCTCTTGATGCACCCAACTTGTACTACCTCATTATGTGAATATGTCATCTTGTTTTTTGTTAATACATAAAAATATGTAAATCATGATATCTATTAATAATAATCTCAATTATATTTACCAATTCACACATCCACAGAAGGAACATCCAATGTCACATATCACCTGCCAAATTACTATGGTCGGGTCTATTCAAATAACCTCATGTCTTTGATATTACTAAGAATGAACCTCATTATAAAAGTATCAATGCATTATGAGCCTCTAACACCAGATATAATACATCAACTATGTCTTATAATATAAATTTCATCCTCCCATTAAACATATATTTAAGAATATCATTATATCACTTCAAGGTTCACATGATAATGGGGAATTTTAATGACCTTTTCAGTTAATAGATACTCTAAGGACATTATAAAATTTATATTATATATTAGAACACTTATCATATGATATATTTACAAATATTCAAGTCCATAAATATACAGGTAAAAAAATTTAAATGTAGTTGTTTCTAGGGTAAAAACTCCAATATACTACCACATGCATTATAACTAACTCTTAATGACTTTGATTCAGCTACCTCTCACATGATATTAATGATTATACCCATACACGTATTTACTTAGTGTTTCTATCATGTTATCCTCTATGGAAAATCTAATTACTATGGCATCACCCCATTGCACAAAATACCTCATAAGGTGATACTTCTAAAGAACATTCTCCATCCATTTAAGTGACCGTAGCTCCTTAGAGAAAGTTACCATTATAGTAAAATAATGATAAAATGTTATAGGGTCATTATTTTAGGAACCAAATCATGTTTCTAGATGAATTTTTATATACATTATGTTTATTTAGAAACATTAGAAGATAAAATATACAAGGGATCTAATATAGAGTTAGTGACTACATGAACCACATATGCCTAATCACACTCAGGTGATCCTCATAGAATACCCCCAAGTAAACCTACAGGGTCTTCCTCTACATTCAACAGAACTACCTTGTGAAGTGGTGCAGGGTGTACAGCTCATAGAGAGGCTCAAGATTGACCTGTGCCACCAGAACTCAACCCCAAAAGGCCATAAGGTTGGACGGATGCTCTTTCGTCCCCTGTTCTTCATCAGTGAACACACCTATTTGCAATGGGAATGGGTGGAAGTTGAACTCGTCTTCCTTCCAAACCCAGTTCAACATCAAATGCGGGGTTAACATAGTCGTAAATCTCCATGCCGCCTTCAGAATGGCTGGTTAGAATCCCAATCCTGGAGTGTAAATGAGGTTTGGATACATGTACACATCCCTAATATGCACCTCTATCCAGCCATACAAAATATGGAATGACTCGCATCACCTTTGTGGCTTCTTCCCCTCTCTGATGTGCCACATCGCCTTATATAGCTTGGTAAGCTTTAGGATCCTGATGTTGACCATACCCTAGTCGCCAAAATGGACTCCATGATAAACATGCTCGATCTCATGCCCATGTTTGTGTCCCTCACTAGCAGGATCCAACCACAGATAAGCACTGCAATGAATGCATCTAGCCAAACCACCTATTTTTTCTCAATAGTGACGCTGAATCCCTGGGTTTTCCACTGGCTATCCTCGAAGAGACACAAGTATGAGTGCACCTTTCTTCAATGAACTACCTTTAGGTAGGTTCTAGGAATCATAGGAAACCTTCCATCTTCGGGGAGATTCAGGAATTTATTGAACCACCACTTGAAATGGACGTCCCTTACTGATTATTTGTCCTCACTAGCACCAGATCCATCAATGCCTTTGCTAGTGGAGACATCTTCTCTGGGTTATCAATTGAATTCACAATGGGGAGGAACTCGTCATATATTTCCCCCACTTTCAGGTCCCCTGAGATCTGGTGCAGGTCCCATAGGATGATGCTGACCTCTCCATGGTGAATATGAAAAGTGTTGGTCCTCGACAACCATATGCTCAGCAGCTTTGGAATCAGCTGCTTCGGCTGGTAGATATATAATTGAGTGGCCCATTCTACCTCTTACATGCCCAATTGCCTCATCAATGCCCAAAACTCCTTGCACGAGGCATGTACCTAGTATGCCCAAGCCCAATCATCCATGAAATTGCCGCCCTGGCACAGATCCCACTCATCGGTCCATCCCTTATTCGAGTTCCCTTGGGACGCCTTCAGGATGTTGTAGTACAATTGAGGGGATTTATCTGGTTGAAATTCCATCCCATCATCATTATTCACATTGTTGTACTGAAAACCAGCGTTGAAGGGTGTGAAATTCTCCCAAGTATGGTCTTCAGCCACCCTGAATCACTGGTGCTGGCACAGTGTACTCCTGAACTAATAAGTCGGATCATCACTCCTTGCTTCATGAATTAAGACGTCATCCCTCAACCCAAATCCATAAAAAGGCAACATTTTTCACAAGGGTAGTTCTTCTTACCCTATAATAGTATCTCCACCAGCGACTCATGGTATGAAGGGCTCCATATATGTTATTTAATGCCTGAGTTATTAGACAATTCTTCTCTATGGGGAGCATCTGCAAGGACCCCTGGAAGCTTCCTGATGAGCCATTCAGTATATAGGTTTTTGAAAAAAAAATCTCTAGATCGCGGAGCTCGATTGCAAAGAACAAATAAAAAATATCGATCATAGAGGTGGTTAATGGAGTTCTTCCATAGACTTCTCAGATGTAATCCACAGAGCATGCACTCGCAGAGTCGAAGGACTCACTGTGCGCTACGAATCAAAACGTCTGGATTCACGCAGAGCAATCATAGATAGCGCAAATCATCACAAATCGAGAGCACAATCACGAAAATGTAGAGATGATAAAATAAAAAATATTGGTCCACCACCCCTACTTATTGTCTATGACCCCTTGTGCTACGTGGAGCGTCCAGCTATGGCGAGCTTAGTGGCGCTCTCCACCCATGCATAACCTCTCCGCATCGCGACCCATCTTCACGAGCCTCCTTAGCGATTAGCCTAGAAATTTTTTTAATTGGACCTCAGACATAGAAACTCATTTTCTCCTTGGCTCCAAGTCTTAAGGGGGCCTTTTTTGGTGCCAAAATATGAGTAGAGGAAAAGATAATACAAAAAGGAAACTAACTCCAGAGAGGCTACCTCGTGAAGCCTATTCATAGAACCGCAAAACACTACGGCTGGCACGAAGCCGCCTCATTTGTGAATTCGCTGCGGACCAAAGAGGTGGGAGGCTTCATGATTTGAAAGATTTTTGTGAAGCCGATGCGGAGAAAAGAGGCAAAAGGCTCTGTGAGCCAAAAGACTTTTTTGAAGCCACCGCGGAGCAAAGAGGAATGAGGCTCTGCGGTCCGAAAGACATTTGCGAAGCCGCCATAGAGAAAAAAGGTCGGAGGCTCCGCAGTTAGGAAAAAGTGACACGTACATTTGCGCTGAGAGATCCATGATTCGTGCCACCTCTTGCCTATAAATACTGGTCTCCCCATGAGCCCAAAGGAAAGATCCTCTGACCTTTCGCCTTCTCATCTCTCAAATCATGAACCAATTTCTGGTCTCTGAAATATGATCTCTTCAACTTACTTGAGCATTGTAAGGTTCCTTTCCCTAGTCTTAAACTCAACCCCTTTTTTAAGTGGTATGCCCTTTGCGTAGCCCACGGGCCATCGCGAAGGAAGGATATCCTCAAGGGGACTCAGATCGTCGTAGATCACTCATGCTTCTCGAAGTACCCTCAATGCACATGTACACCCTATGCTAAGGTAGGGTGAGTCTTCTTTGTGAAGCACTTTTATTTGCAGTGCTACACAATGTAGGGTACCCTTTCTTCATGAATCCCTACTCCACAGATGCCTTTCCACTTCACGAAGCACCCTCCATATACACCTATTCCCTATGCCTAGGATAAGCCACTTGACATTGCGAAGCATACCCCTTCGTGAATCCCCTCCACTACATGGAGTGCCATAACTCCATGAGGCCTCTTTCTTTGAACCCCTTTTCTCCATAAACACTTTTCTCGTATGACCTTATAGGTTTGTACAAAGGGATTCAACGTCTCTTGTGTGGTTATTTACATTGAATTTCTTATCCACATGCTTATTTTCATAGGCACTATAATGGTTATTGCTTCTTCGCATAGACATACTAATGTGGGCCCTTCAATGGATAACTCCACAACACCCCCTTTCCATGACATTTCTGGTGCCTTCCCTTCACCAAGGGTTAATGTGTGCTGGTTATATAAGTCCTAGGGGTGTGGAGTGAACCCACCTCACCTGAGCTAGTGGACATTAAACTACAAAGAACCTTCATCCTTATCACATGACTTTAAACTGTGGCCTCACTTCGTGCATCACATGCAGGGTGCCCCAGCACAGACATTCTCAAAAACCTCTCATTTCCACGGGAGTGAGATCTTCTCTACATAGAATTAGATCCTCTTGGTTGGAGTGGTGTTTATCCACAGGGAAGGGAGACCATCTTGGTGTAAGCCCCTAGCCTTTATTGCAGAAGACAACATATCTACTTCCACTCCTCTCTTCCATGCCAATGACTTAGAGGTTATAGGGGAACAAAGACCTTCACTACCCTGTCCCTCTCCCTCTGGGCTTTTCTTCCATTGAGCCTCCATCTTAGAGTAAGTCCCAATATCTATCTCCTTGGGCCTCTAACCATGTTTAATCCCCAGTTTCCTCTTTGGGCTACTAACCAGATGTAATCCCTACTTCATTCCTTACGTACGCACCCCTTTTTTCATGATCATTAGGCCTTTTCTGCATCTTGTTTCTCACACCGAGCATGACTCGCTTGGGCTTAGAGTAAGCATTGATCATGACATCCTTCCGAGGCTGTATTAGTGCGTAATCCCCATTCTCCATCCCAAACTATGTGGACTTTGATCCTTGACATGCTATGGTATGTAAGAATCCTCCCAGAGGTTCAATCCCAAAACCTCCATTGGTTCCTAACCATTCACATCTGTTCACTAAACCACCCCGAACTATGTGGAATTTGATCCTTTCCAAGGAATGGTATGTAGGAAGCCTCCCCGAGGATCAATCCCAAAACCTCCATCAGTTCCAAACCCTTCACGCTGGTTCACCAAACCATCCTAAACTATGTTAACTTTGATCCTTTCCAAGGAAAGGTACATAGGAAGACTCCCTGAGGTTCAATCCCAACACCTCCATCAGTTCCGACCCCTTCATGTCAGTTCACCAAACCACCACAAACTATGTGTAATTTGATCCTTGGTAAGGCAAGGGATGTAGGAAGCCTCTCTGGGGTTCAATCCCAACACCTCCATTATTTCCAACCCATTCGCTTCAGTTCAATCTCATATCGTATGACCTTAAACTATATCCATCATCCCGAACTACATGTAATTTCATCCATGCCAAGGTAGGGTACGTAGAAAGCCTCACCGAGGTTCAAGCCCAACACCCACTTGACACAACCCCATTCACACTGGTTTCTTCTTCGTCCTGCATGAATTTAAACACTATCAACCATTCTGAACTATGTGGACATTGATCCTTTTCTCCAAGGCAAGGTACATAGGAATCCTCCCTGATGTTCAAGCCCAACACCAATCGGTCCCGACCACTCCACATCAGTTCACCCTTTTCCTGCATGACGTTAAGCTGTACGCCCACTTTTTCCTTCATGAAAATAAACTGTACCCATTCAAACTACATGGGCTTTGATCCCTATCTCCAAGATAGAGTAAGTTGGAAGCCTCCATGTGGTTCAACCCCACCCATCGGTAAGTCGTTGTCATCCCATCCAGTGGTAAGCCATTGTGACCTCCACGTACCGGTTAGCTATTGTCATCCCATCCATCTGTAAGTCATTATGATCTCCATATAGAGGCAAGCCGTTGTCACTCCACAAAATAGTATTCTTTTGTCATCCCATCTAGCAGTAATTCGTGTGATCTCCATCCAGCAGAAATCCATTTTCACACCATCGAGTGGTAATTAGTTGGCATCCCATCTAGTGGTAAGCCGTTGTGATCTCCATCCAACGGTAATCTATTATGATCTTTGTCCAGTAGTATGTCTTTGTGACCCCCTCTAGTGGTAATCCATTGCATCCCCACCAACAGTAATCCATTATATTCTAAAATCGAAAGTAAGACATTGTAGTCCCCTCTATTGGGACCCACATCTCTAGTTCGTCCTAATGAAGTCAGACCAATTCCTGAACTGCTAAACACATATAAGTCCCAACATATTGTCGGGTCATTTTCCTATGCGTACATCCTGATTCTATGCCCCCATCCTGAACTACATGGACTTTGATTCCCTTCCACAAGGATATGTATGAAGCCTCCCTAATGTTCAAGCCCATCATTCAGGTCCCATCATGGCCTCTCTCTCTCAGGCCTCTATGTTTCGGGGATGCCATCCCCCAACCCGAGGGTTATACATCATCTGAGTCCCATCCATGCGTCCATTATCAAGGTTCACCCTGTCAGGTGTCCCATCTTCCCCAAAACTACACATACATTGATTCCCTACCACAGATATACGTATGAAGTCTCTTCAAGACTCTAGCCCAACATCTATGTCGCTCTCACAATGGTCCGATCACATTATCTATTCACTTCACTCAATCATCCATATCTACCCTGATTCTTACTTTGGACACCAAATCCCAGTAAGATCATGTCACCCACATCCTCACTGCTCATAGTAGTAGTCAAAAAACTAATCAAGTGTTAGTCCCTAGCATCAGCGATCACTCTGGGGATTTTACCCATCTGATCCACTTTCATTAGTGTTATGATCGGTTTGATATGTCTCTACTAGATGTTAAACTCACGGAATACCCTATGTTAAACATGGTAAGTTTAGGAAAACCTCAGAGACATGCTTATGGAATATAATTCCACACATTTGATGTGGGATGCCTTGGGTTTCTGCACCCTTGATAAGCCCTATCATAACGGAAAGAGACCCAGACGCACTAGTGTTCCAGCGTCCAGACACGCCTGAGATGTCTAACGTGACTACTCTACTGACCGAAGGTTAATGCCCTAACCAGACTCCTTGGAATGTCCCGATAGAAGTATCATAATTAACCGGAGTCCATAAATACATGGAACTAGGAAGAGTTTCACGAACAATGTCTTAAGTCTGTGAGGGAGACATAGACTAGGTAGCGAGCTCTGAGGAGGAATATAAAGAAAGAGGAACCGACATCCCATCATCCTGTTTCAATCAAGGAGTAAAAGTACCTGAATAAGCGACGAATGTTGCCCATATTTTGAAAGCAGGAATGTGGGGGAGCAAACACAAACAACATTTCCTTGATAAGTAGATGCACACGCCCCGGAGAAAGCACTTGAAACATGTACCATGTCAATCCAAAACTGACATTTAGATAGCTTGGCATATAGCCAATTCTCTCTTAGTATACCCAGGACGATGTTAAGATGTTGGGTGTGATCATCCTGAGTATTAGAGTACACCAAGAGGTCATTCACAAACACTACAAAAAATGGATCTAATTATGGATGAAATATCTTCTTCATCAATCCCATAAATACTATTGGAGAATTCTTCAACCCAAACTACATTACAAAAAACTCATAAAGTCCATAATTTCTTCTAAAATAAGTTCTTGGTATATCAGTGGTCCGAACTCTCGCCTGATGATACCCTAATATCATATCAATCATTGAGAACCCACAATACCCCTTCAACTATTCAAATAGATCATATATATTTCCAAGACAATATCGGTTCTTCACAGTCATTTTATTCAACTTCCGGTAATCGACACACAAGTGTAAACTCTCATCATACATCTTTAGAATAAAAAATAGGTGGTCCTCAAGGCGATGTACTTCGACGGATAAACCCTTAATCCTCCAACTCCCCCAACATTTTTTTTCAGAACATGAAGCTCAGTCAGTTCCATTCTATATGGTGGAATATATACCAGCTCATCCCCCGACATGATCTCAAAAATTAATTGCACATCCCTCTCAGGTGGTAACCCTAAAAAGACTGTAGGAAAGACATCCTAAAACAGTTCTACTACTGGTTGAAGGGCGTCTTGCCTACCACTCCCATCATCCATAAAAAGACTAAAAATTTGGGTTGTGTGCTCTCCCATTTGCTGAGTAATTGGATCAGGTATGCCAGCATGGATATAGCATTATCCAAAATGTTTATACTAGTCACCCTTAGGAGATACAAAGTTCACTGTCCTATGATAACAATCTATGTGGTCTCGATATGCATCTAGCCAGTCCATACTCATAATCAATTCGAAGCATGTTTTATCAAGGACATAGATATCTCAAAGGAATTGATACTCCCTGATATCTAGTGAACATTCCTTACATAAAAAAATATCTCTAGACTATGTTCCCAATGGTTTATTGATATTCATCATCCCACTTACGGACTCCACCTCTAGGTTCAAGCCATTAACAATATTTGCAGATATAAAGGAATGAGAGGCACCTATATCAAACAAGGCACTAGATAAAGTAGAATCAACTAGAATAGTTCCTCTCACTGTCTATGGACCAGTCTTTCTCTCCAAAAGTGTAGGTTGTACTGCATGTAACTGTCATTCCCCTCTTCCCTATGGTTTCTTCAAACTTCTTTGAGTAGAACCACTCTACTGGTATGGGCGCTCATACCATGAAGCACCACACCCACTACCTCTACCGCCTCTACTAATAGAACCCCTCCTTCCAGAAATATATGGTGTGGAATACCCCCTCCCCAAACTCTAACTCTGAGAAAATACTCCCTCAGCACTAGACTTCCACTTCTTCCTACAGAACATCTATGGGTTCCCTATCCTGCCACAATGCTGGGACTCTACTAGTGGTCAAGGATAATGTGTATGATATTGTCCCTAACTACTACACTGGTCGAAAAGCACATGAGTAATATTTAATGTGACTATTCCTCCTGTCTTTGCTCCTCTATTTCCATTATCCTGAGTAAGGTTCTCATGAAGTCACTTCATGCTCTCAAAAGACACACTCCCAAATCTTCCTGCTACTTATCTAGTACTGGAAACCTCCTTTAGGTTTCCCTCAGAAATGAGAGCCTGATTAACCACTTCTGAAAATTTCTTCAGCCTAAAGATATTCACCTAAGACTAAATTTCACACCTAAGTTCATCAAAAAAACTATTTTTCCAAAGAAGGATCGTCTTCCACCAAAACTATAGAAAATTTTTGTAAATATGTGAAACATTCATCGCAATCCATTATGGACATGCTTCCTTAGCTCAGATTCATAATCTATGAAGCCTTCTTCTGAGTCAACATCTCTGGATAGAAGTGTTCTTTGAACATCTCTAGAAAGTCCTTCCACAACATATCATCAGTCTATCCTGATCGTACCTGAATGTCCCACCAGCGCTTCACTGAACCCCATAACATATAAGAATCCAACTTTACACTCCTCTTAGTTGGAGTCTCTAAATGGTCAATTATCATCACTATGGATTCAATATATAATTCATCTCCCTTAGGTCCACCCTCTATAATAAAAGTGGAAGGGTGTTGTACCTAATACTCCCTTGTCAACTCCGACATGGTTTTCTGGATCCACTTTGGGTCTCTCTCTATGAATTATATAAAATGATCAAAGTTCACTCGGAAGTATTCCACTTCCACCTCATATTTCACAAATGGTGTCCCAATCTCCCTATCTGGAAGTCCGTTCTGGTCCATACCCCTTAGTCTCTCCCTTAACAATTGTCGTGGAGGTATATCTCTACAAGACAAACACACATCTTAGGTCTCATAATGCAGCCTTATAACATTTACGCAAGAGAAGATACTAACACAACAAGTTTCAACATGTCCTTTCCCCTTTTTCTCACCACACGTTCAACACTAAGGCTTTATCACTACCCTTAACCATCATACTCAAAGGTCTTGGTTGACAAGGGTACATAAATTCTCATTAAATAATCCAACCATTAATTAATCACATTATAAAAAATTACTTAATTGAACAATTAATTAATTAATAATACCCATTTCATCATTTAAGGATCTCATTAGACCCCAATTTATTCTCATTCTCCATCGTCATTTAAATATCACAAGGAAAAATATTTCAAGTTCAACAACTTACCCATAACCTATTTTCCCATTAGTACCTAGAATGATGCATGTCACAACAACCCTGAGTGTCTATAATGATGCATGAAGACTCAAGTATGATGCCACTTTAGGCCACAAATCAAAATTCAACAATTTTCAAAATAAATATCACATCACACCACAAGTGTTTCACCCAAGATGAAATAATATCCAAATTTAACAACAAAAATCAATAACTAAGATCCCACTAGGAGTACTCAGATTTTCCCCCATATATGGGTTTGAAACTCCCATGAGCGAGCTCAATACCAAGACTCGACTCTTCCTAGTATCCTATAAACCTTCAAAAAATAGTAAGACAAAAGCATAAGAAAGAATAGAAAACTCCTCTAATACCACTTTTTGATGTCCTCACTTGGGTGCCACTAAATAGTGCCCCGATCCAGTTGGACACATTCCCTCAAGCACACCTACCTGTTGTACCTCTCGTACCCCTCATGGTTTTATTTTCATGATCACAATCACTCAATTATTTATCTAATTTTGTTTTAAGTGTTTTTGGATGATAGGTTGCCAAGGATTTGGGCCAAGAAAGCAAGAAGCCAAAGTGGACTGAAAATCAGTCCACCGGCCAACCGGTGGAAGACCACCGGCCAGCCGATGGAGGCCTGGACAGAAGGCATCCCTCTGTCCAGACCACCGGCCAACCGGTGTCCCACCACCGGCCAGCCGATGGCACCCAGACAGAATAGTGTTTGCTACTGCCTCAGCAACGGCCAACCGATGGCCTCCTCACCGGCCAGCCGGTGGTGCCTGAGCCTGAGCCCTCTCCCTTTTTCAAAGCACCGGCCAACCGGTGGCCTAGCACCGGTCAGTCGGTGGATCCAGTCAAACTAGCCGTTGGGCTTTGACCAGGCTGGTCCACTTGACTCCCAACGGCTCCGAAGGCCTCTCCAACGGCTCCGAAGACCTCCAAAGGCCATATGAGGGTTCCCCCTCTATAAATAAAGGACTAGGAAGCCCCGGAACATTACCGGAACCATAACCAAGCCAAGGAAGCCCAATGACACATTTTTGATCATTTGGCGAATCTCTGGTGCATTCCGTCAAGGAACCCCCACTTGCTCCAACTCAATTCCACATTCAAGGAGCACCACCATAGAAGCTTGGGAGAGATCTTCATCAACTCCATCAATCCTTTGGCGCCCAAGGCTTCTCCCCATTATGGTTTTTCATCGCTTTATTTATTTTGAGCATCAAATTGGGTTTGTGCCTACAAACCCCCATCTCTTTCTCTCATCCTCTCTTTTGGGTTATCACACCACCTTCAAGGTGTGAAGAGGTTAGTCAAGTCTTCCCTTTAAAAGGCTTGAATCAAAGGTGAGCTAGCCTTCACCTGTAAGAAGGCTAGTGGGTTCTTGCTCAACCATTGAAAGCAAGTGGGTTCTTGCATAACCATTAAAAGCAAGCTGTAATAGGTTCTAGACTAACCTTAAAGTCTAGTGGGTTTCTTGCTAAAACCATTAAAAAGCAAGCGGTAGTTAATCTCTCAACGGTTGAGTTGGGGTCGGAGACGTAGGCTTGGGTTTAAGCCGAACCCCGTTATCAATTGTGTGTCTTGCCTCTTTTATTTCCGCTGCACTTTTAACTTTGATTTTAAATTGTTAATTATTTTTTAAAAGGCAATTCACCCCCCCTCTTGCCATCACTCTCCTTTCTTTCTCCGACCAACACTACCCATAAGATAGAGGGTGATGACGAGTAGTGAGGGTCTGGTAAGTCATTATTAAGGTGACTATACCCTATTTTATTTGAATAAAACACCAATGGATTCAAATAACAATAACCAAGTGCAGAAGCATATAAACAATAAGAAAAAATACATTTTATATGATAATCAAATCATGAAAATACAATACTCAACTGAAAGGTAAACCATGCTTTGACAAGTAAATGTCAAGTTTCTATAATGAAACTGAAGGGAATGACACCACGACTCCCAAGTGTTTCTTGAACCGTATCTGATTCACTATCCCATTCTCTAATCCCAAACAATAACCTATCATAGGGCCTTTCCCTTATCCTGTCCTATAACAATAATGTCTACTCTGGTGCCGATTAGTCATCCTGAATAGGATGTGAGTACAAATCTGTAGGTCACCACCAATGGTGTCTAAAATGAGTCCATTAAAAATATAGTATATTCAGTTTTATGAATCAATAAATAAAATGCATAATTAAACAGTTATCACATTGTCATTTAATCTTTAATCATCACATTATGCCCAGTTTCAATTCATGTTTCCCATTTGAATAATCATTCTTGGTCATTAATCATTTGATATAGGTCGTCATGCCTATCACCCCAAATTTCATTAAGTGTAAGTCACCATGCCTATCACTCTATTTCCCATTCGGTGTAGGTTGTCATGCCTAGAACCCAATAATCTCAAGATTGGATAACTATTGGGGAGTAATTCAATGTTAAAGTCCCAACATCTAATTGGTCTAGAACTCCATGTCTAGCACCACAAAAATCTCATCCATTTAATAATTATTTAATTCACAAGAATTATCCACATCATTCCATTACTAATAAAATGATTAGTTGATCTTTTAAAAGGCCATTAGTTAACTCAACAATTAACCAATCACATAACCCATTAATTAATTCATCAATTAATTAATCAATCAACACAATTATCATTCCAAAATTAATTATTCACAATTAATTATCCATATCAAATCTCAACTTGTCATAATTAATTCCCACAATTAATTATCTTTGATCAATATCATAAAACATAATTAATTCTCACAATTAATTATCATTGATAAAAATCATGGAACATAATTAATTATCACAATTAATTACCTTTCATAGACAACATCATTTCATAATTAATTTCCCAAAATTAATTATCTTAACTCAATCAATTAAATATCACAATTATGATATCTCAACCCATAACCAATTTCAAAAATAAATCTCTATTTGGGAAACCCCCCTTCATTTTTTTCGTGACTCAATTATCAATTAATCACCAAGGCAAACATAAGTCAATTCCACATTACTAATTACTCCAATTTAATAATTCAATTATCAAGGGAAGCTAGAAAATCATAAAATAACATTCACATATCAAAACCATAACTACGAGAGTTTGATTTATACCACCTACTTTGGTTTATTAAAAGGATGTTATCCCAACAAAAATCCCCAAAATCTGAGCAGCACAACATTGTCAATCAAGCTTGGGATCTAAATCCCTAAACCAAAAATTAAGATCAAAGGAATCAAGAAATTGAAAATCAAGATCTAGATCCAAAATAAAAGATCTATATCTCATCTCATAGATTTAAATCCAAGTAAAAGGTGAATATATTCCATTAAAAGATCAAGTAATGATAGATGAATGAACTAGAAAATCAACAGGATGAAATCTACTTACCCGGAAGAGAGGAGACCTTCAATCTAGGATTTCGATCTCGAATTACGATGTTCGAATCAGCTTAGAATCCCTCTGGAAATCTGTGGGATCATCAATAATTTTTCAAGCCTGAGTCAAGGTCAAAATATAGGAGTCTTAGGGGTTTTCGGGTGGTTTTAAAATAGATTTTTGGAATAAAAAATCTCACACGTGCGGTTTCATGGGTATGGGGAGAAGGGTTTGGTGAAATAGTATGCCAACCGTGCAGTCTTCCACAACCCACACAGCTCGATGGTGCACGGTTAGTCAAACTGTGTACCAACCATACCGACCTCCACTATCTGAATGATTATCTTGCGCACAGTTTGAGAAAACTGTGCGCAAAGTGTGACGAACCCCCTATCATTCATAGTTCCTTAAAAACATCACCTAAACACACCCCAGGTCATACCCCATCCCAAAGGTACTTAATAATGTACCTAAAAAACAAATGAGATTGATTTAGAAAAGGTTGGGATCTTACATGTTGATACCATCATTGGGTATGAAATGAGTAATGTGAAATTGATTATTTATCAATTTATAATGCATGGTTATATTATTATAATATATATAGACTTCTATTAATATATACCATACCATAATAAATGATGTCATTATAAAAGTAATGGTTATTATTTATCAGCAAGAATATGTAGCAATCCATTTCTTAATTGTAAACTAATGTAACATTTTTTGTAACATTATACACATACAAATAAGTCTCCAAGACATTAATCAATCCCATTTGAAAATTAAGGAGAGAGTCTCTTGTAGAGAAGGTACCCAATATTAATTCATTGGTAGCTCCAATATCCACCCCACCAATTGAAACCTTCCTAAATATACTTGGTCATTTCATTTATATTCAAATGTGAGAATAAAAACAGTAAATAATACCTAAATAGTATATATTTATAAGCTAAATTCGATAATAAAAGAACCAATATATTCCCCACACTTCCCCGCAATGGTTCAGTTATTATATAAATGAACCTACTTAACACATGGAATACATTCAACATCTTATTCCATTTCCTACCTTTGGATATTCCTCCTCTTATTATGGGGGATTAATGAATCATTTGACTTGGAATTAGTCTTAGAGATCTTTTTTTCCCAACCTATAGTTCACTATAAAACTTTTGGCTTTTTATTCCTTATATCCTTATCTTAATGGTGAATCAAGGTAATAAGATATGAGAGTGACATATCAATATAATTCATATTATAATTAATCATAATAATAGAGATTTTATGAGGTATTGATAAAAGTATGATGTTTGTGTAACTTATTGGGAAGCTTAAAATCCAACATATCCAAATGCTAAGTATATCAGATTATCATAATGATTTGAGGCCTAGATGGTTCCTATTATCTATGATTTCACATACATATTTCATTATAGATCTTTTACTACTCTTTTATAGCCTTATATATTAAAGAGGCAAGACAACGTGGTGTATATATCCCTATTTCCATTCAACTTATAGAGAACACTATAATTGTATGACAATATAAAACAATAGACATACAATACATCATGAAAGTGTCTTAGGTAGATACAGAGAACTTAATCAATTAAATCCAAAGGGGGAGTATTAGGAGAAGGGACTCTAATACATAAGACTTACAATCTTGATGTGGTTTAATGTACATTTATATTTACCAATTCAGGGAGTTACTACTAGTGAGTACATTTTATCTCTCCAATATGGATCATATTGATAATATTTATTCCAAAATTATCTCTATTTTATATAAAAATATAAATTTATATTATAGTGATTTATCTTGATTACCAAAAATTTTTTTATTAAATTTTATTTATTATTCCCCCAGTATTTTATCAAATCCCAATATCCATATTCATTAGATATAGAATATTTTATCTCATGGATATTATAGTGGAAAGGTTTGATGTTTCCCCTCTCATATTCTAGACATGGCCGGATAATTGTTTTGAGGGTATTTAAGAAAGAGTGCTTTTTCAACCACAATAACAAACATCTCCATGATTAGTTGAGTATACCCCCATTCCTAAAATCATGAAATATAATTTCCTCAATACTTAATTCCTTGTTACATTATGTCTTGCATGGGAAATAAAACCTTTATGTGAACTAGGTTTAGTAAACTCAATATATTAGTTAAAACTCATCAATAATTGATATCACCCTAAATTGGGCCAAATAAGAATGTAAACAAATTTCCATATTTTAATTTTAGTGATAGAAGCCTACACCCAAATAATATTTTCATTAGGTAATTTTTATGTTATAGATAAATATATTCTTTGTTTCATCCTCTCATATTATTGATAATATTTTGTGGATTTCACATATTTAATTAAACATGTTTTGATAAGATAATTTATGCATATCCATTTCTTTTAATCATTATAACATTCTTAATAATTTATTTATTCTAAATGATCACATTTTACCACCCAATAAATGTAAATAATTTACCATGCACTGGATAGAATTAAAAAAATATATTTATGACACGATTATTATCTTTCATGTTCGTTATTTTTTTGAGAAGTCAATAAACTAATCATTGAACTTTGCGTAACAACTCCTTGAACCAAGATTGGTTTGAGTTTTAGAATTCCAAATATTCACAAATGTATCTCTTTATCATGATTCACCTTGGATCCACCTTAAACCCATCCACTCACCTATTAGATCCTTCCTTTCTATATGCCTTACTCACACACAGGTGAGGGGAACTAGGTTTATGAGGTAACTAGAAATAAAACATGAAAAAATAATCCTATATATAATAAATAAGAGTGGATTATTCATATATTTTCATATTAATTAAATGATAATTATCAAAAAAACAAAAAATAATAATTAAAATAATTAAATAATTAAATAAAAAATAAAATATAACACATACAAAGGCTGGTCAAGATCATGGTCATCGACATATACAATGAGTTTGAATTTAAAAGATACTATTATTTATTTCAATTAATTATTTATTAATATAAAAGTCTTTAAATAATAACTTAATTATCTTATAAATTAATTAATTTATTATTTATCTTAATTTCACATCCAAATAGTATGGAAGATACCCATCTTATTTAAATTAAAATTATTTATTTAAATAATTAATATAATAATAATTAATTCATACATAGACATCACTAACAAGGGACAAAACATGTAGAATTATGGTATTTTTATGTTATGTGTTGAATTGGGCACGTCATATATAGTAGGTAACATGGTGTGTACCCTTATATATGGGATTTATTTTCACTCCCATGGAATCTGACTATTCTTGGGATGATCCTTGTCATGTACACTATAATTACATGACATGTAGCGTCCTTGACTTGTAGCATGATTAGATTGTGTGTAGTGTTGTGTGTAATTCAAATAACTAGTAGGATATTTCTGACAAATGAAATACTATTCACATACAAGACATGTACTACTAGAAATTTAAATGAATTACACAACATGTACAATGAATATAAATTATGTTTAGTTCCAAAAAAACACAAAAAATAATAAATTACGTATATAATATTTGGAATACCCTATCGCATGGTGTGTATAACTGATACATAAATAATATTTTTTCCTAATTATATAATTAATTTCCATTAGAGATAGTTGGTTTACACTATTATAGACAGTCTCATCGTGTATTCTACCCAAACATGTATGAGTAACATAGTTTCTATGTCCCACTACACTCCATGTACTCGATTCTATAGTCATTCGTATCAAAAACCTAGTGAATCAACATGAATTATTCATGAAAATTTATATGTTACATGGAATGTATTTATACTACATGTCTTGTGGTCACAACTATCCTATGTTTCTTAGTAGGAAGTCATTACTCAACTTTTATTTATTACAGTCATGTACATTGACCACATGGATTCTATGATTATTACAGCGCAAACCATGTGGTTTATATGGATTATTATCCAGCTACATTCCATGTAACCCTATAGAACTCATTATATATTTATGGTTAATATGAATCATGTAATGAAATCACACAAACTTTTCCCATAAGACATGTCATGATTTTCACAACTTGTCATTGTGTAGTGAACGTGAGTATACAACACATAACTTTCAGTTACATTTCATGTATCCTTGTTATCTATCTAGACTATATGACGCCTTTTAATGGGATCATTTATAATTATTTATATGTTTTTTTCCTATTCTTATTCATATGATTTTTAGTGATCATATTATCAAGAATTTCGGATTAGGAATAAATAGACTTGAAATTCAAAAAAATCATAATTCTATCTATGATTAATAAATAATTATAAATTAACATGTGACTTCTCTAATACTCCTTGAAGGTTTTAGGACATAATGGAAGTGCATCAGGCCACATACAAATGTTGGATTTCATTAGCTTCTTTGGATAAGTCCTTATAACATAACAATAACAAATTTATAAGATTTTATGATAGGATCTTTTCACATATAACTTTTAACTAATATATATTAATAAGAATTACCTTTTATTATAATTATTTAATAATTATTGAGTTAGCTTACAAATATTTTCATACTACCATTATAATATAGGATCAAAGGTTATAATCTCTATGGTAGTTATCCAAACATGCTTCATGAACCTAGGAACATATTTTTAAAAAATATAGATTCTAGAAAAAATTATTGAAATCACTTTTATCATTTATCATTGATCACAAGAAGAATCCATTCAAAGCCTAAAATATTCTATCAACATCACCCATGACCTGAAAGGGAAGATGAGGATCGATTCTCTCTACTCTTGAGAGCATTCAAGAGAAATATATCTCATGGGTTAAGAGAATATTAAAGAGATAATTTAACCCATAACCAATATTTTAACCATATAAATTATATAATTTCGTTTAAATACATAGGGTAGAGAATAGTTTTTATGAAAAAATACATGTACTTATTCTCTTTATATAAAGATAACTCCATGTTGAATAATAATAATAATAATTTTATTACTGTTATTATTTCTTTTATGTGTGAAAAACTCATGGATAATTTTAATATATTTTCTTTAATAGATAAAAGAATATTTATCAAAATGAAATTAAATAAATCATTCCCACCATACCCCTAAAATGGTCCATTAATCCTCTTTAGTATTTTTCAATCCTTGAATAATAAAAATTTATTTAAATATATCAATATCACTACATTATTCATCTAATAAATAAATATTATATTATATTAATTTGACTCATGAATAAATTTTTATCTAATATTGAATTAACATATATATTATCTTGAATAACTGTTAACTGAATATTAGAGAACAACAAAAACAAAATAATTATTATTCCTCATATATTGAGAGTAATATTTATTTGAATATTAAATTCTTATAGAATTTAGATGAGGTTCTGAAAAAACATAATGCATGAAACTTTAGGCCACTTTCTCAATAGAATTAGGATAAGTTTCATATATTACATGAGTGGTGTCTATAAATACATCAAGGAACCCATAGAGAAAGAAATTAATGTCACAATTACAATAACCACCAACAGATGCTCACTGTGTATTATTACCCCGTTATCTTGATATCTTATCGGGAATGTTAAATTACTAGTGTCATCGAACTATATGATTGATTATTTTTGAATTTACTAAAAAAATTGTTTATAAACATTCCATGCCCGTTGAATTAGTTAGATAGTTTCATTCAAATTAGATGACCTATGATATCTACTTCCATAACTCAGAATGGAAGAATCCTTTGTTGACTTATACATTAATTCAATTTCACTTGTGACTCACCCAATGTGTCAAATATCACCATGAGAATATGTCATCATTGTTTTCATCAGTATATCTAAGTAAATGACTCATGATATGAAATAATAATCACTTATATTCAATTTACTAATATACATGTTTACATAAAGGAATATCCAATTAAATATATATTAAATGTAATTCCTATGAGTGAGTCGGTTCCTATAACCTTCTCTCTTAAATATTACTAATTCAGAACCTAATTAGAAGATGCCTCAATATCTTATAAGCCTCTAACAATAGATATCTTACATCAAATATACCCCCATAATAAATACTTCATCTAACCATAGCACATATATTTTAGAATATAAACATAGTACTTTATGGTTTTCATTATAGTAGGGAACTATTATAACCTTTCAATGTGATAAATAATTTAATGAAATTATCACATTGATGTTATATACAATAAATCTCATCATGTGATAATATATTTATTAATATTTTAGACCATGGATATATAAGTAATAAAAAGTACAATATAGTTTGTTCTAGGGCACAAACTCAAACACTTTCATCATAGGGTTAATACTCCTCCAATCGTGATATAATATAATAATCGTATAATGAATCTTCATGGACATAAAACTCTTAGACTAACATTCATATGAGGATACTAGATTATTGTTATCATTGAATTCATTTTTCTAAATATTCTCTCTAGAGTAAAGTAAATGATTTGGTAAATGTGTAATCTCAAATATACCAACTTTGGGAATCATTTTCTCTTGACTTTTAACAAAAATAAGTATAATTTGTTAATTTTTTTATTATTATATATATATATATAAATGTAAAAACACAACATTAAATTTTCCAATTACCATGTATTCATCATTTAAATATATGTATACCAATTTAATGAAATTATATGTACATATATTTGATTATAATTCAATTATTGTTAGAAGTAAAAAAAATATTATTAATAATAGAAATAAAATTATATCTATTCTATTAACTAAGTATGTTGAAGAAAAGTGACTACTAAAAAATGAAAAAAAAATATTCATAGAAAAATAATCATATTGGGATTATTCAATGAAAAATATGCAACATGATCAGATGAATATATAAATTTATAAAAATATGGAATAAATAAATAGAATCTAGGAGTCTGTAATTATATATAAATTTATTTGATTAGAATTAGATTATTACTAGATGAGAAAATTTATTTTTCATAATAAAATGAATTTTTTTTATTTTTTTAACTAATTGTAACTTCCCTAACTCCAGTAACCAAGAGTTGGTATCTAATTTATTACATTGGAATAGATATAAGATATCTAAAACTAAAGGATAGATTTATATAGTAGTCTTAAAGAACTAGATAAAAAAACAATTCCATAATACATTAGCAATATAAAATATATAAAATAACAAATGTTCTTGCATCCTAGATATTATTTTTAATATCCTTATTCTAATCTTGTAGAAAATAAAATAAATAAAAGGGTGAGATTAGATGATATGGATGGATTATGTATAATTTAAGCTGTTAGGAGTAAAGAAGGCATAATAAATATGGAAATGTAAATAACTGAAAACAAATTTCATTTTTTAGAAAGATGTGAGAAAAATGATAAAGTATTTTTTTCAAAGGAAAAACTTTGACAAAGTGGATCAATGCCCAATTTATTTCTCTAATACCCAACATATAGAACACAAGTGATATTAGCCAATTCAGGCCAGTGGTCCTTCGCAACACAATTCAAAAAATCATCACGAAGATTATTGCCAATAGTCTTGCCCAAGTATCAGACATAATTATTTTTGGGATCAAATTTAGATTTTTGAAGGGAAGGAGCATACAATATTGCATGATGACTACCTTATAATATATCAGTATTCTAACCAATTCAACTCGGGGTGGCAACATTGAACTCAAGATTGATATCATAAAGGCTTTCAACATAATGAACTGGAATTTCATATAAAATGTGATGCGTAATTTTGGTTTTAGCATGCTGTTTATTCTTTGGATTAAAACACTTCTAGGATATGCCCATATTTCCATCCTAATTAATGGGTCCTCAGAAGGTTTTTTCAAATTCTCAAGGAGGTCATGTAGGGGGATCCTCTCAAATCCATTTTAAGTGAAATTGCAGAAGACTATTTGAGCAGACTATTTCTTCACATGGTTAACATGGGTGAAATAGAAACTATTAGGGAAGCTAGAGGAATCACTTATCCCTGTCGTCTTCTTTATGATGAAATTATCCTTTTCACTTAGGGAGGTTGGAGAAATATTCAAAACATCAAAAATGATATCTCACACTACGAAAGAGCCTCTGGAATTGACTTCTCAGCTATAATAAAGATATGCATCATTAATGACTTGGGAATTAGGGAGGTATCAATTCTTTTTTTCTTGCCTTTAGTTCCCATATTCTGGGGAAAACCTCATGCCAAATATTTCTAAAATGAAATAATCAACATTAGATGACCACTCACACCTTATATTGGAAAATATCTTTTGATGGATGGACATATATCCCTGGTCAACCACATGGTGACATCAAAGTTGTTCTACTAATTTATGGTGTACCTATGTCCCCATGCAGTAATCAAGGCAATAAATTATATAATGAGGAATTTTGTTTGGATTGGGAGTGTGATGGAATGTAAGATCAGAATGACCCCTGGAATCGTTGTTGTATGCCTCATGTTTTTGGTGGACTTGGAATAAAAAATCTTGCTCTATCCAACCAATCTCTTGAGGCTCATTATTGTGGTGACTTATCAATAGGAAATTATCCTCCCTCGACATACTTAGATCAAGAATTATTGTAAAGATCTTCATAGGAAACAAAATATACATGGAATCATCAATCCGGACTGGTTTTAATACTATCTTTCGTGAAATATTTAGGCACTCACACGGGATTTTCAATGCTAACTCCTCCCTTAACTTTTGGAAAACCAATTGGACTGGAGAACCTCTCAATGATCATGTTAGCTCCTCAGAGGCTTTGTTCAGCCAATGTATTTATATCAAGGATCAGTTGGACAACCATGATATGCTACCTAAATAAATTTCCACCATTATTACTAACTATGAATTTATAAAACAAGGGGACATTTTTTTGGGACATGTACACAAATGGACACCTCGATTCCAAATCCTTTTACAAACAATAATTTCATGGAGAAACCAGATGGATTGGTGGCTTTAACAAAAATTGGTTGGATTCCTCATATTTCACCCTAAATTGGTGGATATCACTCAACAAAATTCCATTTAATGAAAATCTACAGAAATCTGGGATCTCAATATGCTCAAAATGTGTCATGTACAACCAGTATTGTGAATATGATAATCACCATTTCTTAAGTTTCAAAACCACTTCATCTCTATGGAAAGTAATATTGGACCGGTTTGAGGTGGTCCACCCACAAGATGATTCATTATATTGTTTTTTCCATGCCATCGTGAATTCCCAGTTCTAAACAAAAAATAAAAACATGTTCAAGGTGGCATGTGCTGAACAACTACATGTAATCTGGACAGGTGGAAATAAAGTCATTCATTCTAATGCCAGATTCAATTCAAAGCAGGTGTTGGTCATAGGTATTTCTACAATCCAGAATGAAAATGCATTACAAGCTGATTGTTGCTGCAAATCGATCAGTGACTTCACAATCCTAAAATTCTTAAAAATTCTAGGCAACTTCCCCAAGTCCACTGGAACCCTTGAGGTCTTTTGGATAGCTCCCTTTAATGGATGGATAAAATGACACATTGACGGTGCCTCGAGGGGAAACCCAAGATCATCAGGGTATGGGTTCATCTTTAGTGATTTTATAATTTATATTGTGGAATTACTCTATAGACCATATGATCAAGCCACTGCCTAGAAATATTTGGATTTATAGAATTAGATAATTTATCATGCCAAAGTGGCTGGAATAACATATGGTATGAATGCGACTCCACCACTATTGTGAAAGCCATAAGGATGGGCTCATTCCATCTCTCAAGGAAGCTAACAGTAAAATGGATGAACTTTTTTGACAACATTTCCTCTATGAATCACATCATAACTCGTATTTATCATGAATCCAACTACCTTTCATATGTTCTTACAAACATAATAATTTCAGAAGAGGGTCATATACGCTCTAGCCACCTTCCTCTTCACATGTCTGCAATTTTTATTCATGATAAATGTAAAATCCCATCCTTTAGAATGATTTAACATTTCATTGACCCAAATAAAGATCCATCAAGATCACATTTATAAAAAAGGACTTTTGTAAACTAATTTTGAAAAATATGGATATCGAAGAAAAATATAAAATATCAAAAAGATAAAAAGGAAATAATTTTAAATAAATTATTCTTCTAGAATGTCTAACCTGAATTGAGTCACTAATCATAATGAACAAATATATATTCATGTTAATTACCTCAATGGTATATATATACACGACATAAAATTAAATAGGTTCATAATACCAAATATGTCCTAATAGAGTGGAAATTAAGATGAAGTCCACTACATAACATTTCCATTTAGTTGGACACGATTTAACCTCATGTATAATAAATTTACATTTATTATACTTATATAACATAACATTTTTTATAACTATAATGTCTTATATTTTCCGTTTATAACATTTTATCACCCATTTTTTAATAACCTATTATTATCATTATTTCACATGTTAATTACTTTGCTTTCCATGTATGTTTTGACTCAGTGGTCTTGGTCCTTACATATTTCTCATGATTACATCATATATAGAATGTTTTTAATGGTATTAATAGAATAAATATTCAATATATATATATATATATTCAATATAGATATATATATTCAATATATATATTGATCTATAAAATATATTGATATAGCAATTAATTAAACTTTTCATGGAGACAGTATGTTGTTCATATGCATGAACGATGCTTTCACTATTAAAAAGATTGAATGAAAGAATGGGAATAATAATTAATAATTATATATTCATTATTATATCATATATATAATATATATTCATTAAATTCATCCATATTACCATCTATATAAATATTAAATGAAAAAAAGATCACACCACTTCATGGAGGTGGTAGTCCACACTTACACATAGGTGATGTAATCGTTTTTCCAATGAATTGGAAGGAAATAAGGTATACATGATATTGTAGTCAAAAAATAATATTTCTATCACAAATATAAAATAGAAAAATTAGTTTCATCTTTACAACCATACATGTAAATTGGTGATGATAAATGAATTACACCATTATGTGGACATA
This sequence comes from Viscum album, assembly GCA_963277665.1. Classification (NCBI taxonomy): domain Eukaryota; kingdom Viridiplantae; phylum Streptophyta; class Magnoliopsida; order Santalales; family Viscaceae; genus Viscum; species Viscum album. The sequence continues at coordinate 230,638,321 of OY728146.1, forward strand.
ATAAGTCATACATATGCAAAATGGATGTTTTATCATTTCATAAGATGAAAAATATTTGAAAAATGGTCGTAACATAATCATAATAACATATCAGTATATTGATGATATTCTATTAATTATTTAATTATTTTTAAATCACATTAAGAGGAATTATAATAATAATAAGTTAACATAAATTATTCATTAAATATGATTACCTCTTCTTCAGTAGGAATCCTTTATATATATTTTTAAGGGACACAAGGTTGATATTTTAGAATGTATAGAACCTATAGAAAATTTATATAGATGTTTATAAGAGTAATGGTTAGGTATTTTAAATATATATTGATCAATTTATGTTAAATAAGGGAAATGAGAGGTGTCCATTTATAACTGAGGTGGGAATTTTTGGGATTTCTTTAAGTATTAAATTAATAAAAATAATTTTTCACTCACAAATGAATCAAGATTTATATAATTTGATCCTAGGATGATAATAATTTGAAATAATCTCTGTTAATAAATTTTGGACATGTTTTTTGAAATTTTTCATCCTTATCTTTTAGTTTTAACCCCTGGTAACCCTTTTATATTTATTAAAATGTTAATGTTTTATACCCTTGAGGGTCAAAAAATTTACTATAAAATGAATCAATGCCCCTAAATGGACTATGGTTTATTTTTACAACTATATCACATTGATTTGGATGAATATAAGATTTTTTTATGAATTTTAAATCATTTAATAAAATATTAATTAATAAAAAATAACATGAATGTCATTTGTATCACTATTAATTTAACGTGACTTAAAAACAATAATAAAGAGATAAATATAATATAATATGTTAAAAATTATATAAAATTATATAATTATCTAATAAAATCATTTATATTATTATCACTCACATAATATTATTTTTAGTGTTTTTGAAATCATTTTATTAATTTTTCTACTACTTGAATAAGAACTGCGTCAATATTGCATAATCATTTAAGAATATAATTTAATAAATAAAAATTATAAATAAATTTTCATTTTTTTTAAAAATAATTTATATTTAAAATAAATAGTTATTACTAAACATATCCTTTGATTATCTCTATTTAAAAAATATAGAGATAATAAAACAAAGAGAATATCATTTTTTACTATTCTTTATATAAATTTATATAATGGTCAAAATCAAGAAAAACTAGAACAAAATCCATATATTAAAATTTTAGATGATTATGGATGAGATATAATCATAAAAAAAATTAGGTCAAGTGTTAGGGTTATTTTTTTGTTATTATCATTTTTTAACTTTAATTTACATGTTTTAGCCATTATCGTTGCATGAAAAAAATTACTAAGGTACTATTTATAATATCCAAAAAAATTGAGCCTACTTTAAAAATTTGGAACCATTGATTAAAAATATGTAAACCATTTTTAAATATTCAAAACTCATAATTAGAATACTTTATTTTAAAATTAAACTACCAAAATGCGATAAAAACTGTTTTTTATAAAATTGCTTATTTTACAATGTAAACTATTTTTATAATTAATTAAAGTATTAAAATCATTTTAAAAACCATAATTGTATTATTTTAACTAAATATTAAATAAATATTTTAATAACTAAACAAAAATAAAATTTTACATCATAAATACATTAAAATAAAATACAATTTTCAATAAACATTTTTATTTGTTTCACTATTCATTTAGAAATCAAACTTCTCAGAAAATTTTCAAATAATTACCCTATGATAATATTTAAATGAGGATTTAAAAAATTAATTTCATTTTATCCAATAAATTTTTTAAATCTTAAATATATTAATTGTAATACCTTATTATATAAAATAAAAACAATTTTTTTAAGAAAACGTTTTTTATTTAAAAAATGACTTTACTAAAAATTGAGTGTTTATTTATTAATAATTAATATATAAATTTTAATTGATTATTAAGATTATATTTATTTTATAATTTGGTTATTCTTATTCATAACTACTAATTCAACAACTTGGTTATAATGATCTTATATAACTAATAATATTTCATGGTTCTTTTAAGCTTGATGTTGCATGTTGTATAAGATATCAAACACAGTGTTCTAATAAAATATTAGGGTATTACATTCTCCATTATTCAATTAATTGTGTCCTTAAAATTTTTAACTTATCCTTGATAATCAAGGGGTTTAAATTTTAAAATTATTTTATGGAAAACCCATATCATAAAAAGGAATAATAAAACATCCTCCCAAAAGTAAGGTAATGGAAATAAAAAGTTCAATAAGAAACTAGGTTTATAAATAGGATAAAATTATTTGTATGTGAAAATATAAATATATAGGAGAAAAATAATGACCAATTAATCAACATATCATTTCATATAATAAACTTCCATAATAACCTTTTAAAATTCCTTACATCCTAAACATTGTAATATATTTTCGAGATTTTTAATTCATTTCTCAGCTACAAATGGACTTTTAGTTCCACTAAAAGATTGAAGATTTTTTTATTTGTTGTGATCCAACAAAAGAAAATCAAATTGTGGAACAACATGCTATTCCATATTGGAAAGATTATTTGACCTAACCTGAGTCAAATTTCCTAATATAGCCATGGTTTTCTCAGTCCCAACACGAGCTGTATTGGTTTTATCAATAGGGAAACCCCTACATTGTATATGGGTGTTGATTAACATTCATACATTTGGAACCATAACTAAATAACGGAGCACCCTGAGTTAGACCATATTCATCATGAATATTGAGCCCTAAAATGCAATCCATTTAACAGTAAATGTTCTCAAATATTATAGAGGATTATCATAATTATCATTTTATCTACATTAATTTAAAATATAGTTCCAAAATATTCTACTAAACATGATCTTACACTAACTATAACAACCCCAATGTCAAAACCCATCCCCCAAGGCCCATGCTGTAACGTCCCCCAAACTCACGTTCTGAAGGCCATGGGTTGGAGACTATCAATGAAGGCATCAACCTGTAGGTGGGGGGAATTTTCTTGAGTACCTGTACACATACACACACATCCACTTACCAAATCTAGAAAGGTAAACATGCATGCCACTAAAAAACCACTAAGTAAAAGCACAAACTGTAGGTCAAATGGTCCAAAATACAAACCTAAATAACGGTGAACTGAAAACATGAAAGTACAATGAAAATATGAATGTCATCCTTTGAAAGTCCCACCTAATGGATAAGTGTAGAATAGCTGCTGGAATATGTAGAAGCACATATGGCCTACCTAATCTCATTGGGAACTGCCTGGTCCTAGGACACCAAGTCCTCTTCCAAGTCATTGGTCATATTCACGAGACACAACGCATGTGGGTGAAGACCGTGCAGGGGAAAGTAACAGAATACTCAGTAGGGACCCCAAATCAACAAGGAAAGACCAAAAAATAAATCCATAATCAAACCACAAAGAATGATCAAAAATCAAGACAGCTCACACCATGTATAATCTAAAGTAGAAAAGTAATACCATCAATCATATCATCAAACACCTTGGACTGCTGAAGAACTCCTTATCTATGAGTAATGTGGGACTTCTGAGTCACACAGAGCTGTTTCCCACTAACCATGGGTTGTTGTTGTACTTATCCTGGATGAGTACTGTGGGTATGCAGGGTCACACAAAGACACTCCCCACTATGGGCGTACCAAGTCACACAGAGCTGCTTCTCACCTGGCCATATTGAGCTACTCCTCCCTGTCAAGTATCATGGGTCCTCCAGGTCATACAAAGATGCTCCGCATCATGGGCATGTCGGGTCACACAGAGTCACTTCCCACTGGGTCATCGTAGCTGATCCACATAGGGTCACTTTTCAATAGTCTATAGGTCTCAGCCAACCGCATGGTTTCCTCACATAGTGAACTTGATTTCGGGAGAACTTATTCGAAATCCATTCGTCATATATCGACTTCCATGAAAGACTCCTTAGATTTTTCAAGAATATAATCCTCATCTTGAGGGTTCCAACACTGCAAACTTCTCGTCAATCAAACACCCAGTTTGAATGATATTGGCATTTTTCCTAAAAGTGGGAAGTTGGGTCTAGGACTGGGCTGACCCGGTCAAACTGGCCTAGTCGGACCGACCTGGCCCAGTCTAGGGTCTATCGAACCGACTCGAAAGGGCGGGTACGGACCAATGGGGTTGGTCCGGCCATATGGGGTAGGTCCGGCCGACTGGGGTGGATCATTGCTGGATGAGATGTGGTTGGAAGTTGCATCCACCTCCCCCTACCCTAGGGGTCATCCACAGGGCCTCCTCCTCTACCGCGGTTGATTGACCACTTTCGTTTCTGTATGGGACACAACGTGGTGAAAAATCTATGGTGTACTGATGTGGTCGGGTGGGCACGTCCGCATGCCACCAGCTATCAGCACGGAGGTTGGTGGATCCTTCCACACCACCACGGACCACCAGGTCCACTCCGGTGGTCTATTATATGTGTCCCTTGAACCTAAGGCCTCTGAGGGATTCCATATTCACTTCGAAGGCCACGAATCCTTCGTTCGCCATTTCGATGATGCGGCCATGAAGAACACCCAAAATGCACAGGGAGAAGGGGCTTGGTCCTTGTTCATGTCAGCTGGTTCCCTTTACATTAGAGTTTTAGAAACATAGGGTTCATTATTTATGTTATATCACAATTTTATCAATCCCATTACACAAACCCCAAGAAAAATGAAACCTCCCACAAGAATGAGTGATCCGCAGATCAACATGTTTGTGGGTTGATCTGTGTTTGTCGTTTTAAAATGAATAATGGGGAAAATTAAAACAAAAAAAACCCCAACCTCAAAGGTTTTCTTCATTGAAGCAATCCATCTGTGGAGATTCAGTTTCTGTTGGCATTCTACACTTTCCTATCCCATTATTTGAGTTGCGTCGATGTCGTTAGCGTTCCACCGGTGTTCGTCGTTCATAGTTGGAGAGGGTCCCTTACCATTTGTTCATCAGAGAAATTCCACAAATTCATCCAGATTTCTCCAACATGTTAACCCATTAAAATAAAAATTGGGAAAAATCCTTGAAGGTATCATTGAATCATTTTTGAGGTGATTTTGTTTGTTGACAAAGCGGACCTCCATGTTGTGTTTATTGACAAAGCGGACCATGATGTTCATATTTGTTGGAAATTGGGTTTTACATGGTGATTTTTCAAGTTCAGAGGATAATTTTGACAATCAATGATTTACATGAAGAACATTGAAAAAGTAATATAAGGTCTGGAGGCGGTACAAAAATAGTAGATACAAGGTGGCACTATTTTCTAGTGTTTTCCAAATTGTTGGGCCTCAAAATCGACAAATGGAGTAATGTGTTTTTGGTAAAGGGACTTGCACACTGGTGTCTTTGAGGCTTGTAAATTTGTGCGTCGTGTGTTTTTCAAGATCAGAACATCAAAATATGGAAAAGAAAATAGGGGAACCTTTGTTTTGGTTTGGGCGCACAAGGTGACTAGGGCGACAGAGACTAGGGTGGTTGGACTTGCGTGCCAGAGGAGAATTTCGTACCGGTGCTCAGGGTACCCAAAGTGCCTCTAAATATAGGTCTAACCCTCCTCATTTTGGGATAAATATCAAAACTTAGAGAAAATTAGAGTTCCTGTCATGCAGGTCGTTTGGGCGCGCATGTGGTGGTTTGGTCACACAGGTATAAATATATTCAGAAGTTGTGTTTCAGTTTATAGTTGTGTAGCAATACTTATATGGGTATAAAAGGGTTTGAGTCTCCCAAGTTTGAATTTGGAGAAGGGATTGTCATGCAAGTAGTTTGGTGACACATGCGTGCCAGGATTGAAGAAGCGCTCTAGTTGATAGTTGCACGCCACTATTGGTTTGGGAGTAAAAGGTGGTGAGTCGACCAAGTTTGGAGTTGAAGAAGGGAGTGTCGTGAAATTGGTAGAGTTTCACTTCCACGCCATCTTGGAGAAGCGGTCCAGGCTTTGATAAGCGCGCCAATCATTCTAGGGTTGTTCGAATGTTGAATGACTTCACGGTACACCCGTGGTAAAGTTGTATTTATCAGTGGATTAAAGTGGAACATCAATAGATCATATATATATATAGGAAGATGCATTCATTTTTAATAATGAAGAAACATGCAAGTCCATAAACTGTGACTGGTTCCATTCGAGAACAGTGAGAAAAAGGAAGAGGAATAAGGTGATCATCTACACCGGAAGTGAGCTAGAGAGAGAGGGAGAAATAGGGAGTGACCCTTGGGAAAGCTATGAGCTAACCCTAAACTTTGTAAAGCTAGTGAGCCTGGGCATAGAAGTGATCTAGCTCAAACATTGTAAATTTGCAGTGAGCTTTAGTGGATTTGGTACAACAACACATCGTCATTATATTCTCCTTGGATATAGCCCAGTGAGGGTGAACCAAGTAAAAATATTTGTGTCTGCCTGGTTTCTTTCCTACATTGCATCCAAAACATCATTATACTACAAATATGGAAGGAAAAAGATAAAATTTAATAGCATAATAGAAAACAATGTGACCTTTATAATATATAGGTCAAGATCCAGTGGGGCATGAAGAATTTTGAAATAGAATATCCATACCCTGATTCACCCCCCTCTCAGGGTATCTAGGCCCCTTTTGGTCCTAACAATTGGTATTAGTGGAAAGGTTTCTTTTATCAGATTTTTTTTCTCTCACTTGATTCAGTCTGCTCTTATATTAGTATTCCATGGAAAAGGTTAGATCTTCAAAGAAGAAGCAGAAGTCAGGTGGTATCCCTAAGTGTGTAAGTGTCTGTGGAGACAATGTGATTTAGTTAAGGGAATAATGTAGTGAACCAAATGATGATTTGGATAAATAATAAAGTAAAAATTCATACTCATTCAATGATGTTGAAGGAATGAGTGAAGAACCTAATATTCCATGTGATGACAGAACTACTGATAATGAAGAAGTTTCCCGAAGACTAAAAGTGGATGTTTTACACAAAGCAAAGGAATTGGATCATAAATTTACTATTGAAATTAAATCTAAACATATTCAAATAAAAGAACTATAAATTTATATCAACAAGATAAGAGGTTTTAATCAAAGACTTATTGGTATAGCTACTGATCTGAGGGAGAAGAATGACTCCCAAGATAAAGAACTGCGAATGAGATCTGCAAAGGTAGACAAATAAATTGCTGATGAAAAGGGAAAGAATCTGAACTCAGATGAAATTTAGATTCTAGAAGCCATAAATGATGATCTTGGAACACGATATCTGAACAATTTTAGAAGAATAGAAGGCTACAATAATATAATGCATCATTATCTAATTCTATTTCTCAAGAAAAATTGAATGTGAAGGAGAAATCTGACATGGTGGATAAGCTCACACATGAGTTGGAGGATGTTATGAGTATCGGAAGGAATCTCAGAAGAGAACCCAATGCACAACTTTAATCAAGAGCTAGGAAGATTCATAAACTGGAGAACGAGATAGAATCAATCAATAAAGTAATGGAGAAATCAAATGATAAAGGAAAGCCTAAGTTGAAGGATGCCTTACACTTACTATTTGATTATCCATCGGTAGGTGATGATGAAATAAAATCCAAATATGCTACTTTAAGGGATATGCATGAAAGTATTGTATCATCTCAAAGGCCATTCATTTTGGGAAAATCTGGAAATGGATATGATGATCCCACTCCTATGTGTGATAGAAAAGAGTAGTGAAAATCTGCAAAGATAAGAAAAACCTTTTAGTTGTTGGAGATAGATCAAAAAAGGCTTTATAGGATGAAATGATTGTATGTACTATTTTTGTGGGATTCCTGGTAGTACATCAAGCCTCTGCTCAAAGGCTTAGGAATACATTTTAGGTTGTGAAAATAGAAACCTTACTAAATCTGAGAATAAGAAGATGTGTCATGAGAAATCAGAAAGAAGAGTATCTAATAGGAAATAAATCATTAGATGTTATTACTGTGGAAGAATGGGACACACCATGAGTATGTGTCAGGAAGCTCAAGAGCTGAATTTCAGAAAAAGAACTCAAGCTACATCAACATATCGACATAGAAATGATGAAATGAGGTATGAATTTAATGTAAAATGTTTTATATGTTCTAATTATGGGCATTTGGCAAGACATTGCAGTAAGAAGTGAGATAGAAAGGGGAGGGAACTCAAAAAGAGATTCTCGACTGTAGTGGGGCATGATAATATATTCTTCACTAGAAGAGAAAGTTTTTAAATTGAAAAAATAGGTCTACTACCTCAAGGGAATCACAAGGTGATAAATGAAAGGTGTATCAATCACCCTCTCTGTCACACTCAGAAAAACTCTCATGGAGAGAATGTGAACAAACCGGGATGATTAAGGGGTGATCTTATCCAACCATGAGTAAGATGAATTCACATTTAGTGGAGGACTCACCACCAGTGAAAAATAGTGTGGTGATTCAGATATCTGATAAAAGAAATATGAAAAATTAATGTATTGAAATTTTTTCTTGTTGTGTTCCACAGAGAGAAGTGAATGAAAGAGGAAGATCCCTACAATGGTGGAAGAATCAAGGGAAGATGATAAGAAAACAAATTCCTATGTAGAAAAGGAATCAGGGGACGTAGCATGTTGATGAAACGTCAAAGAATGAAATGTGTACCAATGGGTTTAAACACCATATTGTGATAAAGGCCAAGCCTACAGAATCTACATATCAGAAAACGGCACAACATGTGGGTAATGAATGCATAGTCATATGGTCAGAGCAGTTGAAGTTGGTTAGGCATCTATAATAAGAAATAAAGGAGTTTGATGCTCTGTAAGAAAGAATCAAAGGTTTTACCCATCATGATCAACCACAATCCTCATCTTGAGGATTCTAGAATTACCCCTCTTCTTATGTGTATAAATTCTATTAAATTATTTTAATTTGTTTCAGTTTCAAAGGGAGATAAGATCTAAGGGAAAGTGGAATAAAAATATGAAAAGCATTGATGTGATGTGATCCATAATGTTAGCTGATTCAAATGAGTTACCATAGATGAAGAAGGAATCTGGAAGAATTATATGAAAGGATTTAATGTTATATGGTTGTATGAGACATGTGGAATTAATTAGGCACAATAAGAAGTGATTCTATTATTAAAATTATCTCTTGTTTCTTACGACGAGTCCAAATTAGTAGGATTAGAGGTTTTTTTTGATGGCTCATTGCTAAGAGGTGAATTCTGCCAATGAAGATCTCCTTGATATAATCAAGTTGGAGAATTTTCTCAAACCTACAGTCACATGTGAAGAAATAATTCATGAAAATAGGAATGTTTGAGGGTCTAAACAGTGGTATCAATAACAAGAAGTTTTGTACATAAAATGGAGAGCATTCTATTACTAATCAGATGAAATTACATGAGAAGAGATTGGTTAGAATAGCTGAAGTTCAGATATGATATCATATTCAACAAGTGCAGCTACACAATAGTTCTATTGTTAAAATCTATATCAGAAGGCTGCATGATATGGAAATTAGAGATGATATAATGAAGAGTCTATATTGAAACTGAATATCTTTCAAATATATACATGGGTGATCAAGTGGTTCTGAGGTGCATTGAATATATATCCATTGATATCATGCCTCACATCCGGTGTTAGTTTTCCGCCGAGAGAAGACAGATTTCAGTGAAGCAGCAACAATCATGCATTTCATGATTATCTATTTTTTTCTAATAATATGGTATCAACTGACTGTTTTCAAGATACGAAGAAGCTGTAATGGAATATCAACATTGATTCAACAAGAAGCTGAGAAATGAAGTTGAAAGAAATGTTGTAACTTTACAATAAAATTGTAATAAGATGCTTGCTGAAAGTGATGGAGTAGTGACACAAGGAAGGAATTTCACATTCATCTCTCAATCCAAATATTCCAAGAAGGTTCTGAAAATATTTGGAATGCAAAATTCCAAGGAGATGAACCCTCCTATTGCTACCCGGATGAAATTATCAAAAGATGATGATGGAAAGCATGATATCAAAGCAATCCCAAGGAAATCCATATTCTTGTAGTGAAAAGAATACTTCAGTATATCAAGGGAACAATGGATTATGTCATGATATATAATGACAAATCTTAGATAGAGTTATTGGGATATACTGATGCAGATTGGTCCAGTTGAGCATATGATTGGAAATCAACACCAGGAGGTGATTTATATCTTGGTGGTTTGTGTATTTAATAGATAAGAAATAAGTAAGATTGAATTTCATTGAGCACTGATGAATCTGTGTATATTGAAGCCACTCAAGAATGCACACAATTTTTGTGGATGAAGAAGCAGTTTGATGATATTGGAGTTGAAGTGAAGTCTCTGATCTAAATCCAATGTGATAACTCAAGTGCTATAAATCTTAGAAAAAATCCATTCCATCATTGAAGGACAAAGAAAATTGAGATAAAATTTTATTTTATCATGGAGAACATGTAGCAAGGGATAGTGAAGTTGGAGTATGTGCCTACAGAGCTATAGGTTGCAGATATTCTAACAAAAGGTCTTACCCATGGAATCTTTTGAGAGGCATCGACTAGGTCTCAGAGTTCAGTCGACTCCCCGCACTTGAAAAAGTGTGACTGTGGGACCACACCCCTCTCCCTGAGGTATGGTATGTTTTTTATAAAGGTTCTAATTTGTGTTCGTTCCAATGTTTTAGACCACAAAGGAGTTCCCTTTGGGTTCGTTGACAAAGGGGGAGAAAGAGTGACTCATAAAGGGGGAGAACCTGTGGCTAAGGAAGGGATAAATGTCTTAAGTAAAGATAGTGGGAGAAACTGATAGGTGGAGCAGTGAGATTGGGGGAGAGAAATGAGATTGGGGGAGACTTTTAATCTAACAATTCTAGATGTGATAGATCAAATAATAGACATCACAACAATTGAGGATCGAGAAAAAAGCAGAAGTGTGACAGTGGGATCATGTTAGAAGGTTTTCAGCAATCCACAATTGGTATCAGTTTGAAAATTGGTATCATTTTTGTGTCAACAATTGGTGTCAAAAATGTAGTGATTCATTGATGAAATTTTCATTTACTCTTGTTTCTCACACTGAGCATTTCTCTTGTGGTCTTGGAGTACGTGTTGAGTGAATCCTTGATTTCTATCATAATCGCTATACGAGAATGGTGGTATCAGTTGGAAGATGCTTTATTGAGGTATAAAAGTGGAGAGAATCATTATGAGAAGAGTTTTCAACAAACCCAAAGGGGGAGATTGTTGGGAAAAAATACCTCAAGGTATCATTGAAGCATTTTTGAGGTGATTGTGTTTGGTGACAATGTGGACCTCCATGTTGTGTTTGTTGACAAAGCAGACCACGATGGTCAAATTTGTTGAAAAAGGGGGTTTACATGGTGATTTTTCGAGATTAAGATATGTTGTTGACAATCCATGATTTACATTAAGAACATCGAAAAAGGAATATACGATCTAGAGGCGGTACAAAAAGAGTAGATACAAGGTCGCACCGTTTTTCAGTGTTTGCCAAATTTTTTGGTATCAAAATCAACAAATGGAGTAATGTGTTTTTGGGAAATGGAATTGTGTGCCGGTGTCTTGGAGGATTTGAAAGTTGTTCACCATATGTTTTTCACGATCAAAACATAAAAATATGGAAAAGTAAATATGGTAACCTATGTTTTGGTTTGGGTGTGCAAGGTGACTAGGGCAACGGAGACTATGGTTGCTGGACTTGCACACTGGGGGAGACTTACACGCCTGCACTCAGGGTACCAAAAACGTATATAAATATAGGGCTAACCCTCCTCATTTTAGGACTAATCTCAACACTTAGTGAAAATTAGATCTCCAGTCATGGAGGTGGTTTGTGCGTGCAAGTGGTTTTTTGGTTGCGTAGGTATGAAGATATTCAGAAGTAGTGCACCAGTTGATATTTGCGCACCAATACTAGTTTGGGAATAAAAGGGTTTTAGTCTCCCAAGTTTAGAGTTGGTGAAGGGAGTGTCTCATAAGTGTTTTGGTTACACTTGCGCACCAGGATTTAAGAAGAGCTCCAGTTGATAGTTGTGTGCCAATTTTTGTTTGGGTGTAAAAGGTGGCGAGTCTCACATGTTTGGTGTTGAAGAAGGTCGTGTCGCAAAAGTGGTTGAGTTGCACTTGCACGCCAGCTTGGAGAAGCGCACCAGGCTTGGAGAAGCATGAAAATCATTCTAGGGTTCCATGAATGTTGGAAGATTTCCCTGTACACTCGTGGTAATGTTGTATTCATCAGTGGATGAAAGTGGAACTTCAACAAAGCATCTACATATAGAGGAAGATTCATTCATTTGTAATAATGAAGGGACCTACAAGTCCATAAAATGTGAGTGGATCCTTTCCAGAGCAGTGAGAAAAGGAATAGGAAGAAGCTGATCCTCTCCACCAGTAGTGATCCAGATAAATAGAAACATGGAGTGACCCTTGGTAAAGCTATCAGATAACCCGAAACTTTGTAAAGGCAGTGAGCCTGGGCAAAAAAGTGATCTAGCTCGAACATTGTAAATTGGTAGTAAGGTTTAGTGGATTTGGTACAGTGGTACATCATCGTTGTATGCTCTTTATATGTATCCCAATGAGGGTGAACCAAGTAAAAATATATTTTTCTACCTAGTTTCTTTCCTGCAATGCATCCAAAACATCATTATCATATAAATAAGTAAAGAAGAAGATAAATTTTAACAACCTAAGAGAAAAAAAGTGACCCATATAATATAGAGGTCAGGATCCAGTGGGTAAGGATGAATTTTGAAATATAATATCCATACACTGAATCACCCCCACCCCCTCTCTAAAGGTATCTAGGCCCTTTTTGGTTCTAATAATAAAACACTTCACAATTTTTTTGTTACACTGCATCGTCACGTCGTTACGTTGTTTTATTTAGAAACAACATATCTGTTATACTTCATTTAATGTGTCGTGACATTTCACATTTATGATCCATTTATGAGATTTATTTAATGTGACTCATTATTTCTTTGTTTCCGCACCACAACATCATTGTGCCACCACCCAACAGTTTGGGAAAGAAAAATAAGATAACGTTTTCAGTTATTTTATCTTTTCCTAAAAATTATGAAAATTAACTTTTCCAGTCAACCCTTGCCGGTTGAAGTTAGGTCCATTCTAGGAGAATCCTGAAATTCTGAGTTCAATGGTTCCCTAATATTTTTTATTCGAGTACCGGTTTAAAATTTGTAAAAATATGTTCATACGTTTACTTAAATGAACTTCAAAAAAGATAAAAATTATATTTTGATCTCATTGGGCCTCAGAATCAGGTTTCGTCAAAGCGTCTAGTCTCGAAATAATTCTGTATAATTAAAAAAAATAGAGTTTTTAGAACATTAAATTACCCCCACCTTCAGGTCAAGACATCCCTGTAAGCCACAAAAAACCTAAATGAACAAATGGGGGTACTAAGCACGAATATGATCCTCTCATTCTCATGTTCTCTCTTGGGAGGTTCCGTTGCTTCCACTGAACACGTACCAAAGGAATCAAAAATCTATGAAGGACCCACTTCTATCGATCCTATTTCTCCACCAGGAACCCTGCATACGTCACCCCATCATCAATGTCCAGCTCACCCCAGTCGATGATGTGTGATGCATCATGCATGTACTTCCTCAATTGTGACACATGAAAAACATCGTGTACCTGGTGCATCTATGGGGGGAGATCTAGGTGGTACACCACCTCACCAACTCTGCTCAGAATCTAGAAAGATATAACGAACCTCAGAGAAAACTTTTTTCCCCATCCAAATCTCTGCAATCTCCATCGGGGTGTGACCTGAAGGAAAACACAGTCTCCCTCCTCAAACTCCAAGGGCCTCTACCGCCTATCTGTATAAGATTTATGCCTACACTTTGCGGTCCTCATCCACTCATAGATGATCATCACCTTCTCAGTGGTAGCTTGTACCAAATCTAGTCCCACAAGTGCTGAATCCCCTAGGTCTATCCAACATATAGGTGATCTGAATGGGAACTCATAAAAGGCCTCAAAAGGTTCCATGCCAATGGTGGAGTGATAGATTCTACTGTAGGAAAACTCCACCCATGGTAGGCGGTCCTCCAAACTATGACCAAAATTAAGAATGCAAGAACAAATTATGTCCTCCACAGTATATATGGTATCCGTCCGACCATCAGTCTATGGGTGAAAGGCTGTTCTCAAGCACAGCTGAGTCACGAACACAACCTGCAATCCCTTCCACAATTGGGATGTAAATCAGGCATCACATTCTGATACAATCATCAACAGAACCCTGTATAGTCGTACTATCTCATGGAAGTAGAGAAATATCAATCCCTCTACCGATCACTTCTCATGAATGTGTAGGAAGGGAGCCAAATTGGAGAGTCTGTCAATGATCACCAAGACAGAATCATGTCTGCTGACGTCAGAGGTCACGAAACATCTTTTTCATGCCTGGATGTACCACCAATGGTGATTTATGGAAGTCCCTCAACACCTCCTCCCACAATGTAACTGGTACCACTATGCGCCTTCTGAAAAGGATAACATGCTCTCTAACAATTGAAAATACATCAGGAGCCTATCTTGAGGATAATTATGCACGCCGGGCCACACAATCAATATCCACAAGTTTTACCTCCCGAACTAATTATAAGAGTGGGGGTGATAGTCATTAACTAAAGGTAGGATGACCCATCATTATAAATGAAGGATATATGCATCGTGGCTAATTGCTCTGTCGCCTCACTCAACAACTGTAAACCAGACCTTCTGCTAAGCATGTCTACCACCACTTTCCCCTTCCAAGGAGTATTGAATATCTCAAAGTCATAGTCCTGGAGGTACTCTATCCATCACCACTATCTCATGTTTAGGTCCTTCTTTGATAATATATACCTGAGACTCTTGTAGTTGGAGTATATGGTAAATTGTTCACCCATCAAGTGGTTCTTCCACATATTCAATGAAAATGCCACTACTGCTAACTACAGGTCATGGGTCACATAGTTCTTTTCATGTTACCTCAACTACCGTGACCTGTAGATGATTACGACAAGATCATGTGTTAGGAAACAACCCAGTCCAGTACCTGATGCGTTGTAGAAGACAACATACCCAATTCCCTCTTCTGGTAGTCATAAGATATGGGCACTCGTCAGTCTCTGCGTCAGCACCTAGAAAATCTACTAGCACTTCTCCATCCATAAGATGGGTTATTGATTTTGTGTCAAGGCTGATAAAGGTACTAATACTCTGGAAAAGTCGGTCACGAACCTCCGGTAGTATCCAGAAAACCCCAAGAAACTCTTCACCTTATTCACAATGTTGGGTGGCTCCCTAGTTAGCACTGCCACTACCCTCGTCGAATCTACTACAACTCTAGACACTAAGATGACGTCTCTTAGAAAGTGGACCTCCTGAATCCAAATCTGAAACTTCAAGAGGTTCCCATAAAGCTGGTTCCCTTAGAGTGTATCCATCACTATATGTATGTGTGTATCATGCTCCACTTCTGACATCGAGTACACCAAGATTTCATCAATTATGACCACCACAAAACAATTGAGGTTTATCTAGAATATCCTATTCATGAGTCCCATGAACTCTATTGGGGAATTGGTCATGCTGAAAGGAATCACCAGATACTCACATTGGCCATACCAGCATCTGAAGGCTTCCTTCGGTTCATCCTCATCATGTATCTAAAGCTGATGATAGCTTGATATGAGGTCTATCTTTGATAACCACATCACTCACTTCAGTTGATCGAAGAGGTCAACAATCCTTGATAGTAGATACTTATTCTTCACAGTCTCCTGGTTAAGGTGCTGGAAGTCCATGCATAGCCTCAAGTTCCTTTCTGTTTTCTTGGAAAACAATACTGGGGCTGCCCATGGTGAAAGGATGGGCCTCACGAAGCCCTCATTCTGCAAGTCCTCAAGCTATTACATTAATTCACAAATCTATGGGGAGTCATCTGATATGATGGTGTGAATATTGGTATCATCTCAGGGTAAAGATTGATGCCAAAGTCTACCTCTCTGTGAGGAGGTAGTCTCGGAACATCCTCAGAGAATAAATCCTCATACTTGTCCACCACTATAAGAAAGCTTGGACTCCTCTCGTCCACCGCACCAAGGGTTATGCTAGAAGATTGGAGAGTGATTGGATACACCCTTCTGCAAGAATGTATGTCCTATGTTATAAATATTCCCTTATTGCTGGTAAAGAAAAACCTGGTCCCATCCTTGCAGACACACCACACTTTGTGCTTAATAAAAGTGATTTGAGCATGGAATGTATAACCAGTCCATACCCAATGTGACGTTGTAAGGCCACGAAACCGCTACTAAGAGACCACATCCAATGCTCCCACCTCCTAGAATAAGATCACACTTCTAGAACTAGTGTTTAATCATTAAATTCCCTCCCATAATAGTCTTTAATCATAAGGATCGAACCAACGGCTCCACCAGAATCTCTGAGGCTCAAACGAGGACTATGGAAAGGAAAGATTGATAGGAACCTTTGTCTATAAGAACTGTACCTAAGGTGGAGAAGGCAAACATTGTACCTCTAATCATATCCAAATCGTCGTGGTCATACACCACCACTGCCTGAAGCTGAGATCACCCCTATCCACCTACTCGCTGAGTTCGTGGTCGACCACCTGGGGGGGTGAAGGTTAAACCCCGAACCGTCTCCCACCACCTGCTGCTCGACTTGTTCACCTGCCACGTATTCCACCCTGTGGATATCCTCGCTCAAAACTTTTTCTCTACCTTTTCAGTCCCTCAACCATCTGCTGATCCTATGTGTGGGAGGTTAGGAAATCACGATTGATGTGTCCCTACCCACCACACAAGTAGAACGCCTTGTTCCTCTACTGACCCTCACTGCAGTAGTGGCCTCGCACCACTGATTTTGTGTCCCAGGGTTACCCTCCAAATGATATCGCCTGCTTGGACCTCTAAGTAATCTTTCGGCTTCCCACCACAGATGACTCAGCCACCTATCACCTTGTGGTAGCTCCCACCACCGGTGCCTACTCTACAAGGAATCTCTATGATAGAATAAGTCTCTCTAGCACTCCATCCTAAGGGGGGATACTGAGGGAAATCAGAGATGCTCTGATCTCTTGTCAGTTTCCTTTCTCAAATGTATGGTCCCTGAATAAAGTTTCCCACACCATGTCCATAGAGTAGCAGAAGAGGTCTGTAAACTATGCATAGTACTCAACCACTGACATGCTGCCCTACTGTAGATGAAGCTGCTCATGTATGTGCATCGAGTGCAAGGTCATGGGGAAGAACTCCTCCTAGAGAATCTACTCAAAGTTATCCCAAGAGAGGGTCACCTCATCATGAGTCTAAATCTTCAAACTCTACTATCTCCCTACCGAGCCTTGAAGAAGACTCATGGCTAAGATCACTATCTGGTCAAGTGGTGTCCTCACTAAGTAGAAGACTCATATCACCACCTCCAGCCAGTCCTCAGTGGCCTGAATATTTGTTTCTCCCCTAAACCTAGGAGGTCTCTATCTTGGGAACTCATACAAGGCACTGATCTCGCGTTCTTCCTCTACCGATAGCACCAGAAGTAACTACTGATCAATGGGTGGTGGTAACACTAGTGCACCACCCGACATGGCCATCTCTAGCAATGGTCTCAGAACCGATGAATCATCACTTGGTGGGCTATCCTCATGGTCATGCATCAGAATCCCAGTTGGTTATCTTCATGGAGGCATCTTGATACAGATCATGATGTAACACGATCAATAGATTATACATGGCAAGCTGATTCTAATTCATGAAAAACATGAGGAAACAATAAAATCCTATATGATGCATGAAACTAGTGTTTTCATTTATAGATCCAAGAAGCATAATTCAAGGTCCTGGTGTATGGATACTCCGACCGCCGCACAAAAACTGGACTCCCCGAATCTAAATGTCGAACTCAAAACATTTAACAATGTTTCCCAAACACAAAACAATATACTCCTAGTCCTTGAGGTAGAACCGACCACCTCTGATACAACTTTTTCATGAGCCATCCCCTGGGGCCCGTGTCGTGACATCCCCGAAGACTGCCTCCCAACTGCCAGGGGTTGGAAACAAGCACCGAAGGAGTCAACCTGCAAGTGGGAGGTAATTTCTTGAGTACATGTATGCACACACACAACCACATCCCAAAGCTAGAAAGGTAAAAACGCATTCCACTTCACAACAATCGAGTAAAAGTACAAAATATAGGTCCAATGGGCTAGAATACAAAACCAATTATAGACGAACTGAAAATACGAAAGTACAAGGAAACTCTAAAAGTCGTCTGTTGAAAACCCCACCTAATAGGTAAGTGTAGAGTAGCTTCTGGAATCCGTAGAAGCACGTCCGGCCTGCCTGATCTCATTGGGAATCACCTGGTCCTGGGCCACCAACTCCTCTGTCAAGTCATTAGTCGTCTGCACTAGACACAACATGTACGGGAGATGCCCGTATAGGGGTGAGTAACAAAATACTCAATAGGGACCCCAAACCAACAAGGAAAGACCACGAAGCAATCCATTTTCAAACCATGAAGAATGATCACACAGAATGATCATGAATCAAGACATATCACACCAGGTATAATCTAGAGTAGGAATGTAATACCATCAATCGTATCATCGAACATGTTAGGATGCTAGAGAACTCCACCTCTATGAGTACAGTTGTCCTACCAGGTCAAAAAAAGCAACTTCTCACATACTTGGGGCTATTGTGGTACTCACCCCTGATGAGTAACTTTGGTATGTTGGGTCACACAGTTTTAATCCCCATCAGGGGCCTGCCAGGTCACATAGAGCCCCTTCCAACATTTTCCATACTGAGGTACTCCTCCCCGCCGTACGTAGGGGTCTACTAGGTCACACATAGATACTCCCCACTGTGGGCCTATCGGGTCACACAGAGCCTCTTCCCATTGGCACGTAGTAGCTGATCCACATAGGGTCTCTTTTCAGCAATCTTCAGGTCTCAACCAACCACAGGGTTTCTGAATGTTGTGCACTTTATTCTGGGATAACCACTCCCCAATTCATTCATCATTTTTCAAATTCCATTAAATCCTCCTTAGATTATGGAAAAAGATCTGCCTCATCACGAGGGTTACATCACCACAAATGACTTGTCAATCGGATGCTCGGTTTGAATGATATTGGCATTTTTTCCAAAAAGGAGTCAGTTGGGTCTGGGACTGGCCCAGCTCGGTCAGACTGACATGACCTGAGTCCACCGACCTGACCTAAATCCATCTCAGCATGTGTCCAGACCAGTCTAGCCCAACCCGATGGGGTGGTTCTTCCCCGCACCCTACCCATCCCGCCAAGGTCGGGTCGGCTCTTACCTGGTCGAGATGCGGCAAAAAGCTGTGTCTATCTCCCACTACCCCGTCGGTCAACCGTGAGGCCACATCCTTCACCGTAGTAGATTCACTATGGCCTTTGTTGCATGGGACGTGGCATGGTGTTACATATGTGGTCCACTGATGCAGCCAGGTGGCCGTGTCTGCCTGCCACCAGATACCGGAACGGAGGTTGGCAGCTCCTGTCGCACCACCGCAGCCTGAGAAGTCAGTGGTGCTTCATCTAGCATGTCTTCATGGTGCGCTTCCACCCACCGTTGTGGGACACTACTGGGGATGACCGATGGGTTCTTCCTTGGACCATCGGGTCTGCTCTGGTGGTCCATTATTCATGATGCTTGCACCTATGGCCTCCGGGGGAATGTCATCTTCCCTATGATGGCCTTAAATCCTCCTTGTTTCCATTTCAAAGATGCGGACATGAAGAATGCAAAAAACACACAAGGCAGAGGGGCTTGGGCCTTGTTCGTGTTGGCCTGCACCCTCTAGGTTAGAGGCTAAGAAATGTGGGATATAGAATTGAAGTTCTATCACAATTTAATCAATCCCAATACACAAAGCCCAAAAAAAGGCACCCTCCCACAAGAACGAGTGGTCAGTGGATAAACTTGTTCATGGATTGATCCACATTTTTCATTTTAGAATGAAGAATGGAGAAACATAAATCAAAACAAACCCCTACCTCAAAGGTCTTCATCATTAAAGTTGTCCGTCTGTAAAGATTCATGTTCTGTTGGCATTCTCCACTTTCTGGCCACGTTCTTCGAGATGCGTCAACATTGTTAGCGATCTTCCTATGTTTTTCATTCGTTTTTGGAGATGTTATCATGTCATAGGTCTGTCAAAGAAATTACACCACTTCATTTTGATTTATCCAATGAGTTATCCCATTAAAATAAAACACATCTCTGTGTTTCTATTACACTACATCATCGTGTCGTTACGCTATTTCATTTATGAAATAGCGTATCTGTTACGCTTCATTTAATGTGTCAGTATGTTTCATGTTTACAAACAATTTATGAGCTTCATTTAATGTGAATCATTGTCACTTTGTAACTACATTGTAGTGATTTCATGCCACTGCCCAACAGTTTGGGAAAAAAACTTTTGAAGTTATTTTATTTTTTCCCTGAAAATTACCAATATTATATTTTCCAGTCAACCATAGGCGATCAAAGATAGCTCCATTCTAGTAGAATCCTGGCATTCTGAGATCAACGATGCCCTCAGATTTTTTTTCAGATCACTGATTTAATTGTTAGAAAAACATGCTCGCTTGTTTACTTAAATGAATAAAAATAAATCAAAATTCTATTCTGGGATCACCGAGACTCGGAATTATGTTCCATTAATGCATCTAGTTTCCAAATAATTCCATATAATTAAAAACATTACACATAATTTCCATGACATTACACCTAACACCAGTTACTTGGTGTTAGTGTCTAATTTATTATATTGGTGTACATAAAAGGGATATAATTCCTAAATATCAGTTATGTTTGTGGTCTTTAAGAACTAGATACAAACATGATTCCAATATTACACTAGGAATATAACATACACAGTATAAAAAATTTTCTTTCATCTATGTTATTATTCATATTGTCCCCCTTCATTTCCTAGGTAAAATGAAACACATATAATGGTTATCTCAGGTGCTCAGTATGGGTGATGTACAATGGAATCTATCATGAGTAAATAATGATTAATCCATATGGTATGTTAAAAAACTAAAAAACATATTCCATTTAATAAATAACAAAGCATAAAATACATCCATGGATAATATCAATGCAGTAATATCATAGATAATAATAATAAATAAATTATAATTAAAATAAATGCTTAATATTAGGCATCATGATTTTGGGAATCATGATATCTATATAATCAAAACCACATTCCATTATAGTTTAATCAATGGGTATGTATAACCTAAAATCCCATTAAATGCTAGCTTATTGATTTTTCTCATGAGACTTATTAATACAACATGGAGCGATATAATTCTTGGCACTACTCATAATTTCATGTCTAATGAATTCCGAGTATTTGGAATGACCTATTTAATTTATGACCAATATTCCTTATCAATAACTATACATATTGAGTAAAGAATACAAAATATCTATATTTACCAAGTCATTCAATTAACATTGAAATTTAAACTGTATGCCAAAATGGTATATCGTTTAGGAAATAATTATATCAATGATAAAAATTATATAGATATTTAATAGAAATTTAATTCTCAATGATCACAAGAAAGTGAAAGTTTCAAGAAAAAAGTTAATTTCCACAACAAAAATCTAGATATTAGAGGCAACCATTATAAAAAAGGCGTTGTTATAAAATATTGTCTTTTAATGAATAGAATAAAATGGAAAGTAAAGAAATAAAACCATTTTTCACAAATATATTCCTTTTTAGAATAATTAAAATCACACAGAATAAGGTGAAAGGGTGTAAAATAGTTATGGTGGTGGGAAATTCCACTAACTCCCAATACATTAAAATAAAAAATTACTTTTGTATTTTTATAAAGAAGATTAAAATGACCCTTTTGGTTTAGCATTATAAATAATCAATTAAAACCATATAAAATATAAAATAAAATTTAAAATATACTTAATAAATCATTTAATTATTTAAAATAATTTTTTGTCAAACAATTTTGAAATATATGGATATGAAAGAAAAATATAGTTGATAAAAAAGATAAATAAGAACAAATTTTCTTCTAAAAAATCATCTTGAAAGAATAACTTGATTTGAATAATTAATCATCATTAAAAAATATATTGATGTTAAATACAGCAAAAGTAGGTATATATACAGATAAATGTAAATTGGTGCATAATACCAAATATGTCCCAATAGAGTAAAAAATTTAGATCAACTCCCTTACCTAAAATTTCCCTTTAGTAGAACATTATTTAACCTACTATATAAAAAATATATTTATTATAATTACATAAAACCCATATTTATACCAATAGTTTAATATATGATCCATTTGTAACATTTTATCAACCGTTTGTTAATAATCATTTATTATTATCATTATTTTAGGTGTTAATTACATTATTTTTCAAGTATGTAATGATTTGGTAGTCACGGTACATGTATATTTTTCATGTTTCCATAATATAATGAAATTTATTAATAGTATAAATATAATATATATTTAATATATAGATATTTTGATTCATCCATAAAATATAGAGATAGAAAATGAATTAGGTCGTTCATTGAGATAGTAGGTTGTACGTACACATGAATAATGTCTTCACTTTCTTGCAGATGGAAAGTAAGAAATTAGAATAATAATTAATATTTTTTAATCATTATTATATCCTATACATCATATATAGTCATTAAAATAGTCTTTACTACCATTCACATAAAGAATAAATGAAAATAAATTAGAATCACTTTGTGGAGGTAGTAGTCCCTACGTACACACAAACAACATTATCTTTTTCCAAAAGATTTGAAGGGAAAAAGTATATATAATATTAAAGTTAAAATATATTAGATACATAATAAATATAATATATAATAATTAGTTTTATATTTACAACCATCCAAGTAATGTGGTGATGAAAAACTAATTACACTACTACACTGAGACATAATGTTGTATGTATGCTTGAGTGTTGTTTTCTGCCAATCATATTATGGAAAAGAGTTGAAAAATGATTTTTTTCATAACAATAATAATAATATATCAGTATATTTATTATATTTATTATATTTTATTTATTCGTTTAGTATGGGTAAAACAAATTATGAAGAAGTAGAAGAAAAAATAAACTTGAAATGGTACGTAAAAATGATTACCTCTTCTTCAGAAGACTTCCTTTAGATTTCATATTAAAAAACGTTGGGTTGGACCTTTAGAAGGTAAAACCCAATAAAACATGTATAATAGTTTTTATATGGCGAATTTTCTAGGTTTAGTTGATATATATGGATCAATGTAGTGTAAATAAGGTAAATGAGGAATAACATTTTATAATATTGGAGAGGAAAATTCATGGAATATCGAAAAGTAATAAATTAATATAAATTATTTTTCATTCAAAAAATTATCCAATTTGTTATAACTATTATAAAAGATGATTATTAGTTAAAATAATATAATTAATTAAAATTTATACAAGTGTGGGATATATTTTCACACTTATCTTTTTTATTTTAACCTCAGTTAACCGATTTAAGAATTGCCATAATATTGATATTTTCTACCCTATAAGGGTTAATGATTTTACAATAAAATGAAAAAAATACCTAGAAATGGACCATGTAAGATATTTAAAACCATATATCATTCATTTATCTGAGTCTAATATTTTGTTTAATTTTTAATCATTTATGAAAATATTATTTATTATAAAAAATCATTAATGTAAATTTAAACAATATTCAATAAATTTGACTTTAAAAACATCGTGAAAAATATAGAACTTAAATATAAACCATTAAAATAAAATAAATTATAATTATATAAAAAATTATCAGGACACTAAAACCCACTCAAATATTATAATTTTTTATTTCTTTAAATTCATTTTAATTATTTTTCTACTACTTGTATAGACATTGCATTAGTGATTCATAAACATTTAAGGAAATTATTTCATCATTAAAAATTATAAATAAATAACAATAATAAAAAATAATTTATTTTTAAAATTAATTTTTAGATCAAAAAATATTCTCTATTTATCCCTATATAAAAAATTTAGTGATATTAAAACAAAGAGTGACATTTTATACTTTTCCAAATATAAAATCATATAAAGGTAAAAAAAAAGATAAAATGGAAACAAAATACCATATATTCGGAATATGGATCATTATGGACTATATATAGTCATCCAATAAAATTAATCCAAGTGTTAGGGTCATTTTTTACTTATTATTTTATTTATAACCATACTTACTTGATATACCATTTATTTTCTTAAACAAAAAATAAAAATGTTTCTATTAATAATATCAAAACAATAAACTGGGCCTACCTACCAAATTTGTACCCACTTATTCAAGATATAGAATCTATTTTTAAATTTTAAAAATAACAAAGTGATGTATTTTTTTAAAGAAATTAAACCCACAAAACATGAATAATAACCTTTTTTTCATAAAAAATTGCCTTTTTAATGTATAGATTGTTTTAATACTAAATTAAAGTATATAATTCTTTAAAAAAATAAATTATTATCAATAAATACTAACTAATGAAATTTTTTAAAAAAAAATCTCAAATATAATTTTACATTATAAATACTTTAAAAGAAAATACAGTTTTCAAAATACATTAGTATTTTTCACTATTTGTTGAAAAATAAAAAAAAACCAGTTTATTATAAAAAACTAAACCTAATATAATTTTAAAATGATTATTTAATTTATTAATTCATTTTATCCTTTATATTTTATAAATCATCAAGATATTAAATATAATATTTTATCAAAAACATCAATAAAACCCATTTTTTTGAAGAAAACCTATTTTCTTAATATCAAAATTACATTAATAAAATAGAGTTATTAATTACAAAAAAATAATAAATACAGTTAAATTTATTAGTATATATATATATTATAATTATATTATTCTTGTTCATACACATCAATTCAATGGCTAGGTTATAATAATTTTATTTAAATAATAATATTTCGTTGCTTGTTTAATCTCGATATTTTGTGATGTATACTCTATAAAAATAATGTTTTTAAAAATATGAGAGTGTTACACTAATACTATTGAATAAAAGTGTATAAAATAAAATTACAAAAATAAAAATCAAATTGAGACAAAATACTGATGTCAAAATTATTTAACATAAATAACATATAATTTGAACAAACGATAATTTGAAAAATGTAAAAATGATCAATACCTAAAAATGTATATTTATTTCATTAGAATCAAATGATTATTAAAAGTAAAAATTTTTATTTTTCATAATGAAAATAAAATTATATCTATTTTTTAACTAATATAACTAAAGAAAATTATATAACTGAAAATGATGAATACAAAGAAACTATCAAAATAAAACAACGATGTTAGTATTCTTAAACAAAGATGTATGTAGCGGAACTGATGAATATTAAATTAATTTGAAAATGGTATAACTAATAATTATCCACTTATTTAAATATAAATGATAAAAAATTGTTTTACATGTTTAAGAGTCATAAAAATAAAATATAGAAATTCACTTGAATGATTATTAAAGTAATAATGTTTTTTTCATATCCCTTTTGTGTGATCATATTAGGTTTTTTAAGCCTCTTCAAGTCATAATTTTTTTCCAACTATGTTTTGGTGTTTAGTTCATTGGAAGATGTCCTTTCCTAGAGGTTTTCAACATGCAACACATTGATCAAGAGGAGTTTTTTATGGTAGTGATGAATTTAGTGGAAGTTGTATCACAATGATGACGGGTATCTGGAAGAATGATGATGCACATAGTTTATTGGAAGTATCCAGTATGTTTGAGGATTTCAATCAGTGATCAACTACAACTATTGAAAATAGATGATTTCATGTGTATATAGTAGGTCAGTGTTGTGAAATGACTAAATAGATCCCACTAAAAAGATATGTTGGGAACACATACAAATGTTGACCTTATATTATTCTGTCATTACTTGTTCAATGTGATCCTCATGGGTAATAAGTCACAATATTTGTAATCATGGTACTTATGGAGATATCAATACATTATAGTGGTTTCCCAGAGACATTTGATGAAAAAAGTGAACCACAGTAACACAATGTGTTCTTTACATTGGAATTATTTCATTACATTTATAGTCATGTGTGTTATAGAATTTATTTTTTGTGACTTATGGTGAATTCATGAATTTTATGTTATATAGAATTTAGTCAGGGTTGCTATCTTTTTTGGTGTCCATGAAGTCTAGTGGAGGTGAGATTCTGATGGACTGAAGATCTAGTACCCAATGGTTTTTTATAAAAAATTCATGATTTTCACATAGTTTTTTTTCACAATATGTGGTATTAGAACTTGGTTCATAAAAAGGGGTTTCTCCTAGCATAATATGGTATCATTTTTAGTTTCTTAATTGAAATTATTTTTATTTACTATGAGTAACTACGTCAGAGTAATGAAATCATAATATGGAAATATTAACCTTAATAAGTTTGATGAAATAGAATTTATCTTATGGAGGATATAGATAGTGGATTATCAAAATTTAAAAGAAATGTATGTTTTTTTAACTAGAACCAAAATGATTTATATGAAGAAAGATTAATGGTAATAGCTAGATCATAAAGTACTCAAAAGCATAAGAATAATATTGGAATGAAATGTTTCATTCAACATTGTAGAGAATAAAAGAACTGCATAACTCATGGCTCATCTGATATATTATTATAAAAAATGGATATCTTTATACAATTTGTTTATGATTTATAGGTTTTTTGGAATAATATTCTATTAATGATGAATATATGTAAACCATGTTAATGATATTAACACGATCTAGATTCAAATTAAGTTAGTTAAATTCAATTTCATAGATGATGTATTGGAATTTATTATATAGTAATTACTTATAGAGATATTGGAGGTAATGGTAACTATATTTAGTAATTATAATAAAATGTATTTAAATATTATATGAATTTAATCTTAAATGATACTCATATGCATATAAGTACAATAAACTATTAGAAATATATTGAATGTAGAAGGTAGAGCATGATAGATCGACATGAAGATTAGTTGAATGTAATAAAATAAGACCATAGATAAGAATAAATATAGTTTACTAGACCCATACCTACATCATAGTGATACGGTAATAGGGGTAATATCAATAATAATTTTAAGTATTATAAATAAAAATCTGGAAAACAATCTTTCAGAAGTTTTAGTTCATTAATTCAGTTGGAATTTTTTTTTATATTAAACTTTCATAACACTATGGATTCATCAATTTTTTATTTTTGAGAGTCATTACATCACACATTTTATGGGTATTTCATATAAAATAATGTATATAGAATATTTTACAATGTATACTTAGTGAACTATGAGGATATTGATGTTATTGGTAAGGTTGATGTGAATATCTATTTGATTAACATATGCATGTTGAAGTTAAAAGATGTATGAAATATATCTGAATTGAAAAAAGACACATGAGGGTTAATTTTTGTGTAAAGGGGAGTCAAGGATAAGATCTTGTATATGACTAGAAGTTCATATGGATATTGAATGGATATAATTACAACTATCTGAGGACATGAGTTATGGAATAACCAACCGGTAATGTTAATGAGAAGAAAATTGAATTTATTGTGGAAAAGGGGGTCCTAAATTTTAATCATATTGATGGTAGAACATGTGGGAGTTGTATGATCCTAAAAAATTTAAAGGTTTTGTTTAATTTAAATTAACAGAAACCTCACAGGTAGAAAATATATCTTGTTCAATCATATATATAGGACCATCCCTAGTTCAATCTTATAAAGGTTCCCTATACTTTTTCACATTTACTGATGATTCTATGAGAAACTTTTTGATATATTTCTTATATAGCAATTCTAAAATGTTTATTTTATACACTCATTATTACACTATGGTTAAAATAGAAATCAAAATAATTCTAAAATATCTTAGGTTATTAAATGGTGTTGAATACAATCAAATTTACTTCAAGTAGTATTGCCAGAAGAAGGTAATATTACATCAGATTATTGTTACTTTTATATCAAAAAAATAGTTTCACTATATGTATTAGAAGAATTGTAAATAATAAGAAAAAACTAGGAAGTGTAAATATGATATGTATAATTTTATTTTGGTTATGCATTGAATTGTGTTTTTATTTTGATAATATAATTCCATCAGTGCCAGTGGGTCATGATATTGTGAAGTAGTTATAGTCTATTAAATTAGAATAAATTCACAATATTTTGTTTTATATTTTTATCTTACATGTATCTCGATGAAAAGTAAATGGATAATCTTAAGGTTATGTATAAGATCTGTTTCTTTGGAGTTAATGGCGATGAAAACTATGGCCACCGACTCTGGTATGGAAATATTTTAAAGGTCAGCAGAGATCAAAATGTTCTCTTTAATGAGAGGAGCTTGAACAAATATGGGAATTTGGTAGAGAATAATTTTAAAGTTAGAAAATCAACATTTTAAACAAATATTTATTTTTATCAAAGAATAATAAGTTCACCAATTATGGATAATTCATATGGTGGGATAAGTTTTTTGGAAAAGAGGCCAACGATATATATATTTTAATGTTTAAGGGTTATAAAGGTATGATGTAGAGCTTTTAAAGTCTAGATTATGGAAATCTCAGAAATAGAATATATAACACTATATTGAGAAGAATTTTTTGTCATGTAATGAAGGTGTTCTATAGTTAGGAGACTAGAAGAAAGAAATATTCATGATATTCATTGTCTACTTCAACTGGATGAAAAAAACATTAAAGTCCTAAATATAAGACATCACTCATTGAGTCTAATAATTGAATGTTATATATAGAAGAGGAAACAGATTAATTATATTTCAAAGAAACATGGGGTCTAAAAAACAATATTATGGAAAGAATTATCTTGATAATAAGTGGGTTTTCTCATTAAAATAAGAAATAGATTGAAGTAAAATGTATAATGATAATATTTTCATGAATTTATTTGAAAATAAAATAAAACTGGACTTTTGTAAGATATTTTCATTAATAGTAAATCACATTAATATCTAGGTAGTTTTAAGTTTAGATGATATTAGTTATTTTTGTTTAGAATAAATAGATGTAAATTCAACATTTTTTCTCAGTGATTTGGAAGGATTACTTTTTATAAAGAATCTAACTAGATTCTCTATTGATCATAAAAAGTACATAGTTTTTAAGATAAAAGATATTTTATGAAGATTGAAATATCCACCACATCAATAGAACTATGAATTTGATGTTGTTATAGATGAAAGGGGTTAAATGTGAAGCAACATAGATAACTATATCTATTAGAAGGTAAAAAATGAGGGTTTATTTATCATACTTTACATTTATGTTGATTATATACTTTTTGTGGGAACATGGATTCAATAGATCTAGGATTTTATGTTTGGGTTTTCTAGAAATTTTGAAATTAAGGATCTCAGTGTTGTAAATAAAATTTTTGTAATGAGTATTGAATGATATAAAAGAACTAATATATTATTTAAATATGAAAGAATGTACATAAATAATGTCATAGAGTGGTTTACAATTACCTTATGAAAATCATTTTCAACTCCTCTGGTTATGCACATTGAATTGTCAAAGGGTAAAGAACCATAAATATAAGATGAGGATAGATACATTTAAAATTTTTATTTTTCTTCGGTGGATATAGTTTTAATGTAAGTTTATGTTCTATAATCACCAAGACATTATGATTTTAATGGGATTTGTTATTTGGTATGTGGAAAATCCAGGGAAAGAAATCTAGGAACCAATGAAATTGATTATCAGATATCTCAAATCAATCAAGATACTACCTTATATATTGGGTTATCTAAAAATAATGATATGTTATATTGATGTGGTTTATAAAGTATATTTCGAAAAACACAAGGTGAAAACTATCTCTGTGTTTTAATTTGGAAAAACAAAAAATATCTAGATGAGTAAGTTGTAGTTATTAGCCACTCTATTTATAGAAGAAGATGGATATCTTGTTTTAAAATAAGTAGGTAAGGAAATAGTTTAGATAAGGAATATTCTATCAAATTTAGAAAATTAAATGTATCCGGGATTACAAATATGACAATTATAGTGTGATTAAATTGATGAATAATCATATAATTTACCTTAGGACTAAATATATTAACCCAATTTAGGATTATATTCACCAGTTTTTTAAGAAAGTGGAGTTATATCTAAGAAATATTATCGGAAGTTTACATATAGTTGATATGAGTGTTATGGTTTATATCTAGGAGATAATGTGGTAGCATTATGCCTTAGTATGATTTTGGGATTAGATGGTTGAAAGAGTGAACATAATGTGTGTATTAAGAAAATTGTGAAGTTTAGATATGTGTACATACTAGAGACTTCCCATGGGATATTTTTGAAGAAATATTTAAGTGATATATTGTTAAATTATAAATCATTTTAAATTTAGTTGATATAGTTCACTAGGATTTTAGGGTTCATTTCATCAGAATATGGCCTTGGATAGAAGACCTCAACTGTTGATAGATTGATTAGGAGGAATTTTCCATGGAAGTGAAATTTTAAACAAAATATGGATCAAAATGAAGATGAGTTTCTTGGAAAATGATGTTAATTTTGGTTTACCAGAAGTATCCAGCCAGTTCAAGGACTTTTATAAGGGATTAGTGGTCACTATTTCAAATGGATGGTGGCTTATGGAATTAGGTGGTCGATGCATCTAAGTGACTTGATAGACCCCACTATAAATATAGAGTGGGACCACTAGTTGATGATGACTATGAAATTTAATGAGATTACAACTTATAAGTGATCGATTTTTCTACCAACTCATTATATTGTTAATATTTTTACATAAATAGAAAATAATACATTATTTTGTTCTAATATAGACATAGGATGGAAATCTAAACCATATTAAACCAATATTTTATTTAATTTTTAATTTTTTTCATGTCTTGTATTATTGTGTGTATTGTAGACTTTTTGTGTGGCATTTGGGGTCCATTAAAACTTCTGATGTTCCAGATAATTTATTCAAGGAGTATGGTGTGTAATTCCCACGTTAATTCTAGGACATGTGAGATTTATGTGGATTTAAGACTCTACATTCAATGGTTTCTTTTTTCAAATAAAACGTGATTTACACCCATTTCACTTCCAAAAATCATTTCTTATATCATGTACTATGATTACATCCTAGTTATTTTAATCCTTACATAATTTAGGAATAGATTAGGAAATTTCACATAAGATGACATCATAATCAACATCTTCATCATCGTAGTGTAGTTTTTTCCAAGAATATTTATAGCCCACAGGTAATTAGATGGGTCAATAACATAAAATATTTTATTTATAAGAATCATGTTGATAAATAGTTCCTTTTTTCATTTGAATATTTTTATATCAACAAGTGTGAAACAATAGTCATCATGTTTCACACCACTACTACTATCAACCCACTTACACTTAAATATAGACACTCAAAATTTACTATAATCAAATCTAAATATATTCTAAACAACTCAAAAATAATTTTTTTGATTATAGTGAACCATAATTTTCATACATGGATATTTCATCTTATTATATGAATATTAAAAACATTACATAACATACCATGTTAGAATCATACAGGTTCAATAACTTTAGATACATGCATAAAAAAATGGTTCATAAATGGACTACATCATCTGCTACTGAATTCTACATACCTATAATATCATATATAAACATTTTATTTATAACCTAGGGAAAAAGAAACCTAATAAAATGAAATATCATATGATCAGTAAGGTTAAAAAAGGGAGATATCAACAATCACATAAACATAACACTAACATAAGGGTATAAGAACATGATCAGAACATTTGAAAAACATGACATGTATATCATATATCATAATGTTGAGTCATGTGATAAATATTTTCAGTTCGTCAGACATGGATCATAAATGTACCAAAGTATATAAATCATGTGAGAATAATATAGGCATAAAATTGAGGTTTTTGGAATATACATAAGAATAGAAAATAATTTCCTTATTAGTCTAGGATAATTTTCAAGACTATCATAGTGGATTTGGTTCACTTCCCTCACTATCATAGTTGTTATAGTTCATTCCCAAGACTATCATAGTAAATATATACCCTTATTGAATTGTGTTCACTCCCAATTTTACTCTTATTTATCTCATGAGATATCCATATTTTCCTAATTCATTGGTGAGATATATAATTCTTGGACCACCAAATAAATTATGATAATCATACATATGTGTACCACAATATCCTAAATCATTCATCGTATCATAACTAATGAAAAAGAACAAGATTCAAAAACATTTCATCATAGCACAACATATGAAAAAGAAATGGGTTTCATAAAAATCATTTCATGATAACCACAAAAAATATAAATAAACAATAAGGTTGGTATAATTGGATCATATCCCTAGTAAAGTATAATTACCATCAAATGATGTTACCAAATATAAAGATATCTTTAAAAGGTAACTTTCAATATTTGTTAAGGAAAATACCCTTTTCACTTTACAATAATTTATTTAATAAACAGAAAATTTATCTAAAATTGAAGAAAACATTTACATTGAAAATAATATTGGAAAATTTTATACAAATCATTCAATCATTGATAGGTCATGATGACATGAAATTCTATTCATGTTTTATATGTTAAAACAATGATTTTGTTCATATTTTTCATAAAAAGGAAAAGGTACCGCATTTAGAAAATGAAAAGAAGATATATTTTATTTTTTTTAAGGCAAAAAAGGGTAAAAATGACATTAAAAAAATTATAGAATATTAAAAACATTTCATAAATCCTTTTTATATAACATAGACTTATAAGAGAAATTATTTTCGACAGAAGAAAAAAAAGTTGGGTTTCTTTAAAATATATTCTGCTAGTATCATGAGAACTTAAATATATGAAAGTTAAAGGAAAACATGTGATCTATAGAAATAAAAAAATTGAAGAAAATTCCTCATATTCTTGAGATTTAGGTTATTAAATTTCATCATTGGAAGCATAATCATAAATTATCCCTATAAACAATATGATTATAACATAAAACCCTTAACTACAATCTATCTTCCTTTTCAAATTTTTGAAAGTTAAGTATAAGAAATATAAATTTATTAAAAATATATTATATATCCATATTTTTATATATTATACCATATTTTAACCTTTTGTCCCTATTTAATTAAACATTCTTTTTTAAAATTACTATTCCATGTGATAACTACTTCATTTTTCATGTTATTTTTTGTTCGGTAGTTTTTGTCCTTGTAATTTTATCGTGGTTGCATCACCTGAAGAATATTAATAATGATATAATTTTAATAAAAACTTATTATATAAATCATTACATTCATTTACAAAAGTTATATATTGAAAAATGAATTTCACTATCCATAAAGACTGCATGTCATAAGTACGCATGAACACTGTATTCAATTTTCAATAGATATAAAAAGAGAAAATTAAAGAGTAATTAACTTTTATAGAATCATTAATATATAACATATATTACATATAATCATTAAATATATTTATAGAATAAATGAAAAACTCAATCACATCATTTCTTGGAGGAGGTAGTTCACACGTACGCTCACACGACGTCATCATTTTCCAACAGATTAAATGATAATAAAGTAGATGTTATATTATAATTATATAAGTATAATTATTCCATAAATATCACATATATGTACTTAAAATTCATTATTATTTCCAGATTTTAGAAGTGATTATGGAAAACTAATTACATCGACTTGTGAGGTTGTAGTCTACCGTACAAACAGTCGACATTTATGTTTCCCATTTGATGGAATAAAATATATATATTGGTTAATTAATTAACAAGAAATAATCTTATTATATGAAATATATTGTTCTTATTATTCCATATTGGGTTCAGATGATTTAAAGGATGTATCAGAGGAAATAAAATGAGACCCAAGGGTTAATAACTATACATCTTCTTTAGAAAACCTCCTTAGGTTTATAACTAAATACTTATCAAAACATAAACTCTAAGTCATAGAGAGGGATGTATTTAATTTATTTGTTAAGTTCATGGATGAACCAAAAGTCTCTTTAAGTTTTTATAGAATGGGATAGTTTGTTTCCTTTTATAAATTAATTTTCAAAATAAATCTGTAAAAAATAATTTTAAAATATGTACGCAAAATTTGATGAAACCATTTTTTGGAAAATATAGTTCGTACGCATTAAATTGGATTGATTCTAATCCCATGAATAGAAAAAATAATAGATTAATGTTAAAATTATTTATTAAATATATTATATAATTTTCATTAAAAAATTTCACTAATAGTGATTAACTTAATTTATTAAGATAAAGAACACATTTGATATACAAAAAAAAAATTTCCAAAAAAAAATTTCTTTTACTAAAAAATGTTTTTATTTTCATTTCTAATAAATAGATATCTGAGAAATTTATTTTATAAATGTTTAAACCAAATAATTTCCATAATTAATTTATTCATAATCATACCCACCAATTTAATGTATAGTTTTTAATGGCATACTATATTTTGGTTCATTTTCACTCGGGGTTGTGTATATCACAAGCTATTGAAGAGGTTAAATTTATTTAAAAATAAATATATAATAAAATAATAGGTGTTACATTATACCCTTCATTAAAATGAATTGAACCCTCAAAATTACATAAATAAAATACAAAAAATGATGTTATATCTACTTTATTACATCGTTGGGTTCCCATGTAGATTCATTGAATTTAGAATACATTTAAATAACATTAACTACACGAGGGGTATTTTTCTGTTATAATTTATTGTCACGATCAAATATTTCTATAGGATTCTCTTAATGACTAATACCATGATCCAGTGGTATATCCACACAGTTCATTATATGCGATAGATCAGGTATATACTTCCTCGAGAGAGATACATGGATACATATTGAACTTAACAGATATTTGATGGAAGCATCGAGAGATAAGATATCATCCCTACTAAATCAAGAATCTAGAATGGAACAATATACTTAAGGATCAGATTTAATTTCTTCATAAATATCATAACCTTATTCTATGTATGAATTCATGGAAACATATTCTAACTAAATTTGAACTCTAGATCTCACCAATGATTATCTGCATAACATTTTTATTCCCTCTGAGTTTCCTTGATGTGAAGTATAATTTTTTAGACTTTCTATTCCATTTCCTTAAAAATATCATGTCTGAATTGTTTTCTTTATCTAACTTCTTCTAAGTACATTAGAGTTCAACACTTCATTCAAGATATCATTTCATAAGGATCCTTAATAATTATTGGGGTGAAATACATTATTGTAAGAAAAATAGACTAGAGGAAGATATTGATCCTAACCATGTTTTAAATCCATAGAACAAGATCTCAGTATATCGACTAGGTTTTGAATGGTTATCTCAGACATACCACCTTTCTGAAGATGATAAGCTATAGTGAAACTCACCTCAGTATCCAAATCATGTTGTAGAATTCACCAGATCTTTGAGGTAAACCTTAGATTATTATTAGATATAACAGAATCTATTACTCCCAAAAAAATTATGACTTCCTTAATGGTTATCCAAGAAATTTGATCAGGGGAGAAATATTCTATAATATTAATAAAGGGTGATAAATTTATAAGGAAATAAAATAAAATTGAAATAGCATTATGGCCTTTAGAAGTTTCTAAGAGTCTAAAAATATTCAATGGTGAGGATTTCCCATTCCCGTTCTAGTATTGGTAATGGTTATAACATACCCTAAGACATTTTTTCACTTAGCCTTAACATACCAAGAACCAAGATACATATTTAGCAATATCGCTCTTTATGTTTTCCCACCAGTTATGCTCTTTTAGATATCTATACATTTTTGTGCTTCTAGGATGAATAGAGAATGATGATCTATGTGTATCATCCAATATATCCTTCTTCAAATCTAGTATGGAAAAGATACATACTCTATTACTGAACCTTATCATTCCATCAAATTTATTGTTGAACTCTAGAACACTACTGACCTCCATA
This sequence comes from Viscum album, assembly GCA_963277665.1. Taxonomy (NCBI): domain Eukaryota; kingdom Viridiplantae; phylum Streptophyta; class Magnoliopsida; order Santalales; family Viscaceae; genus Viscum; species Viscum album. The sequence continues at coordinate 230,674,599 of OY728146.1, forward strand.
TACAATTCTATAAGAACCCGGTCTTTATTTGATGTATGAATCCTTTAAATTTTGGTATCATTATATTTTATCAACCTAATATAGATTCCCATTTAGATTAGAATGGTTATTTGGATGTACATGTATTTTTTAGATCCTAAAAAACCATCTTGTGGGAAAAGCTAACTGGTTGCATGGTTAGAAGAAACTGTGTGGGGAAGGTCACATAGTTACCTCTAACCATGAAGAGCTTGACAACAAGTTACAGGAGGCTACATGGTTTGAGGAAACTATGAAGAATGGTCCTCATACATGTGTCAGATGTTTTATGTTTTTTTGAATAGCCACTTCACATGGTTAGAACATGGTTTCTCAAACCCTGTGGCCTAAACATATGGTTCCCCTTCTATGGCATTGAGCAAATCACGGTTGGCGTATGGTTTGGGAAACAATCTAGCCAACCCATGTGCCTCTATTTTTCTTGGGAAAAATTTCTAAATTAACTTTAAATCATATAAGTTATTCCTAACTATTTATTTCTTCTATTCCCCAGTGTGCGGTGGGTTCTCCTCTTATTGAGATCCCTTGAATCTCTATTCTAGTTTCTTTAATAAATTTTCTATCTGGTGTGTGATCGAAGCACCATTCATCTATTTGGATTCCTCAAGGTAAGAGCGACATTAATTTTTCTTAGTTCTATATTTATCTTTCTCCTAAAAGAGTTATCGATCTGTAGGATTATATGAACTATTTTTAGGGCGTTGATATGTTCTTCCATTTTCTCTCAATCCATACTAAATCAAGGGTCGATACTAGATGAGGAGAGTTGTATGAGCATGATATGGGTGGTATACTAATTTTACCTTCATGTATTGATATTTTATAATATGTGATATGTTCCACATTCTATTTTCGTCATGCATTGAACCTATTTTGTATCCACATTAAATTGGTTTCCTTTCTTGTAACCTAAATACTTGTTAGATCCCAAATCACCTCAAGATAAACTACCTCATATAGATCCATCCCTTTGGGTGTTCCCACTCATATTACTAGTTTGATTTCAGTAGAATATATCCAAAACACCTATTAGAGTGTTTAGTTTCACTTTTAAATAATGAAATTATATTGATAGTTATGAATGTAGTGCCATATAATGGATAGTGAACTTGAATATTATAAAGAATTTAATTGAATGTGAGTGTTATGACCACATCATGTGAATTAAATGAAGTAATTCTCATGACCTTATTGTTATTAAAATTTAATGACTTACGAACTATCCACTGTCTCGTATAAAATCCAATAATTCTTAATACTATTGATGTGTTGGCATGGTGACCCTCTTAAAATATGGTAAATAGGCATGGAGACCCTTATATGATATACTAAATGGGAATGATGACCCTTGAACAAGTTATATTGGTATGATCATGATATCCCATTATATAAATGTGATACAGGCATGGAGACCCTCTTAAAATATGGTAAATGGGCACTGTGAACATCCAGCTTTATACTAAATGGGCATGATGACCCTTGAACAAGTCATATTGATGTGGGAATGATGTCCCTTTATATAAATGTGATATGTTCATAGTGACACTCTTAAAATATAGTAAATGGGCATGTAGACCATCCTTTTTTTACTAAATGGGAATGACAATCCTAGAACATGTTATATCGATATAAACATGACTTCCCTTTATATACATGTGATATGTGAATGGAATCCCTCTATAAATATGATACGATAATGGAGTCCCTTTATATATATTTGATATAGGAATTCAGACCCTTGTGATACTATATGGGCATAGTGCCCCTTATGACACTATAAAAGCATGTTTCCCCTTGTGATACTATATGAGCATGGCATCCTACATGAAACAATATGGGTATGATGACCCTAACTGTGATATTGGGCATGATATCCCTTACTATTGTGATACAAGGCATGTTTTTCCTTATAATTGTGATACGAGGAATTTCATCCATTGATACTTGTTGATACATAATCTGGCATGTTCCAAAATATGTAGTGTTTGTCCGATTTTCTTTCAAGAACCATAACTGACACATTTATAGTTGTCATTACTACTTTACTTATTATATTCTTACACTTATATGTTATACACACATACTAGATATTTATAAACATTTTTTGATGGCCTAATGACATTATCTCACACACTATCTAGTCTACATAAGGTACCCAGGAAGACTACATGCTTACAGATGTAGATAAGAGGAAGAGTCCCCCTACGGATGCTTGAATTCTTACTTATCATAGGATAGGATCTTGGTAGTAGATGAATAGACTAGATCTTAGGATCCTTGGATACCATTTTCCTTTTTTGGTTTTTTTATAGCATGTATAGTACTGATGTCTACTTCTTGTTTCCATGTTTTTCTACTTTTTAGATTCCTGAAATTCATTACCGCCATTTTATTATATGAATCAATTACCAATTTTTTTTTTTAATATTTCTTTGTTTTTTATATCTGCATTCTCTAAGACATATTACTTGTCCAGTCATTACAATGTATGCTTCTATTGTGCCATCTATTCAATCATCATTATATTGATTCCACTATTCATCTGATATTATCATATCCGTTGTACCCCACTTTAGTAATGAGGGAATAGTATCCCTATAGACACAGCCCATGAACTCAGTTTTAGTCAACAACCTATAGAGTTCGTGGAGATGAGTTTGAGGCTATATGGCCCACCAAGATCAGAGAACCTCTAAGTGGAACATGGGGTTGAGATTTCCAAAGTGGTATCAATGGATTTCTCTTCTTTTCATACTCTTTGGTATTGATATATTCCTAAGAGTAGCTAACCCATGTGTATAGAAAATATAAATTTCCTTGAATAAAATTTTTTATATTCTGCATTTTTCTTATTATAGTTTAATTGATTCCACCATTGGGTGATGCACTAGAATTGTGATATTACTTTTGAAATAATTAAGGTTTATCTTATATCCTTGGAATGATGATATGGGTTCAGGGAATCATTGAACATTCATCATATTAGGAACATTATAGGGAATTCATATGCCATTCCATATAGGATAATTGTGTTAGTAGCATTGCATGTGATTTCTAGGAGTGATTCAACTGGATAAATATACTTGTTAAATAGATGGTGTTTATTACATGGAATTTAGAAAGGAAATTTGATACTTAAAGTTCCCTCCATAACATAAAGAAAATTTTCTTACTTAGGATATTCAAAACACCCTAAGTAATCAACCATGGTATGTTGAGTCATCAACCATTAGTTACATGGAATGGAACGTGTTATGGTATATATTGAATTGATTCTATATTTTTGTTTAAAAAGTGAATGGTACCTTATGGATTAGAAGTGGTGAAACATTTGGGTCAACCATTTAAAATGGAATTTAATAAAAATGTAATATTTTAAATAAAATTTAAATTAACAAACATATAGTTTGACCCAGTCTTGGTCATAATAGTGGGCAGTATGAAGCTTCTCTTGTGTGCTTTATACATGTTTCTATCACCCATGCCTAAATCACTGTATTGTAATAGGGGTGTTATATTATATAGAATTTAATTATACCTATTCTATTTCAATATGTGAGTCTTATGTAATTATAAAACATAATGTAAGACATGTGTTTTTGAATTATAGATCAATGAAACCATGCCATACTCTAGTCATATACTAGGATGGAAGTGACAAGCATTCCCTGTAGATGGTGGGACATGAGCCACCAATTATAACTCTTGTAGTTCCACCTATATCACCTATTCTTATTCTTGACATGGGAGATGATGACTTATTTTGGGGAGATTTATTATCGCATATTCAGAAGATAAAGGGAGCTCTGCACTCTGGCCCTTTTTTGAGGGAGTTGACTATGGAGTTCCAGCTGGAGCATATATCCCGGTTTTTGGTGGATGGTTGAAAACATGCTATAAATTATGTCTCACAGTGCTCATGTATATATTCGAGAACATAGATACACCTCCTAAGAGGTTATATAATCTTTCTACTTAAATTCGTCGAGGATTTACCAAATGATGGTGGGATATTCTAAATCAGGATGGTCAGTATCAAGAAGAAATGTGGAGAGATTTATAGTAAAGATTATTTGACTATTTAATCCCATAGACCTTGAGGGATGACCATTCTAGGTAGTTAATGAACTTGCATCAGGGGTTTATGATAGTTATAGAATATTCAACTCGTTTCATAGAGCTTCAACACTTTATTCCCATTTATAATATTGATGATACAATGAAAGAGAGACGACTTGAGGATGGTCTAACGAATACAATTTGGTATCAAGAAAATGTTTTATGATTTCCCACCATATTTTATATAGTGAATCATGACATTATCACTAATAGGAACCTAATGGAAGTAGATAGTGTGAGCTAAGATAGTTCTGAATCCAAACAAAGTAGTGGTCCAACTGGTGGTCAGAAATAACACTTTGAGACTGTGTGTGTGAGAAGTGGCACCCAGTTTACACCCATAGATAGTTATATGGTATTTCACTACTGTTAGAAGCCTGGTCATAAGAATCCATAGTGTCTCAAAGACCCCATTTAGTGACAAGGATACAGAAAAAATGGTGCATCTATAGATATTCAATGGGACCATTCCATTTATTTTGAGTGGGCGAGGATCTATATTAGCTCCACCTATAGGAGCAGGTTCAGTAGCACCTATCCAAGTAGGATGATGGAGTACTACTGTTTGTACATGAAGAGGACGAGGGCATGCCTATGGTAGCTAGAATTTGGATTTTCAACACCAATAGAGTGGAACATCTCCAAGCAGTTAGGTTGTAGCATAGGTTTAGGGATTATTACATATCTATTTAGTGAAGCCTATAGAAGAGGAGAAGGATGTCAGGCCATCTACTATGCAAGGTACTATTCTATAAGCTTGTAATATTTTTTTGACTTATTTGATATGGGTGAATCACATTCCTTCATATATATACCTATTGTGGAGTTCCATAGACATCTTGTTGAGTGATATTATGTCATCATAACTCTTGATAATCCATTGGGTATATATTCTATGAGTATATGATAGTACGTGGACTATCCTCTTGAATTTGGTAGCCATTATTTCTCATAGGGCATATTCTTCCCCAAGATGCCAACATTTGATGTCATTCGTGGAATAGACCGGTTGGTCCCCAATCACGCCTCTGTGGGTTTTTATCACCAGAGGGTGTATTTTTATCACTAAAGGTCGAAACATATATTCAAAAGGTAGAGTGAGACATCCAGGTTGGTATAACTGGACCAAACCATCATATTCTAGGTGGAGTGACCAACCAGATTGCTAGAATTTTTATGAATGACCAGGGACTACATCAGATTGAGTTACCTCCTGTAGTTGATCGATTAAGCGAGGTATTCCCTAATGAATTGTCAAAACCACCTCCTTATAGAGTGGTAATATTTACTATTGAGTTGTTTCTTAAAGATTCACTATTATCCATTCCTCCTTATAGGATGGATACTAATAAGTTGCAAGAGCTCAAGAGGTAGCTAGAGGGTTTAGAGGCCAATGGTTTTAGATGGAATAATACTTCTCCTTGGGGTTCACTAGTCATTTTCTCCCTACATGAAGATGAAACCATCCATTTTTCTGTGGATTAATGAAATTTAAACTAGTTTACTTTGAAAATCGGTATCCCTTACCTCACATAGATGATCTTTTTTACCAGCTCAGATGAGCGATGACATTCTCGAAGATTGATATGATATAGGGATATCATCATGTTCGAGTCAAGCCTTCATATCTTCCATGTAAGTATTTCTATTGTCATTATAGAATATATGAGTATCTTGTGATGTTGTACTATCTTACAAATGTGCCTGATGTCTTTATAAATTTTATGAATAGGGTTTTCCATCCCTATCTAGAATCCCTTATCATGGAATTCATAGAATACATCTTGGTATATTATCAAACTCATAGTGACCATGCCACAGATCTTGGGATCATTTTGAATACACTAAGAGAGTACCAATTATATCCTAATCACATCTAATTTCATTTATAGATTGATAAGGTACACTTAATAGTTCATATTATCTCAAAGTCAGGTGTTTTAGTTGACCTAGAGAAGGTGAGAGTTGTGGTTACCTATGTGAATCCCAATAAAATCATTGACATAGGGAGTTTCTTAGGGTGATCAAGTTAAAATATGTGTTTTATACTTAACTTCTCACACATATAAGAACATATTATGAGATTTAATAAGAGGTTTGTGAAGTTTATGTGGTATTAATCCAATGAGATAGAATTTTAGGATCTGAAAGGGTAATTTATTTTACTGTCGATCCTTATCCTTCCTGATTCGGGGAGGACTTATATATTCTATTATGATGCATCAGGTATGTATTTAGGAGTAGGTTGGATGTAGAAAAAGATTGTTGTTTCATTCTGGTTGTGGATGTTAGGCCTCATGAGTGGAATTAATTGACACAGAGTCTCATGTTTGAAGTAGTAGTACACCCATTTCATTTTTGGAGGAATTACCTATTACGAGAGAGTTTTTGGTGCTCACAGACCACAAAGGACTCGGGTATTTTTTTTACACAGAAAGAGTTAAATATCAAGTAACAAATATTGTTATGATATCTATAGTCCTTTGACATTGAGCTAGCCTATGTGCCTTGGATGTGTAGTGTTATTGCTGATGATATCAATAAGATGACACATACATAGGTAATTTAGGAGGCTAGTAGATAATAGAAACTTATGGAACTATTTTATGAGATGCACATAGTGGTTCATGATCATCATGGATAGTTTGTACTTGCATCACTATCAGTGACCACATAGATTCTAGAGAAGGTAAAGATGAGTCAGTTTTCATACCCTAAGGGATTGGTCCTTTGAGAGAGTATTTCATGAGGGGACCCAATTCTAGATTGGTATATTGATGATGACAACATCATGAATATAAATATGAATATATGGGTTCCTATAGATAGGATAGAGGATATTAGGCATGATTCAGATGCTACACAGTGGCATGCACACCCGGGTATCTCCAAGATGTATTGTGGCATGCACCGATAGTATTGGTGGTTTCAAATGAAGGGTTAGATATTAGGTTTTATCATTATGTTTTCCACCTATCATCAGGTTAAGGTAGAGCACCGGTGACCTGTTTGACTGCTACAACCATTATTGGTCCTGAAATGGAAATGAGAAGGAATTATGATGGAATTTTTCATCAGCTTACTGAGGTCACGTTGAGGTGGGACACTATTTGGGTAGTCATCAATTGATTGATGAAACTATCACATTTCCTTCCTATCTGGGAGACTTTCCCAATCGATTATATGGGACGGTTTTATACCTATTTGATCATATGAATGCATGGGGTCCCATATTCAATCATTTTTTATAGGGACTCTCTCAGCATATTGAGGTTTTATTACAGGTTGTAGAAGGCTATAAGTACCCAAGTTCTTCAAAAAAATATCTTTTCACCCTCATATCGATATTTAATTGGAATGGACTATATTGGTTCTAGAGGAAATGCTCTGAGCATGCATCCTTGATTTCAGCAGGTCATGGGAGAAGAATATACCTCTCATTGTGTTCACATAAAATAAAAATTTTCTATAGAATATTAGGATTTATACCTAATATTCCGTATATAGTAGGATATTTTTTTCTCCCCAATGCCGGTTAGAGGTAGGAGAGGAAACACTAATGTGTCCTTGTTTCATTTAGGATAATTTTGACTATGTTCAGTTGACAAGGAACCAGATGTATAAGACTTAGGAAAAACAATAATATTACATTGATAATTGTTGATGACCTATGTAGTTTGAGGTAGGTTACCATGTATTCATATGGATATAACATAGAATTGGGAAAAAATAGATTCATAAGTAAGGTAAATTGTCACCCTATTTTGTAGGGTTGTTCGAGTTTCTTGGGAGAGTCATTCTAGTAGCCTATCGATTGCTATTACCTCATAGGTACCATTCAAAATAAAATATCTTATACATTTCATAGCTTCACTATTGTCATACCAACATATATCAAACTTTTTATCTCAATAATGTTGATCTAGATGCAGATGATTCTTTTTAGGATTATCCTATATGCATTTTTTACCAGACCACAAAGGCTCTCCATGGTCGGTCTGTCCCTCTAGTATTTGTGCTACTGTAGAATGGCTGGGTAAAGGATGAGACATTGGATTAGCTGGTCGACATACATACTCATTGTCTAAATTTTCTCTTAGAAATTTTCTTTTCTCCCTTGGAAGTTGAACTCCGGGATGGGTTATTTTAAGAGGGGAATACTGTAAGAAATAGGTATTTATTAGAGGTATATATCTTTTAAATTTCAATCTATTTATATTTTATAAACCTAATATATATTCTTGTTAAGGTCAGAAAGTTTATAGGTATTTATGGATCTTGTTCATAAACTAGGACCCCGTATAGTGGAAAAAATAGGCTAGCCGCACAGTTTGAAGAAACTATGTGGGGGAGGCCAGTGACCAGGAAGAGGCTTCATGGTTTGAAGAAATCTGAAGAATGGTCCATAAACCCATGCAGGATGTCTGTAATTTTTATTAGATATATTTTTCATGTTTAGTGCATGGTTTCTCAAACCATGCGGCCTAACCATGCGGGTCCCCTTCCAAGGTATTAAGCAAAACATGGTTGGTGCATTTTTCATCCAATAATATAACCTAACCATGTGCCTCTATTTTTATTGGGTAAAATTACAATATAATATTTAAATATAATTAAATTCATCCCACCTATTTATTTCTCATATTCTCTAGCGTGTAGTGGGTTCCCCTCTCATTGAGCTCCCTTAAACTAAGAATCAAGGTTATTCGACAACTTCTCCAACAAGTGTCTCATCAATGGTCCTTTCATGTATTTGGATTCCTCTAGGTAATAGATACATTCCTTTGAACTATTTTTTTATATTTCTCTCAAAAGAGTTATCAAGGAGTTGGCTCATATTCTTTATTTTCTGGGCATTGATCTTTTCTTCCATTTTTTCTCAATATGGACCAAATCAATGGTCAATATTGGATAAAGAGAGTTGTACAAGAATGAGGTTGGTGGAATACTAATAATCCTTTTAGGACTTTATATTTTAAAATATGTGATATGTTCTACATTCTGGTTTCATCTTGTGTTTCCCCTTATATGTATCTGATTTAAATTGGGTTCCTTTATTGGAATGTAAAGACTTGTGGGAACCTAAATCACAACAATGTGGACTACATTAGACAAATTCATCCCTTTGGGTGAACCCACTCACATGATGAATTGGATTTCAGGAAAATATAGCAAAATAACTGATTAGAATGTTTGGTTTCACTTTTAAATGCTGAAATAATATTGATAGTGGATAAATGTAGTGGTATAGCATCAGTATCACCCTTGAAAATTATAATTATTTTAATATATTGTAAGTTGTATGATGATATAAAATGAATTAAATGAAACAGTGGTCAGGCCCTTGTACTTATTAAATGTTAATGACATAAAAACTATCAATGGGATTGTATTAAATCCAATGATGATTAACATTGTTGATGTGTGGGCATGGTGACCCTCTTAAAATATGGTAAATGGTCATGGTGACCCTCCTAATTTAAACTAAATGGGAATGATGAACCTCGAACAAGTTATATTGATACGAGCATGAATTTATGTTATATAAATGTGATACGAGCATGGTGACCCTCTTAAAATGTGGTTAATGGGCATGACCACCCTCATGATTTACTCTAAAAAGGTATGAAAACCCTTGAACATGTCATATCAATACGTGTATAGTGTCCCTTTATATAAATGTGATATGGGATTGGATACACTATTAAAATATGGTAAATTGGTAATAAACCCTATCCCTTTATAGTAAATTGGATTGAAGACCCTTAAACATGTTATATCAATTTGAAAATGACATACCATTATATAAATGTGACACGAGAATGAAATCCCCATATACATGTGATACGGTCATGACACCCCTATATATATATGTGATACGGTCATAGAGAGCCTTGAGATACTATATGGTCATGGTGTCCCCTATGATACTATATGGAAATGGAATCCCATGTGATATAATATGGGAATGAAGACCCTTACTATCATACTGGGTATGGTGTCTCTTTAAATTGTTATAATGGGAAAGGTTTCCCTTATAAATGTGATACTAGGCATTGTGTCCCTTGATACTTGTTCACACATTGTCCAGCATGGGCCTAAGAAGGTATTTTCATCCTGGTTTCTTTTCATGAACCAGATCCGACCAATTTATAGTTATTATTATTGGTTTACTTATTATATCTTCACACTCCCATGTTATACAAGCAGACTAGATATTTATAGATAATGTTGGTGGTAACCTACTGAGTTTAGTTCGCGCCCAATTTGGTCCACCTAAGGTACTCGGGAAGACTACATTATTTTATGTGTAGATAAGGGGAAGAATACTCTTAAGGATTATTGAATTATTGATTATCATAGGACGTGATCTTAGAAGAAAATTTATATGTTAGAGAGTAGGATGCTTTGATAGATATTCACTTTTTTGACACTTTTTTATATAACATGTATTGTACTGTTGTCTGCTACTTGTATCCAAGTTTTCAGCTATATAGATACATGAAATTCATTATCATACTTTTTTATATGATTTAGTTTCATGTTATTAGTTTATTATTTTTTTCTTGTTTTTTTATATCTACTTTCACTATGGCAGGTCACTGGTCTAGTCATTACAGTGTCTGCATCTGTTGTTCCATCTATTTAATCATTGTCATACTACTTACTATATTCATATGATATTATCTTATCCATTTTTCTCCACTCTGGTAATGATGGGATAGTCTCCACATTGGCACACCCTAAGTCCTCGTTGCTAGTCATCAACCTCTGGCATTTGGGTAGATGTGTATGAGGCCATTTGGTCCACCGAGCTTAGGTCACCTCTAAGTGGAACCTAGGTCTAGGATGTCACAAGTTCCATATATTTCTTTTTTGACCCCTCAATCCTTACATGGATAGATTGTTGAAAACTCATTTTAGAAAGATAATATTTTCCCATTACTACAAGATTTATATATTCATTATTTGAAAATCCAGAAATATTGGATCTTTTTTATCCTTATCATATATTAGATAACATGTAAAAAGGGTTTTTGTTGTTGGGTGGGATCACACTAGAATTAATGCACCAAATCCCATTATATATAAACTACTATTATAATTTGTATGCAAATCATCCTTCATCTTGTTATCTTTCTAATGGTGATAATTTATTGATCATTCATAATATTTAATTAGCTCCAACCATAATCTCTAGTACATATTCATATCTTTTTGAGTGAATATATTTTTTAAATCTTTTTATCGATATATATATATATATATATATATATATCACATATTTAATGAAAAATGATAATGGCTCCATATATTTAATTAGAAAATTGCCTACCTTACTCAAAATCAAGAGTTTTCTAACTTTTCTCATAAACCATCAATTAGACTAAGGAATAAGATATAACCATATAATTATACATGACAACACATCCCAATCCATTTTTGGATGAATCAATGTATATTATCAACCCTTCTCCAATTTAGGGTAATGTAGGAATATTTGAACTTACTAACCTTATCTTCCATTCCTTGAAATTTTCATCACATTATTTTATCTAAAGGAACATGGCTCCCATTCTGGTTAATATGGTGAATTTATTATCAAATCATGATAAAGTTTACACAAAACCCATGACTATATTTTGAAAAATTATGAAAAATTTGGATCTTAGTCATAGTTGTTGGTCTGGTCAAATTTTTATTAACTTATATATTTTATAGATCCACTGATATTACCTTTATTGAGATTATATGATCCAAAAAAAATTGTAACCAAAATGTAAATTATTTATAAAGATTATCCTTACTTAGGGTCATTATTATAATCCTCAATTAATATCCATTCTCCTCCTAACTCTTTTAATATATAATAATATCATCTATAAATACCACCATAAATTTATCCAGGTAATCTATAAATACACTATTCATTAAATTCATATAGATATAGGGTAAATTAGTATGATTAAATTTTATCACTATATATTAATAGAATAATTGCTTATTATAGAAGGTTTCTTTGGTATATCCTCCTTCATGAACCTTATTTCATGATATCTATAATGAATATCAATCTTGTAAAAGTATTGAGCTCCACACAATTGATCAAATAAGTCTTCTTTAAGGGGTAGAGGATACTTGTTCTTGATAGTGATCATGTTATCTTAATGAAAAGTAATGAATAGTCTCATTAATCAATATTTCATAAAAAAAATAACTGGTTCACCCCAACATGAAGCACTTCATTGATTAAATCCCTTTTCATGATTATCCTATCGTTTCTTCTCCAATTGCTACAAATCAATTGGGGATATTCTTTACAAAGTCTTTAAAATAAATGTATCACTAGGAATGAGTTCTATTGAGAATTAAAGTTCATGATTTGGTGGAATACTATTAAATTATTCCACAAATATATCAAAAACCCCCCATTAATAGTAATATAATTGATTTTCAATTTCTACCTAACCATATGATATTATTAACCCTTTTGAATTGAAATCGAGACCCATTCAATGGATATAATTTCCATCATAAGTTTAAATTTATCCTTGTATTGATAGAAAATCCTAGGTTGGTTCAGAATATCAATTGTGGATTTTATTCCTCAATAATTGATCCAAAATTTATTTAATGAAATCCAACAAATACGAAAAATATAAATACATTCTACTAGAGGAAGAATAATATTGTTTATAGGTTGTACATTCCCATAAACTACAACTAGATATGAGTAATAGACTTGAGATGCAATCATCATACAACTAGTTCATTTCACTAACAATTAAAAATATACTCATTGAGGATAAGAATTAATATTACAATATGATTTTCATTATATAATGGAATTCATACAACTACACTCAAAAAAGGGTGCTTCAATATTTTATCATACCTATTACCGCCTCAAATTCATGGGTCTATCTTCAATCCCTTAGAAAACTAGAAATGGTTTTATTAACCATCATGAATATTTTATAAGAGTGATCGACCATGAAAAATAATTCATAGGATGTATAATATTGACACCTTCTTTTAAATCATTGACATACAAGTTTTAACCTTGGTCTTCCATGGTCATTATCTATTAAAGTCCATTATAATGGGGTTTAAGGAAAATTTCAGTAATCCCAAAAATATCCTATAGGAGTGTCAAATTTGGTTCATGGTCAGAAAACACTCACCATGAACTAGAATGACTGATGGGATATACTTGACCAACTCATTTCATGATTATTACCCCTGGATATATCTGTTCCAAAACTAAATCCACTTGTAGTGTCTATATAATGTTGTTTCTCTCAGAAAACCATGATTCAATCTTCACTATAACATACAATGGTCTACTATAAATAGGATCATTCTAAGGTTTCTCAATTAATTCAATCATTATATTTTCCAAAGGAATATAAACCTTGTTCTGATACCGACTATAAAAACCTATAATTTTCATATATATATATATATATATATATTAAATATTATTACATAAATATTAATTATGTAACATTACAAACCACAAAAAAAATTTATTGGTCTTTTATATTTCGAAACATAGATACAAAAACAAATGTTTCATAATTTAATTAAAACACTTCCCACAAAGTTATAAAAAACTAGTAACACATCATACATGATACATTTATTTATAACCTAGGGAAAAGGAAATGTAATAAAGGGTGAGCTCAAATGAGTAGTATTTTTATACAAGGAATGTTTCAATGATCAATAAAACACAACATGATAATAAGGATATAATAACATGATAATACCACATTAAAACCATAAACTTCATATCATAGATCACAATATTGAGTCATAGAATAAATCATAGATGTTCATAAGACATGAATCATAAAATAATCAAAAAAACATGAGCCCCAAGAGAATAAAAATGAAAAAGGAATATGTTTTCGGCACATACATAAGAAAATAATTTTTTTGTTAGTATTCAAGGAGGATTTCCAAGATATTTATAGTGTATTGGGTTTAATCCCCAATCCATTATCGTATTCAAGGTTTACTCCCAATATTATTATTGTAGAGATATTCCCTTACTGAACTGGGTCTACTCCCCATCTCCGTATTGTTTATATCATGAGATATCCATATTTAGCCAATGAATTGGAGGGATATATAATTCCATGACCACATATCACAAAATTAAAATCATTTATATATTTTCCACAATATCATGATTCATTATTCATATCATAACCCATGAAATAGAAATAGGTTTCATAAACATTTCCTGATCACATAACTAGTGAAAAAGAAATGGGTTTCATAAAAATTATTTTATAATAACTATAATTAATATAGAGAAATAATAAGAATGGTATTATTGGTTAATATCCACAATACGGAATAATTGAAATCAAAGTATTTCATCTTAGATGAGAACTTCCTTTAAAGGCCACTTGGAGTATTTATTGAATAAAATACCCTTTTCTCATTGAAGTCATTTATTAAAAAATTTAATAATTTTCTAAATAATAAATAAAACATTTCTTCAAAAATAACCTAGGAAACCAATAAAGTATCTTAAAATCAATGAGTGTCCATGATGGTGGGAAATTAAATTCATGTTGTATATATAAAAACAAATATTCCTTTCACATTTTCAGTAAAAATTAAAAATGAATCATTTAGAAAATAACAAGAATATTCTATTTAATCCATTTTATAAAAATTAAAACATGGTTAAAAAATTAATTTAGATATTAATTATATAATAGTATAAGAATTTGTGAAAACATTTTTAGAAAACATGGACATGGAAGAGAACATATTTTCGAATGAAGAGAGAAATAAAATTGGGTTTCCTTAAAAATTATTCTTTTATTCTATTTATTATATAAAGAGGGTAAAGTGAACAAAATAGATGTAATACCTTGAAATAAAAATATTAGAGTAATATTTATGATCTTTTGGAGATGTAGTTCAGAAAATTTCATTATCATAAGAATAATCATAAATAATCCAGATAAATAATGAGATTGTAACATAAACCCCTTCTCTTAGGTCCAACTTCTTATTAAATGTTTAGAAATGCTTTTTAATAAAAATATATTTGTTATAAATCTATCCTAGAACCATATTTGTATATTTCATATAATATATTGTTTACTTATAGTCTTTTATTACACATTTATTAATAAGTCCTTATTAAATTTGTTGTTCTGAGTGATAACTGCTCCATTTTTCATGTAATTATTGGTCCAGTAGTTTTTTTTTTCATGTATTGTTATCATGGTCACATCACCTATATAATGTTTAAAATGATATAAATATACTATATTTTCATTATATACTTGCGTATGGTCTTCCAAAAAAGTTATTGATGGAAAAATGGATTTTTTATACATGGAGATGGTAGGTCATATGTATGCATTAACAATGTTTCCATTTTTCAATGTATAGATAAAATAATGGTAAATAGTAATTAAAATTTTAATATTTATTATTATTATATAATATATATCATAAATATTCATAAAATATTTCATTATTAACATCCATGTAAATCAGAAATGAAAAATGAATCATGATTCTTTGAGGAGGCAGTAATCCACACGTACGCATAGGCAAAGTTATCATTTTTCAATGGATTATAAGGTAAGAATGCAGTTTTGGAATTATAAATACATAAGTATAATTATGTCAAAATTATATTATATATACTTATTATCCTTCATTATAGCAACCTGTTAGAGTCGGTGATGGAAAATAAATTATATAGGTTCGTGGGAAGGTAGTCTGCCATACACACGATCGATGATTTAATTTCCAATTTGATAGAAGAGGGGATTGATATAATTTAATTATTTAACATAATAAAATATCAACATAAGCTGATACTATTTTTATTATTTCATCATGGGTGAATAATTTTTTAAAGGATGTAGAAAAAGAAATAAAATGAAAATTCATCGTTAAGAAACATACATCTTCTTCAGACAACCTCTCTAGGTTTCTACCTAATCACTCCCTATGATAGTATTATGATCAAAAAAATAACTCAATGAAATATTTATCGATATAAAAAAGGGATTTTGGTGGGTATTTTAGAACCAAAAGGCCCTAGAAGGGTGGAGAGAAGAGGGGATGTGGCATCCTAATATAAGTGGAGGAGAGGACTCACTTGGAATTATTGACAAGAATAAGATATACTAATTTATTATTTAAATAAAAAATGTATAAAAATAAAACCCTCTATAATTTTATATGATATAGGTTCAAAATATGGCCATAAAATCGAATTTAGACATGTTTTAAGGTTATTTTAACCCTTATCTCTTCAGTTTGGCCCCCGATAAAAATATTTTTAACCTTAACCATGATAACATATTTTATTGTTTTTACTATTCA
This sequence comes from Viscum album, assembly GCA_963277665.1. Lineage (NCBI taxonomy): Eukaryota > Viridiplantae > Streptophyta > Magnoliopsida > Santalales > Viscaceae > Viscum > Viscum album. Next base: position 230,691,129 of record OY728146.1, read on the forward strand.
TTATAAAAAAATAAGTTGAAATTATTACCTAATATTAATTATATTTATTCTAAATATAGGAAACATTTTATCCAATTTAATTCAAAAAAGTTTTAAAAATTAATTTAAAATAAAACCTGTAAATGTGATGAAAAATGGTTTTCCAAAGAAAAGGTTTTCATATGTAAATTTTTATATCAAAATTTATCATAAAATTGATTAAAATATCATAAATTGAATAAATAATATTTTTATTTAACAATTTTTATTGTTAAAATATTTTTTTTATAAAATGTATGTTTTTAAATTCTTTAAATGAAAGGCGGTTTTTAGTAAAAAAAATATTATTTTTCACTATTAATTGAAAAATTAATCTTTTCAAAAAAATCCCAAAAAAATCACTCTAAGATAATTTTTAAATGTTGATTTAAAAGTTTAATTTGTTTTTTCAAGATAAAGTTTCTAACATTGCAAAAAATTATTTTCAAAATTAATGTGAAAAATGTGACCAAACAACTTTTTAGAAAAATATATTTTTTCGGATTAACCAACAATTATTCGTTATCTCATGCCTAGAAAAAATATTGGATGAATGTTAAAAACATTATTCTATATATAATATATTAATTTCAATAAAATAATTCATAATTATTGTATAATTTAATTTATTTAAATACAAACACATTGTATACATAAAAATAGTTTTCCAGCAAAACATTTATTCTACTTTCAAATTTTTTTTATATTTTTTTCTAATCAATTGAAAAATAATAAATTTAGTTTATATATGTGTAAACCTTATAATTTTAATAATTTTATATTCCTATTCATACCCAAAAAATTAATATCTAGGTTATTATGATATAATATATTATGGTACATTTATACTAAAGGTTGCGTGTATCACTAGCTATCAAAGAGAATAAATTTTTTCATTTTTAAGTATATCATAAATTAATCAGGTGTTAAATTGATAAAAATGAGGTTTCTTCATTTTTTCACTAGAAAAACAAAATACTTGAATGATGATTACTACCCCACTATTTTTAGAATAACATTTATTATTTCAATTTTTTTATAATGTGTAACCATTAATGTCAAAAACAGACCATGTGATCACATTAACACATAGTCCCCTTTTGATGATTTTAATGTTTTAGATACAAATTAATCAATGTTGTAATCTTACTTAAACCATGAAATAAATTTATATTTTTTTCATTCATTAGCCACTTTTCATTTATTTTTGGATTTGATAACTTCAATCTACAAATATGGGATGATAAATATGGTTAAACTCGCATTTTCTATTAAAAATGCATAAATATTCCTTAATGACTACATCAAAATCAATTAAATTTAATTTTAAGTGATAGATCGAATTAACATAACTATTAAATTCCCTACACTGAGATAAATAGAGGAAAATGTGACCTATTTCGTAAAATTAGTGAGTACATAACACAAAAAACTCCTAAAATATATGTTTTTGAACACTAGTGACTTCTGGTAAATGATTAGTTTTAAAATATCCCATCATTATTTAAATATATAATTAAAAACTGATACATAGAATATAAATCCACAGTCCCTAATATTCTTATTTTTCACACAAATGGAAGAACTATATGAGACATTATATCAAAAAACAATAGTGTAAAATTAAAATCTTGTTGAAAATAGGAGAAAAAAATCATTGTTAAATCCATTTAATAAAATTGGATCCATCGATTCACTAAAAATATAATTGAAAAATTATCAAAACATGATGATAAATTTTATAAATTTGATTCAAAATATTACATTTAGTGAAACTAGTAGAATCGATTTTATCAATACATAAATGTTATTAGATTTACCATTATTAACTCCAAATACATTAATGAAACCAATTTTTTCCATTGAAAAATTATCCACTAGGTACTTTAATATGATTCATACATTGAATGAAATTAATTTTTGTAATTATTTCTTAGCATGTTACAAGTTAAAGATAAGTTTATTTTCTTTCATTAATTATGGGATCCAACTCCAAACATATTACCGTTGTTATTAAGTCCAATATTTCTTGAAATATATCATTTTTATTTCCATTTATGTCTAAAAAATTTCTTGTCTAAACATGTATAACACCAATGTCATGTTTTACATCCAAAAATCTATAATATTGTAGAATTTATAAGATATATCATTTATTTCATGTATATGATGTTATAATCAAAATTTCTACTTTCCTAGATTTAACATCATTGTTTTTCAAAAAAATTTAATATTCATGAGTTTAAATTTTTTTTGGGGAAAATCATACTCCTATAAACCATTAAATTTATTCTTTTGTATTTGATAAGTTTGATCTATTAATAAAAATTCTCTATTACCCATGCGCATTATCTTCCCGCATTATAAAATTGATGATATTAAGTCTCATATTTCTAAATTAGATAAGATTTATATCCCTTAACACTATATCTTAATAAGTTTCCATATACAAGAAATTTCATTTATAGTGAACATTATAAAAAAATTGAGTTTTATTTCTTTTATGAATAAAAAATAACACCTAGATCCTATAGAAATTTTAAATCATCAATCAATGGAAACATATAAACATCAATACCATTCCTTGTATGTTTTAGTCTATAAATCATCAATATCACCATCACATATTTTCTTCTTAATACATATTTGTGGACATAAGTTGTAAATTGCTAGAATGGTAGGATATGATCTATATTAGCTACTTAGGGTTTGTTATGGAATCACTCTATCTATTCATAGTCTCATTCTATGATTTTTAAATTAATTTGAAAAGTTATGAAATTATTTATCAAATATCTTCTATTTTGGAGAATTGGTGGGGTTATGTTGGTTTCCATCATAGACTCACTTATCTATATAGTATCATATCATGTTTTTATCATTTAAATTTGAAAATAATCTATCTAAATGAGGACGTATTGGTAGATTATAGATTTACAAAGTAATATATATTTTTTTATTCATGAGAATGACTCAAAGTTGGATCTATTATCTATTTTATATCAATATGTCATGCATCTGGGACATTCTAATTAACTATCATATATATTCTTATACAGCACACAATCATTAATGAAACGTGAATTTTTTTATACCCCTATACTAGTACACATAATATTTTTCTCATCATAATTATAATATATAATCACATTTCCTAATAGATTTAACTGTATTAAATTTTTAAAAAATTCAGTGAAACTTTTGTTTCCCTAACCATTTATTGTTTTCTAGTTAACCAATATTAGAGAGGTTGGGGACATTGTAATTTTACTCCAACCATGTAATTTTTTTTCACATATCAATATAATTGTTCAGTAAATTTTGTTTTTTCAATGGTCTTAATTCCTACATCATGAATTAAAAAATCAATAAAACCCTCTATATCATACTAAACATGTAAACACTCAGAATTTGTATTCGTAATACAAAAAAACTTTTTTACCATCCTATTATTCAAATTATGAGTTGGGACATTCTAGTATATATCCTTGTGATCTTATAGTATCATTTCAATGATTAAAGGTGGGATTTAGTGTTTTACTATCTAATATAGGAAGCACCACAACCTGGTGATAACTGTAGTGGACCTAGTGTGTGCCTTTATATAAAACTGGAAAGAAGAAAATAGCTTTTCCATGCCATTATGAATGAAAAGTGTTTCTATCTACCATATCCTAAGTGGCCTCACCATGAATATTTTGCAGGCCTTGGTGAGGATAAGATGGAATATGGGCTACCAACATGCTGTAGGCACCATCTATTTTCATGGCATGTACAAGGACCCCATGACCATGGGTATGCCATTGTGTTTCGAATTGAAATGGTTGAGTTGTTTTTTAAAATCATTTATCGCTTATTGGATTTTCAAAAACTCAAAGGTGAAACCTGTGGAAACTTAATGTGGTGCATTAAATTCAATTTTAACTCTATTATTACACTTATTTATAATTCACCCCCATTATCATTGATGATTCCTTCAATCTGAATAATTATACAACATTGGAAGAACATATAGAAACCCACCTCTATTTTGTTTTTTCCGAGTTTAATATCATTCCTTCTCCATGAATCTACCTGCTTGATAGTTTTAGAAGATTAATCCTTGACGACAGAGGTTATTGTTGTTATTTCAAATTTTTGGAGTCCAGGATTATCTATCCACTTGCCACTGTTCAAGAGGAAAGAGTTTCTTCTTCATAAAACAGAATTGAGGATTGCTATTTTTGGTTATTTATGTTGGGTATGTATTATTCTACATCTTCTATAGTTCTTCCTTGTGTCTTGATCTATAAATAATGTTATGTTATGAAACTATTTCTAGTATTTCATGTCAAGTGATCTTGTTCTGGTTGGAGTTAAAATGTGGTATAAGGGATGACACACATGAAGAACCTTGATGTTGGTGTAATCGACCTTGAGGTTGGATGTTTCTTACCATTTTGGGATCTTATATGAACATGTTATCTTTTTAGGATTCTTAATTTTACATACTATATTGACCAATCTTGATTATGATTACATGTAGGTGTGTGTATAGCCTATGAGATAAGTTTATCCTACTTGTCTCCACGAGTTTTCTTATAAATTGATTATTAATGTTTGATGGATATCTCATGTATTCTATGTTGAAATTATGTTCTCATGATAGTATGTTAAGCTATGATTTTTATTCTTTGTCCTATTATGTGTGTTATCATGACTTGAGACATATTATTCTTGGTGCCCGGAATAGGTGGACCATCCTAACATGGTTATCCCTTAGAGGGGGAGTATTCACGAGTTGAGATGTTGGTAGTGATATACCTGATCATAGGGTAATAATAAAAATATACCACTTGGATGTAGTGTGGTTCAATCGATTCCAAGTTGATTCCAAATATCATATTTACTCAAGGCATAGTAAATTTTGAGTAGCATGATCACACTATTCCTAGTGAATACTGAGAACATGACTCACTTGATTCTAAGTAAATTCTTAGTAGTTTATTCCCATTATGATGAGTAGTATGTTAAGTAGCATTATGGTTGGTTCTTGTTTACATTTCATACCATGGTATTCCTTCCACTAGAAAGACAAAGTTTGTATGTTCGGTACTTGGGGTTTCTTGGTTAGTACATAGGTGTTCCCTATATGATTTTGTATTTTTTCCTGCACATTTATTATTACCATAGGATACAACTAATATACATGTGAACACTTGTTAAAGAATCAATGCTGGTGTCCTAATAACTTTCATTTCTCACACCCTATTCGGGAATCTCATTGCATATATACATTTCATTTTTAGGGATCTATGAAAGGTTATGGGGAACATGACTAATAGTTTAATCACAAATCATGGAGTTATTTGTGGGACTAATAGATACTTCCTAGAATAAAATAGTTTAATTTACTTATCTACTATATTTTTACTATGTTTCAGATTTTCACTTTGGGATCATGTTCATTTATTGTATGACATGTTTTCCATTTGATATCTAGTCATGTACTTGTTATTATGGTTGATATAATATTTTTTATATTTATATTACTATTGAAATGATATGATATTAAGGGTATATTATTCTCACTATCTCCATTTAAACACTCATTTCTAGTCGATAACCTCTTCTGAATGGGGAGGTGTGCCTAAGGTCATTTGAATCTCTATATTAGACTCAGTGGTTCGTTTTAGGTCATTAAAAAATGTTATTAGTGAAATATGTTCTTATTTCTTTTGTAACTGACCTGGGAAATGGTAGAAAAAAAAGAAAGGTCATGTGAGACATAGGTAGGGGATTTTCCATGTTCCAGGAAATATCATGTTTAATAAACCTATGAGTATCCATTGATGTAATTGATGTTACTATTTTGTGGGATTTCAGTGTTTCCATGAATCATGACTTGGTACGTAGGATCACATGCCATAAATAAATATTTTGTGTGCTAAATATTATTTCTTTAACTTAATGCTTTGATTTGTAATATACATTGTCAATAGACTTGTATACTTTGATAGTTTTATATATTTATTTTCCATGTTGTTGTGATATATCTATAATAGAATTAATTATTTAAACATTATCATGATGTTAGGTTTTTGTATATATATTATTGTGAATAAATGTATAGGGATGGAGACCATGGTTAGTGCAAGGAGGTACATACCTTGGGTTATTGGTAAAATCCCATGGGAACCTTTTTTAGTTCTCATTGACTGATTAGAATCTATCCTAATGTTTTTCTAAATGTTTCATTCATATTTCAGAATATGTCACCCTAAATGAGACTAATAAGATTTCTAGCTCTTATGGTTTTGGATTCTCGTTTTATGGTGTATTATCTAGTTCCACTACATAATATGCAAGAGGGTGTGGTAGAGAAGACATGTAATCTTAATCAAATGATGCAATAAGTGGGACCACCTTAGGCAAGAGTCTTTTCTATTTTACTTACTCAGGGTTGAGGGACATTGAGGTACATGGTAGACTATTCCATAGAGTTATATCTAAATTATACACTAGATTTTTAGTTAAATTGAGGTTCATATTATTCAAAGGACTAGATAAACATCTTTGAGGGCGTCTTTGACAACATTGAGACAACTAATGATATGAAACTAAATCTACTATCATTCATGATACCGGGACCCACTAAAAGGTTTTGGGGAATGGTGGTGGATATTGACATAGGTGAGGGTCTCCCTTGGGAGGACTTATAGGACTTTTTTAGGGAATTATCTTCCAATATGATAAAGGTGGAATGTGATCATGATTTTATTAAGATATTGTAGGGGTCAATGATAATATCTTCATACTCCACTCATTTCACTAACGAAATTTTATTTTCTTCTCTCTGGGACAGAAATGATTTATAAAAGTCTAGGAAGTTTGATAATAGTATTTTACCAAATATTAAGTAAGAGGTTAGGACCATCAACCCAGATATATACATGGTGGTTCTATACAGGGAATTGAATATCAAGAAGGTTCTATAAGAGGATCGAGTAGTTGGTCTTCTTCGACCATTCAATACTCCGGAGAGTATAAATCTTACTTATGATATGATTATCTCTTATTATAATAGTAAAAGGGATACCAGATATGTATAATAGGATAGGGTTAACCTAGTAGAGAATAGTTCATCTTATTCAATTTTATTAGGAGGATACCCACATTACTTCAACTGTGGGGATTTCATTCATTTCCACAAGGTATGTGCAGTACCTTAGATACAACTTCATTAGTTTTTCAGGATGATACATCACCATCAATTTCTTATCCAGATCTATGAGGTTAGGTATCAATATATATTCTATCTATACATGGTCTGGGAACTAGGGATAAGGCTAGGGTGCATATAAGTAGACTCAAATGATGATGACTTGGATAGGACATGTGTCTCAGGGACAGGTTCACGAAGCATAGGAAAAATAATATTATGTAGTAGATCAAACTCCAACAGATGGTGGTTAGGGAACTTCAAATATTTGAGGTATGTCCTAGATCACTTCTATGATTTTACCTCTTTTTTATACAATTTCTTCACATTAAAGTATATATTTAGAAGTTATTGGTTGAATTAAATTACTGTTCATGTTATCTACTGCATCACATTCCCTTGATAAACTATTGGGCATGAAAGTGGACCATATTAAATGATTCCTAGAGTGTCCTATAGTCATTTACAGTTATGGAAATCTTTGAGAATTCATGATTTTGGGAATGATGATATTTGATGTGATTTTTTCCATAGACTAGCAGACCCTCTTCTAAGATCATATTGATTGTTATCAAAGAAGGGTATCATTCAAATCAAATAAAGGAGATAAGTACGTGATTACCAGATTTTGAAAATTGGGAGGGGGTAGAGTTGGTCCAAAATTAAGTAATCAAGGTATGAACATGTCATAAATTATAGGCTCAACTCTTTTAGCAGGACTAGTGGTATCCCCATCATATTTTCATCCAGTTGTGGATTTATATTAGCATGTATTTCAAGATGATTGGACAAGGCTTCCCCTTTCTAGGGGAGTTCAATTTTATATAGACCTTGTGATAGGTTCATATCCAATTTAAATACCCCATTATCATATGGAACTATATGGGTTCATGAATATAGAATGTTCATATTGATAACTTGGATTAGAAGTGCTTTATCATGTCTTGTACTTCACCATGGGATTCACCAAAGTTGTTCTTTAGGAAGGAAAACAATAATCATCAACTCTGTGTTAATTAAAGGAAACTAAATTAGGTAATAGTGAATGAAAATATAATTTTCCTAATATTTAAGATATCTTTTATCAGTTACATTGATCTCGGAAGTTCTCTAAGATTGATCTTTGACTAGGATATCCCCAATTACTAGTAAAAGAGGTGTACATCCCAAAGGTGGTGATTTAGAGTAGGTATGTGATATAAAATCACATGGGGATGTTCTTTGGATAGAAGAATTCACCGATAGTGTACATGGACATCATAAATAAGATCTCCACCCATATATTTATTTGTTCATCAGGGCGCTTACTAAAAACATCCTCCTACATTCATTAACTATAGAGAAGCATGTTATACTTATCAATATATTCCAATGTAAAATTCAATAATATCAGTTTTATGCAATGTTTTTGAAGTGTAAGTTATTTATTGAAGTGGTGAAATTATTTTTCCATGTAGTTCTTGAGTTAAGTATATCCATGGACCTTGAGAAAGTGGATCAAATGATGTCCATGACATGTCCTTAGATAATATTCATGATCAAGATCATTAAAGGTTTATAGGGATACTATCAATATTTTATCGGGGAGGTTGACTAAAATTCCAACGTTGATATTTTTTCAGCTAGTAAATGGCTATGTTATTTTCTATGATTCTTTAGGCATTGGGTTTGGAGAAGTAATTATAGATAGTGAGAACATAATAGCTTATGAGTCACGTTATATGTGAAACCATGATAGAAAATATACATCAAAATAACTAGATTTGGTAGCCATAACCCATGATTTAAATTGTTTGTGAGAATATCATTTCCACAAGAGGTTTGTTTTCTACACTGACCACATAATACTTGAATATATATTTGAAAAAAGATAGATATACATGAGTATGAGTTGTTGCGTAGAGTATTTATATAAACTAGTAAATGCAAAAATATTTTCAAATTATATTAACCATTAGGGGTATGTAGCTTATGATCATGGTGAACGGCTTTTAGAGGAACATTGGTTCCTGACAAGATTTTTATCTGATTGGATGACAGATACTTTCAATGTCTATTGGTCGATGCTATTTTCCTCATTAGAGTTCACATATTCTTTAGTATAAAGGATAAATGATTTAATAGAAACTTAAATAGTGTGAGTTTTGATATGGGAACACTTAGTATGTAATTCCCTACAATTCAGAAGGTCATTGGATGATGTTGATGTGATCCATGTATAAGAGATTCTTGTAGTCATTACATCCATCGTGGAAATATGTTAATGGGATTCCATAAATCTATGTGGGAGGTACATCCTAGGGTTATAATGATGTATCATGACTTCAAAAGATAGTTTTGGGAGCTAGCGATGAAGAAAATCATTACTGGACTTGTTTTCTAAAACCTTACCTACCAAAGGATAAAGCCTAAACTCCAGCATACTAGTGGAATACTCCATCCACATTTAGTTCCCGTGTGTTTATGGGAGGAATTCATGATGGTATTTTTTTATAGGGTTACCAAGGACCAGATTTTTCATGAAATTTTTTTAGTGATTTTTGATCAGCTAAGTAAATTTTCACATTTCTTATTGATCTATGAGATTCACTCAGTGGAGAAGCTGAGAAATATTTACGTTAATGAGATAGTATTCCTTCATGGTTTTCCCATAAACATTGTCTCTCTAAGAGATGAACACATTATATTGAGGGTTTGGTTGGGTTGTATAGTTACATAGGGGATCGGTTGAAGTTGAGTATGACATACCATTTTCAGACATATCATAAGTCTTAGAGGATGATTCAGATCCTTGAGCATATGCTTCAAGCATTCTATTGGAGTTGGTTCCCTAGAAAAAACTTCTTTGTACTTTACGATAAATTATATTCATAGTTTTGAAAATTAATAAACTTGTTATCATATCATTAATTTTATTTTGTCTAACATAGTATGTGATAATTTCCCAAGAGTAGTTGTTGAACTAAAAGGCCATAGTAGTTCACTACTAAGATGAGAACCTAGAAGTGATATGAAAATATTCTTAAATATATGTTATATATATGGATGATATCATTTTACAAACACAAATGATACATTCTACCAGGGGTAGAGACTAATAGGTTCATGAGCTACATTCTCTATAGTGACCCTCACATTTCATACATTGACATTACATAGATTTTTCAAAATACTTAAAATAATATACAAATAGAATCCCAAATACCGTATTAGACTGGTGCCTTTGGAAATATGGTAACATAAACACTGGTACATAAATGAGCTAAATCATATCCCATTATGTTCTTCTTTACTAGAACCTTTCTTAGCCACATCAAACATAATAGATATCATCATAACTTGGGGAAAATAAATATAAAAATGGGTTATCATAGATGCTCAATGAGGGTAACAAGGGAGATATGTACGAATAATCATGAGAATAAAGGTATGATAACATGATCAACAAAATAGAATATCATACCTTTTATATCAAAGATCATAAACATGAATCATTACATAAATTTTTTAAGTTTATAAAACATAAAACATAAGAAAAAAAAGAAAAAAATCCATGAAATTGTAACATTGGAATAAAACATGGAATTATTGCAAACACATAAGTATATATAATTATTTCTATAGAAGTCAAGGAATTGATTATAAGGACATCTTAGTGGAAGAAATCATTTAATAAATCAGTTTCAACCCTCATTCTAGCCCTATATTGTTGATCCAAGTTCATTCCTCATTATATCCCTATAATATTGAATCATGTTCACTCCTCATTATAGCTATTTCAATCTCTTGAGATATGAATAATTACCCAATTCATTGGAGATAGACATAGGTCTAACACATCTCATAATGAAATCATACATACATGTGTCGTGGAATTATAAAAAATCATATCATAAGACATGAAATGAAATAGGTATTATAAACATGAAATCATATAATAACCAATGAGAAAATATAGGTTTTATAATCATTTCATCATAAAACAACCCAACAAAAGAAGCATGTTTCAAAAGAATATAACCCGTGAAAGAGAAACGAGTTTCATAAACATCATGCGATCAAAACATAATCCATTCAGTGAAATAATACAAATAGATACATTGAATAATATCCCCAAAAAGTCATGTGTAATAAAAATGTATTTTATCATAGATGGTAAATAATTTTGAAATATCATTTAAATACATTTGTTGAGGAAAATATAATTTCTTCATTGATAAATGAATTTTTTTAAAAAATAATTTCGAAAATTAGTTTCATTTAAAGTATCCTTGAAAACATATACAGAAATTATTGAAAACCATAAAAAAAATAAAATTATTTTTTCTTTCAAAAAAATCTCTAAGTATCTTTTGAAAAAAAATTTGAAACCATGGTTTTTGAACAAAATATATTTCCAACCAAAGAGTGAAATATGGTCAAATTTTCATAATTTTTTTATTAAATATATTAAGTACCAAAGTGTGGGAAAATGGTATGAAAACGTTAATATATCATGAATAACCATATTATAATAAAATTCATGAGTATTCTTGAGATATGGATCATAATATTTTAATAATGGAAACATAATCATATAAAATCTCGATAAACGATGAAATTGTTTTAATAAACTCTTACCACGTGGTAATTTGGGATCATGATCTTCGTGTAAGAAAATGAAATTAAATAAAGATTAAAATATCATGAAATTAAGTATAATAAATATATATAATGTCAAATGGAATTATATACACCTCAAAAAAGAATATAGGTGCATTGTAAACCATGTGTCTCAAAGATAAAAATTGAGACAAAATTGTCGCATCGATTTGGTATCATTTAAAAAATTAACACCATGAAATAAATATCATATAATGGATACCTAAATACCCATAAATTAAATTATATTAATCATTTAATACATCCATGGTACATATACACACCAAACAAAAGTAATGGGTGGTGAATAAATCTTGTATCTCATGGAAATAAAAATTGACATGAAATCCTCTTACCTTGTGTATTGACTCTCTTCGTACTCATAAAATATTACTATATAATAAATATATGTTTATTATAAATTATTTAAATAATAATATTCTTATATATAATAACATACATGGTTTTATAATGACCTTACGTTAACCCCTTGTTAATAATTATATATTAAGGTTTCACTTTTAGTAATATCCGCTTTGTTTTTTGCATGTGTATTAATTTGTTATATATTTGGTCCTTATAATAATATCATGATTTATAGAATGTAAATAATATATATGAATAATTTATATTCTATATATGTGTGTTATAATAATATATATAATATATAAGTACAAAATGGAATACACCATTCTGGGAAACGGTTGATCGTACGTATACATTAATGTGGCATCCATTTTTATTATAGTATTGAAAGAAATAAAGAAAAATAAATATTTGTATATATGTATAAATATTTAAAAATTATAATTATCATGTTATATATATCAGATAAGTTCACTAAACCCATCATTAATACATTTCATGTAGTGTGTGAACAGATCACATCGCTTTGAGGGGGCAGTAGTCCATACTTCCTCAAACAAAATTATCATATTTACACAACATGGAAAGTAAAAAATATATGTTTTTTATAATAATTAAATAATATAAATGAAATTATAAAGATAATATATATTACATATAAATATATTTTCCATTTTAATTCATTCTATGATTAGAAGTAATGGAAGAATGAACAATCATTATTTTGGGAGGTGGTAGTTCGTCGTACACATAAACAATATATTCATTACCCATTATATTGATGTGTGTGTAAGTGTTGGTAGAAAATTAATATAATATTTGTTATACTAGTTTTGTTATAAAATCATGGAATAAGAATATTTCAGTGGGTGGAAATTTAAATAATATAAAAGAACTCGGGGAAGAATGTTAACTCTTATTTGGGTAACCCATTTTGGTTTTCACCAAAGGGATTATTTGGATTGCTTTCTACCCAATTGGAGGATTATGTAATGAGGGGAGGTATTTTTAGAATATATTTGTTCAGATATTGGTCGATCCAAAGTGGCTTGATACTTACGAGGAAGTGGGAGGTTAAGAGACCTTTTATAGTGGAGGAGGGGTGGCACTCTTATAAATTTTTATAAAAGGAATTACACCCACGTTTTTCCCATGTAAAGTGGATCCAATAATGGAAAAAAATTATCCAAGGGAGAATATAGTCTAAATATGTTGATAAAATTTCTCTTTGACAAGTATCTAGTTCTTGTGGACCCATAACATTATTGTTTAGTCCCTTTTTAAGCTTAATTTTACCTCATTCGTTGTAATTAATTTCAATTACTTTCACTAATTTTTTTGGTCAAAAAATAAATTAACCTCATTATACATTATAAATTATTATTATTAAAAATATTGAATCTATTTTTCCAAATTTCAATCACATATTTGGAATAAATTAATTTCAATTTAATCTCGTAATCGAGGCAACAATGAGGGTTTCAAAGTAAAAATGATCAAACGATTATTTTGTTTTTATATCAAATTTCAACGTAGAATTGGTTACAATAAAAAAATTATAATAATTGATAAAAATATTATATAATTAATGTTTTAAAACAAATTAAAATTTATTTATCCTTACAAATAAATTAGACGAAAAGGTATTTTAAAATTAAAATCTGGTATTTTCACTATTCATCCAAAAATAATGTTTCTGAGAAAAATACCAAATATTTACCCTAATCTAATCTCAAGATTATAAATTAAAAGATGAAGTTTTTTTAATAAAACTGAATCTTTAAATGTTTCTAAAATTAATTTTATTATTTTTCATTGAAGGGATTTAAAAGCAGTTATTTTGAGAAAATAGTATATTAAAATATATAAAGAATTTGCCAAAAATTATATATTTTGTTATAAATGTGTTTTATTAATATAAAAGAACTATAATAAATATTTTAAAAGTATTTATTAGTATTCATATAACTGTTTCTAGCATCTAGGTTATAATTTTCTCATTTAAATAATTATAAAAATAAAACGATGTTTCATAGAACTTCATTGTTGCTTGTAACGTACGCTAAGCTGATGTTGCGTGTAAAATAAACCAAGTCAATGTTTAATGTAACATACACTGATTAGGTTCCATGTGGAAGGAATTTTTGAATTAGTTAATTACAATACATAAATTAACCTTAATTTATTCGAGAAAAAATGATCCCTAAAAACTCATAGTGTTAAATTCTACCCCCTTAAGATGAATTTCCCCCTCAAAATTAAACATTTTTAAAAAAAAAATTAGGATAATTATGCTCCATAATATCCTCAATATCCCATGTATCTTTCTATAACTAGTGATTTTTGTAGAAAACATTGACCAGGTGAATGATATAATTTCATAAAACTTTCTATGAACGGTCTAGAATTTCAATTGGTTGATCCTTATAAGAAAGATCCTGCTCCAGGGGTATGACCTCTAAACTAAGTAAATTTGAATGTTTAGGTTTTTAATTCCTTAGTAGATATACATGGAACACATCCTTACTTGAGTGATATTTTGAGGAAGTTCAAAGTGATGGGATACCATACCAATATTTTCTTGAGTTTTAAAGGGATCGATATACCTAGGGATTAGTTTCCCTTTCTACCCAAATCTCATAACTTTATTCTAGGGTGATATTTAAAGAAACAACTTTTCACCATCCCCATATTCTAGATCATGTCATCGATTATCAGCATAAAGTTTCTAAAGACTATGATCTTACTTGATATGATGTTGAATGGTTTTAAAGTTCTCGGTCATTTCTTCAACAATATCAGGTCCAAATAGATTTCTTTCTCTAAACTCATCCCAACATGTTGGAGCTCTACATTTCTTCTCACAGAGGGATTCGTAAGGTACCACCTGAATTCTTGAGTGAAATCTATTTTTGTAAGAAAAATTAACTAGATTAAGGTGGTTATCCCATCCACCTTTGACATTCAGAGAATAATATCTCAAAATATCCTCTAGGGTTTGAATTGTTCATTCAAACTGAACATTTTTTTGAAGATGATAAGAAATGCCGAAACTAAACTATGTATCAAGTGATTACTGAAGTCTTCACCAGAACAATAAGGTAATCCTTGGATCCCAATCCAATATAATAGAAAGTGGTAATCCATTCAACCTTACTACTTCTTTAATGTATATATTTAATGCTTATATTTAGGGAAGTCTTCTATGATAGTGATGAAGTGGTCTGACTTAGTAAAGTGATCAACTACCACCCATATATATAATTAAACCCTTTAGAGGTTTTGAATAGTCCAACGACAAAATCCATTGTGATTTTCTCCCATTTCTATTCTAGTATGGGTAATGGATGAAACATCCTCTTTTACTTTTGTCTTTTATAATTAACTTTTTGGCATACCAATCACCAGGATAATAACCCTTTGATATCTCTCTTAATTCCATCCCACCATATGTATTCTCTACTTTCCTTATATATCTTTATACATCCAGGATTAATATAGTATGAAGAACTATAAGATTCCTCTAATAGATCCATATTCAAATCTGGTATGGAATGAAAACATACACAGTTCATGAACCTTATCATTCACTTATGATCAAGTTTATAGTCAGGAACATTTATAACATTCTTTTACAGCTCCACATCATCTTTATGTGCCTCCTCAAAATTTACTTGGATAGAGGGTTGAACATTCATTTGACAAAGATATGATTTTTCTCCTTACTTACAATTTTCTAGATCAATCCTTAAAAAATAAAGAAATATTGGGTCTTTGGTAATCCTCATCATGGATAAGCTAACATGATCCTTCTCTCTCAAAGCATCGGCAAGCTTATTGGCTTTCCCAAGGTGGTAATGTATTGATCAATCATAATCCATTATCAACTCTAGCCATCTTCTCCAGCCCATTCTTAACTACTTATATGTGAATATATATTGCATAATTTTTTTATCTGTATATATATCTCACTGTTCCCCATATAGATAATGCCTTTATATATTTAATGTAAAAATTAAAACTTCTAACTCTGAATCAAGAGTTGGTTAATTTTTCTCATTAATCATCATCTACCGTTAGGCATAAATAATAACCATGTTATTCTGCATAACAAAACATCCCAATCCCTTTTTGGATGCATTAACATAGATTAAAAACCCTTATCCACTATAGTGTAATGTAAGAATAGGTTAACTAACTAACCTTCTATTCACTTCCATGAAATTTTCCTTACACTCATCTGTCAAGAGGAATTTAACACGCATCTGAGTTAACTTGGTCATAGGATTATATAGTCATGTGAAATTCTCCACAAAACATTGATAATATCTAGCTAAACCAAGAAATATATGGATCTCAGTCGCTGTGGTTGGTCTTGGACAGAATTCAATAGGCTTTGTCTTTGATGGATATACTATTATACCTTCTCTTGAGATTAAGTTACCCAAAAAAATGAAACCTTTTTCAGCCAAAATTAACACTTTGTAATTTTTTCAAATTGTTTCTCTTTCCTTATGGTCTTTAGTAAAATTCTCATGTGATCTTCATGTTCTTACTTTCTCTTTGAATAGATAAGAATATCATCTATAGAGACTATTAAAAACTGATCGAGGTAATCCTTGAAGACTTTATTCATTAAATCCATGAAGATTGTAGGGGAATTAATAAGATGAATATAATCACTACATATTAATAGTTTACATACCTTTTACAGAATTCAATCATAAGTATATCCACCTTCATTAACCTCAATTAATGATATCCATAACGAAGTTCAATCTTGTAAGAGTATTTAACTCTAAACATTTGATCAAATAAGTTATCAATACGTGTAAAAGGTCACTTTTTCTTGATTTTGATTGTGTTCAACTCTCGATGATCAATGAACAGTCTCATTGAACCATCTTTATTTCTTACAAAAAGAGAAGATTCACCCCAAGCTAACACACTTGGAGGAATGTATCCCTTATCAATGTTTTCTTGGAGTTTCTTCTTTAATTCCTGGAACTCAATTATGGACACTCTATAAGAAGTATTTTAAATTTTCATGGAACCAAGAATTAGTTCTATTGAGAACTCATCTTCACATTTTGGTGGAAGGCTAGGAAACAGATTTTGAAATAAAACAACAAATTCTCTATCAATAGGAATATCATAAATATAGATTCTTTCACTAACCATTTGATCGAAACAACCATTTTGAATGCCAATTAAGACCCTTACACTGAATACAATCTCCATTGGAAGTTCATGCTTATCCTCACATTGATGAATGATCATAAGAGGGTTTGAAATATAAAATGTATCTTACCTTCCTTGAAAATTTATGTGGGACTTATGTAGAAAATTCCTATCCATGCCTAAGATGACCAAATATTCAACCAAAGTAAGAATGAAAATATTTTGAAGTGTAAAATTCCAAAAAAAATCAACCAGAGATAAATCATATACTTGGGCTATAATCATCGTACCGTTATGGGTTTGTACTTTTTATTTCACATCTAATTGTTTTGGTGGAATCTTAACACCCATTTAAAATTCCTTAGATATAAATGAGTGGGTATATCCATAATCAAATATGAAATTAGCATATCTAGAGTGGATAGTAAGTGCACTTTTCATCATGTTGTTATCACACCCTTTTTCAAAAATAGATACTGCACGAGATTTACCCTTGTCCCTCAACATATGAGGTTGATGCCATCAATCATCATCACCATCCCTTGGGTTTGGGAACTAGTTAGCATAATTCCAATTCACCTTATACTTCCATAACAAAATTAGGGTAGGTGAATTCATTTCAAATATCTCTCCATTAAAATTTTGAGATAACTTCTTCCCATTATTTTTCCAATCAGTTTCCCTATGACCTTACTTCACACACTTAAAACATTTACAAGACCCCTTAAGAAAAATTTATCCATTCTTATTCCCACATTTAGAGAATAATGGAAAACTCATATTCTTTTCTCGACGGTTTTTAGAGTTTTCTTTGAACTCCATATTCATTTTCTTGTCAAACCCATGAGGTTGATATGTGACTCTAAACTCCATTTAAACCTTGATTTCACAATGCACAATCTCTTCATTGAAGATAAAGTCTCTTACATCCATCACCCTTCTGAGACTTTTATTTAAGCCACTAAAGATGTTATAAACTTTTATTTATGGTTGGATGATAATTCCTAAATCATACCTCACAAGTCTCATGAAATTAGCATCATAGGTACCAATAGATTGATCATCCCTTTTTTCAACTCAAGGAAATATTTCTCAATATTAGTATGAAGAATTTGAGGAACGTGATTATTGAAAAATATTTTCTTGAACTCACCCCAAACATTGGATTCAATCTCATCTTATTGCTTCATATTCATGATTATATCCCACCACATTCCCACTTCACCTTCTAATTGACAAACACCCAAAATAACATTCTTCATGATCTGAACAACGAAATATGGAAAATATATTTTCCATTTTACCAATATATTTTCTAGTAAAAAGTGGATCATAAGACCCAATAAATGAAGGTGGATATTTCCTCATGAAAGACTCAACAAAATTTTGTTCCCTCCTTTTCAAATTTCAAATTCCACCATGATTTATAGCTTGAGAAAGCTATGTGAGCATAACAACAAGTTTTTTCATTCCATTTCATAGAGAATTTCGTTTCTCTGGAGGATAATCATTTCATTTTCCATAATAATCACAATAAACACAGTTCCATCAGGTTCCATCCATTTAATAAAACCAAAATAATAGAGTAAGAAACAATTACCATATTGAGGAACCATATAATCATGAAATTTACCTTATAAGATGTATAAATTATAACACTTTCCTTAATCTATGAAACCATAGGTTTATCCTAAGTTATTCATAAACAACTTATATATAAATCCTTTATGACGGTTCAGGAAGAGTTTCTAAATTCCCAAATAATATCCCCTGGTAATTTCAAACCATGTGTATAATAAGGCCTGTTGTCACGCACCAAATTACCCAGAGTCAGGCCCAGACAATCCTGTTAAACTTGTTTCCCCTAGGTAATTATATGGTAGATCCACATCCCATCATAATATCTATAAAGGTGTGTATTTTTAGGAAACCATTAACTATATCCTTTACCAAAATTATAGGACATTTTCGAATACATTTCTATATCCTTAGACTTATCCCTGGACATGTCCCTAGGGTTATCATTAAGGTTTTCTTTTTTCTATATTATAAAACATAACTAAACCTTTGCTCTAATTACAATAATAGAGATACTTCCTTTTCATATATAGACATTATATAGATTTTCAATAATACATTAAATAATATACAAATAGTCACCCAAAGACCGTACTAGTCTAGTGCCTTTGGAAACATGGAAACAAAAACACTAGTATATAAATGAGCTATATAATCGCACACTATGTTATTATTTATTAGAACCCTTATTATAAACATTAATCATAATACATATCTTCAATACCTAGGGAAAAGAATCATAAAATGTGGTGATATCAGAGGTTCAACAATGGTAACAAGGTAGATAGGTAAGCATAATCATGAGTATAAGGGTATGAGAACATTACAGTGAAAATAAAAGATCATATGTTGCATGTCAAAGATCATATACATGAATCATATCATAAAGCTTAGAAGTTCATAATACATGAATCATAAAAAATAATGAACATAATCCCTAAATGTATAACATAGGAATACAATATGGAATTGTGACAGAAAGATAAGCATATATAATGATTTCCATAGTAGTCAAGACATTGCTGATGATACCAGATTAGTATAAAAATTCCTTTATTGAACTGGGATCACTCCTCTTTCTAGTCCTATTTTATAGAACGAAGTTCACTCCTCATTGCAGACCTGTATTACTGAACCAGGTTCACTTCTCATTCCAGCCCTGTCTATATCATAAGATATAAATTTTATCCCATTAATTCATGGGAGATATAGGTCTCACTGATCTCGTAATGAATTAATACATATATGTGCCACTAGATCATAAATAATCATATCATAACCCATGAAATGAAATAGGTATTGTAAACATGTAATCATATCATAACATTTGTAAACATAAAGGGTTCATAGTCAATTCATCACAAACATAACCCATGAAAGAAGTAGTTTTGAAAATCATATAACCCATGAAAGAGAAATGGGTTTCGTAAATGTCATGGCATCAAAACATAATCCATTAAAAGAAATAATATGAATGGAAAAATTGAATAATTTACCCCCAAAGGAAAGAGTAACACCAATAAATATTATCTTATATGGGTAATAATTTTGAAAGATCTTTTAAAAACATTTCATTAGGAAAACATCCTTACTATGTTGAAAAATTCTTTTTTAAACATATTACATTTTTGAAAACCATTTTCATTTAAAATAGATTTGAAAAATCATAATGCTTTGAAAATTGTAAAAAAAATTTAAAATGATTTTTTCCATTAAAATGATTTCAAGGATCATTTTAAAACATTATTGAAAAAAAAATTAAAACCATTGTTTTTGAGTAAAAGAGATTTCTGACCAAAGATAGAAATAGAGTCATATTTTACTAAAAACATTTTATTAAATATATTAAGTACCAAAAAAGTATGAAAATAGTTCTAAAACATGAATATATCTTTTAAAACCCAAATTAATGAGTATTATTGGGGCATGTGTCATAATATCTCAATAAAGGAAGCATAATCATAAATAATCTCGATAAATGATGAGATTGTTTAAATACAATTTTATGGCTTGGTAACCTGGGATCATACTCTACATGTACACAAATGATAGTAAATGAAGATTAAAACATCCTAAAATTAATTATATTCAAGGTATGACATGTCAAATTGATGTTTATACACCACAAAAAATAATGTAGATGCATAATAAAAAATTTGTCTCAAAGAAGGAAAATTAACAAAAAACCGCCAGACTGATTTGGTAGCTTTTGAAACATTAAACCCCTAAAATAATGATCATAGAATGGATATAAAAATAACCATAAATTATATTATAATAATAAATTAATAAATAATTGTTCAGTATACACACCACATAAAATGAATGGGTATTGAATAAAGTATGTATCTCATGGAAATAAAAAGTGAGATGAAATCTCCTTACCTTGTGCTTGACTATCTTTGTACACATAAAATAATCTGTCCTAATAAATTTATTTTTATTATAAGTATTTTATAGAATAATATTCCTATATATAATACCATACATGGTTTTATAATGACCTTATATTACCCCCTTGTTAACAATTTTTTGTTAAGTTTTCACTTCAGTTCGTATCCTCTTTATTTTTCGCATGTCATTTAATATGTAATATATTTGGTCCTTATACTTATATCATGATTTCCAGAATGTAAAAAATGATATAAATATAATTTATATTAATTATATCTGTATTATAAAAATCTATATAATATATATTTATGAAATGGAACACATCATTCATGGAGACGGTGGGCGGTACATACGCATGAATGTTGTTTATGTTTTTATTGTATATTTTAAGAAATAAATAAAAAGAAATATATGTATATATGTATATAATATTATTATATTATCATTATCATTATATATATATATATATTATAAGTTCACTAAACCCATCGATAATAAATTCCATGTAGTATGTGAACGAATCACATCGCTTTTAGGGGGAGGTAGTCCACACTTCCTCAAATGAAATTATCATATTTACAAAAATGGAAAGTATAGAGAAATGACTTGTAAAATAATTAAATAAGAATGAATACTTTATAAAAATCAAATATATTATATATAAGCATATTTCCCAACATAATTCCCACCATGATAGGTTGTAAAGGAAGAATGGACAATCACGGTTTTGTGAGGTGGTAGTTCACCGTACACATAAACAAAATGTTCTCTAGATGGAAGTATGTGTAAGTTTTGGTCAAAAACATATAATACAAACATAATATTATATTTAGTATAATTTTTTTGTTATAAAATCAAGGAATAAAAATATTTTATGGGTGGATACTTGGTATAATATAAAATAACTCAAGGAAGAATGTCACCTCTTATTTGGGTAACTCTTTTTAGTTTCCACCAAACGACATCATTGGATGTCTATCTGGGCATGGTTAGGCTTATAGTATTAGAGGAGGGATGTTGAAGATATATTTTTATATATTATGGTCAATTAAAAATGGCTTTAGAGGTGTGAGGAAGTGGGAGGAGAGGAGGTTGTTTTATAGTGGAGGAGGAGTGTCACTCTTGTAAATTTTGGGAAACGAAATTCAACACACATTTTTTACATTTCATGTGGATAAAATAATGAAATAACTATATAAAATGGTGTTTAGAGTATAAATATTCCACTCCAATGGCTCTTGGAAAATTTTCTATATCATTTGGGCCCTTAAGATTAATGTTTAGTCCCTTATTACGATTGTTTTTGTCTTAATTGTTGTAATTAATTTTAATTACTTTCAATAATATTTTTGGTCAAAAACTAAGGTGAACTTATTAAAAATTAAAAATTATTCTAATTAAAAATATCAAATATATTTTTCCATATTACAATCACATAAGTGGCAAAAATTAATTTAAATTTAATCCCGTAGTTGGGTCGACAATGCGGGTTTTTAAAACAAGAATAATAGTAAGTTTACTATGTTTTTATATCCAATTACAATGTGAAATTGGTTCAACTGATCTAAATTGTATTAATTGATAAAAATATAATCTATTTAAACTTTTAAACCAAATTAAAATATAATTTATCCGACTAAATAAATTATACAAAAGGGCAGTTTTGAGTTAAAATCTTGTATTTTCACTATTCATTAAAAATTATGTTTCTCAAAAAAATACCAAAAATTATCCCTAATATAATTTAGACATTTAAGATTCAAAAAATAATTTTATTTTTTCAAATTAAATTTCTAAATGTTTCTAAAATTAATTTTCTTATTCTTCACAAAAGGGCATTAAAATCAGTTCATTTAAGAAAATTATATTATTATATGTATAAGGAATTTTCCAAAAATTTTATATTTAGTTTTCAAAATGTTTTATTTATATAAAAAAAATATTAAAAATATTTGAAAAATAGTTATTACTATTCATATTACTATGTTTAATGGATAGGTTATAATTATCTCATCTAAACTAATTATAACAAAATTATGATATTTTGTAGAAACTCAGTGTTGTGTGTAACATACACCAGGTCGGTGTTGAGTATAACTTATGAAAAGTCTATGTTCCATGTAACATAAGCCAATTTGGATCAGTGTGAAAGAAATGTTGGAATTAGTTCGTTTCAATACATAAATTATAATTAATTTATTCAAGACAAAAAGATCTATAAAAAATATGGTTGTTACCTTCATATAGTGTACGTCATTGGTAATATCTAGTGTGATATTATAAGAACGAGACCCGCTAGTAGAAAATCCAAATTTTTATTTTTCATTGGATATTAATATTTTTATAATTGTGTATTGATCCTTAGACTTTAATATTATGATTAATGGTAATTATGACTCGGGTACTTTGATGTATTGACAAAAACCGCGACGATAGATGTTTGTGGTGAGGTAGAATATATTAAGTGAATCAAGAGTAACATTGCATTAATGAATACTACAAGATATTATTTATCCCTTATGTTTTATAACATATGTTTATATCTCAAACCTATTGATTTAAAATAAATAGCCTAAATAAATCCGTGGCCATGGTGTTCTATAGGAAAGTTCAATTTTTGACAAGTAAAAGAAAGATACATTGATTAAATGTGTTGATTGCACTATCATGAACCTACTTTATTTTAGATATCATGATACATTGATTATAGTAAATAGTAAGCTTCTGTATGTGTTATTATTTCATTATGGCATTAAATTATTCCTCTATGTATGCCTTGGTGTATTTCTAGATACTAAACATGGACTTTAGGATGCTTCGCCTAATGCCACTGTGAAAGTGGCCTAGAGGGTTACACACTAAGTGTGTCCAAAATCTGAGTTAAATATTGTATAATTATTTATTATTTAACAACATGAATAAATATTATTCCCATGTGTTGTTTAATAATTATTCATGTTTTCTTAATCAAATTTATTCCATCACCAGTTATTTGAGAGAATATAATGTGAGAGGAATATTTAATAAATATTTATTCTCTATTTAGTGAATATAATATTTATTTATTTACTAGATACTGATGTAGTGATATTTATTTAATAAATATATAGTCATTATTTAGGGCCTGATAAATATTGTGGAAGAATAGAGGACCGATTTTATTAGTGTGATGATAAATAATAAATATTGAATGTTATTTAATTATATATTATTTAATTTAATTTACAAGTTAAGAACATGTTGAGAAATAATAATAATAATAATAATAATAATTGACATGGGGTTCCACAAGGATTAAATAAATAATAAGGGGAGTTGTGCAATTATTTATTTCTAACCCTAGTGATATATAAACCCAATTATATTATTTTCTCTGAGAGAAAATTCATTTGTTTTGGCTGGGAACAGCATATCTAGGGAATCCTCTTAAGACCCAGAGATTTACCTTATCAAAGAACGCTCCCAAGAATAGTGAGCGGTATTCCTCCACATCCCACTCTTAAGTCAAGAGAGATCCAAGAGACCAATTTGGAAGGGGTTCTCGAGGTGATCAATGGTGGATGACGTATGTGATAGGATATTCTCTGCTAGCACTGAGAGATTCCTACGGTGAAGTTCAATGATTTTTGGAACATGTGTGGATAACAACTAGAGTATATCTTTTCTTATTTACTAAAATGTAACGATGATACAACACAGATCTACTATCAGATCCATCAATAGAGAAATAATTCCAAACAAGGTAATTCTTTCATTAATTAAATTGATTATAAAAAATTTGTGGTGATCCTCTTTCTAGTTCTAACGTTCTATTACTTTTTTATATGCTTTTATTCAATTCAGTAGATGACAATTTTTTTATTGTATAAATCTTGGATTGATCATCAATCTTGAAAAAATGTAAATTTGGTAACAACCCATCACATTCTTCCACTTCGCCTGGAACCTACAAGTGTAATAAGAGTAGTCACATAATTTTTTAAAATTATTTACTAACCGTTGATTGATTTATTTCAGAGGTGCCATGGATTCTAGCCAAATGACACAGGAGACCCCGATGTGCAATAGGATTTACATACCTTGTAGTTGGGTTCAATGAATTAAGAATTAATTCAAAAATTAATTCAAACCATGCGAACTGATGGCCCATGGTGTAATTATATCTTACACCATGTGTTAACCATGACATGGTGGTGAAAGGTTAGCCAGAGTACGCACTATGTATCCCACATACATGGTGTGTATACCTTTGAGTCATAGATGGTTCGTGTGTTACCATTCATGGCCAACCTGAATGGTGACTTGGTAACTTGGAGACCACATTCCATGTAGTCGCATATAAATGTCATGTACATAATTTTTTTGAGGCATGGTTTACACAGTGTGTCCCAAGGAATGTGACATGGATACATAGTGAGATATGTACTCACCAGGTAGCTTGCCTATACATGTAGTTTACTTATACATAATTATGAATATTTAAAATTTATTTATTATACTATGTAAACTGTTTCAACATGTGCTTGTGTGTGGTCATTAATTTGATAGTACACACTTTTTAATAAGTTTAAATATATATATATATATATATATCTGTGTGTGAGTTAAATTTATATCTATGTAATGTTCATATCTGTATATCATGTATGAGTTGTATTAACAGTTGTTACTGTATGTTCATTGAAGAATAACATTATTGATTTCCACCCTAATTCTTAGTCTATTTCACATTCCATCACATTCAATTAAGACACTTTAGTATTTTTATCTATCTTTCACCTTTGTTTCTTGTTTTATTTTTATATTAATTTTCCTCACACAGTTATGTGGGTTATTCCCTATTTCCAATTTGTTTTTTTGGTGTCTCATTTACTCTCATTTCTGGATGAACTGGTGGTCAATATCGGATGAGTGAAACATCGTTATCTTAAGGAAGGAGGTTTATATCTGTTTAACTAAAAGTATCTGCATTATAAAACATACCATTTTTCTACATGGTAGTAAATCAGATAATTTAATCAAAAAATTACAATTCCTTTAATTTTTCTCCTAATACCCATTCTAGACGTAGTATACTCCTCCCTTTCACCATAGGAGGTTGAAAACCACAACATTGACCACCCCTTATGGTGATTTAAGCTTAACTCTTATAAAAAAATTATTTTTTATGAAATAAAACACCTATGATGGTGTGATAAAATTGATATATGTTAACACCTTAATTCATTATTCCCCTAAGAAATGAAACCACCACTTAATGTGTGTTTCCAATTTCACTTAATTACTGTAAATTTTAGATATTCCATGGTAATGACTTGGGTTATTCAAACATTTTTACGCACTTAGGGTCTGATGAATGAATTCTAGAGCCCAAGTTATTTTCATTTTATGTATTTCCTAAAAATAAGTAGACGAATATAGTTATAATTTGATATATTACCTAATAGGAAACTTTGGGAGACACCTCTTCTATAGATGCAGATTAATATTAATAAAATCAGTATATGATTACTTGGCTTCTACCTATAACTTCTATCATAAATGCCTTAAATTTCCTTTTTAATGTGACATGGAACTAACATGTATATAAAACCTAATAGTAATAATTAATTTATGCTTGGAGTATAATTTTATTTAACATATTTGAGCCTATTGTTCTCTGTTTCTATAATGAGACTGGTTATAATCATAGTGAGGAATCTCTTGGGTAGTACTTGTATTATAACTTTGACTTCCTTGTTTGTAAACTATGGATGATGCATAATTTATTGATTGCAATCATAAGAGAAAATCTCTCCTTATATATGGTCAATGTCTTAAATTCATCAATGACTTAGCCTAGCTTGGATTATTCTCCGAAAAACTCTGAAAAATAAAAATGTTTGGATCATCTCCTATATTCATATTGATGTACTAAAAGAAATAATTACTTTGATTATATCCTTGGATTCAAATCTATCC
Organism: Viscum album; assembly: GCA_963277665.1. Lineage (NCBI taxonomy): Eukaryota > Viridiplantae > Streptophyta > Magnoliopsida > Santalales > Viscaceae > Viscum > Viscum album. The sequence continues at coordinate 230,718,469 of OY728146.1, forward strand.
TATCACAGTATTACCTTATAATTGCTCCCTGTGATCGTTTAGAGCCCTTTTAGAAAGTGGAATGACATTGAATAATCCTTGGATCTTCTTGGTTATGATATATTGGAATGTTTGGACTTCTATTTATGGATTCACCAAGATACTTGTTCTTAAATTCATGGGATTATAGCTACGATTACTAAGACTGCATTATTATCCCTATGATCAAAGACAGTCCAAATTAGGTTCGAGAAAGTGGTATTCCAAAGATTATCCCCACTTTATGGATTTCTATATTTATATATTGCACAATGTTATGTTTTATACTAAAATAATGGAATACATTTGAAACCATTGGTGGTGGCCAAATAATTTTTACTCAACCCCTTTGTAAGCCTCTTATTGGTACCTAACTAGATCTCACAGCTATAGGTGAGGACCTTGGGTTGTGCTTCTTTTAAGTTACTTATATTGGGAAACGACATAGCCTATTGGAAGAGGACTGATCATTTACTCAGACATCCTATAAGAGATAGGTATTTTATTTATTCATTCATTTATATGTATATCCCTATTATATATATCACATGTTGTTAGTCTTGAATTCCTTGTGCATGTATCATATTATGTTCAGCCATGGTTGGATTATACCAGAAATTTTCCGGTTGTCATTTTATTATTATCTTCTTTCATTTCATTTTATATATTATTCCACTCTACTTAGTATCAATATAGATGGTATGGTCTCCACACCATACCATCATGCGACCCTTTTAGCTTGTTAGTAACCTCTAGCATATGGGAGTGCACACATGAAGCCAAGTGTTCCTCTGGTTCAGTTAAATATGAGTAAATTATGTCCGAGGCATCAAAAATTAGTATCAAAGCTTCTTTTCCCATTGTCTTCCTACATTGGGTAGGTATACAGAATACTCAATATGTGTCAAACATGGAAAATAACTCATGTATAGGAATGGACAACCCAAACTTCAGGGAAGGATCAGGTTTCTATGGATGGTGTTTTTATTTAGGTTGTTAATTTTCAAATTCAGTTTTTATTTAACCTTGATTCTATTTGTTCATATTTTCACTAATTACTTATTTATGGGATTTATCAGAGTGCCTAGTATTGAAAGATAGGTAGTCTATTCAAGAATTATTTCAAGAATGTTGGATTAACATTCCTTTTACATGATTTATTTTTTATTTTATTACTTTTTTTGTGTGGTTACTAGCCTCTTTATAGTTATGGTAGAGGGTTGGTTAAATAAAGTGTATACATTAAGATAAACTATTTTTTCCTGCATAGCCTTAGGATGAAATTCTAGTTAAATGACCATAATTTAATTAAGGATATGAATTAACCTAAATGGAAACATTATATGATAACGAAATTTTTATTTTTTTACAAATCCACATATTTTTTTATGCATATAATTTAAAAGGGATACCAATTACAACTTATATATTGGATACCTTCATTACATGGAAATGGTTACCCACATAACTAGATCCTTATATGCTTGATTAGATCCTTGTAGGTTGATCAATGAATTATATGTTCTTTTAAAAACTCTTTAATGGTTAAATTTATTGTTAATTTTGTTTTTTAAAATAAATAGAAATGATTAGTGGTGTATTTTAGTTAGATGGTGTGGAAATTTCAACTCATAATGGATTTGACCTCTATTACATGGGAGTTAAAACCTATATTGCTAAATCCTTATATGATCACATCTTCATGTGTAGTTTGGTCTTGATATACTATTCTTATGATAAAAACCCATTAAGGGTGTGTTAAAAATATTTAACAAATAAAATGATAAGTGGTTTCACTTAAATGTGATGCCAACTGTAATTTATAGAGTATTTCTTCCATAAATTAGAAATGGAAAACCCTTTAAATGAACCAAGTCTAGAAAGAATTGACCCTAATAGATCGACTTTATCTTTGCATGCCTTGGTACTTAACCCTATAAGGGTTTTTTATGCTAATTTGGAAGGTTATTTAATGTTTCTTTAGGCCCTCGTATGGTGTTTTATATAAGTGTATAGTAGAATATTACATAACGGATTCCTTTAAATTGATAAAATTACTTTTTCTCTTTTTGGGCCTTATTTATATGACGTGTAAATTAATATTCAAATTACAACCCGAAGAGTTTTTTCCCCTATATATTGGGATCAAAATTTTTTTTAAATGAGCCATGTTTTGGGAACTTAGGGATAAAAGCAACTCAATAGAAATTATAAGATAATTTTTCTAGAGGTTTTTTAAATGTCAACTAAATAAATATCCAAGGACAGTTTATAAATTTTTTTTCTCTATAAATAGTACTTGACATTTCATTTATATGATACATCATAATGTTTATGCAAAATGATAGTTGACGAAATGAATTAAATAAAACTTTTTTGTTACATTGGTAGAAAATACCCTAGTGTTAGGATTGCGGGCATTTTTTATGGGTTTAGTTTTCCGTATTCTATTATGTTGGTCCTAGAGATTTTCTGGGGAACCCTAGTTTCATTTAGGTGTGACCCTAGATTAATTTTTCATGCCTTGTGTTAATTGAGGGCTTAGTCTAGTTCTGAGTAGTGCCTAAAGCATAACCAATTTTCACATATTGAACTTTCAAAAGCATGTTGCTCTACTGTAATGTTTATAGTGGAATACGAGTTGAATCCTCAATAATGGTATGAAATTTTTGAGTCACTTTTTTGTATGTTTGAAATAGAGGGTTTGTTTGCATATCTTAATTTAATTAATTTATTGATGAATTTATTTTAACAATTAAATAAATATTGGGTTGAGTTTATTATTAGGTATGTATTCTTATGATATCCCAAAACATTACGATAAATTATATTAAATTAACACCCATTTCAGAATATGATTTTGAATGGAATTACCAAATATTGAGGCATTAATCCATGCCTCAACTAGTGTATTAATCTCAATTAAAACATGTTTATGGATGTTTATTTCTGTTTCCAATAATCCATGTAATCAACATATTAAACCAATAATGTCATTAAATGATGACATTTTATGTTTTAACATATGAAATGTTAAACAATAGAATATTTGACAACCAAAAGCTCTAAATCACTAGAAATACCCAAATTATGAATCACCTAGTGGATGATTTAATAATTCATTGAGATGGTTAAAATATATTCTATGATGCATATGGTGATTATTTAAAAATAATGAAAAAATAACATGACTTCAAAAGTGTTGTGCACCGAACACACACACCCAAATTTTAAAGAGATTTAAACACTATTTTTGGACTTAATGAGAAAGTGTAAAAAAATAATGTCCTTAAAGTTGATTTAAACAACATTAATAAAATTAATATTAAACAATTTATGGTTGATTATATAAATAGATGATAAAGATAATTGTATAAATATTTAACCAAAATTACGAGTCAAACGCTTATAAGATTATAATTAAAAATAAATGCATAAAAACATGAAATAAAATAGTAGAGGAGTGGGTTATCAAGTATAAAATAGATTTTATAAGGTCATACGTATAATTTTTCAAGGTGTTTTTCATGATAATGTATCCTCTTAAGTGCTGAATTTCTGACCCTTTTTCATGGAGAAGGGTGGAATGTTTTTATACCCCAAGGTGGCGGACTGTTTGTCTTCCAAAACTACATCTAATGTTGGATTAAGAATTTTACTATATAAACAATTGAATATAATGAAAAATTCTTCTAAAAAGTTCTATATATGTATTATCAAAGTTGGCCAACCAAATTTGGGATCCATTGGACTTTTATATCCAATTTTATTAATGTTTTTTCAAACCAAGTGTTGTTGGATAGAATTATCTCAGATTTTTCCATTGCTCGAATGTGAATGGGTTTTAGAAAAATAATATGCCTTCATATGAAAACCATTTAATCTAAAAAAAAGTGTACCTAAATATTTATTTTCTACCCACAAAATTTCATCACAATTGGGAATGCGGAATGGATAAAAATTCAATAAATGTGGGATATTTTCAAATCCCAGACATAATTGTGGGTGGGACTTTCATGAATAAATTGGAGGGGTTATTGGTTTATTTGGGCCATAAATTTTTTTATCCAAGAAGAGTTTTTATATAATAGAATATAATTTAATGGTTTATAAAAGTTTTTATTCCTTAATGACTCCAAAATCTTAATAATAATGGCTAGCCTATTTTTCATCGTAGATTCAGTGGGCCTTCAAGTGTAGTCTATATATCCCTTCAAGTGGTAAAATTAGCTGATGATAACCATGAATAATTTGTAGTAACATAAATAAGGAACCCCAAAAAAATATGAATCACACAATTATGATAAGAGGGGTGATATTTATGATTAAAATACTAAAGTAGCTAAAATATAGATTAATTCAAATTATGCTCAAAAATTATATTTAGTTTAAAAATTGGGGTATTTCAATCCAATTATTAAATTTTACTTGAAAATAAGTAAGAGAACTATGTAAACAATTATGAATAATTTAGTAACATCAACACCTCAACACATAATCTAGGGAATTTACTTATGTACAAAAAATATAAAAACATAACTAAATCATTTTCACTCACTAAAAATTATTAATGTTTTTCCCCAATCAGGAGGTAAAGACTACTTCAATCATCCATAATTTATTCCACTACAAATTTCAGCCAAATTAATGGGTCAAAAAATCATTTTCATGTTCAAAACATAAATTTTAAAATTTATGCACACAAAATTTACACATTTCAAGATGATGTAAATTTACCAATGGGGTTCACTCATTCACCAACAAAAAGTGAAAATAACTTTTTTGTAAAATATCTCAATTTCCATTCCCTATTATTATGTAAACAACAGTCAAGAGTTTTTCTTAATGATTTTTAATGGTTATGGAATGGTTGGAATAAAATGTAAAAAATATAATAAAAGAAGGGGGAAATAGTAACACGGAAAAAAATACATAATTTTTGAAGTGCGGCCTGGTACGAAAATGAAATCACATACTTAAAAGGGTATAAATGTATCAATAATGAAAAGGGAGAGATAAAATTAGAGGAAGAAAAAAATATGGAATTTGTTCAATACATAAAACATCTCTTAATGACTCAATAAAATATAATAAAAGTGTTATTTTATCTTTTTCCCTCTTTTTCCCTAGAAGTTTCATTTGGATAAAATTTCACACTCATCTTGAAACCCTTGTTCAATCTCCTCATGACAATAATTTTAATATTTATTATAATAAAAAAATTATAGGAAGATTTGTTTTTTACTCTCCCAAGAAACAACCCATTCTTTTCATTTTCTTACTTTTTCACTTTTTTTTTTTGAACAATTCCTAATAACATTTGTACAAAATGACATAAAACTAAATCTATTACCTAAACTCCGTGAATGACAACATCTCCCCCACTTAAATGGATTATTTCCCTCAATCAGATGATGAGGCATTTCAAATTAGGGATTCATGCACAAAATAAAATCTATTCCCCCCATACTTAAATTTCAATAAAAAATGAATTGAAAATTCATGTATATTTTGGGTTGGATAAGGTTTTTATACTGTAATATGGTTATAAAAAATTTACCATAGGCTCTAATGTGATTTAAAAAGGACCATTAATGTAATGGTAATGGGAGGATATTTGTAAATTTTGAGTCTCATATGGTTTAGAAAATGCCTCTAACAAATTAATGTACACTAATATAGAAGTTTAGCTTAAAGGTCCAAAAACTCAAGACTCACAATCAGGGGTAAAACCAAGAAATATGACTATATTATTATATTAATGTCTGAATTGAAGTTGAAATTATACCACAAGGTAAAGTAAAAAAAATTAAAATTCAAAAATTTATTATTCACAACTTATTAGACTAGTCAAAAAATGGTTTATCATAGTTTATGATAATAATAAAAGATGTTTGAGATGAAAAAAATTTATTTGGACACCCCATAATAGTTGGAATAATTTATAAATTGAATTCCGGATAATTATTTCTCTTTTTTTCTTTTTTTTTCTTTTTTTTTATTTTTTTTCTTTTTTTCTTTTAATTTTTTTTATTGGTTTTTTTGATTTTTTTGTTTAATATATTTTTGAAAAAAAAACACCTAAAAATAAAGAATGGAATTAAACTATGGATGATGTAAGTGGTAAAAAATGAGAGAGAATCTAAGAATGAAAGAGGAAGAATAATAAATTAAGGGAAATTTAGATAGTTAGAGAGAATGGTAGATATAGAGGAAGAAGAAAATAAGTGGGATTTAAAAGGAAATTGTTTCCAATTGTTTTGATTTAGTGGGCCTCCATATACATCCAATTTCGGGCCTAGTCCAACATTTTGGGATCAGGATGAAGTTGATGTGGTTCTCTCTATGTGTGTCATATCATTGTGTTTCAATAAACGATTCCCATTAATCAAGAATTTCTATCAAGAAGAAGGGTCTTGGACTTTCACTACAAAAATGGGTGAAAATTAGTAACAATAAAAGGACATTAAAAATGATGATTAATCTTAACTTGGTGAATCTGAAATTGATAACTAAATATAATTACCTTTTCTCCTCCATAAAATACCTTTTTTATGATGTGTTTATCATGGATTACCTTAAAAAAATTTTGTAGATATTGAAATTCTCATAGGAATCAAGTCAAAGCTAATCCAGTTAATTAAACTACAATAATAACCCTTCACTAGAGTTTTTAAAATAAAAATTAAAATATTTAATATAATAAAATGACTCATGTTAGATTAAAATTTTTATATGATACAATTTATAAAAAAAATTTAAATGTAGACACACCAATAAATTTGTTAATAAGAAGTTTGATAATCCCAAAGGGCTTCACTAGTTATTTCTAACCAGTCTTTTCATATGGTCTTAACAATTATCTCAAGAACTCTTTTAACCTCTCTGTTAGAATGTTCATTAACTATATTTATTTTATGATTATATTAATTTTATGTTTTATGTGCAACCCCATTAATTTTAAAAAATGATTAAATTATTCAATTATAAAAATTGATTCATAAGTCACTTAGAAAGGAATGTAGAGTTCTAAATCGATAGAAGATGTGGGTTTTGAGGAATACAAAAATATTATTTACATCATTCATTCTAGTGGGTTTGGTCTTCACCAACCTAAAAACATAGTCGACCGAATGAAGAATATCGGATATTCCATTGGAATGAGGTAAGGGTCACATTAAATCAATGACCCAAATATCAATGATCTTATAGGGGAATATGGGTTTTTTGTGAATTTTTTTCTTTTTAGATTATATCCAAAATTATGGAAACTGATACATTGCTGAAAAACTCATGCAAGTCTTTTTAAGTGGATGCCCAAAATAATATAGAGTCTTGAACCTTTTTAGTGGTCCTTTGTGTTCCAAATTTGTCGCCTTTAGGCATTGATTAAGGGAATTAAAAGATGTAATAATTTTCATATTCATCAACATATCTCTTAATAATTGTGACAACCCTAGTTTTCAAATTTTTAATATCTTCCCAAAATAGTATTAAAAATCACTTTTTAGATTTTTTTCTCTTGAATAATTTTTCAAAAAATACCAAAAACCAAGTAAATAAAAATTTGGGAATACCATGGTGAGTTTGGAGTGATAAATGAGAGGTTTTTAGTGGTAAATTCAATAAAAATGATTTGAAAATGATAAGATTTAGAAATCGTACATAGGTGATAAGCCACATGGTTTTATTTTCATGATCTATATTTGATCTCAAAGTAAAAATATTACACAATTAGAATCCATCTTATTAGACTAGGTTTGGAATAAACTTTCTTGAGTATGAACTCTAAGACTGAATCATTTATAAATATGATGATTTTGGAACCTAAGGGATAGGTCCATTATTTATCTAAGAATAAAACCACCATTAAATGATCATTTTAAGTGAAAATATTCTGTGATAAAGTTTTTCCTGTGTTTTTGAGGTATAATAGATTCCAAAATGATTTTTTTTCTCTTCATTGACCAAGAATAGTTCCATGGACCTGTTGAAAGCATCAAAAATCAATTCAAATCAAAAGGACAAATTTGGGAACTAATTTTTGAGATAGATATAAAAATAGATTTGAGTTTAACAAAGGATATCTTTCAATCCTAATCAAAATGGAATGAAACATCATTATAGAGTATTTGATTGAGTGGGAAGAAAATCCTTCTCAAGATCTAGATGAATCACTATTAGAAAGTTGCATGACCATGAAATGATTGGATGTCTTTAACTATTGTGGGTTCAGGAAGTATTTGGATCACCTTTATCTTACCCATATCAACTTGAATACCCTCTTTAGGAATGATACATCCTATAAAAATCCCATCAGTAACAATGAAGCTATATTTTTTAAAATATAGGATAAGGTTACATTTGACACACTCTATTAAGACTAGAAAGTGTGAATGAATGAAAGATTAAAATAACTTGCCATAAATGGTAAAGACATCAATGAAAATATCTAACCAATGATTAATGAATTTTTAAAATATACTCATCATACACATTTTGAATTTTATAAGATCATTGTAAAGTGAAAAATGAATTCTTCTATAAGTGTATATTTCAAACGGGAAAGTTAATGTAGTCTTTTCTTAGTCCAAAGGTATGATTGGGATTTAGAAGTAGCGAGTGTATGAATCATGATAGAAACAATATGAATTTAAAAATAAATATTCTAGTATTTTATCATGTAAAGGAAGTGGGTAGTGATATTTTCATGGTTCAGCATTCAGTTTTAGATAATCGATGCACACATTCCATTTGTTTTTCACTCAATTTTTTACCACTAATCCATGTTCATTTGTGACAATAGTTATCCCACCCTTCATAAGAACAAATTTAAATGGACTAATCCATTCACTTTTTGGAATTTGGTAGATAATACCTTCTTGAAGAAGCTTATTAATCTCTTCCCCAACTACCTAAACTATGATGGGATTGAGTTATTGTAGGTTTCTTGACTTGTTTTGATGATTCTTCTAGATTTATGGGGTGCATGAAAAAGGCCATGTTGTTGCAAGGTATATCATATATGTTCTAACCTAAGGCTATTTTGTTTTCCTAGAACACCTAAAAAGGCTTGAACTGCTCAATTTTTTTAAGCGTAGTTGACTTAATTATTGGGAAAGTGTGATCATATTAAATGAATCCAAACTTAAGGTGTCCAAGAAGATTCTATAGATCATTTTTATCCTTTTTTATGGTCTAAACTACTTAAGATTAGAGAAATGGATTAAAGTTGTTTTTTATTAATTTTTATTAATAATTTAAAAGGAGGTAAAGTATATATTAAAGGTATTATGGGATTATAAAGAGTTATTAAGATTCGTTAGATTTATTGAGTTTGTAAATAATTTTTTAACATCTACTTATCCATTTATGAATTGGTTAATAATGGTGAAAATTTCAAAAACTCATCCCTCGTTAGAATGTAAAGAATGTGATGGAATGGGGTTCAATCCAATCTCATATGTGTCGTCATAATCAAGGACAGAGACTATATAGTGATATTGTGATAGTTATTGCATCAATTGAAAAATACTAAACTTAACTAGTTGGTCACCAAATTCCATATATTATATGAATTTATGGATATCAATTTTAGTTCTAGATATCATGAAGAATGGTATTCATAGAAGTATGGGAGATTGAGAATAATATTTCTCACCTTCCATATAAAGGGAATATAAACCATCTTGGAAGATATGATATTGTAACGACCCAAAATTTTGAATATATCTGGTTTCCTAATTTTATGTGTTTTATTTTTATACTCAACAAAAATGTTTCATTAGATAACATGAGTATAATTAAAATAAGTCCATTGGGTTTTGACTGTTATATGACCATTATTCAATATGACCACTGGAAACTAAATGTTTCGATTATTGTCTCTAAATACAAGTAATATTGGTTAATTATTATAGAAAGAAGATTCAATGGCCTCACCCAGTAGTCTAGGACCGATCGAAGCCCATCTAAAAGAACTTGGGAAGGAGGTAGCACCACTGGGCTTTGCTCTGGACCAAACCCAAGCCGAACTTCATCGTGTGAAACTAGAACAGAATCGCCTTCGCGAGAAGTTCAAACTAATAGAAATTACTACTCATGCGATGTTGGCCGAGCCTCCCTCGGATTCTCTCACCTTAGAACACCTTACACATACGTCCTATGCTGGTGTGATAAGGGGATATGTAAGGAGACCGTAACTGCCTTGTGTAATCCTTTGTTTTAAATAAAAATTGGGATTTCTTTTTATGATGATGTTTATGACTTTTCAAATGTCCGGATAAATATATTATGCATATTTTTGGTGAATTTTAGAAAAAGGATATTTTTAAAATGTTTAGGTAAACCTTAAATAATTAAAAATGTGTAATGATTTTCAAAAAAATGGTCTTCTACAATTATGTTCAGTACGAAATTTAGAGTCTAATAAGATTAACATAATTTTTGATGAATAGTAAATTATGAATAGTGATTTTATGCTTAGGATTAGTAATGTGACCAAATGGATTAGTAATCTCATTTAAAGAAAGTATTAATATAATCTAGGCACCATGATTAAGTAATGTGATTCAATAAAATGGTTAAATAGCGGTTTCATAAATTATTATTCAAGTATTCGTTTCTTCAGGTGAATAGTGTTTTTTAATTAAAAATTAAATTAAAATTATTTAGAAAATTATTTTTATAAAATGGATTTCATTTTTTTAAATCAGAGCATCGATATTATGTTAAGGTAATTTTTGGGGATTTTTCTGAAAAAATGATTTTTCGATGGATAGTGTATTTATTTAAAAAATAAATTAAAAATATTTAGAAAATTATTTTTATAAAACGGAGTTCTTTTTTGAAATCAGAGCATTGATATTAGGTTAAGGTTAATTTTTGGGATCTTTCTGAGAAAGTTGAATTTTCAGTGAATAGTAAAAATGCAGTTTTAGGGTTTCAGTATGTTTAATGACATCATAACTGTGACATGATGATTTCATGAGATATTTTATGGTTTGTCCGACCAAAGGTGATGAATTAATGTATTGGGGGCCCCAGGTGGCCAAACTCCATGGGAAATACCATGGGAGAGCACATGGTTTTGAGAAAACCACTTTTGAGGTGTCCCTTGGCCATTAATGCCTTGTCCCCTCACTTTCCCTATAAATACCAAGCCATCCCCTCATCCATTTCTACTCCCCACTCTCCCCCAACTAAGTTCTGGTCTCATTACCTCCCAATGAGTCCTCCCAAGGTACCCCCAAGCCCTCAAGGTCCCAACCTTTGAGTTTTAAGAGTTACGTTTTAAGGTAAGGGATCTGACCTCTCTATTTCTTTTCAAGAAATCTCTTTTATGTAATTTCTTTTATGCTCCATGTTCTTATGTTAAAGGATGTTCTTTTATACTCCACTTACGTCCCTTTTCATGTTCATATAATGATAGATCCCCTCTTACTCTCATTATTTCGTTTTATGAAGTTTTAAGTGGCGTCGTTAGGCTGCTGAAATTTTTGTAACAGATTCTTTCTCCCTTCTCATTTTTCAAGATCTATTTTCATGTAAAGTATTTAAAGTTCCTTTTTATTATATTGGGGTATGATCTATAAATTGATAATACTGATATTTTATTATCATATGATTAGAGACTCCATTTTATCTCTTCAATTCAGTATTTTGACGTTTTCAGTGGCGCCGTTAGGCTGCTGTATTTTTAAGTGGTTCTTTCACCTTTCTCTTTTTTCAAAGTTCTAATTCCATGTCAAGTCATTCATGCTCCTTTTTATTATTTTGGGGTATGATATCTAAATCTATCATACTGATATTTTATGTTCATATTATGAGAGACCCTATTTGATCTCTTCAATTCAGTATTTTCATGTTTTAAGTGGCGCCGTTAGGCTGCCAAATTTTTAAGGGATTCTTTCACCCTTCTCATTTTCAAGATTTATTTTCTTGTCAAGTCTTTCATGTTCCTTTTTATTATGTTGGGGTATTATCTCTAAATATATCATACTGATATTTTATGTTCATATGATGAGATACCCTATTTTATCTCATCAATTCATTTTTGTTGAAGTTTAAGTGACGTCGTTAGGCTGCCGAATTTCTAAGGGGTTCTTTCACCCTTCTCGTTTTCAAGATCTATTTTCATGTCAAGTCTTTAAAGTTCCTTTTTATTATGTTTGGGTATTATCTCTATATCTATCATACTGATAATTTATGTTTATATGATGAGAGACACTATTTGATCTCTTCAATCCATTTTTGGAAGTTTTAAGTGACGCTGTTAGGCTGCCAAATTCTCATAAGAGAAATCTTATTTTTTGTCTTCCTTTCAAATTCTTCGTTTCATATGGTATATAATTCAAATTTAATTACCATGTTCTTAAATAATTTATATTATGTTCCTATCCTGTTTTATGAATCATTTTTAGTGGGTGACCCATGTCCCCTCTCTTTTCAATGTTTTCTAAATCCATGTATCATAGCCGTTATGCTGCATAGTTTTCATCTCAAAATGCCTCCCTCTTTATCTAAAAATTATTTTATGTTATTAAGTGAATACTAATAGCTCTTATTTCTATAGGTGTATTCACATATGTATCAAAATGTTGTATTTTAAATTCTAGGATTGACATACATGAAACCCGCTTTCCCTTTTTCGTGGGTTTAAAGTGACATAAAGATCATGTCATTAAAGCAATTTTTATAACTTTATGATTATGAAATGAAACCCATTTATTTTATGCTATATGGGTTGTTTATGAAATTATTGTTGATGATATATGTGGCTAACATGATAATAAATACATGTCAATGGTGTGCCCAGATAGCGCTCCAATTCATTGGGTAAAGACTTAATCTCCAGAGATGACCTTTTAGACTGATACCTTGGTGAATAACCTTTGTAATTTTTAATGACACCTTGGGGATGGACCTTGGTGAAATGAAATGATTTTCAATATTAAATGTTGCATCCATATATTCAAGTTATGAAAAATGATATTTTTATTATGATATATCTCATTATTTCTTTCTCATGACTTAAATTTCTTTTCATGACCTTATTGAAGTATCTAAAGTTCACATGTAAAATGTTTCTCTTATTTCCCTTACTGGGCCTTCTTCTCACCCTTTCTTTTGATGTATGTCCCCAGGTTATGAGATGAAGTAACGAACCTAGGATGAACATGAGGAGAATCCTTTCAAGTGTTTAAGAAGAATGTTATATGTTTTCGTGTTTTAAGTTCCTGGTTTTCAAGACACTAAACTTAAAGATCCTTAGTTTTGTAAAATGTAATGAACGTTTATGTGATAAAAAGGCAGGATGCTATAGTTGGTATCAAAGGATGGTTTAGTTATTTGTGGAAATTAGGATTTGAAAACTCTAGGAAGAACCCTATAAAAGAGTTTAAATATAAGAAATCTTCCTGGTATTTTGGTGAGTATTGATTAAGGGGTTGCCAAGCAAATACAGCCCGGTCTGGATACGAGCAGGTAGAGGTGGCTCTGGCACAGATGTACATAGGGGTAAAACCCGAAAACACCGCATTGAGCTAGACTCATACGGGAACAGGTACAAGACAACAAGCCTTGCTGCACTCTTGGTTATGACACTCCCGGGGGATATTCTTTGGTAAATTCATAAGCTTAGTATGAACCATTATTAAAGGAACAAAGATAAAATAAAATAAAGATTCACATAAGAATATATGATCATAGATAACCAAGTTTGAAACCTACGGGATCACAAGTTTGGGTATACTTTTCTTCTACAAGTTATCCTTATATTCTTTAATTTTTTTTCATGATTATTGGTAAAGTATTTAAGCCTCTAATTATACTTTCTCTTCTTAGTTAATTGTGGGAAATTGAAGAACATGTCCCAAAAACTAATGTGATAGGAAATGCGACGATTGCCGTATTAATATGACAGAGATGACTAGGGGATTAAAAGATGATTATTATTTTTGAAGATGTTCACTATTTTGGGGACCCTATATGATCGAGGTAAATAGATTACTATGGTATTTTCATTGAGGAGTAAGGTTGAATTATATTTTGAATAATTGATGAATTTACGGTGGACTTATAGTAATTTAGGTTACTTATGGAAATGATTAACCTATCTTGGGTAAAATATGTTTAGGTTAGCTACTTTTGTTATAAAATGTTAGGAGTGGTTGATGTGTTTTGGAGATGAACAATGAAGTTTATTTTGGAAGACTATGTTATCAAATTCTTCTTGTATTTGGGATTCAAACTTAGTTTGGTTTATTTTGAGGAATTTTAGGAACAGTTATTTATGGAATGGTCTATGATGAACTTTGGGTAGTACCATGGATCTTTGAAGATTTAAAATTAGTTTCCCTTCCTATGGGATTGTTTCTTTTGTGAAGAGTTGTTTTATCTTACCCTTTCTGTTTTTGGGATAATGTTTGAAGGTAGAAGAAATTGATAGTTAATCTTTTGTGGATTAAGTGACTCTCAAGAAGATAATTATTGTGTTTTGATGAGACCAAGTGTTTTGAATGCTCATCTTTTGGAGAAAAGATTAGTTTTGGGAAGAAACTTATTAAAGGATGAAACTCTACATGATGGTAGGTATATTTTCTTATGTTTTTGTTCTATGTAGTAAATGAATTCCTCAAAATTATGAAAAGGAATGTAAAACAAAAATTTTGTTGGTTTACATTTCCTACTACGTAATCAAACACCGTTTACACACATCATAAGTTTGGGATTATCTTATGGTTAACTTTCTCCTAATCATGTTCTCTATCACTCTCCCTTAGAACTTGACCTTTTTTTTTCTTCCATGTCCATGTTTTCCTACATGGAATCCTAGTGTGGGTTAACTCAGGTGACCTTTGTACTTCCCTTTCTTTCTTTTAAAGTAATATTTTTACTGACTCTTTTTCCGATGTTGTAGATTCAATGAAATTTCAAAAACCAATTTTAAAAATTGCAAGGAAGCAATTTCTTAAGGGGGGAAGATTGTAACAACCCAAAATTTTGAATAAATATTGTTTCCTAATATTATGTGTTTTATTTTTATACTCAACAAAAATGTTTCATTTGATAACATGAGTATAATTAAAATGAGACCGTTGGGTTTTGACTGTTATATGACCATTGTTCAATATGACCACTAGAAACTAAATGTTTCGATTATTGTCTCTATATACAAGTAATCTTGGTTAATTATTATAGAAAGAAGATTCGATGGCCTCACCCAGTAGTCTTGGACCGATCAAAGCCCATCTAACAGAACTTGGGAAGGAGGTAGCACCACTGGGCTTTGCTCTGGACCAAACCCAAGCCGAACTTCATTGTGTGAAGCTAGAACAGAATCACCTTCATGAGAAGTTCAAACTAATAGAAATTACTACTCGTGCGATGTTGGCCGAGCCTCCCTCAGATTCTCTCACCTTATCACACATTACACATAGGTCTTACGCTGGTGTGATAAGGGGCTATATAAGGAGACCGTAACTGCCTTGTGTAATCCTTTGTTTTAAATAAAAATTGGGATTTCTTCTTATGATGATGTTTATGACTTTTCAAAAGTCTGGATAAATATAGTATGCATATTTTTGGTGAATTTTAGAAAAATGATATTTTAAAAATGTTTAGGTAAACCTTAAATAATTAAAAATGTGTAATGATTTTCAAAAAAATGGTCTTCTACAATTATGTTCAGTACGAAATTTAGAGTCTAATAAGATCAAATTAATTTTTGATGAAAAGTAAATTATGAATAGTGAGATTATGCTTAGGATTAGTAATGTGACCAAATGGATTAGTAATCTCGCTTAAAGAAAGTATTAATATAATCTAGGCACCATGATTAAGTAATGTGATTTAATAAAATGGTTAAATAACGGTTTCATAAATTATTATTCAAGTATTAGTTTTTTCAGGTGAATAGTGTTTTTTAATTAAAATTTAAATTAAAAATATTTATAAAAATATTTTTATAAAATTGATTTCATTTTTGAACTCAGAGAATCGATATTATGTTAAGGTAATTTTTGGGGATTTTTCTGAAAAAAGGAATTTTTGGTGAATAGTGTATTTATTTAAAAAAATTAAAAATATTTAGAAAATTATTTTTATAAAATGTAGTTCATTTTTGAAATCATAGAATTGATATTTGGTTAAGGTAAAATTTTGGGATCTTTCTGAGAAAGTTGAATTTTCAGTGAATAGTAAAAATACAGTTTTAGGGTTTCGGTATGTTTAATGACATCATAACTGTGTCATGATGATTTCATGAGATATTTTATGGGTTGACCAACTGAAGTTGATGAATTATTGTATTGGGGGACCCATGTGGCCTAACTCCATGGGAAATACCATGGGAAAGCACATGGTTTTGAGAAAACCACTTTTGAGGTGTCCCTTGGCCATTAATGCCTTGTCCCCTCACTTTCCCTATAAATACTAAGCCATACCCTCATCCATTTAGACTCCCCACACTCCCCCAACGAAGTTCTGGTCTCATTACCTCCCAAGGAGTCCTCCGAAGGTTCCCCAAGCCCTCAAGGTCCCAACCTTTGAGTTTTAAGAGTTACGTTTTAAGGTAAGGGATCCGACCACTCTCTTTCTTTTCAAGAAAACTCTTTTATGTCATTTCTTTTATGCTCCATGTTATTATGTTAAAGGATGTTCTTTTATACTCCTATTACTTCCCTTTTCATGTTCATATATTGAGAGATACCATCTTACTCTCATTATTTCGTTTTATGAAGTTTTAAGTTGCGCCGTTAGGCTGCCGAAATTTTTATAACGGGTTCTTTCTCCCTTCTCATTTTCCAAGATCTATTTTCATGTAAAGTATTTAAAGTCCCTTTTTATTATGTTGGGGTATGATCTCTAAATTTATCATGCTGGTATTTTATGATAATATGATGAGATACCCCATTTGATCTCTTCAATTCAGTATTTTGATGTTTTAAGTGGCGCTGTTAGGCTGTCGAATTTTTAAGTGGTTCTTTCACCTTTATCCTTTTTCAAAGTTCTAATTCCATGTCATGTCTTTCATGTTCCTTTTTATTATTTTGGGGTATGATCTATAAATCTATCATACTGATCTTTTATGTTAATATGTTGATAGATCCTATTTGATCTCTTCAATTCAGTATTTTGATGTTTTAAGTGGCACCATTAGGCTGCCGAATTTTTAAGGGATTCTTTCACCCTTCTCATTTTCAAGATCTATTTTCTTGTCAAGTATTTCATGTTCCTTTTTATTATGTTGAAGTATAATCTCTAAATATATCATACTGATATTTTATGATCATATTATGAGAGACCCTATTTGATCTCATCAATTCATTTTTGTTGAAGTTTAAGTGACGCCGTTAGGCTGCCGAATTTCTAAGGGGTTCTTTCACCCTTCTCGTTTTCAAGATCTATTTTCATGTCAAGTCTTTCAAGTTAATTTTTATTATGTTGGGGTATTATCTCTATATCTATCATACTGATCATTTATTTTTATATTATGAGAGACCCTATTTGATCTCGTCAATCCATTTTTGGAAGTTTTAAGCAACGTCGTTAGGCTGCCGAATTCTCATAAGAGAAATCTTATTTTTTGTCTTCCTTTCAAGTTCTTCGTTTCATATGGTATATCATTCAAATTTCATTACCATGTTCTTAAATACTTTATATTCTGTTCCTCTCCTATTTTATGAATCATTTTTAGTGGGTTACCCATGTCCCCTCTCTTTTCAATGTTTTCTAAAACCCTGTATCATAGTCGTTATGCTGCGTAGTTTTCGTCTCAAAATGCCTCCCTCTTTATCTCAAAATTATTTTATGTTATTAAGTGAATACTCAAAGATATTATTTCGACAGGGGTATTCACATATATATCAAAATTTTCTATTTTAAATTCTGGGATTTACATACATGAAACCCACTTTCCCTTTTTCGTGGGTTTAAAGTGACATAAAGATCATGTATTTAAAGCAATTTTTAAAACGTTATGATTATGAAATGAAACCCATTTATTATATGCTATATGGGTTTTTTATTAAATTGTTGATGATTATATATGTGTCTCACATGATAATAAATACATGTCAATTGTGCACCCATATAGGGCTCCAATGCATTGGGTAAAGACTTAATCTCTAGAGATGACCTTTTAGACTAATACCTTGGTGAATAACCTTGGTAATTTTTAATGACACATTTGGGATGGACCTTGGTGAAACGAAATGATTGTCAATATTAAATTTTGTAGCCACATCTTCACGTTATGAAATTTTTTATTTTTATTATGATATATCTCATTATTTCTTTCTCATGCCTTAAAGTTCTTTTCATGACCTTATTGAAGTATCTCAAGTTCACATGTAAAATGTTTCTCTTGTTTCCCTTACTGGGCCTTCTGCTCAACCTTTATTTTGATGTATGTCCCTAGGTTATGAGATGTAGTAACGAACCTAGGATGAACATGAGTATAAGCCTTTCAAGTGTTTAAGAAGAATGTTTTATGTTTTCATGTTTTAAGTTCCTAGTTTCCAAGACACTAAACCTTAAAGATCCTCAGTTTTGTAAAATGTAATGAAAGTTTATGTGATAAAAAGGCAGGATGCTATAGATATTGACCCAAACAAGGACATCATTTATTATCCACCCATGAGTGACAGTACTTAGATTAGATACCAAGATTAGAACACTCATTGGGTGAAAGGGTCCAAGACTAAGGTTGGATAAGATGGATTTGGGAATGACGTTCTCAAGTCTTCTAGGTCTATGAATGCTTCATCAAGGTTGTAACTCTCTATTTTTCATTGCACTATAAGTTCCCTGGATCTTTTCATATTATGGGAATGGACTATTAGAATGAAAAATTTAAAATGTAACTATGATATCTCTTATAGTTACACAATTTCTTAAGAAACATTACGTACATAGGAATTTTTTGATGTAATCCAATAGGGGGATATCGACTACAATACTTCTAAACATGTCAATCATTTCTGAATCTAGTTCAAATGGATTATTTAACTTAATTATGTCTTGAGGAAAAGTAATTTGGTTTCTTAGAGGGATGTAAGGATGTGATATAGTTGCTTGATGTTCCTTTTTTGGACTATTGTTTTTTTTCTTCTTCCAGATCAAAAAAATCAGTTTTAGATGACTCATCATGAGGCATAAAAATTTTCATTCTAGATCAAAGTGAAAATTAACTTACATTGACCTTGGGTTTGGGGAATGGTTGTGCTGGTAGTTTTTAATAATTGTATTGTTTCTTCTATCTTATTTGAAATGAAATTTGTCCGATTTTATTTTTAATTTTTTAGAGGTGAGAAAGCATGAAGGATGGAATATTTTCTAGATAAATTTCACATGGTTTCCTAGAATAATAGGCATGTCCAATATTGGTATTTCTATGATTTTGGTTCTTTGGAAATTAATTGTATTGGGTGGGGAATAAATCACGACTGCTAGGATATCGGAAACTAAGAGGAGGTGGATTTATCCTTTGATGTTGTGAAAAAAAGGATAAGGATATTGAATGGTACTCACACCTTGACCATAATGGTATTATGTTAGTTTATGAGGAGGTAATTGAGGTGGATGAGAAATCATGGGTTATTGGAAGAAGATAAAGGATTTTAGTGGTGGTGGTTTGAGTTTCTAACACTCTGGCATGATTGTTAAGGGTTGGTGTCCCGCTAATAAAATGTTCTGTTGACATACATTGGTCTAAGAATTTGATGGATCATCTATTAGTTGTAGGCATGTGTCAATTAGATGAGCTGGTGAGCTAAATATTCAACAATTTTGATAGTTCTAGGGAACTAGGATTATTGAGATGAAGAGATTGGGGTTTTGGATTCCATATCTTGTTGTCACACAGGAACTATAAAATTACTCATCCAATCAGTCATATTGCTAGGATATGTAGATTTATTCTCTTGTACATGTTTTACTTGAGAATGTTCTCAATTATGTAATTGCTATATTTTTATATCCATGTTTCTTTTGATATCTCATACAGCTATAAGAGTTTTTTCAACAAGCACGCAAACACTTGTAGCATCGATGAGATTTATCTCCATTACCAATTACTTATAATAGAAATAATAGATTAAGAGTGGGATATAAATTTGGTGGTTTGGTAATGTTTCCACAATATTTTTGAACATCTCCAAGTATTGATGCAGTGAATCATTATGTAATTGATAGATACCACTAATTTTATTTCAAATATAAGTAGTTTAAGATGTGGGAATGAATTTTTGTAATAAAAATTCTTCATATCATTCCATGAGTTTATAGAACAAGGATAGGGGTACTAGATCTATTATTTAGAATATTAATTTAGGGATAAGGTTAATTATTGAAGATTGATTTGTTATTCATAAACTACTTAATATTTCATAGTAGAGAACACCGCTTGGAACTCGCTGAAGTAAAGATGTGGATCCTCACCAGTTATCCCATGAAAATGAAGAATAAGATGAATAAAACATGATTGGAGTTCACAATAATCCATGATGTCGGGATATTGGATATCAAGGGAATGAGAATTAATATCAGGGGTAGCAATTTATTTGAGGGTTTTTCCCTTACGATTGGACATATCTAGATCATTTGGAAGGGAAATATTTTGGTTATCCCTAATGTTCCTATTAAGTTGTAAAAGATTTCTCCTAATTTGAGGGTCGAAAAATAAATGGTATTTATTATTAGGATAAGAGGAATTCAATATCAATGAAACTTTTATTTTGAGGTGGAATTTTTTAAAGATAATTAATGAGAGTTTTTCTCTGCATTTTCTCAGATTTTTATTTGTTTTATTTTTGATTTTTTGAAAAACTCTATAGCAGTATACTACTAATTTAACCATCCCCAAAAAATGGTTCTATTTTAAGAATGTATTATTGTAACCTATTAACCATTCAATAGTTCGGTGCTATGCTATAATGTGTATGGTGTAACTCAAGTCAAATCCTTGGTGACAATATAATCTTTTAGAGTTAATTTTTTCTCTTTTTAAAATAGGGGTATTTGCAGAGCTTAAGTGAAATGATTGATTTATCAATTTAATATAATAATTTAATAAATATTTGTGTGATATCGTTATTATTTATGTAATCTTATGATATCGTTGCGCTTTTCGATATATTTTATTTAATTAACTCCCACTTTACAAGGAGATTTTCATCAGAATTCCCAAATATTTAGGCTTTAATCCATGCCTCAATTAGGGTCCTAATATCAATAAAAACTTCTTTTTAGAATAATATTTATGGTTCCAATTATCAATGGAATGTATTAGTTAAACCAATAATCTCATTAATCAATGAAATTCTAATTTTAATCATACACAATGTTAACCGAATGAATATTTAATGACCAAATGTTATCAATCACTTGATATCTTCCAATTATGACTCACCAAAATTGATTATTTACTCATCCATTGATATGGTTAACATTATTATTTATGATGAATATTTTTATGTGTTAAAAATATTTTAAAAATAATGGGATTATAAAAGAGTTGTGCGCTGAACACACACGTGAATGGTGGAGAGAGTTAAACATAGACATTGAATTAAACGAGAATTTGTAAAAAAAATTAATGGTTTTAAACTTGATTTAATGAAAACAAGAAAATTAATATTACAAAACATATGGTGGATGAGAATAAGAGATAATAATGTGACCTTCATTAATATTTAATCAAAATTACAATTTAAACTCTTATCATATTTCAGTTGGAAACAAATGAAAACAAACATAAAATGAAGGAGTGGATAAGAGGTTTATCAATTAGAATCATGAGTTTGGAAGGTCCTACCAGGAATTTGGAAAGTATTTTTTCATTCCAATGTATCCCCATAAGTGCTGATGTGATAAAACCTTGAAAGGAGAAGGGATAAATGTATTTATATCCAATGGTGGAGGACTTTTTTCTTTCTAAAACATCCACCCATGTAAGCTCAATCATTTGAATATTTGGATAGATAAATCCTCAGATATATTAATATTAATATTTATAGATATGGATATTTATTGTTTACCCTACAAATATAGAATAGATTGGACTTTTGGATCCAAATTTATGTCTAATTTCCCAAATCATGTGTTGTTGTCTGGAATTATTCTAAATTTGTATAAGGTTAGAATGTGGATGGTTTTAAGAATGTGAAGACGATTTAGTTCAAAAAACATTATTCTAAAAAAATCAATATGAATCTTTAATTTCTAATCTAAACATTTAATCTTAATAAGACTATTGTATTGGGTGAAAATTCATGAATTGTGGGATGTTTTCAAATCTGAGATAGAATTGTGGGCTGGACATTCATGCATAAATTTGGAAAATTATTGGTTGCGTTGTGACATAAAAAGTTTATCAAAGATTTTTTTTGAATATCGTATAACATATTCAAGAGTTTCATCAAATTTTGGCTTCTATAATGATACTAGATGATCAATAATCTTGGATGGTCTAGTTTTCAGCACAGATTCAGTGGCCCTTCTTGTGTAGTCCATATGTCCCTTCAAATGGATGAATTTTTCAATGACCTGGCTAAATGATTTATAGTAAATTGAATAAGGAATCATAAAAAAACATTACTAACACAATTTATATAATAAGAGTTAAATTTATTATTAATATAGTAAACTATCTTGAATGTATATTATTTCAAACACTACTCAAAAATTATATTTATTATTAAAAAATTGGTATTTCACATCAATTATTCACTTTTCATTGAAAACTAGTAAGTGAAGTATATAAAAAAATTATGAATAAGTTAATAAATTTTAAAATATTGAAATAAGAAGAAACATTAAATTCTTTCATTGAGTTCTAGATTTGGTATGTGTCCATATAATTTCATTTGGGTGTGGGTAGGACTATTGGTTTGTGGAACAAAGCCCTAAGTAGGTGGGTGGTCAATTAGTAAGTTGAGACATGTTTAAGATATATTGGTCATGGAATCTTAATTTTAATGGGAATGGAATTGTATTGGAATTTTTGACAATTTATTTATTCTTGTGAACATATTTTCATCGATGTATGACTCAATAATTTATTATCCTAGTAAATAGTCATTTGCGGTAATGTTACCATGGGTTGATCTTTTGTGTGGGATAACACTAACCATGAATATGTGATTACTTTAGGAATTTGAATCATTTTAAATGGTTTTTCCCATTTCATTTTTATAATATTTAGGGATTATGAATTGTTACAAATGGGCCCCATTGATTTGTTAAATTGTGCAAGAATAATTCAATAGATAAAAAATTACTTTTTGCGGGTTGTTTGGTCGAGAAGCCGCAGTTTAGCAACCATGAAATAGAGTTTGATGGGACTTTACCCACCTTACACAAATTGTTTCCTTTTCCCTCATTGACCCCCCCCCCCCCCCCCACCCCACCACCAACCTCTCATCAACCACCCTAGAATCCACTCCCCTCCCCCACCTCCTCACCCTACCATGTCACCAACCATCCAGCCACCATGACACATTACGTCCAAACATTATGCCACCCTCTAACCAGCTGTTGTGCCACCATCCATCTAGCTATATCACCACCCACCATCCAACCACCATCGATAGATCTCCCATCCGGACCCCTACTTCCCCCACCATCAAGCCCCCATCCCATCCCACTCCTCTCATCCACCTCCACATTGTATCGTCCACCATCGAGTCATCGTTGATCCCCCATCCAATCCTCCTCCTCTTCCTCTTCCTAATATCTAGCCACTATTGTTCCCCTATCATTTCCCCATCATCAAGCCCCCCTCATACCACCACATCATTGATCCCCCTTCCACCCCTCCTCTAACCCCACCGTCGTACTCACATCTCTCCCTCTCCCATACTGGAGGACCCTCTATAGGATTCTCTCCATCATTCCCCCTAGAGGCTAACACCCTAGTCGTAGACACTTATTTCATGTCAACATTATTATTTGTCTTGTTACTATGTTTCACATGATTTTGACCACATTTATAATTCAATTAAATAGCCTTATCTATCAATCCCAACTCTATTACCTTTAAAATTGGGGGTTTAGTGATATTCCACCAGGAATCTAAGACTCAAGCCTTCATCTCATCTTCTTATACATATTTTTTCAGTGAATATTTAGTTCCATTTCATACCATTATTTTCTAACTATTAATATTATTCATTCCCAAAATGTCATTCCCTCTTGTAATTTGTGTGTATGTATTTTTTTTCTTTACATTGCTGGTTTTTTAATGGTCCTCCTCCACCATTTCAGTTACTCTTATCTCTTTAAATGATGTCTTACCCTCATGTCATAAAAAATGGTTCAATATTATATTTTATGGGTACCTCCTATGGTGTTCCCAAATCAATACCCTAAGAGTTTTGTGATATTTCTCCAGTAAACTCGTACCCATATCTTATCCTTGTGTGCATATCCATTTTTTATAGGTAATCTTTAATTTTGTTCCATACCTTAATTTTTTTACACATAAAATTATTCCACCTCTAAACATGATCATGTATTGGATATTTATCAAATTTAATTATCCATACATCACTTTTTGGTTGAAGGGACTCCCTACTATCTTTCGTGCACTTATATATTTGATATAGATTATTTACCATGAATCTTTGTGAATTGATTTTATATCCCGTGTTTTTCTACCTAATCAAGTGTTCCCTATTTCATTCCATATGATTTTAGTCATATTATTCCAGGAACATGGTTTCTATGAATTCACCATGTGATTATATTCATATTTTTCTGATGAATATTTAGTTTTATTTCATACCATTATTATTTTATCGTAAACATTATTCCAAACCAAAAACACCATACCAAATCAATCAATTATCAAACATGAATTTCCTTACATCTGTTATTAGTTGAATGGCTCCTGATCCACCATCATAATCCAAATTTCTCATGTAAATTTGATATATTCCTTACCCAACTACTCTATTATGGTTCATTATAAAAAGTGATCATTAACCTTATAGTGTTCCCTATTCCATAACATTGGAGTTCAATGATAGTTCTCCAGAACCTGGTTTTATTATCTTTACCATATATACATATCCATAATTTTTACTAATGAATTTTCAGTTTTATTTCATACCATTGTTGTTTTAACCTTAAAATTATTATATCCTTTAACATCATCCCCTATTGGTCTTTTATAAAATGTGGTTTTCCATACATTCACCATGAGGGACTTTCCTTATATCATTATAGGATTGTTGCAGTTACTCTTTCATGAAAGGTGCTTACAGAAACACTTCATACCTGTAATTAGTGAAAATTCATCCACAACTATGAAATTGATGTTACTTTTCTACAATGTGAATATATTTCAGCAAGGATGCATAGAAATTTTATATTTGTTAATAAATTTTTGTTTATTCCTACGCACGAAATATGGATTCTAAAAATTAATGGTTCATCCCCAATCCAATGAATGATTTAATTTAAAAAAACATATTACTTACCAATATTATGTATTTTTTTATTCCTTCATAGTTTTTATTTGTTTTTTACACTTTAATACCCACAAACCCTAATTTCTACGAGTTTTTAATCAACTTCAAATGTTTTTGTCATTGTTTTCCATAGCCTTCCTATTAACATTTTATTGAAGTGTTTTTCTATTAAGATAACAATATGCATCTCATCCAAACATGATTGTATAAAACAATATCTTCCATAAAAAGTTTTTAACTTTTCATCATACATAGCATTAAATTAAAATCTCTCTTATTTCATTCCATTATTAACTGTGTTATTATGTTATTAGTTATATTACATAAATCTCTATACAGGTTCTTATTACATAATGTTTTCAGGAATTTGTTATCCCAAAAGTGTATTCATTCCAATTATGAGTTCTTTGTAGGATAAAAAATTAATTGATACCATATTAAGTACCCTTCTAGATTTATGACATTGGTCAAGTTGTAGTGTTTCTTTAACTAGTTACTACATTTTATAATTTAATGAATTTAGGCTAAATGGATTGATTTTTTTCTCAAAATGGACATAATGTGAAGGGAAATTATATATGGTCACAATGAGATAACCATTAGTAGGAATCTATATATACCTTCAGGTTTGGTTGATAGAAATTGATGATATTTTTTATGTTAAAAAATTTTATAGTTCTATATTTTTTCTCTTGATATTTATTGATAGACAAAAAATCCAAGGTCCTTTGATTATTCCATAATTTTGGGATCGACCACAAGATTCAAAGTATGACTTCCCTCTTCCTCAGGCTTTCCTGTTCGATTTCCCTCTTTACACTTTCCCCCTTTACTTCACAATTTTACCTTTCCTTCATGGTCTCCCTCTTCCAACTTTCTATTTCTACTTCATAGGTTCGGCATGCCCTTGATAGGTTCTCAAATTCCATCAACTCTACCAAAACAGTTATATATTATTTATAATAACAAAATAGTTTTTAAATTTTACATGTATTTTTATGATGGTTGATGGTGTAATGTTGTTAAATGTATGAAACTGATGCATTCCTACTAACCATAATTTCTAATAGTTCCCAATCCAGTACAAATTTCATTTTCTATATCTCTAACAAAAATCCCATTAACATGTATTGAAGTATTTTTATTTTAAATTTTAAGTGTAATTATTTTTTATAACATGATTCCACCCAATCATAACTTTCATAATCATTTTTCAATATGTCATCAAATAAATTACAAAACCAATATTTACCCAATTTTCTTCCATTATTAACTATATTATTTTGTTTTTAGTTATATTATATAAATCACTATACATGTTCATTGTAACACCCCAAGATTCCACGGTACGATTCTCTTTGAATAATATAGTAGCATGTGTTGTACGCAACTTCGAGTTCTAGCACACACCACAACCAATCAAACTAGTCGTTATGAATTGTAATACCCACTTTTTGAAATTTTATACATTTTATCTTTAAAAATGGAATCATTTTGGGATTCATAATATCAACATTATCTTAGGGTCAAATTTTGGTATTTTTCTGAAAACATTCAATTTTTGATGAATAGTGAAAAAACACCGAGTTATAGTTCAAAACCTAATTTTTTTTTAAATAATTATTTATCTTTTATGAATTTAATTAAGTTCAAAATAGATACATAATACCTATATAATTTCAATTTAATTCATTGGAGTTAGTTCTGAATAATTTTAGATAAACAAAAATTAATTGAAATTTTCACCGTCTTTTAGCCACCTCCTAGGTGAATTTGGAAATTCACATAAAACTTAATTTTACTGCTTCTGTGAGTTGAATTTCAAAAATCTGAGAGACAAAGTTAATATCAAAGAGTAAAATGTTGTTCAATGAGATGAAAATATTTTTTTTTGTGAATTGTAACTTTTTACATTTATTTTCCACGGTTAAAAGTAAATAGGGTAATTAAGGGTAAAAATGATATTAATATTACATAAAACATGTCCTAATTATATTAGACAAGTGTATCTCGACTAAAAACAACCTTAAGTATAAAATATTATCATTTGGGTCCACTTGGATTAGATTAGGACATTTATTTATATTTAATTCAAAGAAGAGTTAAAAGAGTTAAAATTAAAGTTTAGTAACTAAAACATTTTTAATATTAGGATTTACATAAGATAAATTCGATTATAAATATGAATTAGAAAGATAAAAATATTCCCTACATCATGGTAATTTATTTATAATTTTTAGACATTAAATAAATAAATTTATTTATGACACAATGATAATGCAGTAATTACCTTATTCATGAATGAATCAAATAAATGGTATTATAAATATTAAAATAAATATAATTTAAAAGTTTTTATGATATCCACGAATTTTATAGGTGGATATGACATGTTAGGATTGATTAAATGTATTTTTTTTTATTTAATCATGTTGTTATTATTTTAACAAAAAACAAATACCAACTAGTGTCAAAATTGACATAAAATAGTTTTCAAAACAAATATTATATTATTAATTGATATAATGGTCATAAAAATATAAGATTCGTCAAAAAGACTTATATAATAATATATATGACATCAATGAACAAATTGGGGTTCTATTGGCAGTATATAGTAATTTTATTAACCATATAGTATAATAATAGAAGAAGACACGGTAAAAGTTAAATTATTTAACTTAGAGTTAAATCTAAATGATAAGGTCAAAATGGGAACCTAAACTTGTATAAAACATATTGGTTGCATTTTTTTCGACCTATCCCCACCTTAGACTTTAAATAATCAACATTGGATCCATTATAAACTGAATATGAATTTATTATAAAATAATATTTTAAGTTTTTCATAAGGTCCCCCTCACCCCTCTTATGAAACGGAACTCCACATTCTCTCTAATTCACACCTTCTAATCCATTTGGCTCGGCCAACCCCTGAATAAATACCTTCTCAAATATCCTCGCTTAATCCTAGAGGCCTTATGTTGATCATAAATCCAACCTAAGGAGCCCTTTTGATCAAATCAAAAGGAAGAACCCGAAGAAGATGAGGCTAAACATACCCTCGACTAAAGGAAAGTTCAAGGTAAGGGGATTTCATCTCACTCATTGTTCCCATGAGATTATTCCATATTTACACTATTACAATTTTGTTGTTTTATGTACTTCCCATAATTGTATTCCTTTTGTAATACACTTTAATATATGTGTATTTACATATTCATTGTATGATACTTCTTTGATGGGGTGTATGTTTCGTAAGTTACCAAATTGGTAAGGGTAAATTTTACAATATCATTATTATATGAGGTTGTTTTTTGCGTAAGTATCTACTGGGACATATTTATTATCCATGTTCATGTTTTATTAAATAGTTTTTAAAGGTATACTTTTAGGGTACTTTTTACAAAAACATAATTTCCAATTTTTTAAGTATTTGTTCTTCTAAATCTTTCTTATTAATGTTCATGTATTCAAAATAGTTTTTATAAATTTATTTATATGGACATGAATGTTTTAAAAATTTAAATTCCTTTCAAAAGTTTCAAAGTGGTATGGGACACTTTTATTCAAAAATGTCTTTAAATGTATTCCTTTCAAAATTTTATAACTTTTAAATGTTTTCATGAAAACGGGATATTTCTCTCAAAGAGTTTTACAAAACATTTTCATCTATGTCAACATACTTTGATGGATTTAAGCTTATTTGAAGTTGATTTATTATGATACAGGACTTCCATATTGTATTTATGGTTTTTTGATATGTTTGACTATGGATTAGTCATTTTTATGCCATTAATGTCTTATGATTAATGTTTTGGCATTTCGTATGCTAGTTTTAATATGAATGTTTATGTTATATTTCATCATCTTCTTAAGATGAATGTGTTGGACTAGTATGTTTCGGGTTGGGGAACGGTAAAAGTAAGCCCTCCAGCTTGGTGTCCGGTTATTAGAGGCACTCTGGGTTGATGTTCGGTTATTAGAGGCACTCAGGGTTGGTGTTTGGTTAATAGAGGCACTCCGAGTTGGTGTCCGGTTTTTAGAGGCACTCCGGGTTGGTGTCTGGTTATTAGAGGCACTCTGGGTTGGAGTCCGGTTACAGAGGCTCTCCATGTTGGGATCTGGTTACAGTTATCCCTTAGGTCTTGGCAGAAGGCCTTGACATAGAAATTAAAGTTTCGCATTATGCATTCCATCTTTATGAAAGTTGTTATTGATATTGCATGTGATTATTCGATTATTAGAATATGCATGTGAATAATTAAATGGAATTATTTCATTTTATTTCGTCCATATTATGCTGAAGTTCATGTTTAAAAGGCTTTTGTTTTAGTTATACATTTCCTTAAATGTTTATGCTTATTTTTGAAAGTTTCTTCTGTATTGCTTACCCTTACTGAGCATTTCATCTCACCCCTTTCCATATCTTATTTTCCCAGGATTCCAAGAAGTGTATTGTGATTGATATGCAGGGTTAAGACAACGGAATAATGGAATTCATAAAGTATTATTTATGTTGTTTTGTTTGTAATGTAACATTCATTTATGTAATCTATTTTCCAAGACTGCTAAATCGATCGGTCCTTCAGGACTTGATTCCTTGTAATCATGCCAATGTATTAAAATAATGCACTAAATCTCGGTAACTGGGGTCGAGGTGTTACTCTTGGTATCAAAGGATGTTTAGTAATAACCTTGGAAACTAGATTTAGATAAACTCTGATTAGAGAACATTACCCTAAGATATACTTTGAGGATTAATATAGAAGAACATCCGAGAATTTTGGTAATGTAGATATTTTGTGAGTTTTCCAAGAAAATACATCCTTGTATGGGTACGAGCAGGTGGAGGCGACTATGGAACAGATGTACCTAGAGGTAAAACCCAAAAACACTGCTTTGAGCTAGACTCGAATGGGAACTGGTGCATGATAATGGGCCTTACTGCACTCTTGGTTACGACACTCCCAGGGGATATGCTTAGGATGATTCCCTTTTTCTTTACAAACCATTATGAAGGGCTTATGAGTATATAATTACTCAAAGAAAACATTTTTATGTTTATGGATTATATCCATAAACTGTTTAATTTATTTTAAGTGTTATAAAAGTTCAGGATTAGGTATTTATATTCATAAACTAATCTAGTGTATGCCCTTGTTTATAAATGGCGCCTAGTAGAAGGAATGAGAACTCCATCAATACACCCGATCCAAAGAGTAAGAAGGATCATATATTTCATGGTCCTAAGCTAGAATTTAGAAGGGAAATAGTCTCCCATGTATTATCATTATATGAAGAAATTGTATCATGTGTTGATAAGATAAGTAAAGAATTCTCGGAGTCCTATGGCTTTGAAGGGAAGCCAGAGAAGAAAAGGATGATAGAGAGAAGGATAGATAAATGGAAGAAGGTAAAGAAGGATTTTCCCATATGTGATAACTGTGGAAAGAATCACCTTGGAAAATACTTGAAGGGAATGGGAGTATGTTATAAGAGTGGAGAAAAAGGACAACAAGTACGTGAATGCAGCTGTAAGAAAATGGTTTCAAATGTACAATGCTTCATCTGCAAGGAGTTGGGACACTATGCGAACCAATGTCAGAATCATCAGAGTATGCCTCAAATGATTCTATTGGATAATAATCATGTTATGATACTACCTCAGATGAAAAATAATGACTAGTGTTCTTATGTTGTTATTATAGGATTATTTCATTTGAGTGTTGTATCAACAATGTACTGGTTATAATAATTATTGAGTATATAAGGATTGTACTGCAGTACTATTTTATTAAGGACTTGAGATTGTGTGGAACCAAGAAAAGTGACACAATAACAGGTTAAAATTTTGGAAAATATATGGCTGAGAGAAAGATAAAACATAATATGGTTCTGATACCGAGCTAGGGATTTTTGAATAACACAAGATTGATTTGGATAAATTATATTGGATATTCTTGACTACCTTGAAACTGATTAATGATTTTTCATCGTTGGAGTTTATAGAATTTTTGGATAGAATGAATATATCTATTATTCTATAAAGATTATGGGAGCATGAATGTAATCAATGAGGTTTTATAGTAATTCCGGATGTTACCATGTTTTAAAATAATACATGGTGAAGGTGTTCACATGTTATTACATGGAAAAAAGGATATTCATTGTGTTTAACTTCCTTATAAATTTTGGACTGTGAGTTTGGATAGTAGTATTTTGGATAAGTCTAAAGGTCGGAATGGATTAAGTTTTAAAGGGTATTTTTGTATTTTTATAAAAGGACAACACGCAGACCATGTGACAACCTGTCACGTCGGACAAAGCTGTGGGAATCGAACCCACAACCATAGTGCGATTGGGATTTATTGTCTACCACTGGACTACGTGAAGTTCCTGGATGGTATAATGTAGTTTCTTTTTTAAAGGGTCTGATATGTGAATTATAAATTCATTATATTTACAACCCTATACGATTAGGATAAATAGAGTATTTTTGAGTTGTATTATGTTTTGGGGTGAAAGATGATTTTGTGGTAGAAATTTATTAATGGATAAAAATATAATTATAAAGTAAGTATATCTCCTTATGATCTTAGCGAATATCACAAATAAATTCTTCAACATTAATAAAAAGAACTTAGAACAAAAATTTTATCCTAGATGGTACCTTAGATCATCACAAATATATGGCTTTGTGATTGTTGGACTTTTCATAGCCATGTTCTCTACCACTCTCCATCATATATTAATGGTTAAATTTCTCTCCCATATCCATATTTTCCTACATGGAACCCTAGTTTGTTTTATTTTTGGAAACCTTCATACTTATCACTCTTTATTTTAAATAGAGGCCTCATTAATCAATTTTTCGATATGGGATTTCAACTAAGATATTTTGAAATGTCAACCCCATGTTTCCAATACCGAGAATAAATTGTGAGGATGCAATTTATTGAAGGAGGGGAGAATGTAACACCCCAATCTTCCATGGTACGCTACTCTTTGAATAATACAATAGCATGTGTTGTACGCAACTTCGAGTTCTAACACACACCACAACCAATCAAACTAGCCGTTATGAATTGTAATACCCACTTTTTGAAAATTTTATACATTTTATCTTTCAAAATGGACTTCATTATTTGGATTCGTAATATCAAAATTAGCTTAGGGTGAATTTTAGGTATTTTTATGAAAACATTCAATTTTTGAAGAATAGTGGAAAAACACTGAGTTATAGTTTAAAACCAAATTTTTATTTAAATAATTATTTATTTTATATAAATTTAATTAAGGTCAAAATAGATACATAATACATATATAAGTTCAATGTAATTAATTGGAGTTAGTTCAGAATAATTTTAGATAAATAATTTTTTTTTTAAATTTTCACCGCCTTTTACCCACCTCCTAGGAGAATTTGGAAATTCATATAAAATTTAATTTTACTGATTCTGTGAGTGGAATTTAAAAAATCTGAGAGACATGGTTAATATCAAGGAGTAAAATGAGGTTCAATGAGATGAAAATAATTATTGGTGAATAGTAACTTTTTACTTTTATTTACCACGGTTAAAAGTAAATAGGGCAAGTAAGAGTAAAAATGATATTAATATTAACCTAACACATGTCCTAATTCTATTGGACAAGTGTATCTCAACAAAAAACTACCTTAGGAAAAAAAATATTATCATTTAGGTCCACTTGTATTAGATTAGGAAATTTATTATTATTTAATTCAAAGAAGAGTTAAAAGAGTTAAAATCAAAGTTTAATAAAAAAAAAATTTAATATGGGGATTTACATAAGATAAATTCGATTATAAATATTTATTAGAAATCTAAAATGATTTCCTACATCATGGTATTTTATTTTTTATTTTTAGACATTAAATAAATAAATTTATTTATGACACAATGATGATGCAATAATTACCTTATTCATGAAAGAATCAAAAAAATGGTATTATAAATATTAAAATAAATATAATTAAGAATTTTTTATGATATCCACGGATTTTATAGGTGAATATGACATGTTAGGATTGATTCAATGTTTTTTTGAAGTAATCATGTTGTTATTATTTTAACAAAAAACAAATACCAAATAGTGTCAAATTTGACATAAAATAGTTTTTAAAACAAATATTATATTATTAATTGATATAATGGTCCTAAAAATCTAAGGTTCAGTAAAAAGACTTATATAATAATATATATGATATTAATGAACCAATTGGGGGTTATATTGGCATTTTATACTATGTTTATTAACCATATAGTGTAAGAATACAAGAAGACACGGTAAAAGTTAAATTTTTTAATTTAGAGTTAAATCTAAATGATAAGGTTTAAATGGGAACCTAAACTTCTCTAAAACCTATTGGTTGAGTTTTTTTCGACCTATACCCACCTTAGACTTTAAATTATTAACTTTTGAGCCATTAGAAACCGAATATGAATTTATTATAAAATAATATTTTAAGTTTTTCCTATGGTGCCCTTCACCCCTCTTATAAAAGGGAACTCCCCCTTCTCTCTAATTAACACCTTCTAAGCCATTTGTATTGGCCAAACCCTACCCAAATACCCTCTCAGATATCCTACCTTCATCCTAGAGGCATTATTTTGATCATAAATCCAACCTGAGGAGCCCTTTTGATCAAATCAAAAGGAATAACTCAAAGAAGAGAAGGCTAAATGTACCCTCGACTAAAGGAAAGTGCAAGGTAAGTGGATTTCATCTCACTCCTTATTCCCGTGAGATTATTCCATATTAACACTATTACATTTTATGTGGTGTATTTACTGCCCATAATTGTATTTCTTGTGTAATACACATTAATATATGTGTATTTACATATTCATTGTATGATACTTCTTTGATGGGGTGTATGTTTCGTAAGTTACCAAATTGGTAAGGTTTAATTTCACAATCTCATTATTATCTGAGGTTGTTTTTCGTAAGTATCTATTGGGACATATTTATAATCCATGTTCATGTTTTATGAAAGATTTTCAAAGGGATTCTTTTAAGGTACTTTTTACTAAAACATAATTTCCAATGTTTTAAATATTTATTCTTCTAAATCTTTCTCATTAATGTCCATATCTTCAAAATGGTTTTTACGGATTTATTTATTTAGAAATGAATGTTTTTAAAATGTTAATTCCTTTTAGAAATTTCTAAGTGGTACGGGACACTTTGATTCAAAAATGTCTTTAAATGTATTCCTTTCTAAATTGTATAACTTTTAAATGTTTTCATGAAAAAGGGATATTTCTCTCAAAGAGTTTTACAAAACATTTTCATCTATGTCAACATACTTTGATGGATTTATGCTTATTTGAAGTTGATTTATTATGATACAATACTTCCATATTGTATTTATGTTTTTTTGATATGTTTGACTATGGATGAGTCCTTGTTATGCCATTAATGGCTTGTGATTAATGTTTTGGCATTTCGTATGCTAGTTTAAATATGAATTTTTATGTTATATTTCATCCACTTCATAAGATGAATGTGTTGGACTAGTATATTCCGGGTTAGGGACCGGTAAAAGTAAGCCCTCCGGGTTGGTGTCTGGTTATAAGTGGCACTCCGGGTTGGTGTTCGATTATTAGAGGCACTCCGGGTTGGTGTCCGATTATTAGAGGCACTTCGGGTTGGAGTCCGGTTTCAGAGGCTCTCCAGGTTGGGTTCCGGTTACAGTTATCCCTTAGGTCTTGGAACAAGGCCTTGACACAAAAATTAAAGTTCGGCATTATGAATTCCATCGTTATGAAAGTGGTTATTGATATTGCATGTGATTATTCTATTATTAGAATATCCATGTGAATAATTAAATGGCATTATTTCATTTTATTTCTTCCATATTATGCTGAAGTTAAAGTTTAAAAGGCTTTTTTTAGTTATATATTTCCTTAAATGTTTATGCTTATATTTGAATGTTTTTGCTGTATTACTTACCCTTACTGAGCGTTTGAGCTCACCCCTTTCTATATTTTATTTTCCCAGGATTCCAAGAAGTGTATTATGATTGATATGCAGGGTTAAGCCAAGGGAATAATGGCGTTCATAAAGGATTATTTATGTTGTTTTGTATGTAATGTAACATTCATTTATGTGATCTATTTTCCAAGACTTCTAAACTGATCGGTCCTTAGGGACTTGATTCCTTGTAATCATTCCAATGTATTAAAATAATTCATCGACTCCGGGTAACTAGGGTTGGGGTGTTATATTCATGTTCCATGATTTTTTAGGGATTTGTGATATAAAAAGTGTGATAATTTCAAATAATAATGAATTTTAGGATTAAAAAAGATCTGATACCATACTGAGTACCTTACCAACTTTATAAATTTTTTCAGTAGTACTCCTTTTACATGTTACTATATAGGATAAATGATTTAATGTTTTTCTTCATATAAATGAAATTTTAAGGGGTATTCTGTAAGGGAACTATGAGATATTCTTATATTAGAGGAAATATAAACCCTTATTTTTTGTTAATACATATTAATGATAGTCTGCATATTAACATCTTTTACAGTGCTATATTATTTCACATAAATATTTTTTATATACAATAAATCCATGGTTCTTTGATTATTCTCTATTATAGTGATTACCCAAAGGATTTAAGCTTTGATTTACCTCTTCCTCAAGCTCACAAGTTCAATTCCCATATTCCCTCTTGCCCTTTTTACTTCATAGGTTATTCAGGACCTTTAATGGTTTTGTCTTTCCATTGACTTTTCCTAAAAATGTATAAATTTTTTCTAATCACTGAATCGATTTTAATCTAAATAGGTATTTTCTAAAAAATTGATAGTTTAATGTTTCTACATGTATATATTTTATGAAAGGGATGGGTATACATTAATTTTATTATCAAATTGGCCCTTTCGTACATTCACTATATTCAAAGGTTGTGAAATAGTTCTTACTACTTCTATTTAAAATCTATTATGAATTAAAAGTATTCAAATTGAAAAAATTAGTTGTAATTTTGGATTAAGTTATTAAGGCCCATAAATTATTTTTTCATCTGTTTTACTATTTTATGATAAACTCTCATTTCACCCATGTGTTCACACGGGGTTGTGTTAACATCAAAAATATTCATTTCTCAAATTTTATGATGTCACTGAAAATGTTGAATATTGATGTTTATATTATCAATCATAGATTTTATTAATTTCTTTCCCACGGATCATGTTCCTCCCACTTTGATTATTAGTTTCTACTAATGATGATTCATTAGATCACTAGATTAATCCACTCTAATAAATCCTTCATGTAGTGTGGTTCCTTTATCAGTATTTCCTATTTCTATTGAGGGGTTAATAGGGACATGTAGAGAAAATGAATCCATATTTGTCTTTGGTGAAAAAAGGGCATGTTTCATATAAGTTTTTTAGATTGATGTTTTCTAAAAATATTCTACATTGAATTTTTATTTTGTTTTTATTTTAACTATAATCTGGTTTCATGTAGATATCATATTTTTTATTGGATTTAATGTTATTTCACATGTTTAGTTTTCCATTTATTTTCTTTAATCCACTTTTTTAAAACTAAAAAACCTAGTTATTGTATTACATTTTTAAAACTAAAATTTATGTCATTTTGTGCCTCTTCAATTTCAATTACCTAAATTTCATTTATCCAATGTAATTTTAGGTTTTGCTTTCCATAATTGTAGTTGATTTCCATGTTGTGTTTTCCCCCATAGATTCTCTTCCCTACACACCCTCACTTAATCCCATATATTTCCCTATAATCCCATGGATTATTGCCCAAAATATTACTATTCTTTCCAAATTCTATTTGCCTCATGATTTCATAGACCATATCATTAGTCACCTCTCCAAGGATCATTACCTCTTTGATAATCTCATTTTATGGTTTCTGATGTAATCGATTGATCAGAATCCAAAATTATATCCTTGTATTTCCAGACAATAAAGTAAAATATGGTAAGGTACTCAAGATGGTAATGTAATCAATATGGTATCAGATCCTTTTTTATGTCCCATGAAATATCATTGGTGTTTGAGTATATATTCCATCAATCGGAGGTTTCGTTTTCCCAGGAGGATCGTAAATGAACAATTATTGTCATAAAACAATAAAATAGACGTTAAATGGTCATATAAATGTAAAAACCCATGATATGAAGTTAAATCATAGGAAAACCATCTTATTATCATTTTTGATGTCTATGAGAAGACATCATGTCAATTGGACATGTGGTCTACTTGGAATGATAAAATATGCTATTTTTAAATGTTTGGAAGCCAATAAAATGATTTTTCTAGGCGTCAACACCAACCTACCAACATGAAAAATCTTTTAAATAAGATTATAACAACCATAGAGTGAATTTTAAAATGGTTGAGTAAACGGTACATCAGTATATAGTTTCATTTGTTCAGGATGATAGAAAATGCACCTTTACTGTCATAAAACACCAAAACATGCTTTTAATGGCCATATATATAGAAAAAGACCTAATGATAGCTTGAAATCATAGGTAAACTATATTATTAATATTATTCATGACAATTATGGTCAAACATAACATCAATCAGAGTTATGGTCTACCAGTGATGACTGAGTATGTGGTTTTTAATGGATTGACGCCATTTAAAAAGGTGTGTTTGGGGGTTAAAAGCAAACAAAAATAATATGAATGCTATGAAATCAGAAGAAAACAATCGTAGAGTGAATTTAAAAATTTTCAGGAATTTGGATCATCAATCCATGTTGGTGTTTTCCTAGGATGAAAAAATGCACTTTTGGTGTCACAAAACACCAAAATTCTTGTTTAACATTCATATTCATATAAACCAACCTCGGAATGACATGAAATCATATAAAAACCATATAATTATTATTTATTATGTGTAAAAGGATTCAACACATCAATTAAATATTTGTTCTATCCGTAATGATCAAATATGTTGGTTTTAAAGGATTGATTCCCTTTAAAACATAAAGGGGGTCAAACCCAACCAAAAAACATCTAAAAGCTATGAAATCATATGGAAATAAAAATAGTGTTAATTTTTAAATGGTTAAGTATATGATATGTAAATCGGAGGTTCTTTTTTCCTAGGATGATGGAAAACACACTTTTAGTGTTATAAAACACCAAAACATGCATTTAACGATCGAATATATATATATATATAATCTTATAATGAATTGAAATCAAAATTAAATCGTGTTATTAAATTTAGTGACATAAAAAAGAAAATAAAAATGCTAATAGGACATGAGATCTATCCTAAATGATTTAATATGCATTTTTTTAAAGGATATTTTCCCTTTAAAAAGGTGTGTCTAGGGGTCAAAACTGACCATATGACATCTAAATTCCATGAAATCAGAAGACAATAGCCTTAGAGTGAATTGAAATTTTTTTGCATGGACATAACATCAATCAGAGTGGGTATCTTCCCAAGAGGATCGGAAATTCACTTTTACTGTTATAAAAACCCAAAACGTGCATTTAATAGTCAAAACCATAAAAAATGACCTTGGAATTTATTTAAATAATAATTAATCTATATTATAATTATATTTGATGTGTAATAGGAGGAAAAACATAAATCTAACATGCGGTCTACCCGGAACAACCAAAAATGTTATTTTTAAAGGTTTGATGTCATTTAAAAAGGTGTGTTTGGGGGTAAAAAGCAACCAAAATACCTTTGAATGTCATTAAATCAGAAGAAATCAACCATAGAGTGAATTTTTAAATTTTGGGTTAGAAAACACATCAATCAGTGGTTTCATTTTCCTGAGATGATGGATAACACACTTTTAGTGTCATAAAACACTAAAACATGCATTTAAAGGTCATATATATTAAAAATGACATCATAATGACATTAAATCAGCGGAAAATAGTATTATTATCATTATTGACATGAAAATGTATATGTAATTTCAACAGGACTGGCGGTCTACCCAGAACAACTTAATATGTCATTTTTAAAGGTTTGCCGCCCTTTAAAAAGTTTGCTTGAGGGTCAAACACAAATGAACCATTCCTAAATGATATGAAATCATACAGAAACAACTGTAGAGTAAATTTTAAAATATAATAGTAGAAAAAACATCAATCATAGTTCTTTTTTTAGGGAGATCAAATACCAACTTTTAGTGTCATAAAACTCCAAAATTCATGTTTAACGATCATATCCAAAGAAAATGATCTAACAAGGACATGAAATCATAGTAATACCATATCATTATTATTTTTGAACTGTATGAGGAGATGAAATTTCAATCAAACATGTGATCTTACCGAAATGACTAAATATGTGGGTTTTAATGGTTTGACACCCTTTAAAAACATGAGGGGGAGGGGAAAAGCCAACTAAACGACATTAGAAATCCATGAAATCGGACAAGAACAACCACTGAGTGAATTTGTAAATGGTCTAGTATAAGTTACATCAATAATAGGTTTCATTTTCATGTGATGATGATAAATTCACTTTTAGTGTCATAAAACTCTAAAACGTGCGTTCAATAGTTAGATATACTGAAAAAGTCCTCAGAATGGCTTGAAATCATAGGAAAACTATATTATTATTAATTTTGACATGTATGAGTAGATGAAATGTGAATTAGAAGTGTATTATTCTCAAAATTATTGAATATGTTGGTTTTAAAGGTTTAATTCCTTTTAAAAAATGAGCATCTTGGGGTCAATACCAATCGAACAACATCTAAATACCTTGAAATTAGATGAAAATAACTAGAAAGTTAATTTTAAAATGGTTGAGTAGACAAAATGTAAATCTGATATGGTGTTTTCCAAAGAGTATTGAAAACATAATTTTAGTGTCATAAAGCACCAAAAATCATGTTTAACGGTCATATCCATAGATAACGACCCCAGAATGAGGTTAAATCCTAGAAAATAATCTAATTATTATTTTTGATGTGTATGATGGGACAAAATATAAATATGACTTGCAATGTTCTCGAAAAAACTAAATAAGAGTGTTTAAAAGGTTTGAGGTCCTTTAAAAAATGTGGGAGGGGTGGGGGTAAAAACAATCCAAAAAACAATGGAATTCCTTAAAATCAGACGAGAACGATATTAGAGTGACTTTTGAAATGGTAAAAAATTTAATACATCAATCAGAGGTGTATTTTGATCAAGATGATGGAAAACACACTTTCAGTGTCATAAAACTCCAAAACATGCATTTAACGGCCAAATATATAGTAAAAGACATCAAAATTACTTATAATCCCCAAAACCTATCTTTTTGTTATTATTGATGTGTGAAAGTTGACAGAACATCAATCGGACTTGTGTTCTTCCCATAAAGATTAAATATGTGGTTTTTAATGGTTTGACGCCCTTTGAAAAGGTTTGTTTGAGGGTTAAAAGAAATTGAATGACATCTGAAATCCATGAAATGAGGTGACAACAACTATAGAGTTAATTTTGAAATGATTGAGTTGTAGAAACGTCAGTATGAACTGATGATTTCCCAAGAGGATTGAAAATGCACTTTTATGGTCAAAAAACACCAAAATGAACTTTTAACAGTCAGATCTATAGAAAATTACCTCAAAATAACTTCAAATCATAGTGGAACTGCCTTATTGTTATTTTTGACATTAATTAGGATTAAAAATGTAAATTGGATGCAAGGACTGTCCGATGTGACTAAATATATAGTTTTTGATGGTTTGACGCCCTTTAAAAACATGTAGGGGCCAAAAACAATAGAATGAACTTTTAATGTTATGAAATGAGACAAACAAAGCATAGATTGAATTTTGAAATGGTCGAGTAGATAATATGTCAATAGAAGGTTCCATTTTCTCAGGATGACAAAAATGAATTTTTAGTGCCAAAACCCCCTAAAATAAGTGTTTAAATGTCAGATATATAGAAAATGACCATAGAATGACTTAAAATCACAATAAAATTTCTTTGTTTTTATTCTTAACATGTACAAGTAGAAGGAACTCCAATATGATGAGAAGTCTATCTAGAATGATTGAATGTGTTGTTTTATTGGTTTGATGGTGTTTGAAAGGGTGCTTCTGGTGGTGAAAGCAATTGAATGACATCTGAATGACCTTAAATGAGATGAAAATAACTATATAGTTAATTTTGAAATGATCAAGGGGATGAATCATCAATCTAACATGGTGTTTGACCACAAGGACTGAAAACAAACTTCTATTATCATAAAACACCAAAATATGCATTTAATGGTCAGATCCATAGAAAACAACGCCATAATTACTTAAAATCATGTAAAACCCATATTATTATTGTTATTATTATTATTATTATTATTATTGATGTTCATGAGGAGTCGACACATCAATCAGGTGTGCAGTCTTCTCTAAATGCCTGGATATGTAGTTTTAAGGGTTTGACAGCTGTTAAAAACATGTGGGGGACAAAACCAATAGAAAAAACTATAAATCCTATTAAATAATGCAATAATAACCATAGATTAAATTTTTAAATGGTCTAGTAGATGACACATCAATCAGAGTTTTCATTTTCACATGATGATTGAAAATGCACTTTTAGTGTCATAAAACACCAAAACATGTATTTAACAACCAGATATATAGAATGAAACCTCATAATGATTTTAAATAATAGGATAACTATATTATTATTATTCATGATGTGTATGAGAATACAACACCTAAATCGGATGAGTGGTCTATCTGTAAAGACTGATTATGCCATTTTTAAAGGTTTAGTGTCATTTAAAAAGGTGCATCTGGGGTTCAAAAGAAACTAAAAGGAATCTATAGGCCATCAAATGAGATGAAAAAAACCATTATGTGAATTTTGAGATGGTTGAGTAGATAGAATGTCAATCTGAGATGACATTTTACTGAGAGGACTGAAAACTCTCTTTTAGTGTCATAAAATACCAAAACACACATTTAACTATATGCTCCAAATAAAACAACCTTGTAATGACTTGAAATCATATGAAACTCGTCTTATTCTTATTTTTTATGTATACGAGGAGATGAAAAATTAATCATATGTGTGATCTACTCAGAACAACTAAGTTTGTGTTTTTTAAAGGTTTGACACCATTTTAAAACACACTGTGGGTTAAAACCAATTAAATGACCTCTGAATTCTATGAAATTGGATGAAAATAAATATATATTTAATTTTGAAATGGTAAATTAGATGGTACATCAATCATAGGTGTCATTTTCCCAAGATGGTGAAAACACACTTTTAGTTTAATAAAATACCAAAACATGCGTTTAACAATCATATATATAAAAACTGCATTGAAATTAATTAAATCACATAAAAATTATCTTATTATTATTCTTTAAATATACATGTGGATGACACATCAATCGAATGAGAGGTCTATCTAGAACAACTGAATATGCAGTTTTATAGGGTTTCATTCCATTTAAAATGGTGTGTCTGGGGTTCAAAAGAAACCTTATAGAATTAAAATTCCATGAAATGAAATTAAAACAACCATATAGTGAATTTAAAAATGGGAGATTAGAAGTAACGTCAATTCGAGCTTGTTTTCACCCAAGAGGATAAAAATGGGACTTTTAGTGTCATAAAACACTAAAACGCGCATTTAACAGTCATATCCTGATAAAACAACCTCATAGTGACATTAAATCATAGGGAAATCATCTTATTACTATCAGTGATGTCTACAATGTGACGACATGTCAATAGGACATGCGGTATGCCTACAAAGACTGAATATTTAGTTTTTAAGGGTTTGACGCCCTTTAAAACACATGGGGGTCAAAACTAGTAGAAAGACGTCATAATTCCATGAAATATGATGATCACAACTTCAGAGTAAATTTTTAAATTTTTGAATATATTGAATGTCAATTAGAGGTGTCATTTTACCGGGATGATGGAAAACACAATTTTAGTGTTATAAACACCAAAACAAGCATTTAATGGTTAGATATATAGAAAACAACCTTATAATGACTTGATATCATAATAATCTGGTATTATTATTGTTTTTTGAAATGTATTAGTAGATGACATGTCATGTGAGTGCATGGTATGATTGGAATGATAGAATAAATGGTTTTCAATTTTTAAAAAATGAATAAAAAGTATTATTATATTTTCAAAATCAAAAAACAC
Organism: Viscum album; assembly: GCA_963277665.1. Taxonomy (NCBI): domain Eukaryota; kingdom Viridiplantae; phylum Streptophyta; class Magnoliopsida; order Santalales; family Viscaceae; genus Viscum; species Viscum album. The sequence goes on from OY728146.1 coordinate 230,762,146, forward strand.
AGGTCTTTTGTTATGTGTTTTACCTAAAATATTTTATTTAATTTTATTAATTAGTTGTGATATTTTTACTACCCTAATTATTTTACTAAATATTGTCATGATTTTTTTTTCGATCATGGGTGTAAAGCTTGGAGTATGATTAGGAAAATAGATAAATGGGCTCGTGGTTTTACATTTTTGGGAAATATTTATTGTATTTTTGAAATATTTATTTCATTTTTGAGTATGGTGTTTTTTTAATTCTATTTTGATTTTTTTTAAATATTTTTTCTTCAATTAGGTGTTCCCAATATGATTGAAAAAGTGAACCTATAGAAACTACAATATGGCTGCTGGTGTAGGATGGCCTGGTTGGACTATAGAAACTGATATTTAGTGGTTTCTAAATATTATCTCAGGTGTCTATAGTGACCACCAAACGATGGTCAATAAAGGCCTCCTGAGGTGTTCTATAGGGACCACAAAATGATGGTCTCTATTGGTGACCACAACCTGGTTTATAACATCTAAAAAAGGGAAGATTCTATAATAATTATTCATGGTCCTAATGTTCCTACCATTTGGAGTATGCTAGGTGATCGCTATAGTTATTTAGTAATGAATAATGGTTGTCAGTAATCACCTTTTTTACTAGTGTGTTTACATCTTTTTTGTAATCATTTAAGTCTCGATGATGTATGATTGACGAAACCATGTTACACCTTAAGGTATGTTTTTTCATGACTTCTCGGAAGAGTGTCATGAGTTCATGAAATATACATTCAAGAGTCACTTACAAAGTATAATGACTTTGGAATTAAGTGTTTCATCCTGAGAATAATATCCTTCATCTATTAATAAAAAATTTGAGTTATCCTTGTACTAGGGATGACTGTGTAAATGGAGAACGAGGCATAATACTTGAAATTTGAGTTAAAATCACGGATTTGTTACCCAGTACTAAATTTGTTCTTAAGACCCATTTGGGTTAGTGATTTGGGATGTTTTAATGGATGAGATATATAGTTCAGGATTATCCACTATTATTATTAAGGTGTTACTCTTGTTGTCTAAAACATACTTAGCATTGGCCTTAGTAAAGATTTGTTAGGCTGTGAGCAGGAGATGGAAGCCTTTTGTAGAGACACAAAGGGATGGGTGGTTTCATCCACATTTAACCATCATGTTTGGGAATGAATATTGTTTGTTCCATAAAAGTTGGGAATGGTTCAATGATGTAATAGTGTGAACACTCTTAAGGTGGGGAGAAGAATGATGATCATGGGATATGGTCCTCATGTGAGGGAGATCGGGTACATTAATGGTCAATCATGGGATGATCATTGCCTCATCATGATATTAATGAATAAGTGGATCCAATAACACTTGTATTACTTGATGAATGTTATATTTAGACTTAGACATGGTTTTTTTTATGTTGAGAATCGATTATGGGCTCAAGATAACTTAGGGTGACATAACTAAGGTTGGTTTTCCTGTTATGTCAATGCTCATGCCATGGCATGATGATGGTATTTGGGTCGCTAGGAATCAATTTTGAGTAAGTTGTGATAAAAGGTTACCCTACGCCTAATGTTTTCCCCCTACCTAATGGGTAACATGAAGATTTATTAATTTATTAAGGGTAACTTTAAGTTTTTTTATGTTAATAAAGGGTAATATAAAAATTTATTTAGTTACTAAAGGGTAATGTGAAAATTTTTTAAGTTACTAAAGGGTAAATTGAAGCTTTCTTAATTTACTAAATGGTAACATGAACATTTCTTAAGTTACATAAGGGGGTCATAAAGTGTTCATTACATAAAGAAGGGTGGATTGAATTTTTATTATGTTTTTGATGGGTAACAATGTCCCAACCCATCCCAATGGGGCCCATGTCATGACTCCCCAATCCTGACTCTAATAGGCCAGGGGATTCAAACTAGCACTGAGTAGCCATATCACTAACATGGGAGGCCTTAGCCGAAGAACTTTTATGGATGCACACATCATCAATCCCATACAATACTTAAATTCAAAAACAACTGATTTTTTTTTCAAGGCTATATCTAAATCCCACTACCAGAGTATTAAAGAGAGTAAAGTAAAGTAAAAAAAGTGAAATACAAGCCCACCACAAAGAGTATGAAGACAAGTCCTTCCTGAAATTATATGTAGGAATTGTTGTCAAAATACCACATGAACACGCCATGGTTTTTCTGGTCTCAATAAGAACCTTCTGGCCCTAGTCTATCAAGGACCCTGTTAAAAGTTCTATATTTTACACAAGACACGATACGTGCAGGAAAAGGATACACAAGGGTGAGTATAACAATACCCAGTAGGACACACTGAAATCACAACGAATTCAAAAAAATAATATAGTTAGCTCTAAATAGTTATATGTCAACAACACATATAAAAATAATATATAGATATACTCAAAATAATACACATATCTTAAAGGTAAGTCACAACCATAATACTAGCCTAGTATTCCATTTTAAAGGTTCCACATATCACTTTTCTAGGAGAACACACTCCATGAGTCTGATGGCACTGATAAATTCCTTTTGATATATAATGCTCCTCAGGTATTGTTGTTAGAAGTATACACTAAAAGTCTGGATAAATATGATACATAGATGATGATCATATCCAAGGACATGTGGTTCACCAAAATTCAAGATGGTTTAACCCAGTATGTATAGGATCCACACCCACATAGTATTGGATATTATGATACCAAGAACTCCACCTATGGCATGAATATTAATAGAGGATCTCACTCTGGGACTCATAGAAGGATTCCATCAATTCTATCCAATGTCTATTGCTGAAGGGATCAATTTCCTAAGTGTAGGAGGTGATTCCATACTAACCCTTAGGGAATGGATATGGGGAACACACCCTAATGAAACGTTTACATGATGTAGGGGAAGAGGGATCGAAGCCAACTTTAAGGGAGTACACAACATATAGTTGGGTTACACATCATGTCCCATTGACCATGGGTCCTACCCATGTAAACATCCCATGATCATGTCCATGTCCATGTAACAGTATGCAACATGTTGCTACCCATGTACTTTATCTTTGTACTAGTACATGGGTATTACTAGGTACACCTTTCCATGCAGTGTCTGTGTGGGAGTACATGCCATTCTCATTCATGTGTACTCCATCTCATGTTTGTGTACCCTCTTAGGTACATATTGAGCCATTGTGAAGAGGAAACACACTATGTTATACTTAAATTTCTTCTGAAGCCCTATCCACCACTAGGAGGGTCCCATAGGCCGTGTAATCCTAGATTACACATACTTTGGATCAAATTATTTCATAAACACTTATTCTTCCATGCATGTAAGATCACCCTACTACTGCCTCAAATTTCAGCAATGATCATTCCAGAAATCAATGATATACCCTAGATAAACCATGTCACCAATAATTTATATATTATATACCTTCAATTCGTTCAGAAAATTACATCATTCATTGTTCTTCATTGCACACCAAAGAACACACAATTGGGTATCCAAAACCATCTTATCCCCCACTACATCGGCCATCACACCATCATCATGTCATACCAATCCCAAATCTATAATATCGAATCATTGGACCAAGAAATGGGTGTGTAATGATTGATTTTCTAGAGGATGTCAAACTATGGGAAAACAAATAATTCCCCTGATTAATGAAGAAATATGAAGGAAAATAAAAACCACAAACATGAGGAATGAACATAATCCAATATTATTATTGGCCTCGATCCTTTTTTGTTATAACTACAAAGTGAATAATCCATAATAGTCAATCAAAACTCTCCAAATAACCCTGCAAATAAATCAATCTTGTTGGATGACTGAACTTCAAATCAAGCACCAAAGTCATAACTAACATGGGGAGGTCTTTTCCAAAGTATTTATATGCACACACATAGCCAAATCACTATAATAGTGTAAAGGAAATGAATAAACGATGAAACACTATTACAAATAAACCAAACATGCTTGGACCTCTAAATAGTACAAAAGTATGGTAGTGTAAAATGAAAATAAAAGGGAAAAAATACACACCCAATCAGAAATGATTCCCAACTAGATAGAAAATTTGGAAATTAAATAGTTGTAAGGGAGAACCGCTCCTAAATCCCAAGCTACAACCAAATTATGTAGTCCAAGTACTTGGTATCCCTAAGATCCTTTGAAGTCATGGTCATCATATCTTTCGTCTTCAGAAGACATGACACAAGTGGGCAAAGCCCGTGAAGGTGCGAGAATATCATACCTAGTAGAATTCTCCAAAATGGGTAGAGGGGGACAAATACGGGATATAAAAGGAAATAGAAGATAGTAGATGAATTATATAGTCAAAGAGTATATACCAACCCAAAAATATTGAAACAAATATCATCCAAGAACAAATGTTTAAACATTGTGAGTAGATAAACTATCCATCACTTATTCACCACCTATAGTAATAGATTAGACTCATATAACCATGAAAGGCTAGACATAAAAAGTTCATGGAATACCCTGTGCGTCTTTGCCTCTGCTATAAGAGCAGTAATTAAAAAAAAGAGTGGGTACCAAAGATGGATATATATATATATACTCTGTCAAAAGATTCTCAAATGGGAGAGTAAGGGGATCTCCATCTCATATATTAGACCAAGTAGAATTGTATCCAATAGTTCCAAAATTCCGTCAATGATGCCCAACATCTCACATGTCTACACTGAACAAAAAAGTATTAAGAACTCAATAATAACCCAATTATACTATTCGATTTCAGCAACACTATCTCGCCCACACAATTTGAGGTCGCGTCACAAGAATGCATCTCAGTTGGGAAAGAATATATCTTCCTAGTGAGTTTAAATCTATTTCAAACAACATATCATCACTGTTCCATATAGTCAATGTGGGGAAAAATAAATTTTAGGATATCATGACCTAGTATGATAGGATGGTCCTACTCTAATAGTCACTAAGGAACTCCACTGCCCAGCCCCTCTAGAGGGTAACACTCAGGAAAGTCATAGTGGAACTCCCCTGCTCATCCCTATTAGAGAGTAACGCTCGAAAAGTTCATTGGGTAATTACACTACCCCAACCCTATTGGAGAGTGATTCATAGAATAAGGTTATAAGGAAACTCCACTTCCCTTCCCTACTAGTGCACATCATGTAAGGGTAGTACACGACATGTCTAGACCAAAATCCTGACAAACACCTAAGTCTCGTCATCGGTTCGAAGGGAAAAAAACCTTATTTCACTAATATGATTATTTAAATGGACCTATATAGGGAAATGGATTACACTATTGTGATCCTCATAGAAAAATGATCAAGATAGGCTACTTACTTTCCTCAATCTTACACCCAGGGAAAAAGTCACATTACACAGCATCATGCTCAATTGGAATTTCATGGGACCAAGACACAAGTCCGAATTAAAAGATCAAAATTGTTCATGAAACATATGCCTTAATTATATGGTCATGATGCCTTACAAAATTCACCAACCTGATTTCATATGAAGTAGTCATGACATTTGCAGAAATCTATAATAATAATAATTTTAATATTGTTGGCAATTTCATTGACTCAATCCATGAATCCAAAAAAGGAATCCAACATTGGTCTTAAAGTGACCTTCCCCATTATAGGGTACATTGTCGCTGAAGAGATGTCAATATGACACTATATGAAAAATTTATGGGTGTATTAATGTTATATAACCAAAATAATAATAGCCTAATAATAATAATAATAACAATAATAATAATATACCTTTCTTTGACACAGGTTTTCAAAGGTTATGGGATTCTTGTTATACCCTCTCCACGCCTAATTATGAGGCAGTCCATGCACACCCTTTCACCCCTATAACATAATATTTTAATAATAAGAAAAATAAATATAATAATATCATTTTTATTATCACATATATTATTAAAGTAGGCATATAAGTCTACTATCTCTAGGATGACATCCAAGCTTTCATGTTGCACTCCATGGAGGTGGTTCATCTTCAAATTTTTATCTGGTGATATTATTAATAATATCATTAATGAAATAACTCACAATTATCTATTTTATTATGTTTTTATTATAAAAAATAACAATAATAACCACACATCCCGAGTCATGGTTACCTTGTCGTCCGCACCAACACAGGACATCATCATCACCACGTTAGGATCCAGCCTTAATTATGCTCCACACCGGGTATCACCCCTTGCACCTACTAGCCTCTATCATGACCACACTAAAAGCCTCCTCTATGTGACCCCTCTATTAATACATTAAATATTAATGGATCTAGGTTCCATTCGCTATTTCTAGTTGTCATTAATCGAAAAACCTGGCTCTAGTAAAACTTTGGTGGGTTTTCATTTTTTCTCTCAAACCTGAAGTTTTGTGGTTGATTTATCAATATATGATCTTCAAAACAGTGTTCCTTTATTTTCAAACATCCTATATCTACAACTACTTCATCAATCCAAACATAATTCTCCGATCCTCCATGAATTTGGGGGTTCGATCAAGCTCTGTTCCTCCCAGAAAAGTCAAACCAGGACCGTAGGGATCTAAATGGTGAATAATATATGAAAGATTGGGTATAAATGCATAAGAACACATGTAAAATTGTCAAGGAAAATATTTCTTTGAAAATATATCAAGAATAGGAATCCCATGGTAAGAAAACAATTGAATAAATAAATAAAATTTGGTATATAGGCTCATGTTCATGCCACAATTGGCACAGATCCATGAACAATGATCGATCCTCTCAATAATTTAATCAAAAGGATAAAAAACACCTATTTAATGATTCTTACCTTGATTGTGGATCATTTATTGGTGAAGAACGCATTTACCAATAATTTTGGAAGATTCTTTGAGTTCGCGGTGTCTAAATCTTCAATGATCTGATGTTTCATGATAATTCTCCAATGTATGAGGGTAGAAGAGCTATAGATTTATCTGAGGGATTATGTGGAAAACCAGGAAAAATTTCTAGGAATAACTCTTATAGGGTTATCTATTTCATAGAAAACAACTAATTAAATAATTAATTAATTTATTAAACACACCACCAACAACTGCCTTTACCAGACGTCTCGTGCCGGCCAACTTTAAGTGGAACCATGGGTAAACACCGTATTCGGAAATCAATAATGGTCTTATATTTCCCATTTGAGTTTCCATCTATGAGTTATCTAGGATAGGGTTATCAAATAAAATATTTAATTAATTTAAATTTCCAAATTCACCCACCAATGTATTCCCCATCCAAATGTCCCACATTGACCAACCTTATGTCATGCCTAGGGTAATCTCTACATCTTGGATTCAATTATGGTATCGTATTTATGATATGAGCCTATTTTTATGATATATTCCACTTATTTTAGGAAAAATATCCGTGAGTAATATATATATATATTTATTATTTCTAAAAAATTAATTCAGGGCTCACTAGACCTCGGAATCATGCATTGTCTCAGAAATTGTCTTTGAAAATATTCTTAGGAATATTCTAAATTTTTATAAGGAAAAACCACAGTCTATACATTGTTATTTTATTTATTTATTTTTCCTCATAAAGAATAGACTAAGAAGAAAGGTTGGTATACTGATCCCGTATCTTCCTTTTCCATTCATATTCCCTCCATTGGGATGTACTTCCAAATTACATGTGTGAAACTCCCTCATCACCTTATCTCGTAACATAACTAAAATCACCGACCATCCCTAAAACATAGTGATGTAATTACCTTATTAAAAAATATATCTATGGGATATCCTAAGGATATATAGTCACACAAGGTATCTTAGTCGATGTCCCCTAGAAGGGAGTGCCTCCTCATCCCAAAGACGAAGACTATCATTTCTATCTCTAGGTAGTGAATCATATAGTTCTATTTGGGGAATCAACTACCTCAATCTGTATATAATAACTGCATGCCACCTCATCCAAGTTAACACTGAGCATGCAAGGGTCCCATCTAACAAGTAAGGTGAGTAGACCCATCCAAAAATGGGAATCTAGTCATGGAAAGCACATGGAATAACACGCACATCTTCACCTCTCTTGAAAGGAGAGTAAACCCAAACTATAAACTCTTCTACACCCACTAGTGGAATCCTACGAGAAAAGGGTCAAGAAGAAAAATTCCACAAAAAATTCCCTAAATTTCTCTAACACTCCATTGCACAACCTCTCGTTGAATATAAAATTTATAGGGAATCATCCACCACACCACGTTGCTATCTACTTTGGGTGGAACAGACCCTCCATCAAGGTTTTTCTCGCATCTCAAAAATGAATCTCAGTGGGTAAAGAACCCATGTTCCTCATGAATTCAAAGATACATCTAACAACACCAACATAGGGTTACACTGACTCCCATCTTCAACCTGGTTAAACCTTGAGCATGGAGAAAAAATAAAATAGTATCTCACAATAGTGTCTAAAAATTTCTACTGAATAAGGTAGAAATGACACAGAGTATACCTTTAATCATATTATATGTCATGGGTTCATAAGCCTCCAAATCTCGTATCTATCTGTAGCACCGACTGTGAGCTCCCTATGGCTAATATGGGTTGCTTGGTGGTCGTGGTGAGATGATCTCATATGATCATACACTACCCATATATCCTCTTATTTCTCTAATAGATATGCCTCCATGGGGGCCAATCTTCCCTCTCTTTGTAGGTCCCTGATCATGGTGTTGTATCTTCTATGGTGGTCTTTCACCTATCTTTATATGCTCCTCGTCATGTCTAGTCATGTAGTAACACACCATGTGACCTCGTCCAATAAAATCATAGCACCTCACATCTTTGGGTTTCCCTGATGCTCTACACTCCCTTTGCCACATACAACTATGTGCGAGATCCTACTTGTGAAAGGGTATCCTTCTCTGAGATCCCATCGACTAGCGCCTTCTAACTGATGTTGACGACATAGCTCTAGGAAATCCACTGCACGATCCAACTGTTTGGTGTCCCTTTGACAAGAAAACTGTTTTTCACCACTGCCCACTCAAGCACCCTGACATAGGTGGGGATGCACAAGGGAACTATACTTGGTCAAATCTCTCTATGATGTCCCTTATCAAATATCCATGATTGGAAGTAGCCATCCCATATCACATCAAGTAAGTATAGAATAAGGTCTATGAACCTCACTGCGTACTCATCCACCATCATCCCTCTCTACATTAGCTTCAGAAGCTCCTGGATCTAGACTGAGCATAAGCAGGAGGGGTAGTACTCCTTGCAGAACTGTCTCTAGAAATTGTCACATTAGAGTGTTGAATCTTCATGCATCTACATAACCAGGATCCACCAACACCCAAAATCTCCATAGAAAAGGTTGGCTTCTAGTGCACCACCTGATCTATTGGGGTCCGAATAATCCTACTGATATGGACCACGGACTCTAGCCAATCCTATGTTGCCTAAGGATCATGCTCGTTGTGTAACCTCAATGGTCTCTGAAACTAGAAATCACAGAGTTCTCCCAACCTATGCACATCCTAAACCTTCTATTCTATCACTATCTAATGCCCAAGAGATGGAGGTATTACTACCTGCCCACCAAGAGGAAGGGGTTCATGGGATGGATCCCAAACATGGGCCTTGTCACTCAAAGGGTCATCTTCATGGGAAGGGCTAGTATCTCATATGTATGTCATCACGGAGGCATCCTGAAAGTTATCTAGGAGTGTTGTGGGTATATGAGAATATATATATATATATATTGATAATAATGGGGAGATGAATCAAGAAGGAAAATCAAATACTCAATCCTATATAATGCATGCACTATTTATCCCTGCAGAAATTGTCTCGGCATATCAAGTAGACACATAGGTAGTCAAGGTCCTCATGACTGGATATGTCGGTCACCCATACGATCACTGGAATCCTCAGCCTAAGAGTCACATTCAAGATACTTTGACAATATTTCCCTAAACCCTGACAAATAATCTTTTGGGGAAACATCCAAACAATTTCCCATGTAATGAAATTTCTATAATACCAATCTATCATGACCCAACACAAGCTAGGGCTCGAGCCGCAACTAACTCAATATCACCTACATAATCTTGGGGTGGCAATAAGAACCGAAGGAGTAACTATATTGGGGAGGCATTTTCTTAAGTAACTATAGGCACAAACACATCTAACTCGATGAAAAAGTGAAGTGGGAAAGAATAAAAGATACAAAACATCTATATATAAACCAAACATGCATGGACCTATAAATAATACAAAAGTATTGTAGTGTAAACTGAAAATAAAAGGGAAAAAATACATGACCAACAAGAAATGAGTCCCATCTTAACAGAATATTGGGAAAGTAAATTGTGGTAAGGGATACCCACTCTTGAATCTCAAGATATGACCACCATAACATGTTCATGTACCCTGTATTCCTAACCTCATATAAATTCACAGTCGACCTGTCCATCATCTGTAAAAGAAAAGACATGTGTAGGAAAATTCCATGAAAGGGTGAGTATATACATACCATTTATAACACCATGAAATAGGTAGAATATAAGCAGTAAGGGATTCAAAAGGAAGTAGAAGATAGTATAATCAAGATATAGTCAGGGAGTACAGATCATGAAAACAAGAGTTAAATAAAGCTCATCCAAACACATGGGAATAAACAAAGTGATTAGATGAAATACCCATCAAGACTTCACCACCTATATTAGGATTGTAGACTCATCCAACCATGAGAATATAGACACGAAAAGAATGTGGAATATCCCAAAAATCTTCACCTCTCTTTAAAGGAGAGTAACTAAACACAATGAGTGGGTATAGAAGAAGGATATATATATATATATATATATGCTCATTCAAAATAATCCCCAATGAGAGAGTAAGGGGATCTGAATCTCAAATCTCAACCTAAGAAGAAGAGTATCCAATACTTCCAAAAGTCTATCAACAATGCTCGTCATCTCATGCATCGTCCCTAAACACAAAAGTATAAGGGACACAATCATGAATCATTGATACTATCATATTTAGTTGACACTACCTCAACCACATGATTTTAGCTCACATCACAAGAATGTGTCTTGGTTTGAAAAGCATATATCTTCCATGTGAGTCCAAAGCTAAATCATACCATATCTCATCATTGTGTCGCACAATCAAGGGGGATCAAAATCTAGGTAATGATCCCATACCATTTTATGATAGGAGGGTCCTACTCTAATAGTCACTGAGTAACTCCACATCCCAACCTTGATAGAGTGTAACCCTCAAGAAAGTCACAGGGGAATTCCAATGTCCATCCCTATTGGAGGGTAACACCAGAAAAGGACATTGGGGAACTCCACTGCCCAACCCTGCTAGAGAATAACACCTGGAAGAAGTTCATCTAGGGACAACACTTTCCAACTATGTTGGTGGGAAAATCCTAGAAGATTTATTCAAGGAACTCCACTTCCCAGCCCTATTGGAGGGTAATTCCTAGAATAACTCATTGGGGAACTCCACTGACCATCCCTGATAAACGTTGACCCGAAAAATGCTCTGGTGATCCTATATGATTGTTTCCATCATCGATGATGAATCAATGTGTTCTAATCATGGAACATTTCACATCATATTTCAAAATATTCCACCAAGGTAACCATCACGTTTATAGGATAAGAAACCCCAGGATAGGCTACTCATAGGCCAAAATCTAAATTCAAAAAAAAAATGAGATACATACATTCAAAATTTATTGAAAAGAAGCTAAATGGGTACACAACATGTGAGGGGACCCACACAGCATGTGGTCCCACTTCAAAGATAGCTAATGTCCCTAGAAAGCACATGGGTCTATCCCATGTATTAGTACATGACATGTAAGAGTACTTCATGACATGTCTCAGTCGAAAGCCTGATAAACACATGAGGATCATCATTGGTCCAAATGGAAAAAAGTAATTTCATTGATATACCTCTTCAAATGGACCCATAGGAAAAAATAGATTACATCATTGTGATCCTCATGGAAAATCTCTTGGGATAGGCTATTCACATGCCTCAATTGGAAACCCTATAAAAAATTCACATTTCACCACATCATACTAGAATAGATTTTCATGGGCCCAAGCCATGAGTCTGAATTAAAACCTCAAAATTGGTCCTTAAAAGTTCACCTTAATTTTAAGATCACGATAGAATGGATGGGTCCGCAATCAGTTTTTTGTACGAAGGAGTTATAACATATTAAAGATTCCATAATAATAATAATTTTATTGTTATTGGGTGTTTCATTGAATTGAGGAATGAGTCGGAAAATGTATCCAACATTGGTCTTAAAATGACGATCTCAATTTCAGGGTCACGTTCCCACTAACGATTTATCAATCCGACATTGTATGATGAATTTATGGGAGGATTAATGTTTTATAACCAAAATAATAATAACATTATCAAATTATTATTATTATTATTATATATTTCTTTGACACTTATATTCAAAGGATTGGGGATCAACGTTCTCCCCTCTCCATGACTAATCAGGAGTCACTCCATGCATACCCTTTCACCCATTAACAAAATATTTTAATAATAATAACAATAATATCATTATTATTATCACATATATTATTATAGTAGGTAAATAAGCATGTTATCTCTATGATCACTCCCAAGCCTTCACGCTGCACTCCAAGGGGACTCCCAATCTTCAAATTTTTATCTCATAATATTATTTGTATTAATATTAATAAAATAATGCACCCTTATCTATTTTTTGTTAATAATAATAATAATCATCATCACACATCTCGAGTCATAGAAACCTTACCGTATGCACTGACACAAGACATCATCATTGTCGCGTACAGATCTAACTTTGAATATGCTTCACACCAGGAATAACCCCTTTCACCTTCATGTTGTCATCATGTCCATGATGACAACATCCTCCATGTAACCCCTCTATGAATCCATATGAGAATACAATATCTAGGAATTATTCATCATTTTTGTTCATCATTCGTCAGAAAACAGCTTCGCTGAAGCTTTAGGGATTCTTTTTTTGTTCCAAACTCACCTGAAGCTTCTGTGGTTTATTTCTGAAGATCCAATCATCAAAAAGATATTCATTGCCTTTAAAATATCACAGATCTACATCTGCTTCATCGACCCAAACCTAATCTGTTGATCTTCTATGAATCCAAGGGTCCGATTGAGCTCAGTACCTCCCGGGAAAGTCGAACTGGGACTGTAGGGATCCAACTAGTGTAGAACATAAGTAATATTGGGGATAAAGGAACAATAATAAGGGTAAAATGATCAAGGAAAATCAGTTTTGTCTAATAAATCAAGAACATGGATCCCAGGGTGAGAATACAATTGAATTAAAAATTTAAATATGGTACATATGCTCATGATCAGGATAAAATTGGCATAGATATAAGAACAAAGATGGATCTTCTCAATCATATTATCAAAAGTGAATAAATAAAAAAATTTAAAAATTCTTTCCTCAATTATGGATTAATATTTGGTGAATAATGTGTTCGCCAATGATTTTAGAAGATCTATTATGTTCACTACATCCTGATCTGTTATGATATAATGTTTCATTGTAATCCAACAACGGATGATGGTGGAGGAGCTCTGGATTTCTCCCAGTGTTTATGTGGATTACCATAGATAAATTTTCCATCCATAACACTTATAGGGTTATATGTTTAACATAAAACAACTAATTTATTTATTCATTCATTCTTTAAATGCATCGCCAATACCTTCCTTTACCTGACATCCCACATCGACCATCTTTAGGTTTCACCTTGGGTAAACACAACATTTTGAACTCAAGGGTGACTTCAGATTTACCATCTGACTATCCTTCGATGAGTTATCTTTGTTAGGGTTATTAATTAAATTAATTTAATTAATTTAATTTATCAAATGAACAAACCAATAGTTGTCTCATATGAACATCCTACATCGAATAGCCTTAGGTCGCGCCTAGGGTAAACTCCACATTCTTGATTCAACCATTGTCTCAGATTTTTTATTCAAGACTCCATTTATGAGATATTAAACTTTTTCAGGAAAATTGTACATGCATAATGAAAATATATTTAATGTTTTTATTAAAATAAATTTCAGGCTCACTGGTCCCCAGAATCGCATCACATCTTAGCGCCTCACTCCAAAAACATTCATAGGTATATTCTGAGGTCTTGCATGGAAACACCAATGTCTATAAATGTAATACCTTTTATAACTAATATGTAAATCTAGAATAAATGTTAGAAATTATTATATAGGTAACACTATGGATTCATATTATCTTCTGCACATAGAGGAATCCTGAGCTCTCTACCAAATTATGCTCGCAGATACCTAAGAAATGTGATAGATTGGCGAGTTAGTCTATGATCAAGCAGATGGAATCATGTCCCTTGGATGTATGTGGCAATCCCACCATTAATTATATGGATATACCATCCCACATCCACTTTGTAATATCGAGGGGTTGAGATAAACCCATTGGAACTTGGTTCTCATCCTTCATTTTCTGAAAAGTATGGCATCAAGAGAAAAAATATGAAACCCCCTTCTTCAATCCTATCCACTAAAATAGATTTAAAATATCTTGGTACATATTTGGAATGCCTAAATTTACAACTAATGTAAATGAATAAAACTCTATAAGAACCCCTCTTATAGAATCACTAATAAAATCTTATGTCCTCTTAAAATAATGACATGATCCTCACCTTTAGATAATCCATAAGAAGTATTTCCAATGGATATATGAGTATATAGGGTCTCATAGTTGGCATCCCCAAGTTGTGTGTCTCTAAATTACTATAAAATAAATGGGGTAACAACCATAAAATGTGGGAAATCAATTCCATATATATTAACAAAAGATCAATAAAATTAGGCCAACTGCCATGACACCTTGTTCATCAATAGAGAACAAGATTTCCTGATGAGAGAATATGCTACCACATTCCCCTACCTAGAAGTATAGACAACATAAAAGTTATAATACTAGATTAAATCTATCCATCTACTTTATCTCAAGTTAATATCCTTATATGAGAATATATACATGAGATTCTTGTGAACATGATAAATGATAAACTGCTCATGCATCAAGTTGTGTCTCCATATCTTTAGTTTGAATACTATTTCTGCTAAATCAAGATCATGGGTCTCATTGTTCTTCTCATGTGGTATAAACTAACATGAAACATAATTAATAATCACCTGACTCTTCATTAGAACACAACCATGACCAATTTCTAATGCATCAAAAAACACTAGGAACTCAACACCCTCCTCTAGAAATCTAAAGATGGGAGTTCTCGTCAAAATCTCACTCAACTCCGAAAAATCCTACTCACATTTATCTTTCCATATGAAAGGCTATCCATTTTGACTCAAAGATATCAAGGATAATGATGTCTTGGAGTAATTAGGTGTGAATATATAATAATATCTTGCTAATAGAGGGAATCTATACACCTCTATCACACTCTTAAGTGGCTCATAATGTAACATTGCATCAACCTTGGCCTAAACCACTGCCACTCCATTTACTAAGATAGCATGTCTCATAAAGTGGATATCCTAAATCTAGAACTGGAACATGAAGATCTTCTTGTAATTTTAGTTCTCTCATAGTATGTTTAGAACTGTCCTCAAGTGTATCATGTGATCCTCTGCAAGTACTAGGTATATAATAATATCATTGATGAAGACTGCCATGATCCATTCTAAGAATATCTAAATGATCTGGCTCATGAGTCCCATGAACAGTACTATGGATCTATTCACACCAAATGGAATCAGAATGTACTCATGGTTATTGTAGAGACATCTGGATGTTGTCTTTGGTATATCCTCATCCCATACTCACAACTGGTGATAACATGACATGAGTTAAACCATTAAGAACCATCATGTCCCACTCAAATGATAAAATAGTTCATCGATCCTTGATAGTGGATACTTGTTCTTCATAGTCATCTGATTCAAGAACCAGTAGTTTTCACATAACCAAAAGATCCCATCAGCCTTTTTGGAGAACAAAACTGGGGTTGCACTAGGTGAAACACCGGTCTAACAAATCCCTTCCCCTATAATTCCTCTGATTTCACCCTCATCCCACAAAGCTCTATGGGAGACATCCAATTTGATGGTGCACATATCAGTGTTTTTCTAAGGTGTAGATCATCATGTAATTATACCTCACAGTGGGGAGGTAATCCTGGAACATCTTTATGGAAGAATACCCCATACTCTACTACCACTCTAGGGAACTAAAAACTCAGAACCTAGTCCCATCACTAGGGAAAACAAAATTTTCTACCTAAAATAGTCAATCTAGGAATGCACCATAGATAAAAAATACATACATATAATGATATATTAAGGAATGATCACTACTATAAAGAGATCCCAGTAGAAACTATTGACTCCAAGAGTCAGATCATACTATTGGCACAAGTTTGTGATCACTAAGTCATCTCCAGTAGAAGTCTATAAGTATAAGGGTCAATCTAATGGCTCAATATGAGTCTCTATATATCAAACAAGATATGTGGAAAGAAAATAATGAATAACACCCATGTCTATTTATATTTAAGCTAAGGTAAAAAAGGCATAGATCATACCTCATAACATTCTTGGAGCCTCTTGTTCATAAGCCCCAACTACTTATAGTTGTACCTACCCATGTCCTCCATCACACTGATCCTGGAGTGGACCACCAGGGAAGGGCGGTGGTAAAAAATCAAAGCATCTACCACGTCATGATTCTCTCCCAAATCCTATGAAATGTCTACCTCCCTACAAAATTACCTTCTCTTTCTAGTACCTCTACCTCAGTGGCCCATCCACGATATCCATATCAGTTGTATGTAGGGTCAAAAAATAACAAAAAAGATGTCCCCTACCATCATAGGAGTAGCACCGTATCTCTATCGGATAACTAGACTCACCCTGAATGTCTTGAACTATAATCCCTATGCCCTAATACCTCCTCTTGAAATGTATCGCACATATAAGTCCTTGAGACTAACATGATCTCCTTGTTACTAAGGTCCCTACTTCTGTGTGCCCACTACTGGCGACCACTGGCTAAGTCTCCTTAGCCAAGAAACTCCCAACCACCAAATCTTATTCTAGAACCCCAGCATCAGTAGGAATTCATTTAGGGATAACACTAGATTGAATGTCTCTACTTAGACCTCACTTAAAGGTCTGATCCTAGAAGAACTGGCTAGGAACCATATCCATCGAGTACCTGAAGAGATTGGTGAACATTAATTAATACTCAGCAACTATCGTGCTACCCCGCTAAAGATGTAGAAGATCCTAGATAGATATATCTATCAGTATAGCCAGAGGTAGATCCTCTGTAAAAAGGATCACAAACTCTGACTATGCTAGAGTCACCTAATCATAAGACTGGGTCACTAACCCCTTCCATTATCTTGCTAATTCATGGAGAAGTGTCAACACTAGGAAAATCATAAGATATATTTATTTCCTGAATAGATGAAAAAATTGGGTCACCATGTAAAGATAGTCGTCAACCACCTGTGGGTCGAGCTCTCCTTGGAACCTGAGGGGTCTTTTCCACTGGAACTTATGAAGTGCGCTCATTATACACACCTTATCCATAGGTACTGAATATACCATCTTCTTCACAATAGGTGGTGGTGTAGCTGGTGCACCACCTGGAGGTAAAAAATCATTAACTGGTCCTTGTATCAATGCCTTATCACTAAGGGGGTCATCCTCATGATCTTGATGTTGAACACTTGTTGGAATACGTCACAAAGGAAAACTAAAATAAACAATTTTTACCACAGTCAATGAGTATATCTGGAGACCTAACTCAAGAAGGAAATGGAAACCACAACCCATTTTTGTACGATGCATATACTATTACTTTCCCTACAACTAATGTTCTCATGTACCAATATGAAAAGCAGGTGATCAAAGTCTTGGTGTATGGATAAATCGTCCACTGCACCAACATTGGAGTTCTTTGCCAGAAATCCAAACTCAAAACACTTAACACTATCACCGTAAATAAATCTCATAGACTATGGTCATAAGGTAGAACTGACAGCTTAAATACTACTCTATCTCGACCCATTCTAATGGGGCCCATGTCATGGCACCCCAATCCCACCTCCAATAGGCCACGGGCTGGTGACTAGAACCGAGTAGTCATATCAATAACATGGGGGCCTTAGCCTCAGTAAATGTATAAACACACACACATATCCAATCCCATTAAATGCAGAAATGTAAAAAACAACAAAAAAAACTATGCATTCATATATCAAAATCCCATAACCAGAGTACGATAGGTAGTAAAGGAAAGTAAAAAGGGACAAATTCATGCCTACCACAAAGTATAAATACGGGTATAACCAGAAAGTGTAGATAGGGTATTTTTTAAAGACACCATAAGAATACACCTCAGCCTTTCTATTATGACAAACACTACAAGAAAATAGTGTTTTAGCGGCAGTTTTTTCACAACGGGGTTCAAAACCATCACTAAATTTTTTTCGACAAAAAAATTAGCAGTGGTTTTTAAAACAGAAATGAAAAAACCAATGCTAAATGTTTTTAAAATATTTTAAAATTTATTCTAAATAAAATTAATTTTATTTATTGGTGGTTTCCTAAAAAAACTATTGCGAAATAGTGGCTTTTTTTCAAAACCGTTGTAATATTGAAAAAAATTAAACAATTAAAAAATTAATTATTATATATTAAGTATTGTTTACAATAAAATATAGTTTATTATTTATAATTTTAATTATTTATAACACGTCAATTAGTAAATATTATTAAACTAAAAAATCTTTAAAAAGTTGAAAAACAGACTTTGACATCAAATGACCGTAAATTCTGATCCAGGAGTCCATTTCAACTCCACAACTAGTCAAATTAAATCTTATCAGATGACCTAAAACTAAGTGAGATTTTAATTATGTGATAATTAATGGAAAACAATTTATTCAAATGTCAATAGTTGAAAATCAAACTCAAACTTCAAACGGTCATAACTTTTAATCAAGGTGTCTGTTTGGGCTCTACCACATATCAAATTGATGCATGTGATGAGCTCTGTGCCATTTAGGTCTGGTACTAACTCTCGGAGTATTTTACCCCTTTTTATTTCACCATTAATCCTTATAAGACCTCTGAAACAGTGGTTTTAGTTGGAGACCCCGATTTCGTAAAAATTATAACAGTTATAACCTTTGATCTAGGTGTCTATTCGGCATATACCACATATCATGTCGAATCTCATTTCCTGATCTTGGATTTGACTGGTTGTGGTGCAGAAAAATGAGTCATATATCAGAATTTATGGTCATTTTAAGGTTTTTAGGGTTTTTAGAGGTTCATAACGTTTTATGATTTATGTAATTATTTATTTATTTTTTTATTTATTTATTTACATAATATTAATTAATAAATTTATATTTATTTATCTATTAAAATTTATTTATTGATAAATTTATTTATATAATATTTAATATGTATTTTTTTATTTATTAGTTATTATGTACAAATTAATTATTAAATTATTTTTAATTTATTAATTAATAATTAATTAATTGATTAATTATTAGTTTATTATTCATTTACTGTTTATTTATTCTTTATTGATTCTTTATTGATTCTTTATTCATTATTTATTATTTATTAAATATTGAATGACAAATATTAAATTCCAAATTTTAATTAATAATTAAAAATTATTAAATATTAATAATCAATTATTAATTATTAGTAATTAGTAATTAGTAATTATTATTTATTTATTTATATATTTATTTTATTTGTTTGTTTATTCTTTATTCTTTATTCTTTATTCTTTACTCTTTATTAAGTCATTTTAAATTTACTATATATTAATTTATTATTAGTTTATTATTTATTTATTTATTATTTATTTATTTATTCAATATATGTTGTTTATTATTTATTATTTATTATTTATTTATTTATTAATAATTTATTAGTGATTTAATAATTAGTTATAAATTTTTAAATATTAATTATTAGTTATTAATTCTTAATTCTTAATGATCAATTATTAGTCATTAATTGTTAGTTATTATTAATTATTAATTATTAATTACTTATTATTTATTATTTATTATTTACTATTTACTATTTATTTATCTATTATTTATTAATTTATTATTTATTTTTCTTATATTGATTATTTTAAAGTTAATTAATTATTTAAACATTACTTATATATTATATGTTATATATTATATACTATATATTATATATTATCTGTTATGTATTATATATTGTGTATGGTGTATTGTGTGTTATATATTATATATTAGGTATTATATATTATGTATTATGTATTACATATTATGTATTAGATAATATATAATATATAATATATTATATGTTATATAATATATAATATATATTATGTATATTATATAATATATATTATGTATATTATATATTATATATTATGTATTATGTATTATATATTATATATTATATATTATATATTATATATTATATATTATATATTATATATTATATATTATATATTATATATTATATATTATATATTATATATTATATATTATATATTATATATTATATATATTATATATATTATATATTTAGTGGTTAGTATTTAGTATTTATTATTTACAAGTTACTGTTTACTATTTACTATTTACTATTTACTATTTACTATTTATTATTTAATATTTATCATTTATTATTTACTCTTTTTATTTACTATTTATTATTTACCATTTTTTCCATATTTTATATTTCTTTATTTATTATTCATTTATATTCTCTTTCTTAATTTGTAATTTGTAATTAGTAATTGTTAATTGTTAATTATTGATTATTAATTAGTGATTATTGATTTGTCATTATTGATTAATTATTATTGATTAATAATTATTTAGTGTGTATCTATTTTTTATATATTATTTGTTTTTCCAATTAATATATATATATATATATATATAAGTATATTAAATTCGATTTATTGACCACTTGCAGAGCCTTCTGGAGTGGTAAAGTCTTTGGAGAAAAAGCATGAGGTAAGGGATTCCAATCTCACCAAATGCAGAATTTCTATATATGGCATAGGCATATGCATGAAGATGGCCATGAGCATGGTAAAAATAAATAAATAAATAAATTATGAAAATAAATATATTTCTAAAATAAAAAAATTACAAAAAAAATAAATTACGACAAAATTTAAATAATAATAATAATAAATAATGAAATAAAATAATAAATAATTAAATAAATAAAATTAAAAAATTAAATATAATTAAATATAATTAAAAAAATTAAAAAAATTAAAAAAATTAAAAATAATTTAGTGACGGTTTAAACTGCCGCTAAAACGTTCTATAACAGTTTTAAAAATCCACCACTAATTATATCCCGACACACAATTTAGCAGCGATTTTCCAAAACTGTCATAGAATGATTTAGCGGTGGTTTAAACCGCCGCGAAATACACATTTTGGGATAATGTAAGAACCATCTAGTAGTCCATCAATGAATTTGTCAATATTTTGATCGTTTACACATTACATGCCACATTCCAGCAAATCCCATATAGGGGTCACTATAAAAATACCCATTAGGACACCCTGAAACCACAAAGAATATAATAAAAGAATATATTCAGCTCTATATAGGTATATTTCTATATCACATATAATAAGAATATCTAGATATACTCAACAAAGACACAAAATATAAAGGAAAGTCACAGCTGTACTACCATCCTAGGAATCCATCATGAAGGTTCCACGTCGAACTCGTCCTAGTGAACACACTCGATGAGTCTCATGGCACTAATGATGTCCATCCGAAAAAATAGTTCTCATTGGGTCTCTCCATTATACATATATGCTTGACCTTTGAAGAGATACGATACAAAGATGAGGATCACATCCAAGGCCATGGGGTATACTAGCAACTCAATTTGGATTAACCTAATAAGTAGAGGATTGGTTCCCACGTAGTGTTGGTCAAGACGATACAATAAACTCTACCTTGGGCATGAAGATGAATAGTGGATATCACTCTTGGCCTCACGAAAGGATTCAAACAACTCTTTCAAAGAATTCATGCTAAAGGGATTGTTTTCTTATGTGTGTGAGGTGATTTCATTATAACCCTCACAATATAAGAAAACAGTGTTTTTGTGGTGGTTTTTTTGGGGCGGTTTTCAAAACTATCACTAAATGTTTTTTGATCAAAAAATTAGCAGTAGTTTTTAGCAACATTTTTAAAAGCAACCTCAAAATGTTTATAAAATATTTTTTATATTTGTTTTCAATAAAATTCCAAAAAAATTTACCATTATTTTTTTGTGGGGTTTTTTTATAAAATCTACATCAAAATTGAATAAAAAATTTAAAACATAATTTATTAATTATTAATTATTTATTATTTATTATTTACAATAAAATATAGTTTATTAATTATAATTTTAATTATTTATAATGTGTTAATTAATAAATATTTATAATTATTAGTTAATAATAACATGAAACTTAAAACAAATCTACAAAAACCTGAAAACCAGAATTCGACATCAAACGACAATAACTTATGATCCGAGCATCTATTTCCGCTCCAAAGCTAGTCAAATAAAATGTTATGAAATGAGGTAAAACCAAGTAATTTTTAAATCATTTTATAATCAAAGGAAAATATATATATTCAAAATTCAAAAAGGTCAAAAATCGAACTCGGACTTCAAATGGCCATAACTTTTTATCCCTGTGTCTGTTTGGGCTTAACCACATATCAAATCGAACATTACGATGAGATATATACTACTTAGGTCTGGTACCAGCTCATCGAAGATTTTACCCCTTTTAATACCTACATAAATTATGAGAAGGCCTCCGAAGCAGAGGTTTTATTTTCCGACCCTGATTTCTCAGAATGCAAACAGTTATAACTTTCAATCTAACTGTCTATTCGGCCTAAACAACATATCATATCGAAGTTCATTTAATGATATTTTATTTGACTAGTTGTGGCACTAAAAAAGAGTCTTTTATCAAATTTAATGGCAATTTCAGTGTTTTTAGGGTTTTTAGATGTTCTTAACGTTTTATAACTTATTTATTTATTTATATTTATTTTTTATATATTTATTTTTTATAAATTTATTTATTTAATATTTCTTTATTAATTAATTAATTATCAATTAATTAATTAATTAACTATTTATTAATTTATCTATTGTTTATTATTCATTATTTATTTATGTATTTTTTTATTTATTTAATGTTTAATATTTAATATTCATTTAATTATTTAAATATTTATTTATTTATTATTTATTATTCACATATTAATTTTTAATTTATTTTTAATTAATTATTTAATTATTATTTAATTATTATTAGTTTACTTTTTATTTATTTATTTGTTATTTATGATTTTATATTTATGTAAAATTTATTTGTAAATTATTTGTAAACTGTTTATTAATTATTAATTATTGAATATTAATTATTAATTATTAATTAAGAATAATTAATAATTAATAATTAATTATAGTGATTAATTATTATTACTTATTATTTATTTATTATTTATTATTTATTCATTATTAGTTATTATTTATTATTTATTTATCTATTTATTTATCTATTTATTTATCTATTTATTTATCTATTTATTTATCTATTTATTTATTATTTTTTCATTATTTATTATTTATTATTTATAATCTATTATTTATTATTTACTAATTAATTTTTAATTGGTTGAATATTTATTTATTATTAGTTTGTTATTCATTTATTATTTATTTATTTATGCAATATTCATTATTTATTAAGTAGTAATTTATTATTTATTTATAATTTATTAAGAATTTGTAAATTTTTTATAAATTTTTAAATATTAATTATTTATTATTAATTATTAATTCTTTATGGTCAATTATAATTTATTAATTATTAGTAATTATTTATTATTTATTGTTTATTTATTATTTATTTATTATTTATTTATTTATTTATATATTTATTCATTTAATTATTTATTCATTATATATTATATATTAATTTATTTCCAATTTATTATTTATTTATTTATTTTTAGTTTATTATTCATTTATTATTTATTTATTTATTTATTATAATTTTTTTATATTATTAATTTAATATTAAAGAATTATTAATTACTGATTTATTATATATTAATTATATATTAATTATATATTTTTTATTTATTTATTCGTGGTTTATTATTTATTATTTAATTTTTATTATTAATTATTTATTAGCTATTATTTATTAATTTAATATTAATTTATTATTTTCTTTTCATATATTAATTTATTTTTTAATTAGTTTATATTTATACATTATTATATAATATATGTTATATAATATATAATATATAATATATTTTATATTTTATATTTTATATTGTATGTATTATATATTATATTTTATGTATTATATATTATATATTATTTAGTATTTAGTATTTATTATTTACAATTTACTATTTACTATTTACTATTTCTTATTTACTATTTTTTATTTACCATTTATTTCAATATTATATATTTCTTTAATCATTATTCATTTATATTCTATTTATTCACTAGTAATTTTTATTTAGTAATTATTAAATATTAAATATTAAATATTAATTATTAATGATTAATTATTAATTACTGATAATTGACTAGTCATTATTGATTACTCATTGTTAATTAATAATTATTTAGAGCATATCCATTTATTATTTATTATTTGTTTTTCCAATTAATATATATATATATATATATTAAATTCGATTTATTGACCACATGAAGAGTCTACTGAAGAGGTAAAGTCTTTATAGAATAAGCAAGAGGTAAGGGGTTCAAATCTCAAGCAACACTAAATTTCTATACATGGCATGGGCATGTGCATGGGCTTGTCCATGGAGATGGGCATGAGGATGGTAATAATAAATAATAAATAAATTAATAAATTAATTATTTAAATTCAGAAAATAAATAAATCAATAAATTCATAAATTCATAAATTAATTATGAAAATTAATTAATTAATTAATTAATTATGAAAATAAATAAATAAGTAAATAAATAAATAATAAATAAATAAATAATAAATAATAAATAATAAATAAATAAATAAATAACAAAGAAATAAAGAATAAAAATAAATATAATTAATTAATTAATTAATTAATTTCAAAAATTAAAATTTAAAAATTAAAAAAATACAAAATTACAATAATCGATTTAGCGGCTATTTAAACTACCACTAAATCATTCTCCATCAGTTTTAAAAAACCACCACTAATTGATTGTTGACACATGATTTAGCATCGGTTATCCAAAACTGTCACAAAATGATTTCGCAGTAGTTTAAACCGACGCAAAATGAAAATTTTGGTATAGTGTCAAGGAGTGGAAATGGGGATCATACACTAATGTAACCTGACCAATATGCAGAGGAAAAGGGCTCCAAGACAACGTTAAGGTTTTATACAGTGTGTAGTAGGTTTAAAAGTTGTGTTTGTTTGACCCTGGGTCTTGCCTGTGTCCATGTCTGTGTTTGTGTAATAGTACATGATGTGCAGCTTCTCATATTCTCCTCCCTTTTACCAGTACACAGGTATGACCATGTATACCTGGCCAAGCCATATTTGTGTAGGAGTACATGGAGTTCACATGCCCATGTACCCCACCTCTTTTTTGTGTACCCTCTGAGGTACATGTCAAGCCATCAGGGATTGGTCAAATGTGATGTGATAGGGTCACACTCTGTGTGCAAGTGTCACACTCCATGTGCTAGTGTCACATGTTGTGTGATACTTAACTTTCTCCTCCAACCCAAGCTGCCTCTAGGAGGGACCCACAAACAATGTAATCCCAAATTATATGCCGTGTGCATAGGGATTTTCCATAAACCCCAGTTCTTCCTTCCATGCATGTTCGTGCCACCGTCGCCTTGAATTCAAACTTTGATCATGTTGGTAATCCAGGATCTATCCCAAAAGAACCTCACCATCACCAATCTCCAGTTTTGGCCCTTGGGTTCCTTTATAAAATGGCCTCATTCATCATTCCTCATTGCATAGTGAAGAACGTGAACTCAGGTATGCAAAACCATTCAGTCTACCATCGCTTCCTTCATTGTACCATCATCATGTCATACCAATCCCATATCTACAATATCAAATCATTTCACCATGAAACAGGTTCTCAGTGATAGATTTATCAGTGGATGTCGAACCATGGGAAAAACAAAGAATATCTGTGATGAATTAATAAATATGGGAGAAAAGAAAAAAAACAAACATGAGTAAAGAACCTCAACCAATTTTCATGTTGGCATTAATATTTTTTTGTTATAACAACAATTTAATAATCAATAACAATCAATCAGAAATCTCAAAATAACCTAGAAAATAAACCCATCCAATAAGATGAATGAACGATAGATCAATATATTTGTTGATTGATTCACATTCCTTATAAGAATTAACAATAGGAAAAGTCTCCAATAAAAACAATTTCCTACCTCTATTTGGATTAATTGATGATGAAGAACGAAGTAGTGTCATTTTTGTTAGTGAGATCCTCTGATTTCATCGAACGTTGATCCACAATCCGGTGGATGTTCATTTGGGAGAGATCCTCCAACGCTCTCTCCAACTGCTCCAGGGTTATGTGAAAAACCCTGGAATTTCATCATAATAGTCTACATAGAGAAAAGTTAGTTGTTGTGTCAATGAAATAAAAATAAAATAATTTATTTAATTATTTTAATCATTTCATGCCCACAATGACTTTTCCACAAATTCCCCAGACTAACAAAGGTTATGCCATGCCTATGTAAAAAATTATATTCTAAACACAATGGTTCCCTCTTATTTATCATATATACCCCATTGAAAAGTTATTCCACATATTTTGGATAACTATGTGCTCATTCTATTTAATGTATTTAATATATTTTAAAATTTTATTCTAGCCACATCAAGCCTCATAATCCCATTCCATCTTAGTTCCTGGTCTCTAAAAAATCCATATAATATATGAAAATAAAACATGTAAAATCTGTTTCATTACAAACATGAGGTTTCTTTAAGTTAATAAGGCAAAACAATAAGTTTTCATAACATACTGAAGGGTAAATTGTTATTTTTTTAAGTTAATAAAGGGTAAAATAGATATTTTTTAACTTATTAGAGGGTAACATGAGGTTTTATTAAGTTACTAAAGGGATACTATATTTTTTCAAAGTTAATGAAGGGTAACGTGATGATTTATTAAGTAATTGAAAGGTAACTTGAATTTTATTAAGTTACTATAGGGTAAATTATTTTGAAAATACAATCATGGATTTTGAATGAGTTCTAGGTATGATCCCTAGAAATATTTCTTAGAATATTATAGGATGCCTCAGGGGGTTAAGGTATCATGATCGGGTAGGGATGATGAGTAAGTAGGTGCGACCAATCATTTTTTAGAAGAGATGATTTGAGTTGGTTTGACTGATATTCTCACAAGTAGTTAAATGTGGTCATCTATAAACTATATTAGGATTATCCCTAAAAGGTACAATAATTTTTGTAGGGTTGAATTATAATTTCATGGAAAATTAGACATGTTCGTTTAGTGCTTGTTTTGAGAAGGCACATCCATTGAAATCTAGAATAGGAAACCAAGAGCTGTTACCAGGTTGATGGAACTCTCATGTCAAATGAGGTATGGTATGATAAAGGAACATGCTCGGTGGGATGATGAACCACTAATAATGTGATTTGATATGAAATTTTGATAGGTAAAGGAACCTAGGTTTATAATTAGACTTCTAATATAAGATTTAAGGTGAGGAGATGTATGGGATGGTTAATAAAATAGGAAGACAACATTGGTAGATCAGGTTAAATGAGCTCTATATAGAATCATCTCGGTGATCAATGATTAACACCAATGTCGGCTCGAGTACAAGCAGTCTTGTGTCTTGTGCTTGGTGTTGTGCTTTAAGAGAACATTAGGTGGTCTATAATGGAGCAGTTCATTTTAAATAGGATTTCAGGATTAGTGTAGGTAATGTGATATTTTTTGATGTCCACCGAGGCTTGTTAGGGATTAGAATTTTTATGTGGTGTTGGTTGTAAGATCACATTTTCATATATGTTGATAATTTCACAGTAATTTTAAATTTTCAATATGGTGAATGAGATATTTTTTAAACCGTGCTTTGGAATATAATTATAAGAGATAGTGTACCATAAGGTGTTATTTTTTTGATATTGTTTATGGCCCAAGTGGGGTTTTAGGAGATCAGGCAAGCCTCATGGGATTTTGGTATAAATTTTAGGGAATTAGATTTATAGTCTAGAGAGTAGGGTTACCGCAGGATTAGTTCTAAACATGCACCCATAACCATGTGTCATGTTTGATAAGGAACACATTTTGATTAAGCCATGTGAGGGGCCATATAAACCCATTAATTTTTATACATAATTGAATAAGTTTTTATAAACTTGACACACTATTTTTCAAACCATATGCTATAACAATTTGATTTGGGGTGAGTTTTGGATAGTGAGTCCCCATGGTTGGTACACATCTTTTTCTAACCACATGACTAAACTATACACCTCAATAAAAGTGTAAAAATAAATTCTTTCCCCTCTAACCCTTAATGGGTTCTACCAAAAAAAATCTCTTAGTTTCCTAGTAACCTCTTCCTTGTATTCCCTCCACTTCCACCCTTCATCCATTAGATATCTCATTCATTCTTGGTCTATTTTTCATTATTTCACTTATGATTAAGAGACTTTGGTAATTCTATATATCATCTATCTCCATTTCATATTTTCTTTTTCTTCCATATTTCCTCATTCCATTATCTAGGTTATGCCCTATTTCAAGTGTATTTGTCTTGCTTCTTGTTTCCTCTCATTTCAGGTCGAGCTGGTAGTCTATAATATATGATTGAATATAACCAATATACTATAGTAGGTGGCCAATATACTTTCCCCTAAAAGTATCATTTTTATAAAATGTATCACTATTATGCACACCTATAGATCTATGTGTCAACAAAAAAAATTATAATTCTACTAATTTATTGCATAAATCCTGAAATAGTTATAGTATAGTGATTCTTACCACCATTAGACTCTAAAAATATCAACTCAGATCTCCCCTTAGGGTGAGTTTGACTTAATTCCCATGAAAATCATAATTTTTATGAATCCAAAAACACATCTTGTGGTGTGATATGATTAATACTTGTTAAATCCTAAATTTACTCCCCATAAGTAATGAAACCACCCATTAAGGTGTATTTTTCCACATTGAATAGTTAATATAACTTTCAAGTGGACCATATAAATTTCATGGGTTTTTTAAAAATATTTTAAATTGATTATGGTGTCCGGAATAAATTCTAGAACCCATTTTCTTGTCTTGTTATACGATTCTTAAAAAATAAATATACTAATTTAATTATCATTTGATATAGTAGCTTATTTTAAGCCTTGGGATTCCCCCTAATGATGTTAATTAATCTTAATAAATTCATTATATGATTACTTAACTTGCACCTGTACTTATACCACAAATTTCCGTGATTAATTTTTTTGAATTAAATGGCCCTAATATGTATGGATGACCTAATGGGTAATAATTAATTCACTTTTTGGGTATAATTTTAATGAATGGACCTAATAATAAGAACTCTATTTTATTGAATTTTTCTCTCTTTGGTTATTGGCCTTGAGCCCATTTACCATAATGAGATATGTCATCATCAAAGTAAAGCATGCCATAGGTAAGACATGGATTCTATATTTGAATTCCAATTATGGACCTGATGGATTCCAGATGATTAATTGATGTAATTTTAAATAGATAATATATCCTTCTATTTATTAAATGAATTATATTAGTGAATGACTCAGCCTGGAGCAATTGATTCACCAAGACATTTAAAAAAAAGAATGTCGATATCAATTATCAGATTTGGATTAATGTCATCGAACATGGAATGACTTGGATTATATACATGGATTACAATCCATTCTATCTAGATATGACCTTTTACATACTCGTCATACATATTTAGAGTCCTTTTTGAAAGTGTAAGGCCTTATAATACTCCATATATTCATTTGGTTCTGATATGTGGGAGTTCGTATGCCCCCTTCTATGGATTCACCTGGATACTTGTTCTTGGGTTATTGGGATTATAGTCCTGGTTATAATGACTAATTTTTTAATACCTATTATCATAGATAGTCCATCTTTTGTCAAATTAGGTGGTAGTCTCTAGATCACCTCCACATTACTGTTTTATTTATTTATATATTATATAATGGAATGTTTTCTAGTCAGAGACCTGAACTAATTAGGAAATTTTGTTGGTGGAATAGTATGTTTTAATCACACCGTATTTAGGACTCTGCAAGGTAACCAAGAAGTTATCATGGATGATGGATAGGACCCAGTACCATACCTCATTGTTGTTACTTGTCAGGCATATGGACTTATCATGAGAGTAGTGGACCGAGCATGTACTTGAACTAACAACACAAATTAGTTATTTTATATATTTATTCATTTATCCATCCATCCCTACTATATATATTACCCATTATTATTTTTTACTAAATTATACATGTAGCATCTCATGTTTATTCATGGTTGGATTTTATTGGCACTTTTCTGGTTTTTAATTTATTATTATATACATGTTGTTTATTTTATTTATTATTATATTATATTTAGTACCGGTATAGAGGATATAGTTTCATAAAATGTAGCATCATGAGACTCCCACTACTAAATACCAGCCTCTAGAGTATAGTGTGGAATTCATAAGTACATGTGGTCCTCTAGTTTAGTTAATAATGAGTGAACCAAGCCCATAACATCAGACCTTTTATATGTTGGGAGAGATACAGACCATAAATATTTTAAAGTATTAAAATATGATTAATTAATTTTTATGGACAATTATACCATTAAAAAAATAAATTTTGATCCTAATGTGATCAGGGCCAAAATTCCTTCATCAAATATAAATTCAAATGAAAAATTATGTTAATATCACTTATTTTTAACCAAGGTTAACCTAATTTACCCTTTTACCATGCCGAGCAATTTCCACAGTTTTTACTCTTCATTATGGACAAAAATTAAGTTGAAATTATTAAATAATATTATTTTTTATGATTAAAAATATGTAATCTCTTTTTCAAGATTCAATTTCTATAATTGGTGGAGTTCATTTTAAAATAAACTCAAAAAATATGATGAAAAGTGGTTTTCCCGAAAAATTATTTTTAAGTATTAAAATATTTTTATACCAGCATTAAGCATAATTTCAATTAAAATGACATTAATATGATTATTTTTAATAAAAATGAACTAATTAAATCTTGAAATAGATTTTAAAAAATGGTACTTTATACATTATTGAATAGAAAATAATGTTTTTCATATAATTTGTATGTTTTTTACTATTCACTGAAAAATTATTCGTTTTAGTAAAATACCACAATTTTATCTTAAGATAATTTTGATATTATTATTTCAATAAGGATATAAATTTTATAAAATAAAATTCTGATAATAAGAAGAAAATATTTATAATATTCCTGCATAAAATAAAATAAAACCCGTTTTTTGAAGAAAGCATATATTTGAAGCATAAAAAGACATTATTAAATAGTTAGTACTTAATTATTATAGATTAATAAATATATTTTAATTATTTAAAACTATTATATATATTTTCATAATGGGTTTATTTTAATTTCTACTACAAGTTTAATAGCTAGATTATAATATCCACATTAAAATAATCATAACTCAGTGTTGCGTGTAAATAAAGCTATCGAATAATTCAATTTTATTTTGATGAAATTCATTAAAAATGTTGGGGTGTTACATTATAACCCTTTAAAATGAATTTGAACTTCAAAGTTTCTCCACTCTAATACAAATAATTGAGGGTATCTCTATTTCAACACATCCTTAGGTTCCCATGTTGCTTCTTCATATTATTGATTCCTCTAAATAACATTAACTAGGTGAGCAGTCTTATTCCATAGAAACTCGTCTATATAATCCAAATTTTATACTGGATATTTTTCATATGAAATAAATTATATATAGGAACAAACATTGATTTCAGTTCATGTGATGTATTAGGTATGCGATTCCTCGTTAGAGATACAAGGGACATATCATTAACTTGATAGAGGTTTGGTAACCATCCCCACTCAAGAATGAATCAAAAAGGGGTTAATATAACTAGGGAGTAAATTTATCTTTATTCTAAATCTCATTAACTTATTTGATATATATATTCATTGCAATATCTTCTCACTAACATTGAAAAAAATATTTATCTCATGATTATTAGTATTACTATTTTTGGACTCTGACATTATTTGATGTGTTTCTAAATGGATCTATCATTATCCATCATTTACTCTATTATCACAGGTCCAAATAGAATAATTCTCCAACTTCATCCCAGTATGTTGGAGTCCTATAACTCTTTCTATAGAGGGATTCATAAATAGACATCTGAATTCAAAAGTAAAATCTATTTTTAAAATATATTTAGATACATTGAAGGGGTTTAACCCAATCATATTTGAAATCATGGGAAAAGAATTTCAAAATATCCTCTATCTTTTGTATGGTCCACTTATACTAACCATATATCTAAGAATAATAATTATTACTACTATAAAACTTTGTATCTAAATCTTATGAAATACTTTACAAAAACATTGAGGTAAACCTCATATCTCAATCAGATATAGTAGAATGTGGGGCTTCATGCAACCTTACAAATTTCTTCATTTATATTTTATAAAGATAATAAAGAGATAAATATTATTTAGTAGAAATAATTTTTGATGAATTTTAAGCCGGTCAACAATGACCCATATAGAATTATGACCATTTAACGTTTTGGGGAATTTGATGATGAGATTCATGGTGATGTTTTCCCATTTTGATTTTATTATGGGTAATTTTTTTAACATCCTGTTAGAGTTATAAATCTAAACCATAACTTTCTAAAATAACAAGTACCAGTATATATACTTTGTATAGACTCTTTTCATGTTTCCCCACTATAAATACTCTTTTAAATATCCATATATCTTCATACTTCTAGGATGAATATAGAATGATGAGATATGAGCTTTTTAGTATATCCATTTCAATGTAACGTATTGATATAACACATACTTAGTTCATGAACCAATAATTCCATCAAAATCAAGGCTATACTCAAGAAAGTTTCTCATATTATTTTGTAACATTACATCTTCCTTATACGCCTCTTTAATCATCACATCGATAGATGGCTGAATAGTTATTTAGGAATGATAATATTCCTCCACATCCATTCAAATTTCCTGATCCATCATTTTAAAATTCTAAAATATTTGATCATTTTTATCATCATAATTGATATTCAAGGATTATTATTTCAATAGAATCAACCACCTTATTCACCTTCCCTGGGTGGTAATGTATTGAGAAATAATAATCTTTAATCAAATATAATAATTATCTTTTGAAAATATTAAAATCATTATGGGTAAATATATATACATTAAACCTTTATGATTTATATATATATATATCCAAAATTTCTCCATAAATATAATCCCTCTATATATTTAATAGAAAATTACTGTAGTTAACTCCACATCATGAGGCCAATAATTTTTCACATGATCCTTAAATTTGAATGAGGAATAATCTATCACCATTTCATTAAGCATGAGAACACAACCTAGTCCATTCATTTATGCATCACTATATATCAAAAACCATTCTCCAATAAATGGTAGTGTGAGCACAATTATGCAGGCCAACCTTTTCTTAAGCTCCTTAAAATATTCCTCATATTTATCATTCCAAAGGAACTTGACTCCATTCCAAATTAACATATTTATGAGATAATTAGTTTGGGAAAATTATCCACAAATATTTTATAATATTAATTATAACCCAGAAAACATTTTATCTCAATCAGAGTTGTTGGTTTATGTCAATGTTCAATAGATTCCATCTTTGATAGAACCACCGATATACCATCATTTGAGATTATGTGACACAAAAATGAAAATTTATGTAGACAAAATTCACACTTGTCAACTTTTTCATACAACTTATCCTTCCTTAGGGACTCTGTATAAACCTCAATTGATTTTAATACTCTTCATTTCTCTTGTAATATATTATAATATCATCTATTAATATTATCAA
This sequence comes from Viscum album, assembly GCA_963277665.1. Lineage (NCBI taxonomy): Eukaryota > Viridiplantae > Streptophyta > Magnoliopsida > Santalales > Viscaceae > Viscum > Viscum album. The sequence continues at coordinate 230,796,513 of OY728146.1, forward strand.
AAATTGATCAATATAATCTCTAAAGACTCTACTCATTAAATCTATGAAGATATAGGTGGAATTAGTAAGATAAAAAATAATCACTATAAATTCATAGTGTACAAACATTTTACACAATTTTTTCTTGTGTGTTTATTCACTTTTTACCCTCAATTGACAGTGTATATATCAATGATCAATCTTGAAAAAATATTGATCTCATCATAATTGATCAAAAGAATCATCAATACGAGGACGATGACACTTATTCTTGATTTCGATCTTGTTCAATTCCCAATTATCAATGAAAATGTAAATGAATCCATATTTCTTCTTAAAAAATAAAAAATGTTTCCCATAGTTACGCACTTTGATGAATGAATCCATTATAAGGAATATCTTAGAGTTTCTTCTTGAATTCCAACAACTCAATTGAGTCCATTATATATATAGAATTTAAAATTGGTGCATCACTTTGCATGAGTTCTGTTGAAAACTCAACATCCTAATTCATTAGAAGACTAGGAAAATGTTATGGAATTACATCAATAAACTCTTATACAATAGGAGTCTCTTCAATGTGGAATTTCTTCCCATCCATTTTAAATAGAAACCCCTTTTGAATCGAACTCAACACTCATACAATGAATGTAAATTCCTTCAGAATTTCATATTAATCATCACACTGATAAACTATCATATGATTTTCATAATATTAGATGTAACTGTCATTCTTTAGAAATTGATATCGGCTCTATTTAATGAACTCTAATCCTTTCCAAAATTAACATCAAATTTGAATAGATAGAGACTAACAAAATTTTTATGAAGTATATTCCTACAAACATCAATAAGAGACAAATCATAAACATGATATGTGATCATCGTACCAAAATTTATTTTCACTACTAATTCAATATGTAATTTTTTTGCATCGTATTTTGATACCCTTAAAAAAAATTTAAAAAAAAATTAGTGGGTAGTTACAAAATCAAATTAGACATTAATAGTTATATATTGGATGGTATTTGTACCTTTTCACAGCTTCATTATCCTATCCCACATTGAAAATAGTGGTTACATAATATTTCTATTTGTTTATGGGCTTAAGATGTTGTTAACATCAGTCATCATCATTATCCCTACGATTTGATAACTTGTAAGAATAATTACTATAAACATTTCATACGAAACTATAAAGTGTGGGTGGTGTATTTTGTGGGTCTTTATATCTAGTTTCATCATTAACTAACTTCTACACATCACTAAACCATTAGATTTCCCAATGAATATAATTTTTAAACATAACATATTTACAAGTCCCATTAAGATAATTTTCTCCATGTTTTTTTTCTACACTTAGAACATCATATATAGATCATTTTCTTCCCCCATGATTTAAATAATTGTAATTTTATTTCAATTTCATATTTATTTACATTTAAAAATAATTTTATTGATGGGTAAATCCAATATCCATTTATAATTTTATGGAATGTCCAAAAAAATAATCATAGATACTGAATTCTCTTATAGATAATTCACTTCAGAGACTTGGTTTCAAGACACTAAAGAATAAATTAATCTTACTTTTAGGTTGGAAGATACTACAAGAAGTGTACCTAAAATGTTTTGTAAAATTTTCCTTATATGTACTAATGAATTCATCATCCTTAGAAGTAGCTAAAATAATTAATCATCTATTTTTTTTATGAAGAATATAAAGAAAATACTTAATGAAAAATAACATTCTAAACACATCCAAATCTATAGACTCAATTTTTCTCATAGACTAATGTTCTTAATAAGTGTCCAATATTGATCTGTTTTACCTTTTAAATGGTAAACACATAAAATAACATTTCATGTAAAAAAATAAGAATGGAAAATAACATTTTATTGGTACTTATTCAGTTCTTAGAAACTACTTGATCAATAGACCCTCTAAAAGAAGGTATATTTTTTTCTCATGAAGGAATCACTCGAATTTTATTCCCCCACTTTCACATTTTGAAGCTTAACATGATTCATGGATTTATAAAGTTACATAAGCCTAGTACTAATATTTTTAATTGTATGTCCCATAATATTTTGTTTTTCATGAATGCAATTTTTTAGTTTTTTTTCACATTCATTGTTAACATAGTTCCTTCAGGTAATATCCATTAAGTAAGACCATAAATCATAATTAGAAAAAATAATAATAGTGAAAATTCATATGATAAAGAAAAATAATTTATACGATGTCTAAATAATTTCTACATCATTTTGAATATGTGGACCATAGTTTCGCTTGGATTATCCATGATCATTATCAATTAAAATCCATCACATTGATTCATAAATATATTCTGAATTAACAAGAGAATATCACTTGAGAGTTCCTTGGTAGGTGTGTAATATTAAGGCCACTAATCATTTACCAATGATGATCATGTTAATACCCAATCTACCCATTTTAGATTTATTACCCCTTGGTTAATTTTATAAATGACCATATCCACTTTCTTGTATCTAGATTGGGATGTATTTTCTATGAAAACTAAACTACTTTCTTTACCATAACATAGTATGTTCTATTATACATAGGATTATCTTAACATTTTTCAATAAATATGCCTATTTTAAGTATCTAAATATAACTATGACCTTCTTTGATAATAACTATAGAGACCAAACCATTAAATAAATAAACATTAAATCTTTATAGATTAATATTCAATATATCACATTATTATATACACTAGAACCATAGAGGTTTAATTTATTTAAAAAAATGGATATATAAAAGGATGTTATATAAATTATTTATATCATCTCTCACTAAGTTCTTCTAAATAATAACCCTTTTTAGACATGTCATACTTAAAACATTTCTTAATATCCTAGGAAAATGGAATCATAATTAGGGGTGGGACTAGATTCTCAATAAGGGTAACCAAAGGAGATATCAATTGATGATCATATATAAGCCCAGTATAAGTAAAACAATATGAGATCATGATCATAACATACAATAATCATACCAAATAAGTTCAAAATATTCAATCATTATTCAGGGAATATGGTTTTTTAAATTAAAATACATAAGACATAAGATTTAAAAATTCTCAAAAATCAATCATGATCCATGAGGATATATTATATGAATAAGACATAAGTTTTTCTCATAAACATAAGAATATGAAATAAATTATGTATACATGAATCACTACTAAGGCTATCATAGTGAATTGAGTTCACTCTCCATTCCATCATTTACTTAATCAAGGTTTACTCCTAATACTATCGTAGTAGATAGAGTCCCTTATCGAAATGGGTTCACTCCCCCTTGCTATCCATACAATCTCATGACATATCCATCTGTACCTAATCCATTATAGTCCAATATAATTCTAGTACCAACCGTCACATAATTAAAAACAAACATATATGTGACATGATATCAAAAAAATTAATCATATCATTATATCATAAACCATGGAAAAAAATAGTTTATATAAACATTTCACCAATTCATTATATCAGAATTCAAAGAGAATAAATGGTTTCCATAAACATCTCATCATCTTAATCATAAACCATCCAGAGAAATAATAATGATAATAACATTGGATCATATCCCAATTAAATAATAATTATCATAAAATTATGTAATCATAAATAAAATTTACTTTAAAATACCATAGGAATATTTGTTGATGAAAATAATATTTTACTTTTAAAATCACTAATTTAAAATCTAAATATTTACAAAATCTAGAGGAAAACTTTTTCTTTTAAAATTACATTGGAAAAATAAAAAGAAACTTCAAATCATTTGAAAATAATAATGATGGAAAATTATATTCATGCTGTGTATGATAAAATAATGATTCCATTACCATTTTCATTAAAAAGTAAAATGTATCTATTTTAGAAAAAGAAAAAAATATTCCATGTAATAATATTTATTAAAATTAAAAAATGCATATAAATTAATTTAAAAAATAATTTGATAATATTAAAAACATTCTTGAAAATATTTTAAGGAAACTATTGACATCAAAGAAAAATATTCTCAACCGGATATTAAAACAAACTATGTTCTCTTTGAAAACAATCATTCAGTATCTTGAATAATTAAAGAGTGGGAAATACAAGGAAAACATGTAATATAAAAAAATAAATTGTGTATATGAAAAAAATATTAATTTATAGATGAATATCATATAATTTCATTGTTTTAAATTTAAGTATAAATAATCTTGGTAAAAATATGAATGTAATGTAATACCCATACCGCTGTAGTAAATTAATAATCATAAACAGTATGAAATAAATAACAAGAAATGAAATATTAAATACAATTAATATAATCATATTCATTACATAACATATCAAATATTTAGTATATACTTGATGTAATAGAAATATGCGGTGAATATGGAATATTTCTCACATAAAAAAAGTGAAGCGAGAACCCCTTACCTCAAGTTCTACTTGCTTGTCAAGGGTTCTAAAATCTTATAAAAAAATTGATATACATTATAATTATATAATATAACCATTTAAACACATAAAATAACCTATTTTATCCAATTATAATAGTTTAACTCTCATTTACTAAAAATAATTTATTGAAATCCTCTTTTTTGGGTGATAACTATTTCATTTTTCATAAAAATTTCAGTTCAAAAGTTATGGCCCCAGTTCATTGATCATTGTTGCATCATCTAAATAATTTTAAACATGATATAAATATAATATTTATTCATTATATATACATTTAGAGTCATAAATAAAATATATTTATATAGAAAAATGAATAGCATCGTTCGTTAGGATGATAGACCGTATGTACACTATAACATTATTTTCATTTTATAATGAAAATAAATAATGATAAATAATATTTTATCTTCAAATAAAAATAATAATATCATAAATAACATATAGAAACCATAAATTCATCATAATAACCAACCCAAAATTATGGTGATGGAATGAGAAATATATCACTACGTGGTGGTGGTAGTCCACACGTACACACTAGTAATACTATCATTTCCCATTTTTTAGAAAGGAGTGAATATAATGGTGGTCAGATGATCATAATAAAATTTTATTATATTTAGGGTCTTTAAACTATAATTTTATAATGAATACAAAATATGTAAATGATGTAGAAGAAGAAACAAATTGAAAGAAGTCGGGTAAGATGATTACCACTTCTTCAGTAAACCTCCATTAGATCCCTTATTAAGGACCATAAAAATTGTCTTTTAAGATGATAATAAAAACATATAAGTGTATAGGATCTTTTATATGATAATTGGTTACATTTTGGTCAACATTGGTGTTTTAATAAGTTGTATAAAAAATTAGAGTGGTGGTATCCTTTTAAAAATGGGATGAGGGACACACCATGAATATTTTACAGGATTAACATATTATAAAGTCATTTTCTTGGAAAATTGCTCCATAATTAATAAAATTTAAATAATAATTTCATAACATCTGAAATAAATTCTTATAATAAAAATTAGGATGAAAATATGTCTTTAATACTTAGTTTTAACCAAGGAAAAACTGATTTACTATTTTATCGTAGTGGAACATTTTTACTATTTTACTATTTATTATGAAAAAAATTGGCTTGACTTACTAAATAATTATTATTATTTATATTATAAATATGAAATAAATTTTAAGATATTCAATTTCTATAATTTTTAAAATTTTAATTTTAAAATAAATCGGTAGAAAGCAATGAAAACTGGTTTTCCAAATAAATGCATTTTTATGTATGAAAATGTTTTTATACCAAAATTATATAAAATGTATATTTGAAAGGAAATAGTTAGATTATTTTTATTATAAATAAAATAATAAAATTTAAAATATAAATTAAAAAAATTCTATTTTTTACATTCTTGAATAGAGAGTACAGTTTTCTAAAAAACTGTACGTTTTCACTATTTAGTATAAAATTAAACTATTCAGAATAGTCCCAAAAAATTACCTTAAGATAATTATAAATATTGATTTAAATGATGTCATCCATTTTTTTATAATTAAATTTCTTAAATTTTTATAAATAAATTATAATATCTATGTAACTACCAAAGATTATATATACATCTCATTTGAAATAAAACATGATGTACTCAGTAGCTTTCCATATAGACAACCTTGAATCTATATGAGCGACAATTTAGTAAACCATTATAACCTATGTATTAAATTGTAAGGTATGAATATTAATAAAAAAATTATGAAAAAAATTATAATGGTTTTAAATAATTCATATCTTATGATTAATTCATAATAAATAATTACTCATGTTTTAGTAAATTAATTTTACATATCAAAAACCGGTTTTATTCATAAATAGTTTTAATCTAATTTTTGCACGTGAACATTATAATTAATTTATAAAATTTTTAGAAATTTTATTTTATTAAATTAATATAATTTCTAAAATCATCATTTAAATAATATATTAGGGTGAATATTAACTATATTTCTAAAAATATTTATCTTTAAGTGGATATTTAAAATCACTGATATTTGAAAAATAATGCCCTTTATTTTCAAATAATTATACCATTATGGTTTAAATTTATTAATAATTTAAATCAATACTCCATTAATATTTAATAAAATAATTAATTAAATAGGATTAATCATTACAATTTATTTTGATATAAGTTAATTTTTTGGATTATAAACACGTTTTTCTAAAAAAACTATTTTTATACATAGAATGTGTTTTTATCTTAATGAATTAGTTTAATATATATTAATTTATGGTTTTAATTGAATTTATAGTTTATATATTCAATAAATATTATAAAATTCATTTCATGGTACTTATATGTCTATGAATGGATGTAAATTATGTTTTACGCTTAAAAATATATATTTTTTTTCTAAAAATGAGTTATTGTTGTGGTTTGCATGATTAATAAAATTAAAATTTTGAAATTATAGAAAAAAATATGATAAAATGGATTAAATACTTGGAATCATAATAATCAATATAACTTAATAGTTTCAACTTAATATTTATTCATAGTGAATTGATTTTTTTTTGTATTTTATTACCACGTTTAAGGTTAAAACCAGTTTACCAGGGGTGTTAAATGTTGAGATAGGGATGTTATTTCAACCCAAACCTATAAAATTATTATATATTGAATATATTTAAACATTATATTATCCTAAATTATAATAACTTTCTATTTTGATCTACTTTACCATGAAAGTGACTTTCAATCATTGAAATCTTTTAAATAATTCCATGTGTGTCCCTCCCCTCACTTGTAAAAGGTAACATATTATCCTCTATTATTCACACCACTTAAGAATTATATATCAGAAAATAAATTCTCAAAATAATTCCTAGAATCATTTCATTCATCTTAGATCTTATTTATTTTCATAAGGTCATTCCATCATGGCTTTAGGAGTAATCCAAATGAGTTCTCTTAGAGATGTTGTATATATCTTAATAAAGACCATTAAATTTTATTCTCCTTATAATTCATACAAACTTATTGTATCCATAAAAACATGGTAAAAATTTTATAATAAATATAATTATATTTAATTTTGATTATTTTATAACCATTTTCCACCACTTCTCAATCCAATTGGAGAAGAAAATATTGCTCATACATATGCCTGGATTGCCTCCTCAACATAATGATACAACTATTTATCCACTACCATAATTCATGATTGGTTATTATAATAAAATTAATATTTATATAGTTTATTTATTTTATAATAATAATTTAATAAATTTGAATTAATATTTCCTTTTCTTTTCTTCTATCCATGGAAAAATGGAATTATCAATTGTGCATACCTATAGACTACTGTCTCCATGCACTGATGTAATTAATTTTACATAACCTATTTATATTAATGTTTATAAATATATATATAATTATTACATATGAAAATTATATTATTATTAATATTATATAAATTGATTAACTAGGATAAAATATCTGGTACTATAAATATTGAACTAAAACATACATAAAAATGAATCAATTAACACCTAAAATGACAACTGTAATTGGGAATTTATAATAAAAGCGCTTTGAACATATATAATTAGATAATTTGTGATATTAATTTTTATAAAATTTATATATTTTTTAACAAAATAAATTTAAAATTGATTATATAGGGTTTTATAGTGCTTTTAAATCAAGTTCGATATAAGGTAACTGTTTATTTGTCTCATTTTCAAGTTCATGAGACATGTTTGATATTGCACCCCATCAATTATTTTAGGTGGTGTGATTACTTCCCAATGATTTTTTTTAAAATATTTTTTAAATTAATAAAGTTTCAATAAAAATATCATGCTCTTTAATTATATGTCATTTGATTCAAGTATACCGAAGTTGCAAGGGTCTTTATCACAACTTTTCTTCTTTGGGACATGTTTAAATGATATGAAACAATTTCTTATGCCTATGGTGTACATACTACCCATGAATTTATTTTGGTATAATTCATTATTTTATTAATTTTATTCATAGATATATATTATTTTAATGAATTTAATTAATTTTGATTTAATGATTACTAAATCTGTGAGGGTTTAATGTTACAATATCATTTTTACTTGGGTTGTTTATGCTTAAATTTATAATTAAGAAAATATATGATCTACCTCTCCAAAATATTAAATCATTTCTTATAAATTTTATATTTCTGTGTATTACATGTTTTTCCTTCATTTACCTCTCTTTAGGTTCTCAAGATACAAAAATTATGTTTTTAAGGAAAATCGACAACAATTCTCTCTTCGGTCGGGAATATTTTGATCAATTTTCATATATTCTTTAAAATATTTTCAGGAATGTTTTTAATGTTCTCGAAAGATATTTTAATTCCATTTTTAACTATATTTTACTTTCTTAAACAAGGCCCAAAAAAAATTTCTTATCATTTTCGAAACATTATAAATTTGGAAATTTGTCAAAGATGTGAATGGAATTTTTTTTAACTTAAACTGCATGAATTCTTTTATTCACTATTATGAATACTATTTTCATTAAATATTCCTTTATAATTTCCCTTTGGAAAATTCAAATAAAATTTTTTCCATAATATTTTTAGAAATTTTTTGACTCAAAATAAGTAATTTCAAATGAAAATGGTATTTTCATCATGGAATTTTTCAATGATCTTTTAAAGTTGTGTTTATCAATAACAGATTCCTTTTTTGTTTTTGTGATTTACTAGGGAAATGATCCAATGAAACCATATTTATTCTTTCTTTAGATGGTTTGGTATTATTTTTATGAAATGTTTATAAAACTTGTATCATTTCCCTAGCTTAGAACATGATTATATAGTGGATGTTTTATGATCTTGTAGAATTCATATATATGGTTTTAATTATGTGACTGGAAGTTCTGTTATAAACAAAATACAAGTGTTTATAATATTAAACAAGGGAATGTGGGTCTGTTATAGCACTCTAATGCATTGGTTAATTATAGATATCTAATGGGATAATATGGGATGGAATGGGGAGTGAACCTAGTTCAGTATGGAATGTTATCAGATATGATTATCTTGGGACTGAAACATGACTAAGAAAATAATTTGATAGGGAATAAACTCAATAAAAAATGATAGTATTGGCAGTGATTCTTGACTAAGGAAATTATTTTCTATTCTTATGAGTATATCAAAAACTTGTTTGTTACAGTTATGATATATTTTTATAGCTTATGATTGATTATTTATGTTTTTTCACTCGAATGCCTTATGTTTTTTGATTGATAACACATTATGTTATATTTAATGATTATTATATATGAATTGATGGGTATGATTTTGTAATTATTAGCTCATATTCTCAGACCCTTATATTTATCTTCTTCTCACTATTGACACTAAATTTTGGATAGGGCCATGAGGGAGGATCATTTGATGAAAACCAAGGCAAATTGAGACTAAAGGGATGATTTTGCGATGGGGAAGGGTGGTGCATTCAAGAATGAGGATATGCCCACAAGATTCCCCTTGGCATGAAAAACCTTGCGCGCCCAATGCAACGTTAAAGGGGGACTTCTGTAGAGACCCACCGCGAACTCTCCAAGGCATAGGAGCGCAAGAGTTCGGGGGAGCGCGTAAGAATTCATGTTGCCCAAAATACCTTTCACTCCCAATACGATGTCAAAGGGACCCTTTTATAGTCACTTAATAAAAAACATGCCAAGGAAAGAGAGCGAAGGAAGAAAGTCTGGTGTGAAAGTTTCCCCTAGGTGCGCAAACCCTTGCACGCCTAATGAAATGTCAAATGGTCATTTGCATGCAGAAACTCTTACATGATACCTCTGAGGATTTATTCTATAAAACGAAGTGTACCCTTACCCTTCGGGGATGGTTACAGAAGATGAAATGACGTTATCTTGTCTGAAAGACACCTCTTCCGCAACTGCATGAAAAACACTATGGCCTCAAGGTATTGGATATTGTGTGGAAGGTCCTCTGAGGGTCCTCCTTTGGGTGGGCCCTTTTGTGATTGATCATCGTATATTTCATTTTACCCTATGTGATTTTCACGCAAAAGATACCTCCTGCGCACAAATTTCCCATGCATCAGACCTATTTTTCATGCATCCTTCCGGTTTTCACGTAGCCATTCACTCTTTCATGTGACCCTCCTGGTGTGCTTCATGTGTCATCCTTACCTTAAGGAACCATTTCTGATCCCCTTTTATGCACAACACATCTCTGTCATGCACCTTTCTACCGTACGACCCTCCAGGGTTGTAAGAAGTAATTTCAATGCCTCTTGGGCGCTGCTTCATGTTGCATTGCTTAGCCTTTTTATTCTTCGCATAGGCATGCTAATGGCTATTTCTTCTTAACATATCCATGCTAACGTGATTCAATTAAAAGATCACTCCATGGGCCTCCATCCACGGCATTTCTAGTGCCTTCCCTTCACCAAGGGTTAAAGCCCGCCAGTTATGTAAGTCATTGGGGTGTGGAGTGAACCCACCTCATCCAACTTGCAGGATGTTAAACTAAAAATCACCATCATATTTTGCACGTGACATTAAACTATGGCCTCACCCTGTGCAATATATATAGAGTGCCCCGGCTTAAACATTCTCTATGATAGCTCTTCTCCATGGGAGTGAGATCTTCCCTACATGGAATGAGATCTTCTTTTCTGGAGTGGTGCATGTCTGTGGGGAAGGGAAACCATCTCGGTGCAATCCCCTATCCTTTCTTATAGGATGCAGCATCCATGCTCTTCATATCTTCTTCCCTACCAAAGATCAAGAGGTGATAGGGGCACAAGGACCATTATTACCCTGTCCCTCTCCCTTTGGGATTTATTGCCATCTGGTCTCCATCCAAGAGTAAATCACAATCTCCATCTACCTAGGCTGCTAACCACATGTAAGCCCCTATTTCCTTTTTGGGCTGCTCACCACATATAATCCCCATTTCATTCCCCTCATGCGCAGCTTTCATGACATGATTGTCAGGACTTTTCTGCCTCTTTTTTCTCAAACTGATAATGAATCATGTGGGCATCGAGTAATCATTGATAATGACCTCCTTCCCGTGCTTCCATAGTGCGTAAGACCCAAGCCCCACTCCCGAACTACGTGGATGTTGATCCTTACCAAGACAAGGTACGTAGGAAGGCTCCCAGAGGGTCAAGCCCAACAACTACTGGACCTGACCACTTCACGTCGGTTAACATTCATCCTGCACCACGTTAAAATGTATTCACCATCCCAAACTATGTGGAATTTAATCCATGTCTCCTAGGCAGGGTATGTAAGAAGCCTTCCTAAGGTTCAATCCCAACACCTCCATTAGTTTTAGTCCCTTCACATCAGTCCACTCTCGTCCAGCACGATGCTAAACTATATACAATCAAACTACAAGGGTTTTGTCCTTGTCACCTAGACAAGGTACGTAGGAAGCCTCTATGAGGTTCAACCCCAAACACCATTATTCCCCTTTCGAACTACATGGGTTTTTATTGTTTTCTCCTAGACAAGGTAAGTAGGAAGCCTCCATGAGGTTCAATCCAAATCAGTGGTAAGTCGTTGTGTCTCCCAATTAGTGGTTAGCCGTTGTGTCTCCCAATCAGCAGTAAGCTGTTGTGATCCTAATAAATGGAAAGCAGTTGTGTCTCCCAATAAGTGGTAAGTTGTTGTGTCTCCTAATCATAAGTAAGACTCTATGTCTCCCAATCATCAGTAATCCATTGTGATCCCAATTAGTGGTAAGTCATTGTAATCCCAACCAATAATAATTCTTTATAGTCTGAAATCAATGGTATGTTGTTGTATTCCCCTCTATTGGGATCCACACCACTGGTCCGTCCCAGTGATGTCAGACCAACTATCAAGCTGTTAACCACGCATAAGCCCCAGCACATAGTCGGTTTGTTGTCCTATGCGTACACCTCAATTTTATCCCCTCATATTGAACTATGTGGACTTTGATTCCCTATCACAAGGATAGGTAAGAAGTCACTTTGAGGCTCAATCCCAATATCACCATCGTACTCACATTAATTCCATCTCATTCCCCATCCACTTAACTCAACACCCCATATCCATCTTGATTCTTACATGGGCCACTATATCCCAGTGAGATCATGTAACCCACTTTCTTGTTGCTCCTGGCACAAATCAGGTAACTAACCATGCGTTAGCACTAACATCAGTGTTCCCTCTACGGATTTCACCCATTTGATTCGCTTCCATCAGTGTTCCGATCAGTATGATCTGTCTCTGTTGGATGTTAAACTCATGAAATACCCTGTGTTAAACATAGGAAGCTGAGAAAAACCTTAGAGACATTCCCATGGCATATAATTCCTCTCACCTGATGGGGGATGCCTCAGGCTTCCAAGCCCTCGAGAGGCCCTATTATAAGGGAAATAAAGTTAGACACACCAGTGTTCCAGGGTCTAGACATGCCAGCGATGTCCAACGTGACACACCCCTGACTAAAGGTTGCTTCCCTAACTTGACCCCTTGGAATGTCCTGACAAAAGCAGTGTAATAAAACTGCATCCATGAATACATGGCACTGGGAAGAGTTTCACGTACAACGTCTTAAGTATATGAGGGAGACCCGGACTAGGCAATGAAGTCCAAGGAGGAATCCACGAAAGGAGAAATAGACATCCCATCATCCCGTTTGGATCAAGGAGAACATTTACCTCAATATGCGACAGATGCCTCCTGCCTTTGGAAAGCAGGAATGCAGGGCAACACAATCAGTGCATCCTCAATAAACGGGTGTGCACCCAGGTGAAAGCATCCGAAATAGAAATAGTGAACATAACGTGAAATTATTCTCATCAATATAGAGAATATGATCATTTTATACATCAGTAGATTAGTGTGTCACTAGATCTATGTATTTGGCACTAGGTCCCACTAGGAAAATAGTGGGTCTCGAGTGAAACTCACCATAAATTGGGGTTGTTGAACGTTGGAAATCCCAGTATGCAACGCAGTTAGCGTGGATCCTTCTTACTATCCATGAAAGACATAATGAAATGTGGGAAATGGACGTCGATTTCCTTTTTCCAACACTAATGGTTTAATTTTCCTACCTTTTTTTATAACCCAAGCTATTGTAACAGGAAATCGATCGCCACCCGCTCACCAATGCAGGGGATGGGGAAACAACAACGCGACAATACTTTTTGGCCTCATCCCTTCTATGGCGGCCTCTACACCCTTGGTCATTGGGTGCTCGTGCCCTATATCCCCATCTGAAATCATTCAGATAAGGGTGCTAAATGAACTCATTCGACGATACAAGGATGATGGGCTTATCCCAACTCGGGATATGGCCCGACGGGACCTTGAGGCTTCTTAAACCTCACCGCCTCTGCCATCCCTAAGGGCCGCATAGGGATCCACTGCTCCCCAATACAATTTATAATCGTTTTTGGAGCCTCTTCCTATAGCACTTCGATGACTCCCTCCCCTACACCAATGAGGTGAGGGGTGTCCGAGCCACCCCAATTGTAGTCTCGTCTCAAGGGCCACCAAGGGGGGCTCCCACTAGGCCACACAAGAACCGCCACTCAGCACCACAGGTTTAAGAGCAGGTGAGTCATACACCTACACTGCCAGCCCTAACCTGGTAAACCTGATGCCAGTGTCAGGCCCAAGATGAGGAGAATACCTATCGAGGGTCCTCAACATCAACATTTATTGTGGCCCATTCTACTTCTGACATATACCATCAGTCTTCTGATCATACTAAGCAGGGGAAACTATATGTTCACCCCATGGGCAGGTTGGGTCAACTCTCCTGGTCACTGAAACAGGTGACGTCCATTGTGGGTCGACCCGTGGCGTCAGCATCCAATATAGAGGTCCTCCTTGTTCCTCCACCAACGAGACCATGGGCCCTTCCTATTCCCACGATTGGCATGGAGTCCCTCCCCATTTCACCATCGATCCAACTGAGGGTCTCCTCCGCTGCACCGACGTCTAGCCCAAAGGGTTCCCTCATACCTGTGACCTTAGGTATGGATCCATTCCCCCTGTCATAGGTTGGTGATATGAGGATCCTACCTATTAGGTCAACAACCATTATGGAGGCCTTCCCCATGCTCGAATCACAGCTGATGAAGGCCTTATTTGTATTTGAAATCAGAGAGGTGAAGGCCCGCCTCACTTCATTGGCCCCCAACACGGAGTCCCTACCCCTATTCAGCTTGACCAATATAAAGGCCCTCCTCATACCGGTACTACTAAGGGAGGAAAGCGTGGAGGCACTACCCACACTCCCACAAGCTCCAACAGAGGTCCTACCCTCTCCAGCACTTCTGGCAGAGATCCCCTCTATGTGTCATCTAGAGGACACATAGTTCTTCCCCGTGTTCCCTTTGACATATGTCCGGGTGATCCTCGCACCATAGCTCCCTAAGGAGGAATCCCTCTCTGCCCTGCATGAGTTCGGCCGAATGTACTCCTCATTCTAGGAACCAACCCTATCCAAAAGAAACCGTTTGGGGCAGGAGGGTGGGTTGTCGCCACCATAAGAAGAAGGCCGAGAAGATTCAGACTGCAATTAATCCTTTTTCATCTCTGATTCTGAAGGGAAATAAGATTAGGAAATGGAACCCTCCCCTTGATCCACTATGTCAAGGGTTGGGGAAGGAACGAGGTGTATCATCCTCATCCTTCTGAAATAAGAGGCCCACCAGATCCCCACCTCCCTCCGGAGGTACATCCAGGAAGTGGAGGATTTGGAATCCTTCGAGAGTCTGGCCATGAAATCACCACCATCTTCACGAGGAGCACTCTCTACCTCAACCAAATATCATGAATAGATATTCTAGGAACCGATGGTCGATGAGCAGTAGCATGGTCCACCTCCAACATCGATATTTCATGTTCCATAAACTGTGGTCGCCAGCTAGTCTTATCGTGATGTGGTGGCTATGTCACTACCCTCTTTGGTGGATAGCCCGAGATGCTGTGGTTTTTCATCCCGCTCACTGTGTTCTCCACTGACTAGCCTATCGTCTTAGCAGTCTGAGTCAATACCACAACCGCTTCCCCATCCACCCACAGTCGAGGAATGGGGAAACCAAGGGATAGAACCTAAGTCCGAGTTGTAGAGCCAATGGGAATTCCTTGCGGCGAACCATTTCCTGGAGATGTTTTGGCCAGTCGTAACACCGAACTTCAGTGCGCCGAAATCGCTCACCCAAGAAGAAGTCGAGTTTTTATTCAAAACCCTATGGGTGAAACATTTCCGTCTTCATCATCGATGAGTGGCTTACCATAAAATCTAGGCACACTTTGAAGATATTGGTCAGCAGTTCCGTATGGTAGACTTGGTCGTGCCCTCTGTGGCCTAGTGCCCTAAGTCACCTGGTCGCCATCAGGACCTCCAAAAATGATGAGTCCAGAGCTTCAAAGTGCTCTTCAGAATCATCAAGGAGGATTCCACCATGTTTAGATCCATGGATAGGGCCAGTATACAGCTCTTCACTTCACCCCTATTCAGCGCCAGCCTGACTCACCAGACGACATTGAGGATATGCCTCCGAGAAGGGTTGAGGATAATATGGTTGATCTGTTGAATGGGGGAGAAAGAGATATATATCTTTAACAGGTAAATACCCCCTGGAGTTGTTTCACAGTAATTAGATTTTTTGGGGAGGTTTATACACCATCAGTGAAATCAACTGGGTCTCCCCGTGCCCACTGAAGCATTAGTCCTAAGCCTAAATCCTAATAAGGGAAAATATCACCTCAGAGCCATAAAACCCTCATACCCATCTGGATTATTGCATAAGGAAGAAGAAGATCCTGAGAAATCCGCATTGCATCAATAGCTCACAGAGAACAAGAAGTTGGTCGATGGCCTCCTTGCAAAATGTGTTGTGGAGCAGCGACCAGATTACTGTGATCCATGACCGGGGCAGTAGGGGTAGGCATAACTCCCCTTGGTGAGTTTCCTCTGGGTGAATCTAACCATTCTACCACTTAGACAAGATAAAGGCTGGAACATATGGAAATAGGTCATGGTATGTGTCGCAAAATCCACTTGAGCGGCATAATAATCCTCGGGACCCAGCTCAGGTTCTCCCTATTGCTCCGCAGGTCTCCCTACCAACCGCTCCACGAACTATCGGGGCTAGTTATCACATTGAATAACATGCCAATGCATTGGTGGTTAGGTATCCTCAACAATATAGGAACCCCCACCTATATGATTTGATGGAGGTGCTAATTTCCCACCTCGAGGCATTGGAAACTCGACAAGTGGCAATCCCGCTTGATGGAAAGCCATATTCGGCATGGCTTGATGATATGACAGCACACCCAGGTTTCGGGAATCCCACTTTCTCCCCCTTAAATGGGACATGAGACCCTCCAAAGTATCTGGACCACTTCATCTCAAGGTGTGGACCCATGATGGGAAATCCAGTACAACCAAAGGCTGCCAAGCTCCAGTGTTTTGTACAAACATTAGAAGGGTCTGCATTTTTCTGGTACAGCCAGCAATCCATTGGGTCAGTAGCCAGCTCGGAAGATCTATGTATTCAATTTATTGATCATTTGAGTTATACCACTTGGAAGATATGTATTACAGAACTATTCATGTGAAATTAGACGACTAATGAGCGTGTTGTGGACTTTGTCGCATGGTGGAAAGGGCTCACATACTCCCTTGACATTCCACTGACATAGGAGCAGCTGCTGACGATGTGTGTGGGGAATGTCAATATATAACTGGTTCCATTTATGATCACCCAAGATTACCCTAGGGGATTCTGAGACTTCTATGATAAGGCCCAATGCCTAGAAGAAGCCTCGTAGCAGGACAACTAGGAACGTCTATTGATTCCTGCAATTCCTGCGAGAAGGGATGCCAAGGGTGATCCTAGAACAGTTTCCCAAGTAGAGGACCCTCGAAAACTATATTTATTGTCATTGGACTAACCTTTGCAGCCTCACAAAGGCCTTTCACCCGAGGTGAAACCTCTAGCCCAGCAGCATCCACCTCAGAGTTGGCAGGCGCCCCCACGTAATGTGTTGTCACCACCTAGGTGAGATAACCAGGTTCCACCTCCTCGACAGACTCCTCCAACCCCTTGTCCGAGAGAGGCTCCCATATAATGATTCCCAAATAGAATAAATCGAACCTAATCACTCAATGAGGCTCATTTATCTAGTTATTTATGAAGTACCTTGGAACATGGACTTTTTCGGTTACCATAGTATGATAGGCCTGAAGAGGCGGTTCTCACTGATCGGCCCAATTAATGCCCCTATCACCAGATCATGGGACATAATCTCAAACAATGCTATGTGTTCAAGGACTGGTTGCAAGACCTATTTGATAACAACATAGTTAGGTTGGGCCCAGCACAAGCATAGGTGGCATGTGTGTCTATGTAGCCCAATGATGATAGTAATAGTGTAGGTGAGTGGAAGCAGGTTCCCAACTATAGGTCCCAAAAGTATGATGACTAGATGGATCATAAGGTCGTCTCCCATTCCCATGGTGTTATTCATGCATTCAGGAATTGAACCAAGCCTTCAAAGGCCACTGTCTTATCCGCAACTACTACTTCTGCATCGTCGTCTCATCCTTCCTCTTCACAGAAGAGCAGACATCAGCGATGCAAGGGAAAAATGGCCGCTCATCGGTGTCATCGTCGTCTTGTACTCTCAGTGACATCATGCCATTGGAGACGAAAATTTCCCACATGTTCCCTCCATTGGTGGATTATTCTTCAAGTGAAATCACAGGGTATGCCTCGGTTAACATAGTGGAGCTGGTAAATCCCTAAATGATACCTAATGATGAGGAGCACCAGACAGATCCTCCCAATGTCCCTATCCATCACCAGCATTGATGGGTCCATGGTCATATGATTCATCAAAATGCTTCGGTATGTTCTTTTAGAAAGGTTGTGCATGCCACTGAAACTAGACGACGAACCCAACGCAGAGCTCAGCATGCACAGTCTTCCCACACGGTGTCATCAGGCCCGCCTTCACCGCCTTTTGTGTTACTTGATCAGGCGGAGCTTCCCTAACCATGTTGTGATCTGCCACACCCTATTATGGACTGGCCACATGCATCTGTCCCACATCTGGTGGTCGTTCATGAGATTCGACTAGTGAGCAGCGAGACATTCCCAGCACTAGTCAGCTGCCGGTTCAGCAAAAAGGGCTAGTCATACTTCCTGCCGCAGGAAGACTTCCTGCCGCAGGAAGACTTCCTACAAGAAGAATCTGATGCTTAGCACAAGAAGTATGATGTTCAGAAGCATCTTTATAGAATTACTAAAAGAATCTACATCCTTGTGGCTCTTCATTTATTGGTATATATACGTGAATCCCTTTCTGAGGCTTTAGGAAGCACCCTCCAGTTTGAGAAAGAGTTAGCAGCCGCAGAATCCTTCCATGCTAGGTGGCTGAACACAGAGAATGTCAAGCCATCATATCTTTCTCTAGAGAAGATGAAGGCTCTCCCATATAGAGTCACATCCACCCAGATTATATCACTATACACATCAATATAATGGATATTCATCATTGTCTTGTCGACACAGGATTAGGGATCAACCTTATCCTAACACGGACACTCCATAAGACGGGGCTATCTGAGGATGACCTGATTACCTCTGACCTAAAAATCCAAGGTTATGATAGGAAGGAATAGACAACGGTCATAAAGATCTACTTGAAAACCCAGTTTGTTTTTCTACTCTCTAGCACCAAGTTTATGGTTGTTTTGCAGGACACCACTTACAATGCATTGATGGGCAGACCATGCCTCCACCTACACGTGGAAGTACATTCATCGTATCACTGATGCATGAAGTACTCCCTTAATGGTCGAGTAGGCATACTCCAGAGTGACGCGTCCCCCTTTACCTCTTGTGAATCCCACTACCTGGATGCTGACTATTATAAGAGAAAAGACAAACTTATCTAGGCTAGAAAAGTTGAGCCCATTATGTCTGTGACCGACCCGTGGGTAGGCCTAAATGATGCCTACGTTTTCCTGATCCAACGATTGGAGGCCATGACTCATGATTTGGGGAAATTATTTGTTGTCTCTAGAATGAGGGGGAAGCACATTCCCAAGTCTAAGAGACACCACATGATCACCTCATATACTTATATGAATTAGGCTTGGGTGATCCCTAAGCCCCTTACTCCCATAATATATCAGGATGTATGCACCATGCCAACGAAAATATAGTATTCCGGCTTTTTTCATCAATTTGGGATAAACTAGATCATGTATACACACAATTATTTCATCGATATCATCAAACTTGGCCCCTTGGTCTAATTACCATATGGGATTGGATTGACGGATTTCATTACTATGGTTTATACATCATAGTAGTCCCCTGATGCACTGTCTACCACCGATCAGGTCGGCACCAGTCTCTCATCGAGATCGGTTGACTTAGAAGAAAATATTCCCTCTGAGGATACCTCATCCATAAGTGAAGAAGATGATTTAGATTATTCTCCTCCTTCATTCAAAGAGGGTGTCTCCACCATAGTTGATGAACTGGTATAGGTGAATCTTGATGATGAGACAGATCTGAAACCAACATTTATCCGTTCCATTATGTTTGTCGGAAAATCACAACAGTATGTGGAATTCCTGAAGTAGCATCATGACGTATTCATTTGGAGTAACGATGAGATGATAGGACAAGACCCTCTGGTTTCCATCCACCGCCTTGGTCTTCCAGTGAATCATCAAGGATTCAAACATGATCCCGGAAAGATGCACCCTTCTCACGGTTCCATGGTCGAGGCTGAAGTTGATAATCTCATGAGTGCTAAATTTATCAAGGAGGTCTATTACCCCAAATGGCTAGCCAAAATTATGCCCTTTCGAAAGAAGAATGGACAAATCAAAGTCTTTATTGACTTCTGGGATCTCAATCGCCACTGTAAGAAGGATGATTTTCCCCTTCCCGAGACGAAGCTGTTGATTGATACCACTACTAGATTCTAGCCTCTCTCCTACATGGATGGGTATTCTAAGTATAAAAAGATTAGAATGGTACCCAAGGATGAGGATTCTATGGCCTTAATGTTATAAAAATATACTATCTATTACCAAGTAATACCCTTCAGTTTAAAAAATGAAGGTGCCACCTATCAGTGTGCCATAAATCTCATAATTAGGATTATCCTAGGGACATTTGTGGTATTATACATGGATGATCTAGTGGTTAAATATCACAAGTTATAGGACCATATCAAAGATCTTGAGAAAGTGTTTTGATTTCTCTGATCCCTCCATCTGAAGATGAACCCCTTGAAGTGCGCCTTCGGGGTCACCCACAGAAAGTTTCTTGGCTTCGTTGTCAAATACAAGGGCATTGAGATCGACCTAGAGAAGATCAAGGCCACCAGCCAGATTTCTCCCCTGAGAAACATTCAGGAGCATAATGTCTTCCAAGGCCACATGACCTACATATGCTGATTCATCACAAATTTGGCCGGAAAGTGTAAGCCCTTTTCTCATCTCATGAAGAAAGGAACTGTTTATCTGTGGGATGAAGAATGTCATACTACTTTTGGGGAAATCAAGTACTATCTGCTCTAGCCTCCAGTCCCAATGCAACCTTTTTTTGGAAAGTCGCTGGTCCTTTTTGTGACCACCCTGGAATGATCTATCGATTCCCTTCTCACCTAGAAGACCAATGAGGGAATGAAGAATAGTCTCTACTATCTCAGTTTCATGCTTCTCGATACGAAGACCAGATACTCCTCTATCAAGAAGATATTCCTTGCATTGGTATTTACAATACAGAAATTTCAACATTACTTGTAGCACCATGAGGTACAGCTGGTGTCCCGAGTGGATCCGCTAAAGTACATTCTGAATAGCCCAATGTTGATAGGAAGTATATCTTAGTGGGTAGTGATTATCCATCAGTTTTACATCACTTTCATTTCATAGAAGGCTATTAAGGGATAATCAATTGAATAATTTCTTTCTGCCCATCCATCTCTTGTGGACCAATCCCTAGATCTTTATTTTCCTAATGAGGAAATCCTCTCGGTAGATCAAGTTGTTCCGGGTTGGAAAATTCACTTTGATGGTGCCTCCCAAAGTCCTACTGGTAGAAGACTGAATGATCCTAGGCTCAAAATAGTGGGCTTGGGTTTCGTTTTCATCATGCCAGCACTAGCTATTCTTCCATATTAATTATTGTTATTAGAAGGATGTACCGATAATGAGGAAGAGTGCCAGGATCTCATCATCAGTTTTGAGATGTCCCTCGAGATCAACATTCCCCATATTCATGTGAAAGGGGTCTCTGAGTTGGTCATCAAGAATTTCAATGGTGATTACATCATCAGGAAGATGGATCTCATACCATTATTGGAATGTACCCACCATTTGATGGACTAGTTCTCATCTCGGCCAGAGGTTACTCATGTCCCTCATTCACTGAACAGTAGATCAGACTCCTTTTCTAGCTTGGCTGCATCTCTTATAGAACCAGACCAGGGCGATCTGATTATCCACGTGTCACACCGAAGAGTCATATCCCCTGTCACTCCAGACGACGATGATAGACCACGAGTAATCCACCTTACTGCCGACATCGCCACGTTAGGACCCTCAGGTCCCCCATGCCTCAGTGCTGGACAAAACCCATGACAGGAGGACACCCTTGGTTGAGTATCTTCATCATAGTAATCTCCCGGTAGGTCGATCCGAGTGTGAGAAAATCTGATGCCTCACATTATAGTTTCCCCTCCACAGTGGTACCGATATTGAGAAAATCCTATAGAAACACGAGTTTGATGGAGTTACCCTCTATTTAATTCAAGGAGTTTAAATTTATCAGGTCATACAAAAGATTCATTCTGGTTCCTATAAGGCTCATCAGACTGAGCCGAAACTATCACACCAGATCCAGAGTCTAGGATATTTTTGGCCCTCCATGATCTGAGGTGTTATCGAGTATTCCAAGAGATTTCAACCATTCCAAATCCATGAAAACTTTGTGAATCAGACACCAGAACCTCTCCACACTACCAAGTACTCTTATACCATTGTGGTTTGGGGACTCTATGTCATGGGACCTTATCCACCAATGACAGCTCGCCAATGCAGGTTTATCCGGACCACTATGGATTTCTTTTCCAAGTGGGTGGAGGTAGTTCTGCTCAATGAGGTCAAGGATCATTCTATAATTGAATTTGTGAGATCCAATATCATCCTCTAGTTTAGCGTCCCTCATGTTTTCCTAACCGATAACGACACTAACTGTAGGGTGGGTGAACTGAAGAAGTTGTATGCCTAGTACAAAATCCGATCAAACCATACCTCTCGCTATTATCCGCAGGCCAATGGGAAGATTGAGGCAGTTAACAAGACCCTCTATAACATCCTGTAATATATGGTTGGTCATAACAAGAATAGTTGGCCATAAAATCCCCCCAACGCACTCTGTTCCTATTAGAGGATGACTCGAAATTCCAATTAGGTGACCCCATACTCCCTAGTGTATTGAAAAAAGGCAGTGCTTCCCATATATATTAAGTTCCCTTCATTGCACACAGTGGTCTACGATCAATAAACCCCAGAAAAGGTGGCCAAAATTCATCTGGATGAATTGGAGGCACTCGATGAAAACAGGCTTTGTGACCAGCACAATCTAGAGAAGAATCAGAACAAGATAGATAGATCTTTCAACAAGATAGTTCACCTCCGCTCTTTCTTTCAAGGTGAATTGGTGTTGTCCATGAGAAAACTAATGATACCTATATTGAAACCACCCAAATTGAAGCCCAAATGGAAAGGACCTTACATCATTCACAAGGTTTTCCCCAATGCCGCATACCCTCTAGTTACCATGGATGGTGAGTGTATAAATCCTCCCATTAATTCTAAATTCCTTAAAAATGATTTTTTAGAGCACCTAGGTCCTACAGGAACTTAAATTATTATGTCCCATATGAAATTAAACTAAATATCATTACATAGGAAGTTAAACTGTATATGATCCTACATGACCTTAAACTATTATGTCCTGCATGAAATTAAACTGTATGTCATCCCATAGGATGTTAAATTGTATCGGGTCCTACGTGACCTTAAATTGTTATATCCCACATGACATTAAACTGTATGTTATCCTGCATGATGTTAAACTGTAGACGGTCCCACATGACCTTAGACTTTCCAACATCCTTGTTGCATGATGTTAAACTGCACAGAACCTTCAAGAACTACATATGACATGATTCTGATCCTCATGGGATACAAAGGAATGCTCAAACGATTCATCTTAGAGTCCAGCCCCCAAATTTTCACTTTGAATACCCCTAAGTGTAGTTACCTCGGAGGATCCTGCATGTTGTAGTGTAGGATTCTTTGGCCTCATTGGTGCCAAGTATATGGTGGTCTCACCTTGTGCCCCTCCCGTTCTTCAATCCTCCCTCATCCTCACCGTACAACGTTAAACTACACGACCATTTCATAACTACGTACATCATGAGTCCCATCCTCATGGGATACGTAGAAACGCCTGAATATTTTTCCCATAGGCCCAACCCCAAAATTCAAGATCACCTCTTGGTCTGGCCCCTCGGCCTGGATACCTCATCAAAATCATGGTGTAGTGCGGGCCTATGTCCACATTACACAGAATGTTTATCACAACTACACCACGTGTTCCCCTCCTAGCAAGACTTCACTCATCATTGTCCTTATCGCATGACTCTAAAATGCGTGATCTGGTAGAATTAAAGGATGTAAAGACACTTGGTCCATTGTCCTACATGATAGTAAAACTGAAAATGGGTTGGGACCTCCCGTTTGTGGCCCATCCTCAGGTCCCTTGACCTTTTCAGACCTTGGCCAAAGTTTTCACTTAGGATTGTGAGGTGTGTCCTGGATTCTATGTCCTCATTCACATCGGGATATATTTTCCATGTTGCATACATCCCCTTGGGAAACTACTCCATCATCATTCTCATCACAATATGTTAAACTAAAAGTCGGTCGGGACTTCCTAGCCTTAGGTCCCTCAGCCTTTTAGAGCCCCTAGCCCATGTTCTCACTTAGGATTGTACGTTGTGGCCTGGACTATATTTCTTCGTTCACGTCGGGTTACTCATCATGACGTACACATCCCTCGTCGAGATACCTTGCTCCTATCAGCATCCTGGCCTCATGACGTAAAATTGTATAGCATCCCCTAGAACTATATATGTCTTGATTCCCATCCCTATGGGATACATAGGACTGCCTGAACATTTAGCCTTCGGGTCCAGCACCATTTCCTAGAAACCTCCCTATCTTCTTGGCCCTCTAGCCCGAGTTCTTCCAGAAAGGAGTATATTGTGTGGTATGGGATTGTCTCATCATTCACGTCAGGTTTTTAATAACCACTCCATATAACTCTTTCTCCTGAGATCCCTTCATCCCCTTTTTCTACACCCACCTTTTCGAGTCAGTTTCTTTTGAATTGGGGCCCCCATCCCTCTTTGACAGTTAGCCAATATTTCTAGGAGCACTCTGGTTCAGGGATGAGAGTGGTGGATTCTACGTAGAAATATTCTCACCCATTTTTATGCTTCATGTTTCCATTAATTTGGGGCTTCCATCACCTTTCGCATCCAAGAGGACCCCCAAACGACATGGATGCAAGGCCCCAGGGCTCTCCTAACTCCTTGGCCCAACGTCCCCAAGGATTTCAGATAACAATTTGGTACAAGTCCCGCATTACGAATATGGTCAGTGGTCAACACTCATTCGTTGTTCCCATTTCAGGTCACACAGTATGGATGCTATGTTTCGAACACTAACAACAGTTATCCACCATTGCCACACCACCCCCATTAAGACCTGAATATTGATCGCATGATTCATATCATTTTCCACTCCCTCATGTCTAAGTGGAATTCTGAAACTCTTGGTAATGTCCCGTAGTGCACATTGACATGCTGGAAGGACAAATACATGGTGAGGCGTCGTCTGGGACTCCACACCAGTTTTCCCTTTGCATGTATTCCATCTGTTCTAAAGACCTTCTCCACTATTGTTTCCCACATCGAGCGTAGCTCACATGGTCTTAGGGAATTGGTTGAGGTTTTCACCCATTTGGAAGATTATCACCTATATTTGGTCTTATGGCCTTGGATTTCACAGGGTTGCATAGTGTGGTGTGTGTGGTCTTATTTCCTTATTCACGTTGGGTTTATGAGATCCGCACCACATACTCCCCCTCATGGAGTTAGGCCCTCCTGCCTCTTGTCCTGTATGAAGTTAAATTTTACCCTTAGAACTACGTATGGCTTGATTTCTATCCTCATGGGATATGTAGGAACACCTAGAAATTTCATCTTTAGGTCCAACCCCATATTTTCTAACCTTTTCTGGCCCCTTGACCCGAGGTTCCTTTGCCGAAATTGTGCGTGGAGTGGTGTGGGCCTCGTCCTCATTCATGTCGGGTATTCTTTATCACGCCACGCAAATTCCCCCCCTAAAACCTCATTTCTCTCAGTTTCCAAGCCATGTGACTTAAAACTATGTCGTCTAGTCCTGAATTACTTTAAACTATTATGTATTTACTATAAGACATTAAAACACAGGGGAAGGTCATATCATATGACCCGAAACTGTGATATTATTGCCCTACCCACATGATGAAAAATGACACCGCTTTGTGATGTCCTCAGTTGAGGGGACATCAGGTTTGGTATCAGTCATCCTCCATACCATTTTTCATGTTTTTCATATGTCTTTATTCTCGTAGTGATGATTGGATGCTCCATCCTAGGTTTTTTATTCACAAGAAAAAACCAAACATCCACCCTAAAGAAAAAAACAAGATCTATCAAATGACGCTTCCTTTGGAGCATGGGATAGACCCACATGAGATTATTGTCTCTAACAATGGTACCCTACCATGACACTTCCATAACGATTTATGTCTTGATCCCCAAAACCATGGGGTACATAGAAACACCCGAGCACTTGGCCCCAAGCCCAACTCAACTATCATTTTTAGTCCCTCGACCTAAAATTTCCTCAGGGAGCACATGGTGTGATGTGGTCTTATGTCCTCATTCACGTCAGGTTTTTGAAATTACTGCATCATGTGTCTCCACTCCCACTTTCCATAGATAGTCCAAGATCTAAGACCTTTAAACTAAGATCCATTTGTCCTTGTCGCAGGACACTAAACTACAAAATGCCTTCCAGAACTACATATGCATTGATTCCCATCCTCATGGGATACGTATGAAAGCCCGGACATCCCATCTGTGGGTCCAGCCCCAGGAATCTTAAATCTGACCTCTTTCTCGGCCACCTGGCCCAAACCTTCTTGGGAGAATTTGGTGTGATGAGTACCTCTCAGGTCCTCATTCACATCTAGCTATGCAACAACCGCAACATGTGTCTCCCTTGTCTCTTCCCATTCTGGTATGAGTTCTATGACCCTAAACTAAGATCTCCCTAGGGTATCTACGCATCAGGATTGAAAACTTCTCCACCCTATGAGCATTTTATTAAATCAAGTCCTCTCTTAATGGTCCACTCTATGACCTTAGGCTGGAAGTGTGCAACCCTAGGACCCTTGTCCTTGGAAACGGACTTGACTCCCTCTGTCTGGTACATCATATTGTCATAATCAGATGCATTGTGGAAAATATCCCATGGTGTGGAATTATCACATGGACATTCCTGTGTGTCATGTCCAAGATTTATGAGCCCTTTATTTGGATCCCTATCCTCTTCCATGTTTGAAGGGGCCTCATTTTATGATTAGGCATCATGCCACATTAGCTCACCTACTGTTTTGGGACAATTCCCATGAAGCCCATAGACAACATCTGTGATAGGTCCCGTGTTTCCAACAGGGTCAACGCTTGACCCTCAATTGTTTTTCCCCATTCTAGGATAACACGAAACATATACTGTGTTTTGAAAATTGTCAACAGTTATCCTCTATTATTATGTCGCTATCATTATGATACAAATCTCGAGCATCATGATCCACACCCTTCCACTTCCATATGTTTAAATGTAATTCTAACACACTCGGTTCTTCTCCCTCATGCATCTATGTGGGTTATGTTGGAAATCCGGTAGTACGGGTACATCACTCACCTCGTGGTCTATCACTCATAATGTGTGTCTCTTTGTACCAGGGAAATCCTACCACTGCTCTTTGTTTCCCACATCGATAACGACACACATGGGCTTAGTGGTTCCGGTAGGATATATAATAGTATAGTTGTACCACACAGGTGTTGTGTCCCACAAGACATTAAACTATGATCTTAGAAGTACATGAAGCTTGATTCCCATCCTTATGGGGTACGTAGGAACAACCACACACATTTCCTTGGGCCCAACCTAACTTCCACTCTTGGTCATTCGACCTAACAAACCTCCCCCAGGGGATAGGTGGTGTGGTGCAGACTCATATTATCCTCATTCGCTTCAGGTTTATACCGATCGCATCACTTACTTCCTCCTGGTTTTTCTACTTTCACATTTTGTCCTATCGTATGATGTTAAACTACATGAGTCTACCTGTCCTTGATGTATGACATTACACCACAATTATACCCTGAACAATTTTTGGATGCCCCATGTTGACTATGGGATGTGTTACCTTACTCTCTAGAGATGATTCCCCCTTAAAAGTGTTGGTATATAACCACGCTATGTTTAAGGACTGTGTAGGGAATAATTCTCATCCGAATGGGATATGTAGCGATATCTGGGCCTTTCACCTCAGGCTCGTCCCTAAGGTCATTACCCCTTTTTTTGGCCCCACTACCCTGATCACAGTCTATCAGAAGTGAGTTTGATCCCTGATCAGACCGACACACCCACCTGTTGTGCATTCATCACGGTGGCATAATTTCAAGAGTGTTGGACTCTAGTTGAACAACCCATCACTCCAACCTCTACATTGCGTGCACATTTATTCAGACCCTCGTCTCATTTAATGTCTAATTGAACCCCCTAATAGTATACATGCTCGACCTATGGCTCACCTACTATCCTAGGATAACATTCTAGAGTACTAAAAGATGACATTTCTAGTCAATACCCATGTTTCAAACATGGTCATCGGTCGACCCTCATTTTTCACCCCCATTTTAGGCTAACGCAATTGGGATACTTTGTTTTGAACATAGTCAATAGTTATTCTAGTTGTCACACCACCCACACAGTCTTCTGAATTTTGGGTATCGCGATTCACACATTCCATTCCCTTATGTTTGGGTTGACTCTAACGCCCCTGACATTACCCCTCTTGTGCACCAGAGCACATTGGGAAGGTGGAAATTTGATCTTTCTGATAACCTTTTTCTCCAGTCAGGCCTCCTCCTCTTTTTTTGAAAGTATGGATTGGTTGTTCAAACCCTGGATGCCTGAATCTTGGTTAGAACTCTCATATTAGGATGAGATAACGAAGCATTCATCCCTTTTTTCTTCCATCCGCCACAAACCATGTGAGCTTAGGGATTTATTACTGGTTACTCTATATTTATGATTGAGGTTCGATAATTAAAATAAACAGGAATGTAGATAACAATTAGATAAACATAGTTCGGGATAAGAAAACAAGGGGAGAAATATTCATGAGTTTGGACAAAACAGGGCCCTTAAGGATCGCATCTTTGATAGACTACTCCAGAGTTGCGACCTTCTGGCCTGTGGCCTCAAGGACTACCTCCCTCCCCCTGAGATCCCTCTCTTCATCAGTAGTTTCATAGATTAACTCGTTTGAACTAGCTTGGGAACAAGCTCATTCAGCTTGAAGCTCAATTATTTTGATACTTACGTACACTACCTACTCCTAGACATCCCCCAGTTGGGACCTCAACTTCTCAATGAGCTCAGATAGGGTCACGATTAATACCTTCCTTTATTTTTTCTTTTCTTCAAGATGTCAGATTTATTGCTCAGCCTTATCGAATTTCTAGGTATTCTCTGACTCATTCTGGCACCAAGAAATGTCAGAGTGTTGGCTATTCTCCTGTATGTTCTCAGCCATATAGTCACAGATCACTATATGTACATGGGGAGAATCCACCCCTCTAGCGCAGAGAAAGCATAGCCATGTGTGAAGTGGGTCCATCTGGCTTAGCCATTCTGCTTGTGACTGACTGAGGAAACATTTTATGCACTTACACGCCTTGCTCTGCATCATATGGCTCTCCTTAGCCGCATCTGAGTTAGATTCGTCAATCTTCTCAGGGTCCACGGGTCTTATAGAGACCCATACACTACGTACATGGACATGCCATTAATTTTGCGGAATATTTAATACATAACTATACCAAACACCCAAGGACCATAATATTATAGTTCCTTTGGAAACTTGGAATATAATCTTCAAATCATGGTGAAAGATCTTCAACATCTCTGTAACACCCAGAGATTTTATGAAAAATATTCTTTTTAATTTCATTAATTTCTTGTGGTGTACGCTACACCAAAAGGATCTTGCACAACACGTATCCTTGACATGCCTTGCATTACACGGAATCGCGACCTTCCTCGAAAGTGCGTGTAGTACGCAATACCGAGTTTCACTAAACAACGATATGCTATTAAAATATTATTAAAACTAGCTGTTATGAATAGTAATAACCACTTTTTGAAATTTTTTATATTTTATTTTTCAAAATGGACTTCATTTTTGGATTCGGAATATCGAAATTAGCCTAGGGTGAAATTTTGGTATTTTTCTGAAAACTTTCTATTTTTGATGAATAGTGAAACCACTAAGTGGTAGTTAAAAAAATGAATTTTTCATAAAACGTAATTTTACCACTTCTGTGAGTGTAATTTCAAAAATCCGAGAGACGCAGTTGATGTCATTAAGTAAAATGTGGTTCAATGATATGAAAATAATTTTTGGTGAATAGTAACTTTTTACTTTTTTTTACCACGGTTAAAAGTAAATAGGGTA
Source organism: Viscum album (assembly GCA_963277665.1). Taxonomy (NCBI): domain Eukaryota; kingdom Viridiplantae; phylum Streptophyta; class Magnoliopsida; order Santalales; family Viscaceae; genus Viscum; species Viscum album. The sequence goes on from OY728146.1 coordinate 230,826,985, forward strand.
ATTAAGGGTAACAATGATACTAATTCAATTGGATAAGTCTAATTCGACCCAAAACAACCTTAGGAATAAAATATGACCATTTAGGCCCACTTGGATTAGATTAGGACATTTAATATTAATTTATTTAAAGAAGGGTTAAATTCGTTAAAATCAAAGTTTAATAAGAAAATCATTTTTATTATAAGGTTATACATAACATAAATTTGACTATAAATATTAATTATAAAGCTAAAAAGATTTCCTACATAATTTTATTTTATTTGTAATTTTTAGACATTAGATAATTTAATTTATTTATGATACAATGATGATGCAGTAATTATCTTATTAATGAAATATTGACATAATTGATGTTATAAATACCAAAATAAATGTAATTTGAGACTTTTTATGAATTCTACTAATTTTCTAGGTTAATATTACATTTTAGTATTGATTTAATTAACTATTTTCAAACTAATCATTCTGTTATTATTTTTACAAAATATCAATTACTAAATAGTGTCAAAATTGACAGAAAATAGTTTTTAAAACAAATATTATATTATTAATTGTTATTTTATTCCTAAAAATATAAGGTTCTTCCAAATGACTTAGATAAGGTTATATATATTAATAATAAACAACTTGGGGTGATTTTGGATTGTTATAGTAAATTTATTAACCTTATAGTGTAAGAACACAAAAAGACACGGTAAAAGTAAAATTATCAAACTTAAAGTTAAAACTAAATGATAAGGTTAAAATAGTAAACTAAACATGTCCAAATTCTATTGGATGAGATTATTTCGACCCATCTCCACCTTAGAGTAGAAATAACTCAATTTAGATCTATTAAAAACTGAATATGACTTTATAATAAAATAATATTTTTAGTTATTCCAAAGGTGCCCCTCTCCTCCCTTATAAAAGGGCACCTCCTCCCTCTATTCATCACACCACTTTGAGCCTTCAAGCTCGGCCAACCTCTGCCAAATTATCTTCTCCACTTCACTAAAAACATCCTAGAGGTCCTGGTCTTCTTCATAGACCCAGTTTAGTGCCCTAAAAGGAGATCTCAAAGAGGCGTTTCAAATAAGAGGTAATGTCTGTTACAAATTCTTTCAACTTTATTTCTTCTTCCACTTCTTCTTCTTTAGTTGTTTCATTATGAAGTAATAACATCAGTATCAATCATATACTGATATGTTATTATAAGTATGAAACAACCCTATTTCACCATCTATCCATCCTACGTAAAACGAAATCACCGCGCGTACGTACGTACGGAATACCGTCTCCACGCCGTGGTGTAATCTATTTTCCACCACCACCTTACTTGGATGGGTATAATGGTGTAAATAATGACTATATATGACTATTGTAAAGTGATATTGATTCTGAAATAGAACACATACACTCTAATACAATTCCACGATCATGGGAATGATATCGTCGCTCGTGCGTACGTACGGAATACCGTCTCCACGATGTGATGCAACTCGTTCTACATGATCTTCATTGCATAATGATTATACAAATGAATTGAGTGAATAAATATGATATATATTACACTAATAACATTCTGTGAATGATGTATCTATATCCTAAAAATAGGGATAAGAATTTATTCGACAAAACACGCATAAGAACAAAAAGTAATAAACACTCTGTAATCCCAATAATCATAACTTAAAACATGAAACTTTGTGGAATACACACATAATCATAGATAATCATTTCTTATTAGTCAAGACTCGTTGCCAATACTATCTTAGTGGACAATGTCCATTTCTGAACCGATTTCACTCCTCATTTCAGTCCCGTTTCACTGAACCGGTTTAACCTGCCGTTCCAGCCATGTCTATCTCATGAGATATAAAATCTTTACCCAATGCATTGGAGGAAGATATAGGTCCCACCCATCTCATAATGATACCATTATTATGTGTGCCACAAAATCATAAATCATACATCATTTTATAACCCATGTAATAAAAATGGTAATCTTAAACATCATGTCATCATAACATAATCTATATAAGATAAAATGACATCATTAAAATAATTCCATAATAAAATCATCAAATCAATGTAAAAATAGGGATATAAACAGAACCCTATATTATCTTAGATGGAAAATAATTTTGATAAAACACTTGAACTCCATTCTTGAGTAAAATATCCTTTCTACTTTAAAAACATTTTTTCATTTCTTAACATGTCATATATTATCTTAGATGGAAAATAATTTTGATAAAACACTTGAACTATATTCTTGAGGAAAATATCCTTTCTAATTCAAAAAAACTTTTCCTTTATTTACATGGACATTACATTACTTTTGCGGAATACTTAGTACATAACAAAAACACACACACAAGGACCGTAATAGTTTAGTGTCTTTGGAAACTCGGAATATAATCTTCTAATCGTGGTGAAAGATCTTCAACATCACTCATAAAGATCTTCCCTTTTATTTTCTTTCCTAAAACCTTTCTTTATATCCTGGGGAAAAGAAAACATAAAATGGTGAGCTCAAATGCTCATTAAGGGTAAACAAAAGAAATATCAATCACATCATATTCATAAGAACATAACATTTTGGAAATCTTAACCTGCAAAAGAGATCATAATATCATAACATGGGATAAATCATGGTAGTGAAATTTAATCACAATAATCATAACATAAAACACGAAACTTTGTGAAATACACACATAATCATAGAGAACCATTTATTATTATTCAAGGCTCATTTCCAAGACTATCTTAGTGGACAAAGTCCATTTCTAAACCGAGTTCACTCCTCGTTTCAGTCCGGTTTCACTGAACCGGTTCAACCTAGCGTTCCATACATGTCTATCTCATGAGATATAAAATCATTACCCAATGCATTGGAGGGAGATATAGGTCCCACCCATCTCATAATGACACCATTCTTATGTTTTCCAGAAAATCATAAATCATACATCATAGCATAACCCATGTAATAAAAATTGGATTCTTTAACATCATGAAATCATAAAACAATTCATATAAGAATCATAAAAGTAATTCCATCACAATATAATAAAATCAATGTAATAATAGGGATAGAAACAGAACCCTTTATTATCTTAGATGGAAAATAATTTTGATAAAACACTTGAACTCCCTTCTTGAGGAAAATATCCTTTCTACTTCAAAAACACTTTTCCTTTCTTAACATGTCATACAATTCTAAACAAAAAGAAGTTGATTAAAAATAAACATGAAAACATGTAAAAAAAGATTCATGGAAATAATGTTTTAAAAATCTATTCATGTCGTATAAGTTAAAAAAACATTCTTCTCGTACTTTTGTCGGAAAAGTCAAAAAGTACCTCGTACGAAAAACAACAAAAGATTCCTTTCATATCTTTTACTAAAAACTCACCGAAGGGTAAAATTGGATTTAAAAAATTATAAGTGGATGGAAATAATAGTAAATATTGAGGAAACATGGAAGTGGATGATAAAATACACCCCAGTAAATACCAAAGTATAAACAATCTCGGATAAAAATGAGATTGTGATATTTTCCCTTACCTTAGGTCTGATTTGCTTCGTAAGTGTCCGAACCTCTTGTATAATGATTTAAATAATGTTATTGACTTATTCCATAATCATAATAATTTTTATGATATCATATATGGTCATATTCTTAGCTTCTTATTAGTAATATTTCATTACTACTTTTTATTCAGGTGTTTATTACTTTTTGTTCTTATGGGTGTTTTTTCGAATAAATTCTTATTTTTCTTTTTAGGTTATAGATACCTTATTTCCAGAATCGTATTATTGTAATATATATCATATTAATTCATTAAATTCATTTATATAATCATTATTCAATGAAGATCATGTAGAACGAGTCGCATCACATCGTAGAGACGGTATTCTGTACGTAAGCACGAGCGATGATATCGTTCCCATGATCATGGAATTGTATTGGAGTGTATGTATACTATTTCAGAATCAATACCACTTTACAATAATCATATATATTCATTCTTTACACCATTATACCCATCCAAGTAAGGTGGTGGTGGAAAATAGATTACACCACGGCGTGGAGACGGTATTCCGTACGTACGCACGCGCGGTGATTTCATTTTCCGTAGGATGGATAGATGGTGATATAGGGTAGTTTCATACTTATAATAACATATCAGTATATGAGTGATACCGATGTTATTACTTCATAATGAAACAAATAAATAAGAAGAAGTGGAAGAAGAAATAAAGTTGAAAGAATTGGTAACGGACATTACCTCTTCTTTGAAGCGCCTCTTTGAGACCTCCTTTTAGGGCCCTAAAATTGGTCTTTGAAGAAGACCAGAACCTCTAGTATGTTTCTAGGGAATTGTAGAGAAGAAATTGGCAGGGGTTGTCCGAGCTTGAAGGCTCAATGTGGTGTGAGGAAGAGGGGGAGGAGGTTCCCTTTTATAAGGGAGGAGAGGGGCTCCTTTGAAAAAAATAAAAATATTATTTTATTATAAACCCAAATTCGGTTTTAAATAGCTCCAAATTGATTGATTTCGAAGCTAAGGTGGGTGTTGGTCGAAATACTCTCATAAAATATAATTTGGAAAAGTAGTCTACTATTTTAACCTTATCATTTATATTTAACTTTAAGTTAAATAATTTTACTTTTACTGTGTCTTTTTGTGTTCTTACACTATAAGGTTAATAAACTTACTATAACAAGCCAAACGAACCCCAATTTGTTTATTATTAATATATATAACCTTATATAAGTCATTTGGCAGAACCATAGATTTTTAGGAATAAAATAATAATTAATAATATAATATTTGTTTTAAAAACTATTTTATGTCAATTTTGAAACTATTTAGTAATTGATTTTTGTGAAAATCATAACAGAATTATTAGTTCTAAAAAAGTTACTTAAATCAATACTAACATGTCATATTAACCTATAAAATTATTGTAATTCATAAAAATTCTCAAATTACATTTATTTGGGTATTTATAACATCAATTATGTCAATGATTCATTAATAAGATAATTACTGCATCATCTTTGTGTCATAAATAAATTAAATTATTTAATGTCTAAAAATTAAAAATAAAATACCATTATGTAGTAAATCGTTTTATCTTTATAATTAATATTTATAGTCGAATTTGTCTTATGTATAACCCTATATTAAAAAATATTCACTTATTAAACATTTATTTTAACTATTTTAACCGTTCTTCAAATAAATTAATTATAAATGTCCTAATCTAATCCAAGTGGGCCTAAATGGTCATATTTTATACATAAGGTTGTTTTTGGTCTAATTAAAATTATCCAATAGAATTAGGACATGTTTTAGGGTAATAATAATATCATTTTTACCCTTAATTACCCTATTTACTTTTAACCGTGGTAAAAAAAGTAAAAAGTTACTATTCACCAAAAATTATTTTCATCTCATTGAACCAAATATTACTTTCTGACATCAACCGTGTGTCTTGGGTTTTTTAAATTCCATTCAAAAAAGCGGTAAAATTATGTTTTATGTAAATTTGCAAATTCTCCTAGAGGGTGGGTAAAAGACGGTCAAAAGTTCAATAAAATTTTTATCTATATAAAATTATTATTAAATGACTCCAATGAATTACATTGAACTTTTATAGGTATTCTGTATCAATTTTTACCTAAAATAAATTTAAATAAAATAAATAATTATTTAAATAAAAAGTCGGTTTTTAAATTGTAACCTAGTGTTTTCACTATTCATCAAAAATTGAAAGTTTCCAGAAAAATACCAAAATTTCACCCTAGGATAATTTCGATATTCCGAATCCAAAAATGAAGTCCATTTTCAAAAATAAAATTTATAAAATTTCAAAAAGTGGGTATTACTATTCATAAAGACTAGTTTTAATAATATTTTAATAGCATATAGTTGTTTAGCAAAACTCGGTATTGCGTACAACACACGCTATCGTGGAAGGTCACGCTTGTGTGTAATGCAAGCCAAGTCAGGGATGCATGTTGTGCAAGGTACTATTGGTGTAGCTTACAACACAAGACATTAATGAAATTAAAAACAATATTTTTTGTAAAATCTTGGGGAGTTACATTCTACCCCCCTTAAAATGAATTTTTCCCTCGAAATTCGTTGGGGTTATAAATGGGTTACTACTCGAAAGTTTCTTTAATAGAAACCCACATCGTAAAAAGGAATACCAAAACTTGGCTTTAAAAAATAAATTATGAAACTTATCGGTTACCCAAATTAACTAATCACTGGGCTTCCACATAGGAGAACATAGGTGAAAATATGGATATGGAAGAGAAATATAACCGTCATGTTTTGATGGAGAGTGGTAGAGAACATGGTTATTAAAAATCCAACAATCACAAAACCATAGATTTGTGATGATCTAGGGTACCATCTGATTCATTGGATATAAGGGCACTAGGACAACATTTTTGGATTTCAGGATCATTTGAAGAATTTGAATTAGAATAAATACTTACTTCATTTTGGTACAATCTCACTGTTGTTCGTGCTTTGAACAATTTCCACTTCATCTCTTATATAAATGAAGTTGAATTTGTTATTCGTGAAGTGTTAATAGATCATGTGATAGAATTATGGGTCATTCCATCTGTTTCAAACAAAAGGTTAGCAAAAGTTATCAAATATACATAAGTCCATCTATGGTGAGGTTAATCGTATACAATTCCAAAAATGAACTTATACTTCATATATCATACCGCGTAATAAAATAAAACTAGTTTCTACTAACCAGGGACTTCATGTAAGCCAGTGGTAGGAGATAAATGTCAGTCGCACTTCGGTTGTGGGTTCAATTCCCACAGCCTTGTCCGACACGATGGGTTGTCTCCTGTCCTGCAGGTTGTCCTTTTTCTAAAGCTATATTACTATAACATCCCATCAATAATATCGATAAAAATTCTATCCTTAAACAATACTAACTTATGTCCAACATAATCCATTCCAATCTTTAGGCTTATCTAAAATTATTCGGTCCAAGCTCATAGTATAAAGAAAATGATTACTTGAAATGTCACATAACAATCACGTGAATGCCATCATTTATCCCCCATATATCATAAGATATATCCTGTTGGTCAAATTACAAATATGTGAATACCTTAATCATGTATTCACTTGAAGAATGAATACCCATTGAACCTTAGTGAAAACATGAATGCAGTTAAAAGTTAACACTTTCCAAAATCCTCAAAATTCATTATACTCAAACCATGATATCACTTAGTCCATATATCAATCATGAGCTCATGAATACAATCAAACATCTCATTATCTTTTTATCCCATCATTATGCGCATATCATCTGCTTACCAAAAATATATCAATCACTTTCCATGGTTACCAGTACCATAAAATTATTGAAAACCACAATAGACCAATACATAAATATTCCACGATACTATATACAACATTATTTTGGAATCCCATTACATAAACACTTAATCATTCCACCACATCGTTGTTATATTAAACATCACTAATAGTGATCGCATGTGACTTCCCTTTATCCTTTGTCTTAAGAGGTTGATCATGTCAATCATCATTAACCCTTGGATTAGGGAATTGATTAGCATAATGCCCCATTTCATTGCACTTGAAGCATTGAAGTGTTGTTGGTGTGTTCGCTGCAGTCTTTTCTTTATTCACACCATTAGCAACCCTTTTTCTATTACTTTGACACTCAGCTGCTCGATGACCTTCTTTTCCACACTTAAAACATTATCTAGTCCCTTTAAGACAATCTACACCATGATTCTTTCCACACTTTGAGCATAAGGAATCATTCATCTTATTTTCACCATTATTCTGAGATTTATCCTTGAACTCCATCTTTCGTTTATTGTCAAAACCATGAGATGGATATGTAACACTAACTTTCATTTCTACCTTAATAGAACAACGCACAATTTCTTCAAAGCTACTGATGTCTCTTCTAGCTAATTCCCTTAGAAGATTTGGTTTTAAGCCACTGAAGAATGGATCAACTTTACTTTCAGGTTGGATGATAAAGCCAGATGCATACCTTGCAAGCCTTGTAAAATTCGCTTCGTATATACAAACAGATTCATCATGCTTTTGCTTTAGTTCAAGAAACTCCTTCTCCATATTTGTTTGAAGAATATAAGGGAAGTACTTATTGAAAATAAGTTTTTGAACTCATCCCATTCCATGGACTCAATTTCACCTCTTGGCCTCGTATTCTTGATAAGATTCCACCATTGATCAGCATCACCTTCCAAACGATAAACTGCTAAGATGACTTTATCATGTTCAAAACACTGAAGAACTGAAAATATCTTTTCAGTGGTACTGATCCATTGTTCAGCAAAAAGTGGATTAGAAGACCCACTGAAAAAGGTGGATGTTTCCTCATGAAGGACTCAATAGAATATAGTTCCCTTCTCTGCTCATTTGGAAGCCCAGAATGATTCATAGCTTGTGTAAGTATAGAAATAAGATTTTTCACTCCATATTCCATAAATTTGGTTTTTTAGGAGGAAAATCATTGCATCATCCATTACATTGATCAACATGGTTCCTTCGGGTTCCATCCATCGTCTAAAACCCTAAAAGAATAGTGTGAGAGGCAAAAATCATGGTAGGGAAAACAACATAATAAAGGGGGAGTACCATTAATATCTAACATATTAGGATAAAGGGGGAGTACCATTAATATCTAAACATGTCCAAATTCTATTGGATGAGAGGATTTTGACCCATCCCCACCTTAGCTTCAAAATAACTCAATTTGGAGCTGTTAAAAACTGAATATGACTTTATAATAAAATAATATTTTTAGTTATTCCAAAGGTGCCCCTCTCCTCCCTTATAAAAGGGAACCTCCTCCCTCTCTTTATCTCACCACTTTGAGCCTTCAAGCTCAGCCAAACCCTTCCAAATTCACTTCTCCACTTACTGAAAATCATCCTTGAGGTCCTGGTCTTCTTCAAAGACCAATTTTAGTGCCCTAAAAGGAGATCTCAATGAGGCGTTTCAAAGAAGAGGTAATGTCCGTTACCAGTTCTTTCAACTTTATTTCTTCTTCCACTTATTCTTCTTTAGTTGTTTCATTATGAAGTAATAAAATCAGTATCACTAATAGACTGATATGTTATTATATGTATGAAACAAACCTATTTCACCATCTATCCATCCTATGGAAAACGAAATCACCGCTCGTGCGTACGTACGGAATACCGTCTCCACGCCATGGTGTAATCTATTTTGCACCACCACCTTACTTGGATGGGTATAATGGTGTAAATAATGACTATATATGACTATTGTAAAGTGATATATATTCTGAAATAGTATACATACACTCCAATACAATTCCACGATCATGGGAAAGATATCATCGCTCGTGCATACATACGGAATACCGTCTCCACGATGTGATGCGACTTGTTCTACATGATATTCATTGAATAATGATTATATAAATGAATTGAGTGAATAAATATGATATATATTACACTAATAACATTCTGGAAATGAGGTATCTATAACCTAAAAAGAAGGATACGAATTTATTCGACAAAACACGCATAAGAACAAAAAGTAATAAACACCCGAATAAACAAGTAGTACTGAAATATTAGTAATAAGAAGCTAAGAATATGACCATATATGATATCATAAAAATAATTATTATTCTAGAATAAGTCAATAACATTATTTAAATCATTATACAGGAGGTCTGGACACTTACGAAGCAAATCGGACCTAAGGTAAGGGAAATATCACAATATCATTTTTATCCGAGATTGTTTATACTTTGGTATTTAGTGGGGTGTATTTTATCATCCACATCCATGTTTCCTCAATATGTAATATTATTTCCAACCACCTACAATTTTTAAAATCCAATTTTACCCTTCGGTGAGTTTTGAGTAAAAGATATGAAAGGAATCTTTTGTCGTTTTTCGTACGAGGTACCCTTTTGACTTTTCTGACAAAAGTACGAGAAGAATGTTTTTTTAACTTATAAGGCATGAATGGATTTTTAAAACATTATTTCCAAGAATATTCCTTTACAAGTTTTCAAGTTTATTTTTAATCAACTTCTTTTAGTTTAGAATTGTATGACATGTTAAGAAAGGAATAGTGTTTTTGAAGTAGAAAGGATATTTTCCTCAAGAATGGAGTTCAAGTGTTTTATCAAAATTATTTTACATCTAATATAATAAATGGTTCTGTTTATATCCCTATTTTTACATTGATTTGATTATGTTGTGATTATTTTTGTGAATTAATTTATCTTATATGAATTGTTTTATGATTTCATGATGTTTAAGAATCACATTTTTATTACATGGGTTAAGCTATGATGGATGGTTTATGATTTTGTGGCACACATAAGAATGGTATAATTATGAGATGGGTGGGACATATATCTCACTCCAATGCATTGGGTAAAGATTTTATATCTCATGAGATAGACATGGCTGGAACGGAAGGTTAAACCGGTTCAGTGAAACAGGACTGAAATGAGGAGTTAACTCGGTTCAGAAATGGACTTTTTCCACTAAGATAGTCTTGGAAATGAGTCTTGAATAATAAGAAATTATTCTCTATGATTATTTGTGTATACCAAAAAGTTTAATGTTTTAATTTATGATTATTGGGATTACATTTCACTACTATGATTTATCCCATGTTATGATATTATGATCTCTTTTGCAGGTTAAGATTTCCAAAATGTTATCTTCTTATGAATATGATGTGATTGATATTTTTTTGTTTACCCTTACTGAGAATTTGAGATCACCATTTTATGTTTTCTTTTCTCCAGGATATAAATAAAGGTTTTAGGTAAAAAAAGAAGATATTTATAGGAGATGTTGAAGATCTTTCACCACGATTAGAATATTATATTCCGAGTTTCCAAAGACACTAAACTATTACGGTCCTTGTGTGTGTGTTTTTGTTATGTACTAAGTATTCCGGAAAAGTAATGTAATGTCCATGCATGTCAATCTTCGGGTCTCTACAGTTGGTATCAGAGGAAAGGATTAGAAAACCTTTGGAAACTAGGATGCGAGAACTTTAGTGAGATCCCTATAGATATTTCTAAGGTATGTATAGGGATGTCCCTAAGGTTAAGTATAAGTATAGGTTATAGTACTAGAATTATGGTAAACTAAGATGTTAGATATTGAAGGTACTCCCCCTTTATTATATTGTTTTCCCTAGAATGATTTTTTCCTCTCACACTATTCTTTTTGGGTTTTAGACGATGGCTGGAACCCGAAGGAACTGTGTTGATCAATGTAATGGACAATTCAATGATTTTCCTCCTAAACAAACAAATGTTATGGGAGATGGAGTGAATATTTTTATTTCTATACTTACACAATCTATGAATCATTCTGGACTTCCAAATGAGCAGAGAAGGGAACACTATTCTATTGAGTCCTTCATGAGGCAATGTCCACCTTATTTCAGTGGGTCTTCTGATCCACTTGTTGCTGTACAATGGATCATTACCACTGAAAATATATTTTCAGTTCTTCAATATTCTGAACATGATATAGTCGTCTTAGTAGTGTATCGTTTGGAAGTTGATGCTGATCAATGGTGGAATCTTATCAAGAATACGAGGCCAAGAGATGAAATTGAGTCCATGGAATGGGACGAGTTCAAGAACTTATTTTTCAATAAGTACTTCCCTTGTATTCTTCGAAAAAAGATGGAGAAGGAGTTTCTTGAACTAAATCAAAAGGATGATGAATATGTTGGTATATACGAAGTGAATTTTACATGGTTTACAAGGTATGCATCTGGCTTTATCATCCAACCTGAAAGTAAAGTTGATCGATTCTTAAGTGGCTTAAAACTAAATCTTCGAAGGGAATTAGCTATAAGAGACTTCAGTAGCTATGAAGAAATTGTGTGTTGTGCTATCAAGGTAGAAATGGAAGTTGGTGTTACTTATCCATCTCATAGTTTTGACAAGAAATGAAAGATGGAGTTCAAGGAGAAATCACAGAATAATGGTGAAAATAAGTTGAATGTTTCCTTATGCTCAAAGTGTGGAAAGAAGCATGGTGGAGATTGTCTTAAAGGGACTTGAAAAAGTTTTAAGTGTGTAAAATAAGGTCATCGAGTAGCTGAGTGTCAAAGTAATGGAAAAAGGGTTGCTAATGGTGTGAATAAAGAAAAGACTACAGAGAACACACCAACAACACTTCAATGCTTCAAGTGCAAGGAAATGGAGCATTATGCTAATAAATACCCTAATCCAAGGGTTAGTGATGATCAACATGAGCAACCACTTAAGGAAAAGGACAAAGTGAAGTCACATGCGATCACTATTGGAGATGTTGAATATGACAACGATGTGGTGGAATGATTAAGTGTTTATGTAATGGGATTCCAAAATAATGTTGTATATAGTATCGTGGAATATTGGAATATTTATGTATTGGTCTATTGTGGTTTTCAATAATTTTATGGTACCGGTAACCATGGAAAGTGATTAAGATATTTTTGGTAAGAAGATGATATGCACATAATGAATGGATAAGAAGATAATGAGATGTTTTATTGTATTCATGAGCTCATGATTGATATAAGGACTAAATGATATCATGGTTTGAGTATAAAGAATTTTGAGGATTTTCGTTTGTGGAAAGTGTTAACTTTTAACAGAATTCATGTTTTCACTAAGGTTCAATGGGAATTCATTCTTGAAGAGAATACATGATTAAGGAATTCACATGTTTGTAATTTGACCAACAAGATATATCTTATGATATATGGGGGATAAATGATGGCATTCACGTGATTGTTATGTGACATTTCAAGTAATCATTTTCTTTATACTATGAGCTTGGACCGAAGTATTTTAGATAAGCCTAAAGATTGGAGTGGATTATGTTGGAAATAAGTTAGGTTGGAACTTTTTTTATGGGATGTTATAGTAATATAGCTTTAGAAAAAGGACAACCTGCAGGATGGGCGACAGCCCATCGCGTCAGACAAGGATGTGGGAATCACACCCACAACCAAAGTGCGACTAGCCTTTATCTCTTACCACTGGCCTACAGGAAGTCCCTATTTAGTAGAAACTAGTTTTATTATATTGAGAAGTATAATATAATAAGTATAAGTCCATTTTAGGAACCATATATGATTAATCTCACTATAGATGGACTTATGTAAGTTTTGATAACTTTTCTAACCTTTTGTTTGAGACAGATGGAATGACCCATCATTCTATCACATGATCTTCTAACACATCATGAATGACAAATTAAACTTCATTTATTTAAGAGATGAAGTCGAAATTGTCCAAAGAATGACCAACGGGGAGGCTATACCAAAATCACGAAAGTATTTCTTCTAATTCCAATTTCATCAACTTTAGGGAAATGATCTTGAAAACCAAACATGTTGTCCTAGTGCTCTTATATCTGATGAATCAGATGGTACCATATATCGTCACAAATTTATGGCTTTGTGATTTTTGGATTTTCCATTTCCATGTTCTCTACCACTCTCTATCAGAACATGATGGTTAGATTTCTCTTCCATATCTATATTTTCACCTATGCGGAAACCCAGTGATTAGTTTATTTGGATATCCGTTACGTTTCATACTTTTATTTTTAAAGATTGGTTTTGGTATTCCTTTTTACGATGTGGATTTCTTTTAAAGAAACTTTTGAGTAGTAAACCATTTATAACCCCAAAGAATTTTGAGGGTGAAATTCATTTTAAGGGGGGTAGAATGTAACACCCTGAGATTTTATGAAAAATATTCTTTTTAGTTTCATTAATGTATTGTGTTTTACGCTACACCAAAAGGATATTGCACAACATGCATCCTTGACTTGCCTTGCATTACATGCAATCGCGACCTTCCTCGAAAGCGCGTGTAGTACGCAATACCGAGTTTCACAAAACAACGATATGCTATTAAAATATTATTAAAACTAGCCGTTATGAATAGTAATAACCACTTTTTGAAATTTTGTAAATTATATTTTTCAAAATGGACTGCATTTTTGGATTCGAAATATCAAAATTATCCTAGGATGAAATTTTGGTATTTTTCTGAAAACTTTCAATTTTTGATGAATAGTGAAACCACTAAGTGGTAGTTAAAAAAATGAATTTTTCATAAAATGTAATTTTACCGCTTCTGTGAGTGGAATTTCAAAAATCCGAGAGACATGGTTGATGTAAGTAAGTAAAATGTGGTTCAATGAGATGAAAATAATTTTTGGTGAATATTAACTTTTTACTTTTTTTACCACGGTTAAAAGTAAATAGAGTAATTAAGGGTAAAAATGATATTATTATTACCCTAACACGTGTCATAATTCTATTTGATAAGTGTAATTCGACTAAAAATAACCTTAGGAATAAAATATGACCATTTAGACCCACTTGGATTAGATTAGCACATTTATTATTAATTTATTTAAAGAAGGGTTAAAATAGTTAAAATCAATGTTTAATAAGAAAATAATTTTTAATATAGGGTTATACATAAGATAAATTAGACTATAAATATTCATTAGAAATCTAAATAGATTTCCTACATAATGGTATTTTATTTGTAATTTTTAGACATTAAACAATTTAATTTATATATGACACAATAATGATGTAGTAATTATCTTATTAATGAAATATTGACATAATTGATGTTATAAATACCAAAATAAATGTAATTTGAGACTTTTTATGAATTAAAATAATTTTCTAGGTTAATATGACATGTTAGTATTGATTTAATTAACTTTTTTCGAACTAATCATTCTTTTATGATTTTTACAAAAAATCAATTACTAAATAGTGTCAAAATTGACATAAAATAGTTTTTAAAACAAATATTATATTATTAATTGTTATCTTATTCAAAAAAATCTATGGATAGGCCAAATTACTTATATAAGGTTATGTATATTAATAATAAACAACTTGGGGTTCGTTTGGCTTGTTACAGTAAGTTTATTAACCTTATAGTATAAGAAAACAAAAAGACACGGTAAAAGTAAAATTATCTAACTTAAAGTTAAAACTAAATGATAAGGTTAAAATAGTAAACTAAACATGTCCAAATTCTATTGGATGAGCGTATTTAGACCCATCTCCACCTTAGCTTCGAAATAACTCAATTTATAGCTATTAAAAACCGAATATGACTTTATAATAAAATAATATTTTTAGTTATTCCAAAGGTTCCCCTCTCCTCCCTTATAAAAGGGAACCTCCTCCCTCTCTTCCTCACACCACTTTGAGCCTTAAATCTCGGCCAACCCATCAAAAATTCTCTTCTCCACTTCCCTAAAAACATCATAGAGGTCTTGGTATTCTTCAAAGACCAATTTTAGTGCCCTAAAAGGAGATCTCAAAGAGGCGTTTCAAAGAAGAGGTAATGTCCATTACCAATTCTTTCAACTTTATTTCTTCTTGCACTTCTTCTTATTTAGTTGTTTCATTATGAAGTAATAAAATCAGTATCACTCATATACTTATTTGTTATTATAAGTAAGAAACAACCCTATTTCATCATCTATCCATCCTATGGAAAACGAAATCACCACGCGTGCGTACGTACAGAATACCGTCTCCACGCCGTGGTGTAATCTATTTTCCACCACCACATTACTTGGATGGGTATAATGGTGTAAATAATGACTATATATGACAATTTTAAAGTCATATGGATTCTGAAATAGTATACATACACTCCAATACAATTCCACGATCATGGGAATGATATCATTGCTCGTGTGTACGTATGGAATACCGTCTCCACGATGTGATGCGACTCGTTCTACATGATCTTCATTGCATAATGATTATATAAATGAATTGAGTGAATAAATATGATATATATTACACTAATACCATTCTGGAAATGTGGTATCTATAACCTAAAAAGAAGGATAAGAATTTATTCGACAAAACACGCATAAGAACAAAAAGTAATAAACACCCGAATAAACAAGTAGTAATGAAATATTACTAATAAGAAGCTAAGAATATGACCATATATGATGTCATCAAAATAATTACGATTCTGGAATAAGTCAATAACATTATTTAAATCATTATACAGGAGGTTCGAACACTTACGAAGAAAATCGGTTCTAATGTAAGGGAAATGTCACAATCTCATTTTTATCCGAGATTTTTTATACTTTGGTATTTAGTGGGGTGTATTTTATGATCCACATCCATGTTTACTCAATATTTAATATTATTTCCAACCACCTAAAATTATTTAAATCTAATTTTACCCTTCGGTTAGTTTTGAGTAAAAGATATGAAAGGAATTTTTGTCGTTTTTCGTACGAGGTACCCTTTTGACTTTCCCGACAAAAGTACGAGAATAATGTTTTTTTTAACTTATACGGGATGAATGGATTTTTAAAAAATTATTTCCAAGAATCTTCCTTTACAAGTTTTCAAGTTTATTTTTAATCAACTTTTTTTAGTTTAGAATTTTATGACATGTTAAGAAAGGAAAAGTGTTTTTTAAGTAGAAAGGATATTTTCCTCAAGAATGGAGTGCAAGTGTTTTATCAAAATTATTTTCCATCTAATATAATATTGGGTTATATTTATATCTCTATTTTTACATTGAATTGATTATGTTGTGATTATTTTTATGAATTCCTTTATCTTATATGAATTGGTTTATGATTTCATGATATTTAAGAATCCCATTTTTATTACATGGGTTATGCTATGATGTATGGTTTATGATTTTGTGGCACCAATCAGAATGGTATCATTATGAGATGGGTGGGACCTATATCTCCCTCCAATGAATTGGGTAAAGATTTTATATCTCATGAGATAGACATGGCTGGAATGGCAGGTTAAACCGGTTCAGTGAAACAAGACTGAAATGAGGAGTGAACTCGGTTCAGAAATGGACTTTGTCTACTAAGATAGTCTTGGCTATGAGTCTTGACTAATAAGAAATGATTCTCTATGATTATGTGTGTATAACACAAAGTTTCATGTTTTAAGTTATGATTATTGGGATTACATTTCACTACTATGATTTATCCCATGTTATGATATTATGATCTCTTTTGCAGGTTATGATTTCCAAAATTTTATGTTATTATGAATATTATGTGATTGATATTTCTTTTGTTCACCCTTATTGAGCATTTGAGCTCACGTTTTTATGTTTTTTTCCCCAGGATATAAAGAAAGGTTTTATGTAAAAAATAAGATCTTTATGGGAGATGTTGAAGATCTTTCACCACGATTAGAAGATTATATTCTGAGTTTCCAAATACACTAAACTATTACGGTCCTTTTGTGTGTGTTTTTGTTATGTACTAAGTATTCCGCAAAAGTAATGTAATGTCCATGTACGTCAAGCTTCGGGTCTCTACAATCTCCCATAAATATATTACCCTTTGTTCATACCTAAAACCTTTATTTATATCCTGGGGCAAAGAAAACATAAAAAGGGTGATCTAAAATCCTCAGTAAAGGTAAACATATTGACATAAAGAAATCCATAAACTTTTGAATACAAAACTTGAACATAAAATCTAAACATCAAAATCTTGTGCAATGACATAAATCATGGAAGTACGTAAGGCATATATCATAAAGGAACATTATTCATGGTAAAATAACATGGGAATAAAACATTTAATTGTGGAGAACCATTAATCACATGATATGATTTCCATAGTAGTCAAGGCATTGCTGCAAAGACCATCATAGTGGACAAAGTCCATTACTGAACCTGGTTTACTTGTCGTTCCAGCCCTGTATTACTGAACCAAATTCACTTTCCGTTCCATCCATGTCTATATCATGAGATATAAATCATTACCCAATTCATTGGAGAGATATATAGGCCTCAACCATCTCATAATTAAATCATTCTTTCATGTGCCACAAAAAAAATCATTCGTCATAACCCAAAGAATAATATGGGTTTCATAAACATCATCCCATCATAACATAATATATTTAAAAAAAATGGATATCATTTAATTATAAGAAAAATAAAACCATGTAAATAATAGAGACATTATACTTGAAACATAAACATATTAAATAATGTCATCTTAGATGGAAAATAGTTTTGATAAAACACTTGAAATGAATTCTTGAGAAAAATATCCTTTCTTCTTAAATTTTTTTCCTTTCTCAACATGTCATTCATTCTTAAAGTAAAATAATTTAATTGAAAATAAACTTGAAAACTTGTAAAGGAATCTTCATGAAAATAATTTTCTATGAAATCATAAAAATCCATTCGTGCCATATAAGTTTAAAAAACACTATTCTCGTACATTTTCCAGAAAAGTCAAAAAGTACCTCGTATGGTAAAAAAATATTCCTTACATACCATGTGGTAAAAGTAAAAAATGGGTAAATAGTACATTAAACATATATTTTAACATTTTTAGAAAACATGGACATGAATGAGAAATAAACCCCAACAAATACAAAAATATAAACAATCTTAGATAAAAATTAAGATTGTGAGATTTCTCATTACCTTAGGTTCGATATGATTTGTACGTATCTGAAACTCATGTATAATGATTTAAATAATGTCATTGAATTATTATTGAATCATATTCATTGTTATGATATCATATATGATTTACTTACGGCTTTATATTACCCGTTCATTTGTCAGTTAAAGCAGTGTTTTGGGTATAATCGTTTCATTTGTCGTATGTGTTTTGAGTTGTAATTATTAATTTGATTACTTAGATCATGATTACTTAAAAAATTTAAAACCTGATTTATATATAATATATATTCAGTATATAGGTATATATATACAATAGTAAGATAAATGAAATGAAATACACCGTTCATGGAGACGGTAGGCCGTACGTACGCATGAATGCTGTTTTCATTTCCTTAATGAATAGAATGGAATTAAGTAAATGAAACATATATATACATAAATAAAATAGTATTATTATGTAATATTTATTATATAATCTTTAAAATCATTCTTTAATGGTTAACATGGAAAATTAATTTCATCGCGTCGTGGAGACGGTAATCCGTACGTACGCACGAGTGATGATATTGTTCCCATAATTATTGAATGGAATTAGAGTGGATGATAGAATATCTCAGAATTAGTATCATGTTATAAAAATAATATATAGTTATTCTTTATAGAATTATACCCATCCAAGTAATGTGGTGGTTGAAAAACAGATTACACCACAGCTTGGAGACGGTATTTTGTACGTACGCACGCGTGGAGATTCCTTTTTTCGTAGGATGGATTGAAGGTGAAATAGGGGTGGTTCATATTTATAATAACATATCAGTATATTATTTATACTTATGTTATTAAGTTATAATTAAACAACTAAATAATAGGATGTAGAAGAATAAAGAAACTTGAAAGAATTAGTAGAAGAGATTACATCTTCTTCGACGTGCCTTTTCTAAACCTCCTTTTAGGGCACTAATGTTTGTCTTTAAAGAATACCAAGAGATATATTATGTTTTTAGGGAAGTTTAGAAGATAAATTTTCGGGGTTTGGCCGATCTTGAAGGCTCAAACTTTTGTGAAGAGGAGAGGGAGGATGTTCCCTTTTATAAGGGAGGAGAGGGGAACCTTTGCAAACATAAAAAATATTAATTTATAATAAATTTAAACACCACTTAAAAACCTCCAAAAAAATAATCAATTAGAATATGAGATGATATAGTGTTTTAATCTCATCAACCAATAAAATTTAGACATGGTAATTATTTATTTTAAACATTATCAACTTGATTTATCCATATTTAATATACTTAATTCTATTTGTGGTAATAATATTCTAAATTTTAAATTGTTATAAATAAATAATTATGTGTTGTTAATTGTCCATAATTAGAAAATTTATGACATTTTAGAGAATATAAATTTCAATTTACAATTTTTAAATATTTTAGTGATTTTTAAACAATTTTATAATATGTTATTTTTATAAAATAAAAATAGTGTCAAATTCTACACTATTCATTTATTTGCTTTTAAATAAAATCCACAGAGAGAATATATTCAAAAAAATATATTTAATAGATTCCTAATATTTCATATTATTCTAGAAAATTTTGGTAGAACATTAATTAGTTCATGTAATATTTATTTTAATATTTTTAAAACCATTTATTTTATATTTCAATCAATAAAATAATTTCTACATCACTATTGTGTCATCATTAATGATAATTATTTAATACATAAAAATTCTAAATAAATTCTCATGATGTATATAATATTATTATATTTCTTGATACTATATATATTTGATGTTTTATGAAGTTTATCAACCAATGAAAATTATAACACTTATAAGATATAAGAGAGCCACATGTTGTCACTTTCTTTGGTTTTAATAATAATTACATCATTCTCATGGTCAAAAGTCCATGAAATGAATATATTCCAATATTTAGGGGATATCGGTAGACTTTTATTCATTAAATAGAGGTTTTAGGGTAATTTTAGAATATTATTGTTGCCCTTAATTTCCTGATTTACCTTTAAGTGTGGTAAAGAAAATTTACCGTAGTTACTACTCATAATGCCCAAAAATAAAAATTAGTCTATTAAAATAATTTGGACCCACTGATTAAAAATATGGAATACATTTTTTAAAATTAAAAACACATAAGATGAAGTAATTTATTTAAAATTAATCCTATTGTTGAGAAAACGGGCTTTAAAGGTTAAAATATTGCGAAAGATTGAAAAACTTTTACCTATGAATTCAATGTAAAAGTAATTATAATGACTTAAATTATATTAAATGGTAAAAATAGATTCTATTTATACTTTTAAACCATTAAATATTATAATTTATCCATATAATTTGTTTTGATGAAAAAATGTTTTTTTTAATTAAAATTTAGCGTATTTTTACTATTCATCAAAATAAGAAACTTATCAGAAAAATATCAAAAATTTATCCAAAGTCAATTTTTATATCCTGATTCAAAGGAAGAAAATTATTTTGTAAAATTCAACTTATAAATTTTTCAAAAATTAGATTTAAAATGGGTGCGCCATCAACAGGCTACAAAACTGCATTTTTTGAAAAATACTTATTTTACCCCAAAAAATTATTTTCTTCTCATACCATGATCTAGAAAATGTGTGAGATGAATTATAATGTTATAAAATTCAAAATTTAGTTAATACTATTCATAACGGCTAGTTCATAATAATATTATAATAATATCTCGTTTAGTGAAACTCGGTATTGCGTACAACACACACTATCGTGGAAGATTGCTCTTGTGTGAAATGAAAGCCAAGTCAGTGTTGCATGTATGGAAATATTTATTTGGTGTTAAATATAACATAATAAAAACTTATTTCATTTACACATTGAAGAAAATCTATACTCAATGTTTCATAGATTAATTTCTACCAAAAGAATATGAAATTGTGGGTAATACGAGCCAAGAATATTGTTGCGTATACTGCAAACTAATACGGTGTTGTGTCTAGCGCAAGATGATCTTGGTGTTGCGTACAACATAAGATATCAAAGAAATTTAAAAGAATATATCTCATAAAATCTTAGGGTGTTACATTCTACCCCCTAAAAATGTTTTTCTCCCTCGAAATTCATCGGGGTTATAAATTGTTTACTACTTGATAGTTTCTTTCATTGAAACCTACATCATAAAAAGGAATAATAAAACTTCATTTTAAAATGGAAAGTTAGAATCATAACAGTCACCGAAAGTATCTCACCACTGAGTTTCCACATAGGACAACATAGGTGAAAACGTGGATATAGAAGATAAATCAAATCATCATGTTCTGATGGAGAGTGGTAAAGAACATGGCTATGAAAAATCCAACAATCACAAAGCCATAAATTTTTGATGATCTAAGGTACCATCTGATTCATCGGATATGAGGGTATTAGGATAACATTTTTTGTTTTCAATATCATTTCCCTAAAGTTGATGAATTTCAATTTGAAGAAATACTTACTTGATTTGGGTACAATCTCACCATTGGTCGTTCCTTGAATGATTTCCTCTTCCTATATTAATGAATTGATGTTGAATTTGTCATTCGTGAAGTGTTAGAAGATTATGTGATAGAATGATGGGCATGCCATCTGACTTTATCACAAAAATATTAGCACAATTTATTAAATATACATAAGTCCATCTATGCTAATATTAATCATATATGGTTCCGAAAATGGACTTATACTTCATCTATCATACCGATTAATAAAATAAAACTAGTTTCTACTAACCAGGAACTTCATGTAGGCTAGTGGTATGTGATAAATGCATGTCGCACATCGGTTGTGGGTTCGATTCCCGCATATTTGTCCAACGTGATGGGATGTCACCCGTTCTACGGGTTGTCCTTTTTCAAAAACTACATTATTATAACATTCCATCAATAATATCGAAAAAAGTTCTATCCTTAAACAATACTATCTGATTTAAAACTTAATCCATTCCAACCTTTAGGCTTATCCAAAATACTTCTGTCCAATCTCATAGTACAAAGAAAATAATTACCAGAATGGTCATATAACAAGAATGTGAATACCATCATTAATCCCCAATATATCATAAGATATGTCTTGTTGGTCACATTCCAAACATCTGAATACCTTAATCATGTATTCTCTTGGAACATGTACTACCATAGGACCTTAGTGAAAATATGAATGCTATCAAAAGTTAACTCTTTCCACTTACCAAAATCCCAAAAATTTATAATACTCAAACCATGATATCACTCTGTCCTTACATCAATCATGAGCTCATTAATATTATTGAACATATTATTTTCTCCTTATCCATTCATTATGCGCATATAATCTGCTTTAAAAAAGTATTTCAATCACTTTTCATGGTTACTGGTACCAAATAATTATTGAAAACCTGAATAAACCAATACATAGGTATTCCAATATTCCACAATACTATAAATGAGATTCTATGATACAATTTTGAAATCCCATTACATAAACACTTAATCATTCCGCCACATCATTTTCATACTCAACATCACAAATAGTGATCACATGTGACTTCCCTTTGTCCTTTTAATTAAGAGGTTGTTGATATCGATCATCATTAACCCTTGGATTAGGGCATTGGTTAGCATGATGCCCCATTTCCTTGAAATTGTATCATTGAAGTGTTGGTGGTGTGTTCTCTGTAGTCTTTTCCCTATTCACATCATTAGCTACCTTTTTCCCATTACTTCAACACTCAGCTGCTCGATGACCATCTTTTCCACACATAAAACATTTTCTAGTACCTTTTAGACAATCTTCACCATGCTTCTTTAAACACTTTGAGCATAAAGAAACATTCATCTTCTTTTCACCATTGTTCTGAGATTTTTCCTTAAAATCCATCTTTCGTTTCTTGTCAAAACCATGAGATGAATATGTAACACCAACTTCCAGTTCTACCTTGATAGAACAATGCACAATTTGTTCATATCTACTGAAGTCTCTTATAGCTAATGCCCTTCAAAGACTTGGTTTTAAGCCACTGAATAATCGATCAACATTAATTTCAGGTTGGATGATAAATCCAGATGCATACCTTGCAATCCTTTTAAAATTCTCTTTGTATATAAGAAAAGATTCATCATCCTTTTTCTTATGCTCAAGGAACTCCTTTTCTATCTTCGTTTGAAGAATACGAGGAAATTACTTATTGAAAAACAAGTTCTTGAACTCATCCCATTCCATGGATTAAATTTCTTCTTGGGGCCTTGTATTCTTAATTAGAGTCTAGCACTGGTCTAATTCACATTCTAAACAGTAAATAGAAAGAATGACTTTTTCGTGTTCCGAGTAGCGAAGTATAGAAAATATCTTTTCAATGGTACTGATCCATTGTTCAGCAACAAGTGGATCAGAAGACCCATGTAAAGAAGGTGGACATTGCCTCGTAAAGGACTCAATAGAATAATGTTCCATTCTCTTATAATTTAGAAGTCCAGAATGATTTATAGCTTGTGTAAGTATTGAAATAATATTATTCACTCCATCTCCCATAACATTGTTTTGTTTAGGAGTAAAATCATTGTATAGTCCAATACATTGATCAACACAGTTCCTTCAGATTCCAGCCATCGTCTAAAACTGAAAAAGAATAGTGTGAGAGGCAAAAATCATGCCAGGAAAACAACATAATAAAGTGGGAGTACCTTCAATATCTAACATCTTAGGTTTAATTCTAATATAGTTACCTTCATTCTAGGACTATAACCTATACTTATACTTAACCTTAGGGACATCCCTAGACATACCTTAGGAATATCTCTAGGGATCTCACTAAATTTTTTGCATCATAGTTTCCAAAGGATAACTAAAACTTTCCTATAATACCAACTATAGAGACCCATACTTGACGTACATGGAAATTAAATTACTTTTGTGGAATACATAATACATAATAAAAATACAACTAAGGACTGTAATAGTTTAGTGTCTTTGGAAACCCATAATATAATCTTCTAATCATGGTGAAAGATCTTCAACATCTCCCACAAAGATCTTCCCCTATTGTTTTATTACCTAAAACCTTTATTTATATCCTAGGGAAAATAAAACATTAAAAAGATGAGCTCAAATTCTCAGTTAGGGTAAACATAGAGGACATAAAACAATCCATAAACATTTGAATGCAAAAACATGATCATAAAATCTAAACAACAAAATCTTGAGCAATGACATAAATCTTGGAAGCGCGTAAGGAATATATTATAAAGGAACATTACTCATGGTAAAATAACATGGTAATAAAACTTTTAATTGTGTAAAAATCATTAAAAACATGATATTATTTCCATAGTAGTCAAGGCATTGCTGCCAAGACCATCATAGTGGAGAAAGTCCATTACTGAACCGAGTTTACTTATCGTTCTAGCCCTGTATTACTGAACCAGATTCACTTGTCACTCTAGTCATGTCTATCTCATGAGATATAAATCATTATCCAATGCATTGGAGGGATATAGGTCCCACCCATCTTAAAATGAAATCATTATTTCGTGTGCCCCAAAATAAACAGAAATCTTTCATCATAAACCAAAGAATAATATGGGTTTCATAAACATCATCCGATCATAATATAATCCATATAAAAAAAATGGATATCATTTCATCATAAGAAAAATCAAACCATGTAAATAATAGAGACATTATAATTGAAACATAAACATATTAAATAATTTTATCTTAGATGGAAAATAGTTTTGATAAAACACTTGAATTGATTTCTTGAGGAAAATATCCTTTCTTCTTCAAAAACATTTTTCCTTTATCAACATGTCATACCTTTTTAAACTAAAATAAGTTAATTGAAAATAAAATTGAAAACTTGTAAATTAATCTTCATGAAAATAATTTTCTATGAAATCATAAAAATCCATTCATATCGTATAAGTTAAAAAACCATTCTCCTCGTACATTTACCTGAAAAGTCATAAAGTACCTCATATGGTAAACAAAAGATTCCTTACATACCATGTGGTAAAATTCAAAAATGGTAAAAAAGGACTTTAAACATATATGAAAATATTTTTAGAAAACATGGACAAGAATGATCAATAAACCCCAGTAAATACCAAAGTATAAACAATTTCGGATAAAAATCTAGATGGTGAGCTTTTCCCTTACCTTAGGTCCGATATGATTTGTACATATATGAACCTCAGGTATAATGATTTTAATAATGTCATTGACTTATTATAGAGTCAAATTCATTGTTATGATATCATATATGATTCACTTACGAATTTATATTACCCATTCATTTGTCAGTTAAAGTAGTGTTTTGGGTAAAATAATTTCTTTTTTAGTATGTGTTTTGACTTGTAATTATTCATATGATTACCTAGATCATGATTACTTAAATAATGTAAAATATTATTTATATATAATATATATTCAGTATATAGGTATATATATACAATAAGTAGATAAATGAAATGAAATACACCGTTCATGGAGATGATAGGTCATACGTACACATGAACGTTGTTTTCGTTACCTTATTTAATTGAATTGAATTAAGTAAATGAAAAAAAATATATAAATAAATCTAGTAGTATCATTATGTCATATTTATTATATAAGATTTATAATAATTCTTGAATGGTTAACATGGAGAATGAATTTCATCGCATCGTGGAGACGGTAATCCGTACGTACGCACAAGCGATGATATTGTTCCCATAATTATTGAATGGAATTGGAGTAGATGATAGAATATTTATAACACCCAAGATTTATATGAGAAATATTTAGTTTTTATGTTATATAAATCATCAAATGAATATTTCACTATAAACAACACTAGCTTGGCTTTCTTTACACGCAATCGCGGCCTTCGTCGATAGCTTGCGATGTATACAAAATCGAGTTTCACTAAACAATGATATGCTATTAAAATATTATTATAACTAGCCGTTATGAATAGTAATACCGAATTTTTGAAATTTTATAAATTTTATCTTTCAAAATGGAAATCATTTTTGGATTCAAAATATCTAAATTATCCTAGGGTGAAATTTTGGTATTTTTTTGAAAACTTTCAATTTTTGATGAATAGTGAAGACACTGGGTTACTATTAAAAACCGACTTTTTATTTAAATAATTATTTATTTTATTTAATTTTATTTTAGTTTAATATTGTTTCATAATACCTATATAAGATAAAATTAATTCATTGGATTCATTTTATAATAATTTTGGATATATAATAATTTTATTGAAATTTTCACCGTCTTTAACCCACCTCCTAGGAGAATTTGAAAATTTACATAAAACTTAATTTTACTGATTCTTTGAGTGGAATTTTGAAAATCCGAGAGACATGGTTAATATCAAGGAGTAAAATTTGGTTCAATAAGATGAAAATAATTTTTTGTGAATAGTAACTTTTTTACTTTTATTTACCACGGTTAAAAGTAAATAGGGTAATTAAGGGTAAAAATGATATTATTATTACCCTAACACATGTCCTAATTCTATTGGATAAGATTAATTAGACCAAAAACAACCATAGAAAAAACATATGACCATTTAGGTCCACATGGATTAGATTAGGACATTTATTATTATTTTATTTAAAGAATAGTTAAAATAGTTAAAATCAAGGTTTAATAAATAAATAAAAATTTAATATAGTGTTATACATAAGATAATTTCGACTATAAATATTCATTAGAAATATAAAAATATTTCCTACATAATGGTAATTTATTTATAATTTTTAGACATTAAATAATTTAATTTATTTATGTCACAATGATGATGCAGTAATTTACTTACTAATGAAATATTAACATAATTGATATTATAAATACCCAAATAAATGTAATTTGAGACTTTTTTGAATTAAACTAATTTTATAGGTTAAGATTACATGTTAGTATTGATTGAGTTAACTTTTTTCGAACTAATCTTGCTGTTATGATTTTCACAAAAATCATGTACCAAATAGTGTCAAAATTGACATAAAATAGTTTTTAAAACAAATTTTATATTATTAATTCCTATTTTATTCTTAAAAATATATGGTTCGGCCAAATGACTTAGATAAGTTCATATATATTAATAATAAACAACTTGTGGTTCTTTTGTCTTGTTATAGTAAGTTTAATAACCATATTGTGTAAGAAAACAAGAAGATACGGTAAAAGTAAAATTATTTAACTTAGAGTTAAATATACATGATAAGGGTAAAATAGTAACCTAAACTTGTCCAAATTATATTTGATGAGAGGATTTAGACCCATCCCCACCTTATATTTTAAATAAATCAATTTGGAGCAATTAAAAACCAAATATGACTTTATAATAAAATAATAGTTTTAGTTTTCCAAAGGTGCCCCTCTCCTCCCTTATAAAAGGGCACCTCCTCCATTTCTTCCTCACACCACCTTGAGCAATAAATCTCGGCCAACCCCTAGAAATTTATCTTCTACACTTCCCTATAAACATCCTAGAGGTCCTGGTATTATTCAAATACCAACCCTAGTGCCCTAAGAGGAGGTTAAGAAGAGGCGCATCAAAGAAGAGGTAATATCCATTACCGATCCTTTCCAATTTCTTTCTTCTTAAACTTATTCTTATTTAGTTGTTTCCTTACGAATTAATAACATCCATATCACTAATATACTGATATGTTATTATAAATATGAAACAACCATAATTCACCTTCTATCCATCCTACGGAAAAAGAAATCACCGCGCGTGCGTACATACGGAATACCGTCTCCAAGTCGTGGTGTAATCTGTTTTCCACCACCACCTTACTTGGATAGGTATAATGGTGTTAAGAATAACTATATATGATAATTTTAAATAAATATTTATTATAAAATAGTATAATTACACTTCAATACAATTCCATGATCATGGGAATGATATCATCACTCGTGCGTACCTACGACCTACCGTCTCCACGATGTGATGCAACTCGTTCTACATAATCTTAATTGAATAATGATTATATATATTAATTGAATGAATAAATATGATATATATTACACTAATAAAATTCTGTAAATGAGTTATCTATAACCTAAAAAGGAGAATAATAATTTATTCGACAAAACACACATAAGAACAAAAGCAACAAACACCAGAATAACAAGTAACAATGAAAGATTACTAATAATAAGCTAATAATATGACCATATATGATATCATGACAATGAGTAAGATTCTGGAATAAGTCAATAACATTATTTAAATAATTATACAGGAGGTCCGGACACGTATGAAGCAAATCAGACCTAAGGTAAAGGAAAATATCGCAATCTCATTTTTATCCGAGATTGTTTATACTTCAGGATTTAATGGGGAGTATTTATCATCCACATCCATGTTTCTTCAATATGTAATATTATTTCTATCCTATTATAATTTTTTAAATCCAATTTTACCCATTGGTGAGTTTTTAGTAAAATATACGAAAGGAATCTTTTTTCGTTTTTAGTATGAGGTACTTTTTTTGACTTTTCCGGCCATAGTACGAGAAGAATGTTTTTTTAACTTATACGGCACGAATTGATTTTATGATTTCATAAGACATTATTTCCATGAAGCTTAATTTAACATTTTTCATGTTTATTTATAATAAACTTCTTTTAGTTTAAAATTGTATGACATGTTAAGAATGCAATAATGTTTTTGAAGTAGAAAGGATATTTTCCTCAAGAATGAAGTTCAAGTGTTTTATCAAAATTATTTTCCATCTAAGATAATATAGGGTTCTGTTTATATCCCTACTTTTAAATTGATTTGATTATTTTTTTATGGAATTATTTTTATGATGTCCTTTTATCTTATATGGATTATTTTATGATGGCATGATGTTTAAGAATCTCGTTTTTATTACATGGGTTATGCTATGTTGTATGATTTATGATATTGTGGCACACATAAGAATGGTATCATTATGAGATGGGTGGGATCTATATCTCCCTCCAATGCATTGGGTAAAGATTTATATCTCATGAGATAGACATTGCTGGAACGGCAAGTTATACCGGTTCAGTAATACAGGACTGAAACGAGGAGTGAACTCGGTTCAGAAATGGACTTTGTCCACTAAGATAGTCTTGGAAATGAGTCTTGACTACTAAGAAATGATTCTCTATGATTATGTGTGTATGCCAAAAAGTTTCATGTCTTATGTTATGATTATTGGGATTACATTTTACTACTATGATTTATCCCATGTTATGAAATTATGATCTCTTTTGCAGGTTAAGATTTCCAAAATGTTATGTTCTTATGAATATGTTGTGATTGATATTTATTTTGTTTGCCCTTACCGAGAATTTGAGCTCACCCTTTGGTATTTTTTCTTTCCCCATGTCAGGAAGAAAGTTATTAAGTGAGATATGCCAAAAAGGGACTCTAGATATGATAAAATAAAAGGGAGACAATGTAGATGATTTATGAAGCAGTTGTTTTTGTTTCCTAGTTTCTAAAGACAATATACCTCTACGGTCCTTTCATTGTTCTGTTATATGTTGTAATATGTGTGCTTAAATTTTTAAGTAATAACAATGTATGTAAATTATGGGTTGTTATAGTTGGTATCAGAGGAAAGGTATAGTCAACCTTTGGAAACTAGGATGTTAAAGACCTAGTAAGAACCCTAAGGATACATCTAATAGTAGAACACAATATTAGTGTTTTAGAAATGGCCATGAACAACCTATTATAAGACCTTAATTGTGAAATTTTATTCTTTATTATGTGATTTTCCTATTATAATTAGTTTTTCTCACACTATTCTTCTTGGTTTTAGTCAATGGCTAGAACCTGAAGGAACCGTGTTAATGCTGAATGCGATGGGCAATGCAATGATTGTCCTCTTGAGAAACCAAACGTAATGGGAGCTGGAATGCAAAATCTTGAATCCATGATCACACAACTTTCTCAAGCTAGGAACCATTCAGGAATTCCAAACGATCAAAGTAAGGCGCAACATTCTGTTGAATCCTTCATGAGGTAGTGCCCACCTTCATTCAGCGGGTCTTCTGATCCATTAGTCGCTGAAAAATGGATTAGTACCACTGAAAAGATATTTTCAGTTCTACAATGTCCTTAACATGAAAAATTCATCTTAGTAGTGTATCGTTTGGAAGGTGATGCTGAACAATGGTGGAATATTATCAAGAATATGAGGCCAAGAGATGAAATTGAGTCTATGGAATGGGACGAGTTCAAGAACTTATTTTCCAAAAATTAATTCCCTCGTATTCTTCGAACAAATATAGAGAAGGAGTTTCTTGAACTGAAGAAAAAGGATGATGAATCTGTTGGTACTTACGAAGAAAATTTAACCAGACCTTCAAGGTACGCTTCTGGGATTATTATCAAACCTGAGAGTAAGATCGATCAATTCTTTAGAGGCTTAAAACCAAGTCTTCGAAGGGAGTTATCCATAAGGGAATTCAATAGCTACGAGGAAATTGTTCGATGTGCTATCAAGGTTGAGATGGAGATTGGAGTAACCCATTAATCATATTCGTTTGATAAGAAGAGGAAAATGGAATTCAAAGGAAAATCTAAAGACCACACTAAAAAGAAGATGAGTTTTCCCTTTTGCTCAAAGTGTGGAAAGAAACATGGAGGGAGTTTTCTTAAAGGGACAAGTAAATGTTTCAAATGTGGAAAGGAAGGTCATCGAGCATTTGAATGCCGCAATGATGGGAAAAAGATGTCTAGTGATGCGAATAAAAAAATTCTACACAGAGTGAACCTCCTACACTTCAATGTTACAAGGGCAAGGAAATGGGGGCATTATGCTAATAAATTCCATAATCCAAGGGTTGTTGATGATGATCGACGCTAACAAACTCTTAAGGCTAAACACAAAGGAATGTCACATTCAATTTCTATTAGTGATGTGGAGTATGATAATGAAGTGGTGAAAGGTACATTTACCATACACTATAAAGTAGACAATGTTTTATTTTATTCTGGATCCACACACTCTTTTATTTCTGAAGAATTTTCTAATGGTATCTCCATTTTACCTCAACAAATAGATGTTGAGTTAGATGTGACAACCCCTAATGGAACAACAGTCACATCAAAAGTTTATAATTCTTCTCCGATTGAATTTTGTGGGAAAGTGCTTCTTGAAAATCTTGTGATCCTTCCTATAGTGAAATTTGATGTGATTCTTGGCATGGATTGTCTTTCTTTATATGGAGCTCATATATATTTCCAAATAAGGGAAGTCACATTTCATATTCCAGATCAATCTATGATCGTCTATCGATGCAAGGATGAACATAACCTTCCAGTGGAAATTTCATCCATCTTATGGGTATTGATTCCACTAAATGAAGGTTATTTATCTCAAATGGTTGGAGAGAAACTGAAGATTAAGAATACACCTATTGTACGGGAGTTTGAAGATGTCTTTTCGAAGGAATTTCCAGGTCTTCCACCAAATCGTGATGTTGAGTTCTCAATTGAACTCATACTGGGTGCTATACCTATTTCAATGACACCTTATAGAATGACCCCAATTGAGTTGCAGGAATTGAAAAAGCAACTCCAAGAGAATCTTGATAAGGGATTCATACACCCTAGTGCATCCCCTTGGGGAGCACCTATTCTATTTGGTAAGAAGAAAGATGGATCAATGAGACTCTGCATTGATTATCGATAACATAACAAGATCACTATCAAGAACAAATATCCTCTCCCATGCATTGATGACTTATTTGACCAATTACACAGAGTTCAATACTTTTCCAAGGTTGATCTTCATTCAGGGTATCATCAATTAAGGGTCAAAAGGGAGGATATACCAAAGACTAACTTTCGTACAAGTTATGGACACTATGAATTTATATTGATTCCATTTGGTCTTACTAATGCCCCTGCTATGTTCATGGATCTAATGAATATAGTCTTTAGAGACTATCTTGATCAGTTTTTGGTAGACTTTATAGAAGATATTCTTGTATATTCAAAGAGAAAGGAAGAACATGAAGATCACTTGAGAATTTTATTGAATACCCTGAGAAAGGATAATCTTTATGCTAAATTTACCAAGTGTGAATTTTGGATTCAAAAAGTTGCATTTTTGGTTCACATAATCTCAAAAGAGGGGATATCTTTGGATCCAGCAAAAATAGAGGTTATCAAAAATGGACGAGACCAACAACAGTAACTGAGATCTGAAGTTTTCTTGGTCTGGCTGGATATTATCGACATTTTGTGAAAGGTTTTTCATGATTATCCAATCAACTCACTAGGTTGACTCGAAAAGGAGTTAAGTTCGTGTGGACGGAGGAGTGTGAAGAGAATTTCAAGGAGTTTAAAAGAAGGTTATCCAGTGCACCTGTGCTCACACTACCTTGTAGTGGAGAAAGGTTTGTGATCTACAGTGATGTATCCAAGAATGGATTGGGGTGTGTCCTCATGTAGAATGATATGGTGATAGCTTATGCCTCATGATATTTGAAAATCCATGAGCAAAATTACCCAACTCATGATTTGGAGTTAGCTGTGGTAATCTTTTCTTTAAAGATTTGGAGGCATTATCTTTATGGAGAAAAGTGTGATATTTATACTGATCGTAAAATTTTAAAGTATATTTTCACACAAAAGGAGCTGAATATGCATCAAAGAAGATGGTTGGATCTGATTAAGGATTATGACTACTCAATTCATTACCACCCTAGGAAAGAAAATAAGGTGGCAGATGCATTAAGTCGACAAGACCATGATATCTTATCCATGACGAGGATAAAAACAGATCCAATATTTATGGATTTACAAAGGATGGATCTTTGAATTATAATGGAAGGGTAGAAATATTATCTTTCTCAAATGAATGTTCAACCATCTATACATATAAAGACTAAAGGGGCACAAAAAGAGGATGTGGAGTTACAAAAGAAAGTGAGAAATGTTCCTGAATTCAACCTTGATTGTGATGGGATAATAAGGTTCAGGAATCGGGTTTGTGTTCCTCCCATCCCAGAATTAAAGAAGGAGCTGCTGGATGAGGCTCATAGTTCTTCATTCTATATTCATCCTGGAAGCACGAATATGCATAGAGACCTGAAAGAGTACTTGTGGTGGGATGGCATGAAAAGAGTTGTTGCTGAATATGTCTCTCTAGGCTTGGTTTGTCAGCAAGTTAATGCTGAGAGACAGAAGTCTAAGGGGATGTTACAACCATTACCCATACAAGAATGCAAATGCGAAAACAACACTATGGACTTTTTCATTGGACTTCCTAAAACATCCAAAGTCAATAGTGCTATCTGGGTCATAGTTGATCGTCTTACAAAGTCGGCACACGTCATTGCTATTAGAGAAGATTTATCTCTTGATCAGATTGCTAGGATATATGAAAAGGAAGTGGAAAGATTGCATAGAGTACCACTTTCCATTATATCTGATCGGGATCCAAGGTTTACCTCAATGTTTTGGCAAAGTCTTCAGTATAATCTGGTTACAGAGTTGAGTTTCAACACTGCTTATCATCCTCAGACAAACAGTCAGTCTGAGAGAACAATTCAAAATCTAGAAGATATGTTAAGATCTTGCCCTATGGATTTCAAATGTAGTTGGGATCAACACCTACCTTTGGTGGAATTTTCTTATAATAATAGTTTTCACTCCAGTATTCAGATGGCTCCTTATGAATCTCTCTATGGAAAGAAATACGGGACTCCAACTTGTTGGGATGAAGTTGGGGAAAGAAAGCTATTAGGACCTGATCTTGTTGATGAGATGGCAGAAAAGGTCAGATTTATCAAACAACACATAAAAGAAGCTCAGATTCAACAAAAAAGTTATGTCGATAACCGAAGAAAAGACCTAGAGTTTGAAGTGGGTGATAAAGTGTTCTTACGAATATCACCTTGGAAGAGAGTAATGAGATTTGGAAAGAAGGGAAAGTTGAGCCCTAGGTATATCGGTCCTTTAGAAATAATGGATCGTGTTGGGAAAGTTGCTTACTGATTGGCGCTTCCACCGAATCTCTCTCAAGTTCACGATGTGTTCCATGTATCTCTCCTGAGAAAGTACATACTCGATCCTTCACATGTACTCATCTCAGAAGTTGTACCGCTGGAGCAAGACCTTTCTTATGAAGAACAGCCGATAGAGATTCTGGATCGTAGCGAAAATGTCCTATGGATCAAGACCACTCGCTTGGTGAAAGTTTTATAGAGTAACCACCAATTAGAAGAAGCTACATGGAAGCATGAGGATATGATGAGGGAGAGTTATCCTCATCTGTTTGTAACAAAGTTATGAATTTCGAGGGCGAAATTCATTTTAAGGGGGGTAGAATGTAACACCCTAGATTTCTATGATAAATATTTTGTTTTTATGTTATATATATCATCAAAGGAATCTTTCACTACACACAACACTAGCTTGGATTTCTTTAGCCGCAATCACAGCCTTCCTTGATAGCTTGCATTGTACGCAATACCAAGTTTCACTAAACAACGATATGATATTAAAATAATATTATAACTAGCCGTTATGAATAGTCATACCCACTTTTTGAAATTTTATAAATTTTATCATTCAAAATGGAC
This sequence comes from Viscum album, assembly GCA_963277665.1. Classification (NCBI taxonomy): domain Eukaryota; kingdom Viridiplantae; phylum Streptophyta; class Magnoliopsida; order Santalales; family Viscaceae; genus Viscum; species Viscum album. The sequence goes on from OY728146.1 coordinate 230,862,107, forward strand.
TTCATTTTTAGATTTGAAATATCTAAATTATCCTAGGGTGAAATTTTGGTATTTTTCTGAAAACTTTCAATTTTTTATGAATAGTGAAAACACTGGGTTACTATTTAAAAACAAATTTTTCATTTAAATAATTATTTATTTTATTTAATTTTATTTTAGGTAAAAATTGATACATAATACCTATATAAGTTCAAAGTAATTCATTGGATTCATTTTATAATAATTTTGGATATATAAAAATTTTATTGAACTTTTCACCGTCTTTTACCCACCTCCTAGGAGAATTTGTAAATTTACATAAAACTTAATTTTACCGCTTCTGTAAGTGGATTTTCAAAAATCCAAGAGACATGGTTAATATGAAGGAGTAAAATGTGGTTCAATGAGATGAAAATAATTTTTGGTGAATAGTAACTTTTTACTTTTATTTACCACGGTTAAAAGTAAATAGGGTAATTAATGGTAAAAATGATATTAGTATTACCCTAACACATATCCTAATTCTATTGGATAAGTTTAATATGACTAAAACATCTTTAGGAATAAAATATTACCATTTAGGTCCACTTGGATTAGATTAGGACATTTATTATTATTTTATTTAAAGAATAGTTAAAATAGTTAAAATCAAAGTTTAATAACTAAAACATTTTTAATATAGAGTTATACATAAGATAATTTAAACTATAAATATTCATTAGAAATATAAAAATATTAACTACATAATGGTATTTTATTTATAATTTTTACACATTAAATAAGTTAATTTATTTATGACACAATGATGATGTAGTATTTTACTTATTAATGAAATATTAACATAATTGATATACCCAAATAAATGTAATTTGATACTTTTTAAGAATTAAACTAATTTTATAGGTTAATATTAAAATTTATAATTTATTTAATTAACTTTTTTCGAACTAATCATTCTGTTATGATTTTCAGAAAAATCATGTACCAAATAGTGTCAAAATTGGCATAAAATAGTTTTTAAAACAAATATTATATTATTAACTGTTATTTTATTCCTAAAAATCTATGTTTCGGCCAAATTAATTATATAAGTTTATATATATTAATAATAAACAACTTGGGGTTCTTTTGACTTGTTATAGTAAGTTTAATAACCATATAGTGTAAGAAAACAAGAAGACATGGTAAAAGTTAAATTATTTAACTTAGAGTTAAATATAAATGATAAGGATAAAATAGTAACATAAACTTGTCCAAATTCTATTGTATGAGAGGATTTTGACCCATACTCACCTTAGCTTTTATATAAATCAATTTAAAGCTATTAAAACCCGAATATGACTTTATAATAAAATAATATTTTTAGTTTTCCAAAGGTGCCCCTCTCCTCCCTTATAAAAGGGCACCTCCTCCCTCTCTTCCTCACACCAATTTGAGCCATCAAGCTCGGACAACCCCTGCCAATTTATCTTCTCCACTTCCCTAGAAACATCCTAGAGGTCCTGGTATTCTTCAAAGACCAATACTAGTTTCCTAAGAGGAGGTTAAGAAGAGGCGCGTCAAAGAAGAGGTAATATCCATTACCGATCCTTTCCAATTTCATTCTTCTTCAAATTCTTCTTCTTTAGTTGTTTAATTATGAATTAATAAAATAAGTATCACTAATATACTGATATGTTATTATAAATATGAAACAACCCTAATTCACCTTATATCCATCCTACGGAAAATGAAATCACCGCGCGTTCGTACTTACAGAATACCATCTCCACGCCGTGGTGTATTCTATTTTCCACCACCACTTTACTTGGATAGGTATAATGGTGTAAATAATAACTATATATGATTATTTTAAAGTGATATTTATTCTAAAATAGTATAAATACACTACAATACAATTCCACGATCATGGGAACGATATCATTGCTCGTGCGTACGTACGGCCTACCATCTCCATGATGTGATGCGATTCATTCTACATAATCGTCATTGAATAATGATTATATAAATGAATTGAATGAATAAATGTGATATATATTACACTAATACCATTCTGGAAATGAGGTATCTATAAACTAAAATGGATAATAAGAATTTATTCGACAAAACACGCATAAGAACAAAATCAACAAACACCCGAATAACAAGTAACAGTGAAATATTACTAATAAGAAGCTAATAATATGACCATATATGATATCATGATAATGATTAAGATTCTGGAATATGTAAATAATATTATTTAAATCATTATACTGGAGGTTCGGACACGTACGAAGCAAATCTGACCTAAGGTAAGGGAAAATCGCGCAATCTCATTTTTATCCGAGATTGTTTATACTTCCGGATTTACTGGGGAATATTTATCATCCACATCCATGTTTCCCCAATATGTAATATTATTTATATCCTCTTACAATTTTTTAAATCCTATTTTACCCATTGGTGAGTTTTTTGTAAAAGATACGAAAGGAATATTTTGTCCTTTTTAGTACGAGGTACTTTTTTTACTTTTCCGGTCATAGTATGAGAAGAATGTTTTTTAAACTTATATGGCATGAATTGATTTTATGATTTCATAAAAAATTATTTCTATGAAGCTTCCTTTACAGGTTTTCATGTGTATTTTTAATCAAATTATTTTAGTTTAAAATTTTATGACATGTTAAGAAAGGGAAAATGTTTTTTAAGTAGAAAGGATATTTTCCTCAAGAATGAAGTTCTAGTGTTTTATCAAAATTATTTTCCATCTAATATAATATAACGTTCTATTTCTATCCCTATTTTTTTATTGATTTGATTATTTTTTGATGGAATTATTTTTATGATGTCCTTTTATCTTATATGGATTATGTTATGATGGCGTGATGTTTAAGAATCCCATTTTTATTACATGGGTTATGCTATGATGTATGATTTATGATCTTGTGGAACACATAAGAATGGTGTCATTATGATATGGGTGGGACCTATATCTCCCTCCAATACATTGGGTAAATATTTATATCTCATGAGATAGACATGGCTGGAACGACAAGTTAAACCAGTTCAGTAATACAGGACTGAAATGAGAAGTGAACTCGGTTCAGAAATGGACTTTGTCCGCTATGATAGTCTTGGCAATTAGTCTTGAATACTAAGAAATTATTCTATATGATTATGTCTGTATGCCACAAAGTTTCATGTTTTATGTTATGATTATTGGGATTACATTTCACTACTATGATTTATCCCATGTTATGAAATTATGATCTCTTTTACAGGTTAAGATTTATAAAATGCTATGTTCTTATGAATATGTTGTGATTGATATCTCTTTTGTTTACCCTTACTGAGCATTTGAGCTCACCCTTTTGTATGTTTTCTTTCCCCAGGTCAGGAAGAAGGTTATTAAGTAAGATATTCCAAAAATGGACTCTAGATATGATAAAATAAAAGGGAGACAGTGTAGATGATTTATGAACCAGTTGTTTATGTTTCCCAGTTTCTAAAGACACTATACCTCTACAGTCCTTTCGTTGTTTTGTTATATGATGCAATAAGTGTGCTTAAATTTTGAAGTAATAACAATGTATGTAAAGTATGGGTATTTATAATATCTACGAATTAGTATCATTTTATAATAATAATAATATATATTTATTCTTTACACCATTATATCCATACAAGTAAGGTGGTGCTGGAAAAACAGATTATACCACAGCGTGGAGATGGTATTACGTACGTACGCACGCACGAGGATTTCATTTTTTGTAGGATGGATAGAAGGTGAAATAATATTTGTTAATATTTATAATAACATATAATTATATTAGTTATACTGATGTTATTACATTATAATGAAACAACTAAAGAAGAGGATTTAGAAGAATAAAGAAATTTGAAAGAATCGGTAGAAGAGATTACATCTTCTTCGACGTGCCTCTTCTAATCCTCCTTTTAGGGCACTATTGTTAGTATTTGAAGAATACCATGGCCTCTATTATGTTTATAGGGAAGTTTATAATAGAAATTGGAAGGGATTGGTCGAGCTTGACGGCTCAAAATTTTGTGAAGAGGAGAGGGAGGAGGTGCCCTTTTAAAAGGGAGGATAGGGAAACCTTCGGAAACATAAAAAATATTAATTTATACTAAATTCAAAACCCACTTAAAATCCTCCAAACAAATACTCAATTAGAATATGTTATGATATAGGGTTGTAATCTCATCAACCAATAAAATTTAGACATGTTAGGAATTTATTTTAAACATTATCAACTTGATGTATCCTTATTTAATCTATTTAATTTTATTTGTGGTAATAATATTCTAAATTTTAAATTGTTATAAATAATTACTTATGTGTTGTTAATTGTCCTTAATTGGATAATTTATGACATTTTAGACCATATGAATTTCAATTTATAATTTTTAAATATTTTTGTGATTTTTAAACAATTTTATAACATGTTAATTTTATGAAAAAACAATAGTGTCAATTTTGACACTATTCATTTATTTGCATTTAAATAATATCCACACAGAGAATATATTCAAACCATAATATTTAATAGATTCCTAATATTTCATATTAATCTATAAAATTTGTGGAGAACATTAATTAGTTCATGTAATATTAATTTTCATATTTTTAACACCATTTATTTGATATTTCAATCAAACAAATAATTTATACATCACTATGGTGTCATCATTAATGATAATTATTTAATCCCTAAAAATTGTAAATAAATTTTCATGATGTATATAATTTTATTATATTTCTTGATACTATTTATGTTTGATGTTTTAGGAAGTTTATCACCCAATTAAAATTATAACACTTATAAGATATAAGAGAGATACATGTTGTCACTTTCTTTGATTTTAATAATAATTACATAATTTTCATGGTCAAAAGACCATAAAATGAATCTATTCAGACCCTTAGGTGATATGGGTGGACTTTTGTCCTCCAATATAATTTTGGAAGGTGTTAGGGTAATTTTAGAATATTATTGTTACCCTTAATTTCCTGATTTACCTTTAACTGTGGTAAATAAAATTTACCATAGTTACTATTCATAATGCCCAAAAATAAAAAGTAGCCTATTAAAATAATTTGGACCAAATGATTCCAAATATGTAATCCATTTTTTAAAATTCAAAACACATAAGTTGTAGTAATTAATTTAAAATTAATCCTGTTGTTGAGAAAACAGGTTTTAATAGTTAAAACATTGTAAAAGATTGAAATGTTTTTAACTATGACTTCAATGTTAAATTAATGCTAATGACATACATTATATAAAATGGTAAAAATATATTCTATTTATACTTTAAAACCAGTCAATTTTATAATTTAAACATATAATTTATTTTGATGAAAAAGAGTTCTTTTCAATTAAAATTTAGCATATTTTTACTATTCATAAAAATAAGAAACTTATCAGAAAAATATCAAAAAGTTATCCAAAGTAAATTTTTTTATCCTAATTACAAGGAAGAAAATTATTTATTATAATTGAACTTATAAACTTGTCAAAAATTAGATTAAAATGAGAGCGCCATCAAAAGGCTGAAAAACTACATTTTTTCAAAAATACTTGTTTTACCTAAAAATTTTATTTTGTTGTCATACCATGATCTAGAAAATGTGTAAGATGAATTGTAAAGTTATAAAATTTTAAATTTAGTTAAAACTAATCATAACATCTAGTTCATAATAATATTATAATAATATCTCGTTTAGTGAAACTCGGTATTGCATACAACACACACTATTGAGGAAGGTTTCTCTTGCGGGAAATGAAAGACAAGATAGGGTTGCGTGTATGGAAAGCTTCCTTTTGTGTTTCATATAACACAATCAAAACTTATTTAATTTATACATTGAACAAAATCTATACTCAATGTTGCGTAGATTAATTTCTACCAAAATAACTTGAAATTGTCTGTATCACGAGCCAAGAATATTGTTGTGTATACTGCAAACTAATACGGTGTTGCGTATAGTGCAAGGTAATCTTGGTGTAGCATACAACAACAGATATCAAAGAAATTAAAAATAATATATCTCATACAATCTCAGGGTGTTACAGGTCTATACTTCGGAAAGACAGTTAGGAGTTCTTGTGGAAGGGTCCTCTTCTGGAATTCTTTCTTCCATAATAGCTTCACCCTCACCAGGCTAGAGCTCCACCCCAACAGCATCATCGCCCATGACTGTAGCCTCCATCTCTGTGAGCACTACGGTGGGGTCAGATTGAATGGTTGGCTCTACAAGATCTGGTGTAGTCACTGGCATGGATCCTGCAGATGTTCCCGAGTCAATGGCATATCGAGCCTCCAACCTTGAAATTACTACAATGGGAATCAATATCTTAGTTAGATGAGATTCCTGATAAAAGATAAGAACCAACAAGGGTAAAGAATCACAAGAGATAAGCACAGTGGTATCGAGTGCATGTGTCATGGAAGGAGTCAACCTTACAAAATTTCCCTCAGCACTTGTAAGCTCAATCACCAGCACCGGTTCTTTCTGAATAGTGGGAACAGTAGAGAACTTGGAGGATGTCATTTCAACCCTTTCTTCTAGCTCATCGTCGCCTAATCCAACCATAGCTGGTTCCCCACCTTTCTCAGTTCTGAGAACAGGTTCCTGAGGATGTTCTCTTTTCCCCATGGGAACATCCTCATCCCCTGAGGGGAAGGCTTCCTGGGAACCATAGTCCTTGTGTTCCTAAATAGGACTAAATTTGGTTGATAAATCTAGGATTGTGGATAGGGAAAGGCCAGCGGAGACAAGAGTTCAACTCACCTTGAGCTTCTCATCCAGCTCTAATTCAGAGCCTGTAATATTTTTTCTCTCATGGGGGCTTGTTGACGGGTGTGTATTTCAAAAGGTCCTTCACCACTTGGAACTTCAACCTCTTAAAACTCTTCTTCCTCTTGTTCCTCTTCTTCTTCATCTACTTCTTCTTCATCTCCTCCCTCATCTACCTCTTCCTCTTATTTGTCCTCTACATCTTCATCCTCCAGTGGGAGATCTTTTAGTTCATGTTCCTAGATGATAATCACTTTCACCAAGAGATACGGCTATCCATACCTCCCATGTTGGCAAGCGTACACTTCCTTGGCTATCAGGTATGCATGCCGAGGATAAAAGTTCACCCTATCTGCCACCTAGATGTGCCCTATGTCTGGAAACACGATCCCAATACGCACTAGTCTCTTCCACAGTTCTTCAATTGTCATGGATTATCACAAAATCCTCTAGGTAGACCATATGGATGGAAATATAGCATCATAGGTTGGACTCAAGAGGTGCCAGAGCTGTTTCCCATGGAGTTCCCTAGCTGGCCCATGGGGCCTCCCACAGGACCACCCCTCCAAAGATGGTGGAGGCATGATCTCACCTTGCGGTGCTCCTTTTGATGAAGTTTCAGCCTGCACTATGTCATCCACCTATCCCTTTCTTCATCTCACCTCCCTCATATCACTCCTTATACCTCCCTTCTCTTGGGGCTTGACACTTTCCTCTTTGAGTTGTCGGATGCGTTTCTGTATAATAACATCGGGATATGTCTTCATCCAATGTTCAACATACTCTGTAGACTGACCAACACTGGTATCAGTGGGTGGGGGGGAGAGTGATGACTTAACCCAGGCCTACAATCGTGAAAATAATCCATATTTGGTGAAGAATGCAGGGATTTTTCTCTTCCCAAAGCTCTGTATAAACATTCTTCGGCATCCTCTGCATGCACCCAAACTTCTTGGAGAACCTAGTTGACACGTACATTTCGAAAAGGATTTTTCCATCGATCTGGGATACCAGCACACCTCCCGTGATGCTTTGCAGATACTCTCTCTCTTACAATGGGCCTCTCCCCTTATCTACCATATGAATAACTGGGGTCCAGAATGGGTGAATGTTGAAATGGGTATAGATTCCAATCATGATCCTGATCTCTTCTTCTCTAAGCGTTAGTGGTTGAATTCCATCAATGTTCAAGAGGGATGGATGCATACCATCACCTAGAGGGAGAATAGAATTTGGAAAGTCATACCCCCCGCAGTGGGCTACAACCCAACCATGAAGGATCTGGAATGGTCTGAATATTCTTCTTGGTTAACTTCCCCTTAAGATGCACCTCAGAATACTGTATAGCCTAGATAATATAGGCACCCCTAGGTTAAACTTGTTCATCACTCCCATGATCCCGACCATCTCTAATGTCCCTAGAAGAACCCCCATCCTTGTATCCCTCATAGGGAATAGCCACCCACTCAAGAATGCAGAAAGAAACCCAACATATCATATATTTGGGTCCTGACTTTTATTTATGTAGAATCCCCATGATCGATACTCTCCTTCCCCTAGGATCGCCCAATATGATCCCACTTTCCCCTCTAAGATGTGTTGAGGCATTTCTTCCCTCATCCTAGAATCTTTATAGCATGGTCCTATGTCAGGAAAAGGATAAAATATTCTAGATATTATATGTCCTTCAGAACAAATTTTATTTTCATCTCCTCCTTATCCAGCTCCAGCAGATGCCATGTCAGGATCGGGGTGCATGTCCTATCCCCCCAGACATTCTTTGCTGGGAGGAACTTGTCATATTGGTACCCCTAAAAGGGGATTCCCCCAATACAATGAATGTCCCATAGACTGATACCTACCTCCCCATGGTGGATGTGGAAGGTGTTGGTGTTGGGGGACCAACAACTGAACAATTTCGGTACCAAGTCATGTTGCCGGTAGAAGTGAAATTGGGATGACCAAACTTCTTTGAAGATCCAGATAGACCACAACTCTGGTATAACTCCTTTAGATTTTTGAATACCCAGTATGCCCATGACCATTTTCTTATGAAGTTACCTCCAGACCTAAAGTCCCACTCCTACCAACCTTTTGTCCCATCGATAATACTGCTTTGGAAGGTTCTTGCATAAAGGGATGAAGATTCTTCGAGGACCACGTCACTCCCTACGACAGTCCTAGTCTTCAGATTCAGGATGTAGATGGCTATGTTCTTGTGTTTCCCTGATAGGATGGTTGTTGTTCGTAATTTTGAACTATGGTAGACTATCCTTACAGGTCACCCATGACCGCGGGATATTAGTTTCAAATCCAGGCATCAACACCTCCTAAAAAATGCTGAAGTTCTATATCAGTACGATATCACTTGAGACGTAGTATTTTTGTGCTTATGTAAGCATGCAAAAAAAATCATTTGGTTATTAGACATGACCCTCCTTGCATGAATAATTTGGGGGTTTGTAGCCATCTGAGTCCTCCTCGTAGCTATATTTGCCTCCCTATCGGCGTTGGTTTACTGGGTAGCCATTTTGGAAGAATTTATGATGTCCTAAGGGATTTGAGTGAAAGAATGGAGCTCGGCACACAAAAATTCTGATCTGCATGAAAATGTCTAGCTACGTGAAACTGACCAAACCGTGAGAAAAACTCAGGATCAGGTGCGGAAACATTCACAAGGATGGGGAACATTTGCGTGCACAAGATCCAAATATTTTCGTACAAAAAAAGTCAAATTGAGGACCTAAGGGGAACCCTTAGCATATTTACAGGGTTGGATTGGGTCATTCACGCATGTATAAAGAGTTTTCACGCCCAAACCCCATTTTTTCTTGCATCGACTGGAAGCTACCCTATCTTTTGGTGTGACCCTCAGAATACGACCTTTGGGTCCCCCTTCAGCTCTGATTCTGAGGGGGGCATTTGTTGACTCTGAATTTTGGATAGGGACATGAGGGGAGGTCTTTTGATGAAAAAAAGTCAAATTGAGGCTAAAGGGATGATTTCATGATGGGAGAGGGTGGTGCGTGCAAGAATGAGGATTTTCGCGTAAGATTCCCCTTGGCACACAAAACCTTGCGCACCCAATGTGACGCCAAAGGGGGACTTCTGCGATGACCCATCGCAAAATCACCAATGCACATGCGCGCAAGAGTCCAGAGGAGCATGCAATACTTCCAGCGGCCTGCAATACCTTGCATTCCCAATGCAATGTCAAATGGACCCTTTCGTGACCACCTTCTCAAAAACCCTCCATGGAAAGGGTGTGAAGGATGAATGTATAGAATGGAAGTTTCCCCTAGGTGAAAAAACCTGTGCGTGTCCAATGCGAAGTCAAATGGTTGTTTTCGTGCAGCAACTCTTGTGCACCACCTCCAAGGATTTCAGCTATAAATTAAAGCTTACACCCCGTCCATTAGGGAAAATTATAGAATACGAAACAATTCTCTAGTGTGCGAAAGACACCTCTTCTGTGACTGCGTGAAATACACTATGGCCTCAATGTATTGTATCTTGCGCGACAGGTCCCCCAAGGGTCCTCCTTCGGGTGGGCCCTCTTGGGCTTGATCTTCATCCATTTCCTTTTACCCTAAGTCATTTTCATGCAAAATTTCCCTCTTTCACGCAAATTTTCCTTACATCAGAAATATTTTGCATGCATCCTTCTGGTTTGCGCGCAGCCATTCCATCATGCGCGTCTCCCTCGTTGTGCACTCCATGTTCCACCCTTACCTTAAGGCACCATGTTCGAGCCCCTTTTATGTTTAACACATCTGTGCTTCACATGATTCTCTCTTACGACCCTTTAGGGTTGTACGAAGAGATTTCAAGGTCCCTTGGGTGGTGCTTCACATTGTGTTTCTTAGCCTTATGCTTCTTCACATAGGAACACTAAAGGCTATTTCTTCTTTTCATAGACATGCTAATGTGATCCCCTCAATGGATCACTCCACAAGACTCAATCCATAATATTTTCTGTGTCTTCCTTTCACCAAGGGTTAAAGTGCATTGGTTATGTAAGTCCTAGGGTTGTGGAGTGAACCCGACTCGTTCGAGTTGCAGGATGTTAAACTACCACGAACAATAATCCTCCACACATGAAGTTAAAATGTGGCCTCACCCCATATAATATACGTAGGCTGAACCAACATTGTCATTCTCTATGACTGGTCATCTCCATTGGAGTGAGATCTTCCATACATGGAATGAGATCCTCTTTGAAGGAGCGGTGCCTATCCACGGGGAAGGGAAACCATCTTGGTGTAAGACCCAAGCCTTTATGACGAGAGGAAACATACCTTCTTCTCCTCTCCTTTTCCATGCCAAAGACTATGAGGTGAGAGTGGAATAGGTACTTTCGTTACCCAATCCCTCCCCCTCGGGGATTTGTCACCATCAGGCCTCCATGCAAGAGTAAGTCCAAATCTCCATCTCCCTGGGCCGCTAACCATGCATAATACCCTGTTTCCTTTTTGAGCTGTTAACAACGTGTAATCCTCGATTCATTCCCCGTATACGCACCTTTTGAAACATGATTCTTAGGTTTTGTCTGCCTCTTGTTTCCTACATAGAGCATGAATCACGTGGGATTTGACTATACACTGATCATGGCATCCTTCTCAGGCTGCCTTAGTGCGTAATCCCCAAGCCCCACTCCCGAACTACATGGACTTTGATCCTTTACTGGGAAAGGTATGTACGAAGCCTCCCTGAGGTTCTAGCCCATCACCTACTGGTCCTGACCACTTCACATCATTTCACTTTCATCCTGTATAATGTTAAACTGTATCCACCATCTCGAACTATGTGGAATTTGATTCCTCTCTCCTAAGTAGGGTAAGTAAGAAGCCTCCATGAGGTTCAAGCCCAAAACCTCCACTAGTTCCAGCCCCTTCATGTTGGTTCACTCTCATCCAACTTGACACTAAACTATATACATTCTAACTACGTGAGTTTGGTCCTTGTCGCCTAGATAGGGTACGTAGGAAGCCTCCTTGAGGTTCAACCCCAAACACCATCAAACCCCTTTTGAACTATGTTGGTTTTTATCCCTGTATCCTAGACAGGGTTTGTAGGAATCCTCTATGAGGTTCAATCCCAATCAGCAGTAAGCCATTGTGTCTCACAATCAGCGATAAGTCGTTGTGTCTCCAAAACAGTGGTAAGCCATTGTGATCCCAATCAGCGGTGAGACATTGTGTCTCCCAATCAGCGGTAAGCCCTTGTGTCTCCCAATCAGTGGTAAGAAATTTTGTCTCCCCATCAACGGTAAGCCATTGTGATCCCAATCAGTGGTATGTTGTTGTAATCCCAACCAATGGTAATCCATTTTAGTCCAAAATTAATGGTAAGATGTTGTGGTCCCCTCTATTGGGATCCACACCTCTTGTCTGTCCCAACAGTGTTAGACCATCTATCAGGTTGTTAACCACGTGTAAGCATGAATACATAGTCGGGTCATTGTATTATGTGTACAACCCGATTCTATGCCCTCATCCTGAACTACGTGGACTTTGATTCCCTACCACGAGTATACGTAGGAAGACTCTTTGAGGCTCAATCCCAACATCACCATTGTCCTCACATCAGTTCCATCTCAGTCCCCATCCACTTCACTCAACTCCCAATATCAATCATAATTCTTACCCAGACTTCAATATCCTTGTGAGATCATGTCACCCACATTATTGGTGATCCTGGAACCAATCAGGTAACTGACCATGTGTTAGTCCCAGCATCGGTGGTCCCTCCAGGGATTAAACCCATCTGGTCTATTCCACCAGTGTTTCGATCAGTATGATCCATCTTTTTTGGATGTTAAACTCATTGTGTACCCTGTGTTAAACATAGGAAGCTGAGAAAAACCTCAAAGAAATACCCAGGGTGTATAATTACCTTCACCTGATGTGGGATGAGTCGGGCTTCTGCGCCCTCAAGAAGCCCTATTATAAGGGAAATCATCCCAGACACACTAGTTTTCTAGCATGCAAACAAGCCAACGATGTCCAACATGACTACTCCCATGATTGATGGTTTCTTCTCTGACGTGACCCCTTCGAATGTCTTGATAGAAGTAGTGTTATTAACTCTCATCCATTAAGACATGACACTGGGAATAGTTTCATGAACAACATCTTATGTCTTTGAGGGAGACCCGGACTAGGTAACAAACTCCAAGGAGGAATCCACAGAAGGAGGAACCGACATCCCATCATTCTGTTTCAATCATGGAGAAAAAGTCCCTGAATAAGTTATGGATGCTGCCTACCTTTGAAAAGTGGGAATGTGGGGAAATATTGTAACACCCCAAAATGATAAAGGTTTAAATGAAAAAATGATATGACTCATGTCAACAAGGTGCACCTTTCTTTTCAGGAGCCTGTCTGATTAGAACTCCACAGTTAAGCGTGCTTGGCCTGGAGTAGTGATCAGGATGGGTGACCCTCTGGGAAGTTTCCCAGGGTGTGTGTGAGTGAGGAAAAAGAACACTGGAAAGTACATGTGTTGGCCTGTGGGGACTGTCATTAGTCAGATGACCCATTCAGGCTTGTGGGTGGACCCTGGGGTGGGCCCCCCCGTGTCTGCGGGGCAACTGGTGGTACTTGGTGGGCCAGGACCCGACGACCATGTAAAGGCGGGGTGGTTGTGCTGTCACCAGGGCCCAGTTGACAAATTTGGTATTAGAGGAGGAACCCATCCTTAAGTGTGGTGAACTGCCTGGGTTGAGATGTAGGGCCCACAACGACGGCGTTGTGCTCTAAAGGGGGGGGGATTGTAACACCCCAAAATGATAAAGGGTTAAATGACAAAATGATATGACTCATGTCATCAAGGTGCACCTTCCTTTTCGAGATCCTTTCTGATTAGAACTCCACAGTTAAGCGTGCTTGGCCTGAAGTAGTGATCAAGATGGGTGACCCTCTGGGAAGTTTCCGAGGGTGTGTGTGAGTGAGGACAAAGCACACTGGAAAGGACATGTGTTGGCCTATGGGGACTGTCATTAGTCAGATTACCCATTCAGGCATGTGGGTGGACCCTGGGGTGGGCCCCACGTGTCTGCGGGGCAACTGGTGGTACATGGTGGGCCAGGACCCGACGACCATGTTAAGGCGGGGTGGCTATGCTGTCATCGGGGCCTGGTTGTCACAAACATAATCAACACGTCTTCAACAGACAGGTGCGCACCCTGACGAAAGTATCATAAACACTCAGTTATGGTCATCTCTTATGTTTACCCTTATTGAGTATCCTATCTCACTATTTCTTATGTTTCCCTTCCCAGGGTGTGTGTGAGTGAGGACAAAGCACACTGGAAAGGACATGTGTTGGCCTGTGGGGACTGTCATTAGTCAGATTACCCATTCAGGCATGTGGGTGGACCCTGGGGTGGGCCCCACGTGTCTGCGGGGCAACTGGTGGTACCTGGTGGGCCAGGACCCGACGACCATGTTAAGGCGGGGTGGCTATGCTGTCATCGGGGCCCGGTTGTCACAAACATAATCAACACGTCCTCAACAGACAGGTGCGTACCCTGACGAAAGTATCACAAACACTCAGTTATAGTCATCTCTTATGTTTACCCTTATTGAGTATCCTATCTCACTATTTCTTATGTTCCCCATCTCTTATGTTTACCCTTATTGAGTATCCTATCTCACTATTTCTTATGTTTCCCTTCCCCGTGTTTTGAAGAAAGGTTTTAAGTATGATATGTACAAGAAGTATGCTAGTTATGAAGAACTAAATGGGAAATGAGTTAGATATTTTATATAACCTTTTATTACATATCCATGTTTCCAAATACACTAAACCTCTACATTCCTTAGGCATACATTATTTTTAAATATATTGAATAATTATCTAAAATGAAATAATATTCATGTATGAAAATTATGGATCACTATAATTAGTGCATAAAATGAAATAAAATTCCTTTTAAAGAAAACATATTTTTGAATCATGAAAAGAAATTATTAAAAATTCAATAATTATTTATTATACATTAATCAATATAGTTTATTTGTATAAAAACATTATACATATTTTCAGAATTCAGTTATTCTTATTCATACCATCAATTTACCATCATGCTTAAAATTCTCACATTTAAATAATCATAACCTAGTGTTACATGTAAAGGAATATTTAAACACTTGAAGATAATTTCAAATGAAATACATATTAAATTTTAGGGTGTTATAGTTTATAATATAATTCAATTATATTCATAATCCTAAAATATGTATATATCATAAAGTATGCAATATTACATCATAGAATATGACACAGTCTTGGAAAAAGATTATTTTTTATGTTTTTGTCATATTATTTCCTATGATATAAACATATCATAAGAATGATACATGGGAAATTCGTAGTGTATGATTTTCCAAATTGATTGAAATATACCATTCCACTATCTTTGATACTCATGGGGTTAGAAAATTAAGTTCTAATGTTTTAACTAAATCTCTTACACATTTAGATATAACTCACTACCCATTTCCTAGGGTAAAAATGGGAGTTAATTGTGTACATGAAAGGGATGTATAAATTGTCCAGGGAATTTACTCATGAATTATAATGTCTGATTGAATTCATTAGAACTCCTATAGAATCCTCAGGGAAACTATATAAAGATACTATAACCATTTAAGGGTTAGGTGTGTCTCTTGTTCATGATTGGAAGAAAATCTATTATACCCATATCTCTATTATCCTACATCCTTCAACATGAGAGATACTATAATGATATAGAGGATGGAGAATCCGTATTCTACATTGAGTGATTTAGCAACCTTTTGATACTTTTTAAGGATGGTTTTTTATTTGGATTCATTTTAGTGATCTTTATCAAAACAATATAGATATGGTTGAAGATGGTGCGTTGGAATCAACGATGTTAGTTTCACATTAAAGATTTCGTCATTTCATTTTTATACATAATTTTATTTATCTATCCATGTGATCTAAGATATGTTTTTCTCTCATCACTTTCACTAGATTTAACATGAGTTGTTAGATCCTTTGAAACCCCGCATCAGTTTCAGATCCTTAACATGACTTTATATTTATAAAATCATGTTGAAATGTGATGATTTTCGAAATCAAAATGAGTTTGTAACCTTTATTAAAAATATTATTCATAAATTTCTTCTTAATGATTGAATCTTGATTTACGATATTGGATATCGTAAGAAGTGACACTATAAGAAAACTATTGGTTTTCTTTTTTGTCATAAAATATGACTCAAAAATATAATAACTGATGATATCTTGTACCATGGTTTCACAAATAGATTATCACATTACCATTATGATATCCATACCGACCATAATACATAATTCATTGCATGTTTTTTCCAAAAATTATGGTTTTTTACTGATATGTATGATTTTTTACATTACTATAAAACTAAAGACAAACATTATGTATGTCGATATCATATTCAATAATAAGACTATTCGTCAAAAAGTATTAATGATAGAACATAAAACATTTATCTTCATCACCTATCAATCACATTCTATAATTTATCCCCACCCATTAAATATGAAAAGATGAAAAAAAAAATTTAACAACAATTATGATTTAAATTATACAATTTATTATTTTTTATAAATAATGATAAAATATATTTTTGGGATATTTAATAATTTATAATTTTCTTATCAATTAATTAATTATAAAGTGTTTATAATTAATTAAATGCTAAAATATATTCCACAATATTGAATGTTAATATTAAAATACCTTTTATAAAACTCTATTCCATTCCATATGAGTAATAAATAAAAGGTTTATTTATAAACCATAAGTGTGACACATAATGTTTTTATAAATTATAAAATAATTATTAATATTAGGTTTTTATATTTTATGAATATGATTTTCTTTGATTACTTAATTCAAAATTGTCCAATTAAGGGTCTTGTTTGGGATATTGTTTAAACCACACCAAAAGAAGTTTTGATGATTAATTTTATAAAGATTTAAATAATTTTAAATATGTTATATTTATATTATATAAAAAATTTATATAATGGAAACTTAAATATAAAATGTTCACATTTAATTAAATATCATATATTTAAAGCGAAATTCCATATAATGAATAATATGAAAGAGTTAATATTATAAAATGAATATTAAGTATTTATATTCAAGGTTATAGAATGTTTAAAATTAATAATTAAATTATAAAATGTTTATGATTATATTTTATTTATGAATTATTTATAATTTTTTATCACATGTTAAAGTATGTGAAGTGATCATTTTTTTACAATTTTGTCCCTTGTTTATTTTTTATGGATATAAAAGTTTTACTGTGAGTATGTGTATTCAATAGATTTATGTTGGTAATCTAGTTCTATAGGTCATAATACATCAATCTAAATAGTTATATGCTATTTGTAATAATGGATTTAGTTTCCATATACCATAAATTAGATTTATAATTAAAGATATTATCTTGAATTTTGAAATTGAATATAATTTTTATATATTAGGTGTTTGAGATTTGATGGATTATAATCTTTCTTGATTGATGTATCCCTTGGTAGAGGTACTTAGGGTTGGACTTCCCACTATACTAGAAACTTATGCCTTATTCTAGAAAGGCGGGGTTCAGTTATCGATGGCCCTAAGCTTACACATTAGAGGGTTTTTATTTTTATATAATTATAATCAATTATATATAATGTTTATATACCATATGCATATGTTTTATTTGAATGTGTCTAAGTATATTTTGATTTAATTTTTGGGTCAGTATCAAACACTATGGGTTGTCTAATGAGTTACACATCACTATGGTTTAAATATATTGGTTTGGTGGAAAGAGTATTATTCAAAACTAAATAACTATAAGAATTCATACATATAGGTAATAACACGAGATAAGATGGGGATATTAAATCCTCTTATAAATATTATGTGTAAGATTCCTTTTATACAAACACATGTAGAGTCCTCAATCATTCAATAGAGTATGTTCTTCTATAGCAGTTCTCCCATGGATTTCTATATGTATTTCGTGCTATAAATGGCTACCCTTAAGAGTTTGGTAACCAAATTAAACTATGATATTTGGGTTACACATTTGTAAGAATCCAATCATGTTAAGAAACCATAGAAATATAGTATATTTTATCAATATGTTTGATTGGACAATGAGTTGTCTAATCAACTATACAAGAGTTGTGTGATTAGTATGATACCCTTTTGAAGTATCTAAATGATGATAAGAATTATATAGATTATGCATTTCTTAGTGAATATTTATCATGGACCAATAATGGAAATGATGAGTTTAAAAATGGTTATCATTTATTAATGATACTCTATTTTAATATACCTAAGTATGTTGGGACTCTACAAATAAATCAACTTCAAATTCCACACATGGAGTTTTCTTTATTGTTGTAGTGTGAATTATGTCACTTGAATAAAATTTAAAAGATTACTCCAAATATCTTTCACTTCCTTCATGAAACATAGGTACTTATAAACTTTAACAATAATCCATATTGAAAGAAATATTTATAAACAATACAAGAAAAACAAACATTGGTTATAACAATATTCCCCTTCTGATTTTATTTTCAACCACCATATCAACCACAAGCTCAACCATACTCAATAAACTCCCACTAATAGTGAAATATAATTTTCCCTTAAAACTAAAATTTCCTTTACTAATTTTCACCTTCATTGGGATTCTTATTTATACATCCTTTACTCCCCCATTGACAATAAAATTCACAGATTTATGTTTCTTCCATTCAATCCATTAAAACATTCCATGATGCATCAACTATTTCTTATAATATATAAGTTCATTAAATTAATCTCTAATCATATGTGAGTCAAAGTTTGTTGTAGTAAGTAAGAATAATATCTAAAATCATCAATGTCATCAATTCATTACTATAATAACTTTCACTTTTTTACAATTCATAATGGATAGTATCACCCCCATATTCTTTATTTTAATTAGATATATACACCCACATACAAAAAAAATAACCAAATATAGAATTATGTACAATAGGTAGACTGGAAAATCTTAACCACATTAGTTTGAAAATATTTGTTGAACTATGAGTTTTAATCTATGCCTTTCAGCAATATGATCAACCAATGGCTTTGTGAACATATCAATCAGTTTTTATTGTGTTACAATAAATTCAAGCTTCACCACATTTTTCTCAAACTTATACACTATGAAATTATACCTTGTCACTATATATTTCATTTTGGAGTACCAAATAGGATTCGGCACTTCCATTTATAATTTCACTAAATTTTCTTTTTCAATCATCAATTATTAGATGAATATCATCCCTTCATCTTAATGAAATTTCAACACCATAAAATATTCAAACTCTCAGATTATGGAAATTTTAAACATATAAATCTTCAATTTTTTGAATTTATCAATATTTTTTTCTATAACTACCTAATATGATATGATATATATATATATATATATAAACCATTAAATACTCCTCTTTTAAAATTTTAACATATTTTTTTGATCATCCCATACTCTCTTGAACTCTATCTACCTTAGGAAATCATTCAGCAATGTAAACCATGTTTATGGTTCTTATTTAAGGCTGTAAAAGGAATTCATTGACATGTAAACATTAGTATCATCATTCAAAAGAACAAATCCAACCATATTCTCAAAATACACCTCTTTATTAAAGAATCTTTTCAAGATTTTTGTCTTCACATCCATTTGAAACACTTTGAAATTCCTCTAAATAGTAACAACCGATAAGTGTCTTATAGATACCATTCTCAACACCTGTGTTATAGTATACTCAACTTAAACACATTCAAAATAGGTATATCCCTTAAAAACTATCCTTGAATGATTTATTATAACTTTTAAATTTTATCCATCTATTTTATAAAGACCAAATTTATACCAATCACATTGAATTTTTTGGTTTATCTACTAGCTCCAAAGTCTATTTTTTGGTAATTTGTACCAAATATTCATTAATGGATTTATCCATAATTCCTACACTCATTATTTATCAAAATATTTTTGTTCAATGATTGATAATAGAGAATTTTTTCTACTCTCTTTATCCTTTATGTTTTAGTTTGTGTAAATTTTTCACTGATGGTATTTCTTAGACCAACTTAATCCCTTTTCTTTATTATATGATTCATTTATTAACTCACTTCGTCACATTTTTCATCAAAAGACTCAATATTATAATCATAATCAATATGAACATTTTGGATGTATCATAAAGTTGGATTAATTTCTTCCCCTTCTTCATATGCTTCATTAGTAGTAGAAATTATAGAATTTTATTTTTTTCATTCTCAACCATATTGCATCACTTATCAAAAAAAAATTAAATACTACTACTAAATATTTTATGGACCTTATATTTTGTTGAGTATCTTAGGGATATTACTTAATCCAATACAATGACATACTTTACATGATTTCCTTATTTTTTTAGATGAAATGAATTCTTTTTAATACCCATATATACTTCAATGGGGTTTCAATCCATTACATTTTTGTGTGGTTTATTTTGAACTCTTAGACTGAGTAAAACTATTTTATATGTATAAACATCTACATTAACCACTTATTTGTAGTAGTTTCATGAGATATCACTATACTTATATAATGTATTTTATATTTTATTTACCATGTGATTTCTTCTATCAAAAAACCCATTTTCAACGTGGTTCTTATTAAAGTCACTTAATGTTTAAAAATAATTCATGGTAATTTTCAACCTCATAAGATGAATACTTTTTCCTATTTTCTAGTTTCATAATATTTAATGTTCTTCCAAATTCATTTTTTCCTTATGTATTACCATTTTATATTATCTAACACTTCTATTTTTGAATGTACGAACATAGAACACCCTATCATACTATATTATTCTAAAAAATAAGATGAAATATCTCCCCCATATGTTCCAACATGACAAATTGGACCACACACATAAGTGTTACTAAAATTTATAAAAATTGATGCTCTATTATTCTTTCATTGATATAGATATCAATCAATATTTCCTCTAATACATGCATCTAAAATGTTGCATTGAACCCACATTAAAAAAACAATATCTAATGTACCTCAAAATAGTGAAAAGATGCCTTATACATTATTGAATGAAATAGTCTAAAATTTGGTTCCAAAATCTGTTTTATTATTCTATAAATAATAGAAAACTTTTTTATTTATTATCAACTTGATATATATTTTAATTATTCCTATAAAATTTCATTATGGAATTCCTAGACTCCCCTTTGATGGTTCAAATCATTCTACTAAATGTGACTACTAAACCTGAGTCAAAGTGTTGACACATATTCAACTTATTATGACGCATTACTTTAACATAAATAATATTAGTATTATTAAATTCATCACCATAAATCTATGTCTTTTTAATTCCTTTTATATTAAAAGAATCATCATTTCAAAGTTCAATATTCTATCAACTCCACCTTTTACATTCTTTAACATATTCATATTTATTTTAATACAAGATGAACATCTGATATCCAAAATCTTGGTGCAATTATTCTTTTATGATATAAAAGAAATTTGAACTAAATTTTTATTCTCAATTATCATCATTTTCTTTACATCCATATTCCTATGTATTATATAAGAATATTTTCCTCTTATTTTCTTTCTATCTAAGACATTATGTCCAAAATGTGAATAATTTAACCAGTAGCCATTGAAATATTTTTTGTACTAATATGAAGAATATTTGAATTCTAATATATTTAACTCTTAGGAAACATTAATATTATTCAAAATAAGTCTTTGTGCATCCAATTAATCCATAAAATTTATTCTTTATTATATAAGAAATAAAATGATTATTCACTCTACACAAATCTCCAATATTTGAGTATTTTCTTAATTGTTGAAAATTTATTGATGGATGAGAAAATAATCTCCCCAAATACTTCATTATTCTCTTAATATTCAAATAATTTCCCTTTTATGTTTCACTATTATAGAAAATCCCAATTCTTCCCATTGAATGGGATATTTGGCCATTAATCAATTCCCAAAAAGTACATATTCCTGATTCTGACCTTTATTTAATCACATTATCTAAAAAATTCTCAAAATATTTTATCTTTTTCTGAATAAAATGTTTTGATATATGGATAATAAGTCTTTATATATTAAAAAAATATTCTTCAAGATATTTCATCTTATTAATTATCTCTCTTCTAATGACCTTGTCTGTACATGTTCAAAATTTCTATATAATTTTGAATTTTTAGTCTTTGAAGTTTCATATTTTTAATTGGGATATAAAACCCATTTTTGAGAGGTTTAACAACACTAAATTTTTTATTTAGCATGGAATGAGAAAAAATATGGGATAAAAAAGGCTTAGATGAGGGGAGGATAAAACTTCAGGTGGTTGGGGCAGTAGTAGACCATTAATGCAACCACTAGGGAGACACCAACAAGCTATTGGCCCAGTACCAACGAGATGATAGGCTTGATAGGGTTTAAATGACTATTACCCCCTTAAAATTAAATAGGATATCCAACTTCCTTCCATCTCTTTCCCATGTGGACTAGGTATAGAACCCACTCTTCTTCCTCCACTTTTTTAATGACTAATGGTATGTTTTATATGGTGATTAAATGTCTTTTATGGTATGTTTCATCTATCATTGGACTCTTTTAATCTCCTCCTTTATTCCCCTATAATTTGCGTTTCTCTCAAGCTAGTGTTATGTGATGATTCCACTAGAGTATGGTGAAATCATCCTAATATAATGGTAATTTCATGTAGCCTAGATTGAGGATGTCTAGAAACAATATCCGCTTATAGGCAAAAAAAATTCAATGATTTATTTCATTATAGTTAATTTTCTAATGTTATTTATTAAATTTTTATTAAAATATAGTGGTTTTTGTGATTTAATTTTAGGGATCTTTCCAAATTTAGGATTGGGGGTATGTGTCGATACTTCAAGGTTTTTTGGGCATAGTTTTGGTGAGGTGGGAAAACCGGGTGAGAATTTAGCCATTATGAATATTTTTATTTTATTGTTTAATTTAATTATATTGTTGTTATAATTATTTTGCTTGCAACTCATGGCATGGTTTAGGCCCTCATATTGGCAGAAGATGGTGGGTTGAGTCGAGGTGGTACATGGATGGAATTAATGAGCCTCAATATGATATTTAATGATGCATTAAAAGGGTTAAAATATTTTTATAAACTATATGGTCTAGAGTAACTTCATTTAGGGTTTATTTAGGTTATATGTGGATTTTGGTGTACGCTCATGCCTTTAATATTCTTGAACTACTTAAATTAATGGAATTATTTATTTAAACTGAAAAATAAAATCTGTAAATAAATTAACAAGTAATGACCAATTGAAGTAAACAAGGTATCAAGGGCAATAGAAAACCCTCCTGTACTAACATGAATTCCAAGTCCACTGATGCTTTAACTCCGGATTAAAGTATTATGCCTTTATACATTAAACCCTCTTCAGGTTTGAAATTAATATGAAATGAAACACATGTGACTTAGTGGCCCACTTTATGAACCTTATACACCTCTAAGTATATGTGAGTGTGGATAAATGTTCTGGCCTATGTATTCCCCACAAGGAACTTATGTAGATACTCATAGACCTCCCTTATAAGAGAAGGTGTGAATTTTATAATGTTTCCCTTATATACCTTATGGGATAATGGGATTAACTGAGATGCGTGATAGGAATTATGCCATATCTTTAGACTATTCCCAGTGCGACTTACCTTATAATAACCACTAAACTATGTTATGATTATAAATATTCCAAGGATATTGATCTTTATCAAGTCCCCTAAGTAGGTTCCATTTTATATATAGTGACCTAAGGGACCCAGGTATGTTCCCTAGTGATAAATTATCCCTAAGAGGGTTCTTTTTGTGTTTAGTATAGATGGTTGTGAGTGTCACCCTATATCCCAAACCAAACATGCGGGCCTTGCAACCTAATCCTGAAATTATATGGATGCATAGATGTGATTCCTAAGATCTAGTTGATCAGATAAACACTATGAACCAATGTGGTTTATTACATACACTCTTAATGTGGCTTTGTTATTATAGATGTAAAAATCACTTGAGGTGGTGATATATTAAATGATATAAAAAACACCATAAAAGGTATTATGTGATTTGATAGAGGGTCAGGTGAAGGAGAATTATGTATCTATGAGTAATGAGGGAATTATATTAATATAATCACTCAAATGTACTTGTGATATAATAAAGGGGCAGGAACTAGTGTGTTATGTATATCTGGGAAATGAGGGCCTAATACATGTATACTCCCTCATATATTATTATTTTATGATATAGGATCGAGTGTTGATGCATTATGTATATCTAGGTATTGAGGGACTAATAACTAAATAAACCCTTATAGGAAGTAGTGATATGATAAAGTTTAAGGATCCATGAACTTATGTATATCAGTGTAATGAGGGACAAATACTTGTATACAAACTTGTAAACAATTGTTATATGTTAAATGGTTAAGACTCATGGAATTAAGTATCTATAGGTATTAAGGGATTGAAACATGCATATGTACCTATAGGTTGTCATTATCTATATACCAGGGTGAAATAACCATGATTAATTATGAGGTTGGAATGAATACCACGACATTTTTAGAGACACTCTGGCACTAGGTCAAGCTGGTATAGTCGATCAAGATCCAAGGATTGAGGATTGAAATGTTTTTTTCATTTAGTTTTAATTTAATTAATTAATTTATTTTTTCTTGAAAATATCATTTTCACATATTTGTGCATGTATAGTCTAAGTTCAAGACCCTATTGGTTGTGTCCTACCATGTTATGTACTACAATCTACTTGGGAGGATATTTCACTTGGGTTCCTGAGAAACCTCTCACATATCATAGGTCAAGGTTCAGATAAATTTGGGTATTGATTAATCAATATGGATAAACTGAGATCAAATATAGATCTTGGGATGTGGTATGTCTTGGAGTTTTATTTAAGACTCTATAGCTTATTTCTATGTTTTATTCGATATATGTGATTAGTTTCATGGGAGATTTTTAATATATGATTGTATGTTAGAAATTAATTTTTTATAGCATGTAATATTTATTTACTTTATATGTATACCTTTATTTTTCTGGATCACATATGATACATGGTCATTTATATGTATTATTGACACTATGATACAAAGAGTATAGTCTCCTCATAGAACCACCCTAGGGAATTGCTTCTAGTTAGGATCCTATGTTATATGATGCGTCTCACCAAAGGTCACATTGCACCGTCGATCCATTTACTATTAATATGGGATCATGAATGGACATTCAATATTTTTATTAGATCTATTTTTACATTTTCATAATATTTGGTGTAAATGGTTGAAATGTTATATATGAATGTGTTATAAAATTTTATGGAGCCTAGACTACTACATCGTGATGTCCTTTTTTAGTCGAAGATCGAGTTTATAGGGGCATGATATTCATTTTCTTAGTGTTTGATGTTATAGTTGCTTTATATTTATCTAGCTTCATGCAAATGGGTGTTTGGGATTAATGTTTTAAAATTTATGGACTTTTTTCATTGTATTTTTGGTAAGAGGTTGGTTATAAGATTTTAGTCTTGTTTATAGTGGAATGAGTCATCTATAGGCATCCTAATAGGCATATAGGACTCACATGAAACATGCCTACTTCTGTGTGTTATTACAGGTGATAGAGGTTTATTTGTTTGAAGTGTTTTTAGGATATCATTTGTTGATTTCCCATATATTTTATTTTTTAAATCTACGCAGTTGGACCATGATATATGTTTTATAACCTTTTATGGAGGGTAATTTGGAGTCTATGGATAGA
Organism: Viscum album; assembly: GCA_963277665.1. NCBI lineage: Eukaryota > Viridiplantae > Streptophyta > Magnoliopsida > Santalales > Viscaceae > Viscum > Viscum album. Next base: position 230,887,823 of record OY728146.1, read on the forward strand.
TGATTGATTTAACTGACAAAGATATAGTCAGTCTAGTTGGGGTCATAGAGAGACCCTCCTAGGTTAATATAAGCACTAAATTCAATAATATTAAACACATTTTTAGGGACTGTTAAATATGTTATGTTATTTAAAGTGTCAATAACAACCAATAGAGTGTTTTCCAATATAGATAGGAATGAAATTCTACATAACTAAATTGTGTTATTGTTATCCATTGGATACAGTTCATCTTAGTGTGACTCCATTTGTATGAGTTCATGTGGGTATGATCTGATCCACTAGGGAGTAGTCTATTAGTATAGATAGAGAGGATCGGTAACCAAATTGTCACGAACCAGGCTGGGTCGACATCCGACCCGGCACCCGACCTGGTCCATGACATGGCCCGAAGGGCGTTCCTGATCCCCACGGGCTGGCAACTAGTGCCGGGCACCACAATGAGGCAGTTGGGAACAATTTGGCCCAAAAAAGACATATAAACAATCGACATAAACTAAGGAAGGTAATTAAATACTTGGAATTGAAAATAGAAAAAGAATGGAAAGTTAAACATACCTGTCATGGGTCACCACAAAACACAGAAACAAGCTTACGGAAAAAGAGATCCAAAACAAGAACCCGAAACTGAAAATATAAAGTAGGCGTGAGCACCGAGATGCTCAGTAGGAAAGCCAAAATACAACAACGCCCTATTCCAATGCCTTTAATAAGAAATCCAAATCATGATAGTTTGAAGATAAGGCATAATAAAATAATGTTATTCACTCTTCAAATTCAAATAACAAGCTTGCATTAACATTTCAAAATTTAAGGAGACCAATTTAGATTCAATTATTGTTTTCACAAAAGTGGGGAAAAGCATGAAACAATTTAATTTAAAATCGTATCACAAGAACCATGGAAAGTCCCTAAGTAGCTAGTGTTAGTTGGGGCCTAGGAGCTTCGTGTCTCGGTGAAACGTGTCTTAGAAGACCATGACCCTCATAAAAAGTCTCTTAGAAGGCCACGACCCTCAGTAAACGTGGCTTCGAAGGCCATGTCCCTCAGTCATTCATATGTTTAGTTAGTTTTTAAATCGTCAATCCTGCAGTGAAACCAGGTCAAGTCACCTCCAGAACACTAGCCCACAAGTCCTAGTTCACCCACCTAGATACCCAGGTTTCCCATTGTGCTCTGTTTCAAATGGTGGTGAGTTTTGAAGAAACTAACATACATTAACACATCTTTCTCTTTATTCAAAAACACACCCACCCTCTCACCACCGATCTCCCCCCTTGGGCTCATCCCCCTTTTCCAATCTGACACAAAAAAATGCACAAGCCTCTTTACTAGGCACATATCACAAACCAAATATAAACACTTTCATCACATTTCTCAAACTAGGGGAATGTCTCAAGTGGGGTTTTCCATTTTCTCAAACCAAACTCAATGTACCAAACAGACCTCATCACTTTACAAGGAGTATTCATCATTTTGGAACACATGAAGGCAGTGTATTTTTAAAACAAACATAAAACCAACCGTACAATGAAGTAATCATTTTTTGGAAATTAAATCATCTTTTAATCCTGTGTTCACACCAAAACCCATTTTGAAAATCACTTTGGAATCCTTCAAAAGTCAAACATGTCATTGCACTTTCATAACAAATTCAAACAGAAGACCACACAACTTTTGGAAAAACCCATTTCATGTTGAAATACAAAAGAGACCACTTACTAATAACCATAACCTTATATATGTATAGTTAATATGAATTTCATATAAACCCAAGGAAATAATTCTAAATAAACATCAAGCAAAATTGGAACTCTAATTAAAGGTAAAGGCATAGGTAACCTACCTCAAAACACGTAGTTTTTGACAAGGGTAACCCGAGACCGCTTCACCGCCATGAATATGCATCTTCATGCATATGCATATACATAGGTCCTCACTGCCAACGACTCGAACCCCCAAGGAAGGGACCACTCACTATACATATAATTTAATAAAGGAATTAAACAATTAAACAATTTATAAAGCATTTGAAATATCACATCAAAGGTTTATACCAACAATGCACTCAAACATCCTTTCTAATACCAAGACCACCATGACGCAACACCAAAAACATGATAAAACAGACTTTGTAGCAGTCGCGCGACATAATAAACCCACAATAAAGTTTATAAAACACTACAAAAAGATCAGCATGGGTTTTCACAAAACCAAAACATTCATATTAAACAAACACACTACGAAACACGTCGAAATCATATTAAACCTTAAGTGAAACTATATTCACACCAAGAAAAATAATCAATGAGCATAATAAATTAATTAAATAAGAAAATTATTTTCTTAAACAACACATATATGAGGAAACACATACCTTCAGTATCGAAACTTCGCAAACGCGGCACGCAAACTCCGCTGCATGACAACCACACCATAAACAATGCAATTAATCCTTAAAAACATGCAATCGGATCAATGAAACAATAAATGAACCAAACGCCAAACCAAAACCCTAACTGCAACTTAATAAAATTGAAGGAACGATCAACCGATGCATAATGAACCTATAGAAATGGTGCGAATGTATAACCGAGCAATGGGAAGACTGTCGGTGGTGCATCGCACTGGAAATATTAGCTAGAAAAGAGGGTAGTGCAAGTGTGCGAAGGGGAAAAAGGCAGAGAGGTGGCTGAGGGGAGGCCGCACGCAAGGGTAAGGAGGCCGGAGTGGCACCTCCGAACAAGAGGAACATCATATGGTAGCAGGGAGCAGGCTAGGGTTTAAGGGCAGGGTGTTGTTCTGTTTCATCACTGGAAAGGAGCACCGGCAGCAGAAGGGGGTGCGGCCTGGGGTGGTGCGTGCTGGGTTTCGAAGCGAGGAGGGTAATCGGGTGGCTCGGCTGAGAGGGAGGCGGCATGAGGAAGGCCATGCGTGTGGGTGGAGGTCTATAGGGCTGTGGTGCACCGGTCCGATGGTAGCTGGCCTAGCGAGGAGGATCGAAGGGGAGGGGCAGTCCACGCCGAAGGACGCCGCGCCACGCCGAAGGACATCGTGCCAGAGGAGGCCGCACTGGAGGAAGGCAAGGAGAGTGGATTAGCAGCGCGGGTAGGGTTAGGAGGGTTGAGGGGGGTTCCGCGTGGGGAGGGGTGAAGCGCAAGAGGGATAAGGGAGAAAAAAAAGAGGGAGAGAAAAACAAAGAAGAGGGAAAAGAAAGAGAAGGAAAAAAAGGGAAAAAAGATAAAAGAAATGAAATAAATAAATAAAAATGAAATGAAACAAAAAAAACATAAATTAACCTAATCCAAAAAAATAATCGTAATATAATTAGTAAGTTAATGATCTTATTATTGCAACAACAATTTTAATATTAAAATCCTATGTAAATAATTTATGAAAATAATAATGATAATCTTAATAATAATATTATTATTATTAATAAAACAATACACAAATATATATATATATATATATATTCGTTTTTCAACCACAATTCATTATTAATAACCAAATTAAAATATTAACTTAAATATTAATAATACTAATGATAAAAATAAAATGATAAAACCAACAAAAATGATAATATCTTTATTGATTGAGGTGAGACACCACACACTAGATACAGTGATATACAATAAGAGAACTTAGGACATTACCCATGAGTTTTTACATATGATTTTCAGTCTAGGTGGGATAAACCAATCATAATTGAATCATGACTTAGGTTACTACTGATCTTCTTCCAAAATTTTTACGAGGAAAACCAGTGATAGGGGTTAGCCTAGGAATTTGACCACAGTAAGAGGTTTTTTAGGAAAAATGGAATGTTGGGTGACTTGGAAATTCTCGAAGGGAAAGAACCTAAAGTGTTTTTGTTTTTGATATTGAATCTAGTTTTCAAGGGTAGGACCACTTTAGTTCCTAACCCTATTGATATAAGATGTTCTTTATAGGGATATTGTATGCATGGGTAGATGCCCTTGGTTTATTTTCAGGCTTGTTGGTAGTGGTTGTGTTCCTAATTATTTCTCTAGAAAATTACATAATTTTGAAGATTAAAGGAAAAGGAAATCAAGTTAGGTGCGACTGATGTACTTGAGAGGAATGGTAAGTGATTTAGGTACATGAGCCTAATTTGATGGTGTAAAACTCATGGGAGCATGAGGTAGTTCTTGTAACTGGGTATTAGAGAATTTTACAATTGTAACTTTTGAATGAAATTAGGCAGCACATGATGGGTACATAGTACCTAATAAATTATGAATAGATGAGTAGTCATTTATGAGTCAACGAATTTGGAACATGGTGTGCTACATGTTGGATTAATAGATTGACCTTTTTATGGTTAATGGAGAATATCCTTTTGTAACTGGGTGATACCATGGATGGATTTGTGTATGGTACCATAGTAAAAGAAATTAAACTGGATGGTGGTGTCAGGGTCATGATGTGATAATCATGGCTTAGGAAGAAAGCCATGAATACGATTTAGTTGAACCAAACAATATTAATCTTGATGAGTGTTATAATTGGAGTCATATGTCAGGGAGTAAACCATTGTTCATTTTAGGGCATGAAAATATTTTTGGATTTTATTTTTGTGGTTTTCATAGGTAGCTTTACCGTAAGTTCATAATGGGTGATAAATTTATGTTTCTTGTTAGTGCTTGTGAATGAGTAGGACAACCATGTCCTGTAATTATGTTAATTAGATGACAGATTTTGGGCCATGGTGAATGAATATTTAGTTTAGTGGAGAAGTGATGTGTGTACTTCCATGGCATGCAGAATCACATCAATCATAGTCATGTGACCCTAATGTACTAAGGGTTTTTGTTTTTGAGATCTGTTAGTATATAATTTTGATGATATTTGTATTCCAATGACTAGGAAAATCCCTAATATAAATGTAGTTTTTTAAGATGGATTGAGTTTGTGCTTTATCCTCATACCCCACATAAAATTTGATATGGTTCAATCATGGATCTATTATGGAATGAATTAGTGACCATAGTAGATCATGATGGTAGATTTGTTCAAATGATGAATCATCCAATTAATAACACCATAATTAGATCATAGACTAGGGTGGGTATGCTTGGGAAATCAATGGATGATTTTAGGGTTAAGGTTTCATGATCAGGACACCATGGATAAAACATCATCATTAAAGAATGGGTGGTCTTAAGACAACTTAGCCTGATGAGGTATGAATGGAGCTCTTATGTGAAATTGGATGTGTCTTAATGGAATCAATGTTAGTATAGACATTTGATACGAGGATATAACGTTTTAGAATATTTTGGTCCTCTAGATAACTTTTATATGCTTATGGAATGGATGGTAGGTACACATCCATTTTGTTCAGAATTATAAATAGAGAACATTACTGGCCTCTGGTCGGTATTTCATGGGTGATCAATGATGATGAGTTAGAAACCACCCTGTGTGTGTTATTATATTTTAGTATTATCATTGACATGTGATTCCAATAATGAGGAATTTTAGGTTATAATACATTGATGTGAGTATTTTTTTAATGTGGGGAGGACCATGAACTAAATGATGGATTTTTTGTGTGGTTTCTACACCTTGGGATGGATAGGTACAACTATAAACTATCTTTGTAGTATCATGATGGTAGTATATGGTAGACTAGAATTTGGTTCATCAGGTTCAAGGTTCTTAGATCTATTCTATGGAAACTCTTTCAACATTCAAGGTTTGAGTGTGATGGTTTGATGGTGAAAAAAGCTACAATATATTTTAGTAAGTAAAGTTGTAAAATCATAAATACTTCTTTTGGATGATAAGTGTCATGGTGGGTTGTTTTTAATTCCCTCATTCATACATTTTTCTAATTTTCAAATAAATTCGATTTTTTATGCATTGGAGGGAAAATTATGAAATGGGATTTGGGCCTCATTTATAAGAGGTTGAAACCTCTAATAAATCTTATTGGGAAATGAATATTTATTAATTGGAGTTGGGATAGGAGGATAAAAGTAACATAGGTATCCAGGATTGGTTGGGGCTATAATAGTAGTTTTTATTCCACCGACGAGCCACCATATAATCGATAGGGTTAAAAAGTGGGAAAGACAATATTACCCATCAATCATAAAGAGGGGGAAGTCCCTGATTCTTCCCCACTCTTGGTCATGTGTACTATGTGTCAAAACCACTTCCACATTCCCTTTACCCTTTACCAAAGGGCGATTTAGAAGGTTAATTGATGATGTTTACGGTATTTTTTCTTCATTGTTATCTTACTTAGATGTCTTTATTTGTTCCCTTTTAATTTTTGTTTCTCATAGGATCTTTTATTAGAAAATTCTACAATAACATGGTGGAATAATCCTTATATTATGGGGATTTCAAGTATTCTAGTTGGATGATTTCCAAAGATTTTGTTCGCTCATCAACACAAGATTTTTTGGTGAGGTGTGTTATTGCAGTGAATTTTCTATTATTTTTTTCTTAAAATTTAAATTAAAATCAATGGTGTTTTTTTCATGTGAGGTGGAATTTTAAAGGTTATTATAAGGGGTATGTAGTGAGCCTTCCAAGTTCCATTAGGTGATGTTTTTTGCGTTAAATGAGTGTCGAATTAGTATTTATAAATTAATTATTTTTTGATTAGATAGTTTACTTTAATTATAAGTTTATTATATTGAATTAGTTAAAGATTATTATCATAGTTTATGTCCAATAATGGATATATGATTTCCAGTTGATATGAGGAGTGATATGGATTTTTATGGAGATCCTTGATAAGATCTATTAGGATACATTAAAAGGGGAAATATTTGTATAAGGTCAGTGGTCCTTGGTACCTACCCTTATAGTTTATGCATGGTATATGTGGATTTAAGTGTATGATCACACCACTATGGTTCTTGAACTATTCTAATGAAAGGAATTATTTTATTGTTATTATGTATTATATTATTTAAGGTAATTAAAATTGATTGAGAAATTGAAGTGAATATGGTGTTGAGGGACACAATGGACCCACATGCACTATCATGACTTCATTAGCCACTGATGGCTGAAGTGATGACATAATTATTATATCATCATACTTGAACCCCTATTTAATATTTAATATAATATAAAATGAAAAATATCTCAATTAGTGGCCATTTTATGAGACTTGTATGCCTCTACGTATAGGTGAGTGTGGGTAGAGGTTTTTTCCATAGTTGACCATAGATGAACCTTATGTAGATACTCTGAGAACTCCATCATGAGGGAAGGTCTGGATTGTGTATAGTTGTCCATATAGACCATATGGTATTATCGGATGACCTAAGATATGAGGTAGTCATTTCTCCATCTGATACCTATATACACCCTCATTGGAAATTGTGATATGATAAATGGTCAAGCGTAAGAGCATTATGTATCTCTTTGTAGTGAGGTAATTCTACCTGTATACGCCCTCATAGGTAGTTGTGATATGATATAGGGTCAGGAATGGGGTGTTATGTGTTTTTGATTATTAATTTCATCATACCTATATATTTTTTAATAGTCATTAGTGATATGATAAATGGTTTGGTGATGGGAAATTATGTATCTCATGGTAGTGAGGGCCTAATACTTGTGTGCGATCTCATAGGTGGTTGTGATATGATAATAGGTTTGGAGTTGGGGTGTTATTTGTCTTTAGTTAATGAGGTAATAATACCTAAATTCACCATTTTAGTTGGTTGTTATCTTCATATTAGGTTGAAAGTCCCATGAACCATTATAATGTTGGAACTTTAATCACAATATTCTCAAAGAGACTATTGCACTAGTCTTAGAAAGTATGGTTGATCAGGGACATGAACCTTATGATTGATGGTGTTTCTTCCTTTTTTATTCTATTTGAAAATTTATATATTTATTTTTATTATTTCACATATATATACCACTTATTTTTTGGATATGTATAAAACATCATTAGTTATTCCCTACCGAGTTATGTACTCACAGCCTACTCTAGCAGCCATTTCACTTGGGTACATGAGATGCTTCTCATTTTTCATTGATCCAGGATGGGTTGAATATCGACATTTATTGATCAATATAGAGTAGATAAAATGGTATTTAAATATTTGTATTAGGTATGGATCAATGTTATAGTGGATATTTGTAACTTATTTCACTCATTTATTCTATACGTGTGATTCACCTAGTGGTGTATCAATTTCGTATTCTTGTATGTAAGTACATTATTTATTATAGCAGATTTAAATTATTTATTACATCTATATACTCTTACATTCATGCGTTATGTATGATACTTGGTTATTTTTATATATTTTTTATACTTGTATAAATTGAATATAATCTCTTCATAGTACTACCATAAACCCCTATAACAAGTCAGGATCCTTGAGTATATAAGGAGGCATTCATAACGTCACGGAGCACCACCAGTATGGTAACTGTTCTATGGGAACCGAGCCAGGACATTATAAATTAGTGTAACACCTATGGAAAAGTAATATTTAAATGGATAAATTGTGTTACCCATTTCGATAAGGTGAATCCTTTTTCGCGATCCTACTATATTAGAACTCCATAGTCAGGCATGTTTGTCTTAGAGTATTTTCAATGATGTTTGACCTCCTATGATGTTTCCTAGGTTATGTGTGAGTGAGGGAAAACTACATTAAAATAATGTATGTTGTCATGTACAAAAATTCATTATTAATATATGTGTCACTGGTGGGTAATAACATGTGGTGTTCTATGAGGGAAAATAAGGTATTACAACTAACTCGTGGGGTGAGATGACCAGGTTCACTATCTGGGGGGGGGGATAGATCCTAAAGAATGGAATTAGATCAAATACCCATTTGGATGTATCATGGAGCTTCCTTTGATTGAGGTGTAGTGTCAAAAATAATGAAAGTGTGCTTTAAAGTGGTGGAGAGTGTGACACACTTGTAAAATGTAAGACTTAAAAGGATCATTATTTAGTCCCATGTCAATAAGGTGAACCATTCATTTTAGGAGCCTATCTGATTAGAACTCCATAGTTAGTCATAACTTTCCTATAGCAGTGGCAAGGATGGGTGAGATCCTAGAAAGTTACCTATGTTATGTGTGAGGGACAATCATATTGAAAGAATATATTTTGGCTCATGGGGACAATCACTAGTCTGATAAGTGACCCCATAGGGTAATAAAATATAATGTGATGGGAAGACAACATTGGTATTGTAAGATACCCATTGGGTTAGATGACCAGGTTCATGGACCGAGGTGGAAATGTTTTAAAATTTATAATAGATATGTTAAGATAATAAATGATGTTATATTCTTCATCAAACATCAACCTAAAATTCATATATTCTTCATATTTCAAAAGACTATTCTCCCATTCTCCTATAATTTTATTAGGATAATCCTTTTCAAATTCATTTTTAGAAACATATATTGATAACTCCAATAGAAAATCCATATTATTTCTATTATTCTTAATTTATAAATCATGATCTTCAAGTGATCATTCTAATTAAAATTGTATGTCATAAAATCCCCATTATGGATCATTGTATTTTTCAATATTAGATTTTCAATTTTCCAATAATCCAGTAATAACATCTTCCAAATATGAGAAAAACCCAGTTTCAATGAGTTCAAATGAATATTATATAATATTATCTTCTTCCTTGATAAATATCACTTTCCTCTAAATCATTTTACCTATTAAATTATTATAAATTAAATTACATATAGTGTAAAACATATTTTTTCTTCATGATAATTCGTACTCACCATTATCTTCATCATATATCTTTGGACACCTAAAATCAATGCTTCCAACCTTCCCATAATGGAAACAAGATTGAGGTATCATGCCCCAAAATATTCATATTCTTATTCTAATCATTCTTGGTGTATGTGAAAATATTTAATCAGTTAAATCATCCTCATTTTTTTCATCCTATTATTATTTCTTCCCAATAGACTTTAATGAAATTCAATTAAAGTATTTTTCTATGTTTCTCTATTAATTCAACCATATTTCATATGCAACCAACCTACTATATATGTTTTCAAGAGACAACCCAACAAGATGAAACTCCTCAAGAACTAATACCTTTGGATTATATAATAGATGTCATCATTTGATAATATTTATTAATCTATAAGAATAATAGATTTCCTAACCAAGTAGATGAATAGAATTGACAACTTTATTAATATAATTAAATATAACACCTATATTTTGGATTAAACTAATCTTTAGATCATCCAATATATTATGTGAATCTTGAAACTTCACCTACTTTAAATTTTTTTGAACTTCAAAAATATTATATGTTTATACCAAATACCTTTGGCCTTTTCATATTCCATCAACATCGTGAAAATATGATTGGGAAATGCTCCTAATAAAGAATTTTTAGAATTTATATCACCATTCACAAAACATTTTTAATCATTAATCATTGTTCATACCATGTGATCACTAACATGTATCCCATATAGTTTCAAGAGATATCATGTGTCTCTGAATCAACTTATAGTAACCTTTTCCCACTTAACAAACTAGGAAAGTGGGTGGGGTGGATTTTAATAAATTAAAAAATACTTATTATCTTATGATTAACTAGATCATTCTTTCAAATTGGAAAATAAAAAATAAATATATATTTTAAGAAAAAAAAATACAAATTTATAAAGATCATGGATGTAAAAAATTTAATTGTTTTGCCTATAAAGGTCTACATCCATGAAGAACATATTAATGTTGTGTTGATTTTAAAATAAATCACTAATTCCTTATTATGTGATTACAAATTTATGAAGATATCACTGATAAACTATGGTCAACAGCCTATTACTTTCTTACATGAACTAATTTGAAGAGTGATAATCATAAAATTTATAGAGATTTTGATATTATATGATTTTAGATAAAGCTTCAACACCAAGTAATAGGGTATTCTCCATGATTCTCCAATGCTAAAATTTAATATTTTCAAAGATAAAGAATGATAACATTGATTTTATTTTTGATATTAATTATAATTCATCCTCACTCATTTCAAATAAAAAACTAGATATGCAATCATCTTCAACTTTTTATCCACTATTTCTATAGATATTTAAATTTACATTCCATTTCATTTTGTGTTTTATCAACTCCTTATCTTATACAACCTATGTTTTCAATCTTTTGAAGAATTTTGAAACTCAAATTTAAATTTCAAACGTAAAATAAATACCTACTTTAAACCCATCATTTAGATCAATTTATATAATATATCATCTATTTTTGGATAAGGTGTCAACAATAATTTCAACAACTACAAAACTATAAACAGATTTACATATAATTACCTTATTTTTAATCCTATAAAACAAACATTCACGACATGAAATTTTGGTTCATGAAGGGATGTAGTGGTTTTTATGTATCTTGTATCATTAAATAAATAGGTCAGGGTGTGACCTATATATTCCCAATATATAATATTTTACCAAACATAGTAGAGAATACTATCTTTGTACTTCAACTCCAAAAATGATTGAATCTATCCTAATTCTTTTATATTATGACTTTTGTGACATGGAACAACTAAATACCTTAAAAATTAATAAAAACTATCCAATATTTATTCATGGTGTGCCACTAACTTCACAGTATCACACTTTAGTGTACAAATTTTCTGATATCTACTCAAACTCCATTAATTTTTTGACCTATTATATTGTGGAATGAATGAAAATTATCCAAATATAATTAAGGTAAACATCATATGTGTTTCAAAAAAAAATCATACGGATTTTAGAAAATCTTATGAGATAATATTCATGGTGTGGTGCCTATATTCATGATTGTTATTATTCTTAAATAGCTGAGATTCATGACATGACCTACTATAATTTATACATAACATTGATACAAGTTTTTCATTAAATCCTTCAAGGAGGATTGTTACTCATATTTTTGGTACATTATAATATTTCTTAACTTTAACTTGAAATTTTGTAATGATACTTATAGTTTAATTTTTACTTGCATCACTTCTAGAATTTTTATAAACTTCCTCTAGTGATCTTCAACTTCTTAAATTCCACATCAAAATATCTAAATATCATTAATATAATATATTGAAAACAATATTTACAAATAATTTGACCATAAAAACATATTTTTTGTGACAAATTAATTTTAATGAGAAAATTTATTCATAGATAGTTCAGTTAGTGAGAAGCTATTTGTTTTTCATTTGGCCATAATGGTCACTAGATGTTGAACTTCAATGGATTTAAGAAGAAGTAAACATAATATTATACTTAATTCATATTCATCATTATATATAATATTTTTAATTGAATTCATGGATATTAAATAAAATTTTATTGCATCAAAATAAAGGAACCACAGATGTTTAAAAGCATTGAATGAAGTAATGTGAACTCTCTAAAAGCTATGAAATGGTGACTCCATGGTTAGTCAAGAGGATGCCCGGACTTCTATTTTCACAATGTATTGATTTAAATTAACCTATTGTTTTATATAGACTGATACAAATATATTCATCTCATAATCTCATTAGATGTTATGAGACACTATATCATCATTAATGAATGTTGTTATCATACATCACAATCAATATTTCTATATTTCATGAATCATTTATATCTCAAAATAGAAAATGAATGATTTATATAAAATATAAGACACATGGAAAATTATGACTATATAATTATTTTTTGATATCATGTATATACACAAATGTTTTTAGACTCATAGGCGATAAAACCCATATGTATTATTAATATAGTATCATATAACAATTAAAAAAACAAAATTTATAAAAATAAAGGTAGCCATAAATCTAATATAGTCAATTCAGATATACCACATGTAATATTATAAAGAAGAATTTGAGGTATATTCATATAAACTAAGAGATTTATTTATGAAATTTAAAATTGATTAGTGTAAAAATGAAATCACTTACTAAGAAGATTTTGAATCTTCATATCGAGATTGTCGAATAATATCTTAACCAAACTTCATCGATAATTTAAATTTATAATGAAGGATTTCATAAGCTAACATTACCTTATACACATCATAATCTTGATGGTAGTACAAGGAAGATAACTGAGGTTTCTCAAATGTATTTCTAATCTTCCATTGTTTTACATGACTTTTTTTGTAAATAGTAGCATAATAGTTACCCAAATACCGAAAAATATTATCTAATCAAAATTTTATATGTTATTATATGATGTGAGTATATTATTGAATAACCCCAACTGCTTTATGGGAAACTTTTTTTAAAATAATTTTATTACTATAAATGTACATCAACGAAAAACACAAATTCCATCTCAGTTACTTATCTTACATAAAAATATGATATTTAAATGATGAAGATATAAAATATTAATAAAAAATTACTAAATTTATGATGGAAGCACATATATTTTGAAATAGTGTAATAATTCAAGAATATATTGATGTTTGGGCTCTAAATGCGCATAATCTTACATAAGGACATTGAACACCACAATACATAGTGTGGTGAATTGTTCTAGAGACACATAAAATGTATGAATGTTAAAAAAAAATATGGTTTTATATTAACAAAAATTGGTGAAATATTATTATATAAAAACAATAAATCCAATATAGAAGTATTAAATTAGAAGAATCTATACATAAAAGTCAAAATTAATTCCAAATGGATTCCATTTTACAAAATCAAATTTCATATTTTGGATATTTCACTAGTTGATGAAAATCCATCAGTGGTTATTCAATGGATACTAGGTGTGGATTATACAAGCTAGTATCAATAAGGCATCACTAGATACTAAAAGTTCAATCTATGTCTAGGTATAGTCTAACAATAAACCATATGCTAATTCTTTATGATAAAATATATTTGAATTATACTTTCCATTGATCCTTTATATGATCATTATATTGGGAATTGGATATCGAGACCACCTTTCTTAGAGGAAACCATATTGAGGATATCTATATGATGTGATAAGAAGTGTTTATGACACCAATGAATTAAAACAATGTATTAAATTTTCATAGATCCATTTACAAAATAAATGACAATCATTATCGTATAATATTCATTTTTAATGAATATGTTCCAGGTGTCTATAAGAGGATAACAGAAGTGATATTGTCTTCCTAGACTAATATGTTTACTAACATATGGAAAATAAATGATTAGTCTTGAAATTAATAAAAACTAATGATCCTTTCTCCATGAATTACTTATGTAGAAACTAGAATCTTGGGGACCAATATATTTAGAGGTATATCTTTAGGGTTTCTTAGAACAATTAATAATAAATACATTGATATAAAAATGAAAAATATATTATCTAATGTTCCATTATGAATTGTTGTCAATGTAAGATGGATTAAAATCTCTCACAGATGATGTGTTAAAACATAGGAGGATATTCTTATGATAAATAGGATACATATTCTTATGAGTAATTTGTAATATATCTTACATTCCATGATATGTATTGATGTTTAATATTTCTTAGGTGTAAATCATAAACAATAAAATATCATAAAAAATAATATAACTATAATGGGTAAGTTTTTTCTGGTATCACTTGATAAAGAAATTTGGTTGACTTCATAGTAATTGGAGAAATAAGTATACAAGTTTCCAAGTGGATACCAAAGTATTCTTATTCTAGATAACTTTGATCAGGTTCATAGTAAGTTAAATGTAATAATTTTGAGAAAACCTATTACATCCAATGGTTTCCATATCTACATATAATGATAATTTTGTATATTTTGGTGTAGATTATAAATAAATTTAGTAATGATTTATTACATATTTAAGAGTTTTACGAAGAAACTAAAGTTATAAGTTATTGGGGAAAAAATTAGAATATAGTGTTATCTAATATGTCAAGAAATTCATAGAAAAAAGTTATATACTTAGTGATGTCACCACATGATGGATTTTCATAGAGATATAATGTCACATTTAGATGAAAAATCCATAGAATGTGGTTGTACCAACAACTATATCCATACCATAGTAGTATCATGTTTATCATGTGTGGATAACTACATAAGATATTTGTTGACTCTATTTTATATAATATTCTTTTGGGGTTGGTTCCCTGGAGTATATAACTTTTTAATTTTAATAATGGTTATATTAATTACTTGAATATTAGTTAATATTTTATTTCATGAGAAATGTTATTTCATATAAAATTAATCTAATAATTTAAATAGAGTATCTATCACATCAAAAATCACTATACTTACCAACTATGATGAGAACCATGAAGTGCTATAAAAATACTTGTAAATATGTTTTCTATGGTTAGGTAACATCTATCTAATGGGAACATATCATCCCATTGGAATTACTAATTTTGTATGTGTCATTATATATTTCTATGTTTTTATATATGTATTGGTCCTTAGAAATGAGATTATTATTAATTTATATCATCAGTTATGTAAATAGATGTACTGATGAAAAGTAAGAAGAAGAATTATCATGGTTAGGTAGAATAAGTTGGTTTCATCACAAGTGATATAAAATTAATGAATAAGTTAAAAAATGACTTGACCTTTTCATTTATTGGATGTATATATATCGGGATATTTGATTGAAATAGAAATATATGATAAATCAATAGTCACATTTTTAAATGGATGTTTTTTATTTCAAGAAATCAATAAATTAAAAATAAACCATATAGGTTGATGAAATTATTTATGAAACGTTCATGATGAGATAACAAGATAAAGGGATTATATTACATATTGAGTTTCCATAGGAGTTTGTTTTAGTTATTTCATGAACTACTTTCACTATGGGTTCCTTAATGTTATTCTAGACTCCAATCTTAGACTTTAGGATAGTTTAACTAATGTCACTAGGAAAGAGGAATATAAGGACACACACAATTTTTATCTATAATCCTAGTTAAATTCTATTTTAATTTAAAAAATCGAATATAAAATATTCCTAACTTGTGGTCGTATAATTATTCAATTTGTTTTGATCTCATAAATTCAATTATCCCTTATTAGAACGAATATATATATATATATGAGAGTTAAATATTATATAAATATTTATTCACAATGAAATAAATAATTATGTTGATAGATAGTATTTGTCTATCCATTTTTTTCAATAGGTAATAAATAATCATTTATTTTTTAACATGAATATTAAGTAAATATTTATTCCCTAGTCAGTGAATATAAGATTTAATTATTTTTTGAATAAATATTACATTTAAATCATTTATCTAAATAAAAATTTATTATTGGGGGTGTCAATAAATAACTAGTATTGATAGATTCAGTTAAAGTGTATAGTAGAAATGATAATTAAATAATAAGCGAGTTTCACACACATTAAAGAAAAAATAATAATAGTATTATTCTTCATTTTTGGGTTTTATTTTACATAAATATATTATTTAAGGTCTTGTGTTCCATAACTAATTTTCTAACTTATGTATATAAATTATGTTATATAATTTTGGAGTATAATAGAATAAGTGTTCACAACACATTTCATCCATAGAGAATTAGAGAAAAAAGAGAAATATTCTCAAGAACTTTCTCAAGAATAGAGAGTGATGCTTATCATCCTCTCTATCAAGATATTAAGACAGTATGATAAAGTATTTAATGAGTTGAATAACTTATTGCAATCAATGGTGAATGAATCAAGTGGTTTTTATCTTCCTTTCTAGCACACAGAGTTCCAACGATGATGGTATGTGATTCATTGAGCACATGTGGATACATCTAGAAAGATTATACTATTGAATTCTTTATCACAATAAAAAAATCAACTATGGTAAACTAATTCGATATCCCCGAAATAATTCCAATGGTAATTCTTATCTTTATAAATTAATTATAAATTATTTTTGAAATGATTCTCTCATTGAATATTCTTTGGTATTATACATCCAGTTTCGAGGTATTATCGTAAGATAATGATGAAAACAATTGTCAAGAATGGAATAATCACTTCCGCAACACCCTAAAACCTTTAGCATGGACAAATTATTAGTTATGATAATTAAAATATAGATTATTCCCTCTAGAATATCCAAGGTAATATATATTCTGAATCCAATTATGAGGGATCATAGGATTTGATAAAATAATGGTAGATTAGTTAAATGTATTAATTATCATAAAAATTGGTAATCAATATAATTAACTAAAATATAATTTTATTTTTAAAAGATTAAAATGGAAATATATTCAACCACATCACTAGCCTTAATATCTATCATGGAGAATGAATATATCTTGACTTGTGGTAACTTCTTAGAGTAGTATAGGCACTTCAATAATATATTACACAAATACTAGATGTTTTATGTATTAGAGTCCCCAAATCCTACTAGGAATCTAAATAGGAAAGTGAAGAGGAACAAAATATTTTTTATAAATAGATGGATGATGCATATGATGTCTAAATATTCATGTTATCAAACCTGAATACTGGGATCCATAAGAATCATGTAGAAATTGACACATACCACATGCTTTCGCATCTTCATAATCACTATTAGTTGGAAGAAATAAAAAAATAAGATTGATATCTCTTAGGAACTATTTACATACATGTTAGGAGATGGAGTTATAGCTTGACCTAGTACAGTTTATATGATTAGATATATTGAGTGGTTGAAAATTTTTTGATTCAAGTTTCCCAAGTAATTGTACATAACACTCAATCTCCACTCACATCCATTGATCTTATGAAGATTTGTTTTCGAATTTTAGTACAAAAAATATTTAGATTACATTCTCATATCTCTTTAATTTTATTCACCTAGAGTATAAATAAATTACCATGAAAAACCTTTTATCCTTATTGTGAATAATAGGAAATGAAAGGGGAAAAGGTTTAAGGAATATCCTAATCCTATGTCACTACATAAACACCATTTTTAGGAGATGAAGATCCATTTGGAGGATAAATAGTATAAGATATTATTTTTTCCTTATGGAAAGAAGGGATAATAGAGGAGGAAATGTGCCTTAGTGAGGAAGAAATGGTAAGATTTAGTCAGTTTTTATCAAGTGTAACCTTTCAATTTCATTAATGTGGGTATTATATATATATTTTAGATCTAATATTTTTATCATGACATAAGAACCAAGTATATTCTATACTATTAAAAAAGATTATTTTGACCATTGAGTAGCTGATAAAGAAATACTAGTTGTTTTGGCTATTGGAGATCACAGTCTCACATTTCTAACTAGACTAGTATTAGTTTTGAAGAACTACTATTATGTGTGAAGTGTAACCAATAAATTAATTTTTATGTCTAGTTTAGATATATATTAGTTTATTTTAATATTTATATACAAAAAATGTTATATTAATAAATATAACTTATGTTATGTTATGGAACATATGAATAATGGTCTCTAGATAAAATATTATGAAATATTTGTCATTGAAAAAGAGGGATTTTGTTTTCTAGTCAACAAGGAAGGTGACACATTATTTGAAAAAAATGTATCCTTAAGATCCATTTTTATATATCTAAGAGGTTGTTAGGACTAAGACATGGTATATATAATGAAAATGTATTGCAGATATTCAATATGGTATTTTATAATAAATTATTTTTTAATATGTAAAAATATATATATCACTCGAACAAAATGTTTCATTGGATAAAAGAGTGTAGATAAGGAATGAGCATAATACCATATTAATTAGTGATTGGATTAGTCATGTACGTCATTCTATATACCTATCATGATGTTTTTTATGCCTTGATAATGGTTGATAATTATTAATAACACCCGGGATATCTATATTTGTTAGTTATAATCACTACCCTGAAATACCTGAGATATAAAAAGGACATGTTCCTAGTTTATGGAGGAGACAATAACCTTATTGTGAGGGGATCCATATATGGTAGTTCCCAAACACATCATAATGATCTAAAATCATATTTAGGAACTGTTTTCTTCCTTAATAGAGTAGTTTTGAGCTATAAGAGTTCTATATAGACCATGTTTGTCAATTCTATAATAGATTTTGATAATTTTTAATCTTCTATTATAGCTAAATAAGTAATGTGTACATACAACTTCATTCAAGAGAATGGTGTTTTTCCCAGAAGTAAATATTATTTCTTGCTGCATTATGATAATACTATAATAATGGTTTTATCCAAATATCCAAGGTCAGATCAATAGAAAAATCATAAAATTCAATGGTATAGTCTTTTATTTTATTTTTTCAAAGGGGATATGTTTCAGTAAGTAGAGTATCCAAATAAGATAATAATTAAACCCCATTGAGTTAAGTCTTATCTTTGTAGAAGAATTAATATCATGTGAGAGCTAGAATAGTAAAATATATTATTAGTTGGATTTTTTTCAAGTGGGATTTTGTTGGAGTAGGTATCCTATAACCATATGTATTTTTATTTTTTATTACCAGAATATTCATAAATATCTTATCACATAATAAATATTATTTTTTATAACATTAATATGATAATGTCCATCAGGTAATTGTTTCATTTAAAGGTAATATATGTTCCGTAAAATAATGAGAACCAAGGGATTTTATGAATATATTATTAAATATATCCTATTATCTAGATAAAGTTTTTATAATGGGATATAGATCATATTAGACTACCAAGTTATGGTGGATCATGAGACCTTGATATTTCTTCTCATGATGTTCTCATTTGGTGATATCTAAGTATAGAGGTCATGAAGATACACCCACCAATATAAATTCTACATATTATATGTGTGATCAAATATTCATATCTATTAATGTGTGTATTGATCCTTTGACATGACATAATTGTTAATGTTTATTATCAATTCCATGTTTCTATTGTATGGATGAAAATTTTCCAAAAAATTAAGCTCACAGTGAGGTAGAATATGCTCAGTGTGTCATAAGTGATATGTAATTAATTTAATAAGTTATGAAAGTATTTTTCCATTTCAGGCTGATAAAAGAATATATCTCAATCCCTTTGACTAAAATGGACCTTTATGATAAATCCATGTCTATCATAGTTTATATATTTTCGCATTTTTTAAATTAAAATAAAATGAATCATGTGTATAAATTGATAACACATATATGAACCTTTAATGATGAAATATCAAGAAAAGAGAATATATTACATAGTATTGTTAATAGGATTGTTTTTTTGTGACATTATGTTTATTATCTAGGGTTTCCTTGACATGTTTCTTGATAAAGTATTTATACTTCATGTATATTAACCAAATTAATCTGATAAAAATACCTAGAGGTTCAAACACTATGTTTATCAAGAATGGAATTAAACTATAATTAATTTAATATCTTGATTAAATTTTATCATTGTCTTATGGAATCATAATTATCCAAGTATTATTTAATACTTATTTTTAAATAATGAGATATTTGAGTATAGAATATGTAAGTTGAATAATATAACGTGTTTAATTATTTACAAGATAACTTAAAAATATTTATATATTTTTAATTTAGAGAATATATTAATATAAATATTTATTTAGTTACATGAATATTAAAATTAATATTTATATTCAATTTTAGTGAATATAATATTTATTTAATTATTGAATGAAGAATATTTATTTGAATAAATATTTTATTATTCCAGGTTCAATAAATAACATAGAGGATTAATGGGGTAAGATAATGGATCGATGGAAATGATTTATTTCATTAAATATCATTTAAATAAATATTAATTTCTCATGTAATAAATGATATTAACACATATCACGGGATATAATAATAATTATTATATTATAATTATACATTGAGTATTACATTAATCAAATATATTGATAACTGTATATAATCAATTTTATATTCTCAACCATATATATATAAAGAGAGGAATATCATATTTCTATGGTGGGACTTGTTGTGGACAATGATAGGCTCTCTAGAATTATCACAATCCCATAATATATTCTTCCTCCACTCTACATATTATTAACATTTAGAGAACCAAAGAACATCTTGTAATGATCTAAAATTAATGACATAATGTAGTTGTATCTAATGAGATGGAAAATGTATAATCAAGATCATCATCCATAGATTTTTGGATCACATACAGATACATATGGAGGATTATTTTTCTGGATTATCAATTTATGTGATAATACAATAAGGGAAAAAATCCAGGCGGAGGCAGAATTTTCGGGTACTGTAGCAGTTCGGTAGCGGAACTGTAGCAGGCACTGTTTGGCACTGTAGCAGTCGGGAATATTCCCCTGTTTGGGCCTTCGGGCCACCGATTTGGTCCCTGAGTCCTGTAAGGCCTTCGGGCCACCCAGGCCTTCAGGTTAGTAAGGCCTTTGTGCCACCTCAAGGCCTTCAGGCCACCTTAACTGTAGATACAAACCAGAAAACCTACAAGGAACAAGCTCTATAAGGAGGATGAGCAAGCAGCTTTCACCACCACAGAAGCTAAATGGATTAAAAGAATGAGAGGTTATGGCACCTTCTATCGGGAAAAGCCTGTGCATGCATGGGAAAGCCCAGCCGAATAGCCATGCAAAGGTGGAGAGCTGATTTCACGATGAAGATGCTGGGGAGGAGCAGTTCCAAGTAGTTAGTCTGGGTTGTATGTAATTTTTGAAGCCTACGGGAAATGAATTCCTCTAAGGCCTACGGTCCATGTAATACTTATTCTTATGGGCCTTGTAAGGGTTCCACCTCACCCCTTGAAAGGTGGATTATCAAAATCAATAAAAAATGAAGGCCTTCGGGCCATTGGGGAATAATGGAAAAATTAAAATTGATCAATAGAATCATATCCTTTGAGGTATATCCTGTTTTAAAATAATTAAAAATTAATTTGAAATATTATCTATATAAGATTTTAGGTTTTCATTCCTTAATTTATTTATATTTTTTAACTTAAACTATCAAATAACAAGAATTAGGCACCTTCCTTCTGCTTTCACTACACCCAAAACCTTCATGAATAGTCCCACACATGTACAAATATTAAAATTAATCGGTTTAGTCAATGAAAAATATAACAACTAATAAATATTAAATCAAATCTTATATTAATACTAGCTTCAACCAATAACTTCCAATAATTTGAGGATCCAGACCTATACTACATACATTGAACCATAGCTCATAATTTTTTATGTTAATCCATTTACATTCCCCTATTAGAGGAATTGATGGTACATGTTAATTGATTACACAGGTACATATATATACCCCCACACAATAATATATATATATATATATATAATATGGGGTAATAATGACCCATCCTGAGGGAGTGGGTATAAAAAATGAAGATTTTGGAAAATATTTTAGCCTATCCATAAGAAAATAGTAATGGGAATAATTATTTAATGAATTGTGTTCAAATTCCAAAAAATATACTTATATAATCATTTAGGTTATAAAAAATCCATCCTTTGATTTTAACCTATACATCCCTAGGATTTTAATGAAATAAAATAGTCTACAACAACAATATACCATATCTAAGTAATACACAGTCTCAAAATCTAAGAAACAACCATACTTGTAAAGACCCTTAAATTTCAAGGAAATTTTTTTTCTAAATTTCTTTGGAATTTTACGAGTTTGTGGATTCAAACGACACTTGATTTTGATGCCCAGTGTTCCCAAAATCAATTTCCGAAGATTAGCTTAGGTACGTTCAGTGAACGAATGAGCTGGTTTTTCTATCTTTTGAATCGTTGCTCGGATTTGAAAATAGAGGCCACCGATGAACTCGTAGTGTCAGTAATTGATTAAGGGGACCTTTACTGAAGTTGCGTTTGAATCGGGTTGAGAATTATTAATTTAGAGTTTAGTTAAGAAGTTAAATAAATTTGTTAAAAAAAGTTTATTTCTAAGGAAGTTTAATTCTCCCATGTGTGGATATATGAGAGGTGGGGCCCACATGATCCCCATCCTCTCATCTTCCCATAACTCTCTCGAACACCCTCCACTTAACACCTCTTCAATTTAATGTGACAACTCCCCTTATTATGACAACCCTTCACCTCCCTAATTAATATTCCATCAAGGGTTTGAAAGCTAAAAGGGCATGATATTTTTATATATTGGGGAGCCTTTACTCAATTATGGGTTGGAAAATATTTTAGGGAACCTTGTGGGAAACCTCTGGAGAAATTTAAAAGAGCTCCCTCCTTCCAACGATGAATGTTCTGGAAGAAGGACAACACATATTCGATGAAGAACGCCGCCGATGAAGAATGCCTCTGACGAAGAATGTGAAGTCACCGACGACGTTCCTTATCCTCTTCCTCCTCCACATCAAGGGAGGAGACACCACCATGGGGAATGTCTCCATCGATGATGACACTTCCTTCAACGTCAATGGAATCGGCACCGATCTTCTACGACGTCCGATCATCGCGACGCTTGCCTCTTTCCGCGGCTTAACGATGTGTGACGTATTTGCGAGTTAGGGTTTTTAATTATGTATGATTTTTATTCCCTTGATTCTATCATTCTAAAGAAAACAAAGAACACAGATCAACTTATTATCAAGTCGATCCATGAATATTTTCCATGCGGGTTGGGAATAAATTGTTGCTGTAAGTTGTAGGGGTTATTTACATTCATGATTAATTTAACGTTCTTCGTTAATTAATTTTTCCATATGTTATCGACATAACAGGAGGAGATCGGACTGCACAAACACAGCCGAACCTCCACCCCTTTTTATTTGTTGATCCTCGTTGAACTTGCAGCGAAGGCGGCGCGGTGCCATTGCACCCCGCGAGAACGGAAAGGACCGCAGCCGGAGCGGGCCGTGGTGGAGGTGCGCAGCGCCGTCGCGCCGCACTGGCGAGACCAAAGGAGACCGCAGCCAAGAGCGGTTCGTGGTGGAGAAGCATGGCGCCGTCGTGCCGCCCCGGACGGATGGAATCCATGGCCTAAGGCTGCGGCAGTTTAGCAGGAGGCTATCGGGCTTAACCGGTCGTCGGCACACCCTGGAGGCGGGACCCCCACGGGTCCCGTGTGGTGCAACCGGCCGGCCATAATGTCCAGCCGTTACCCAATAAAACCGGGGGTTGAAACCCTCGGCCAGCAAATAGGGCGGACCCCACTAGGTCCGTTGTTCGATAAAAAGGCCCCCCCCCCCCTTCACACCCCGCGGCTGGCTCCGAGCAGGGCCGCATGGCCGCGCCCGGCGGCGGGATGCCGGGCCGTACCCCACCTCGGGCCGGGCTGCACCCGACTGGGCCGGACCCGGACCCAGGTCGGGCCGACCCAGGGGGTATTGGGCAGGGTCGGACCGGGCCCAAACCCACTAATTTCGGACAGATCTGTTCAAACACCCATATCTGGGGCTACGATCCTCCGATCGAGGCATCGTCAGTTGCGTTGGGATCCGTGGATCAAGGCGGTCATTTCGGTATATTACAATCAAGATTTTGGTAAATTTTATGTACGGTCGTCTTGGTTCGAACCCAAAACCAACCGGTCCCTTGGAGCGGAAAAGCTTATAACTTAACGACCGGACGTCCGAACGACGTTCCGTCAGTTACATTGAATTCCTCTTAGTAATATGGTTCTTTTTCCATACTTCACCTGAGGATTGGACGTAGTTGGATTATGGTCAGGTTGGTTTAGCTTAGAAACCAACCGGGACCCTAGAAAGGAAAAGCCGATAAATTTCAGACCGGACGACCATTTGACGAACCGTCAGCAGCGTTGCTAATCACGTTGAGAAACGGTCCCTTTGAGTATACCCTATGAGAGTTCGGGGTAAAATTGAGTTACGGTTGGGTTGGTTCATACACGAAACCAACCGGGCCGTCGGGACGAAAAGGATAATAACTCATAGACCGGGCGTCCGATCGATGTGCCGTCTATTGCGTTGAGACCCCTATGATGAGGCGGTCCCTTGTGATACTTACTTGTGGGACTTTGTGTTACATGGAAATAACGACTAGTAGCTCATGGAGCGGACACTCCCGGAGATGAGCGTACGGAGTGTGGAAACCTAGTAGTTGTGGACTTGATGACTGATTGAATGATTCAACTTGGACTGAGTCGACTAGCCCAGTGGAAAGAGCACCCGGTATTTGGCGGCAGACCCATGGCAGACGGAGCGCCCGGTAGTTAGTAGCAGACCTATGGTACTCGGTAGGAGGAGTACCTCTGTAAGCTATTAGGGGAACCGCAACTATGTTTGGGTGACAGAACCCTGGCGGGGATCCCTACTGTGTTTGGGTGAGGACATGCGGTACTCGATGGGAGGAGTACCTCAGCAGTCTATGGCTAGTGAGTAGTGCCTCGGAGTCATGACAGGGCTGCTGTACTCGACAGAGGAGGAGTTCTCTAGTAGTTGTGGTTTCGAAATCGTGAATAAAATCCTGGTTTGAGTTGAGTCGTTTCCCTTTGTGAATTCCTCATGATTGAGATGGGTTACTTGATAACATAGGTATATTTATGGGAATATACCTAAGTAGTGGTTATCCGTTGATTTTATATATGTGTGATACCTCGTGATTGAGATGGGTTACTTGAAAACTTAGGTATAAGTATGGGCATATACTTCAGTAAGGTTTATCTGTTATATCCTACTTTGTGGTTATCCTTGTTGGATTTAGTGAGACCTTGAGGGTCTCGGGGTTCGTACTAAGTATCGTTATACTCACCCCTGCATGGGATATGCCCGCACCTCGTTGTATTGGATGCAGATGATAGACATCGTTGACGGAGGCCGAGTGGTCGAGGACTGGATGGTACCCGGAGGTGGACCTCACGACGAGTTAGTGTGCGGAGGTGGACATCACGACGAGACGGTACTCAGAGGAGGTTGATGTGAGAGAGTGTTGAGGAGGCTATCTGCACCTACACTTCAGGTAGGATCTGTGGTGGATGATCCAGGAGTTGCGCTAACTATACCTACCCTTCAGGTAGGATCCGAGGTGGACGACCTAGGAGATACTTCTATCTTCCAGCTATTAGTCTTCTCTGTTGTACTTTCGTTTAGTTGTAGTTGTACTTTTCAGTTGGGTTTGTATTCTTAACCATTTACTTCTCAGCACTTTCTTCTATACTTAGTGTATTACTTTTTCTTGTACTCTGGTTTGATGTGTTTATTTTTTATAAAGGAAATTCCTTCCCAGTTATCGGGATTTACGCCTTTGGTGTTGGTCGCCAGCCCCTGGCCTTTGGAAGGCGGGCTTGGGGTAGTCACGACATGGGCCCTGATGATGGGTCATGACAAATTGGTATTAGAGGAGTCGGTTCTACAACAGAACTTATGACTCTGATATTTTCTATCTATGAAGAAATAAAGTTAAGCGTACCGAATGTGGTTTTCAGTTCAGAGAGTCCAGTGTTAGTGCGGCGGTCGACGTATCCATACACCAGGACCCTGACTACTGATTTCCAAGTTTGTGCACGAAAACACTGATTTTGTGTGTGTTTCCAAAAGTTTTAAAGTCAGCTCAAACCAGGTCAACTCACCAGGTATAAATCGTTGACTGTGTCACATCTGTTCAGGATGTCTCCACATCGAAAGTCAGTTGAGGTTTTGAGATAGTACACGATGACGGCCCACAGAGCGACGAGGCTCCGGTGTAGGGCCCTTTTTACTATATTGGCACCCTCGGGTGGTGTACCAGTAGCACACCCACCTGTTGGGCAGTGGATTCCACCAGTCGCACTAGAAGACAGTGGACACTGACAGAGCGTGTTTCACGAGTTCCAGCAGTAGAGGCCTCTGAGGTTACGAGGCGAGGAAAATTCCCAGATATTAGAGGACTGGCTAGAGGTGATTGATAGAGTTTTCTACCTAGCTGAGACACCAGTAGAGTAGATGGTGGACTTGGATACTAGTGTTTTTCAGTGAGTGACCATGAGGATGGTCCTCATAGTGATGAGGCTTAGGTACGTGGACCGATGCCTGAGATAGTACCTTCGGGTAGTGTGTCAGCTATATATCACTATCTGTTGGACAGCAGTTACAACCGATGGTACCGGTAGGTGACATGTGTAGAATTACTACCTTACACGTGTTCCAACATCAGATACCCTCATGTTCTGAGGTGAGCCCGACTCTCAGGCGGCTGAGGACTGGCATAAGGAGGTGGATGAGAGTTTCCTAGAGCTTATACAGCTTTGGCAGGACGACGTGTCGGTAGCTGAGTATTCATCAAGGCGTACCGATCATTCCAGATACTCGATGAATACGATTCGATTAGTGCTATAGATCTTAGACCTCTGAGCGTGGGTTGTTTAAGGATATCTAAGCCAAAAATCCTTCCTCTATGCATTCCTACTCACGTTAGGGTGCTATATAGAACCTTTGTGGTTGAATGTTATTTGGTTGAACATATATATCTAGAGAATGTTAGTAGCGGGAACACAACGAAATGGCGCCAGTCTCAGAGACTTGGGCGTGCGAATGTTTCAAGAAGAGGAAATGTTAAGGACAGATAATTCTATAGAGCAACAGACGTGGAAGCAGAGATATGAGAGTAGCATGAGGTGGTGTACATTTTGACATGTTACAATCACCTGCCTTTGTAGTCCCTGCCAGGCTTAGGGAGATGGAGAGAAGGAGAAGAGAATAGTTGCATGCGGTCAAGGATTGTGACCCAAGGGCTCTAAGAATGATTTGAGTTATGGACTGTGTCTACTACTAGCATCCATATCAATAGACATGGGTACAATCAGTCCTACCTTCCACGAATCTTATCCCAGACCTAGATATTCCGGTTAAGCCATTGACTTGACCCTCACGTCTAGAGGTACCTTTGGGAGGAGACTCGATAATCACACTTACGTAAATGGTGTGATATGACCCTTCAGGTGAGAGATTCAGTTGGAACCTCTTGGTGGCAGTGTCGAGGCCTTACGATGTTAGTTTGGGTATGGACTAGGCAACCACAATTCGTAAATGGATTGGTGATATTAGGAAAAAAGGTTGTGGTTTATCTACAATGTTGGGATGGGGTTTTCCTTGGCCGGAGAAAAGGAAAACTCAGGCAGCACAGGATGTAATCATGCATAAGAGGGTGAATTTGATCACTCATGAGATTACCAAACTTATCTTTATGCCATAATTCTCTAGAGTTGTGGCACCACTTCCAGCAGATCTTTTAGGTGCTAGGGTAGAGGTTGACCAGTGCGCCAAACCTGAGGGCGTTGGTTACATAGTTCACTATGACGCATCAGGGACTGGACTCGGGTGTGTCCTGATGTAGGAGTGGGCAGTGATCACCTATAGATCACGGCAGATGAGACTGCACAAAGCAGACAAGAGACCACTGGAGTTCGAGGTTGGTGACCACGCCTTCTTACGGGTCTCACCCCAATGTGGTCTAAGGAAATTTGTCTAAGGCGACAAGATATCTCCGAAGTTCATCAGACCCTTCTAGGTCCTCAGCAGGGTAGGCGAGGTGGTTTACCGCTTGACCTTTTCACCATAGTTTCACCGGGTGCACGACGTCTTCCACTTATCTCAGCTGAGGAGATGTACGAATGACATAACCGTCATAATCGACCACAGAGAGCTTGACATCGATGACAGGAAAACTTTCTCAGGGTTCCAGTAGAGGATGAGGATCGACAGAAGCATGTCCTATAAGGACAGTCGATTCCTCATGTGCACTTTCACTAGCATCATGGGAACCTCAAGGAAAGCACATGGGAGAAGGAGTCTCAGTTGCGTGCTCGGTACCTCCTTTAGTTTCCCTAGTTTGTGTTATAGATTTACGGGGAAGTAAATACCTTAGGTGGTTGTAATGTAAAGACCCGGAAATTTCAAAGAAATTTTTTTCCTTAATTTCTTTTGAATTTTACATGTATGTGTCTTCAGACGGTACTTGATTCTGAGGCCTAGTGTGCCCGAAATCAATTCCCGCTTTTTAGCTCGGATACGTTCTGTGAACAAATGAGCGGGGTTTTCTATCTTTTGAACCGGCGCTTGGATTTGAAAACTGGGGGCACTAATGAACTTGCATTGCCGGTAATTGCTTAAGGGGACCTTTACCACAGTTGTGTCTGAAGCGGGTTGAGAATTATTAATTTGGTGTTTAGTTAAGAAGTTAAATAAATTTGTTAAAACAAATTTATTTTTAAGGAAGTTTAATCCTCCCATGTGTGGATATATGAGAGGTGGGGCCCACACAATCCCCATCCTCTCATCTTCCCATAACTCTCTCCAACCCCCTCTACTTGGCACCTCTTCAATTTAATGTGACAACTCCCCTTATTATGACAACCCTTCACCTCCCTAATTAATATTCCATTAAGGGTTTGAATGCTAAAATGGCATGATAGTTTTATATATTGGGGAGACTTCATTCAATTATGGGTTGGAAAATATTTTGGAGAACCTTTTGGGAAACCTCTGGAGAAGTTTAGATTATCTCCCTCCTTCCAAAGAAGAACGTTCTTGAAGAATAACAACGCCACTTCGATGAAGAACGCCTCCGACGAAGAACACCTCCGATGAAGAACGCGAAGTCACTGACGACGTGCCTTCTCCTCTACATCCTCCACGTTAAGGGAGGAGACACCACTGCTAGGAATGTCTCTATCGATGACGACACTTCCTCCAACATCAATGGAATCAGCACCGATCTTCTGCAACGTCCGATCATCGTGACGCTTGCCTCTTTCTGCGGCTCGACGACGTGCGACGTCTTTTAGAGGTAGTGTTTTTAATTATGTATGATTTTTAGTCCCTTGATTCTATCATTCTAAAGAAAACAATGAATGCGGATCAACTTATTATCAAGTTGATCCGTGAATATTTTCCTTGCGGGTTGGGAATAAATTGTTGCGGTAAGTTGTAGGGGTTATTTACATTAATGATTAATTTAATGTTATTCGTTAATTAATTTGGCCGCATGTTATCAACATAACGGGAGGAGATCGGACCGCACAAACACGACTGAACTTCCCCCCTTTTTATTTGTTGATCCTCGTTGAACTTGTGGCGAAGGCAGCGCGGTGTCGTTGCACCACGCGGGAAGGGAAAGGACCGCGGCCGGAGCGGGCCACGTTGGAGGTGCGTGGTACCGTCGCGTGGAACTGGTGAGACCGAAGGAGACCGCGGCCAGAAGTGGGTCGTGGTGGAGAAGCGCGGACCCGTCGTGCCGCACCGGACGGACAGAAGCCACAGCCTAAGGCCGTGGCAGTTTAGCAGTAGGCAGCCTGGCTCGGCCGGCCGCCGGCACACCCTAGAGGCGGTACCCCCACGGGTTCTGTGTGGCTCAATCGGCAGGCCATAATGGTCGGCCGTTACCCAAGAAAATCGGGGGTTGAAACCCCCGGCCAGTAAACAGGGCGGACCCCACTGGGTCCACCGTTCGATTCCAAGGGGGTGGTGCCCCCCTTCACACCCCGCGGTTGGCTCCGAGCCGGGCCCCTTGGCCGCGCCCCGCTGTGGGCCGGGCCACACCCGACTGGGCCGGACCCGAACCCGGGTCGGGTCGAACTGGTTCGGGCCGACCCAGGGGGTATTGGGCCGGGTCAGACCAGGCCCAAACCCCCTATTTTCAGACAGATCCATTCAAACGCCCATATCTTGGCCTACAGACCTTCAATCGACACATCGTCAGTTTTGTTGGGATCCTTGGATCGAGACAGTCGTTTTGGTATATTACACTCAAGCTTTTGGTAATGTTTGGGTATGGCCGGGTTGGTTCGAACCCGAAACCAACCGGGCCCTTGGAGAGGAAACGCATATAACTTAACGACCGGATGTCCGAATGACGTGATGTCAGTTACGTTGAATTCATCTTAGTGAGACGGTTCTTTTTCCATACTTCACCTGAGGTTTGGACGTATTTGGAGTATGGTCGGGTTGGTTTATCTTAGAAACCAACCGGGCCCCTAGAACGGAAAAGCCGATAACTTTCAGACCGGACGACCGTTTGACGAACCGTCAGTGGCGTTGTTAATCATGTTGAGAAATGGTCCCTTTGAGTATACCATATGAGAGCTTGGGTTACTGTTGAGTTACGGTCAGGTAGGTTTGTACATGAAACCAACTGGGCCCCCGGGACGAAAAGGCTAATAACTCACAGACCGGGCATCCGATCTATGCGTCGTCTGTTGCATTGAGACCCCTATGACGAGGAGGTCACTTGTGATACTTACTTGTGGGAATTTGTGTTACTTGGAAGTAATGACTAGTAGCTCGTAGAGCGGACCCTCCTGGAGACGAGCGTACGGAGTGCAAAAACCTAGTAACTGTGGACTTAACGACTGCTTGACCAATTCGACTTGGAGTGAGTCGACTAGCCCGGTGGATGAAGTGCCCGGTATTTGGCGGCAGACCCACGGTGGACGGAGTTCCTGGTAGTTACTAGTAGACCCACTGTACTTGGCAGGAGAAGTACCTCTGTAGGCTATTAGGGGAACCGCTATTGTGTTTGGGCGGCAGACCCCTGTCGGGGAGCACTACTGTTTTTGGGTGCGGATCCACGGTACTCAACAAGAGAAGTACCTCAGTAGTCTATGGTTAGTGAGTAGCACCTCAGAGTCGTGACAGAGCTACTGTACTCGACAGAGGAGGAGTTCTCCAGTAGTTGTGGTTTTGAAATCGTGAATAAAATCATGGTTTGAGTTGAGTCGTTGAACTTTGTGAATTCCTCATGATTGAGATGGGTTACTTTATAACTTAGGTATATGTATGGGAATATACCTAAGTAGTGGTTATCTGTTGATTTCATATCTTTGTGATACCTCATGATTGAGATGGGTGACTTGATAACTTAGGTATAATATGGGCTTATACCTAAGTAAGGGTTATCTGTTAGATCCTTCTTTGGGTAATCCGTGTTGGATTTAGTGAGACCATGAGGGTCTCAGGGTCCCTACTAAGTATCGTTATACTCACCCCTGCACGGGCTATGCCTGCACCTCATTGTGTTGGATGTAGACGATGGACAGCACTGACGGAGGCTGAGTGTTCGAGGACTGGATGGTACCCAGAGGTGGACCTCATGACGAGTCAGTGTCTGGAGGTAGACATCACGACGAGACAGTACTCGGAGGAGGTTGACGGGCTAGAGCATTGAGGAGGCTATCTTTAGCTACACTTCATGTAGGATCTATGGTGGACGATCCAGGAGCTACGCTAACTGTACCTACCCTTCAGGTAGGATCTGAGGTGGATGACCCATGAGATGCTTCTATCTTCCAGCTGTTAGTCTTCTCTATTGTACTTTCGTTCAGTTGTAGCTGTACTTTTCAGTTGGGTTTGTATTCTGGACCATTTACTTTTCAACACTTTCTTTTGTACTTAGTGTATGACACCCGCTTGTACTCTGGTTGGATGTGTTTACGTATTATAAAGGCAATCCCTTCCTGTTTATCGGGATTTACGCCTTTGGTGCTAGTCGCCAGCCCCTGGCCTATGGAAGACGGGCTTGGGTTAGTCATGGTACGGGCCCCGAGGATGGGTCGTGACAATACTATATAGGAAGTGATAGACAATATAAAAAAACTTTATGAGATATAATCAAATAGGTTTATGATATGGAAAATACTATTCCTTAAAAATATATTAAAATTTAATGAATACAACACTATAAGAAGGCTTACATAAACGAGAATGAAAAACACCACATGCATCCAACTCAATAAGATGTGAGAAGAAATATGGAATAACAAAATACCATCTAGAACATGCTTCCTCATTTTATCTTTTTGATAGAGCTTCGACAACATGATTTTCTTCCTAAAAAACATGAGTAACATCTAGATGAATTTATTCAGATAACTAATGGTAATCAATCCATAATAGAAGTATTCACCTTGGAACATTCATAGAATCAGTCTTTAAAAAATTCATAGCAGTAGTAGAGTCATATTAAACCAATAGATATCTCCAACCACGTTGGGATAAATACTTAATAACCTTAATCACTGCCCATAGTTCAGCCTTGATGGTAGGTACTATAGAAATAAATTGAAAGAATCGTCCATTAATGAAGCCCTGATGGTTGAGAAAAACACCACCACAACATGAGGGTCTAGGTACACCTGAAGCTACCCTATCCATGTTCACTTTCAGCCATAAAGAGATCAGATGAATCCATCAACTGGTTTTTAATAACAGTGGGTTCTTGACCCTTATAGTGACACCAATGGTTTTCAAGATAATAATTTCATAAACATCATTATTCATATATTCATTTTGTACCTTAGAGGTATCCACGACCTCCCTGTAGATGGCAATGATCCCAATGTTCACTGAGAGAGTTTTATTTTTAAAAGAAAGTCCATTTCATTCTCTTTAGATGTAATCAATGGAAACATCCACTACTGTGACCATCATTCCATTAATTTTCTCACTACACTTAGATTTAGTGATGGATATCATACTCTCATCAAAATTGTATTTCCTCAAATCCAAACCAGACACTTCCTTAATGTGCTCCCACAACATGGATTAGAAACTATATTATATGAATACAAGGTTGACGGAATCCTTAGAATTCAAACAAAGTAAACATAAAGGTTCAATATGGAAACCTATTCTATATATGAGTATATGAACAGGAGGATACCCTCTCCAAATCCTCCATATAAGTAGTAGGTATACTGTAGAGAGGGATCCTTTTCTACAAATCTGTAGTCTCAATGGGATAGAGGTGCTTCTAACACACTTATAACTATAGTATTCTCTAGTAGTAAGATTCCCAATTGAATTTGGTGTCCACATGAGAGTATCTCTATCAAAATCAGCATATATATGAAAATCGAGTTAGTCCTAGGGTGTAAAAAGACCATGAAATTTATCATTACATTGTAAATCAAAAATGGAAACAAGCATCATGGAGAGAGGGACACTCATATCCTCATTGATTAGATTAGAGAATAATGGTGTATTCCATTGATTCAGGATGGACTGTTTTCAAACCATCCACTTAGAGCACATGATAATCTCATAATATCAGTGTTTAATAGAAGTTCAGATCGATGATGGAATATACATGGAGTATCCATTCTGTATTTTTTTTTGAATCTATTGGAAAGGAACACCAATGATCTATCAATGGATGTTAATTATTTCTAGGTGAATTTTCTAAGAATAGATTAATTAGAAACATTCATATCTATAATACCCAAACCACCCAATTCAATGGTCTTGATTTTTTTTCAATACACTTTGATGAGCTTCCTTTCATGTATGAAACCATACCACACAAAAGTTCTAATCAATATATGATGACCTTTTATGGCATTTTAGGAACTCTCTAAATAGAGAAAGAATAAAAATCATAGATGTCATCAGTGAATTCAACATAAAAATTCTCCCAATTTGAGAAAGTTTATTCTCCTTTAAGGTTTCCATTTGTTTAATGATCCTAAAAACGTCTCTCAAGAAAACAACTCTTTTGATTGTCCCCTAAAAAAGGGTCACCCCAAGGTAGATGAATGGGAGGGTTCCATTCGTCACTCCAAGAGTTATTTCAACCTTATTCTTCTTAGAGATAAGAATATCATTACTAAATAATACAAAATATTTATTCCAACTTATAAACTATCTAGATTATTTTTCATAATGAGAAAAAATTCTAGATACAATATATTGTTTTCCTATTACGTTGCCCAATGATTTTAATATCTTCATTATTAAATAGATATGAAATGGTGAAAATATCTATTTCAACTCTAATAGTTCTTTGAAGTACATCTTTCAAAAGATCATTGATGAAAACACTCAAATAACCCTAATCCATAGAAAAAAGAAGGCCAGAAAGAGGACCCTCTGCCTAACACACCAAGAACACAAAAATAACAATGGGAGATCCACTAACAAGAAAAGAGTGCCTAAAACCTTTGATAATAATTGTTACTAAGTTAATGAATACACTATAGAAACCATGTTTTAGGATAATTTAAATTATAAGTATCCATTTGTGTAACATATCGACCTATGTTTCACACACAGGTTCCTCAAGACAGTCTTCTACGTGAATTCATGCATGCCTCCTCATGTTTCAGAGGCATCCAACTAGTAGCAAGGGTATAATATCATTTATGGGGAGAATATAACCTTTAATCATCAGAGTAATACACCAATGGAAAAAATAAACAATAATAGAATAACATATAATCAATAACCATGCAAAATCAGTATCTCAAGATGAGAAAAACTAGAAATACAATATCAAAACTGAACAGAAGATATGCCATGATAAAGTACATGACATGTTTCAAAATGAAAAATCAAAATTAAAGACACTGAAAACTATGATTCCTACTAAATCAAGCATCTAACACATAGATTTTTCCCTTGACCTATATTATAATCATGTAATCTATTTGGGTACTGATCTAGCAGCCCATGTATGGTGTGAGTACAACTCAGTAAGCCACCACAAACAAATGTTTAAAACCATATCCAATGAATTAAAAGTGTATGCGTATCTATAAACATATACTAAAATGGATAAGTAAATAGTTATCACATTATTAATTAGTTGTTATTTAACCACCTAAACCATATGTTTCCTATAAATACTCATACCTCAACATATTATCAGGTCATGTTAGAGCCCAAATTATCCTCGAGGGATATCATATCTTAGAATACATTAATTAGAATTCTTTATCTCAATCAACAGACGAATTCCATTATTACTATTCATTGTTCTAATTAACACATAAATTCTATTGTGACCATTAATTATTATCAATTAACACATAAATTCCATTGTTACCATTTATTGTTCTCAATTAACACATGAACTCCATTGTTACCATCTATTATTCTCAATTAAGCCATAAAATCCATTGTTACAATTTATTATTCTCAATTAACACATAAATTCCATTTTTACCATTTATTGTTATCAATTAACACATAAATTACATTTTTACAATTTATTATACCCAATTAACACATAAATTCAATTGTTACAATTTATTATTCTCAATTAACTCATAAATTCCATTATTCTAATTACCACATAAATTTCTTTGTTACAATTTAATGGCTCAAATTTATGTAATTAATTATTCTACAATTAATTTATATTATCATTCTAATTACTAATTCAACAATTAATTCATCACATCAATACCTATAATTAATTCCCCAATTAATTAACCAATTCAACCTCATTAATTAATTCATCAATTAATTAAATAATAATCACTAACTCAATATCCCATAACAAACTCAAAAAAAAAATCAAATCAACAATCTCAATATATCATAATTAACTGAACAACTAATTATCTCCAATCAAAAACATAAATATATCACAATTAACTCAATAATTAATTGTCTCAAATCAATAATCTCAATTTATCTTAATTAAAATAATAATTAACTATTTCAAATAAATAATCTTAATATATAATTATTAACTCAAAAATTAATTATCTCAAATAAAAAAACTCAATATATCATATTTATCTCACCAAATAATTATCTCAAATAAAAAATTCAAATTTAAAATAATTAAATGAACAATTAATTATCAAAAACCTATAATCTCGATATCTTAAATTTTATGTTTCCCTAAATTAATTAATTCAATCAAGACCTCAATTGTTAAACATAAATTATAAAATATACAATTAAATAAACATAATTGACATAAAGTCTTTTGGATTTCAATTATAAACCACCTACCTCAATTCATTGATGAACGATCGCCTAATGGAAATCACCAATTTGAATGGAATAATGACATAGCATGAGATCCAGATCAAAAACGTAGATCCAAGATTTGTTCAAATCAAGATCCCTTAATTATATATCTATATACATAATCCTAAATCTAGGTTCATCAAATCTCGTTCTATATCCAAAAAATAGATGATAAAAAAACCCACCAATAAAATGGGAGAAGAATGAGAGAACATTCAGAGAGAAACCACATACCTTAAGAGAAGAGGATCTTCCAACTGGGCTTTGAATCACTGAAAACTGAGGTCATATAGCATTGAAATCCCTTTAGAAGGTTTAAAAATTAACAGAAATCATATATAGGTCGATCTAGGGAATTTGGTAGTATAATAAGGGGGTTTGGGAAATATTAAAATAATATTTGGGCGATTAAACTGATGTATGCATGGTTTACTGCTTGGGGAACACAGTTTCACATAACCATTCACCACTTCTAGAGGGTTCATGGTTTCTCCTAATATTTTAAAAGGTTTTACAAACTGTGCATTAGTTTTTAAAATACACACTATCCAGGGCTGCATAGTTTAATGGGCCTGGGTGCAATGTTAGGGAAAACTATCCACCAACCATGGAATTCCCTCCCACTTCCATTTTTTTCTCAAATTATTTCCCAAACACACCTCAAAGTAAACCCCAAATGTAAATTACTCAACACGTGTCAAAAGAGTACATATAAAAGTGACTGATACATCTCCAGAAAATGTTGAGATCTTACAATCACCCTATCTTATAACATATCTTCCTCGAGATGCACTCCTAATAATCTTTAAGATTATGAGTCAAAAAGATTGGTCCAATAATCCTTCATATCTAATTCTCTCTCCCAAGTTTCATCCTATACACATCCATGTTTCAACATCACACGAACTATATGCATTGTCATTCCCCGCAACACTTTCTCACTATGATCCAACACATGTATTAGATGATCCCTGGAGGATGAATCTATCTCAATCTCAAAATCATCCACATCAATCACATGATAAGTGTTGAGGTGATATCACTGAAGTTACGACACATGGAAAAAATCTTGTGTAGCATTGTAAATCTGAGCAGGATCCAATCTATTGGCCACCACCATAATTCCCTCCACAACCTTAAATGGTCCAACAAACCTAGGTGTCGGCTTTCCCTACCTTCATATCCTACAATGACTCAATCTCACTGACACCCAAAGGAATACACAATCACCCTCTATAATCTCTAGGTTTCATAAACATATATTGGCATAAAAATATTACCTACGATGATTCATAGTCATATGTTTCCGAATTAGCTATAACTACTCTCATGTCTCATGCATGAGAGTCGATCCCACAAATTTGACTCACCTACCACCATATATAATAGAGGTGATCTACATGTACTACCATAAAGTGCCTCAAATGATTCCATTTGAATAATTTCGTGATAAAATTTTTATAGGAAAACTACACTTAATCCGGGTGATTTTCCCAAGACCCGCCAAAGTTAAGAAAATATGTTCATAGCATATCCTTATGAAACTATATAGTTAGCTCTTACTTCCCATATGTCTGTGGGAGGAATTCCATACTCAAAAAAACCTATATACCAAGATCCTTATGTAATCCCTTCCATAATAACAAAGTAAAACACAAGTGGAGGTCTTAAAAAATAGTTTGTGGCACCCCATGAAAACATAATATATCTCAAACATATATTTATCCCAACTGATTGAATGAGAAGGTCTCTCGTACTTCTAAGAAGTGTGCTACCATTGTCAGACGATCCAAAATAACCCAAATAGTGTCATTCTCTCAAGGAATCCTAAATGGAACCACCACAAAATCCATGGTAACTTTATCCCACGTCCATACCAGAATAGGATATGGATGTAGTAAACCACCAGGTCATTGATGTTAATCCTTTAAGTGTTGATAGATATAGCTTTGTGTCATGAACCCTACTATCTCCTTTTTCATTCCCAACCACCAAAACTATTGTCATAGGTCCCAATGCATTTTTTTCACAATGGGATTTAATTCCCACATCAAGGCATAAAATTCACGAATCAGCTCCTCATGCATGCTCGTAGGAACAACAAGCTGATTCCTAACATTGATGATCTTATCCTCATCTATGCTCTAATATTAAGGTGTCTCCCAACCTTCATGGATTTACCTCATGGTTAAACATTCAAGATATTCATACTATCTATCTATGATCCATCTCAAACGTGTATAATCAATTTAAACTAGCATGAGATTCATATTATCTTGACTCTCCTAAACAACAAAACACATCTTAGACTATAAATTCATCATCTTACACTCAACACTAGACCCCTGGACTGACTCAGTCTGAGTTTTACTACTCAATGTATTAGCTACACTGTTATCCTTACCGAGAATATATGCTAGATCAAAATAAAATGACTACATATACACAACCCATTTCCACTACTAGATATTCAAATTTTACTGCGAAAAATATATAATTTATGTTCTTTTGTTCTGTATACACTATAAACTTCTCTCCCAATAGATAGTACCACAAACACTTCGAGGAATGAACAACTCCTTCTAACTCAAGTTTGTGTATAGGGTATTTCCATTCATAATTCCTCAAATACCAAGACATAAATGTCACAACATGATCTCCCTACATCATCACTACTCCAAGTCCAATCCCATAAGTGTCACAATACATCGTATACTCCTCACATGTATCAGGTAGGATCATGATTTGTACTGATGTCAAGTGCTTCCTCACCTCCTAGATGACATCCTCACAAGTTTCAAACTAGTAAAAGTCTACCCCATTCCTGGTTAATCCTAAAATCAGTATTTAGAAATGGGAAAATTTGGGGATGAATATCTGATAAAATTTACCTTACCCCCAAAAGCTATGAATATCAAACATGTTATTTTGATGCTTCTAAGAAACCACTACCCACTCCTTTTTCTTAGATGATGTGACCTAAGAACTGTACCTAATAAATCAAAAATTTACACTTAGATTTCTTGGAATATAGTTGATTCTCACTTAGTGTGCTCAAGATGATGTCACGATATTAGGCAGGATCATCATGAGTCTTGGAGTACACCAGGATGTCATCCACAAATACTACCACAAAATAATCTAGTTATGGATGAAAGATCCTATTAATTAAATAGATAAATATTATTGGTGTGTTAATCAACCCCAAAAGCATTAATAAAACCTCAAGAAGGCCATACCTGCTTCTAAATGAAGTCCCAAGTATATAAGAATTCAGAACTCGCAACTGATGATACCATGATCTCAATTTTATCATGGAAGAGACATGACATCCTTCAAGCTGGTCCAAAAAATCAACGATACATGGAAGAAGATACTAATTCTTTACTTTCATTTGGTTCAGCTTCTGGTAGTCGATACAAAAGTGCAGAGTCATATATGCCTTCTTAGAAAAAAAATCATTTAAACCCAAGGAAATGTACTCGTTTAGATAAATATCATACCCTCCAACTCCTCTTGATCACTCTTTTAATATAGATTCTATTTTGGTGTAATTATGTACAGTTGGAAATAAATTGTATCATCTCTTGGTATGAGCTCAATGGTGAATTCCACATATCTCTTAGGTGTAACCCCTATGAAATCCTTAGGAAACACATCCTGAAATTGGGCCACTACTACTGAAAAAATACCCTTCTTCACACCTCCAACATCCAGCAATAGACTAAAAACCTGACCTGCGAGCTCTCTCATTTTCTAAGTAATTGGACCTACTTGTCTTGGATAGATATCCCAAAAACATTTGTGAATATAACTATAACCCATAGAATATGTAAAAGTAACTCTCCTCAAGTAACAATATATATGGTCTTGGTATTCTATAAGACAACACATACCCAATATTAGGTCAAAACCTGACATATCTAGGATGTAAAGATCTCACAGAAAATGCTAATCTCCAATGTTGAGAGAACATCTCGTACACAAATAGATGTCCCTTAACCATGTTCCAAGAGGTTTTTCTATCATCGACACCCCACTCAAGAACTTCACTGCTAGGCTCAAACCCTTAACAAGTTGTGAAGAAGTAAGGAATGTGAGGAAATGATTTCTAATAAGGTATTATCTAATGTAGAAGCTACAAGAATAGTGCATCTTATTATAAACGGTCCAACCTCGCTCTCCCCTAGTGTAGGCTAGACCACATGCAACTAGAATTTCCCTCTTCCCTGTGATTTAATTTGACACCCTAGAGCTACACCACTCTACTGATATGGGCACTCTTGTCTAGAAGCACCTCATCCACCTTCTCTACTTCCTCAGCGAGTAGAACTCCAACTACCAGTCTGATATGGTTTAGAAGATTCCCTTCCAACATTGTGATTCTACTTAGATCCACCCTCGCTACCAATCTGTCACTGGGTCATGTATAACTTTTGATGATGTTTCATCCTTCCACAATATTGGCACACCATGGGTTGTTCAGGACAATATCTATGATAGTGTCCCCACCTACCACACTGGTGACATACAATCTAGGTAAGGACCTATGTGAATGACCCTTCCACCTAGTCACTCTTCCTATTAATCCCTTGGATAACACCATCATAGATATGATTCCTCCTCTTAGAATTCATACCTCCAATCATCAAACCACAACCATCTATCCTACAATCGAAGTCTCCTTCCGGTTACACTAATATATGAGAGCCTAATCCACCACCATAGTGAAATTCTTGAACTAGAATAGGTTAAAAGATGACATAATCTTATATTTAATCACATCTTGAAAACTCCTCACCGTAGTCATCTCATTCCCTACAAACACTAGAGAAAATAAATGTAAATATCTGAAGAATCCAACATAGTCCATCATGTACATGATCCCCTGAGTTAGTATCATGAACTAAACCATTGTCTCCCACCTCATCATCTTGGAATAGAAGTGATCCAAGAGCCTCTCCAAGAAGTCCTTCCACACCATATCACCGGCCTATCCAGTATGAGCATGAACGTCCCACCAGTGCTTCACCAATCCTCATAAAATATAAGAAGCCAACTTCACCCTCCTCTCAGCAGGAGTCTTGAAATGGTCACGTATATTCTCAATGGACTCTATGCAGAACTCAACCCCCTTAGGTCATCCTTCTCTAGTAAAAGTCAAAGGGTGCTGCAACTGAAACTCTTGTGTCATGTAATACATACTCCTTACAACTTAATCCGAGTATCTTACAATGAATTAAATAAAATGATAAAATTTCTCTCATAACTTCTATCATGATTCCTCACTTGACACTATCAGTTCCTGAGGTCTCAATATTGGTAGGTCACCTCCAACAATAACCTCTTGTCATCCTCTCAACAAGCATCATCCTGGATGCATCTCTTTATAATGCCAAAAAAATTTCACAAGACAGATAAAACTAGTTTATTATATTTACATAAGCCTAAAATCACAACAATCCACAACAATTATTTTCCACAAACCTTTTCACATAGTCAAACCTGGGGTGCTATCACTAACCTTAAACATCCTACACCTATGTCCTAGTTAATGTGGGAATTTTTTTTGCATATTATGTTTCTCATTCAACACCCATTTATTTTTATCTTGAATAATTTTACAATATTTTTCAATTTCATGTTAGGCACAATTTTCATTTAAATTTCAAAAGTAGGGATAAAACGTTCAAGGTCAACAACATACCCAAAAACCATTTTCCTGTGAATGCCTAAAATTATGCATGTCATAATAATCATGAGTGCCTATAGTGATGAATGAAACTCAGCTCTCATTCCAAACTAGATCATGGGTAAATTCTAAAAAAAATCATAAACAATAATCATATCACACAATAAGTGAATCACCCAGGGTGAAATAATATTCAACTGTAATAGACAATAGCAATAACAACAATATCGCCTTGGATAATTGGGTTTCCCCCCATAAACGGGTTTGTAACTCCCATGAATGATCTCATAACTAAGGATTGAATCTTCATATTCACCTTTCTACCTTTACCAAATAGTATGAAAAAATAAAAAATAAAATAAAATTGGCCTCTGATACCACTTTGTAACATCCCAACCTGGGTGCCAGACATAGGTTCCAAGTGCCGGACTGCTACATGACCTCAGGCGCACCTCCCCATATGCTACAAGATACCAACTTGTAACGAGGGACTAATATTATTCATTGGGAGACTATACCATTTTATCAGAAAATTAATAAACCATAGGAAAATAAGAAAAAATAACAGAATAACATATAATCAATAACCATGCAAAACCAGTAACTCAGGATGACCAAAATTGGAAATACAATATATAAACCAAATAGTAAATATTAAATGATAAAGTCTATTCCATGTTTCAAAATAAAAAATCAAAATAAAAGATGTCGATGACACCCAACAGGTCCTGAACCATGTCTGGTTTTCTCATCCATGATCCATCCCAAATCGACCATCTAACACTGGGCCTTTTCAATTGACATATCCTATAGTCAATCAATATATTTGGGTTCCAATTAGGTAGCCCATGTTGTGTGTGAGTATAACTCAGTAGTCCACCACCAATGGAATCTAAAACAATATCAGGCCAAATGACCGTGTATACAGTTGTATAAAGAAATAATTACAACACATAAGTAAAAAATTATCACCCTATCAATTAATATTTATTTGACCACATAATCCCTTGGGTTATCATAAATACCTATACTCTAATAAATTCTCTACTCATGTCGGAGCCCGAATTTTCCCCAAGGGATATCATATCTCAGAATACCTTTGTTACCATTTATTATCTCAATCAATATGTGAATGCCATTTTTACCATTCATTTTTTTAATTTACTCATGAATTCCTTTATTACCATTCATTGTTCTCAATTAAAACATAAATTCCATTGTTACCATTTATTGTTTTAAATTAACACATATATTTTATTGTTTCCATTTATTGTTATCAATTAACACAAAAATTGAAATTTTACTACTTATTTTTTCTCAATTAACACATAAATTCCATTTTTACCAATTATTGTTCTCAATTAATAAATAAATGAAATTATTATCATTTATTGTTCTAAATTAACTCATAAATGAATTTTTTTCACTTAATTTTCTCAATTAACAAATAAATTCCATCGTTTCCATTTATTTTTCTCAATTAACACATAAATTCCATTATTACCATTCATTTTCAAAGTAATAAATAAATGAAATGGTCACAATTTATTGATTAAAATTCATTTCATTAATTAATGAATCAATTAATTGATCTTATAATTCACTAATTTAGAAATTAGTTCATCACATTAATCCCCTTAATTAACTCTCTAATTAATTAGGCAATTCGGTCCATTAATTAATTGCTTAATATTTACTAACTCATTATCCCATAACTAACTCAATAATTAATTAT
The DNA here is from genome assembly GCA_963277665.1 of Viscum album. NCBI lineage: Eukaryota > Viridiplantae > Streptophyta > Magnoliopsida > Santalales > Viscaceae > Viscum > Viscum album. Next base: position 230,931,937 of record OY728146.1, read on the forward strand.
CTCAAATTAACAATCTCAATATATCATAATTAGCTCAATAATAAATTATCTCAAATAAACAATCTCAATATATCATATTCAACTCAATAATTAATTATTTCAAATCAACAATCTCAGTTTATCATAATTGACTCAACAAATAATTATCTCAAATCAACAATCTCAAAATATGATAATAAATAAAAAATTAATTATCTTAAATAAAAAATATCATTATATAATAATTAACTCAATTATTAATTATCTCAAATCAACAATATCATTTTATTGTATTTAACTCAAAAATTAATTATCTCAAATCTATAATCCCAATATCCCAAATTTCATGCTTCCCTCAATTAATTAATTTAACAAATTAATTAATTTGATCATTAACTCAATTGCTAAAAAAATATAAAATCTACAATTATATACACAGAACTACAATAAAGATGTTGGGATATTATTTATTGACCACCTACCTCAATTCATTGATGAACGATCACCTAATAGAAATCCACAAATTTGAATAGAATAACAATGTAGTATGAGATTCAGATCTAAAACCTAAATCCAATATTGAACAAATAAAGATCCCTTAATTATAGATCTAGATAAAAAATCCTAGATCTAGGATCATAAAATATATATTAATATCCAACAAAACAGAGGATAACAACCCACCAAAATAATGGCAGAATAATAGAAGATCATTCAGTAAGAAACCACATAACCGAAGAGATGCAGATCTTACAACCAAGCTTTAAATCACTAAGAATGGAGGTTGGACGAACATAGATTCCCTCCATAAGGCTATGAAATTATTGTAAATAATTTATGGTTTGATTTAGGGTGTTTGTGGGTATAAGATGGAGTTTTTTAATTTGTTTTAATAATTTTGGGAGGATTAAAATCTTATACGCACGGTTTGCTGCTAAGGGCGCATAGATTCCCCTAATCATGCGCATAACCATGAACCTCTTCTAGGGGGTGCATGGTTTGAAAAACCATGAACCAACCCTAAAAATACCCATTGTTTAGGGTTTCATGCTTTTCTAGGTCAAGGTGCACTATTATGACAAACTGTGTGCAAGTCGTGCAATGCACTCTTTCTCCCATTTTTTCTCAAATTTTCACCCAAACACACCCAAAAGTAAAACCCAAATGTAAATTACTCAACACAAGGAAACATATTACCTATAAATGATCCTAATACATCTCCAAAAAAGTTTTGGATCTTACTATTTGATAGTTTCAGAGTCCATTTAAATGTCATGATTGAGGGAAAAGATCTCATCTTCAACCTTATTCTTCATGATGTTGATAAATCCTAATGTTGTGAAGAGACAATTATGAATAATCCTTCTAGGAATGGATGCAAATTTATTTTAATTAATAAGACATCTAGAAATAAATCATATCCTTGAATTAATGTTTTTTCTAAACAATTCTAGACTATTGTTCCCTAATGTAACATGCCAGAAATCTTTAATGTCCACTACATTATTTTTTTTGGAATTATTGTAAAAAATGGCATTAACACCATAAGGAATAAATGCATGGTCAGAAAACTCTTACAAAAAGTTGAGAACCTCATCATGTACAATGACCCAATTGGACAAAAAGATTTTTTTATAAACCCATTAGGTCCTACATCACTATCAATATTCATGGAAAAAAGTAAGGCCTTGATTTCTTTCTCATTTGGAACTTTAGTTAAAAATTTTGACGATCCTCAATAGTGGATGTAATATGATCCAAAATCTTATTGGTGGAGTCTTCCCCTATCTTTATTTATAGGATTTCAATGTACGTGACCACAAAATTGGGAATTTTATTTTCTAATATCTATATGGACCTATCAATTTTAAGGGTAGTGACCCCTCTTCTTACCTTATTCTCCCTTTATATAAAATTAATGATCTTGGTGTTTCTATCTCTATCCTAGAGCCTTGTTATATTGTATTGATTTCAGGCCAACATTTATTTGAGGGAATGAATTTTACAAAGACCATATAGGGATTCTATCTCATATCTAGAAGAATCATGTAGATTCAGATTTGAAAATTTTCATTTCAAGAGGTTATGTTCAATAGAACTAGTGTCATTATCCATTTTGGTGAGTGATTATTTTCTCTATTCTTGGATTGTTTTTTTAAACATGATTCAGATTTTTTGATAGGATTTGGATAGGTATATGAGAAGTTTCTAATCTCCAAGCAGTAATGATAACCTACCAACACCCTGGAACGCTATCTCATCCATTTTTGAACTTAAAGGTAATAGGGGATAACGTTAATTTTCAAGTGAAAATATCCATCCACAATAGGATTATGATCAGAGTAGTACATGGGATGGATGAGGCTAGATACCTCAATTTCATTATTCCTGTCATTGAATTGAGCAGAAAATCTATCCAATATATTAGATTTATTCCCCTTGAGAGGGTATATTAACCCTGTGTACTCTCCTACCATAATTTTAACTTCAACCATGATACATTTATCAATGAAAGTGGAAAATTCAGAATATTCCACCCTACTGAAATGAGCATGAATTTTTTTCATCAGGTCCTAAAATAGTATTGAGATTACCAAGATCACATAGTTATGGGACATCTGATCAGATATCATTTCTAGGTCCATCCAAAGATCTCTTATTTTAATATAGGAATTGGTGGCATATACCAATTTCATGGAAAGAACAATTCATTAAATTCCAATTTCAACTGAGGCAGCCTGGTGATTTTTGGTGCAAGATTTGAAGTTGATAGAATCATGAATTAATATCTATAGATGATCAACATCATTCTCACTTGATTTTTATTAAATAAAATGGCAACCAAGAGAGGTCCACTTAAAAAATTCCATCTATCAAATTTTATTTTTGGTTCATCAAGGCCAATCATCATAGGGTTATTATCCATAATAAAATGTCTTTGGGCTATAGTCGTGGGAAAATTCCCAAGTCCTTATAAGTTTCAATATAATATTTTCATTTATGGAGAGTTGTTCTACCCCTTATTTGAGGCCCTAATTCCTTTGGTAACTCCACTTTATTCTTCTTTCACATCCCTTTTATTTTTCTTTTTTCTATTATTTATCTCTAAGAATTCATCATTCATCGTACGGAGTTCAGAGGATTCATCATTAGACAGTGGTACAACATTATCATCATCCCATAATCTTCCACTTGGTGGGTGAATTTTTATGGGATTTATCAGTACCAATAAGTGAGACCTCCTACACCTTTCTCTTTACTAATTTGGGAAGAGGGACCATAGAAACGTCCACCTACTTATAAAGATATAAGTCTATATTATCAACTTGAGAAGCCACTTCATGTTGAATAAATTTCTGAAATGAAACAAGAGAATCCTATTGAGTGTCTTGGAAAGACTTTATACCCATGTAAGGAGACTAACTCATATCATTCAGTCTTCCAAAAAGTTCTATAAGTGATATTATAGTAGAAGTATCCTCCGAATCATTATCCATAACTCTACCATTAGATTGGTCATCCATATTATGATGTCTATCTTGAAAATCTATCATGTGAATTACCATGTTATTTGAGACATCCACATAGGTGAATTTATTCCCAAAATCAGTAGACAATAGATAAACATATGTAGAATCCAAATGTTCTACCAGGGGGTCATATTTGTAAGAATTATCCTTATCAGATTCATGGAAAACATCCAAATCTAAATTACCATAGATCATGATATGGACATGATCTTCAAAATTATCATATGAGGTCATTAAATCCTGATCACAAATCTACTTGTCAATGGGATCCAATAAAGTGATTCTCATAAATCTAGATCAAGGAATCTTGAATAATTCAGCCTTGAGTTTTATCACAAAAATTATCTTATGGGGTGAGTCCATCAACCTCCTAAAGTGGCTTGGCATGCAGAACAAGGGGTGGAAAAGAGGTGGATGTATCATGCTACCATATTCCTCTTGCATCCCTGCCATAACCAAAGGCATCCTAGCCCTGAATGTCGCTATCAAAAGCATCCATAAAATTTTCCATGTTGCGTACTACAAGTAGAGTAACCCCCATAATGGAAGTGAAGACATCATTAACATGAAAGTATTTAATATACCCTTCCATATCAACAATTCTAATCAAAGGAGAAAGATCATTATCTTGATAAAATATATCCTCTTGAGAGGTTAGGCCATTGCATCAAATATAATCTGAATGATGGTGGTCTTTAATATCAAAAGAAGGACCTTCCTCAAATAAAAGGTTGGTGGGATTTATTACTTCCCCTTGAATTTTTCAATAATAATTCTAAAAGATATTTCATTATGTCCCTTTAGATTTTACTTGATACAAATTCTAGATATATTACATTGAAAAATAAGTTGACCAAAAACATTAAAATCACTACAAACATAGGTTTCCTGTCATATAAAATTTATAAATTAAATCTCTCATATCTTGTGGTGAGAACCACCTCTCCAACCAATGTGGCAGCCATGTTGACCTCAACTAGAACTCTAAAAAAATGACCAAACATTGGATTATTAGATTTTTTATCAATTCTAATTGGATTTCTAACATATAAGGCAATATCACATAAGTATTAGGGGTTAAAAAATAGAAAATTGAGCCTATAGATAAGAATACATAGCTACGTTTGAATTTTACTATCATTGAAAGGGTACAAATTATAACCCCATTATTGAATAATTAATATTCCTAGCCATAAGGGGATGAAACCAAAACTCCAATCATGCCAATTATGTTTAGAGAAGGTTAAACTCTCCATAGTCTTAACCACCTCCACAAAATTCCTCTACATTATAAAGAAATCCTTGGAATTCACAACATCTAGATGAATTTTCTTCTATGGGGCACAATTATAGATTATATCTTTATAGCCAAAAATATCAGGTGGATTTACAACCATATTTTTCTTTGTCTCACTTTGAATCATTACCTGATTTACCCTATATGAGAATTCTTTGCTCGCCAGAAGAACCCAATTTCTCCACCATCCTTATGAGATATATCAACCAACATTTTCTATATAATTAAACAATTGTATGATATATTCAATAAAAACATACATGTAATCAATATACCTAACTATCTAATATTTGAAACATGGGAGTAACATCCATGGATTAAAATCTTGGAAGAAGTAATAAAAAAATCCAAGTATATAATAAAACATTGAAACAATCAAACATAAAATTTTCAATCAAAATGTAAATTTTGGTATGGAATACTTTATCCCCAATACAAACAAGATTAGAGCCAAACTAGGTGATAAATAGGGAATTGAAATTGTTTTATACATGTTACATGAATCCCAAATGAGGAACTAACTAGAAACCACTAATGATATTACTCGCACTAAATAAAAAATGTTATTTGTATAAAAATCAGGATTAAGTTACTAAAATACCATCTATGACTACTAGATTGGTCCATAGTCTCTCTTTACATTCAAGTCTTATTTATAGATTTGAAATCATTACATGATTTAATATAACACTTGATTTACTAGGAAGGAAAATATTTTTATTAATTACACATGTAAATAACTTCTAAATATATAAAAACAAATGAAAAAATGGATTATTGAGAAAGAAATTATATTTCACAATTTAATTAAATTTATCCAATGCAAATTTAGTGGATAGATCTTTAGAATAAAAAATTATAAATAAAATTAGGTGGGTGAATTGGTAAACAGGTTTTGATAAAACATATAAATTAAGAAGGAAAGACAGAAATTTAACTATGAAACTCTTTTCAATCGGTGTTAATCTTTTTAAAAAAAGTTTTATAAAAAACTCCAAAAAACTCAACCATTATAAAAAAAACAAATTAAAATTAATATAAGAAGACCAAAATGAAATTTTTTAAGGACTATATGTATTATAAACTATGTATGGAAATTAATTCAATCAATTTAGATTGATTTTGAGATTATTTAAAAATCAATTAGAAGAATTAAATTTGTTTTGGAGTGTTTTGAATTATTTATGGAACTTTGTGATTGAATCAGAAAAATTGAAAAGACTTTGAGGTGACCTATATTTTGTAAGAGATTTTTATAGTATATGGAAATAAAATTTGAAAAGAAATGAAATTGAATAAGGGTCTAGTAGTATTTATAAGATTCATTTATGACATAATACATTTAAATTTGAGTATTTGTAATTAATTACATAAATAATAAGAGTAATTATGAGGCATTGTAAGAGTTATTTCATACTTTATAAGAGTATCTTTAAGACTTCATTTTATTCATTTCATACTTTATTGGGGTCATTTTAGAGATAAAGGTAAAAATGTAAGATTATATAATAATTTAATAAGAGTAATTTTATTATTAAAAAAAATTTACAAGAAAATAATCAAAAGTATGTAAGTATAGATATAAATATAAGAATTTTTTTACTCGTATTTTATATCACATGATGTATAAAATTTGAAATAGGCATGGACTAACATAATAAATCATAAGTTTAATTTTTTTGTTTTTTAAGGGTTACCTTAAGGGAAAGTAATATATTAATTTATAAAGATTAATAACTTCTAAAAGATATTTTTGAATGGAAATTTTATGATTATATATTTTTATTAAGTTGAAATATCACATTATTTTGATCATTAAGTGATTTTAGTTGAGTTTTAATAATGTTATGCTGCAATGAGGTGTTCTATGATGTGAAGAAACCTAAGGATGAAACAAAAAAAGTTTATTATATGTAATGAAATGGAATTACATCATGATTAGATATTACATGTCACAAAATAATTCCCCTATATATGTTTAGGTAAATATGAAGACTGCTTTTTGTGAAATTGTTTAAATGATAAAAAAGAGGAGAACACTTCTTGAATATTCTATAATTCTCAAATGAAAATATTTTAGAATAATAATTTCTTATCATAGTTTTAAAATTTATCAAGTATTTTTATTAATCCTATGAAAATAAAGAAATGGGTATTTATATAATTTTATTTGATAATTGAAGGGGAAATGACCACATGAGAAGATAAACGAGTAAGATCATGGAGGAAACAATTGTAAAAAACATTTGTGGAAATATTCTATAGTTTTAGCATGAATTGTTTTATAAATAATTTATTATATAATATTTAGAAACAGATGGTTAAGGGAGAATATAGGTATAAAAAATATGAGAGAGTCACACTAATATTGAGAGTGATATTAAAATAAGGATAATATAAAAGAAGAGACTAAAGATAAGAGTTATATGGTGAGAAAAACATATAAATCTTAAGTCTTCATGTATTTTAATATTAAGAATTTGATCATTGAAATTCTAAATGATGTAAGAAAGGAGAAATTATTAGATTTAAATATTTTTATTAAATTTTAGATAATTTTAAGTGGTTATCATCTTCTGTTTTTATTTCCTTGAAGGATCGATATGGTGGATTATCACTAGAAGTTTCTAAAGTAACCAAAATTTTCTTGTGATATTTGTAATCCTTTTATGAATCACTTGTAACTGGTAGAGGGAATTTGTGAATCAATCAAGAGTCTCTAAAAGTGTTGGTAAATTCACTAATGATATCCTCATGTTTCTGAGGATAGATGATTATAAGTTTAATAATATTAATTTTTTGACTACTTTTGATTGGAGAAAATATTATGGTTAAGAGAACAAGATGTTACCCTATATTTTATAACTTATCCAAGAGGTAGTTTATGACATAATAGTGGGTTTTCATAAATTTATTGATATAAAAAATTTATTTCACTATAATAAGAATTTTGAAATTGATTGAATGATGAGGAATATTTTTCTCATGCCATTATCAGACAAATTTTATAACAATTTGATGGTACTTAAAATTGAAATGGACAATCTTCAACATAAGTAGAAACTTCCTATTCAGCTTCATCTACATATTCTTCGTTATCACCAAAAGAATATGTCACAATCTAACCAAACTCTATGTCAAGTTTGATAATATTATTATTTCAGGTGGGGTGTTCCATAGGATTAAAATTGTTATAGATCTTATCATTATACTTAACCCATTTCTTTATCCATGGATTCAAGTTGACCATCATTTTTTTACAGGTAATGTTTCCTCAAAAAACCCACCACATTTTAGATATTCTTCCTCATACTCATCACATAATCCCTTGGATTCATGCATAGTTGATACCAACTTAGTGTAAATCAGAGAGTTTTTCATCGATGAGTCCTTCCTCATTTCCATCATATGCATAATAGGATATCTGCCCAGATTAATTTCATCCTATATTTTCATAAGGATTAAAGGAAACACATCTTGGTACGTAATTATGATAAAATACACTTTCTTGGTATATAATATATACTGGATTAATTTGAATAGGATTTTATACTCACCATCGAGTTTGGTAGTAGCAGGACTTCTCACAGTACTATTTCTAGTTAGTTAAAATATTACATCATCATACACAAAAAACTCACTATTATATGGTATGGAACCCTTATAGTTATCAAGGACACCTATGTGATGTATATTGATTCACCTATCCTATTCTCTTGAATAAAAGACCTCTTTTTCATTTATCATTCATTGAATGGAGTCTTTCTTTTCTATGAAGATATACTCTTTATATTGGTAAAATTATTAAACCATCCTCAGAAAAAAATGGTTGATCATTATTAGAGAACCATTATAAACATAATTTTTCTTGAATCACCATGGGTACTAATTAATTAATTGAAAACAACCATTCCACGTCTAATTCATTCTCTATAACAATCACACGATTTTCCAACTTTGGGTTTTTCAGCATTACAACCACATGACTTGATTTTCCATAAAATATTTTCACTGGTTACGATACATTAGGAGATGAGAGTAGGGGTCACTTAAACATCACTATTTCACTAAATTGAAAGGCAATGGAAGACTGTGAAGAAGGTTGAATCTCAGTAAGGAAGAGAAGTAGAAAGTTTTGAAGGATAAACATGAGTGTGATAGAGTGTTCATAATTTGGATTTATGTTCAATAATATCATTAAGGTATTTGAAAATTTTAAATTTTAATGAAATATATAAATAAATAAATTATATAAAAATTAAATACAGGAAATATAGAGAGTATAAAAATAGAAACAATTGCTCGACTAGTTGACTCCCAATAGTGGTTCTCTCCAATCGTGGATCAGCCAATGGTGGATCCCCAAAGGTGGATCACCAATGGTGGAGCACCTAATAGTTTACCTTTTAATGGTGGATCATCAATTGTGGATATACAATGGTGGATCTCTATGGTTGGATATTCTAATGGTGTATCCTCCACCAATTGATCTTCCAACAGTGGATCATCCAATGGTGGATCTTTCAACTATAGAAACCAGACGATTAACTAAAATTTATCAATTATATTTTGTGTTAGATATAGTTTAATCTCTCAAAATTCAAGGTTTTTTTTAAAATATAAGCAAGATGATGTTCAGTTCCTATGAAGTCAAGAGTTATATCACCTTTTTTAAAATGATCTCCCAAAAAGTTATGTCTTACATTAGTTTTCTTTGTCCTACAATTAGATACATGATTCTTGGAAATATTGATCACACTTGTACTGTAATAATTTATAGGGACATGTATAAATTTATATCAATAGACTATAAAAGTGAATTTCATAAAAAAAATTCAAAAAAACTTCATGTAGCTATGTATTCAACTTCATCAATAGAAAGGGAAATTGAATTTTTCTTTTTTACGATACCAAGATACTAGTGAATTCCCAAAAGGTGACATATTCTAGAGGTTCTTATTCTATCTAGATTCACACCACCAATGTCTAAATATGAATAACTTAATAAATCAAATTATTTTTATCTATGATATAATAGACCTAAATAAGTTGAATACTCGAGGTATTTTTGAATTCTTTTAATATAAAGTAAACGATATTCTTTAAGATTTTCTTGAAAATGAGAACTTATACACAAACAAAATTAAATATTTTTACAGCTAAAAGTTATGTATAGAAATATTCTAATTATACCCCTATAACTAGTTTGATCTACTAACTTTACAGTTTCATCATGACCTAACATACATGTTGTACTCACATGAGTATCACTACTTTTAGTGCTACGAAAACTAAATTCTTTTAGAACCTATTTAGTGCACTTACTTAGTTTTAGTACAATTCCATCATTATTTTGAAAATATTAAAATCCAAAGAAAGAATTTTGGTGATCCCATTAATATAATTTCAAATTAAAATTGCCACATTATTAAAAAATTAGTAGATAAAAAAATTTAGATGATCGGAAAATACTACCATCAATATAAATTTGAACTAATAAAACATATTTTGAAGTTATTTTTATAAAATAATTAGGATCAGATATCCCTTTAAGCAAACCATTAAAAATTAGAAAATATTTGATCCTATCATACAAAGATCTAGGATCTTTCTTTGAACTATATAAATATTTTCGTAATTTAAAATCCTGATTTGGAAAATGAGGATTTTCAAATCTAGGCGGTTGTTCAACAAAAACATCCTCAAATCTATAACCCTTTAGTAAAGCACTCTTAACAGCCATTTTATATAGTTTGAAAACCAAATGTTCTACCTATTCTAGAAGTATTATAATGTAATCAAGTCTTTCCACTAGTGAAAAGGTTTCCTTATATTCAATACATTCTTACTGACTATATCCTTGTGCTACCAATGTAGATTATTTCTAACTATAGTACTGGGCTCATCAACTTTATTTATAGAAACACATTTTTTGAAAACGGTCAGAGTGTATTTAGTTCTATCTAAATGTTCCCAAAATTTATTCCTTTTAAATTTATTATGTTCTTATATCATTTCTATCACCCATAATTTATCATTAATTACATCGTTGATGTTCTTAGGTTCAAGTTATGATATTAATGCTCAATATTAAACTAGATTTATAAGATAAGTTCTAGTTTGTGTACCTATTTCTTAGTCTCCAACTAAAACATCAAAATGATGGTATCCATGAGTCCTAATGGTTCTACAAAAAATAAGTGTTGGTTAACTCATTTTATTCGATCGTATCAGGATCAGGTTGTTCCTTAGAACTAGATGATTTTTTATGCTTGTTTTATAAAAATTTTAGAAGCCATGGCATTTATGTTCAGATTTGATAGATCATCTTAAATTTTTTATAAAGGGTTCTTAGGTTCATGTGGATATATTTCATTAAATTTTAAATAAAAATATTCCCTCAAAATATTAATACATTTATTAAACAATGTATATGATTTTTTAAGAGTTGAATACCCAAGTAGAATTCCTTCATCACTCATGGAAGAAATTTTTTCAATATTATCTTTATTGTTTAGAATAGAAACATTGAAACCACACAATATAAAGTAATTAACCATTGGTTTTCTCCCATTTAATAATTCATATGGGGTTGTCATTTTGAGCGGCCTTATTAAAACTCCATTAATTATATAAAAAGTTGTATTCATAACTTCAGGAAAAAAAATAAACAGGTAATTCATACTCATTAATCATGATTTAGACCATCTCTTTAAGGTTTTAATTTCCCTTTTCTACTACACTATTATGATGCAGATTCCTCAGAATAGAAGATTTATGATTATATCCATTTTGCGAAAAAATTGATTCCAACAATTTATTTTCAAACACACATCAATGATCACTTTTAAGGTCATAATTTTAATTCCACTAATATTTTCTATAGATTTGGAATACTTGGTGGAATATGAACAAGATTCACTTTTTTGAGCATTAAAGAATACCCAAGTATATATAGAAAAGTAATCTACCAAAAAATACACATAGTGCATCCCATCCAAGTTAGAATCTCTAAAAGGTCCAATAAATTACATGTGAACCAACTCTAGTGGTTTGTAATTTGAAACTCATTTCATTGATTTGAAAGATATTTGTTGTTGTTTCCCATTTTCACATGGGTTACAAACATTATATTTTGGTAATTCTAGTTTAGGAAGATGTTTAACTAACCCATTCCTAGTGATAATTTTATGTGAGTGAATATTTAAATGGGGTAGTCTCCTAGGAAAAATCCATGATTATTTTTGAAAGGAACTTAGAAATGAAATATTATGAGAAGACAATGAATTTAAATTAACATAAAATATATATTCATTATTTAAAGTGTTAGAAACTAAAGTATTTTACAATAAAAAACATTGGATGCATTATTCTCAAACATAATATGAAAACAAAAATCACACAATTGTGAGATTATAAGAATATTATACTCTAATACATCTACAAACAAAACATTAGAAATTAAAACTGTATTAGAATTACCAAAATTTACAAGACAAATTATATTCCCTATGGCATTGTCACCAAAAGTGACATGTCTACAATAAAATTTTACCAGGGTATTAAAAAATTAATACTCCATAGTCATGTGTCTGGAATAGCCACTTTCCAAATACTATAAGTTCCTACTGGATCTTTTCAAGAAGGTTTCCTTAAAATAACCTTTAAACCAAAAATTACTTTGGTACCCTACTTTTCTTAAGCCCAGTATTGTTAATTATAAAATCTTTAGCAATACATAATTTCTTAACAAGTTTCCTATAAGAGTAATTATGACTTTTAGAAATAAAAAAATTGTTATGTCTCAAAGAATAAAAATTAGTTACAGAAGAACTAAAGATAAGAACAATGTTTTTTAATGATCCTTCTCTATCCAAGTTGATAGAATATTCTAGTAGTTTACTTGGTACATGTCTTCATTCCAAGAATCTGAGTAAGAGTATTTATCCCATTTGTAAATATTTCAAAATCCTTATTTAGTTTCTCATTTATTAATTTTTAATTATTTTTTTTATTTTAACATTTTATCATTTTAATATTTCTAAATAGTAAGACCAGTTTTAAACATTTCATACAAGGAGGAATGTTTTTTAAAATATTATATTTATCTTTGAGTTCATTAATATTATCTTCTAACATATTATAGTAATAAAAAATTTCTTCGTTACGCATTTTTTCATCACTCTCTTCATTTTCAGAATCATTAGAAATATGAACATGAGATGTAGGGAAAACATTAGATACCTCATATGTGTTTATCATAAAACACATGTTGAATTTTTCAGAATTATATTATTTTAAGGAATCAATTTCAATTTATCCAACATATAAAGCACTATAAGTTTCTTTCATAGCTTTCTTTAACCTTTTATCATTATCATCATATTTATTTTTAAATTATAGATTTGGACATCCAGATTTGACATTCCATGTTCTCTTGCATTCATAAAAAATTATCTCATTTATTGTATCATCCTTCTTCCAATATATTATCAAATTACATCTAATATAAAACATTCCATTATAAGACAGTTTCTTAAGGAACTTATTAATTTTATATAAATTTTTTAATCTTCTATACAAATGGACCATTTCTTCATCACTGCCAGCAAGTGACTCCTCATCACTTGAGCTGTCTGATTTGATATTCACCTTTTATTTTGAAGTAGTGGTATTGAAAGATATATATCTCCTCTTTCTTTAATCGTATTCCTCTCTATTTACATTAATTTCTACTTCATGCATCATATAATTTACTATCATAACTTTTGTAGGAAATCTACTGACATTATAAGACTCCCAAATTATCACTAAAGCTCTTATCCATATGTCTAGTAAACATCTTAATAGGCATATCACTTGGTATTTATTAGAAACAAATATTCCCAAATGAGTGAAATGTTTTCATGATCTCATTAACCCTATTATAAATATCAGAAATTGGTTTATCAATTTTAATTTTAAAATTATAATATTTAATATTGTAAGTATTTAAATTCTTTTCTTTGAAATTAGATGATACTTCATCCCAAATAGCTAAAGTGACTCAAATCGTAAAATTGGAAGTACAAAAAATTTATTCTATTAAATTCATCATCACCCAGAGAACATTATAAAGAATTCATTTCTTTAAAGTTACTGTCATATGCAATTTTAGTATCATTACTCCAAGTTTCTCTATTAGTTTGAGTTTTCTAATATTGATCTTCAATTAGTGTCCAAATATCAAAACCCATACTTTCAATGTAAATTTTCATCTTAATATTCCACTGAGCATAGTTAGTTACATTAAAATAAGGAGGTATATTTTTATAAGATCCCTATTTTTGATTATTATACATAAATAATTAAATTTAAAAATAACAAAAAATTATTATCATTAATAGACTACCGAATCACATTTGAAAAGAAATTTGAAAAACCCCTTTGATACCAAATGATGGTCTGAGAGAGTAACTCAAGAGGGGGGGGTGAATTGAATACCCAATAAAAATTCCGATGAAAAATAACATTAAAAAAATACCACATCTTAATTAAAAACACCCTACTTTTAAAAATAGTAGAATAATATAAATCTAATCATTCAAAATATTTCGTAAAGTTGGATTAAGGTGCAGTTAAAAAAATATTTGAAATGACTATAACTTTTGAAACAAATTTACTTAATCAAACACTATATATAAACAAAATTTAAGACTATCTATCAAATTAAGGTTTTTTTTAAGAATTAAAATAACAAATTCAGTTTCAACTTTGAAATATAGAAAAATATAACATAGAACACACAATGAAATAAAACAAGGGGTTCAGTCTCCAACAGAGACTTAATCCCATTCACTTGGAAATCACTTTCTTCTAATTAGATTACTATATAAATAATCTGATCCAAATACTGGGTTGGTTTTTACATACAAAAACACACATATTATCTAGGCTCAAATCCTCTTCTATAGTAATTCATCAGATAAAATACAATACAGGACATGCATGACCACTTCCACAATATTCATTGGTATAAAAATAAAGAAATGAGAAAATGTGTCTTGAAAAGTCTAGTTAAACTGTAAAACATATTTTGTTATAGTATATAGATTAATAAAACACACTGATCAAATATAAATAATAAAACAACGAGAGAAAATTTGAAGATATGGACTGATATGGTTTAACTCGATCTAAAATGATTTAGATGCTCACGGGTCCTCATATTTGACTTGGTGTGGATCTTGAAAAGGTTTCTCTAAAATTGTAGGAAAATAGAGTATCATAATGTTATGTTTATATCTATAGATTCACTAAAAACTTCTACACATATCTATCGATTTAGTATATAATGGTTATTGATCTTCTGTAAACTGCACACTTTCACACTCGCATGTAGGTATCTATCTATGTTCATGAATTCACAACATGTGCATGCATGAGGGAGATATTTGGAATATATATTACTACATATCCAAATTATACGTTGAATAATAATATTATAGATATCCTGGATCCTTTTACTGAACACTAAATCATGAAATATATTTCTTTGTATTCAATACATTTGTATAATAGATTAATGAATAATGATTAATAAATCCATGTTATTATGTTTTCATTAACTCCTATAAACTATCCATTGGAAGCATTAAATTTGAATTAAAAATATAAATGGTAGAATTCTAGCATTAGAAAATCTCTGATGGTAGCAAGGTACTACTATATGAAAAAACTAGTGGTAACACAACTAGAAGTAGGATGTGTCTGGTGGTAGCACATGTCTTTCGGTAGTAGATTTCTGGTGGTATCACATGTATAGTGGTAGAACATGTCAGGTCATAGCACATGTATGGTGGTAGCACATGTCTGGTGGTAGCACAAGTCTGGTGGTAGATAAAGTCATTAGTAGAAGATCCATATGTAGATCGCTGTGAACAAATGGTAGATCTCCATAACTAATGGTAGAGTTGTACTTAGGTAGATTTTATTTAAAAAATGATATACTAGCATAAAATAGTAATATTATTAGAAACACAATAATCTTGATTTTTGGCATTAAAATGAGGTTGTTCAAAAATACATAATTATGACAAAACATTAACTAAAAAATCCCTCGTATTATTCAACTAGAAGATATTTTTTCTACCATATAAAATATGATTTAATCAATAAAAAGTATTTAAAATCACCCACAAATTATTCAAAAGGAATAATTTTCTAGACAGAACTTATATACTACTTTTCTATAGTACTATGGTAAATGGAAACATAAGAAATGGGTGAGATCAGATACACAATAAGGGATGAACAATGAAATTTATATATATCATATTTAAAAATTATGGCATAAAATAATATTATTAACATAATAACATGATGATATGTACAAAAAAGAAAAATATGATCATAAGTATGAAAAGATAAACTTGGAAATGTGGATACATTATAAACATAACTCATGAATAAAAATTTCACAAAAAGTTCATCAATAATATGAGGTAAAATCCAACTATCGAGGTTCTTTACCAATGTATCATAATGATTTATTGATGAATGTTTCCAAGGTATTGTGAACATGTCATCTATAAATATTAATTATTTTACCAATTAATTAGATAATTACAATAGTGAACCCTTTATATGTTTAACATTATGTGTTCTACATAATTAAATCAGAAATAATTCCATCAAATCATAATTAACCCAAGAATAAATTAGGTTACATGTTAATACATAATATCAAAATAGGACATCTAAAGAAATAAGGTGGATGGAATCATAAAATAACATCATAGTAATGAATATAAGGTGTTGAAAGAGATAGAAAATAACCTTTTAGGATCATTAATAATTTTTTGTAGGAAATAATAAATATCCATAACCATTTGGAAATATTTATTTAAGAAAAAAAGAGTGTCATGATTAAATTGAGAAACCATGTCAGCATAGAGAGTATGTTTGATTAAAAAGGCAAAAATGGAGTAAATATGTATTATTACAGAATAAAAACAAAAAAATAGACTTTTAAATAATTTTAAATATTATTAAAAGAAGAATAAGTTATTTGTCACCTTCAAAATTTATTTTCAAAACTGTGAAGTGGAAAATTTAGCAACCATTTACTTTTATAAGATAAATTAAATAATACATCATTTTAAATACATAATGCTTATCAAAAATAAATTGGTGGTGGAAGATAAAATATTTTAATTTGAAATAATGGAAAACATTTTTAATATTATGACATATCTATATTAAAAACCCTCATCATAAAAGTGTAGCAAAAAATCCATTATAAAATATGATAATAGTAATATGGATGTAATAGATCAGATTCATGTGGATCGACCCATTGTGCATTTCCAAAGGCTGAGGTACTCGAAGGAGGCTCGAAGGATGTCTGGAAAAGTTCGGCTTCTAAGAGCTATAAGAAAGGGATTATTACACATTGTGAAGAGTTACATGATGGGAAAGTGGGTTTCCTGACATGTAATATATTAGGGTTTGAAAAATACAAAAATATAAGTGGAGATATTTTTTGGTGAAAATTGAACCCATAGGATTACATGACATGAGAGAGAATTTCATGTCATGTAATTCCACACTACAGTAATGTTTAAAGCATTTTAAATTGATCAAGTTACTCATATAATTATAGGTATAATGTCCCCCTTCCTTGTTCTATTAATATTATATCCCTCTACTTCATCATTTTAGATTCCCTTTGAGGGGGGTTGATCGTTGGGCTTCCATCATTGATCCATGGTTACTCTGGTTGATCCAATGTGTATTTTTCCTTCATTTTCCACCAGTTTCATCCAGTTTGATTTATTTTTTCATCCCATTATTCTTGAAATGTGATGGAAGATGATATACTATGTTTCTAATGGGGTATTCTTGGTGTTTTTGGAACAGTTGTGTTCCAGAATCCTTGTATGGATGTGGTTCTTATGGGAGGAGTGATCATAGATCTGTTTCATTGTTTGTTCTCTTATGAATTACATTGACACCCTTTTGAGGTAGGTGATTAATTGCTTCTCTATTTAATTACGTGAAATTGTAGAGTTATCCTGATTTATCCCCTTGGATCTCAATGAAATTAATATAATAATTATTTGAACCATATTAAATAATTGGTATCAATTATATTGCAATGTTGTTGTTTTGTACCGTGATAATGGTTTACATCTTGTTTTCTAGATAGTGTGATATCTATTCCTTTCCTGGAATAGCATGTTATTATTGATGGAAATTGGTGAAGAACATAATTATGGAATTAAATGATAATTAATTGCACAAACTCTAAAGAGGCATGTTTAATTAATTTGGTTGTTGTTGTAATTTGATGACAATAAAATTGACGCAAGTGTGATTGTTTAATTTAATTGGTCAGTGAACTTGATGCATGATAATGATTTTTGATAAAGGAATTAAGTTCATGTCAAATTAATTGGTTAATTAATTTTTTATTGATTGGTATATCTTTTTTCTTAGGTTTCCTATAGTTGGAACCTATGTATAATGAATCGACTAATTCAAAATGGAATAAGAATTGATTGTGTGATAATAGATAAATATTTCTTAGGGAATGATTTTCCCATTTTCTATTAAAGGACTCATGCCATATGCATTTGATCAATGATAGCTTATTGTGTGTGAAGGTTGGATACCTTGATTTATGGTCAAAAGTCTAGTTGCAATGTTTTTTCCTGGTTCTTATGATATGATGTGATCCTAGGATGTCTGATCCTAGATATATTTTGTGGTATGTTGGTTAGGGAGGCTTAAATGTGTTGTGAGCCTTGGATGGATAAGCCTAGAGTGTTGTCATGGTATAAGTGGTGGGTAGGCCTTGTTTTTAAGCCACTAGATGATTCCTAGAGTGGTGGGATGCATCTGGATATGCATGTGGGTTTCAGGGAGGACATTAGAGATGATGAAATAGGTTGAAGTTATGCTTACCCATTTTTATGAAAGATGGATGCTTGTTTGAATCATTTTCATGTCTGAAAACCAAGTTTTTAGTTATCTTCTTTCCTTTCCACACTGCTTGAGTCAGATGGTTTTGGTTACTCTCCTTCCAAGAGTACTGAAGATGCATGGTGTATGCCTTATGCTTTTCTTGTTTTGATTCTCATGGTTGGGTGATTCTATGCTCCTACTATAGGTGGTGATGACTCGATGGGTAGTTCATCTACTAACCACATTGATCCCCTTTGGTTTGGTAGCATAGAATTTTTTCCTAGAATACCTAGTAATATAGAAAGTAATGCTATTAAATAATTAATCAATGTTTAACCCATGGTAATGGATCTTTATAATATGAAATGTTGATATTATAATTATGAGAAACCGTGGACTCTATTCACTTCTGCATTGAGGGAATAGAATTTTTTTTATAGTACATATAATTAAAGTAAAAATTGTTAATAGTTAATTAATTTTTATAGAATTAATTAATTTAATGTTAAATTGATGAAAATAAATATGGTAATATAATATATATCTTTAAATGGTTGTGTGATTAGAGGATATCTGATCATAGCAGTGGAAGTCATGAGTCTGAGAGACGTTAGCTACAGTTGATTACGAGACTACGTTATACAGATAGTGTGGTTGTGATCTTTATTGTATCATGTAATATTTATATATTTATATGCTACTCTACCCTATCGAGTAGGGAAAATGAAACCCTAAGGATTCGGAGCCTGGGGGGGTTACCAACATCTCAGTGGGAGGATGGATGGATGACTACCCCCTTTGGCCCTGCTATCTTATCTTGGTAGTTACTTGTCCTCGTATGCATGGTGTTTAGTTCCCCCGTATATGTGTGTAGAGGGATACAATTGATTGAGGTTATTTTACACACATATATTCTGGAAATAGTTTCATAAGTAATACTATAGGAATAACATGTATAGGTTTTGATGTCTTGAGGTTCCTTACTCGGTGAATGGGTTGTGATGGCATGAGGTGTAATACTGAATGCATGATACATGTTATTTGGGATATGGTGGATCCTAGAAGCTACCACGTTACTTTTGTTTACATGGATGTGGTGGTGTGTTTCATGAGGTGAACATTGTGGTGCTTCGCACAAGTTTTTGCGGGACAACCTTTTTGGAGAGAGATGGTTAGTATGTGCGACATTGGGGAAAATTGGAAAACTAGTGGGGAAGTAGTAGAGGGGTAACCTTGATATTATATTTTAAATCTTATTCTCTTGTATTCAATACTTTGTGAGAGTAACCATGGTGAGGCTTTGAGCTTACTATACATATTTAAGTGACAAGTTATTTTCACTTATTTTTCAAAGTCTTTTAGTATACTTTCTTTAGACTTTTCATGGTAGGCTCCCAGGATGATCGTTATGAGTATATTATTTTACTCACACTAAATATATATATACTATTTTTAGGTTAGTTAGAGTAGGTTGGAGATCAGGATGGTTACTACTAGCTTGGGGTTTAACAAAAGATGTTTGGGCTTCATGCTCACTATCATCTTAATATTTATTTTAGTACTTACTGTTTTAATTTTAATTATAGTAGTTATTTCATGAACTTACATAGGTGTAATTTGGGTTTTAATTTATATTAGAGTCTGAACAGGAGTTGTTTGATGTCAATCTTATCGTTTTCTTTGACATATGTTCTCTTAGAGGGTAATTCCTCTCATCTTCATGTTTACAATACCTTTGGTGCTAGTCTCCAACCCAAGATGTACTGGAGGTGGGACTCAAGTTTCATTTTCTCCCTTCTCCCCTTGTTGTCCAATGAGTGGTACACCTTGTGGGGACTGGGTCATGAAAATAGAGGTAATATGTGATAAAATATAATTAAGTTTCTAATTATAAATTATAATATTTGAAGGAAATGGAATTATGGAAAAGGAGGTAAAATCATCATTAAAAAGGATAAGAATTGTTCTCAATAATTTAACAATTTTTGAAAAATAAATTTAATAATGTATAATTAATGAAAAAAGTAATTATCCCCATAAATAATGATAAAGTACCATGAAATAAAATATTAGTATAGAATAATCAAACCATGGAAGAAAACGGCCAAGAAGAGTCATTATAAATCAAATAAATGAGATTTTATGTTATCGATATCCCTTAAGGCTCTGTTAACTTGTGAAATATAAATTTAAATCAAGTAAAAGATTGTTTTTTATTTTTTGTTACAATTATTTACTTGTTACAATATATTCATTGGGAAATAATCAAACCATATCAAGGATATAATATTGGATAATATAAAATAGGTCTTAAGAAATTATATATGAAATAAAGAACCCCTCACCTAAATTCCTAAAATATACTAAAGCACATGAATATAAAATAAAGAAAATTTACAATAATAATAACCTATTTTATAACC
Organism: Viscum album; assembly: GCA_963277665.1. Taxonomy (NCBI): domain Eukaryota; kingdom Viridiplantae; phylum Streptophyta; class Magnoliopsida; order Santalales; family Viscaceae; genus Viscum; species Viscum album. Next base: position 230,953,113 of record OY728146.1, read on the forward strand.
ATTTTTATATAAATAACCTCTGGAAAAATTCATTTATAATTATTCTACATAGGTGTATTTTTTTATTAATATCTGTTTCCAATATCATGTATTAGTAATCTGGATCATTTTGATCTAGTTTCATAATATAAGTGTTATTATTCATTCATCTCCCAATTTTATTCATTCCTACATCATAAAATATATTTTAATTTATGTTTTTAAAATATTTACATTTTAATATTTTCATTTAATAAGTATTTTAGTGATTATTCATGACAACAATGTAGGTGACAATCTTGTTTGGGTAATTTATAATGAAAGAATGGTGTTATGTTAATTAATAAGTTGAATGTTTATTTTACCATTAAAAAAATTATGTAATTACTAATATCCAATATTATATTTCTTAAGGGAACCTTAATAGAGATTTATAGAATTTTTTTATAGCGAGTTAAACTGACCAATAAGAATATGTTACGACTTATATTAGACCATGGTTGTGGAAGATATTATTTTCTTATAATTTCATTATCAAAAAAATATAATGATATTATTTAGACATAATTAAGATGATAAATTATAACTGGGAATATATATAAGAATAAGGTAAGTGAAATATTGTTTTCACTTATTAATAAAAAACTTTTCCTCTTGGTATGTTTGTTTTAGGCTGTTAGATTTACAATGATCTATTATTGATAGTATTACTTATATAATTCCATATATATATTCCAAAACTATAAAGCATGACATAAATAACATGTATATTCTCTAAATGTATTTATATAATCATCCTAGAAAGGTGGAGATGAAAAAAAATGTTCCATTCATGGATGCAGTAGTCCGTACAGACACATGGGAAACATTTTAACATTATTGATTGAAAGGTAGATGAATAGATAATGTATATAACATAAATATAATAAAATTCTAGTACATTACTTATAATTATGTCATTATATACATATGGTTAGAATTGGTCAGGAGGAGGGTTGATGAGATAAAGGATGTTAAAGGTTAAGTAATACTTGTGTTAAGATTTTAAATCCTCTCTTTATGTATCCTTTAGAAATGATGTAGTTGAGGTATTATTTTTGAGTCTAGAGGATAAAAATCGTGAATAAGAGCTCTAGGGAAAGAAAAATGGGTACATATTTACGTAAATTTCAAAAAAGAGACATGGATTGAAATGGGTGGAAGGGTGCTTCATTTTATAAGAGAGAAAGAGGGATAAATCTTTGGAAAATAATGCTAGGTAAGGAATATTAATGGAATTGACCGAGAGTGGTGATTTATGTTCATAAATGTTGTTGAGGTATTATATAATGATTTTAAAACCTAAAAAGGTATTCTAGATGGTCTATGTGTCAAATTTATATAGAAAAATTCACCACCCATTAGATTTCCTAGTTTAACACTAATTAATATTGATTAATATTTTACCATAGTAATTATTTTATTAATAAAAATTTAAAGATGACCATTAATACAAAATTTAAACATTATGAATAAGAATTTGGAACCCATTTAATAAAATTTACTTTCTAAATATGGGAATATTATCTTTTAAATTTAAAAATATATTTGGTTGAAAAAACATTATAGAAAAATGATTTTTAAACATTATGTGTTATTAATATTATTTAAAATTTATTACCAATTAAATGAGTGTTAATTTACAAATATAAATTTTTAGAATTAATATTATACTCTTGATTTAAAAATAAAACAATTTCATTTAAAATTCAAATATTTATTAAAGGATGATTCAAAAAATAATAAATTTTTTACCATGGTGACTAATATTTTTCTTGGTGACATAATTTTATAAATAAAAATGAAAGTGAAATTAATATATAATATTAAAATTATGATAATAAAAATGAAAAGAAATTTTATATTTTTTTCTATTAGTGATGAAAACTATTTTTTAATATAAGAGAATAAAAAGATATTTTTATTTTAAATTATTACTCAAGCATCCAAATCATTAAAATGGATTTTAAAAATACAAAAAATTATTTTGACATAATTTATATTAATTCTAATATAATTATATATATTATAATTTTTAATAAAAATTTTATTTCATTATTGGGTTAAGATATTATCATTAAAGATATAGTTTTTTTAAAATAAGTACTTTCACTATTCATCATAGAAAATATTTGGGAAAAATCTCAAAAATTAACCCTAAGAGAATATTAAAATGGTAATTTTTAAAAAGATATTTAGTTCATAAAATTAAAATTATATGATTTATAAAATTTTATTCAAAATCTGAAATGTAAAATATATTTTTTTAATAAAAATGACCATTATTTTTCTTTAATGTTAAAATATAAAATGTTAATAATATGTGTGAAAAATAACTTTTTACATTTATAATTACAAAATTATATCATCCCAATTTATTGTTATGTAACCCATTAGAATCTTCACCTATGATCTAAAAATAAGGTAATATTTGGTGGAATTTGAGCGTAGTTATTCTATTGTCACAAATCTCGTAGAAATTTCAACGAGCTTGAACTTCTCTTTATTCCGCTATCATAGATTTGGTGGGAATTTCAACGAGCTACAACTTCTCTCTCATTCAATTTCCTCATGTAGTAATTTTCCAAGTTAATATTGGGCTTGGTCTAAGGTAACCCCTACAAAAGATAATTCATTTCTAAGATTACACAAATGTGCTACATAAGGGATACTTCAACTACTCGATGTTATTTATTTTATTTTTCATAATATATTTCATAATATGGTTACTTTATTTACTAAATTCTAATTTAAAAACAATAGTATAATGGAAAAATTTTATTTTAACATATAAAATATTAATTTCAGTTTGGTTTTTTCTTGTGGAGAAAGAAATTGAAAAAATTAGGTTTCAAAGGAAAATATATTTTTTATTAATCTCATGGTGTTTCACTCTCCCCCGCTTAAATAAATTGCATCATTAGAATTTTAAATTTCACTCGCTAATGAAATTAGTTAAGGGTATCAAAAATAAAGGAATAACTCATGTTATATTTTTGAAATGAGGTGTATACCTTAATATCTTGGGTATTACTAGGTAAAAAAACTTTTCCCTTTATCATGTTAACCAATTACATCATTTTTTCAAAGAAAATTTTTTCTCAATAAACTTATTTTCCGCATATGAATAATATGCTAGATCATTGGGGACATTCCCCTAGGTACCTATTCAAACATTCTTAACAATTTGGAAATTGAATCTTCCTTCATTCATTTTTTTGACCAAAATTTCAATGAGGCTCTATCATTGTCTTTTTTTGACTTTGACTATGTTCACGTTATCAATCATAATTATTGATAGAAAGTTTGAAATAATCACAAGATTTATCAATAAATGTTCTTATATCATTAGGTTTCTCATTAGTAAAATCTATTTATTATCTATGGTACCCATCATTAATGTGATTCCACAAGGCTTCATCCATTTCTATATCCAAGAGTTAAAAAAAGTGATGTCTAATTAACACCAAAGGAGAATTATTGTAAGATGAAAAACCTAACCCCAAAATGTTTTATTTGTAGAAATTATTACATTAGATTTTACTTCAACCTACATCACTCATATTTATATATAGATTTATTTATTTTGGGTTCTCTCATGCTAGGTAACCTAACTCCATGACATAATAAATCCTTTTTAATGGCTTGTAAATAGTATGTGATTAACCAAAGCATATCCCCAAAGAGTGTCTAGACATGTGTGAAGTCTTAGACCCACTCATCATACATCAGAGTGAAAATTGAGTTGATACTCAACCATAATTTTTTTGGATGATTACCACTATTTTAATGTGTTACACAACCTTATCCACTATCAAATATCCATATATGGATGTAACTTCTAGTATAACCACAAAACGCTACTTTCCTAAATCATTATGATGTCATACTAGACATAAACTTATGCCATATACTTATCCCTTGTATTTTCAATAAATATCACTTATAATAATTTCTAGAATATTCAATATTACCTCATATATCCTATAATATTATATATACCTTTGAATTTAAAATCAACCTTAACTTATCAACCATTAAATTACCCTTAACTAACATCATAACCTATAAAGTTATCTAAGCCATGCTCTAATACCAACTATAATGCCTTAAGGACATGACTATATAATTAAATGAATTTAAGAAATATATTCCATTAAAAATCATCCCCATTATCTTATATTTTTTATATTTTTATATAGTTATAGAAAAACATTAACTAATAAAACCCATGTATTTTTTAACTAATGAGAATTTTTCCCACATTAGAAGTGTAAGATCCCAACCTTTTCTTGAGTCATCTCATACATTATTTCAGGTACTTTTGGTTTTTACTTAAATACCTTTGTTTGGAGTTATGAAATGGGGTGTGTTTTGGTGTATTTTTAAGAAATTATAGAGAAAAGAGGTTATGCATGATTGGCGCACGGTTTGTGAAACCTTGCGGTAACCTAGAAGAAATTGTGTGCACTATAGTATTTTGAGGTAGTAGCTTCAGCGTAGTTAAAGCATGGTTTGGGAGACCTTGAAATGTTTTCATGTGAAGTTACCCCTTGAAGTAGTGTCTAACACACGATTAGAACACAGTTTTCCTATCTGTGCGACTAAACCGTGTGAGGGCCTCTAGTGAGATCCAAAAATTTTGGATCTCACTCATTTTCAACCATTAATGACTTGTTTCACCTATTATGCATCCCTAAATCATGATTCTACTTTCTTAATGGTAAAATAAGGTTCTAACATTGACCCATAAGGATTATAAGGCCTTAAAAACACTATTATTTGATATCAAAATCCTGAATTTAAGATTCACACTTCTCCCGGTAAGTGGATTTCATCCTGATGCTTCTCTCATTCACTCTTCTATATTTCCTCGATATTTTCATGGAAGATATCCTCTATTTACTTGGATCTAAACCGATATAGTGAGATATATATCTATGATTGTGGATCTAGATCTAGATTTATTAGATCTTGATGTCTTTAATCTTGATTTCAGTTTAGGGATTTAGATCTAAAATTAATATCAACGTTGTTGTGCTACTCGGATTTTGGGGATTTCCATTGGGAAAACATCTCTCAACGAACTGAGTTAGGTGGTACAAATATAATTCCCATATTCTTGGATTTGGTATTTATATTAAAAATTGTATAATTTCAATAATCCTTTAGTGATTTATTTTCTTTAATTGGGTTCATTATATTGAACAATTGATTTATCAAAGGTCTTTTCAAAAATGTGATTAATTGGGAAATTACTTATGAAACTAAGGGGATTATCTATTATATAGTTATTTTGGGGAAATTGATTATAATAGTTAGGGGATTTAATCTAGGTAATTAATAAGGGGATTACTTTTGAGATATTAAAATGGATAAGTTGAGATTATTAATTATAGATTAATTATGTTCCTTTGATATAGATAACTAATTGTGGGATTAATTATGGAAAGTTGATATTAAAATTAGATAATTATTCTAGATAATTAATTATGGAATATGAATTTTTAAATAGATTAACTAATTTATGAATTAATTGATGGCTTGAAGCATTTAGTTAATTATTGAGTTAACTAATGGAATGGATGTGTTTAACTAATTGGTGAATTTTTAATGGAATTGAGGTAGATAATTAATTGGTAAATTAGTTATGTGATAAATAATGGGAACATGGTCATTCTAAATTTAGAAGAAAAAATGGTAACATGGTCATCATTCTTATGAGTAAATAAAATGGGAACATGGTCTTTCTAAATTGAGAAGTATACATGGTTACATGGTTATTATACTTATGAGTAATGAGAATGGGAACATGGTCACTCTGTGGAGGAGTAAGCACGGTAACATGGTCATCTTACTTACATTTGTGATATTGGTAACATATACAATGTGGATTATAAATGTGAAATTAAAAAATTAAAATAATGGAACTCCGAGTTATGGCCCCACATGAGAATATTCAAACTCATACATGAGTTGAATATGGTAATGAGATATCATAGCACCTTGAATACTTCAAGCTTTGGTAAGAATAAGGTATTAAGATATGATAATACCTAGGGAACATTTCAATCACCGGTATGAGATGAAGTTAGTATTGAGGTATGGGTATCCTTAGTAATCCTAGAGTTAATGTAGTTAGATAGGAATAAATGAAACTATGATAAACTATTTATTTTTTCATTGTACTTATTTCCTTATATAACTGCGTGCACTATCTTTTGACTGGACTTGTTTTAGACACTATTAGTGGTGGCCTACTGAGTTATACTCATACCATATTTGGGTTTCCTGATTGGTACCTTAATAGATTATATTTTTATAGGATTGGATAAGGGAAAAGGCCTTGGGATAGGTGGATGATTGGGGATGGAACTTGGATGGGGGGATAGGACATGGTTCGGAACCAACTTTGGGAGTCATAGTGTCTTTATTTTCATTTTATTTATAGACACTTTATAGCGACCCGGCCTTTTCTTACATTACTATTACATCATTTCAGAGATAAAAAAACATAATAGTATTACATATGGAGGATACATAGGTTTAGTGTCTTGGGCAAACTAGGACTACACATAATAAGTACAACATCAAGCATAAAAATTCATTTAATTTCTTCTTGTATAGCTTCTTAGTAGCACTTGTCCTCTCCTTAGTACATGTAGCCACCTGAGGATATACATCAAAAGGGGTGAGCTAAAAGCCCAGTAAGAGGATAGATAAGAACAATATAGCATGGGGTGAACATAATCATGACATCGGAAGAAGATCTTGAACATGAGAGGAGCATAAACAATAAACGTGAAATGTGGCAAAGCATAAAAATGAAACATCATGTCTTAGTGGTTAACTACCACACATAATTGTGAACAAAGCTAGCATCATGTTCACGCATAATTTCACATTTAATCATGAGATTCATCACTTTACCCAATGCATTGGAGCGCTATATAATTCTGGGCGCACCCGTCACATTTAAACATTCATATTGCGCTATATAATTCCGGGCGCACCCGTCACATCATAACATTATCATTATCATGCTTGCCACATAGAACACATATCAAACATTTACATAAATAACCCATGGAAAGTAATGGGTTTCTTCTCATAATAACACATTCATATTCTTTGGGTTCCCAAAAGAAAGAGGGAACAACATACTTGATATAAGAACCATCAACCTTGAATGAGAGGCAAAATGTGAGATCATGAAAGAAGAGTTCTTTTGGAAAACATTTTGATGGACATAAAAACCAATGACAAACATTTATATCCCAGAAAAGTAAAGGAAATTATGAACAAAAGACCTTTGAGGAGTAACCATATCAAAATGGAATGAAAGAGGGAGAACCCGAAGGAAGAAAATTGGGTTCGAGATTTCCCCTTACCTTGTACTCGAATGCCTCCTTCTCTTTAATGTCCTGTATAATGACATTATATTCATTAATTAGAAATTCCAGAACCTTTTATACATTAATAGGGTTCATTATGGTTTCATTATTTCATATTTTGTTCCTTTGGATGACTTATTGAGTTTAAAAAACATTGTTCGGGGATGTTCGTTTTCATGGTTTTCTTGAGCGGTCCACTTGTATTCTTAATTTGATGTTTGGGTTGATCATGGGTAAACATCCAGAACTGATATTACATGTAATTAATGATATTAAATAAGCTTGAATGATTTTATAATGAGTTATATTAGATCCATGTGGACGAATCATTAGATAAAAAATTTAATGATGGTTATTTGGGTTAATTTGAGCGGTTTTTGGATCACAACGATCTTGTTTTAACATTTAACTTAGTAATAAGGCCATAGGTTATTTACAGAACTTAAAATAGAACATAATAGATATAATACATTCTGGTTCAACCATAAAAATGGTTTCATGACCAGATTTAAGGTATAAATGAAAGAAGAGAGCATGTTGTTTTTGAAGGTGATAAATTATCACCACATGAACAACGTTCTCTTTAATAAAATAAAAGGAAGGGGGAAAGGGTGTGGGGTGATATAATATACCATTAGAATCATATATATAATACTGGATTTACAGAACAATTTGGATGAAGATAGATAGAGAGAGATCAAGAAAGTAACTTGAACTTGAAAGGAAATTAAAGGAGAAGAGGGAGAGAAATTACCTTTAGAATCCTCCTCTTGAGTTCCTCTTTAAGGAAGCTAGGCTTGGTCTTTTGATGAGACCAGCAGATTTTGGACGTGGAGGATGAGCTAGGGAAGGAGTTTGGGCAGAATTCAGAGGAGGCTTGGAGCTTGAGAGGTGTGAGGAAAAGAGGGAGTGAAGGGTGGCTTTTATAGTGGAGGGGAGAGGGGTTTTCTTAATATTAAATTGATTAGTTTTTTAATTCCACCAAGGACAAGGAATAGTGAGTCTTGGATGACCAAGAATAGTAAATTTGACTTGTGAGTTCGGTATTTGGGTGCTTACATCACTTGTGATGTCAGGAATATTGGGTTTTAATTAAAATGCATTTATATGATAAATTAATGTATTATACTATTCATCAAAAATTCAAGTATCTCAGAAAAATACCAAAATTTTACCCCAACCATTTTTCGACGTATAGAATCCAAAAATGAAGTCCATTTTTTCAAAAATAATTTTCTAAATATTATTAATTTAATATTTAATTAAAATCATAATTTACTTAAAAAAACAGTTTTTAAAATTAAAACTGATTTTGCAATTCTTTCAAAAATTAATTAGGGTCTTATAAAATTATCTAAAAACTATTAGACATTGATTCAATAATTTATGAATATATTTCAGGAAAATAAATATTCTTTTAAATTAATTAATTAATTATAATTAATCATTTATGATTTATAAAATACCAAAAATGTTTACTAAGGTCAAATTATCACTTTCTATGATGACTAAATTTTATTTTATTATTCATAGGTAATGTTACTCTTATTTACTATTCATAAGGTTCATATTACTATTCATAAGGGTAGGTTACTATTCATAAGGGTAGGTTACTATTCACCAAAAATTATTTTTGTTTCATTAGACTCCAAAAACTATCTTGAGCACAACCGTGTATGCCGGATTTTTAAAATTCCAAACATAGGGGTGACAAAATTATGTTTAAAGGTCACTTATCACTTAGTAGTTCATTATTTTGTGTTTTTATGACATAGATATAAGAATGGAATTTTCTATTGAAAAACATTGGGTCGTTACATTCTTCCCCCCTTAAGAAATTTCGCCCCCGAAATTTCACTTTACACAAACAGGTGAGGGTACTTCTCCTTCATTGCCTCTTCCGGTTCCCAAGTTGCTTCCTCAAACTTTTGGTTCCTCCACAACACTTTGACAAGGCGGGTTGTCTTGTTGCGTAGAACCTTATCACTTCGGTCCAGAATTTTTACCGGCTGATCCTCATATGAGAGACCATCTTCCAACTGTACCACCTCTGAGTTTAGTACATGTGAGGGGTCTGGAATGTACTTCCTCAGTAGTGATACGTGAAACACGTCATGAACTTGAGCCATATTCGGTGGAAGTGCTAGACGATAGGCCACGGCTCCTATACGATCAAGGATCTCAAAGGGGCCAATGTACCTTGGGCTTAGCTTCCCTTTCTTCCTGAATCGCATGACTCTCTTCCCTGGAGATATTCGAAGGAAGACTTTATCTCCAACGTCAAACTCCAAGTCCCTTCGACGATTGTCAGCATAGCTCTTTTGCCGACTTTGAGCAGCTTTGATATGTTTCTGGATGACTTGAACCTTCTCTGTCATCTCTTGAACAAGATCGGGACCAAGTATTTTTCGTTCTCCAACTTCATCCCAACAGGTTGGAGTTCTACATCGCTTCCCATAAAGAGCTTCATACGGAGCTATCTGAATACTCGAGTGGAAGCTATTGTTGTATGAGAACTCAACCAATGGAAGGTGCTGATCCCATCCACCTTTGAATTCAAGAGAGCATGATCTTAGCATATCTTCAAGTGTCTGAATAGTCCTTTCAGACTGGCCATCAGTTTGGGGGTGATAGGTCGTGCTGAAGTTTAATTCAGTACTCAAAGCATGTTGAAGGCTCCTCCGAAATTTAGAAGTGAACCTTGGATCACGGTCAGAGACAATCGAGAGTGGAACACCATGCAACCTCACTACTTCCTTCACATATATCCTTGCAAGTTGTTCAAGTGAGAGGTCTTCCCGAATAGCGATAAAATGGGCAGTCTTGGTGAGTCGGTCAACCACAACCCATATCGCATTATTTCCACTTGACATTTTCGGGAGGCCCATGACAAAGTCCATAGTGACATTTTCCCATTTCCACATGGGTATAGGCAATGGCTGCATCATACCTTTGGACTTTTGCTGCTCAGCTTTAACTTGCTGACACACCAAGCACCTTGATATATATTCTGCAATCTCCTTCTTCATGTTATCCCACCAGAAGTGTTCTCGGAGATCACGATACATCTTGGTACTTCCAGGATGAATAGAGAAAGTTGAGCTATGTGCATTATCCAATAGCTCCTTCTTTATTCCAGGTGATGAAGGCACACAATGCCGCGTTCCAAACCGAATCACACCATCATCGTCGATATGGAACTCTTGCAGCTTTCTTTCCTTTACTGCATTCACCCTCTTTTGTATCTCCACATCATCACTTTGTGCTTCCTTTATCTTCTGTTGGATGGATGGTTGTGCAATCATTTGGGCAAGGTAGGATGCATCCCCTGCCCTTACGATTCCCAAATCCATCCTTTGCATATCCAAGAAGATTGGGTCTTTCTCAATCCTCAACATGGATAGAGTAGCAGGTTCTTTCCTGCTTAGAGCATCAGCTACCTTGTTCGCCTTTCCAGGATGATAGTGAATAGAGCAATCGTAATCCTTGATTAGCTCTAACCATCTCCTTTGACGCATGTTGAGCTCCTTTTGAGTGAATATATACTTTAGGCTCTTGTGGTCGGTGTATATGTCACACTTCTCACCATAAAGGTAGTGCCGCCAGATTTTCAAGGCAAAAATCACGGCTGCCAGCTCTAGATCATGCGTCGGGTAGTTCTGCTCATGGATCTTCAACTGTCGTGAGGCGTAGGCTATCACATTCTCATTTTTCATGAGTACACAACCCAAGCCTTTCTTTGAAGCATCACTGTATATCACAAAACTTTCTCCACTTTTCGGTAGTGTGAGTACAGGTGCAGTGATCAGCCTTCTCTTTAGCTCCTTGAAGCTTCCCTCACACTCTTCCATCCATACATACTTTACCCCTTTCCTTTTTAACTTAGTTTGCGGGCTTGACAATCGTGAGAAGTTTCTCACAAAACGTCGGTAGTACCCAGCTAATCCAAGAAAACTACGGATTTCTGTGACACTAGAGGGCCTGGTCCATTCTTCAATCGCCTTTGTCTTTGAAGGGTCCACAGAAATTCCCTCACTTGTGATCACATGTCCCAAGAACGTGACTTGATTCATCCAAAAGTCACACTTGCTGAACTTGGCGTACAACTTATCCTTTCTCAATGTCGCCAACACAATTCTTAGATGTTCTTCATGTTCCTCCTTACTCTTGGAGTAAATGAGAATATCATCAATAAACACTACCACAAATTTGTCGAGGTAATGTCTAAAGACTCTATTCATCAAATCCCTGAAGATTGCAGGGGAATTAGTAAGTCCAAAGGGCATCACCAAAAACTCATAGTGCCTATACCTTGTACGAAAGGCAGTCTTATGAATATCTTCCTTCTTCACCTTTACTTGATGATATCCAGAACGAAGGTCCACCTTTGAGAAGTATTGAGCTCCTCTTAACTGATCGAACATGTCATCAATCCTTGGGAGAGGATACTTGTTCTTTATAGTGATCTTGTTGAGTTCCCGATAATCGATACACAGCCGCATGGTACCATCCTTCTTCTTCACAAAGAGCACTGGCGCACCCCAAGGTGATGCACTAGGGCGTATGAACCCTTTGTCCAGATGCTCTTGCAGCTGCTTCTTTAACTCCTCCAGTTCGATAGGAGCCATCCCATAGGGGAACTTTGAGATAGGAGTAGCTCCGGGTACGAGTTCAATTGAGAACTCTACCTCACGATCCTGGGGAATTCAGGGTAACTCTTCGGGAAATACATCGCCGTATTCCCTTACGATGGCCATTTCCTCAAGGTTGGAACTTTCCTTTGACTCAATCATTTGGGCGAGGTATGCTTCTTCATAGGGAATCATCACCCACACCATTGAAGGATTTCTCAAAGGAGATTCATGATCTTCCTTGCATTTGTAGAGGAGCATGGGATGGTTCGGAATATGAAAATATATTTCCTTTTCCCGACAGTTGATATGTGCTATATATAACGAGAGCCAATCCATTCCCATTATAGCGTCGAATTCCACCAAGGAAAGTATTACGAGATTTTCCAGAAGAATCTTCCCACATACGTCAACAGGAGAAGAATCAAACACCTGGGTTGCAATGATTGCACCACTTGGTGTTTTTACAGATATCTCTACTTCAAGGTTTCGGGGCTTCGATTCTATAGTTCTAGCAAACTTGCAAGATATAAAGGAATGCGTGAAAAACCAGAATAAAATAAGACTTTTGCCATTCTTGAGTGAATAGGAAGTGTACCTTGTACGACTTCATTATCATGTTCCACCTCCACAGTAGTGATGTCATAAGCCTTCCCTTGTTCCTTTGGCTTTGGTGGTTGTTGGCGCTGATTACCCTTGAAAGCTCGAGGTTTAGTGCACTGGTTTGAATAGTGCCCTAGATCCTTACAGTTGTAGCATTGAACCATGAGTGGTTCTCTCCTTTCATCGGCTACATTGTCCTTCCTTTTCATGTCTCTTCAACACTCGTGAGCTAGGTGTCCTTCTTTCCCACACTTGAAGCATTTCCCCGTCCCTTTGAGGCAGTTCCCATTGTGAAACTTCCCAAATTTTTGGCAAGTGGGTCGTTGTGTTTTCTTCCCATCTTTATCACTAGATCCACCAGCTTGAAACTCCATCTTTCTTTTCCTATCACCAAAGCCATGGGACCATTCTCCAAACTCCATCTCCACTTTGAGAGCACACTGAACAACTTCTTCATAACTCCCAAAGTCTCGAATTGCAAGAGCTTTTCGAAGATGTGGTTTTAATCCACTAAAGAATCTATCAATTTTTCTATCATTGTTGATAACAAAACCCGAACCATACCTTGCGAGCCTTGTGAAATTTGCTTCATAGGTTGTGACAGATTCTCCTTCTTTTTTCTTGAGCTCTATGAATTCTCTCTCCATCTTCGTGCGAAGAGTTCGTGGGAAGTACTTATTATGAAACATTATCTTAAAGTCTTCCCATTCCATCTCTTCAATTTCATCCCTTGGCTTGGTGTTCTTAATCAAAGCCCACCATTGATCAGCTTCTCCATCTAGACGATAAACGACTAGAGTCACCTTCTCTGTATCGGAACAGTGAAGAATAGAAAAGATCTTCTCCATGGAGTTGACCCACTGTTCCGCAACTAGTGGATCGGAAGATCCACAAAACGTTGGTGGTCGTTGCTGCATAAAACTTTCGATAGCTAGCTGCTCCCTCTTTGGTGAAGGAGGACGTTCCCCATTATTATGGTTATTATTAATAACCCGGGATAATTGGGTAAGCATCTTCATGAAGTTTTGAACTCCACCTCCAAAATTATTGGGGATGTCGTTCGGGCAATCGTTGCATTGGCCTTCGCAAGAGTTGTTGGCCTGATTTCTCCTGGTTCCCACCATTTTCTAAAATAGAAAAGGTTAGAACAAAACATAAGTAAACAAGTCATGAATAACTTATCCTTTTAAACAATTATACCAAAAACATAACATATGGTATCCCTAGGTAAATATCCTTGTGTGCATATTTGTACTTAGTCTCATGCTAGAGGTTTTCTTTAGGGTTCACTAATCCTAATTCCCAAATTAACTAAACCTTTCCTTTGATACCAACTATATCGACCCGGCCTTTTATTACATTACTATTAAATCATTTCAGAGATAAAAAAACATAATAGTATTACATATGGAGGATACATAGGTTTAGTGTCTTGGGCAAACTAGGACTACACATAACAAGTACAACATCAAGCATAAAAATTCATTTAATTTCTTCTTGTATAGCTTCTTAGTAGCACTTGTCCTCTCCTTAGTACATGTAGCCACCTGAGGATATACATCAAAAGTGGTGAGCTAAAATCCCAGTAAGAGGATAGATAAGAACAATATATCATGGGGTGAACATAATCATGACATAGGAAGAATATCTTGAACATGAGAGGAGCATAAACAATAAACTAGAAATGTGGCAAAGCATAAAAATGAAACATCAGGTCTTAGTGGTTAACTACCACACATAATTGTGAACAAAGCTAGTATCATGTTCACGCATAATTTCAAATTTACTCATGAGATTCATCACTTTACCCAATGCATTGGAGCGCTATATAATTCCGGGCGCACCCGTCACATTTAAACATTCATATTACGCTATATAATTCCGGGCGCACCCGTCACATCATAACATTATCATTATCATGCTTGACACATAGAACACATATCAAACATTTACATAAATAATCCATTGAAAGGAATGGGTTTCTTCTCATAATGACACATTCATATGCTTTGGGTTCCCAAAAGAAAGAGGGAACAACATACTTGATATAAGAACCATCAACCTTGAATGAGAGGCAAAATGTGAGATCTTGAAAGAAGAGTTCTTTTGGAAAACATTTTGATGGACATAAAAACCAGTGACAAACATGTATATCCCAGAAAAGTAAAGGAAATGATGAACAAATGACCTTTGAGGAGTGACCATATCAAAATGGAATGAAATAGGGAGAACCCGAAGGAAGAAAATTGGGTTCGAGATTTCCCCTTACCTTGTACTCGAATGCCTCCTTATCTTTAATGTCCTGTATAATGACATTATATTCATTAATTAGAAATTCTAGAACCTTTTATACATTAATAGGGTTCATTATGGTTTCATTATTTCATATTATGTTCCTTTGGATGACTTATAGAGTTTAAAAAACATTGTTCGGGGATGTTCGTTTTCATGGTTTTCTTGAGCGGTCCACTTGTATTCTTAATTTGATGTTTGTGTTGATCATGGGTAAACATCCAGAACTGATATTACATGTAATTAATGATGTTACAGAAGCTTGAATTATTTTATAATGAGTTATATTAGATCCATGTGGACGAATCATTAGATAAAAAATTTAATGATGGTTATTTGGGTTAATTTGAGCGGTTTTTGGATCACAACGATCTTGTTTTAACATTTAACTTAGTAATAAGGCCATAGGTTATTTACAGAACTTAAAATAGAACATAATAGATATAATAAATTCTGGTTCAACCATAAAAATGGTTTCATGACCAGATTTAAGGTATAAATGAAAGAAGAGAGCATGTTGTTTTTGAAGGTGATAAATTATCACCACATGAACAACGTTCTCTTTAATAAAATAAAAGGAAGGGGGAAAGGGTGTGGGGTGATATAATATACCATTAGAATCATATATATAATACTGGATTTACAGAACAATTTGGATGAAGATAGATAGAGAGAGATCAAGAAAGTAACTTGAACTTGAAAGGAAATTAAAGGAGAAGAGGGAGAGAAATTACCTTCAGAATCCTCCTCTTGAGTTCCTCTTTAAGGAAGATAAGCTTGGTCTTTTGATGAGACCAGCAAATTTTGGACGTGGGGGATGAGCTAGGGAAGGTTTTTGGGCAGAATTCAGAGGAGGCTTGGAGCTTGAGAGGTGTGAGGAAAAGAGGGAGTGAAGGGTGGCTTTTATAGTGGAGGGGAGAGGGGTTTTCTTAATATTAAATTGATTAGTTTATTAATTCCACCAAGGACAAGGAATAGTGAGTCTTGGATGACCAAGAATAGTAAATTTCACTTGTGAATTCGGGATTTGGGTGCTTACATCACTTGTGATGTCAGGAATATTGGGTTTTAATTAAAATGCATTTATATATAAATTAATGTATTATACTATTCATCAAAGATTCAAGTATCTCAGAAAAATCCCAAAATTTTACCCCAACCATTTTTCGACGTGTAGAATCCAAAAATGACGTCCATTTTCTCAAAAATAATTTTCTAAATATTATTAATTTAATATTTAATTAAAATCATAATTTACTTAAAAAAAACAGTTTTTAAAATTAAAACTGATTTTGCAATTCTTTCAAAAATTAATTAGGGTCTTATAAAATTATCTAAAAACTATTAGAAATTAATTCAATAATTTATGAATATATTTCAGGAAAATAAATATTCTTTTAAATTAATTAATTAATTATAATTAATCATTTATGATTTATAAAATACCAAAAATGTTTACTAAGGTCAAATTATCACTTTCTATGATGACTAAATTTTATTTTATTATTCATAGGTAATGTTACTCTTATTTACTATTCATAAGGTTCATATTACTATTCATAAGGGTAGGTTACTATTCATAAGGGTAGGTTACTATTCACCAAAAATTATTTTTTTTCATTAGACTCCAAAAACTATCTTGAGCACAACCGTGTATGCTGGATTTTTAAAATTCCAAACATAGGGGTGAAACAATTATGTTTAAAGGTCACTTATCACTTAGTAGTTCATTATTTTGGGTTTTTTTGACATATATATAAGAAGGGAATTTTCTATTGAAAAACTTTGGGTCATTACACACTTGACACTTATATTGGCATAACATGTTTCCATTTCAGTTGATTATTGTATTTCTTGTTTTGTTATCTTGTGACATGAGTTTTGTTCTAGTTATATATGCTTCCACGTATTCTTTATTTACTTCCATTGGAGTTTTACTATAATAAAATTGGCTATAGTATCCCCATGAATGACTTACCAATCCCTTGATTATATTCGGTAGCCTCAGGAATATGGGGAGGTGTGCTTGAGGTCATGTGTAAAATCAGCTAAGGGAACCGTTGCATGGTACTCAGGTCGGGACGTTACAAAGTGGTATCAAAGGTCAAGTTTTATTTCTTCTTCATTTTTCTTACTATTTTAGGAAAGGTAGACATGAGGTTATGAATGGAAAAGTCATGGTAATGTGATCGTATATGGGAGTTGAAAACCCATGTGTGGGGGAAAACTCAAGTACTCAGGGTGGGATTGAAGTTATTTCTGTTTGTTGTTAAAGTTGAATGTTATTTCACCTTGGGTGACGCACATGTGCAGTGATATGATTATAGTTTCTGATAATTTTTTAGTATTGATTTGTGTCCCAGAATGGCATGAGAGTTGAGGCTTCATGAATAATTTTAACCACTCATGGTTATTTTGACATGCATCATTTTAGGAATGCATGCGAAAATGGGTTATGGGTAAATTGTTAAACTTGAACTATTTTCCTTTTTTGCGATATTAAAATGAAAAAATGGAGCCTGAAATGAATTGAAAATAGTTTTCAAAAATGATTCGAAATGAGAATAATTGTGTGTTTAAATGTGACACTTGATTATTATAGTGTGTTTACCCTTGTCAACCAAAACCTAGGAGTAGGATGTTTATTGGTATTGATAGAACCTCAGTTTTGACCATGTCGTGAGGTGGGGGGAAAAGGATTTTTGTGATTATTTACTCTTAGGTAAATTTTATAAGGTTGTGTTATGAGAACTGAGACGTGTGTATGGAATTGTAGAGATTATACCTCCATGATTCTTGTTGAGGGGACGACTAAGGGGCATGCCTAGGAATGTTGTTTCAGGTAGGGAACCAGAGGAACCAAGCATGATAGATGAATATGAAGGGGACTAGTTTCAAGAAAACATTGTTACCTTCATGAAATTCATAGAAGGAGACCTAGGGTGAGTTGTAAAAATCATGCTTGAGTTGAAAAGGGAGTTTCAGTTTCAATACCCTCTAACTTTTACTAGATAGGGTGCACCTGAGGGAGATAAATTCTTGGTAGAGTCCATAGAGACAATACTTGACTATTTGGACATTAAGAATGAGAGGAGGGTCTAGTTTTCTGCTTATATACTATGGGGATCAATAGAGCCCTGGTGGGACATTCAAGTGCAAACTGGACAGATTGACAGTATGTTATTAAAGGAATTCTTGGAGAGGTTCTTGGATCAATTTTATCTAGAGATTCTGAGATAAGAGAGAGATACTGAGTTCATTCATCTAACGCAGGGGAGAATGTTGGTGATGGAATATGTTGGACACTGCATAGATCTTCAAATCTTTTCTCCAACTTCTATGGGAGATTAGGAAGCTACGGTGAAACCTTTTAAGGATGGACATAAGTATGAGATTAAGTCCTTGGTTAATTTCTTCAAGAAAAAGAAGTTTGCAGTAGTGGTGGATTGGTCTCTCATAGTATAAGGGAACCTAAGGGAGGCTTCTACTGCTGGAGAGGTAGTTATTACTAGATGATCAGGAGGTGAGACTTTTGAGAGCATGAATCATTGTTATGAAAAAAATTTCCAAGGTAGTGAGAAGTAGAGTACGTAGACAGGAGGGTCAGCTGGACAGGGCCTTACTGGGGTGATCTGTCCTCGGTGTGGTAGGTCGAGAAACTATCATCGACACTATTCTTGACCACTAGTAGAGTTCCAATATTGATGTAATATGGGACATCTATAGAAGTTCTGCAGGTCACAATGATAGACTGGTACTAAAGAATCAGAAGGGTCGAGTAAGAGTATGGGAAGAGGATCTTCTAAACCATATCGGACCGGTATTTGGCGTTCTACTGGCCGAGGTGGTAGAGGTAGTGTATGTGGTGCTTTTGGGAAGGAGTGCTCGCATCAGTATAGTGGTTCTACTCAGGGGAGTCAAATAGAATCACAGGGATGAGGGGTAGTACAGTTACATGTAGTAAAACCTAAACTTATAGATAGAGAGGCAGAACCATTGATAGTAATAGGTACTATTCTAGTATCATCTACCTTATTTAACTCCTTGTTTGATATTGGTGTCTCTCATTACTTTATGTCTACAAAAAATTTCAATGGTTTGAGCATGGAGGTGGAGTTTGTGAGCGGGGTTATGACTATAGATACACCATTGGGAGTACAATCTAGAAATATCTTCCATTTCAAGGGATTCTCACTAGAGTTTGGGGAATATAATTTCTTATGGGATATCTATGTTCTTCATATAATGGGTTTTGACCTAATTATGGGTATGGAATGGCTAGTCGCATCCCGAGCCCACATCAACTATTACAATAGGAGATTTACATTTACATTTCCTAAGGGTTACCATTATATTCATCATGGAGAGTGGGATATCTAGGTAGGCTGAGCAGGGCCAACTACTCAGCAACTGAGAGAGCTCACAACCCAAGTTTCTAGTATTTTTTTAGATGACGGGGGTGTTATAAAATATTTACTTCCACCAGTAGTGTAAATGTTTTAGGATTTCTTTCTCGAAGAATTATCAGGGATACCATTAGAGAGATATGTGGAATTCACTATTAAGTTCATGTTGGGTGATAAGCCAGTATATATTCCATCATACATAATTGCACTAACTGATCTTCTAGATCTTAAGACTCAGTTGTAAGAGTTGGAGGATAAGGGGTTTATTCGTCCAAGGACGTCACCATGGGGATCATCTATTTTGTTCGTAAAGAAGGATGATACGACTTTCTGTTTGTGTTTTGATTACTGAATGTTGAATAAAATGACTGTGAAGAACTGATATCCTCTTCCATGTATCAATGATCTATTTGACCAATTGAAGGTAGATAGTGTGTTCTCAAAGATCGACTTGAGATTAGGGTATCATCAGTTGAGAGTAAGGAATTTTTCTATACCTAATACTTCTTTTATAAGCAAGTATAACCTTTATGAGTTTTTCATAATGATTTTTGGGTTGAAAAATACACCATAAGTGTTCATGGAATGTATTAATATGATCTATCATCCATATCCAGATTAGTTCATGGTGGTGTTTGTGGACAACATCTTGGGGTACTCCAAGACTTGTGACGATCATGCCCAACATCTTTACATCCTCCTGGGTATATTGAGAGAGCATCATTTATAAATCAAGATATCTAAGTTTCAATTTTGGATTGACCATGTACACTTCTTGGGGCACATTATCTTGGAGGAATGTGTGTCAACTGACCTAAAGAATGGTTAGGTAGCGGTTTCTTGGAGGAATCCCAATAATGTTTTTGATATCCAATGATTCCTAGGATTAGTTGGATATTACAAGATATTCATCTAACACATTTCCTATTTGATAGTGTCTCTTTTGGACATTACTGAAAATGGAGTAAAGTTTGAATGATCGTAGTCTTTTGAGATAACTTTTTAGGAGTTGAAGAATCATTTAACATTAGCACCAATTTTGATCCTACCTTTGTCAATTGAGGAGTATACGGTTTTGTTGTGATGCTTATGGGATCATAATTGGAGCTATGTTGATGTATGGAGATCACGTTTTGGTGTATGGGTCTCAGTAGTTGAGGCCTCATGAATTTAATTACCCTATACATGAATTCATGTTGGCAGTAGTGGTTTATTCTCTTATGTTTTGGTGACACTATCTTTTTGGGAGTGATGTTTATATTCTATACTGATCACATGATCTTGAAGAATATATTTTTACAGCGTGATTTGAATCTTCAGCGGTGGATATGGGTTGAGTATATGCAGTATTTCAATTTAGAACTAGCATAAATGCTCGAGAAGTGAAATAGTTTGTTTGATGCCTTGAGAAGAAAAACTCAGAGTCAGATGGTTCGGGAGTTGAGTGTAGAGTGTAAGATGATAACCTTACTAGATGAAACACATTTGGTGGTCTATGATATTTAGAATCATATGACTCTAGTTTTAATTGAAGTGGATTCTATTTTTTTATATGGATCAGGGATAGATAATATGAGGCTCTAGAGTGATTATCCTTGAGAGAAAACTTTAAATCTAGGTAGAAATATTTATACTAGTTAATATATGAGGATAACATCATATTTGTGAGGAATAATGTTTTTGTGCCTACGAGAATGCGGGAGGAGCTCATGTGGGAATTTCATTCCTCAAAATGGGAGATGCATAAAAGTGTAACCAAAATGTATGGTGACATATGATGATAGTTTTGGTGTCCAGGCATGAAAAAGGAGATAATAGGGTTTGTGATAAGATACTTCACCTACCAGCAGGTGAAGATGGAGAATCAATGACTTGAAGGTTTATTAAAACCATTTCCTATCCCAGAATTGAATTGGGATGATGTGACCATGGATTTTGTGGTGGGTCTCCCAAATAAACATAATAATAATGATGTTATTTGGGTCAGGGTGGATCAACTAACCACGGTATCACATTTCCTACCTTTAAGGGAAACCTTTACAGTAGGGAAGTTGGGAGAACTGTATGATTGGGATATAGTCTATCTTCATTGAGTGCCACAGACTTTAGTTTTAGATCATGATTCATGCTTCACTTCATGCTTTTGTAAGGGCATACAAAAAGTTCTTGGCACATAGGTGTTATTGAGTATGGATTTCCCGACATAGATAGATGGGCAGTTTGAATGTACTATATAGGTGTTTGAGGATATGCTAAGGGATCTGTGATTAACTTTGGCGGATCTTGGGAAAATAACTTGGATTTAGTGGATTTATCCTATAAAATAATTATTAAGAAGATATATAGAAGGCACTATATGAGGAACTTTGTGTTAGACCATGTAGATCATTGTTATGCTGGATGGAGGCTGGTGAGATATAGTGATTGAGACCGAGTCTCATGCAGGACACATCAGAGCATGTACAGTTGATTCAGAAAAAAATTCCTATGACTCGGAGTAGACAGAAGTTGTATGAAAATTAGATTAAATGACCCCTATATTTTATAGAGGGTCATAATGTATTCCTTGGGGTGTCACCTAGGTTGGATCACCATAGGATATGGAGGACGGGAAAGTTGGCACCTAGGTTTATTTTCCTTTTTGAGATAGTGGAGAGGATCGGGCTTCTGGCATACCAATTGGCTCTTCCACAGAGATACAATGTTATGCATGATGTTTTCCAGGTATCAAAACTTTAGTGGTATCACCCTGGCCCTTCTCATGTGATCAGTGTGGATGATGTTGACCTTGGGATAGATGCATCCTTTAAGGAGCATCTGATACGTGTGTTGGATTGCATTGAGAAAGTGTTGTGGGGAAACATTGTGCTTATAGTTTCTGTGTTATGGAAACATGGAGGGGTGCAAGAGGAAACATGGGAAAGAGAATCAGATATGAGTTCTTAGTGGCCTGATCTTTTTGGCTCAGAATCTTAAAGGCTTGTAAGTGTAGCTTGAGAATGAGTTGTTATAAGGTGAGGATATTGTAAGATATCAACCTTTTTTGGAGGCATCTCAGTTGTGATTTTAGGTACTTTTTGTTTTCACTTAAGTACGTTTGTTTGTAGTTATGTATTGGGGTGAATTTTGGGGGAGTTTTAAGAAAATTTGAAGAAAATAGGCTTCACAGTTTCCACATGGTTTGTACAAATCGTACGACTGCCTATGAGAAACCATGTGCCCTTTGATCTTCTAAGGCAGTAGATTTGGCACAGTTAAATCCCAATTTGGGAGGTTGTGTGAGGTGTTTATTCGAGGATCCCCTTGAATTAGTGGTTAATTCATGGTTAGCACATTGTTTTACCAACTATGTGACTAAACCGTGTGAGGTCTAACAGTGAGATCCTAGATCTCACTCGTTTTCAGCCTTTAATGACTTGTTTTACCTACTATGTGGCCCCAACTCAGGATTCTACTTTCTTAAGGGAAAATTAATGTTCTACCATCTACACATAGGGATTACAAGGACTTAAGGAACACCATTCTTTGATATTGAAAGTCTGAATTGAAGATCCACTCTTCTCCTGGTATGTGGATTTCGTGTTGTAGCTTCTCTTGTTCTTTATTATATAATTTCATGATCTTTTCAAGGAAGATATACTCTATTTACATGGATATAAAACTATATGTCGAGATATAGATCTAGGATTTTGGATCTAGATATTTATTTATTAGATCTTGATGTCTGTATTTTAGGGATTTAGATCCAGAACTCATATAAACATCATTGTGCTTCTCAGATTTTATCGATTTACATTGGGAAAACATCCATCAAAGAACCAATGTAGGTGGTATAAAGTTAATTCCCATAGAGTTTTATTTGATATGTATAGAATAAATTTTAGAATTGATATCGTCCATTTGTAATTTATTTTCATTAATTTGGTTAATTAGATTGACCAATTTATTTATCTAAGCTTTATTGAAACAGGTGATTAATTGGGGAATTAATCATGAGACTAAGGGGATACCCTATTAGATAATTAATTTGTTGAAATTAATTATAAGAGGTAGGGGTTTTAATCTATATAATTAATTGGGGGATTGATTATGAGATATTTAAATGTCCATAATGAGATAATTAAGTATAGATTAATTATGTACCTTTGATAATATGATCTAGATAACTAATTGTCGAATTAATTATTTATAGTTGATATAATAATGAGATTATTAATTTTGTAAAATTAATTATGGGATATTAATTTTAATATTTATTAATTAATTTATGAATTAACTAATGGTTTGAATAATTTAGTTCATTGTTGAGTTAACTAATGGAAGGGATGTGTTTTACAAATTGGTGAATTAGTAATGGGATTGGGCTAGATACTTAATTAGTAAATTAATTATGTGATAAATAATGGGAACATGGTCATTCTAAATTGAGAAGTACAAATGGTAACATAATCATCATAAATATGAGTAAATAGATTGGGAGCATAGTTATTCTAAATTGACAAGTATATATGGTAATATGGTCATTATACTTATGAGTAAAGAGAACGGGAACATAGTTATTCTCTTGAGGAGTGAACATAGGAACATGGTTATCTTACATAATTTTTTTATATTGGTAACATTCCCAATGTGTATTATAAATTTGAAATTAAAGAATTTAAATAATGGAACTCTGAGTTATGGCCTCACATGAGAATATTCGAACTCTGACATGAGTCGAATCAAGTAATAAGATGTCATAGAAACATGAATAATTTGAACTTCGACAAGAATAAGGTATTAAGATATGATATTACCTGGGGAACAATTCAGGATCATGTGCAATATGAGGTTATTATTGAGGTATGGGTATCCTTGGGAACTCTGGGGTTAATGTTTTTAGATAAGAATAAATGAAAATGTGATAAACAATTTGTTTTTTCATTGTACTTAGTTCCTTTTAGAACTGCATGCACTATCTTTTGACTTGAATTGTTTTAGACACCATTGGTGGTGGCCAATTGAGTTGTACTCACATCCTATTTAGAATTCCTGATCGGTACCTGAATAGATAATATTGTTGTAGGATTTGATAAGGGAAAAAGCTCTAGGATTATTAGGGATGGATCTTGGATGAGGGGAGAAGATATAGTTTGGAACCCACATGGGGAGTCATAGTGTCTTTATTTTCTGTTCTATTATAGATAATTGCACTTATATTGGAATAGAATGTTACCCTTTCAGTTGAGTATGGTATTTCCTTTTTGGTTATCTTGTGAAATGAGTTTTTTCTGGTTATATATGCTTCTTCATATTGTTGCTTTACTTCCAATGGTGTTTCACTCTAATGAAAGAGTGTATAGTCTCCCCGTGAATGACTTACCAGACCCTCACTATTATTTGGATTTCTCTAGCTTATGGGGAGGCACACTTTAGGTCATTTAGCGAATCGGATCAGGGAACCATTGTGGGGAACCTGGTTCGGGAGGTTACAATATACTACTAATTAATACATAACAACTCTTCAAAATCCCCAAAACAATTTCCAGACACAATAATATTCTACACATATCATATGTTTTACTTATTTTTAAAAATTGTTCAAATGGAAAGATAAGAAAGGGGTAAGCTCAAATGGCCCTTAACGAATAAAAAATGAAATTGAAACATAAAATCTGTATGAATTGGGTGACATGACATAATAATATTAATCTATTAAGATGAATATATGTAAATGAGGAATTACATGATCTTATGTATTTGAAGATAAATTTGGAAAATTGTCTACAATATACACATGAGACATTCATAATCATATCACCAATGATCAACACTAATGTGTTGTAAAAGGACATGACTAAGGTTGTTTACTAAGGTATCATAAAACATTAAAAAGGCATGCTAACAAGGTTTCATGAACATTTAATTTATAGAGATTAATTCTTTACCCAATGCATTGGAGTCCAATCCGGGTTCACCCTTTATATGTCTAATATTTTGTGTGACATATAAGTAAATCATACATAATTCCATAAAATAATAATTAAAAAGTGAAGTAAATGTGTTGCTTGATAATTCATAATATAAGAATAGGATATCCATAGAAAGAATGCACATGGAATCACAAGAAACAATATTTTTAATGAATAGAGGATATTGAAATAAATAGAATATACCATATTTAGGAGTATTCAAAAAATTTATTTGGAAATAAGAAAAATCCTTGAAAATTTTAAAAAAATCATTTATAAAAATTTTAGGGTAATAATTTATTTTATAACCCATATAGAATTAGGGATGAAGTTTCATATTAAAAGTATAAAATGACAATAATATCTTTTCAGATAGCAGAAAAAAATAAAAATAGATTTTAGAAAACATTTTTAACATTTTCATAAATCTATGAAGTTATGGGTCACATTAAAATGTTATGTTCACGTGGATACATTGGAAAAAATTTAATTTTGAAAAATAAATTCAATTATATATCATATAAAAGATATAAATTTTATCAAAATAAATCTCTGGCGGAAGATAAAAAAACTATTTTGATTTGATGGAAAACATTTTTAATATTTGGAAATATATTTATTGAGAAACAAAATCATAAAAGAGTAAAAAAATTCCTTTTTAAAAGAGGATAAGTATGATATGGTGGTCACATGAGATAACTTATAATTAGTTTTCTAATTATAGACGATAAGATTATTAGAAAAAGGTAAATATGAACATGGAGGAGAAATAAATATTAAATTATAAAGAAATTATGTTATACTTTTTAATAAATAAATTGATTAAGAAAAACAAAATGAATTAAAAATGAATTATACCCAATGTGGAAGATAAATTTTCAATTAATAAATTATTTTGGTGAAAAAATACAATCATATAATAAAAATATTAACAAGAGTCATTAAAACAAAAAGAAAAGAGACTTTGAGTTATCAAGATACCTTGTCGCTTTGGTAACAATTGAAATCGAATGTCAGATTATGGAAGAAACTATATTTGGATTTTTTATATATCAAAATTTTGAGATATAAAAAGTCTTTCATTATTAATATATCACACTATATCGAGGATATAATTGTGAATAATATGAAATATTTCTCAAAAAATTAAATTTGAGACAACGAGCACCTAAACTTAGTTCATAAATCCCACTCAAGCACATAAATCTCCTGTATAAAAAAATAAATAACTTTATCACCCACTTTAGAACATTTTAATATCTACAAACTATTATAAACATAATTTAAAATTATTATGTACATGTATATTAGTTAGTTATTATAGAATTTTAATATACAGTGTGAGTAATCATAGCAATTTTGAACTAGTTTCATAAAAGAGATGTTCTTCTTCATCAATATCCCAAAGTCCGCCATTAAAATATCATAAATTGAAATGGAATTAATTTTTTAAATTTTATTATAATTTATATTTTCATTTCATAAGTATATCACTTATTATTCATGATAATAAAGTTGGTGAGGATCTGGTTTTGGTGAATTATAACAAACTAACAGGATTACCTTAATTAATGAGTTAAAAATTTATATTTCCATTCTAGAACAAAAAAAATTATCTACTTTTTATTATCCAATATTAAGTTTCAAATCCTTCATTGTTTAAAATTTATATCATTTTCACTAATGGTGGATAAACCAACCCAAGAAGAGCATGCTACAATCTATGTGTGACTATGACTGTAGAAGAGATCCTTTTAGTATAATATCATTATAAAAATATTATAATGTAATTATTTATATGTTGTCAATAAATTTAATCAAAATTTGGAATATTTATAAGAATAAGTTAAATGAAATAGAATCAAGCAGTTTTGAATAAATAAATTTTTCTCCTGGTATGTTCATTTTTTGTGGATATTTTTACAATGATCACCTATTTCTAATATTACTTTTAGAATTCCTAATTTATATTTATAGTATATAAATGAAAAAATAAATAACTCTTCTATTAAATAAACTCATTTTTATAAAAATACTATAAACGTAGTCATGAAAAATTAAATTTTTCATTCATGGTGGTGTTAGTCTCCACACGTGCATAAGGAATATTTTTTCATTTTTTATTGAATTTGAGGGGATTTTTTAATGGTTATACCATAAATATAATTACATTTAAGTATATTTTTAAACTTAATTAATTATATAAATATGGTTAGAATGGGTTTTAATGAGTTTTTATGAGAATGATAAAGAAGGAATGTTAAAGGGCGTGTAGTACTAACATTGAGAATTTTGATACTCTCATAATGTATCCTTTAAAAATAATGGATATGA
The DNA here is from genome assembly GCA_963277665.1 of Viscum album. Classification (NCBI taxonomy): domain Eukaryota; kingdom Viridiplantae; phylum Streptophyta; class Magnoliopsida; order Santalales; family Viscaceae; genus Viscum; species Viscum album. Next base: position 230,980,742 of record OY728146.1, read on the forward strand.
GGAATTTATTTGATTCCAGAGGATAAAAACATATAGAGGGGATATAGAGGATTTAAAATGGATAGTGTTTCAAATAAATTTTTAACTATATGTGTTGATTGAAATAGGTGGAATTGGTCTCAATTTTTAGATAAAAAAAGAGAAAATCTTTGGAAAATCAATGTTACATAAGGAGTAAGAATGTAATTTCTTGAGAGTAAGGTGAGTTAGTTGGAAAAATGTTAGTGATAATTTTATCTATGAATTTACAAGCTATGAAATTAATTATATAAGTTTTATGTGTCAAATTTACTTAGTAAAATTCATGTTACATTATATTTCCAATTTTAACACTCATTAATATTGTTTAAATATTAGCAATGGTAATTATTATATTAATAAAAAAATGAAATGAAACTTCATAAAAAATTGAATTTATGAATAATAATTTGAAATCCATATAATATAATTCACAATATAAATATGACAAAATTTATATTTAAATTAAAACATATAGTGTGTTGGAAAAAATTGTAGAGAAATGACACTTTAATAATTAAGTGTTATTAATGTTATTTAAAATTTTTAAAAAATTAAATGAGTGTTTATTTAATTTTATTTATGTTTAAACGTCATATTAGAGACCTTATTCTAAAATAGTTCCATTTAATTTAAAATTTAAATGTTTTAGAAAAGTATAATTCTATGAAAAACAATCGTTTTACCATGGTAACTAATATTTACATTGGAAACATAATTTTATTCCTAAAAATGAAAGTGAAATATTTATATAATATAAAAATTGTGATCTAAAATAAGAAATCCAATTTTTTATTTAATTTATACAAGGGATAAGAAATAATATTTAATATAAGAAAATAAAACCTATTTTTTATAGTGAATTATTAATAAATCTCTGAAAATTTTAAAATGGGTTTTATAAATTACTCGTTGTATTTTCCTAAATAATTTATAATAATTATTAAATATATATCATTTATATAAAAAAAATTATAAACTTTTAAGTAATTCTTTTGTTGAGATAACGTTATAAAATTAACATTTTATAGCAAAATCAATATTTTCACTTCTCACCTAAAAATCAATTATTTGATAAAAAATAAAAAATACACTCTAATATAATATTAAAATTATTAAATTAAAAATTAATTTAACTTCAGAAAATTATAATTCTATTATTTATAAATTAATATTTTAAATATTATATTTAATGAAAAAAATGTTATCAAAAAAGAAACACTTTTTCATTAAAAGTCAAAATGTGAAAATTTTAAAATAAATGGGATAAATATTTTATTTAATTAATAATTACTTGATTTTGAATAGTAATTTCTATGTATTTTACACCTTGGTATATAATTATTATATATAAATATAAGGTAATATGTGATGGTAGTCTAGTGTGGTGATTTTCCTAGCATAGATCTTGTGGAAATTTCTATATTCTTCAACTTCTCTCACATTGAATTTCCCTTACTTTTTAATTGATGCTAAAAAGGTAATGGAATGATGATAAAGTCATTATTTTCCCTATTGATGCATGATCACAAGAAATACCATTATAGTGTAAAGCTTCATCTCATGACGCAATATAATTCTTCAAAATAAAGAAATAATCCTAATGTGAATAGAAACATCAACAGTCAATAGTGAGGATTCTTGTTCACCAAATAACAACACTATAACATTAGGTTTGATCTACTGTTTCACCTAGGAACACATATTTTACTCTTAAGTGACCCTTGGAAGGATCTTATATATCAAAAGAAACACCAACTTACTCTTATATATCATCTCAGGTAATCTTATTCATGACTCAAGATAATAGTGTTAATATTATGTGAACAAAAATTCATGTTAAATATCTGATGGAACCAATAATTAACTCTTAAATATCCTCAAAAAAAAATTATATAATTTTAAAAGCATTAGAAATAATATTATGTATAACAATATTAATCTGTTGTATGATAAGAGTTACACTTATGATCTGGAAGATATTACATATCATTAAAGAGATGTTTTATATCATAATGTATCATCCCTTTTGACTTATATTTTAATCTTACACATATCTAGGAAAACCACCATGTTACTTGCATAATTTCTTCTCAATGATATATCTCACATTAATTTTTCCATTTATTCACTAACACTTAGATATTATGTATAATCTCTAACCCACTCAAATTTATTTAGATCCACTAAAAACATCTCCCAAACTCACTTTTACCTATTTAAGCCTTCTTAAATCACGTTAGGATATTTTTAATCCTTCTTTAACCATATTGGAATAATATCAAATCTCAAGAAAAACCTATTTTAGCTTAACTCCTTCTTTTTCATCATCTAAGTGATACTTCTAAATATAGTAGTAGCTTATATGATTAAAAACATTTGGATGGATATAATAATCCTAGGAAGATTAATTATTCTAAAATTACATCTAGTTTTCATTTTTTATTTATAGATATTTAATGTTCAGTAATCTCCACACTTTTTAAAACTCATCTCAGCTACTATTCGACTATTTTTTCCTATTTTAAATATTTTCTCAGGAACCTCCATGTAGAAGCAACCTCAAACTTCATACATATTTTCCATTTCTTAATAATTGAATAACATATTAAAAATATAATTTTTGGAACCATATTATTAATCATTCATTCTAATAATATCAACACCTCAATATCTTAACTGAAATTCCTTTTGAAAAACTAAATGGATCTATAACAGCATAACCAATGGTGGATTGCAATACATACGATTCATTATGAAGTCTATTTTGTTTATAAAATATTTATCTTTAAATGAACAATGAAATTAACCTATTGTTTCCACCGTATTAAAATTATTCATTAAGAATGGTATATAGATGAGTATATTTCCATGCTAAGTCTCAATTCAGATGGTACAACAATATCTATGAACTAAGTTTTCCCTTAATCATCATCTAATATTGACAAGAATATATGGGAACCCATGCTTTGGTACCACAATATTTTCTTCTCAATGTATATTTTTATCATTTCATATTGACAAAACATACAAAAAATTATCATCTAAGCAGTAAAAATTCCCCTATAATCAACCGACCAGAGACACCCTCTAAAACAAGCACCAAACCTGATCTGCCACATACTCGATGGGTGTTCTCGGTCCCCAAGGGCTAGTGAATAGAACCCAAGAATAAAAAAAGAACTATTTATCCCAACCTTTAATAAGATACATGACATCTATACACGACGAAAATAAAATTAGATAGAACAACCAAAAAGATATATTTCATAAAAAAGAAATCTAATGGTAGTGATACAACTCAAAAGAAGCTAAAAAATCCAAGGCATATGTACCAGAACCAAAAAAAAGAAAATAAGAATAATAAATCACTATTCCATGTGATATATGGTCATCTTACCACCTTATCACCACCCACTACCCATACACAACTGAAAAAACCTCACCGCACCTCTATGGTGCCTTACCTCTCCTACATCAAAATACAACACAAGGTATACACACCATTGAGGGGGTGTATAGGGTGTGAGCTAAATGGACTTAGTAGGATCCCACCCAGGTGTTTTATTTAATGTATATATAAAACAATACCAATATGATCAATTCTAAGAAAACATGTCAGGATAAATAATTCAACAATTCCATATCAAAATCATTGTAATCAATTCCCATTTTTCTATAGTTCTAAAACAATCTAGGAAAAATAGTTTGAAAGAATAATTTCCAAAATTCATTTTATTTATAAAAAATAGATATATCAAATCTAAAGTGGTATAAATCCATTAAACAATAGTAAAATTTCTCCAATGATAACTCATATTCTATTCATCTAGGTTACTCATACATCAAATATGACTAGGGAACACTAAAAATACGTAAACCCATGCATAAAGGTATATCGAATAAAGGAAAACCCAAGAATTCAAACCCTTATACCATACCAATTAATTCCTAGATATGAATTCATATCAATCTAGGAATATAAGATCACCCCATAAAGTGATCACCCTTATAATATCAAAAGAGGAGTCCCAATTCCATAACTTCAACATAAGTACACAAGGATCCCATGTGCTTCATTTAAAAATCATTTAAAAAAGGGATCACCACATATCACAAGGCAATTATATTCAACCCTTCTCGTCAAAATGTTCTTTGAAAAAATAATTTCACAATGAATTTCACAATGCTTTGAAAAAATCAATTATTTTACTAAAACTAGTGGAATCCCATATTTTATCAGAAACCTATTTACACACATAAATAAATCCGTAATTGAAATTTATTTATAAAATAATTTATAAACCATGTTAAAATATGGTTCATACAACATAGGTTAGAGATAGAACCACCTACATTAAACTCAGTCACACACCCAAAGTGATGGGATCAACCCACCAAGAGGAAGAAAGAATAAAAAACAGATTCCCTTCAAAAGATTCCCACATATTATAATTGAATAAAATAAAAAATTGGTTAGTGGAGATGTTATATTAACACATACATTAAGTATATCACTGCCACACCAAAACCAACACATGATCTAGACCATTGAAGGAAATGCATAAAAGAAAACCATAAAGGATTTAAGAAGTACCATCTTCCGATCAAAATTCCCACGATCCTAGACCAACACTATTTCCCAAGAAATACAAAAGGAAAACATTTAGTGGAGAACAAAACACTCACTAAAAGTGATATATTGAACCACACTAGATATCATGATCTCTAACTAGAGTGATCTGGAAAGAAATGAATCACCCAAAATTTCTGTGGAGAGACATAGGGTATAAGGAAGGGATGAGGAAACTGAATAAATTAGGTTTAAGTAATTTAGCAAAAACCTTTATATAGGATGATAAAGATTCATGGAATTAATACTATATTCACTGTGTGATTCCTACATAGATTACCACTCAATTCCTTGAAGAGATCCATTATGATCTAAAACTAATAAATATTATTACAAACAAACTCAACTAGTCCCAGATGATTTTCCCATGATTAACCAAAATACAAGTTGTAGGCACTAATATATCAATTAGGACTTGAATATAATTCTCATTTTGACCATTTATCTATGGATAATAAGATATTCTCAACCTAATATGAGTCACATTCACCTCCTAAACACTCTTCCATAATCTATAAGTAAACCTAGGATCCCTATACAAGACAATGGAATAGGGACCCCCATGTAACCTCATAATATTCAGAATATATATCTTATTCAGATATTTAACGATAGTGGTTCCCTTGATTAGAATGAAATTAAAGGATTTCCCCAACCGATCATTCACCACCCAAATAGTATTCTTCCCTCGGGGAGTCTACGGAAATCTAGAGAAAAATTCATGGAAACTATATCTCATTTCTAAATAAACACCATAAGTGTTAGGGGAATACCATAAGGCCTCATTTATTCTAGGTTTATCAATTTATAGGTATAAAAATGGGAAATATAATCAACAATGGTGCGCTTCATAGTTGTCCACCCAAAAAACCATCTAATTTAATAATACATATTCGTCATTCTAGGGTGAATGACCCATGGAGAAATATAGAAATCATGATACATTTAATTACTCATAGATGATGGGAAAACTAACTAATTTCCAATAAAAATAATACCAACAGAAGGGAGATACTAACCAAAAATAGTCTCCCTACTATTTAATGTTTCCCTGATTCCCCTGAACACAACATCATTATGCTAATCTTATAAAATAGACTCAATGAGTGATTATGACAACTGGTCATTGGTCATAACTTTACTATAATCATCCCTTAGAGGGTTCCAATGCATATGAGAGAAGATTCTGAGATAATTCAACTCTTCTATTAAATCCAATAAATCCTATGGTGGAACATTCCTGTTGAGAGTGTTTGAAACAACATTCCCCTTCCCTATGTAGTAGGAAATATCAAAGTTAGATGTTTTGAGGTATTCAACCCACCATATCTGTAAGAAATTCTATCCTGTATGAGATAAGATATAGTTAAAACTATTATGATCATAAAATATGATGAAACTCTCCCAAAAAATATAGTGGTTCCAACATTTAAGCATGTACATAACTATAGTGAGCTCCAAATCATTATTGGGGTAGTTCTTCCCACATGTTCGAAGTTTCTAAGATCCATAGGCCATAATGTGATCATCCTTCACAAGAACACAACCCAAACCATCACCAAAATCATCATAGTATACCACATACCCCTTACCAATTTTAAGTCAGATCAAAATAGGAGATGATGTAAAAATCCATTTGAAATCATCAAAAGATGTCATACATTTGGCATCCCATGTGAAATTCACCACTTTTGTGGTAAGATTAGTCAAATTTTAGGCGATATTAGATAAATATTTGATGAATTTCTGATAGTATCTAAAAACCTGAGGAATATATGTATCTTAAATAAATTCTGTAGACTTTTCCATGATAAGAATACCTTCATTTTCTTAGGATCAACTAAAACTCCACACTCAGAAATAACATTCCCAATGAACATCAATTCTTGGATTCAAAAACAAAATTTCAAAAAAAAATCCATAAAGGTGGTGTCTCCTTAATATTTATAAAAATATATTCATAGGGTTCTTATTATCACAATAAACTCTTGAATAAAATAAGATACTTCTACATATACAATGATAAACGAGGTGATATATTGATGGACCATCTCATTCATCAAATCCATGAAAATTACAAGAGAATTATTCAAACCAAAATGCATCACAACATATTCATAATATAAATTCCTACTCCATAAATTGGTCTATAGAATATATGAATCCAAAACCTGGAGTTGGAGATAACCCTACCAAAGATCTATTTTCATAAATCACTTTTCCCCCTTTAACTATTCAAACAAGTCATCCACATGTGGAAAATAATACTTATTCTTAACCATTACCTAGTTTAAATTATGATAGTCCATCCCCAAATGAAGTGAATAATCATACTTCTTGAAACTATTCATGGGGATTCCAAATATGAAACACAAGAGTGAACAAAACCCTTCTCCACTAGATCTTCCAACTAGGTTTTGATCTCCTTTAGATCAATAGGTGGCCTGTGATAAGAGGGTATAAAAATTGGTTCTATACCTAGAAATATGTTAATCATGAAATCTAACTCCCTTTATAGAGGAAGACCAAAAAATTATTCTAGGAAAAAATCATAAAAATCAGGATAAAAACATGAAGTTTAACAAAAAATGAAAAGTCATTGGGAAAAATTGTAATAGTATACACAAAACATTGTAGATATGGGTGGGAATTTCCTACATGACCAAAACTCGTATATCACTCTCCCTAAGACAGAATAGAGCTATCATCATCTAAAATAATGAAACAAGCTGACAATAATAATCAATATCATCATTATGAGAAACTATTCAATCTTTTCTATGGCATAAATTGAATATATCTAGATCGAGAACAATGAAATTCCATACTACCTCCACATCATCAAGAGAAATAGAAAAATAAATACATCAAAACTCATTCTCTTTCCTCTTTCCTGGAGGATTCCCTAGATCCATAATAAAGGACATGATATCTATTTTATGTTTTAGCACATCAAAAAATGGGTAGATGTGAATGAGTATGAGGAACCAATATCCAATAGAGAACTGGATATAGAATATGAAATAAATACGGTACCTCTCGCTCTCATTCGGACCACATGAACCTCGGAAGGAAAATCATCTAATTCATGAAGGTTCTTAACTTCTAAGGCATGTGGAAGGATCCCTATAGACTTTAATGAATATGAATACATTGATGTTGAGTTTGGAGATGATGGTCCTTGACCATGATGAGGCATAGACATTGCCTGGAAGAACCACTGAAGATACTCTTAATAGTTACATTCATTTCAAATATTCATGGGTGTGAAAAAATTATGACCGATGTTACCTTAATTACCACACTGATATAATGTTAGGGGAACACTACTAGCTGCTACTAATGGTTCATATGGGGTTTGCTTGTGAGAATCACCTCCAGCACCCATGCAGTTATCATGACCCTTCCTTCTCTTTCCCAGTGCACTACTAAAAACTCTACAACTAGGAATAGAATATCTAGAAGATCCAATGTTTCCTATCATATTTATCTCTTTTATCATTAACATTTACACCATGTCATCATAGGAGGTAATATTTAACATATAAAACTAGGATCATATATTTGGATGTAACCCCTGCAGATATTTCTGGCCTCTCAACTAATCATTCATAACTTCCACCAGAGGAAAACAAACCAGATCCATAAATCTATTATAATATTTTGACATTTAATTATCTCCCTAAATAAAGTATCAGAACTCTAAAGATTTTTCCAGTATCAAAAAAACTATGAAGAACTAAAGAAATAATATAATCTTGAAACCCTTTCAATACTAGCCCAAGTTTCGATCCACTAGAACCATGGAACCCCACCACCACTTATTGAGACCCACAATCCAAAAAAAATTACTTCACCTTGATAGCCTCATATGTATGATCGAAGTTTGAGTCCTAATTGATATTTTACAGTTAGTCCTCTACCTCTTGGGGATCATTTGTACCTCCAAAAGATGGGGGTTTCTCACATATGGACTCTGGAGCTCGATCACACTCTTCTCTAGTTCCTTGTCGTTCCCCAAAAAATGGGTTCTGAACTCATGGAAAATTCTTGTCCATGAAAATAATTAACCGAATGATAACATCTATAAGGTTATTATCTGTTGGAGGATTACATTGAGGAGAATCTACTCCACCCTAATGTAGAACTCATAGAACACATATCAGAGGAAAGATACTACACACCATAAATGAAATAAAATTTTTAGCTAACAAGAAATATATCTGTATAAACTAGAAAACCATAATTAGAAAATATGATTAATTTCAATGATCAATACAAGAGACACACATCCCAATATCCCAAGCTAACACGAGGCTTGTCACTGAATCATCTATCTGGGAAAACGCGACAACCTACATCTAAATTTCTAAAATTCCAATCCCAAGTCCACCATATGTCCCAATATAAGAACACATGATAAAAATTACATCTGATAATAATGTATAAATAACTGAACTTGGATACCCTAAAAAAATAGCACTCATCCCAATCTACCACATACTCATGGGGAATTCCAGATCCTAATTGGATGGAGACTAGAACCAGAGAATCAAAAATAAATATAGGGAAATATTTTCCCCAACCTATAACAAGATATATATAACATATTCATAATGGAATTAAAATCATAAGAATTATCTAGAAATATATATTAAATTACAAATAAAACCAACAATAGCGATAAAAATTAGAATAATCTAAACAAAACTCTAAATCCGACAACCAAAAATGATAACCAAAATAAGAAACCACTACTCAATGTGATAGTGGGAGACATCGGACCATCTCACCACCAGCTACCATTACCCAACTAACAAAACTTCACCACATCACTATAGCTCAATTCCTTTTCCTATATCAAAAATAATAATACAAGGTCCACACACTGCCATAGGGGTGTGTATGGTGTGATCTAAAGAGGCTCAGTAGGATCCCACACAGGTGTTCCATATCAAGTATCTATACAAAAATCCCAATATGATCAATTTTATGAAAATAATACATTGTATATAATTCAACAATATTATATCAAAATAATGGAATTCAATTCCCATTTTATTATAGTTCTATAAAAATCCAAGGAAAATAATTTAAAGTAATAATTTATAAAATTCTTTTCATTTTAAAAAACCATTAAATAAATTTAAAATAAGTATAAATATAATGAACAATGGTAAACATCCTCAAAAGACAACTCATAATCAAGTTATAAAGGTCACTCATACATCAAATATAACTAGTGATCACTACAAGTCCTTCATGCATAAAGCTCTAGGGAATAGAGGAACAACCTAGAAAGTGAACCCACATAATATTTCAATCATGTCCAAGAATTAAATTCATATCGATATAGGAAAAAAATAACACCCAACAAATAGAGCTCCCTTATAATATCAAAAAATGTGGCTCAATACCACTCCTTCCACCTAAGTACCCAAGTCTCCCATGTATTTTATTTCAAATAAATTCATAAATGGTTTACAATATTTCAGACCAAATTTCACAACACAATTATAATAATCCCATTAAATAAAAAAACATTTTTTAGAAACCCCATTTTTAAATCCATTTCAAAATCATTGAAAATCATAATTATTTTACTAAAATAAAGAGAAAACCAAATTTTTTAAAAAACCTATTTACACACACAAATAAATCAGTCATGTCAATTTATTTTTTAAAAAAATTTATAAACAAAGTGAAAATATGGTTCATGTAACATAGGGTAGATAAGGAACCACCGACCTCAAACTTAGTCACACACATGATCCACCCACTAAATAGAATTTGGAAGGACACCAGAGGCCATATCAATGATTACCACATATTAGAATCAAATAACATAGACTTAAGGTTCTACAGAGATGTTAGATCAACACATACCACAAGGATATCACTCGACACACCACAACCAACACCACAACCATCCTACGAAAGTCAATACCTGAAGGAAAACTGTAGCGGAATATAAAATAATCATATACCAATAAAAGGGATCCACATATACATCCCAAATAGGATTCCTAATCAATGAAAAAATAAACCACTTGAAGGATAAAAAACACTAATCAAAAGAATAAAACTAACCACACCAGAGATCAAGAGTGGAAAATAAAGTAATTTGGAAGGAAAGTAATCACTAAAAATTTTCAGGTAGAGACCTAGGGTACGATGTGGGGAAGAGAAAATTGAATCAATTATGATTCAATCATCCATAACAAAAAAAAATAGGTCAAAAATGATTCAATTCATGAATAATCATTCATGAATTTAATCCAACGAGTTAGATATACACCAAAAAGGAATTTTGTCAAGTTAAATAATCCTGATCAAAGTTTTCTTGATGCAAACATGATTCATGGACTGAACCATTCTCCTGATCAAAATGGAATTTGAAGCATCTTTATAGTGACATATTCACATCATGAATAATATTCAGGGTGTGAATGTGCCTTGTAGGAATCACCCATTTCAAGTACTGTAGAAAATAAAAAATCAACTCCTATAGCCTCAGAACCCATGAACAATCTCTTTAAACATTAAAAGAGATCATACCTTTTTACCAGGTTGTTACATCCCCCATCTAAGGACTTCTTTTGGAAAATTACCATAATAAAAATACATGTCAATATGTTCCCAATTGCTTTTATCTTCACATCCTTATTGAAAATAGATAAAATAAATTAAATCATAGGTGAATTATTAATTAATTAACAATATTTGTAATTGTTCAGTTCTCGATATAGAATAAAATAGTGGCTAATTGGGTTCCTAATATTACTCTTCATAGTCATGTATTAACCAGTATTTCTCATATTTTATTCCATTGAATCATCTAGTTTCACCCCCATTAACTTTAGAATTTATTCTTTTAATACATGGTTGAGATAATTTAACCAGAATACTATATCAATAAAATTATACAAAAAAATAATAATATGTTTATTGACTCGTATAAAATAATAGTTTCTAGTGATTTTTTGAAATATATTAATGGGTAAACTTTTACAACATCTTCTTCAAATATGGTATATTTAATAAATGAACTTAAATCATTCAATTTAGAATAATATATTATGAATTGATTCAATGAGAGATTGATCAAACCATGATTGGTATTACCTTTGCTTCATAATTTATACAACATGCTCACCTATTTAGTTCACCCCTGAATATATATATCACATTCAATTCCGTAAATGCAATGAAAAAAATATAATAGATATGGTAATAAGGAGGGATATTCAATACTCATCAGTGAAAGTAATAGGGTTAAGTGTTTCTTCTTGGTCAAGATGCTTCAATTTCTCAACTCCATTATTTGGAGAGATCTTTATGATTTCTCCCTATTTTTTTGGATATAAACTTCCCTGGGTAGAATGGTTCACATTTTGTTTTCATATATCACATTGTGTATGATTTATTTCTTCACATATTCAAAAAATACACATGAATTTCATATTATTTCTTGATTACCTTCATTGTATTGTCTTATGTTGTAAGCATGATCTTGAAATATTTTGAGTAATGTCTATCTTTCTTAAACTATACAAAGAGATTATCAAAATTATTAGAGTAAAATTTTATGGGAAACCTCTATAAAATTTAAATTATTCATTACTATCAGATATATTAATTGGAAAACTTTAGGATATTCTTATCACTACAAGGGGTGAATATGTGTTAGGAACATTTTAACCAATTATAACTTTTTTTCCCTCAACACTTAGACCTATTTGGATATATAATCTCTTTTCCCATTTTTCTTCTTGTATGTAGGTATATGAAAAATAGGAAATCATGGAACTATGATATTTTTGAAGTTTCATTTCTCAATAAGAGTATCTAGACCTTGTTAATTTTTTATGACCTATATAATTATTTTACACTATAATAAGTTACGTGATATATGGGTTTAGATAAAAAATAGTCCTTACAACAAGTGTGAGTCCTTAAAATTTATGATGGGATAAGAAAATAATCCTTATTCTTTAAAATAGTGATAACCTATACCAACTTTTAAATCCTTTATGATTCTTTACACTACCACTGAAACCACTTGATGCTTTTGTTAGATGCCATAGTGCGGCATTTTTCTTATCTTCATTCTTCTTCGCTTGTTACTTTAAAAATAATAGGAAGAAAACTTTTCTTCTTCTGTCCATATTCCGGAACCTATCTGTACGATCCTCCATCAAATCCTGTTATTATGATCATATCTATCTGATTAGTTTTATCCAGTGATTGTTTATCAAGTGATAGTTTTCTAGATCCCTTATTCTTCATTGTGTTCATCATATCAGAAATTTATAGGAAAAATATTTATAGAATCTAGATGATCACTGACACATTTTCCTAAACATCTATTACCTGTTCACCTTGTGTCACTACTCTATCTGATATCTTATACTCAGTGCGGTACCATTATGTTCAATGAATTCTTCTACACCCTATTCATCTATCATAAATTTTTAAGGAATATACACATGTTATTTTGGTGATATATTCTTATTTACATTGACCGATGCATTGTTTCTCTATATAGTGTTTTCTATCTATCTGGTACTCTTGGCTTCATCTTGTATTACTTCTCTTGAAACTTCATCCCAAATGATAGTTTATCTCATTCTTCATGGATGTGACATTATTATGGTTCCTTAATTCCTCAACACAATTTACATCCCCATAACTCTATTTCATCACACCTTCAAAATGAATCACCACACATTTAAATAGGATTTACTTCTCTGTATATTTAGTTTGAACTGTGTACTATCAAATTCAAACATCCCTCTCAATTTTAGAGAATCATGTTACAGAAATATTTTTTTGTCTACCTTTAAACTTCCTAAAATATTAGAGTTATACAATCTTCATTGGAAACATCATTATATATCTATAATGACCCATACATTACATACATTGTTATTACTTTAGAATTGAAGCACAATTATTACAACATATAACAAAACCAAGAAAGGACTGTATAGGTATAGAGTCTTTAGAAACAGGGAAACATAAACAACTGGTTCATAAAGCATCTACTTTTCCTCCCACTTATTTCATCATATCTAGAGTCCCTTTTTTGGCATATCCTACTTAATAACCTTCTTCCAGACCTGGGGAAATAAAACATAAAAAAGGGTGAGCTCAAATGCTCAGTAAGGGTAAACAAAAGAAATATCAATCACATCATATACATAAGAACATAACTTTTGGAAATCTTAACCTGCAAAAGAAATCATAATTTCATAACATGGGATAAATCATAGTAGTGAAAAGTAATCCCAATAATCATAACTTAAAACATGAAACTTTGTTTCATAAACACATAATCATAAAGGATCATTTCTTATTAGTCAAGACTCATTTCCAAGACTATATTAGTGGACAAAGTCCATTTCTGAACTGAGTTCACTCCTCGTTTCAGTCCTGTTTCACTGAACCGGTTTAACCTTCCGTTCCAGCCATGTCTATATCATGAGATATAAAATCTTTACCCAATTCATTGGAGGGAGATATAGGTCCCACCAATCTCATAATGATACCATTATTATGTGTGCCACAAAATCATAAACCATACATCATAGCATAACCCATGTAATAAAAATGGGAATCTTAAACATCGTGACATCATAAAACAATTCATATAAGATAAAGGAATTCATAAAAATAATTCCGTCACAACATAATCAAATCAATTTAATAATAGGGATAGAAACAAAACCCTTTATTATCATATATGGAAAATAATTTTGATAAAACACTTGAACTCCATTCTTGAGGAAAATATCCTTTCTACTTCAAAAACACTTTTCCTTTCTTAACATGTCATACAATTCTAAACTAAAAGAAGTTGAATAAAAATAAACTTCAAAACCTGTAAGGGAAGCTTCTCGGAAATAATGTTTTAAAAATCCATTCATGCCGCATAAGTTAAAAAAACATTCTTCTCATACTTTTGTCAGAAAAGTCAAAAAGTACCTCGTACGAAAAACGACAAAAGATTCCTTTCATATCTTTTACTAAAAACTCACCAAAGAGTAAAATTGTATTTAAACTATTGTAGAAGGATATAAATATTACATATTGAGGAAACATTGATGTGGTTGTTAAAATACACCCCAGTAAATACCAATGTATAAACAATCTCAGATTAAAATGAGATTGTGATATTTTCCCTTACCTTAGGTCCGATTTGCTTCGTAAGTGTCCGAACCTCCTGTATAATGATTTAAATAAAGTCATTGAATTATTCCAGATTCATAATCATTGTTATTATATCATATATGGTCATATTCTTAGCTTATTATTAGTAATATTTCATTGCTACTTTTTATTCGGGTGTTTATTACTTTTTGTTCTTATGCATGTTTTGTCGAATAAATTATTATTATTCTTTTTAGGTTATAGATACCTCATTTCCAGAATGTTATTAGTGTAATATATATAATATTCATTCATTCAATTCATTTATATAGTCATTATGCAATGAAGATCATGTAGAACGAGTCGCATCACATCGTGGAGACGGTATTCCGTACGTACGCACGAGCGATGATATCGTTCCCATGATCGTGGAATTGTATTGGAGTGTATGTTTACTATTTCAGAATCAATATAAATTCACAATAATCTTATATATTCATTCTTTACACCATTATACCCATCCAAGTAATGTGGTGGTGGAAAATAGATTACACCACGGCGTGGAGACGGTATTCCGTACATACGCACACGCGGTGATTTCATTTTCCGGAGGATGGATAGATGGTGAAATAGGGTTGTTTCATACTTATAATAACATATCATTATATGAGTGATACTTATGTTATTACTTCATAATCAAGCAACTAAAGAAGAATAAGTGGTAGAAGAAATAAAGGTGAAAGAATTGGTAACGGACATTACCTCTTCTTTGAAACGCCTCTTTGAGACCTCCTTTTAGGGAACTAAAATTGGTCTTTGAAGAAGACCAGGACCTATAGGATGTCTCTAGGGAAGTGGAGATAAGAAATTGGAAGGGTTTGGCCGATCGTGAAGTCTCAAAGTGGTGTGAGGAAGAGGGGGAGGAGGTGCCCTTCTATAAGGGAGGAGAGGGGCTCCTTTGGAAAAACTAAAAATATTATTTTATTATAAAGCCCAATTCGGTTTTAAATAGCTCCAAATTGATTTATTTAGAAGATAAGGTGGGGATGGGTCGATATCCTCTCATCAATAGAATTTAGACAAGTTTAGGTACCTATTTTAACCTTATCATTTAGATTTAACATTAAGTTAAATAATTTTACTTTTACCGTGTCTTCTTGTGCTCTTATACTATAAGGTTAATAAACTTATTATAACAAGCCAAACGAACACCAAGATGTTTAGTATTAATATATATAACCTTATCTAAGTCATTTGGCCAAACCTTAGATTTTTAAGAATAAAATAACAATTAACAATATAATATTTGTTTTAAAAACTATTTTATGTCAATTTTGACACTATTTAGTAATTGATTTTTGTGAAAATCATAAAAAAATTATTAGTTCGAAAAAATTTAATTAAATAAATACTAACATGTCATATTAACCTAGAAAATTATTTTAATTCATAAAAAGTCTCAAATTTCATTTATTTGGGTATTTATAACATCAATTATGTCAATATTTCATTAATAAGATAATTATTTCATCATCTTTGTGTCATAAATTAATTAACATATTTAAAGTCTAAAAATTACAAATAAAATATCATTATGTAGGAAATCTTTTTAGATTGCCAATGAATATTTATAGTCGTATTTATCTTATGTATAACCCTATATTAAAAATTATTTTCTTATTAAACATTGATTTTAACTATTTTAAACCTTCTTTAAATAAATTAATAATAAATGTCCTAATCTAATCCAAGTGGTCCTAAATGGTCATATTTTATTCCTAAGGTTGTTTTTGGTCGAATTACACTAATCCAATAGAATTAGGACATGTGTTACGGTAATAATAATATCATTTTTACTATTAATTACCCTATTTACTTTTAACCGTGGTAAATAAAAGTAAAAAGTTACTATTCACCAAAAAATATTTTCATCTCATTGAACTACATTTTACTTATTGACATCAACTGTGTCTCTTGTATTTTTGAAATTCTACTCACAGAAGCGGTAAAATTATGTTTTTTGAAAAAATTAGTATTTTTAACTACCACATAGTGGTTTCACTATTCATCAAAAATTGAATGTTTTCAGAAAAATACCAAAATTTCACCCTCGGCTAATTTCGATATTCCGAATCCAAAAATGAACTCAATTTTAAAAAATAAAACTTAAAAAATATAAAAAAGTGGTTATTACTATTCATAACGGCTAGTTTTAATAATATTTTAATAGCATATCATTGTTTAGTGAAACTCAGTATTGCGTACGACTCAAGCTATCGAGGAAGGTCGCGATTGCGTGTAAAGCAATCCAAGAAAGTGTTGTGTGTAGTTAAATATTCCTTTGATGATTTATATAACATAAAAACAAAATATTTCTCATAAAAGTCTCAGGTGTTACATTTTGACCCCCCTTAAAATGAATTTCGCCCTCGAAATTCGTCACTTTGTAACAAAAAGATGAGGATACCTCTCCCTCATCATATCCTCAAGCTCCTATGTAGCTTCTTCTAATTGGTGGTTCCTCCATAAAACTTTCACCAAGCGAGTGGTCTTGTTTCGTAGGACGTTTTCGCTATGATCCAGAATATCTATCGGCTGTTCTTCATAAGAAAGATCTTGCTCTAGTGGTACAACTTCTGAGCTGAGTACATGTGAAGGATCATGTATGTACTTTCTCAGGAGAGATACATGGAACACATTGTGAACTTGAGAGAGATTCGGTGGAAGTGCCAATCGGTAAGCTACCTTCCCAACACGATCCAGTATTTCGAAAGGACCGATATATATAGGGCTCAAATTCCCCTTCTTTCCAAATCCCATGACCCTCTTCCAGGGAGATATTTGTAAGAACACTTTATCACCCACTTCAAACTCTAAGTCTTTTCTTTGGTTGTCTGCATAACTTTTCTGTCGACTCTGAGCTTCTCTTATGTGTTGTTGAATAGATCTGACCTTTTCTGCCATTTCATCAACGAGATCAGGTCTTAATATCTTTCTTTCCCCAACTTCATCCCAGCAAGTTGGATTCCTGCATTTCTTTCCATAGAGAGCTTCATAAGGAGCCATCTGAATACTGGAGTGAAAGATATTATTATAAGAAAATTCCACAAAAGGTACGTGTTGATCCCAATCACCTTTGAAATCCATAGAGCAAGCTCTCAACATATCTTCTAGAGTTTGAATTTTTCTCTCAGACTGACCGTCTGTCTGAGGATGACAAGCAGTGCTGAAACTCAACTCTGTATCCGGAGTATTCTGAAGACTTCGTCAGAACTTTGAGGTAAACCTCAGATCCCGATCAGATATAATAGAAAGTGGTACTCCATGCAATCTTACCACTTCCTTCACATATATCCTGGCAAGCTGATCCAGAGAGAAATCCTCTCTAATAGCGATGAAGTGTGCGGAATTTGTAAGATGATAAACTATGACCCAGATAGCATTATTGACTTTTGATGTTTTAGGAAGTCTTGTGACAAATTCCATAGTGATTTTTTCACATTTCCATTCGGGTATGGGTAATGGTTGTAACATCCCCTTAGACTTTTGTCTCTCAGCTTTAACTTGCTGACAAACCAAGCATCAAGAGACATATTCAGCAACATCTCTTTTCATGTCATCCCACCAGAAGTACTCTTTCAGGTCCCTATACATCTTCGTGCTTACAGGATGAATAGATAATGAAGAACTATGAACCTCATCCAGCAGCTCCTTCTTTAATTCGGGGATGGGAGGAACACAAACCCGATTCCTAAACTTTATTATCCCATCACAATCAAGGTTGAATTCAGGAACATTTCTCACATTCTTTTGTAACTCGACATCTTCTTTCTGTGCCTCTTTAATCTTCACATATATAGATGGTTGAACATTCATTTGAGAAATATAAGAATTTTCCCTTTCCATTATAATTCCAAGATCTATCCTTTCTAAATCCATAAATATTGGATCTTTTGTGATCCTCATCATGGATAAACTGGCATGGTCTTGTCGACTTAATGCATCTTCCACCTTGTTTTCTTTCCCAGGGTGGTAATGGATTGAGCAGTCGTAATCCTTAATCAGCTCCAACCATCTTCTTTGGTGCATATTCAGCTCCTTTTGTGTGAAAATATACTTTAAACTTTTATGATCAGTATAAATGTCACACCTTTATCCATAAAAATAATGCCTCCAAATCTTTAATGCAAAGATTACCGCAGCTAACTCCAAATCATGAGTTGGGTAATTTTTCTCATGTATTTTCAACTGTCGTGAGGCATAATCTATCACCATATAATTCTGCATAAGAACACACCTAAATCCCTTCGTGCATGCATCACTGTAGATCACAAACTTTTATCCACTACAAGGAAGTGTGAGTACAGGTGCACTGGATAACCTTCTTTTCAACTCCTTGAAATTCTCTTCACATTCCTCCATCCAAACAAACTTAACTCCTTTCCGAGTCAACTTGGTGAGTGGATTAGATAATCGTGAAACATCTTTCACAAAACGTCGATAATATCCATCCAAACCGATAAAACTACGGATCTTAGTTACTGTTGTTGGTCTCAACCATCATTCGATAACCTCTGTTTTTGCTGGATCCATAGATATCCCTCTTTTGAGATTATGTGACCCAAAAATGAAACTCTTTGAAGCCAAAATTCACACTTGGTAAATTTGGCATAAAGATTCTCCTTTCTTAGGGTCTTTAATATAATTCTCAAGTGGTCTTCATGTTCTTCCTTGCTCTTTGAATATACCAGAATATCGTCTATAAAGACTACCAAAAACTGATCAAGATAGTCTCTAAAGACTCTATTCATCATATCCATGAGATAGAAGGGGAATTAGTAAGAACAAATGGCATCACTATAAATTCATAGTGTCCATACCTAGTACGGAAAGCCGTATTTGGTATATCCTCCCTTTTGACCCTTAATTTATGATACCCTGAACGAAATCAATCTTGGAAAAGTATTGAGCACCGCGTAGTTGGTCAAATAAGTCATCATTGCATGGGAGATGATATTTTTTCATGATAGTGATCTTGTTAAGTTCTCGATAATCAATGCATAGTCTCATTGATCCATATTTCTTCTTAACAAATAGAACAGGTGCTCCCCAAGGTGACGCACTAGGGCGTATGAACCCCTTATCAAGATTCTCTTGGAGTTGCTTCTTCAATTCCTACAACTCAATTGGGTCCATTCTATAAGGTGTCTTTGAAATAGGTAAAGCACCTGGTACGAGTTCTATTGAAAACTCAACTTCAAGATTTGGTGGAAGACCCGGCAATTCCTCTGGAAAGACATCGTCAAACTCCCGTACAATGGGAATATTCTTAATCGTGATTTTCTCACCAACCATTTGAGATAAATAACCTTCATTTAGTGGAATCAAGACCCATAAGATGGAATAAATTTCCACTGGAAGCTTATGTTCGTCCTTGCATCGATAGACAATCATAGATTGATCTGGAATATGAAATGTGACTTACCTTCTTTGGAAATTGATATGAGCTCCATATAATGAAATCCAATCCATGACAAGAATCACATCAAATTCCACTATAGGAAGGACCACAGGATTTGCAGGAAGTACTTTCCAACAAACATCAATCGGAGAAGAATTATAAACTTTTGATGCGACTGTTGTGCCATTAGGGGTTGTAATAGATAACTCAACATCTAATTGTTGAGGTAATACGGTGATATCCTTAGAAAATTCTTCAGAAATAAAAGAGTGGGTGGATCCAGAATCAAATAAAACATTTTCCACTTTAGAGTGGATGGTAAGTGTACCTTTCACCACATCATTATTGTACTCCACATCACTGATAGAAATTTCATGTGACTTTCCTTTGTCTTTAGCCTTAAGAGTTTGTTGACGTCGACCATCATCATCAACCCTTGGATTTGGGCATTGATTGGCATAATGCCCAATCTCCTTACACTTGAAACATTGAAGTGTAGTAGGTTCATTCTGTGTATCCCTTCCTTTGTTTGCATCATTAGACATCTTATTCCCATCATTGCAGTATTCAAATGCCCGATGACCTTCCTTTCTACATTTTAAACATTTACTTGTCCCTTTAAGACAACTCCCTCCGTGTTTCTTTCCACACTTTGAGCATAAGGGAAATCTCATCTTCTTTTCAGTGTGCTCTTTAGATTTTCCTTTGAATTCCATTTTCCTCTTCTTATCAAACCCATATGACTGATGGGTTACTACAATATCCATCTCGACTTTGAGAGCACATCCAACGATTTCCTCGTAGATATTGAAGTCCCTTATGGCTAATTCCCTTCGAAGACTTGGTTTTAAGCTACTAAAAAATCGATCGATCTTACTCTCAGGTTGGATAATAATACCAGAAGCATACCCTGCAAGTCTTGTAAAATTTGATTCATAGGTACCAACAGATTCACCATCCTTTTGATTTAGTTCAAGAAACTCCTTCTCTATCTTTGTTCAGAGAATAAGAAGGAAGTACTTATTGAAAAATAAGTTCTTGAACTCTTCCTATTCCATGGACTCAATTTCATATCTTTACCCCGTATTCTTGATAATATTCCACCATTGATCAGCATCACCTTCCAAATGATACACTGATAAGATGACTTTATCATGTTCAGAACATTGAAGAACTGAAAATATCTTTTCAGTAGTACTAATCCATTATTCAGCAACTAATGGATCAGTAGACCCACTGAATGATGGTGGATGATGCCTCATGAAGGATTCAATAGAATGTTGCTCCTTCTTTTGCTCGTTTGGAAGTCTTGCAGGATTCATAGCTTGAGAAAGTTGTGTGAGCATGGCTACAAGATTTTTTATTCCAGCTCTCATAACGTCTGGTTGCTCAGGGGGACAATCATTGCATTGCCCATCGCATTCCGCATTAACACGGTTCCTTCAGGTTCCATCCATTGACTAAAACCAAGAAGAATAGTGTGAGCAACACTAATTATAATAGGAAAACCACATAATCAAGAATAAAATTTCACACTTAAGGTCTTATCCTAGGTTATTCATGGCCATTTCTAAAACACTAAGATTGTGTTCTATTCTTAGACTTATCCTTAGGGTTCTTACTAAGGCTTTCACATCCTAGTTTCCAAAGGTTGACTATACCTTTCCTTTGATACCAACTATAACGACCCATACTTTACATACATTGGCATTACTTCAAAATTGAAGCACACTTATTACAACATATAACAAAACCAGGAAAGGACCGTATAGGTATAGAGTCTTATGAAACCGGGAAACATAAACAACTGGTTCATAAAGCATCTACTTTGCCTCCCACTTATTTCATCATATCTAGAGTCCCTTTTTGGAATATCCTACTTAATAACCTTCTTCCTAACCTGGGGAAATAAAACATACAAAAGGGTGAGCTCAAATGCTCAGTAAGGGTAAACTAAAGAAATATCAATCACATCATATACATAAGAACATAACTTTTGGAAATCTTAACCTGCAAAAGAAATCATAATTTCATAAATTGGGATAAATCATAGTATTGAAATGTAATCCCAATAATCATAACTTAAAACATGAAACATTGTGGCATACACACATAATCATAGAGAATCATTTCTTATTCGTCAAGAATCATTTCCAAGACTATCTTAGTGGACAAAGTCCATTTTTGAACCGAGTTCACTCCTCGTTTCAGTCCTATTTCACTGAACCGGTTTAACCTGTCGTTCCATTCATGTCTATCTCATGAGATATAAATTCTTTACCTAATGCATTAGAGGGAGATATAGGTCCCACCCATCTCATAATGATACCATTCTTATGTGTGCCACAAAATCCTAAACCATACATCATAGCATAACCCACGTAATAAAAATGGTAATCTTAAACATTGTGACATCATAAAACAATTCATATAAGATAAAATAATTCATAAAAATAATTCTATCACAACATAATCAAATCAATTTAATAATAGGGATATAAACAGAACCCTTTATTATCTTAGATGGAAAATAATTTTGATAAAACACTTGAACTCCATTCTTGAGGAAAATATCCTTTCTACTTCAAAAACACTTTTCATTTCTTAACATTTCATACAATTCTAAACAAAAAGAAGTTGATTAAAAATAAAATTGAAAACTTGTAAGGGAAGATTCTTGGAAATAATGTTTTAAAAATCCATTCATGCCTTATAAGTTAAAAAAACATTCTTCTCGTACTTTTGTCAGAAAGGTCAAAAAGTACCTCGTACGAAAAATGACAAAAGATTCCTTTCATATCTTTTACTAAAAATTCAACGAAGGGTAAAATTGGATTTAAACTATTATAGAAGGTTATAAATATTACATATTGAGGAAACATAGATGTGGATGATAAAATACACCACAGTAACTTGGATAAAAATGAGATTGTGATATTTTCCCTTACCTTAGGTCTGATTTGCTTCGTAAGTGTCCGAACCTCCTGTATAATGATTTAAATAGTGTCATTGACTTATTCTAGAATCAAAATCATTGTTATGATATCATATATGATCATATTCTTAGTTTATTATTAGTAATATTTCATTGTTACTTTTTATTCGGGTGTTTATTACTTTTTGTTCTTATGCGTGTTTTGTCGAATAAATTATTATTCTTCTTTTTAGGTTATAGATACCTCATTTACAGAATGGTATTAGTGTAATATATATCATATTTATTCATTAAATTCATTAAATTCATTTATATAATCATTATGCAATGAAGATCATGTATAATGAGTCGCATCACATCGTGGAGACGGTATTCCGTACGTACGCACGAGCGATGATATCGTTCCCATGATCCTGGAATTGTATTGTAGTGTATGTGTACTATTTCTGAATCAATATCACTTCACAATAATCATATATATTAATTCTTTACACCATTATACCCATCCAAGTAAGGTGGTGGTGGAAAATAGATTACACCACGGCGTGGAGACAGTATTTCGTATGTACGCACGCGCGGTGATTTCGTTTTCTAGAGGATGGATAGATGGTGAAATAGGGTTGTTTCAAACTTATAATAAAATATCAGTGTATTAGTGATACTTATGAAATTACTTCATAATGAAACAACTAAAGAAGAAGAAGTGGAAGAAGAAATAAAGTAGAAAGAATTGGTAACAGACATTACCTCTTCTTTGAAGCGCCTCTTTGAGACCTCCTTTTAGGGCACTAAAATTGGTCTTTGAAGAGGACCAGGGCCTCTAGGATGTCTCTAGGGAAGTGGAGAGAAGAAATTGGTAGGGGTTGGCCGAGCTTGAAGGCTCAAAGTGGTGTGAGGAAGAGCGGGAGGAGGTTCCCTTTTATAAGGGAGGAGAGGGGATCCTTTGGAAAAACTAAATATATTATTTTATTATAAAGCCAAATTCGTTTTTAAATAGCTCAAAATTGATTTATTTCAAAGCTAAGGTGAGGATGGGTCGAAATACTCTCATAAAATAGAATTTAAACAAGTTTAGGTTCCTATTTTAACCTTATCATTTAGATTTAACATTAAGTTAAATAATTTTACTTTTACCGTGTCTTCTTGTGTTCTGATACTATAAGGATAATAAACTTACAATAACAATCCAAACGAACACCAAGTTGATTATTATTAATATATATAACCGTATCTAAGTCATTTGGACTAACCTTAGATTTTTAGGAATAAAATAACATTTAATAATATAATATTTGTTTTAAAACAATTTTTATGTCAATTTTGACACTATTTAGTAATTGATTTTTGTGAAACTCATAACAGAATTTTTAGTTCTAAAAAAGTTAATTAAATAATTAGTAAAATGTCATATTAACCTAGAAAATTTTTGTAATTCATAAAAAGTCTCAAATTACATTTATTTGGGTATTTATAAGATCAATTATGTCAATATTTCACTAATAAGTTAATTACTGCATCATCTTTGTGTCATAAATATATTAACTTATTTAAAGTCTAAAAATTACATATAAAATATCATTATGTAGGAAATAGTTTTATCGTTATAATGAATATTTATAGTAGAATTTATCTTATGTATAACCCTATATTAAAAATTATTTTCTTATTAAACTTTGATTTTAACTATTTTAACCCTTCTTTAAATAAATTAATAATAAATGTCCTAATCTAATCCAAGTGGGCCTAAATGGTCATATTTTATTTCTAAGGTTTTTTTGGTCGAATTACACTTATACAATAGAATTAGGACATGTGTTAGGTTAATAATAATATCATTTTACTCTTAATTACCCTATTTACTTTTAACCGTGGTAAATAAAAGTAAAAAGTTACTATTCACCAAAAATTATTTTCTTCTCATTAAACTACATTTTACTTAATGTCATCAACCGTGTCTCTCAGATTTTCGAAATTACACTCACATAAGCGGTAAAATTAAGTTTTATGAAAAATTTGGTTTTTTTAACTACCACTTAGTGGTTTCACTATTCATCAAAAATTGAAAGTTTTCGGAAAAATACCAAAATTTCACCCTAGGCTAATTTCGATATTCCGAATCCAAAAATGAAGTCAATTTTGAAAAATAAAATTTACAAAATTTCAAAAAGTTGTTAATACTATTCATAATGGCTAGTTTTAATAATATTTTAATAGTATATCGTTGTTTAGTGAAACTCAGTATTGCGTACGACGCAAGCTATCGAGGAAGGTTGTGATTGCGTGTAAAGCAATCCAAGCAAGTGTTGTGTGTAGTGAAAGATTCCTTTGATGATTTATATGACATAAAAACAAAATATTTCTCACAAAAGTCTCGTATGTTACAATATCAGTATTAACAATTTTATTCATCCCTTTTAAAATATCTTCTAAAATCAAAATTTTCATTTTTTTATCAAATCATTGAACATCCAACTCAACATCACCATAATTAATAACATTACAAAAATGTAATAAATACCATAGAACATTTTTTCTAGTACAAATATTTTCACTTCTTCAGTCTGGTGAAACTTATTTTAGTGTTCCTTCACAACTTTATAGAAACATCGCGAAAACACTTCATAAGACTCTTCAAATGACCAATAGGTTCTCAAAAATGTTTTAGCCTTCCTACATCCAATAAAATCGTAGAGATTTATTTTTCTCATTATATCTAAGGAATTAGTAGAACCCCATCTAATGAATTTGTAATACTAATATTGGTGCCCTTGTATCACCTTTTCTGATGACATCACCTAGAAACTTATGTTTTGTCCATCTTGAAGTAAACATCAACATCCTTTATCTAATCATCTAGCATGGAAACTTAATTCTGATAAATATCACTCAAAAACCCTTTTCAAGTGAATTAATATGGAAAATTAAATTTTATAGAACTAATTAGAATCCTCAGTCCCCTCTTACCGATGGCATACACATCTTTCCTCAAATCATTATTAGGATAATTCTATTTATTAATTCAAAAAAAACCTATCATATACACTTACTTAATTATTTATCCATAACTTATCTTCAATCATTGTAAAAGTATGTCTGATGGAATTCATACACATTCAAACATTCATCTGATGCATTAAGTTTATTCGATGACCCACTAAGTTTATGAAACATACATTATACTTCCAACCACTATATAAAACCTCATTAAAAACTTGGTTTGTTTGTTTGAACTTAATATCTTAAAATATTGATCTTTGTACATGTACCTTAGATAGAATTTATAAAGTTCTTAAAAAAACTTTAATTATAAATTCATAATTTTGTAGAAACACATTTCTACTTTTATATCATCAATACTTAAAATTTTTAGATCCTCTACAAGATTTCTTCTATGAACTTAAGTTGATCGAACTACCTTTGAGAAAATTTTCTCTTTATATAAATTTCTACTTGAATCATATACCTATGGAATTGTGATGTTCGATCAATGAATAATAAATCACCTAGAATCATATGATATTATTTTTTCAATTATTATTTTTTTGATACAATCGAAAATATAGTAAGTCAAAAATTTATATCAACCTTTCATCTGATCGATTCGTTCCATTCACATCAATCAGATGTAATAGTGAATTCCCCTTCAGTGGTAACCCAAACTTTCCTATGTTTAATTGGAATTTTCATCATGGTTTGTTTAATAGACTATGTTATATGAATTGAAAAATATTTCTGATGGAAACTTCTTCTGATGGAATTACTATGAAATCTTTATCATATTATCTCAGTCTAATTGACTTCATCTAATCTATTTAATATGATAAAATCCATCCAATCACTTCTATACACAGGCCTATGTCCCATCATCTTCACTATCTCAGGCTATTCTACTTCACAAAATTCTTAAAGAAACTCTTTAAAGAAAATTTTATAATATTGATACCAGATTTTATTCTATAATAATAATATCACAAGATGTATTCATTAACAACAACTCACCAATCATAATAAGTAAACTAAAATTTTTAGAAGGAAAATTCACCTTTTTAGTGTTAATATGACTTGATCACTTCAACAAACCATCCCAATAGAGTATTCTTTGTATATTCTTCAACATATTGACATCACTAAAATAATTTTATGACATTAATAAACATTGGAATCCATTTAAAACAAATACAACTCATGCATAATGTAGGATATTAAATCACCCCATTTTTATTGGTTGGAAATACCTTCAGTGTAATTTCCAAATGTATATTTAAATATATAAATATTTATCTGTGCCTCCCTTAATTCTCAAAATTATATTTTCTTTATTTTTATATACATTCATTTCCCTTTCACTCTTAATTAATGACAATAAATATAAAGTTAATGAGAAAAGGGTATCAATTAATTTTTAATCAATTTTCTAATTATCCTTTCACTCTAAAACTATGTGATCCATACTCATTATATAAACTAGAGCATTTAATTTATACAAAAAAAATTCCTTCACCAACTTATCTTGAAACCTTTTTGAATGAGATCTAATAAAATTTTCTTCATGGTTTTTCCACTTCTATTCTTGGATAAATATACTAATTGAGATAAAAAACAGTTGTAAGAAAGATCAACCTAAAACTCATGTACTCACTTTAACAAATATATACAAATATTTAATTTCAATAAATGGGATAAACAACCTTAGAGTACTTTTAAACTTCCATTTTTCTTATATCATTGATTGATTCATTATATCCCCCATTATGTTAACATGTTTATCAGGATTAACCATGGATGAGAGATTAAAGGAATTTGTACCTTTATAAATAATTTCCTTATGATCTTCATAATAATGAATCTCTTTAATAGATATTATTTAGGATCTTTATGTTGAGAATGTCATAAAATTTATCTTTTATTATTTGGATGTATAGACCCCATAATTTCCACATTTTCACCATGGATGGTATTTATTCAATATCCTAATTTGTAATTTTTACTATAAGAACAAATCTAGATAGGATTTTCTTCACTTTTCTATCTTGTATTAACAGGTCAAATTTACACTATGTGATGCTCTCCCCTATAGAAAATTCTTCGCCTTCAATTCTCTATATTAAAATAGAAAATAAAAAGCACAATGTATATGTGAATAATTTGGATATACCTTTCTATTTTATTAAAAATATAATAGTTGAGATAGTTTTCTTTAAAAAAAATCTATCTTCTTAAGTATTTATTCTTTCATATCTAAACATTATTTATATTCTATCTTGGGGTTGTAGGGATATTTTTACATTACCTTATACTTTTTATAGAGTAATTTTATTTATATGAAAATTCGTAGATTTATCGTTATTATTAATTTTAAGGACTAATTCATGTTTGGGTAGAATCGTTAAACAAAATTTGTCACTATGTATAAATTTCTTATATATCTCACATAGAACTTATTTAAAACATGAGTTGCCTATCATGGGAAACATATCATTTATTTTGTCTTCATCATGTAGAATCCTTGATTTTTTCCATTTCATTATCATTTTCTTGTGCTTCATACATTTTCATCATTCACTCCAAAATAACTCACTAGATAACTAACATATCATTAGGAATATTGGCATAATGTTTTGGATTTTACAAATAGTTTATTATAAATATCCATCCTTATCAATAGTTATTTTTTATTCTACACTTTCCTTCAAATTATTTGATTTAAAATCCAAGGCCTCCTAAATTTGCTTTCATGAAGTCTTCTTTTGAGAATTTTTGTTTACAATATTCTTATACCTTCTTACCAAGGTGGATTATTATTTATTAACCAAATTTTGTGGTCATAATTTCTTATTAGCTCTTGATAAATGTTGATAGGATCATGTAGCAACCTTATAACCACCATATTTTTGAAAATAATAGGTATTTTCAAACATTCCAATTCTATTGGAAGTTTTCATATTTTTATTACACTATGGATTTTCTTCTTCATCTCTAGTTTTCTCCTACTTATAATTGGATTCATTTTTTATTTTTCATTTAGAGGATTTTAACAATAAAATAATTCACAAATCTTAAAATTTTTCTAGTACCAATATTGACCCATAAACCATGATCTTCTTACATATCCTTTATTTTATTTATTTGGTTTTCTCATATATTTTTAGTCACTTCATGGAGAAATATAATACTTAATTTTATTATCCACCTTGGATAAGGTGGTAGATCAATCCACAATTTTATTCATCTATAATTTTTTAGAATTTTTTCCAACCTACATTATCCATGAAAACAGATTTAGAACAATTATTACAAGATGGTATGTATAGTACCTCTTTCTTCACAACTTCTTGATATAGACCATTGAGTGATGTCATGATCATCTTATATAATTTTAGTGGTCTTTTAACCTTATAACACTCTATTGAGAATTGAGTAATAGTATAAAGTTTCTCATTCTTTTATAAAGTCTCAATACGTGTCTTCTAAAACTTTTCCAACTGAACATTCAGTTCAAAAAATATTATATTGAGAGTGTCTTCCTGATATTTAATAATAATAAACTTCTATTAACAAGCCATATTTATTATATCAATATCTTCTTCATACAACTGATCTTTTTTTGTAACAAATAGTCAGGTTCCATAATATTATTGAATTTGACATCCAATTGAAAATCATTGACCTCCATGTTATTTTCAACTTTTTTTCATGTTCATGGATATTTTATTCCATATTATTCAGGACTCCATATTTACCTTAAAACTATTTTTTCAATTTTTTTTAATTTATAGAAACTTATTTCATGCTTCATTTTTTTGGTCTCAATTATTATACCTTTGTAAGAGAGCTTTATACATTCAAGAAATGTTTTTCTACATATCATTATCTATATTAATTTCATATTATTCTAGTTGGGTGATCTCTTCTTATATAGTTTGAAAGTCACAAAAATAAGAGATACTATTTATTTGTGAATGAAATGTAGAATATATTTTAAACTACTAAATAATATTTCATTAGAAGTTATAAATATATAATCATCACCACTTATTCTAGGAACTTCTTATTGAGTATAGATTTTAAAACAATTATCACATACCACATGATCACTTACCATTCTTGATTCACATGACATTGGAATGTTGTCCTTATATTTAGTGGATTATTGAGCGAACTTCTCTTCAATTTATAATCAATATTCTTCTTATTTTTTATCATAGAATAGAGAAACTGATAAATGCTATTCTTTAGGCAAGAGGGATCTATTCTTCAGAATTATTTTCTCTTTCATTATCCAGCTCATCATGGCATTAGTATAAATAGAATTCTTCTCAGTGATAACAAATTCTTCACCAAAACTACACATCATTGTTAATATAAGAAAGAAACTCCAATATTCAATAGATAATAGCTTCCATATAGATAATCCAAAAGAGGTAACAAACCATTTGATACCAATTAACAGTAAAATATAAGGATATACTCAACACTGAGAGTAGTGTGAATGAATGTTAGGAAATTTTTAACCAATTATAACTCTTTATCCATTTACCTCATATAACTGTTAAGATCTTATTATTATTATTATATTTTACTTATCATATGAAATTATAAAAAATTAGGTAAAAGATGGAAAAATATATTTTTTCAAGGTTCACTACTAAATAAGAGTAGTTAGTACTTTCCATGTATATTGATCACCAATACATGGATTCTTTACTATAATGACTTACTTATTACAGAATTTTGGATAAAAAACTCAAGATCCCATGTGTGAATCCCTATACTTGAGAGGGACAATAATAAAATAATCCTTCTTCATAAGACTGTTGGTAACCTTATCCAAATTGAAAATCCTTTATGGTTCTTAATACTACCCCTGAATACAGAATTCTTCTTATTTTTATGGTACTTTGTGACATTAATAATATCTTCCAAATTTTGATAATTTTATTAGGTTTTAAAATGATCTGTTTTTATTTTATTCCTTCTTATTTACTTATTAGTTGTACATCAGTGGCAAAGAAAATTTCCTTCTTCCTTCCATTGTTAAAAACCAATCTATCTAATCCTTCCAATCTAGAATTTTCCATCTTATGATTTTATTTTAGTGATAGTTAATCTTGGGATAGTTTTTTATCTCTTTTTTTCATGATTCTCCAGGTTTGGGATATCTATAATTGATAGGAAAGCTCTTTCTGATATCTAGTTGATCAATTCATCTTCTTATTCATTATTCAATTCATGTTCTTCTAGTGAAATTGATCCATCCTATTTGATCAACATATCTTAGTACCTCTACAGTTGATCAATTTTTATACACCTCTTTGTATGATCTCCAATTGATAATGAAACTTCATCTCATATATGGGATATTCCTATAACTTTTTTTTGGCTGATACTTTATTTCTCATTCTAGTGATTCCACATTACATAATAACCCTTGTTTCTTCAAGTACCTCTCTTCCTAAAACATTATCCCAAATAATAATTTCCCTCATGATTTGTTCCAAATAATTTTTATGGATATTCAAATATTCTACATAACATATAGACACACAAATCTATATTTCATCACACCTTCACAATACATCATTAACCCTTTATATAGGCTTCTCTTCTCCAATGATGTTTTGTGAAATAAATACTTTAAAATTCAAATTTCCGGATCTTGTTTTGATAATACTTCTAAAAACTATCATATTTTAAATTCCTTCAAACTTCCAATAAGATAGTATTCAATAGAAATTCCTAGAAAAATGCCTTAGATCTTAGAGTCAAATTGCTTCTTCAACTCTCTTTAAATCTCTCCTAGAATGAGAATTTTCCTTTGTGATTATCGAAGCATTGTATGTACAAGTTAGCATCACAAAAATGAATGAATTTACAAAAATTTCATAAAGGCCTTTAAAAAATTTATCTATTAAAAAAATTAATTCATTCCATCTAGTGAAACATCATCAAACATTCCTTTAAAAATTTATAGGGAAATCAAAAAAAATCAATCATAGGAATATCTATTTGAAAAAAGGTTTCGTAAATGTTTTTTTTGATTTTATTCATCCGATGAACCCTCATATATATGACATGCTCCATCTATTTTATGAATTAATAAAACTCATTCTAATGAATATATGATACTCAACTTGATGTCTTTGTAAAATGTTTTCTGATGATATAATTCAGAAACATATTTTTGATGCATCTTATTGGAAACATCAACAACTTCTCTCCAATCGTCTTTCTTGGAAACATAAGTTTTATGAGATTCAATCCAAAACATATATCTGAGGACTTTATATGAAATATTATATTTGATCCAACTGATCAAAATACTATTTAACCTCTAACTAGTGATCTGCACATGTTTCATATAACTTTTTTTGATAATTCAAAAACCTCTATCAACAAAACTTGCTTCACTCGTCCCTTGTAACTTCTCATCATGGTCTTTTAATGAGTACATTTGATGAAATTCATACACAATAAATCATTTTTATGACTAATAATGTATGTTTTATGAATCACCATGTTCATGTCTCAAACATAATTCTTCCTCTAGTTAGATAAAACCTCCATAGTATATTTCTAAATTCATTTCATTGTAACTTCTTTACATAA
Source organism: Viscum album (assembly GCA_963277665.1). NCBI lineage: Eukaryota > Viridiplantae > Streptophyta > Magnoliopsida > Santalales > Viscaceae > Viscum > Viscum album. Next base: position 231,013,547 of record OY728146.1, read on the forward strand.
CTTATTTATATATTTAAAATTATTTATTATTTACTTTATATATATCTTCATACAACACCAATTACCAGTTGAAAATGTTTTAAATCAATAGTTATACTTTTATTTATTCATGACTTGATCATTTCATAGCCACTCCTCAATTTTACTATTGGATATAAGCTAATTCAACTCTCTTTAGAAGACTTCTCTTGTCATATAAACCTCCTCTTGAATCACAACCACAAGTAATTATGATATTTGATTAATTAATTCCACAAAACAAAGAAATATCTAATACTATTTGTATAATAATCATCTTCCAAGTAAAATCATGATTGTAATCTATCCAAAAAAATTCCCACCATTCATTATATTAATTTCATTCATTCACATCATTATGATTTAATGGTGAATGCTCCTTTTGTGGTCACCCAATATTTCCTCTATTCTATATAACTTTTCATATTTTTATGTCAGATAAACTATTTTTTATTACTTTAAAACGTTTATATAATTGGAATGCCATCTAATGGTGCTATGTATAATCTCTCATCTGGTTTCCTTGGTCTAATCACCTTCGTCTAATCTCCTCAGTTTAATCGACTTCATCTGGTCACCTTAGTATGCAAGCCTCCATCAGATCTTCTTTACATTTTCTATCCATTCAAATTCTCAAAAATATTTTTTAAAATACTTATAGAAACCTTTATAATTTTGATAAAAATTTCTTCTCTAAAAAATATAGAATATATTGTAGACCTTAAGAAAAACTTACCAATCATCATATATATATCCAATGTATTCAAAATAATGTTCACCATTCATAAAATAATAAGACTTGAGAACTGCAATATAACTTTCTAATATATTATTCTTCAATATTATCTAATATATTTACATCAATGATATATTTATATTACATTGAAAAAAATTGGCATCAATAAAAAAACAACAACTCACTCACAATGTGGTCACTTGAAATATCATCCACTAATCTAATACATTTATTTATTTCATGGATTTTTATCTTATTTTTTATTTCAATATTCCTCTATTAAAATTATCATTCATGGTATGATTTCAGTAGTCCATGTTGTAACATTTTGTCATATAATAGATGTATCTCCTTATATTTGTTGTATCATCTTTCTAGACCTTCTTGGAAATGTTTTTCTTAACACTTCTCATTTTATTATAACCAAAGGAAAGCACACACTCACTTATTTTTTTTATTTCAAAAATTTTGTGGAATTATTCCTTTAAATGAATTTATAACATTTTATGATGATTGGAATTATAATTATTCACCACAATGACTAATTTTTTTACGATTTTCATATAGAACATCCATGATTCTAAATATATTTTAAATAGATATAATCTTTATATTCATCACTTGTGTACTTTTATTTTAAGTCAAATTTACCCTCCCACCCTGATGTAGTATATTTCAACCTTATATGTATTGACATAAAATTCAAATAATCTATATACTTGTTCACCAAATCATTCATAATACAAATATTATACAATGAACCTTGATTTTCACCTTTAAAAAATGTGGTATCCATCATTGACATGGTGATATTTTTTATGTAAACCAGCCTTGTTATTGCATACCTCTGGGAGAAATAATAATTTTTCACATTATTATTTCCAAATTTTATATAGATTTTTGATTGTCTAATATTTTTTCAATCCATATTTTTCATGATAATTATTTATGACCAGGACTATGTATGAAGACAAAATTATGACAAAAAACATTTTCCAAAGAAAATGGTACCTTTTATTTTGAGCATGTAATAATTTTCTTAATATATAATTTCAAGAGATAATTTCCATTAGATATAGGTATTAGAGCACATATATTATCATTATAAATTTTAATGGAAGTAACGAATCACTTAGTATTTTATAAATAATCAACATGATTCTACTCTATATTTCTATAAATTTACCTCAAGTTCAAGGAACCTCATATTAATACTGTTATTCTGATCTATAATGGAATTAACCCATTCATCACATTCCCTTTTGATCAACTCAATATGGTTCTCATAATCTTCATTTATCTTTACATTCTCTTATAATAAATTTTCTCACTCTTTTATTCTTTTTTATCTCTAGCTAGTAATTTTTTATATTAATGATTTTATTTTCTATTTCATCTAACAAAATTTCTTCACTTAAATCCATTTATTGTACAAATCCTTATCCTGAATTGAATTAATAAAATTATTCTCATTTTTTAAAAACATTTCTTCAAGGTCTATATTTCTTTCACCTTTATACTCAACTTGTTTATTAATATTTATATACATAATACCATGATGTAAAGTAATTCTTCCATCCTTTTTGTATTTTTTTTATGATGGGTGATCTCTTCTTGGATGTATTTAAAAGTGACATAAATAAATATGATATCTTATTATAGAACATTCTATAGGATTATTTTCAAAAACATATGTGAATCATGATGTAATTATATTATTACATGATCTTTCCCACTTATACTTGGTAATGTAATCACGGAATCATAGTAAGAATTATAATCCACTACTTATTCATTAAAATATTGTGAAACATATGTGGAAAAAGTGTGTTCCATTTTCTAAATTTTATTATTTTTCCATGAGATATTCTCCATCCATGATTGGTATTATTTCTCTATAATTATATCATATGTAAGAAAAGATTTATTATTATTTTTCTCATGATGGATCCATCCTTCAATTATCTCTTCTCTTGATTTTTTTAGTATTCAATGTCTTTGAAAATATTTTTTCCAAATCATTAGTGGACACATTGTCACACCCTAAATTTTTCAATTTATTTTATTTTATTATTTTTCTAGCCTAGTTACTTTTATTTGGGTTTTGGTTGAACTAGTGTTTAAATATTTTTGAGTCTGGTTGAGAAAAGTGCATGTTTTTGTTTGGCATCACCGGGTGCATGGGTAGGGCACGATTCTAAAACTGTGCGACCAGACCGATTTTAAAAATAAATTAAAACATAAAGGACTAATAAAATAATGATGTGTAATAAAATGGAGATAAAATAAAAATAAGGAGTTTTAATAAAATCTAAGAAATTTTCTCAATGAAAATAATAATAATATTGTTTGAGAATATTATTATTAATATTAATAGTGTTAAGAATATAAGAATTAATTAAGGTATTAATATTATAATAATAATAATTATTGTTAATATCAAAAATAAGTTAATGTCTTTTATTTTATTTTATTTTATTTGGATTTGAAATATTTTAAAGAGGTGTGGGCCGAGTTCAATTGATATCTTGTGTTTTTGCTGGTAAATGATAGTTCTGGGGTTTTTCAGTGCTCAATGCATGGGAAGCACAAAATTGAAGCAGAGAAGCTTCACTAACTCACCTTGCAGCCTGCCTGGTTCCTAATTAATTACGTAATAAATAAATAAAAGTAAGAATGGTTTTGATAACAATAATATTGTTATTATTTGAGAATATCATTATTATTATGGTTTATATTTTATCAAGTTATTATTATTATTATTATTAAATTGTCAATCTCATCAATGTTATTCTTATTATAAGTGATAAAAAGATAGAATTTATTAAGTGATTGTTATTATTAACCTCATAAAAATAATAACTATTATTATTTTTATAACTATTATAATTATTATCATTATTAACTTATTTTTATTAATTTATTATTATTATTATCATTTCCCTATTTTAGGGTTCCGTCCTCCCCTTTGTACTGGGACACCTCCCACCTTCCCCTACCTGTCGCAAAGCCGCCCACCAGGTGCTCAGCCCTCCGGCTCCCCTCTTCCCTCTCGGTCACCCTCTGAATCCCCTCATCCAGCCTTCTCGCCCACCTCCCAAACTCGTGTTGCGCCCCCTGCACCTCGTCCAGCAGCCTTCATCTCTGGCACGCTACCTCCCATGCGCAGCGGCCTTTGGTCGATGCCCTTCTCCCCTACGGCTCTGTTGTCCAACCTCTCCCCAAGACACCCACTTTCATGCCCAGTTCCTCCCAGTTCCAGCACTCCTTCCTCTATCCGGTGAACCTCGGTGCCCCCTACTCTGTCTGACCCTTCTCCCCCATCTCTCTCGCACTATGTCCCCCGCTCGGACCCGCACAGACCCCTACTAACGACCTCCCCTTACTGGATGATGATACCCCCTCTTGATAAGTTCCTACTTCCTCTTCTCTGAGTCTTTGTTCCTTTTTTAGCAAGTATGAAGTTTGTTTATGTTTCAATATTGAATCCTCTTTTGTTTCAGTTGTTTGTTTTAGGATCCAATTCAGTTCGCTTGTGGTGATTCTTAGGTGTAGTCGAGCTTTCACACATGATTTGGGATTTTATACATTCAGGTAGGTGGTTCTGCATTTAAACCTTAATTAATGAATTTATTTTCTTTCTTAGTTAATTTATGATGTTCATTGATTAATCATTTTGTGTGAAGATTTGGTTTTCTTGAAGTCTTCCATGTGTTACATTTTTTTGGTAGTATGTTCATATTGGTCGGTGCGTTCTTTTGTTAAAAACCTATCTTTAGTCAATTATTAGTGTTTAATAATATTTGCAGTTAGCTTTTCATTTCTGTAACTGGTGTTAATTGGGTTTTGACATGGCGTGGAATGTGCTTGGTCTTAAGTGAAGGTGTTGTGTTGGTTGAGTAGGTTGTTGATGTGAAAACCTTTTTTGATCTATCCACTAGTGTTTTGTAAAGTTTTCATTTGTTTTGTGAAAATGTGCAAAGTGCGCGGTTTATATTCTGGTGTAGCGTTCACTTGTGTTTTTTCCAAAAAGAGGTTTGAGTTTACTTTTTGTGTTTAAATTCATGTGTCATATTATGAATTCACATAATAAAATTTTCAGTGTTTTGTTTAATCGGAAAAAGGGTCTTTTAACTATGCAATTGGGTTGTTAATTGATGTGAGTGGTGCAATTTGTGTTCTTGATGTGAAATTATGTGTGATTGGTCATAAAAGAGGGTTGAGTTAGTTTTTTGTGTTAAGCCATGTTATGTTTCTTTTTAAATAATATGTTTACAAATAACTTAATATATTTTAAAAAATAATTATTAATATGTAAGAAATTTTTAATTGAGTTGGGTAAAGTCTTTTGATGTGCGTATTTTTTTCAAATAGATTTTTTGTGTGTGTGAAAGTGTGGTATTAGGTTTAGGTAACACCCTATTAGTTTTATTCATCTTATTTGGACATGAAATGTGAAATTGAAACATCTTTATCACAAAATAGGAAGCCTGGGTACTAGGTGGGCGAACTAGATCTAGCGAGATAGTGATAGGGAAGCGGCTCTAGCCCAGTTTCACTTAGCTAGTTTGACGATTACAAAAATAACTAAAAATTGTATGATGATTAGAGACCACTAGGTTATGGATGTGTTTCCCTACTAGTGGCTCGTGCACGAGAACATATTTTATTGTGATTCCTATACTACTGATCATCGAGGTGTGATGTTTTGGGGTCTCATTATTTTGCTATTACCTATAAGGAATCTCCCTATTTTGGTGCTCCTGGAATTCTATACACTCGTTGTCGGCATATGGTGTAGCTTTTTGGTTTTTTATGGTTTGGGTTTTCTTAAATGCAATAGTGTTTTTTGTTCTTTTATTATTTAAGTTGTTTCCTTTGAAAGTGTTGTCATTATAGAAACTGTTTCTTTAAAGTTGTTCATTCTTTGGTGTCATTTTATTTATTTAGCCTGTAAATGTATTTTTACATTATGGTTTATACATGGAACCTTTTAATTGCTTGATGTCCTACTGGAATTTTGGCACCCACCCTACATACACCTTTGGGTGTATGTACTTTTCTTCATTTGTGTATTCTAGGTTGAGGCATCATGCTTATTGTTGGTGGTTCGGATCAGTGATGGTCTTCTTGTGCAGGTTAGTGTTTGTAGCTTGTGAATGTTACACCTCTCTTGTTTCTTGGAGGTTTGAGTTTGAGTTTGAGTTTCTTTTGTTGTCATTTTCTTTTCGATGTTGGTTTAAGTTTAAAACCTGTAAATTTTTCTTTAGTTTGAGGTTCTGGTTTGTTGTCAGTTCACAATTTTAGTTTGTTTACCTTTTCAGTGGTTTTGTGTTTACTTTTTGGGTAAATTTTTTCCATGTATTGTATTGATACTCAGGCACTTGTGAAAACCCGTGGGGATTGGGAGTACCCTTCGGGCCATGTCGTGGACCGGGTCGGGCGCCGGGTCGGATGGCGACCCAACCTGGTTCATGAAAAAATGGTATCAGAGTAGGTTTTCCCTCTTAGGTCGTGTTCTTTTGGGATAGATTCAGGTAGACTGGAGTTATTTTTTTCGGGACTTGACGTCATAGCTATAAGTAAGGTTCCTTTCCAGCACACCTCATGGAGGGACTCGAGTTACCATAGTATGTTGAGGTTTGTCTGAGTCGTTGGTCCTCATGACTAATCTTGTTTAGGGGAAATGAAAAGGAAGTTGGTTCAGTGGTCCTAGTGATCTCGCAGGGTCTGGAAAGCCATATGGAGCTGAGGAAGATATCCTAGAATACTCTCTGTGGCGGTGGCATTATTGGTGTATGGCCGCCAACCATATGTCTCAGTCACCCACCGACACTATTCTCCTCTTGCATTTTTCTACGTCTCTTTGTTTTGGATTCGTGGAAGTCTGGTTTTTAAGTAAAAATGGTTTAGTGTTTTAATAATCGATGGTTGTGTGTTGTGTCCTTGTATTTTGGAACTGTTGGATGTTAGGCGTTTTGAGTTGAGAATCCTTTTTGAATGATTTGTGTCTTGTGTTTGAATTATTATTTGTAAGTTGGTGTGAAATTGTGTTGTTAGTGGTTTCTTTTGAAAAGTGTTTCAGGAAGCCCATGTAGTGGTTCCCTCTGCACGTTTAGTATTCCCTTGCAGTATTTCGTAACCATTGGATTAGTTTTATTGGGTCCATGGTTTTCTTTCTTAATAGGTGTACACCCCTATAAAGAATTAACATGCGATTGAAGAGCAGCTATGGTTAATTTTCCATTGTCCGAGCCTCATGTTGATTAATGCAAGGACTCTTCCTTTCGAGTGATACTGTTAAGTCTATTCCTTTTTCTTTTCAGTTAATCAGAACCTATCGTAATGGGATGGAAGATGCGAGGGAAATTGATAGGAGATTTGGTCTCTTCGAGTCATCTGAATTGTCGGGTATGAAGTTTGACTCTGTTGCATCTGAAGGTCCCCCACATAAGTGGTGAATGGAATTCCAGCAGAGAAGGGTGAAGGAAGTTTGAAGTTATCGGTGTTGACCGATGCTTGAAAGTCATGTAGTGTTTTCATCGGTCGCAATGGTCATGTTTAGTGACGTATTGAATCATAAGTACTCTTTGAAGAGAACGAGTGGATGTTCCATGAGAGAGTAGTAGGTATGTCGAAGTGTGTTGTGTCTGATGGGGTTATCTCGATTGCAGTGTGGTTGCTTGCAGCACCAAGAAAAGGAGAAGCTTTTTTTAGGAGTCTTCGAAGCCTGACTGCAAGGCAAGAGATGCTTAAAACATCAGGGCTCCAGCCGAAGGCCTTAGAGTGAAGCTGGTGTGTGGTTAGTAACCCAGAGAGTGTATGGGACCCCACTTTATTTCTTTCATCGATGTTGAAATTCAAAGAAGTTTAAATCATTTCCAATAGTTGTTCCACTCTGAACAACCTATTCGGGTGCGTGAGGTTTCCTGTTTCTATGAGGGGGCGTGGTCGTATTGTTACCTTAAATTCCTAGGGGTGGCGTCTCACCGAATTTAATTGCTTTTAGTAGTCCTTATGGGGTCTTTTGGGTAAATCAGTCATAATGTTTAATGGTGCTCATCCAGGGATTTAGGGATGTTGGTTTGACTTCAGCTATATTTTTATGCCCGATTTTTGGGCCCTGCCCTCCCCGCCCTTTGGTGGGGTGTTGGTTCAGGGTCAGGAAGCCTCTGAGTTTGTGTGTTTTCATTGGTTCCAACAATTGCATGGACCCTTGGGGTCCTCTCTTAAATTCCATATAAATAAACTAATATTACCCTATTCTTATGGCGGGGAGTCCGTTTGGGCCTCCCCATGTCGTGTTTTCAGTCTCGTCTCGGACGTTGTTAAATTTATTATGGTGGGGATCCACTTCGGGCATTCCCATGTTCACCTTTTGGTTATGTTCCTAGATATGATTTGGTGATAGGTGATAAGAGTTCTCTTTGTACGTGGTTGATCTTGTTTGTTCGTTTCAGCCAAATGTCTTGGTTCTCGTTCTTTGGTACTTGAGGTGTGTCGGTTTGTGATGTTGGTTTTCATGGGTGCGAGACTTCCTATCATTGATTAATCAATTGGAGGTTTTTTAGATCTTTTGGGAGGGCGACACATATTAGAATGTCTTTTTATGAGTTTCATGAGTTTTTAATTTTTGTCACCTTCTCTGAGCACAGTTCATTTGCCTCTTTTAACAAGTTGTTCGTGGGGATACTATTTGAACCTTAACGGGGTATCAGTTTTTGCTTCAGGGATCAATATTAGTGGTGGATTTTTTGGGACGAAAAGTGCTATGGTGGGAAGAATTGTCAAAACCTAATTTTTTCAATTTATTTTATTTTATTATCTTTCTATCCTAGTTAATTTATGATGGGTTTTGGGTGAACCAGTGTTTAATTGTTTTTGAGTTTGGTTGAGAAAACACACGTTTTGGTTTGGAGTCACTGGGTGCATGGGCAGGGAACTATTCTGAGACCGTGCGACCTGCTCGGTTTTCAAAATAAATGAAAACATAAAGGAATAATGGAATAATGACGTGAAATAAAATAGAGATAAAATAAAAATAAGGAGTTTTAAGAAAATCTAAGAAATTTCCTTAATGAAAATAATAATAATATTGTTTGAGATTATTATTATTACTATAAATAGTGTTTAGAATATAAGAATTAATTAATTTATTATTATTATAATAATAATTTTTATTATTAATATCAAAAATAAGTTAATGTCTTTTATTTTATTTTATTTTATTTTATTTCGATTTGAAATATTTTAATGAGGTGTGGGTTCAGTTTGATTGATATCTTGTGTTTTTACTGGTAAATGATGGTTCTGGGGTTTGTCAGCAGTCAATGCATAGGTAGGACACGATTGAAGCCAAGCAGCTTCGCTAACTCACCTTGCAGCCTACCTCATGCATGATTAATTAATTTATAAATAAAACGAAGTAAGAATGGTTTTTATAACAATAATATTTTTATTATTTAAGAATATTATTATTATTATGGTTGATATTTTATCAAGTTATTATCATTATTATCATTATTATTATAAAATTATCAATCTCGTTAATGTTATTCTTATTATAAGTGCTAAGGAGATAAATTTTATTAAGTGATTGTTATTATTAACCTCATAAAAATAATAACTATTATTATTATTATAACTACTATAATTATTATCATTATTGACTAATTTTGTTTATATATTATTATTATTATTATTTTCCTAGTTTAGGGTTCGGTCCTCCCCTTTGTACCGGGTCACCTCCCCCATTCCCCTACCTATCACGTGGCCGCCCACCAGGTGCCCAGCCCTCCGATGACCCACTTCCCTTGATCCCACCTTTTGGAAGCCCTCGGCCAGCCTTCTAGCCCACCACCCGAAAATCACGCCGCACCCCCTACTCCCTAGCCATCAGCCTTCATCCCCGTCGCGCTGCCTCCCTTGTGCAGCAGCCTCCGGCTGACACCCTACTCCCCTACGGCTCTACTTTCTGACCTCTCACCCAAACACATGTTGTCATGCCCAGCGCCTCCCGATGTCGGCCCTCCTTCCTCTATCCAGAAAACCCCAGTGCCCCCTGCTATGTTCGACCCTTCTCCCACATCTACCTCGTACCATGTCCCCCACTCGAACTCGGATGGACCCCTGCTGGCGACATCCCATTGCTAGCTGGAGACACACCTGGCGACACCTCCAATGCTTTACCCTCCTTCCCCATGAGTAACCCCCTCTGGATAAGTGCCTCATTCCTCTTCTTTGAGTCTATGTTCCTCTTGTTAGCAGGTATGATGTTTTTTTAAGGTTCAATATTGAATCCTCTTTTGTTTCAGTTGTTTGTTTTAGGATCCAATTCAGTCCACTTGTGGTGTGTGTTATGTGCGGTCGAGATTTCACCCAAGATTTGGGATTTTATATGACGAGGTAGGTGGTTCCACGTTTAAACATTAATTAATGAATTTATTTTTTTGATTAGTTAATTTATGATGTTCACTGATTAATCTTTTTGGGTGTGGATTTGGTTTTATTGAAGTCTTCCATGTGTTAGATTTGTTTGGTATTATGTTCATATGGGTGGGTGTGTTCATTGGTAGAAAACATATCGTTAATAAATTGTTAGTGTTTAAATATATGTGAAGTTAGATTTTCATTTTTGAAAGTGGTGTCAATTGTGTTTCGACATGGCATTTCATGTGGTTGGTCTTAAGTGAAGTTTTTGTGTTGTTTGAGTAGGTTGTTGCTATAAAAACTTATGTTGAGATGTCTACTAGTGGTTTCTAAAGTTTGCATTTGTTTTGTGAAAATGTGAAAAGTGTATGGTTTATGTTCTAGTGTAGCATTCACATGTGTTTTTTCCAAAAAGAGGGTTGAGTGGACTTTTGGGGTATAAAGTCATGTGTCATATTCTGAATTTTCCATAAAAAAATTAGTGTTTGGTTTATTCGGAAAAAGGGTCTTTTAACTGTGTGGTTGGTTTGTTAATTGATGTGAGTGGTGCAGTTTCTGTCCATGATGTGATGTTATGTGTGTTTGGTCATAAAGGAGAGTTGATTTGGTTTTTTGTGTTAATACAGGTTATGTTTTTTAAAGAATTTGTTTAAAAAGAACATAATATGTTTTAATAAATAATTATTAAGATGCATGCATTGTTTAATTATGTTGGGTAAAGTCTTTTTGTGTGTGTATTTTTTTTTTCAAATGGATTTTGTGTGTGTGTGCAAGTGTGGAGTTGGGTTTAGGTAACACCCTGTTTGTTTTATTTATCTGAGTTTGACATGAAATTTGAAATTGGAACATCTTGAGAACAAAAGGGGAAGCCTAAGTACTAGGTGGGTGGACTAGATCTAGTGTGCTAGTGATATGGAAGCGGATCTAACCTAGTTTTAGATAGGTCATTTAATTATTACAACACTAACTAAACATTGGATGATGTTTTAAGATCACTAGGTTATGGATGTGTTTCCCTACTAGTGGCTTGTGTCTGAGAATGTATTTTGTTGTGATTCCTATAATACTGTTCACCGAGATGCAATGTTCTAGGGTCCCATTCTTTTTCTAGTCCCTATAGGGACTCTCCCACTTTTGGTGCTCCTAGACTACTATACACTCACCATCGGTATACGATGTAGCATTTGGGTTTTCATGAAGGTTTGAGTTTTCTTAAATGCAAGGGTTTTTTTCATTTATTATTTATGTTGTTTCCTTTCAAATTGTTTTCTTTATTGAAACTGTTTCTTTAAAGTTGTTAAAGCTTTGGTGTCCATTCATTTATTTAGCCTGCAAATATATTTTTCATTTAATGTTTATACGTGGAACCTTTTTATTGGGTGATGTCCTGCTGGGATTTTGGCTCACACCATACATACACCTTTGGGTGTATGTATTTTTTATCCTTTGTGTATTCCTGGTTGAGGGATTGTGCTTTGTGATGGTTGTTCGGGTCGCTAATGGTCATCTCATTCATGTTGGTGTTTGTAGCTTGTAGATGTTAGACATATATTTTTTCTTGGAGTTTTGAGTTTTAGTTCTAGTTTCTTTTGTTGTCATTTTATTTTGGATTTTGGTTCGAGTTGTAAAACATTAAATTTGATTTTAGTTAGAGGGTCTGTTTGGTTTTCAATTCACAATTTTAGTTTGTTTACCTTGTCAGTGGTTTTGTGTTTACCTTTTCAGGTAAATCATTCCCATGAATTGTTTTGATACCCGGGCACTTGTGCCAACCCGTGGGGATTAGGAACGCCCTTTGGGACATGTCGTAGACCGGGTTGGGCGTCGAGTTAGATGGTGACCTAGCCTTGTTCCCGAATCACATCTTCCCTAATTCTATAAATCATTATGTTGTTTATAAAGGACACTAAAAACATAAAATCATCAAATTCTAATAATCAAATCAGATGTGGGATATATATCTTTGATAATAATTTATATTCTCATATGATTGGCATAACTGAAATAAGAGGGGTTTTAAACAATTTGTAGGTATTTTAAAAATTTAAACAATTTATTCTTTTAAATATACACCCTTTAGGGTGAAAAGATCTCACACTCATATCATGGACTTGGTCTATATACATGAAATGAATAAAAAACACAAAAGAAGAAACACATGTTTTTACCTGGTTTACCCATAATAAATTAGAAATTCCTCAGTGTATAGTGGTTGTTTTCCCATACATAAAGGGATAATATTCTATTATCTAGAATATAAAAAGGGAAATGGGATGGCCTTAAACCATTATACCTATCACCATAAATATTATATATTCAACACAAACCTCCTTAAAAAGTAGCAAATTTCATATCTTCAATGTAAATGGTATCAATTAGGTCCTCTTATTGAAACCAAATTTAGTTTGATCATAATGAATTAATACCAATAACATAACATGATTCTCTTTTATAATTTCACATTTTATGATCTCCTTCCTTGGTCACGTTAATCACAATAGACAATTTAATTATCAGACATTAAATAATACATATTCTAGTTTTGTTAGACTAGAATTCAAACTCTTATATCCCCAAAGGTCTTTTAAGTTTATAGTTTTTTATAATTAGTTCATAAATCTTACATAACAAACCCATATATTAAAAATAGGACACTTATACTTAAATATTCATTTCCCACACAATATAAAACATAAAAATTGAAACATTTTTTCTTTTCATGAAAAATCTTCATGACTTTCAACATAACTTCTTCTTTGTTCTTATGCATCCTTAAACCATTTGAAAATCATTTAAAATCATGGAATTATCACAAAAACCTTATCAAGGGACATAAATGTATGAAATCTATTAATCTAGTGAAAAACATGAAAATATATAAAATGTTTACCGTTTTCATAGTATTCTGATATCATGTAAAAAATCATATCCTTATTAAAATTACTCATTTTTTCATAAATAAATCATTTAAAACCCATATAAATAATATAGAAATACTTTTTAAGAAACATAGTACATTATATTCATAACATGTGTCAGAAATAATTGGATCCCCATTAAAAAAATAAGAGAAACCTCTCAGGTTAACTATTTCATTATTTACTATTTGGATATGTAACATTAATGTATTATTTAGGGATATATATAGATATCACCCATCATATAAGATGCATCAGGATCATCCTTTGTATAAGTTGCATTGATCTCACCCGTCGTATAACCAGTATCGGGCTTACCAATCATAAAATTGTTATTAGGATCACCCATAATCATTTATAATGAAAACATTCCATACCATTAATTAAAACTATTATTCTTTAACATTTTCACCATGAAACCTTAAAAAAGTTCATTTTATTCTATATGAAAAACATTTTCAGATATTAAAGTACCCTTTTCTTTTTAAAACACATTTTCAAAACTAAAATACACAAAATAAATAGATAGTAGGGTTTTATATAAATTAAATGAGGAATATTATAAATTAATAAAAATGTAAATTAATTTTTTTGGTAATGGGAAAAATATTTGACACCTTGAACATTAAAACATAACATTCCTTTTTATATTTTATAAAGAAATTCAGAATATTCCAAAAATCAATTCCCTTTAAAAACCATAAAAATAAAGTAAAAAAATTTATAAAATTCCCTTTATAAATATTTTATATCTATATAATTAAATAAAAAAATATAATTTTTATAATTTAGACATTGAGTAAAATGATTTAGAATATAAATATATAAAACATTTAAAAATAAGGTTTTAAGGAAAAGTTCCCCTTACCTAGAATCTGACTCATCATGTATGTCCTTCATCATCATAAATAATAAACATATATTATTTTTTTAAAATTTTAATAACATTTTTCATGTTTATTACTCATTTAATTTTATTTATTTTTATGTCATCTTTATTTACTTAATCATTTTGGTTCATTCTGATTTTTTTAAAATGTTTGGATCATATGTCCAAAATGAATTTAGTAGGTTGATTATGGTCAAAGAGGTCATTATTCCATAATCTCCATAATAATAATCTTGAAATAATTATCATTTTTATAAGTAAATTATAATTTTATACCCAACTATGAATGATGGTTATGAGAAATGAATTACATTAAAACCACGGAGACAATATGTCTTACGTACACATGAGTAACATTTCCATTTTTCAATGATGATGTTAGAAAGAAGGTAAGTATTATTTTTTATCTTTAAAAAATTGTGATTATATCATAAATATAATATTATATATTTAAATGAAATTATATATATCACCCATGTGATGTGGTGTTGAAAGATGAATCACATCACTTTGGGGATGCGGTAGTCCACACATACGCATGAGATATGTTATCATTTCGTAATAGACAGAATAGTATGAAAGTAAATGATATATTATATTTAAGCATTTTTAATTATTTCATCAATATCATATATATTACTTACATACATCACAATAAATATCCATGAGTGGTGGTGATGGTAAATGAAATATATCTCTTTGTAGAGGTGGTAACCCACACGTACACATGAGTGATGTTTTCATTTCCAATAAGATGGGAAAAAGAGATGAAAAGGTTATTTACCATAATAATGATAACAAATTAATACATGGAATATAATTTTTTTATTTTTTCTTCGTTAAATAATATTTTAATGATGTAGTAGAATAAATAAACTTAAAATAGGTCATTTAGGACTTATACCTTCTTCTCAGACAACCTCTTGGTATTACACCTTAATCCTCCATGGTTTGGTCTATTTGTGAGACTGATATCTATAATATGCGGGGAGTGAAGTTTGGGAAAGAATTAGTTATATCCTAGAAGAACTAGAGTGATCAAAAGTGTGGGGAATAGTGTATAGTATGTCCCCTTTTATAAGTTAGTGGTGGGGCACTCTTGAAATTACTTAAAGTGTTAAATTATTATAAATTGATTAACTTGGTAAAATGCATCAAAATTCATATAATTATAATATAATATTAGAATGAGTTTAGTCCTATCATCCCACAAAATTGGGACAAATTTAGTTGCTTTTCCCCTCTTATATTATTTTTAACCCCCATTATCCCTTATGTTGATTACCACGGTATCTAGGTTTTTTTATTTTTAAGGGCGATAAAAGATAATATAAAATGAAAAATGAACCATAAATGGATAGAGGTTGATATTTTAAACTATATTTCATTCACATGGATGATGATATGATTTTTTGAATTATAAATAACTTAATAAAATATTTTTAATTATAAAATATCATTAATATCATTTTTGGAACAATTCATTTAATTTGAATTTGATAATAACCTGAAAGAAATTTAATTGAAATATAAACCATTAAAACATCCCTAATATGTTATATTAATATATAAAATTCTTTGTACACAATAACTCACCTAAAAAATATTACTTTTATAATTTTGAAATTTTTTTTTTGATTTTTCTTCTCCTTACACAAGAACTATATTAGTGTTGTGTAATAATTTAAATTAATTACTTCAAATTATTTCTAACTATAACTAACTAATTTTCCATACCAAGGTGAAAAATATTTACTACAATTACTATTCATAATAACCAAAACAAAATGGACCTATTTACTCAATTTTGACCTCCTAATTATATGTATGGAATCGAATCTTAGTTTTTTAATTTCTAGAAGTAGTAGAAATATATTTAAAATTATATACAAAAAACTGATGAAAATAGTTTAAAAAAAATACTTTTAATTATAAAAATGGGTTTATATAAAAGAAATATATAGTGTTTATTACAAAAAAATTTATTGGATTATATTTAATAAAATGGAACTAATGGAATTTTAAAACTATTCCAAAATAGAATGTATCTTTGTAATCACTTGAAAATAAATAAAACATTTTCAATTTGAATTAGTGTCTCACTATTCATTGAAAAAGAAATTTATTCAGAAAAATAACAAATTTTTTCCATCAACTAATTTTAGTGTTATTTTTTTAAAATTTATTTCCATATTATCAACTTAAAATTCTAAAATTTTTAAAATAATAATTTAAATAAAACCATATAATATTTGTAAAGAAATTTTATAGGAAGAAAACACTTTCATTTTTCACTGAAAAAATAAATAATATTCTTACAGTGAATATATCTCTATAAAATATAATTAATTAATATTAATAATTTATGAAAATTAATAATTCTAACATTAATTGAGTTTTTAAATTCTTCCCCCATTTGAGAAATATAAATCTTATAATTTCATTCATTACTAAAACAAGTGAGGATATCTTTCTCCCTTAGCATTTTCTAATTCTCATGTTTCTTAAAAAATCATATGTGTTTTGTATAAAAACATTAACTTGATGAATTACATTATTCCATAAAACATTATCTATCTGGTTAATAATATATACTAGTCATTTCTCCTAAGAAAGGATTTCTACCAACTGAATTACTTCATGGCTCAAAATATGAGATACTTATAGTGTATATTTTCATAACTAAACATTAAATACATCATGTAATAGAGATAAAAATAGAGGTAAGGACAATCAATAGGAAACTAATCCAACCTTGTCCAGTTTTTTATATAGTATAATGGAATACGAATTCAGCTTACCCTTTTTAACAAAAGGCATAATACTTTTCTATTGACATAATTTAATAAAAACATAATCTCCTAGATAAATATAAGATCTTTCCTATAGTTATATTCATAATATTTTTTCATACTATTAGATTTTCTCATGTGGTGTTGGATCATCTTTTCCATCCCAACCATTTATTCTACCAAATATTTCCATATAAACATCTTTTATCCCACTTCATTTTAACCATTTAGAATTTGACATCATTTTCCATATAATTCCAGAAAAGGTTCCATATTTATACTTCAAAAAAACTATTATTTTAATAAAACTCAAATAATGAAAGATATTGATCCAAAATTCACTATAAATACATTGAATTAGAAGAAAATAATTTTTCAAAGGTCTAAATCATTCTCTCTGAGTGTCTATCAGATTGAGGATAAAAGTCTGTATTGAAACTTAATTTAGTATTGAATGACTTCAAAAAGCCTTTTACAATTTAAAAGTAATAATATGATCACTTTTGGATACAATGGAGATAGAAAATCCATGTAATCTGAATATATACTTGATTTACAGTT
This sequence comes from Viscum album, assembly GCA_963277665.1. Classification (NCBI taxonomy): domain Eukaryota; kingdom Viridiplantae; phylum Streptophyta; class Magnoliopsida; order Santalales; family Viscaceae; genus Viscum; species Viscum album. The sequence continues at coordinate 231,030,890 of OY728146.1, forward strand.
GATAAATTTGATCTAAAGACATATTATCATTAATGGGAAGGAAATGTTCATATTTAGTTAGTCGATCAAAAATAACTGAAATTACATTATTATCTCAAGATGTATTTATTAATCCCACTCTAAAATACTTTTATATATTTTCCTATTTACACTTAAGAACCTCAAAAGTTTGAATCATCCCTTTGGTAATTTTCATTCAAATTTAACCTATTGAAAATTCAAACATTTGTTGGTAAATTATAAAATATCATTCTTCATTACATCCAACCAATAATAATCTTGAACATCTCTAGAAACCGTCGTACTTATAGGATTAATGGAAAATAGAGAAATATGAGCTTCATTCAATAAGTATGTCTTTAATTGGGAATCAAAAGTCACATGTAATCATTTTCTAAATCTAAAAAAGCCATCATTTTCAATGTTAAATTTAGGAAACATACATTTCTATAACAATTCCACCATTCCTTGTAAATCATGGACCTCCTCTAGAGATTTCTTAATTATACCTCACAATTTCTACTTCATAGAAACCTAAAATAATATAGAGGATGTTATTACATGCATAATATTTTAATAAATCATTCATTAAATCATTTAAGAAAGGATTATATTCAAATCATATCATGGTTATTGTTGCATTATATTTTATACTCAAAGTGTCAACTAATTTGTTTTCTTTTCTTGGATGGTAATGAATTGTGTAGTAATAATCTTTAACAAATTACATCCATCTTCTAGGAATCTTGTTCAATTATTTATTAAGGAATATATACTTAATTTTGTTTATCAATATAAATTTAAAATTTTGATCCACATAAATGATGCCAAAAAAATTATTGAAAAACCATAGTAGATATTTCCAGATCATGTAAAGGATAATTTAACTCGTGAGGATTTAGTTTATGTAAAACATAAAAAATTTCTTGATCATTATTCTTCATCACACAACTAGTCCCTTGAATGAAGCATCATTATATATGAAAATGTCACCATTTATAGTAGGAAGGCCCAAATATGGATCATTCAGTAATCTTCTTTTTAGTTCCTATAAACAATCATCAAACTCTTTAATCTAGATAAATTTAACTCATTGAAAAGTTAACTTAATTAGTGATATAGATATTCAAGAGATATTTACAATGAACTGATGGTTATAACCCACTAATCCAAGAAATATACAAATCTATATGACATTTATAAGTCTTGTAAATTCTTAAACAAATTATGTTTTAGTTGGGTAAATAGATTTTCCATATTTAGAAACAATATTCACTGGGAAAGAAATTTTATAATACCGAAATTCATAGTTACTAACTTTTCTATATAGTTTATCTTCTTTCAATTTTTGAAAAAAAAAATACTTAAGTGTCTTCCATGATCCACATGACTTTTATAATATACCAATACTTCATAAATAAACATGACCCCAAACTTATCGAAATTTTCATGTAAAACTCTTCATAAGATCCATGATTAAGATGATGCATTAGACATACAACAGGGCATAACTAGGAACTCATAATGCTACTATCTATTCTAAAACACTATCTTTGGAATACATTCCTCTTTTACCTTCAACTACTGATACCATGACATGAGATAAATCATTGAAAAATATTTTTCTCCCCAGATATGATCAAATAAATCATGAATATGAGAAAAAAGGATACCTTTTCTTAACATTTATTTTATTAAAGGATCTATAATCAAGGAAAGGTATCATTTTACCATCTTTATTTTTAACGAGTATAATAGGATCATCCCATTGTGAAGTGATATGATGAATGATACCATTATTTAGAAACCATAATATAGAAACCCCTAAAACTACTTTTTCAATTCCAAAAGCAATAATTGATCCATTTGGTATGGGTGGTTTGAAATTAGATTAACATATGGAAGTAATTAAAAAAATCTCAACCTCCTGATCAATAATAACACTATTACACCATAAAATTAAAAAAAAATGTTTGGTAGCATACAAGAGACACAAAACCAAGATTAAACAAACCATGAAATATTATCACTATAACCTAGCCATTGAATTGGTTGGTATAAATAGTATTAACTAAATTATGATATATATATATATACACATATATATATATATAATGTAAATACTTAATAAACATTTATTTATTAATTATTAGTAAATCAACATCGAATTTTGAGTAAAGTCATTTTATGCTTCAAAAATAATATTTCTTCAAAACTATTTTGTATTTATTTTTGTGATAAAATATTTAAAATGATATCAAGAAGTTTTAGAAATTTTATTTTATAAAAAAATATATAATTTTTGAATTAATCATATCAAAATAATATTATGATAACTTTTTTATAATTTTCTTAAAGTTTTGTTTTTCAATAGATAGTGACATTTTTTAATTTTTATTGAAAACATATTTTATTTTTCAGAATTTAAAAACTAAAATTAAATTTTTAATTATTTTTAAAATATTATTAGTTCATTTTAATTTTAAAAAATAATTATGTTCTTTATAATGAAATGTATACTCATATTTTATATAAAGAAATTTTTATACATAAAAGGAAATTTTCTGAAAAACATTTTTTGTTGCAATTTATGCTATTATGTTAAATTAATTTATACAAACACTAGGAATTTAATCTTGAAAAATTGATTATATATTTGTAATTATATGTTTTAAATTTATTAAATAGTTCGGTTTTACATTTTTCATAAACAATAGTAACCATAGTAAATATTTATTATCAAGGTAAAGGAAAAATGGGCTAATTGAGTTTAAAACTAATATAGTTAGGTCTCAAAAATAGCCAAAAAACATCAATTTAGTCTATTTTATGAGTTTATTTCAAAAAAAAATAAATAAAATTATATATTATATGTCATTTTGGTACCATTTACCTTGATAATGACATTTATAATATTTTAAAAAAAGATAAAGTCAAAAATGTCATTCTCTTGATTTCAATATCTCTTAAATTATTACATAAGGACAATAAAAGTATAAGTTCAGTTAGAAATTGGGTTTTTAAAGATAAATTATTCATTTTTTCATGGTATTTTATTTCAAATTTTATAAATGAAATAATTACCTTAAATTCTTACACAAAACTAATGTATTAATTATTCAATTAACAAAAAAATGATTTTAAAACTATTATAAGTAATGAATATGGTCAAAATTGTGTATATCCTGGATTTTTAGTTAATTATTACTCATTATGATTTATTTAATGGTTTATATTATAATAACATATTTTTCATGATGACAATACATACCTAATTAAATGAAGTGTTAAAATTGACAATAATGATATTTTATAGAAATAATATTTTATTAAATTATTAAATAGTTATAAAAATATTTAGAGAGGATAATTAGAGTAATATATAGAATAAAATGTCATCATTTTTCATTTATTAGTCAATAGTTACATTATAAGGAACATTATAACCCTTTAAGAGTGAAAATTCTCTTACCATGGTTCTGATTAAAAATAGTTAACTAAGTGGTTAAACTAAAATATAAGGTTTCCCACAACACTTGAACCAATAAAAATTCAATTGTATGAGGGTATTATGACCAAATACTACCTTATCTTCAAATATTTTTCAATTATGAATCATTTTTCTCGATAATGAATTTATTATAATATAATCTATTAAGTAATTCAAAAATTTCCCTTCACTTCAATAATAAAATAGCACCTCCTACCTGCACTTTTCACACCTTTTGAGCCATCTAGTTTGACCAAAACATTCCATAATCACTACTCAACATACTTATTCACATCCAAGAAGTTTTATTATTCCAAAAAATATCAACCCTTGGGTCATTATGAGATGATATAAATAAGGTTTTTGAAGAAGAGGATGCTGGAGTGTTTTTGAAGCTAGTCGAACTCAAGGTAAGGGTTTATCATCTCAAATTGTCTTATAGGGGAAATATGTTATGTAATGAACCTATATAATTTTATGATTTTTATATAAATATACTTATACATGTTATATAATTAATCCCTTTCTTTTTATTATATTTAATGTTTCATTTTATGATTAAAAAGTTACTAAAGCGGTAAGAGATTTTTATCTCAATCCCATCTTAATTGAGACTTTTTGTGATTTAATTTATATTAAGGAAATTATATGATCCTTATACGATAAATCCATTTCATTTTTATTCTCCTATTATTATTATATATATTACATGTTTTCCTTTTATTTTCCCCTCATTAAGAACTCAAATGATCGAAAGAATATTTTTAAGGGAAAAAAATTTATTTCTCTATTTGAAAAAAAATACTTTTTATTCCTTGTCTATTCAAGAATGTTTTTACTATTATAAAATTATCTTATGTATTAATTTTTAAACATTATTTATTTTTTAATTGTTTTTTAAAAAGTTATATTTTTATCCTTTTGAAAACGAGGCAATTTTGGACTTTTTACACAAGTGTGAAAGGAAAGTTTTACTTTAAATTATATTGAATGAATGTAATTTCATTCTTTCATGAACAATAAACTATTTTAATTATACAATTTTATTTTACATGGTTTGTTTCAAATATAATATTTTCCCTTCTTTTTTTTTAATTTTATTATATTTTGAAGAAGTGATATTGAAGTGAAAAGTGTATTTTCTGGAAAAATATTTCATGTGGTATTTTAAAGGAATTTTCATCTAACATTTCATAATTTCATGTTACTTATGATTTATTATGGATAAGATTTAATGATACTATAAATATTATTTATTTTGATGTTTTATTATTATTATGTCACGATGTTTATGAAAATCGTATCATTTCCATGGGTTATTCTATGATGAATTGGTGACATGTTTATGAAACCCAATTATTTTTCATAGTTTGTACTGTAATGAAATGTTTATGAAACCCATTTCATTTTCATGGGATATGATATGATGAATGTTTTGTGATCTTATAAATAAAATTTGTTTTATTTTCAATATGTGATGGGGGGCTTAAAATTATATTTCCCTCTAATGAATTGGGTAAATATAGATAACTCATAGGTTTAATATGCTATGCATGAACCTGATTGCATGTCCACAACTTCATGTATGGAACTAGATTTATTGTCTATAAGATTAATCATGGATGTGGTGTTAATTTATATAAGTTTATATGAGGACCTATTGTAACATCCCAAGTAAGTAATGAATAATAGATATTCTTATCTATTTCTATTTATGAATTAGATAGTGTTTTAGAGGCTTAAAATGAGAATAAATCCAATCTTAAGCATGGAATACTCTAATATTTTTAAAAGATTGTTTTACCACCTTTTGATGGAGAACCATTTTTAAATCTATCTTTTGAAAATTCTATAAGCTATATTTGTCAAAATAAACTTATTCTTTATGATTGGGACATTGAAATTTACTTTGGATAAATTTCTGGTATTTTTCTGATAATGTTCATTTTTAATGAATAGTGAAAAGTGTTTTATTTTAATTCAAAACCTCTTTTTAATATAATTTATTTAGATAGTTAGATTATCTTTTTAATTGGTTTTAAATTGAAATTATTATATATTTTTACTATTTAATCCAATGGTGGTCATTGTAATTAATATCACTTTGAGATTGGACATAAACGAGTGTGAATCTTTTGATAGATATTGTTTCTTAAAAACACGCTATTTGATTTGACAGCGGGATTTAGTTATAAAATTAATATATGAAAATTATATGTTATTAATTTGGTAAAGTAGACACCATTTTTGAATTCGGAATATCAAATATTGCTTAGGGTGAATTTTTGGTATTTTTCTGAAAAACCTTAATTTTTGATGAATAGTGAAATCACAAAGTGGTAGTTACAAAAACTGATTTTTCATTTAAATGGAACTTTACCACTTCTGTTATTTGAATTTAAAAAATCCAATATAAATGATTTTAATTATTAATTAAAATTTAGTTCAATGGGTTGAAAATAATTTTTGATGAAAAGTAACTTTTAAGTTTTATTAATCACGATTAAAGGTAATTAGTGTGATTTAAGGTAAAAATGATATTATAATAAAATGAAAATATCTTGAAACTTGTACTAACCTTATTGGATGTGTAATGGCCGACCAATACAACCCATGGATCTATTTTTGGGACCCCATGGATCCACTTGGGTAAGATAATGACATTAATGCCTTTTATTTAAAGTAAAAGTAAAAATGACACAAACATGTATTGTTTTACTAAAACAATCTTTACATGGGGTTATACAAGTCATATTTTGGACTATATATAGTCATTGTAAATATAAAAATCTTTCCTACATCATAGTATTTTATTTATAATTTTTAGACATTAAATAAATTAAATTATTTATGACATCATGATGATTCACCGATTACCTCATTATTTAACGATTTAAATAAAATGAAAAGATAATGTAAATTCTAAGAAATAAACATGTAAAAAACCTATTTTATGGGTGGATTTCAAACTATTATCACCTTATCATTGAAATAATTCAATGTGGGACCTTTAAAATCCGAAAATCATTTGAAAATAAAGTAACATTTTATACCTTTCCAAGAGTGCCCCTCCTCTCCTCTTATTAAAGGCCCCCACCTCTACCTCCTTAACCACACCTCTCAAGCCATTGGATCGGCCAATATATACTCATTTTGTCTATCCACATCCTTATCCTCATCCTAGAAGCCTTACCATAGGCATTAAGCTCTTCATGAAACCCTTTTGGTTTAAACCAAATGGAGTTACCCGATTTTAAGGTAATGTCTTCACTTGTGTTCTTTTTTTATTTTTCTTCTCCAACCCCCAAAACTTTTTTATTCATTTATTTTTTAAAAACTCTATAATATTCAATATACTAGGATTTTTTTATAATAAGGATTCGATCTACACTTACACACACCTATATTTAATGGTTAAAGAACATACTGTTTCTGTGGATGGTGAATTTCTGCCTCACGAAACGATGAATGTTCAATATTCTTTTAACACCTTCAAATGTGGCCATTAAGATGTCACTATATTTATATATGATATATAATATGTTTAGTTTTTACTTAATCTTATGTATTTTTCATTTATGGAATACCTTTATTGTTTCCATTATGGTTAAACGTGATATCTTCATTTTAGGAAGTGTGGACTACCACCCCATCAAAGTGATTTGATTCGTTAATACCATATATGGTACGTATAAAGGATAGATTAAATTATATTATATATGATACCATACTGGAATTATAATACTATTATGTATCATTATTTTTTAATTCCATTAAATACGAAATAGAAATGAAAGTAGCGTTCATGCGTAAGTACGACTTACCGTCTCCATGAACGGTGCATTTCATTTCTTACCTCTAAATGTTATGTAATATTATAAATGCATGCTTATACTGGATATATATGATATCTACATAATGAATATAATTCTGGATATAATGGATATTTTACCCTATGAACAACTTGTAATTATAAAGAGTTTATTTTTGACTCAAGTGCCAATGATCGACAAAACAACCATTATTAACTTAAATAATTACATTGTGTTCATAACATGGTAATAAGTGATATAAAATAAATAATGTACTTGAAAATGGTTCTTAAGAAAGTATAAATTAACTCAAGTTTATTATTCAGGATGTTAAAGAACAATCAAGTCAAGTCGGACCCGAGGTATGGGACATCATCTCAATCTCCTTTCATTGAGGCATATTATGTTTTATACACAACTTTATTTTATACGGTGTATAAACCCCTTTGACTTTTACGTTTATTCAAAAGGAATCTTTTTTATATGAAGCGTTATAATAAACAACAAAAGGGAATGTTTTTTCGTACGTATGTGGTGACAACGACTTCTCCGCCCCCGTGACCATTATTTGAGTTTCAGCTTCCTCTACAAGCCATAACTTTTTTAAAAAAAATGAAAAAAAATAAATACCATGTTTTACTTTTCTTTTATTTTGGTATTGAAAATGGTTTTCATGATGTTTTTATATCAATTTTTTGTATTGATATCTTGTGATTGAAAAGTGTAAATGTTATGTTTACTTTATGCATGTTTTATGTGATATGATTATGTTATGGTTCTTGGGAATTATTATAAAGATGGGTGGTTCCATGATAAACTAAAGGAGGGTGAGCCCGATATAGCTTTCCAGTACATTGGGTAATGCGACGGAGTTAAAATTTAAGGTTTCTCCGAAGATAATTAGGGAATATACTGTGATGGGTATTCCAAACGTAACCATGAGGGTTACACCCTACGTAAGAATGTTATGAATGGCTCAAGTTACCTTTATATATTATGATTTCTATGATTTATTCATGATTTGATGAGGTATGTAAAAGTGATTATGTTTTATGAGTAAATTATGATTTCATACATGGACTAATGTTTTCATTTCGTACTTTTATATCCCATACTGAGCTTTTTATGCTCATCCCAATTTTTTGAAATGTTTTTCACAGGTCAAGGGAAAGGTACATGATGTGATGATAGTTTCAAGGAAGTGTCAAGAAAGAATCCAGGTTTTATTTTAAATATGTTTATGTTGATGGGAAAAATGAGTACTATCTTTTATGTAACCACTTTGTTTAAATGTGGAATGTAATGGATGTTTTATGATCTAATTCTCTAAAACTCTAAACCTGAAAAGATCCTCAACGTGACTTCTTGATGTAACTCAAGATTAAGTAATGTTTAAGGCCGGGGCCTTATAGTTGGTATCAAAGGTCGGTTTAGATAACTTTAGGAGTTATAATTCTATTAAATGATTATCCAAAAATATTTTTTTATGGTAAAATTGAAATGATATAGCATTTGAAGATTACCATGTTGTTTCATCTAAGAAATGTTTGTTTAGAATGGTTTTCTGCCGAGGAAACAAGGAAGCAGTGCTAGGAAGGCATACAAAAGGAAATGACCTTCTGAATCAGTATCCCTCGATAGTCGGAATTGGAACTGAACAGTTTGTTTCAGTAATGGTGCAGTAAGCTCAAGCGATAAATGGTGGTTGTATCCATGCAAGATATCATCCAGATCAACTGCAGAGGAACATGTCAGTGGGGGAACACTTCATGAGGCAACATCCCCCATCATTCGGAGGATCATCTGACCCTGTGCTAGCTGAAGGGTGGATTAAAGCACTGGAGGGGATTTTCGATGTCATGGGGTGTTCAGACAATCAAAAGGTTAGTCTTAATATTTACCGCTTTGGAGGGTGAAGTAGATCATTGGTGGTCGATGGTTAAAAATATCAGGGACGCTGATGAGATTGATGCTCTCGATTGGGATGAATTCAAAGGTATGTTTCTTGAGAAGTATTTTCCTAAGGATATTCGACTTAGGATGGAAAAAAATTCTTGGAATTGAGGAAAGAAGACGACTCAGTGGCTGCTTATGAAGAGAGGTTCACTCGATTGGCAAGGTATGCTCCAAATTTTATCCGAGACCTTGATAGTAAAATGAATCATTTTTACTCAGGATTAAAGCCAAAATATCGAAGGGATTTAGCTTTTCATGAGTTAAAAAGTTATGAAAAGCTTGTTCGATGTGCTGAGAAGGTGGAAATGGAGTTTTCCGATGATCAGGTGTTCTATAACAACCAACAGAAGAAGAAACCGAGGTGGTAGGAGAAAGGGAAGAATTTTTCAAAAAGGTGTGATAGTAAGAAAACTAAGTTTCCAGTTTGTGATAAATGGGGTAAAAGGCATGATATGGAATGTCTTATGAATTCTGTAAAGTGCTACCAATGTGGTAAGATGGGACATAAGGCTCATGATTTCACTGGAAAAGATCAAGGTGATGGTAAGACCAAATTTGATTTACAGTTAGTGAAATGTTTTAAGTGCAATGAGATGGGTCATTATGATGAAGAGTGTACGAAAAAGAGCTCGAGTGATGGGAAGCAGTCAGACTACAAGAAGAAAGGGGTGGTGAAATCCTTTGAAACTACTTCAACAGATGTTGGGCCATCAAATGAAGTGGTATCAGGTACTTTGTTTGTTTTTTCAGATTATGCCAGTGTGTTGTTTGATTCGGGGTCTACACATTCCTTTATCTCTGAAAAATTTTCTAGTAAAATGGGAATACCATCTCAAGAAATGAAACCTGAACTTTTGGTAAAAACACATAGGGGAAATGTTGAGGCAAAAAGAATTTATAAGAATCTTCCTATCCTTATCCGTGGAAATAACCTACTTTCAAATCTTATTGTTTTACCTCCAGTAGAGTTTGATGTTATCCTGGGTATAGATTGGCTCTCTATTTACGATGCTAAGATTGACTGTAGAGATAAAGAAGTTTTTTTTTCAGAAAGACTTTCAGTTTGTGTACAAGAATGAACCCTCACTGTTGATAACATATCAAGAGGCTGAGAAACTTGTAAAAGATGGAAATGAATGTTACCTTGCACATATTATTGAAAATAAGGGAACTGTTCAGATTAATGATGTTCCAGTGGTAAATGAGTATCCTAATGTTTTTCCTGATGAGTTTCCTAGATTAATACCAGATCGGGAATTTGAGTTTACTGTTGACTTAGTTCCTGAGGCTAAGACAATTTCAAAACCCCCTTATCTAATGGCTCAAACTGAACTTTTAGAGTTGAAAGAGAAATTTCAAGATTTATTAGAGAAAGGTTTCATTCGACCTAGCACATCACCATGGGGTGCTCCTGTTTTATTTGTTAAAAAGAAAGATGGTTCAATGAGACTTTGCATTGATTATAGAGACTTGAATAACATCACTTTTAAGAAAAAATATCCTTTGCCTCATATCGATGATTTGTTTGATCAGCTCTAGGGAGATCAGTTTTTTTCAAAGATTGGGCTGAGATTGGGGTACCATCAGTTGAAGGTAAAGGAAGCAGATGTTCCGAAGACCGTGTTTCATACAAGATATGACCATTATGAATTTATAGTAATGCCTTTTGGTCTAACCAATTCACCTGCTGTATTCATGGACTTAATGAATAGAATTTTCCATGAGTTCTTGGATAAGTTTGTGGTGGTTTTCATTGATGATATTTTGGTGTTTTCAAAAAGTAAAGAGGAGCATGAAATACATTTAAGGGTTATTTTTCAAACCTTAAAATAAAATAAATTGTATGGGAAATTCAACAAGTTTGAGTTTTGGTTGCAACAAATTTCTTTCCTTGGTCACATTGTTTCTAAAGATGGGATAACTGTTGATCCTGAAAAAACACAGGTTGTTGAAGAATGGCCAAGACCCACAAATGTAACTGAGATTCGTAGCTTCCTTGGATTGTAAGGCTATTACCAAAGGTTTGTTAGAAATTTTTCCCGGTTATCTAGTCCAATGACTAAGCTAACTCAGAAGGTTGTTATGTTTATCTAGACAAAAGAATGTGATGATTGTTTTCAGGAACTGAAAAGAAGATTGGTGAATGCTCCATTTTTGGCACTACCTTCCAGGAATGGGGAGTTTTTCATCTAGAGTGATAATTCATTGAAAGGACTTGGTTGCATCCCAATGTAGAATGATCAGGTAATTGGTTATGCTTCATGTCAGTTGAAAACTCATGAGGTAAATTACCGTACACATGATTTGGGATTAGCTGCTGTTGTTTTTGCTTTAAAAATTTGGAGGCATCATTTGTGGGGAGTAAAGTGTGAAATATATACCGATCACAAAAGTTTAGAGTATATATTCACTCAGAAAGAATTGAAAATGAGACATAGGATATGGATATAATTAATCAAGGATTATGAATGTACAATTCATTACCATCCGGGAAAAGAAAATAAAGTGGCTGATGCTTTGAGTCGAAAAAGTAATGCTTCATTAACAATTCTGCGTTTGGAACGTGATCCTTTGGTTAAGGATTTGATGAACTTAGGTATAGAAGTAGTTGGTGTAGGATGTAATTCTATTTTGTTTTAGGTATCATTGAAATCTTCTCTATCAGATAGAATTAAGCAAGCACAGAACCAAGACAGCGAGTTGCAGAAAAAGGTAGAGCTGGTTCAGAAGGGTAAGTTTCCTGAATTCAACATTGATAATGATTTTTTTTTTTGAGATTTGGGAAGAGATTGTGTGTGCCTTGTGATTCACAGTTGAAGAGAGAGTTGTTATGTGAAGCTCATAGTTCTTCGTTTTCAGTTCATCCAGGCAGTACTAAGATGTATAGAGATCTTCGAGAGTATTACTGGTGGGACGGAATAAAAAGAGATATTACTGATTTTACTGTGAAGTGTTTAAGTTATCAACAGGTTAAAGTAGAGCAGCAGTTACCGAAAGGGATGCTTCAGCCTTTACCAGTGCCAGAGTATAAATGGGAAAATATATCCATGGACTTCGTTGTGGGATTTCCAAAGACACCTCAAGGTAGTAATCCAATCTGGGTTATTGTTGATCGCTTGACTAAATCTGCTCATTTCCTTGCTATATGAGATACTTTTTCCCTTGATCAACATTCTCGTTTTTATCTTAAAGAGATAGTCAGGTTAAATAGAGTTCCCCTCTCCATTGTATCTGATCATGATCCCAGGTTTACTTCTAAATTTTGGAAAGGCCTTCAGAAGTCGTTGGGTACTGAATTAAATTTTAGTACAACTTTTCATCCTCAATCAGATGGGCAGTCAGAACAAACAATTCAGACTTTTGAGGATATGCTACGTGCTTGTTCGATGGATTATTAGGGAAGTTGAGACCAACATCTTTCTTTGGTTGAGTTTTCCTATAATAAAATTTTTCATTCCAGTATACAGATGGAAACATTTGAGGAATTATATGGGAAGCGGTGTCGAACTCCAGCTTTCTAGGATGAAGTGGGTGAAAGGAAGTTGATGGGACCAGAATTGGTAGAAGAGTTGGTAGAAAAAGTTCAGCTAATACAGAAACACATGAGAACAGCTCAGAGCAGGCAGAAAAGTTATGCGGACAACAGGAGGAAGGATCTCTCTTTTGAGGTAGGTGATCATGTTTTTCTCAAAGTATCACCATAGAAAAGTGTGATGCGATTTGGTAAGAAAGGAAAGTTGAGTCCAAGGTTCATTGGACCATATGAAATTCTTGAGAGAGTTGGATCAGTTGCATACCTAGTGGATTTACCTCCAATTTTATCTCAGGTACACAATGTTTTTCATGTTTCAATGTTAAGGAAGTACATGCCAGATCCATCTCATGTTTTGAGTCCAGAGGTAGTTCAGTTGGAAAATAATCTATCTTATGAGGAACAACCGGTTCAGATTCTTGATCACAAGGATCAAGTGTTGCGGAATAAGGTGATTTATAAAGTAAAGGTTTTGTGTAAGAACCACAAGAGTGAAGAGGCAACATGGGAATCTGAAAATGCAATGAGGGATAAATACCCCCACTTATTCGATAAGTAAATAAATTGCTGGGACGCAATTTTCTAAAGGGGTAAGGATGTAACATTCCAAGTAATTAATGAATAATAGATATTCTTATCTATTTCTATTTATGAATTAGATAGTTTTTTAGAGGCTTAAAATGAGAATAAATCCAATCTTAAGCATGGAATGCTCTAATATTTTTAAAAGATTGTTTTGCCGCCTTTTGATGGAGAACCATTTTTAAATCTAACTTTTGACAATTTTATAAGCTATATTTTTCAAAATAAACTTATTCTTTATTATTGGGACATTGAAATTTACTTTGGATAAATTTCTGGTATTTTTCTGATAATGTTCATTTTTTAATGAATAGTGAAAAGTGTTGTATTTTAATTCAAAACGTCTTTTTAATCTAATTTATTTATATAGTTATATTATATTTTTAATTGGTTTTAAAGTGAAATTAGAAATATATTTTTACCATTTAATCCAATAATTGTCAATGGAATTAATATCACTTTGAGATCGGACATAAACGAGTGTCAATCTATTGATAGATATTGTTTCTTAAAAACACTCTATTTGATTTGATAGCAGGATTTAATTATAAAATTAATTAATTCAACTTCTATGTTATGAATTTGGTAAATTAGACATCATTTTTGAATTTGGAATATCAATTATAGCTTAGGGTGAAGTTTTGGTATTTTTCTGAAAAACCTTAATTTTTTATGAATAGTGAAACCACAAAATGGTAGTTACAAAAACTGATTTTTCGTTTAAATGGAACTTTAACACTTCTGTGATTTTAATTTAAAAAATAAAATATAAATTATTTTCATTATTAATTAAAATGTGGTTCAGTGGGATGAGAATAATTTTTGATGAAAAGTAACTTTTAAGCTTTATTAATCGCGATTAAAGGTAATTAGTGAGATTTAAAGTAAAAATGATATTATAATAAAATGAAAATATCTTGAAACTTGTCCTAACCCTATTGTATGAGTCATGGATGACCAAGACAACCCATGGGTCAATTTTTGGGACCCCATGGAGCCACTTGGGTAAGATAATGACATTAATGCCTTTTATTTATGGTAAAAGTAAAAATGACACAAACATGTATTATTTTACTAAAACAATTTTTTACATGGGGTTATACAAGTCATATTTTTTACTATAAATTGTCATTGGAAATATAAAAATATTTTCTACATCATTGTATTTTTTTATAATTTTTAGACATTAAATAAATTAAATTATTTATGACATCATGATGATGCAGCGATTACCTCATTATTTAACGATTTAAATAAAATGAAAAGATAATGTAAAAGCTAAGACCTACACAGGTCAAAAACCTATTGTATGGGTGGATTTCCAACTCTTATCACCTTATCCTTGAAATACATCTATGTGGGACCTTTAAAAACTGAAACTCATTTGAAAATAATGTAACATTTTATACCTTTCCAAGAGTGCCCCTCCTCTCCTCTTATAAAAGGCCCCCACCTCTACCTCCTTACCCACACCTCTCAAGCCATTGGCTCTACCAATATCTGCTCATTTTGTCACTCCACATCCCTCTCCTCATCCTAGAGGCCTTACCTTAGGCAGGAAGCTCTTCAAGAAACCCTTTTGGTTCAAAACCAAATGGAGTTACCCGATTTTAAGGTAATGTCTTCACATGTGTTTTTTTGTTTTATTTTGCTTCTCCAACCCCCTAAAATATTTTTATTCACTTATTTTGTAACAACTCCAGTATCTTAAATATAATAGGATGTTTTTATAATAAGTATTCGAGCTACACTTACACACACCTACATCTAATGGTTAAAGAACATACTGTTTCTGTGGATGGTGAATTTCTGCCTCACAAAATGATGATTGTTCAATATGCTTTTAACACCTTCTAAGATGGCCATTAAGATGTCACTATATTTATATATGATATATAATATGTTTATTTTTTCCTTAATCTTATTTATTTTTCATTTATGGCATACCTTTATGGTTTCCATTATGGGTAAACACGATATCTTCATTTTAGGAAGTGCAGACTACCGCCCCCTCAAAGTGATTTGATTCGTTAATACCAAATGTGGTACGTATAAAGGATAGATTTAATGATATTATATATGATACCATATTGTAAGTATAATACTATTATGTATCATTATGTTTTAATTCCATTAAATATTAAATAGAAATGAAAGTAGCATTCATGCGTACGTACGGCTTACCGTCTCCATGAACGGTGCATTTCATTTTTACCTCTAAATGTTATGTAATATTATAAATGCATGCTTATACTGGATATATATGATATATATGATATCTACATAATGAATATAATTTTGGATATAATGGATATTTTACCCCATGAACAACTTGTAATTATAAAGAGTTTATTTTTTACTCAAGTTCCAATGATCGACAAAACGACCACTATTAACTTAAATAATTACATAGTGTTCATAACATGGTAATAAGTGATATAAAAGTAATAATGAACTAGAAAAAGGTTATTAATCAAGTATATGTTAACTCAAGTTTATTATTCAGGATGTTAAAGAACGATCGAGTCAAGTCGGACCCGAGTTATGGGACATCGTCTCAATCTCCTTTCATTGACGTATATTATGTTTTATACACAACTTTCTTTTATACAGTGTATAAACCCCTTTGAATTTTATGTTTATTCAAAAGGAATCTTTTTTTATATGAAGAATTTTACTAAAGGACAAAAGGGAATGTTTTTGTCGTACGTGTGCGGTGACAATGACTTCTCCGCCGCCATGACCATTATTTGAGTTTCAGCTTCCTCTACAAGCCATAACTTTTTAAAAAAAAATGAAAAAAATAAATACCATGTTTTACTTTTATTTTATTTTGGTATTGAAAATGGTTTTCATAATGTTTTTATATCAATGTGTTGTATTGATATCTTGTGATTGAAAATTATAAATGTTATGTTTCCTTTATGCATATTTTATGTGATATGATTATGTTATGTTTCTTGGGCATTGTTATGAAGATGGGTGGTTTCATGATAAACTAAGGGCGGGTAAGCCCGATATAGCTCTCCAATTAATTGGGTAACACAAAGGAGTTAAACCTTAAGGTTTCTCGGAAGAGATTTAGGGAATATACTATTATTGGTATTCTAAACGTAACCATGAGGGTTACTCCCTACGTAAGAATGTTATGAATGCATCAAGTTACCTTTATGTCTTATTATTTCTATGATTTATTCATGATTTGATGAGGTATGTTAAAGTGATTATGTTTAATGAGTAAAGTATGATTTCATACATGGACTAATGTTTTCATTTCGTACTTTTATATCCCTTACTGATCTTTTCATGCTCATCCCATGTTTTTTAAATGTTTTTCACAGGTCAAGGGAAAGGTACACGATGTGATGATAGTGTCAAGGAAGTGTCAAAAAAGAATCCATGTTTTATTTTAAATATGCTTCCGTTGATGGGAAAAATGAGTACTATCTTTTATGTAACCACTTTTTTTAAATGTGGAATATAATGAATGTTTTATGATCTAATTCTCTAAAACTATAAACCTGAAAATATCCCCAACGTGTAATCTTGAAGTAACTCAAGATTAAGTAATGTTTAAGGATGGGGCCTTATACCTATCTTTCATGTCTCAAAGAATAAGAATGTGCCAAGATTTTATGTCCACAAGTTCATGCATGGACATAGATTTCATGTCCGTAAGATTATTAATGGACCCAATTTTAATTTATATATGTTTATTTTAGGGCTTGAAATCATTTCATTAACTTAATGAGTGAACCAATTTCTATTTATAAATTAACAAAATGTTATAAATTTATGAATTTTTCATATTACTATGTGTATATTATTCTCTCATGGATTATATTTGTTTACTAATTTTTTATTCATGTCTTATGAACTACCAAACATTATTTCATGACTCAATATTGATATCGTTGATATACACATTATAATTTCCAAATGTTATGATCATGTTTTCATACCCTTATGCTCATGCTGTGTTTTAGTGATCACGGATCTCTCCCTTTTTCACCCTATATGAGCATCTAATATCACCCTTTCATAAGTTTCCTTTCCCAAGGTTATGAAATAATATCTTAATTATGACATGTCTAATAAGGGTGATTGTTTTGAAGACCATAATGAGAGACTCTTATAAACAAGTTATTTATGTGTCCATGATTCGAAATATACTATACATATACGATTTCGGTTTGGATCATAATGTTATATAATAATTATTCAACTAATATGATGTAATATATATGTATGAAATGTATTGGTTGGTATAGTGGTTATTATAGAATTTTTTAGTTAACATTTGGAAACTAGGTTGAGAAAACTTTAGTGACAACCCTGGGGATAAATATAGGTATAGGATAACATCCTAAATTTTTTGTATTGATCATGGATCTCCTAGGTTAAACCTAATGTTTCATATATTAAGTAAGAGGTGACATGATTTAGACACCCTATACATTATTTTTTAGGATTCCTCACTATGAGTGCTTGTTCTATCACTATACATTCTAGTTTTAGTCATTGGTTATAACAAGAAGGATTCATTTTTACACTAACACACAATGGAATGATTTTCCTAATGAGAAAAAAATGATATGGGAGATAGAATGTGAAACCTTATGATTATGAAAAAAACATTTATCTCATTATATGATTAATAACATAAACATGGGTGAGTTTATTAAAATAGATAATAAGATAAATAATGAGTTTCATGAATACCATATAGGAAAGAAGATCCATCTTACTACGTTTCAATATTGTGGTAAGAAGCACACATAGGAATGTATTAATGGAATGGGAGGATGTTTTATATGTAGAACTAAAGGTTATAGAGTAGGTAATTGTTGATGAAAATAAAGAGTTCAATGGAGGAAAATGAAGTACATCCTAGGGTACCATTTATAGTTCAATGTATCTTATGGGGGAAATATTGGAATTATCTGATCCAAATTCCTTAATCAAACGGTTAATTCCTAGACTACGGAAAAACCTATGAAGCAAAAGAATTGAAGTGTTTTTATATTAGGATTCAATAATTATGTTGTGGATTTTTTATATCATTGTTATTTTGGATATAAATATCATGAAACATATAAGGATTTTTAGAACATTAAAATTTGAAAACATATGTTTTGTTAGGATAAAGATATGAATGAAAATTATGGTAAAGTATTGGAGACCTTAAATTTGATTAGTTTATGAAAAAGCTATTTATATAAGCTTCGATAATTTTTATTTAATTTTATTATTTATGGAATTTCTTTAATAGTTTGTGAACTTATTTGATGAATAAATACTATGAATTTTTGGAATCATATATGTTTTCATGTAATCTTAACTAAAGAGTTGTGGATACTATCATAAATTTATAAGTTTATGATCCATCATAAATTTAAAGGCATCAAAACCCCTATAAGATTTTTTTTTCTGTGATGGTATTTTGATGTTATTTGATTATTTTTCTTGGTTTAAGGTATAATAATCTATTAATTATTAAATAACCCTTTTTGTTACTATATGTTTTTTTGTTAACTTAATTATGGTCTATTTGATAATTAGATATAGATATTTTTTGTGGTTGAAAAGTAATTCACTAAAAAGGTCATGTCTTTAGAGATATTTATGGTTAACCTAAGGATTACCTTTTATGTTAGTAACTAATTTTGATTCTGGATATTTTTTGTAAATTCCACTAAAATATAATATTTTATACAGATTTATAAAAGTGATTAATTATTTTTTATTTGAGTTTTCTTTTGGATTAGATATATGTAACCTATAGGTTTAACATGTGATTTATGAAAAAATATTAATTAGAATGAATGTGATAAAAAAAATTTAAGATATAAGATGAAAGGTATGAGATAACCATTTTTGATAACACATTCTTTACTGTTGAGGTTATTGAGTTGATTTGGGATGTTGGGTTTTTTATTAAATGATTTAAGTTGAACCTTTTTTGTTATTGTTGAAATTTTCAAAGTAAAATATATTATTTCTTCATATGAATGTTTATTCATTTCAAAATTTATATTAAATTTTTATAACCATTTTTTGTTTTGGTTTCTATATAAATATATGATAAATATCTTTATATCCTTTTTTGATCTATTAAAAATTTATTTTATTTATTTTAGTATAAAAAGTTCCTCTATAATACTCATCATTTGAATAAAGAAATGATATTATGGTGAAACATTATTAAAGGATGATATTTTACTTATCAAGTAAGTATAATTCCTTATATTTGTATTATAGATGGTAAATAAATTATATAAATCTAGAAAAAGGATCCTGATACAAAAACAAATCACATTACCTTCAATTCTGATGAATTTATGCTCTTTTTTCACCACATTGAGTTATGGTGCTATGATTTTTAACTTTCTAATGATCACTCACATTCTTATGATCAATTTTCTATGTCACTCTCCATAAATATTTGGACATTAATTTTTCATTAATGCCCATATTTTCACTTCTCACCAATGTTCTTTTATTTTTAAACCTATTCTTGTGTTATTCTAGATGACCTTCATATTTCCCTTTCCCTCTTTTCAAGAGAAATTTTACTAATCCATTTTACACAGTGGGTTCTCAATAAAGGAACTATAAAATTCAAAACCTTTTATTACGTAGAAAAATTTAAAATTTTGAGTTTTTCATTCATTAAATTTTATACAATGTGGCACCTCAAAATTTTAAAAGAATGCTGTGTTTGATAGCATACAAGATATGCAACACCAAGCTTAAACAAACTATGAAATATTATTATTATAAGCAAGCCACTAAATCATCTGGTATATATAGAATTAACCCCAATATTAAATATATATACATGTATATATAAATGATATAATCAATAAAAATTTATTGATTAATTCTTAGGAAATGAGTATTTAATTTTTCACAATGTCATCTTATGCTTCAAAAATACAGTTTCATCAAAATTAAATTTTATTGAATTTTGCGGGAAAAATGTCAAACATAATTTATGAAGATTTTATAAATTTTATTGGATAAAAATAAAATAAGTTATGAATTCAAAATATCAAAATATTTATATGATTAATTTTTGATAATTTTTTGGAAACTTTTATTTTTCAATGAATAGTTAAAAATAATGATTTTTATTGACAACTGTATTTTATTTTTAAGTACTTAAAAAGTGAATTTATATTTTGAATTATTTTTAAAACAAATTTTTTATTTTTTATTTAAATAATTATTATTATGGTATTGGTAATTAATTTGATACTTGAATTTGATATAAAAACATTTTTAGGCTTAAAAAGAAATTTTTCTAGAAACTATCTTTCAGTGCATTTTGTATTTTTTTGTTAAATAATTTTATAACACTTCTAGTAATTGAATATAGAAAAATGGATTCCATATTTAGGATAATACTATTAAAATTTTGTAAATATATCACTTTTATTTTTTTCAAAATAAATAACACCCTAGAAAATATTTATTTTCAGGATAATGGTAAAATGGTTTAATTGTGGTTAAAATAAATATAATAAAGTCTCAAAACAATACAAAAATTATATTTGTCCTATTTTATGAGTTTATTTCGTACATTTTCATCCAAGTATCTAGTATATGGAATTTTGGTATGATTTACCCTTGATAATGACATTTATATTATTTATGTAAAAGATAAAGTCAAAAATGTCTTTCTCTGGACATTAATATCTCTTAAAGTATTACATAAGAAAAATAAGAGTATAGGTTCACTTAAAAATGGGTATTTTAATTATATATTATTTTTTATCATGGAAAGTTAATTATAATTTTTATAAATTATATAAATAAGTTATATACTTACGCATCGCTAATATAATATTTATTAAATATACCAAAAATGACTTTAAAAATATTAAACGTAATGTAATTTGGAAAACATAGTGAATCCCATGTATTTTTGTTAATAATAACTTATTATGAATGTTTTAAAGGATTATATTCAAATTTCATCTTTGTATTAATGACATTACAATTCAAATTAAATGAATACTATGAAAAATTAAATTAATGATATTGTTTGGAAATAATATTTTATTAAATTATTTAAAATCTATAAAAAATTTGTAATAGAATAAATCAGATAATATATTGTTCAAAATTTCATTTTTTATCCATTTAAGTGTCAATATTTACCTTATATGTAAAATTATAACCCTTAAAGAGTGAAAAATTTATTACCGTGGTTAAGGTTAATATAGGTTAACCGGGTAGTTAAATAAAAAGATATGTCCTAAAAACCCACATAAAATTATCCAAATTCTATTGGTTGATGGGATTATAACCACAACATACAATATCTTCATATTTATGGAAATTTTGAATCATTTTTCATGAGAATTACTTTATTATAATTTAATATTTTAAGAAATTTCAAATGTTCTCCTCACCTCAATTATTTAAGGGTTCCTCGCCCCTCACTTCATAATAGTGTTTGAGTCATATAACTCAAATAAACTATTAAAAAATCACTTCTCAACTTCCTTATTCGCATTATAGAGGTAATAGTATTTAAGAAATATCAACCCTATTTTATTTAATAGAATTTATAAGGGATTTTTTTCAAATAATATGGGGCTAGATAACCTTCGATGTAAGTCAACCTCGAGGTAAGGGTTTATCATCTAAAATTTCCTTCTTTGGGACATATGTTATGTTATGGATATATCCCCTTTTATGATATATATATATATATATCTCCCATTATAAATTTTATATCTTTAATCCCTTTATTTTCATGATATTTAAATTTTCACTTGATGTTAGTCATTCACAGGGATTACAATTCAAAAGTTACCAAAGTAGTTGGGGATTTATGTTTCAATCCCATTTTAATTGGGATTATTTATGCTTGAATGTACATTGAGTAATTTATATGATACTTATAGAATGAATCCATTTCATTTTTGTTATCCTATGATTATTTATGGATATTACACATTTTCTTTTCATTTTCCTCTCTTTAAGAATGTATAAGATTAAAATAATTTTTTTAAGGGAATTTTTTTTATCTCTTCGGTTGAAAATCCTTTTTATTCCATGTCCATGATTTATAAAAATGATTTAAAGACTGTTTTATCAATTCTAAGATTATTTTTTGATTTCATTTTTACCTATTATTTATTTTTTACAATATGGTTTGAAAAGGAATATTATTTTTATTTTTTGAATGGGGTAATTTTTGAATTTTAAAAAAAAAATGTTAAAGGAATATTTTATTTTATCAAATTTGGAATGAGTGGAATTTATTACCATCATGGACATTAAATTATTTTAATATTACCTTATAATTTTCAAAGGTACTTTTCAAATGAATGGTTTTCCATAATATTTTGGAATTTTTTTATATTTTAAAGAAGTGATCTCATTGTGAAAAGGGAATTTTCCTCAAAAAGAATATTCCATGGGATATTTCAAATTCATTTCCATCTAATATTAAATTATTTGATAATATTGATGACTTATATGGTATATAATTCAATAATACCGTCCTCATTATTTCGTTGTATGGTTTTTTATTATGGCGATAATATATGTATGAGACCCATTCCTTTTCCATGGGTTCTCATATGATGAATTACCAAAATTTTTACAAAACCATTATTTTTACATGGGTTATACTATGATTAAATTTTTATGAAAACAATTACCTTTTATAGTTAATGATGTGATGAAATTTATATGATCTTGTGGGACACATATTTATGAATTTCAGGTTCATAACCTCTTATGTTGGCCTAGATTTTATATCTCTAATATTAAGCATAAACCTGGATTTCATGTCCATATGTTTATGTGTTGACCTGGCTTTCTTGTTCATATGATTAAGGGTTTACTTGGAATTCATTTCCATAAGTTTATATGTGGACCTATCTTTGATGTCCATAAGATTATGCACATACATATTTCTGTGCCTAAAACTTTATTTGAGGGAATTTTCTTAGGTTTCTAATTAAATGAGTAAACTTATTTCTATTTATACACATTCAAAATATTATAATCTTATCCATTCTCAGCATTCCTATGTATATGTTATGTTCTCATGGATTATTTTGTTTGATTTTTTCTTTTTTTTCTTTTTTTTATATATATTTTTTGAGGGTAAGCGAGGCATTTGTTGTAGTGCAGCACAAAGGTGGCGCGTGAAGAACCCACAACGAGCTGCAAAGGAACTTCCAATTTAAAAAATTAATTTAATATCAAGTAGTCCATTGAACTATATATCAGATATTAAACTGATAAGAACAATTTATTTGATTCATTTATGATTAATGTATTATGAACTACCAAACCTTATGCCATAACTCGTGATTATGATCATTGATATTCACGATGTCGTTTTCAATTTTTTTACCTTCTTCTCATTCCCTTATTTTTATGTTATGTATTAGTGATCATTGATCTCTCTATTGTTCACCCATATTGATTATATGATCTCACTTTTTCTTATATATTCTTTCCCTAGATTATGAAGAATTAATTTAAGTATGAAATGTATAAAAAGGGTGATATTTATAAAGAACATAAAGGGATACTCATATGTACAAGTTATTTATGTGTCCATGATTCTAGTTATACTAAACCTATATGATTCTTGTGTGGATTGTAATGTTTTTTAATGGATATACATCTAATAAGATGTAATATATATGTATAAAAAGTATTTTTTTTTATAAAAACTAAGAAATTCATTAGTATAATCATCTATATGTTCATTCAATACTACTACCTCACTAATATGAACAGTTTATTTGTTTCTAACAATAAGAGCTAGGTACCTTTCACTTCCATCTCTAATAAATTTTTCATCTTCTTAATAAGTTATCAAAGGTAAGAAATAATTGAATATAATTTTTTTATATATTAAATCTATATTAGCATGGTAAACTGAAATCCAATCCATTCACAAAATAATATCAAACTCTGCAATGGGTAGTTAAACAAGATTTGTAGGAATGACCATCCCGCCGATAACAATAGGATGATTCCTATTAATTTTGTTTGATTTAACATTTTCAACCTATGTTTTCACTGAAAATTCAATCTTCCTTTAATGAGGTGATGTTTTTATTTTACATGAAAATTTATTGGAAATGAAGGAATTAAAATATCCAGAGTCAAAAAGGGTATCATTGTAATTCAAATAAACATGTAACATACCTATCACCACTTTTTTGATGGCCCAATATCAATCGTAGTAAAAGAAAATAATTTTCCCCACATTTTTTCTTTTGATTATGATGATTTCCACCCTAAGTAACAAACATCATACACACGTTAGAGTAATTACCTAACTCATTTCAATTAAAACATCTCACCATTGGATGGCTATCTATTTACCTATTCTTAGATTCTTCGTGACTCTATTATTTATAGTCATGAACCCCGTGGACAAACATAACACACCATTAACACTTTAAAGATCCTATAAAAATTCTCCTAAAGGTTTATTACCACACTTGGAACATGTGTGGGTCCTACCTCTAGATTTCAAAGTTGAATGCATCTCCATTTCTTATCACCTTGAACGTTTCTTATCATCTAAAGGAATAAATGTTTCAAATATATAATGGTTTATGTTTCATGAAATGCTTAAATATTAACATGTTCCTATGTGGTAAATATGGTCTCTCTCAAAAATGGATTCTATGACCATTAATATCCTGATTCTGTTGATCTATCACTATAACAAATCATTTAGTTCCAATTATAACCATTCCAGGATATTAATTTGGAATGGAATTATACTCATGATATTATCCTACTTCATATTCCCTATTTCCTTTACTAAAAAACATTCTAAAGAGATATACATTAGACAATGTAACAAGGTAATATTTGAATTCAATTTCATTTAACTTGAAACATAGATTAGGATCATTAAAACTTATACTATTAACATTTTTCTAACATCTAAATTAATCTAAACCATTCCTTGTAAACCCACTATAAAGACCCAACCTTAAATATTATATAATATAGTTTCATTACACTAGAATTCACATTCTTTTATCCTAAAATATCTTCTAGGTTTAGAGTTCTATTGAATTAGGTCATAACACTAATATAAAAAACCCATATATTAAAAATATGACACTTATACTCATTATAAATTTTCCCACAATATGAAAATTTTAAAATGAAACATGTTTTATTTTCATTAAAAATATTCAACATAGTCAAATAGATTTATTATTTGTTCTTAATCATCCTTAAAACCTATAAAATCATTTAAAAATGTGGGATGAGTGCAAAAATCACAGTAAGGGACATAAAAGTAAGAAATATATTTGAATTGTGGAAAACACAAAAACCCATATAACGTTTACCATTTTCAAAATATTATTTGGGAGTGTGAAATAATTTTATACACATTAAAACACACTATTTTTTCCAAATAAAACATTTAAAACACATATAAAGAAGATAAAACCCCTTAAAAGGAAACAAAGAGCTCTATATTCAAAACTAATGTAAGAAATAACATTATCCTAATTAAATATATATGAGAAAACTACCCAATTAACTCCATCTTTATTATATATTAATATAAGGAATATTTCCCAATACATTAGAGAGCTATATCGGGCTCACCCATCGTATAGGTTGTATCGAGCTCACCTGTTGTATAACATGTATTGGGATCAACCATCTTATAAAATATATCGAGTTCACCCATTATAATATTTAATAATCAAGAACTATATCTTGAAAAAAAAATTATGCTTTCATCTTTTCATCATAATATCCTTGAAAAAATATTTTGAGTCCAGATGAAAAAAATATATATTAAAATACCATTTCTTTTTAAAACACAATTTTTAAAACTAAAATTCATAGAAAAAGGTAAATAGGGCCTTAATTTGAAGAAAACATGAAATATTATAAATTAATAAAAAAATAAAATAATATGTTTGGTGGTGGGAAAATTTGTTGATTCCAAATACGTTAAAAGAAAAAATCTCATTTACCTTTTTCTTAATAAAATCAAACCATTACATAAAAATATTCATTTTTAAAAACATTAAATTAAATTAAACAAATAAATAAAATTTCCTTTCTAATTTTTTATGTCAATATAAATACATCCATACAATAATTTTTATAATATTTACTTGGGAGAAAAAGATTTAGAAAACTAATCATTCAATCATTTAAAAAGATGTTTTAAGTTAAAGATTTCCTTACCTTGAGTGCCACTCATCATGTATATTATTTTTCATCCTAGATAATAAAATTATGTTAATTATTTAATTTATTACGAACCTTTTTCTTATTTTTTTATGAATTTTATTTTTTTCCTTACGATAATCAATTTCTTAATCATTTTAGTTCACATCGCTCATTTTTACAATATTTGGAAGATATATCCTAAATGAATTTCGTAGTTTGACTATGATAAAATAGTTCATTAATAAATAATATTTAAAATTATAATAATGGCATCATTAAAATTTTTAAACATCAATTTTACTTTTATAACCAACCATGAATTATTTTTATAGAAAATAAATTATGTTACAATCATAGAGATGATATTTCATACATAAACATGAGTAAAAGTCCCCTTTCTCAATGATAATGATGGAAATAAGATAAGTATTATTTTATATTTATTGAATTATTATTTTATAATAAATATAATATCATATATTTAAATAATAATATATATCATACATGTGATGGGGAGATGAAATATGAATCATATCGCTTCATCGAGGTGGTTGTTCACACTTACACATGAAAGACATTGTCATTTTTTAATGGATGGGATGGAAATAAATTAGATGATATATTACATTTAAATAATTCTAATTAATTCATTAAATTTATATATACTAATTAAATCTATCACAATAAATGTCCATGATAATTGGTGATGGAAATAGAAACAAATAACATAATAGAGATGATACCCCACAAGTACGCACAAGCAATATTTTCATTTCCTCTAGCATGGAAAATGAAATGCAAAAGGTTTATACCATAATAATAAAATTTATATCAGTATATGGAGGATAATTCTGTTATTATTTAATCATGGTCAAAGAAATTTTGAGGATGTGGAATAATAAATAAACTTGAAATCAGTTAGTTTGGACTTATTCCTTCTCATCGTACAACCTCTTCGGATTACAATGTAATCCTACTAGGTTTTGTATTTTGGGGATATCAGGACCTCTAGGATGTGAAGAGTGATGTTTTGAGAGAATTGTGATGTTATTGACTAAAATAGAGTTTTCAAAAGTTGTGAGTAATAGAGGAGAGTAGTTTCCCTTTTATAAGTGAGGGGAGGGGAACTCTTTGAATTATATAAAGTATTAAATTAATATAAATTAATTTCAATTGAAAAATAAATCAAAATTGATTAAATTAGAGTATTATGTGATAATTAATATAAATCATATCATATTATTAAATGTATACAAATTTAGGTGTTTTTCTCACCTATATATTATTTTTTAACCCCCTATTATCCTTTTTGTCGATTGCCACAATATCATGATTTTTAATCCTTATGGGTCAACAAAGTTTCTATAAAAGGAAAAATTAACTATAAATGGACAATGGATTATATTTTAAGGTATATAAAACTCATGTGTCTAAAGAAATTTTTTTATTAATTTTAAATCATTTAATAAAATATTATTTATTATATAATATCCTTAATTTCATTTTTGTATTATTCATTTAATTTGAGTTTGAAAACAAAATAATAGAAGTGTAATTAGAATATAAACCTTTCACATATCCCCTATATATTATATTGATCAATAAAATTCATGGTATACTATATGATTAGCCACTAAAATTGGAAAAAATTATTTTTTAATATCTTCATATTCAGGTGTTCTAATGTCCATAAACATTTTTTTAGTGCATTATAGAAATTGAACTTCATTTCTCATATTAATTGCAATTCATGTTTAAAATGAAAATCTAGGCCCAATAAATCATTTTTTATGAATAAAATTCTATTCATTTTTTTTAATTTGATATTTTGGGATATGATTTATCACTTTGTTTTGAATATTTTATCTTTTAGGATCGATGGATGTATCCCAAGGGAAGATTTGGTTTTTTGGGGATGAATACAGAACTTTTCTTGAGAAAGTATAATGGGCCTAAGGCCCATCAAACAAAAGTGGGGCCAAAAAAACAAGCCCAATGAAGCTAAAATTTTAACTGAATAAACATAAAAATATGGGGATCACTTTGTTCAACTATTTTTGGAGATAATTATGAAATTTTCATGAAGATAAAGGGATCTGAAATTAATATTTAAATGGTGGTCCCGATCTGAATGGCCATAAAGTAATCCCACCATTTCGATCATAAAATTCAAATGGCTAAACCAAATTATCTGAAATTTTGAAAACTATTATATAACAAATATATGAGGATATTTTCTTTATATGATGACTTCGTATGTGGCCTCCTTTAGTTACAAAGTCACACATAAATAAGGGGGATGAATCTGGATGATTTTCTGTGTGAACTTCAAAACGTCCAATTCCCTTGATTTTCTCACCCTACTTTTGACTCTCTAAATTAATGGGGATGGAATTTATTATTTTGCGGTGTCTCTAAGTCTCATTATATGACTATATTAGGAGCTTCGTTTGAAGTGAACTATGATCCAAGTTATTCTTTCAATGTAAATCTTCCTTTTAATTTTAATTTCCCACTTTCATTTTGTAATCGCAACATCAATTTTTCCCATGTAATTTTTTCAATAATTTAGATTATTAATAAAATATATTCTTCATTTTCACTTCATATTTTCCATTTCTTTAAAAGTTGATATTGTTGAATCAAGTTGTGAATTTATTCACACCATCACTTGTGAATTACTCACACAATGGATAAGTGTTCATTTTTCTTAATGTTTTTCTTTGTCAATACCACTTCTTTAAGTCGAATTCCCACTTCCATTGATAGAATAAAATTAATGGAGGGATAAAATTTTATGGGTTTATCCTAAGGAGTTGCATGGTATGGACTGAATTTTATTTGATGTTCTTAAAGTCGTAAATTTCTTCTTCATTTTAAGAGTTCCTTTCAATGATTTATCTTCTTCTTAGTCTTCCCTGACTTTAACGCCAACAGATTTTGAGTGCTAGTACGATCCAATTACCTGGATTGCTCATTTAAGTGATACTCTAAGTGAATTTGTTATTAGACTTGAAATTTTGTATGGATTAAATCATAGAATGATATTGGGGAATTATTTCATTTAATGGATACCTCTTTAACCAATGAACAGAAAACCCAAAAAAAAAACAAATACATCCAATCAAGCCCTAGGGACAACCTAGGATTGGCTCATCTTACATAATTGTTTTATATCAAGTTAATTTGTGTTTTTTAATTGTTATTTAAATTAAATAATTAGTTTTTAAATAAAAATCAACCCCCAAGTTGGCCACTTGATAACAAACCCTCACATCCGATCGTAGTGTCTAATGGTTACTTGTTCGGTCCCTGTGGATTTGACCCCTACATATACAACAATGACCGCTTATACCTGTAGGGTGAATTTGGATGCATCCAAATTTTGGTGCTTTTTTCAGGGACCCAAGTATGTACCTTAGACACTCATCTTCTTTTCTCACCCCAAATTATCAATTCTCTCCATAATTTCTCTTCTCTATTCCATTTTTTATTTCTATGTGTCCAAATAATCCCATAACCAATTTTGAATCAACTCCTATGGATTACATTCCACAATACCCCTTCATAATTCATTGCTATAATCAAATGGTAAATAAATATTTGGAAACACCTCACATAGGGAATTCCATTGACCAAACCTTGATTGAGTACACCACACCTGATGAGATATACAATCAATGGGATGATGATTTTTTAAATGGTCAATTTCTAGCCCTCTTGAGGAGGATTGTAGAGATTAAACTTAATAAAATTCATTATTTACAAACTCCTATCCATATTAATCCTCAAAATCTTCGTGAACAATTGTGTGAACAAATGGATATAATGAATTTGGAAGTTTCAAATTTGAGATTAGAAGTAAAATGCATTAAGACTTTTGAGGAAACCATTCCCACTCAGGATGCCCTTTCCTAATCATTAATATATGAATCTTTTATCCCAAAAATCTCTCATTAATTAACAAAATAATTATCCTTTGGATATGGTATAACTAAAGAATATCATGGAAATGATGAAGGGTATTTAAATCTGGAGGAAATTAATTTTTTGGATTCAGAAGAGGAAAATTTGTCTTCATGGACTGAGTATCTGAAATATTTCTCCAATAATGATTTTTTAGAATCACCAATCATTGAACCATTGGGAGAGATAAAAAATATTGAGTCCATACCCACCCCCTATATTTAACTAAATTTTTTTGGGAGGAATCACATTTTCAAAATAAACCAATTCTTTATAAATTTTTTGGAGAAGAAGTACCTTTTGATCCAATTTTTCAATCTTCTTTAGGAAATCTCAATCAACATGAGCTCAAAATTATTTTCCTTCCTTACCAACTGAAGAATCCCATAATTGGTGATAAGAAAGACCTTGCAGTTTTAGTTCATTATTTTCATGAAACTGAT
The DNA here is from genome assembly GCA_963277665.1 of Viscum album. NCBI lineage: Eukaryota > Viridiplantae > Streptophyta > Magnoliopsida > Santalales > Viscaceae > Viscum > Viscum album. The sequence continues at coordinate 231,061,874 of OY728146.1, forward strand.
AATGTTGGAATGGTCATTGATGTCTTAGGAAAGACTAGAAATTCAACTAAATCAACCATTTATGATATGACATGGATTTTATCAGTCATTGTAGAACAAAGTATTTCACATCACAAAAATTATAAAAAAAATAATTAATCTCAAAATTTTTTAAGTGAAGAAAAATTGGGTCATAAAAATGTTGAAAGTTTGAATTAGATAATTTGGGGGGTCTGAGTTGAGCTAACGACTTTAAATTAAGCGCTTTCTGGGAGGCAACTTGGCTGTTGAATTTTTTTATTTTGTGTGTTTCTGTGTTTTTTTTTTTCAAGGTAACCCCTTGGGGTTTTCAATGTGATATAATGTCTCTATTGATTATGATTTATGTGTTAATTAATTTTAATTTTTCAAAATAAAACCCAAGCCACCCAGAGTTCAAACACAACCTCCAATCACCCCAAGGAGTCTATATGTTACATGAATCCAAGTTGATCATTTTATTTTTTATTGGTCATCAAATACAGACCATGTGGTTTTATTAAATTATTTAATTTCAAATCAATTTCCCCCATATTTTTTCCCAATATCTCTCTTCTCTTCTCTTTCAAAACTGAGGGCAGTTTCATTCAAAGTTGGGGGAGTGAAAATCTGGGATTACAAAAAATTGTGATTTTATGATAAAAAATTAAATTCATTGTCCTTTAATACATTAATATACATTATGAAACAAGGAAAATGATTTTATAATTATTTTGAATTACTTGATTATGATTTTGTTTCATATTTAAGTTCAGGAGCATAGTTTTTGGAAAGTACGGTTGTTCGGTGTGTTTTTTAAAAGTTTACATTTTCATCCTCTTAATCAAAATTCCACAATACACGTCTATTGAATATTTGGTGAAAATATGAGTTCTTGGGTCCCCTTCATCATAGCATAGGTTTTGAGGCAATAATTATTTTAATTTGAGTATCAAAAAAATTAAAATAATATAACCACATAGAGAAATGTTTTGTCCAATTGTGCGGCGTCCGACAATTGGGGATCGTGACAATATAGTTTTTTTTCCCAGATTTAGGCTTTATATCTTTATTTTACAGCATGTAATTGATGATATTTGTGGAGCCAAACACTTGGGGATTGTGACTTCTCCGTTTTTATGCCCATAGTTAGTCTTTTCATATCTATTTTGGTTGAAAAACAAAACAATGAAAAAAAAATAAAAAAAAATTGGATACTCATCTTAAGGTTTAGTGTGATTCCCACTGACGGATTCTATTTTTCCCCCCTGAACAAGAAAATGGCCCCCATGTCTTTTGTGATTCACAACACGTCATCATGATTATTTGAAATTAAATGAAATGGGATGATGAATTTTAACAATAGAATGTGCTTGGTCTTGGAATATGATCATGAACCTAACTTGTGTGAAATAATTTTGAATGGTTTCATGATTGTTTAGAGTGATTTTTTATGAATAATGTGTGTTAAAATATTTACTAAAAAAAGAATTGAATTTTATATTTTTGAGATATATTTTTCTCAGGACAAGAAAAACTCAAGTTGGGGGTGTGATTATCCACTGAAAGTAGCTAATATTCAATGTTAATATCTTAATATTCATGTGTTCCACTATCCATAAAGATAATTGTTAATGCATTATAAAAATTGAACTTCATTTCTCATCTTAAGTGTAATTCATGTTTAAAATGAAAATATGGGACTAATCAATAATTTGTTTATGAAGAAAATTTTATTAATTTTTTGAATTTGATATTTTGGGATATTATTGATCAATTTTTTAAAAAAAATTATTTTTTAGGAACAATAGATGAATCCCAAGGGAAGATGGTGTTTTTTGGGGGTGAATGCATAACTTTTCTAGAGAAAGCATAATGGGCCTAAGGCCCATCAAACAAAAGTGGGGCCCATAAACCAGGCCCAATGAAGCTCAAAGTTTTACTGAAGAAAGATAAAAATATGAGGATCATTTTATTAAAATGTGTCCAGAGCTAATTATGAAGTTTTTATGAAGATAAATGGATCCAAAATTAATATTTAAATAGTGGTCCCGATCTGAATTCCCATAAAGTCAGCCCACCATTTAGATCATAACATTCAAAAGACTAAACCAAATGACCTGAAATTTTTGACAAATATTAGAGGGAAAATGGAAGAAGATATTTTCCTCCTAGAAAAACTTCGGATGCGGCCTCCTTCAGTTAAAAAAGTCACATGTCAATAAGGGGGTGAATCTAGACGATTTTCTGAGTCAACTTCGAAACGTACAATTCCCTTGATTTTCTCACCCTCCTTTTTAATCTCTAATTAATGGGGATGGAATTGATTATTGTGGGGTGTCTATAAGGCTCATAATATGAAAATATAAGGATCTTGTGTTAAAGGGAATTATGATCCATGTTATTCTTTCAATGCAAATCTTTCTTTCAATTGTAATTTCTCGCTTTCATTTTGTAATCGCATTGTCAATTTTTCCCATGTTTTTTTTCAATAATTTTAGTTTCTTAATAAAAGTTATTCTTATTTTTTACTTCATATTTTCATTTTATTCACACATTTATAAAATTAAAAATGGTGGGAATTTATTTACACCATCACTTGTGAATTCCTCACACAATGGTGGAGTGTTCATTTTTCTTAATTTTTTTCTTTGTCAATAACACTTTTTTAAGTCGACTTCCTACTTCCATTGATGGAATAACATTATGGGAGAGATAAAATTTTATGGGTTTATCCTAGGGAGTTTAATCCACTGGATTGAATGTTATTTTATGTTCTTAAATTATTAATTTTTTTCTTCATTTTAAGAGTTCCTTTCTTTGATTTATCTTCTTTTTTGTCTTAACCGACTTTAAAGACAACACATTTTGAGTGCTACTACATTCTAATTACTTAGAGTGATCATTTAAGTGATCTTATAAGTGAATTGTTTATTATCATTTAAATTTTCTGTGGATAAAATCAGATGATGATATTGAGGAAATATTTCATTTAATGGATACCTCTTGAACCAATGAACAGAAATCCAAAAGAAAAAAAATACACCCAATCAAGCCCTATAGACAACCTAGGATCGACTCATCTAAAATAATTGTTTTAGATCAAGTTAATTTGTGTTTTTTTAATTGTTAGTTAAATTAAATAATTAGCTCTTTAATCAAAATCAACCCCCAAGTTGTCCACTTCATAACAAATCCTCGCAACAAATCTTAGTGTCTCAAGGTTACTTCTCCGATCTCTGTGGATTCGACCCCTACATGTACTACAACGATCGCTTATACCTGTAGGGTAAATTTTGGCACAAACACTATATGTCAACCAAAAAAATATTTCTTTTACTCGTTTTGAAATTATTTTATTGATTTTCATACTATATGCACAAGCAGTATGTTAGCGTTGTGTAATTATTTGAGGTAATTATTTCCCCACTAAAAATTAAAAATAAATTACCATGATAAAAAATTGTTTATATTTAAAATAACACTTTATATTAACACATAAATTATTTTTACCCCCATTAAAAAATATATATTTTTTAAAACAAAGAGAGTGACATGTTGTTTTTATTCTTTATTTAAAGTTATATTATGTTCATTATCAAAGGAAAGTGGAAATAAATTTCCAAATTTTTAACATTTTAATATGAAGGTCTAAATAAATTTTATAATTAAATAAATAAAATTATTATGGAGTGTTTTAGGCCTTATAATATAATTTTTAACCTTAATTAACTGATTTACCCTTACCAAGGTGTTATATATTTTCTATAATTATTATTTACAATGCCAAAAATAAAAGGGGCATATTTAAAAAAATTGTCCTCCATATTAAAAATATGGAATTAATTTTTCATCAATAAATTTATAGAATTTTTAGAAAATTTTTAAAACTATACTCTAAATGCTCGATGAAAAGCTATTTTTCTGAAAATTGACTTTTTAAGTATAAAAATGTTTTTATAAAAAATTCAAGTATAATGTTGATTCCAATAAAATTTTAAAATATTATGTTATATAAATTGTGACTAAATAAAATTAAAAAAATACTAAATGAAATGTGACTTTTTAAATAATTGAAAAGAAAAAAATCATTTTCATTAAAAATAAGTAATTTTACTATTCATTGAAAAATAAAACCTGTCATAAAAATTCAAAAGTTTCACCATAAGTTAAATTTGGTATAATAATTTCAAATAATAAGTTCATTATTTTAAAATTATAGTTCTAAAATTTGGAAATAAATCATTTAAATGAACCATATAATATTTTTAATCAAATTTTGTAGGAATAAAATAATGTCGATTTTCATTAGAAAATTACTTAATATTTATATAGTGAATGTAGATCTATAAAATCTAATAAATTATTATAAATAAAGCATGAAAATGATTTATTCTAACACCAATTGGTTTGTTATAAAAATTCTTCTTCTATTTCATGATAACCTCATTCGTTGTCTTGCACTCTCATATTCAAGAATACATGCATTGAATATATTAAATAATTGTAATGCCACCCTCTCAATACATATCTTCATTTTATTTTCTTCAATATCAAGAATATATTTGAACATATGAAATCAAGTTCTGTGAAATATCTCCTCAATAATATTTGACACTTCAAAATATTCAACAATAGCAATCTATAATTCTCTAAAATCTCTTATTATTTGAATTTTCATCTCCTTTAAAACTCAACAATAATCATGGGGTTATTTTATAAAATTTGATATTGTAAATGAATGTTCGAATCATGATCTTGATATTCAAATCCAATTATTTTATACCAATCAAATAAAAATATTTTTTAGCAATGACCCCCAAGATATGGAAATATATCTTTTTATTTAAACCTCCTCCAATATCATTTTAGGATCACTTAATATCATTATGATATTTGTATTTAAATTTACAAAGATATATGATATTTTTTATTCAATATTCTATAAAACATATATATTATTTTCCATATATTCATGCTCACATCAAATACTATTGTGATGAAAATATTTTTCTCATTTCACAATATTATTCTTCAAAACTCAGTAATAATATCAAATAAAATCATAGCTTGATCCGTCAACAATGATGATATTTATTCATTAAATAAAAAAATATAATAATTTGGTAAAATATTATGTTTATCCTTGGAGAACGCATTTTAATCTTACATGAAACTCTAAAGGATATTAAATATCAAAATACACACCATTTTACTCTTATGTATTAGCTCAGTTAGTCTTATGTATAACTCAGAACATCCTATTCAATCTTACATGTGTCCTATTTCATATTATGTATCCTCTAGATCCTTCAAGATACTATTTTTTATACTCAAACATAATATTAAGTAAGATGAAAAACTTCAATGTTAATATTATGTATTAGTGTAATAATCTTTTTTTTTCACTAACTTACTCTTACATATGATTTAAGTGATATTTCTTATCATCTATGAGATGTTATATATCAAATGTAGCCTTACCTTTTTTGTAGTTTTTACACTTATGAATCTCTAGGTAAACCATTTTAGGACTTTTATGACTATTAATCTATGATATATTGTTAATTTCATTTACCATGTTTCTACTAATATCATGATATCATTTTTGATCTCTAATGAACAAATATTTCTTCGTATCAAAACAAAACTTCTCTAAAACTAACTTTTACCACGTTAATTCATCATAGAAGACATTAATATATCTTTAATTGTCCTTTAAACATATCGTAATATTCCCAAATCATTGAAAACCTATTATTTTCTCATCTTAATCCTCATCAACATAAATGTGAAAATTCCCATAAAGAAGTACCCTTTATTCTTGAAATCACAATAATGTATCTTTTAATCCCATCTAACTTCATTATTCTCCAATCACATCTATCTCCTCATCATACCTTATAGATAATTGTTTTTTATAAATTTACACACTCCATATACCTCATTCCAGTTACTCCAAATCATATACAACCTGTTTAATATATTTTTTACATGAACCTCCAATTAGCACCAACCTCAAACTTTAACCATCATTTCCAATATTCAATATTTGATCTACCTTAATAGAAACCTGAGTATTGGTAGTTTCTCATTCATATTAATTTTTAGTATTTTAATCTCCTTAATCCCTTAAATAAAAAAAAAATCTAATAAATGAATCAATCTATATAAGGGTATACAGTGAGAGAAAAATATATGATTCATTATAAAATATAAGATATGTATAAACTATTACTTAATATATGAATAATGATAGTGGTTTAGCCTTTTCACCTTATTGATAGTCTTCCTCTTGAATGATATATAGATTGCTAAAACTCTCTGAAAAGTCTTAGTGTATAAGGTTGTCTAATCTCTATTCTCTGACATGTTGTTAAATCACCATATAAAACAAAAAACATAGCATATATTTACATCCTTTATTGGATACCAAAATCTTATCTTCTTAACACATATTTAAATTATTTATTATTGAAAACAATACAAGACATCATCATACAAATGACTATCATATGAAATATTAGATTGATGTGAAGACATTAATCAATCCCAATTTATACATAAAGTAATAATTTAAATCTACTTATTAAAAAAATCAGTAGACGAATAAATAAGAAGGGGTCTTACTAACATGTAATTTATATATTAAATCTAACGAATATTTCATATGTTTTTATACTTGTCTAGGATGTTTATTCAATTATCATTCTATTTTTCTATAATTTATCTAAAATTCATGTTTATTATGAAAATTCCATTTTATCTAGAACAAAAGACTTTATTAGACAATTATAATGTTTCAAAATAATTTAATAATTATTTTTATTAAATATACTCTCACTAAAATAAATATTCCTTTTAATATATATCATATATATTCATATACCTATATCCATATCTCATCATGACTTAATGCTGATAAGATCTCAATATATTCCATGACTACAAATATTATATAATCATATCATATATAACTCTTTGATAGTTGAGTGAAAAATAATTGAACTAATATAACATATAGATTATATCAACTTTATTCCTTATATAACATAATATTTAGGTTTTCTAAACTAAGTGTAACTGAAAGATTACACTAATATTCAACACCTACCTTTTACTGTAACGACCTGAAAATTTATGAATTAAATTCTATTTCTTTGAATGTATTATGGATATAGAATACACTTACACTCTTTTTTTATTTTCGCATTTAAATGACCATTAAGTATCATTACCTTTGACGATATATCCATTGAATAGTGATCACATGATTGATATAACTATAATATTTATTTGAAAATTCCTTTATACACGGGAAAAGGAGAGGATGACTTCATCTAGTAGACTCAGGCAGTATGAATCTCATTTGTTGGAGCTTAGAAAGGAGGTAACTTCATTGGTCTTAACTCTTGACCTATCCCAAGACAAACTTCAACATGTTAATCTTGAATATTATCACTTATAGGAGAAGTTCAAGTTAATAGAGATTACCACCCAGGCGATGTTATCTGAGCCGCCCCAAGAGTCTGTCACCATCACACACCTTACCCTTAGGAATAATGTGAGTGTTAAAAGGGTTTATGTAATAAGGGTTTAGTTACTTATTGTGTAATCCCTTTTTATAAATAATGGTTTTATTCAATTAGTTCCTTTTTAAGGATAGTCTTTCTTAAAAAATGATGAATTTGATAAATTGATTCTTCGGGTAAAAATGGCACTTTTTTAAACTATATACATTATTATATTAAAATAAGGATTTAATTAACAATAATATAAATAAAATTCTTATAAATGATTATTTTATCAATTCCTTATCTATAAATGATTAGTTAATCAGTTTGATAAGAGTTGTATTTTTATACAATGAAATAGAAAGTGTATTTTAAAAAATATATATTCTAATAAATTAATGAAATATTTAAATAATTAATATCTTAATGAAATATTATTATCAAATTTATTTTATGAACAATAAATGATTATATAATATTTATGAAGTCAAATGAAATTTTTATTAAGGTTAAAAACCTATTTTTCCAAAACCTGTGAATTTTCAATAAATGTCTGTTTTCATTTTAATATTATAAATTCACATATTTAGAAAATTATTTAGATAAAATTAATATTATTTTTTGAACTAGGACATCAAAATTATCCAACAGAGAATTTTTCTTAATTTTTTGAGATAGGAAATTCTTTTGGTAAAAAATAAATATCGTATGAATAAAATATTTGTTTTATGACATCATAATGACCACAAAATTATGTAATAAACAATATAATGGATATTATAGGCCCAATATATGTTTTACCATTAAAATAATTCTATTTTAAATTTATTTTATAAAGCCTTAGTAAATCCTCCAAGACATATACAAAATTTTAAGATTTTAAAATCATTTCCTTGAAAGTGTGACTCACCTCCACATAAGCAAGGGAAATATTTTAACATCATTATACCTTTTCCTTATAAAATATTTTTTTACAATACTATTTTTAAAAAACTTTGGGCAAAAACTATGGGAAGTTTTGTGGATTTGAATATTTAATTATATAGATTCCAAAACCTCAGTTTGTGAAATATTAAAGAAATCCTCTCTCATTTCCTATATAAACACACCCAATCTCCCACTTCTATTCACTAAGAATTCTTGTAGCACGTACATTCTATTCCCTCCCTTCTCTATAATCCTTCCAAGGATCCCCAAGCTCTAAATAATCCCCCCTTCAAGCTTTTCCGGTCACACACTTAAGTAAGAGAGACTTATTTTTCTTCATTTCTCATTTTTATCCAAGTTTCCTTATGTTGTTACACCATTTAATTTTTGATTAAAAATGATTGGGTATATTTTATAACATCTCCCATACTTCCCTTATTATATTTTAATTATAATATACCCTTTTATCTCTCATTAATCCCTCCCATGAACATCTGTTACCATGCTGAAATTTCGTAAGGGATTTCTCTCTTCACATTTCCATTAAATAATTTATTTTATATTATGCCTCCAAATTCCATTTAATATATCGGGATATTATGTACATAATCCACTTACTATAAATTTCATGTATATATGGTGAGATACCAATTTCTCTCTCATCAACCCATTTTATGAATTACTATTTGACGTTGTTATGCTGCCGAATTTTCACTACGATTTTCCATGCCAAAATCATCATGTAGTGAATACCATACCCATTTATATTTAAAGGGTATTCAACATATTCCCATATACATTTTTATGTTTGATTAATCCATGTTTTATTATCTATGTGGCACACCTATGAATGAAATGAAATGATTATGAAGGGTGTGCCCTGATAGTGCTCCAATGCATTGGGTAATGTTTAGTATCCTAATACACCATATTACATGAGTGTTTACTCATGTTAATCCATGTGCAATGATCCTTTCCTCATGATAATATCATGTTTTATGTTGTTTCCATGTTTCCATGTTATGATAATCATGTTATATCATACCTTTATGTTCACGTTTCTCTAATAATCCATTGATATTTCTATTGACTAACATGTATATTATTCTTTATGTAATTCCTTGTTTACTACCTTACTAGGATTTATATCTCACCCATTTATTATATATATCCTACGGTTATCCCATTCAGTGTTATGTATGAAGGAATGAGTTGGTCATGTCAATTAAGTTTTAAAGAAAGATGTTGTATTTCATGTTATATGTTTTTATGTAATGTTCTTATGCCCCAAATACACTAGACCTCTCAATCTTCTGATATGTATTAAGTGAACATTTACATAATAAATAAAGTTTAAATATGAAATAATGAGAAGGGTTGTTATAGTTGGTATCAGAGGATAAGTTTAGTTATTGTTTGGTTTGGGATTAGAAAACTCTATTGAAAGAATTAGAGATAAGACTAAGCATAAGAAAAACACCCCTAAATTTTGGTGAGTGTAGAGTAAGTTTTTTATATAGAAAATACATCCATTTTTGGATAGGAATAAGTAGACATGGCTCTGGAACAAAAGTATCTAGGGGTAAAACCCAAAAACACCACTATGAGCTAGACTCGAACAGGAACTAGTGTATGACAACAGGCCTTAATTCGCTCTTGGATTGACTCTCCTAGGGGATATTCTTTGGTAAATTCATAATCATAGTACAAAACTTTATTAAGGGATAAAAAAAATCCCAAAATAATATACGTTAGGAAATAGATCATTGATTACTTAGACTGAATCCTAGAAAATTCAAAAGTTATGGAAATAAATGTAATCTATAAGTTATCCCTTTATTTTCATTGGATTACCATTAATGTGTTTAATTTTTTAAAATTACTCATCCCTAATTCTATATTGGATAATGTAGAACCAAAATCAAAAAGTGAAAGGTAGAGTTATCATCCATGGTTCTACACATTCTTTTATAAGCCGAATGATTAGTAGAACAATCCAAACACCACCATAAAGTATGGAACTAGAGATGTCGGTGAAAATAGAAAATGGGAAATTATCTCTAATTTGTGGGAAATTTTCATGGTTGTCAAACCCTCATACCAAGATAAATCTGACGGGATCCAGGTTTTCTTGGAATGATGAATGTGAAGAAAGCTTCATGGATTTGAAGAAGAGGATTATCACTTCCCCTATGCTCACACTACCCACAAGTGGAGAGCTTTTCTTAATCTTAAGTTATTCTTCTAAGAAGGTAATGGGATGTGTGTTGATTCAAAATGACAAAATCATTTCCTATTATTCAAGGAAGTTGAATGTTCATGAGCATAACTATCCAACACATGATCCGGAGTTGGCTGCATTGAACTTCACTTTGAAAATTTGGTGGCATTAACTGTTTGGGGAAAAGTGTGAAATATATATGGATCACAAAATAGTCAAGTATATATTCACGCAGAAAGAGTTGAATATTCATCAAAAACTATGGTTAGAGCTGATCAAATACTATGACTTCTTAATTCACTACTATTTGGGGAAAGAAAATAAAGTAGCAGATTCTCTAAGTAGAAAGGATCTAGTGAATCTTTCATTGTTGAAAATTGAAAAGGGTTCAATATTATTATATTTTATGAATATGGACATGGGAATCATAAATAAGGGAATATCATTAATCCTTTCAAAAATTATTTAACAACTGTATCTTTTGGAAAGGTTAAAGGATGATCAAAAGGATAATGTGGGAATTCAGAAGAAAGTGGGAACTATTGGAAAAATAAAATCCTTGAAGTTAAATGTTAATTAATAAAGAATTTTAAAATTTGTGTCAACACTATGTGTTCCATAAAATCTTGAGTTAATGAATGAACTTTTGGATGATGCACATTGTTCAAATTTCTCCATTCAGCCATGAAACACAAAGATGTATTAGGATCCTCAAGAGAATTATTGGTGGTTTAACACGAAGAAGGTGATCAAAAAATATACATCATTATAACTAGCATGTAATTAAGTAAAGGATTTGTGGAAGAAGTATAAGGAGATGATACAAACATTACCCATGCCAACATGGAAAGGGGATAACATCACTATTGACTTTTTCACCAGACATCCAAAGATATCCCAAGGAAAAAATTCTATCTGGGTTTATGTGGATCATCTTACAAAGACTGCACACTTCATAAAAATTTAAGAGCATTCTTAATTGGATAAACTAGTTTGGATATACATCAGAGGAGTGGAAATGTTTCATGGTGTACCACTATCGATTGTATCTGATCGAGATGCAAGATTCACCTCTAAGTTCTGGAAGATTCTCCAATATGCTCTGAATACTAAGCTAAAGTTCAATACAGATTATCATCCTAAAACTGATGGCCAATATGAGAGGACTATCAAAACACTTTTGGATGTGTTGAGAGCATGCTTAATGGACATAAAAGGATTATATGATCAACATCTTCCTCTATTTGAGTTATTTTACAACAATAGTTTACACTCAAGAATCCAAATGGATCCTTATGAAGCCCCTAATGAGAAGAGGTGAAGAACACTAGCATGTTGGGATTATGTTGGGGAAAAAACTTCTAGGTCTCAAAATGGTCGAATAATTGATGGAGAAGGGTATGGCCATCCAGAAACACGTTAATGTTTCTTAGAGTCTACAATAGATCTATGCTGACAATTGTCAATGAGACCTATATTTTGATGTTGGATACATGGTATTCCATACCGTATCACCATGGAAGATAGTTATGAGATTTAGAAAGGACGGAAAGATTAGTCGAAGGTACATCATCCCTTTTGAGATCCTTGATCTCATTGGAGCAGTGGACCACTAACTAGCACTCCAACCGAACATGTCTCAAGTACATAATGTATTACATGTATCACTCTTAAGGAAGTACATACCATACCCATCACATGTATTCTATCTAGAGGTGATACCATTTCAGAATGACCTTTCCTATGAAGAGAATTCGGTGAAGTTCTTATATTGTAGATAAAAAGCTCTACTAAAAAAGATGATGCTGCTCAACAAGGTGTTGTGGAGAAACCACTAGTTTGAAGAAGAAACATGGGAACCAGAGGAAGTGATGAGGCATAGATACCCTCATCTATTTAATGTGGGAAAAAGAAATTTCAAGGGTGAAATTTCTTAAGGGGGGAATGTTGTAACCACCCGAACATTTATGAATAAAATTCCATTTTATTTTAATTTCTTATGGATATTGAAAACACATGCACTCTTTTTTTCATTTTTTGATTTAAATGACCATTAAGTATCATTATCATTAATAATATAGCCATTGACAAGTTATCACATAGCTAATAAAAGTATAAGGTTTTAAAAAAAAATACTTTTGATGTAGACAAAGGATAGGATGCCCTCATCTTGTATACTTGGGCCATACAAAGCTCATTTGTCAAAGATCATAAAAGAGGTAGTTTCACAGGGATTCACTCTTGACCAAGCCTAAGCTGAGCTTCAACATGTTAAGCTTGAACAGAATTGCATACTAAAGGAGTTCAAGTTAAGAGAGATTACCACCCGAGCGATGTTATCTGAGCCACCCCAAGAGTCTATCACTGTCGCACACCTTACCCTTAGGTCTTATGAGAGTGTTATAATGGGTTACTTAATAAGTTATTAGTTACTTATTTTTTAATCCCCTTTTATAAATAAAAGTCTTATTCTATCAATTTCATTATGAGTATTGTATTTCTTAAAAAATGATGAATTTGATAAATTGATTCTTCGGGTAAAAATGGTATTGTTGATAAATATATACACTATTATATTAAAATAAGGTTTTTATAAATTATACTATAAAAAAAAATCTTATAAATGATGATTATATCAATTCCATATCTCTAAACTATAAGGTAATCAGTTTGATAAGAGTTATAATTTTATACGATAAAATAGAAAATGTATTTTTAATGAATTTATTTTAAGGAATTACTGAATTTTTTAAATAATTAATATTTTAATAAAATATTATTATCAAATTACTTTTATGAATAATAAATGAGTATTTAATTTTTATGAAGTAAAATGTAATTTTAATTAAGGTTTGAAAACTATTTTTTTTTTCAAAACCCATGAATTTTCAATAAAAGACAGTTTTCATTTTATAAGCGAAAATTTCCATCTATAGAAAATTATTTATACAAAATTAATATTATTTTTGGAATCAGGACATCAAAATTATCCAATGGTGAATGTTTCATAATTTTCTAAGATATTCTAATTTTTGGGTAAAAATTAAATACCTTATAAATAAAATATGTGTTTTATGACATCATAATGAACCCCACATGATGTAATAAATTCTATAATGGGTATTCTTGGAACAATATATGCTTTTCCATTAAAATTATTTAAGTTTATATTTGTTTTATTTCTTTTATAAATGCTTAGTGAATCTTCCAATATATATACAATATTTCAAAATTTTAAAATCATATCCTTGAATGTGTGACTCACCTCCACCTAGGAAAGGGAAAATTTTAATATCTTACACCCTTTTCATTATAAAATAATTTTTTTACACTACTTTTTGGAAACAAATTGTCAAAAACTGTGGGAAGTTTTGTGGTTTTGAATAATTAATTATATATACTCCAAAACCTACGTTTGTGAAATGTTTAAAAATTCCCCTCTCATTTCCTATATAAACCCACCCATGCTCACACTTATATTCCCTAAAAATTCTTGTATAATGTCCCTAGTATTCCATTACCTATCTGTAATCCTACCAAGGCAACATAATCTCTCATTAATCCCCTATTTAAGCTTTTGAAGTCACACACTCAAGAAAGGGGTCCTTGTTATCCTTTCATTCTCATTTTTATCCAAGTTTCCTTATTTTGTTACACCCTTTAATTTTCAATTAAAAATGTTGGGATATGTTTTCTCACCTTCTCCATACTACCATTATTATGTTTAAATAATTACATACCCCTTTCTCTCTCATTAATCCCTCCCATGTACACATGTTACCATGCCGAAATTCTGTAAGGGATTTCTCTCTTCACATTTGAATTAAATAATTTCTTTTATATTATGCCTCTAAATTCCATTTCATATGTTTGGATATTATTTCCATGATCCACTTACTATAATTTTAATGTATATATGGTGATATACCCCTTTCTCTCTCATCAAACCATGTTACAAATTACTATTTGACATCGTTATGCTACTGAATTTGTACTATGATTTTCTATACCAAAATCACCATGTAGTGAATACCATACCTATTTATCTATAAAGGGTATTAACCTTATGACCATATACTTTTTCATGGAGGAAATACATGTATTTATTCCACATCCTTTTCCATGAAATATATTATGATGTTTAATGAATCCATATTGTATGGTCCATGTGGCACACTTATCCATGAAATGAAATGATTATAAAGGGTGTGCCCTGATAACGCTCAAATGCATTGGGTAATGTTTAGTATCATGATAAACCATATGAAATTAGGGTTTAATCATGATAGTAAATGTGAAATTAGTTTTTAATCATGTCAATCCAAGTGCAATGACCCTTAGCTCAAGTTAATATCATGTTGTGTGTTGTCGCCACATTTCAATGTTATAATAATCATGCTATATCATGCCTTTATGTTCATGTTTCTCTTATGCTCCATTGATATGCCTATTTCATAACATGTATTGTATTATTCATTTCATGCCTTTTTTACTCCGTTACTAGGCTTTATATCTCATCCCTTTCTTATGTATGTCATAAGGTTATCCCATGCAGTGTTAAGTATGAAGAAATGAGTTAGCCATGTCAAAGAAGTTTGAAATAAAGATTCTGTATTTAATGTTATATTTTTTTATATAATGTTCTTATTCCACAAAGACACTAGACCTCTCAATCTTCTGAGTTGTTTTAAGTGCATATTTACATAATAAATCATACTTAAATATGAAATAGAGAGCATGGTTTTCATATTTTGGGTCACCTATATCCTACTAACCATAAATAAGACAACTCATGGTCTCATAACTGTTTGGGTCACCCATACTGAATGCTAATGATATTGATGAGTTTTCTATTTGGAATTAATCTAACACTTAAAATATTAATAATATTTAAACATATCAGCCAATTATTTAAATAATTCCCATAATGTATACATGTTTTAATGATATTTTTTCTATACTTTACCTTCAAAAAATTAATATATTCCAAAAATATTAATGAATTACTCATTATTAAATTAATGGTTTATGTAACTTATTAAAAAGTAAACTCTAATAATATCTGAAACATAGTAAAAATTAATATCATACATATGGTATGTGAAAACCTTTATTATAAAGGATTAGAATCATAAAAAACAAAAGTCTCCCTAAGATCAAGTATTGTGTGAAAATTATGAAATCCCCAATATTTTATATAGAGTCTAATATCATAGGCTTGTAATTAGTCCAATAAATTTCTCACTATGAATATATAAATAATAAATAAATTTTAATATAAATACAATCCTCAAACCTAGTATATAAAATTCATTATTTACCCTTTACTATTGAGTTCATATCCAAAAACAATATTAATATTGGTTGCACACAACTAAATATTATGTCATACCTAGCATGTAACTCCTTATGTACATGGTAAGGCATTTAAAATAAGTATATTAAACACACATAACTGAATAAGTAATATATTAATATTATAAACACTTTATATTCCTGAGTAAAAAAATAATTTGGAATGACTAAATAAATTAATTGTTTAAATATTTACACCAAAGATCATAAATTATGAAAATTTCATAAATGAAGAAATTATAAACACTTTATAATTTAGAAATTCTTTTATTCACATGTCATACAATATATATATAAACAATTAATTATTATATAATAAATAATAAAAGTTTATATATTATATTATTATTTTAGTGTTATGAACTTAATAGTAAAATATATGATTATATAAGAAGTATAAAACCTTTACATTCATTAAAATATGAAATCTTAATATTATCATTACGAAAATTTACATTTGTTAATATCATATAATTTATATTTTTTAAAAACATTAATCATAGCAACCAAAATATTTTTGGCTTATTTTAACTAAGTTTATTAAATAAAAAATTTTAAAATAAATATTTCAAATTATCATTCAAAAAAATTCGGTTACAATGTCAAATTTAAAAAATATTTACAATATATTTACTATATATAAAAACATTTCAAAATAAAAAACCCTTTAAATCCACTTTAACATTAGATTACATCTATAATAAAAAATTTATTATGGTCTAAATCCTCTATTTATTTTTAATACATGGCCATGATGCTGAAACTTTTTAAGGATTTTTTAAAAATAATATTCATAAAGTAATAACCCATTTTTGTTTTACTATAAAATATTTTTTGGTTCATCTTATATGAAAAAAATATCAAATTGAATGAAGAAATGTTTCCTTGTGATGAATAATTTCATGAAAATTCTTCAAAAGTTATACTTATAAATCATTATGTGTTTTTTACAACTAGTTCAGGGTTTTTCTATATAGAAATACTATTACTATAAAAACCATGGTAGTTTTTATTAAAACCATGTTTCAAAAAACATTTTTTTATGATACTCTATTTTCAGGAAAAAATTTACATTAATTATTTTTATTAATCCATGATATTATTTAAAAATTGTCATAAAAACCATAGTGTTATTTCAAAAAAGTGGTGTGGTATGATAATTTTTCATAAACCAAGATGTTTCTTCTATATACAATGTCATGGTTTATTGAAAACATCTTTTTTTAGATTCTTTATTTTTGAAAACTTAAATATAAAATAAATAAATGAGGAGATGATGCCACTATTGGGTGGAAGTACCATATCACTCATATGAAGACATCCAATGTGGAATATATATGAACCTATAAAAGCACTCTACTTCCATAAATCCTTGGTCTAAGTCATTTTTCACATCAACATTAGAGATATCAAGTAGATATACACACCTTTTCACATGTTCACATTTTTCATTGTGTATTAACAATCTTACATCTCTCTTTTTTATGATAAATTATTATTAAATCACATTTAATTAAATTCAATGTTGTTTCCTAAATAATATTTCTCATTAACAAGTTTTAATATTTTTTTTATAACTAGTTGATTTTTAATTTATATTTTTTTTCTTTGTATTTTGTTATGTGTTGTAAAAAAGATATGTCCATAAGTACAATCCCTTTGGTCCAATTATAAAACCTAACATATGGGGACCTTGAATTCAACCCCCATGGGTGGTAAAGCCCTTGACAAATGCATAGGGGATGGGTCTTGCATAGTGCAACCATAGCTCATCCAAGCCCATGTGTAAGGACCATGGATTTCAGAAGCAGAGCACTTGGTTTGGGCTAGGTCACCAACCATGTGTGAGTAGTGTTTTAATTTTTATCTGGCATCAGTGAACCTTAGTTATTAAATAATTTTCTCTCTGATTCTTGGTTTTGATGTGGTAAAAAATAATGTGTTCATTATTCATATTTTAAAACTATGGTAGAATTATAGGTCATCAGATCTATTTCTTTTCATATATCTGATCTCCTTGTTTTACCCATTACTAGTTTTTAAATCTCACACGTCTTCTATTGTTAAAATTTTAGTTATATTATCATGACCACACAATGGCTATTATTCACCAGTGATCTTCAATGTTTCATGATTTTTTAATGAAGATACTTCTTTCTTGAAATTATATCTCATTTCGACTTAGCTTATCCTTATGCGTCTTCTTTTATGTTTTAACAATAATCTCTTTCATCTTATTTTTTGTCATTCCGTCAATTTTCCTAGTTTTTCATAGTTCACCAGTTCATCATCCTTCCAATTTTGGTTGCTCGATGGGTCATCATTGGAAAATACCAATTGTGGGTGTCAATTCACTATTAGAAAATACCAATAGTGGGTTTCGAGTCATTAGTGGATGTTTCCAATTGTGGTTCGTTATACCACATCCACACATCAATAGTGGGTCATTTTACCCACCATTGAACATCAAAAATGGTTCATTCTACACCCCATTGGGCATTAATAGTAGGTCACTTTACCCATAGTTTGAAATCAATAGTGGGTTATTTTACCCATCTTTGGAAATCACCAGTGTGTCATCTTGGCCCACTGGTTGTGTTTTATTTTCTACTATTCAAAGCTAGCAGAAGCGTCATTAAGATTCCTTATGAATTATTCTTCCATCTTAGATAGATATTAACAGTAATTTATTTTTATTATTTTTTTATAAAACTATTATCTCTTGGCTAGAATAAGATATTATTTTTATTCCTTCCTCCTTAGAATACTATAGTTTATTTATTCGTGTTTTAATTTTATAAAAAGATGATATTATAAGATGTTTTCATTCATTTTTATTTTGTTTTATTATTTTTATTAGAAATTTTTTTATCTTTTATTATTTATTTTCTCTTTCTATTGTTTGTTAATATTTTTTTGTTATACATCATTGGATTCATACAATGGTGAGTCATGAGTAACTGTTAGATTTCCAATGGCAGCAACATTTATATTTCTACACCTGAAGCCATTGATTTCCCGGTACCTTGGACTAATTTTGTTTCTGGTTGCTTTTATTTTTTTCATTAAATTGTTATATGTTCTATCTCATTATTTTTAGAGGTACCTCATGATCCACTAAACTCTATTTTTAGTCGTATTTCATGATCCCTCACTCTCTATTTTCAATAGTATATCATTGATCCACTATTAGTTGAAATTGTTTCAAAAAATTTATTTCTTATTTATTTACTAATTTTGTCAAAAATAAATTTATTTATTAAATTTTTTATTATTTTATGCTGAAATATAATTATAATAGTGTTTAAAAATAATTTTATCACTATTATATATTCACATGTTCATATAGAATGAAATTCAATCCATGATCAATTTTATAACATTTGGATATCTTTACTTTCTAGAATATTGTATTTTAACTTCAATTTGTTTAAATTGTGATTTTTTTATAATTTTTATACATATATTTTTAAATTTTTTATTTTAATATTTCATGAAGAAATATAAGGTCTGATTATGCTCTATTTTTCAGCGATGCTTTAGTTGAAAGAGATAATGGTCATATTATTGTACTATTATACACTAAAAAGTGTCATGGAGATATTGGATAAAGATATGATCTCAAAGTATTTTCCTTCAACGATATGGGATATATATTCATGGACAAATAACATATACCATTGTAGATCATCTGATGGACACATGATGAGATAATTTCTACTGCTCTAAATAAACCAATAAACTTCTTCAAAATATATTCATTTTATGTGATTAGTGAATATCTTCATAACTTTTATGTTCCACCACTGAAGTGATCAATGAAATCTAGATATAAAGAATTTATTCATCATCTTCTCAATTTTTCAATAATTTGTTTTTTAATACATTTTAATTCTTACCACATTCAATTTTTCTTTAGAGATCGGTTTAATATTTTCCCATAAAAAATATGTCACATTGGGTTATTCCTCCAATATAAATGATGGTTGGGTTATTCCTCCCAGACTAAAGGAAGGTAGGTAGTGACTCCTTTAAAATTCAGGTGTTATACCACCAGGTGTGAAAAATGTACATTTCATATGTATATAATTGGGTTATCACTCCCTTTCAGAAGTGAGGATCTAGTTAATACCATTATCCTCTTAGAGTAGAGCATATTTATGATTGGAATAGGATCTTGATAATCCAACCCTGTATAAAAATATCATTTGTTATCTATTTTTATTTATGATTTATTTTTAACACTATTAAATCTCATATATGATAGTATTTATTTTAATAATTCAAAAAGGACTATTAACCCCCTCAAGTCACTACTTCCATACCAACATAACGAGTAATTGGAATATGAGTGTGGTCACCTTTTAAGGATTTGGTATTATTTGTTTCATTATCTATTTCAGAACTAACAATTATCTTAGATATAAAAGTTTAAGGAAGAGATTTAATGTTGTTTTATAGAAAGTTGGGTTTTTGAGATATTGAATCCCATCAGACAACCTCACTTCAATGGAAGTGACTATGTTTACTAGAAGGAAATAATGGAGGTAATTTGTAAAAATATAGGCCTTGATTATTAGGTTATAATCTCAAAACCATATAAACATCCTGATGTAGATTTATAAAATATCACTTATAATCATGCTAAAAAAATGTGTTTTAAATTAAAAATCTATGAATTAGTTATACTATTCAATAAGTGGAAATATTTATAGTAATATTTCATCCTATAAATCTACTTCTAACATATGGATGAGTTAAAAAGTCATTCATCGAGGAACTGAAAGGTTTTTGAGAACCAAGATAGGCATTCAAATATCTATGTTTTAAGAATTCATAATGGAGGATCAAGAAAAAATAAATGATATGTACAATAGATTCACCCAAATTTTAAATAGTGTGATTGAACATGGAGACATCATAAAGAATGAATCTCTCATTGAAATATTACATTGATCTCTACCCAATAAATGGCATTCAAAGAAAGTTTATATTGAAGAAAGGAGGGATTTCACTAAATATTCAATATACGAGTTAATAGAATAACTTCTTCAATATGAGTAGTAAATAAAGAATGAAAATTATTACGGCCATGATAAAAGGAAAGGTATAGTATTTAAATCAAATATAAATGTTATTTCAAATTACTCTAATTTTTAGTTACAACATAGTTAGATGAATGAAATTAGAATTTATTTACTAAAGGATTTTATAAGTACATAAAAGGTCGGAGATTATTTAAGAATATTTCTATAAGTGATCATAAAAAGGATGGCATAAAGAGTAGTAAAAGAGGTAAAAGTAGTAAATAAGCTGTTTTTGAATTAATATTCTATGATTGCAGGAAAATAGGGCATATAAAATCGGACTGTCCCAAGTTAAAACATGATGGAAAAGACAATAAATACAATAAAGAGAAAATAATGGAATATAATACAGGATAGATTTCTATATGAGTTTCAAACTCAATTATTTATGGTTCTAAAAGTGAAAAAAAATATGACAATCTATGTTTGATGGCTACAAATATAAATGAGGTACACACTGAATATAATTATAGTTCTAGTTACGAATTTAAAATTTAAAATGAATATAAATAATTAACGGTTCAAAATGAAAAATTTCAAAGTGATATCTTGATAATGGTTGAACTATATAGTGAATTTCAAAGATAAAATACGTATATTAGAAAAGAATTTAAAAAACTAAATGATTCTTTCTTAACTAATAAATAAGAAAAAAATGGTTTTTGATTTCGAACTGTTAAAAGTAAAAGATGAGAATATTTTAATAAAATATTTCTTATCAAAAACCAAATAAGATCAAGAAAAAAGATTTAAATTAGTATGTTATGATTTAGATAGAATTTAAATGGAATGAATTAATCTTGAGCATTAAAATAAGAAACTAAAAATTTTGGGATCATGTTCAAATGTGAAAGTATGTGATGACCTAGAAGTTCTTCATAAAGAGAGTGAAAAACATAAAATGTAAATTTCTAGATTATAGGAATACTTATATATTTTTGTTCCATCCCAAGATAAATTTGACAAGATAATGGCTTTGAAAAAACTGAAAAATAATAAAATAGGTTGTGGCTATAATAATCTTTTTCATAAGATGTATATATCAATACTAGTCAAAGAAACAAATAGGAATATTTTAAATGTTACCTGATATAGATGTAACTTGAAATGATGTTATGAAAATATGTTTTATTTAATGTTTACTCAATCTTTAGGCTTCACTAATATTTCCAATTCTAAATATCTATCTTCTAGATTAACCTACATTAAATGTTACAAATCTGTATGGGTTACTAGATTTTTTCTACAAATCTAGTTAGACCCAAACTAGTTTGTATACCAAAGAAACCATCTTCCTGATTTTTTTTGGAAGCCTATCTAAAGAGTTATAAAGTCACGTGGTATTTGGATAGTGTGTGATCGAAGCACATTCCAGGTGAAATCTATAACATCTTATCTTTTAACTCTTGTGATGGCGGTACTATCACATTTAGTGATAACTCAAAATATATGATTAATAGTTTTGAATATGTAGTTATATTAACTTATGTTATAATTTCTAAATTAATTTTAATAGAAGTATTAAAACACAATTTAATATAAATATAAAAACCTTTTGATGATTGTATGAGGGTAAAATTAGAAGATGGAAATTCATTTTTTGTAAAAATAATATTATTTTATTTTATGCAAATATAAAATAAAATTTATATTCTATTTATTTTTTATAACTAAATCAAAAAAATGTAAAATTATTAAATATAGTCGATGAAGATCACATTATGTGGCACATAATTTTGGGACATATTCACCTTCAATAGTTTTACAAGACGATTAAACATGAATAGGTTCTGGAACATCCAAAATTTAGTAGATGTAAGTACTATGTATGTGATTCTTGTCTACAAGGTAAGAAGGACAAAGATTCATTCAGAACTGTTAATGTGTTTAATACTTCTAGATGGTTAGAAATGATTCATATTAATTTATTTTGTCCCATGGTAATTGTTAATCTAGTATCTAAAAGATGTGTTTTTTAATATAGATGATTTTAGTAGATTTACTTGGACAATTTTATTATCTCATAAAAGTGAAGCCTTAAGAAATTTTGTTACATTCTGTAAGAAAATTTCAAATCAAAAAGTTTATTTAATTTATTTTATTATAATTGTTAAAGTATGAGGTTTTTTGAACTTATAATTTGAAAAATTATATGAATATAAATCATGTTTTACTAATTTTTCATCCCCTAGAACACCACAATTGAATAGTGTTGTAAAGTGGAAAAAATGAAAAGTTAATGAAATGGAAAGAATAGTTCTTAATGAATTTTACCTTCCAAAATATTTTTGGGATGAATCAGTTAACATTAATTTTTATATCCTAAATAGATTTTACATCAAATCTTTATAAAGAAAAACTTCCTAGGAACTGTTTAAGAATAAGAAATCCAAAATTGGTTTTTCTAATATTTTTCATATACCATTTATATATTAAATACAAAAGATAGTCTATAATAATTTTACTCTAAAATTGATAATGGTTTCTTATTTAGGATATTTTAATTATTTTATTTCTAAAAGGTTATATAATATTAGGACTATGAAAATGGAAGAATATTTTCCTTTTTAGTTCTTTGAAAATAATGATAAATAGACTAAGGATTCTAAAGATAATGCTGAAGATTTTAAATAATTAAACTTTGCTGGAGATAAACCTAAATATAATAATGCATCAGTTGAGGGGGACATATATCATCTCAATATGATCCTTTAATTTGTAAAACTCACAAATATCACTCTTTAGAAAATGTTATAGGAAATGTTGAATCTGAAATTAAGATAAGAAATTTTGTTTTACATTTATGTTCTAATTTTGCCTTTGTAGTTAATTTTTTTCTTAATAATATAAATAAATATTTGAAATATTCTAACTGGATTAATGCCATGCATGATAAACATGACATGTTTGATATAAATAATGTCTGTAATCTAGTTGAGTTACCTAAAGAAATGATGTCTATAGGAACCAAATGTATTTTTCTAAATAAATTGAATGAGAGATGAAATATAGTTATAAATAGTCAAACATTAGTTTCCCAATTTTATCTTCAATAAGAAAGAATTTATTTTGAAGATTCATTTTCACCATTTTTTATATTTGAATCCATTTTGTTCTTATTATATTTTTCAATTTTATATATTTTAAACCTTTTCAGATGGATGCAAAAATTTCCTTTTAAAATGGTTTAATTTCAGAAGAGTTTTATGTTAAAAAACCACCTGGTTTTGTAAATAATGAATTTAAAAATCATTTTTTCAAAATTTCTAATGAATTATATAGTCTTAAGTGAGATCCTCAATCTGGGTACGAATGGATAACTATGTTTTCAATTAATAAATATTTTTTTAAAGGTAATGTTTATCCAACCTTATGTATAAAAACAATTTAAAATGATAAAATGATTATATAGATTTATGTTGATGATATCATTGTTGGTTCGGAAAATGATAAACATTGTAATTTGGTTTCAAAGTTAATGATAAATGTATTTGATAAGAGTATAATCGGGGGATAAATTTTTTTCTTTATTTTAAAAATTAATCAAAGGAAAGATGTTATCTTCCTAAAATAAGATAAGTAAGATAAAGAACTTGTAAAAATGTTTGGACTTGATTCTTATAAAATAATAAGTACTCATATGATCATAAATTAAAAAAATAGATAGGTATGAATCTGGAAAGTTTGTTAATGATAATATGTATAGAGGCGTGATAGGAAGCCTTCGGTATCTTATAACATCTTGGTCAGATATTATGTTTCTTTTTAGTATGTGTTCAAGATATCAGTCAAACCCCAAATAAATTCACCTCAACACAATTTAAAGATTAATTAGATATATCAATGGTATTGTAGGTATTGTACTATTCTATTCTAATGAAAATTTATTTGATTTACTTTCTTACATTAATTATTATTATATAGGTTGTAGGCTTGACCAGAAAAGTACTTCATGTATGTGTCACATTTTAGGAAGAATCTCAATTTTATGGAGCTATAATAAACAACTATCAGTAAAAATGTCAATATATGATGCTGAATATGTTTCTGCTTCTAATTTATGTCCAAAAATTATTTTGATAAAATAAAAATTGTATGATTTCAATATTATTTTTGATAAAATTCCTTTCTATTATGACGACACTGGTGCTATTTGAATTTCTAAAACCATTATTCATCACTCTTAAAATAAACACATTGATGTTATATTTCATTTACTTAGAGATCACATAAATTGCGGTGATATGTTTTTTGAATTTTTTCCTACTGAGAAATAAATAGAAAATGTTTTCACAAATCTCATAGCCTCTCTTAAATTTGAGAAAATGAAATTTGAATTGGGTATGTTAGAAGCTTAAATTTTTTTTAGAATAATATCTATATGTAAACATGTTTTAACATGATTTATGTATCTCACTATTATTTTTTTACTCTACTTAAATTATAATAACATCATATTTTTGAAAAGTTAATTGTTATATTATAACACTATTTTAATTCTTCTATATTTAAATTTTGTATTTTTTTACTCTCTTGAAAATATTTTACCCTGATACTTTTTAACATTGAATACTATTGTACTATTTGAAAATTTTCAAAAATGGGGAGAGTTTTTTTTTAATATTTGATAAATTATTTGAAATGGTTTTTGAAATTTTAAGACATGTTATGTTATTTAATTTACAAAAAGGATGAGATTGTTTTTAATTGGGTGTTAATACTTTTAAATATATCTTTTTTTATAAATTACTATTACATCACATTTAATAAAATTCAATGTTATTTAGAAATTATTATTTCTCATTAACATTTTTTAATATTATTTTTGACCATTTTTTATATTATTTTTTCATTTTCTTTTGATAATTATTATAAAAAACATGTCTATCAACACAGGCTCTTTAGTCCAATCCTACAACCACGCTCTGTAGGACCTGATGCTTAACCCCCATGGGAGGTATATACATTGAGGCTTGCACATAAGATAGTTTATTAATAGTGCTGGCCTAACTTCTTCGAGTCCATGTGTAAGATCCATATATTGCGCCTATAGAGAGCTTGGTTTGGGCTAGGTCACCCACCATGTGTGAGTAGTGTTTTAATTAAAATCATGCTTCACCACACCTTGGTTAATAAACCATTCACTTGAAAATTTTCATTTATGATTTATTAAAAAATAGTGTGTTCACACTTGATATTTTAAAAACATGATTGCTTTCTTGGTCATTGGATCGGTTTCTTTTCATCCATCTGATCTCTTTATTTTTACTCATTCCCGTTTGGTAAATCCCATGCATATTTTACTATTATAATTTCATTCATCTTCTTTGAACCTTCTATCTTTATCTGTTCACCAAATATATTCAATGTTTCTTGGATGTTTTAATCAAGTTTCATATTTCTGGTAAGTTTATGTCTTTCAGTCTCATCTTATCATTTTGAATATTCTATTAAAATTCATTTGTAAGCTATTTCTTCTTATTTTTTTATATTCCTTCTATTTTCTAGTTTTTTCATGCATCGCCCATTCTTTGTCCTTACTCTATTAGTATCTCAACAAGTCACCATTAGAGAATACTAATGGTGGGTGTCAAGTAACCATTGGAAAATACCAACGGTGGGTGTAGAGTCACTGTTGGATGTTTCCAATGGTGGGTCCGTATTCCACCACCAAACGTCAATAGTGGTTTATTTCACCCACTATTTTACATAAATGGCAGGTCATTCTACCCACCATTGAACATCAACAAAAATTCATTTTACCCATCGTTGGAAATCAATGGTAGTTTATTTTAACCACTATTAAAAATCAATGATGGGTTATCTTTTCCCACCTGTTTGTTTTACTTTCTATTGTTCAAAGCTGGGAAAAGTTTTATTAAGCTTCCTAATGACTTCTTCTTCCTTCTTCATTCAATTCCAATAGTTATTTTTTTATTCCTTTTGTTTAAAAATATTATTTCATTTTTGGAAGAATATATTCTTTGTATTTCGTCCCCTTTTATATGACACAATTTAATGGTTTCTATTTTCATTTTATTGGAAAAAAATATTATAAGATACTTTCTTTCAGTTTTATTTTTTTATCATTATTATAAAACTATGTATCCATTATTATTCTATTAATACTCATTTTATTTGTAGATATTTTTTGGTGAGCCTCTGTTGGATTCATACAATGGTGATTCATAAGTAACCTTTGGATTTCCTACAAAAAAAATTATTATTACTACTCTTGAAGCCATTGATTGCGCAGTAGATTGGAATAATTTTTTTTCTGGTTTCTTTTTTTCTTGAAATTGAATTTTTTTTTATTTTTCCCTATTATTATTGGAAAGTCACAAGACACCACTCTCTGGTTTCGCTGATAGGTCATGGACCAATGCTCTCTATTTTCAATGGTATCTCATTGAACCACCAATAGTTAAAATTGTTTACAAAATTGTTTATTAATTATTTTTTAAGTAATTTTGTTAAAAATAAATTTCTTTCTTAATTTTTTTCTAGGTCATAATATAATTTCAAAAGTTTTTTAAAATAATTGTAGTACTATTCTATAATTACTTGTTCATGAAGAATGATATTCAATAAATGATCTGTTTTATAACATTCTAATGTCTTTACTTTCTTGAATATTGTATTTTTATTCCAATTGTTTTACAATTTTTATTTATTTATAATTTTTATAGTTAAAATATTAAATGTATTATTTTTATATTTCAGGATGATATATAATGTCCAATTGTGCTCTGTTTTTCTGCAAGGCTTCAACAGACAAAGGTAATAGTAATATAATTATATTTTAATAAACTAACAATTTTCATACTGATATTGGATATAGATATGCTCTTAAATTATATTTCTTTAATGATCCAGGATATCTCTTCAAGGAAAAATAATATATACCAATGTAGATCATATGATGTATACATGATGATACAATTTATTCTTCTCAAAATTAATCAATTTACTTATTTTAATTTTATTCTTTTTCCATGATCACTGAAGAAATAAAGAAATTTCATCTTCCACCACTAATGTGATCAATGAACTCAAGATTCAATGAATTTCTACATCATATGTTTAGTTATTGTTTTATTTGCTTATATTATTTAAATGTTGTAATTCTCCCTACCTTTAATTTTTTCCACTAGATTTTGGATTAAGATTTTCTTATCCAAAAGATCTCACATTGGGTTATTCCCCCCATCAAAAAGTATGGTCGGGTTGTTCCTCCCAGATTAAAGGAAGGTTGGTTGTGAATCCTTCAAAAGTCTGGGGTTATACCACCTACTATAAAAAGGTATGTTTAGCCTTTATGTAATTGGGTTATCACTTCCATTCAAAACTACTGATCTAGTTAATACCAATCTCCTCATAGAGTAGAGGAGATTTATGAGAGGACTAGGATCTTGGAGATCCGAACCACTATAAAACATCATGTGTTATATATTTTTCTTTCTTCTATATTTTTAACATTATTATGAATCTAATATAATATTATTTTTTTATTAATTTAGAAAGGAAAATTCATCCCCCATGTAGTCACTACTACCACACCAAGGGACCTAACACTTCAAACATTATATTTCTAAGGAATTATTTCACTCTTCAACCATTTCTTTAATATCTCTTTTTTGGTTTTAATTTGGATAACTATTTTACAAACATAATAGAAAAAAACCACTAAAACCCTTTTTTCCCATAATATTTAACCATTAATTTGAATTAAGTAAGATATAAAAGAATAAAATTCCTCCTTATTGTATGATTTTGATTCATACAAGATCATTTATATGATATTGATGGAGTTATATTAAAATAAATCAACATAATATTTCATTCTTTGATAGTGCATGGGTTATATAAACCACCTAACTCTTAGGTATGATTCAATCTTCAACATGATCTACTATAATTATTTTTAAATATAATTAAAGTAAAGAGCTATGACTTCAAGATGTATCTTAGTTATTATTTCACGTTTCTCTTCCCCAATTTATCATGGGTTAAACTGTTTTATATGGTGTCCAAGGATTCCTCATAAAATATCTTACATTTTTAATTTTAAAATTTCAAATTGATTCCTTTCACAAACATTTCAAAATATTAAAAAACATTATAACTATTATTCAACCAACCATTCAATATATTATGTTAAAATAATTAATATAGATTTTTTGACTACTTAAAATATCATGCATAGATGTTATAACTAATCATGATATATTTTAGTAGGAAAAACAAATAATCATTATGCATTATCATATAACACTCTCACATTACCATGATATGGTTAACAACTCCATATCATGGTTTTTCTTTAGTAAATATTTCTATATAATTTGAAACATGTGAATAGTCAATTCCAATTTATTTTCTAGATAGATCATGATGAAAATATTATTACTTCTATTTTAGTTAATTTGAAATTATTTTTTGATATTTTCAATATTAGGACTCTTGATAAGTTTTTTTGATTTTTTTTGGATGTTGAGACATAAATAACAATATATATTTATGTATCCATAGTTAATGATATGTTTATATGAAAAATATGTTGTACATATTGGTGATTATTTATTTCAATTTCTTAGAATAATGCCTTCTGTTTTCATGTGTATCCCCTTGGTGGTAGTTACTAGTCCCTATTCTATTAAATGTAGAATTTTGGAGTAACACTTGTCTTTATCAGCAACCTGAGTGGGGCCTTAGTGGTTTCAAGTCAAGTTATGGTGTCATGAGATCAATTTATCCTATATTTATGTTTTAATTATATTAATAAGTGAAATTATGGTTTAGGAAACTAAGGAAATATTTATTGAGGAATTATAATATATTTTGTTAGAATAAGGAACCATATTATCAACTATGGTGGATGAGAGGTTCTAATACAAGGACTCTAATTTTAAAGATTCATACCCATTTAGAGTAAGTTTTCAATTTTAAATTTTATACTTCAATTAAATTTTTCTATGGGTTTTTAAATAAAGATAGGGGTGTAGGCTATTAGAGGAAGAAGGGAGAAAAGGGAGAGGACCCCTTGGGCCAGGGCACCACCAGGTATTAATTGGTCTGGGACTAGTTACCTAGTGGGTATCCTAGGGTAGTGGTGGATTTGTTAAGTCCATTGTGTACCTAATAGAAAAATAATGGGTAATTAGTGGACTCATGGGTAAAACCCTTAAAATAAGTCAACATTTCACTACTAAAATTAAAATCCATTTACCCCAGACATGGAATTCTATTATTCCCAAAATTATTTTTCCCTCTTTGAGAGATTTTTCATGGGATTCTTCTAAACTCATTCAGTTTGTATGTGGATATCCTACATGAATATTTTTTAAGTATCCATGGGAGTCCTCAACAATTTAAAATGAGGTAGGATTTCCCATTTAACTATTTATTTTACTACATTATATATGGATTCAATTATATCTCAAACCTCTCCTTCAAATTATAGAGTTGATCCAACTTCTTCTATAGATAATTATTTTTCTAGATGGTGTAAGGATTTCGTAATCACCATTTATATGGTAACAATTTTCCCAATAATACAAAATTTATGGTTTTTTTTAGGGTAGTGAGTTAAATATTCTTTTTACATAACTTAGGGTTCTCAAGTGAATCGATGGTAACATAACCTCCTTGCCAAGCATAGATTTTCACATCTCCATAGGCTTTAGTGGGTGATCATATTATTTTTTTATCATACAGCCATAGTTTTTTTATTTTAGGGGAATTCAGTTTTGTGAGGGACACCCATATAATATTTTATATTAAAAATAAATTAGAATAAATTTGTTCTTAATTAACCCAAGATAAAAATACTTTCCCTTATTGAATTTTGTGACATTTTTCTTAGAATCAACTCCCAGTCATGTTCTATTGAATTATATTTATAAATAAACCATGATATAAATTACATTTAAAATTTTTTATTGGGTCATAATATATTTGGTGAATGTCTATATAAATTTCTTGGTTTACACTTATTCACTTGATAAATTGAGAAAAATGATAAGTTTATAAATATGTAGAAGATCATGCATAAGTATTTATGTTGTAATTTTTTTAGTTTCCACACATGGATATTGAGACGCATGAGTGTTTTTTATAATATCATAATGCATAATGTATTGATTATTGAAATAAGAACTTATTGTAATTTTTCTTTTATCTGATACTGATATGATTATTTTTCTTAGATTTTTATATTAATAAAATTTCTTGTTAATGGTCATATCTTTCTCTATAATATATATAAGGGTATTGATGTTTGTATTACAAGTTCAAACATAAGGCATGATAATTTTTCTCTCATGGGGACTTTTCATTAGATATTATATTTTTTTACTTAAGAGAAGAGGGGACTTGTATCGATGTGGAATGGAATATATATATATGATTATGTTTATATATATATATATATATTCACTCCTTAGAGAATATGAGTGACCTCTTAGGAGAGGGTGTTATATATGTGTATGTGGTTCCTCCTTATGAGGATAAACTGTCCCTTGAGGATGAGGATTTCTAAATTGTATATGTATATATATATATATGTATATATTTCTATATGTGTGTGTGTTTGTGTATGTGTGGGTATATGAAACTTCCTATTATAGAGGATGAGTTTTGATGGACATACTTGATGGTTATATCATTATGGAAAATATGAACCTTCCTTGAATTTAAATAATGGATCATAACAGCTTTAGGTGATGCGGTTGGAAATTCATGAAATAATATTTAAGCCTGGCCTTATTGTTTTTATAGATTAATAACATGTTTACCTATATAGAATAATTACTTGTAATTAGTTATTACGTTTCTTACTTGTGATATTTTCTTATTATCTACCTACTTTGTTTCCCTGCATAGAACACTTGGCATTATGATGGACTAGATAAAGTAAGTTGGTTACTTCTGTGGGGTATAATGCAATCACACACTATGTATATTCTCTTAGGTATGCATATAGAACATATTTTATATGACCTAGGTAATGGTAATGTGAATTTACATGAGGGGTAATGGCACTGATGCATTTGTCACTTTCACTCAGGGTGTATGGAGTCAACAAAAACCATTTTATATTTTTTGGTTAAACTATATACTAGGTGTAGTTGGTCTCTCCCATTTTCCTAAGTTAAGATAATTATCACCTAAATATTAAATTTTGTACCATTACATAATGTTGGTCTCACACATTATGTATAAAGTTTTTTTCCATCTAGTTTAACTTATTTTTTGGATGATATTGATTCTTTGGACTCTATTATGATGTGTATGCAGGTTCACATAGATATTTCATTTTTTTCACATATTCAATGAGGAGGTATACCTTTGGTGGATAATTTAATATATTTTTCCTATATCTAGTGTCCCCAATGGTTTTTTCAAATTCATGGTTGGACCATGTTTTATAATTTTCTATTGGTCTCAGTATTCAATGAGGGTAAATCATCTCCCACTTATACACAATTTATCCCTCAGTTTTTCCACATAATCCTTCAGTGATTTGGTGGTATGCATGAGGTCTTTTTATTGTCTAGATTAGGTATGTTTGGGTATCTATATTTATTCATTAAAATAGTATCAATGTGACTTAAGGGACCTTGGGTATGGTATCGAGAGTGGTCATGAGATAGGACTTTCAGGTCTCATAAAATTACCCATAAATATTACACATCATTATAATTTTGGAAAAATATTGTGAAATCAATAATGTTTTGGGTTTCATTTTGATCTTTTATTTTATCCATTTCTTTCCTTATTATTCTCATGAATAATGAGTAGGTGTGTTTGGTTACAATCTAATAGGATTATATGGTATGTTATGAGATTTCAAGAGATTTTTCCCTTTTTTTAGGATCATTAAAATGTTTATTGTAAATAAAACCTCACTAATTAATAAATGGTGTTTCTTGTTTATTTATTAATTATTAATAGGATAATATAATTTATTTGTTTTATTTGTTTATTTTTAATGTCCTTTATTTCTAATAGTTACATTATTTCCTTTAAATATTTATTATTAGATTTATATAAAAATATAATTTTGAAAGCATAAATAAATGATAGAGAAAGATGTATAACATAGGGGATGTGGTTATGATATGATTAGATCTGTGTAAATTAATGGTAAATTAATTAGTTATAGAAATTTAATCAGATATTATTCTCTTTTTTAATTTTTATTATCTCACTGTATAATCCTTCGGTTGATTATTTATAAGGATCTGATAAAAATGATATTCTTGTTAGGCTTATAATTGGTCCTTATATTCTTTGGGGTCTAGTTCAATGCTTCAGGTATTAGGGAGATTAGTTCCACTATATAAACCCAAACCTACGGATGCCATGTGTTATATTTAGTTCCATCACCCTCATACCTTTCTAGGTGAGGTATCTCCTCCAAAACCATATGACTGGGAAGAATATGTTAATGAAATCCTTGAGATCATTGAGACTCTAGTTCAAAATTAGGTTATTCCATCTAATTTCATGTTGTAAGGTGTTAGATTTTGATGGTGGTATATAATGGGAAAGGTAAATAAATTTAAAGTGCTCTACTGGAAAGGATCTCATGAAAATTATTTTTAAATAAAACTATCATGGTACTCTTTTTAGGTGAAATATTAGGAAATTATGGATCTCGAGAAATGATTAATTTACATGATGGTGTATACATCCAAATTATCCGACCTACATTTTTTTACCTTATATGAGTAGGGATGAGTATTTTAATGCAATATATATTGAGATGGGATTAAGGAAAACTATTTTATAAACATGTGGTGATAATAAATATATTGACCATCTATAAAGAGCTAGAGAATGTAGAGTTGGATAAAATTGGTTCCCATGGGGCCATTAAATCTAATGGTTCTTTTAGTTTTCAAAATAGATGATAATAACAGTAAATTAGATTTAGATCTTGGATGTGAAGTTAGATTGAGTGATCCATTCTACCCAATACCATATTATCCTAGGTTTAATGCTTCCATTATAGTCATGTAGAAAACACTAGGCCTAACTATCCTTCTTAGCTGAAGTAGTGCCACTGGTGTTGTAGGTGTGGTCATTTCTAGAGTTTATGTATATATGAACCATATGAGAATGTTTATCCATGTCCCTCGTAGTATTAACCCTTGCATGTTCAAAATGTTGTAAAGGTAATTACATGATATAAAACTCATTCAATGAGGTCGAGGTGGGGTAACTGATGTATAGGTAATAGTCAATTGTCATTGGCACCATCACCAAAATTTAGGATCTTAGCCATAGATTTATAATAATATAAATGGTGGAATGTTTTTTAAGTAATTTATATCCAGTTCTAGGGAAGTTCCTTTGACAGTGATAAGTATTATTTTCATATTATCAACCTTGTTTGAGATTTTTTTATGATGGTTATTGTTGTTCCTTCATTTCCAAAAATTTGGTGTCTCGTTTTTTATTGGATATAGAAACAATTTAGGTTATTATAAGTATTAATACCCTATTAGGTAAATGGTTATATGGATTTAATAACTATCTCTATTTTCTTATCATGGTTGAATGATTCCAATAAAACTAGGGTTTCTCCACCCTTGATAAAAAAGAAATTTTATCTCATTATATGAATAGATTGGTAAAAATATATTAAATCTATAATCAATTTATATAAGTAGACTAGAATTATCTTCCCCTAATGGAACCCAATATGTGTTTATGGATGAATGGGATTAACATGTATGTATATTGGGGTGGGATTTGGAGAAGTTTTGAACTATTACCTCTCCAATGGAATGTGTTGTTGTCGGAGATGTTATGATATCTCATATTATACCTCAAATAGGGTCGGTCTTTCTAGATTTATTTCCTATGGAATTTTATGGGACTCCTCTTAAATGTGGGATCAATTTATTAGGTTCTTATAACTAAGATAATTTTGATTCTTTCATATCAAATAGAACTGTTTAATTTATGTAAATTGGACTCTCAACTTGAGGAGATTGATTATAATGGTTTTATATGACCTAGTACTTCTCATTTTGGCTGTTCATTTGTATTCATAGAGAAATTTTATGGGATTATTAAACTTCAAATAGATTATAATATGTTGAATCGTTTAATGATCATGAACTGATACCTATTTCATGAGTTAGTAACTTTTTTGAAGAGTTATAATGGGATAAATGAGTTTCAAATTATTATTTGAGATTGGAGTATCATCAACATCATGTGAGGACTAATGATATTCCAAATATGGATATAAAAAGTCAGTATGATCATTTAAAATATTTGGTTATCCCATTTTTCTGGAGAATTTCACCTTCAAAATTTTTGGACCATATGAAGAGGATTTCCCATCCATATTTAGAATCATTAATTATAGTATTTATGGATGTAATTATAGGGTATTCATGAACCTATTAAGAACATGGTAAGTATATTTATGTGGTTTTTGGAATATTAAGGGAGAAAAGGATTTATGAAAATCATTTAAAAAAATTTCTATAATTGAGAAGCTAAATTCTTGGCTCATGTGGTGTCTCAATATATAATTATGGTTGAAATTGAAAATCCAGTTTGTGGTATTGTCTTGGGATGTTCCTAAGATTCTCCTTGAGGTTCAGATTTTCCTAGGGATAACTAGGTATTACCCCAATTCCATTAATGAACTCTCTCATTTATCTACTCATATGAATTATCTAATGAATAATGTAGTGAAGTTTTACTAGATATAACAGTGTGTTATGATGTATTCGGAGTTAAAAAAGAGGATTAAAACGTTTATATTTTATTCTATTACATTCAAGTAAATTTTTTGATATAAACTATGATACCTCATATACAGGCCTTGGATGTTTTTTAATATAGAATCATTATGTGGCATCCTATGATACTAGGATGTTTATACCTCATTAAAGAAGTTTCCCTACTAATTAATTAATATTTCTACACTGGTACATAACCTAAAATTCTCATATAAGAATCTTTTTGGGGAGTGGTTTCTGGTTTATACTGATATTAATAGTCTCCTGAATATTTTTTTTTGATGTCATATTAATTTGAAGCATTTTTTTTTGTTGTAATAATTGAAATAATTTTATTTAAAAAATCTCTTTATATTAAGTAAGAAAAATGATTTAATTGATGCCTAGGGTTGGAAATGACATCCCCAAAATGTGTTTTGAGGGTAAGGATGAATTGATATTTATGTTTTCACTAGTTAAGAATCATATTAATATCTATGAATACTGATATGTGATGTATATATAACCTATAAACCTAAAATAAATAGTTATAAAATGAGTTAATGATTCACATATCTCTAAAAAATACTATATCATCACTCGAGAGAGGCTCAATGGTGGGAAGATCCTGTAATTCTCATCTGAAGAAACTAAAACGTGCCTTTATATCCATTAAATGTTAGTAGTTCTGACCAGTGTTTAGAAAAAGGTTATTAAAGACTACCACTCCTCTCATTGGATTGTACACCATGGTATTTCATTTATTTACTGAGATACTCATAAGAATTTTTGGTTACTCGGAATGAAAAATTATAAAGAGGAATTTATATCATGATTTCTCATTTTCTAGTAGGTTATATTAGGACACCAACAACCCATAGATGAATGTAATGAAATTATTATCCCTATATAAAAATTGAATGAGATTACAAAGTATTTTGTAACTGACTAATAGCATACCCTAAATGGAAAGCATATTGTATGGTTGATTACTAATCAACTAACCAATACCACTAATTTTATTCCTATACAAGAAGAATATTTAGTTAGTTATATGAGAAATATCTATGTTGCGGATAATATGAAATCTCATTCTGTGTCAGATAGTAGTTTATTTTTTGATGATTTGAGATTTACCTCTCAATTTATTCAAGCATTATAGAAATTTCCTTGATAAAAGCTGAAGTTGAGAATTTTATATCATCTTTTGAAATATTGTTAATTGGAAAATAAACTTCATATTCTAGAGGATACTTTATGTTTCATCATACACTATTTTGATGGATTTTGGGAGATCCATTTACTGAAAGTTATGTTTTCCTATAAAAACATTTATCAATCATCCATTCAAATTTATCAATTTGAGTAACACATTGATAGACTATGTCATTCTCTATTAATATCGACTATGATTAGGGAGTCATCATTGATTGGTCCTAGTGTATTATAAGCGATGATATAATGAATAAAATTCATTTAGAAGAGATTATATATAACAAAAGATCAACATAAATTTTATTTCAATTGAAGGTGATAACCTTGGGAATTCTAGCTTGGAGATAATGTACTTATCTAAGTGTCCCATTGGTTGTTTATTATATGAATAGGCATATAAGTGAATATTTATCCTCACATTAGGGGATCACTCAATATCATAAAGTATATCATAGATTTTTCATGCAGGATATCTTTTCTTCCTCAGTTCACTGAAAAGAATAAGGTTTTTCATGTTTTGAAGATTAAAAAATATGAATTCGATCTAACTCATTTTGTTATCTAAATGACATAGGGATAGAGTTGAATGGCTATTTTATAGGGTTATCAGTTCTTATCAAAGACCAAATTTAGAATTTCTTCTCAATAAATATCATTCCTTTATTATGAGTAAAATAGAATCATGGTAAGTATTCAAATGAGGCTTGTGAATTTTAATTTTGGATAAAAGTGTTAATCTATGAATATTTTCCATTGGGAAGTTAGTTAAATATTCTTGGGAATGAGATGATGATATGTGGAGGTTGTAAAGACACATACCAATTTTTGGATTGATTTATATTTTAAATTACATCTATTAATTTAATTTTTCTAGTGAATTTTTGAATTAATGGTAGAGGTATAGGAGTTTAAGGGAAAGAGAGAGGGAATGTGGAGGACTCCATAAGCCTGTGGTCCACTAGATACCCATTTTTTACCAGATATTGAGTGGGGGTATTGGGGGTTTTGTGGATCTATTATGTCCACCATGTACCTTGAGGACCAATAAAGGGTACTCAGTAGACTCTTGGAGAAACCCCCCAAAAATAGGGGTATTTTTAACCTTTCCCCACTATAATTCATGAAAATTTACACCAAACTAAGGATTACTTAATTCATACATATACCTTTTCCCTCCTTGAGAACTCCTTCATGGGTTCCATTCATCATATTTTATCCTAGAGGTGGATATCCAAAAAAAATCACCACTAAGTAGTTATGGGAGTCCTCTATAGTCAAATTTGTGGTTGGTCCACCCGTGAATCATTAAACTGGCACACGGTGGATGGAGTCTATTATCTCTATCCTTAAAAAAATATTTTTCATAGGTATGCTAGTTTTTTATTTTATGACTATGAAATGGAGATAAAATTTATTTTGACCGAACCAAGGGTTTTTAAGTGAATCGGTGGTGGCATACCATCCCCCTCTAGGCTTATAGGCTCACAACTACACAACATGAATAGAGATTTTTATTTATAATAAATTTTAATAAAACAAAATTCATATTGAACATAATATATATGGGTTTTCCTTATTGACCAATAAGTATTTATTCAAAGAATCCACTCTTATTCATGTTATCTTTAGTTATAATAATAAATATATCATGTTATGAATTACCTTTTCTATTTTATATTAGGTTTTAACGTGATTAAGTGAAGATTATATGTATTACATGTCTTAGACATATTCACTTTTTAAATTGAGAAAAACATGACTAATATATGAATATATCACGAACAAGTATTTATGTTGTAACTTTTCTTAGTTTCCACACATGGTTGGTAGGAAAATTGAGATTTTAGTATACTCGCATTTTGTATTTTTGATAGATTATTGAGATAAGAAATGATTATCTTGTTTTTATACCTAATAATGATATAACCATTATTCTTAGAGTTTCCATTTGATAGTATTGAATATTTATGTCTAGATACAAACATGGATGAGTGGTTTTTATGTAGTCATTACATTCATATGGATGCGGGTTCAATTCTTGACCCCCACAAATTTGGCCCCCCCATTTTAGATGGTGGTGTATTTTCATACCCATGTGAAGTATGTGAGAGGAACCTAATAGTTCCATCATGGTGATTCCAGCAGACTAGTGGCAGTTGTTCCTACACATGACTGTATTGGGGTGATGGAGGATGCATAAGGCCATCATGGATGAGGAGACCCATAACACCCCCATGTCATGGTGGTATTAATTAAATACGATAGTTTTATGATTTTTTGGATAACTGAGAGTTTTAGGCCAGCATTTTAAAATTTGTAAACAAAGTGGACTTGTGCTTGTTTTGTGAATGGTAAGGAGTAACCGTGTACCAATGGCGCATGGGGGTATTTCATTGGGATAGTTCAGATTCACATGGTTTGGTCATTCATAGATAAAACATGTTACTGACTAGGGTCAATCAAGTTGGTTTCTCATGTTTGTACAATAGGTATATCATGGTTGGCACATTGTGTAGTAAACCATTTACATAAACCATGCACTATGGACATTTTTTAAGAAAAATTATTTCTTTTTTTCTTTTTTTATTTTTTTCCCCACCCTCTTATATATTTCCCCCCTAACATCTCCTTTGTATCATGTGACACCCCTGCCTCCCTTTCTCCGTGGTCGTGCGCCACCCCTTCTCCTAATCTCCCCTCTCTACAGTGTTTCTCTTTGATTCCTTTAGGATCCTTGGTTGAATATTCAAGGTATGGTATCTTCCCTCCCACCCTTATTATTCTAGTGTTTTTCACCCTACCATCACACATCCTTGTTTTTATGAATCTTAGGGTACCATGGGGAAATATTTTTGATGTTTCCCTTCTTATTAGGGCATAGGATGGGTCTATCGGGTTAGATTCCAACATGTCTCAACATCATCCGTGGAAAGAAAAGTTTTTTGCTTTATTTTATCTTTCCCACTACCATTTGAGGGGGGGTTTATTTTTCCCATTTCTGATTAACAAAATTTAACTATTGATTCTATGATTTCTATTTTTCTATTTTTTTCTTAGGGTTTCTTGTAATTCTTTAAAGGTTACATAACTTTATATAAAGATATAAGAATATATATATAAGGACCCCCTTGAACATATTCGTTTATAGTAATGTGAATATATATATATATATTGGGGCTAGTTTTCTATATATATGTGATGGTGCATATGTGTGTAAGTGTATAAAGGGTGGATCTATGTGGTTGTCATCAAGGGCGAAAAGTTTGGAGGAAGGTTCTTCTATATAGTTGTTTCATTTCAGAATTCGAGGTATGCTTGTGTTTTCGAAATTCCTTTTTTTGAAAGTATTAATGTATATAATATCATTGTAGTGATTTGAAACCAGTTCATTTAAATCTGATATTTTCATAAAGGGTATTTTCATGTGAATTACATTTCTTCATATTCAAATTGTAATGTTTAAATTTCATATGATTTTTTGAAAGGACCATATGGATTTCTTGAAATAGTTTACATGTTTTTCATTGGGTTTTGACCCATTTTTGGTTTTCAAGGAATGAAAAAAATGGAATCTAGTTTTTAAATGATGTGATGACATCAAATACATTCAAAAGGGGGTTCTTTAATTAATTCCAAATGATGATTTGAAATGTGTTTGTTGTTTCCCCTTATGAAAATTCCTTGATGGATTGTTTTTTAAATTTGTTTGATGGAAATGGTTATACTACGGACTTGCATCTGTTTTCAATGAGAATGACCTTTGTTATACTGGTATCCTTGAAATGTTTTGAATTTGTGTATAATCTTTGTTTATTTCTGAATGGTTTTTGGAAAGGTGGTTTATGAAATGTAAAAGAACTTGGAATTATGATCCATGTTTTGGTGTTAAAGGCATGGTTGGAACTTTATTGAAAATTGTTGATAGTGAAAGACACCCCTTGATTACCCCTTCATTGTTTACCCCATCTCTAGGCTCCTTATCACTATGTGATTATGTTTTTTCTCCCCTTGTATATGAATGTTCTTTTTATTCTATGGTGAAACTTTTATACTGGGATTTTCATCATTGGGTGTTAGGGGTGAGGGTAGCTTTGGTTTTTCATGTGTGTTATACATGGCTTGTTTTCACTATGCCTCACTTTATTATTTGTTTTTGGGAAAAAGAGTATTAAGTGGATGATTTAGCTTGTTCCTCTAGTTGGTTCACGCACTACTAGTTTCCCAATAGGCATGCTAGGTACAAGGGCTATGTGGGGGTTGGTCATTACAACGATTTTTGTGTGAGATAATTAGATGACTGATTAGTTGAATTTTGTGCATGTCTATATCTAGTTTCAGGTGGTTATTCCATTATATGGTTATATAATTGGAACATTAGGGACCTTAGGTTGGGCCATTGGTATATTTTATTACATGGAGATTTTTGTTTTAGGGGAGTTTGTTCTAGTGTTTTATTGTATCATTTTCCAATATTTTATTATTGTGGACTTATTTGTTCTTATTATGATATCTTCCTTGTGATATATGTGTTTCTTTATTTTTTATTCTTGGTATGTATGTGTTGGATCATATTATTTGGAAAATGAGTTTCCAAATACATTGGAAAACCTCTTTTGAAAATAAAGACTCTATTGTGGGTGCTTTAAAGTGATTTTCAATATTGGTGCAATGGTTTAAAGATGGATTTGAATGGTTAAATGTTTTATAGTGGCCATTTTCATTTAGAAAAAATATATGAGTTTTTTTAGAAACATAAAGAAGTGTTTCATTTTTAATGGATTAGTCTGATCATTTATTTTCAAAACATGTGATTGAAATGTTTTAAAAAGTGACTATGGATATGATTGGTTTCCTCTGAGCTATATGTGACTATATTACTTTATATTTTATTTTCAAACTATAATTGATGAATTTCATTATGAAGAAAATTATTTATATTATGTGTTTTTTTTTCTACTTAGTGCTTTGGTGATCATTCCTATATTATCAATCTCAATTGTGGGATCCTGTTTCAGTTGATTGGAAGCTCATTGAGCATTCTTTTACCTAATATTTGAGGTTATTCAGTTCTTTTCTTATATTCATCCAATTAGTATTTTTTGAATTTCTATAGATAGAGGGTAGCTATATTCTCCAAAGGGTCCCATAAGATAATGGTTGGTAGTTGTGGTGTTCTTTTAAGTGGGGGGAAACTATTGAATTTTAGGTTTTAATTAGTGTGTTTCTTTTGATTATCAATTTATTTTTGTTTCACCTTGGATGTTTGATGTAATAAAGTGTCATTCGAGATTTTTATTATATTCATGCTTTCACTTTTACTCTAATTATTTGGAAAACCCATTCCATAGTATGTTCTTATGATGTTTGGAAACTAGTTTCCAACCCATAGGGATCATGAATGTTCTTTGGTTATATGGTAGGCCAGATTGGGAATCCATATGAGGGATGGTCAAGACCAGTTTGTTATAAAACATTATCAAAGTTTAGGATCCCATT
The DNA here is from genome assembly GCA_963277665.1 of Viscum album. NCBI lineage: Eukaryota > Viridiplantae > Streptophyta > Magnoliopsida > Santalales > Viscaceae > Viscum > Viscum album. The sequence goes on from OY728146.1 coordinate 231,104,433, forward strand.
TTTCACTAGATCTTTTTCCATTGGAGTTCCATTTGATATTTGGGGTTTCAGGGTAATATCAAGTTAAATTTTCTCATTGGAAATTGAGAGGTAGATATATTGAGATCCTAGATAGATCTTTCCTACCTTAAGCCTCAATTTTCCATGGGAAGTGGGTTTTAGTTTTGAATTCAACTTTTTTTTAATTCCTATGAAATTGATTTTTTTTATCCTCACTAAAATGATGAGTTTCCTTGTGGATCGTATGTTTTTTTGGGATGGTGATGAAAAATCAATTAAATACATGAGGTTTTTTTAGGGCATGGAAGACCATGATATAACCAAAGGCATGATTCTAGAGATGCTCTTGGAACTAGTGCATGATTGTAATGTGTCCAAGTCAGGAATAGTTCTTCATCTTGGATTATTTTTTTATTTAGATAGATTGGACCTTGGACTTCCAAGTGTGTAAGGGAAATGGGATGAGGGTTATGGTTTGTCTTGTGATATGTTGGAATAATTTCAAGGGCTTATGATTAATTCTTCTGTTGTTACACTATTATGTAGTTTTTTTATATTATGTGAAATTCATTTTATGAGTGTGCAAAATGGATTTCAAAAAAATTATTTTCAAAACAAGGCATCCAGGTTTGTTTTTAAAATGAGATTGGGTTCCTAAATTGTTTTAAAATATTTGGATTTATTAGAAATTTGGAAAATATTATTAAGTATTATTGATTTTTTTATTCAATTTTATGGGGTTCTAAAAGTTGGGTTTCCACTTTAAAGGGAAACCGATGTTTTCTAAATTATTCTTTTACCCTTAGTGTTCATAATTTAAAAGGGTAAGTGACTTTCAAAATGATTTAAATGGAAAATGAATGTTTCAAATAGAAAATGTGTCTTTAATTTTTAAAACTACAATAGTGTTTTTATAATTAGTGGTTTTTTTTAAATTAGTTTTGGAAACATTTTAAAACTGACCAAGTCAGGTTGGGGTATTGAGTTTCAAGTTTTGAAAATGATTTCTGTTTGTTTTTGAAGTAAATAGGGCCTTCTTTGGTTGTGCCTTGGTTTAAAAAATGGGATTTTGGAAAATTATTTCTTGTTTTAGTAAATCATGTGTCTTTTTTATCCCTTGTGTATTTAAGGATATCTTGGTATGATTTTAGTGACATGACCATGTAAGGTTCTATTTATCATGTTATTTGATGTGATCCCCCTCCTTCCCCTACTAAGGTCCAATATAAAAGTAGATTGTTATATTTATTGTATTTCCTCCATTGATTAACATTTCCTAGGATCATAATGGATTTGGATGTGTTGTTTCCTTCTTGGGGTAAGGTCTCCTATATTTATTAGAGGTAGTGTTTCATTAGTGGTAGTTTTGGAGATTTTTTGGTTCAATGGGTTAGTCCTTTGAATTTTGGTTACTTGATATATTTGTGAGGATTAGTTCTTCTTGGATTCTACTATGTGATCTCTCATTTAATATTTTATTGTTTAGTGTCCATAATTTGGTGAATATTTTCATTACTTGGTTGTGTATCTTGTGTGAGATAGATTGTTTTGGGATTTATGCCCATTAGGATTATAGCAGTTTTGGATTGAGGAAGTATTGGTCTAATGTGTTCTTCGGGTTTTCCTGGACTGAGTATTATAGGTAGTGTTTCCTTTTTATATCTTCCTATTATTTTTTTTATCAATGTTTGTGGATTCCATTATGTGGATCCTCATTGCAGGTTATGTTAGTATTTTTGGAAATGGGTATGACCTAGGATGAATGTAACGGCCCGAACATTTGAATAATATTTGTTTCCTAATTTTGTGTTTTATTTTTTACTCAACAAAATTATAACCTTTAATTAATGATGTGATTATAACTAAAATGATATCATTGGGTTTCGACTGTTATATGATTGTTGGTCAATATGACCGTTGGAAAAAAACTCTTAACATTAAGATTATTGTTTATAAATATAAGTGATCATGGTTAATTAATATAGAAAGAAGAGTTTATGGCCTCATCCCGTAGACTCGGGCTGTACAAAGCCCATCTTTTGGAGCTTGTGAAGGATGTAGTATCACTAGGATTTTCTCTAGACCAAGCCCAAGCTGAGTTTCAACATGTGAAGCTTGAACTAAATCACCTACGGGATAATTTCAAGATGATAGAAATCACCACACGGGCATTGTTGTTTGAGCCGCCCCAAGATTCTATCACCATAGGACAACTTACACTTAGGTCTCATGCAGGTGTTATAAGGGGATATGTAACGAGACCTTAGTTACTCTATGTAATACTTTTGTATAAATAAAATTGTTACTTATTATTATGGTAAAATTTGTGATTTTCAAACATCCGGATAAATATAGGATAAATATTATTGATTAATTTCGGAAAAAATGGTATTTTGAAATATTTATGTAAACTTTAAATAATTAATAATGTGAAATTATTTTCAAAAAATGGTCTTCTACAGTTTTGATCAGTAAAAATTTAGAGACTAATAAGATCTACTTAATTTTTTAATAAATTGTAAAGTATAAATAGTAATATTACCCTTATGAATAGTAATGAATAGTAAATTGGCCAAAAAATAGAAACTTCACCCATGAATGTATAAATATAATTGAGACATCTTAAAAGTGAAAAAATGATTATAGTATAAGTATTGGTATTTTTTTATGTCATAAATATTTTAATTACAATTTTATGATTAATTTAACAATTTAAAATGAAAATGTATTTTCATAAGATGTAATCATAAATTTTTAATTTATTGTATTATGGTTATACTATAATTTTACCAGACCTTGATTATTTCTCAATGTGTTACAAAATGGGTTATAGTTTTAAAATTGTTTTTTAAATAAATTACGATTTTATTTAAAAATTAAATTAAAAATATTTAGAAAATTAATTTTATAAAACGGAGTTAATTTTTGAATTCAGAGCATTGATATTATATTAGGATGAATTTATGATATTTTTATAAAATGTTTTGTTTTTTGGTGAATAGTAAAAAAATAGTTCTTAGTTTTGGTGTGATTAATGACATCATTAATGATGTAATAATGATGTAATAAATCTGGTAGACTTTTTAATAGAAAGATATGTTATGAGGTGTCACAAGTGCCCAATACCATGGAAAAATACCATGGTCACGCCCATGGTTTTGCAAATACCACAAATGAGGTGTCATTGGAAATTAATTAAATATTCTCTCACTTTTGCTAAAAATACAAAGACATTACTTCATTAATTTCATTGAAAATTCCTCATAAACGAAGTTCTAGTCCTTTTACCTCACAAGGAGTCCTCCCAAGGTTCCCTCAAGCACCCCAAGGTCCCAACCATCAAGCTTTCGAATTTACTCTTTGAGGTAAGGGAACCTTTCACCCTCCTCTTTTAAGTCACGACTTCTTTTATGTTGTGCCTTCTAGTTTCAATATTAATATATTGGGTTATGTTCTTATATGTCTTTATTACACTCCATTTCATATCCACATTATTATAAGCCCTTTACACTCTCATCAATTTATTTTCTGAATTATTATGTGGTGCTGTTAGGCTGCCGAATTTTTGTAAATGAAATCGCATTTTCTCTTTCCTTTCAAGTTTCCTTTTCATGTGGTATGTCGTTCAAATGTTCATACCATGATCTGATTTATTTTTAGTCTGTACCTATACTATAAAATGATTCATTCATGGATGGGAGAGCCTTTCCTCTCTTTTTTTATTATTTTCTAAAATCGTGTTATATAGCTGTTATACTGCAGAAATTTCATCTCAAAATTTCTATCCCTTTATCTCAAGAAATTATCCTGTTTTATATATGTGAATACTCAAACATATTTCGTTTATATTGGTGTTCATAAATATAAAAATATTATTTGTTTTATTTTTTAATTGACATACATAAAACCATTATTCCTTTTCCATGATTTATAAATGATATAACGATCATGTTTTTAAGCACTTTTAAAACGTCGCGATTTTGAAATGAAACCCATTTCATTTATTCTATATGGGTTATTTATAAAAAAATTTATTATGATATATGTGGATCACTTGAAAATAAATACATATTAACCGTGCACCTTGATAGATCTCTAATTCATTGGGTGAAGAATTTAATCTCTATAGATGAAAAGGTTCACAATACCTTGGTGAATAACCTTGGTAATTTTTATGACACCATGGGAATGGACCTTGGTGATATGTTACTGAATGTACAAATTAAATTTTGTAGACACATTTTCAAGTTATAATTCAAATTATTATTTCTATTATATTCCTCTTTATCATTTCTTTATGATATCCCTCTTGTTCTTATTGATATCGTTCAAGGTCACATGTAAACTGTTTCACTTGTTTTCCTTACTAAGCCTTCTGCTCACCCTTTCCTTTGATTTATTTCTCCAGGTTATGAGATGTACTAATTGTACATAGGATGAAATTTTCAAAAATATTTTCAAGGGTATTTAAAAGAGTTTTTTATGTTTTCATGTTTTATTGTTCCTGATTTCCATGACACTAGAATTTAAAGATCCTTTATTTGTATAATGTAATGAAAAGTTATGTAATAAAAAGGTGGGATGCCATAGTGCATGCTTGGATACGTGGGGTGTAGTTTCACTTCTAATTAGACTGTTTATGGAACTTGGATATGTTTTACATCACAATTTCTATGGGATGTTATTCTAGGGAGTTGGATTTAAACACCCTCATATTCCAGTTGTAATCCATAGGTTAAATCCCTGCAACTTCTAAATAAGACACATCTTTCATTATTGAGCTTCTTGTTTGGATTACTTGAGTCTTGGTGATCTAGTTTTTTTCCTTCATATTTTTTAATTATTAACTTCCCATTATGGTTTAAAACCATTTAATTTTTTCGATTTGACCATTGGAGTTTTTTGAATTCCATTTGGGATATTTCTAGAATCCGATTTCTCAATGACTTTTACATTTTTTTGGTAAGATATTTTCTGTTATTCCACCACTTTAGTTCACTCCTAAATATAGGGGATACTAATGTTCAATCTCCATTTATTTTGATTCATCCATTAATCCATTTTTTCAATGTTTGTTTGAGTATCCTATTTTTCTTGGAATGTTGGCTTGAAATTAGTTCTCTTTTTGACATTTACTTTGGACCTGAGAATTTATGGAAGAAAAAATTGGTATAGTCAAGATTTTTTGAAACCAACCATATCATGTTGGTGTTAATTATTTAATTAATTTGGTTAATGTTATGTAGTTTTCGGTTCCAAAGTGCTTTAGGGTAGAGTCTCAAATTTTTAAGGGAAATGGTGTCTGTATGGTTTACGCATGGTTAAGAGTAAACGTGAACTAACCTTGTGTGGGGGTCTGTTAATGGGATATTTTCTAATCCCATGGATTGAGCATGGTTAGATCAATTGTTCAACGATCTAGGAATAATCATTCAGGTTCTTTATTGTTGTCCAGTATTGATATAACTTTTGGTGCATAGTTTGGTAAACCGTATGCCATTTCCATATTTTTTTTAAAAAAATATTCTTTTATTTTTTTCTTCTCCCCCCCCCCCCACCTCTTATTTCTTTTAACCACTCCCTTATCCTTTGTATCATGTGACTTTATACCCCATATTCCTCCATGGTTGTGCACCACTCTTTCTCCCAATATCCCCTATCTATTCTTGTTCTCTATGATTCATCTAGGAGTATTGGTCAATATCCCAAGGAAAGGTCTCTAACTCCCACAATCTTTTATATTTTGGTGTTTTTCTCTCTCCATTCACCCATACTTGTTTGGATTAACATTATGGTTTTAGGAGGGATTATTTTTGATGTATCCCTTCTTCCTAGGGCATGTGATAGGTCTCTCAGGTTGGCTTCATCTGTGTGTCAGTATCCTCTGTCGATGTTGAATAATTTTAGTTCATTTTGGATCACCCTTCACTGGTTTAGGTAGGTTTTATTCTTTTCTTTTATTTTGGATCGATTTTAATTAGGTTTTTTTTGAATTTTATTTTTCTATTTGTTTGTTTGGGTGTCTTATAGTTCTTTGAAGGTGTCTTACCTGTATATACAAATATAGGCTTATATATAAGGACCCCTTGTACATATTTATTTATGGTAATATATATGTGTATATTGGGGATAGGTTTTATTATATATATGTGATGGTTTATATGTGTGTAAGCATAAAAAGGGTGGATCTTATTGGTTTTCATCAAGGGTGACATTTTATGAAGTAGGTGTTTCCATATAGTTGTTTCATTTCAGAATTCATTTTGTTCTTGTCCTTTCTAAATTCCCTTTTTATAAATTTATTCATATATGTAATATCTTTTTTTGGGATTTGAAACCATTTCATTTTATTTTGAGGTTGGCACAAAGGGATTATCATGTGAATTCCATGTATTCATATTTTAAACCGAATTTTTAAAGGTGAGAACATTTTTTGAAATGCTTGTATAGATTTTGGAGATGTTTTACAGCATTATGTATTGATTTTTGAAATAGTTTTGATTTTCAGGGAATGAAAATTATTTTTAAAAAGGAATTTCCTTTTGAAATGAGGTGTCGAACACAAATAGCTTTTAAAGGGGGTTCTTTATTGAATTCAAATCAATGGTTTAAAATGTGTGTGTGGTTTCCCTTATTGAAATTGAATTGATGGATTGTTTTTTTAAAATTGTTTGATGAAAATGGTTGGGTTATGTCATTTATTGGGTTTTCTAAGAGAAATACCATTGTTTTAAGGGAGATTTGAAATTTTTTGAATGTGTGGATAATTTTAGTTATTTTCAAAATGTTTTTTTTTAAATGTAAAAGGGCCTAAAAATTTTACAAATGTTTTGGTGTTAAAGGTATGGTTTGATCTTTATTTTAAAATAGTTGTAGCAAAAGAAACCCCTTGATTTCTCCTTTACTATTCACCACTTTTGTGGGTACCTTATTACAATGTAACTCTAGTTTTCTCCCCTTGTGTGGGAATTTTCTTCTTTATCCCACATTGAAACATATATATGGGGATTTTTATCATTGGGTGTTAGGGGTGAGGGAGAATTTGGGTATTCCTTGTGTGTTAGACTCATCTTGTTTTAGCTATGACTCTCTTCATTTTATGTTCATGGGAATTCAGGTACTAATTGGAAGATAAATCTTGTTTCTATAGTTGGATCACACCCTGTTAGTTGTACACCAATCATGCCAAACATATATTCTAGCTGGGGGTCAGTTTTCATAATGATTCTTGTGTTGCAAATTAGGATGATCGGTTAGTGGACTTCATCACATATCAGTAGTTGGTTCCAGGTGGTTATACACTTATACAACTAGATTATTGGAATGTTTGGGACATTAAGTAGAGCCCATCACACATTATATTTCGTGGTTTGTTTTGTTTGAGGGGAGTTTTATCTAGTATTTTATTGTATTATTTCCCCTTATTTCATTTTTAGGGCACGATTTCTACTTATTCTACTATATTCAATGTGATATATGTGGTTCCCTCTTTGTTATGGTTGATCCATGTGTGTTGGATCGTTTTCATTGGAAATTATTTTTTTCAATGACATTGGAAAAACTATTTTGAAATTAAATACTCTTTTATGGGTTCTTTAAAGTGACTTTCAAAATAGGCATTTTGGTATAAATATATATTCGACCAGTTAAAAGTTTTAAAGTGATAATTTTCATTTAGATAAAAGAAATGGGTTGTTTTTTAGAAATGTAAATGGGTGTGTGGTTCTGTAATAGTATAGGCTAATGGATTGTTTTCAAAACAGGTTCTTTTTGTGGTGGAAAACAAAGAGAAATGTTTCTGAAAGTGATTATGGATATGTTTGGTTTCCTATGAGATATATGTGAAAATCCTGATTTCTATTTTATTTTCGAACTAGCATTGATGAATTGCCTTATGAAACATACCACATTTATTTGGTGAGTTTTGGTGTCCTATTGAGTGCTTATATTCTCATGCCTATATTTTCATCTCATCTATAGGTTTTGGGTTTAGTTGATTGGATACACATTGAGTATTGTTTTTCCTAGGATTCGAGGTTAGTAAATTATTTAATTTTATTCATACAATTAGGATTTTATCATATGCTAAAAATATAGGATAGTTGTATTCTATGAATGGGGCCAGATGGGCACTAGTGGAGAATGATATATTCCTTATAGGAGAGGAATACCAGGGTAGTGTGGGGTTAAACATGTTTGTTTCCTTTGATTTTCTTTTTATTTATTTTTACTTATTTTCAATTCAGCATGGATTCCTGATGTATGGATGAGCCATACTAGATTCTTATTATATTCTTGTTGTCTCTATTACTCTAATTATTTGGTAAAACCATTCCCACGTATTTTCTTATGATGCTCAAGCACTAGTTTCCATCCTGTGGGGATCGGGAATGACCATTGGGCATGCGGTGGGCTAGTTCAAACATCTGTTAGAGGGATAGCCCAGAGTAGTTCATTATAAGGTCCAATGTGGGTGGGACAATGAGGGAAGAATGTTGGGTTGGTCCAAGGACACAATCGGACTGGAGTAGGGCTGGATGAATGATTAGTCATTGAAAGTGGCTAATATTAATTGTTAATATCTTTATATTCATTGTTCCAAAGTCCAGAAACATTGTTTTTAGTGCATTACATAAATAAAACTTCATTTCTCATCCTAAATGCAATTCATGTTTAAAATGAAAATTTGGTCCCAATCATTCATTTGTTTGTGGAGAACATTATATTAATTTTATGAATTTTAAATTTTTCTATATTATTGATCACTTTTTTTGAAACATTTTATCTTTTAGGTCTGATGGATGAATCCCAAGGGAAGATTGATAATTTTGCGCCCGAATGCATTAATTTGATAGAGAAAGCATAATGGGCCTAAGGCCCATCAAACAAATGTGGGGCCCACAAACCAAGCCCAATGATGCTCAATTTTATACAATAGAAAGATAAAAATATGAGGATCATTTTATTAAACTGTGGTCAGAGCTAATTCTCAATTTTTCATGGTGATAAAGGGATCTAAAGTTGAGATTTAAATGGTGGGACCGTCATTAATGCACATAAAGCCATCCCGCCATTTTGACCATAACGTCAAAACAGATGCGCCAAATGACCTGAACATTGGACAGATGATAGAGGACACATGGAAGAAGCTATTTGTCTTCTACAACTGCTGATGATTCGGCCTACTGCAATTCCAAATTCACACGTCAAAATGGTGGACGAATCTGGACGAAATTTCCAGGTCAACTTCGAAACGTCAAAATCCTTTAATTTTCTCACCCTCCTTTTGACTCTCTAAATTAATGGGGATGGAATTTATTGTGGTGGGGTTTCTCTAAGGCTCCTAATATGCCTATATAAGGAGCTTCTGGTGAAGGGAATTATCATATAACATTTTTCTTTGAATCCATGTTTTTCTTTCAATTGTAATTTCCCACATTCGTTTTGTAATGGCCTCGTCAATTTCTCTAATGTAAGTTTTTCATTCACGTTTAGTATTTTAATAAAATTTATTCTTCTTCACTTTTTATTTTCCTTTTATTCACACGTTGATACCATTGAATCAAATTTTGAATTTATTCACAGCCGCACTTATGAATTCATCAGACAACGGTGGAGTGTTCATTTTGATTAATGTTTTTCTTCTTCAATCTCGCTTCTTTAAGTCAACTTCCCGCTTCCATTGATAGAATAACATCAATGGAGGGCTAACCTTTTATGGGTTGATCCTAGGGAGTTGCATGGGCTGGATTGAATGTTTTTTTTATGTTCTTAAATTCTTAAATTTGTTCTTTATTTTAAGAGTTCCTTTCTTTGATTTATCTTCTTCTTTGTCTTCAACGACTTTAACGACGACACATTTTGAGTGCTAGTATGATCAATTTCCTTGGAGTGCTCATTTAATTGATCCTCTCTGTGAATTGTTTAAAAGACTTGAAATTTTGTATGGATTAAATCAGAGAATGATATTGAGGGATTATTTCATTTAATGGATACCTCTTGAACTGATAAACAGAAAATCAAATGAAAAACAAAAACATCCAATCAAGCCCAAGAGACATCCTAGGATCGACTCACCATAATTAGTTGTTTTAATTCAAGTAATATTATTTGTTTTGTTCTTTAAATTAAATCAATATTTATTCAAATCAATTCAATCCAAATTTGTCCACTGCATATCCAACCCTGTATCCAATCTTAGTGTCTCAAGGTTTCTTCTTCGGTCCCTGTGGATTCGATCCCTACTTGTACTTCAACGACCGCTTTTACCGGTAAGGTAAATTTGGGCCCAACCAAATTTTGGTGCTGTTACCGGGGACCCAAGTAAGTTTTCTTAGACACCCACCTTCTATTCTCACCTAACTTCTCTTTTCTCACCTATATTTCTCTTTTCTTTTCCCCTTTTTATTTTCGTGTGTCCAAAAAAAATCCAAATCCAAATTTCATTCAACTGCAATGGAGTATCATCAACAATTTCCTTTCATAAAATCAGGCTAGAATCAAATAGAAAATCAACAATGGGAATCCCCTCAGATAGAAAATTACTTTGATCAACACTTGAATGATTATCCCACACCCGATAACATGAACAATCAATGGGATGCTGAATGTTTAAAATATCAATTTCCATACCTATCAAGAATGATTGAAAATATAAATAATGAGGAAGTTCATGATGTAAAAACATATATCAACCCTAATCCTGAAAAAATTCTTGAACAATTGTGTGAACAAATGGATAAAATGAATTCAGAAGTTTAATCTTTCATATTAGAATTACAAAGCATTAAGACTTTTAAAGAACCCGTTCCCACTCAAGATGTTCTTTCCTCATCATTGATATATGAATCTTTTATCCCAAAAACATCCCATGGATTGAAAAAAGAACTAACCTTTGAATATGGGATAACTGAACAAGATCAAGGAAATGTTGAAGGGTATTTAAATCAGGAGGAAATTAATTTTTTGGATTCACAAGGGGAAAATTTGTCTTCATGGATTGAGTGTTCAGAATATTGCTCCAATAACATTTTTTTAGATTCACCGATCATTAAACCATTGGGAGATATAACGAATAGTGATCCCATACACACTTCTGATATTCAACTGGACAATTTTCAGGATGAATCTTATTTTTAAAATGAACCAATTCTTTCTAAATGTTTTGCAGAAGAAACTGATTTTGATTTAATTTTTCAATCTCCTTTAAGAAATTTCAATAATCCCGAGTTCAAAATTATTTTACTTTTTTTCAAACTCAAGAATCCCACTATAGGAGATAAGAAAGACCTTGTATTTGAAGTTCATTCTTCTCAAGAAACCAATAATGTTGGAATGGTCATTGATGTCTTAGGAATGACTAGAAATTAAACTGAATCAACTATTACCAAATTTCCTTGGACTTCCACACTCATTATTGACCATGGGATTTTACATGAATCAAATTATAAAAAAATCAATCTGAATCAAGTTGAAGTGGACAAAAATGGGGTCCTAAAAATGTTTAAAGTTGGAATTGGATAAGATGGGGTGTACAAGTCAAGCCAATGATGTTAAACAAAAGCGTTGCATGGGAGGAAACCCATGATTTCCATGTTTCTAATCATTTTGAATAATTTTTTTCATATAATAAATTACCAAATACTGTTGACATGTTCTTATTTTATGAGTAAGTATGGGTATGAAAGGGGAGCACCATATTCATCCGTGTCATGTGGTGCGATCTCTGAGTAATACCTTACCCAGAAATCTAAAAAGAATACAATGTATCATCAGTTTATTTTGTTTTGTTTATTTTTATGTTTTTATAGGTTAAAAAAATAAAAGGACATGTTGTAAGTCATAAGGAAAATCCATTCACCACCATCAAAGCTACTGAGACTCGAACCCAGGATTGAAGGGAGACATTGGCATGCGATTTCTTCATCAACCACCAGGTGACTTCATTCCATGATTATCATTTTCAAATTTCCTCTTTGAACTCCTCTCCTACCCCCTTCTAGCTTTTCTTTTCTTTAAACACTGGGGACAGTGTTATTCTATGTTGGGGGGAGATGAAATAAAAAATGATTTTTTTAATAAGAACATGCATGGAAAGAAAAATTACATTTACCTTGAACATGATAACACACATTGAAAACTCTGAAATTGGATATCAAATAATTTTTCATGCCTTGATTATGATTTTAATGCAGGTTTAAGTTCATGAGCATAGTTTTTGGAAAGTGCGGTTGTCCGATATTATTTTTCAAAGTTTACATTTTCATCCTTTTAATAAAAATGCAACAATGAACGTCTACTGGATCGTGGGTGTAAATTTGAGTTCTTGGGTCCCTTTAATTATAGCATTGGGTTTTGGGGTCACTTTTAGTTTAATTTGAGTATCCAAAAACAAAAAACAAAAAAAATTATAAAAAAATAATGACCACATAGAGAAATGTTTTCTCCAAATGTGTGGTGTCCGGCACTTGGGGATCGTGACTCCGTAGTTGTCTTGCCCATAGTTAGGCTTTATATCTCTATTGCGGAGAATGGAATTCACAATATGTGTGTCGTCCGTAACTTGGAGATCGTGACTCCATAGTTGTCTTTCCTAGAGTTAGTCTTTTCATATCTATTGTGATTAAAAAAACAAACAAAAAAAAAACAAATGTATACTCATCTTAAGGTTTAATGTGATTCCCACCTAGCGCTTCCATTTTTTCTCCTTGAACAATTAAATGGGCCTCATATCTTTTGTGATACACAACACTTTACCATACTTAATTGAAATTGGATGAAATGTGGAGATGAATTTGAACAAAGGAATGAGCTTGGGCTTGGGATATGCTTATGGAAATAGCTTGTATTAAATGATTTTGATGGGTTTCATAATTTTTTTTGGTATGAGATCTTTGGGTGAGCAATGTGTATTAAAATGTTTTTGAAAACGGGGATTTGAATTTCATATTTGTAATTTATTTTGCTCGGGACTAGCTAAACTCAAGTTGGGGGGTGTGATTAGTCACTGAAAGTGGCTAATATTAATTTTTAATATATTTATATTCATTGTTCCAAAGTCCATAAATATTGTTTTTAGTGTATTACATAAATAGAACTTCATTTCTCATCTTAAATGCAATTCATGTTAAAATTAAAATTTGGGTCCAATCATTCATTTGTTTGTGGACAAAATTATATTCATTTTATGAATTTGAAATTTTGCGATATGATTGACCACTTTGTTTGGAACATTTTATCTTTCAGATCCGATGGATGAATCATAAGGGAAGATGGAGAGTTTGCGCCCGAATGCATAAATTTTCTGGAGGAACCATAATGGGCCTAAGGCCCATCAAACAAATGTGGGGCCCACAAACCAAGCCCAATGAAGCTAAAATTTATACAGTAGAAATATAAAAATATAAGGATCATTTTATTAAACTGTGACCATAGCTAATTATGAATTTTTCATGGTGATAAAGGGATCGGAAGTTGAGATTTAAATGGTGGACCCGGCATTAATGCACATAAATCCATCCCACCATTTCGACCATAACTTCGAAACGGCTCATCCAAATGACCTAATATTTGGAAATATGATAGAGGAAACATGGAAGAAGATATATGTCATTTACGACCACTGATGATTCGGCATCCTTAAATTCCAAATTCACACGTCAAAAAGGTGGATGAATCTGGATGAAAGTTCTGGGTCAACATCGAAACGTCAAAATCCTTTAATTTTCTCACCCTCCTTTTGACTCTCTAAATTAATGGGGATGGAATTTATTATCGTGGGGTGTCTCTAAGGCTCCTAATATTCCTATATAAAGAGATTTTGCTGAAGGGAATTATCATCTAACATTTTTCTTTGAATCCAAATTTTTCTTTAAATTGTAATTTCCTGCTTTCGTTTTGTAATGGCCTCGTCAATTTCTCTAATATAAGTTTTTCATTCACGTTTAGTATTTTAATAAAATTTATTCTTCTTCACTTTTTATTATCCTTTTATTCACACGTTGATACTGTTGAATCGAATTGTGAATTTATTCACACCCGCACTTATGAATTCATCACACAACAGTGAAGTGTTAAATTTGATTAATGTTTTTCTTCTTAAATCTCGCTTATTTAAGTCAACTACCTGATTCCATTGATAGAATAACATCAATGGAGGGAAAAACTTTTATGGGTTAATCCTAGGGATTTGCATGGGCTGGATTTAATGTTATTTTATGTTCTTAAATTCTTAAATTTGTTCATTATTTTAAGAGTTCCTTTCTTTGATTTATCTTCTTCTTTGTCTTCACCGACTTTAACGATGACACATTTTTAGTGCTAGTATGATTCAATTCCTTGAAGTGATCATTTAATTGATCCTCTATGTGAATTGGTGATTATCCTTGAAATTTTTTATGGATTAAATCGGAGAATTATATTGAGGGATTATTTCATTTAATGGATACCTCTTGAACCGATGAACAGAAAATCAAATGAAAAACAAAAACATCCATTCAAGCCCAAGAGACATCCTAGGATCGACTCACCTTAATTATTTGTTTTAATTCAAGTAATTTTATTTGTTTTTTTCTTTAAATTAATTCAATATTTATTCAAATCAATTCAATCCAAATTTGGCCACTGCATATCCAATCCAGTATCCAATCTTAGTGTCTCCAGGTTTCTTCTTCGATCCCTGTGGATTTGATCCCTACTTCTACATCAACGAATGATTTTACCGGTAGGGTAAATTTGGGCACAACTAAATTTTGGCCACATTTCCGGGGACCCAAGTAAGTTTTCTTATACACCCACCTTCTATTCTCACCTAACTTCTCTTTTCTCACCTATATTTCTTTTTTCTTTTCCCCTTTCTATTTTCGTGTGTCCAAAAAAAATCCAAATCCAAATTTCATTCAAATCCAATGGAGTATCATCAAAAATTTCCTTTCATAAACTCGGGCTGGAATCAAATAGAAAATCAACAAGTGGAATCCCCTTAGATATAAAATTACATTGATCAATACTTGAATGATTATCCCACACCCGATAACATGAACAATCAATGGGATGTTGAATGTTTAAAAGATCAATTTATATACCTATCAAGAATGATTGAAAAGATAAATAATGAGGAAGTCCATGATGTACAAACATATATCAACCCTAATCCTAAAAAAAATTCTTGAAAAACTTTGTGAACAAATGGATAAAATGAATTCAGAAGTTTCATCTTTCATATTATAATTAAAAAGCTTTAAGACTTTTGAGGAACCCGTTCTCACTCAATATGTTCTTTACTCATCATTGATAGATGAATCTTTTACCCCAAAAACATCCCATGGATTCAAAAAGAACTAACCTTTGAATATGGGATAACTGAACAAGATTAAAGAAATTTTGAAGGGTATTTAAATCAGGAGGAAATTAATTTTTTGGATTCACAAGGGGAAAATTTGTCTTCATGGATTGAGTGTTCAGAATATTGCTCCAATAACATTTTTTTAGAATCACCGATCATTGAAACATTGGTAGATATAACAAATAGTGATCCCATACACACTTCTGATATTCAACTAGACAATTTTCAGGATGAATCTTATTTTCAAAATGAACCAATTATTTCTAAATGTTTTGGAGAAGAAACTGATTTTGATTTAATTTTTCAATCTCTTTTAGGAAATTTCAATAAACCTGAGCTCAAAATTATTTTACTTTCTTCCGAACTCATGAATCCCACTATAGGAAATAAGAAACACCTTCTATTTGTAGTTCATTCTTCTCAAGAAACCAATAATGTTGGAATGGTCATTGATGTCTTAGGAATGACTAGAAATTCAACCGAATCAACCATTGCCAAATTTACTTGGACTTCCACACTCATTATTGACCATGGGATTTCACATGAATCAAATTATAAAAAAACAATCTGAATCAAGTTGAAGGGGACAAAAATGGTGTCCTAAAAATGTTGAAAGTTGGAATTGGATATGTTGGGGGGTACAAGTAGAGCCAACGACGTTAAACAAAAGCGTTGCATGGGAGACAACCCATGATTTCCATGTTTCTTATCATTTTGAATCATTTTTTTCATATAATAAATTATCATAGACTATTGATCTGTTCTTCTTTTATGAGTAAGGATAGGTATGAAAGGGGAGCACCATATTCATCCGTGTCACGTGGCGTGATCTCTGAGTAATACCTTACCCAGAAATCTAAAAAGAAGACAATGTTTCATCAGTTTATTTTGTTTTGTTTATTTTTATGTTTTTATAGGTTAAAAAAATAAAAGGACATGTCGTAAGTCAAAAGGAAAATCCATTCACCACCATCAAAGCTACTGAGACTCGAACCCAGGATTGAAGGGAGACATTGGCATGTGATTTCTTCATCAACCACCAGGTGACTTCATTCCATGATTATCATTTTCAAATTTCCTCTTTGAACTCCTCCCCTACCCCCTTCTAACTTTTCTTTTCTTTAAACAATGGGGACAGTGTTATTCTATGTTGGGGGGAGATGAAATAAAAAATGATTTTTTTAATAATAACATGCATGGAAAGAAAAATTACATTAACCTTGAACATGATAACACACATTTCAAACTTTGAAATTGGATATCAAATAATTTTTCATGCCTTGCTTCTGATTTTAATGCAAGTTTAAGTTCATGAGCATAGTTTTTGGAAAGTGCGGTTGTCCGGTGTGATTTTTCAAAGTTTACATTTTCATCCTTTTAATAAAAATGCAACAATGCACGTCTACTGGATCGTGGGTGTAAATTTGAGTTCTTGGGTCCCTTTAATTATAGCATAGGGTTCTAGGGTCACTTTTAGTTTAATTTGAGTATCCAAAAACAAAAAACAAAAAAAATTATAAAAAAAATAATGACAACATAGAGCAATGTTTTTTCCAAATATGTGGGATCCGACACTTGGGGATCGTGACGCCATAGTTTTCTTGCCCGTAGTTAGGCTTTATATCTCTATTACAGAGAATGGAATTGACAATATGTGTGGCGTCCGGCACATTGAGATTGCGACTCCATAGTTGTCTTGCCCAGAGTTAGTCTTTTCATATCTATTGTGGTTAAAAAATAAAAAATACAAAACACAAAAAAAACAAAGAAAATGGATACTCATCTTAAGGTTTAATGTGATTCCCACCTAGCGCTTCCATTTTTCTCCTTGAACAATAAAATGGGCCCTATATCTTTTGTGATACACACCACTTTATCATGCTTAATTGAAATTGGATGAAATGTGGCGATGAATTTGAACAAAGGAATGAGCTTAAGCATGGGATATGCTTATTTACATAGCTTGTTTTAAATGATTTTGATGGGTTTCATAATTTTTTTTGGTGTGAGGTCTTTGGGTGAGCAATGTGTATTAAAATGTTTTTGGAAAAGGGGATTTGAATTTCATATTTGTAATTTATTTTGCTCGGGACTAGCAAAACTCAAGTTAGGGGGTGTGATTAGTCATTGAAAGTGGATAATATTAATTTTTAATATATTTATATTCATTGTTCCAAAGTTCATATACATTTTTTTCAGTGCATTACATAAATAAAACTTCATTTCTCATCTTAAATGCAATTCATGTTAAAATGAAAATTTGGGACCAATCATTCATTTGTTTGTGGACAAAATTATATTCATTTTATGAATTTGAAATTTTTCGATATGATTGATCGATTTTTTTGGAACATGTTATCTTTTAGGTCCGATGGATGAATCCCAAGCGAAGATGGAGAATTTTGAGCCTGAATTCATAAATTTGCTGGAGAAAGCATAATTGGCCTAAGGCCCATCAAACAAATGTGGGGCCCCCAAAACAATCCCAATGAAGCTCAAAATTATACAGTAGAAAGATAAAAATATGAGGATCATTTTATTAAACTATGGTCGGAGCAAATTCTTAAGTTTTCATGATGATAAAGCAATCTGAAGTTGATATTTAAATGGTGGACCCGACATTAATGCACATAAAGTCATTGCACCATTTCGACCATAACACCCAAACGGATGCGCCAAATGACCTGAACATTGGAAAGATGATAGAGGACACATGGAAGAAGATATATGTCTTCTAAGACCGCTGATTATGCGGCCTCCTTCAATTCCAAATTCACACGTCAAAATGGTGGACGAATCTGGACGAAATTTCAGGGTCAACTTCGAAACGTCCAAATCCTTTATTTTTCTCACCCTCCTTTTGACTCTCTAAATTAATGGGGATGAAATTTATTGTGGTGGGGTGTCTTTAAGCCTAATAATATGCCTATATAAGGAGCTGTTGGTGAAGGTAATTATCATCTAACATTTTTCTTTGAATCCAAGGTTTTCTTTCAATTGTAATTTCTCACTTTCGTTTTGTAATGGCCTCGTCAATTTCTCTAACGGAAGTTTTTCATTAACGTTTAGTATTTTAATAAAATTTATTCTTCGTCACTTTTTATTTTCCTTTTATTCACATGTTGATACCGTTGAATCGAATTGTGAATTTATTCACACCCATACTTATGAATTCATCACACAACGGTGGAGTGTTCATTTTGATTAATGTTTTTCTTCTTCAATCTTGCTTCATTAAGTCAACTACTCGCTTCCATTGATAGA
Source organism: Viscum album (assembly GCA_963277665.1). Classification (NCBI taxonomy): domain Eukaryota; kingdom Viridiplantae; phylum Streptophyta; class Magnoliopsida; order Santalales; family Viscaceae; genus Viscum; species Viscum album. The sequence goes on from OY728146.1 coordinate 231,123,040, forward strand.
ATAACATCAATGGAGGGCTAACCTTTTATAGGTTAATACTAGGGAGTTGCATGGGATGGATTGAATGTTATTTGATGTTCTTAAATTCTTAAATTTGTTCTTTATTTTAAGAGTTCCTTTCTTTGATTTATCTTCTTCATTGTCTTCACCGACTTTAATGATGACACATTTTGAGTGCTAGTATGATCCAATTCCTTGGAGTTCTCATTTAATTGATCCTCTATGTGAATTGGTGATTAGCCTTGAAATTGTGTATGGATTAAATCAGAGAATGATATTGAGGGATTATTTCATTTAATGGATACATCTTTAACTGATGAACAGAAAATCAAATGAAAAACAAAAAAATTCAATCAAGACCAAGAGACATCCATGGATCGACTCGCCTTAATTAGTTGTTTTAATTCAAGTAATTTTATTTTATTTGTTCTTTAAATTAATTCAATATTTATTCAAATCAATTCAATCCAAAGTTGGCCACTACATAGTCAATCCTGTATCCAATCTTAGTGTCTCAAGGTTTCTTCTTCAGTCCCTGTGGATTCGATCCCTACTTGTACTTCAATGACCGCTTTTACCAGTAGGGTAAATTTGGGCGCAACCAATGGATAAGATCATGGGTTGTACCTATATGCTGGTTTCAAGTGGTCTTATAGGCCATGATGGGTAATGGACTATGGAACAATATTCCAAGGGCTTGTGATCCATTACTTCTAGGACCATTAGGAAAATTTAAGTGGGGATTTTAATTTGTTATCAAGGGGTCTAATGGTCCATTTCTAAAGGGGATTATGGTATAGTTCTTATGGGACTTTGTATAGATATCCATAATTTTCATACGTAATGATTACATTTTGTAAGAGATTATTAATTACATAACATTATAATCCACACAAGAACTGTAAATTTTTTTTGTCATTGGATACTAAGATATATATAAAAATAGTACATAAAAGATCTAAGAAATCTCCCACTTTGTCACGAACCAATTCTGGTCACCACAAAAACCGGAACCAAACCCAGCCCGTGACATGACCCGAAGGGCGTTCCCTATCCCCATGGGCTGGCACAAGTGCCCGGGTATCATTTATTTTTTTTGGGAATGATTCACCCCAATATGAAGGCATAAAACATTAAAAACAATCAATAAACTGAATATGAAAAAATGTAAACCAAACGATGTTTACACAAAAACCAGAACTGAATACATGTGTTTGAAGACACTAAAAGTGGTCTAAAAACAAATAATGACAACATAAGGACTTTCCCTTGGACTCCACACGACAAGGGGGTCATCACCCGCAAGCCTTCTCCGCAACTCAGCCCCAACGATGGGGACTAACACCCTGAACTTCCATCACCCTTAGCCTTCCCTTTACCTGATTCAAGCATAAGCAGGTCTACTTACACACAAGGGGTGTAATTAGGGTGTGAGCCTAAGCCCAATAGGATACCACCAGTTGATTCCAAAGAGAATGCAATACAATGTGAACAAAACAAGCAATTTTAATACACAACGTGAATCAGTGTTAAAATTCAAAGAAATGTAACTTTCAAATGAAAACAGTTTTCAATCCAAGAATTTCATAATGTTATCACATTAAATAGACATGTGAGATAATATAAAGTACTTACAAAAACACCCCACAACAAGGTTAAATACCACAAATCCAATGATCATCAAAATCGGGAACACCCCTAAGCACTAGGTTGTCTCGGGCCCTATGTACCTCGTACCTCAGTGTAGAGTAACCATAGAAAAATCTGTTCTCATGCACGATCAACTATTAGGGAACATACCCATAACCTAGTGTTCCCAAATCATCATCCACATAGTTTAGTTAGAGTTGTCTTTATCCAAATGGTTAGTGGAACAGGGACAAAACCCATCCGATCCACTAGCCGTACTAGTACAAATCCGCCCCACCTAGGCACATGGGCTTCCCCTATTGTGATCAAAAAATTTCAGAAAACAACACACATCCTTTTTCATATAAAATATCACTACTGGTCACAATGAAATAGTACAGTAGCTACCCACATTTTATACCATTTAAAACACACAATAAAATAATTTTCTTTTCAATTAAACAACCTCTCAAAACACCACATTGTTTTGCACCCAAAGTTCTTTAAGATATCCACTTTGAACACTATGTGAACACTTATAAGTCAATAAAACAAAATTTCAGTTCAATACCATTTAATGAAACCAAAAATTCAGTTATGGGGCAACCCAATGTGAACCAAGAAGTTATATCTTTTAAAAACCACCATTTTCACACAAACATGGCACTTAAAGCCCATTTGCTTCTCAAACGCCATTTAAACAAACTTTCACAACAACAACAAAAAAGAATAAACATTAAAAACATGATTTTTAGTGCTAATACAGTTCAATAAAATTAACTAAGTAATTATAGGTCATCCCAAAATGAACCAATAAAATATTTGAATGAAAAACCCCCAATTTCACCAAAAATTGGAACTTAAAATTCATTTGCATTATAAATGCAACTAAAACAAATTTTTACAGAAACATTAAAGTGAAATTAAAATTAAGGTACCATGAACATAGCAATCTAATTCACAAAAATTTCACACACAATGGAATCACCTACCAAAGTAACCAAAACCCTTGAATCTCCATGAGAAAACTCAAACGCACCACCGTCGCACCTCAAGGAAGGTAAACAAGACCTAAAACCAGAATTTCAGACCATGAAACACAAGATAAAACCCTAATTTTTAAACCATACTTCATGGACATTAGGAAACTCAATGATAATGGAATAAACCCTAAGTACATTGGATGTAACCCTAAACAAATTGAAAGAAGAAAGAAGGAGAAAAACTTACTTAAAATATCTTGTAGAAATCGACCCCAAATATACTAGTAGAAGATTTTAAAAATACTCAAACATTCAAGGGAGGTTCAAAAAATGTTAAGGATATCATTTAGGAATTTTAATGGGGGAAAAAGAGTAAAAATTGAGAGAGTTATGAAGGAATGAAGTTACCTCTTCAAATATGGACGATTTGAGCAAGCCTATGAATTTCGGCACCAAATCGCAATACACAAGAGATCCAAAGAGGGGGAGAGAGAATGGTCACGCGGTAGGGTTCGGTGGTCTTGGGATCCACTTGGAATCACCGAAAAATCACAAATATTGAATAAGTTATAACATAATCAATATTTATTTTTAAAACAGGAATTGGGATTTCGGGCAGGCCCAACCCCTTAGATAAAAACCCAAATAAACCCTTATTATGGATTTCTAAAAGCTCCAAATTACCTTGGTGGTGTTAATAGGTTAGGGGAGGTCAAGTAGGAATTTTAATGGATGAAAAATGTTGAAAAATTAAAAATTTATAAAAGATACAAAATTTATTTGTTAATCTGGAATTGGGATCACGGTTTGGCCTAATTCATGAATACTCATCTATTCCTCCCTAAAACCTAGGGAAACCCCCAAAACAAAGCAAGGATGTAAATTAAATGAAAAATAACTTTAAAATATGTCTTGTATGTGACACACTTATTTCATTATAAGTATCACCCTTCTTACATATATCACACTTAAATTCTTTCTTTATATAATGAGGAATATGAAACAAAATAAAGGGTGAGCTCTGATGCTCATTAAGTGTAAAAAATGGATATATAAATGATCAATTGGCCATAACATGATCAGAATTGTATAATAACATTAGATTAACATTTTAAAACCATTCCCGTCAATTTATAAATTATAATGATGTGTTATATAATAAATCTTTCTAGTTCGTAAGATATGAATCATAAAGGAATCAGATAACATGATCCATGAGATCATAACATTAGTATAAGATCTTATCATAAAAGTGTGGAATAAAATGTGGCATAATAATAATCATATAAATATTATTCCAGTGATATGCACTAATACATTCATCACATGTTTGTCTTGGTCAAACCACCCTTGTACTAACTTTGGGCTTGGAATAACCCCTATTATACCCTCTTTTGTGCTTGGGATAACCTCTCTTGTACCATTTGAGATCATAAAACAATAATCATTACCAAATGAATTGGAGGAATACATTATTCTAGGCCCATCCATCACAATTCATAATCCAATCATATAAATTCAACAATGCCATGAAAATATTCACCATAACATAACTCCAAGAAAAGTAAACGGGTTTGATTGATATTTTGTCATCATAATTATAAACCATCTAGAAAAATAATAAGGATGATATCATAGAATCAAATCCCCACTAAAGCTTAGTTAACATCAAGGATGTTATCATAGATCTACAATTCCATTAAAATATTACTAGAGATTTTTATAGAAAAATTCCCATTTCATTTTGAAAACACATATTTAAAATATAAAAAATTAAAACTATATTAGGTAAATAACTTTATATTAATATAAACCTAATAAAGTGTAATGTAATCTTTAAATCTTATAATGGTTATGTTGGTGGAATTTTTTTTTCATGTTGTGTATGTTAAAAGAGATTCCTTTCACATTTTCAATAAAAATTTAAAAGATCCTTATTTCAAAAGAAAAAAAGAATACTCCTTTAAAACATTTTATAGAATGTAAAAAATGGGTAAAAAATTTACAAAATAATTCTAGGTTATTAAAATAATTCATAAAAACATTTTAGAGAGCATAGATGTGGAAGAAAAAATATTTTCGGAGAAATAAATTATTAAAGATAGTTTTCCTTAAAAATATTATCTTAGTCTCTTAAGTACATAAATAGAGAAAAATGATAGTAAAACATGTAATATTATAAAATAAGTATAGGGGAACAAAATATATAAAATATGGGAGATAAAGATCAAATAATTTCATCATTATAAATTTAAGCATAGACAATTTAAATAAAATGAGTCTCTGATGTAAAACTCTTACCTCAAGTTTGACTTTCTTCATAATCACTTTGTATTTCAGAATAAAAAATCTAAATTTATTATGGTAGTATATAATAAAAAAACAAATAATTATAATATCATAATTTTTTAATTCTAATATCTTATCACCTATTTATTAATAATTCTTCATTTAAATTTTTGCATTTGGTTGTTAAGTGTTTTTTTTCAATAATGTTTAAGTTTGATGGTTTTGGTCCTTTTTAATTTGAAAATCGTTCCATAATCTACAGAATATTATTAATATAATAAGTATAATATTTATTCATAATATTAAAATTTATAATAATTAACAAAAAATAGTGATGAAAAATGAATTACATCATTTTGTGGAGACGATAGTCTATACATACGAATGAGTGACATTTCCACATTTTGATGGTTAGAATGAAATAAAGGTAAATAATAATTCAAATTTATAGAATAATTATTATATCATAGATATCATATATATTCCTTAAATCTATCCTTATTTTCAACTTTGTAAATCAAAAATGAAAAAAGAATCATATCACTTCATAGAGGTGGTAGTCCATGCATACGTATGAACAAAGTTATTGTTTTCGAATGGATGGAAAGGTAATTATGTATATTAGATCATATATTTAAATAAGAATAATAATTTCATTAGTATCATATATAAATTTTAATCCATAATATTAATCAACTAATAATTATGGTGATGGATAATGAATCCTATCTCTACGTAGAGGCAGTAGTCCACAAGTACACACTGGCGTTATATTCATTTGGAATTTAATGAAAAATAGGGTGGATAATGGCGGTTCAATAATCATTATACAATTTTTTGTATTGAGTATACTAAATTTATTATTTTATAACAAATACCACATATTTATAAGAGGTAAAATAAGAAATAAATTGAAATAGGTTGGGTAGAATGATTACCTCTTCCTTAGTAGACCTCCTTTAGATCCCTTCTTAAGGACCCATGGAATGGAATTTTAAAAAGACAAGAACCAATATTTAGTGACTATATATGTTTAAAATTTATTTAATCCAGGTTTTTTTGATATTGGAGTCTCAAATTGGTGAAAATAAGAAAGAGGAGTGGCATCTTTTTATAAGGGAGGGGGAGAACACACTTGGAATTTTTCAACAGATTAAAATATAAAAAACATCATACAAAAAAAATGCTTAAAATTGATTCATATTAATCTTTTACATGATATAAGAATGAAATATGGATAGAAAATATTATTTATGCAACATTATATGTAAATATCACTTATATCTCTTAGTTTAACCCCCGATAAACCCATTTTAACTTTAACCGTAGTAACGAATTTTAACCTTGCTTACTATACATAATGAAATAAATTTATGTAAATGTTATTATATAATATTAATTATGATGATTAAAAATATGGAATAAATTTCTTAAATTCAATATCAATAAGTGGATGAAAAATCGTTTAAAATAAACCCATAAAATGTGTCAAAAATGGTCTTCGAGAAAAAAAGAAATTTTAAGTATAATAATGTTTTTTTACCAAAATTAAGAATAATATTGATTCAAATGAAATTGATAGGATTTTTTAATGAAAATAAATTTCTGAAATTTTAAAATAAATTCCACTAAAATGGGAGTTTTTCAATACTAGAATGGAAAAGGCATCTTCCTATAAAATCGATATTTTTTACTATTCACAAAAAAATTAACATTTTCAAAAAAATACCAAAATTTAAAATTAAGAGAAAATTGTTATGATTATTCAAAAAATTATTTAGTTTTTTTAAAATTAAATTTTAAAAAAAAATTATAAATTAATTATAATATATGTGTATAAAAGTCAATAAAACCCATTTTTTGAATAAAACATATTTTTGAATCATAAAATGACATCTGAAAATTATGTAATTATTTATCATCATATTTTCATTAAATAAAACATTTATAAATATTTTTATAATGTGGTTAATCATATTCATACCCACCAATACAACGACTAGGTTATAAAGGTATATTGTATCACGATATGTTTAGCCTCGGGGTTGCGTATAAATAAAGTTTTTAAATGCTTCATATTTATTTCAAAGGAAATACACATTCTAGGAATTGAATTCAATCCATTAAAATGAAACGGGATAACTATGGTATGGGTTGTTGGGAGGGATGGTGACTTGCCCCGCATAACCCATGGGTGGGTGTTTGTGTGTGTGTTTATTTTATTTTACCATCCAAGACCTAAAAAAATATTATTTCATATATATGTCATTGTATTTATATATATTTGATATACAGTAATTGAGAATTATCTTATAGTTTCCAGTGCATGGAATGGAAATTTATCACTCATATAAAATTGTATATACATATATATGGATATGTGTTTGTGTGTGTTTATATGAATTGAATCGTATAGAGTATGAGTTATAGTGGACATCCTTGATTTTTGAAACTTTTTAGAGGATAAGTACCTTAATTTTATTTTAGGAATGGCACATAAAATTTTTGGATTATAAGGCAGAAATGTGTCATAATTATATTTAAGTATCCCATTATTATTTGATTTGTTGAATAACATGATTAACTATCTATAATGACCACCCACTATTAGTTTTCTGATTTATTATTGATATATTCTTATTTTTATCTACATACCTTTTTCCCGCATAGCATGCTTGGAAATATAACTAATTTTATGTGGTCAGCTACTGACTTCCATGGTTTATATTGTACTCACACCCTAGATGTTCTCCCTCTAGGATACATGTAGATATTGTTTTAGGTGATCTAAGTAATATATAAGAACATGTACATTAGGATTGATGGTACAATGGCATGCCTTGTTTCCTCCCCTCGTGCATGGAGTCATGGTGATCCATTTTGGAGTATTTGGTGGGCATACTTAATGGGTGTAGTAGGGTTATCCAATGTGTTTCCCTTGAGATAATTCTCAACTATAGCTTTCATTTTATACCTTTAGGCCATGTTTATCCCACAAATTATGCATAAAGTGTATTTTCTATAGTTTTACTATTTTTATTAATTTTATTGATGATTTGGACTACGTCATGACTTTTCAAAAGGTTCATATAGGTATTGAATCATGTTTTAACCAAGTACTCAAAGAGAAAGTATTTATATGGTGTATAATATTATATGTGTTACAAAAATATAATATCTCAAAGGTTATTATTTTATTACTAGTTAGACATGATGTTACAATTATTATTTATCTCCAAATACAAAGAAGATAAATAATCTCCCACTTATACACCATTTATCCCTTAGTGTTTATACTATCATCTAGGGATCAGAATGTGCACCTGAAGTCTTGTGATTTCCAATCTTGGGTATGTTTGGGCATCCCAAATAGTTTATTTCACTAATCATTTACTGGTTATATTGATTATATATATGTCACTATTTATAAGGTGCATTTAGGTTGTGACATGCATCATATAGTGGGTAAGACATAATTAATGTGCTTGTTTTCTTATGATTGAGGAATTGTTCTTGGAAGGACTGTTGGGAAAATTCCAACAAAATTCTATCAATTTATTACATCATTGTATTTCAACATTAATGAACTATGAATTTATTCTGATTGTGATACATCATCCTATGAATCTTTTCAGATTTTATGATCAATTAATAACATGGTTTGCACAAATCGTAGTTCCACCCAAGATTAATCATGAGGAAACAAACCTATTTTTCTAGGTACTGAAGTAAAAGGTCATTCACTTATTTATAAATTAATGTATGATTAATTTTGAGGCTAATACAACCCATGTCATTAATTAATTATATATATTTTTTATTTTTATGTCACCCAGGTTTTGGGGTAAAACTCTTGCTAGGAGATAGAATATTGGTGGGATGACATTGATAATATAGTCATAATATTGAGGATACATTTATCTTTATAATTATTATTCACTTAATTATACATAAATATAGATATGGTTATGTGGTGGGTGATGATATTCTAAATTAAGATGGTTAAATCTTTGAAATAGAGGTTCCCAACCATTTAAACATTAGTTATGTAATTTCCAAAATCATTTCCTAACTAGTATAGAGATTGCCCCTCAATTTCAGGAATATATTGTTTCTTCTTAGTATATTTAGTGATTCTCTTTTAATACTCTTCATTGAATGTATAAATATCTTGAATAAATTTTGATACATATTAAATCAAGGAAATTAAATTTTCTTGATGCCTTGGGATGAGTGATCTAAATGAAGATCACCTCATTGGAGTAAAGATCAATTGTAGGATAATATCCAAGATTCCTTATACCTGATGCATCAATACCATCAAGACACCAACACTCTATAATCCTAATAATGGTGTATGATACCAAGATGAATCATCGTGATATGACTTTTTAATATATTAGGAGTAACATGTGAATTATATGAGTGGAATCACCAAAATTATTTATGAAAATGTTCACCATGTTATATAAAAAGGTATCATAAAGAGACTATTTGGTGATTTATAGAGAAAGAATATACATTGATATGTTAGAAATAGATATTAGGATAGAGTCTCATTTCGTATTTTAGATAACCATAATCATGTAGCACCGTATATTATTTGTGTAAAATGACATATTCTGCCATGTTAGACCTTTTGATGTATTGAAATTATTATCTCAATTATTTGGTTGTGATGGTGATTGATTTATTGAGTATAAAAATTCTAATAGAGGACTTGGAGAAATACATATTGTCAAAAAATACATTTTTGATAAATTTCATGTTATGTATTTATATAGGAAAATTAACATATTATGGAAATGAAGTCCTTTGGTTATCTGATATGTAATATTGAAAAATTTGATTGAATCAGTATTATAAAATAATATAATTTCTTAGTGGAATAAAATTATATTACTGGTTAAATTTGTGATATTATCATTATTCAAAAACTCTAATATATTCAAAGGAATAATATTAACATAAACATAACAAACATTTTATTTTTACAAGGTTTTTTCCCTTGATGGTTGACTATATCCTTGATATTTTTAGGTAGATTCCGAGACAAAATTTTATCACTAAAATAATGAATTGATCATAAGATGGATGGTCTCATCCTTAAACCAAATGTGTTTAACAATAGTGAATTATCTCTACTATTCTTTATAATGGATACCTCTAAGTAACAAAAAGTGTCCAAGAAAATGAAAATACTTTTAATGTACTAACGGATGCATCAAAACCATTAGGGAAGATATAATTTTGTGTAGATACTTTGTTTTTAACTTTTAAGACATTGAAATATGTCTATGTATGTTTCTAGAGATGGGTGCTAATATGACATGCAATTTCAAGGCCTGGTGTGCCTAGAATTAATTTTATAAAAATATTAAATATATTTTTATTACGTGCATGTATGTTTCCTGAAAAATTGTAATATATCATCAATAGAGTCTCAGATAAAAAATCTAAGCCCACAGTTGAGTCTGAAACATAGTTTCTACCCTAATAGTGACCTAAAATGGGTTGGTGTGGGCGTTTTAACCCCTCGCTCATTAGTGGTGCATTTAATGAGTTGATTATTTTTCAATTTATTTATTTATTTATTTTTAATCACAATGGAAACTCTATAAGAGTATCGCCAGAAAATTTCTCTAAGGTTAGCCACATAAACCTAGGAAGAAATCAAGAGCCCTTCCTTCCTTTTCCATTGGTTAACCAAGATCAGATAACAAAAAACAATTAGATCAAGATGAATCGAAGCGCGATGAACACAAAAGATATCATACTTCGTTGGAAAGCATGTTCTTCATCAGAAAATGATTCAATATTGAGTTAGGACTCATCAATTTGTTTTTTTATTCCCAACTGATTAAATTATTGAGAAGATTGAATTTTTTTCTTCGATCTGCAAACTTTTTCATCATTTTCATGTTCCCATGGACAAAAATTAATTTGTTGTTGATTTTTTCTAACCTTGTGATCACCGTTCTTCATTGACTGGCCAAGAACTCTTGGCCTAGATCAGTAAACCATTGTTATTATGCCTTTATTCCCATTTTTCTTTGAATTTTTTACAAGTTGGATCCCCATGGTCCTGGTTCAACTTTTCCTGGTGGTACCAAGCCTGATCAGACCCCTGGATTCACAAAGGATTGACAAAATAAGAATAGATTGATGAACCAATAATATACCTGTAAAGTATATTGTCTGATGGGATTGATTCCAAGTAGAGGTCATGCACAGAGTCTCATGAAAGCGGACACTCAACATGAATGAGAAGGTGGTTGGGCATAGATCTTCAATGGGGTGGTCAAACATGGTCAACACTGTGAGCTTTAATAATAATAATTATTATTATTAATAATGGTGTAATGAAATATTTGGTTAATTAAATTAAATGGTATTAATTTAATAAAGTAAAATTATTTTAAATTAATTGGTTTTAGTTTAATGATATATGATATATGAGAATATATAGGATAAAATTGTGGGAGGGTATTAGATAGGAGATATTAAAAATATAAACAAGTAAAAATTTTGGGAGAAGATATAATATGGGAGAGATGGGAAGATAAAAAATAGATATATAAGGGGGAGATGGGTGCCTCGCGAGCTGCATAGGAGGAAAGGGAGGGGAATTGTGACCCCCTTTACATTTAATAAAATTTTATAACATTAATAATAATATAAAATATTATTATTATAAATCTTAGTTAAATAATATTATATTGGTTATATATTTTAACCAAGACATAAATTTGATAAACTATATATGAAAGAATGATCTTCACTTTGAGAGAGTCATTTCAAGACCAATGTTGGATACCTTTTTTAGACTCGTTCCTCGAGTTAAAGAAACACCCAATAATAATAAAATTATTATTGTGGAATCTTGTATCTGACATATCTCTCTCATATTGTGTCAAAAAGAAGAACCTTATATGAAGCTACAACCCTAAAATTAAGTACGAAATTTCAAGACCAATTTTTTGAAATTAATTAGGCCTCATGGCTTAGCCCCATGAAGCATCATTCAATCCTGATGTGGTGAAATGTGACTTTTTCATCGGGTGTCTGATTTATGTTAGTGAATAGACTATCTCGGTGCATTTTTCTATGAGGATCACAATGGTATGATCTATTTTGACATCTAAGGCCATTTAAAGAGGCATATTTTTGAAATTGTGTTTTTTCCCTTTGGGCCGATCACAAACTATGTGTGTTCATCAAGATTTTGGTCGAGACATGTCATGTAGTACCCTTACACGTTATGTAGTACTACATGGTGTCAAATACATGTGTTAACAAGGACACATTCTGACAATATAGTAGTTCTACATGCCATGTGGGACCCTTATATGTCACGCACTCATTTATGAATCTTTATGATTCTGTATCTCTTTGGGTTGGACTAAGATTTTGGCTCGTGAGTAGCCCATCCTTAGTGATTTTTCATATAGAACACAATGGTTCCCTCTATTATGGATTTTGATATATGATTTGAGATGTTATAATCATGAATATTCTTCAGTCAACACCCAATGATGGTAGTGATTATGTAGGATCACAATAAATTGGCAGTTGTTTACCTCAAGAAAGACTAGGCAGTGGAGTTCCCTGAGTACCCTTTCTGGGTGTTACGCTACTGCAAAGCTGGGTAGTGGAGTTCCCTAATGACTTCTTTCGGTCATTATACTCCAGCAAGTCTTGGAAGTGGAGTTCTTTGATGACTTCTTCGGGGCATTTCCCTCTAGCAGGGCTGGGAAGTGGACTTCCCCAACAATATTGTCTGGTGTTACCCTATAGTAGGTCTAGGGATTGGAGTTCCCCGGTGACTTCTTCCGAGTGCTTCCCTTTAGAAGGGATAGGCGGTGAAGTTCCCCGATGAAATGTATAAGTGTTACCCTCTAGCGAGGCTAGGTAGTGTAGTTCCTCTGTGACTATCAGAGTATGACCCTTCTGTGGTACCAGGGCATGGGATCATTACCAGGATTTTATGGCCCCTTGACTATGCGACACAGTCACAATACATGTTTTGACATAGTTTTGGACTCACAAAGAAGAGGTATGCTTTCCCCACCAAGACACATTTTTGTGATGTGGTCTAAAACCATGTGGGTGAGTTAGTACCGCCAAAAGAAGATAGAATCAAGTTGTGGTAAATGATTTCCTTGGATTTTTGTGTTCAAGGAAGATGTGTGTGATGTTTGGCATCATTGATGGATTATCATAGAATGATTGGATACTCTTATTCTTGGGCTGAGTTTTGAGATATATATCCCCTTAATCTCTCGTTTTGGATTGTTTAAATGAGTATATATATATATATATATATATATATATATATATATATATATATATATATCCTTATATTGTACCCACTCCTTGGGTTTGTTTACTCTCCTTCTAGGAGATGTGAAAATGTGCAGGGTATTTCAAATGCTTTTCTATGTTTATCTTTGTGAGGTTGGATGAGTTACTCTCCAACTATTGGGGGTGAAGGCTTGATGGGTAGTTTATCTACTCACCATTTTTATACCCTTATTCATGGAAGATATTACTTTCACTCTTTCTTGGGTTGATTTATACTCTTTAACTATATCATGTTCCATATAATATCTTTCTATTCCTTTGTATCTCTTACTTCTCACCCTTCACCCCTTTTTGGGCATTCTACTGGGTATGTATATGTTCACCCATGAATGGGATTTTCCCACAACTATAATGTCTTTTGAAGATAATGGGAAGGTAAACCGTGACTTTAGAGAAACTTAGGAACATTGGGTTCTTGGACTGCATACGGTGTTCATAACTTGGGATTCAAGATCTAGGCTCTCCCAGTGTTTGCATTTCTAGTTTTCTTAGGTTGGGACATATTTCTAGGTGGGTGTTTATTTATTCCCCTTTACTTACCAGTTTATAGTACCATAATTTTATATTGTCCAACGGTTCATGCATTCTTGGTTTACTTTATAGTAGTGTTTTATCTTTTACTATCTCCCCCTACACTTTTGAATTGATTTAGCTATGTGCATTTGTACAGGTTCTTAGGAAAAGGTCTCCACAAATTAGTTATTCCATTGGTGATTTTCACTACCCCCTATACTATGGAGGCGAGCATGGGGTAGTTATGGCTTGAGCCCCAGATTTCGTCGGGTCATGAAATTTTGAGCCTTACGAATATGCTTAATAAAATCAAGTACCCTCTTATTCAATTAAATTTACAACAAGATAGTTCATAAAACTATACATATCATCAACCTTAATAAAATATCTCAAACTATAAATTTCTTATCCAACTTATCTTATTCACTTATAGTCTCAATAATGATCCCATGTATATTTACAATATTTTAAATAAGGATTCACGATGAATTTAATCATTATGATATTATTTTTCAAATTGTTCAAATATTATTATGAGAAATCCTCTAGTTTTGAAAATTAAAAAAAATATTTAATATTAATTTTTTAAAATATATAAATTATAGTATGAAGATACACAAAAAAAAATTTGATTATATTTTTAAAATGTCTTAAAAACATGGATTTTTATTTTATTTAAACTTATGTAATTTCAAAATCTTCCATTTCATCATCTATATGCTTTCATAAAAATATTATAATAGTTGGGAACTTCTACTCATAGTGAAATACTAATTTTAAAATATTAACATTATAAGCATTATCATGAATCATGGTTTAATGCTAAACATCCTGATATTTATTCAGTGAAGATCTATAATGTATCATCAAATTTAATATTATGTATCGTCAAAAAAAACATGTTTAATCTTATGTGATATCAATAATGACATTATGTTTTATGTCAATCCACATATTAATCTTACAATTCCTCGACATTAATATTACATAATCTGTGAAACATTGAAGTTAATCATTTGTATAAAAAAATTATTCTTAAATATTCTATAAGTTATACATATGTATCATAGTTATATCTCAAAATTATTCTAATATATCTTAGTACGTTTCCAAATATAACTCTAAAAAATTTTATGTTTCATCTTAGAAATATTTTGTATCCTTTGGAAGTAAAAATTTATTCTTACATATCTGAGTACATTACTGATTCTTACATTTTTAAATTTTGATGACTAAAAAGAATTATAACTTAGTAAAATAATACCAAATAAACTTTTCCCACCTCTAACCAACTCAATAACATTATCGTCAACTTTATAAATCTTTTGATGTTCTAGTAAAAAATAATAGGTTAATATTTTAGAAAATACATTGGTTCTTAATTCCCCCACATTAGGATTTATTATAACTCTAATAACTAATAAATTCACTTCAAAACATAACATTTATTAGGGAAAAACACCCTAACACCACATAAATAGATAATGTAGTTTATTTAGGTAATTTTATCCATCAGTGACAAGAAATGTTTTAGATAATGTATTTGATTTATCTCCCTTAATAAAATTAAAAAAATCTTCTTTTAGTAACAAAACATATTTTGGATTAATCCAACACACTATCTAATGACTTATGTATCACTCTCTCCTTTTGAAAAAAACATTCCAAATAATTTTGGGGTCATTAAAATGCTAATTATATATGAGGAAAAGGCTAAAGAACAATTTTCATCCTCAAATATTCAAAACAATCTATTGAAATTATTTTTAGGAAAATATCTACAAATTGATCTCTTGTGGAAATAAGTTCTAATCTCACATCACCATTTGAAGATTTACCTTTTCTGAAATAATATTTTATACCAATATACTTGAATCTATAGTATTGCATTATGATCTTTGATAGATCAATGGAACTTTTATTATTGCATCATATTACAAAAGGTTTTTTATTCGTCAATTTCAAGTATTCCATCATTTATTTAGTGTAAATTATTTTTCTGAATGCCTATAAAGTAGCCACATATTCTTCATTTATAGTGATTAATGTAATTGTTTTTTTATTCCTATAATTACAACTTAAAAAACTTTGTTCCATAAATAATTCACTTCTTAATTTTGACTTCATTTCATCTATACTTATATCCCAATTAGCATGTATGTATCTACACAGTTCTAAATTCTCACCGATTATATAATTTGGTCTATAATTCTAAGAAAATTTGATGTATTAGGGAATTATTTTGTTATCCAATGTGTTTAAATGTTAAGGATCACTTTGAAATATTTCACATAAGGATAAAAAATTAACACTATCTAGTCTAAAGGAATTTATGTATAAAAAAATTCTAATCAGACTTCTAAAATCACAATGATTAAGTTTTTATCCTTTATTATATTTGATCAGATTATCTCAAATATCCATATATATAAAAAATAATTTGTAATCTTCCCTTCCAAATTTCTTTAATAATTATTTGGAATACATTTCTTGGGATGGGAAGATAAAATTTTCCATCTGAAAGATTTAAAAACCAAAAAAGAATATCATTTCCCCTAGAATAGACATCTAAAAATGAATATTCATTTATCATTAAAAATCCTCAAAATCCTACTTTGTGTCACTTGAAAAAATTATTTCATCAAAATATACAATAATATTTACAGTACATATTCTCTTATCCAACACAAATAGATTATTTTCAACATTTACTTTAATGAAGTTCATATTTTTCTTGTAGTTATATAACTTTGAATGCAATGGTCTATGGTACGGTTTTAATCCATAAGGAGGCCTATTTAAGCTGAAAACTTTTTTTACTACCATTTTCAATGGAAAATACTATATATTTATCAAGAAATACTCCTTCAATATCACCATTTATAAAATTAGACTTCACGTCCATTTGGTAAACATTGCAGCGCTTATGTAAAACAATAGCCAATAACATTCTTTTTACCTAAAATTTTACAACAAGTAAAAAAAATTCCTTTAAATCCAACAAAAAAACTACAGAGTATCCCTTTAATACCAATAAATCCTTATTTCTTAAAAACACACCCTTACAATTAATCTTGAATCTTAAAACTCACTTGGTTATAATTTTGTTTTTCCCTTATGGTCTTGGAATAAGTTTCCATGCGGTATTCCTTTTAGTATAAACAATATCATCATTCATATAATTTGTCCATTATTTATTTTCAGGAACTTCAATAACCTAATATGGCTCAACTAGTGATACCGGATGTGATGACACATGTATTTTTAATAATATATAACTTTTCTAGTTTATCAATATTCATGATTAAGAATATATATATATATAACCTATATATATGTTTATATAATGTCTTAAAGCATTATATATAATCAATTAGATACCAATTATACATTTTAGATTATTATTTTTACATTGTAATCGATATTGTGTTATATTTAATGGTTAAATATGTTTTCATAAAATAATTTATTATCGCAACCTTTAAAAGATTTATTTAATTTTTTGAACTTTTATTAATGAATATTTATATTGATTTTGTCGATTTTTATTTATATTTTTATAAATAATTTTATCATGGTATATAATAAGAATTTGGTTTTTTTATTTGATAAAGATTTCTTTTTACTCTAAATAAATTATTTTCTTTTAAACTGTATGGTTTTATTTATAAATTATATATTTTTTTTTAATTTTTATTTAATAAAGTATATATCGATTTGGATTTAGTATGTTGAAATTATCTTAAGGTGTATTTTTTTATTTTTTTGACTAATACAATTTTTTTTGGTGAATAGTAAAAAACAATGTTTTTGTAAATACCATATATTTTATGACACTATCATGATAAAAATTTGAATCGAAATAATATTAAACTCTTTAGAAAAATTAAGAGATATATATCAAGATAATATATTAAAATAATCATACAAATATCATGTAACATCCCGGTTTCGGGTGCCACTCAACGGGTGCCCCGAACCCGGTTCGCCACGTGACCTCAAGTGCATTTCCCCAAACGCCAAAGGCTGCCGACTAGCAGCGAGGGCCCAGATCTGATAGTGTGGAAACTATTCCCTCATTTGTCAAAGTGTAGTGCAGTGAAATAAAATAAGAAGCATACAACAATAGTGGAAGCAGTAAACCATACACAATTGAAATAAAAAACTATAGTATATAGAACCAGCCCGTATATAATGACGGTGCAACATGCCTTAATTCTAGGAAAGCAGCCAGAACATGTTACACAACAATCCAGTACAGTACAAGTACAGAAAAGCAAAACCGAACAAAAAAAATCATCCAGTAGCATCACGAGCCTAAGCCTGGTCCCATGCTCCCCTACTTCTCAATAGCAATCAAGTACCTGTATAAGGGCCCTTGCCCTTATCCACACCTGCAGAAACGTAATCTGTTTGGGCCGAAAAGCATGACCCAAACAGGGTGTGAGAAAAATAAATCCTAGTAGGTACCCACCAAAGGCCCGTGCTCAACTGTGTGTAAACATGCAACAACGGTGTGCAGTAGTAAATGCAATAAAATAAGTAGTACTAAAAATTAACTAACTTAACCAGTTATATTTCCATTTTAATTATTCATTTAACCATTTAATATTGAGAAAACACCATAGTGTATTTCTAAGTAAGCAGTCATCATCCTCAGACAAGCAAAGCCTCACCCTCAGGTAATCAAAATCCAATACGCAGGTATTGCCCTCAGGCGTAACAGAAATTTCCCTCAGGCGTACGAAGTTTCGTCCTCAGGCACAGAGTCTATCGCCCTCAGGCACGAAGAAGTTTTCCTTAGGATAAGAGAACATTACCCTCAGCCCGATACAGTCATGCCCTCAGGCTATAGTAAAACACTTCCCTCATGCTCAAGTAATCGGTC
This sequence comes from Viscum album, assembly GCA_963277665.1. Classification (NCBI taxonomy): domain Eukaryota; kingdom Viridiplantae; phylum Streptophyta; class Magnoliopsida; order Santalales; family Viscaceae; genus Viscum; species Viscum album. The sequence continues at coordinate 231,141,706 of OY728146.1, forward strand.
CATGCCCAACATGTAAATAAGAAGATCACATACAATTCCTCTCAAGGAAAAATTAATGCAAAAAATATTCAAGGCATACCCTTGGGTATCCTGGCCAAACATTTAAACAGAAGAACGCACCCCCAGGGTGGTCCTGGATCCAAGAACTGATCCCAAAAAACAGTTTTACAACATTATTTAATCACCTATGAAATTCTAGGTATTTAATATAGCCACGACCTCAGCCACATAACACCCCATATACTGGTTAGTAGATCAAAAACACACAAAACGCACAACAGATGGAAATAAACCCAAAGCCACCTACCTTAAACACCCATGAACGATATACGCGAATGACACCTTCTGAAACACCCAAGAACTTCGTAGATCTGAGGTAAAATAATTCTCGCTTAAATGCAAATAACTCCCGTTAGGGGAAGAATTGGCAAGAACGGTTAAAGAAGAGTGCAGGGATTACCCGTGCGGTTCCATCGAGATTGTCTGAGGTAGAAACGGATTCGGAACATGCGCTCGGTGGATCCTCAATGATTTGGCCTTCCTTCCCCGAGCTATCTTCCTATTCTAAGCCTTCCCTGTAAACAGGGGAGGCTACTGGCAATTTTAAGCGAAAAAAACAAAGTACAGGGTGTGTACTTCTGAGTACACAGCGTGTACTTCCCATTTTTAAATTGTTCCTCTGATGGATTCCCTCCAGTGCGGCACTGTTCACCTGCAGACATGACTACACGGCGTGTCTTCATGAGTACATGGCGTGTGTTTCCCCACAGCTAGCCACTGCCTTACTATTCGCATGTCGACTGACTACACGGCGTGTAAGGAACCACTACATGGCATGTACTTGGTTCCTACACCCTTCATTGCTGACATGGCCACACGCCCCGTGTACTCATCCCACATGGCCAAAAGTGCACGGCGTGTGGACAAAGTACATGGCATGTACTATCCAAATTTTGAGATATTTCCCCCTTTTCCATATTTTCTCAAAAACACATAAGGAAAATAGAAAGGATGAAACCCATACGTCAAAGCTAAGAACTGGGTTCTTACAAACATCCCCCCTTAAAGCAATTCATCCCTGAATTTCCCTTCCAAGGGTGGCTAAGATAAAGCTGTGAACAACTCCGGCCACTAGGCACGTACATCGGTCTCCTGCTCCCAGGTTTCATCCTACACTCGGCGAAACTGCCATAGCACCCGTACGAGAGGAACTAACCGGCCTAGGAGAACCTTCGTTCCCCTGTCAATGATACGAATCAGATGTTCCTCAAAGGTCGCATCTGCCTCTAACTCAACCTCCTCTGGATTAATGATGTGAGACGGTCTGAATGATAGCGGCACAACTGAGATACATGGAAGACGTCGTGCATGGCCCGGTACCTTTGAGGTAACTTCAACCGATATGTAACCGTCCTGACTCTCTCTAGAATATCAAATGGCCCCACATACATCAGTGAACGTTTACCCTATCTCCTTATCCACTTGTTTCCTAGCCTAGGAGAAAAATGCAAGAAAACCTGATCCCTGGCCATGATCTCCAAAGGTCGTCTCCGGCGATTAGTATATGATTTCTGACGAGGCTGCGCGGTAGCCATCCGCTTTTAAATCAACTGGACCTGCTCAAAAGTCTCCTACACGAGACGTGGTCCTAGTAAAGCAGCCTCACCTGCCTCTAACCAGCACAAATGTGATCAACATGGCCTACCATATAAAGCCTCGTATGGTGCCATCTCAATAGTTTCCTGAAAGATGTTATTATAGGAAAAATAGCCTAAGGGTATGTGCTTCTCCCAAGAGCCCTAAAATTAAAGGACGCATGGTCGCAGAATGTCCTCAAGAACCTGTATAGTACGCTCTGACTGGCCATCGGTCTGAGGGTGGTAAGCTGTGCTCAGAAGCACCTGTGTACCCAATTCCATCTGAAAACTCTACCAGAAACGAGACATAAAACGGGCATCCCTATATGAAACAATAGAATAAGGGACCCCATAAAGATGTACAACCACTCATATATACAACTTTCTGAGCCCATCAACACCAAAGGTCTCATTGATCGGCAAAAAGTGAGCTACCTTCGTGAGTCTGTCCACAACAACCCACACGGCATCATTGCCTCAATGTGACCTCGGAAAAACTGTCACAAAATCCATCGCGACATCGTCCCATTTCCACTCTGGAGTGGGTACATGTTGTAACAGTCCGACTGGCCTCTGATGCTCTGCCTTCACTTGCTGATAGGTGGAACATCTTGTAACAAAACCAGCTACATCACTCTTCATACCCGGCCACCAATACTGACGTCTCAATTCACGGTACATCTTGGTAACTCCGGGACGAACTTCCCAAGCTGAATCGTAAAACTCCTGCATCAGCTCCTCGTGTATATCCCCTAGAACCCATACTCATCCATGGAAACACAAAACTTCATCATCGCCTATCGTCCAACCAGGAGGAGGGTCCTCACTCGCCACCGACTCCCGTAGAACTAGGTCTTATGAATCAGATAGTTGTCTCATCCTCACTCTATCCAAGAGGGTAGAGGTCACAGTTAAAGATGTAAGATAGTTTTTCCCCTGACTGTCATTCACCTCCAAATGCATCTCTGAGAACAAATCCATAAGCTTTCATTCATCACTGGCCTCTTGCACAGCCTGTATCTGAGTCTTTCTGCTCAGTGCATCAGCTACTGCATTACCTTTGCCAGGTGTATAGGTAAGCTCAAAATCGAAGGACTGGAGGTATTCGACCCACCTTTGCTACCTCAAATTCAAGTCACACTGAGTAAAGATATACTTGAGAATTTTTTGGTCGGTGAAGACCACAAAACATTCTCCTAATAGATAATGCCTCCAACAGCGCAACGGATGAACAACTGCATCCAACTCGAGATCATGTGTTGGGTAATTCCTATCATGTGGCCTCAAATGCTGAGAACCATACGCAACAAATCGATCACCTTACATCAACACTGCTTCAAGCCCAATACCTGATGCATCACAGTAAATTGTATAGTTATTCCCCTCCTCTGGGAGTATCAGGATCGGTGCTGATGTTAACCTTCCTTTCAGGTCCTGAAAGGTTGTCTCGCAAGATTTCGTCCAATCAAACTTCACACCCTTCATATTCAAACTCGTCAACGGAGCTGCTAAGCAGGAGAAGTCCTAGATGAAATGTCTGTAGTAACTAGCCAGCCCCAAGAAACTCTGTATCTCAAACACGTTCTTGGGATGCTCCCAAGAAACTACTGCTCTCACCTTCTCTGGGTCTACTGAAACTCCTTCCTCTGAGATGATATGACTCAGTAAGTGAATCTAGTCCATACAAAAGTGTCACTTTGAGAGCTTAGCATATAGCTTATGCTCTCTTAGTGTACTCAATACGATCTCAATATGCGTGGCATGGTCGTGTCGAGTGTGAGAGTACACCAAGATATTTTCCATGAATACTACCATGAAAGAGTCCAAATAAGGATGGAACACCTGATTAATCAGAGCCATGAAAAATGCTGGTGCATCGTGTGTTCGAACGGAATAACCATATACTCATATAGACCATACCTACTCCTGAAAGCTGTGAGAGGTATATCTGATGGTCTCATGCGAAACTGATGATATCCTGACCTCAGGTCAATCTTAGAGAACACTCATGCTCCATGAAGTTGATCAAAAAGATCATCAATCCTCGGCAAGGGATATCGGTTCTTAACCGTCAACTGGTTCAGCTTCTGATAATCCACATAGATTCTGAGGGTACTGTCCGCCTTCTTTGAAAAAAAGACTGGAGAACCCCAAGGAGAAGTATTGGGTCGGATAAAACCCATTGACTCTAACTCCTCAAACTGCCTCATGAGATTCTACAACTCAGGTGTAACCATCCTATAAGGAGGAATGGACACCGGTGCTGCTCCTGGCACTAGCTCAATAGATAAATCCACCTCACGCTCCTGTGGAAGACCTGAAAATTAATCCGGGAAGACATCCCTAAAACAATCAACCACTGGAGGGAAATCCGTCTGACCATTCCCCTGGTCGTCCAGATATAAACTCTCAATCTGGGATGTGACTCCACCTTGCCCACGATGCTCTGGTCTAGCGCGACTCGCCTGAACATCCCACTCTCCCTTCTATAGAAACTATCCACCCTCTGGTGACATGAAACGCACCCTGCGATGATTGCAGTCTACAAAGGCCCTGAAAGGGAACCAACCAGTCCATTCCAAGAATGGCGTCATAAGCTATCATCTCTAAGACGTAGAGGTCCCAAAGGAAGTAAAACCCACCAACCTCAAGGGGGAACTCCTTGCACTGACACACACCAGCCATTCTAGTACCCAATGGATTTTTTAGCGTCATGATATCAGAAGATGTAGAAACACAGATCCCAAGGCTCTCCACAACGGGTACAGATATGAAACTATGTGTAGCACCCATATTGAAAAGTAGTGAAGTTAAAATAGAAGCTACTAGAATAGTACCTCTGACTGTAGAAGGTCTGGGATCCTGCTCCTGTAGGGTTTGTTGCACTGCATATGCTTGCCCAGTGCCACAGCCCAACGACATAACCTGGCTACCCTGAGCTGTCCCGCCCTACAGCCTCTGAGATCCTGATGTCTAGCTACCACAGCCACAACCACCATCTCTGCATGCATGCGATGATGTACTCCAATTCCCTAACTGGTAAGAAGCCACTGGTCCTGCTCCCACATGCGGAGTCTGGACAGAACCCCTCTCACTATCCACTAGTAGAAATTCTCTACAAAAGCGCTGAAGATGACCCATCTTGATGCAAGCTCGGCACTCCACTGGGTCTCGTGGACACTGTGGTCTCTTGTTCCCCTCTTTACCACACTGGTAGCACCTGACCGGCCCACCTGAAGAAACTTCCTGGCTGGTACTGCCACCATGAGAGAAGTCCATCTATCTCTTCCTCTTACCAGTAGAAATAGTACCAGAAACTGGTGTTGAACCGCCATGGACCACACCACTAGCTTCTCGTAGGTTCCTCTCTATAATCAACACCGGGTTCGCAATAGCATGTACAGTAGGCAACCTGAATACATTAACCAGTGCTCGGATGTCATACCAAAGACCATTCTCGAAGCGCTTGGACCTCAGCATCTCATCACCCACCAGCACGGGTGCAAAGCAATGAGGCTCGGTAAAGCGAGTAGAATATTCCATCACCGACATAGCGCCCTACTGCAGATTCATGAACTCTCAAGATCTGTCTTCCCTCTGCATCTCTGGGAAAAAGAAGTCATAGAAGGCTACTTGAAAATATTCCCACACCATGTATCTATGATGCTCTGATTGGGTGGTAACATCCCACCACCTCTTGGCAGAATCAAGTAGCATATATGTCGCAAGCTTGACCCTCAGCCCTGGAGGTGTCTCCAGATGCTCGAAAATAGTCTAAAGAGAAACCAGCCAAGACTCTGTAGCTTGTGGTCCGCTATCCTCTGAAAACGTAGGAGGAGGATGCTGCTAAAAGATACGAGTCAACTAATCCATAGGTGTGGCAGCCTGCGGTGCTCCCTGAAAGGTCTGCATGAACGGCATAAAGCCTTCACAGAACTGCGCCTCCGCGCCTGTGTCTTGTATAACAGCTGGTGCCGCATCTGGATCTTCTGGAGGATCAACTGGTAGCCCATGGACCACCATTTCTAGAGTATATTCGTCACCGCTCTCCTGGCGAACAACACACGGTCATCTCGGCGGCATGACTCTACAAGGTCAAATGCACACCTTAGATTCAAGATTAACAGGATTGAAAATGAAGGAACCACAAAGGGAACAAGAGGAAGAAGGCATTTCAAGATTTTCAAAACAAGACTACAGGGCGTGTATACTAACTAAATGGCGTGTACTTGACTTCCCTTCCCCTACTCAGGTCCTTCTACATGGCTAAGCTACACGGCTCTTGTTGAATAAAAACTACACAGCATGTGTATAATCTACACGGCGTGTATGGTGTTATTTTCCAACTGCCCGTGTCGCTTGTGACACAGCCGACTAATCGTCTTAAAACTACACGGTGTGTTACACCCGCACACGGCATGTACACCACCCTATTTTCCAGCCACATGGCTAAGTCCACACGGTCTTTCCTCAGACAAGACTACACGACATGTCCCATGGGTACACGACGTGTACTAGACGAGCTCCACTGACTTGTGTTGTTAGTCATAGATCCGGATACACGGATCATCGTACACGGCGTGTTTTATATACACATGGCGTGTACTTGAGAGGAGACCACCGACCCATTTTGTTAGTTACACGGCTGGGTCCCCTAGGCAACACTACACAGCATGTACATAATTGAAATAGTGTGTAGGTCTTATGGTCTACTCCGTCTGTATTTTTAGTTACATGGGTGGACTCCGGGTCAACACTACACAACATGTATATCAAGAACATGACGTGATTTACCCAAGCTCTTCCCTTCCCCATGTCGCCGCCTACACGGTTTGTGACACGGGAAGAGACTACACGGCGTGTACTCTGGGTACACGGCGTGTACTTAAAAAGTTTATTTTTCTTCCCGAACAGAAGGCCATACACGGTGTGTTTAAAGTACTACACAGCGTGTATACTGGGTTTTTGGATAGTATGCCTAAAAAACTTCCCCGGAACCGAGAAAATACCAAAGAACAACACCTAAGTGTCAAATTACGACCCGTGAGGACCCATACTCCCCACGAATCAAAGTTTGACATCTTATCTATGTTATAACTAAATAAACAGTCAATGATCCACCAAATTCTGATAAATGGGGGCCAATAATCCCCAAAAACCAAAGTTTGACGTTCATTCTATCAACATTTTATACAGAAATACCCTATCACATAGCATGTATTTATCAAGAAGCTATCATAATAGAATGGTTTTCTAGAACAACAACTATCACAACAACATGAAATTTCTAATGCACCTACATTGCATGGAAATATGCATGGCATGTGATTTCTAGCATGTTCCTAAATGATGCATGAGATGGAATACCCTTATCTCATCAGGTTACAACTAATTAAACCCATAGATAAAATATAAACAACACAATCACAAGTGCATCACCCAACGGTGAAATCATATCAACTGTAAATTGAAAAATCTGTAAAATTGAAATACGAGGTAAATTGGATTTTCCCTGTACATGGGTTAGCTACGCCCGGGCATCGCTTATTACCAACTACCGTTCCCTTCCTATCCCTGACTAAGGCTCCAAATACTATGTCAAAGAAAAGAACACCCCTTGATACCACTTTAGTAAGTCAAAGAAAAAAACACCCTCTGATACCACTTTGTAACGTCCCGGTTCCGGGTGCCACTCAATGGGTGCCCCGAACCCGGTTCACCACGTGACCTCAAGAGCATTTCCCTAAATGCCAGAGGCAGCCGACTAGCAGTGAGGGCCCAGGTCTGATAGTGGGAAAACTATGCCCTCATTTGTCAAAGTGTAGCGTTGCGGAATAAAATAAGAAGAATACAACAATAGCAGAAGCAGTAAACCATACACAACTGAAATAAACAACTTTAGTAGATAGAACCAGCCAGTATATGATAACGGTGCAACATGAATCATTCTACGAAAGCATCCAGAACATGTTACACAACAATCCATTACAGTACAAGTACAGAAAATCAAAACAGAATAAAACAAATGAGCTAGTAGCATCTCGAGCCTAAGCCCGGTCTCATGCTCCCCTAATTCTTGGCAGCAATCAAGTACCTGTATAGGGGCCCTTTCCCTTATCCACACCTGTAAAAACGTAATCTATTTGGGCCGAAAAGAATGACCCAAATAGGGTGTGAGAAATAAATCCCAGTAGGCACCCACCAAAGGCTCGTGCTCAACTGTGTGTAAACATGCGACAACGTTGTGCAGTAGTAAATGCAATAAACTAAGCAGTACTTAAAAGTAACAAACTTAACCAATTATATTTCCATTTTAATTATTCATTTAACCATTTAATATTGAGAAAACACTATAGTGTATTTCTATGTAAGCAGTCAACATTCTCAGACAAGCAAAGCCTCACCCTCATGTAATCAGAATCCAACCCGCAGGTATTTCCCTCAGGAGTAACAGAAATTTCCCTCAGGCGTACGAAGTGTCTCCCTCAGGAACAAAGTCTGTCACCCTCAGGCACGAAAAAGTTTACCTTAGGCTAAGAGAACATTTCCCTCAGGCTGATACGGTCATTCCCTCAGGCTATAGTAAAACACTACCCTCCGGCTCAAGTAACTGGGCCATGCCCAACATGTAAATAAGCAGTTCACATAAAATTCATCTTAAGGAAAAAGTAATGCGCAAAATATTTAAGGAATACCCTCGGGTATCCTGTCCAAACAGTTAAACAGAGGAACGCACCCTCGAGGTGGTCCTGGATCCAAGCACTGATCCCAAAAAACAGTTTTACAACATTATTTAATCACCTATGAAATTCTAGGTATTTAATATAGCCATGGCCTCATCCACACGACACCCCATATATGGGTTCGTAGCTCAAAAACACACAAAACACACAATAGTTGGAAATAAACACCAAGCCACCTACCTTAATCCCCCACGAATGATATACGCGAACGACGCCTTCTGAAATTCCCAAGAACTCTGTAGATCTGAGGTAAAAGAATTCTTTCTTAAACACAAATAACTCCCACTAGGGGAAGAATTGGAAAGAACAGTTAAATAAGAGTGGAGGGATTACCCATGCGGTTCCAACGAGGTCGTCCGAGGAAAAAATGGATTCCGAACATGTGCTTGGTGGATCCTCAAAGATTCGGCCTTCCTTCCTTAAGATCTCTTCTCGTTCTAAGACTTACCTATAAACAGGTGAGGCTACTTCCCATTTTAAGCGAAAAAACAAAGTACACGGTGCGTACTTACGAGTACACGACGTGTACTTCCAATTTTTAACTGTTCCTCTGACGGCTTCCCACCAGCGCGGCACCGTTCACCTGCCAACATGACTAAACGGCGTGTCTTCGTGAGTACATGGCGTGTGTTGCCCCACAGCTGGCCATCGCCTTACTATTCGCCTGCCGACTGACTACACGGCATGTAAGGAACCACTACATGGCGTGTAGTCGGTTCCTACACCCTTCATTGCTGACATAGCCACACGCCATGTGTACTCATCCCACACGGCCAAAAGTATACAGCGTGTGGAAAAAGTACACGGTGTATAATTTCCAAATTTTGGGATATTTCCCCTTTTCCATATTTTCTCAAAAACACTTAAGGAAAAGATAAAAGAAGAAACCCATACCTCAAATCTAAGAACTGGGTTCTTACATATCATCTATATAATATAAATTAAATTTTATGCCAAGATAAATGTGCAAACATTTATTATTGTCGACGCAGTGCTTACACGACATTGGAAAAGTAAACATGGGTGTATTTAAGATAATATTGCGGATAAGATAATTTTTTGATAAAAATTAAAGATAAATATTATGGATAATAAATTATTTTAATTTATATTTGTAAATTTTATAATTATATAAAATTTTAATAATCCAAAATACTTCCACAGGGATTGTGTAAGGTGATGAAAGTCAAAATAATATATTAAATATATTTTCATGATAAATATGAGAGAAAATATAAATTATTAATGATCCTAGTCTCTAAAAATAATCGATAATGGATTATTTTTATTTTATTAATTAATTTTAACTTTTAAATTGTAGGATAATTATCCAAAATGATTAGGAAATGTCGATACAGTTCTTGTACCAGAAGAAGAAAAGTCAAATAACTAGTTTTCAAAAAAATTGATAATAATTGTATAAACTATAGGTAATAATATATTTTTGGATGAAAATGATATAAAATAAATGGTTTAAATTTTTAAATAAAAATTCCATAGTTATCTAAATATTTTTTAAAATTTAAAATAGGAAACAAAACATGAAAATGACTTTAAAGGGTATTTATTATTAAAAATGATATATATATATATATTAATTTATAATCAATTAAATTTATCTTTATTCAATTATTAATGGTTAATTTTCAACAATATCATCCATTTCCCATTTTTAATCCACTATTCATTTTAGAATTTCATTCTTCACCCTTAAAGAATTATTATTTTCAAAAACACCAAAGATTTTTTCCTACAAGAGGGGACTCATTATATACTTTTTAAAATGAATATAATATTTTGTTTCAATTAAAATTATGATTAGATACCTCTCTAAAAATATCTTTCCTTATTTATAAACATCTGACCTTTCCAAAAGTATTATATCTGATATCTTTAGACTCAATCTAAATGAGGTGATTAAATAAGCCCGGTCTGGGTTTCCTATCCTCTTTCTCATTTATTACATATAATTATTTACCATAAAAACATTTAGAACTTCTCTTATTTATCTTCCATTATTTCATTATTATTGAATTTCCATTCTTATGGTCCCTAAATAATGAAAAATCATTTATTTTCCCTCACCATGCACTTTTTCAAAAGTCATTACAATGTCATAAATAATGATTTTCATTTTATTTGTTTTCCTAATATTTTCAATAACAAGATTAATCATTAAATTTATCCAAAAAATTTTATTTTATTTATAAAAAAATTGTTTTATAAGTCAAAAATATTTATTATTTCCTATTCTTTTAATATCTTTAAAAACATCGCTCATTGTGGGATTTTTACGCTACCTAAGTAAATGATGATGTTTTCATAAACATGTATGTTTCATGTACATTATTAAAAATGGATTGTATGATTGAATATAAGATTATTATCACAAAGTAATTTCATGTTATGGATTATTTAATGGTATGTATCCATCATAAAAAATAAATAAAAAGTAAATGATAATATTACTTTATAATCAATAAAAACTAGCTTATAGAGGAAATTTCTTTGAATGATAACTATTTGAAAACCTATTAAAAATATTTTATTCTTAAATTATGTGTATACCATAACATGAAACTTATAGAGTTCGAGTAAATATTTTTCAACGATCTTTGACTATTGAAAAACCACAGAAGTTGTTTTGGATATTAGGAGTTGAATGACCTTAAAATGACCAATGTGAATAACTATAGTTTAGTAAATGAATTAAATATAATAATAAGTGAATTGAATGGAAAAAATAATAGGTAAATGAACATAAAATTTTATAATCCAAGTATATAATTAATATAATTTCATTATTCTTGATTTTGGTGGATATATGAGGTGAGTCGGGATGTGAGGCAAGGGGAGTCTTGACTCAATTTTATGTCATTGAGTTATAAAATTTATTAATTAAATATATTTTTTAGATTATGTTTATTGTATTATATGGATTTTTATAATTTATTTCCACTTTTTTATGTAAAAATATATTTATTTGACACGGTTGGCTTAGTCTAGTAGTTATTTATTTTGATAATAATAAATAAGGTTCATGATATTTATAATTTTTTCATGTTTTATTATAGTATATTCATTTTTTGGAAAATAACGAATATTTAAATAAGTTTATAATAACAGATATGGTATATATGATTGATTTAATGGTATATGTGATCGATCACATGATCACCTGATCAACCGTGGTAAATTTATGACAAAGGAACCAAATGATCATAAGAAAGAACCAAACAAATGCATGTTGTCTCAAGTTTCCATCTTGGTCCAATTTTGTAAGGAATTGGATAAACTACATGCCTAACAGAGTGATCAAAAATCTAGTTGGTTCTACCCCTTGAGAAATATCAAATTTCAAAGAAAAATCAAAGGGACCACACAACTATCCTAAATATCACAAAGGGAGATCGCGTGACCAAATGAGGAGATTGTGACAAAGTATTTAGAATACAACAATGTATTGTATTAATCACATGTATAATGTGTTCAACCCCAAGAACAAACGAAACAACTGTAAGAACAAATTATCGACCGTACAAAATTTCATAGAATTCCATGTATGATAGCAATCATCAAGGATGACATGAATATTAACAAGGAAAAGTTAAATGACCATCAACACTTATGTGGAACATTAAAATTATTGTAACTAAATGTGATTATTATATTATTATTTTATTAATAATAATCTAAAAACTTTTTTATGTAGAATTAAATGTATTTAGATGCAATTAATGAGCCATATTTTTCTACCAAAATAATAGTCTATTCATGATGACTTCTCAAAAGCAATTTTTTGGAGAAAACCTTTAAAAGAATGAATATTCAGGGCTTGAAGAGGGCTGATAGATGGTGCATATACTCATGTGAACACGGAGACATCAGAAGTTTTTCCTCAAAACAAATAAAGAAAAGTTTACTCTATTTTGAATGTCGTCGGCACACTGTTCTCACTTAAGCTTCACAAGGCTTCTAAGAACATCTAAACATATTTTTTCACCTATTACAAATAAAGGAAGACTATAATATGAGAATAAATACATGCATAACAGACATAACAACATAATATGCTACCCCATTCTCTACGCCTTCTCTTACTCTGATTTATTTAATTTTAAACTCTGAGTGTAATTAAAAAAATAATATTTTTCCCCAACTCCTCTGGTAAAATTGAGAGTTATATAATCTCTCTTAAAAATATTTTCATTTTTACCCCGCATATAACCGTGGAAGATGTCATGTGTGACCTAGATTTTTATTATCCCATAAAGAACTATGGAAGGGGATTTGTTCCTAGAAAACCTTCTGTGTTTTTGTGTAAAATTCAATCTATGTTGTGGATCCGTTAGTATTATAATAAACTTCTTAGAAATGGGTATTTGGTTAGTGGAGGGTATAAGGCCCAATCTTGAGACTGATCCCATTTTTTATTTTCATTGTGTTTATTATAAATTTTATTTTACTCTATTTTTAAAAATTATATGTTTGTATTTTATAAATTATATAAAAAAACATTATGATGGTAGTTAACTTTATTTTTTTTCTTTTATATATTATTATGATTTTAGTAAAACATTTTGAACAGTTAAAAGTGTTGTAATGTTATTTTAGTTGACCTTGATTGTACTTTTGAGAAACGTTTTGAATGATCAAATAATATTATTATATAAATTTAGTTAATAGGGAATTTTATCAAGTTAGTGGATTTAAGTTAGAAAATATTTTAAACATAAAATTTCAATTGGAAACTCATTTCACCCCATCATAATTTGTCCACTAGAAACGACATTTGGTATCAGTGCACATCAAAAAATCTTTTTACTCTGGTCCAGCTTTCTCAAAATATCTTAAATTCGGTTAGTTATAAATTAATACCTTCATAGCTAATCATACTCATGAGGAAGATTATAGAAACCACTACACCAAAACTAGCCTTTAACAATGTTGGTATTTATTAGCACTACAAAAAAACACTCACAAATTACATATTTATTGGTGCTAAAAATTGCTGATAAATTTAACCTTTTATCAGTTATTTTTTTGTGCTGATAAAGGTTACATTTATGAATGCTTAATTTTTATCACTGATAAAGGGTATCTTTTATGAGCACTTTATTTTTAGTGTTGATAAAGGGTAACATTTAATATTTATTTCATCAGTTCTTTTTTAGCGTTGATAAATGTCCGAATAAATAAAATGAAAAAATTAAATAAATAAAAAAATGGGTTTAATAAAAAAAATACAATTTTTATTAATTAAATAATAATTGATAAAAATGAATAAATTGATTATACATTATTAAATATTAAACATTTTATAAATTAGATAATTATGATAATTAATTTTATTAAATAGAATATATTAAATATATAGATATATATTAGTGTATATAAATATGATTTATATATTAAAAAAATTTATGCCCTTTACATTAAATAGTCATATATTTATTGAATAATGGTTTTTAATTAAAAATTAATATGAATTAAAAAAAATTAACTAATTACATCGTACTCAACATATAATTGAATATCGTTTGATTTTTAAATTTAACATAGATCAAATCTAGGTTACATTGATTTAACAAATACGTAATTAATGCATTTTTGTATACAATGCATAAACATAAAATTTATCCATTTTTTCAATATAGTTAAAGTGTAATTATTCTTAATTTATTTAATTTCAATCATTTTTAACATATATACTTGTAGTTAAACTTAGATATTCATTAATATTGTAAAAAATATATTTGTAAAAAAATATTTATAAGTAAGTATATTTATAAATTTCCATTTACTATATTTATAAAATTATATATTTATAATTATAAATAAATAAAAAAATTTCTAAAATTAATTATATAATTTTAAGTAAATAATTATATATATTTAAATGATTATTAAATTTAAAAAAAATAATCAGATAATGAATATATTTTCTATATTTATATTTATATTTATATATATTTATTAAAAATATATAATGATATAAAACTTATTTTTTAAAAAATATTTCTATAATTATAAATAAATAATTATAAAATTATAATAAATATATTTAAAAAGGAATATATTTATTATATTTATATTTATATTTATATATATTTATTATGTATATATAAAAATTTAAAAAAATTTATTTATAATTATAATTATAAATCCTTTAACGTTGCTTAAGTAATAAGTGCTGGATAAAAGCATCTTTATTGGTGATTTTTTGGCATTGATAAAAATGAGGAATTATCATTGTTGTAAGTATAGCACTGATAAGGATTGGTTTTATTAGCACTTTTTTAGTGCTGATAAAGAAGAACCTTTATCAACACAGAAAAATCGCTGATAAGAAGACAATTTATCAAAACCTTTTTATAATCGCTGATAAAAGTTTCAGGATTTAATTAAAAATACTAACCATTTGCAAACCTATCATGATATCAGAATATTTCTATGGAGGCCACCCCCTTTCGGTGCTCCTCCTCAGTGAATCGAAGCTCAAATCACACAACTCAGCTACATCTAGTTGATCAGACATCTCTTCTGATATCTGGTGTTCTATTGCAATTAGGGTTTCTAAAGACAGTCATGTATTTTTTTGAACCTAGAAAGGTAGTCCTTCATATATTTTTTTTATTTTTTTATTTTTTGATTTCTTCTTCATTGATGCCTTCATTTGTGGTCTGGTGATTGTATACTAGGGGAGTAGGCCTTCTGATTTTCTCGGTTCCCATTTTGATTCAACTCTTGATTTCTCATGGAGAGTTTATTGTTTCTGGACTCTATGGTGACACATTAATTCACATAGAGTTTAGTTGGTTGTTTTATTTTGTTTATGTTTCCAAAATTGATCTCCCAATTTATCATAGATATTTTTCATTATTCATTTTATCTATATATTCCATATAAGTGAAGTTTTAGAAATTAAAATTAGGGATTTTGTGTGAGAGGGAGTTGAAGGTAGGTTAAAATAATTCTTTTATATTATACTCCTTCATATCTTCTTTTTTCTACATATTCGGGTTAGTGTGATAATTCAATATATGGATGCATCATAGAAGATTTTATTTAAATTTTCTTTTACTAGTTTTTTTGGACAAATTATTCACAATCTGTTGTTTTTCATTCCCTAGTGCTTGTTTCTAGCTCAAGGGGGATCGATAATGTCCCCTAGACACTATCATGATATAGATTGAAATTATTCTCACAAAATTTAAAAAATTTATTCAACTTTCAATGGGTGTCAACTTGGGTTATCAATATTCCTATTGAAATATATTAAACACTTCCCTCACATATATGGATTGAGAAATAAATATCCCATGAATTCCATGTGTCACCTATAAATGAAGGAAAATCTCAACACACTAATCATCAACATATAAACATTGCTCATTGTTAATGTAGAATATTATTATCATCGTTTATCCCTTGAAACACTAAATATTATGTCATCGACATTTATAAACACTTTCAATCTATCCATAAAATTATTTTGTATTTAATGATGATATTCAATTACTCATTTTTTAAATTAAATTTTTTTAATAATTAATCTAACCTTCAATACGAATATATTAGTTTTTGTTTCAATTCATACGTCACCTTTTTCAATTTACAAATGTTATTCTCATATTAAATAATGAGAAAACTATTTGTTTTTTTATGTAATTCATATTCGTGTAATCCATTAGTAAATGCTAATTTTACAACCAGTTAGAGTACCTTGAATTTCCTTAGGATGGGTCGGTGTGAAGATATGACATCCCGAGAGTCTTGACATGTTTTCAAATATTTATATTCCGTTAATTTTAAATTTCATAATTCTTTATGATATTACATCACTTGTTCCAATACATTTTATATATTCTGGTTGATTGAATGAGAGTTTATTATTCTTATTTATCATATTTTAGTTTTGTATTACCCCTTAATTTCCTATATTACATTTTCATTTGTTTAGGGGGTTTAAGAGAGATTTGATTTGGAGTAATTATTTTCTTAAATTCAATTACCCGTTTTCTTCAACATACTGAAATTATTTAAAATAACCAATTGTCGAGTTTCCCTTATTATAATTGTGTATAACACTCACTTTTAATAATGAATATTATATTTTTATTTATTTATATGTTATAAAAAATTTAATCTTTCCTAAACCCAATAGGATGGATATGAACAAAAAATAGATTCATGTTAACCGTTTGATAAATGAATATGAATATGGAGTTAAATAGTTCATCAAGATTTCAGGAGATCATGTAGGAGAACCTTATAAAATCATTTGTCCATGTTTACATTGTTGTTATTCAAGAGAAATTAGTCCAGAATTGTTAGAATAATATTGATGTCTATTTGTCTCCATTTATCATTGGAGCCAAAACAATGATTGGATGTGCATCACTCACTAAGTTAATAAGAAAACTATGTATTTTATACACTCTTCAATACTATTGGTTAACTACCACTTAGCATAGCATCTGACCTAAAAATCCATCCCAACGTCCCCATGATTATTTTATCCCACACATATATAGAAACAAACTAAATAGATTCTTTAACATAGAGATAAAATTTTATATAATAAGCTAATTAATTGGGTAAAGGTTTTTTGTAAAACACGTATGATTTAAGAAATAACATGAGAATCAGAAAATACTATGAAGGAAAAATATTCCCAATTCTTTAAATAATGAATTAAATTGTGAGGAAGAGAAGGAAAAGATAATTTTAAATGGTGATATGATAGAGATGGTGGAAAGCATGTGTGGGATGATAGCATCATGAGGACATCAGACTGGATGTTCAGGTCAGATGCTATAATAAATGGTAGTTAACCAATAGTAGTGAAGTTCACAGAGAATCCTTAGTTTTGTAAGTAAATTTGTGATTGATACAGAACTAATCATTTTTTGGATTCATTGATCAATGGATCCAAGTAGATATCAATATCATTAATTGTCTCATGGTTTTCATACATCCATATAGTCTTCTAAACCATAATAAAGTACACAAAGAATCCTTAGTTTTTTTATTAGATTATATTTGGAACAAATAAACCATTTGGAAAGAGGAAAGGTAATGTTACAATATAACATCTCTATTTTACAAAAAAATATATAATGAAACATTGATTTAATTTTCATTATTCATTGTAGATATTGTTTGTTTTAGAAGATTTTTTTCCTTGTTTCATGCCTTTTAATTAAGAGAAATAATGATGTATTTGTTCAATCATATAGTTAATCTTGATGTTTTCATAGTAAAATAATTATCCATAAAATTAATGTATTTTTTCATATTTATATTTAATTTATTTCTTTTTATTATTACTCACATAATAATAGTTTTCTTATACATGTGAATTATTTTGTTTGAGTTGGGGTGATTTTTCCAACTTTCATGTTTCTTCTCCCTTAAAACCTTTTCAACACTACAGTGGTTTATTTATCACTTTCTTTCAAACTACATTTGTTACCATTATAGGAAGAGAAACAGCGCCACCTATGCTCAAACACAGAGGAAATCATGATTTTTTCGCAGTAAAATCATTTTTCATAGAATTAATTTTTTGTTTCATATTTATGTTTAATGTATTTCTTTTTAGTATTATTCACATAATAATTTTTTTCTTATACAGGTGTATTTTTTTGTTTGAGTTGGGTTGCTCTGTCCAACTTTCATGATTCTTCTCCCTTAAAACTTTTTCACCCATGAAATAGTTCATTTATCACTTTCTTTCAAATTACATCCACTTATATTGTAGGTAAAGAAACAATGCCTCCTTTTCTCAATAATAGAGTTTAAATTCATGTTTTCATAGTAAATTCATTCTCCATAAAATTAATATATTTTTTATATTTATGTTTAATTTATTTATTTTCAGTATTACTAACATAATAATTGTTTTCTTATACATGTGGATTATTTTGTTCGATTTGTGGTAATCTCCAACTTTCATTATTCTTCTCCCTTAAAATCATTTCACCATTTCAATGGATCATTTGTCACTTTATTTCAAATTACCTCCACTTCTTTTTCAGGAAGAGCAATGATGACACCTCTGCTCAATCACAGAGGTAATCTTGATGTTTGTAGAGTAAAATCATTGTCCAGAGAATAAATCTATTGTTTCATATTTATGTTTAATTTATTTTTTTATTATTACTCACATAATTATTTTTTCCTTATATAGGTGGAATCATTTGTTCACTTTTGGGTGATTTGTCCATCTTGTATCCCTTTTAGAACCAAAACATCCATATACTTCTTCTTCCTAAATACCTTTCACCCCTATAGTGTTGAAATTTATCACTTTCCTTCAAGTTCCCTCTACTACTCGATCAAATAGTTAATCTTGATATTTTCATAGCGAAATCATTATCCATAGAATTAATGTATTAATTCATATTTCTGATTAGTTTATTTATTTTTATTATTGCTCATAATAATTTTTTTCTTATATAGGTGGATTATTTTTTTATGAGTTGATGTAGTTTGGTCAAAGATGCTCATACAGTGTTAGCAGTTCGATAAAGAAAGTCAATGGAAATCAGGGTAACATTGAAAGGATAGTTTTGAGAATTTGGGAAGTGTAGGAATCAGCCACACTTCAATATGACACATGATGTGATCGATATGACTCCAAGTACTTATTTCTATTTTAAATTGACATTAATTTTAGTAAAAAATTCAACTTTCTCAATGTGTTCGTTATCAGTTTAAAATCGATATTTGAACTTAAAATTTTTCACTCACTAAGAACCGAGAAAACAAGCTCAGATTTTCTTAATAATTTAGGGAATTTATTCATAAGTCACTTTTTATGTGAAGGAATTGGTCTCACATCAAACAAATACATGATGTGATCTATATAAGTATATGTGTGTGTTTCAAGTTTAAAAAGTCAATTTAGTAAAAAAGACATGTAATGTAATAAAAACATAGAAAACACATTGAAGTTGTTTTTATACTTTAGGAAAAAAATTGATAAGGGATTTAGAATGTGTAGGAATCATCTGCACCTCAATTTGATGCACAGTGTGACCGATATGACTCTAAGTGGTTCTTTATTTAAAATTGAATTTAATTTTAGTAAAAAAATAAACTGACCTAATAAAAACTAAACAAACACATTAATATTGTTTTGATAATTTAATTCAATAATATATAAGTGATTTAAGATGTCTATGAAATATCCACAACTCAATCCAACGCACGGTGTGACCAATATGACTCCAAGTTCATGTTATTATTTAAACTTGACATCAATTTTAGTAAAAAGGCCAAATGACCGACTCAAAACCGATAAAACCCATTTAAATTGTTTAAATAGTTTATTAAAATGATCTATAAGTCATTTTTGATGTGTAGGAATTAGTCACACCTCAATCTGATACACAATGTGATTGGTATGAGTCAGAGGGCGTGTTTCAATTTTAAGATGACATTTTAGTAAATAAGACAAGTGACATACTCAAAACTGAGAAAAAACATTCATATTGTTTTGATACTTTAGTAAAATGATCCATAAGTCATTTGGGACATGTAGGAATCATCCACACCTCAATATGATGCCCCGTCTGACCGGTATGACTCAAAGTGTGTCTTTTTATTTAATATTGTCGTCAATTTTATTAAAATGGACAAATGTCCAGCTCAAAATTGAGAAAAAACATTCTGATTGATTTCATACTTTATGAAAATAATCTATAAGTTATTTTGACGTTTTGGAATCAGTCGTACCTCAATCAATTACACAACGTTCACAATATGACTCAAAGTGTCCATTATTAGTTTAAAATTGACATTTTAGTTCAAAAAGTGTCACTCACTGAAAACAAATAAAATGTGCTCATATTTTATTAATAATTTAGGATAAAAAATATTAAGTCATTTGTGACATGTAGAAATGTGTTTCACATCAAACTGATGCCCAATGTGATCATAATGTGTCAAAATTGCATGTTTCTAGTTTAAAATTACATTTTATTAAAAAAGACAACTAACATACTCCAAATCGAGAAAACACATTCATATTCTTTTAATATTTTAGGATAATGATCCACATGTCATTTGAGATGTGTTGTAATCAGTTTCACCACAGTCTGATGCATGGTGTGACCGATATAACTTCATGTGTATCTTTCTAATTAAAATTGACATCAATTTTAGTAAAATTCACACTTTTTTTATTTATTTCTTAAAATTAATACTAACATAAGAGTTTTTTTCTTATATAGGTATGTTATTTTTCTCGATTAGGGGTGGTTTTTTCTATAATATCATGAGTTGGGTCAGGATTAAAAGATAAAGTAACATTGATGTTTTTTAATGTATGTAATAATTTTTATTTATGTAATTGTGTGAACCAATGTTTGAAATGTCTATAATATAGTGTTTTGTTCTTGTTTTTTCATTTTAAATTTCAACTCATTTAAATATTGTATTCGGACTTGTTTTTGTTGATATCTAGTGTTTTTATGGAGTTGCAGTGTGTTGTAACAACACACTACGATGGTGTTGTAGTGTGCTATTGCAGCACACTATAGTGGTCTACATTTTGCTATTACAGCACACTGTAGTGTGGCCCTTTATCATCACTTTTAAATGTACTGATCGAGGCCACATTTATTATCACTTTTAAAATCACTGATAATGTTCTACTTTATTAGAACTTATATAAGCACTGCTAAAGCTCCATTTTATCAATGCTCAAAAAGAAATGAAAAATGGTTCC
The DNA here is from genome assembly GCA_963277665.1 of Viscum album. NCBI lineage: Eukaryota > Viridiplantae > Streptophyta > Magnoliopsida > Santalales > Viscaceae > Viscum > Viscum album. The sequence goes on from OY728146.1 coordinate 231,162,825, forward strand.
TTTAGCAGCACTAAATTAAAGCGCTGATAAAATTTACATTTATCATCACTTTTTTAGGGCTGATAAAGGATCCTTTTATCAGTGCTTTTTTATCAATGATAAAATACTATGTCTTTTAACATCTCCCATGTAGTCGGAGCTTTTCTAGCACTGATAACGGTCATTTCTAGCACTATTAAAGGCCAGTTTTGTAGTATTGAACCCTGTTTTTATTTCATATCTTATTACACCATTTTAAAGATAAAAAACATTAAATAATTACATGATGAGGACCCAAAAGGTTTAGTGCCTTTAGAAAATTAGGATCATACATAACGTTTACAAAATAAAACATAAACGTTTATTTAATTCCTTCTTCTCTATCTTCTTATAGGCCTTCGTATTCTCCTTAGTACAAGTAATCACCTGAGGATATACATCAAAATCAGTGATATAAAAGAATAGTAAGAGGATATATGTAGACATGAAACAATATAACATGGGGTTAGTGGTCAAATACCACACATAGTTGTGAAAAAATCTAGCATCATGTTCATGCATATTTCACTTTACTCATGATATACATAAAATTACCCAATTCATTGGAGTGCTATATAATTTTGGTATCACCCATCACATCAAAACATTTATATTGCGCTATATAATTCTGGATGCACCCATCACATCATAACATTTACTATATCATTTATTCCATATAGAACATATATTAATATTTTACATAAAATAATCTATGGATAGGAACGGGTTTAATTCCATAAAAATACATTCATAAATTTTGGGTTCCCAAATGAGAGAGGGAATAACATACTTGAATCATCAACCTTGAGTGAAAAAGGAACAATCTCAAGAAGTAAAAGGTATGTTTTTATAAAGAAGAGTTATTTTGGTAAATTTGTTGTCTATCATAAACTCAATTAGAAAACATTTATATCATATAAAAGGTATGATATTTATGAAAGAATTATTTTCAAGATATATCCATACTGAAAATGGGGTGAAAGATTGAAAACCCAAAGAAAGAGAGTTGGGTTTGAGAATTCCCCATGCCTTGTGTCTCAAAGCTTCCTTCAAAATAATATTCTATATGATCACATTAGATCCATTAATTAAAGATACATAACCTTTAATAAATTTATTTGATTCATTATATTTTTATTAATTTTATTTATGGTCTTTTCAAGGAGTTATGAAATTCAATTTCATCGTTTAGGAGCATTCGATTTCATGGTTTTCATGATCGGTTCACTTGTATAGATGAATGGAAGTTCATGTTAAATGCAGAAAAATATCCAGAATTTTTATTATATGTTATTAATTATATTACAAAATTTTAAATGATCTTATAAAATATTTGGTTATATACCATGAGGATGAATGATTAGATAAACGTTATTAATGATTGTTTTAGCTTAATTTTGGTGGTTTTGCAGTCACAATGAATTTGTTTTTTTATCATTTATTATTATGTATAAATGTTATTTCTAGAACATAAATAGGGTTTTAACATACACTTTATAATATATTTTAAACCATTTAATGTTTTTATTAACATCTTTTAAGGAGTTTAATAAAGATGAAGATGCATCGCCGACAATGATAGTAAATTGACACATCACTAGTGATGATTTCAATTTTATAATAAAAGAGTGAGAGGGAGGAGTTTAATGATGGATCTTACATTAAAATCATATAATAACATTATACAAAACATCATTTATTTATCATTCCATTCGGATAAGATAAGGTTAGTATAAGAGAAAAATGAAATGAATTTCAAATGAAATTAAAAGAAAGAGATATAGGATTTACCTCTTGAATTTATCCTCCTTCAGAACCTCTTGAAGGAAAGGTTTTTGTATTTTGATGAGAAAAATATCTTCTAGATGTGGGGTAGGAACTATGGAAGAGTATTGCGAAGAATTTAGGCTGGGTTAAAATCTTGAGAAGTGTAAGGAGAAGAGGGTGTGAGGTGTTGTATTTATAGTGGAGGAGAGTGGTGTTTTCTCATTATTTAATTAATTACTTAATTATTTTGCTCAAGAGAAACAGTAATGTCTATTCTTGAGACTAAATATAGTAATTATATCATGTGAGATCAAAATAATGGTTCTTACATTAGCGATGACTCAATGAATAGTGTATTTATCTTGTAATGTATATACACTGTAAATTACTGTATTTCACCATTCACAAAACATTCAGGTAATTCAGAAAAATCCTAAAAATTCACCCTAACAATTTTTTAACATTCAGAATTAAAAAATGGGATCCATTTTATGAAAATAATTTTCGTAATATGAGTAATTTAATATTTTTAGTTAAAATCATAATTTACATAGAAAATACAAATTTTAAAGTTATAACTGATTTTATAACTCTTTGAAAAATTACATAAGGTCTCATTAAATCATCTTAAAATCATAAGACATCAAGTCTTTAATTTATGACTACATTTTATGAAAATAAATTTTCTTTTAAATTTTTAAATTAATCCTAAAATTGCAATTAAATATTTTTATCTTATATAAATACCAACACAAAATTAATAATTTTTAAAATATTTACTTACTTACACTATGATATAATTATATCATATTTTCACTTATAATATTCAAAAAAAAATTATTTACACTTTCATGGGTGGGTATACAATTCATTTTTCTTGTTTACTATTCATATGGGTCATATTACTATTCTTAAGGTCAAGTTACAATTTCATCAGTATGTGTTCCTTAACTTCTAGAAAAACATCTTATTTCATGAATTTTCATTTATAAAGTTTTTATTTGGTTCATAAGTGATTAGACGTGATTTATACTATATGAAATTATTATAAGAGGGGATACATTCCATTGATAAAAGTTTTGGTCATTACATTATTCCCCCCTTTTGAAATTTCACCCTCAAAATTTTGTTTAACTTAAATAGGTTAAGGTACTTTTCCTTCATCACCTCCTTCGGTTCCCAAGTTGCTACTTCATACTTATGGTTCCTACATGACACTTTGACAATATGGGTTATCTCATTGTGTAGAACCTTATCAATCTAGTTAATAATATTTATTGGTTTCTTCTCATAAGAGAGATCATCTTTCAGCTATACCACCTCTGAGTTCAGTACATGAGATTAATCTGGTATGTACTTCCTCAAGAGTTATACATAGAGTACATCATGACCATGATGCATATTCAGTGGAAGTTAAAGCTAATAGGCCAAGACTCCAATGTGATCAAGGATCTCAAATGGGCTAATGTACCATGTTTTTAGATTCCCATTCTTTCCAAACTGCATGAATCTCTTCCATGGAGATATTCAAAGGAATAATGTATCTCCAACATCGAACTCCAAGTCCCTTCAATGTTGTCAGCATAGCTCTTTTGTTAACACTGAGCAGCTTTGATATGTTTTTGGATGGATTAAACCTTCTCTGTTATCCCTTTTACAAAATCAATTCAAAGTTTTATTCCTTCACCAACTTCATCCCAACATGTTGGAGTTATACATTGCTTTCTATACAGAGCTCTATATAGAGCCATCTGAATACTCGAGTGAAAGCTATTGTTGTATGAGAAATCATCCAATGGAATATGATGATCCCATCCACCTTTCAATTCTAAAGAAAATGATCTGAGTATATCTTCTAGTGTATAAATATTCATTTCAAATTTTCCATCAGTTTGGGGGTGATAGGTCATGCATTAATTAAATTTAGTACTCAAAGAATGTTGAAGACTCCTCAAGAATTTAGATGTGAAAATGGGATCATGATCATAGAAAATCGAGAGTGGAACTCCATGAAGTCTCACCACTTCCTTTAAAAATATCTTAGAATTTTTTTTAAGTGGGATATCTTCTCAAATAGATATAATGTGTGCAGTCTTGGGGAGTTAGTTTTCCACAACCCATATCGCATTATTTCCTTTGGATGTCTTTAAGATACCTAAGAAAAATTCCATAGTGTCATTCTCCCATTTCCACATGGATATAGAAAATGGGTGCATCATACCTTTGGACTTCTATCACTTGAATTTAACTCACTAACATATAAATAACCTTTATATATACTTAGCAATATCTTTATTCTTTTCATCTTACCAGAATGTTTCTCGGAGAACACAATACATCTTGGTACTCTCAGGATAGGTATAGAAAGTTGAGATATGCGCATTTTCTAATATCTCCTTATTTATACCATGTGATTAAGGCACAAAAAACCTCTTTCAAACCAAATCACACCATCATCATCGATATGAAACCCTTATAGTTTCCCTTCTTTTACTACATTCACTTTCTTTTGTAACACTGGATCATCCCTTTGTGCCTATTTAATATTCTCTTGGATATATGGTTGGCCAATAATTTGGGAAAGGTATGATTTATTCTCTACCATTATGAATTCCAAATCCATCCTTTTCATAACCAAGAATATAGGGTTTTCTCAATCCACAACATAAATAGAGTAGTAGGTTCTTTTCTTCTTAAAGCATCAACTACCATGTTTGCCTTTCCCAGATGATAGTGAATAGAGAAATCATAGTATATGATTAGATCTAACCATCTCCTTTAATTATTGTTGATATCCTTTTGTGTGAATATATACATTAGGCTCTTGTGATAGGTATATATGTCACACTTCTCACCATAGAGTTAGTACCACGATATTTTCAAGGAAAAAATCGTATCTTTTAGATCCAGATCATGCGTTGAGTATTTTTGCTCATGGATATTAAACTTTTGTGAGGTGTAGGCTATCACATTATCATTTTTCATGAGTATACAACTCAAGACTTTCTTTTAATAATCACTATATACCACAAAATGTTATTCACTTTTTGGTAATGTGAGTATAGGTACAGTGATCAACCTTCTCTTTAACTCCTCAAATATTTCCTCACATTCTTCCATCCAAACATACATTACCCCTTTCCTTGTTAACTGAGTTAGTGGGCTTGACAATCATGATAAATTTCTCACAAAATTTTGATAGTACCCAGCTAAGAAATGAAAACTCTGGATTTCTGTGACATAGGAGTGTTTAAGTCATTATTAAATTGCCTTTATTTTTGAAGGGTCTACAAAAATTACCTCACTTGTGATCACATTTCTTGAGAATGTGACTTGAAACACCCAAAATTCATAGTTTTTGAAATTAGAATACAACTTATCCTTCATTAATGTCACCAACACAAGCCTTATATTTTCTTCATGTTTCTCGTTGTAATTTCAGTACATAATAATACCATTGATAAACATTACCACAAATTTTTTGAGGTAATTTCTAAAGACTCTATTCATCAAATCCATAAATATTATAGGGGAATTAGTAAGTTCAAATGTAATCACTAGAAACTCATAATGGCCATACATTGTACAAAATGTAGTCTTCTAGATATCATCTTCTTCACCTTTATATGGTGATATCTAGAATAGATATCCACCTGTAAGAAGTAATAACCTCTTCATATCTAATTGACCAAGTCATCAATACTTGGAAGAGGAATCTTTTTATTTATAGTAATATTATTGAGTTCCCAATAATTGATACACAACTTCATTGATCCATCTTTATTCTTAACAAAGAGCATTAGCGCACCCCAAAGTGATGCACAAGGGCATATAAACCCTTTTTTCAAATTCTCTTTTAGTTGCTTCTTTAAATCCTACAGTTTGATAGGATCTATCCTATAGGGACACTTTGAGATAGGAGTAGCTCTTGGTCTGAGTTCTGTTGAGAACTCTACCTCATGATCTAGGAGAATTATGGGTAACTCTTCAAGAAATACATCATTGTATTCCCTTCAATGGTAATTTCCCCTATGTTGATACCATACGTTGACTCATCAATTTGAGAGAGGTATTCTTATTCATAGAGAATAAACACCCACACCATTGAAGGATTTTGAAAAGAAGCTTCATTATCTTCCTTGAATTTGTAGAGGAGTGTGGGATCATTCGAAATATGAAAAGATATTTTCTTTTCCCAATAGTTGATATGTGCTCTATATAATGAGAACCAATCCATACTTAGTAGCATTGAATTCCACCATGGGAAGTATTACAATATTCATTGGAAGAATATTCCCACATATTCCAACAGAAGAAGAGTCCAACACTTGAATTGAAATTATTTCACAACTATGTGTTTTTGTAGATATCTCTACATCAAGATTTTGGGGCTTAGATTAAATATTTATAGCAAACATTTCAAGATATAAATGAATTCATAGACCCAGAATCAAATATGACTTTTCCCATTATTGATTGAATAGGAAGTGTAACTTGTATGGCTACATTATCTTTCTCCACTTCTGCAGTAGTGATGGAATAATCCTTTCCTTAATCCTTTTACTTTGGTAGCTCTTGATCCTGGTTACCCTTAAGGAATCGAGGTTTAGTGCACTGTCTTGCATAGTACCCTTTCTCCCAACAGTTGTGGAAATGGACTGCAGGTTGTTCTCTCTTTTCCACCACCACATTTTCCTTCTTCCTCATCTCTTTTCAAAATTCATTTGCTTGGTGGTCTTCTCTCCCACACTTGAAGCATTTCACCATCACATTGAGGCAGTTTCCATGATACTTTTTCCGACATTTTGAACATGTGGGTGGTTGAGTTATCTTTACACCTTTCTCATGATATCCCCCATCTTGAAGCTCCACCATTCATTTCTTATCACCATAGCCATGGTACCACTCTCCAAAACTCCATATCCACTTTGATATCACATCGAACAACTTCATAAAAACTCCCAAAGTCTCAAATCTCTAGATCCTTTCAAAAGGTTTGGTTTTAAACCACTAAAGAATCTACCAATTTCTCTATCATTCATGAAATCAAAACCTAAAGAGTACCATGAAAGCCTCATGTATTTTTTTTATAGGTCATGATGTATTCTCCATCCTTTTTATTCAACTCTATGAATTCTATCTCCATATTTGTATGAATAGTTCAAGGGAAATACTTGTTAAGGAACATTATCTTAATGTCTTCCCACTCTATCTAGATGGTAAACGATTGGATTCACCTTATCCGTCTCAAAATTGTAAATCACACAAAAGTTATTCTCTATTGAGTTTAACAACTGTTCTGCGACAAGTGGATCAGAATATCCACTTAACATTAGTGGTCTTTGACACAAAAAACACTTGATAGCCAGTTTCTCTCTCATATGTGAAGGAGGACGTTCCACGTTATCTAGGTTATTTTTCATAACCTTAATCAGTTGGGTAAGAATCGCTTTGAAATTTCAAATCCCACCTCCCAAAGCATTGGGGATTTCATTCGAGAAATAACTACATTGTCCCTCACATGGGGTTTTGGATTGGTTCTTCCTGGTTCCCACCATTTTCTAAAATATAAAAGGTTATAAGAAAACATAAGTCCACAAGACATGAATAAATAATATATTAATTTGTGAATTTAAGTCTAAAGACATATTATGTGGGATCCCTATGTTTATCATTTTTAGAAACAAATATTCTTGGGTGCTTACATATACTTAGTCTTATACTAAGGGTTTTCATTATGGTTCTCTAATCCTAATTCTTAAATTAACTAAACCATCCTATGATTCCAACTATAGAAAACTTTCTTTTCTTTCATATATTTTTACACCATTATAAAGATAAAAAACAATAAATAATTACACAACGAGGATCAAAAAGTTTTAGTGTCTTAGGAAAATTAGGACCATACAAAAAATTTACAAAATAAAACATAAAAATTTATTTAATTCCCTATTCTCTAGCTTCTTAGAGGCCTTCTCATTCTCCTTAGTACAAGTAATCACATAAGGATATACATACAAATGGGTGATCTAAAAGACTAGTAAGAGAATAGAGAAAGATATGAAACAATATAACATGGGGTGAGCATATTAATTATCACCATAACATAGGCATGGATCTTATTCATAATAGGAAGTATTAAGAGATGACTTGGAATGTGTCAACGCATAAAAATGAAACATCATGTCTTAGTAGTCAACTATCACACATATTTTTAAAAAAATCTAGCATAATTTTCATGCATATTTAACTTTTTCTCATGAGATACATCACATTACCCAATGCATTTAAGTGATATATAATTTTGGGTGCACCCATCACATCATAACATTTTCATTGTGCTATATAATTTTGGGCACACCCATCACATCATAACATTTACATTATCATGAATTCCACATAATAAATATATCAATATTGAAAATAAAATAAACCATGGAAAGGAATGGGTTTCATTCCATAAAAATACATTAATAAACTTTGGTTCCATAAATGAGAGAGGGAATATCATACTTGAATCATCAACCATGCATGAAGAAGAAACAATCGCAAGAAGTAAAAGGTATATTTTTTAAAGAAGAGTTCTTTTAGAAAAACAAATTTCTTGTCATAAACTCAATTAGAAAATATTTATATCCTAGAAAAGTTAATATAATTATGAAGAAATTATTTTTAATTAATATCTATACCGAAATGGGGTGAAAGAGGGAACACCCAAAGAAAGATAGTTGGGTATGAGAATTCCCCTTACCTTGTGTCCAAAAGCATCCTTCATGTTAATATCTTGTATAATCACATTATATTAATTAATTAGAGATATAGAAAATTTCATTCATGTATTTTATTTATTATTGTTTTATTAAGTTAATTTATTGTACTTTTGATGAGTTGTGGAGTTTAATTTCATCGTTTGGGAGCATTCATTTTCATGGTTTACATGAACAGATCACTTGTATACATGAATGGAAGTTGATGTAAAATATGGATAAATATCTAGAATTGTTATTATATTCTATTAATGATATTACCTAAGTTTAAATGATCTTATTAATAATTTTTTTATATACAGTGTTGATGAATCATTAGATAAATCTTATTGATGATCGTTTTAGGTTAATTTTGGTTGTTGTTCGATTACAATGAACTTGTTTTGTTTTATCATTTATTATTTTGTATAAATGTTAGTTATAGAACATAAATAGGCTTGTAAAATAAACTTTAAAATCTATTATAAATAATTTAATGGTTTATTAACATCCTTGAATTTTTTTAAGTAAAATAAATGTGCATCGCCCACGATGTCGGTAAATTGACACATCACAGGCAACGATTTCATTTTTATAATAAAAGAGTGAGTGGATGTATTTTAATGAGGGATATCAAATTAACATGATAAAATACCAGTACATCAAACATAATTTATTTATCATGCCATTTGGATAAAATTTGGTGATTATAAGAGAAAAAAGAAATGAATTTGAAAGGAAATTAAAAGAAATAGAGAGAGGATTTACCTCTTGAATTTATCATACTTGAGAACCTCTTAAGGGAATAGTTCTGGTCTTTTTATGAGACCAATATCTAATGTATGTGGGGGATGTTCTAGGAGAGATTATTGGGTAGAATTTAGGCTAGGGTAAAATCTCGAGATGTGTGAGGATAAGTGGGTGTGACATGGGGTATTTAGAGTGGAGGAGAGGGGTGTTTTCTCATTATTTAATTCATTAGTTTATTATTTTGCTGAAGAAAAGAAATAGTGTTGATTATTGAGACTAAATATAGTAATTATATCATTTTAGTTATAACTAATGGCACTTACATGAGTGATGACACAATGCATATTATATTTAGCTTATAATGTATAGATACCATAAATTACTGTATTTCATTATTCACCAAAAATTCAAGTAATTTAGAAAAATCCCAAAAATTCACCCAAACAATTTTTTGACATGAAGAATTAAACAATGAATTCCATTTTATGAAAATAATTTTCTAAATATGAGTAATTTAAGTTTTAATTAAAATCATCATTTACTTGGAAAATATAAATTTTAAAATTATAACTGATTTTATAACACTTTGAAAAATTAATTAAGGTCTCATAAAATTATACTAAAATTATAAGAAATCAAAATATTAATTTATGAATACATTTTATGAAAATTAAATTTCATTTAAAATTTTAAATTAATCATAAAATTACAATTAAATATTTGTGATCTATAAAAATACCAACACTTAATTAATAATTTTTAAAATATTTACTTACTTATACTATGATAAACTTATATCATATATTCACTTATAAGATTAAAAAAAATTATTTATACTTTCATCGGTGATTCTACTATTCATTTGGTCAGTTTACTATTCTTAAGGGTCATATTACTATTCCTAAGGTCATGTTACTTTTTCATCAGTATTGGTTCCTTGACTTATAGAAATAATTATTATTCAATTAATTATTAGTTTATAGAGTTTTTATTATAGTCCATAAGTGATTGTATTTTATTTCTCCTATATTACATTGATATAAGAAGAGAGAAATTCTATTGATAAAATTTTGGGTCATTACAGAGATGCTACTGACTGGTCTTATAATTTTAATGGAGACAATTATGATCAATGGAAGATCAAAATGAAAATTAATATTGAGAGCATGGGTTATGATATTTGAATTATAATTGTGGAAAAATATGAAATTCCCTAAACTAAAAGAATCTTATGAGATACTACTATAAAATCCACTAATGATTCAACTTGTAATTCAATGAATTTTTTATATTGTGAATTAGGAAAAGATTAATTTAATAGAATTTATATTTGTACTACTACATTTGAAATTTGTGATCCACTGTCTTTTTCCCATGAAGGAACTTCCAATATTAAAGAGATGTGTTTAAATACTTATAATATTAAATATGATACTTTTAATAAGAAACATAATGAATCTATTTTCAATATCTATATCAGATTTAAGGAGATTGTGTATAAAATGCATGAACATGGAATTCAGTTTTTGATAAAGATCATGTTATGCGACTTTAGATACAACTACTTGATAGTCAGAGTGGAAAAACCTTTTCCATTAGGGAATCACGTGACATTAGAAATTTTTTTGTAAAGGATATTATTGTAAATCATACGATGTATGAGGAATAATTACATGTAAAAATACAAGAAGGATATAAAATTAAGGAGAAGTCAATAACCTTCAATACATATCACTCAAATCATAAAGAAAATATCAAAGATGATAGTTCTGGTGATGTTGAATCACCCTCAACAAGTAATGTGGAAATGGATCACATATCTAGATGATTCAAGAAATTTTATCTGAAGAATGACTTCTTCGTGAAATAAAATTATAGTGGTAAGTATGATAATAAAGTAAATTTGAGGAAAGAGTGGAAATTGGATGATTCCACTAATGAAATAACCTATTGTGAATGTAAAATAAAAGGAATCATCTAGGATGATTTTCCTAAGATCAAATATAAGAAAAATTATGATGGAAAATGTAAAAGGTATAAAAATCTATGAAATCCACCTTGACTGCCTCTAAGGATAGTTCAAGTGACTCTAATTTGAGAAGAGAAGAAAAAATTGCAAGCGAGAACATGTGTTTCATGACAAACACATCTGAGGAAACCTGTTTGAATAGTACTAGAAAGAATTTAATATATCTAGATAGTGCATTTTATAAACATACAATTGAGGAATTTTCATGAACCGGCCTTAGATGCCATCCGAACCAATAACCAAATTGGATTATGGCATGAGTTGAAGGGTGTTCCCAATCCAATGAGGCTGGAAACTAGCTCTTGGGAATCAAACATCGTAGTTAGTAACAATTTCACCCATCAGGACTAACCATAAACAACTCACTAGAATTTAATCACATCATAAGACCATAAAAAATGAATTATAATAATTACAAGTTAAACATTTTTAATTTTTATCCAAAACCAAAACATGAAAGGGAACAAACTACATGACTGAACACCCTATGAAACAATAGGGTCAACACCCAAATGACACTACCATCGACACTAGAAAGAGAAGAACCACTAGCAACTGGATCTACCATCCCCTCTATAGAGTATCTTTCTTTTAACTAGGTCAAACATATCGAGGTATACATACACCTGAGGGTGTATGTAGGGAATGAAACAATGCTTAGTAGTATATTACCCAAACATATTCTATCCTATAACATTATAAGACAAATCAATAATCTAGTTTTTATGAAAAAATATAGTAAACATTTTCAATTTAACTATGGCAAGAATCCAAATGATATGACACATGGTATACATAACACCACAAGAGAACCATGAGTGATCCATAATGCCTTAGGGTTAGTAGGTCCCTATAATCATCATATTTTCATTATATAGATTAATAACCACAACCCATGGCATCCTTGTGCATAATATAGTATAGGGGAATGCATCCCATGGTCAAGTGGCCTCTAATTGTCATAAAAAGTTTAGTTAGTTTTTTAGAATAAATATTCCTAGGGGTACTGGTATTCAGTCTTTCTAAACAATCTAGAGTACTAGACCTAGTCTTCCCTAACTATATATCATGGATTCCTTCATGCTCAATTTCAATTTTCCATGTAACTTGAACCACCAATTACGCATAAACACACAAAACAATAGAAACACACATAAAACCCACTATTTGTCATAGGAAAAGCCTAATTAAAACCCTTATGATCTTCAAAACCTTTTGAAAACATGATTCAAATCCCTTACAGAATCTATAGAACACATTTAGAAATCATTGAAACAATACTAAAATCATCCATAAATGTTAAATCATGTAACTATATACCTCAAGCATAGAAACTTCTTGAAACTTGTGGAAAACACAACTACACCATAAGGAAACCCTATAAAAAATATCATACCCTAAATGTCAAGATTAAACCCAAAGAATCAAGGATTAACTCATCTTAGGGAAACCAATCTGCTAAAAAAGAGAGAAATCAAGAAAGAGGGAAGAATAAACCAAGAAGAATGAAGAAGAAGAAGAGTTTAGGGACTTAGTTGATGAGTTCTTGAATATCCAAGGCCAAATACACAAAAAAATGAGGTACAAGGGAGAGGGAAGGATTATGAGGCGTAACTAAGGATTGAAACCCTGAGTGGGGGGATTTTGGGTGGATTTTGGTTAAAAATGGGGGAGGGTATTTTGGGAAATTAAACATTTTTAAATTTACGGGTAGGCATAATAGTTTGGCCACATGGTTTTCCAAAATATCTTCCAACCATGGGAAAATGTTTCTTTAAGGAAAAGAGGCCATACGGTTTTCCTGGGGACAACATATTCTAATGTGGTTGATAGTGCACCTCAGACAGACCCACTGTTTTGGGAGCAATGTTATCTAAATGCACATACGGTCGACTGTACACCTTAAACAGAACCTTTGTTTTCGGTCCACGGTTATCCGCACACTCGTGTGGTAGGAAGTTTGTCCTAGATAGTTCCATTGTCGAGGAAACACCATCTCTTCTAGGTTGTCACACAGTTTCTACTAACCGTACGACAACCATGCACCACCTTCTACTCGTTCTAAAAACTCTATTTTTCACCAAAAATTACTTGGAAATAAAATTAATAAATAAAAGATAAAGAATAATGGAATAATATCTCAAAATAAAACCATGTATGTGAAAATTCTCTCAACCATGAAATCTTTCTATCCTCGGAAATTCATTACAAATTTTCATCATAGAACAATAGAATGTACTACTCTTTAACCCAATACTTCCATTCCCAAGTCTAATTTTCATCATTACTATGCTTCCAAAGAACCCAAACCAATTGTACGAAAATTCCCCAAAATAATTTCTCTTGGGAATCCACAATTTGTATTGACCACTGAAACACAAAAAAAAAATGGATTAAAACTCCAATTCCTCTCAATTCAGCACATGATATGGGTCTAGATTATACATTTTCAACTATGAGTCATGGAACATGTCATTGATTGACATCATATAAAAATGAAAAGCTATCAGGTATTCCACATTACCAATTCTTAGAATGATTTCAAAAGGTCTGATATATCTTAAAATTTGCTTCCCTTACATACTAAGAAAATTGTGACCCAAGTGAGGGTCCACCTTCTAAAACACCTGATCACCCACTGATAATTCCAATTCTCAGTGCCTTTGATTTTCATAAGGCTTGTGTCAGCTTTGTGCCATCAATAAATTCTACCTGATCAATTGAACCTTGTGATATGTCTCATACACAATACTCAATCCTAACAATTAGGTCTCACCCACCTCTTCCCAATAAAAGGGATATCGACATGACTGAACAAAAATCACATCAAAGGGATCCATTTTTTTAGGACTATAAATTTATATTATATAAAAACTATACCAAACTCAAATGGATATATCATGAGCCTCCAAAATGTAACACACATTCCTAGATAATTTCTTCTATGATTGGATTTTCTCACTTTGTTTGGCCATCTGTTTGAGGATGGTATTCCATGCTCAACTTGAATTGGGACCTCATTTCCTTCTAAAGGCCTTCCCATAACAGAGAGGTAAACTGAGGGACCCGATTATAAATAAAAGATGATGGAACACCATGAAGAATCACTCTATCCTAAACATAAAACTGACCCAAATCATCCACTTTAGTTGAGTCTCTGATCATAATGAAATGGTCCAATTTGGTCAGGTGGTCAATCACTACACATATGGAATTATTTCCCTAGTCTATACAAGGTAAGCCAATAATAGATTCCATGGTGGAATCATCCCACTTCTAGGTAGGAATGGTCACTTTATAAAGAAAAATAGAGAGCTTATTTTTCTCTTCTTTAATCATCTGGCACGTATAACACCTAAATACAAAGTAATCTATGTCATGTATCATTCCCCGCAATCAGAACTGATGATTCACATCGTAAAACATCTTGGTGGTTCTAGGATCAATGGACCATTGAAAGTGGTGGATATCTTGTATCACTTTCTTTTTAAATGACAATGGCACAATGAACGGACCCTTTAAGGAAATTAATCCCTTGGAAGACAATGACCATTCACAATACACCTCTCCACAATTTAAAAATTTACAAGAATTTTGTAACAACTCATCACTAATCTACTCCTACCAAATATTCTCCTAAAGGGAGGTAATTGGCTTAACAATTTCCAAAAATATCACTCCACTATGATCCTTTACTCCTAGATTCATCTGGGAAAAGATCCCCATCAGAGTCGACTCATCATTGGACTCCTTTAGAGATTTCACCGATATCTTCCTCCCCAAATAATCTAATACCACGGTACCTTTTCTCAGGTTATAGATGATATCAAAATTTAACCCTTGAAGTTACTCAACCCAACAATTTTTCCTCGGATTTAGATCCTTCTGGGATAAAATGAAGGCCAAGATCTTGTGATCTGAGTAGACTACAAACTTCCCCCTAGAAATATAGTGACATCGTGTCTTCAAGGAATTCATAATTGATGCTAACTCTAGGCCATGGTATTGGTAATTCTTTTCAAGTGGTTGGAGTTAGAGAGAACTACACACCACCACATAATTATCCTATATAAACACACAACCATGATCCATACCCTATGAATCATAGTAGACCACATATCCCTTTCCATATTTTGGAATGATCAATAAAGAAGTTGTGTTCAACTATCTCTTAATATCCTTGAATGATTATTAACACTCTAGGATCCACTCAAACTTCATCCCTTTCCAAGTAATAACCATCATAGGTGAAGTAATCCAAGATAAATACTTGAAAAACTGCCTGTAATACCCTAATAGTCCCAAAAAACTTCTAATCTCAAAGATGTTCCTTAGCTACTATCATTACATCACTACACTAATCTTCTTGAGGTCTAATGAAACCCCATTTTTCAAAATCACATGGTATATAAGCTTCACCCCCTAATCCAGAATGTAAAATTGTAGATCCTAGCATAGATACTAGGGACTTGAAGAGTTCCCAACATGATCCTCATGTTCTTCAAATGGTCCTCCTTTTTCCCTGAGTATACTAAGATGTTATCCAAAAAGACTACAACAACGGATTTTAGGTACTGATAAAAATCCATGTTCATACATTCCATAAAGACCATTGGATAATTTTTCAACCCAAATGGACTAAACATATACTCAAATTGTTCGTACCTACTTCAAAGAGTCTAATTTAGTCACATATTCCTCCATGAATCTAATATAGTGATACATGGAATGCAGATCAATTTTATAGAACCACCTTACCCACTTGATATGATAAAAGAGGTCATAAATATAATGGAAAAGGTATTTATTATTGATCGTTACATTATTCAGCTTCTATAAATCGATGGAAAACTAGAGATATCCATCGGCCTGATTTTAAAAATGAACTAGGGCAGCCCAAAGTGAGACGCTTGGGTGAATGAATCCATTGGTTCCAAGTCATCCAACTATATCTTTAATTCCATCAACTTAGTGGTATCCATATGGTATGAGGTAATAGATATTAGTTTTTTTTCTCAATTCCAAATAAATAGTGAACTCAACATCCTACTTTAGAGGAAAACCTAAGAAATCATCTATAAATACATTTGTAACTCATTCCACACAGGAGGTAATATATCCCCGGAACCTCTACCATCATCCTCTAACACTAGTGATAAGATCTAGAAAATTTTATTTCTTAACTTCGGGTGTGTAGGTCCAATATATCTTGACTTAGGATCCCACTCACCTTGAAAAAATTGGGTACTTCAATAATGTGCCACAAAACTCACTCATTGTTGATAACAATCGATGTGCACCTAGAAACGCACCATTCATTCCATACTGAGGATCATGTAGACTAGGAAATCCCACTCCATATCGTCCCCTGACATGGTGACTATGCATGATAGACTCCTAAAACACTACTCTCTCTTATTACCAAGTGGTGTCACTAAATCCATCATATTGGGAATAAGGTTAGTTAGTAATTTTATTAGATCCTCAAGATAGGATGAAATGAAATAATTAGAAGAATCTATATCAAACAAATAAAAAACTATGGATGATGAAATGCAAACTAAAAATAAAACTGTTGTAGGACCTTCATCTAATCCCACTGGCATTTGGTCTATATTATGAAGGTTCCTCATCTCTGTTTGATATTAAGGATGACTAATGAACTACATATTTTCCTTAAGATGACTCCATTTAGTAGAAGATCTAGCCTTACCACCACATTAACCAAATCGATAAACCATTGTACTAGATGGCTATGAATGGGAAGACATTCCCCTGGAGTCCAAGAAACCTTCAACACTATGATATGGGTGAATAACTTTACAAAACCACTATATATTCCCCATATTACCACACTGATAAAAAGGCCTAGTTGGTGCTATATATATCAGCCGCATATTCCCTGGCCTTCCACATTGATGGCAGAGAACTGATCTCAAATCTGAAGTTGTAGATGAAATATGTGAGGAAGGATGGCCTGGGCTACCACCTCTCCTATTTTCCTTCTCCTCTCACTTCCTCTTATTCTCAAATGAACCATTGCTTCTCTGGCCCACTACTGAGACTACCCTATAAAAATCAAACTTGACACTCTGATCAATCTCTACCATCAAAGATCGATTTTACACTACAACACATGTCTTCAGCTTAAACAAAAATACTCGAGATTAAATTTCTAACCACAATCCCACATAAACTTGTTGATCCTTCAGATTCTCATTGGAGGATACCCCATGTGAAAATCAAACCAACTCTACAAAATGTTTGGAATACTCTAATACAGTCTGATCCCTCTAGTGGATATCTAGAAACTCTTGGGTATTAGAAAGGGCTAAGGTCTAAAGGTAATACTACTCATTGAATACAACCTTGAAATCCTTCCAACCCATTTGATTGTGATTCCCATCCTAAACCACTGAGTCCCACCACCTATGACTGTGACCATCCTATAAGAATGAATTGAACTTTACCCTAACTACCTCAGGAGTATCAAAAAACCCAAACATTTGTTTAATATTTCCAACCTAATCATCTACTTGATGGGGTTATATGCTTCCATGGATGGAAGGAGGATTGTTCTTGATGAACTCATGAGGTTTTTCTTTTCTAAGACCTGGTTTGGCCACTCTGACCTAAGAAAGACCATAGAATTCCCCTTAATTCAATGCTCAGACAGCCATAACCATGTCTATAATTCATCTATGATCAACTTTTGAGGGGTAAATCTCTCCATACTCTTCCATTGGTTAATCAAGAATTCTCCAAGTATTAATAATGCTACAATCATCAATAAACATGGGGAAAACTATAAATTCACTATTCTGAAAATTTTCAGCAACAACACCAAGTAAACATCTTTTTAAATCAAAACCAAAACTAAACCAACATAATAAAACGTTTAACCACTCCACCCCCACTCAGTGTCCACGCATATTCAACAACCTCTATGTCTCACCTGGGATTGGATTCAAACCAATTATGAAATATCCCATGGTGATCTAAGACCTATCAGAAGGCGTGTTGGTGAGACACTCCACTTGAAAAAAGAATCTCAATCCCTGAGAGTCCTAGCTTCAGTCTATCTAGACTCTCAAAGAAATCCTAACCCAAAGAAGGGTGAAACAGGCTCTGATACTATTTTTTCATGAAATATCCCAAGCTTCTATCCATCCCAACACTCGACCTAGCCAATAGCATGGACCAAAGTTTATTCCCATTCCCCACAAACTCAAAACTAGTGTTTGGGCATCAAACATCATAGTTAGGAATGATTTTTTACATAAGGACTAACCATAAACAACCCAAAATAATCACATCACATCACAAAAAGTAACCATAACCAAAATAAGTATAATTATCACAATTTAAACATTTTAAATTTTTAAACAAATACCAAAACAAAAATGGAGAGGGGAACCAACCACATAACCAAAACCTCCTTACAACATAAGGGTCAACACCACCATTCCACCATCACTAACACTGACAATATAAGAACCACTAGAAACTAAATACACCATCACCATGATGAAACAAATTACCTTTACCTCGATCAAACATAACGAGGTCTACATACACCCAAGGGTGTATGTAGGGTGTGATACAACACCCAGTGGGATATCACCCAAATAGATTCCATGATATAATATTATAATAAAAATCAACGAGCTTGTTTTTATGAAAAGGAGGGTAAATTTTTTTAAAGGAAACATTATTTGAAATTAAATAGAAAATCATCCTTTCCAATAGTCCAAACGATAAGGAACACGGTATACATGACATCAAATGATAACCATGGGTGATCCCTAAGAATCGAGGTTTATTGGGGTCATAGTATCCTCATACCATGGTGATATGGCTTAGAAAAAAACCACAACATCCTCGTACATGATCCACTAAAGGGGAATGAATCCTAATTTGTAGTGGTCTTTGATCATCATCCTAAGTTTAGTTATTGTTGTAGCATCAATCATACTTGGGGAAACAGGCCACACCCCTGACGAACCACCTAGAGTACTAGACCTAGTCTTCCTTATCTGGATACCTTGAATTCCCTCATGATCAATTTCTACTTTCCCTGTTGCATGAACCTCCACGTACACATTCACACACCAAAACCTTTTTAAAACAAGTTTTTCACCGCCCACACAATCCATAGAACAATTTTATTAATAATATAAATAATAATAAAATCATCCAACAATGTTAATGCTTGGAACTACTTACCTCAAGCTTAGAAAATTCTAAAAAACTGGATGAAAACCACTATCAACCCAAAGGAGATCCTATAAAGGAAAGAGAATACTATAAATGTCAGAATTAAACCCAAACTGTCGCATTTGAACTCATTTTTGGGAAAACAATCTCTGGAAAGATAGAAATCAATAAAGAGGGAAGAAGAACCCTAGAAGAAGGATGAAAATGTGGAATAAAGGGACTTACTTGATGAGTTCTTGAAGATCCATGACCAATACTACAAAAACAATTTGAGGCCCAAGGGAGAGGGAAGGAAGTGGTAGGAATATATAGGTCTATAAAACCCAAGTGGGGGAGTTAGGGTGGATTTGGGTTTAAATGGAGGGGGGTTAGTTTGGGAAATTCAACATTTTTAAAGTTCTGGGAAGGCTACATGGTTTAGCCACACTGTTTTCCAGACCATGCACAAACTATGCAAAGCCATTTTTCATTAAGTAAAAGAGTCTAAATAGTGTTTTTGGGTAGGCAAAACTCCCATTTGGTTGACCGTGAGCCTATGACAAACCCATTGGTCCAATCTCATGGTCTCTTCTGGGCTGACGCACAGTTTCTACTAACCATGCACTGATCGTGCATCACCTGTGGTCGGGTCCAAAGACATCATTTTTCACTAAAAACACTGATGTAATCTAAGAGATAAATAAAATACCTAAAATAAAGAAATAATACCTCAGAATAAAACCACAGATATGACAAGAATACTCAATGTTCTAGAACCTTATTAAAGTGGATGGTGGACATGCTACTTTTGGTGAAAACACAAAAGTGAATATAATTGGACTCTATCAAATTGGTGACTCTAATAGTGTTTTGATTTCAAAAATATTATTTTTAGATAGTTTAAAATATAATATATTTAGCATCACCCAGATATGCGATGATGGAAATCAATTTATGTTTGAAAATAATTTTGTAAAAAGAGTTATTCTAAGCATGCTTTAGTTTTGACTATTATGCATAATGTTAATATTTATATAGTTTATTTGAATTAATTATTTTTTCAAAATGGTTCTTTTATAAGTTACTTTAAAAATGAATCTTGGATTTGGAAAATCATACTACTCGACTAAAAACTTCACTTATTTATAAATCTAACTAGGTCAGGATTAGTCAAGAATCTACCAAAACTATAATTTACAGCAGACAAAGTCTGTAATCCTTATCAAAAAAGGAAACAACAAAATTTCTCTTTCAAAATAAAGAAATATGTTTTAACTTTTCAACCCCTAGATTTGGTTCACATGGATTTTTTTTCCTATATTTAGTTTCTAGTTCATTAGGAAAACATTATTCTTATGTTATAGATGAGGATTATTCAAGATATACATGGGTATTTTCCCTAGCTCACAAAAGTGAATATCAATTCTATTTCTCTATGTATACTTGATCTATAGTGAAAATTAGTGGAATTACCATAAAAATCACTAGGTATTGATCATGGATGTGACTTTAAAAATAAAGTCTTTGAATATCTATTCTCATAATATGTCTATAGAAACAACTTTATTTCTACTAGAAACCCATAGTATAATAGTTTAGTAGAAAAGAGAAATCAAACTCTTCAAGGGATTTGTTGGACCATTCCCAATGAGTATGACCTTACAGATTATTTTTTGAGAATAGAATATTAATATATCTTGTTTTATTATTAATAGTGTTATAATTAGACCACTTTCAAAGGAAATCACTTATAAGTTATAGAATAGAAGAAAATTAAAAGGTTATTACTTTATATTTTTTTCGATAAAGTCTTAATAGTCAATGAATAAGAGAATTTATAAAAAAATTGCATCTTCAATTGATGAATTAATTTTACTTGGACATTCAACATTCATTAAGTCAAACAGGGTATTCAATAAAAGCACCAAGATTTTGAAAGAATCTATACATGTCCAATTAGATGAAATAATTCCATAAAAAACCTAAGACCCATTTATATAATCATGAGGAAGAGCTTTATAATTTAGATATCATTGTATCAATTTCACCTAGTGATATTTTTAAACATAAATCAAAAAATCCAACACATAATTATTTGAACCTAAACATGTAGAGGAGAATAAAGTATCAAATACTTCTATTCCTAGAGATATTAGGACTCATAGAGACCACCCCATAGTTGAATATGTATGAGACATAGTTAAAGGAACTACCACTATATATTTTCTTAGAAATCAGGTTGAACATCACGCTTTCTTATCATAGAATGAACCTAATAACAACATAGACGCAATAAATGATTAATTATGGGTAATGGAAATGCAAGAAGAGTTGAATTAGTTTGAAACAAATCTAGAAACTAGGGGAGAGACCTAAAGACTTCATGACCATAAATACTAAGTGGGAATTTTGAAACAAGCTCGATGGTTCAGAAACAGTAATTATAAATAATTCTAGACTGGTTTCATAACATTATGGTCAAGAAAAAGGTATTTACTATGAGGAAACCTTTTCACCAGTAGCTAAAATTGAAGATTTCAGAATGTTTCTTACCTATAAAGAACAATTGAATTTCTAATTATATCAAATGGATTTCAATAGTGCATTCCAAAAAGGTTATATAATATAGGATTTTTGTGTGTAAAAACCCATATATTTGAAAACCCAAATATCCTAAATATTATATTTAAATCACCAAAATCATTATATGGTACAAAATAATCTATGGAATCTTTGTATGATTGGATCAACTCATTTTATTATTTATAAGGGTTTTTAAAAATGAATATATTATCTTACTCTATTTAATAAGAAAATTTGAAAATATGTTTTAGTAGTAAAAATCAATATTGATGATATTATCATCAGATCTTCAAGTAATTTTTTAGCATACTTAATTTTCTTAAATTATGTAAGGTGATTATTAAATGAGTTTGATAAGAAATTTAAAATTATTTCTTGGATTTAGAATCCTTAAAAACAAGGAATTAATTATTTCAAATAAAAGAAAGTACACTAAATATCTATTGAAACATTTTTGTATGGATCATACTAATGTTAGTGATACTCTCATGAGTAGAAGATATATACTATATCTTGATGAAACTAGAGAACTAATAGATCAAATCAATTACATAGTAAAGACTGGAATGTTACTATACTTAATTGATATCTCACCTGATATTATTTTTAGTGTTTTCATTTTATGATGTTTTCAATCAAATAATAATTTTTAAAGATCTTGAAAATACAACCAACATTGGAATGTTTTATTCTTGAGGATAAATATTCAATTTAATAACAAATTTAGATGTAGATTTTGGTGGTTGTAAAATAGATTAAAAAATCACCTTGGAAACATGTCACTTTTTTGTTAAGTATCTAGATTCATGGTTTAGTATAAAAGCATAAATTTTCTTCATTATCCAATATTGAAGCTGAGTATATTGCTATAGGTATTTTTTGTGTATAGATAATGTAGATGAAATACACTTTATTGAATAATAGGTATGAATTTAGAAATTTCCCTATAAATTGTGACAATAAAAGTTAAATAAACAATTCTAATAATCTAATATCACATTCTAGAACAAAGCACACTGATATATGATATCACTTTTTGAGAGACCATTTTCAAAAAAGAGATATCACTCTTGAATTTATTAGTATAAAACATAAGTTTACTAAAATTTTGAAAAATCAATTAAATTATGAAAGAATGAAATATATAAAACATAAATTAGGTAGGATTAACTATGTTTCAAATGTATTTAGAAATGTTTTAATGTCCTTTTTATTATTATTTTAATTAATTCATTTGATAAGTTTGTTCTTCCCTTATCAAGTATTTTGTTTTAATATTTGACCTATAAATATATCATATAAATTTAATAAATATATTCAATCAATGATATTATTTATCATGCATTACTATAAAATTAAAATCCTTAAATTTTTAATCTGTCAAATCATAATGGAATTGTCAAACCTTTTCTAACCCAAACTAAACCCTCTTTTCAAACCACCTTTCTAGAACATCATGGAATCTATATCTCCCATCTTGCATTTTTCATTATACATTTTTGAAATGAAGAGATATTTTGGAGATGATTCTCCCAAATAATCTAGGAGAACTAAATATAGTTTAATAAAGTTTATAAATATCTTGAAACCAATTTTGATATCTTTTGAATTTTTAGTTGGAAGAGAAGTAGATGTTGAATGTTTTAGAACCAATCATTTATTATTTGGAAGATCTATTCAATGAAAAAAACTAGACTGATTGATTTCTATATATAGATTAACCCTTTTATCCATGTCTTATAAGAGAGTACTTTTGGAACATGGTTTTCAAAGCTAGAGAATATAAGGATTTGATTCGAACAATAGTTAAGGGTTAATAATTTTAGTTCACCTCATCTTTTTGGGTTGATTATTTAATTTCTATAAATATTGGAGAATTTGTAGACTATTGTAGGTTTTGGTCATACAAGAAGTGTGGGAGGTATGGTGGAAAACTCATCTTTTTTCCGTTATCAATGATTAATATGAGATCAAGAGATGATGAATGTTGTGATCAACACATATGATTCAAAGAACAATAAAGGGTTAATAACGCGGAACCAAGAGAGAGGATATCAACACTTTTTGATTATAATTAATTTAATTAAATAATAATTATCTCCAAGTTTATTCTTTATTGATTGATGCATCCAACCATAAATATATAGTGAGCCTCCATTTCATTATAGAATCCAAGTGTAGGATTCCTTTAGTGGTAATCCACACATGTTCCACAAATCTCTAGAAATCACCGAAGGAGTATTTGGGTGCTAGCATAGAATATCTTTGCACTTGCATCATCCATCATCAATCACCTTTAGAACCACTTTTAAAGGGTTCTCTATGATCTGGTGGAGGAGGATCACTCTCGTTCTTGACAGCATTCTTGGATAAGAAAGAACACTCCAGGCGTGAGATATTTTTTCTAGTTTGTGGGCACAACCATTTTCTTGGCTAGGTATTTGGAAAATGATAGAATAATATAACCACACATTTATTTCAAGAGGGTAATAATAAAATAATTTCCACAAGTTTCTTTAATTATTACATTAATCCTAGTGAAACCCTCTTGTCAAATAATAACCTCAATATTATTATTTCCAGATAAGCACATTAACTTATGAGTAATAATTAAATATTATTTAATCAAATAATATTCAATATTATTATTTCTCACTAGACCCTTAAGCTCAATATACCAATCCTCCTCAATATTTATTAAACCTTGAATAATGACTATTTATTTATTAAATAAATATCACTGTATTATTTGCCGATAAATATGATATTCACCAAATAGAAAATAAATATTTATTAATTATTATGCCCACAATATATTCTCTCAAATAACTAGTGAATTAATAAATTTAATCAGGAAATTATTAATAATTATTAAACCATGACCAAGAATAATATTTATTCAACTTGTTAAATAATATATTAGTTAACTGAGATTCTGGACACACTTAGTGTGTAACTCTCTGGGCCTCTTTCTCAGTGGCATTAGGCAGAGCAGCCTAAAGTCCAAGGATAGCATCTAGAAACATGCCAAGGAACCAATAGAGAAAGAAGTTAATGTTGTAATGATATGTCACCACATACGAACATCTACCATGTAATATAATCCTTTTTTAAAAATATCTCTAATAGAGCAGGTTGCATTCCAATGCTATCAACCTATATGCTCAATATCTCTTTCTTGGACATTTCAGAAATAGAACATGACTATTGATCACATGGAAATTGGTTTATTTAAGATATATCATTTCCATTTAAGGTCTTCAGATAATATCTTCTATTAAAGAATAAAAGGGATAAATCTGTTCTTTCATTATTCATTAATGCAATATTACTCGTGATGCACCCAACATATCCCACCTCACCGCGAACATCTGTCATCATGATTTTGTTAACAAATCTAAGTGCACAACTCATAACAATAATTAATTATAATATTAAATTTTTAGGACCAATACACATGTGCATAGATTGGAACATCCAATAAAACATAGAAATGTGGATTTCCTACTTGTGGGTCTTGTTCTCATAATATCCTACTGGATATCACTAAGGGAGTACACCATGTGAAGGTGCCTCAAAGTCAAATGAGTCTTCACCCCTAATATCATGTATCATTTTTCCCTCAAATGATATCATCCAGACATATAATATATATCTAATAATAGTTTCATAGAACTTATGGGTTATCATTATAACGGGGAACTGCTATGACCATTTAGTACGAAAACTACACTTGGGACATCATCACCTACAATGTTACAAATAAGAACAATGATGATGTGATAATAAATTTATTAATTTTAAAAATGATGAATATAAGTTACCAAAAAGTAAAAAATAATTTGTTTCTAGGGCACTAACACCAATAATCACCAACTTGAACTAGATCCAAATACTAATGACCGTCAGTCCTCTAGCTCTTACATGATATTCACTCTTCTTCTAAGATAGGACTTTAGTCAAGGGTTATGTCACGTTTTCTTCTATGAATACACTTCTCACTGCAACCTCTCCCCTTTCATAAAAAACTATCAAGATTTGATACTTACCTAGTATGTGCTTTGTTCGTTGATGTGACCTTGGCTCTTTTGAAAGAGCCACCACCACAGTATTATCACAATACAATGTTATGGGGTATTTAATACTTGGTACCACATCATGTTCTTAGAAAAAGTTCCAAATCCATACAGCTTCCTTGACTACATCAGAATCCTCTATATAATCAAACTCCATTATAGAATCAGTTATAACTAGAATATTTGAACTCTTCCAGCTCACAGCTCCTCCATTGAGATTTAAAACATATCCTGATTGCGAATTTAGATCATTCTGATCTATCTAAAAACCTGCATCATCATACTCTCTGATGACAAGATCCTCGTCTCTTGTATACACAAGGCACATATCTTTAGTTCTTCTTAGATACTCAAGGATGGTCTTAACAATAGTCTAATTTTGTTCTCCTATATCTTCTTGATATCTACCTACCATGATCAATGCATAGTAAAAATAAAGTCTAGTACATAGTACGACATACATGATTAATATTTTCACCAAAGAATATTGGATATTACTCATTATATCAGTCTTCTATTGTGTATAGGGATACATTTTCTTATAAAGATGTAAACCATGTGACATAATAACCAATTATCTCTTGGATTGTTCCATACTAAATATCTTTAGTATCTAGTCAATATATGTACTTTTTCTTAGTCCAAGAAGACTCTTGGGCCCATCACGAATGATCTTGATCCCTAGAATGTAGGCTGATTTTCCTAATTCCTTCATGAAGAAGCACTTGTTTAACCAATCCATAAAATATTTTAAGACTTGTATTTCATTTCCAATAAGTAAAATTTCATTAACATAAACAACTAGGATAACGAATGAATTCCAACTAAATCTTTTGTAAACACATGACTCGCGCTCATTCTTAATGGAACCAAATTCTTTTATAGATTCATAAAATCTAATGTTCAATGACCTAGATGCTTGTTTCAATCCATAAATGGATCCATACAACTTAAAAATAATTTTAGAATCACCTGGTGTCACAAACCCTTTTGGTTGTGTCATATAGACATCTTCCTGAAGGTTCTCGTTAAGGAATGCAGTTTTGAAATCCATCTACCAAATCTCATAGTCGTGGTAGGATGATATGCCAAATATGATGCTGGTGGGTTTAAACATGGAAAATGGTGAAAAGGTTTCATCATTTTCAATTCCTTGATGATGTTTAAACCCTTTATCCACTAGCCTTCATTTATAGATACTTTACCTTCCATGTCCAATTTCCTCTTAAATACCCATTTACACCCAACAGGATTTACATCAATTGGTTCATCGACCAGAAGCCAAACATCATTCTGATAAATGGAATCCATCTCAAAATTCATATATATTATCCATATTTCATCTTCTGAGCTCTCTACAGCATCCTTTTAGGAGAGAGGTTCATCATTGTCCAATAATAATGATTCACCATCCTCTGTGACTAGAAAACCATATATATGTGGTTCTTTTACCTCTCATACACTCCTATGAAGTACTTGTGTTTCTGGAACTACTTCTTCCACAGGGACCTATGGAACTTGTTCCAATACCAACTCTTGTGTATCTTGAGCATCAACTTCATGGAAGTCAATATTTCTCCCACTATCCCTTTTGAGGATGTGCTCCCTCTCAAGAAAGGCAGCTTGTCTAGCAATAGTCACTCTCTTATCTAAGGGGTTATATAGGTAGTATCTCTTTATTTCCTTGGGATACCCTATAAAGATACACTTTGTGCCCTGTGGTGATAGTTTGATGTCTGAGAAAGACATAACAAACGCATCGCATCCCTATACATGTGTATGCGAAAAAATGGGTTTCTTTCCACTCCATATCTCAAAGGGAATTCCATTTTCAACTTTATTTGGTACTCAGTTTAATGTGTATGTCTTAGTTTTTAAGGCATATCCACAAAAGGATAACGAAATATCTCCATGACTCATCATTAACCACACCATGTCCAATAAGGTACAGTTCCTCCTTTCACTAACACTATGCCACTATAGTGTACAAGGTGGAGTGAGTTGAGATAGAATCCCAAAATATCGTATTAAGTCAATGAACTCTAGGATAGTATATTCCCCACATCAATGTAATTGAAGCTTATTTATCTTCTTACCAAGTGGATTCCCTATATAATTCTTGAATTCCTTGAATTTCTCAAAGGACTCAGACTTATACCTCATCAATTAAAAATATCCATATCTACTAAAGATATTATTCAAAGTTAAGAAGTAATATCCACCTACACCCTCTATTTTTAATAGTCCACACGCATTAGTTTTTACCAATCCTAGAAGCTTTGTGGACTTTCACCCTGTCCAACAAATTGTGGTTTGGTCATTTTCAGTCGTAATGAAATCTATCAAGTGGTTTTAGAACAAAATAGTCTAAATACCCCTCCTGACAGAGGATTGTCAAATGCTTCTAGTTTATAAGACAATGGTGGTGATGCCACAACTAGGTGTTATATGAGTCGTGTGAACCTAATTCATCATTAATTTCCAACACTTTTATTTCTTAATTTAATACATATAGATCAATATTTAAATGTGTCATACCAGAACATATGTATTCCTTATAAAAGAAAACACTTTTATTTGTGAACATAAAAATAAACACATATTTTTCTAAACATGACATAGAAATTATGTTTTTGGTAACTGTAAGTACATAATAATAATCCTGTAAAACCAAAATCATTCATGTCATCAATGAAAAGTGGTATTCACCAATAGAAAGAGCATCCAGCCTCGCACCATTGGCAACACGCAAATCCAACTCTCCACTGGCAATTTTACAAATTGTACTTGGTTTTATTATTTAGATATCGATGTGAGCACTACAAGATATATCTAATACCCAATGTGTATAAATGGAAAGATTTAACTCAATAACGAATTCACATTTGGATTCCCCTTGCCTTTAGGTACAATTACTCTTCCAGTGGCTTGACTTGCTACATGGAAAACATATTTCCTCCTTTTCCTTACCCTTCCTTTGGATCTTCTTCTTATTGGATAGATGGTTCTCAGGGGATTTAGATTTTTTATAAGTCTTAGGACCCTTTTCTTTTTCCTTCCTCTTCCTACTCACCCTAATTATTGGTGGGGGGTTTCATTCCCCATATCCTTATCCACTTTGAAAATCATTTTTAGATGTTCTGATATACTCTTCTCATTATTACGCATATTAAAATTCACAATAAAACTAGAGAAGATATTGGTTAGTGGAGAATTTATGAGATCTGTATGTAACTCATTCCAGAATTTAATCTCTAAGAGGCCCATATGCTCAATGTAGCTGGTATGCTTAACTACATGAGGCTCAACTGGCACATACACTCCAACAATAGTTGTGAACAAAGCATTGGAGATCTCATTCCTCTCTTTTCTCTCCTTATCTTAATAGATATCCCAAAGGTGATACATCATCATATAAGCATCCATTTCCCCAAGTTGCATCAAGAGATCATTGGATATGGATGCTATCATGAAGTACTAAATGTATATTGTTTTATTCATATGTTTATCTTATATAGAGATCCCCTCATCCACCTCATTTCTAGGAGAAATTGGTAAAGTTTCTTCTAGAACATAATGTTTCCTTTCATGGTGAAGGATGACCCGTATGTGCATTTTCCACTCCAGTAAATTTGTGCCCGTGAGAAGGTTTTAATTCTGGAGTATGGATCATAGTGATATGTTTAATGTGATTTTTAATTCTATTTCTCCAAAAATGATTGAGATTTAGTACTTTATCTAAGAAATTTAGACAAATAATTAAATATAATATTTATTAGTCTCCCACTATTTTATAGAAATCCAATATCCCTCACCATTGGCTTCCAAATATCATGTTTATTAGACACTAAAGTGGAAAGGACCCATATTCCCCTTCTCATTACCCCAACTTGGGTTGTTCAAGGAACTTGAAAGGTTTTAGGTAGTCATTTCTAATTCCAATAGCATTAACTCATAGTTCCTTGATCTTTTGAGTGAACTCCTAAATCCCGAAATCCATTAATTGGATTTCCTCAAACATTTCTTCTTGGTTACACTAAGTCCTACTTTGGCAGTCAACCCTTGATGTGAACCAAGTCAAGTCAACCCAAAACCTCATGTTTGAATTATCAAATAATTAAAAAAATACCTAATTTTTCTTGTCAAGAACTTTGAACTATGGTTTGATTCTAACAAAAGTAATGTAAGGATATATCGACTAAATATTTTATAGAGAGATTTTACCCTTTATATGTAACTTTACAATTATTATCTTTTCACATTCTTATTAATATTAAGTGGGATTAATGTAACACCTGAGAATTTTATGTTATATATAAATAATCAAAGGAATCTTTTTCTACACAACACTTGCTTGGCTTGCTTTACACGAAATCGCGACCTTCCTCGATAGCTTGCATCGTACGCAATACCGGGTTTCACTAAACAACGATATGCTATTAAAATATTATTAAAACTAGCCGTTATGAATAGTAATAACCACTTTTTGAAATTTTATAAATTTTATTTTTCAAAATGGACTTCATTTTTGGATTTGAAATATCAAAATTCGCCTAGGGTGAAATTTTTGTATTTTTCTGAAAACTTTCAATTTTTGATGAATAGTGAAACCACTAAGTGGTAGTTAAAAAAACTGAATTTTTCATAAAACTTAATTTTACCACTTCTGTGAGTGGAATTTCAAAACACCGAGAGACATGGTTGATGTCAGTAACTAAAATGTGGTTCAATGAGATGAAAATAATTTTTTGGTGAATAGTAACTTTTTAATTTTTTTTACCACAGTTAAAAGTAAATTGGGTAATTAAGGGTAAAGATGATATTATTATTACCCTAACTCATGTACTAATTCTATTGGACAAGTGTAATTCGACCAAAAACAAACTTAGTAATAAAATATGACCATTTAGGCCCACTTGGATTAGATTAGGACATTTATTATTAATTTATTTAAAGGGTTAAAATAGTTAAAATCAAAGTTTAATAAGTAAATCATTTTTAATATGGGGTTATACATAAGATAAATTCTACTATAAATATTCATTATAAAGATAAAATGATTTCATACATAATTGTATTTTATTTGTAATTTTTAGACATTAAATAATTTAATTTATTTATGACACAATGATGATGCAGTAATTATCTTATTAATTAAATATTGACATAATTGATATTATAAATACCCAAATAAATATAATTTGAGACTTTTTATGAATTAAACTAATTTTCTAGGTTAATATGACATGTTAGTATTAAATTAAGTAACTTGTTTCGAACTAATCATTCTTTTATGATTTTCAAAAAAATAAATTACTAAATAGTGTCAAAATTGACATAAAATAGTTATTAAAACAAATATTATATTATTAATTGCTATTTTATTCCTAAAAATCTAAGGTTCGGCAAAATGACTTAGATAAGGTTATATATATTAATAATAAACAACTTGGTGTTCGTTTGGCTTCTTATAGTAAGTTTATTAACCTTATAATATAAGAACAAAAGAAGACACGGTAAAAGTAAACTTATTTAACTTAATGTTAAATCTAAATGATAAGGTTAAAATAGGAACCTAAACTTGTCTAAATTATATTGGATGAGATGATTTCGACCCATCCCCACCTTAGATTAGAAATATATCAATTTGGATCTATTTAAAACCGAACTTGACTTTATAAAAAAATAATATTTTTAGTTTTCCCAAAGGTGCCCCTCTCCTCCCTTATAAAGGGGCACCTCCTCCCCCTTTTCCTCACACCACTTTGAGCCTTCTAGATCGTCCAAACCCTGCCAATTCCTCCTCTCCACTTACCTAGAAACATCCTAGAGGTTCTGGTCTTCTTAAAATACCCATTTTAGTGCCCTAAAAGGAGGTCTCAAAGAAGCACTTCAAAGAAGAGGTAATGTCCGTTACTGATTCCTTCATCTTTATTTCTTCTTCCACTTCTTCTTCTTTAGTTGTTTCATTATGAAGTAATAAAATCAGTATCACTCATATACTGATATGTTATTATAAGTATGAAACAGCACTATTTCACCATCTATCCATCCTACGGAAAAAAGAAATCACCGCGCGTGCGTACGTACGGAATACCGTCTCCACGCCGTGGTGTAATCTAGTTTCCACCACCACCTTACTTGGATGGGTATAATGGTGTAAATAATGACTATATATGACTATTATAAAGTGATACTGATTCTGAAATAGTATACATACACTCCAATATAATTCCACGATCATAGGAACGATATCATCACTCGTCTGTACGTACGGAATATCGTCTCCACGATGTGATGCGACTCGTTCTACATGATCTTCATTTCATATTGATTATATAAATGAATTGAATGAATGAATATGTTATATATTACACTAATACCATTATGGAAATGAGGTATCTATAACCTAAATATAAGAATAAGAATTTATTCGACAAAACACGCATAAGAACAAAAAGTTATAAACACCCGAATAACAAGTAGCAATGAAATATTACTACTAAGAAGCTAAGAAAATGACCATATATGATATCATAAAAATAAGTATGATTCTAGAATAAGTCAATAACATTATTTAAGTCATTATACAGGAGGATCGGACACTTACAAAGAAAATCGGACCTAAGGTAAGGGAAATATCACAATCTCATTTTTATCCGAGATTATTTATACTTTAGTATTTACTGGGGTGTATTTTATCATCCACATCCATGTTTCCTGAATATGTAATATTATTTCCATCCACCTACAATTTTTTAAATCCAATTTTACCCTTCGGTGAGTTTTTAGTAAAGAATATGAAAGGAATATTTTGTCGTTTTTCGTACGAGGTACTTTTTGACTTTTCTGACAAAAGTATGAGAAGAATGTTTTTTTTAAACTTATACGGCATGAATGGATTTTTAAAACATTATCTCCAAGAATTTTCCTTTACAAGTTTTCAAGTTTATTTTTAATCAACTTCTTTTAGTTTAAAATTTTAAGACATGTTAAGAAAGGAAAATTGTTTTTGAAGTAGAAAGGATATTTTCCTCAAGACTGGAGTTCCAAATGTTTTATCAAAATTATTTTCCATCTAAGATAATAAAGGGTTCTGTTTTTATCCCTATTATTAAATTGATTTGATTATGTTGTGATACAATTATTTTTATGAATTCCTTTATCTTATATGAATTGTTTTAGGATGTCATGATGTTTAAGATTCCCATTTGTATTACATGGGTTATGCAATGATGTATGATTTATGATTTTGTGGCACACATAAGAATGGTATAATTATGAGATGGGTGGGACCTATATCTCCCTCCAATGCATTGGTTAAAGATTTTATATCTCATGAGATAGACATGGCTGGAATGGTAGGTTATACCGGTTCAGTGAAACAGGACTGAAACGAGGGTGAATCGATTCAGAAACGGACTTTGTCCACTAAGATAGTCTTGGCAATGAGTCTTGACTAACAAGAAATGATTCTCTATGATTGTGTGTGTATGCCACAAAGTTTCATGTTTTAAGTTATGATTATTGTGATTACATTTCACTACCATGATTTATCCCATGTTATGAAATTATGATCTCTTTTGCAGGTTAAGACTTCCAAAAGTTATGTGCTTATGTATACGATGTGATTGATATTTCTTTTGTTTACCCTTACTGAGCATTTTAGCTCACCCTTTTGTATGTTTTATTTCCCCAGGTCAGGAAGAAGGTTATTAAGTAAGATATTCCAAAAGGGACTATAGATATGATGAAATAAATGGGAGACAGTGTAGACGCTTTATGAACCAGTTGTTTATGTTTCCTAGTTTCTAAAGACACTATACCTATACGGTCCTTTCGTGGTTTTGTTATATGTTGTAATAAGTATGCTTCAATTTTGAAGTATTAACAATTTATGTAAAGTATGGGTCATTATAGTTGGTATCAGAGTAAAGGTATAGTCAAGCTTTGGAAACTGGGATGTGAAAGCCTTAGTAAGAACCCTAAGGATAAGTCTAAGAATAGAACACAATATTAGTGTTTTAGAAATGGCCATGAATAACCTAGGATAATAACTTAAGTGTGAAATTTTATTCTTGATTATGTGGTTTTCCTATTATAATTAGTGTTGCTCACACTATTCTTCTTGGTTTTAGTCAATGGATGGAACCCGAAGGAATCGTGTTAATGCGGAATGCGACGGGCAATGCAATGATTGTCCCCCTGAACAACCAAATGTTATGGGAGTTGGAATTAAAAATCTTGTAGCCATGCTCACACAACTTTCTCAAGCTATGAATCATGCAGGACTTCCAAACGAGCAAAGGAAGGAGCAACATTCTGTTGAATCCTTCATGAGGCAGCGTCCACCTTCTTTCAGTGGGTCTACTGATCCATTAGTTGCTAAACAATGGATTAGTACTACTGAAAAGATATTTTCAGTTCTTCAATGTTCTGAACATGATAAAGTCATCCTAGCAGTGTATCGTCTGTAAGGAGATGCTGATCAATGGTGGAATCTTATTAAGAATACGAGGAAAAGGGATGAAAATGAGTCCATGGAATGGGACGAGTTCAAGAACTTATTTTTCAATAAGTACTTCCCTCATATTCTCCAAACAAAGATGGAGAAAGAGTTTCTTGAACTGAAGCAAAAGGATGATGAATCTGTTGGTACCTATGAAGCAAATTTTACAAGACTTGAAAGGTACGCTTCTGGTATTATTATCCAACCTGAGAGTAAGATCGATCGATTCATTAGTGGCTTAAAACCAAGTGTTCGAAGGGCGTTAGCCATAAGGGACTTCAATAGCTACGAGGAAATCGTTCGATGTGCTCTCAAAGTTGAGATGGATATTGGAGTAACCCATCAGTCATATGGGTTTGATAAAAAGAGGAAAATGGAATTCAAAGGAAAATCTAAAGAGCACACTGAAAAGAAGATGAGCTTTCCCTTATGCTCAAAGTGTGGAAAGAAACATGGAGGTAGTTGTCTTAAAGGGACAAGTAAATGTTTCAAATGTGGAAAGGAAGTTCATCGGGAATTTGAATGCCGCGATGTTGGGAAGAAGATGTCTAATGATGCAAACAAAGGAAGGGATACACAGAATGAACCTAGTACACTTCAATGTTTCAAGTGCAAGGAGATGGGGCATTATGCCAATAAATTCCCTAATCCAAGGTTTGATGATGATGGTCGACGTCAACAAACTCTTAAGGCTAAAGACAAAGGAAAGTCACATGCAATTTCTATCAGCGATGTGGTGAAAGGTACACTTACCATCCACTCTAAAGTAGGAAATGTTTTATTTGATTCTGGATCCACACACTCTTTTATTTCTGAAGAATTTTCTAAGGGTATCACCGTATTACCTCAACAATTAGATGTTGAGTTAGCTGTGACAACACCTAATGGCACAATAGTCGCATCAAAAGTTTATAATTCTTCTCCGATCAAAGTTTGAGGGAAAGTGCTTCCTGCAAATATTGTGATCCTTCCTATAGTGGAATTTGATGTGATTCTTGGCATGGATTGGATTTCTTTATATGGAGCTCATATCAATTGCCAAAGAAGGGAAGTCACATTTCATATTCCATATCAATCTATGATCGTCTATCAATGCAAGGATGAACATAACCTTCCAGTGGAAATTCCTTCTACCTTATGGGTCTTGATTCCACTAAATGAAGGTTATTTATCTCAAATTCTTGGTGAGAAACTCATGATTAAGAATATTCGCATTGTACGGGAGTTTGATGATGTCTTTCCGGAGGAATTACCGGGTCTTCCACCAAATCGTGAAGTTGAGTTTTCAATAGAACTCGTACCGGGTGCTTTTCCTATTTCAAAGACACCTTATAGAATGGTCCCAATTGAGTTGCAGGAATTGAAGAAGCAACTCAAAGAGAATCTTGATAAGGGATTCATACGCCCTAGTGCATCTCCTTGGGGAGCACCTGTTCTATTTGTTAAGAAGAAAGATGGATCAATGAGACTCTGCATTGATTATCGAGAACTTAACAAGATCACTATCAAGAACAAATATCCTCTCCCACGCATTGATGACTTATTTGACCAACTACGCGGAGCTCAATACTTTTACAAGATTGATCTTCATTCGGAGTATCATCAATTAAGGGTCAAAAGGGAGGATATTCCAAAGACGGATTTCCGTACAAGGTATGGACACTATGAATTTATAGTGATGCCATTTGGTCTTACTAATGCCCTTTCTATCTTCATGGATCTGATGAATAGAGTCTTTAGAGACTATCTTGATCAATTTGTGGTAGTCTTTATAGACGATATTCTTGTCTATTCAAAGAGCAAGTAAGAACATGAAGATCACTTGAGAATTATATTGAAGACCCCGAGAAAGGAGAAGATTTATGCCAAATTTACCAAGTGTGAATTTTGGCATCAAAAAGTTGCATTTTTGGGTCACATAATCTCAAAAGAGGGGATATCTGTGGATCCAGCAAAAACAGAGGTTATCGAAAGATGGTCGAGACCAACAACAGTAACTGAGATCTGAAGTTTTCTTGGTTTGGCTGGATATTGTCGACGTTTTGTGAAAGATGTTTCACGATTCTCTAATCCACTCACCAAGTTGACTCGGAAAGGAGTTAAGTTTGTTTGGACGGAGGAATGTGAAGAGAATTTCAAGGAGTTGAAAAGAAGGTTTTCCAGTGCACCTGTGCTCACACTGCCTTGTAGTGGAGAAAGGTTTGTGATCTACAGTGATGCATCCAAGAAGGGATTGGGGTGTGTTCTTATGCAAAATGATATGGTGATAGCTTATGCCTCACGACAGTTGAAAATCCATGAGCAAAATTACCCAATACATGATTTGGAGTTAGCCGCGGTAATCTTTGCATTAAAGATTTGGAGGTGTTACCTTTATGGTGAAAGGTGTGATATTTATACTGATCATAAAAGTTTAAAGTATATTTTCACACAAAAGGAGCTGAATATGCGTCAAATAAGATGGTTGGAGCTAATTAAGGATTACGACTGCTCAATCCATTACCACCCTGGGAAAGCAAACAAGGTGGCAGATGAATTAAGTCGACAAGACCATACTAGTTTATCCATGATGAGGATCACAAAAGATCCAATATTTATGGATTTACAAAAGATGGATCTTGGAATTATAATGGAAGGGGAAAAATATTATCTTTCTCAAATGAGTGTTCAACCATCTATACATGTGAAGATTAAAGAGGCACAGAAAGAAGATGTCGAGTTACAAAAGAAGGTGAGAAATGTTCCTGAATTCAACCTTGATTGTGATGGGATAATAAAGTTCAGGAATCGGGTTTGTGTTCCTCCCATCCCAGAATTAAAGAAGGAGCTACTGGAAGAGGCTCATAGTTCTTCATTCTCAATTCATCTTGGAATCACGAAGATGTATAGGGACCTGAAAATGTACTTCTGGTGGGATGGCATGAAAAGAGATGCTGCTGAATATGTCTCTCGATGCTTGGTTTGTCAACAAGTTAAAGCTGAGAGACAGAAGTCTAAGGGGATGTTACAATCATTACCCATACCCGAATGGAAATGGGAAAACATCACTATGGACTTTGTCACAGGACTTCCTAAAACATCCAAAGGCAATAATTCTATTTGGGTCATAGTTGATCGTCTTACAAAGTCTGCACACTTCATTGCTATTAGAGAGGATTTCTCTCTGGATCAGCTTTCCAGGATATATGTAAATGAAGTGGTAAGATTTCATGGAGT
The DNA here is from genome assembly GCA_963277665.1 of Viscum album. Taxonomy (NCBI): domain Eukaryota; kingdom Viridiplantae; phylum Streptophyta; class Magnoliopsida; order Santalales; family Viscaceae; genus Viscum; species Viscum album. The sequence continues at coordinate 231,200,715 of OY728146.1, forward strand.
ACCACTTTCTATTATATCTGATCGGGATCCGAGATTTACCTCGAAGTTCTGGCGATGTCTTCAGCATACTCTGGATACAGAGTTGAGTTTCAGCACTGCTTATCATCCACAGACAGACGGTCAGTCTGAGAGAACAATTAAAACTCTAGAAGATATGTTGAGAGCTTGCTCTATGGATTTCAAAGGTGGTTGGGATCAACACCTACCTTTGGTGGAATTTTCTTATAATAATAGCTTTCACTCCAGTATTCATATGGATCCTTATGAAGCTCTCTATGGAAAGAAATGCAGGACTCCAACTTGCTGGGATGATGTTGGGGAAAGAAAGATATTAGGACCTGATCTCATTGATGAAATGGCAGAAAAGGTCAGATCTATTCAACAACACATAAGAGCAGCTCAGAGTCGACAGAAAAGTTATGCCGACAACCGAAGAAAAGAAATAGAGTTTGAAGTGGGTGATAAAGTGTTCTTACGAATATCTCCCTGGAAGAGGGTTATGAGATTTGGAAAGAAGGGGAAGTTGAGCCCTAGATATATCAGTCCTTTCGAAATAATGGATCGTGTTGGGAAGGTAGCTTACCGATTGGCGCTTCCACCGAATCTCTCTCAAGTTCACGATGTGTTCCATGTATCTCTCCTGAGAAAGTACATACCTGATCCTTCACATGTACTCAGCTCAGAATTTATACCGCTGGAGCAAGATCTTTCTTATGAAGAACAACAGATAGAGATTCTGGATCATACCGAAAAAGTCCTACGAAACAAGACCACTCGATTGGTGAAAGTTTTATGGAGGAACCACCAATTAGAAGAAGCTACATGGGAGCTTGAGGATATGATGAGGGAGAGGTATCCTCATCTGTTTGTTATAAAGTGACGAATTTTGAGGGAGAAATTCATTTTAAGGGGGGTAGAATGTAACACCCGAGACTTTCATGTTATATATAAATCATCAAAGGAATAATTTTCTACACAACACTTCCTTGGCTTGCTTTACACAAAATCGCGACCTTCCTCGATAGCTTGCGTCGTACGCAATACCGAGTTTCACTAAACAACGATATGCTATTAAAATATTATTAAAACTAGCCGTTATGAATAGTAATAACCACTTTTTGAAATTTTATAAATTTTATTTTTCAAAATGGACTTCATTTTTGGATTTGGAATATCGGAATTAGCCTAGGGTGAAATTTTGGTATTTTTCTGAAAACTTTCAATTTTTGATGAATAGTGAAACCACTAAGTGGTAGTTAAAAAAACTGAATTTTTCATAAAACTTAATTTTACCGCTTCTGTGAGTGTAATTTCAAAACTCCGAGAGACACGGTTTATGTCAGTAAGTAAAATGTGGTTCAATGAGATGGAAATAATTTTTTGGTGAATAGTAACTTTTTACTTTTTTTTACCACGGTTAAAAGTAAATAGGGTAATTAAGGGTGATGATGATATTATTATTACCCTAACACATGTAATAATTCTATTGGACAAGATTAATTCGACCAAAAACAAAATTACGAATAAAATATGACCATTTAGGCCTACTTGGATTAGATTAGGACATTTATTATTAATTTATTTAAAGAAGGGTTAAAATACTTAAAATCAAAGTTTAATAAGTAAATCATTTTTAATATGGGGTTATACATAAGATAAATTAGACTATAAATATTAATTATAAATCTAAAAATATTTCCTACATAATGGAATTTTATTTGTAATTTTTAGACATTAAATAATTTAATTTATCTATGACACAACGATGATGCAGTAATTATCTTATTAATGAAATATTGACATAATTGATATTATAAATACCCAAATAAATATAATTTGAGACTTTTTATGAATTAAACTAATTTTATAGGTTAATATGACATGTTAGTATTGATTTAAGTAACTTGGTTTGAACTAATCATTCTGTTATAATTTTTACAAAAATCAATTACTAAATAGTGTCAAAATTGACATAAAATAGTTATTAAAACAAATATTATATTATTAATTGTTATTTTATTCCTAAAAATCTAAGGTTCGGCCAAATGACTTAGATAAGGTTATATATATTAATAATAAACAACTTGTGGTTCGTTTTGCTTCTTATAGTAATTTTATTAACCTTATAGTATAAGAACACAAGAAGACACGGTAAAAGTAAACTTATTTAACTTAATGTTAAATCTAAATGATAAGGTTAAAATAGGAACCTAAACTTGTCTAAATTCTATTGGATGAGAGGACATCGACCCATCCCCACCTTAGCTTAGAAATATATCAATTTGGAGCTATTTAAAACCGAACGTTACTTTATAATAAAATAATATTTTTAGTTTTCCCAAAGGTGCCCCTCTCCTCCCTTATAAAAGGGAACCTCATCCCCCTTTTCCTCACACCACTTTGAGCCTTCTATCTCGGCCAACCCCTACCAATTAATCCTCTCCACTTCCCTAGAAACATCATAGAGGTTCTGGTCTTCTTCAAAGACCCATTTTAGTGCCCTAAAAGGAGGTCTCAAAGAAGCACTTCAAAGAAGAGGTAATGTCCGTTACCGATTCTTTCATCTTTATTTCTTCTTCCACTTATTCTTCTTTAGTTGTTTCATTATGAAGTAATAACATCAGTATCACTCACATACTGATATGTTATTATAAGTATGAAACAACCATATTTCACCATCTATCCATCCTACGGAAAAAGAAATCACCGCGTGTGCGTACGTACGGAATACCGTCTCCACGCCATGGTGTAATCTAGTTTCCACCACCACCTTACTTGGATGGGTATAATGGTGTAAATAATGACTATATATGACTATTATAAAGTGATAGTGATTCTGAAATAGTATACATACACTCCAATACAATTCCACGATCATAGGAACGATATCATCACTCGTGCGTACGTACGGAATACTGTCTCCACGATGTGATGCGACTCGTTCTAAATGATCTTAATTTCATAATGATTATATAAATGAATTGAATGAATGAATATGATATATATTACAATAATAACATTCTGGAAATGAGGTATCTATAACCTAAATATAAGAATAAGAATTTATTCGACAAAACACGCATAAGAACAAAAAGTTATAAACACCCGAATAACAAGTAGCAATGAAATATTACTACTAAGAAGCTAAGAAAATGACCATATATGATATCATAAAAATAAGTATGATTCTAGAATAAGTCAATAACATTATTTAAATCATTATACAGGAGTATCGGACACTTACAAAGCAAATCATACCTAAGGTAAGAGAAATATCACAATCTCATTTTTATCCGAGATTGTTTATACTTTAGTATTTACTAGGGTGTATTTTATCATCCACATCCATGTTTCCTGAATATGTAATATTATTTCCATCCAACTAAAATTGTTTAAATCCAATTTTACCCTTCGGTGAGTTTTTAGAAAAGAATATGAAAGGAATCTTTTGTCGTTTTTCATACGAGGTACTTTTTGACTTTTCTGACAAAAGTATGAGAAGAATGTTTTTTTTAACTTATACGGAATGAATGGATTTTTAAAACATTATTTCCAAGAAGCTTCCTTTACAAGTTTTCAAGTTTATTTTTAATCAACTTCTTTTAGTTTAAAATTTTAAGACATGTTAAGAAAGGAAAATTGTTTTTGAAGTAGAAAGGATATTTTCCTCAAGAATGGAGTTCCAAATGTTTTATCAAAATTATTTTCCATCTAAGATAATAAAGGGTTCTGTTTTTATCCCTATTATTACATTGATTTTATTATGTTGTGATGGAATTATTTTTATGAATTCCTTTATCTTATATGAATTGTTTTATGATGTCATGATGTTTAAGATTCCCATTTGTATTACATGGGTTATGCAATGATGTATGATTTATGATTTTGTGGCACACATAAGAATGGTATCATTATGAGATGGGTGGGACCTATATCTCCCTCCAATGCATTGGGTAAGATTTTATATCTCATGAGATAGACATGTCTGGAACGGTAGGTTATATCGATTCAGTGAAACAGGACTAAAACGAGGGTGACTCGGTTCAGAAAGGGACTTTGTCCACTAAGATAGTCTTGGCAATGAGTCTTGACAAACAAGAAATGATTCTCTATGATTGTGTGTGTATGCAACAAAGTTTCATGTTTTAAGTTATGATTATTGTGATTAAATTTCACTGCCATGATTTATCCCATGTTATGAAATTATGATCTCTTTTGCAGGTTAAGATTTCAAAAAGTTATGTGCTTATGTATACGATGTGATTGATATTTCTTTTGTTTACCCTTACTGAGCATTTTAGCTCACCCTTTTGTATGTTTTCCTTCCCCAGGTCAGGAAGAAGGTTATTAAGTAAGATATGCCAAAAGGGACTATAGATATGATGAAATAAATGGGAGACAGTGTAGACGCTTTATGAACCAGTTGTTTATGTTTCCCAGTTTCTAAAGACACTATACTTATATGTTCCTTTCGTGGTTTTGTTATATGTTGTAATAAGTATGCTTCAATTTTTAATTATTAACAATGTATGTAAAGTATGGGTCGCTATAATTAATTAAGTGATTAACCATTTATTTAGATAATATTTACGCATAAGCTAGTTTATTTTATTTCCATCATTGCATTCTTGTTAATTCATTAATTATGTGATCACAATAAAACATCCATAATGAAATAACCATGAAAATAAAAAAATTAAATTAAAGGGTATGATCACGATCTTGTTATAATGGATAGTTTATCTAGCGGTTCATAAACTAACCGCTGACCTAGGAGAGAAACACCTTGAACTATTTAAAGATTGTTTTTATAGCTTTCCACCTATCCACATTTATATCTTCTTGGATTGGTTTCACCTCGGCTCCTAACATGAACTATATCCACTATCTTGGGAGATCCATCCATTACATGTGATTTTACTCACAAATAGGTGATGGGTAAAAGGGGGTTTTCATAAAAGAAACCATGGGAACGTAGGCCCTATATATTAATTAGGAGAGAAGCAACATTGTCCAATTATTTAATAAATCCGTTTATCTCAATCCTTTTATGAATTTCCTTGAGATTCTCATACAATATAATTTTAAACAAATTAATAAATTCATTTAAAATTAATTGTGTACATAAATTGTACCATTGAGGTAACCTAATGAATACTAATCCAAAACAAGCCAACATGAATTATACTTGTATACACTTTATTCTTTGTGAAAAATATCATGCACATAGAATAATAATTGTAATGCAACTCATAAATGATGTGAAGATCTTGAATATTACATAGGTGTTAATAAAACACACACACACACGCAGATATATATATATATATATCAAACCCTATCACATGGTGTGTCCCATATTTACGCCCATACACAAGTATATTTCTCAAGGGTTATATAATATAATAAATTTAAAATATGAGTAACTAGTAAACATACACGGTGTGTAGATCCAATCTACACGACATGTACATTCGTCACCCTGTATCTAAAGTACACACCTAGGGACTCGGCATGTGAGGCATACTTCAAAAATCGTGGAGTAAACAGTGTGTCTAGAAGTCCACACACCATGTTGACTCTGTGTTAAAAGGTCACCGGTTGGGTAGGTTGTGTATGGAATATACGGCCCAACCCTAACCTGAAGGGACTAAACACCATGTCCAGGTGGCCACACGACGTATAGTCGAGTTGACCGTGCGCCAGTATGTCCCGATCAACATGCAGTGTAATATTTAATTACACTTCATGTTATTAATGCACACAAGTTGATTAATTTATAAACTAACTCCTCGTGCATTGAACATGAGTACACGGTGTGTAATTCTGATTACATAGCATGTACTCCTGTATTATCCAGTCAGAATCCTTGGCACCTCCAGATGAGTTCCTCGATTTTATTTTAATCATAAAATTATTCATTTCTGTTAGATATGAGAAAAATGATGGAAGAATATATAGATCTCAAAATTTATATTTAAATAATGATTAACATTAATTGAAAAACTAATTAATGAATTCATAAATCATCAATGAAACTAAATAATCATAAACAATGATGTGACCACTCTGATACCACTTGTCAGTTCTGGGCACAGCGGAATCATGGGTTGGATGGTGCCCAACATGTCATTTTTTCCATTATCAATGATTAATTTGAGATCAAATTATGATGAATGTCATGATAAATATATTTTAATCAAAGAAGAAGAAAGGGTCAATAAACTAGAACCAAGAGATAGGATATCAACACATGGTTTTTACAATTTATTTAATTAAATAAGAATTACCTCTATGCTTATTCTTTCTATGTTTATTCATATTGCCATAGATCTATAGTGAACCGGCATTTCATTATAGAATCCAAGTGTAGTATTACTCTAGAATTGATCCTCATGTGTTCCACAAATCTCTGGATGTTGCCGAAGGAGTCTTCTAATTCAATCATGGAGGATCTATGTGCTTGTTCTATCTGCCTTTTATCACCTTGAGAACCATATCCAAAGCGTTTTCCTTGATCTTGTAGAGGAGGATTGCTCTAATTCATGACAATGTTCTTGGAGAAGAAAGAACTCTCTAGGCTTTAGAAATTTTCTCCAATTCATTGTGAAAAAAATATCTTTTCTAGGTATTTGGATAATGAGAGAATAATATAACTATGTATTTATTTCACTAGGGTAATAATAAAATAATTTTCACAAGTGCCTTTAATTATTTCATTAATCCTAATAAAACCCCCATATCAAATAATAGTAGCAATATTATTATTTCCTGACATTCTCTTTAGCTTGTAAGTTATGATTAAATATTATTTTATCAAATAATATTCAATATTATTATTTCTCACTAACCCTTATACTCGGTCCACCAATCCTCCTCAATATTTATTAGCCCTTGAATAATTACAATTTATTTATTAAATAAATATCACTGCATTATTCACCGATAAATAAATGAATATTATATTCCCCAAATAGAAATTAAATATATATTAGTTTTTTAAACCATAATATATTCTCTCGAATAACTAGTGATGGAATAAATATGATCATCCATACAAGAATAAATATTAAACCATGACTGTGAATAATATTTATTCAACACATTAAATAATAAATTAGTTAACTGTGATTCTGGATACACTTAGTGTGTGACCCTCTAGGCCTATTTCTTAGTGGCATTAGGTGGAGCAGCATAAAGTCCAAGGTTAGTATCTAGAAACATATCAAGGAACCCATAGAGAAATAATTTAATGTCTCAATAACATGTCACTACATACTAATGTTTACCATGTAATATAATCTATTTATCACAATATCTCCAATCGAGTAGGTCACATACCAATGTCATCAACCTATATGATCGATATCTCTTTCAATGAATTTCTGGAAATTGAACTTGCCTATTTATCACCATGGATATGGATTTATTTAGGCTATATGATTTCCATCAAATGGCCTAAGATATTATCTTCTTTTAAAGAAAATAATGGATAAATCCATTCTCACATTATTCATTCATTCAATATTATTCATGATGCACCCAACATATCCTGCCTCGCCAAAAACATATTTTATCATAGTTTTCATCAATACATCTAAGTGTGAAACTCATAATTCTCATTAATAATAATCTTAATGTTTAAGGATCAATACACACATCCTCAAATAGGAACATCCAATGACACATAGAAATGTGTATTTCCTACTAACAGGTCTTGTTCTTATAATATCCTACTAGATATCACTAAGGGTGTACACCATGAGAACGTTCCTCAAATTCTTATGAGTCTCCACCCCTGATAGCTTGTATCATTTTTGTCCCTAAAATGATATCATCCAGTAATAGAACAAATATCTAGGAATAGTATCACAACTCTTCTAAGATATCATCATAGGAGGAAACTTTAATGACCTTTTAGTGTGACAACTACACATGAGACATTATCACATGAAATTTTACGTAGAAGAACAATCATGATGTGATAAAGAATTTATTAATATTCAAATCCATGAATATAAGTTGTCATAAACTACAAATGAAATTGGATTTAAGGAACCAACTCCAACAACTACCAGATCATGCATCCAATAAACCATCCCTATTTTGAAATTGGAAATAGATTGGAAAAACTAAATGATGAAAAACCTTTACAAGAGTTGTTGTGAATGAAATGTGTGTAGAATATAAACTATTTTTGAAGTTCATTCATCACTATATCTGTAACTCCCCAACCCCAGTTACCCAGATTCAGTGCATTATTAAATAACATTGGCATGATCAGAAATGATCAAGTCTCGAAAGACCGATTAGTTTAGTATCCTTGGAAACACTAGATATATTCATAGGTCTTACATTACATCATAAATGGAAAACTTCAACAGCATTGTTTCTATATACAACACTGAGATCCCTTAGATTATCCCTGCAGGTCAGTCATAATATACTTCTTCGCATCCTAGGAAAAATAAAACATAGAAAGGGGTGATCTCAGATTCTCAGTAAGAATAACAATATAGCGGAAACCTTCATAAATAAGCATAAACATTTAAGGCAATGTATAAAACTAAAACAAAAGCCTTTTAAAATTGAACTTCATCATAATATGGCAAAGATAAAATCAGAATAATTCTATTTACTTAATCACATGGATATTCTACTAATCGAATAATCACCTGCAATATCAATAGCCACTTTCATCATTATGGAATTCATAATGCCGAACCTTAATTTCTGTTTCAAAGTCTCATCCCAAGGCCTAGGGGATAACTGTAACCGGAACCCAACCCGAAGAGCCTCTGTAACCAGACTCCAACCCCGAGTGCCTCAATAATAGGACTCCAACCCGGAGAGCCTCTATAACCGGACTCCATCACGGAGAGTCTGCTGTAACGAGACCCCATCCCGGAGGGCTTACTTTTACCAGTCCTCAACCCAGAACATACTAATCCAATACGTTCATCTAAATAAAAGTTTGAAATATAACATAAACATTCATATTAAAGCTAGCATATGAAATGTCAAATACTTTAACCATAAACCATGAATGGTATAAAAATAGCACATCCATAGTCAAACATATCACAATAACTTCAATACAATATGGAAGTTTTGTATCATAATAAATCAACTTAAAATAAACTTAAAATCCATCAAAGGATGTTGACATAGATGAAATCAAAACCCTTTTTAGAGAAATATATCTTTTTATTTGGAAATGATTTAAGAGCCAGATAATTATAAAGAAAATCTTCATTTTAAAAATATCCTTATAAGCTTGTAAAGGAAGCTTTGATGCTGTTGTAAGAGCAGAATATAGCTGCACCCACCGTATAAGTTAAAAAACATTCTTACCTTAAATTTGACGAAAAGGTCAAAAGTGCCTTGTTTGGAAAACGACGGAAAGATTCCTTTAAAACATATAAGGGTATAAATTACTTTAACCAATTTTATATTAATAGTAAAAATGTTTTGAAATACATTTTTTAGAAACATGGATGTAGATGATAAAGATTTCCAAGTAGATAATTACATATAAATAACCTTGAATAATGAAGAGGTTGTAGAATTAACCCTCAACTAGCACTTTTCCTTGGTTTAGGGTAGTTTAAACTACTATATAATAGTTCAATAATTGTTATTAAATTATAAAATAACCATATACATTAATATTATATCATATATGATCTTCTGATATTGCTTTATTAATAATATTTTAGTATTATCGTCGTTTTGGGTGTTAACTTACTCATTTTCTTTTATATGTTTTGTTACATAAGCTGTGTTTGTTATGGATAAGTTATATAATATTAATATCCATAATTATAGCAAGTCCTTAATCATTATTTTTAATCATCAAATGAAAATTATTCTTCAATGGAAATGATGGGGAATGAATCTCATCGCGTTCGTGGGGACGGTAGTCCGTACGTATGCACGAGCGACAATATCATTCTTTTGATATTAAAATATTATATAATTGAATGGTATATCATATATACAGAATCATTATCATGTTATATTTATTATTTACATTAGTTATAATCATTATTATACCCATACAAATGATTAAATGTTTGAATAACAAACTACACCACGACGTGGAGACGATAAGTCATACGTACGCATGTGTGGTGACTTTTTCATTTATAGGATGGATAATATAACTAATACGGTTGTAAAATTTGTATAATAACATAACAGTATATATAATATACTGGAGTTATTATTTTAGAATGGAAACAATAAGGAAAGAATAAGTGGAAGAAGAAAAGAACTTGAAAGAGGGTGCTGAAATTATTACCTCTTCTTCGGGTGTTTCCTTTTGAGTTGATCAAAAGGGATCCTTAGGTTGGCTTTCTGACCAAAGTAAGGACACTAGGTTTAAGTGAGGGAATTTTGGAGGATAATTGGGAAGGGTTTGGGAGAGCCAAATGGATTTAAAGCTGTGAAATAGAGATAAGGGGGAGTTCCCTTTTATAAGAGGGGTGAGGGTCACTTTAGGAAAAGCTAGAAATATAATTTTATAATAAATTAATATTTGGTTTATAATGGCTCCAAGCTAATTTATTTCTAGGCTAAGGTTGGTATGGGTCTAAATAAACTCAAACAATAGATTTTAGAAAGGTTTGGGTCTCTATATTAACCTTATCATTTATATTTAACTTGTAGTTAACTAGTTTGACATTTACCATGTCTCTTTGTATTTTTATATTATATGGTTTATAAACATACTATATACATCCAAGAGAACCCCAAGTAGTTCATTAATGATACACCTATCATCATACTGGTCTTTCGGTCAAACATTATATCTTTAGGAATAGAATATCAATTAATAATATTACATTTTTTTTAAACTCTTTTATGCCAATTTTGACACTATTTGGTATTTTATTTTTGATAAACTCATAACAGCAATATTACTTCAAAACAAATTCATATATTCAACCCTAATATGTTATATTAACCTATAAAATTAGTTTAATTAATAAAAAGTCTCAAATTACATTTATTTGGATATTTATAATATCAATTATTTTAATATTTCAATATTAAGGTAATTATCGCATCATCATTGTGTCATAAATAAATTAAATTATTTAATGTCCAAAAAATATAAATAAAATACCATTATGTATTAAATATTTATAGATTTATAATGAATATTTATAGTCGAATTTATCTTATTTATAACCCTATATTAAAAATGTTTTTGTTATTAAACTTTGATTTTAACTCTTTTAACTCTTCTTTGAATTAAGTAATAATAAATGTCCTAATCTAATCCAAGTGGACCTAAAGTGTTATATTTTATTCCTAAGATTGTTTTTGGTTGAATTAAACTTATCCAATAGAATTATTATATGTGATAGGCTAATAATAATATCATTTTTACCCTTAATTACCCTATTTACTTTTAACCGTGGTAAATAAAAGTAAAAAGTTACAATTCACCAAAAATTATTTTCATCTCATTAATAAAATTTTACTTACTTATATCAACCATGTCTCTCGAATTTTTGAAATTCAATTCACAGAAGTGGTAAAATTAAGTTTTATGCGAATTTTCAAAATCTCCTAGGAGGTGGGTAAAGACGGTAAAAAGTTCAATAAAATTTTATATATCTAAAATTAATATAAAATCACTCCAAATGAATTACAGTGAACTTATATAGGTATTATATATCTATTGTGACCTAAAATAAATTTCAATAAAACAAATAATTATTTAAATAAAAAGTTGGTTTTTACCAATAACTCAATGTTTTTCATTATTCATCAAAAATTGAAAGTTTTTAGAAAATACAAAAAATTCACCCAAGGATAATTTTGATATTCCGAATCCAAAAATGAAGTCCATTTTGGAAAATAAAATTTCAAAAAGTGGGTATTACTATTCATAACGGCTAGTTTGATTGGTTGTCGTGTGTTAGAATTCAAATTTGTGTACAACACATGCTATTGCATTGTTCAAAGTGAAACATAGCGTAGAATCTTGGGGTGTTACATTCTCCCCTCCTTCAATAAATTCTGTCCCCACAATTTGAAATTGTTCTTCAAAAATAAATAGTTGAAAAAAATACCTTTGTGGAAAACCCATATCGGAAATAGGGTTAATAACATTTAGTTTTAATAAGAGGGAAAGGGAAATGAGAAAGTCACCACCAAATTAGGGTTTTGAATAGGAGAACATTGGTGGTAATTATAGAAATGTAATTAGAGGTAAAATGCAAATATTTATAGGGAGGGATTGAGGTCATCAATCACAAACATGTGTAAAATTTAGGGCCTCAATTCCATCAATCTATGATGATTTAAAATATCATCAATTCAATAAAACATGTAGTATTAGGATAACACATTTTTGTTTTAATATCCCTTCCCTAAAGTTTAAGAATTAATTTCTTCATAGGATAAGATATATATATATATATATATACTTCACAAGTAGAATTTCATCCTTCAACTAATTTCTACCACAAACTCATCTTTCACTCAAAAAGATAATTGTACTCAAAAATATTATATTAATCCTAATCATATAAGGTTCCAAATATTAAAACATACCATGAAGAAAAATATTTTTTAATAACCAGGGAATTCCTTTAGGCTAGTGGTAGGTAATAAAGGCATGTCTCACTATGGTTGTGGGTTCGATTCTTGCAGCTTTGTCCGACGCGACGGGTTATCGTCAGGCCTGCAGGTTGTCCTTTTCCTAAAACTATAGTATTCCAAAATAATCATAAGAAATGTTTTAAACTTAAACAATAATATTTAAAGTTCAACTTAATCCATTCCAAACATTATAGTTATCCAAAATACCTCTGTCCAAACTCTCAGTAAAAGGTATCAAAATTCCAAAATCAATTGTGACATCAGATTCCCCAGACAAAGTAAAGTTTCTCTTATTGTCACAAACTGAAAATATGATTACCTTAGTCATATTAAAAACTTAATAAAAAAACAAGTACTTCAGTACAACCCTTATATATATCACATTATTCTTATAACCAGAATATAATCCTTTAGTCCAAAAACAAAAATACAATAATTATTCCACTTCAACTGTAGTAACAACATAAGATTGGCCTTGATCCCTTGGCCTTTTCTGAGGTAAGTTTCCTTGGCTCTTATAGAATTCATTTTCATAATGTCGTATTTCTCTACAATTGTAGCATTCAACATTGATAGCCTCTTTCTTTCCCTTACAATCACGAGTCTGGTGATCTTTTTCACCACATTTGCAACAAACTCATATTCCTTTTAGGCAAGTATCGGGGTGTTTCTTCCCACAATTATCACATAATGGAAAATCCTTCTTTCCCTTTTTCCCTTTATCTGTATCTTGTTCCACCGTTATCTTCTTATCTCGCTTTACTTTATTGTCATAAGATTTAGAGAATTCATTTTCTGTCTTGATAGCACACGAGACTATATCTTCATACATTGAGAAATATTGTGATTCTAATGCTAGATGGAGAAATGGTTTTAACCCGTCAAATAAATAATCAATATTACTTCTTGGGTTACGTATATAATCTTTAGCATGCCTCACTATCCTTGTAAAGTTAGCTTCATACTTTGTGAAATTTTCATCCTCCTTCTGCCTCAGACTCAGAAATTGCATTTCTTTGTCTGCTCGATGGTCATGCGGAAAGTATATTTCAAAGAAACTTTATTTAACCTCCCTCCACTATATATTTGATAATTCTTCATCTTCCTTTGTGTTTTGAATCAATGACCACCATTGATCAGCATCTCCAATGAGGCGGTAAACTGCCACGAAAACTTTCTCCCTTTCACTACTCCCCAAGGAGTGGAATATTTTCTCTATGGAATTTATCCATTGCTCAACTACTAGTGGAATTTTATCCCCATTTAATTTTGGTTTTTGTTGCCTCATGAAGTGATCTAACGTTGATCCTCTACACTGCAGATTAGGGTGCTCAATACGGGTAAGGTTATTTTTCATAACCTGAGTGAGTTGTCCCAATATAGTGATAAGCTAATCAGTACCAGTTGTATCACTAGATCCACTAAAATTATCTTGAGCAGGAGGGAAACCACTACAAGGAGTGCGTACATTGATACGGTTTCCATTCCTTCCACTAGGCGCCATTTCTAAATAATGGCATACACTATATTAGTTTATGAATCTCAATACTTAATTCCAAACTTATAACATAATTAACATAAATTGAAAAGTTTTATAGGTATAATCCATAATCATAAAATGGTTTTCTTTGAGGAGGTATATAATCATAAATCCTTCATAATGGTTTGTAATGAAATATTGAATTTTCCTAAGCATATCACCCGGGAGTGTCGTAACCAAGAGTGCAGCAAGGCCCATTGTCATGTACTAGGATACCCCAAGTCAAGCCTGAAACTCGTTGTCGGAGTTTTCACTCCTAGGTACATATGTGCCAGAGCCACCTCTACTTTCTCGTATCCAGACAGGGATGTATTTCTCATAAAATACACAAAATCTATACTTTATCAAAATTCTAGGATATTCTTCTATACTAATATTTAAAGACTATCTTAGGGCTATGTGCTCTAATCAGAGTTTACCTAAATCTAGTTTCCAAGGTTAGTACTAAACTACCTCTGATACCAACTGTAATGCCCCAACCCTAGTTACCCAGAGTTGGTGCATTATTACGTAACATTTTCATAATCACAAATGATCAAGTCTTGAAAGACTGATTAGTTTAGTATCCTTGGAAACACTAGATATATTCATAAGTCTTACATTACATCGTAAATGGAAAACTACAACAACATTTTTTCCATATACAACACTGAGATCCCTTATACTATCCTTGTAGTTCATTCATAATATACTTCTTCACAACCTGGGAAAAATAAAACATAGAAAGGGGTGAGATCAGATGCTCAGTAAGGATAACAATATAGCGGAAACCTTCATAAATAAGCATAAACTTTTAAGGCAATGTATAAAACTAAAACAAAATACTTTTAAACTTGAACTTCAGCATAATATGGAAAAGATAAAATCAGAATGATTCCATTTACTTACTCACATGGATATTCTAATAATCGAATAATCACATTCAATATCAATAGCCACTTTCATAATGATGGAATGCATAATGTCAAACCTTAATTTCTATGTCAAGTCCTCATCCCAAGGCCTAGGGGATAACTGTAACCGGAACCCAACTCGAAGAGCCTTTGTAACCGGGCTCCAACCTGGAGAGCCTCTATAACCGGACTCCAACCCAGAGAGCCTCTCTAACCGGACTCCATCCCGAAGAGTCTACTGTAACTGGACCCCAACCTGGAGGCCTTACTTTTACCGGTCCCCAACCCGGAACATACTAGTCCAATACGTTCATCTTAAGAAAAGGTTGAAATATAACATAAACATTCGTATTAAAGCTAGCATACGAAATGTCAAATACTTTAACCATAAACCATGAATGTATAAAATAGAAAATCCACAGTCAAACATATCACAAATCCTTCAATACAATATAGAAATTTGGTATCATAATAAATCAACTTTAAATAAACTTAAAATCCATCAAAGGCTGTTGACATAGATGAAATAACAACCCTTTTTAAAGAAATATCTATTTCTATTTTGAAATAATTTAAGATCCACATAATTATAAATAAAAAATTAATTTTGAAAATATCATTATAAGATTGTAAGGGAAGCTTCGATGATGTTGTAATGGTGGAATATAGACTCACCCACCGTATAAGTTAAAAAAAACATTCTTACCTTAAATTTGTCGAAAAGGTTAAAAGTACCATGTTTGGAAAACGATGGAAAGATTCCTTCCAAAAATGTATAAGGGTATAAATGACTTTAACAAATTTTATATTAAATAGTAAAAATGTTTTGAAATACATTTTTAAGAAACATGGATTTGGATGATAAAGAGGTCCTAGTAGATAATTACATATAAACAACCTTGAATAATGAAGTGGTTGTAGAATTAACCCTTACCTTATAATTTTTCTTGGTAGATGGTAGGTTAACCTCATGTATAATAGTTAAATCATTGTTATTAAATTATTAAAGAACCATATAAATTAATATGATATCATATATGATCTTATAATATTTCTTTATTAATAATATTTTAGTATTATCGTCGTTTTGGGTGTTAACTTACTCATTTTCTTTTATATGTTTTGTTACATAAGCTGTGTTTGTTATGGATAGGTTATATCTTATTCATATCCAGAATGATATCAAGTCCATAAACATTATTTTTAATCATCAAATGAAAATTATTCTTGAATGGATACGATGGGGAATGAATCTCATCACGTTCGTGGAGACAGTAGTCCGTACGTATGCATGAGCGACAATATCATTCTTTTGATATTAAAATAGTATATAATTGAATGGTATATAATATATAAAGAATAATTATCATGTTATATTTATTCTTTACATTAGTTATAATCATTATTATACCCATCCAAATAATGAAATGTTTGAATAACAAATTACACCATGACGTGGAGACGGTAAGCCGTACGTACGCATGAGTGGTGACTTTTTCATGTATAAGATGGATAAAATAACTAATATGGTTATACCATTTTTATAATACCATAACATTATATTGAATATTATGGTGTTATTATTTTATAATTGAAACAATAAGGATATAAGAAGTGGAAGAACAAAAGAACATGAAAGAGTGTGGTGAAATTATTACCTCTTCTTCGGGTGTTTCCTTGTGAGTTGATCAAAAGGGATATTTAGGTCGGCTTTCTGACCAAAGTAAGGCCTCTAGTTTTAATTGAGGGAATTTGGGAGGATAATTGGGAAGGGGTTGGCTAAGATAAATGTCTTTGATGGTGTGAAATAGAGAGAAGGGGGATTTATCTTTTATAAGAGGGGTGAGGGTCACTTTCGGAAAAGGTAGAAATATTATTTTATAATAAATTCATATTTAGTTTAAAATGGTTCCAAACTGATTTATTTCGAGTCTAAGGTGGGTATGGGTCAAAATAAACTCAACCAATAGATTTTATACAGGTTTTTGTCACTATATTAACCTTATCATTTGTATTTAACTATTAGTTAACTAGTTTGACATTTACCATGTCTCCTTGTATTTTTATATTATATGGTTAATAAACATACAATATAAATCCAAGAAAACTCCAAGTGGTTCATTAATGATACAAAAATCATCATAGAGGTCTTTTTACCGAACCATAGATTTTTTAGAAGAGAATATCAATTAATAATATAACATTTGGTTTAAAAACTCTTTTATGTCAATTTTGACAACATTTGGTATTTTTTTTTTCTAAAATCATAACAGCATTATTACTTCGCAAAAAATTCATATTGTCAACCCTAATATGTTATATTAACCTAGAAAATTATTGGAATTCATAAAAAGGCTCAAATTACATTTATTTGGATATTTATAATATCAATTATTTTAATATTTCATTATTAAGGTAATTAATGCATCATCATTGTGTCATAAATAAATTAAATTATATAATGTCCAAAAAATATAAATAAAATACCATTATGTGGGAAATATTTTTAGATTTAAAATGAATATTTATAGTAAAATTTATCTTCTTTTTAACCCTATATTAAAAAATTCGTTATTAAACATTGATTTTAACTCTTCTAACTCTTCTTTGAATTAAATAATAATAAATTTCCTAATCTAATCCAAGTGGACCTGAAGGGTTATATTTTATTCCTAAGGTTTATTTGGTCGAGTTACACTTATCCAATAGAATTGTGACATGTGTTAGGGTAATAATAATATCATTTTTACCCTTAATTGCCCTATTTACTTTTAACCGTGGTAAATAAAAGTAAAAAGTTACTATTCACCAAAAATTATTTTCATCTAATTGAACCAAACTTTGCTTACTGATATCAACCATGTCCCTCGAATTTTTGAAATTCAATTCAGAGAAGCGGTAAAATTAAGTTTTATGCAAATTTGCAAAATCTCCTAGGAGGTGGGTAAAAGACAGTAAAAAGTTCACTAAAATTTTATATATCTAAAATTAAAATAAAATGACTCCAAATGAATTACATTGAACTTATATAGGTATTATGTATCTATTTCGACCTAAAATAAATTAAAATAAAATAAATAATTATTTAAATAAAAAGTCGGGTTTAACCAATAACTAAGTGTTTTTAACTATTCATCAAAAATTGAAAGTTTTTAGAAAAATACAAAAAATTCACACTAGAATTATTTTGATATTCCGAATCCAAAAATAAAATCCATTTTGAAAAATAAAATTTATATAATTTTAAAAATGAGGTATTACTATTCATAACGGCTAGTTTGATTGGTTGTGGAGTGTTAGAATTCGAAGTTGCGTACAACACACATTACTGCATTGTTCAAAAGGAAATGTACCGTAGAAGCTTGGGGTGTTACAATATGTATCTAAAAAATATTTATTTTAGTTCTGTAAAGTATCAGGACTTTTTATTTATATATTTGATAGTTTATGGAATTCATAATATTCTTCCTCATTCCTCAATAAGAAATATAGAGGAGTTGACAAAACCATATCCTAGATTCGACACACTTATTTTCTAAAAGTTCATTTCTATTTTTTTGTAATATATAAACATAGTTACTTTAAGAGTTGAATGTAAAATGATCCCGAGTGGTTTATTTTTAAATCATACAAATTTTTATATATTAAAAATCTTCTAAAATCCTTTTATAATGATGTCGATAGATATTGAGGATAGACTCTATTAAAGATTCAACCAATTTTCTTATCCCTCTAGTCTAATAGATTTAATTAACCCTGGTTTGGATCCATGTGAGATCGTCGAGGAAAACTATTCCATTGATGAAGAAGAATCATAGACTCCTATCGACCTGGATGAAGAAGATATAAATTCTTTTAAGGAAAGTTTAGAAAGGACTCATTTCCATGAAGTTCCTACTTAGATAGAATAAATGAGAGAAGAATTAACTTCTACTCATGAAGCTCAAAGGATTCCAAATGTTTTTGTTTTAGATATAAAATAATTACAAAGATACCTTCAATTGTTCAACCAATAATAGAATATGCATCTCTTAAGTGGGGGAGATCCTTAAGTTCAATGTTGTTTGGACCAGCTCTTATAGATTCTGAAAGTGATAAGGATATGGATCCTTTTCAATTAGAGAGTATTATTATGTTTGAAATAGATGGAACTACCATTTTCTATTCCTAGAGATCTGAATAATAATACCATATATATAATAATTTCATTGATTTGGGTGTAACCACTCCTAATGATGTAAATGGAAATAAGGATAAGAAAGATGATAATAAAGATAAGGAATATATTGAAGATGACAATGCTGGTGTGGATGAAAAAGTATAAGATGGTAATGATAAAACTAATAATCCATATATAAAGCCTAAATTATCTTCTATTTTTTTGGGTCATGGAAAGAGGAAGTTGCAGTGTCATTAAGGATAAAGCTTCCTTCTACACCTATTTCAAATAGACTGTAAAGACCTGACTCTACTGAAGACCTATTTTAGTTCTTGGGCGCCCCTCCATATCCAAAATATTTTCATGAGAACCTATAATAAGAAGAGTTTATCTATGAATATTCTCCAGGAAATAAATTTTTGGCCATTGATGATTCTAGTAAAATATATAAGGGCACATTGAAGGAAATTAAGAAACCTCTTGGAGTATTCTCACCCTAAGAAGAAGAATTGAGATATATTCCTAAACTCAATGATCATTCTTGTGATATTATTGATGATTTCATCCCTAAAGTTTATTCTTCTCAATATAATTATTTTGTATCTCAATAGGCTAGATCATCTAATATACATCTTTTAAGCCTCACTTCTATAGATCTCGTCAAGTTTAATAATGACTTTCTACCGTTGTTAAACAAAATTTAATTGATTACTATTTTTTAACATATTCCTTACTGCGATGAAAAATATTGCTTTTACTTTTTAAAAAGTTATTTATCGCATTCATACGCAGTTATTTCTCATGTTAGGACATCTTTACCATGAAGTTCAATCTTTCAAAAGGGAAATGGAAAATTTTAGAAGTCACACGGAAGCATAATAATAATATCTAATCGATATGATGGATAACATGGATAGAAAGAATTTATCTATGATTATTAACCATTATCAACCATTGACCTCCACTTCATAGAATCCTCCTCCTCCTAAAACATTTTCAGTTGATGAAGACCTAATTTGAAGGTTTTTTTAAGAATAACATCAAAGTATCTTGGATAGTGTAAAAGATATGATAAATAAAGTTCAAATTGATATTACTACTCGTGGTGAGATGTAATTTTAATTGATTAGAGAATAAGAAACCATGTATTCTGAGGATAAGAATATAAAAAATGTTGAAATTAATTATTATATGAAAATTATTCACACCAAATTAGACATTAAAACTCAATTTAATTAATTGGATAGAGACTTTTAAATGACCATTCGGACAACTAATTTAAAGGATAAAATAGAGAAGTTATTTTTAATGACTCCTCTAATGGATCAATTTATCTCAAAAAAATATGACTTTATTCAATTGAATGGTCATGTAACAAGAGTTATCGAAGATATAACTAGGATTTTAGAAACATGTATATATGTTTCCAATAGTCTTTTGTTTGCTCCTCCTACCATACCTATATCTAGATCTTTATAATTTTCTTCTAGTGCCTAATCATTCGTCTATATTCCAACCTCTACCACTCCTACACTTCTAATATGAACCTTTGATATTACCCTTTCACAAGAACATTTCCATGTTATTCCTATTTCCAAATGAATCACTATTTTGCGCCCTCATTCAGATCCTTGGCCTCATGCTCCTACTCATGATATTATAAAAGGGAAGGATCCCATTGTCATTTCTAAAGATATAGTTTCAGATGATTTTGATTTTGATTACATTATGATATGGACTATGTACCTTTATTTCACATTTAATAAACTAATAGTTTATTCTTATTATAGTGTTATTTTTGTTCCATTTGATACGTCTTTACTTTTTTAAACCCTCTTAGATGTCTTTTGGATAATTCTAAAGTGGGAGTATAATGTATGAAATACCTGTATGATTTATAAGGTAAGTAATGTATAAGTTTCAAAGATTCAGTTGATTTATTCTTTACTACATGATTTTTAAGAATATTATAATGCATAATCTATAATTATATGAACAATTATTTATTCCATGATTTTTTATTATCAAAAGGGCTATATTTTAGTATTAGTCCAGTAATTTTCTATTTTAATAATCACAAATCATATTTATGTTATTTCTAATCTATTTTATGTTATATGAAAGAAAATTCAGATTCTAGAAATAGATGAATATTTTTCTAAGTATGGAGTCTACCATATGGTATATATGATTGAACGTAAAACCACCTAATAAACTATGATGAATTTAAAAAATATAACAATGATATTATAAGAAAGAACCGAAAAATCACATGTTGTCTCAAGCGACCATCTTGGTCCAAGTTGAAAAGGTGTTTAGTCAACCATATTCATAACAGTGTGAAAAAAATCTAGTTTGTTCAAACTCTCAAGAAATATAAAATTATAAAGAAAAACCAAATCAACCACACATCTATCAAAAACCTTGCAATGAGTGACCATGTGAAAAAAATTAAGCCACATTGAAAAAGTAGTCCTGATACAAAAAAACATTAAATTAACAGGAATTATAAAGTGTATAACTACAAGAATATATAAAACAACCATAGGAACAAATTATTGACCATAAAGAATATATAAGAATTATAAGTATGGTAAAAACTGTAAATATTGACATGTATGAAAATGTGGAAAAGTGAACATACAATAAATGTTGATGTGGAACTTTAAAATGTCCATAACTAAAGGTAAGTAGAATATTATTATTTCATTAGTACTGATCCAACTATTATTTTGTGCTGAATTAAAGTTCATTAGAAATATTTAATAATTTGGGTTTTTCTTCTAAAATATGAGGAGCATCATGATGATTTCTCAATAGAAAGTTTTTGTTGAAATAATTGTAACGACTAAAGACTCATGGAGTGAAGATGATTGACTAATGATTCATATACTCGAATGAATATATACACATTATAATGTTTTCCCTAAATAAAAAAAAGAACAATTTACACTATTTTTAATTTTTATGAAACGTTATTATCACTTGAACATATAAAATTAATCTAATAACAACTGAATATATTCACACTCTAATTAAAAATAATGGAAGACTATTGGAAGAGAATAAATACGTGCACAAAAAACACAACGATATAATCTTCTACACCAAACTCTTTTCCTAATCTTACACATTTTTATTTACTTTTCATTAATTCATGTGTGATGGAAATATTATATGTTTCATTAGATTTTTTACTGAACTGGAGAGTTCTAGCCACTCTCTTACAAATTTTTTCGTTTTTTAAATCCCATATATAACTGTGGAAGAGGACATTTGTGGCCGGAATTGTTTATAACCCATGAAGAACTATGGAAGATGATTTTTTCCTGGAAAAACATGTGATCTATAGTTTAAAACTCACTCTATGATGGGGATCAATTTATTTTAAAATAAACTACTTATAATTCGGTGATTTCTTAGTGGAGGGTATTAGGTCTTAGCTTGAGACTAAATCACTTTTTTATATCTTCTATTTTTTATATATACATTGTTTTACACTATTTTTATAACTTATTTGTATCTTTTTTCAAACTTATATATTAAAACCTTACTCTGATAGTTTTCTATATTTTTTCCTTTATATATTATCTGTAATTTAAGTAAGACTATTTTAAAAGTTAAAGGTCTATTAAAATTGTTTTAGCATAGCATTGATCCTACTTTTGAGAAACATTTTGATTGATCAAATTATAAAATTTTATGATTTCAGTAAACTTTACATTTTATCAAAATAGGGTATTTGAGTTTTAAATATTTGAAATATATGTTTTTAATTAGAAACTCACTTAACCAACATCTTAAGTTATCCATTGGGACTGACACAAATAATCTTCTCTTTGATGGATTCTTACCTAAAATATTACTATCATTATAAGGGTTTATTTTTTAATATCACTTTGAGTCAATATTTTTTATTTTTAAATTTTTAAGGAAGATATATATTCATTATATATAAATCCCCATATATTTTATTGCTATATGTGTATTTATTGGGAACACATATATTTCTATAATTTTACTTACCTTTGATTCACAATTTTACCAAAAGGTTTCTCATAAGTGAAGCAAAACTTATCCCTCCTTCTAATAGGAATATCTTTTCATATATGTCCATATTAATTAAATTATTTTATGATTTTTATTCTATATACATATAATATTTCTTAAAATTATATTTATTGACTTAAACATATTCTCATTACTATATATGGTGTTATATTAAAGGGTTATTACCAAAAAAAGGTATTTTATTTACTAATTAGAGAAACTAACATTTCATTTACTTTTTGTTTGAATATAAAGTTTTATTGATTACTAAGGAATATGGATTATATATTTCATTATTAATTCATTATTTTAAGTGATGAATGCAATATAAATATTTAGTTATTGGTCGGTACCAAAATTATATAACCCATTGATGCATTGGTTGGTTTCATGGGCCGAAATAGTTTTTTTATTTAATGTATTCCTTACCTATTGATGTATGATCTCTTAGGAAAAGGCCTTAATGGTATGAATTATCTATAATGTCTTTTTATGAGGTCATCATAGTTTGAATTTGGTTTTCAGAATTATACATTGAACTACTATGAAATTTGATATTATTATCCATTTAATTATTTATCTTGTTATGTTATCCATGGATATATGTCGCACTTATGAAATTGGTAATATGTCATATTTAATTATTATTATCATATTATTTATTCCTTGTTTATTTCATGAAATCTATGTTATTCCAAAATCCTTATGTTAAGGTGTATGATTTATTATCCATGTATTATTAGTTATTATTTTATTATATTTTTTCATGTACCTTGATTATTTCCTCATACCTACATGTTCACCTTGGTCTCATATATGATCTTACTCACTTATGTTACCCTTACTGAGCATTTGAGATCACCCCTTTCTTATATTTTCATTCCATCGGTAATGAAGAAGAGTATTGTGTATGGTATGTATATAAGGGAAAATTTTGAGGGGAATTTTTGGAGATATGTTCAAAAATATTTCAATTCTAGATATATAGTTTTATCCTTGAATGAATATAGTGAATCAGTTGATGAGTTTATTAGTGGAAAAAATTATTTGGAATGGGTTTTTCTATTTATGGGTTTTTCTATGTATGGGTTTTTCTATGTATGGGTTTTTCATGATTCTATATAACTTAAAACCTAAAATCTATTGTCTATACAAGTGAATTGTAATGATGGGATTATATTTTTCGGGTTTCTATTGTTGGTATAAAAGAAAAGTTTTTATAACTTTATAGGTGTGGATGTTATCAGTTAAGGATAATTCAAGAATTTTGGATACTATTATAAGATAATAACTTTAATTATAGTTACAAATTCAGTGGAATGGATACCCTTTTTAGGACTAAAGTAACTAAATTTTAATTTGACCACAAAATTTTCTGGAGACATTTATTGGGTTGTATATGTAATAAATGAATGACATATATAAAACCCTTATATTTAATATGTGATTTAGTGTATTGGTTACTTTGGAATAATGTTATAATATTTTTTGGGACATAAGATTAAAGGTAAATATAACCTTTAGGGTTTTTATATGATTTAATATTGAGGTATTTATAGTTATTTGATATAATGGTTATTTTATTTTAGGAATATAAGTTTAGTAATATAGATAAATTCGAGGATTATAAATCTATTTGGTTGTAGAAAAATTAAACTTATCTTAGATAAAGATCATTATATTTTCTGAACAAAGGGGATTCAAGAAAAATATTGATATATTGTTTTATAATCCATTTTAATATTTATAAAGGATTTTAAAAATAAGGGAGATGTTTTATAGTGATGAATCTTTGTAGCGTTTGCCAAATTTTTCGGTGCCAAAATCAGTGAAAGGATTAAAGTTGATTCTAGAGAAAAGGAAGGTTACTCTACATAGTATGGGTGATTTCACACTAGTATTATATGATAGAAAGTATAATATATATTATGGGTGTATTATGCATGCTTTTATGAGTGATAGTTATGTGAAAGTGTAGAAGGGCATCAGATTTTTTGTTTCACACAAGCCGATAGTCATGTGAGATAAAAGAACTACATGTATGTGGAGTTTCATGAATGGAATGTTGAAAATATAAAATCATTAGGCTGAGTTAATGTTGAGGTGTTTTCTATAAATAATTATCTAATGTTCTTGTAACACCCTAATATTTTAAATTTATTTCCTTTGAAATAAACATGACGTATTCGATTTCTTGTTTTCTATAAAACCTTTAGTCTAAATGAACTGTGATATGTGTACCATTATAACCAAGCCATTGGATTGGTGGGTATTAATAGGATTATAAAATTATGAAATATATGTATAGAGGTTATGATGAAAAAAATGTATTTTTAATCACTAAATTTTTAATAAAATAATTTAATGATTCAAAGGCATATTTTTTAAGGAAATGTATTTTTTTACATGTTATATATTTTATCTAAAAAAATTATATTAATCCCCATTTAAAAATGGTTTTAATGGAATATGATTATAATTTATTTGAATAAATGAATAATAATCCATATATTTGTTTTCCAAAGATCAAGAATAAAGATAAAATCTTTTAAAGGTAAAAAAGAACAATTTCTCATAAAACTATTTTTATGTGCACGATATGATATTGTCATAATAAATTAAATAAATAATTATTTATTGATTTTTAAATGAAATTAATATATTATATATTAAATTAAATATATCAGTATTCATTTGATTGTTTTTAATAGGAAATTAATGAAAGTAAATTCATTTTTATGCATAAAAATGCATTTTTCTAAAAATTAGGTTTTATTGAGTTTTGCACGCTTATTTTAAAATTAATTTGTCCCAATTTTAGAAATTGAATATGATAAAATAATGTAAAAATTGGAATTAAAATTTTAAAATTTGGTAATGAGGAAATTTTCATTTTTTCATTATGAATAGTAACTTTGGGAAAAAAGTTTATTTCCATGGTAAGAGTTAAAATGGGTTAACAGAATTAAAACTAAAAGATAAGTGTTCAAATGACGTAAAAACTTTTATAAATTCTATTTTTGGTCATATTTTAATCCTATAATATATCGTCTTCAAATAAGATACATTTTTTATCCATTTTTTGTGAGTAATTTATTATTATATTTTAATCTTTTGAAAAAAGCTAAGTGTGTCCCCTCCATCCCTTATAAAAAGAAACCACCTTTCCAATATTAACAACACAAAATAAGATTCTTCTTTTTTAAATACCCACCCAAATTATTTAATAACATCCCTATACATGTCCTAGAGGTACTAGTATGATCATAATACCATATTTTCAAGGATTAAGCTATCAGCCAAAGGAATTATCTCAATGAAGATACTTAACTCTTAACTTAGTACTTTCAATTTTATTTTTCTAATAATTAATATAAATATATGGTATCCATTTTTAAATAATTAATTTAATATATTAAATATACTTAATTGTTATTATGTTGATTGATCGACTATTTTTCACCACTTTTTATCAAATAGTAAATGACTGTATTTCCCATGCGTACATGTAGACTACCGCCTTCATGTAGAGATGTGATTCATTTTCCATAAATATCATTTATACTTGGTTATTATGATATATTTAATGTTTATATATGATATTTATGAAATAATTATTCTTTTTTAAATATAATATCTTATCTAATTTCTTAAATTTACATCTTTTGTAAAATGATAACATTGCTCATGCGTATGTGTGGACTACAACCTTTATATTATGATGTGACTCGTTTTTCATAACCAATTTATATGAATAATTTATAAAAGTTAACATGATGAATAAATATAATACTTATTTCCTGATTAATATTTAATATGTAATGGAACCATAACCACGTGTCACGTACTAAAACCATCAAACCGAAACATGTATAGAATATGGACCCATTTTCACTCAAATATTCATTTTAATAAATAAATTGTTAATAAAAGAATAATTAGTAATTATAAAGTAACTATACATACAAATTCATATAATAATATGTTTTTTTAATATATTTTTAATAAATATATATTTATTATACTAGATATTTGAATGCATACGAATAAAGATGGGATTTTGGGTAAGGGATTTATGTTACAATCACATTTCTTTTCAGGATTGTCGATGATAAATTTCAGTTCATGGAAATTATATGGATATTATTATATAAACCCTATATATTTTATTCTCCTCTATTTATTCATTAATATTTTATTTATTTGTACTAATTTATCTCTTTAGTACTTAAAATTAATGAGAAAATGTTTTAACCTGACTTTCTATTTAGTTGTAAAACTTTTTCTTCCTTTTTTGTTCTCTTGAAATTTGTTTTGCGAATGTTTTTACTCATATAATAAATGTTTTAAAAAAAATTACATCATTTTTTATTTATTTGAAATTTTTCAATAGAATATTGTTAAATAAAGTTTTTCCAAACAATTCATTTTCATCTTTTTTCAAAAGTGTGAAATTAATGTTCTATTTTAATCTATATAGCGTGAATGGATTTTCCCACTATTATGATTGATATTTTGATTTGATATTTCCTAACAAGTTTCTAAGTTTATTTTCAATGAAAATAATTTTCTTAATATTCTATGGGTTTTTTGATAAATTTATATTAAAATAAAAATATATTTTTCCATGTTTTTTAATAAATGTTCAAATTTTCTTTTAAAGGTATTTTTCATCTATGTCAACATACATTAAGGATTTTCATTCTTCACTGGGGATATGATCTTTTGATACCATCCACTTTGTTTCTATAGATGATTTATGATGATGATGATTTAAGGATGATTTGATGAAACTTGTTTTTTACCCACAGGTTAATTAAAATTTGATGAGACTTATACAAAAATAATTTCTTATCCATGGGTTATACTCTGATGAAATAATGAAATTTTTATAAAACTTTTTTCCTTTCCACTGGTTATGATATAATGATATGATGAATGTTTTATGATTTTATGGAAAAAAGTGTGTAGTATTTTTATGTGATAGGTGGGCTAGGAATTATATATTCCTCTTGAGTGTTGGGTAAATATTGATATCTCATGAGATAATAAGTAATATAATATTGAGTTCAACTAGCTCATTAATGTAATATATCTAATACAATAGTTTTAAGAGTGTATCATAACTAAAGAAATGATAGAATGGGGAGGGAACCCAATACACTATTATTTTCTTTATAGTGATCCTAGAATATGGAAATTATTTTCTATTATTATGTGTATGAAACAAACCATTTTATTATTCTTATGATATGTTATCATGGCTCATGATTTATTATTTATTTTTCTGCTCACTTATAAATTATTTATTTTATTATGGAAAATATTTATTCCATTATTTATGATTAATTTTCTTCATCTGATTGGGTAATATTATTTTAATTTATGATGATGTTATCATACAATAATAATTATATTATGATCACTTATAGTCATTAATAGATATCTCTTATGTTTACCCTTACTGATTAGTTGAGCTAATGAATTCTTATGTTTCCTTCCCCCAGGTTATAGAAAAAGGATTTAAGTACTGTGTGTCTAACAAATTTACTATGTTAGAAGGTATTTTTGGGTGATATTTAAGATCTTTCCAAAAATAATATTATTATGTATCTAATATCAAAATACACTAAACCTTTATGGCTTTAGGTTTGTATTGTTATGAGATTTATCAAATATTTGACTAAAATGGTGTAATATTTATTTATGAAAAGCTTGGGTCAACTCAGTTTGTATCAGAGTATGGTTCAAATATTTTTGGTTATTAGGATTAGAGAAATATTTTTAAACCTCATGGATAATTCTAGTTATAGGATAACATCCTAAAGCTTTGTAAAATTAGTGATTGTGTTATTTTCGTAGAAAAAAACATTCTTCTCTAGATACTGGAAAGTGTATTTGGTTTTGGCATAGTTTCACCTAGGGGTAACAACTATGAAAAGGGTGTATTAGGAATTAATTTATTCATCACTGTTGTATGATGAGTGGGACTAAGGCTAAACACCTGGTTAGACACTCCTTGGATATATTCTTAGGTTAATTAAAATTATCATTATGAACCATTATGAATGATTTTAATATATGATTACCATGAATGACCAAGGATAAAACCAACGTGTAATATATATAAAATAATATGTCTTGATTTGATATCCTATGATGAATTTTTTATGATTGCATGATTACTCACCATGACTACTAAAGATCACACTATGCTTTTTGTTCTTATCTAATGGATGGACCTTGGAGGTATCATGTTAATGCTGAATGTGATGGGAAATTAAATGTCTATCCTCATGAGAAACCAAATTGAATGTTAGCTATGATGTGAAATCATACCACTATTCTCACCAAACCCTCTCATGCTATTAATGGTTACATTAATCATATTAATCTTCCAAACAACCAAAGGAAGTAATAACAAACTTTTGATTCTTTTAATATGAAATTTTCACCATCCATCAGTAGTTCCATTGACCCAGTTATTTTTGATCAATTGATCAATGATATAGAAAATATATTCTCTATTATCTAATGATCATACCATGTGATGGTTATTTTTGCCATGTATCATTTGGAAGGTGAAGTTAATAAATGGTTCTCTCTTACCAAGAATATAAGGACAACGGTGGCAAATTAAAACCATAACATGGGAAGAGTTAAAGAATATATTTATCAATAATTATTTCCCCAAAACTATTAACATGCAAATATAATGAATCAATTAATAACTATGAGGGAAATTTCACCAGACTATAAAGGTATACATCTTGTTTTATCATCAACTCAGAAAACAATGTTTAATTGTTTTTTAGTGATTAAAGCCCAAATCTACAAAAATAATTGTCTATAATAGAATCTGATAGATATTAATAAATAATTTGATATTAACTCTTACTAGAAATGAAAAATAGAGACTCTAAGTTGTATCGTGGTTTTTGGAAAAATAAGAAAGATTGAATTTTGAGGATATTCCTATAATAAATCTCCAACATAAAATAAAATTAATCTTCTATCATGTTATAATTGTGGAACGAATCCTATAGAAATTTGAATTAGGGGGTCTAGTAAATATTTTAAGTGTATAAAATATGACCATTGTGAAAATATTGTTGAAGTGATGTAAAGAGGCCAATAAATGAAAGTAATAGTGATAAATATCAACTGAATGGTCCACCCACACTCTAATGAAATGTTTTTGAGGGGTATAGATATTACACCAATCTAGGAAATAATTCTAGGGTTAAGAAAAAAATTGATATTAGTAGCCTCTTAAGTCTAGAGACAAATGGAAAGATCATGCGATCACAATTTTGAAAGTTGGTAATGAGAATGAAGTGATTAAATGTAAACTTACCATTCACTATAAAACTAATTTTTTTATTTGATTCTATATATACCCACTTTGTTATACCTGAATAGTTTTTTATGGGTATCATGTCACCTCCTCAATTCTTAGATGTTGAGTTATCTGTAAAAAATCTTAGCGGTGTAGTTATTGGATATTAAGTATATATCTCTTCTTTGATAAAAATGTGTGGGAATGTTCTTCCAAATAATCTTATGATTATCCCTCAAGTTAAATTTGATGAGATTTTTGTTAGGTATTTTCTCTCTCTATATAGAGCATATCAATTTTTGAGGAAAGTAAATCATGATTCATATTCAAAATCAACTTATGATCATCTTTCAATGTGAGGTGAATATTAACTTTTAATGGAAGTTACATACATTATATGGTTATTATTACCTATTAATGATGCATATTTATCTCAAATGGTTGGAGAGAAACTGAATATTGAAAATATTAAATTTTTCTAGGATTATTATGATGTATTTTATGATGAATTTTTTAGTTTCCCCCTAAATTGTCAAGTTGAGTTTTAAATAAAACTCGTATATGGTGCTACACCTATTTTAAAGACTCATTATAGAATGGTATCGATTGATTTGAAATAACTAAAGAAGACAATCCTAAAGAATCTTGATAAGGGATCCATATTCCTAGGTGTGTCACTATGGGATGGGCATGTTATTTTTGTTAATAATAAAAATGGGTAAATGAATCTTCGCATTGATTATCAATAACATGAAAAGATCATTATCAAGAACATGTATCATCTTCCAATCGGTTGTTAGTGTTTATGGAAAGGAAGGAACAAATCCCATCATGATGGAGACCTATGCAGCTTGTCTACCATTATTTTGGGAACCAGGGCCTTACTGATTGATCTCAATCATTATTTCAAGATCTATAAAGAATCTCGCTTTCTTCATCCTCTCCTTCCTATCACACCCCTTATCCTCCCAATTCAAAACCCCTCCCTGGAAAGATATATTTTAGTATCCAAATTCGAACTATTTAAAACTCAGTACTAATGGATCTTGTAGTTTGGGATACTTTCAAGATAGTAGGGTTGTTCGGTATTCCAAGGGATATGTTATCTTTTCCTTCACAGTGCACTATGGTAGGATAGAATCTCTCTAAGAGAAATATAAATATATACTCATAGGTTTCAACCTTTTTAGTCAAAGTAATATCCAACTTGTAGTTTTTGAAATAGATTCCAATATTATTAATGATTCCATAACTAGTTTCACTCTTTCCCCCAGTCCATCTCCTATATCATCTGAATGTTCAAAATATTAATTAATAACTAGATGGATGTCCGACAAAATTGGTGTGAAGGAAATAAAGTGGTAGACTTTCTTGCTTCTAGGGTGTCTCAAAGAGTTCTAATTACATGAATCATGAGTCTTGGATCTCATACTATTAAGGGAGTGAACTTAGTGAGATGTGATTCTCTTGGGATTCACTACTTCACACCCCCATGATTCTATGTATCTTTTTTGATTTCTGATTTTTCAACTTTCTTTCATCCTTTATACTCTTTGTTCCTACACCCTATTTTTAAAAAAATATCATATTGAATTGTCCCCTGTATTTATGAATTATTTGATCAACTACATGGAGCTCAATAACATTCAAATATTTACTTTATTTCTAGATATCATCAATTAAGGGTTAAGAAGAAGGATATAAAGAAGAAATAATTTCAGATAATTTATGTTCATTATGAATTTATATTTATTCCATTAGGAATTGACAATAACACCTCTATCTTCATGGATTTAATCAACAGATTCTTTATATATTACCTTCATTAGTTTATTATAGTATTTATAAATGATATTATTATATATTCCAAGATCAAAGAAAATCATAAATATCATTTGAAGATTGTGTTGAAGACTAAAGAAAGATAAGATATAGGAAA
Source organism: Viscum album (assembly GCA_963277665.1). Taxonomy (NCBI): domain Eukaryota; kingdom Viridiplantae; phylum Streptophyta; class Magnoliopsida; order Santalales; family Viscaceae; genus Viscum; species Viscum album. The sequence goes on from OY728146.1 coordinate 231,233,253, forward strand.
AATCCATCAAGTGTAAATTCTAGTTAAAACAAGTTTCATTATTGGGCCTTATAATCTTAAAGGAGGATATTTCGGGGAATCTTTAAAGAAGGAAGTTATTAAAAAATGTCCCAGACCAATCATGGAAACAGATATCTGTAGTTTTCATGGGTTGGATGGATACTATTGGAAATTTTTGAGGAATTTCTCTTGGATATCTAATCTAATAAAAATTCAACTACGAAAGGATCCATGTTCCTTTTGATATATGAATGTGAGGAAAATTTAAAGGAGATAAAAAGAAGGTTGGTCGGCACATCAATTCTTATACTACCCTATAGTGGAGAAGGGTTTGTGATATTTAGTGATGCATCAATGAAGGTAATACGATGCATAACCTTGCAAGAATGATATGTTGATATCTTATGAGTAATTACAAATGAAAATTCATGATAAAAATCAAATGAATCGTGTTTTAGATTTGGAAACAGTAATTTTTTCATTTAAAATATAGCAGAATTATATTTAATGTGAAATATGTAGTATATATACCAGTCAAAAAAATTTGAAGTGTATGTTCACATAGAAATAGTTAAATGTGATCTAGTATAAATGGTTGGAATTGATTAATGTTTAGGATTGATCAATACACTACCACCCTAAAAAGGTTAACAAGGCTGATAATTCTCTAAATTAATAAGACTATACCAATTTTTCTATGATTTGGATTGTAAGAGGTCTAATATTTATGGATTAATGTAATATGTATCATGAAATTATGAGGAAATGGGGTGGATCCTATATTTCTCAAATGAATGACCAACCATTCATCCATGTGAGTATTAAAGAGTCACAAAAGGAGGAAGTAGAATTATAAAATAATGTGAGAAATGTTCTTAAATTCAACTATGATTTTTATGGAATGATATGGTTTGGTAATAAATTATATCTCTTATCAAAACCATACTTTATGAATGAGTTGTTGGATGAAGATCAAAGGTTATAATTCTTTATTAATCTCAAAATTATGCATAATTATATAGATATAAAAGTGTATTTTTATTGGGATAACATGATAAGTGTTTCTGTAGAGTATGTATCTTGATGTTAGGTATGTCAACAAGATTTCATGATAGAAGTATAATGGGATGTTATAATCATTATCCATACCATAATATAAATGGCACAACATCACTATCTATTTCAATATAATACTCTCAAAAAATATCTAAAGGGCATAATTATATTTGTATTATAGTTGATCACCTTTTGGAATCAACACCTTTTATTACCATCGTAGAAAATTTATCTCTTCATCATCTTACTAGGATATACATTAAGTATGTGGTAATGTTGAAAGGATTCCCAAATTCCATTGTATCATATCAGGATCTTAGGTTCACCTCAAAGTTCAAGAGATGTCATCATCTAGAATTGAATACAAAGTTAAAACATATGCACTGAATATCATCCTTAGATATATTTTCATTCTAACCGGGACATTTAAACACTAATTGATATGATGTTATTATGTTCTTTGTATTTAAAATTAGTTTGGTATCAACTCCATCTTCTTTTCTAATTATCATATAACAATAGATTTCAATCAAGAATTCACATGGATCCTTGTAAGGACCTATATGGAAGTAAGTGAAGATCTATAGTATTTTAGGATAAATGTAGAGAATGAAATATATTGGGTCCTGAACTATCAGGGAAAATTTAGTAGAAGGTTATATTTATCCATTAGTACATTTAGGATGCTCATAGTTGACAGAAGAGTTATACTGATAATCATCAGTGAGATATGGAATTCAAAGTTGGTGAGAAGGTATTCTAGAAAATTTCTCCATAGGATAATATTTTTAGATTTGGAGATAAGGGATAAATTATTCCTAGATATATCCCCAACTTTTTATATTTCTAATTGAATCAGTATAATTTATTATCTCTTGTCACTTCAACTGAACCACTCTTAAGTTCATGATGTGTTCCTTGTATTGTCTTTTGGAAGTACATACTCAATCATTCACATGTAATAAACATATAGGTTATACTAGTAGATCATGATCTTTAATATAAATAAAAACCGGTAAAAAATTTTGGATCATAGACATAAAGTGATATGGAACATGACTACTCACTTGTTTAATGTTATTTGGAGGAATAAGAAATTTCAGGAATCTACATGGGAATCTAAGGATGTGATGAAGCAAAGACAACCTCATTTCTTTGTATTGAAGTGATAGATATTTATGGGTGAGATTTTTTTAAGTTAAGTAGAATGAAACACCCTATGATTTTAAATGTATTTACTTTTAACTAAAATAGAAATATTCAATATCCTATTTTATTGAAAAAGCCAAGTTAAAATGAACCATGATATAATACACCAATATAACCTAGTCGTCAAATTGGTGGGTTTTAATAGTATTAATAATATTATGAAATATATTTATAATTGTATAGGATGATAAAAATTATTTTTATGTGATCAATTTTTAATAAAATCATATAACTATTAAAATACTTATTTTTTTTAAAAATATTTTTTTCTACATGTTATGTATTTTTATCTAAAAAAGTATATTAATAAATATTTAAAAAGTAAATGAAATATATTTATAATTTATAATAATAAATTAATAATATTTCATAAATTACTCATCTAAAGGTTAGGAATGAAGATAAAATCTTTTAATGGTAAAAGGAGTTATTTTCATAAAAGTATTCTTATGTTCTGAAAGTGTTTTATCATAATAAATTAAATAAACCATTATTGATTAATTATTTTATTAAAATATATAGATTATGTATTCAGAAAATATATTTTAATAATATTTTAATTTTTTTTACTAGGAATGTAATGAATGTAAATTTTGGTTCATGAATAAAAAATGAATTTTTCTAAAAAATAGTTTTTGTTGTGTTTTGCGTGATTGTTCTAAAATTAATTTCTGCAACATAAAAAAATTCAATTTGATAAAACGGATTCCAAATTTTTAATCATAATTTATAAAAATATTAATGATTTAACTTTTATTTTTTCATTATAAATAATAAAATTGGTAAAAAAGTTAGTTACCACTAGAATAGTTAAAATGGGTTAAATGTGTTAAAACTAAAATTATAAGGGTTAAAATGTCCTAAAAACATGTCTAAATACTATTTGCTAGTCATATTAAAACATTATATCATATAATTTTAGTATATGATTCTTTATTGGGACATTTTGCTTTATTAAGTCATTAATATATTTTAGTATCTAAGAAAATTCCCAGTGTGTAATCCACCGCGCATATAAAAGGTCACCACATTTCATATCTTCCTCACATATAAAGATCTTATTATCTCAGAAAATCCTTCCCCAAATACTTTATTAACACTCATCTCCATGTTTTAAAGCATTTGTTTTGACCATAATACCATCCAATATAAAATAAATTCCTGAGTATATTAAATATAATGAATTGTTATTGTGATTATGGATAAACCATTTTCAACCTCTTTTTCATCAAATAGTAAATGAAAGTATCATACATGTGTATGTGTCAACTACTACCTCCACATTATGATATTATTCATTTTCCATCACCATCATTCATGGTCGGTTGTTTTGATATATTTAATATTTATATATTATTTTTATGAAGTAATTATACTTCTATAATTTTAATATTTTATCAATATTTTGCCTTTCCATCTGTTGGAAAGAGATGGCGTCACTCATGCCTATGTGGGTACTACCACATCCATATAGTGATATGATTAATTTTCCATCAAAAAATTATATGAATAATAATATAATTGTATATGATGAATAAATATGATTATTATTTCATTATTAATATTATATATATGATTAAAAAATGACCAAGGTCCGTATACTAGAACCATCAAACTGAAACATGAATGAAAAACAGACTAGTTTTCAATCAAATATTTGTTATAATGAAAATATTATTAATAAAAGGATGATTGGAAATTTTAAGGGAATGATACGTAGTAGTTTATGGATGAATATTTTTTCGGAATATATTTATAATAAATATAAATTTATTATAAAGGATTTTTTAATGTTTATGAAGTAAAATGATATGAGAGGTTAGATATTTATGTTACAATCTCATTTCATTTTTGGGATTATAAATGATAAATTTGTATTATGGGAAATTATATATCCATTATCCTCTAAACCCCATGTATTTTATTATAGTATTTTTATTCTTATAATTTTTATGTATTAGTACTTTTTTTCTCTCATTAGTGCTTAAAATGATTGAGAAAATGTCTTCAAAGAAAAAGTTGACCTTACTTCCTCTTTAGTCATTAGAATTTTTCTTCTTCATCTATGCTCTATAAAATTGTTTTATAGAAGTTTTCACCTAAACATGAACTATTTTAAAAAAATTCATTTTCGTCTACTTTTACTTTATTTATAAAGGATTAAAAGTATTCTTTCTAAAGAAACCATTTCTAAACAAGTCATTTTTTATTTTATTTTTAATGTTAGAAAATAATGTTCTCTTTTAATGCATACTTCATGAATTAAATTTCCCACCATTATGACCATTATTTCTATTGAATCCTTCATTACAATATTCCATGGTTATTTTTTTAGAAAATGATTTTATCAATATTTTTAGAATTTTTAGTTAAAATTTAATCAAAAGAAAAGGATATGTTTATCATGTTTTCAAAGAAATATTTGAATGATATTTTAAAGATATTTTTAAACAATGTCAACATACATTAACAATTAATAGGGTTCCCTATGGATATGATATTATGATACCATCCACTATATTTATTTGGATGGATTATAATAATGATGATTTATTATCCATGGGTTAATTATATTATAATTAAACCTTTATAAAACCCAATTATTTTTCATAGGTCATGATATGATGAAACATTAATGAAACTTATTTCATTTCTCTGAGTTATGAAATTATGATATGATGAATATTTTATCATCCTGTTTAAAAAAAATATTGATTTCATTATGTGATGAGTGGTTTCAAAATTATGTATCTCTCTAATACTTTTGGTAAAGATATATATCTCATTATATAATAAAGACTAGAATAATGAGTGAACATAGTTCTGTAAGGGACTCTATATAATATGGTAATCTCGGGAGTGAGCGCTGACTAAGGAAATGATATAATGGGGTGTGAACCCAATCCACTATAACAGTCTTGGAAGTGGGTCTTGACTAAGTAAATTATATTCTATACTAATGTATATTACAAAAATAGATTTATTATGCTTATAATTTATCCTCAAAGCTTGTTATTGATTGTTAAGGATTTTGTGCACTTATGACTTATATCTTTTGTTATGACAAATACTTTTGGCATGATTTATGATTAAAGATATTTGACTTATTGTTTATGATTATTTTAATTTATGATCATGTTATTTATATCATTATGTTTATCTTATTCTCACATATCGTCATTGATTAATATATCTTATGTTTATCCTCAATGATCATCAAGCTCACTATTTCTTATGTTTTTTTATCCCAAAGTTATGAAGAAAAGTTTTATGTATGGTGTGTATAATAAGTTTACTATATAAGATGAAAGTCATGGGAGATGTAAAATATATTTTGTGAAAAAATATGATTATGTATCTAGTCTATAAATACACTAAACCTTTACATTTTTTGGTTATGTATCATTATGATATTTTTTTAATATTCTTATAAAATAATGTAATATTTATATATGAAATTATTGGGTCACCTCATTCATCATTTAAGGTGAATGAAATTTGGAAGAAGGATTAAGTGGATCTCTAACCAATAAAGTCTTACCTGATAAAACATGACCTAATATAAGCATATAAGAAGTATGCTAATGTGAAATAGAAGTGTGAACATGGTGGAGAGGAGGAATTATAAAGGACTTGTCTAAACATGTTTTTGAAAACAGGGAAGAGTAAAGGTAGTGGGTCAAACCTATATAGAAAAACTCACTGATTGAAGGGTGTTGCGTGAACCAACCTACTGAAATGTGGGATGTGTGAATGATCTAGAGTGGAATAACTTATTTTTTCTAATGATATATGAAGTATTTGACCTGGTTGAAGGTTACCAGGGTAAAGATAGACACTTGGGTGAAGCATACATGGGTGAAGTGAGGGAATTGGGCTATCCTCCTGGAAAAACTTATGTAATTATTTTGATAATCAAAGTAAGACCACAATAATAAAATCATAAATCAAAATTATTACAAATTTTATGATTAAAATCAATTTCTTATCTTGAAGGAGACCTCATCAAAAAGAAATGAGTATAGAGAAGTCAACATAAGTGATCTAAGGGAGGTAATACATTGTCACTAAACTCAATATAAATTTAGTTCTCCTATATTAGAGTGATCATTATTAAATAATTATAATCTTTATAAACTAGTAAATCTCAGTAGATTATAGTATAATTGAAACTTTATCGGTGTATTCTATTTGTATTAGCCCTTACTTGTGAACCAAAAAAATTGTTTTTATATTTCTGTATTAATATGTCTAGTGATTATACAATCATATAGGTTTAAAAGGTTTATAAAAATTTAGTGAAAATACCCATTTTACCAAATTAAATTTTTGACACCTTGATTTACCCCTCCCCTCTCAGGGAATCCCAAAGTATAAGTAGTGGTATCAAAACTGAGGTTATGATCTTTGAATTAGTTATTCGAATCTTCATAAAGATAACATAGTGAATGATAAATTGGTTATTATATTTGATGGAAGAATTTATTAGTATTATAATAATGGGATGATATCTTACCTATAAAATATTATCATAGTAATATTCTCTACCACTCTTCATGTTATATAGGTTAGTGATGTTTTATAACTTTCCATGACTAAAGCATATAGGAAGAAACTTTATGTTAATGAAAAGGAATAGAATTCCCTATAAAAAGCTCAGTCAGATCATATATATAAATAAAATTGATGATATTCATGAGAAAAAATTCCATGTGGGATAAAATATCCTGCATATATAATGGTGATATTAAGGTGAAATAGGTAATCTACAAGTCCTTCATAATAGATTTAATTATTAGAAAATGATTCATGGTGAAAATCATGATAGTTTCTTCAACTGAATAACTAAATTTATTGAATCTATTCAAGGACCTGGAGAATATATGAATTATATTGATATTGTTTATAATATATTTCAATGTAATATATATCAATATAGTATGAATTTTTCATCTCTTAAAGATAGGGATTTGGCTAACTATCTCTTGATGGTATATTAGTCTATCTGAATTTCTATGAGAAGTTAGTTATGATGAAAGGAACATAAATTCATTCAACTAAGAAGATTGATTTCTAATCCATCGACAAACTTTACATTTTAAAAGGTGATGATGCTTAAGTGTATTTTTATGATGAATTCCTTATTGTACTATCTAGAAAGTTCAATATAGGAAAAGGTAGATTCAAAGGAAAAAATTCAACTTCTATGTTATATTTAACTAGAAAAGCTGGCCACATTATAATGAGATTTTTAATAAGGATTGAGGATGAGAAGATAAATGAAAATTTCATATAGAAAACATGAAGAAGCAGCCCTCCTAGAAGATAATATAAAATTGAGAGTTTATCTAGAATAATGTTTTAGAGGAAGAGTTATGTGAGAGAGGAAGTATGTAAGGATAATTATTTGCGGGAAAAATAAATAGAATTCATGTCTGATGTAGAAGATTATATGATATATTTTTTTAATATGGAATCTTATAAATGGAATATAACAAGGAACCAAAAATGTGTTTTTGATCTCAAGGTTTAACATATGGGTCATTTGGAAGAACATGATATACAAAGAAAAAAGAAAAACTAAAATATTGTATATTTAGTGATAGAATCTAATGAATATATAGATAAAATTGATGTTAAGATTGACTAGCTATAATAATATTTAAATAATCATTTATCTAGTTATGAAATCTCATAAGAATTTGTGGAATAAAAATTAAATATTTATAAATAGGAAAAGTTTATTGATGAACTTTATGATTTCCTAGAGGAGAGATCTAAGAATATGGATTTCCATAAAGAATATGTTGTTTCATTGTCAAGTAAACTTAAATTGTAAGTGAAATTAAGTGATTCGTAGAAGAAGCTAAAATATAGGAGGTTCTTTGATGGATAATTGATTGAAAGAGGTATGCGAGTATCTGATGGTGTCAATAACATTATTAATGAACAATGACCCAGATTTGTGGGTAATAGTGGTATCTATTATGATAATGAGAAATAAAAAGTAATAATATTGGTAGATCAAAAAAGTAAAAATAGATGGTTGGTGCTTTGGGTATCAAAGCTAAGTCATTAGAAGTATGAATAATGGTCTCTATGAATAAAGGAAAATATATGGGGGAAAAATTCAAAATAGTCAATAAATTTTAATAGCCAATGTAATATATGAATATTAAGGAATTGTGGAGGAATTAATAATATAATATTTTTCAGCTTACAAAATGAAAATCTTGTGGATTTCATGGTGAATGTGTGTCAAACTATAAGGAGGTAAGAAGCTATTTGAATGGGGAAGCTATTGATAGTTAGAAAAGGAGAATGGGTCCCTATATATATTAACCATGAAGAGATGCTTAATGGATATTAATTTCATTATTATTAATCCGGGTGTAAATCCATTTATTACAAGCAGAGAACAAATAGTTTCTATCCCTGAAGAATCCCATAGGCAAGTAAATTCTAGGAAAGCTAAGAATATTTATTGAAGAATATATTTTCACCATTAAAAGATGATGATGTGATTTATTATTTTATTTGTGTTAAATAAAAATAGGAGATTCCATATTATACCTCAACTCAAAATGTCACCTCAAAGAAGGAAACACACAAGAGAGAGAATAACAATATGACAGAAATTTACCATAAAGAAATAAGGAACAATATAAACTAAATAATTAATAGTGGGTTTTTATACCAAGAGACTCTAAATATATTATTAAAAATATTTTAAATATAAGAACCTATGGGATAGTTTGTTTTTTCAATTATGGATATTTGAAGGTCAAGGGATGTGGAAACACCCATCTAGAAAGTGATGAGTTAAAGAAGACAGAAGTGGTGTTTGTACAAAGATTGTGGCATAACTTATTGAGTGTGAGTCAAATTTGTGAGTCTATACTAAAGGTAAAATTTAATAAGAATTGATGAGTTATCAAAATAAATATAGATAACTCTTCCATGAAAGGGTGGAAAATTAATTAAAATATATATCAGGTTGACAGTAAGAGAAAACATGTATTTTAAAAAGTGGAAATGAGAACAAATTGTGGAATCAAAGTCTTATATGTATTCATTAAAAGATAGTGGAAAACTTATCCAAGATTAAATATGTAGTGGATATCCCAATTCTAAAGTGATATAGATAAAAGTATTTCAATTATAATATATAGGGATAGTTGGTTTGAAATATATATTTTAAAAAAAGAAGAAAAGGACATCTAGCCTCAAATAGGTGGTTCATAATGATGTCTATGGACCTTTTAATATATCATCCTTATATATAGAAATGTATTTAATTCTATTTTTAATAATTAAAATATAATTTCAAGTGTTATGTTCGGTCATAGCATTACATAAGTGATGGGATTCCAAAAGATATATAGGTAAAGAGTGTAGAATTTAACTAGTTTTACCATCAAGATATATTAGTCTCTTAATATAATGGGGTACACATCTATTAATTTTGAAAATTACCTTGAAAAACACAGCATCAAACATGAAGTTTCCTCAGAAGTAACTCTACAACAAAATGGATTCATTGAATGATGAAATCAATTGGTGAAAAATATTTAAAAAATAAGGGTTATTGAGGTTGGTGACTCTTTCCATTACTAGATAGAATATGTAAAAGTTTTGTTTAACACACAAAACTAGGTAATGTTTATCCTTTGGGAAAAGAGAAAACCCTATAAAAATTTTAATGGAAGGAAACCCACACTGAAAATTTTCTTGTCTTAATAATCATATTTTATATTTGAAATAAATATATAAATCTTGGAAAGTATCGCGATGCTATAGATGAATGATTTTTTAGTCAACTCAATGCTGATAAAGGAATAGAATATATTTTAAAAAATATTATCTAAATTTTTGAGAGTAATTGAATTGAATTATTTAATGAAAAAGATAGAAATATTAAGAGTAAACTATGATGACTTGTCTATAGAATTGAATGAATTCAAATCCACTCTTAAGGTTACACAAATATCCTTAGATGATGAATATTCTGATGCAGAATTAGAAAGGGATATGATTTCTGAGGAAAGTCATCATTCATATCCAAGGAGAAATAGGATAATAAAACATGATATATCTTGGATAATTAGAGATAAAATAGAACCTAAACTGACAAGAAAAATAAAGAATTTTGAGAATTTTGGTATAATTTTGATTGTGTAACATACATTATTTGCAGATTTAATGAAGGGTGTATCATGAGTTAGATCCCTGAATGATTAATTGGAACAAATTGAAAAAAAATAGACATGGGAACTTCTAAAGAATCATGAACATCACAATGTGATCAGGAAAAATTAGATCTTTAATAATAATTTTGAAGAAAATTGAAATGTTATGTAAAATGAGGAATGGATGGAGTGAAGAGGATATACAAAGATTTTAGGTGTTAGTGTTTATGTAAAATTTTCAATAGTTTCTTAACTAGAGTATATCTGACTCTTCTTGGAGATAAAAAATCAAGCAAGATTTTTGATTTATCATATGGATGTCAAAATGTAATTCTTGAATAGTGTACTCTAATAGGAGGTGTATATTGAACATCCATTGGCATTCCGAATTTTTATTGATTAAAAAAATGTTTTTTAGATCCAAGAAGTCCATATATGTTCTAAATCATGAAATACAATCGTGGTATAATTTCCTTGACTCATACCTAAATAATCTATAATTTCAAATTGTTGGTTTTAATCATAATCTCTATGTGAATACATCCAAGGAATAATAATTAAGGTTTATTGTGTAATTTTATGATATAATCTTCGATGTAGGTATATATAAATTTTTGGATAATAATTTTAATCTCATGATATCATAATTTTAAATGTCTATGATTGGTGAGATCAATTATTTTCTAGGGATACAATTAATTTAAAATTATTTGTATATATTTATCTATAAGGAAATGTTTTCAATAGAGTTGTTGAAGATATTTGATATACATGATTCCGAACCAATTTCAACTCCAATTATAGTTCTAAAAATTCTTAAAAAACATGATAATAGAGAATTTTTGGCTTCCACTATGTGTAGGTGTATAATTATAAGTTTAATGTATTTGACTACAATATGGTCGGGTATTATATTTTCAACATATTTAGCATATAATTTTCAAATTAATCTACTGGAAGAGAATATCATAGTGGTTAAAATAATTATGCAGAATTATGTCTTTCTATTTGATATAATAAAATATCATGGGATATCTATATTATCTAATGAAAACTGGGAAATAGATGTGGTTTAATGTAAATCCATGAGTAGTGGTGCATTTTTTATCATGATAAAATGTGTAAGATGTCCAAGTAAGAAGTAGAAAAGTACCTCCCAGAGTATGGAGGAAGTAGAATACATATCAATAACCAAGGAATTTAATCTTCTTCTATACATGAAGTAATAGTTTGAAAATATTATTGAAGATGTGTAGTGTCCTTTGGTGATGTTTTGTGATAAATATATTGAGATTAGACACACATAAAAAACATAAAAACACTCTTGTACCAATCCTATTGAGATCAGGTATCACATTAATAAATAAAACATAGAATACAAAATTCCCATAGTGGATCATGTTGGGACTAATGAATAACCGTTAGACATAAGGAAAAATGTGTTGGACACTAAAATTTTTGTGAAACATCAGTTTAACCATAGTGTTTGTCCACCTTTACATGCTTGAGGAACTATAGATAGTCCTCCTCACTTCATTGATATTTAAAAAAAATTATATTCATTTAATTTTTAGTCAGTCACTATGGGATTATTATCAAAATTGGAGAAATACTGGTGAAATTTAAATAGAGACGACCATAAATTTAGCTAATCAATAGTGGTTCCATAGATGTACTATCACATCTAGGGGGATTATATGTAATGAATATTTGGTGAAGATATGATCCCTGGGGAGTAGAGTATTGGATTTTGATCATGATATAGAAACAAGGTGGATTTATGGAATAAGGCATCGAATTATCTCTTACACATTTATTTTCCACATCAAGCATTTATAACATAAACTTATAGTGATGGATAAGTTTTATATATACTATTTGAGTTAAGAAAGAATTGTTTGATGAAATTAATTTTTCCTTGGATTAAAAATAAAAGATAAATTGGGTTGATATTGGAACCAAGGTAATTTAAGATGGAAATTGATGTCGTGTGTGTTATCAATTCATTCCAAATTTGATGATGTAGCTTGAAAACAAGGATGATTCCTCCCTATTGATGTTGTGCACTTGACTAGGAGTCTACCACATAATACTCTAGGAGTTAAATTCATACAAGTGGAGTAGGGTGTCCCATTATTGTTTTTCACTAGTCATTAGTCACATGAGAAACAATCATTTTGTTCAAGTGGATCTTTGTAAACTTCTTTTCAAACAACTATGATATTTAATCTAGGTGAAATTATATGTTTTTACTTATAAATTCACAATAATCCCCTCATTTGGGGTGAATAAAACATTGGATAAGTATTATTAGGCTCTCTCATCATACAAGGACCACATGAGAAACTGGATATGAGAAAAACATCTATGAAAAAGATAAGTGTGAAATAGAAGTGTGAATAAGGAAGGGAGGATATATAGAAAAAGGACATTTTAAAATTGAGTTTCACATATATGGAAGACTAAATTTTTTAAAGGGAACATACTTGGGAGAAATTTCCAATGTGAAGGGTATTACATGAACCAAACTAAAGAAAATGGGATTGTGTGAATGACCTTTAATGATGTGACCTGAGTTCATAGAAGTTGTGTGAAGGTACATAGGTGAAGTAGTTAACTTGGAATAAGGTGTCACACCCTGATCTCAAGAAATCAATTATTTTAATTATTTTAATTACTTTAATTATTTCTATTCTCTTTCTTAATTTTGGGCCAGTTGGAGCACAGTTTCTCAACTACACGTCTGCTTGTAGGTAATCGTGTGAGGATTCCATTCCTAGGTAGTGGAAGTGCAAGGTCTAAACTCTATAGTGTCCTAGTATTATTAAATAAATAAATTTTTTTGAAAACAAAATAAGGTAATTGTTTAAACCATAATAATAATATTATTATTGTTTAGATAATAATATTATTATTATAAAAATTATTATTAATTTTATTATTATTAAATTGTTATTATTATTATGATTATTTTAAATGAAATGAATATAACTGTTATTATTATTACTATTATTATTATTTGGTTGTAATTTCTATTTGGTTTTGTTTTTTGTTTTCTTTATTTTATGGAGGAACCCATGAGCCCCCCCCCCTTCTCCCTTTATGTGGGGAAACCAAACCATCCCCCGCCTACACACCTTTCATCCTCCACCGCTTCCCATTCCCTCTTCGGTCACCCTTTCCACCTCCGGTCGACCTGTCTGATGCGGCCTGCTCTGGCATGATCCCCCTCCTCTAGTTAACCTACTCCGGTGTGAGCCCCCTCCTATGGTTGACCTAATCCTACGTGTACCCCCATCTCGTGACCCCCTACTCAGGTCACCCTATTTCCAGCAACACCCTTCCTGACTGTGACCCCCCCCCCTCAATGACAACCCTCTCTCTAAAGGTCTCCATTCCGGCCAACTTACTAGTATGCAATCCCCCTTAGGTATGTTTTTTGTCAATTTTTAGGGGTTTCTTCCCATACCTAGACCCTAATTCCTAGGGCTGTGATTTGTGCATTTTCTCATTGCCTAGGGTGTAGAGATCATTCTTCAGGGTGCTCTCCCCCTCCTCTAAGAGTTCTACCACAATTCACAATCAACAGGTAGGTGGTTCCATGATGTTATTATAACTCCCAGACCCCAGTTACCCAGAGTCGGTGCATTTACTAAATAACATTTGCCTGATCACAAATGATCAATTATCGAAAGACCGATTAGTTTAGTAGCCTTGTAAACACTAGATATATTCATAAGTCTTACATTACATCATAAATGGAAAATTACAACAACATGGTTTCCATAGACAACACTGACATCCCATAGACTATCCCTACAGGTCAGTCATAATATACTTCTTCTCATCTTGGGAAAAATAAAACATAGAAAGGGATGAGCTCAGATGATCAGTAAGGATAAAAATATAGCAAAAACTTTCATAAATAAGCATAAACATTTAAGCCAATGTATAAAACTAAAAAATCCTTTTAAACTTGAACTTCAACATAACATGGAAAATATAAAATCATAATAATGACATTTACTTACTCACATGGATATTATACTAGTCGAATAATCACATGCAATATCAATAGCCACATTCATAATGATGGAATGAATAATGTCATACTATCATAACCACGTAGTCTATGCCTTGTTCCAAGAATAAAAATACGATTTTTTCAAGGCCTTGTTCCAAGACACTAGTTTTTCTCATGAGACATACTGATTCATCAAGGAGCTATATCTAGCTCCACCCATCACTTACTAAGTCCAATGCATTCCTCATACGAAAAGGTTTAAACATAACATAAACATTTATATTAAAACTAGCATACAAAATGTCAATACATTATCCATAAACCATGAATGGTATAAAAATAACACATCCATAGTCAAACATATCACAAAACCTTCAATAAAATATAGAACTTTTGTATCATAATAAATCAACTTCAAATAAACTTAAAATATATCAAAGGATGTTGACATAGATGAAATAAAAACATTTTTAGAGAAATATATATTTATATTTTGAAATCATTTAAGAGCCACATAATTATAAAGAAAACCTTAATTTTTAAAATATTCTTATAATATTTTAAGGGAAGATTCTACGATGTTTTAATGGCGGAATATAGCCACACCCGCCGTATAAGTTAAAAACATTCTTACCTTAAATTTGTTGAAAATGTAAAAAAGTACCTTGTTTGGAAAACGATGGAAAGATTCCTTTAAAAATGTATAAGGGTATAAATGACTTTAACCCATTTTATATTAAATATTAAAAAAAATTTGAAATACATTTTTAAGAAACGTGGATGTGGATGATAAAGAGGTCCCAGTAGATAATTACATATAAACAACCTTGAATAATGAAGAGGTTGTAGAATTAACCCTTGCCTTGTTCTTTTCCTTAGTCGATGGTATGTTAACCTCTTATATAATAGTTAAAACATTTGTTACTAAATTATACAAGAATAATATACATAAATATGATATCATATATGATCTTCTAATATTTCTTCATTAATAATATTTTAGTATTATCATCGTTTAGGGTGTTAACTTATTCTTTTCTTTTATATGTTTTGTTACATAAGATGTGTTTGTTATGGATAGGTTGTAACTTATTCATATACAGAACTATATCAAGTCCTTAAACATTATTTTTAATCATCAAATGAAAATTAGTCTTGAGTGGATACGATGGGGAATGAATCTCATTGCGTTCGTGGAGACGGTAGTCCATACGTACGCACGAGCGACAATATCATTCTCTTGATATTAAAATCATATATAATTGGATGGTATATCATATATACAGAATAATTATAATGTTATATTTATTATTTATATCATTTATACTCATTATTATACCCATCCAAATTATGAACTGTTTGAATAACAAATTACACCACGACGTGGAGATGGTAAGTCGTACGTACGCACATGTGGTGAATTTTTCATTCGTAGGATGGATAAAATAACTAATATGGTTGTACCATTTTTATAATATCATCATAGTATATAGAAGATACTGGATTTATTATTTTAAAATGTAAACAGCAAGGAAATAATAAGTGGAAGAAGAAAAGAACTTGAAAGAGGGTGGTGAAATTATTACCTCTTCTTCGGGTGTTTCCTTTTGAGTTGATCAAAAGGGCTCCTTAGGTTGGATTTATGACCAAATTAAGGCCTCTAGGTTTAATTGAGGGAAGTTGGGAGGATATGTGGGTCGGTTTTGGCTGAGAAATATGGCTTTGAATGTGTGAAATAGAGAGGAGAGGAGTTCCATTTTATAAGAGGGGTGAGGGTCACTTTAGGAAAAGCTAGAAATATTATTTTATAATAAATTCATATTCTGATTATAATGGCTCCAAAGTGACTTATTTAGAATCTATAGTGGGTTTGGGTCAAAATAATTTCAGCCAATATATTTTAGATAAGTTTGGGTCACTATATTAACCTTATCATTTATATTTAACTCTTAGTTAACTAGTTTGACATTTACCATGTCTCTTTGTATTTTTATATTATATGGTTAATAAATATACTATATACTTCCAATCGAACCCGAAGTGGTTCATTAATGATATAAATATCATTATATAAGTCTTTTTTCCAAATCGTAGATTTTTAGGAATAGAATATCATTTAATAATATAATATTTGTTTCAAAAACTCTTTTATGTAAATTTTGACATGATTTGAACATTATTTTTTAAAAAACTTATAAAATCATGATTACTTACAAAAAAGATAATTAAATCAATACTACCATGTAATATTAACCTACTAAATTATTTTAATTCATAAAAAGTCTCAAATTACATTTATTTGGATATTTATAATACCAATTAATTTAGTATTTCATTAATTATGTAAGTACTGCATCATCATTGTATCATAAATAAATTAATTTATTTAATGTATAAAAAATATAAATAAAATACCATTATGTAGGAAATCATTTTATATTTCTAATTAATATTTATAGTCTAATTTATCATATGTTTAACCCTATATTAAAAATGTTTTATTTATTAAACTTTGATTTTAACTCTTTTAACTCTTCTTAGAGTTAAATAATAATAAATGTCCTAATCTAATCCAAGTGGACCTAAAGGGTAATAATCTATTCCTAAGGTTGTTTTTGGTTGAATTAAACTTATCCAATATAATTATTACATGTTTAATGGTAATAATAATATCATTTTTACCCTTAATTACCCTATTTACTTTTAACCGTGGTAAATAAAAGTAAAAGTTATTATTCACCAAAAATTATTTTTATCTTATTGAACCAAATTTTACTTACTGATATCAACCGTGTCTCCCGAATTTTTGAAATTCAATTCACAGAAGTGGTAAAAATATGTTTTATGCAAATTTTCAAAATCTCCTAGGAGGTGGGTAAAATACGGTAAAAAGTTCAATAAAATTTTTATATATCTAAAATTAATATAAAATGTCTCTAATGAATTAAATTGAAATTATATAGGTATTATGTATCTATTTTGACCTAAAATAAATTTAAATAAAATAAATAATTATTTAAATAAAAAGTCGGTTTTAACTAATAACTCAGTGTTTTTCACTATTCATCAAAAACTGAAGGTTTTCAGAAAAATACCAAAAATTCACCCTATGCTAATTTTGATATTCTGAATCCAAAAATGAAGTCCATTTTGAAAAATAAAATTTATAAAAATTTAAAAAGTGGGTATTACTATTCATAATGGATAGTTTGACTGGTTGTGATGTGTTAGAACTCGAAGTTGCCCACAACACACGCTATTGCATTATTCTAAAGGGAAACATATCATCGAAGAATGGGGTGTTACATTCTCCACTACTTCAATAAATTTCAACCTCGCAATTTGAAATTGTTTTTCGAAAATAAAAGCTTGAAAATATAAAATACCTTTGTGGAAAACCAATATTGGAAATAGGGTTAATACAACTTAGTTTTAATAAGAGGGAAAGGTAAATGAAAAAGTCGCCACCAAATTTGGGTTTAAAATAGAAGAACATTGGTGGAAATTATAGAAACGTAATTAGAGGAAAAACACAAATATTTATAGGGAGTGATTGAGGTCATCAATCACAAACAAGTGTAAAATTGAGGGCCTCAAAGCCATAAATCTATGATGATTTAAAATATCATCATTTCAACAAAACATAAGGTATTAGGATAACATGTTTTTGTTTTAATATCCCTTCCCTAAAGTTTAAGAATTAATTTCTTCATAGGATAAGATATATATATATATACTTGGGAAGTATAATCTCATCATTCAACTAATTTCTAACACAAACTCATATTTCACTCAAAAAGATATTAGAACTAAAGAATATTATATTTATCCTAATCGTATAAGGTTTCAAATATTAACACATACCATGAAGAAAAATATTTTTTAATAACCAGAGACTTCTTATAGGCTAGTGGTATGTAATAAAGGTTGGTCGCACTATGGTTGTGGGTGCGATTCCTATAGCTTTTTTCGACGCGACGGGTTATCTCTTGGCCTGCAGGTTGTCCTTTTCTAAAACTATAGTATTCCAAAAATAATCATAAGAAATGTTTTAACCATAAACAATACTATTAAAAGATCAACTTAATCCATTCCAAACATTATAGTTATCCAAAATACCTTTGTCCAAACTCTCTGTAAAAGGTATCTAAATTCCAAAATCAATTGTGACATTAGATTCCCCAGAAAAAGTAAAGTTTCTATTATTATCACGTACTAAAAATATGATTACCTTAGTCATATTAAAACCTTAATGAAAACAACAAGTACTGCAGTACAACCCTTATATATATCACATTATTTTTATAACCAAAATATAATCCTTGAGTCCAAAAACACAAATACATTAATTATTCCACTTCAACTGTAGTAACAGCATAAAATTGGCCTTGATCCCTTGGCCTTTTCTGAGGTAATTTTTCTTGGTGATTAGGGAATTCATTTTTATAATGCCCCATTTCTCTACAATTGTAGCATTCATCATTGATAGCCACTTTCTTTACCTTGCAATCACGAGTCGTGTGACCTTTTTCTGCACATTTGTAACAAACTCTCATTCCTTTTAGGCAAGTACCGGGTTGTTTCTTCCCACACTTATCACATAATGGAAAATCTTTCTTTCCATTTTTTCCTTTATCTGTCTCTTGTTCTACCATTATATTCTTCTCTTTCTTTATTTTATTATCAAAAGATTTAGAAAATTACATTTCTATCTTGATATAACCCAAGACTATATCTTCGTATGTTGAGAAATATTGTGATACTAATGCTCAATGGAGAAACAGTTTTAACCATCAAAGAAACTGTAAATCTTACTTGTTGGGTTACATGTATAATTTACAGCATGCCTTTCTATCCTTGTAAAGTTATCTTCATACTTTGTGACATTCTCATCCTCCTTTTGCCTCAAACTTAGAAAGTGTCTTTCCATATCCGATCGATGGTCATGAGTAAATTATTTTTCTAAGAAAATTTCTTTAAACTCCCTGCATTCCATATTTGATACTTCATCATCTTCCTTTGTGTTTTGAATCAATGACCACCATTTATCAGCATCTCCAGTGAGGCGGTAAACTGCCACGACAACTTTTTCCCTTTCACTACTCCCCAATGTGTGGAATATTTTCTCTAAGGAATTTATCCATTTCTCAGCTACTAATGGATTCATACTCCCATTTAATGTTGGTAGTTGTTTCCTCATGAAGCGATCTAACATTGATCCTAGATGTTGCGGATCAGGGTGCTCCATAGAAGTAAGGTTATTATTCATAACCTAAGGGAGTCGTCCCAGTATAGTGATAAGCTGATCAGCACCAGTTGTATCACAAGCCCCACTATAATTGTCTTGAGAAGGAGAGAAATCCCTACATGGAGTGTGTGCATTGATATGGTTTTTATCTCCTCCACTATGTGCCATTTCTATATGATGGAATACAGTAGATTCGTTTATGAATTGTAATGCATAATTCCAAACTTATAACATACTTAACATAAATTGAACAGTTTAATGGATATAATCCATAATCATAAAAAAATTTCTTTGAGGAGGTATATACTAATAAATCCTTCATAATAGTTTGTAATGAAATCATGAATTATCCTAAGCATATCCCCCGGGAGTGTCATAACCTAGAGTGCAGCAAGGCCCGTTGTCATGTACCAGGATACCCCGGGTCAAGCTCGAAACTCCTTGTTGGAGTTTTCACTCCTAAGTACATCTGTTCCAGAGCCACCTCTACCTTCTTGTATCTAAACAGGGATGTATTTCTCGGAAAATACACAAAATCTATACTTTACCAAAATTCTAGGATTTTCTTCTATAGTAATCCTCAAAGACTATCTTAGGGATATGTGCTCTAATCAGAGTTTATATAAATATTATAGGGGAATTCGTATGTTCAAAGGGAATCACCAGAAACTCATAACGGCCATACATTGTACGAAATGTAGTCTTCTGGATATCGTCTTCTTCACCTTTAGATGGTGATATCTAGAATAGAGATCCACCTTTAAGAAGTAATAACCTCTTCATATCTAATTGAACAAGTCATCAATCCTTGGAAGAGGAATCTTTTTCTTTATAGTAATATTATTGAGTTCCCAATAATTGATACACAACTGCATTGGTCCATCTTTCTTCTTAACAAAGAGCATTAACGCATCCCAAAGTGATGCACAAGGGCGTATAAACCCCTTTTCCAAATTCTCTTTGAACTGCTTCTTTAAATCCTCCAGTTTGATAGGATTTATCTGATAGGGACACTTTGATATAGGAGTAGCTCTTGGTCTGAGTTCTATTGAGAACTCTACATCATGATCTATGATAATTACGGGTAACTCTTTGAGAAATACATCATTGTATTCCCTTCAATGGGAATTTTCCCATATGTTGATACCATACTTTGACTCATCAATTTGAGAGAGGTATTCTTATTCATAAAGAATAAACACCCACACCATTGAAGGATTTTGAAAAGAAGCTTCATGCTCTTCCTTGAATTTGTAGAGGAGTGTGGGATCATTCGAAATATGAAAAGATATTTCCTTTTCCCAATAGTTGATATGTTCTATATATAATAAGAACCAATCCATACTTAGTAGCACTGAATTCCACCATGGGAAGTATTACAAGATTCATTGGAAGAATATTTCCACATATTACAACAGAAGAAGAGTCCAACACTTGAATTGAAATTATTTCACAACTATGTGTTTTTGTAGATATCTCTACATCAAGATTTTGGGGCTTATATTCAATAGTTATAGCAAACATTTCAAGATATAAAAGAATTCTTAGACCTAGAATAAAATATGAATTTTCCCATTATTGATTGAATAGGAAGTGTAACTTGTATGGCTACATTATCTTTCTCAACTTCTGCAGTAGTGATGGAATAATCTTTTACTTAATCCTTTTACTTTGGTAGCTCTTGATCCTGGTTACCCTTAAGGACTCGAGGTTTAGTGCACTGTCTTTCATAGTACCCTTTCTCCCAACAATTGTGGAAACAGACTACAGGTGGTTCTCTCTTTTCCTCCACCACATTTTCCTTCTTCCTCATCTCTTTTCAAAATTCATTTTCTTGGTGGCCTTCTCTCCCAAACTTGAAGCATTTCACCACCACATTGAGGCAGTTTCCATGATGCTCCTTCCGACATTTTTAACATGTGGGTGGTTGAGTTATCTTTACACCTTTCTCATGATATCCTCCATCTTGAAGCTCCACCTTTCATTTCTTCTCACCATATCAATGGTACCACTCTCCAAAACTCCATATCCACTTTGATATCACATCGAACAACTTCATAAAAACTCCCAAAGTCTCAAATCTCTAGAGCCTTTCAAAAGGTTTGGTTTTAAACCACTAAAGAATCTACCAATTTTTCTATCATTCATGATAAAAAAACCTAAAGAGTACCATGAAAGCCTCATGAAATTTTCTTCATAGGTCATGATAGATTCTCCATCCTTTTTCTTCAGCTCTATGAATTCTATCTCCATCTTTGTATGAATAGTTCAAGGGAAATACTTGTTAAGGAACATTATCTTAATTTCTTCCCACTCTATCTAGATGGTAAATGATTGGATTCACCTTATCTGTCTCAGAATAGTGAATCGCACAAAAGATATTCTTTATTGAGTTTACCCACTATTCCGCGACAAGTGGATCAGAATATCCACATAACATTAGTGGTCTTTGACACAAAAAACACTTGATATCCAGTTTCTCTCTCATATGTGAAGGCAGACGTTCCATGTTATCTAGGTTATTGTTCATAACCTTAATCAGTTGGGTAATAATCGCTTTGAAATTTTAAATCCCACCTCCCAAAGCATTGGGGATTTCATTCGAGAAATCACTACATTGTCCCTCACATGGGGTTTTGGATTGGTTCTTCCTGGTTCCCACCATTTTCTAAAATAGAAAAGGTTATAAGAAAACATAAGTCCACAAGACATGAATAAATAATATATTAATTTGTGAATTTAAGTATAAAGGCATATTTTTTGGGATCCCTATGTTTATCATTTTTAGAAACAAATATTCATGGGTTCTTACATATACTTAGTCTTATACTAAGGGTTTTCATTATGGTTCACTAATCCTAATTCTTAAATTAACTAAATCATCCTATGATTCTAACTATAGAAAACTTTCTTTTCTTTCATATATTTTTACACCATTTTAAAGATAAAAAACAATAAATAATTACACAATGAGGATCTAAAAGTTTTAGTGTATTAGTAAAATTAGGAGCATACATAACATTTACAAAATAAAACATAAAAATTCATTTAATTCCTTATTCTCTAGATTCTTAGAGGCCTTATCATTCTCCTTAGTATAAGTAATCGCCTAAGGATATACATACAAATGGGTGATCTAAAAGACTTGTAAGAGAAGAGAGAAAGATATGAAACAATATAACATGGGATGAGCATATTAATTATCGCCATAACATAGGCATGGATCTTAATCATAATAGGAAGCATTAAGAGATGACTTGGAATGTTTCAATGCATAAAAATGAAACATCATGTCTTAGTAGTCAACTATCAAACATATTTTTAAAAAAATCTTGCATCATGTTCATGCATATTTAACTTTTTCTCATGAGATACATCACATTACCCAATGCATTGAAGTGATATATAATTTTGGGTGCACCCATCACATCATAACATTTTCATTGTGCTATATAATTATGGGTGCACCCATCACATCTTAACATTTACATTATCATGCATTCTACATAATAAATATATCAATATTGAAAATAAAATAAAACATGGAAAGGAATGGGTTTCATTCCATAAAAATACATTAATAAACATTGGTTCCATAAATGAGAGAGGGAATAGCATACTTGAATCAACAACCATGAGTGAAGAAGAAACAATCTCAAGAAGTAAAAGGTATATTTTTTAAGGAAGAGTTCTTTTAAAAAAACAATTTCTTGTCATAAACTCAATTATAAAATATTTATATCCTAGAAAAGGTAATATAATTACGAAAAAATTATTTTTAATTAATATCTATACTGAAATGGGGTGAAAAATGGAACACCCAAAGAAAGATAGTTGGGTATGAGAATTCCCCTTACCTTGTGTCCAAAAGCTTCCTTCATGTTAATATCTTGTATAATCACATTATACTAATTAATTAAATATATAGAAAATTTCATTCATTTATTTTATTTATTATAGTTTTATTAATTTCATTTATGGTACTTTTGAAGAGTTATGCAGTTTAATTTCATCGTTTGGGAGAATTCATTTTCATGGTTTACATGAACAGTTCACTTGTATACATGAATGGAAGTCGATGTAAAATGTGGATAAATATATAGAATTGTTATTATATTCTATTAATTATATTAAATAATTTTAAATGATCTTATTAATAATTTTTTTATATACAGTGATGATGAATCATTAGATAAATGTTATTGATGATCGTTTTAGGTTAATTTTGGTGGTTGTTTGATTACAACGAACTTGTTTTGTTTTATCATTTAGTATTTTGTATAAATGTTAGTTACAGAACATAAAGAGGGTTTTAAAATAAACTTTACAACCTCTTATAAATAATTTAATGGTTTATTAACATCCTTGAATGTTTTTAAGTAAAATGAATGTACATCGCCCACGATGTCGGTAAATTGACACATCACGGGCAACGATTTCATTTTTATAATAAAAGAGTGAGTGGATGTATTTTAATGATGTATATCACATTAACATGATAAAATACCAGTACATAAAACATAATTAATTTATCATGCCATTTGGATAAAATATGTTGATTATAAGAGAAAAAATAAATGAATTTGAAAGGAAATTAAAAGAAATAGAGAGAGGATTTACCTCTTGAATTTATCATACTTGAGAACCTCTTAAGGGAATAGTTATGGTCTTTTTATGAGACCAATATCTACTGGATGTGGGGGATGTTATAAGAGAGAGTATTGGGTTGAATTTAGGCCAGGGTAAAAGCTCGATATGTGTGAGGATAAGTGGGTGTGACATGTGGTATTTTGAGTGGAGGAGAGGGGTGTTTTCTCATTATTTAATTCATTAGTTTAGTAATTTGCTAAAGAAAAGAAATAGTGTTGATTATTGAGTCTAAATATAGTAATTATATCATTTGAGTTAGAACTAATGGAACTTACATTAGTTATGACACAATGCATATTATATTTAGCTTATAATGTATAGATACCATAAATTACTGTATTTCATTATTCACCAAAAATTCAAGTAATTTAGAAAAATCCCAAAAATTCACCCCAACCATTTTTTGACATGTAGAATTAAAAAATGAATTCCATTTTATGAAATTAATATTCTAAATATGAGTAATTTAATTTTTAATTAAAATCATTATTTACTTGGAAAATACAGATTTTAAAATTATAACCGATTTTATAACACTTTGAAAAATTAATTAAGGTCTCATAAAATTATATTAAAATTATAAGACATCAAAATATTAATTTATGAATACATTTTATGAAAATTAAATTTCATTTAAAATTTTAAATTAATCATAAAATTACAATTAAATATTTATGACCTATAAAAATACCAACACTTAATTAATAATTTTTAAAATATTTACTTACTTATACTATGATATAATTATATCATATATTCACTTATAATATTAAAAAAATTATTTATACTTTCATCGGTGATTCTACTATTCATTTGGTCAGTTTACTATTCATAAGGGTCATATTACTATTCCTAAGGTCATGTTACTATTTCATCAGTATTGGTTTCTTAACTTATAGAAATAATTATTATTCAATTAATTATTAGTTTATAGAGTTTTTATTATAGTCCATAAGTGATTATATTTTATTTCTCCTATATTACATTGCTATAAGAAGAGAGAAATTCCATTGATAAAATTTGGGTCATTACAGAGATGCTATTGACTGGTCTTATAATTTTAATGGAGCCAATTATGATCAATGGAAGATCAAAATGAAAATTCATATTGAGATCATGGGTTATGATATTTGGATTATAATTTTGGAAAAATATGAAATTAACTAAACTAAAAGAATCTTATGAGATACTACTATAAAATACACCAATGATTCAACTTGTAATTCAATGAATTTTTTATATTGTGAATTAGGAAAAGATGAATTCAATAGAATTTCTATTTGTACTACTAAATTTGAAATTTGTTATGAACTATCTTTTTCCCAAGAAGGAACCTCCAATATTAAAGAGATGTGTTTAAATAATTATAATATTAAATATGATACTTTTAATAAGAAACATAATGAATCTATTTTCAAAATCTATATCGGATTTAAGGAGATTGTGAATAAAATGCAAGAACATGGAATTCAGTTTTTGATAAAGATAAAGTGATGTGACTTTAGAGATAACTACTTGATAATTAGAGTGGAAAAACTTTTTCCATTAGGGAGTCACGTGACATTAGAAATTTTTTAGTAAAGGATATTATTGTAAATCATACAATGTATGAGGAATAATTACATGTAAAAATATAAAAAGGATATAAAACTAAGGAGAAGCCAATAAACTTCAATACATATCACTCAAAGCATAAAGAAAATATCAAAGATGATAGTTCTGGTGATGTTGAATCACCCACAACAAGTAATGTGGAAATGGATCACATATCTAGATGATTCAAGAAATTTTATCTAAAGAATGACTTCTTCATGAAATAAAATTATAGAGGTAAGTATGATAATAAGGGAAATTTAAGGAAAGAGTGGAAATTGGATGATTCCACTAATAAAATAACCTATTATGAATGTAAAATAAAAGGAATCATCTAGGATTATTTTCCTAAGATCAAATATAAGTAAAATTATGATGGAAAATGTAAAAGGTATAAAAAGCTATGAAATCCACCTTGACTACCTCTAAGGATAGTTCAAGTGACTCTGATTTGAGAAGAGAAGAAAAAATTGAAAGTGAAAACATGTGTTTCATGACAAACACATCTGAGGAAACCTATTTGAAGAGTAACAGAAAGAATTTATAATATCTAGATAGTGCATTTTATAAACACACAATTGATGAATATTCATGAACCGGCCTTGGATGCCATCCGAACCAATAACCAAATTGGATTATGGCATGAGTTGAAGGGTGTTCCCAATCCACAAAGATTAGAAACTAGTGCTTGGGCATCAAACATCATAGTTGGTAACAATTTCACCCATAAGGACTAACCATAAACAACTCACTGAAATTTCATCACATCATAAGACCATAAACAAAGAATTAAAATAATTACAAGTTAAACATTTTACATTTCTAACCAAAACCAAAACATGAAAGGGAACCGACTACATGACTGAACCCCCTATAAAACAATAGGGTCAACACCCAAATGACACTACCATCAACACTAGAAAGAGAGGAACCACTAGCAACTGGATCTATCATCCCCTCTATAAAGTATCGTTCCTTTAACTAGGTCAAACAAATCGAGGTATACATACACCCGAGGGTGTATGTAGGGCATGAACCAATGCCTATTAGTATATTACCCAAACATATTCTATCCAATAACATTATAAGAAAAATCAATAATCTTGTTTTTTATGAAAAAATATAGTAAACCTTTTCAATGTAAGTATGCCAATAATCCAAATGATATGACACATGGTATAAATAACACCACAAGAGAACCATGAGTGATACCTAAGGCCTTAGGGTTAATAGGTCCCTATGATCATCATATCTTGCTTATATAGATTAAAAACCACAACCCATGGCATCCTTGTGCATAAGCTAGTATAGAGGAATGCATCCCATGGTCAAGTGGTCTCTAATTGTCATCAAAAGTTTAGTTAGTTTTTTAGCATCAATATTCCTAGGGATATTGGTATTCGGTCTTTCTAAACAATCTAGAGTAATAGACCTAGTCTTCTCTAACTATATATCATGGATTCCTTCATGCTCAATTTCAATTTTCCATTTCACTTGAACCACCACTTACACATAAACACACAATACAATAGAAAAACACATAAAACCCACCATTTTTCATAGGAAAAGACTACTTAAAAACCTTAAGATCTTAAAAACCTTTTGAAAACATGATTCACATCGCCTAAACAATCTATATAACACATTTAGAAATCATAGAAACAATACTGAAATCATCCATAAATGTTAAATCATGTAACTACATACCTCAAGCTTAGAAACTTCTTGAAACTGGTAGAAAACACAACTACACCATAAAGAAACCCTATAAACAAATATCATACCCTAAATGTCAAGATTAGACCCAAATAATCAAGGATTAACTCATCTTAGGGAAACCAATCTGCTAAAAAAGAGAGAAATCAAGAAATAGGGAAGAATAAACCAAGAAGAATGAAGAAGAAGAGGAATTTAGGGACTTACTTGATGAGTTCTTGAATATCCAAGTCCAAATACACAAAAAACAAATGAGGTCCAAGGGAGAGGGAAGGAATTATGAGGCGTGACTAGGGATGGAAACCTTGAGTGGGGGGATTTAGGGTGGATTTGGGTTAAAAATGGGGGAGGGTATTTTGGGAAATTAAACATTTTTAAATTTATGGGTAGGAATCATAGTTTGGCCACATGGTTTTCCAAACTATCTTCCAACCATGGGAAAAATGTTTCTTTAAGGAAAATAGGCCATACAGTTTTCCTAGGGAGAACATATTCTAATGTGGTTGATAGTGCACCTCAGACAGACCCACTGTTTTGGGAGCAATGTTATCTAAATGCACATACTGTCGACTATACACCTTAAATAGAACCTTTTTTTTTGGTCCACGGTTATCTGCACACTCATGTGGTAGGTTGTTTGGCCTAGATAGTTCCGTTGACCAGGAAACACCATCTCTTCTAGGTTGGCACAAAGTTTCTTCTAATCGTATGACAACCATGCACCACCTTCTACTGGGTCTAAAAACTCTATTTTTCACCAAAAATTACTTGGAAATAAAATTAATAAATAAAAGATGAAGAATAATGGAATAATATCTCAAAATAAAACCATGTATGTGACAATTCTCTCAACCATGAAATCTTTCTATCCTCGGAAATTCATTCCAAAGTTTCATCATAGAACAATAGCAAGTACTACTCTTTAACCCAAGACTTCCATTCCCAAGTCTAATTTTCATCATTACTATGCTTCCAAAGAACCCAAACCAATTTTACAAAAATTGCCCAAAATAATTTCTCTTGGGAATCCACAATCTGTATTGACCGCTCAAGCACAAAGAAAAATGGATTAAAACTCAAATTCCTCTCAATTCAGCACATGAGATGGGTCTAGATTATACATTTTCAACTATGAGTCATGGAACATGTCATTGATTTACATCATCTAAAAATGAAAAGCTATCAGGTATTCCATATTACCAATTCTTATAGTGATTTAAAAAGGTCTGATATATCTTAAAATTAGCTTCCCTTACATACTAAGAAAAGTGTGACCCAAGTGAGGGTCCACCTTCTAAAACACCTGATCACCCGCTGATAATTCTAATGCTCAGTGCCTTTGATTTTCATAAGGCTTGTGTCAGCTTTGTGCCATCAATAAATTCTACCTAATCAATTGAACCTTGTGATATTTCTCAAACACAATTCTCAATCCTAACAATGAGGTCTCAACGACCTCTTCCCAATAAAAGGGGTATCGACATGACTGAACAAAAATCATATCAAAGGGATCCATTTTTTTAGGACTATAAATTTATATTATATAAAAACTATACCAAATGAAAATGGATATCTAATGAGCCTCTGAAATGCAACACACATTCCTAGATAATTTATTCTATGATCTGATATTCTCACTTTGTTTGGCCATCTGTTTGAGGATGTTATTCCATGCTCAACTTGAATTGGGACCTCATTTCCTTCTAAAGGCATTCCCATAACAGAGAGGTAAACTAAGGGTCCCGATTTTAAATAAAGTATGATGTAACACCATGAAGAATCACTCTATCCTAAACATAAAACTGACCCAAATCGTCCACTTTAGTTGAGTCTCTGATCAGAATGAAATGGTCCGATTTGGTCAGGTGGTTAATCACTACACATACGGAATTGTTTCCCTAGGCTATACAAGGTAAGCCAATGTCAAATTTCACGGTGGACTCGTCCCACTTCTAGCTAGGAATGGTCACTTTATAAAGAAAAATAGAGAGCTCCTTGTGCTCTTATTTAATCTTCTGGCACGTATAACACCTAAATACAAAGTAATCTATATCATGTATCATTCCCAGCCATCATAACTGATGATTCACATCATAAAACATCTTGGTGGTTCTAGGATGAATGGACCATTGAAAATGGTGGCTATCTTGTATCACATCCTTTTTAAATGACAATGGCACAATGAACTGACCCTTTAAACAAATGAATCCCTTAGAAGACAATGACAATTCACAATACACCTCCCCACAATTTAAAAATTTACAAGAATGTTGTAACAACTCATCACTAATCTACTCCTACCAAATATTCTCCAAAAGGGAGGTAATTGGCTTAACAATTTCCAAAAATAGGACTCCAATATGATCCTTTACTCCTAGATTCATCTGGGAAGAGAGCCCCATCAGAGTCGACTCATCATTGGAATCCTTTAGAGATTTCACCGATATCTTCCTTCCCAAATAATCTACTACCACGGTACCTTTTCTCAGGTTATAGATGATATAAAAATTTAACCCTTGAAGTTACTCAACCCAATAATGTTTCCTCAGATTTAGATCCTTCTGGGATAAAATTAAGGCCAATATCTTGTGATCTGAGTAGACTACAAACTTCCCCCTAGAAATATAGTGACATTGTGTCTTCAAGGAATACATCATTGATGATAACTCTAGTCCATTGTCTTGGTAATTCTTTTCAAGTGGTTGGAGTTAGAGAGAAATATAAATCACCACCTAATCATCCTACATAAACACGCAACCATGATCGATACCCTATGAATCATAGTAGACCACATATCCCTTTCTATATTTTGGAAAGATCAATAAAGAAGTTGTGTTCAACTGTCTCTTAATCTCCTTGAATAATTCCTAACACTCTAGGATCCACTCAAACTTCATCCCTTTCCAAGTAAGAACCATCATAGGTGAAGTAATCCAAGATAAAAACCTAAAAAAATGCCTGTAATACCCTAATAGTCCCAAAAAACTTCTAATCTCAAATATGTTCCTTAGCTATTATCATTACATCACAGAACTGATCTTCTCAAGGTCTAATGAAACCCCATTTTTCACAATCAAAAGGTATATAAGCTTCACCCCCTAATACAGAATGTAAAATTGTAGATCCTAGAATAGATAATAGGGCCTTGAAGAGTTCCCAACATGATCCTCAAGTTCTTCAAATGGTCCTCCTTTGTCCCTGAGTATACTAGAATGTCATCCAAAAATACTACAACAACATATTTTAGGTACTGATAAAAATCCATGTCCATACATTCCATAAAGATAATTGGAGAAATTTTCAACCTAAATGGACTGAACAAATACTCAAAGTGTTCGTACCTACTTCAAAGGTCTAATTTAGTCACATCTTCCTCCATCAATCTAATCTAGTGATACATGGAATGCAAATCAATTTTATAGAACCACCTTACCCACTTGATAAGATAAAAGTAGTCATAAATATAATGGAAAAGGTATTTATTATTGATCGTTACATTATTCATCTTCTATAAATCGATGCAAAACTAGAGATATCCATCAGCATGATTTTAAAAACGAACTGGGGCAGCCCAAAGTGAGACACTTGGGTGAATGAATCCATTGGTTACATGTCATCCAACTATATCTTTAATTCCATCAACTTTGTGGTATCCATATGGTATGAGGTAATAGATACTATTTTTGTTCTCAATGCCAAATAAATAGTGAACTCAACATCCCGCTTTAGAGGAAAACCTATGAAATCATCTGGAAATACATTTGTAACTCATTTCACACAGGAGGTAATCTATCCCCGGAACCTCTAACATCATCCTCTAACACTAGTGATAAGATCTAGAAAATTTGATTTCTTAACTTCGGGTGTGTAGGTCCAGTATATCTTGACTTAGGATCCCACTCACCTTGAAAAAATTGGGTACTTCAATCATGTGCCACAAAACTCACTCATTGTTGATAACAATCGATGTGCACCTGGAAACGCACCATTCAATTCATACTGAGGATCATGTAGACCCAGAAATCCTGCTCCATATCGGCCCCTAACATGGTGACTATGCATGATATACACCTAAAACCCTACTCTCTCTTATTACCAAGTGGTGTCACTAAATCCATCATATTGGGAATAAGGTTAGTTAGTAATTTTATTAGATCCTCAAGATGGGATGAAATGAAATAATTAGAAGAATCTTTATCAAACAACTAAAAAACTATGGATGATGAGATGATAACTACAAATAAAACTGTTGTAGGACCTTAATCTAATCCCACTGGCATTTGGTCCATATTATAAAGGTTCCTCGTCTCTGTTTGAGCTTAAGGATGACTAATTAAATACATATTTTCCTTAAGATGAATCTATTTAGTAGAAGATCCCGCCTTACCACCACATTAACCAAATCGATAAACCATTGTACTAGATGGCTATGAATGGGCAGACATTCCCCTGGAGGCCAAGAAACCTTCAACACTATGATATGGTTGAATAACTTTACAAAACCACTATAGATTCCCCATATTCCCACACTGATAAAAATTCCTAGTTGGTGCAATATATATCAGCTGCATATTCCCTGGCCTTCCACATTGATGGTAGAGGACTGATCTCACATCTGAAGGTGTAGATGAAATATGTGATGAAGGATGGCCTGGGCTACCGCCTCTCTTATTTTCCTTCTCCTCTCACTTCCTCTTATTCTCAAATGAACCATTGCTTCCCTTGCCCACTACTGAGACTACCCTATAAAAATAAAACTTGACACTCTGATCAATCTCTACCATCAAAGATCGATTTTCCACTACAGCACATGTCTTCAGCTTAAACAAAAATGACTTGAGATTAAATTTCTAACCACAATCCCATATAAACCTGTTGAGCCTTCAGCTTCTCATTGGAGGATACCTTAGGTGAAACCCGAACCAACTCTAAAAAATGGTTGGCATACTCTAATACAGTCTGATCCCCCTAGTGGATATCTAGAAAATCTTGGGTATTAGAAAAGGCTAAGGTCTAAAGGTAATACTACTCATTGAATACAAACTTGAAATCTTTCCAACCCATCTGATCGTGATTCCAATCCTAAACCACCGAGTCCCACCACCTATGACTGGGACCATCCTATAAGAATGAAGTGAACTTTACTCTAACTACCTTAGGAGTATCAAGAAACCCAAACATATATTTAATATTTTCAATCTAATCATCTACTTCATGGGGTTATATTCTTCCATGTATGGAAGGAGGATTGTTCTTGATGAACTCATGATATTTTTCTTATCTAAGACCTGATTTGTCCTCTCTGACCTGAGAAGGACCATAGACCTCCCCCTAATTCAATGCTCAGACAGCCATAACCATGTCTATAATTCATATATGATCAACTTTTGATGGGTAAATCTCTCCATACTCTTCCCATGGTTAATCAAGAATTCTCCAAGTATTAATAATTCTACAATCATCAATAAACATGGGGAAAACTATCAATTCACTATTCTGAAAATTTTCAGCAACAACAACAAGTAAACATCTTTTTAAATCAAAACCAAAACTAAACCAACATAATAAAAAGTTTAAACACTCCACCCCCACGCAGTGTCCACTCATATTCAACAACCTCTATGTCTCACCTGGGATTGGATTCAAACCAATTATTAAATATCCCATCGTGATCTAAGACCTATCAAAAGGTGTGTTGGTGAGACAACCCCCTTGAAATAAGAATCTCAATCCCTAATAGTACAAGATTAAGTCTATCTAGACTCTAAAAGAAATCCTAACCCAAGGAAGGGTGAAACAGGCTCTGATACTATTTTTTCATGAAATATCCCAAGATTCCATCCAACCCAACACTCTAACTAGCCAATAGCAGGGCCCAAAGGGTATTCCCATTCCCCACAGACTCAAAACTAGTGCCTGGGCATCAAACATCATAGTTGGGAATGATTTTTTACATAAGGACTAACCATAAACAACCCACAAGAATCACATCACATCACAAGCAGTAACCATAACCAAAATAAGTATAATTATCACAAGTTAAACATTTCAAATTTTTTTAAAAAAAAACCTAAACAAAAATGGAGAGGGGAACCAACCACATAACCAAAACCTCCTTACAAAAAAAGGGTCAACACCACCATTCCACCATCACTAACACCGACAATATAAGAACCACTAGAAACTAGATACACCATCACCATGATGAAACAACTTACCTTTACCTCGGTCAAACATAATGAGGTCTACATACACCCAAGGGTGTATGTAGGGTGTGATCTGACACCCAGTGGGATATCACCCAAATAGATTCAATGCTATAACATTATAAGACAAATCAACGTGCTTGTTTTTATTAAAAAGAGGGTAATTTTTTTTAAAGGAAACATTATTTTAAATTGAATATAAAATCATCCATTCCAATAGGCCAAATGATAAGGAACATGGTATACATAACATCAAATGATAACCATGGGTAATCCATAAGAATCGAGGTTTATTGGGGTCACAGTATCCTCATACCTCAGTGATATGTCTTAGAAAAAAACCCACAACATCCTCATACATGATCCACTAAAGGGGAATAAATCCTAATTTCTAGTGGTCTTTGATCATCATCATAAGTTTAGTTATTGTTTTAGCGTCAATCATACTTGGGGAAACAGGCCACACCCCTGATGAACCACCTAGATTACTAGACCTAGTCTTCCCTACCTTGATACCTTGAATTCCCTCATGATCAATTTCTACTTTCCATGTTTCCTGAACCTCCACGTACACATTCACACACCAAATAATAAAACACACATGAAAAACAACATTTTATATATGAAACCCACTTTCAAACCCTTATACACACTAAAACCTTTTTAAAACAAGTTTTTCACCACCCACACAATCCATAGAACAATTTTATTAATAATATAAATCATAATAAAATCATCCAACAATGTTAAAGCTTGGAACTACTTACCTCAAGCTTAGAAAATTCTAAAAAACTGGTGGAAAAACACTATCAAACCAATGGAGATCCTATAAAGGAAAGAGAATGCTATAAATGTCAAT
The DNA here is from genome assembly GCA_963277665.1 of Viscum album. Taxonomy (NCBI): domain Eukaryota; kingdom Viridiplantae; phylum Streptophyta; class Magnoliopsida; order Santalales; family Viscaceae; genus Viscum; species Viscum album. The sequence continues at coordinate 231,268,003 of OY728146.1, forward strand.
ATTAAACCCAAACTGTCACATTTGAACTCATTTTTGGGAAAAAATATCTGGAAAGATAGAAATCAATAAATAGGGAAGAAGAACCCAAGAAGAAGGATTAAAATGAGGAATAGAGGGACTTACTTGATGAGTTCTTGAAGATACATGACCAATACTACAAAAACAATTGAGGTCCAAGGGAGAGGGAAGGAAGTGGTAGGCACATATAAGTCTATAAAACCCAAGTGGGGGAGTTAGGGTGGATTTGGGTTAAAATTGGTGGGGGTTAGTTTGGGAAATTCAACATTTTTAAAGTTCTGGGAAGGCTACATGGTTTAGCCACACTGTTTTCTAGCCCATGCACAAACTATGAAAAATCATTTTTAATTAAGTAAAAGAGTCTAAATAGTGTTTTTGGGTTGGCCAAACTCCCATTTGGTTGACTGTGAGCCTATGACAGACCCACTGGTCCAAGCGCATGGTCTCTTCTGGGATGGCGCACAGTTTCTACTAACCATGCACTAATCATGCGTCACCTATGGTTGGGTCCAAAAACTCCATTTTTCACTAAAAACACTGATGTAATCTAAGAGATAAATACAAGACCTAAAATAAATAAATAATACCTCGGAATAAAACCACAGACATGACAAGACTACTCAATGTTCTAGAACCTTATTAAAGTGGATTGTGGATATGTTACTTTTGGTGAAAACACCAAAGTGAATATAATTGGACTCTATCAAATTGGTGACTCTAATATTGTTTTGATTTCTAAAATATTACTTTTAGATAGTTTAAAATATAATCTATTTAGCATCTCCCAGATATGATATGATGGATATCAATTTATGTTTGAAAATAATTTTTGTCAAAAAAATTATTATAAGCATGTTTTAGTTTTGACTATTATGCATAATGTTAATATTTATATAGTTTATTTGAATTAATTATTTTTTCAAAATTGTTCTTTTATAAGTTCCTTCAAAAATGAATCTTGGATTTGGAAAATCATACTACTCCACTAAAAACTTTGGTTATTTATAAATCTAACTAGGTTAGGATTAGTAAAAAATCTACCTAAACTATAATTTATAATAGACAAAGTCTGTAATCCTTATCAAAAAAGGAAACAACAAAATTTCTCTTTCAAACTAAAGAAATAAGTTTTAACTTCTCAACCCCTAGATTTGGTTCCCATGGATTTTTTTCCAATATTTAGTTTCTAGTTAATTAGTAAAACATTATTCTTATGTTATAGATGATGATTATTCAAGATATACAAGGGTATTTTCCCTAGCTCACAAAAGTGAATATCAATTCTATTTCTCTATGTATGCTTGATCTATAGAGAAAATTAGTGGAATTACCATAAAATCACTAGGTATTGATCATGGATGTGACTTTCAAAATAAAGTCTTTGAATATCTATGCTCACAATATGGCTATAGACACAACTTTTTTTCTACTAGAACCCCATAGTATAATAGTTTTGTAGAAAATAGAAATCAAACTCTTCAAGGGATTTGATGGAACATTCTCAATGAGTATGACCTTACAGGTTATTTTTTGATAATAGAATATTAATATATATTATTTTATTATTAATAGTGTTATAATTAGACCACTTTCAAAGGAAATCACATATAAGTTATAGAATAGATGAAAATCAAAAGGTTATTACTTTATATTTTTTTCTATAAAGTCTTTATAGTCAATGAATAAGAGAATTTATAAAAAAAATTGCATCTACAATTGATGAAGTAATTTTACTTGGACATTCAACATTCAGTAAGTCAAACAGGGTATTCAATAAAAGGGCCATGATTTTGAAAGAATCTATACATGTCCAATTTGATGAAATAATTCCATAAGAACCTAATACCCATTTAGATAATCATGAGGATGATATTTCTAATTTAGATATCATTGTATCAATTTCACCTTGTGATATTTTTAAACGTAAAGCAAAAAACCCAACACATAATTATTCTAACCTAAACATGAAGAGGAGAATAAAGTATCAAATACTTCTATTCCTTGAGATATTAGGACTCATAGAGACCACCCCATAGTTGAATATGTAGGAGACCTAGATAAAGGAACTCCCACTAGATATTTTCTTAGAAATTAGGTTGAACATCATGCTTTCTTATCATAGAATGAACCTAAGAACAACATAGACGCAATAAATGATTAATTATGGGTAATGGAAATGTAGGAAGAGTTGAATTAGTTTGAAAAAAAATCTAGAAACTAGGGGAGATACCTAAAGACTTCATCACCATAAATACTAAGTGGGAATTTTGAAACAAGTTTGATGGTTCAGAAACAGTAATTATAATTAATTCTAGACTAGTTTCATAACATTATGGTCAAGAAAAAGGTACTGACTATGAGGAAACCTTTTAACCAGTAGCTAAAATTGAAGATGTCAGAATGTTTCTTACCTATAAAGAACATTTGAATTTCTAATTAAATCAAATGGATTTCAATAGTGCATTCCAAAATGGTTATATAATAGAGGATTTTTGTGTGTAAAAACCCATGTATTTCAAAACCCACATATCCTAAATCTTTTATTTAAATCACCAAAATCATTATATGGTACAAAATAATCTATGGAATCTTTGTATGATTAGATCAAATCATTTTATTATTTATAAGGGTTTTTAAAAATGAATATATGATCCTACATTATTTAATAAGAAAATTTGAAAATATGTTTTAGTAGTAAAAATCAATATTGATGATATTATCATCGGATCTTCAAGTAAGTTTTTAGCATACTTAATTTTCTTAAATTATGTAAGGTGATTACTAAATAAGTTTGATAAGAAAGTTAAAATTATTTCTTGGATTTAGAATCCTTAAAAACAAGGAATTAATTATTTCAAATAAAATAAAGTACACTAAATATCTATTGAAACATTTTTTTATGGATCATACTAATGTTAGTGATACTCCCAAGAGTAGAGGATATATAGTAGATATTTATTAAACTAGGGAACTAATAGATCAAATCAATTGCATAGTAATGACTGGAATATTACTATACTTAATTGATATCTAACCTGATATTATTTTTATTGTTTTCATTTTATGATGTTTTCATTCAAATAATAATTTTTAAAGATCTTAAAAATACAACCAACATTGGAATGTTTTACTCTTGAGGATAAATATTCGATTTAATAAAAAAAATTAGATGTAGATTTCGGTGGTTGTAAAATAGATTAAAAAATAACCTTGGAAACATTTCACCTTTTGGTTAAGTATCTAGATTCATGGTTTAGTATAAATGCATAAATTTTCTTCATTATCCAATATTGAATCTGATTATATTGCTATAGGTATTTTTTGTGTATAGATAATGTAGATGAAATACGCTTTATTGAATAATAGGTATGAATTTAGAAATTTCCCTATAAATTGTGATAATAAAAGTTAAATAAACAATTCTAATAATCCAATATCACATTCTATAACAAAGCACGTTGATATATGATATCACTTTTTGAGAGACCATTTTCAAAAAAGAGATATCACTCTTGAATTTATTAGTATAAAACATCAGTTTACTAACATTTTGAAAAATCAATTAAATTATGAGAGAATGAAATATATAAAACATAAATTAGGTAAGATTAACTATGTTTCAAATGTATTTAGAAATATTTTAATACCATTTTTATTATTATTTTAATTAATTCAATTGATAAGCTTTTTCTTCCCTTATCAAGTATTTTGGTTTAATATTTCACCTATAAATATATCATATAAATTTAATAAATATATTCAATGAATGATATTATTTATCATTCATTACTATAAAATTAAAATCCTTAAATGTTTAATCTATCAAATCATAAAGGAATTGTCAAACCTTTTCTAACCCAAACTAAACCCTCTTTTCAAACTGCCTTTCTAGAACATCATGGAATCCCTATCTCCCATCTTGCATTTTTCATTATACATTGTTGAAATGAAGAGATATTTTGGAGATGATTCTCCCAAATCATCTAAGAGAACTAAATATAGTTCAATAAAGTATATAAATCTCTTGAAACCACTTTTTATATCTTTTGAATTTTTAGTTGGAAGAGAAGTAGATGTCGAATGTTTTAGAACCAATAATTTATTATTTTGAAGATCTATTCAAGGAAAAAACCTAGACTCATTGGTTTCTATATAAAGATTTACCCTTTTATCCATGTATTATAAGAGAGTTCTTTTGGAACATGGTTTTAAAAGATAGAGAATATAAGGATTAGATTCGAACAATAGTTAATGGGAAAGAATTTTAGTTCACCTCATCTTTTTGGGTTGATTATTTAATTTCTATGAATATTGGAGAATTTGTAGACTATTGTAGTTTTTGGTCATAGTAGAAGTGTTGGAGGTATGTTGGAAGACTCATCTTTTTTCCATTATCAATGATTAATCTGAGATCAAGAGATGATGAATGTTGAGATCAACACATATGATTCAAAGAACAATAAAGGGTTAATAACCTAGAACCAAGAGAGAGGATATCAACACTTTTTGTTTATAATTAATTTAATTAAATAATAATTATCTCCAAGGATATTCTTTATTCATTGATGTGTCCAACCATAAATCTATAGTGAGACTCCATTTCATTATAGAATCCAAGTGTAGGATTCCTTTAGTGGTAATCCACACATGTTCCACAAATCTCTAGAAATCTCTGAAGGAGTATTTGGGTGCTAGAATAGAATATCATTTCACTTGCATCATCCATCATCAATCAACTTTAGGACCACTTTCAAAGTGTTCTCCATGATCTGGTGGAGGAGGATCGCTCTCGTTCTTGACAGTATTCTTGGAGAAGAAATAACACTCTAGGCGTGAGATATTTTTTCCAGTTCGTGCGCACAACTATTTTCATGGCTAGGTATTTGGAAAATGATAGAATAATATAACACAAAATTTATTTCAAGAGGGTAACACTAAAATAATTTCCACAAGTTTATTTAATTATTTCATTAATCCTAGTGAAACCCTCATGTGAAATAATAACCTCAATATTATTATTTCCAGATATGCACTTTAACTTATGAGTTATAATTAATTATTTTTTAATCAAATAATATTCAATATTATTATTTCTCACTGGACCCTTGAACTCAGTATACCAATCCTCCTCAATATTTATTACACCTTGAATAATGACTATTTATTTATTAAATAAATATCACTGTATTATTTTTCGATAAATATGATATTCAAAAAATAGCAAATAAATATTTATTAATTATTCTGCCCACAATATATTCTCTCAAATAACTAGTGAATGAATAAATTTCATCAGGAAAACATTAATAATTATTAAACCATGACCATGAATAATATTTATTCAACTTGTTAAATAATATATTATTTAACTGAGATTCAGGACACACTTAGTGTGTAACCCTCTGGGTCTTTTTCTCAGTGGCATTAGGCAGAGCAGCCTAAAGTCCATGTATAGCTTCTAGAAACATTCCAAGGCACCAATAGAGAAAGAAGTTAATTTTTTAATGATATGTCACCACATATGAACATTTACCATGTAATATAATCCCTTTTTCACAATATCTCTAATTGAGCAGGTTGCATGCCAGGGCTATCAACCTATATGCTCAATATCTCTTTCTTTGACATTTCAGAAATAGAACATGCCTATTCATCACATAGAAATTGGTTTATTTAAGATATATCATTTCCATTTAAGGTCTTGAGATATTATATTCTATTAAAGAATAAAAGGGATAAATTCGTTCTTGCATTATTCATTAATGCAATATTACTCGTGATGCACCCAATATATCCTACCTCACTGCGAACATCTGTCATCACGATTTTGTTAATAAATCTAAGTGCACAACTCATAATAATCATTAATTATAATATTAAATTTTGAGGACCAATACACATGTGCATATATTGGAACATCCAATAAAACATAGAAATGTGGATTTCCTACTTGTGGATCATGTTCTCATAATATCCAACTGGATATCACTAAGGGAGTACACCATGTGAAGGTGCCTCAAAGTCAAATGAGTCTTCACCCCTAATATCATGTGTCATTTTTTTCCTCAAATGATATCATCCAGAAATATAACATATATCTAATAATAGTTTCATAGAACTTATGGGTTCTCATCATAGCGGGGAACTGCTATGACCATTTAGTATAAAAATAACACTTGGGACATCATCACCTACAATGTTACAGATAAGAACAACGATGATGTGATAATGAATTTATTAATTTTAAAAATTATGAATATAAGTTACCAAAAAGTAAAAAAATAATTTGGTTCTAGGGCACTAACACCAATAGTCACCCACTTGAACTAGATCCAAATACTATTGACCATCAGTCCTCTGGCTCTTACATGATATTCATGCTTCTTCTAAGATATGACTTTAGTCAAGGGTTATGTCACATTATCTTCTATGGATACACTTCTCACTACAGCCTCACCCATTTTATAAAAAACTATCAAGATTTGATACTTCTTTAGTATGTGCTTTGTTCGTTGATGTGACCTTGGCTCTTTTGAAAGAGCCACCACCACAGTATTATCACAATACAATGTGATAGGGTATTTACTACTTGGTACCACATCATGTTCTTAGACAAAGTTCCAAATCCATAAAGCTTCCTTGGCTACATCATAAGCCTTTGTATAATCAAACTCCATTATAGAATCAGTTATAACTAGAATCTTTGAACTCTTCCAGCTCACAGTTCCTCCATTGAGATTTAAAACATATCCTGAATGAAAATTTAGATCATTCTGATCTATCTAAAAACTCGCATCATCATACTCTCTAATGAAAAGATCCTCATCTCTTCCATACACAAGGAACATATCCTTAGTTCTTCTTAGATACTCAAGGATGGTCTTAAGAGTAGTCTAATTTTGTTCTCCTATATCTTCTTGATATCTACCTACCATGCTCAATGCATAGTAAAAAATCAAGTCTAGTACATAGTATGGCATACATGATTAATACTGTCACTAAAGAATATTAGATATTACTCATTATATCATTCTTATATTGTGTATAGGGACACATTTTCTTATAAATATGTAAACCATGTGACATAAGAACCAATTATCTCTTGTATTGTTCCATACTAAATATCTTTATTATCTAGTCAATATATGTACTTTTTCTTACTCCAAGAAGACTCTTGGGCCCATCACGAATGATCTTGATCCCTAGAATGTAGGCTGATTTTCCTAATTCCCTCATGAATAATCACTTGTTTAAATAATCCATAACATATTGTAAGACTTGTATTTCATTTCCAATATGTAAAATTTCATTAACATAAACAACTAGGATAACGAATGAATTCCAACTAAATCTTTTGTAAACACATGACTCACGATCATTCTTAATGAAACCAAATTCTTTTATAGATTCATAAAATCTAATTTTAAATGACCTAGATGCTTTTCTCAATCCATAAATGAATCCATACAACTTAAAAATACTATTAGAATCACCTGGTGTCACAAACCCTTTTGGTTGTGTCATATAGACATCTTCCTTAAGGTTCTCGTTAAGGAATGCAGTTTTGAAATCCATCTACCAAATCTCATAGTCGTGGTAGGATGCTATGCCAAATATGATGTTGGTGGATTTAAACATGGAAACTGGTGAAAACATTTCATCATTTTCAATTCCTTGATGATGCTTAAACCCTTTATCCACTAGCCTTTATTTATAGATACTTTACCTTCCATGTCCAATTTCCTCTTAAATACCCATTTACACCCAAGAGGATTTACATCAACTGGTTCATCAACCAGAACCCAAACATCATTCTGATAAATGGAATCCATCTCAAAATTCATAGATAATATCCATCTTTCATCTTTTGAGCTCTCTACTGCATCCTTTTAGGATTGAGGTTCATCATTGTCCAATAATAATGATTCACCATCCTCTGTGACTAGAAAACCATATATATGTGGTTCTCTTACCTCTCATACACTCCTTTGTAGTACTTTTTTTTTCTGGAACTACTTCTTCCACGGGGACCTATGGAACTTGTTCCAATACCAACTCTTGTGTATCTTGAGAATCAACTTCATGGAAGTCAATATTTCACTCACTATCCTTTTTGAGGATATGCTCCCTCTCAAGATTGACAGCTTTTCTAGCAATAGTCACTTTCTTGTCTGAGGGGTTATATAGGTAGTATCTCTTTATTTCCTTGGGATACCCTATAAAGATACACTTTGTGCCTTGTGGTGCTAGTTTGATGTCTGAGAAGGACATAACAAATGCATCGCATCCCTATACACATGTATGCGAAAAAATGGGTTTATTTCCACTCCATAGCTCAAAGGAAATTCCATTTTCCACTTTATTTGGTACTCAGTTTAATGTGTATGTCGTAGTTTGTAATGAATATCCCCAAAAGGATAACGGAATATCTCCATGACTCATCATTAAACACACCATGTCCAAAAAGGTACAGTTCTTCCTTTCACTAACACTATTCCACTATGGTGTACAAGGTGGAGTGAGTTGAGATAGAATCCCAAAATATCGTAAAAAGTCAATGAACTCTGGGATAGTATATTCTCCATATCAATCTAATTGAAGCTTCTTTATCTTATTACCAATTGTATTCCCTATATCATTCTTTAATTCCTTGAATTTCTCAAAGGACTCAGACTTACACCTCATCAATTAAATATATCCATATTTACTAAAGATATCAATAAAAATTAAGAAGTAATATCCACCTACACCCTCTATTTTTAATAGTCCACATGCATTAGTTTTTACCAATCCTAGAAGCTTTGTGGACCTTTCACCCTATCCAAAAACTGTGGTTTGGTCATTTTTTGTCGTAATAAAATCTATCAAGTGGTTCTAGAACAGAATAGTCTAAATACCACTCCTGACAGATCATTTTCAAATGCTTCTAGTTTGTAAGACCATGGTGGTGATGCCACAAATAGGTGTTATATGAGTCATGTGAACCTAATTCATCATTGATTTCCAACACTTGGTTTTATTAATTTAATACATATAGATCATTATTTAAATGTGTCATACCAAAAAATATGTATTCCTTATAAAAGAAAACACTTTTATTTATGAACATGAAAATAAACACATATTTGTCTAAACATGACATAGAAATTATGTTTTTGGTAACTGTTAGTACATAATAATAATCCTGTAAAACCAAAATCATTCCTGTCAGCAATGAAAAGTGGTATTCACCAATAGAAAGAGCATCCATCCTCACACCATTGGCAACTCGCAAATCTAACTCTCTAGTGGAAATTTTACAAATTGTACTTGGTTTTATTATTTAGATATCTATGTGAGCACCACAAGCTATATCTAATACCCAATGTGTATAAATGGAAAGATTGAACTCAATAACGAATTTACATTTGGTTTCCTCTTGCCTCTAGGTACAATTACTCTTCGAGTGTCTTGACTTGTTACATGGAAAACATATTTCCTCCTTTTCCTTACCCTTCCTTTGGATCTTCTTCTTATTGGATAGACGGTTCTCAAGGGATTTATATTTTTTATAAGTCTTAGGACCCTTTTCTTTGTCCTTCCTCTTCCTACTCACCATAATTATTGGGGGGGTTTTCATGCCCAATATATTTATCCACTTGGAAAATCATTGTTAGATGTTCTGATAGACTCTTCTCATTATTACTCATATTAAAATTCACAATAAAACTAGAGAAGATCTTGGGCAGTGGAGAATGTATGAGATCTGTACGTAACTTATTCGATAATTTAATCTCTAAGATGCCCAGATGCTCAATGTAGTTGGTATGCTTGACTACATGAGGCCCAACTGGCACATACACTCCAACAATAGTTGTGAACAAAGCATTGTAGATCTCATTCCTCTCTTTTATCTCCTTCTCTTAATAGATATCCCAATGGTGATACATCATCATATAAGCATCCATTTCCCCAAGTTTCTTCAAGATCTCATTGGATATGGATGCTAGCATGAAGTACTAATTGTATATAGTTTAATTTAGATGTTTCTCTTATATAGAGATCCCTTCATCACCCACCTCATTTCTAGGAGAAATTGGTAAAGTTTCTTTTAGCACATACAGTTTCATTTCATGGTGAAGGATGGCCCGTATGTGACTTTTCCACTCTTGTAAATTTGTGCCAGTGAGAAGGTTTTAATTCTGGAGTATGGATCATAGTGATATGTTTAATGTGATTTTTAATTCTATTTCTCCAAAAATGATTGAGATTTAGTACTTTATATAATAACTTTAGACAAATAAATAAATATTATATTTATTAGTCTCCCACTATTTTATAGAAATCCAACATCCCTCACCATTGGCTTCCAAATATCATGTTTATTAGACACTAAAGTGTAAAGGATCCATATTCCCCTTATCATTACCCTAACTTGGGTTGTTCAAGCAACTTGAAAGGTTTTAGGTAGTCATTTCTAATTCCAATAGCGTTAACTCATAGTTCCTTGATCTTTTGAGTGAACTCCTAAATCCATAAATCCATTAATTGGATTTCCTCAAACATTTCCTCTTAGTTACACTAATTACTACTTTGGCAGTCAACCCTTGATGTGAACCAAGTCAATTCAACCCAAAACCTCATATTTGAATTATCCAATAATTAAAAACACCCCTACTTTGTCTTGTCAAGAACATTGAACTATGGTTTGATTCTAACAAAATCAATGTAAGGCTATATCGACTGAATATTTTATAGAGAGATTTTTCCATTTATATGTAACTTTCCAATTATTATCTTCTCACATTCTTATTAATATTAAGTGGGATTAATTAAGTGATTAACCATGTATTTTGATAATATTTACGCATAATCTAGTTTATTTTATTTTCATCATTGCATTCTTGTTAATTAATTAATTATGTGATCACAATAAAACATCCATAATTAAATAACCATGAAAATAACAAAAATAAATTAAAGGGTATGATCATGATCTTGTTATAATGGTTAGTTTATCTAGCGGTTCATAAACTAACTACTGACCTAGGAGAGAAACACCTTCAACTATTTAAGGATTGTGTTTATAGCTTTCCACCTATCCACATTTGTATCTTCTTGGATTGGTTTCACCTCGGCTCCTAACATGAACTATATCCACTATCTTGGGAGATCCATCCATTACATGTGATTTTACTCACAAATAAGTGAGGGGTAAAAGGGGGTTTACATAAAAGGAACCATGGGAATGTAGGCCCTATATATTAATTAGGAGAGAATTCACATCATCCAATTATTTAATAAATTCTTTTATCTTAATCCTTTTCTGAATTTCCTTGAGATTATAATCCAATATAATTTTAAACAAATTAATAAATTCATTTAAAATTAATTTTGTACATAAATTGTACCATAGAGGTAAACTAATGAATACTAATCCAAAACTAGCCAACATGAATTATACTTGTATACACTTTATTCATTGTGACATATATCATGCACATAGAATAATAATTGTAATACAACTCATAAATGATGTGAAGATCTTGAATATTGCATATATGTTAATAAAACACACACACACACACAGATATATATATATATATATATATATATATATCAAACCCTATCACATGGCGTGTCCCATCTTTATGCCCACACACAAGTATATTTCTCAAGTATTACATAATATAATAAATTTAAAATATGAGTAACTAGTAAACATACACGGTGTGTAGATCCAATCTACACGACGTGTACATTCGTCACCATGTATCTAAAGTAAACACCTAGGGACTCGGCATGTGAGGCATACTTCAGAAATCGTGGAGTACACAGTGTGTCTAGAGGTCCACACACCATGCTGACTCTATGTTAAATGGTAACCGGTGGGGTGGGTCTTGTATGGAATATATGGCGCAAACCTAACCTGAAGGGACTAAACACCGTGTCCAGGTGGCCACACGATGTATAGTCCAGCTGACCGTGTGCCAGTATGTCCCGATCAACATGCAGTGTAAGATTTAACTACACTTAATGTTATTAATGCACACAAGTTTATCAATTTACAAATTAACTCCTCATGAATTGAACATGAGTACACGGTGTGTAATGCTGATTACATAGCGTGTACTCCTGTGTTATCCAGTCAGAATCCTTGGCACCTCCAGATGAGTTCCTCGATTTTATTTTAATCATAAAATTATTCATTTCTGTTAGATATGAGAGAAATGATGGAAGAATATATAGATCTCAAAATTTATATTTAAATAATGATTAACATTAATTGAAAAACTAAATAATGAATTCATAAATCATCAATGAAACTAAATAATCATAAACAATGATGTGACCACTCTGATACCACTTGTCAATTTTGGGAACAGCGGAAGCATGGGTGGGATGGTGCCCAACTTGTCATTTTTTCCATTATCAATGATTAATTTGAGATCAAATTATGATGAATGTCATAATCAATATATTTTAATCAAAGAATAAGAAAGGGTCAATAACCTAGATCCAAGAGATAGGAGATCAACACATGTTTTTTACAATTTATTTAATTAAATAATAATTACCTCTATGCTTATTATTTATATGTTTATTCATCTTTCCATAGATATATAGTGAACCATCATTTCATTATATAATCCAAGTGTAGGATTAGTCCAGAATTGATCCACATGTGTTCCACAAATCTCTGGATGTTTCCGAAGGAGTCTCCTAATTCAATCATGGAGGATATGTGTGATTGTTCTATCGGCCTTTGATCTCCTTGAGAACCACTTCCAAAGCATTTTCCTTGATCTTGTAGAGGAGGATTTCTCTCATTCTTGACATTGTTCTCGGATAAGAAAGAACTCTCTAGGCTTTATATATTTTCTCCAATTTATTGTGAAAAAAATTTATTTTCTAGGTCTTTGTATAGTGAGAAATAATATAACTATGTATTTATTTCACTAGGGTAATAATAAAATAATTTTCACAAGTGTCTTTAATTATTTCATTAATCCTAATTAAACCCCCATATCAAATAATAGTAGCAAAATTATTATTTCCTGACATGCTCTTTAGCTTGTGAGTTATAATTAAATATTAATTTATCAAATAATATTCAATATTATTATTTCTCACTAACCATTATACTCGGTCCACCAATCCTCCTCAATATTTATTAGTCCTTGAATATTTACTATTTATTTATTAAATAAATATCACAACATTATTCACCTATAAATAAATGAATATTATATTCCCCAAATAGAAATTAAATATTTATTAGTTTTCTCATCCATAATATATTCTCTCGAATAACTAGTGATAAAATAAATATGATCATCCATACAAGAATAATTGTTAAACCATGACTGTGAATAATATTTATTCAACACATTAAATAATAAATTAGTTAACTGAGATTATGGATACACTTAGTGTGCGACCCTCTAGACCTCTTTCATAGTGGAATTAGGTGGAGCAGCATAAAGTCCAAGGTTAGTATCTAGAAACATATCAAGGAACCCATAGAGAAACAAGTTAATGTCTCAACAACATGTCACTGCATACTAATTTTAACCATGTAATATAATCTATTTATCACAATATCTCCAATCAAGTAGGTCACATACCAGTGTCATCAACCTATATGATCGATATCTCTTTCAATGAATTTCTGGAAATTGAACTTGCCTATTTATCACCATGGATATGGATTTATTTAGGCTATATGATTTCCATCAAAGGGCCTAAGGTATTATCTTCTGTTAAAGAAAATAAAGGATAAATCCATTCTCACATTATTCATTAATGCAATATTATTTATGATGCACCCAACATATCCTACCTCACCAAAAACATATGTCATCATAGTTTTCATCAATTCATCTAAGTGTGAGACTCATAATTCTCATTAATAATAATCTTAATGTTTAAGGATCAATACACACATCCTCAAATAAGAACATCCAAGGACACATAGAAATGTGTATTTCCTACTAACAGGTCTTGTTCTTATAATATCCTACTAGATATCACTAAGGGTGTACACCATGAGAATGTTCCTCAAATTATTAGGAGTCTCCACCCCTGATAGCCTGTATCATTTGTGTCCCTAAAATGATATCATCCAGTAATAGAACAAATATCTAAGAATAGTATCCTAACACTTCTAAGATCTCATCATAGCAGGAAATGGTTATGACCTTTTAGTGTGACAGCTACACATGAGACATTATCACATGAAATGTTACGTACAAGAACAATGATGATGTGATAAAGAATTTATTAATATTCAAATCCATGAATATAAGTTATCATAAAGTACAAATGAAATTGGATCTAAGAAACCAACTTTAACAACTACCAGATCATGCATCCAATAAACTATCCCTATTTTGAAATTGGAAATAGACTGGAGGAACTAAATGATGAAAAACCTTTACAAGAGTTGTTGTGAATGAAATGTGTGTAGAATATAGACTATTTATGAAGTTCATTCATCACTATATTTGTAACTCCCTGACCCCAGTTACCCAGATTCAGTGCATTATTACGTAACATTGGCATGATCACAAATGATCAAGTCTCAAAAGACCGATTAGTTTAGTATCCTTGGAAACACTAGATATATTAATAAGTCTTACATTACATCATAAATGGAAAACTACAACACCATTGTTTCTATATACAACACTGATATCCCTTAGACTATCCCTACAGGTCAGTCATAATATACTTCTTCGCATCCTGGGAAAAATAAAACATAGAAAGGGGTGATCTAAGATGCTCAGTAAGGATAACAATATAGCGGAAACCTTCATAAATAAGCATAAACATTTAAGGCAATGTATAAAACTAAAACAAAAGCCTTTTAAACTTGAACTTAATCATAATATGGCAAAGATAAAATCAGAATAATTCTATTTACTTACTCACATAGATATTCTACTAATCGAATAACCACATGCAATATTAATAGCCACTTTCATAATTATGGAATGCATAATGTCGAACCTTAATTTCTATTTCAAGGCCTCATCCCAAGGCCTAGGGGATAACGGTAACCGGAACCCAACCCAAAGAGCCTCTATAACTAGACTCCAACCCGGAGAGCCTCTATAATCGAACTCCAACCCGGAGAGCCTCTATAACCGGACTCCATCACGGAGAGTCTGTTGTAACTGGACCCCAACCCAGAGGGCTTAATTTTACCGTTCCTCAACCCATAACATACTTATCCAATACATTCATCTTAAGAAAAGGTTGAAATATAACATAAACATTCATATTAAAGCTAGTGTACGAAATGTCAAATACTTTAACCATAAACCATGAATGGTATAAAAATAGCACATCCATATTCAAACATATCACAATAACTTCAATACAACATGGAAGTGTAGTATCATAATAAATCAACTTAAAATAAACTTAAAATCCATCAAAGGATGTTGATGTAGATGAAATCAAAACCCTTTTTAGAGAAATATATCTTTCTATTTTGAAATCATTTAAGAGACACATAATTATAAAGAAAACATTCATTTTAAAAATATCCTTATATGCTTGTAAGGGAATCTTTGATGATGTTTTAATGGAAGAATATAGCTGCACTCACCATATAAGTAAAAAAACATTCTTACCTTAAATTTGTCGAAAAGGTCAAAAGTGCCTTGTTTGGAAAATGACAGAAGGATTCCTTTAAAAACGTATAAGGGTATAAATGACATTAACCCATTTTATATTAAATAGTAAAAATGTTTTGAAATTCATTTTTGAGAAACATGGATGTGGATGATAAAGAGGTCCAAGTAGATAATTACATATAAATAACCTTAAATAATGAAGAGGTTGTAGAATTAACCCTTAACTTGCACTTTTCCTTGGTCGAGGGTAGGTTAACCTACTGTATAATAGTTCAATCATTGTTATTAAATTATAAAATAACCATATACATTAATATTATATCATATATGATCTTCTAATATTGCTTTATTAATAATATTTTAGTATTATCGTCGTTTTGGGTGTTAACTTACTCATTTTCTTTTATATGTTTTGTTACATAAGCTCTGTTTGTTATGGATAAGTTATGTCATATTCATATCCAGAATGATATCAAGTTCTAAAACATTATTTTTAATCATCAAATGAAAATTAGTCTTCAATGGAAACGATGGGAAATGAATCTCATCACGTTCGTGGGGACGGTAGTCCGTATGTACGCACGAGCGACAATATCATTCTTTCGATATTAAAATAGTATATAATTGAATGGTATATCATATATACAGAATAATTATAATGTTATATTTATTATTTACATTAGTTATAATCATTATTATACCCATCCAAATGATGAAATGTTTGAATAACAAACTACACCACAACGTGGAGACGGTAAGTCGTACGTACGCATGTGTGGTGACTTTTTCATTTATAGGATGGATAAAATAACTAATATGGTTGTAACATTTTTATAATAACATAAAATTATATAGAAGATACTAGAGTTATTATTTTAGAATGGAAACAATAAGGAAAGAAGAAGTGGAAGAAGATAAGAACTTGAAAGAGGGTGGTGAAATTATTACCTCTTCTTCGGGTGTTTCCTTTTGAGTTGATCAAAAGGTCTTCTTAGGTTGGATTTCTAACCAAAGTAAGGCCTCTAATATTAATTGAGGAAAGTTGGTAGGATATTTTTTCAGGGTTTGGCCGAGCCAAATGGATTTGAATGTGTGAAATAGAGAGGAGGGGGAGTGCCCTTTTATAAGAGGGGTGAGGGTCGCTTTAGGAAAATCTAGAAATATTATTTTATAATAAATCTATATTCGGTTTATAAGGGCTAAAAAGTGACTTATTTCGAGTCTAGGGTGGATATGGGTCTAAATAAATTCAACCAATAGATTTTAGATAGGTTTGGGACAATATATTAACCTTATCATTTATATTTAACTATTAGTTAACTAGTTTGACATTTACCATGTCTCTTTGAATTTTTATATTATATGGTTAATAAACATACTATATACTTCCACTAGAACCCAAAGTGGTTCATTAATGATACAACTATCATTATATAAGTATTTTTTCTGAACCTTAGATTTTTATGAATATAATATCAATTAATAATATAATATTTGTTTTAAAAACTCTTTATGTCAATTTTGACAATATTTGGAAATTGATTTTTCTAAAAATAATAACAGCATGATTACTTCCAAAAAAGTTAATTAAATAAATATTAAAATTTCATATTAACCTATAAAATTAGTGTAATTCATAAAAAGTCTCAAATTACATTTATTTGAATATTTATAATACCAATTATTTTTGTATTTCATTAATTATGTAATTGTTGCATCATCATTGTGTCATAAATAAATTAATTTATTTAATGTCTAAAAAATATAAATAAAATACCATTATGTAGGAAATATTTTTATCTTTCTAATTAATATTTATAGTCGAATTTATCTTATGTGTAACCCTATATTAAAAATGTTTTAGTTATTAAACTTTGATTTTAACTCTTTTAACTCTTCTTTGAATTAAATAATAATAAATGTCATAATCTAATACAAGTGGACTTAAAGGGTCATATTTTATTCATAAGGTTATTTTTGGTCTAATTACACTTATCCAATATAATTGGGACATGTGTTAGGGTAATAATAATATCATTTTTACCCTCAATTACCCTATATACTTTTAACCAAGGTAAATAAAAGTAAAAGTTACTATTCACCAAAAATTATTTTTATCTTATTGAACCACATTTTACTTACTAATACCAACCGTGTCTCCCAGATTTTTGAAATTCAATTCACATAAGTGGTAAAATTATGTTTTATGCAAATTTGCAAAATCTCCTAGGAGGTGGGTAAAAGATAGTAAAAAGTTCAATAAAAGTTTTATATATCTAAAATTAATATAAAATGTCTCCAATGAATAACATTGAACTTATATAGGCGTTATGTATCTTTTTTGACCTAAAATAAATTTAAATAAAATAAATAATTATTTAAATAAAAAATCGGTTTTAACTAATAACTCAGCGTTTTTCACTATTCATCAAAAATTGAAGGTTTTCATAAAAATACCAAAAAATCACCCTAGGATAATTTTGATATTCCAAATCCAAAAATGAAGTCCATTTTGAAAAATAAAATTTATAAAATTTCAAAAAGTGGGTATTACTATTCATAATGACTAGTTTGATTGGTTGTGGTGTCTTAGAACTCGAAGTTGCGTACAACACACGCTATTGCATTGTCCAAAGGGAAACATACCGTAGAAGCTTGGGGTGTTATAGTTACACTACTGGATGGAATTTATATTAATTCTTAATTATTTAAATGTGTTCTATGGTTTGTTTTGTGGTGCGAAAAATATTCTGGAAGGTTTTTGTGATGCACATGTGATGAAAATGGATTTTTATAAGGAAATTTTTTATATTATTTGTATTTTCTTCTGGGGTTTCCTTGAACATGTTCTTTACTTTTTTTGGAAGTTGAAAAATGTACTTTTAAAA
Organism: Viscum album; assembly: GCA_963277665.1. NCBI lineage: Eukaryota > Viridiplantae > Streptophyta > Magnoliopsida > Santalales > Viscaceae > Viscum > Viscum album. Next base: position 231,286,532 of record OY728146.1, read on the forward strand.
GGATTTAATGGTGATAATGTGATAAAAGTAGATTTTTACAGTTAAATGGTTGTTATTTCATATTGGTTTCCTTTTTGTGAATCTTAAATGAGCATTTGAATTGTGAATCATTTTTAAAAAATGTTTTATGATGTAAATACAATTTTTAAGGGGGGTTTTCCCATGGAAAATAGTGGGATCTTATATGTGTTCTTCTTGTGGTTTTTTTGAGTCATGAGGATTTATTGTAGGGAGTTTCAGTCAGTTTCAAAGTCATTCATGCATATTCCCTGATATAGATATATATAAATATATATATCTTCTATGTGTGTGTTCCCTCATGAAGTGGGGAACATGTGCATCAGTTCAAGGATATATATATATATATGGATGGAAGTGTGTGTGTGTGAGTGGGATACTACTTGAGTTATAAAGTCTTGTCTTGGCCATCCTTTCAGGTAGGTTTTTCCCATAAACTTACCTTTTAAATATAAGAAATGTCAATTTCATGCTTCTCTCACCTTTTTTTATTAATATATATTGATATTTGATCCTTGTTGAGATTTTTTGGTGTGTAAAAAATATTTTAAGCCTTTTTGCGATAATTATACATTTTTTGTTAAATATCACACACCAAGTGTTTGTTTAAATTCACGTTTGGATTTTGCATTTGTTTTGTGACATCTAAAGCATAGTTATGCCTCATTAATATATTTGTGGTATGAAAATGATGATTTGAGTTCCTTGAACAGTATTTTGATATAGTTTTGGATTTGAAAAGAATGTGTATTGGTTTTGAAATGTGGTTTGTCTTGTGTTGTCAATTAGTGGACCATTTAGAATTTTGATTAAAATGGTTTTGTATTGAAATTGAAATGGGAGTAATTTAAAATCATTTTTTCCTAAGTGGTTTATCATGTGAAGATGAATTGTGGCCCTATTTTCATTTTCATATGAAATGTTCTTGGTTTGAAAGTGCGATGGAAATGTTTTGAAGGATTTTTTAAATTTTTTTGATATAGTTGTGGGGTGTTTGAAACCTCTTTGAAAGATGGATTTAATGTTTGATAAATATATTTTTAGGGGAGAAATGTTTAAGGGCCCATTGGGACACTTAGTGAAAATGATGAAAATGTTTAATATAAAAACCTCTGATGGATGTTTCTCATGCCTTGTATCGAATAATGGATTGGATTTCCTCGATTTAGAATCCTAAGGATCCATTATCAAGGTTCCTCAGTTGGAAATCTTTATATTATATTTATACTAAGGCATTAGATTAGTCCTTTGAGAGACTTAGTGTGATACCTATTGTGAATTATTATTATATATATGTTGTGATTGGATGCTCGGCTAGAATCAGTTGGATCACCCACATTATATACATTAGACATTAGAACCTAGCATATTGATACACTTTTCTGAGAACGATTGATGCACTAGTAGTTGATGTAATGACCAGTGGCACATAGTAGGTGGGTATATTTGGGTTTATTATTATGGTATTGGCCCCCTCATTTTGTCCTGAGTTAGGGTGGTCGGGCATTTAGGGCATTTTTTATTTCATTATGTGGGGTATGTTACAGGATATAGGGTCTCATGTATTATTACATTCTAGATTATTCTTGATCTCTTAGGTTCACCTATGTTAATTTTCTCATAGTTTCTTTCAATGATGATTGTAAAACTTGTATGTATATTTTCATTGCCCTTTTTATATGAATATTGCGGTGAGTTCTTGTGTAGTGTTTAATTGGAAGTGATGTGTTGGTCTCTAAAAGCTTGTTAAAAAATGTTTTAACGTCAAAGTGTTTTATAATATTTCCTTCCATCAAAAATGAATGTATCACTTCCCTTTTTTTAGTGTTAATGACACACTAATTGAATGAACTTGGTTTTTGAATTTTATAATGGAAATGATTTCTATTTTGTTTTGAGTATAATGAGTAGAAAAACATACTTTGAGATATTGTAGTTCAAACTTGATAATTAATGTTTCTTTTATTTTAAAGGAAGTGGAGTGAGAATAAGTTATTAGGATATCCTACTAAGTTTTAATACACACGCCTATAGTTTTTCTTTTTTTTAACTTAGGGTGTTGCTTTATTCTTGGATTTTGTCGCCATAGTGCGATGTTTTTTTGAGGTCAGTGGTTACCCGTATGGTCACATGGAGGTATGTGAAATTTTATTTTCTGATTGTTGATAATTTTATCTTTTAGTTTTCAATTTTTATTTATTTATTTTTCTTTCACTTATGGGCCAAATCATTCCTGCCTATTTAATCTTGATTCCCAACAATAGTTTTCAGACCATGGGGATTGGGAACACCCTTCGGGCCTTATCGTGGGTTGACTCTGGTGATTGGTTTGGAGTCATCCTAGGTTGCTTCATGAAAAAATGGTATTAGAGGATACCCTTGATATTTTGGATGTCTATTAAATAGAAATTAGGGTTATCGGGACTCGAGAGGTAGGTGCGAGATGAGAATCACAAAGTCTTGCTCGCACTGATCCTCGAGTTACCAGGGGAGGTCCGAGATTCGAGACTTTTGTTCTTCTTTTAGATTGAGGGATGAAAACGAAGGAAATATGGTGTTACATCATGATTTCACATGGAGTAGTGGGCCATGTGGAGTCTAAGTACATAGTTTAAGCTACTTCTAGTCATTGATGCTTACTTGGGGTGTGTCCCACTACCATATTACTCGGTTAAGCATGACTACTAGTCCCTCACTCTAGTAGTTTGATGCATGTTGAGTTTCATCTTGGTTTTTTGTATGTAAGTGTATTTTTAAAAATTAAAAGTGGAAATTATTTTGGAAATTGAGTTTGGTTCAAAAAGTGTGGTTTGGTATTTGGAAAGTGGTCTTAAAAGACGGCAGTTATGGAATTTAAATGAAAAGGGTGTCTTTTGAAAGAAATTTTTTTGGTTGTGTTTTTATTTGTTTGGTTTTTGAGCCTATTGTTTTGGATAAAGATTTTTCTTTTAATTTTACTTTTATTTAATATTAGTTTTTGTTTTTTTCATTATTTTTCAAATGTGTCTCTCAGAAAGGTCCCTCAAAGCTCTAATGAGTCATGCTCATTTCTTGAGTTTTCTTGGTTGTTTCCTATCTTTTGAAGTTTTGTAGGTCTTTTAAAGGAAGATATATGGCTTGAAGAGGTATAGAATGTATTTAGGGTATTGGGAACTCCAACGTATATCAGGTTTCAATATGTTTTGGAGTTGTTTGAGAGTCCAATTTTGGACCAGTGGAAGTTGATTGTCCCATGTTCATTCAAAGTTTTGGTGACATGGGAAATGTCTGAGGCCACCATTATATGAGGGTTCATAATTGAGGAGGTGAAGTTTAGGATGGTGGAAGAGTTGTGGGATGTTCGGTAGGGTCAATAGTTGGTAAAATTTGACATTGACCACCTTATAGATATAGTTTCGGGGTTGTAGTTAGTGGTGGTTGGTAATCTGGCACCTCTTATTGTTCATAAGGGTTACCTATATGAAAAGAAGTACAGGATAAAGGAACCTATTTATAAGGAGTCTTTTCCATTTTATCTTTCATCTAGTTCATCAGAACACTTCCTGGTGTGCCACTTGTTGGGTGGGTCTGGGAATTCGAAGTCGTAATGTTGCATCCCACCAAAGTCCTTCACTCAATGAGGTTATTTGGGTCCCCAGGATAAGTCATATATGAAGAGTTTATTGAAGAAGTACTACTGACCAAGGGATACTCTTACCTTACTATTAGGCATGAGATTATTCATCCATTAGAGCCCTATCCATAGGTCTCAGGGTGAAGCTCATGCATAGTCAGGGTTGTCAGGGGTATGTTAGATATTTTCCTGGTTCTTTATCTTTTATCTTAGAATAGTGGCATTTAAGGGTTTCTTGTTCGTTTTCCCCTTTAATTTTAAGTTTATCATGTCATATTAGGGTTATGATGGATTTATTTTGTTATAATCCAAGTAGATATAACTATTCGAATGTGGCTTTTTGAGTTATTCATTTTTCTTAGGGGATTTTTGGCCCTCGTATGGGTTGGTTTTGTTTTTGGTTTTTATTGTGCTCATTTGGAGATGTAAGTGTTTGGGAAGATTAATTTTTTAAGGTTTATTTGGGTTTTCTATTTGGCTCGAATTTATTTATGTGGGTTTTCCCTAGTGTTGGTAATCAAATTCTGGTGGGAGTATGGTTCATCTCATGCTAGGGAAGTCGATGAATTATATGTCAGGAATTCCCAGCCTCATTGGGGGTGTTTTTCTGATTAATTTGGAGAAAGGTTTGTGTGTTTCTCTTGTCCCGGTGTCCTAGTTTTTTAGGTTCCCTCATAGTGGGTTTCTTGTTTAAGTATTGGTGGTGTTTTTTGTTTTTAGGGTTCCCAATCTAGTTGAGCTCCTATGATGGGGAGAACCATCTCCTGTTCTCTCCTCAACATTGGTCTTGGTTTCTTATCGAATCAATCGGGTGTGATATATGTAGAGTAAGGTCATCAAAAGATTCATGATTTTACTCAGTTTTGTCTAGGCATGTACTCGAGTTTTTGTTAACTATTGTCTTGGTGACTTTCTCGGGGGAGAAAGTGTATATGGTGGGGATAATTGTCATACTTTGATCTCAAGAAATCAATTATTTTAATTATTTTAATTACATTAATTATTTCTTTCCTAATTTTTTATTTTGGGTAGGTCAAAGCATGGTTGCTCAAATATGCGTCTACTTGCAGGTAACCGTGTGAGGATGCCAGTCCTAGGCAATGGCCAGTGCACGGTCTAAACCATGTGGTTTCCCAATATTTGAAAGCAATAAAATTTTATGAAAACAAAATAAGGTTATTGTTTAAACCATAATAATGATAATATTATTGTATAGATAATAATATTGTTATTAATAAAATTGTAATTAATATTAATATTATTAAACTGTTATTACTATTATGATTATTTAAAATGAAATGAATATAATAATAATAATTAGTATTAGTATTACTCTTATTATTATTATTATTCATTTATAGTTATTATTTGTTTTTTTTTTGTTTTTTTATGGAGGAACCCTAGAGTGGTTTCCACCCCTACCCCTTATCCCTTTTTGTAGTGTGACTAAACCCTCCCCCCCTACACACCTTTCATCCCCTACTTCTCCCCCTACCCTATTCGGTTTCCCTTCCTTCCACTGATCAACCTGTCTAGAGAAACCTTCTTTGGTATGATCCCCCTCCTCCAGTCAACCTACTCCATCATGAGCCCCCTCCTATGGTTGACCTTCTCCTTCATGAACTCACCTACTCGTGATACCCTTCTCTAACCGCCCTATCGCCGGCAGCGCCCTTCCCAGCCGCAACCCCCCCCCCCCCTCACTATGAACCCTATCTCCAGTGGTCTCCATTCAGGATGACCTTCCCGGTGCGTGGTTCACCTAAGGTGCGTTTTTGTCAATTTTTAGGGGTTTCTTCCCATAGCCAGACCCTAATGACTAGGGTTGTGATTTATGCATTTTCTCATTATATAGGGTGTGAGTATTGGTCTTTAGGGTGTTCTCTCCCCCCTTTGAGAGTTCTGATGAAATTATCACTCAACCGATAGGTGGTTCCATGATGTTATATTATTAGATGACATTAATATAGTTTATTGATTATTTAAATGTGTTCTATGGGTTTTTTGTGGTGAAAAAATGTTTTGGAAGGGTTTTTTGATTCACATATGATAAAAATGGATTTTTATAAGGAAATTGGTTATTTTATTAGTGTTATTCTTGGGGGGGTTCCTCTAACATGTTCTCTTCTTTCTGTGGAAGGTGAGAAATGTATTTTCAAAGAGGTATAATGGAAAAAATGTGATAAAAGTTTATTTTTCAAGTGAAATGGTTGTTATTGCATATTGGTTTCCTTGTTGTGGATCTTAAATGATCATTTGAATTGTGAATCATGTTTTAAAAATAGTTTTTGATTTGAATAAATTTTTGAAAGTGGGTTTTCCCATTGAAAATGGTTGGATCTTAGATGTGTTCTTCTTGTGGGGTTTTTGAGTCTTAAAGATTTTTTGTAGGGAGTTGCGGTCAGTTTCGAAGGCACACATGCATATTCCGAGGAATGGATATATAAATATATATATATATATACACATACATATATATATATATATATATATTCTATGTGTGTGTTTCTTCATGTTATGGGGAACACGTGCATTATTTTAAGGATATATATATATATACATATATATATATATATATATGGAAGTGAATATGTGCGAGTAGGTAGTTACTTGTGTTAGAAAGATTTGTCTTGGACATCCTTTGAGGTAGTTTTTTCACACGCAAATACCTTTTAAATTTAAGAACCGTCCATTTTGTGATTTTCACACCTTTTTTTATTAATAGATATTGATATATGATCCTTGGTTAGATTTTTTGGGGTAGAAAAAATGTTTTAAGCCTTGTTTTTCAGATAATTAGACTTATTTTGTAAAATAATGCACACCAAGTGTTTGTTTAAATGCCCATTTGGATTTTTCATGTGGCTTGTGAAATCTAAAGAATATTTAGGCCTCAAAAATATATTTTTTGTATGAAAAATATTGATTTGAGTTCCTTGAATGGTATTTCAATATAGTTTTAGATTTAAAAACAATGTGTATTGGTTTTAAAATATGGTTCATCTTTTGTTTTTGATTAGTGGTCCATTTGGAATTTTTATTAAAATGGGTTTTTATTGAAATTGAAGTGGCAGTACTTTGAAAGAATTGTTTCTTAAATATTTTTTCATGTGAAGTTGATTTGTTGCAGGTTGGGAATTTTCATAGGAAATGTTCTTGGTTTGAAAGTGTGATCGAAATGTTTTGAATGAGTTTTATATATGTTTTTATATTGTTGCGGTGTGTTTGAAACCTCTTTGAAAGATCTATTACATGTTTGATAAATGTAATTCTTAGGAGAAATTTTTAAGCGGTTATTTGGACACTTTGAGAAAATAAAGAAAAATGTTTATTATAAAACCTATGTTGGATGTTTCTCATGCCTTTTCATGAATATTGGATGGAATATCCTCACTTTGGAATCCTTTGGATCCATTATCAGGGTTACTTGGTGGTAAATCTTTAAGTTCTATTTATTGTAAGGCATGAGATTAGTCCTTGGGTAGATTCAGGGTGAGAGATGTTGTGAATTATAATTATATATATTGTGATTAGATGCTTAGCTAGCATCAGTTGGCTCACCCCCATTATATACATGAGACATGGGGACCTAGAATATTGAGAGAATTTTTTGAGAATGTTTGCTACACTGGTAGTTGATGTACTGACCAGTGGCCCATAGAAAGTGAATATATTTAGTTTTTTTTTGATTTGTCCCCTTATTTTATCCCGAGTTAGGGTGGCTGAGCGTTTAGGGTGTTTTTTATTTCATCATGTTTGGCGTGCTATCGGGGATGGGGTCTCATGTATTAGTACGTTCTAGATTATTCTTGATCTCCTAGGTTCACATATTTCTTTTAACTATTAGTTTCTTGCAGTAATTATTGTGATACTTGTATGTATATTTTTCATTTCCCTTGTTATATGAAAGTTTTGGTGCTTTCTTATGTAGTGTTTAATTGTAAGTGATGTGTTGGTCTCTAAAAGATTATAAAAAAATGTTTTAAATTTTATGTGTTTTATAATATTTCCTTTCATTAAAAATGAAAGCATCACTTTCCTTTTAAAAAAAATAATGGTACACTAATAAAATGAACTTATTTTTTGAAATGAATAAGGGAAATGATTTGTATTTTGTTTCGAGTAGAATGATTAGAAAAGAATAATATGATATATTGTAGTTTGAACTTTAAAATTGATGTTTATTTAATTTTAAAGGAAGTGAATTAGGAATAGTTTATTGGGATAGCCTACTGATTTCTAATCGTCATACCTATATTTTATCTTTATCTTTATCTTTGGGTGTTTCTTCTTGCTTGGATCCAGTCACCATAGTGCGATGTTGGATTGAGGTCAGTGGTGATGCATAGGGTCACATAGAGGTATGTAAAATTTTATTTTATCATCATTGATAGTTTTCATTTTAATTGTTTAGTTTTTATTTATTTATTTTCTTTAACTTCTGGGTAAAATTATTCCCACCTATTTAATTTTGAATCCCGACAATAGTTTAAATCCTGTAAGGATTGGGGATGCCCTTCGGGCCTTGTCGTGGGCCAACTCGGGTGACCAGTTCAGGGTCAACCCAGGTTAGTTTATGTTAGAAGGTGTCTTTGGTGAACCAAGGACATGGATGTAGCATACATTGGTGAATACAAGTACTTGGGTGATCTACCTATGTTGGAACTGTGGAATTCATTAGAGTGGAAAATTCAAACCTTAATGATGCAATTCTTAATCAACATTTATAACAATATGAAATCTATCCTCTAGTAATTAAACCGAGGGATACTTAATAGTGAGAAAGGAGAGGTCAATATTTGTGATCTAAGGTAGGTAGTTCATTTTCCCTAAATTAATTTTAATTTGAGTGAACCTTTCATATATTGACCATTGTTGAATCATTATAATCCATCAAAACTAGTGAAGCTTGGTCGATTCTTGTATGATAGAAACATCATCAATGTATTCTCCTAGGAATATACATTTGTAGTGAACCAAGTAAAATTATTGTGTTCACTTTATATTTCAATGTTTTTATTCATGGTGATTATTTAATTAGATAGTTTTAATGATTTACTACGAACATGGAGAAAATATCCATTTGATCGAAGGAAAAAAGTTGACACTCAAATTCACCCATCCTATTTTAGTGTATCTTGATGTACAATATTGTTTTTGGAACACTACATGGTTAAGGTATATATATAGAGAATAAATAGCTACTATGTGATTTATTGATATTATTTGAGGTGTAAAAATTGAGTTAGTTTTTAAAAGAATATGCACTTTTATTATGGTTTTATGTCAGGGTGATTCAAGTTATTTTTCGAAAATATTAATATATTTTGGGTTTATAAAATTTATTTGGATTCTATAAAATTAAAGTTATCTTAGAGAAATGTCACATTGCTTTTTAAATATAAAATTGCTAATGTATATATATATATATAATCATTATATATTATGTTATTTTATTGTTATTATTTAAGGGATGAAAATTGAGTTAGTTTTCAGATTAATATTTAATTTTTTTTTGTTTTATATCATGTAATTCCATATATATGTATGGTTCATTAAAATCACACATAATAATCATAGAAAACGTCCATGAAATTTTATACTTTATGGTTAGAGGGATAATAGTAATCACACAATGATGCATTTGGTTATACCATGACCTGGCTATAAAAAGGAGTTAGTTCTATACGATGGATTTATGGGATGGAGTTTATGCCATGAAAGGATTTAGTGAGAATTAGGATCCAGTCTGTTTGAATTCAATTAAGTACATCACATCATGGGAGTCTTTTTCACACCAAGACATGGATTTGATGATGAAAATATATAAAGTTATTTAGTTACATAAGAGTAACTTTATGAGATTCATAAGAGTGACTCATCAAGATTCTTGAGAGTATTTATTTTATTTGAAAATATTAGTAAATGGATCATGTTGTGGTTATAAGTGTTCTATTGTGAAGAGGATGGAGAAAATTTTTATGGTTCTGCCTAAATTATGGTGTTCATACTATGGTTGAGTTTCATGCTATGTGAACCTGGTTTTTAGGACTTTATTAACAAAATATGTTTTCTGGATGTAAACTTTGAAATTTGGAGGAAATAATTTATATAATACAATGAATATTTTCATGATCTTGTAGGTAATATGGATTTTTTGGATCATTCCATAATAGTGATAGTCATGTCATGAAAAAGTAGAGTCAGTAGATTTCTAGATTTATATTTCCTATCTTTCAGGAGGTAATTCATGCGATTTAATTAGAAATTATGACTCAAAATTAAAGGGTATATTTAGTTTAATTGTACCTACTCATTAAAAGGGTCTCATAATGTATAAATAATAAAATATATTGTTTCTATAAAGATAAAATATATATATTTATATTTATTAGGTGGAAGAAGGATTGTGAGAAAAAGGTAATAAATTTATAGAAAGAAAAAAATAATAGAATAAAGGGGATTATAGTCTTCTTAAGTAAATTGAGAAGAATGAGTTTAGGGGTAGTATCCTCCCTAGAGGTTTTTTGAATTTAATTAGTGGGAGAAGTGGAGTATAATTAATACACTTCTTATGGTGTATGATCAATCTTTATTAGTAAAGATCAAGGAAACAATACTCATGGAGATAGTGGGATATTCAAGTGATTGAGAGAAGTGATAACATTATTTCTGTAAGGGATGCAACCCTGTATGGTAAGTATAAATACTCTAAATTATAACCTAAAATCAGTTTTCTTAGTGTTTCAGGAGAACAACATATAATTATTTCATGCTCTTGGATTAGCATTTTTTGGTAGAACCATGTAAAATTGATTGTGTCCCTATTTTAATTGATTTATTTCTTCATATCAATTCTGAGGGAGAGTAGTGTTCCTAATAACTATGGAATAAGATCATTGTTGAGGTTATTTGGAAAATATTTACATAAACTAATCCACCACCTAGGGTATTTACCTTTTTTGGGACCAACAACCTATTTAATGAGATGTTATGTTCTCTAGGATTTTTTGTCTCCTAATTTGTGGGATGTATAACCATTATCAAAAATACATTAATTATTCATTTTCATATAATTAAGATCCATATAATAATAAGTTAATTCTCTATCTTCCATTTTTTTCTAAAAATCTCAACTTCAATAGCTTTATATATTTATCCTAGAATGGTAGTTATACATACTTCAGCACACTAACCTTATGAGTCTCATCTATCACAAATTATTCCTAGAAATCAAATACATATTTTTTATTCACATATGAATTCTCTCCATTTATATTTTGGATATGATTCAAATTGTTTCACATCATTTTGGTTAACTACTACTCAATTTCTACATTCATTGAATCCATAAAAAATACATGTTATATGAAAAAAAAAGGATTTATTCCTATTGGCTTCATATCAACAACAATAGCCTTAAATTTTTAGTCTGCCATGATAATATGAATTATTTTTTGAAAATTCATGTTGTTTTAAAATTGAATATGGAGTTCCATATTACCTTTTTATTGGGGGAAATTTCATATTGAATTTTTTTAGAATCCCTTTGGTATAGTAATAAAGTTTCCATGATTTTCCTCAACCAAAAAATGTCTGGTTTTACTTTTGAATCTAAATTTTTGATAAAAATATATTTGACTCGTTTAGGGTTTACAAGAGTATATTTTTTATGTTTATTTAGAAAACCTCCACAGTATCTTGATAAGATCCATCTAATAATTCAAAAAACTTTTTTGTGATCCTCTCTCATCATTGTTAATCTATTTTCTATATAAAAACACCTTGATTAGACCTTATTCATCCCTTAATCCTATTTAGTATACCTTAGATCAAAATATATGAATATTTTATATAGTTATGAAATCCATACCATGAGAATCTTGAGTTATTCTATAAAATTAGCTACTTTATTGATTATTACATCTTCAAATTCCTTTTTTATCTCATCCCCTTTCTTGGAAAACATGATTTATTTTTCATATTGGTGTTTTTTTCAATACAATACACAAGTTATAGATTTATCATATATTCAATGTATATTTTTTATTCATACTCATAACTACATAATGATTTTTTATTTTTATTTATAATATCCATGAATGTTTTTTGTTTTTCAGTGATCACATCATATTCTAGTTTACTACTATTTAAATACATTTCATTTTCTTCTTTACTCATCAAACTTTTTATCTTTATTCTTGAGAACATCTACTTCTCATCAATTTAATTTACATATTTCTTCTATTTATTCATTGGAATAATATCTTACGGCTGATCAACATCATTATAACAATTTTAATTTTTTATAAAATCAATTGAAAAATATCTACTCCTATAGTTACTAAGAAATTTTAAGGTCATTTTACCTTTGTATTTGTCTCTTCATCTTTTGAAATTATTTTATATAATATACATGACCCTTTCATACTCCTCATTATGTTCCTAATCATCTTAATATTATTCAATAATATCTACTTCCTTTAACTTAATATTTTATTTCTTCTTATATTTGAATTTTATATCCTTATCCTCTTTTATATTCTTCTAAAAAACTAGATCCCATCTCATTTCATAGGAAATAAAAATTTCATGTAACTCATTGATAGATAGCTCATTCACGTATCTATCTTATAAAGCATAAATTTATTCATATAATCTATTAGGAAATTTTCCCAATAAATTATTAACAATCATGGAATCTTTTAATGTGTCTTTAAAACCATGATAATCTTAAAAATATCATTCACTAATATGAATAATTCATTACGAGTCTCATAATTATCCCTTTTTACATATTTAAATCTGTATCTATAAATCTATATATTATATTTATTTACTTTAATATATCCCTCAAAATTATTTTCAAGTTTATCTTGAATTATTTGGAAGTCCCGAGTCTCATAATATTTGGTATAAACCCTATCAAATAGGAACATAAAGATAACATTCATTAGCTTTATATAAAAATTCGTATTTCTTTCTTTTTCATGTGTCATAGAACTATGTTTCACAGTTTTAGAAAAGAAAATAGTGAAACCATCAATAACCTTCAAGCTAAGTGAAAAGAGATATAGAATCATACTATTTGTTTATTTATGATAATTCATCTCATCAAAAGTTAGTATACCATAATTTTGCACATGAGCCTCAGCCTAGTTGGTGAGGTATCTTTAAGTACATCCACAAGTCCCAGGTTCAAAACCAGGTAGAGGCATATTTCTGGTGTTGTAGCAGTACTATAGAAGGTACTGTAGTAGGCACTGTAGTAGTACTGTAGTAGTACTGTAGTAGTACTGTAGTAGAATTGTACACTGTGTGGGTACTGTAACAGAACAATACACTGTACAAGTACTGTAGCAGAACTGTACATTGTGCAGGTACTATAGCAGGCACTATAGCAGTTACTGCAGCAGGTACTGTTCAGTACTGTAGCAGCTGAAACTATTCATCTTCAGCCACCGGTTTAGGATTGGAGTCCTTAAGGCTCTCGGGCCACCCAGGCCTTCGGGGCAATAGGGCTTTCGGACCACCTTTAAGGCCTTTGGGCCACCTCAAGGAATTCAGGCCACATGCAGTTGCCCCAGACACACTACAAAAAAAGAGTATCCCCAAAAGAGGATTCAGAGCAGGTGCACTCACCAGAGCAGAGCCAAATGGATTTTTCAGAATGAGAGGGTATGGTTATGCCATCAAGACCAGCCTTTGCTTGCACGGGAAGCCTATCCAGATAGCCATGTGAAGGTGGCAAGCTACTATCATGATGCAGATGCTGGGGAGGGGCAGTTCCTTGTAGATAGTCTCGTTGAATTCCCTAAGACATTTGGGTCATGTAATCTCCTAAGACTAAGGGCCATGTAATCTCTAAGCCTACAGGCCTTTTAAGGGTTCCACATCATCCCTTGAAAGGGGGGTTATCAAAAATCAATAAAAATGAAGGCCTTCTAGCCATTCGGTCGGTTAGTATACCATAATTTTTTATTATATTATGATTTTAAATTTAATGTTTTGGTAAAATGGGATCTTTCAATAAAAACTAGGATTTATCATATACCAATTGGAGTTCCCTGGTGATCTAATATATAATACTATGAAAAGTGGGATAAATCAATGTTTCCCAAATTTATAATTTCCCAGTGAAATAGAAATCTCTTGTAGGTTAAAGTTAAAATATTATAATTATTAAAAAATCACCACTCATTGTATGCTTAAAATGAACATTAACACAAGTCACATAATATTTTTCCATGGTTTTATCCTAAGATGGGTGACTATGTAATTTTTTTAGTTTCAGTTAAGAAATATTTGTATCAATAAAATAGTTAAGTGATTATAAGAGGGAAGATACCATCCTTAACCCTAAGTTGGTTCCCAATAGAAAATTCTCCCTCAACTATTACTTATACTAGATATATCTAGTGTATAATGGTTCCCAAAACCAAAAAAAAAAGAAATACCTTTAATACAGTATAAAATGATGCAATTCCAAATGAAAAAAACTTCCCTTAAGACTTTATAATATTTACCATTAGATCAGGATCCCTCTTATTCAATAACATCAACATTTAAATAGTTCATCCAAGAGTAGTAAATCATTGGTAATATTTAATATTTCACTTTCTATATTTCTTATACAACTCATATTCTTATTTTATAGACTAAAAAATGATCATGTGGATATTTCCCATATTTCAAATAGGAGAACTCCATTAATTTTTATATAATTGTGCTCTTTTTTCTTGAAACAAGTCAAATATTATTTAAAAAATCATCTGATGCCAATATTTAAAAATAGATTCAATATTTATATTTTAAAACTCCATAAATCTTTAAAAAATATCATCAAATATTTTCTTTGAGTATAAATATTTAAATCTCTTCAAAACTTAACTTCTTCTTTATTTTGAACTTCAAAAAATTATACAGCATCATCTTCCATGTCTAAATTATTTCATGAGAATAGTTTTGTAATGTGAAAATCAATATCTTTAAGAAGTTATCCTATAAAAATCTTAACACCATAATCTTCAGCTTCAATCATGCATTTACTTTAATAATCAGGAAATTTATTCAATGAATATCCTCAAAGCATGCATATATTTAATGCTACCAACCTCATGATAAAAACAATTTAAAATTAAATGATGTCTATATTTATCTCACATAGTAGTTGAAACCATATATTAATATTACATATCCTCAATTTTAATTGTATGTAATCTATTAAAATTTAGACTTAATCTTATATATAATAATATTATTATTATTTAGAATCCAAGATACATGTTCATATCATAGTGTGAACTTAGAATTATTATTATTATTTAGCTCATTAAATTTTCAAACTTCACTATAAAAAATGTCATATTTATTCTATATCATGTTATATATCGATTTAAAGTCCAAATTTATTCTTGAAAATCTAAAAAATTTGAATTTCCCAATTCATTCATTTTTAACACATATTACCATTACTTCTCTCCAAACTATTCAAATCATTCCAAAAATACTTAAGGCACATCAAACTGTATCAAAAACATTTCCAAAATAATTCTAATGCTTCTCAAATAATATTGAAATAAAAAAATAATTAATTAACTAATTACACTAGTTATTGAAGAAAAAAGCTTCATTACATGTGGATATGATTCATAAAATCGATTTCACGTGATATTAGGAATGTGATAAAACTGTGTTCAAAGTTGTGATCTATTTGTGTTATAGTTAGAGTTATTTTATTTGATAGGTGTCACTTTAGGGTTTGAAGTATAAAAACCCTAGTTGTTTGATCATAATCTTCACTTTACACATTGAATTTAGTGGTATGGGTTCCCAACATTTTTTCACCATTTAATCATAATGGTTAGTGGAGGTGATAGTAAAGGTCTCATTTACATGACCTCTTCAGATGTAGCTTCCATAGTAGAGTGATAATGATCTAACATAGGTTATTTTAAAGAGGTTATAAAAGGAATTTTTTTAAAATAAAATGAACTGATTTTATCAATAAAATATGATTTGGGGATAGAAATATATAAGTTACCCTCATCATAGTATTTATGGTCAATTGAAATTTAGTTATGGGGTTGATGTTTCTCTTATACTATAAATTGGAAGTGTTCTTAATATTTCCCTAAATTATGATGAAACGTTATTATGATGTCCTATAGAAATATATTATAAATTGAAATAAAAAACACAATTATTTTATTAAACCATACTTTTTATGTAATTATGATTTATTATGAACAATTTAGATAACTACTTTAGATAACATACTTATCAACAAGATGATAAATCAATTAAGTGATATATACATGTTGTTTAAGATTTTTCTCATAGTGATGAGTATGTGGGAAGGGATGTATGAATAATTGAGATGATCGATTGAAATATACTACATAAAGGATTTAGTATTATTCCAATGAACACCAAATTTTACAGATGGAAGAAACCAATGATTGAGGTCAATGCTTGAGTCATTAAGAGTTATTCATCAAGTATAGAATATTAAATTGTTATCATTGGTATTAAGGTTTTATGTGCAAAATTTTTTCGTATGAATCATTATAAGGTTTATATTTAAGTGTGGGGAGCACAATTTTTTCCCCTGGAGTTATTTAATGATGTTATTTTAACTATAAAAGGGAAGCATCGTGTGATTTTAAATAATTCCAGTTGGTGGTACTCTAGATATTATGAGGTTGTATAATTATTTTTTTACCATAATATTACACAATACACATATATGTTGTCACCTTGTTGTTGGATTAATCTAATAACTATTATAAATAAAGTACAAGAATGATTATTGTAAATATTTTTTATTTTGTTATTATGGAATGAGAATTATATAATGGTATATTAGACATTTCTCTATTTGGTTGTTATGACTAGTAAATTATCATTGATTTCTAATGTATAAAATGAATGATAACATGCAATGAATTATGAGTCATATCTTCTAATAATGTTGTTTTAATAGTCACTAGTCATGGGATGATGGGAGTTTAATGTGGAAATGATGTTCATATTCTTTAAATGGTAGATGGTATTATAGTATCAACATGATAAAGATTCATTAAGATGTTTGAATTATCTCATGAAAGTTCCCTATGGCTATGATGATGTCTATTAAAGTATTGTGGAGTTTAAAATATAGACATATATTTTTACCTACACTATGATGGGGTTTCACTTTTAAGGATAAAAAACATTAGTGTGGAAAATGTAACATTCTATATTTTTACATGAGATTGACTTAGCATATTCCCCTAATTTACAATCCATTTTGATCCCATTGATTTTTTTCGAATCTTAATTTATAAAATTATAATTTTTTTTTGTTTAATTCATCATAGGATGTTTAGAAAAAAATATGAAAAAAAATATGTTTATTAACAAATAAATATTATGAAAAAATGTTGATAAAATGTAAATTGATCATTGAATTTAAAATAATTCACCCTTGTATTTCTCATAGTGGCATGTTTAAATAATTAGGTAAATTTGGTATATTTTAGTTTCATTCACATGATGAGTTAATTTATTTAATTAATTAGTCCTTTATTGTTTATTTTACTTACTAAGGATGGAATACCTACTTCTATCAGATTCTTCACTTGAAGTAAATAAGGAAAGGGAAGGAGAACCTTGGGAAACCATGAAAAGTCCTTTAATTCTCATTTAGGTGGGATTATTCATCTTCTTTTCTTAATTAATTTATTCTAAACAAAACTCTTTTAATATAGTTTTACATTATACTTTTTACCTATCATAAAAAAATAAAGGTAAACATAATTATTATTATCATTTTTTCTATTTTTACTTCCCTACTATAAATGGTAATCAATTATCCAACTTGTTTTATTTTTATATTTAATTTAAAAAATCAAGTTTTCTTTGACAAATTTGTAAGATAACCACTTCCACCATACTCTAATAGTATAGAAAAAATGATATATAATAATTATAGTTATCTGAAATTTAAAAAATTAAACTCCTACTTTATGATATATCATGTCAAGCCAATGTTGAATAACTCTAATACTCATTAAAATAAGTCTGATAGTGGTTAATTAACTATTATTGAAGATTATATCTAAAACAAAAAATGACACCATGTGGAAATAAATTTTGTTAGAAGATTAAGGAGATGAATCTCCTCCCTTATTATTCAATTCATAATTATTTTACATTTTGTATTAAATTAATTGATTATATTTATATATATATTATATACCATATTATATTATTTTTAATAAAATATGTCTAATGATTTTATTCCATTGATAAAATGGGTGGAATTTCTTGGGGGTGGTATCCATCACCTCAATCTATAAAATAATGGAATATATATATATTATTTTTATAGAAAAAATCTATATATAGTAAAATATTCTTGGAATATTTAAAAATGAAGGTGTTGTTTTGAGTGGGTTCCCTAGACCCAACTACTTTATGTACTTTGATTACCATTACATGTATAAAATTTGATATATACATGTGTTAATTATTACTTTAATACTGTTTATACTTATATAACAACTACTAACATGCTAATTTACTTAGAATCCATTTCATATCAAAAGGTTATAGAAATTATTATCTACAATGATAATATTGAGATACTATGATAGTAGTCATAAATATTTTTCATATGGTCTAGACACATCATAATGAAGGGACAGTGATGATGTTTGGTTATCAGGTGTTGGGGGATCATAATCATTGAGACTTATTCTATCAAGTTTACACTTTGTGATCTTAAGTAGATGATATCATGGGGACTATCCCTCTAATAAGATCACCACATGATTCAAATGTCATTGGTTTTCCATATCAATGAACATGTGTATTGGTCTCCTGAATTGAGATCTTTATCAATGTGTTCCTTTTTCACACATAATTTTATGAAAGGAAAAAACCATTACATTGACGTTGTGGAAAGGTACCTTGTGTTGGGTGAGTATTTGGTTATTTGAAATTGGTTTCATAATAAAGATAGAATTTTATACTTCCAAGTTGAGGAAGGGATATCTCGTCGGGCCGGGTTGAACAGGATGGTAGTAACTTCATTAAAATCATTTACATGTTACAAGAGGTTAAGTCTATGCAGTAATGTCATGATATATATAAAACGTCAAAAATTTGATGAAAAACATGTCTATCCTACTTTATGAGATATCGTGAGACAAAGAGATTATATTACACAGAACATTTTTGTAGGAGGTAGTCATATCTAGGACATTCCTTTTCTCATTAGGGTCCATGATGGGCTTATAAACTCCGCTCTTGGTCTACGGGTTAAACTCACTAATATATAGATAAAGACCTAGAGATTTAAACACTAAGTTTATCCACAATTTCCACCTATTGAGATGAATTGGAATGTAGGATAAAGTGGGCCACATGTGTGGGGGTTGATGAAGGTCCGAGTGTTATCAACCACAAAGAAAAATAATTCAATTATATTATTCGTGTATATAATAATGATTATTGAATTTATTCCTCAAGGTATTCACAATTTTTTTATCATCAAAATGATTACAAGAAAATATAATTTTTTAAATGTTCATAACACATTAAAGGTTTGTTAACCTATTTATGGAGCTTACGGGCCATGTTAATGGTTCATATTTAATCATGTAACAAGTTAAAGTGTTACAAGTGAGTGATAAAATATTATTGAAATTTATAACATGTTTGACTAATTCATAAGTGTGCACAAGTGTTTAAAATAAAGGTTATTAACTTCCATGAACCAATGTGCAATTTTGGAATGTCTAACCTAAGTGTAAAAACTTGTTTTAAGCTCTTAAATAGTGAGATCCACCAATTAGACGAATTTAGGGAGATAATCTATAATCTCATATCCTATTCTCTCAAACTCTTAGAGAGATATTATGAAGAAAGACCAAGGTTTGGTGAATCCCACTTTCTCATAGAGTCCACATTCTTTACATGATCGAATGGACAACATTAAGATATTTTATTTTAAATTAAAGAACCTTGGAATTTTAGAAAGATGATCCAAGATATGTGGTACACATGTTTATGATCTAGGGGACTTCTATCTTGGTTCCCTTTAGATACAATATACCGATAGTGGGTGAATCAAATCAATGATTTCAACAGAATAAGGTCTCATTCACGCTTCCATTTGATTTTATTTTTCATGCTTAAATTTAATTACACATGATCCTTAGAGAAATATGGGAAAGAGTTTTTGTGGATTAATTTTTTTAACATGAATCCAAACCCAAAATTCTAAACGGTATTATTTTCATGCTTCTGGTGCACCCTATGTTCCTTCAATTGATATTAGAGTAAGCATATAATTATATAAGTCAAAAACATCAAATATAATTTTTCTAATGTAATATAATTTCATGATGACTATTCATGGGTTGAGAATTACATTCCCATATTTGGTTTGTTATTCATTTAATTTAATTATTTCATTTAAATTTTAAAAAGAAAAAAATATTTTATTTCAACAATCTATGCATTTCCCTACCGTCTTTAATTTTTATAAGGGTTTGTGTGTCCAAATTTAAGTAATGAAATGTAATTTTCTACAATTAACTCTCCCCAGCTACATATGAGTATACATTATAAAGATCATAGGTGTTCATGTTTATTGCTTTGAATTTATAACCGGTGTCAAATAAACAAGTGAAGTGCACGGGTATTGGGGGCACTACAATTCAAGTATAGTGTTAACTTAATGAATTGACCTAGGGTCTCAGTTAATACATTACTCTCTTAATGGATTAATCAATAGTTAAGATATTCTGATTACATCATTATTTATTACTTTTCATATATGAAAGTTTTATTATTTTTTGAAAGTTTATTTATTACAGGTGATTATAAGGTATAACGATAAAAAAACATGCATATATAAAATGAACATGTATGTTGAATGTTTTCTATTTAAAATCATGGTTAATTTGTTAGTTCAATCACAAATAACAATTATGTTAAATAGAAATGTATTTCATTCAACGAGATTAGATTTGCAAATACCTCAAAGAAAATATTAATTTGTTAAATGACTTCCATTGCTTGAATTTGGACACAGTTGATTTTTTGAGGTGCACGCCAACCCTAGTTGAGGGAACCAATTAGTAAATGGGAGTTATTTTGAGATTTGTGCGCCAAATTAACTAAAATTTTTTGTAGAGTATTCATATTTTATCTTTTCTCAACTTTATAGGGAATACATTGAGAAATTCAACGTAATTATTTAAAAAATATATGACTCCACTCAATAGATCAATGAGTCACAATTTAATGTGGTTGAAAAATAAAAACCCTACCTTAGACACTTATAGTAGTGGTGATTCCATATCTCAAGATATAAATAGAGGTTTAAGTATCCTTTCCACTAGAATACTCAACCAACTGAGTATTATGAATAAAGTAGTTGAGGGAAACAAAGATATGATAAAATTGTGGGAGACATATAAATTTATTAATTTAAAAATTTATAGTGGTAATCAAGATAAAGTAATAATATTCTAGATTTTCTTATTTTATATTAAATGGAAACCACCAAAAATTGAATTTTACTTTGCTTATTATTTGATAAAGATAATATCCTAACTAGATATAACTTTCAAGAATGGTATCTTGTACATAGTACCACAACAATATAGTAATATTTTTGTGTTAGAATACCCACTTCCAACTGATCCCTCTTAGGAGGAGATAAAGGAAGATAAATATGAATACAATAATCATATATATGATGTTATAGATGTTTAGCGCTTCATGTTTTCTTCTATGTTCAATGAGTTTTATAAAATTCATGAGGAAAAATATTCTTTACAAACATTATCTTAACACTAAGAGTTATAATAAGAGAGAACTTGGAAAGAAAGATAAGATATATAAAGTTTACCTTATAGATGTAGGTAAAAAGAATGTAATTAGGTAAGACTGCTTGTACTCAAGATGATCAGGTACATTAAGAGATATGAGTCCCTTAGGTTGAAACTGAACCAAGAACTATCAACTAATATCATTCTTGCTTCTTTATCACAAAATATCTTGAATTTCATTATTAATGATAATATTAGTAACATGAATAATCCTATCCAAGGTTTATTGGATTTAATTCTCTAATAAGATATGGATATGAATAATTCTAACTATTTGTTCCTTATGGTGAAAAAGAAGAATAAAGGAAAGGCTAATGTGTCAAGGGCTAGGTATATGTCAAAGACATAAATGCGATGCCCTTCCATGAAGCCAAAAATTTATAGGGATAGTAGTGGGAAGGGGACATTCTACCTTTTATGTGTTAATAAATCTCATAAGAAGAAGAATTTCATAGATTGGAAGAAGAAACATGGTGATGCTTATACTTCTGATACATTATTTGTTGAAATCAGTCTGTCTATTTCTATAAGTTGGGTATTAGATATTATATTTGGATCACAAATTTATAATAAAATAAAATATTCATGTAGATTCATGACAATTTTAAAATATTAAGTATATCTCTAAGAAGAAAATTGTGTCACACTAGCAGTATTAGAAATGGTAGATTATTATCTTAATTTTTATTTATGGAATGGTTATTGTACTAAATAATTATTATTGTGTTCCATATATTACCAGAAACATAATATTTGTGTCTATTTTAGACACTATTTTATTTTATTTAATTTTTAGAAATAAATGTTTTCATATATATAAGGTTAACATATTTTATGGTATGGAACATCTTTATAATGGGTTGAATAACAGGCTAGGTCATGTAAATAGTAGGCATTTAAAAAAATGCATCAATTATGTTATTTAGACTCTATTTAGTCAAAACCCTTGGTTGTATTTCATACTTGATTATAACGTAAAATTACCAAAGAAAATTGTTTTGGTAAATGAGAAAGATCTAAATAACCATTGTAATTGGTTCATACTTGTGTGTAAGTGCTATATTTCTAATTGAAATAGGTGGTTTTTCTTACTTCATTAATTTTTTCAATGGTTATAGTTGATATGGATATATCTAATTAATGAGATAAATGTTAGATTACATTATAATGTTTAAGAAATATCAAAATAAAGTATAGAATCAACTTGGTAAGAATATTAAGAAATTATTCATAGGTCGTGGTGCAGAATATCTTAACAAAGATTTCATCGATCATTTAAAAGAGTGTAGAATAATTTCCAAAATCACTCCATATAATACACAAAAATGAAATATTATTAGTGAAAGGAGGAATTATACCCTACATGACATGGTCATATCGATGATGATTCATGAAAATCTACCTCTATCCCTTTGGGGATATACACTATAGATTGTGGTATATACACTAAACCAAGTACCAACTAAAGTGGAAGATGGGGTTCCATGAGATTTGTGGTATGGAAAGAAACTAAATATATTACACATGCATTTATGGGGATGTGAGACTTTTTTCAAGATAATACCTAGTTACAAATTAGTATCTCGGATTATAATGTGCATCCTTATAGGCTATCCTAAGGATACAAAAGGATATTACTAATATAAATCTCTAAATATAAAGGTTATTATAAAAATTCATGAAACATTTAAATAAAGATAACCCATTTCCAAGGGAAATATTTGGATAAATGATGACTTTGATAAACTTGATTATACAGATGCATAAGAGTTGGTATGGGAACAATATTCACAAGTGAGAGTGGGAGAGAAAGATTTTCCAAAGACATAATTACTACATTGGTCTACTAGTGTGGTTATAGAACCGGGGAGATATGGTTTAATTATCACTGATTTAGGTGACCATTACTCCTATAGTATAATGAACCTCCAAACTATAAGGAATAATTTGATGTCAAGGATGCTGATAAATTGAAAAATTCATTCATTCTAAAACATAGATCATATAAAAATATAAATTTTTTATTTTGGTAAACCCCTGAGATGATATAAAATCTATTAGGGGTAAATGGGTATTCTAAAAAAATTGGACATAGATGATCAAGTAATCCCCAATAATGCAAGGCTGGTAGTGAAGGGTTTCAAGTAACTTTAAGGCATTGAAAATGATGAATCCTTCTTATGAGTCATAATGGTAAAATATTTCAGAATATTACTTTCAATGGAGATCTTCCATGATTATGAGATTTGGTAAATGGGTATCAAAAACACTTTTATAAATGGTAAATTAGTTGAATATGATAATATGATACAACTTGAAGGGTTTATTATAACAAAGAGTGTTAGAAAAGTATCCAATCTAAAAATATCCATTTATGGATTGAACTAGGAATCGTGATAATGGAATGTTCATTTTTATGAGGCCATAAGAAAATTTTGTTTTATTAAAAATTAAATTGATCCACATGTATACAATAGGGTTAGTGGGAATGCAATCATTTTCCGAGTATTATATATTGATGACATATTGTTAATGGTAAATAAATTGAAAGCCATACAGTCATTTAAGACTTGGTAAAATTAAATCTTCTACATGAAATACATAAGATAATTATCCTATATTCTTGGGATCAAGATATATCAAGATAAATCCTAGAGGATAATTGGGATAAGACAAATTATATGTATTTATAAGGTACTCAATAGGTATAATATGGGACAATCCAATGGAGGATTTTTTTTCCAATGTCATGCAGAATTAATCCCTCCAATAAGATTTTTCCATAGACATAGGAAGACATTGAAATAATGAGTAAAATACCTTATTCTTTAGTAGTGGGATCTATCATGTTTTTCATGCTATTTACTTGGTTTGATGTTTTTTTTCATTTATCATGGTTGTATTTACCAAGATAATCCAAGATAGCTATATTGGGTTGCTTTAGAAAATTCCTAAAGTAATTGAAACGTATAAAGGATATGTTCCTTTTGTATGGACTAAATGATGAGTTAGTAATGAGGAGATACACTGATTCTATCTTCCAGATAGATCATGATGATCTAAAATGACAGTCATGTTATGTATTTTTTGAACATGGGGTTTAGTGAGTTAGAGGAACTTAAAGCATTTTATGGTTGTCTATTCTATAATAGAATCTAATTATATATCATATTTTGATGTAGATAAGGAAAAGTTTTGATAAAAAACTTTCATTTTTCTTACCATTGTACCTATAAGTGATTAATTTTTTATTGGATGATTTGATAATACTATACTAGTGCTTCTTTCCAAGGAGCCTAGGTTACACCAGAGGATAAATTATATACTTCAGAAGCTTCATCTCTTGATGGATTTTACTCAAAGAGGTTAATTAATAGTTATAATAGTAGTCATAAAGGATAGCATATCATACCCCCTGACTATATTCATATAATATAAGAAGTATGATGCTCATCTGGGAGGTAGTGGGTTAATAATTATTGGCATTGTGATCTGGTACAAGTGGGAATGTTGTGAGTGGGTTCCCTAGACCCTACTCCTTTGCATACTTTAATTAATATTACACGTATTTAGTTATATATATTCATGTAATTATTCTTACCACAGTATTTTTGATACTTATACAATGATTTTTTACAATGTAATTTCCTTATATTGTATGTTTTATCAAATTGTTTTAGAAATTCCAAGATATAATGAGATCCTTGAGATACGGTGATAATAATTTTAAACATATATCATATGGTCTAGATATATCATATTTATGGGGCATAGATCATGTTTTACTATTAGGTGTTAGTGGATCATTATAATTTAGACTTCTTCTCATGAATTTCACACTACATGATCTTTATTAGATGTTATCATGATTACCGACCCACCAATTGGAACACCACATGTTTCGGGTGATATTTTTTGTTCTTATCTATAAATATGTGTATCATCCTCCTAACTTGATATCATTATCAATGTGTACCATTTGATTTTATACATTGATGTAATGAAAAAACCATGATATTGAATTCATTTTGAGGTATATTTTTTGGGTTCCTATTTGGTGGTATGGAATTGGTTGCATGATCAAGATATAATTTTTTTGCTTCTAAGTTAAGGAAGAGATATCTCATGGCCCCATATTAACCAGGATCTTAGTACCTCCATTAAATCCATGGTCATGCCATAAAAATTTAAGTTCATCCATAAGGTCATGAAATGTATAAAGAATCAATGGGATGATGATGCAAGTGTTCATCCTTCTTTATGAGATATCACAAGACAAAGAGATTATATTACACAAAATAATTTGATATTATGAAGCCATAGATTTGTAATTACTTATCTTTTTAGGGTCCATGATGGGTTCCTACACTATGCTCTTGGTCTATGGGGTAGACTAAATTCTATCAAGACAATGACCTATAGGGTCACACACTAATTATATCCACAAGTTCTACATATTCGGATGAATAGGTGTAACGACCCAAGATTTTGTGAAATATTTTTTATATATAAATTTGATCTTTTAGATATTTTTCATTACACACAGCATTGAGTTTATCTTGAGTTACATGCAACACTGAGTATATCTTGTGTTCAATGCAACATCGAGTTTCAATGAAACAAGATATTCTATTAAAATATTATTATTTAATATGATAGTTATCACTTATTCATTAGAATGGCGGGTAATAATATGATTAATTTTTTTTTTGAAAATATATGTTTTAAATATTTATATAAATCTAATTTTATAGTGACTAATAAATTAGAAATGATAATAAAAATCATTTCAAAACAAAGGAAATAATTTTCTGAAAAACTATTTTTATGCACATAAATGTGTTTTACCTAAATAAATTAAATAAATCACTTTTTTTGAATGATTTAAATGAAATTTATATATTATATATTTAGTAATATTTCTAACATTCATATTATGTGTTTTACAGAACAATAGATATGAATAAATCCAATTTGATACTTGAAAAATATATTTTACTAAAAAAGGTTTTATCACATTTTTCATACTTATTTTAAAATTTCATTCTTACAATTTCAGAAAATTTATTTGGAAAAATTAAATTCATTTTTTAAGCAACATCACAGGATTATTTTATGGTGATTTTTTTAAATTTTATAATAAGATAATTTTTTTGATGAATAGGGAGAAATACATGTTTTATTAACAATTTTCATTTATTTTAAAGCATTTAAAAAATGAAATTCTTTTAAAATGGTTTTAGATATAAAACTAGCTCAATTATATGTCTTTTAATCTAAAATATATCATTAGAATCATTTTGGAATTAAATTTTGATATAAAATCTTTTTGATCTTTTGAACATTTTTTCTTTGGAAAATCACTTTCTTATTGCATCTACGAGATTACTTTTTAAAATTAAATTTTAATACTTCTATGTGTTGAATTTGAAAAAATGGATTATATATTTGGAATCAAAATAATTTATATTTTATAATAAGTTCAACTTAATTTTTGACCACAATGAATAAAAAATAGTAAAAATTATTTACCAAGGTTAAGGTAAAAAAATGGTTTACCATGGGTAAAACTTATAAAAGTTAAGGGTTAAAAATGACCCAAATATATTCCAACACAAATTAGATGGATGTATTTAAACATTAAAGCTTCTCTCATCAAGAATGGTTCATTTTAGAGCCTTGTTTCATGTGAAAAATGGATAAGCATTGTCTCTAGTTACCCTTTTAACTAGATATTCCAATACACCCCTAGGATTATTACATGTGTTAGGTTTTATTTTCACTCGTTGTATCAATTGTATTGGGAATTACCCATATTTAAATTTATAGTATTTTTTACCTTTTTTTAGGTAAATCCATAACATGGGTAAATTTTTCGCTACTGACACTCCAGCAACTGTGGTGACAGTGATGACTCTGGCAACAACAACGACTATGATAACTCTAGAGAACTTCGACAACAACTTTAGTGACTCCAATGAATTTGGAGACACTGAAAACTCCTCTGAATGAAGTTTCTCATTTCTCTCAAGTATCCACCAATGAAAATTCATGATTCATCTTCCTCGAGAATTGTGGTGACTCTAGTGGCTCTTAGACTCATTCCCCAACACCTTTTTTTATAGAAAACGTGAACCAATTGAAGAAGAATGTGGTATAGAATATCTATTTATATTGAAATATATATTTTCATTATTGATATAAAATCTATTTTCCATTTCAAAAAAATTAAATATTCCCTTTTTATAATTATTTTTTTAATTCATCTCTCTTATTTTTAGTTTTCTATAAATGTTGTATGTATATAATTTTCCAATTCTAAAATTTTCTATTTTGCATTGACATTTTTACCAGATTTAGTAGGGAATTTGGTTATGTTCTTTCCCCATAGGAACTTCTAGTATATATTCCATTGGAACTTCCAGTGGAGCTTCCACTAGAGCTTGGACTGGAACTTCAAGTGGAACTTGACTGAAACCAATACAATAATTTGTAGAATCCCCAAAAAACATGATTTCTATATTGCACTGAAATTTTTACTAGATTTTTTAAGGAATTGTTCTCTTCTTTCCAATCCTATTTTAATTTCTATAATTTACAAGGAAATTTGTTACTTTCAATTTGCAGGTGTTCATTTTAGGTCAAATATGACATCTTTACCAAGAGTTATATAATAAATATAACCACATTTGAAATATGGTAATAAAATTTCACTATGAGACAATACTTTTTGGAATATGTTTGAGGTATTTCTATCCAATAATTTATCATTATAAAACTATAAGAAATATGAAAACTCTATTTTTTATATAATCAATAACTATGATTCTTCATAAAATTATTTCTGAATTGGTGGTTTGGAAATAAAATTATGTGAAGGTGATGTCGAAATTTATTTGGGATAAATAAAGGTAAAATAGAAATAAAACACCCCTTTTATTTCAATATAACCAAGGCACCATTATTTAAACAGTGATTTCAAAAAGTTTTTTATATTATTGACACATAACAAAATTAAAACATATCATTTAGAAGCTGCAATGGGTAATTAAGAATATGATCATGTTGACACATTTTCACTCTTATATTTGTACACCCACGCTACTATGTTTTTTAATACTATTGGTTCTTACCTAAATTGGGGTTTCATTAATTATGGGGATAGTTTTGTAGACATGAGAACACTAAAGTGATCTCATGAAATCCACCAAAAAATGATGAATTTTAGTAAGGAATTTCATAAGAAATTTTCAAATATTTAAGGGGATATTTTCACATTACTGGTATTGATTGAAATTTATTTTCACTTAAATATAAAATTTGACTTCATAGAGTTATTATTATTGTTTTATTTTTATTCTAAAGAATGATTGTTACTAAAATGATATAAAGAGACTTGTAATCTACCTTTCACAAAATAGATCTTGTCATATTTTAAAGTTTCTATTAGGAAACTAAATATTAAACAAGTTATATCTAGTGGGGTAATTCAACCAATTATATTATTAAATTAATGATTTTTGAAATCCATAATTATGTAAGAAGAAAAATATTATAGATGTATAAAACTATAGAAGGAATCGAGGAGACAAAAATCACTAAGGAATGTGAGGTTGGATAGTAGAAAAATGTGGATGGAAAGAATAGAATAAAAGTTCTTATAGAAGAAAACAAACATTCTAAGAAAACTAGAGACTATGGAAGATAAAGGTTGGAAAAGGCTAAAATAATTAAAAAAATAAGTTGTTTATAAGTTCAACCCCAAAAAAGAGGAAATAAAAATTGATAAACTCATTTTTTAAGAGGAAATTATCCTGAATTTAATATAGCTAAATCATAAAGTAGGATCTAATGAAAATTGGATACTATAGGAAGAAGAACACCTAGAATAATCTATTAAAAAACACAACTATCCTAGATAGAATCCAAGTAGAATAGTCATAAACAAAGAATCATTAAACCAGATTATTGATTAGAAATGTAAAATCAAGAACAAGAAAAGAAAAGAAATTTGATTCATTTTATGTTTATAAAACCTGAAACATAAGAATAAAAACAGAATTATCGCAATCCAAATCAATAGAATATCCAACTGAGATGAAAAAAAACAATCAACCTAGCTAATATTCCACAGAAACCAAAACATAGAAGGGTTTTTATAGGGATATATTTTATACCAAAATGGGTTATGAAGATTCAGTGACTCCAAAAAATAGACAATGGGTTCCTTAAAAGTAGTTTGTAGTTAGATTTAGCCTGTTATATTATTAGGAATAAATGAAATGACCACCCTTAATTTAAATTTTTCTATAAAATTCCACATAACTGTATATGTTTTCTTTTAAATAACTACAATTATTCTATAGTGAATATGTCTTGGAATCTAAAAAAAGTTATATTCAGTATAAATAGATGATATTTTCTCTCTTTTAACAAGTAGTTCTATGAGAAATTAACTTAATCTAGAATATTGTAAAATAATATTAAATTAGCATCACACCCTCTAATCCTTTTTACTGATATTAGGTAAAATATTCATATGATCAAATATTAGAAAACAAGTGCGAAATGGTGAATATATAAATAATTTTTCTAGATAAATCAACAATTATTACAAGTGCTTCCATGGTGAGTATATTATTTTGTACACTCTTTAATTTGGAAAGGTAATAATTAATAGTTTATCTAACTTTATTCATATTTTTAAGGAATAATTTCTAGGAAAAATAAAAAATTACTTGAGATGTTTCTAGAGAAACCAGTTAGAGATGCACTATAGTTGAATAGAAAATGTTTCATCCCCATAAACACACCCAATTTACATTGTAAATTTCTCATTTTTAAAATGGAGATAAAATGTTTCATCCACTAAAACTCAATACATACACAGTTGGGTGTTTTTGGACATGAAATTTATTAAAAGGATGCTTTGGTAATGGTCCATTTTCTCCTCTTTGATGTGAAATCTATTTTAAAATAAATCAACTGAGATAATTAATTTTTTACAACTTTAAGAAATAATTTATCGAATAAATCATCAATAAATGGATCATTGATTATTTGGATAAGAATCCTCCCACATTTATCATGAAAGATACTCCTTAACAAGGTTACTTGATCTTGGGATATGAAATAATAATGTTCTATCTTATGGAAATGTTGGAAGCAGATAAATCATAAAAAAAAGAATCTATCCCAAGAATAAGTTTATAAGATGCGACTTTATATAGAACACTGATTCTTCATTGAAACTGCTAATAGCTATTTAAAAACATCTTTTAGAATCAAGAGTTTCCTCTTAGATTCAGTGCCACCAACATCAATATGAATAATTAAATAGCCATGTTTCATGAGTGTGATAAGAAACTTTATTTAAAAATGTTCTCAGTTTATTATATTTTTTCAAAATTTTAGTATAGTAGTAGTTTTTGTTTAACATAAAATGGGATGAAATAATGCTATCATATAAGTGGTGTAAAATACCAAACAAGCCATGTTACCATTCAAAATGGACCATTTTTTCAGTATTGTCTGCTGTGATCAAACATCACTAAAACATAATGCTAGTATAAATGGTATCCAATACCAAACTAGTTTCCTTATAAATAAAAATAGTTTTTTATGTATAATAATTCTCATAGAGTACTCACACAAGAAATTATAGTTTCTTAAAATGGTGTCCCAATCCATTATAATTCAAACTATCCTGTAATTGGTCTCAAATACCAAAGTGGATATTTAAAAAATACCTAAATGGTGTACCAATACAAATTATTCAGTGGATTTGTATAAAAATTCAGATATTTCATAACTTCATACAAATTTTAGTTTCTTCAAATGATGTCCCTATCCATAAAAATTGAAATAATCCTATAAATGCTTCAGTGGATTCATATAACAATTCTCATATAGCACATCTATATATTTTTTTAGTTTCTTAAAATGGTGAACCAATCCATTACAATTCCATGAAGCTAATAAATGATTATGTGGATTCATTATAATTCCAAATATTATATACATGGTGTGGAGGTATCACAATTCAACCCAAAAAACAACCACCATCCAAAGTCTTATCCACTCGACCACTTCCAATTACATGGTTATCTACCTACAAAGATGAAGTTTCAAGTTGATTGAATAGTATTCCTATAGCATAGAAATAAAAAAAATATAGATCTTATATAAAAT
Source organism: Viscum album (assembly GCA_963277665.1). Classification (NCBI taxonomy): domain Eukaryota; kingdom Viridiplantae; phylum Streptophyta; class Magnoliopsida; order Santalales; family Viscaceae; genus Viscum; species Viscum album. Next base: position 231,318,242 of record OY728146.1, read on the forward strand.
AACAATTTTGTTAAAGAAATTAAATTTATTGGTGTTTTTTTTGTTGCAACATAAAGCATTGATCTTTCTTGTTCTACAATTCCCTATGTTTGAAAAAAATGAAATCAGACACCACACTACCATTAGACGTCTACACTTAGAAATGAATTTCACCAGAAAATGAATTAATACTATCATCATATCAATGTACTTGTTCTTATTTTTATTCAATTATGTATGTTTTCATCTTCCATTTTCTAAAAAAATTTTGATTCTATCACCCCCTTTCCTATTTTGTTTCCTTTTAAAAGTGGCCTTGATTAAAATTGTATCAGAAATATCAGGTCCAAAAACTCTATCTATTGAAGTATTTATGGTTTCCAACTATTTTCAAAAATTAATAAAATTATAGAACCCAATTTCACAACATGCATCTCTCTTTCAAGTGATGTTGATCAACTTCATTCCCAATCATTCTAATTCATTGAAACATTTTTCTATAACAAAATTTCTATTATCATTTACATCAATAGAATATAATTCGAATATTTGAATATTTCTAGCTGATCTATTCCACCTCCCCAAAATATATTTTTAAAGTATTGGTATCACATCAATCTGATCATAAATTTTTTAAACATGATAAAAAAAGATACCCAAAAGACTCTTATTTTTAATAATAACATTAAAGAAATTCATAAGAAGATTAATATGATACTTGTAATTAATCTTCATAGACAAATATTCTAATAACATACATAAATTGAACTCCACATTAAATATATGGTATTTGAAAATAAGAACTAGTCATTTGATATTCATATTAATTAAATCAAATAACATAGGTATATATCTAGATGAAACTCGGCACATCAATGCATGGTAGTGGTAAATATTATATGGAAAATTCTCCCACATCTCAAATTCGGCCTTTGTTCCTCGATATTGATTTTTTATCTATAATTGCTCGAGATGATTAATGAAATTTACAACACATAACTTGTGATGAATTTAATATTTAAGTGGAACATTAAAACTTTCACTTAATTGAGTGCTATGAATACCAAATGTTAAACCATATTTTAAAAATAAATATGCCCACTTTTCTCAAAACTTGAATACATCATCTAACAACTATGATTTTCCATTTTCATATTATGCTCCAAGGGTAACCTAATCCTATTGAAACATAAGTGCATCATGGTACTAGAACATACACTTCCTAAATATAATTAGAAAACTATATCCATATTTCATCCAATTAACTAAATGTTTAATTATATTTTCCATCAAATCCCAGGTACATTGGAAATGTCGAGTTCTCACAAAAATATCTGAAATGGCTTTTCCCATTGCTACATCCTGATTTGTAAATGTAGTATGACGTCGCTTAATGTGATTCACTTGTAAATTTATTTTAAAACCAAAATAAAGGGATATTTTTTCATCATATAAAAAATATGTCCCAAAAAAATAATCAATTGATGGTGATTGAATCCCACAAAGACTCTTAAGGGACTGTAAACTTTCTCAGTGTTAAATGTGGAATAAAAGACAGAAGCATATCTAAATAACTCATAATATGTTTACGTTTTTTATCATCCTAGAAAATATTACTAATTTCACAAGTCAATTCAAAGTAAATAGTATAAAAAAATGATGGATTGTCCTGAAATTGTCTTTCTAGGAAATCTAATATGTAACATGCATCCCCATGAACCAATTCCATTTCTCATTTAGACCTTAACATTTTAACAAACTAACCCCCATTTGAGCAAGGAAACCTGTACGTGTCTCATCCTGATGAAATTTCACCATGCCATCACATTTTTCAACCTTCCTATTCCCTTGTTTTCTATATACATAAAGGCATGATGTGATGATTGATTTATCATTTATCCTTTTATTTGATTATTTTTTTCATATAATGAACCCATTTAATACCACATATATAACATAGAAACATTGTAAAACGTTTGGTGGTTTGAACATCCTCACTACAATTGGTTTAATGGATGATGATGCAACACCCACACCATTAGGAATAGAACAACCTACAATATAAAAACTAAAGTTCAAGAAAAGTACATAAACACACATATAAAATATAGTTAACATATTTATTTTGAAAACATAATAAATATCATGTATATATCCTTCTATGTAGATTTTATAGGTAGATCCAGTGAAAGTTACACTGCAACATCTAGTCAATTTTTCAGGTAAAATCTAGACAAATTTAAAGTGGGAGTACTTTAGCATGTTCCTGTGGAAGTTCTAGGGAATGTTCCTAAAGAATTTCTAGTAGAATTTCCACAATAAAATAAAATATTATATTTGTAAAACTAAATTTAAATAAATATAATTCTATTAAATGGAATTGAAAAAAAATGTATGAAATTTTTTACATAATTATTTTAAAAATAAATTAAATTAACATTTGAAAATATACAAACAATATGAATAAAAATGTAAAAAGATTACATATTTTGGGAAAGTAATATTTAAAAATTTATAAAATATAATTAAATTTCTAAATTTATAAGTAAATATAAATTATTAAGAAATATTGAATTTATGTTTTAAAAAATCTATGAACAGTTTCAGTAGAAGTCCCATTGGAAGTTCTAGTGTCAGTTCCACGTAATGTTCAAATGGAAGTTACATTTGAACTTTCATTGGATATTCCAATGGAACTTGACCTACAACTTTGATAGAAACTTCATGTGGAACTTCCACGACAATTTCCAGAGGAAGTTCCACAATACAAAAAAAGTTTATATTTATAAAACTAAATAATATATTAATAAAAATTAAATTTTAAAAACTTTATTTAAAATACATTTATAAATAAATATGTATTGGATTTTTTATTTAATTTTTATAAAAATGATTTAATTTATAATTTAAAAATTTATAAACTATATGAATAAAATTGTAAATAAAAATTATATATTTGGGAAATTAATTATTTTAAAATGTATAAAATATAATTACATTTTTGTTTTTATAAATAAAGAAAATTTATAATATATATTTAATATATATTTAGAAAAATATGTAAAAATAATAATTGTAAATCCAATAATTTTTCTAAAAAAATATTTATAATTCCTTGAACTATATCAATAGATGTTCCAGTAAAAACTCCAGTCCAACATTTGGGGGATGTTCTGATGAAAGTTCTAGTAAAACATTCATGCCAAGTTCTAGTTGAGCTTCCATTTAAAGTTCCACAATACAAAAGATGTTTATATTTATAAAACTGAGGAATATATAAATAAAAATTAAATTTTAGTAAATATATTTTAATTAAATAAAATTATAAAAAAATATGTATTATATTTATTACATAGTCTTTATAAAAATAATTTAATTTACCATTTGAAAATATATAAACAATATGAATAAAAATGTAATATAATTTACATATTTAGGAAAATAATTATTTAAAAATATATAAAATATAGTAATATTTATGAATTTATGATAAAAAATAAATTTATAATAAATGTACTAATAAGATATATTGAATATATTTTTTACAGAATATTGATAAATTTAACTACATTTCAGTGAAACATTTAGTGAAATTTTAAGTTTCAGAGAAATTTTTATTGTAATATTCACAAAAACATTCATAGTAAGATTCATTGTTAGTTTCAATAGTTTATTTCTATAAAATATCCATTAAAATTCATCCCTTCATTAAAATTCAGAATACAGTATTAAATAAACACAAATTCAAGTTTAACAACAATTATAACATGAAAAAACTTCAAATATAATGTGTAATATCTTCATACAAGGCCAATACAATCATAATCAAAAAAGAAAAAAAATAAAACTCAAAAAATACAGCAAACTGAAGGCTACTAAACACACAATGGTGAAACCCAGCAAAAATTCCTAGAAAAGTAAAAACTTCTCTCAAAGGTATTTGGATACACTAGTATTCTATAACTCTATCAATTCATTTTGTGACAAAAATGAATACCTTTCCTAGAAAACCCCCAAAATAACCCCCCCCCCCCCACACACACACACACAATGCTAAAACCCAATAGAAAAAAATGACCCGCAAAGTCAAATTTACTCTCTGAAGACTCAAGTGAAACTTTCCTCTAGTGAAACTGATATTTTTTACTGTGAAAAAACCTAGTGACCTTTCCTAGTAAAACCTTGTAAAAATAGTAGATCCTTCCACTCAATCCCTCATTCTGCATGCCTTGTTTATCACATCTCATTTCGTAAGAGATGAAAATTCCCTATAAAAATAATTTTAATAATATCTTTACACATGTGAAAATAATTACATGTTCATATATCTCCCCATCACTATACTATCAAACAAACTAGAGAGTATTATATGATAAATTCTGGTTAAAAATTTGTGAACATGTTTTTTTTAAATGTCTGTCAGTAACCTCACTTATAAAAGGTCACCCACTCTTCTCTCCTCTACACAATTCCAAAACACATTTGTTCTTATAATACATGCCCAATTAACTTCCTTAATTCCCTTATCTCATCCCATAATCCATAGTTTATTCAGAAATACAACCTATGAATCCTTTGGGTGAAAACCAAAATAATTTTTTTGAAAAAAATGTAACATCTCTAACTTTATGTTTTATTATATTTCTTCCCCAAACTCATTAATTTATTATTAAAAAATTATAATATAATAAAATCAGTAAATTACATATAATAATATATTATTATGTTAATTTAATAACCTATATCCTTTTCTTCTTCCATCAAATGGGTGGTGAAACCATCATTTGTGTTTACAGAGGACTACCGCCTCACGAACCGATGTTATTTGGTTTCTATCACCACCTATCATGACTATATATAACAATACATTAAATTTTTATATATGATATTTTATTTATTATTATACTTATTGATTAATTATATCACAAATACCTTCTTACTTTTCATTTTTTGGGAATACGATAACGTCTCTCATATGCACGGCAAATTACTACCTCACGAAGCGATATGATTTGTTTATGATTTACAAGGAAGGTAACAAGGATGAGTTTAATGAACATATGTGATAAATATAGAATAAAAAATATTCTATAATTTTAATATATTACTTACCCTTATTTCACTTCATCCATCGAGAATATGGAAACAACATTCATGCGTACGTACGACCTACCATCTCTATGAATGGTGTATTTCATTTTCTATATCTAACTTTTTTGGACTGATATAAATGAATATAAATTCTATTTATATAATTTTTATAATTAAATATATTATGGACCCATGATCAAATTATTAGGGATAAAAATAAAAAATAAAAACATGCATTAAAAACAAAGCAGTTATTACCTGAAGCATGTTTTTTATAAGAAATTGTTAATAAACAGGTAATAAAGTTCATAATTAAATCGTATATGTTATGATATATATAAGTATGTTTATGAAATATATTTATAATAAAATAATATTTATTAAACATAAGGTTATAATGTGTATGAAGGAATTCTATACTTAAGGTAAGGGATTTTCGTCTCACTTCTTACTTCCATCATACACATGCCATATTCACCATCTATTTTTTTATGTGGTGTATAAACTACCCATGAATTTGTTTTAGGATTATTTACATAAAAATTATTTTCATTTACTCATCAATTTCAGGACAACTATTTCATGTTGTCTTATTATTTTGTGTTACCCAAGTGGTAAGTGTTTTATGAAATTATCTAATCATTTATCAAAGTTGTTAATGTTTATGCTTCCAACAATGAAATATTATTACTCATACCTCAAGAAACTCATGAATTTTCTTATAATATAGTTATTTTGTGAGAATACATGTTTTCCCTTCATTTTCCTCTATTTATGTACTTAATAGTTAAAAATAATATTTTTATGAAAAAATATCTTTAACTCTCTCTTCGATTGAAACCCCCTTTTTCTTCTAGAACCATGTTATCTAATAAAATAAAAAATATTTTAATAATTTTTTCAATGATTTATTAAATAAATTTTTACCCATGTTTTACATTTTACAAAAAAAAATTAAATAAATCTTCATTTTTTTCGAATAATGTTCATTTGGATTTTACTAAAAATATGAAAGGAATCTTTGTTTTATCATGTATTAAAAGAATGGTATTTTTAATATCATGACCAACCCATTATTTTTAAAAAATCCTTTATAATATTTTAAGTTTATTTTCAAATAAAATTATTTCCAAAAAGTTTTATGGATTTTTTATTTTTATAAAATGATTTTTAAATAAAATTTATTTTCCGCAAGAAATGTCCCACGTGTCTTTTCAAAATAATTTTTCATTTAAGGAGACTTCTTTGGCGTTACTTATGATTTACAATAAATATGATCCAAGTATAGAATTATAACTATTTATTTTTATGTTTTATGTTTATATTTACAACATATTTATGAAACCCATTTCTTTTCCATATTTCATACCAATATAAAATTTTTATGAAACCCACTTATTTTTTCACAGGTCGTACCATGTTAAAATGGTCATGAAACCTGATTATTTTTCCAAAATTCATGATACTGTGAAATTATGACTAATATATGAAGTCAATTTCTTTTCATGTGTTTTGATATGATGTATATTTTATGATCTTATCGAACTCATATGTTTGATTGTCATTATGTGATGGTGGTTACGTTATAACAAAGGATGGGGGTTACATTATTACTAAAGATAATCGTTATGCTATAACCAATATGGTTGGTACATATATCTCTATCTAATTAATTAGGTAATGATTAATGTTATATGAGGTCTCTGGGTACATAAGATGTTTTCCCAATCCCAAAAGGGGGTGCACATGAGGTTATCCCAAGCCCTAAAGAGGGTATCTGGTAGGTTATCCCAACCCTATACCAAGTACATGGGTTGTTATCCCAATCCTAACTTGTTATTAATGTATTGTTGGGTTTCCTTGATGTAATATTTTATATTATTATGTATATTCCATAAATCTATGTCATATTGCACTTTTATGTTCTCATGGGTCGTGTTCTTTGATTCCATTGTGAATCATTGCTTATGAACTGCCAATATTAATTCCAAGACTCAAGTTTATGATCTTTGATATTAAAGGTATGGTTTTAATATGTTATTCTAGAGTTATCATGCCCTTATTGTCACATTATGTTTACATATTTCTCATGTTTAACCATACTGAGAATATAAGATCACCATTTCTTATGTTTCCTTTCCCAAGATATGATGAAAGGTATTATTTATGATATGTCCAAGAAGTGTTCTAGTTATGGATTACTTAGAGGGAGAAAACATAGCTCAATTATGAAATAGTTGTTTATGTTTCTAGGCATCCAAAGGCACTAGATCTAAATTATTCTAGTGTGGGTCATTATGTTTTGTAATTAATATTTGTATATTAAGATATAATATCAATGTGTGAGAATTGTGGGTTACTATAGTTAGTCTTATAGATAGGTTTATTTAACATTTGGAAACTTGGATGAGAAAACATGAGTGAGATCACTATGTATATTTCTAAGGATATGTCTAGGTATGTGTCTAAGGACATGTATAGGGATAATTCTAAATTTAGAAAAATTTATTGAATTTTTGTTAAAGGATAGGGTGATCGATTTTTAAGAAATTACATACCTTCATGGATACGACATGTGGACGTGGTTCTGGAACAAATGTACCAAGGGGTAATAAATCTGAAAAAGGCATGATGATCTTGACTCAATTGTTACCTATCATAAGAAAATGGGTCTTACTAAGAACCTGTTTTGACACTCCTAGGGGATACGCTTTGGAAATTCACAAACTCTTTATGAATAATCGTGTAGGATTTGAGTAATAGCTCGGAATCACCTAGGTCAAACCTAATTCTTCATATATTGAAATTAAGGTTTCATTATTTAGATATTATATACATTATTTTTTATGATTATGGGGATTTACACTATGATTAGTGTTTCTCACACTATGGTTTATGGTTTTAGTTAATTGTTGGAACCCAAAATAACTTTTTTAATGTTGAATTCAATGAATAATGAAATTATTTTCCTCTTGGGAAATTAAATATATGGGAACTGTAATTAAAAACCCTATTTATATTATCAAAAAACTTTCTCAAACTATAAATCATGCTAAAAATAGAAATGATAAAATGTGGTAAAAATATTCTGTTAATTCTTTCATGAGTCAATGTCCTTCATATTTTAGTTGGTCCACCAATCCACTAGTCATTGTGCAATGGATCAGTACAACTAAAAATATATTTTCCATTATCCAGTGTTCAAAGTGTGAAAAATTTATTTTGGTTTTTTATCATTTGGAAGGAAAAGTATATCAATAGTGGAAACTTATATATAATATGGGTCAAAATAAGTAATTTAATCCATGAAACCAGATGACTTTAGGAGGATATTTTTCATTAAGTGATTCCCTTATGTTCTTCAAATTAAGATGGTGAATGAATTTCTTGAGCTCAAATAGAAGGATGTATAATCTATTGGTACCTATGAAGATAATTTAACAATACATCATGGAATAATTCAATTTTAACAATCAGTCTAGATAAAAAAAACTAGACTATTATTTGTTTTCTTAAGTCCAATTCATAAAATGGAATTTATATAAGAGACTTTATTAGATATTAAAAACTCATTTTATTTTAATTGAATATAGAAATGGAAATTGGATATTCTAAATAATCCCATGGTTTTGATAACAAAAGAAAGATGAGTCTCATGAGAACTCAAATAAATCACATGGTGGAAAGAAATTTTAGTAACCCACATACTAGAAATATGGGAAGAAGCACTAAGGTGAATACATGAATGGAACAAGATGGAGTTACAAGTATGTGAAGCTAGTCCATCAAGAAAAAGAATGTATAGGTTAGGTGAATAGGCCATTCAATGAAATGAATAGAGAGAGTTATCAATAGAATGCACCACCCATACTATAGTGTTTCAATTGCAATGAATTTGGGAATTATGCGAATCAATTCCCAAATCCAAGGGCTAATGTGGATGATAAGCCACAAAAAAAATATAAAGAAATAGGATAAAGGGAAAGATTATGAAATCCCAATGGATTATGTGAATCGGGATAATTAGGGTATACTTATCCTCCCCTCCTTAGTTGGAAATTTCATATTTGATTTTGTATGAATGAGCCTTATGAAAATATTATTGTTCATCCTTTAGTTAAATTTCCTGTGATTATCTCCCTCTACATAGATTTTGGAATAAATAAATCACATTTTATATTCTATCGGTACAAGGATGAACCCATGATTCTAATGAAAATATTTTTTTATAAGACAAGATCTTATATAAGTAATAAAGGGTGACTTAACTTTTGTAAGCTTTTATATCTCTAAGTAATATTAACTAAATACTTATGGATACCATAGTAGGTTTATGATTTTAAGGTTGAACATAAATTTAAAAGTAATTTACAACCATTTTTAGGATTTATGATATAGGATTTTATCTATATTAAGGATATTTTAGGAGAAATTTATGGAAATACAACCCTTTGGTTTATATATGATTTAATGAAAATTTTATTTCTTGAGTAATTCCTTTTATAACTACTATTCTCTTTGTTACACACTTAAACAAGATTTATTACATAAACATGTACCTAAGACAACTATGAGGATCGAGAGGTCTAGTGTCTTGCAAAATTAGTAAAATTTCATAAAAACTTAAAACATGAAATTCAAAATCATTATTTCAAACACCTTTGACATGACCAACTCATTCCTTCATACTTAGCACTGCATGGGATAACCTGAGGTCATACATAAGAAATGGGTGAGCTATAAATCCTAGTAAGAGAGTAAAAAAGGCATAACATGAAGAATACAATACATGTTAGGAAATAATAATATCAATAGAGCATAATAGAAACACGAACATAATGGCATGATATAGTATGATTATCATAACATGGAAATGTGGCAACGAAATACAACATGATATTAGAATGATACAAGGCTCATTGCACATAGATTAGCATGAGTAAACCCTAATTGCACATGAATTATAATGAGTAAACCCTCATTACACTTGGATTAGAATGGTTAAATCCTTATTTCACATGGAGTATCATGATACAAAACATCACACAATGCATTGGAGAGCTATCAGGGCGCACCCTTTATAAACATTTCATTTCATGTATAAGTGTCATGCATGAATCATATAACATGGAGTCATTCAACATCATAAGTTATTCCATGATTAGGAAATTTGAAATATATACATGTAAGTAACATTAAATATTTATATGTTCATAAAGTTGAATACCCTTGATAGAAAAACAGGTATGGTATTCACTACACGATGATTTTGGATTATAAAATCGCAATGCAATTTCGGTAGCATAACGTCATTATATAAAAATTAATAAGTTGGGTTGATGAGAGATAAAGTGTTATAAAATAATTTATAAATTAAATAGATATTAAGGGGATCATGTAACATAATATCCCAATAAATTAAATGGAACATAGATGCATAATATGGGAGAAATACTTGAATGTAAATAAGAAGAGAGAAATCCCTTACGGCATTTCGGCATGCTAACGGGTGTACACAAAAGGTATTAATGAGAGAAAAAGTGATATATCATCATTAAAATATAAGGAGTGAAGTATGTTGGAGGTGAAAAATCACACCCCAATAATTTTAATTGAAATTAATATGGTATTAAAACATAAAGAAACTCGGATAAAAATGAGAAAAGAAGGAATCCCTTACTTGAGTGAGTGACTTCAAGAGTTTGAAGAGGGGATTATTGAGAGATTGGGTAGACTTGGGAGTATTATTGAGAGACTAGGTAATTTTGGGGACATGAAAAGGGATTTTTAGTGAAGAGAAGTGGGATATTTGGTGGGTTTATATAGGGAATGAGAGGGTAATTCTTTAATATTTCACAAACATAGGTTTTGGAATCTATATAATTAAATATTAAAAACCAAAAACCTTACCATGGTTTTTCCCATGTTTTTTTCCAAAGTGGATTAGAAAAAATTATTTTATAAGTTCAAGTTCTGAACATATTAAAATATTTTACTTTCTTATGTGGAGGTGAGTCACATTATTAAAGAAATGAATTTAAAATCATAAAATATATTATACATTTTGGAGGATTCACTAAGGCTTTATTAAATAAGTAAAATAAATCTAAAATGAAGTTATTTTAATTTTAAAACATATATTGGGCCTAGAATAACCATTATAGTATTTATTACATCCTTTTGGGTCATTATGATGTCATAAAACACATATTTTATTTATACAGCATTTAATTTTTACCCAAAAAATTGACTATCTCAGAACATTTTGAAAAATTAAATTTTGGATAATTTAGATGTTCTAATTCCAAAAATAATATTAATCTTAGCTAAATAATTTTCTAAATATGTGAGTTTTCACTTTTAAAATGAAACCCTACATTTATTGAAAATTCACAGGTTTTGACAAAAAAAGTTTTCAAACCTTAATAAAAATTGCATTTGACTTAATCAAAATTATATACTCATTTATTATTCATAAAATTAATTAAAAAAATCATTAATTACTTAAAATAAATTCATTAAAAATACATTTTATATTTTATCATATAAAAAATATAACTCTAATCAAATTTATTACCTAATCATTTACAGATAAGGAATTGATATAATAGTCATTTATAAGAATTTTTTATAATATTATTAATAAAAACCAAAGTTTAATATAATGTATATATTTCTCAAAAGTAACATTCTTACCTGAAAAGACAATTTATCAAATTCTTCACTTTTTAAGAAAGACTATTTTCATAAAATAATTTATGGAATAAGACTTGTATTTCTAAAAAGGTATTATGAAAAAAGTAACTAATACCTTATTACATAAACCATTATAAAACTCGTGTAAGACCTAAGTGTAAGGAGTGTGATTGTGACATACTCTTGAAGAGGCTCGGATAATATAGCTTGGTACATAATATCTATTAACTTGAACTTCTCCCATTGGAAATTTTTTTCAAGCCTAATGTGTTGAATCTTTTCTTGGTCTTGGTCAAGAGTGAATCCCAGTGCCGTTACCTCCTTTTCGAGCTTCGAAAAATGAGATTCGTACGGCCCGAGTATACTGGATGAGTCCATCCTCTCCTATTTCTATGTCAAAAGGATTCCTTTTTGAAAAACCATATATTTATATTAGTTGTGTGATCATTTTTTAATGGCTATATTAATATCATTAATGATACTTAATGATCATTTAAACCTAATAATAATAAAAAGAATAAAAAAAGTGCATGTGTTTTTTATAACATGTTAAAAGAAATGGAATTTTATTTATAAAATATCGGGTTGTTACAACATCCCCCCCTTAATAAATTTTTCCCATGAAATTTTCTTTTCCCACACTAAAACAGATTAGGGTAAATCTGCCTTATCACTTCCTCTAGTTCCCATGTTTCTTCTTCAAACTTGTGGTTTCTTTACAACACCTTGATGAGGGGCATCAACTTATTTCGTAGAAATTTTTCTCTACGATCCAAGATCTTAAATGGCTTCTCCTCATAAGAGAGGTCATTCTCCAGTGGTACCACCACTATATTGTGTACATTTTATGGGTCAGTCATGTACTTTTTCAATAGTGATACATGGAATACATCATGTACTTGAGACAGGTTCGATGGGAGTGTTAGTCGATATTCCACTACTCTAATGTGATCAAGGATCTCAAAAGGGATGATTTACCTTGGACTAAGCTTTCCCTTCTCCCAAAATATCATAACTCTCTACCATGGTGATATGTGGAGGAATACCATGTCCCCAACATTGAACTCTAGGTCTCATTGATGATTATCATCATAGCTCTTTTGTTGACTCTAAGCATCTTTAATGTGTTGTTGGATAGTCTTAACCTTATACACCATTTATTCAACCATTTTTGGACCTAGAAGTTGTTTCTCCGCAACTTCATCCCAACATTCTGGTGTTCTACACCTCTTCCCATAAAGGTCTTCATAATTATCCATTTGGATGCTTGAGTAGAAAATTTTGTTATAAGATAACTCAACCAGAGGAAGATTTTGATCATATCCTCCTTTAAAGTCCATTAAGAATGATCTCAACAGGTCCTCAAGTGTTTGGATAGTCCACTCAGATTGGCCATCAGTTTGAGGATGATAAGTTGTACTGAAGTTCATATTAGTATTCATATCATGTTAGAGACTCTTCCAGAATAAAGAGGTGAATATTGGATCTTGATCAGATACAATCGATAGTGGAACTCCATGTAGCCTTACCACTTCTCTGATGTATATCTGTGTTAGTTGATCTAATGAGAAATCCTCTCAAATTACAATTAAGTGTGCATTATTTGTAATACAATCCACAACAACCTAGATATCATTGATTCCTTCGGATGTCTTTAGATGTCCGGTAAGAAAGTCCATGGTGATGTTCTCCCATTTCCACCTTAGATTGGGTAATGGTTGTATCATCCCCTTATACTTCTTCCTCTCATCCTTCACTTGATGACATACATGGCACTTTGATGTATACTCATTGACCTCCTTCTTTGTGTTATCCCACCAATAATACTCTCGGATATCTCGATACATCTTTGTGTTTCCTGGGTGAATGGAAAAATTTGAACTATGTGCATCATCTAAAAGTTATTTCTTTAACTCCGGATTTGATGGAACACATAGTCTTGACCCAAATCTCACAATTCCTTCTTCATTAACATTGAACTCTAAGGATTGACCTTTTTTGATAGTTTCCTCTTTCTTTGGAATTTCCACATCATCCTTTTGACATATTTTAACCATTCCAAAAGATATGGTAGAGAAATAATTTATGAAAGGATTGATGATGTTCCCTTCTTTATGATTCACATGTCCATCTTCATAAAATCTAAGAATATTGGATCCTTTTCAATTATCATGAATGATATGATCACTCGGTCCTTTCTACTTAGAGAATCTACCTCCTTATTCTCTTTCCCAGGGTAGTAAAGGATTGAGAAGTCATAGTCTTTGATCAGCTCTAACCAACTTCATTGGAACATATTCAACTCTTTCTATTTGAGTATATACTTGAGGCTTTTGTGATCTGTATATATTTCACACTTCTCCCAAAAGATGTAATACCACCAGATTTTCAAAGCGAAGATTACTACAGCCAACTCTAGATCATGTGTTGGATAGTTATGCTCATGAACTTTCAATTTCCTTGAATCATAGGAAATGACATTTTCATTTTTCATCAACACATGGCCTAGTCCCTTCTTCGAAGCATCACTGAATACCACGAAAAGCTATCCACTTGTGGGTAGTGTGAGAACGGGCGCATTGACAAGCCTCATTTTCAACTCCTTGAATCTATCTTCACATTCATCATTCCAAGCAAACTTTACCCACTTCTATGTTAGATTAGTAAGAGGGTTTGAAAATTGTGAGAAATTTCTCACAAATCTGCGATAATATCTAGATAACCCAAAGAAGCTATGGATATGTTTCATAGATGTTGGCCTTGGACATCCCTGAATTGCATACGTCTTCGAGATATCCACTAATATATCATTTCTTGTGATGGTATTCCCAAAAAATGAGACTTCATTCAACCAAAACACACATGTTTTGTACTTTGTATAGAGCTTCTCCGTTAGCAAGGTCTCTAGAATAGTGTTTAGATGCTCCTCATACTCCTCCTTGGTTTTAGAGTATATTAGAATATATTCTATAAATACTACCACTAATTTGTTGAGGTAATATCTATAGACCATATTTATCAATTCCATCAAGATTTGTAGAGCATTAGTGAGTCCGAAAGGCATTACTATGAATTCACAGTGCTCGTACCTTGTGCGGAAAGTAGTCTTGGGGATATCCTCTTTCACCCTTACTTGGTAATATCCTGACCACAAATCCACCTTGGAGAAGTATTTTTCTCCACGTATCTGATCAAACAAGTCATCAATTCATGGTAAAGGATGATTTTTATTTATCATGATTTTGTTGAGCTCATGATAATCAATGCAAAGGTGCATTAACTCATCCTTATTCTTGACAAAGAGTACCGGTTTACACCATGGTGAAGCACTTGGAAATATAAACTCGTTATCTTGATTCTCCTAAAGTTGTTTCTTTAGCTCCTCATTCTCCATGAAAACCATTCTATATAGAGTCTTGGATATTGTAAATTCCCTATGTATGAGATCAATCAATAATTCAAAATGTCTTCTAGGTAGAAGACCAAGAAATTCCTTGGGAAACACATCAGTGAATTCTATCACAATAGGCATGTATTTTAGGATGGTTCCTTCATTTGACTCAATCATTTGAGAAAGATATGCATGATCATAGGGAAATAATATCCACACATGAGATGATGGTGCTAAAGATGATTCATCCTCCTCCTTGCAGTTTTATAGAATTGAGGGTTGATTCACCATATGGAGAGTGATTTCCCTCTCATGGAAATTTATATTGGATCTATATAGGGAAATCCAATCCATGCCAAGAATTGCATCAAATTCTACCAGAGGGAGTATGACAAGGTTCGCAGGGAATTTCAATCCAAAAATTGTAATAGGGGAGGAGTTATATTCATGGGATAAAATAATTTCCCCATTTTCATTCTCTCCAACATCTCCACTTCCATGATTTTTGGTGATGTTTAAATTATTTTACTAAAAATTCGGGATATAAAATAATACATAGAACCAGAATCAAAAAGTATGTTTTCTATCCTTGAATGAATAACTAGCATACGTGTCACCACTTCATTGTTGGGATTCACTTCAGTATTAGTGATGGAAAAAGTTCTCCCTTTCTACCTTGGAGTTTTTTGGTTGCCTCCGAAAACCCTTGTATTGGGGAACTAGTTGGCAAAGTGACATGGTTCTTTGAAGTTGTAGCAATGAACATTGCATTGAGGGTAGAATGGAGTGTTCCTTTCCACTGCCTTAGTAGAGAGTCTTTCTTGTCGATATTTAATGGATAGGTTCCCTTCTCTTTCACACTTAAAACATGTATTCATCCCCTTTAGGAAATTTCTGTGGTGCTTCTTTCCACACCTTTGGAAAGTGGCATGCAGAAATTTCTTAGCACCATCAAATTTATCCATAGGACCACCATAATTAAATTACACTTTCCACTTCTTATCCCCATGATACCCCTAAGATTTTATGATCTCCATTTAGACTTTGATGGCACATCAGACAATTTTTTCATAGCTATCAAAGTCATAGGTTGCTAGGTCTTTTCATAGGATAGTTTTTATCCCACAAAATAATTGGTCAACATTGCATTCGGGGGTAACGACAAAGATGGAGGTGTATCATGCAATCCCTATGAAGTTTTCCTCATACACTCTAATGGATTCATCACCTTTTTTATTGAGGTAAATTAAGTCCCTTTACATCTAAATTTATAGGGTGTGAGGAAAATATTTATCGAAAAACATTTTTCAGAAATCCTTCCATTCGAACACCTCAATATCTTCCTCAGGATTCTTATTTTTTATCAATGTAAACCATTAATCAAATTCACCCTCCATATGAAAAGAATCTAGAAGAACCTTATCTTGTTAATAACATTGAAAGATGGAGAATATCTTCCCAATGGATTTGATCCATTTTTCGGTGATTGAGGGATCAGATGATCCATTGAAAGTAGGAGGTCTTTGTCTCATGAAGCTCTCGATTATGGATTATTATTTCTTGGGGGTGGACATTCCTCTTGACCTATGTTTATATTTAAAAAATGAGTTAACTGATAGTGTATCATGATAATGCTTGTGATTCCTACTCCGATCGGATTGGTCATCTTATTAGAAAAGTCATCACATTTATCTTCACATCGGTTGTTTTTCCAAGTCCTCTTATTACTGGACATTGGATAGAATAAAAGGAATGTTAGGTGTATGTTTATTAAACAC
This sequence comes from Viscum album, assembly GCA_963277665.1. Classification (NCBI taxonomy): domain Eukaryota; kingdom Viridiplantae; phylum Streptophyta; class Magnoliopsida; order Santalales; family Viscaceae; genus Viscum; species Viscum album. Next base: position 231,335,177 of record OY728146.1, read on the forward strand.
ATAAAGGTGAATCAAATGAAAAAAATGGAAAACTTATAAATTACATTGATATCCTTAACGTATGAATTTATAGTCTTCATCTATGTTATTCATGATCTACATCCCAACATATATTCTTAGGCGCATTTTTTTATTCCCTAAATAATGTTTCATACTAAGATTATGAATTTACCAAAGCATATCATTCAGGAGTGTCAAACCAAGAGTGCATAAAGGACCATTGTCAAGCACTATTTCTCATTCGAGTCTAGCTCAAAGTATTGTTTTCGGGGTTTACCCCTAGATACATATGTTCCAGAGCCACCTCTACTTGTTCGTATCCAAACAGGGTCATATTTTCTTAATAAACCACATACACTATAATCCCAAAAAATTTAATATTATTTTCTTATTCTCTGTCTTATCCTTAAGGCTTTCACTAGATTTTAATAACCCTAATCCCAAAAATAACAAAACCTATCCTCTGATACCAACTATAAAAACTCTCCTCTTTATTACACACTTAAACAAGATTTATTACATAAACTTGTACCTAAGACAACTATGAGGATCGAGAGGCCTAGTGTATTGTTAAATTATGAATATTACATAACAACTTAAAACATGAAATAAAAAATCATTATTTCAAACTCATTTGACCTGACCAACTCATTCCTTCATACTTAACACTACATGGGATAACCTGAGGACATACATAAGAAAGGGTATAAATCCCAGTAAGGGAGTAAAAAAAGAATAATTTGAATTATAAAATACATGTTAGGAAATATGAATATCAATGGATCATAAGTGAAACATGAACATAAAGGAATTATATAGCATTATTATCATAAATGGAAATGTGGAAATGACATACAACATGATATTAGCATGAGCCATGGATCATTACACATGGATTGGCACGAGTAAACCCTCATTGCACATAAATTATCATGAGTAAATCCTCAATGAACTTGTATTATCATGAGTAACCCCTCATTTTACATGGTTTATCATGATACTAAACATTACCAAATGCATGGGAGCGCTATCAGGGAATGCCCTTTATAATCATTTCATTTCATGCATAAGTGTGCCACATGGATCATATAAAATGGAGTCATTCAACATAATAAGTTATTACATGATTGAGTAATGTGGAATAAATAAATTTCAGTACCATTAAATATTTATGTGTTCATAAAGGTGAATACCCTTGATAGAGAAATGGGTATGGTATTCACCACATGATGATTTTGGCTTGGAAAATCATGGTGCAATTTCGGTAGAATAACGACATCATATAGAAATTCATAAGTCTGGTTAATGAGAGATAATGGAGTATATAATAATTTATACATTAAATAGATAGTAATTGGATCATGTAACATAATATCACAACATATGAAATGGAATTTAGATGCATAATATGGGAGAAATACTTTAATGTAAATAAGAAGAGAGAAATCCCTTATGAAATTTCAACATGGTAACGGGTGTACTGGAAGGAATTAACGAGAGAGAAAGTGATATATAATCATTAAAAAATAATTATGGAAGTATGGGGGGGTTTTAAATCATACCCCCAACATTTTTAATTGAAATTAAAAGGGTACTACAATATAAAAAAACTCAGATAAAAATGAGAAAGGAATGAATCCCTTACTTGAGTGTGTGACTTCAAGAGCTTGAAGAGGAGATTATTGAGAGCTTGGGGTGACATGATAGGATTTTAGAGAGAGGATGGTTGATTAGGGACATGATAACAGGATTTTTAGTGAAGATAAGTGGGATCTTGGGTGGGTTTATATAGGAAATGAGAGGGGAATTCTATAATATTTCACATACTTAGGTTTTGGAATATATAAAATTAAATATTCAAAAATACAAACCTTCCCATGGTTTTTTCCCATGGTTTTTGAAATTTTAGAGTGGAAAAAAATATTTTATAATTCCAATGTCCTAAAATATTAAAAAAATTATCCTTGTGTATGTGGAGGTGAGCCACATTATTAAATAAATGAATTTAAAATCATAAAGTACATTGTACATTTTGGAGGATTCACTAAGGCATTATAAAATAAGTTAAACAAATTTAAAATCATATTATTTTAATGTAAAAACATATATTGGGCCTATAATATACATTATAGTATTTATTACATCATTTTGGGGTTATTATGAGGTCTAAAACACATATTTTATTTATACGGTATTTAATTTTTACCCAAAAAACCAACTGTCTCAGAAAATTATGAAAAATTAACCATTGGACAATTTCAACATCCTGATTCTAAAAATAATATTTATTTTATCTAAATAATTTTTTAAATATGTGAATTTTTACTTTTAAAATGAAAATTGACATTTATTGAAAATTCATGGGTTTTGATAAAAACAGTTTTCAAAACTTAATAAAAATTAAATTTGACATCATAAAAATTATATACTAATTTATTATTCATAAAATTAATTTGATAATAATATAATATTAAAATATTAATTATTTCAAAAATTCATTAATTCATTAAAATAAATTCTTTAAAAATACATTTTTATTTATTTTATCGTATAAAAAATATAACTCTTATCAAACTGATTGCCTAATCATTTACAGATAAGGAACTGATATAATCATCATTTATAAGAATTGTTTTTATAACATTATTATTAAAAATCATATTTTAATATAATGTATATATTTCCCAAAAGTATCATTTTTACCTGAAAGGACAATGTATCAAATTCGTCACTTTTTAAGAAAGGCTATTTTCATAAATGAATTTATTGAATAAGACTTTTGTTTATAAAAAGGGATTACAAAACAAGTAACTAATACCTTATTACATAACCCCTTATAAAAATTGCATAAGACCTAAGGGTAAGGTGTGTGGTGGTGACAGACTCTTGAGTAGGCTTAAATAACATCGCCTGGGTGGTAATCTCTATAACTTGAACTTCTCACGTAGGTGATTCCGTTCAAGATTAACGTGTTGAATCTCAGCTTGGGCATGGTCAAGAGTGAAGCCCAGTGATACTACCTCCTTTCCAAGCTCCGATAAATGAGCTTCATGTGGACCGACTCCACTGGATGAGGTCATACTCTACTTTTTCTGTGTCGAAAGGATTCATTTCTAAAAACCTTAAATTTATATCTGTTGTGTGATCAATATTCAACGGCTATATTATCAATAGTAATGTTACTTAATGGTCATTTAAACCCAATAATAATAAAAAGAATAAAAAAAGTGCATGTGTTTTCTATAATACATTAAAAGAAAGGGAATTTCATTCATAAAATATCTGGTCATTACACCTTAAAACTTTTTGGACATATGATTAAAGTTAATGATAACTTTTAGGGTTTATCATATATTTTATGTTGAGGTAATTATGGATTGTAGTCAATTACCTTATGAATTAATCACCCTTTATTTCTATCAAAGAATATTTATCATTGGATTTTATTTCCTTAAAATATATTAAGAACATGGTAAGATTTTATAAAGTACCGCATTCAATTGCATCTGATCAGGTCTGAAGTTTACCTCAATGTGTTGGTGAAGCCTTAAGAAATATCTTGATATGTAGTTGACTTTCAACATTTCATATCATCATCATTGAGATAGTAAGTCTAATAGAACAATTCAAACCTTAGAAGATATGATCATATCTTATTATATGGATCTCAAATGTGGTTGGTATCAACACCTTACTATATTTAATTTTTGATACAAAAAATATATTTCACTATAATATTTAGAAGTATTATTATGAAGACCATTATATAAATAAGTGTTTAACTACAATATAATGGAATGAAGTTTAAAAAAGAAATCTATTAGGACCTGAGCTAGATAATGAAATGGATAATAAGCTTAGATCCATTCAGGAACATGTAAGGGAATCAAAAAATTGATAGAAATGTTATGCTAATATTCATCAATGATATCTATAATTTTAAGTTAGTGAGAATTTTTTTTCTATGAATCTATCTGTTAAATAAAGAAGGGAAAACTAAGTCCTAGGTGTATCGATCCCTTTGAAATTTTTGATCATATTAGGACCTTAATTTATCACTTGATACTTTCACTGAACCTCTATCAGTTTCACAATATTTTCGATGTATCTCTCTTGAGGAAGTATATACCTGATACATAACATGTACTTTACTCAGAGGTCATACTACTGGATAATCTCCTATCTTAGGAGGAACAAATATTTGATATTATGGACCATATATATAAAGATATAAGGAATAATAATACTCACATGTTCAAATTTATGTAGTGAAACCACCAACTTGAATAAGTTTTGTGGGAACCTAAGGATTTATTGAGGCAAAATTATCCTCAATTTTTGGTAACTAATTAATGAATTTTGAGTGAGAAATTCATTTTAAGGGGGTTAGAATATAGAACCCTAAGATTTTATGAAATATATTTTTTCCAAATAAGTTTAATAATTTTGATATTTTGTGTTACACCCAATACTGGGTTTATCTTGAATTACATGCAACACTGATTTTATCTTGTGTTACATGCAAATCTAAGTTCTGAAAAAATATGAAATATTATTAAAATATTATTATTTAATAATATAGTTATAACCTAGTTATAGGAATGGAGGGTATTAATATAATTAAATTAATTGTGAAAATATATGGTTTACACATGTATATATAATGAATTATTTAGTGAAAGATTTATTATAAATTAAAATAAAAACCATTCGAAAAAAAGGAAGTCATTTTCTAAAAAAATATTTTTATGGACACAAAAACACTTCAACATAACAAATATAACTAATCCCATTTTTTAAAATATTTAAATGAAATTTATAAATTATATATTCAATAAAAAAATTACATTCATCATATTTGTTTTTTTAATAGATAATAATAAACCCAATTTTACGATTAAAACTTTAATTTCATAAAAAGAATATTTTTTTATTTTTCACACTTATTTTGAAATAAATTATTGAAAAAATTTGAAAATTTATTTGAAAAAATGAAAGTAATTTCTAAAATCATCATCTCAAAATTATTTTGAGGGATTTTTTGCGAATTTTCTTAGAATATAAATTTTACGATGGAGAAGGGAAAAATTTGATATGAATTTTCATTTATTTTAAAGCATTCAAAAACTTCAAAATTATTTTAATATGGTTTAAAATGTTAAATTAGTTAAATTATATATCTATTAATCCAATATAGGTCATTTTTATCAATTTTATATTGAATTCTGATATAAAAAACTTTTTAAATTTTAGAACATTCCCACTTTTTAAAACAGCTTTCTCATCGCATCTGTGGGATTAATTTTTTAAATTAAATTATACTAATTATGTGATTTGAATTTATAAAAATGGATTCCATATTTATAATAAGAATAATTTATATTATCTAACAAGGTCAACTTAATTTTTTACAATAATGAATAGTAAAAACAATAGAAAATATATGGTTAGTATAAAAATGGGTTTAGTGGGGTTTAACAAAAAATGATAAGGGTTAAAAATGACCCAAAACTTATAAAAAACTGATTTTATGCCCATATTTTTAACTTATCTCTTCTATTATAGAAAATTTCCCATGTTTTATCCTTTTGGAATTTGAAAAATATAGGTACACCTTTTTATTTTCAAACATTAGAAGTGTGCAACTCAACTCACTTATAAAAGGACACTCACTCTCCTCTACAATTCACAAATCCAAAAAACCCATTGGTTCATCCAAATCCTACACAAATAAAATCCTTTATTACATCATTTAAGCCAATATTTATTATTTTTTTTAGAAAGTTAACCTATGAATACTTTTGCTGCAGACCAAAAGAAGTGGTCCAAAGAATATGTAGCACCCCTAACCGAGCATTTTATTTTATTTATTCCTACACCACATTAATTTATCATTAAAACCTGATGATATAAATACCAAATTATATTACATATAATAAAATTTTATTATGTTAATTTAGTAACTTGAACCCTTCTCTTCTTTAATCAAATTGGTTACAAAATCATCATTCATGTTTATAGAGGACTACCACCTTGAAAACTGATGATATTCATTTTTAATAACACCTCTAAAAATTATAAATAATGATGTATTAAGTGTTTATAAATGATATTTATGATATTATTATACTCCTAGAGTTATTATATCACATATTCATTCTTAATTTCCATTCTATGGGAATACAATAATGGCACTCATGTGTACGGTGGACTACCGCCTCTCAAAGTGATATGATTCATTCATGCTTTACATTGAAGGTAATAATGATGGTTTTCCTAAAAATATGTGATATATATGACATAAAAATTATTTTTTAATGTTAAAATATTATTTACCCTTATTCCTCTTCATCTGTAAAGAAAATGGAAATATCGTTAATTCGTACGTACGAATTACCATCTCCTTGAATGATGTCTTTTGTTTTCAATCTCTAACTTTATGGATTACTATACACAAAAATATGCTATATATAATATTTATATCATTTTTTTAATTATTTATATGATGGAACCATGATTAATTTATGAGGAACTAAAATAAGAAATCAAAACATACACGAAAAACAAAGCATTTATTACCCGAAATGTGATTTTAATAAGGAATTGTTAATAAACTGTTAATAAAAAGACATAATTAAATCATATATGCTATGATATATATAATTAAGGTTCTTAAATTGATTTACAACAAATTTATATATATTATAATGGAGTTTCAATTTTTTATTAAAGAAGTTGATACTTTAGGTATGGGAATTTTGCCTCACTTTTTACTTATGTGAGACACATGCCATATTCACCATCTATTTATTTTATGTGGTGTATATAATACCCATGAATTTATTTTATGATGATTCTCCTAAAAATTATTTTTATTTAGATATCCATTATATAATATCTCTTTCACGGGGCTTATGATTCAGTGTTCCAACAGTGGTAATGGTTTTATGATAAAATCTTATCATTTATCAGGATTGTTTATGTGTATGCTTCCGATGGTGAAATATTATGACCCATATCTCAATAAAATCAAGAATTTTATTATCCTCTGGTTATGTCTGGAGAATAAATTTTTTCATTTTTTCAATCTTTAGGCACTCAAGAGTTTCAAATAAATTTTGAAAAAAAAAATCATCTTTCTTTCTCTCTTTGTTCAAAACCACATTTTTCTTCTAGTACTATATTTTTTAAAATGTTTTCATAAATATTTTTACCATTATATAAATGATTTATTGAAGAAAATTTTACCCAAGTTTTACTTTTTAAAAATAATTTTTAAATAAATCATTATGTCATTCACCAAGCAGCGACCATTCTGTTTTTACCAAAAATATGAAAGGAATCATTTTTTAACGTTTATAGAATCAATGGTATTTTATTCTATCATGACTAACTAATTAATTTAAAATATTCCCTTATAAGTTTCAAATTTTATTTTCAAATAAAAGTATTTCCAAATTTTTTTATGTGATATTTATTTTTAAAAATTTGTTTTTAAATAAAAGTTAATGTACTCATGAAATGTTCAAAGTGTCCTTTAAAAACTATTTTACATATAAGATGACATCGGTTGATGCAAATTTTGTTTTACTGGGAATGTGATCCAAGGATACCATTCTTATTCTTTCCCTAAATGGTTTACATTTATGATGAAAATATTTTTACAAAACCAACTTCTTTTCCATGGGTTATACCATGATAAAATTCTTACAAAGCCTGCCTATTTTTACTTGTTTTATACCATAATAAAATTCTTATGAAACATTTTTCTTTTTCCATAGTTTATGCTTTTATTAAATGATGAAATTTATATGAAACCCACTTCCTTTTTTTGGTTCTAATATGATGGATTTTTTACGATCTTTTTTAACATACTTGTATCATTCTCACTATGTGGTGGTTTCTACATTATACTGAAGGACGGTGGTTACTTTATAACTATGTATGGTGGTTATGTTATAAAAAATATAGTTGGGGTCTATATCTATCTCTAATGAATTAGGTAATGATTAATGTTATACGATCTCTAAGGGAACAAGGGAGGTTATCCCAAGCCCAAAAAGGGGTACATGGGAGGTTATCATAATCCCAAAAGAGGCTATATGAGAGGTTATCCTAGACCGAAACAGTTAAAAGGTTGATTAGACCAAGCCTAAAATGTTATGAATGTCTTGTTGGGTAGCCTTGACATAATATTTTATATAAATAAATGTAATAAAAAAGTATGTGTATTATTTCAATTTTATGTTCTCATGGATCATTTTCTTTTATTATATTATGATTCATGTCTGATAAACTACCATAATTTATATCATGACTCGTGTTTATGATGTTTAATATATAAGGTATGGTTTACATATGTTATGCTCATGTTCTTATACCCTTATGCTCATGTAATGTTTATGTATTTCACATGTTTACTCTTATAGAGAATCTGATATCACCTTTTTGTATGCTTCCTTTCCCATGTTGTGATGAAAGGTATTACATATGAAATATATAATAAGGGTTCTATAATTAATGTTATTACAATATAGGGACCAAATTTAATATTTGGAACGTATAACCTAAGTATAAAAAACTTATTTTAGCCTCTTGAATAGTGTGTAACGTTATTTGGATTAATTTAGAGAGAGAATATATTCTCTCCACTCCTCTAAATGTTATAGAAATATATTCTGAATATCTAATATGGTCAGATCGATCTTGATTTCTGAATCAAGTCTGTATTCTTCATGTGATTTAGGGGACATTGTAAAGCTCTTCGGTTTCCCATGCTATCAATCAGGATCCATTTATTGGTGATCCATGAGATGTGGTGCATGTGTGGATAATCTATATGGAACCTAGATTGGATCCTTTTATCCATGACATACTGACAATGAGTAAATAAAATCAGTGATTTCAAACAAACGAGGTACCATTTTTATTTTCAGTCGATTTTATGTTTCATTCTTAAATTGAATTACACATGATCCTTTGAGAAATCCAAGAAATATTTTTTTTCGATTCAATGTTTTTAACATATATCCAAACCAAAAAATAATAATTTCATGTATTTCACACTTCCACTACTCCCTGGGTTTCGTAAGGTGTTCAACCACAAGTTATGTGGTGAATGAATTTTGTCTCGTATAGGGGAAGAAAATGTTGAAAGGATGGTGTATAGCCTGAAGCTAAGGTATTGAATTGTATTTTAAAAGGAATTATAGAGTGGGGGAAAATTTTATTAAAAAATTGAACATATGGTAGGTGTTACCCCCACCCACCATTTATATTTATATGATTTAATATATATTATTATCATCATATCTATTTTCCTTGATTATTTACAGTTCATTTGATGTAGGTTGATAGTTGATTTTACATGTTTTTACATGTAAATATCAATCACTGCTATATAAAATCCCTTTATATAAATGCTCAAAAAATTGGATTTGCTTGTGATACAAAAGAGCAGACATGCTAAGAGACTATAAAATAATGTCTCTTTTATCATAATTTTTTGCCATTAATAAAGTGAACATTTATAATCATTGGAAATCACTGATAAAACAATAAAAATATTTTTCTTTACATTATTTAGTTTCTCTGCTCCTACCCCACCCATAGTTTTTCATTTCTTTTTCCCCCTTTTTGAGCTCTGACACCATCCCGCCCTTTTATTTAAACATGATGTCACCCCCCCCCACACACACATCCAAAACCCATCCCCCCTTTTAGCACAGTCCCACCTCCCTACTCACTAGTAAATTCTTGGATTTTAACAAAGGAATTACATGGGAAAAGTGAACACCATTAACACTTCTCTATCGTGTATTATTCTACATTTTCTGATATTTTAATTTATTTATATATATTTAAATACATATTTTTTCATATATTTATATATTTATATACAATTATTTTAGATAGATTTATAAAATATATGTTAGTGTGTGTGTGTGTGAATTTACATATATATACTTACACACATATTTATGTGCGTGTATATATATAATATAATTATTTATATTTATTTAAATATTTTATATATCAATGCTCATTTAATTACAATATAATATATATATATATATATGTTTATTAATACACACATATATTTATATATAAATGTTACACATACATTTGTATAGGTAAATCTATACTCATAAGTTTTTATAAGGTAAATAAAATGGATAGTTTTTTTAAATAAAATTGATAATAAATTTTCACTTATATATGGTTTATATATTTAAAAATGTATTTTACAAGTAAAACACTTTAAATATCTATTTATACAAATAAATTTTTATACGTACATAGATTTATATTTTAATTTATAAATAACACTACAATATGAAAAATGTTAAAATTACAATACTATAATATCCATATAATGTGAGATTGAGGAATAAATTAATTCTCTACAGAAAAAAGACAAGAAGACCATAACTACATCTTCTTACTTATTTAGTTCTACACTTTATTAGTTCTAAAACTCACTGGAAAAAGGTGTCTTTTATCAGTACTAAAAAATTCACTAATAAAATTCACTTTTATCATTTTCAAGAAAATACTAATAAAAGGAATGATTTGTCATTTTTTTATAAAATGAAAGGCACCATTTGTCTGCACTTTTTTAGCATTGATAAAGGCCCCCTTTATCAGAGACTTTTAACACTGATAAGAAGTTACCTTCATAAAAAAATATGTAATATTAAAAATCATATTTTCATATAAAACTATTTCACAATATATATATATATATAATATATTTCTTTCAAATATTTTATATATAATAATATATATGTATCTAAACATAATATAAAATATAATTTAAAAATATAGTTTAAAAATAACTAAAAAATAATATTATTTTAAAATTTCTAATTTATATTGAGTAATAATCATTTAAGAACAATTTGGTGATAGAAAAAATTAATAAATTAATAAATATCTTAAGATAAATTGAAAAAAGGGTTTAACCTTCAAATAGTCTTAATCTTTGATATCACTGTCTGTTTGGGTTGTTGAGATTTCAAATTGAATCTTTTGAATAGATATATGCTATTTGATTGGGGAAACATCGTACCCTTTTTTTACCAATAAACAAGGGTTAAAATTCCCCCAAAACTGAGTTTTTATTTTGGATATCCTAATTTTTTAACATTTAATAGAATTTTGACTTCATTTAAGAGAGATAGTTTGTATTTTTTTCAAATGGGACTAAATTAATTAATATTACATTAATATGGGTATTATGGTGTTGATATTTTATTTTTTTTCATATTATATTTTTATATTAAATTAAAAATATATATATACATATTTTTATTTATTTACATAAAAAAATTTATTTATGTAAGTAAATATTTAAACATTTTTACTTGTAAAATTTATTTTTAAATATATAAACCATATGGAAATGAAAATTTATTATAATTTTTATTTAAAATAAAAAATTAATTTATTTTATTTATGTGATAAAAACTTATGAATATATTTATATATATTCACCTATATAAATGTATGTATAATTTTTATATATAAATTTGTGTGTATGTGTGTGTTAATTAACATATATATAAATATATTTGTATATTATAATATATATAAAAAAATATTAATATATAATATATTAAAAATAAATATAAATGTAAATATTTTATATGTACACACTAAAATATGCATAAATATATGTATATATATAAACATACACACATATAAATACACACACAAACATATATTTTATAAATTTATTTAAAAATGATTATATAGACATATAGATAAAAAATATGTTTGTAAATATATATATATATATATATATATATATTGTAAAATAAAAAAATGAAATAAGATGGAGCATGTGGTACGGGTGTTCGGCTTACATATGGTGGTCCGAGGTTCGAATATAGTTTCATGGGGGTGAGTAGTTAGTTTTGTAGTAATTGACTGCTGAAAGAGGGGGTGAATGGCTGCTGAAAAGGGGGGGTTTAAGGTTTCATGCATGAGCTGGATTGGCCTTTGGAGGGTTATTGCTAACAATGTTTGGGGTAAATGCTGAAAAAGGGGGTGGGGAGTGAGTGAAATGCCTAAATATTTGAAAAAATACATATTTTTCTATTTTTATCATTGTTTTTTTAGTATTGATAACTACACACTTTATCAATGCTCAAAAATTTCTGAAAATGGGGTATTTATCAATGTAAAAAAGGTGCTAATATAGGCCCCCTTAATCATCATTTTTTAGTCTTGATAAATGGGGCCTTTATCAGTGCTTCTCTAGTATTGATAAAAGTCGCTATATTTTATAGGTTCCACACACATCATTATTATTTATCACTGATTTTTTCATTTTAGTTATTTTAAAAGACATATATATAGTTGTTTATCATATCAAACAAATCTTAAATTCCATCGAATGATTAAAAATTTGGGTATCCCAACTAAAAATGTAGTTTTTAAGTCATTCATGAAATTTTATTCCAAGATAAAATAAGGAACATAATAGAACTTCATATAAAGAATATATAATTCTTTTAAAGATTATATTTTATGTCTCTATGTCCTAAAACAGATACTCATCTCAAAATTTATTGTTGTTTTAAGTTCAAACACTTTTTTTGACTTCTCATATTATCACACCCAGTTTTTCATGTCTTGGTTTTGATCTGGTTTGTTGGAAATATTGATAATTTTATTAGGTTTTGGGTGATATTAATGTTGATTTTTGAAGTTCCATATATTTCTAATAATCCCACTATGGGTTCCCCATATCTTTCTTGGGGGTTTTTGGAGAAAAGGGCGGTTACTTCAAGGTTTGGGCCAAACCGTGAGCCCATTTCCATATTTAAAAACAAATTTTTGTTTCTTTTATAAATCATTTTTTCAACATTTTTCACGCATTACACTTCTTACTTGGCCTCCCCTTACATATTAAAACTACCATTCCCATTTTTACCTCTTATGAACTCTTAATCATGGTATACTTGGGTTATTTATTCAGGTATTGGGCCAGCCCGTGAACCCATTTCCAGTTTTAAAATGATAAGTTGTTTCTTTTATATCTTAAACAGTTTTTAATATTTTTTAGTCATTACACCTCTCTCTCAAAACCATAAAACCTAGTATTACCCAAATGTTTTATTTTCTCTCTTTGGAGCGTATCTTTATCGGGTATTAGGTCAAACTTCCTCAAGGTTTCTCAAATCATCCAGATTTGAAGAGGTGATTTGTTTCTTTCATAAATCATTATTTTTTACTCTTTTCCCAAAAATATTCTTCCCCTGGTTATTCCAAATATAATTAGACTCTCAAAAAAGTTTCAATCCATTACATTTCCTATAATGGTGTATATATAATGGAATATGAAGAGTTGTTTAGTTTCCAAGATGAGATTTCTTCTCCTTTCTCCCCCCTCTTCCTTATCCTTCCACTTTATTTTGGTTTTAGCCTCTCCCCTAGTCATGAAAGACCAAGGTTTATGTTATACCATGATTTTTTTATGGTTTTTTGGTTTGTATATGGCTGGTCTTCATAGATATATACCATTGGGAACCACAGTGGGTGATATCGGGTGTGCATTTCCTTTCCGACATGGTTTTGAGGTAGGTTTCCCATTACACATGTCTTTTTTGTTTAAGATTCATATTTTTAAGAATATTTTCACCATATAAACATTCTTATTATTTATTTATAAGACTTAAATAACTTAATTTGGTGTGAAAAGTGGTGTTTATGCCTTATTTTGTGAATAGTAGTGTTGTTTTGTTATAAAAGTGTGCACCGGGTGTTTGTTTAAATGTTCAGTTAATTTTTGCACCTAGTTTGTGATGATTAGAACCTATTTTAGGGTATTTTGAACAAGTTTCAGTATATTTTATTAATTTACGTAATTCAATTGGTATTTTTATTCCTTTTTATGTTCTTAAAATGGATTGTGTTGTTACAAGGTGCATGCCATGTGTTCTGTAAATTGCCCAGTTAGATTTTATGTGTTATGTGTAATTTAAAATTATTTCTATGGATTTATAAAATTAATAGGAAGCATGAAAAATGTTATTTCTGGGTCCTTTTATGGTTGTCCAATGTGTCATTGGTTTTACAAACAAATAGTTTTTTGGTTTATAACATGTTTTTCCCAAGTTTCCAGAAAATGGACCGTTTGGAATCCTTATAAAAATGGTTGTTATTTGGATGTGCAACCTGAATGTTTTAAGGGATTTAAGAAAAAAAATATTCTGTAAATGGTTTGTATACACCTATTTATTAAAATTGAAATTTTTACTTTTGGAAAATGTTAATTTTGAGAAATGCTTAAAGGCCCGTTTATAAACTTTGTGAAAAATGGTGGAATTGTTTATTCTGAAAACCTCCTGTGGATATTTCTCATTCCATGATAGTATATATATAATTGATGGGATTTCCTTACTGATTAATCCATGTGATAAATTATGTGACTTCCTTAAGTTGGACTCTTTATGTTCTTTTTTATTAAAGGAATGAGATCAGTCCTTGGAGTGACTCGGGGTGATGTTTATTGTGACTTATTATTATATATATGTTGTGATTGGATGCTTGGATAGAATCGGTTGGCTCACCCCCATTAGATACTTGATACATGGGAACCTGGGATATTTATATAATGTTCTAATAATGATTATTTAACTTTTAGGTTATGGTACTAACCAGTGTCCTAGAGTAGGTTGATATATTGGGATTATTGCTATGGGATTTTCTATCGACCTTCCTGAGAAAGTATGGATGAGCGTATTGAGTGTTTTGATTTTATCATATGTGACATGTCAATGGGGATTATGTCTCATGTATTTTTTTCTTCTAGATTATTATTGATCTCCAAGGTTCACCCATGTCTATTTGGATTTTAGTTTCTTATAGTGATGAATATGATGCTTGTATGTACATTAACATTTCCCTTGTTGTGTGATTTCTAGTGTGCCTTATTTTGTATTGTTTTTTTGAATTAGTGGGATGGTTTTGATAAGTTTTATGAAAAAAATTAAAATTAAAGTGTTTTATCCTCTTTTTACAAATCTGAAAAATGTAAACATCACTTTCCTCTTAGAAATGTTATTGGTGCAGTAGTTGAATGAATATAGTTTTGGAAATTAATAAGGGAAATGGGTTGTACTTGGTTTTGAGTAATCATGTAGAAGACATTAATATTATATATTATAGTTGAAACTTTAAATTAATGTTTCTTTTATTTTAAATTTTTTTCTTTGGGAATAGAATATCTGGAAAGCCTACCGAGTTTTAATACTCCCGCCTATAGTTCTTTTCTATTTTTATCCCTCGTGCAGGTTTTAGCTTGAGTTTGATCGCCTTGAGTGGTGTATGATCATTGTGTGGGAGAGTGACTAGCAGGTTTACATGGAGTTATTTTTTCATTAGGTTTGGTTTGTTTAGTTGTATCGTTTAGTTGTATTTCAAGTATTGTTATATAAATGCTGATCATTCCAGTTCTTATAAATGTGTATTGGGATGTCCATTTCTTTCTGCTATTTTTTATTGTTTATATTTGGGAAAAATCCTTCCCTTTTCACCATCCTGGGAGGATCGAGAATATATTTTAGGACTTATCACGGAGTGGTTCGAGTGACCGGTTCAAGGTCGACTCAGGCTGGTTCGTGACACACATGATAGTAATCAATTTATTGATTTTTTATGTCATGAAATTTTATTTTAATAACTATTACTCAGTTAAAATTAGAAATTTATTATTTAATAACAATTTTCAATTATTTTAAAATACTTTTTTCTTTAAATATATTATATATTGAGTGTTGATACGTATTTAGTATTATATAAATCATACTTAAGAAAATGTGTGTATGTGTATATATATATATCAATAGCAAACATTTTTTACATAAAAATATGTTTTTAATAATATATGATATTTTACTTTATCATATATACGTAAAGCACTGATAAAGGGTCCCTTTATTTGTATTGATAAAGGTCATAATGTATCAGCCTAAAAAACACTGATAAAGTCTTCTCTTTATCAGTACTTTAAAAAAGGACCTAATAATTGTGGTTTTTTATCAACATGTTTTATATCATAGATAAATCTACCCTTTATCAATAACTTCTAGCTAATACTGCATAAAGTTTACTATAAAATAATAACTATCACAATCTAACCTAGATTACCCAATTTATCCATAACTTGAGCTGGTCCTAACATGTCATTAAGGGAATTCGTGATCCCCATGAGATGGAAATAAGCACATGGGAATCAATAACTACCATTAGAAATTATTTTTCCACAAGAATATACTACAAGGTAAAAAGATTTAGAAACAATTTAGTATTCCAAAACAAATACAATAGGTGAAAAGATGTAAATGTGAGGAAAACAAATTCCAAGGTACCTAAAACAAAAAAAAATACTCCAAAACTTATAATCCCCAACTCCATGTGACATGAAATTGCATCAAGACACCCAAACTCAACTAATGAACAAACCCTCCACCATCCTGTGGTGCCTTTCCCTTACCAGCATCAGATAAAACAAGATCTGAAAACACCCAATGTTTTATACAGTTTGTGAGAAAAATATCCTAGTAGAATCCCACCAAGTGTTTCATAATATTACTTTATAAAACCGACCATTTATTTTTAGGTAAAAAGGAAATAATTAAAGAGATACAATTCTATACCGTTGGTAAAAAAAACTTGGAAAAGTACCCATTTTTACAATTAATGTAAAAACATAATAATAAATTGGTTTCCATGTCATTTAATTAATCATTACAATCAAATATTTCAAGATAAATCACTATAGAAAACAATCCCATCGATAGAAACGATTACTGGCCAATAATGATCCTCAACACATTATCATGAATAGTAGGTCACATGGTAGCTGCATTTCCCTAGTAGAACGGGTCATGGGGGAAATATTTCACCCCTAAGACTGTTTTTTATCTACAATTTATGAAACCTAGGACACACATTAACCTAAAAAAACATGTCTAGGGGAATTATTTTATCCTTGAGGATGGATTCCCACCTCTTGTTGATCAGATTTTGGTTTACCATGTTTTATTCAATCATAGTGAATTTCATATTTGAATCCATATAAAACATTCTTTAAAAAAATATTTTTTTTAACAACACCAAGGGGAATATCCAATTTCAAACCTTAACCAAAATCACTATATTCTTTCAAAAACTTTTTCATTTATTTTTTCAATTTTACAAATCAATTTAAAAGAGAAATTAAGAATAGTACATATGGTAAATAAAATTATGAAACCATTAACCTTGAAAAACTGTTAATATAAATGCACACTATAAAAAATAAGTAAGGATGGGATGATGGTCTTAAAAATCTATAAGGTATCCCAAATCAATAATTCCCAATCATAAATCTTCTAATTGACAAGTTTTATAATAAAGAGAACCAAAAAAAACACTTATCACCCCAATTTTTAGTAACACGCCATGAGGATTTATGATCTAACCAAGAACCCTCAATTCTACAATGGATGTAAAAGGAAAAAGATTATAATTAAGGATCTAAAAATTCCCACAATTGATAAAGTTGATCCATAGAGAGAAATAAGGGGAATTGGAAGAAGGATATCTAAAACCAAAATAGAGTTCAACTTACTAAGAGAGGACTATAACTTTTATTGTAACTCTTATCCACTTAGGAATTTGGTTGAGATAGAAAAATATGCTGATGGAACTCATATGGGATGGGAAAGTGTGGGTTTTAACATAATTTTATCCACCCAAAACCCACATTTTAGTCTTTAATCCTCTTTATTCTACCATAATTTAACCCATTCAAATATGGAGACTCCTTTGGGAAGTCTTCAAATCTCTCAAAACAATTACTTGTAGGATCAAATTTATGGTCCTATATTGGTAATTTGATCTCTATTTTGGTCTTGTATCTCATTCCTATTACAATTCCCCTAATTTCTCTCTATAGTTCAACTTTGTCAATAGTGGAAAATATTGGATTCAATATTCTAATATCGTTCCTTTTAAATTTATTGTGTAATTAAGCCAGTTTAGTTATATCTTCAATCCACATAGTGTGTTACTCAAGAATTTGGTTGGTAAGTATTTAATTTGGTTATCTTTATTCTTGAACTTGTCAATTAAGAGTTTTATTACATTGAATTATTGATATAGGAATACCTTTACAATTCTTAACACCCTCAGCTTGCCTTATATTTATTTATATTGTGAGTATTGATATTCTAATTGTTTTAATGCAGTTGGATTCATAATTGGGATTTGTTTTTGAACTTTTATTTATTTTACTTCTAAATTGAATTTTAATATTCAAAAATAGAAAGAAAAAGTTTTTTATAAAATATATTGTTTTTTGTGGATTGAAATTGGATATTCCCCTTTGTTTTGTTAACAACCTTGATTTTAAATCTTGTTTTATATGGATTAAAAGATGAAATTCTCTACGAATGAATCAAACATGGTAAACTCATATGTGATCAATGATGAGGTAGGGATCCATCCTAGGGGATAAAATATCCATCCTAGACCTATTTTTATTGGGTAATGTGTAAACCTAGGTGGATAAGATGTAGAAAAGGAACACTCTAAGGAGTAAAAACTTACCCCTAGACCTATTTTTATAGGGTAATGTGTACATTGAGTGGCCTGCTGATCATGATAATGTGATAAGGATCCTCATTGACCTATAACTATTTTATCCATGGTCTTATTTTCTATAGTGATTACTCTTGAAATTTTTGACTGGGAAGATTAATGAAATTCCTTGGAAGCCTATTTGTTTGTATGTTTTGATATAAATTTTGAAAAGAGTGATTTATCCATGTTTTGTACCAAACTGTGTATAATTGTATCTCATTCCTGGTTTATTTGTACCTGAGTGCAATTGATTTATTTTATAAAGTCTTCTTATGAAACATTTAGAGGGGTCCTACTATGCCATTTTTCTCACACACTATATACACCTTTTTGTGTACATATATTTTGTTTAATATAATATTGGTAAGGTTAAGGCACCATAGTATGGAATTGAGTTTTTTTGTTAGCAAGGTGTAGGATTTGGGAGGTGATTTCATGTAACTCGGAGTTGGGACTTACCTTTTTTAAGTACTTTCATTATTTCATGTTCCTTGGCACCTATTTTCCCTAACATTTGTATCTTTTCACATATTTTATTTTTTTTATAATTAAATTTTTCTTTATCTTTTTACCTTGTTATAGGTTTTAGGGAAAATCATTCCCAAATTTAGTTATTGATGCTCCGGTTCTTGATTATGTTGTCAAACACGTAAAATTAGTTTTTTAGTTTTTACTAGAATTTTTATATTATATCAGGAACCCTAGGTCATCTCTCGATAGATTATTAGATCATTAATTTAAAATAAAGGTTTTTATTATAAGAAATATGAATGGTATTTTATAAAATTTGGGGTTTTTTATTTAAGGTGAAATCATATAAAAGTAAGCAATATAAGTAAGAATAAATTGATATATTTGCTTAATCATGATCAATCGGGGAAATATCATGTTCCTCATCCTTCATCCCTTTAAGATATAGGGTTTATATCTTTAAATACTTATTTTGAAACACCTATAACATGAATTTTATTGATTTTATACTAGGATATGTCCTACGGTTCGGCCAGAATCACAAAATGATTCACTAGCTCCCACCGAAGATAGGGCGATTTGTGTCTAACTTCATAACTGAAACTCACCAAGGCAACACATGAATAACTTAAAATTTTTTTCAGGCATGAGTTATATTTAATTGTAATAAAATGACATGAAATTAAATGGCCATGATAGTGTTTATGTAAATTCAATTGAACAATATGAACTATATAAACATCACAATTACAAGGGGGAAGAAGATGTGATGAACGGTGTGTGATAAATCACATGAATGGGTACCCCCAAACATGGTCTTATGAGTTGAGTATGACATACCAGTACATAAATCAATTAAATAAAAAAATATAATTAATAAAAACAATAAAAAAACCTAGAATTAAAAATATTATTCAAAGTAATACAAATATAAAGCTTGAGATTTTCATCACATTCCTCCCCAGGTGATCACAGGGAGTTTAGAACTCCGTGGAAGGGGAGGAATCCAAATATGTTAATAATATCATCCCAAGAGCTCCAATCCTACCCTTTAGTTGAGAAACCATAGTGAATGTGGGTGAAGTGTGATTTTATGGACAAATACAATAAACTTTCCAAAAAAATAAGTCAATCATCTCTAGGACAATGTGACTATTCATGGAAGACTTTGAGTTAGGTTCTGAGCCCCCTATTGTTCAAATTTGGATCGGTTTCCCAGGATTGCCTTTGCATCTGTTTAAGCAAAGCGCTCTATCTGCCATTGCAAGTCTATTTGGAACTCCGATTAGATTAGATTCTACCACCATGAACTTGTCTCGTCCCTCAGTTGCTAGGATCTGCACTGAGATTGATATATCACAAGAATTTCCTTCCAGATTTTGGCTCCAGAATGGTGATAAAGGTTATACTCAAGAGGTGGTTTTTGAAAATGTTCCACCCTACTGTAACTACTGCTGAAAAGTGGGTCATTCTTTGGAGGAATGTGAGTCAAAAAAATTTGAACCACCTCAACCTCGCTGCAAAACAGTTTGGGTAGAAAAATCTAATGCTAAAATTAACTTGGATCTTCCTAAATCATCCACTACTAAGGACTTTGTGATTCCCATTACCAATGATGTCTCCGGGACCACCTACGTGCATCCTAAACCTTGTGATTATTTGATGAACCGGGGGGATCATGGAAATATTTCTCCAGATAAGGGTGAGAAGGAGTCTCCACCCACTGTGGAGAATGCTAATACACATCATAGCCCCTCACCCTCACTTGAGTTAATGACGAAAGTGCCAATACAAGATGCCATTCAGAAAAATGAGGAAAGGAGAGGTGTGATGAATTTGAAAATAGTCTCTCACAAAATAATGAGGAGGATAAAGCTACTTTCATTGAGGAAGAATACCTTAAGGACATGGCCAGGAAGGCTAAGAAACCAATAGTGGATGTAGATGGGTTTATTACCCCCAACCCTAAAAAAACTAAAAAGTGTAGGGATTTTTCTCATGTAGAGAGGATTATTGTCACTCGATACTTGGATATTTCTAGAAAGAATGTATCTGCCTTTATTACAAATCAACCTGTAGAGAAGGAACAACAAGCTGAAAGGATTGATGAACCAATTATGTCAGTTTGTGAAGATTCTGATTCTTCAGCGAGACTCAAAGATGATATCCTATACAATTATTTTAGAAAAGGTGAGATTACTAATAGCATTTACTTTGAGGCAAGGCAGGACATATTCAATGACAGAATCAGAAAAGAATTCTTGTTCTAGTCTTGCTCAGATGTCCTACATTAGTCTCTCTTGATCTCCTGCTGGTTTTTTTAGTTTTTTATGCTTCAAGCGCTTCTTGTTGGACCTTGTTTGCTGGACCTGGTTTACCTTTTCAAGCTGGATTCTGATGGGTTTTGCTCAGTTTTGTTTCCTACACATTTTTTACTGAGTTTGGAGTCTATTTCAAGGCTATTTTCTAGGACCTTCGTTGCTATTTTTCCCTGTCTGGCTTTGGGTTTTAAGAAATCTTGGTCCTGGAGATACCTGTTTGCTGGACTCTTGTTGTCTCATCCCTTTGGTTTCCTCTATCTATTATTTGTTCGAACTTTGATCCTGTTTCTTGATATTCTTCTATGCTTGAAGATTGGATCTGGTTTTCTTGGAATGCATGCACCTGGACTCTGTGATTCTGTTTGAAGTTTAAAAATTATGTGGGCTACTTTGGGAAGGCTTGCTTATTATGACCTGTTTATGTTCTCTATTTTAGCGCTGGCAGTTCTGTTATGTTTCTTAGTGGTTGTTTGGGCTCTGCCGGCTCTGAGCGCTTTTCTTTGGTTGTGGTTCCCCCTGTTATCGCATGGTATTTCTTTATTGGCATCAAGGCTTGTTCTTGCTTTTTCATGGAAGTATGCTCCTGGATGGATCTGCAGAATAGGTTGTGATCTTCATCAGTCCAGCACAGAGTTGATGATGTATAATCACCTGCTGTTCTTGAATTTCAACTGGTCTGGGTGCTAATTCATGTTTATATCTAGTAAAATGCTGCCTCTTGTATTCGGGATTGATTATGATGGGGTTTCCAATGCTGGCAACTGGGCTGGATCATATTCTTCTTTTCATTGGATCTGAGGGGTAGCTTGCATCTGGATGAATCTGGTTTATATGGAAGTGCTTGCTACTGCTCTTTCTTTTTATGGTGCTGCTCCCACAATCGAGGTGCTGGTCTCTTGCTACTACTATTTTCAGTCTTCTATAGGATTGATTGCTCTGCTCATCCATGTTTCATTTGATTTGTCTGTGGCTTTATATTTTTAATGTTGTAGCTTCATTACACCCCGGATTTTCTCTGTAAACATTCTTCTTAATAAAATTCTTTGGGCATGGATTGGGAAGCCAATCCATGTCACTTTCTTAAAAAAAATGGAAGACTTTTTACTCCTTTATCTGGATGTTTGACTGGCCCAAAAAAGTGAAAATATCCTCAGCTTCAGTGGACATGTGGGACTTAGAGTTAGATGTCTGATGGATATATAATAAGCTGAATCGGAGGTACGAGGCCCACGTTATGGCCCAAATATAGAAGGGTGGTCTAATATGGTCCAACAAGATTTATTTACATTATAGACATCTTTTGGGCCTCTAAATGGATAAATTGTGTTCTGTAGGAATAATAAAAAGTAACACAATAGGGGGTTGAATTATGCCTTTTCAAGAAACTTCCACAATTATGACTTTTGAAAACCTCTATGATTTATATGGATATGCAGTATTTACTTCTTTAATGAGTATTATCATAAAATAAACATAAATAAATAACATAAATTTTTATAGTTTTTCGCGACACAATGATACCCTAGTCCACTCCACGAAATTCCTGCCTTTTCAAGCTTGCTGAATTTCACCAGTAAGGTCCTCTTATCATAATACCAAAAATCCACAACTAAGTGCAAGCAGTTGAAACCTATACAAATAAGTCTAAATAGATCCTTTTGGTTCTTTAATAGGAAACCAACTATCCACACCTTATATCAAGAAGCTGATACTTCACCACAACTGAGTTCGAGCAGTTGAAACTCCAACAAATCAAAAGATATTTATTTGAATATGGTTCGGGTAAAAATTCACAATTGAAACAGTTGAAATTGAAATTATATGGATCTTATTCTACAAAAATGGAAGTCTTATATAAGGAATTGTTCTGAAGTGATCTCGGTTTCAAAAAGATCTTCGAATAAAATTAGAAAAAAATAGAAGTGGTAGTCTTACAGTAGTAAAAGATTGAACATGCATGTCTCCAAAGTGTAGCCGCTTTTAGAATCAATAATTCATTGTAATAACACACTTAAATATGTTTACCAAAAATAAAATATATGACTTGTATATCCCGTATATTGAAATGATACACGGGTAGAATATATAAAGCATAGAACCTACTTCAGAATTATAGATCCATAAAAGTCACCTCATAGATCACAGAAATTCAAATCTGAATTGACCAGGGGAGTTGTAACTTCCCCTAAGAATAGGATAGATTTTCTATATTTAATATGGTTCTTTGAATAAATCATATCGAGCTTTAATTTTCTCAAAAATGATCTTTAAAATAGACTGCAACTCTGTAAAGACCATTATAGAAATCTCAGATAAAATCGCAAAATTAAATATCTGGCGTTGAAAAGTCAAATATAGGGTTCCTTCACTAAATTAAAAAAAATACCAAATGTAGGGTTCAACTATGTATAATTCATTCTCCTAATTTAATTTTGACAATGTAAGGTTGAACATAAAAGCAAGGTTGATGAAAAATATGTGTGTGTCCTCAAATATAGGGTTCCTTAATTACGTGGGGTTCTTTAACCATACTTTATTTTCCTTAAAAACGTAAGGTTCTATTCAAACGTAAGGTTCTTCATCCATATGTTCCTTCCATTATAGGGTTAATGATCCATAATCACCTTCTTTCAACTTAAGTTTTAATACAAATGTAAGGTTCATGATCCATACACACTATTTCCAGCATAGGGTTTATTTCTTATGTTATGTTATGAATGTTGGGTATGAATAGTGCTTATAGAATACACTTAAGAGATTTAAAAACACTTTAAAAAATGTTCTGAGTGAATTAAAAGCTTGAATATAATTCTATAATAAATAATTCAATTAAGAATAATTTCATAAAATACACTTAAACTAATATAATTAGTAAGATAAGGGTATTTTGTAACAACAAAATCAATTAATATTTATAGAGTATTGTTGAGAAAATACATTCCCAACAATCTCCCCCTTTTCGATGATCAAAAAAACAGTAAAATAATTAACACAATATAAAATTTTTTAAATATATTAAAACAAAATATAAATTATTATTTCAATAAAAATAATTAAAATTAAATCTTATATTTACCCAAATTTATCCACTTTTTGTGATATCAAAAAGAAAGTAAAAAAGGGTTAAAAACTTTTAATTTCTTACAAAATAGTAAATGAATGTTTATATTGTAACATTTAGAAAAATAAGACAGTAGTTCTGAAAATAAACATATAAAATTACAAAAATAAAGAATGGAAAATACGAAGAAAAAAGTAATTTTATTAATAAAAATTGTACAAATACATTAGATGTTTTGGCTAGAGAGAAGGGTTTTAAAAGATGGTATGGTGGAAGGGGAAAGGGTTTGGTCATGAGTGAGTTCTGGTTGATCCTGAGATTCTTCGAAAACCTCTTTTAGTTATTCCATATGAGCTTGTAGCCTGTATGTAAGATTGTCTCCAAATTCATGGATCTTCATAGAATTTCAGATTATCAATCAAATTGACTTTAAAAAAAACATGAAAATTGTCTTCTATTTTCAAAAAATGGGCTAAATTATCACTGAACTTATTTAGAAGTTTCCTGATACCTAGTTCACTTGAGTTGAGTTTTTAAAAAAGATATCTCTAATTGTCTAACAGTACTGAAAAATGTACATTATTGCACTGAAGATTTTGAATAAAATCATTCATATCTAACATGATATATGTGATAGCCTGAAATATTATAATTGGATCTATTAAGGTTTAAGGGGCAGAGGTAGAATCAATTTCCTGACTGACACTTCCCCTGATGGATTCAAACTAGCTCCCCAAATTCCATTTCAGATCTGAAAAATATGTATTGGAAATATATTTAGATTTTATTGTCCCAATATGATCCAACATTCCTTTTTTAAAAGAATCAAAAAATATTTTTGATATAGAATTCTCTTTAACCTCATAAAGATGAGTCTGAATAGACTCTAACTCTATCCTTTAAGCATATGAATTTTGAAAATCATCCTAATATTTTCTGGAAGCTTCTATATCCTGTTTAAGATTAGAATTATCCTCTTAAACCTTATTAAACTTGATCACAATATCCTCAATATTATTAGTTAGGAATCATATGTCCCTTTATATGTATTCTTCGATTGATCAATAGCTATGATAGCTAATGGAGATGCAAAGAATATTTCCAAATATTTCTCACTTGAAAAAGATATACCATCAAGAACTTATGTCTTTTCTCCAGAGACAGGTACTAGTTTCACTAAATAATGATCAATGGATGAGATAACCTAATGCTTAATAATCTCAGTTCCCTTAATTACTGATCTTTTCATTTGTATTTATTCATTATTAGATCCTTCCTATACAAATTTTTGAGGTACATTATCAAGTTCTCGAGCTTGAATTTTTTCTTGTTGATCCTCATCATGAAATGGTTATTCAAAATGAATTTAACATTTTGATTCTCCATATCCTAACACTTGTTCTACATGCTGAGGTTCTTCTATGTTCCTCTATTTTATAACAATTTCTTCTTTAACTTCTTATTCTTCATCAGTAGGGTTTTTTTTATCATCAAATCTTAATTTTATATTAGTATAATTAATAACACCTTCTCTTCTATATTCCCCAAATTCTTCAATTATTAAAGAACTTTTCTCCCCCTGGGAAAATGGTCTACAAATCTATTGGTCATCTACAGCAACTGACATAATCTTTCCTTTCATAGTACTCCAGTAAAAACCAAATTTTCTTAGATTCCTAGAATTCAACACATTTTTGTGATACCATTTAACTCTAGTACCAAAAAGATAAATCAAGTTCTTTATAAACATAATTAGTGAGATTACCCTTCCATAAGGATAAAACAACATCCTTTCTTCTAATTAAGAAATAATAATTTAGATACCTCATCATATATCTAAGAAAGTTTAGTTTGATATCACTAATGAAAAAAATGATATACATATCCTGATACAAAATTTTCCCCATATCAGCTACTCTTTAGGAATATTAGTTTGAATAAACTTAACTAAAACTTTATGATTTCCATCAAGAACCTTAACAAACATTTTCATTATATTTTATAATCCAAACAAAAATGAAATAATATCTTCAGAATTATGATCTTGATTTCCAATTGATCTAAGATCAAAGTGGAAACCTCCTTTATAAAGGAATTTTTGAATTTGACCTATTTATACAGAAGAAATTAAAAATTATTTATCTTCAATATGAGAGGATATCTTATCTTATGTTTCACACAAATTATACTATACACTACTGTAGAAGTGTTTCAATTCTACATCATAAAGAAAATCATTATTCTCCTCATTGAACAAAAATTCCAAACCTTGAAATTCTAGCACTTGTGTGAGTAGAAGATTCTTTTGGTACAACCATTTGATGTCTATAACCTTTCCTTAAAGAATATTTCTCAAGGAAACATGTTGATTCTTTGGATCGCTGATTTCACATTTATCGGTTCACTTGGTCTTCTATGTTTCTAAGAATCTTAATGTTGAAGGTTTTCAGATTCTAGAGTGAAGGAGAAAGATGAGGGTTTTGGAAGGTGAAACAGTTCAAAAATGAAAAGGTAAGATAAATCAAAGGGTTTTCTGATAGGTAATAACATGATCTTATTTCTCGTGCTGATTACATAGGGTAATCATTGATTTTTAAATTTTAAGAACATATGATTTAAAACTAAAAGAAAACAAAAATTTATTTAATAAAATAAACAAAATAACAAATTTGATAGTGAAAATAAAATAAATAAATAAATAAAACAATAAATCATTTTAATAGAAAAAAAATAAAATTAAAAAAAATTAAAAATATTTTAATTGAAATAAATTAATAAATATTTATTTAAAATTGAATAAGCACAAATTCCACTTAATAAAATAAAAACTTACATTAGGAAGTGGTTTAGTGAAAATATCAGCTAATTGATATTTTCTATTAACAAATTCTAAAGATATATCATTTTTTAGAGCATAGACTCTTAGAAAATGTTGTTGTATATCAATATACTTAGTCCTAGAATGACTTATAGGAATTTTCATAATATTTATAGCACTAGTATTAACACATAAAATAGGGATATAATTAAAATTTAATCCAAGGTTCTGTAGAGTATTTTTCATCCACAATACTTATGCACAACAACTTCCAATAGACACATATTCTTCTTCGGATTTTGATAAGGAAACTGATTGTTGTTTCTTACTCGACCATGAAACTAAGGATTTTCCTAAAAAGTGAAAGGTTCTATAATTTATTCTTCTATATAATCTAAAACCTACAAAATCAGCATCTGAATATGAAATTAAATTAAAATCATAAGTTTTAGGATAAATAAGAGATTGAAAAATAGTACCTTTTAAATATCTAAAAATTCTTTTAACAGTATTAAGATGGGATTATTTTTTATTTGACTAAAATCTAGCACATAAAAAAACATAATTTCTAGTCTACAAGAAGTAATATATATAATAATACCAATTATACCTCTCTATAACTCGTTGTCCACTAGTTTTCCAACTTCATCCAAAACAAATTTTATATTGGTACACATAAGAGTTGTATATGTCTTGTTATTCTCAATTACAAACTTTTTTAGTAAATAAATAATATATTTACTTTGATTTAAAACATTTCCCTAATCTTTTTAATAAATCTGAAGTTGTAAAAAGAAATTTAGTTCTCCCATCATACTCATTTAAAATTATTTTTTCATTAATTTTGAAAAATTATTATAAATATTTGAATATGTTAGACTGAAAATGACATCATCAACATAAATTTGAACTAATAAAATATTATAAAAAATGATTTTCTTAAAAAATGTTAGATCTTCCAATCCTATAGTAAATCCATTTTTCAAAATAAAATAAATTAATCTTTCATACCCGGATCTAGGTGCTTATTTAAGGACATAGAGAGATTTAGTATGTTTAAAAATAGAATTTGGTTTTTGAGTATTTTTAAAACCATGAGGTTGTTCAACATAAACTTCCTCCATTAAATATTATTTTAAAAAGGAAAATTTAACAACCATCTGATAGAATTTAATGTTCATATTGAATGCATATGCTAAGAGAATTCTAATAGCTTCTAATCTAGATACTAGGGTAAAGGTATCATCGTAATATATACCTTCTTCTTGATTGTATCCTTTATCTACTAATCTAGCCTTATTTCTAGTTTATATACCTTAATCATACTATTTATTTTTAAAGTCCCACTTAGTTCCTATAACAGGATAATTGGATGGTTTTTCTACTAATTCCCAAACCTCATTCCTTTTTAATTGGTTTAGTTCTTCTTGTATTGTTTACATCCAAATATCATCTTCTGAGGATTATTCAATAGACTTAGGTTCTAACTGAGATAGAAAGGCAGAGAATTAAGCTAGGTTTCATACATTTCATCTATTTATATTTCCTATATCTATATATCATATAACTGTTTCTAGATGATGGTTCTTTTGGGTTCTAGATTGTCCAAGCAAGATACATTCAAGTTCTTTAATATCATGCTCTTCTAAACTGGACTGAATTTTATTAATATCATTTTCAAAATTAGTTTTAGGAGTTTCAAGTCTCATGTTATCAAATGAATTAGTAACTTCGTCTATTTTATCTTTCTCTTTAATGAAAGGTTCAGTTTCATCAAACTTCACATGTATTAATTCTTCAATAATCATTGAATTTTTATTAAACACTCTATAAGATTTATAAGTAGTAGGATATCCTAAAAATATTACTTTACCAGATTTTGGATCAAACTTACCAAGATTTTCATTAGTATTCAAGATATAAACCTTGCATACAAAAACATTAAAGTACTTTACTTTTGGTTTTATTTTATTCCAAAGTTCATAGGGTGTCCTTTTGAAAAAAAGACCACATTAAAACTCTATTCATGATATAATAGGTTGTGCTTACAGCTTCTATCCAAAAGTAGGTAGGAAGAATATATTCATTTAGAATAGTCCTTGCCATTTATTGAATAGTTCTATTTCTTCTTTCAACAATTCCATTTTGTTGAGGGGTTCTTGGTGTAGATAAGTTGTGTTTAATACCCAAATTTTAGAAAAAAAATTAAATTCCTAATTCTCAAATTCTCCACCATGATCACTTCTTAATGAAATTATTTTAAAACCTTTTTCATTTTGAACAATTTTGAAAAAACATTTAAAAACAGTGAATACTTCACTTTTGTGTTTTAGAAAATATACCCAATTAAATTTAGAATACTCATTAACAAAAACATAAAAATATAATTTACCAGCCAAACTTGCTAATATGGATGGTCCAAAAAATCCATATGGACAAGTTCTAATGGTTTACATATAGCAATTTTTTTAATATATTTGAAAGAAGATTTGTGTATTTTCCAATTTGGAATGCATCAAAGAATCTTTCATTCTCAAATTTAAGACTAGGAAAATCAAAAACTAATTGTTTCATAGAAAATTTTTGTACTGCATAAATATTACAATGACCAAGTCTCATATTCTAGATCCATACCTCATTTTTTTGAGTAATTAAACAATTCACTTTTTGTTTACACATGGAATTTAAATCCAAGGTATAAAAATTATCGGTTCAAGGAGATTTAAATTTAAGAAGTTTATCCTTAAATACGGAGCATGAATTGTTAGAAAAATCAACATAAAATCCATTATCACAGAGTTGAGAGATACTAATCAAATTGTGCTCTATCCCTCACACATACATTACTTTTTTGATTGATATAGTCTTTAGATCTCCAACAATTCCAACTCCAATGATATTTCCTTTTTCATTGTCACCAAAAGTGACTCAACCTCCATTCATTTGAGTGAATGTATGAAAATTCTTTTAGTCTCCACTCATGCTCCTAGAATAGACACAATCCATATAAATATATATAATTTTTTTCATGTGGCCTTTATATTACAAAAGTAATTAAACATGAATTTGTTTTGGTACCCATATCTTCTTGGGTCATTCAATATTAGTTAGCAATGATCTGGGAATCTAGATCTACTTTATTTTTTCATAACTCATATTACTTGCTTCAGACAAACTTTTAGATATAAAATCATCTTTAATACTACTTACTTGAGGATTTATCAAATAAAAGTTGTTAGTGACATGACATTTTATTCCATAATAATAACACGTATCATTTTTCTAATTTTTTAAAAAATAATTTTTATATAATTTTGTTTCTTGCACTTTCTTACAATTCCAAATATTTATTTTTTAATGAAATTATTTCCAAAAATTCCATTCAAAATATTTTCTACTTTAGTATAAGTAATTACATTGCTATTATAGGTTTCTACTTTATCTTGAAATTCTTTAATCATTTTTTCATGATCAATGCAGTTTGTTGTAGATGAGTTGAATTTTTCAAATAAATCATTATATTATTTCAGTAGAGTGTCTCTTTCATCTAAAAAAGCATTATAAATATTTTTCAATGATCTATGATTTTTTAACAAAGATTCATATATCTCTTCCAACATAGAATAGTTAGAAACTAATTTATCATTCGAGCAACTACCAGTATCGGAATCATAATAATAATATATTTATACCTTTTCTTCCTCATCCATAAAGCACATTTTGGCTTCTGGTTTTTTATCTATTTCTATGAATAAGATTCTAAGGATTTACTAGAGTCTTCAAATACACTCCACATATCCTTCGTAGTTTTTTTCCCTTTAAAATCATAGTCATCATTCTTTTGATACATTTTGTCTTATCTTTTTCTTTCATCTTTTAGTTGGGGGAGATTATGTTTGATATGTCCCAATTTCTTGCATTCATAGCATTGAAATTATCTAGGTTATTTTCCATATTTCTTAAAATATTTTTTTAATCCTCTCTTATTCTATTAAAATTTGATAAACTTTCTTGATAGTTGATCCAGTTCCATTTTAGAATCTAAGGAATTTGAATTTTTCTATTCTTTGACTTCTTGACTAATTCTTCTGCTATGCTTCTAAGAGGTTAATTTTTTAGCAGTATTTTCCATGTTCACTATAGTTTTATGATATTCAACTTTAGCTTGAATCTCATCTTCATACATCATCAATTTCCCAATTATTTCTTTCATTTTCATATCCTTGACATGTGATGATTGGGGAATAGTAGTGGATATACCATTCCATATTAAAGTTAGTAATCTGAGTACTTTCAGATCTTAATCAAATTTTTTGATGGGTTCTCCTAGGGAAGTAACATTATTGAAAATTTCTGTAAGCCTTCCATTAATCTACGTTATGATTTCTCCAACAAACATTCTAAAGGTGTCAAATTTTATCTTAGCAGTTGCATACCTCATCTATTTAACATTGTTTGTTCCTTTATAGGCAACTGAAATAGTTTTCCACATCTCATAGGAAGTATGAAATTGTTATAAATGATTGAACTCATCTAGTCCAATGCCACAAATAATATAATTCATTGCTTTTTAATTGATATCATATTTAGCTTCTGTTTCAATAGTCCAAGTCTCTGGATTCTCAGGAATTTTATATAGAGTAATTATTTTTTAATAGACCTTAAATCCAAGATTATTCATATAAATAATCATTCGATATTTCTAGAATCCATAATTTTCACCATTAAATTATGGAGCATGAACCATAGACATTCCCTCTCTTGGATCAATCATTTACATCTACTTTGTATAGACCCTATACTTTTATCTCACTAAAGATTTATCTCAAAATATCTCCTATGATACCAATTTTTTGGTTGGAAAAATACAAAGTAACATAAGAGGGGGAGTGAATTGTGTCTTTTCAAGAAACATCCAAAATTCTGACTTTTGACACCCTCTGTGATTTATACGGAAATGCAGTATTTACTTTTGTAATGAGTATAAGAAGCAGATAAATAGAAATAAAGAATATATATTTTTATAGTTTTTTGAGGCACAAATATCCCCTAGTACACTCCACCATTTACTCTCAGCGAGGTTGGTGAATTTCACTAGCAAGGTCCTCTTATCATAAGACAATAAATCCAAAACTAAGTGTAGGAAGTTGACACCATTACAAATAGGTTTAAACAGAGACTTCTGGTTCTTTAACAAGGAACTAGTTATCCATAGGTTAGATTGAGAAGATAATAATCCACTGCAATTGAGTCCAAGTAGATGAAACTCCAACAAATCAAATGTGATTGATTTAAAGATTGATCGGGTTGACCTTCACAATTGAAACAACAAAAATTGATAGTAGATGGATATTATTTTTAAAAAATGGAAGTCTTCAAAAAGGAATATTTCTAAATTGATCCCAGTTGTAAAACGATCTTTGAATAAAATTAGCAACAAATAGCAGCAGTGATCTTATAATAGTAAAAGATTGAACATGTATGTCTCCAAAGTGTAGCCTCTTTTAGAATCAATCGTCTGTTGCAACAGCATTGTTAAAGATGTTTACCAAAAATAAAATATATGATGTGTATATCCCATTTATTGAAATAATACATAGGTAGAATATATAAAGCAGAGAACCTACTTTAGAATTCTAGATCTAAAAAAGTTTCTTGATAGATCATGGAAATTCAAATCATAATTGACCAGGGGATTCATAACTTCCCTTGAGAACATGATAAATTTTCACTTTTGGAAACGGTTCTTTGAATCAATCATATCGAGATTTTAATCAGTCAAAAAAAAGCTTTAAAATAACATGTAACTCTATAAATACCATTGTTGAAATATCATACAAAATAGAAAAATTAAATCTTTGATGTTGAAAAGTCAAACGTAGCCTGAATAGCCCGAAGGCCTTCATTTTTATTGATTTTTGATAACCCTCCTTTCAAGGGATGAGGGGGAACCATTACAAGTCCCATAGCCACAGATATTACATGGCCCATAGGCTTAGAAGATTACATGACTTGAAGGTCTTAGAGAATTCAACCAGACTATCTACAAGGAACTTTCCCTCCCCAGCATCTGCATCATGATAGTAGCTCTCCACCTTTATATGGTCTTCTGGATAGGATTCTTGTGCAAGCACAGGCTGGTCCTGATGGCATAACCATACCCTCTCATTCTGAAAAATCCATTTGGCTCTACTCTGGTGAGTGCACCTTCTCTGAATCCTCTTTTGGGGCTGCTGCTTTTTTGTACAGTCTGTCTAGGGAAACTGCATGTGGCCCAAAGGCCTTGAGGTTGCCTGAAGGCCTTAAAGGTGGCCCAAAATCCCTACTGACCCAAAGGCCTGGGTGGCCTGAAAGGCTTAAGGACTCCAAGCCCAAACTGGTGGCCCAAGGTGAATAGTTCCAGCTGCTAATGTACCTTACAGTACCTGTTACAGTAACTACTACAGTGTCTGCTACAGTACCACACAATGTACATCTCTGCTACAGTACTGCTATAGTGCCTTCTACAGTGCCTGATACAGTACTTATACAGTACTGGAAAAATATGCCTCTACCTGGTTTTGAACCTGGGTCTTGTGGATGCACTTAAGGATACCTCACCAACTGGGTTGAGGCTCATGTGCAAAGTCAAACGTAGTGTTCCTTCACAAAACAACAAAATACCAAACATAGGGTTCAAATAATTATAATTCATTATCCAAATGTAAGGGTGATCATAAAATTAAGGTTGATGAACAATACATTTGTGTCCTCAATGATAGGGTTCCTTACATATGTAGGGTTATTTAACTATACTTTCTTTTCCTTAAAAATGAAAGGTTCCATTCAAACGTAAGGTTTATTATCCATATTTTCCATATAATGTAGGTTTGATGATCTATATAGACCTTCTTCCAACATAAGGTTGAATAAAAATGTAAGTTTTATGATCCATATGCACTGTTTCAATAATATGGTTTATTCCTTATGTTACGTTCTAAATGTTGGGTATGAACAGTGTTTCCAGAATACACTTAAGAGCATTCTAAACACTTTAAAAAATGTTCCAATAGAATTAAATGCTTGAATATAATTCCAGAATAAATAATGAAATTAATAATATTTTCCTAAAATACACTTAAAGTAATATCATTAGTAAAACAAGGGTATTTGTGAGAATCAAAATCAATAAATATTTATTTAGTATTGTTGAGACAGTACATACCCAACAAACTGGACTCTATGGTATTCTATAGAAATGTATAACACATGGTTTTACACTCTTCCACCAATTTTAATCCCAATTAGATTCACATATTATCGAAAATATATATTGAAGTCCACAAGTGTGCTTGGGCTCTCGTACAGTTTGGACCGTTTTTCTTGAATTCCATCGTGGGCTCTCCAAATTACCTCCACCTACAATGAAACCATAAAAACAAGTAAAATTGACCTTTTTAACAGTGAATAAAATGATATTAATGAATCAAACATGAAGTGAAATATTTTACCATATTTTGAGTTTTGAATACAAAACCAGTTCAAAATAGTGGTTCAATGGTGGAAATTAATTGTGAGTCACTGCAAGATCAGTGTTTGTCTCCATCCCATGGAGATCAGGGGTGTCCTTTCGTCCATTCCAAGATTGGGTCATGATAAGGAAAATTTTATTAATCTAGGATGGATTTTGAGAAATTGGTATCGAAGGTACGTTGTATAATTTGTCAGAAAATATGTAACTAAAACATTTTTGGTTATAGTATATGAAAAAGTTTTTCCAAAAACAGTAATTGAAACTTTTTAAAACATGAAACAATTATGAGAGTTCCAAATAATGGGTGGGATAATTCCTCTAGTGAGGTTTAAGACGATGTGATTTATATGAAACAACATGATCTCCCTATATAAGGATGAAACCCAAACCTTCATCCAAATAATCACAATAAACAGCGTAGCCATGAATAGCCACTGGTAAATTCAGAATTGGTATTGAGGTCAAAAGTTAGTTCAGATTATAAATGGATGCTTGACATATAGAATCACATAAGAAATTTACCCCCTTCCAAGTGAGAGTGGTCAGAAGATATGAAATTTTTTAGTAATACTTTATGAATTTCTTATAATATCCCTTAAAACCCATGAATATAGTTATCTCAAATACATTTCATTGTTCTTCTCATGACATGATAACCATCACTTTTTCAGGATTAACTGATATAAGATTTTTTGAGATCATTTTTTCCCTAAAAATAACTTACCATATCAAAAAATGGGGCTTTTATAATTTAGCATAAAGATGGTGATCCCTCCAATTTCCCAGCACATTCCTTAAGTGACACACATCAACTTCTTTGATCATAGAGTACACTAGGATTTTATCCCTGAACACCAAGATAATTGATCAAAGATACCAGTGAAAAATGGGGCTCATCAATGCTAAAATGACAATAGGAGCATTAGTTAAGACAAAAAAATCTCAAGGTACTTAAAATGTCTATACCTATTCCTGCAAGAAGTCTTAGTAATATCAAATTACTTAATTATAAATTGGTAATAACTAGAAAGAAGATAAATTTTAAAAAAAAACTAGTTTTCCCCTATCAACTTGTTGAAAAAATAATAAAATTAAGGAAAGGGTTGTTTTTTCTTGATCGTTACTCGATTGAGTTTCTAATAATCGACACATAAGTGAAGATCCCCATTGGACTTCTTGGAAAAATATTTGGTGCTTCCCAAGGTGACACACTCTGGTGTATAAATACCTTAGTTCTAATATCATCCAACTAAATTTTCAATTCTTTCTAGTTATATGGAGCTATATGATAACACAATATTGATATTAGCTAAGTTCTGTATACCAAGTCAATAAAGAACTCTGCTTCTCTACTAAGAGGAAACCCAAAAAAAATCATCCAAGAACACTTTATAAAACTCTTTAACTTTGAAATGAATGTTATCACTACTTGATTCCTATTCTAACATAGCTCCAAAAAAACATAAACTTACTATGATCAGGAAGACATGGACCTGCCTTAATAGACCATGGATCCCATTCTCTATGAAATACATGGGATTTCCCATAATAAGTGGGTAAGAACACCTTACATTAAAAATAATCGATCATAGCTGTAACACCCCGAGATTTTATGAGATATATTATTTCTTTGATTTCTTCTATTATACACTACGCCAAGATTAGCTTGTACTATACGCAACACCGTATTAGCTTTTGTATATGCAACACTAATCTTGGATCATGTTACACACAATTTCAAGTTCGTTTGATAGAAGTTATTTTAAACAACATTGAGTGTATATATATATATTCAATGTGCAAATGAAATATAGTTGGATTATATTATACGCAACAACAAATGAATCTTTCACTACACACAACCCTGACTTGGCTTTCATTACACGCAATCGCAACCTTCCATGATAGCGTGTGTTTTACGCAATACCGAGTTTCACTAAACAATGATATGTTATTAAAATATTATATAAACTAGCCGTTATAAATAGTAATACCCAATTTTTAAAATTTTATAAATTTTATCTTTCAAAATGGACTGTATTTTTGGATTCGGAATATCAAAATTAGCCTAGGGTGAATTTTTGTTATTTTTCTGAAAACTTTCAATTTTTGATGAATAATGAAAACACTAGGTTACTATTTAAAAACCGACTGTTTATTTAAATAATTATTTATTTTATTTAAATTTATTTTAGGTAAAAATTGATACATAATACCTATATAAGTTCAATGTAATTCATTGGAGTCATTTTATAATAATTTCGATATATTAAAATTTTATTGAACTTTTCACCGTCTTTTACCACCTACTAGGAGCTTTTTGCAAACTTATATAAAACTTAATTTTACTGCTTCTGTGATTGTAATTTTGAAAATTCGAAAGAAACGGTTATTATCAAGGAGAAAAATGTGGTTCAATAAGATAAAAATAATTTTTGGTGAATAGTAACTTTTTACTTTTATTTACCACGGTTAAAAGTAAATAGGGAAATTAAGGGTAAAAATGATATTATTATTACCCCAACACATGTCCTAATTATATTATATAAGTGTAATTCAACCAAAAACAACCTTAGGAATAAAATATTTCCCTTTAGGTCCACTTGGATTAGATTAGGACATTTATTATTATTTTATTTAAAGAGGAGTTAAAATAGTTAAAATCAAAGTTTAATAACTAAAACATATTTAATATAGGGTTATACATAAGATAAATTCGACTATAAATATTCATTAGAAATATAGAAAGATTTCATACCTAATGGTATTTTATTTATAATTTTTAGACATTAAATAATTTAATTTATTTATGACACAATGGTGATGCAGTAATTACCTAAATAATGAAATATTAAAATAATTGATATTATAAATACCCAAATAAATGTAATTTGAGACTTTTTATGAATTCCAATAATTATATAGGTTAATATGAAATGTTAGAATTTATTTAATTTACTTTTTTCGAACTAATCATGCTGTTATTATTTTCACAAAAATAAATTACCAAATAGTGTCAAAATTGACATAAAATAGTTTTTAAAACAAATATTATATTATTAATTGTTATTTTATTCCTAAAAATATAAGGTTCATCCAAATGACTTATATAATGATATATATATATTAATACTTAACCACTTGGGGTTCGTTTGGCTTGTTATAGTAAGTTTATTAACCATATAGTGTAAGAAAATAAGAAGACACAGTAAAAGTTTAATTATTTAACTTAGAGTTAAATCTAAATGATAAGGTTAAAATAGTATCCTAAACTTGTCTAAATTATATTGGTTGAGATTATTTCTACCCATACCAACTTTATATTCTAAATAAATCAATTTGGATCTATTATAAACCGAATATGACTTTATTATAAAATAATATTTTTTGTTTTTCCAAAGGTGACCCTCTCCTCCCTTATAAAAGGGCACCCCTTCCCTCTTCTCCTCACACCCTTTTGAGCCTTGAATCTCGGTCAACCCCTGAAAATTTCTATTCTAAACCTCTATAGTTATATCATAGAGGTTCTGGTCTCCTCAAAAGACCAACTCTAGTGCCCTAAGAAGAAGTTTAAGGAGGTGTGTCGAGGAAGAGGTAATCTCTTCTACCGACTCTTTCAAGTTTCTTTCTTCTTCTTCTTCCTCTTATTTAGTTGTTTAATTATAAAGTAAAAAAATAAGTATTACTTATATAATAATATGTTATTATAAATATGAAACAACTATATTTCACCTTCTATCCATCATACAGAAAACGAAATCACCGCGCGTGCGTACGTACAGAATACCGTCTCCACGCCGTGGTGTAATCAGTTTTTCCACCACCTTACTTGGATGGGTATAATGGTGTAAATAAATAACTATATATAATTATTGTAAATTGATATTGATTCTGAAATATTATACATACACTTCAATACAATTCCATGATCATGGGAATAATATCATCGCTCGTGCGTACGTACGGACTACCGTCTCCACGAACGTGACGATATTCATTTTCCAAGATTAACCCTTCAAGTATGATTATAAAGTATATATAATAAATAGTCATGAAAGATATTACATAATAATGATACTGGATTTATGTACATATATGTTTCATTTACTTAATTCCATTTAATTCAATAAGGAAACAATAACAGCGTTCCTGTGTACGCACGGCCTACCGTCTCCATGAACGGTGTATTCCATTCCATTTATCGATCTATCATATATATTTATATACTGAATATATATTCTATATAAATCATGTTTTACATTTTGTAATTAAGTAAATCAGGATATAAGTAATAATATCAAGAACAAAATGTCGAAACACGTACGATAAATGAAACGAATTTACCCAAAATGCTGCTTTAACATAGAATTTACAAAACAACGGATAATATAAAGTCATAAGTGAACCATATATGATATCATAACAATGAATATGATTCTGTAATAATTCAATGACATTATTTAAATCATTATACAGGAGGTTCGAATATGTACAAAGCATATCGGACCTAAGGTAAGGGATAAAATTTCCAATCTCTTTTTTATTCGAGATTGTTTATTCGTAAGAATTTACTGGGGTTATATTTTTCATCCATGTCCCAATTTTCTTAAAACGGTTTCATGTATGTTTAAAGTATTTTTTACCCATTTTTTACTTTTACTATATGGTATGTAAGGAATCTTTCTTTTGATTACCATACGAGGCACTTTTTGACTTTTCCGACAAAAGTACATGAAGAATGTTATTTTTAACTTATACGGCGTGAATAGATTTTTACGGTTTCATAACGCCTCATTTTCATGAAGCTTACTCTACAAGGTTTTATGAATATTTTCAACAAAATACTTTTCTTTTAAAATTTCATGGCATTTTATGAAATGAAAATGATTTTGAAGAAGAAATCTTATTTTCCTCAAGAATTCATTTCAAGTGTTTTATCAAAAACATTTTCCATCTAAGATGACATTATTTAATATGTGTATGTTTCAAGTATAATGTCTCTATTATTTACATGGTTTAAATTTTCTTATGATGAAATATGCATTTGTTTTATAGGTATTATGTGATGATGGGATGATGTTTATGAAACCCATTTTATTCTTTGGGTTATGATGAATGTTTCAAGTTTATTTTGTGGCACAAGTAAGAATGATTTCATTATTAGATGGGTGGGACCTATATCTCCCTCCAATGAATAGGGTAAAGATTTATATCTCATGAGATAGACATGGCTAGAATGGAAAGTTAATCCGGTTCAGTGTTA
The DNA here is from genome assembly GCA_963277665.1 of Viscum album. NCBI lineage: Eukaryota > Viridiplantae > Streptophyta > Magnoliopsida > Santalales > Viscaceae > Viscum > Viscum album. Next base: position 231,375,260 of record OY728146.1, read on the forward strand.
CAATACTGGAACGATGAGTCAACTCGATTCAGAAAGGAACTTTGTCCACTAAGATGGAATTGACAGCAATGACTTGGCTACTATGGAAATCATAACATGTGCTTAATTGTTGCCACAATTACATGTTTTATTCCCATGCTATTTTATCATCATTAATGTTTCCTTATGATCTATTCCTTACACACTGCCATTTTTTATGTCATTGCTCAAGATCTTGATGTTTAAACATTATGTTCATGTTTTTGAGTTCAAATGTATATGATTTGTTTTATTTTCTCCATGCTTACCCTTACTGAGCATTTGATCTCACCCTTTTATACATTTTCTTTTCCCCATGATTTAATGAAATTTTTTTGGTATGAAAACAAAAAGGGGAAGATCTTTATGGGAGATGTTGAAGATCTTTCACCACGATTAGAAGATTATGTTCTGAGTTTCCAAAGACACTAAACTATTAAAGTCCTTGTGTGGTTGTTTTTGTTATGTATTAAGTATTCTGAAAAAGTAATGTAATGTATATGTATTTCAAGATTTGGGTCTCTACAGTTGGTATCAGAGGAAAGGTTTAGTTAACCTTTGGAAACTAGGATTCGAAAACTTTAGTGAGATCCCTAGAGATATTTCTAAGGTATGTCTAGGGATGTCCTTAAGGCTAAGTATAAGTGTAGGTTATAGTCCTAGAATTACGGTAACGATATTAGAATTAAGCCTAAGATGTTATATATTGAGGTTACTCACCCTTTATTATGTTGTTTTCCCTAGAATGATTTTTGCCTCTCACACTATTCTTTTTCAGTTTTAGACGATGGCTGGAATCCGAAGGAATCGTGTTGATCAATGTAATGGACAATGCAATGATTGTCCTCCTAAACAAACCAATTTCATGGGAGATGGAGTCAAAAAATCTTATTGTTATACGTACACAAGATATGAATCATTCTAGACTTCCAAATGAGCAGATAAGGGAACAATATTCTATTGAGTCCTTCATGAGGCAACATCCACCTTCTTTCAGTGGGTCTTCTGATCCACTTGTTGCTGAAGAATGGATCAGTACCATTGAAAATATATTTTCCATACTTTGATGTTCAGAACATGAAAATGTCATTCTAGCTATTTACCATTTTGAAGGAGAAGCAGATCAATGGTGGACTCTAATTAAGAATATGAGGCCCAGAGATGAAATTGAATCCATGGAATGGGATGAGTTCAAGAACTTATTTTTCAATAAGTACTTCCCTTGTATTCTTCAAACAAATATGGAAAAGGATTTCCTTGAGCTTAAGCCAAAGGATGATAAATCTGTTGGTACATACAAAGAAAATTTTACAAGGCTTGCAAGTTATGCATCTGGCTTTATCATCCAACCTGAAAGTAAAGTTGATCGATTCTTCAGTGGCTTAAAACCAAGTCTTCGAAGGGAATTAACTATAAGAGACTTTAGTAGGTATAAAGAAATTATGCATTGTGCTATCAAGGTAGAAATGTAATTTTGTGTGACAAATCCATCTCATGGTTTTGACAAGAAATGAAAGATGGATTTCAGGAAGAAATCTCATAATAATGGTGAAAAGAAGATGAATGTTTCTTTCTGCTCAAAGTGTGGAAAGAAGCATGGTGGAGATTGTCTTAAAGGGACTAGAAAATGTTTTAAGTGTGGAAAAGAAGTTCATCAAGCATCTGTGTGTCGAAGTAATGGAAAAAGGGTTACTAATGATGTGAATAAAGAAAAGACTGCAGATAACGTACCACCAACACTTCAATGCTTCAAGTGAAAGGAAATGGGGCATTATGCTAATCAATGCACTAATCCAAGGGTTAATGATGATCAACTTGAGCAACATCTTAAGGCAAAGGATAAAGTGAAGTTACATGCGATCACTATTTGTGATTTTGAGTATGACAATGACGTTGTGTAATGATTAAGTGTTTATGTAATGGTATTTCAAAATATTATCATGTAATCTTATTTATGGTATTGTGGAATTTTGGAATATCTATGTATTGGTTTTCAATAATTATATGGTACCGATAACCATGAAAAGTGATTGAAATGTTTTTGGAAAGAAGATGATATGCACAAAATGAAGGGATAAAGAAAAAATGAACTGAGCTCATGACTGATATAAGGACAAAGTTATATCATGGTTTGAGTATATAGAAATTTTGGGATTTTGGTATGTGAAAAGTGTTAAATTTTGACAGCATTCATGTTTTCACTAAGGGTCAATGGGTATGAATTTTTCTAGATAATACATGATTAAGGTATTCACATGTTTGTAATTTGACCAACAAGATATATCGTATGATATATGGGGGATAAATGATGGTATTCACATGCTCGGTAGATGAAATTTCTAGTAATTGTTTTCTTTATACTATGAGCTCGGACAGAAGTATTTTGGATAAGCCTAAAGATTGGAATGGATTATGTTGGACATAAGTTAGTATTGTTTAAGGCTATAACTTTTTCGATATTATTGATGGAATGTTATAATAATGTATTTTTAGAAAAAGGACAACTTGCAGGATGGGCGACTACCCGTCGCGTTGGACAAGGATGTGGGAATCAAACCCACAACCGAAGTGTGACGGGCCTTTATCACCTACCACTGGCCTACAGGAAGTCCCTGGTTAGTAGGAACTAGTTTTATTTTATTAAGTGGTATGATATATGATGTATAAGTCCATTGTTGTAATCATATATGATTAATCTCACCATAGATGGACTTATGTATATTTAATAACTTATGCTAACCTTTTTGTGATAGAAATAGATGGGATGACTTATCATTCTATCGCATGATCTGCTAACACTTCATGAATGAAAAATTCAGCTTCATTTATTTAAATAGAGATGAAGTGGAAATTGTTCATGGAATGACCAATGATGATATTACACTGAAATCAAGTAAGTATTTCTCCTTATGTAAAAGTTTATCAATGTTAGGGAAATGATCTTGGAAAAAAAATGATGTCCTTGTACACTCATATCTGATTAATCATATGGTACCTTAGATCAGCACAAATTTACGGCTTTGCGATTATTGTATTTTTCATATCCATGTTCTCTACCACTCTCCATCAAAACATGACGGTTAGATTTCTCTTCCATATCCATATTTTCACCTATATACTCCTATATGGGAACCCAAGTGATGAGTTACTTTGGGTATCTATTTTGTTTCTATCTTTCCTTTTTAAAATGAAGTTTTATTATTACTTTTTACAATGTGGGTTTCTATGAAAGAAACTTTCAAGTTATAAACCATTTATAACCCCAACAAATTTCAAGGGCGAAATTCATTTTAAGGGGGGTAGAATGTAACACCCCGATATTTTATGAGATATATTATTTCTTAGATGTCTTCTATTATACACTACACCAAGATTAGCTTGTACTATACACAACACCGTATTAGCTTTCAGTATACGCAACACTAATCTTGGACCGTGTTACACAAAATTTCAAGTTCGTTTGATAGAAGTTATTTTACACAACATTGAGTGTATATATATATATTCAATGTACAAATGAAAGATGGTTGGATTCTATTATACACAAAAACAAATGAATCTTGCACTACACACAACCCTGACTTGGCTTTCATTACATGCAATCGCGACCTTCAACGATAGCGTGTGTTTTACGCAATATCGAGTTTCACTAAACAACGATTGTTATTAAAATATTATATAAACTAGCCGTTATGAATAGTAATACCCAATTTTTGAAATTTTATAAATTTTATCTTTCAAAATGGACTTCATTTTTGGATTCAGAATATCGAAATTAACCTAGGGTGAATTTTCTGTATTTTTCTGAAAACTTTCAATTTTTGATGAATATTGAAAACATTGGGTTACTATTTAAAAACCGAATTTTTATTTAAATAATTATTTATTTTATTTAAATTTATTTTAGGTAAAAATTGATACATAATACCTATGTAAGTTCAATGTAATTCATTGGAGTCATTTTATAAATATTTTCAATATATAAAAATTTTATTGAACTTTTCACCGTCTTTTACCAACCTCCTAGGAGCTTTTTCCAAACTTACATAAAACTTAATTTTACCGCTTCTATGAGTGTAATTTCAAAAATTTGAGACACACGGTTAGTATCAAGGAGTAAAATGTGGTTCAATAGGATAAAAATAATTTTTGGTGAATAGTAACTTTTTACTTTTATTTACCGCGGTTAAAAGTAAATAGGGTAATTAAGGGTAAAAATGATATTATTATTACCCTAAAACATGTCCTAATTCTATTGGATAAGTTTAATTGAACCAAAAACAACATTAGGAATAAAATATTGCCCTCTAGGTCCACTTGGATTAGATTAGGACATTTATTATTATTTTATTTAAGGAAGAGTTAAAATAGTTAAAATCAAAGTTTAATAACTAAAACATATTTAATATAGGTTTATAAATAAGATAAATTCTAATATAAATATTCATTAGAAAGAAAAAATATTTCCTACCTAATGTTATTTTATTTATAATTTTTATACATTAGATAATTTAATTTATTTACGACACAATGGTGATGCAGTAATTACTTAAATAATGAAATATTAAAATCATTGATATTATAAATACCCAAATAAATGTAATTTGAGACTTTTAATGAATTCCACAAATTTTATAGGTTAATATGACATATTAGTATTTATTTAATTAACTTTTTTCTAACTAATAATGCTGTTATGAGTTTTATAAAAATAAATTACAAAATACTGTCAAAATCGACATAAAATAGTTTTAAAAAAATATTATATTATTAATTGTTATTTTATTCCTAAAAATCTAAGGTTCAGCCAAATGACTTATATATGGATATATATATTAATAATGAACCACTTGGGGTTATTTTGGCTTGTTATAGTAAGTTTATTAACCATATATTGTAAGAAAACAAGAAGACACGGTAAAAGTTAAATTATTTAACTTAGAGTTAAATCTAAATGATAAGGTTAAAATAGTAACCGAAACTTGTATAAATCTTATTTGTTGAGATTATTTAGACCCATACCAACTTTATCATCTAAATTAATCAATTTGGAGCTATTATAAACCGAATATGGCTTTATTATAAAATAATATTTTAAGTTTTTTCAAAGGTGCCCCTCTCCTCCCTTATAAAAGCGCACCCCTTCCCTCTTCTCTTCACACCCTTTTTAGCCTTGAATCTCGGAAAAACCCTGCCAATTACTCTTCTAAAACTATCTAGTTATATCGTAGAGGTTATGTTATCCTAAAAATACCAACTCTAGTGCCCTAATAAGAAGTTTAAAGGAGGTGTGTCGAGGAAGAGGTAATCTCTTCTACCGACTCTTTCAAGTTTCTTTCTTCTTCTACTTCTTCTTATTTAGTTGTTTCATTATAAAGTAATAACATAAGTATTGATTATATACTAATATGTTATTATAAATATGAAACAACCCTATTTCACCTTTTATCCATCCTATGGAAAAAGAGATCACCGCACTTGCGTACGTACGGAATATCGTCTCCACGCCGTGGTGTAATCAGTTTTTCCACCACCACCTTACTTGGATGGCTATAATGGTGTAAATAAATAACTATATATGATTATTGTAAAGTGATATTGATTCTGAAATATTATACATACACTTCAATACAATTCCATGATCATGGGAATGATATCATCGCTCGTGCGTACGTACGGACTACCGTCTCCCCGAACGCGATGAGATTCCTTTTCCATGATTAAACATTCAAGTATGATTATAAAGTATATATAATAAATAATAATGAAAGATATTAAATAATAATGATACTGGATTTATGTACATATATTTTTCATTTACTTAATTCCATTTAATTCAATAAGGAAATGAAAACAGCATTCACGTGTATGCACGGCCTACCGTCTCCATGAACGGTGTATTTCATTCTATTTATCAATCTATCATATATATTTATATAATGAATATATATTATATATAAATCATGTTTTACATTATGTAATTAAGTAAATCAGGATATAAGTAATAATATCAAGAACAACATGATGAAACACATACGATAAATGAAACGATTTTACCCAAAATGCTGAATTAACATGAAATTTACAAAAGAACGGGTAATATAAAGTCATAAGTGAACCATATGTGATATCATAACAATGAATATGATTCTTTAATAAGTCAATGACATTATTTAAATCATTATATAGGAGGTTTGTATACGTACGAAGCATATCGGACCTAAGGTAAGGGATAACTTTTCCAATCTCGTTTTTATCTGAGATTGTTTATTCGTAAGTATTTACTGGGGTTTTATTTATCATCCATGTCCATATTTTCTAAAAATGGTTTCATGTATGTTTAAAGTTTTTTTTACCCATTTTTAACTTTTACTACATGGTATGTAAGGAATCCTTCTTTTGATTACCATACGAGGTACTTTTTGACTTTTCCGACAAAAGTACGAGAAGAATGTTATTTTTAACTTATATGGCGTGAACGGATTTTTACGGTTCCATAACACCTCATTTTCATGAATATTACTCTACAAGGTTTTATGAGTATTTTCAAAAAAATACTTTTCTTTTAAAATTGAATGGCATTTTATGAAAAGAAAATGATTTTGAAGGAGAAAGTATATTTTCCTCAAGAATTCATTTCAAGTGTTTTATCAAAAACATTTTCCATCAAATATGACATTATTTCATATGTGTATGTTTCAAGTATAATTTCTATATGATTTACATGGTTTCAATTTTCTTATGATGAAATATACATTTGTTTTATACGGATTATGTGATTATGGGATGATGTTTATGAAACCCATTTTATTCTTTGGGTTATGATGAATGTTTCAAGTTTATTTTGTGTCACAAGTAAGAATGATTTCATTATGAGATGGGTGGGACCTACATCTCCCTCCAATTCATTGGGTAAAGATTTATATCTCATGAGATATACATGGCTATAAAGGTAAGTTAATCCAGTTCAGTGTTACAAGACTGGAACGAGAAGTGAACTCGATTCAGAAATGGACTTTGTCTACTAAGATGGTCTTGGCAGTAATGCCTTGGCTACTATGGAAATCATAACACGTGCTTAATGGTTTCCACAATTAAATATTTTATTCCCATGTTATTTTATCATGATTAATTTTTTTTTATGATCTATGCCTTATGCACTTCCATGTTTTATGTCATTGCTCAAGATCTTGATGTTTAAACATTATGTTCATGTTTTTAAGTTCAAATGTATATGATTTGTTTTATTTTCTCCATGCTTACCCTAACTGAGCATTTGAGCTCACCCTTTTATATGTTTTCTTTTCCCCAGGATTTAAAGAAACGTTTTAGGTAGGAAAACAAAAATGGGAAGATCTTTATGGGAGATGTTGAAGATCTTTCACCACGATTAGAAGATTATGTTCCGAGTTTCCAAAGACACTAAACTATTACGGTCCTTGTGTGTTTGTTTTTGTTATGTATTAAGTATTCTGAAAAAGTAATGTAATTTCTATGTACCTCAAGATTTGGGTCTCTACAATAGCCTTGTGGAGAATCAAAAAATCCATTCTAATAATAACATCAAAGAGTTCTATGTCAAGAACCAAGAAATCCCAGACTAACTCTACATCACACTTGAAGAAACACCATGAGGGAAAATGAAATCCATGATCCTTCTTCTATACTATAGGTATATAAACACCAACCTTTTACTTGTATTGTTACATTATTTTAAGAATCATATTACGATCCAAGGATCATAAAGTCTAATGTCTTAGAAGACTAGGTACATAAAACTGAAAGCATGGAACTAAATAGAATATTTCTTTATTTAATATTTATAAAGAGATCATAACTTAAATTGTGATCATAAATCTTCATAAGATAACCTGTGTATTGCATGAACAAATGGAAGATCTAAAAATCCCAGTAAGGGAATAAACATAAGAATAAATCTTTAGCACATGGGTTAGAAGGCATGACATAATGATTTAAAAATTCATGGAACATATAGAATCATGAAATATAAAAATGAGAAAATATAAACTTGAATTAATAGTAATGTGGATGAAACATAAAACATTACATTAGCACAATTCAAGACTTGTTGGACATATAGGAGCACAAGTGAAGGTTAACAACCAAGACCATTGCACATGGTAGCATGAGTCAAGGCTAACCTCCAAGACTGTTGCACATAACGTCTCATGAGACTAAAATTTACCCAATTCATTGGAGTACTATCTTGGCACACCCATAATAACATGTTCATTAATATTATTTCCACATATATAATCATAACATAATCAATAATACATAAACATAAGGGTACCTATAGAAATAAATGGGTATCATAATCTTGTAATAAAGCATAATAAATGGGTGTATCATACAAGTGTCCATAAAATAAAGGAATTAGAACATACATGGAAGTTAATAACGTAAAATAGTCATATATCATGGTAAGATATGTCAAACATAATTGATAACAAGTAAAAATAGTATTTAAAAAATTTATCATTAAAACATTTTCGGGCGGTTTTAAGGAAATACTAAAGAGCATTTAAAATAGAAAAGGTCATAATATCGTATAAAAAACCATATGTGAACCAATAATGTTTTCATAATAAAACTTATAATTTTATAAAAACCTTAGTGGCATAAAATAGAGGATAGAGTGCACTTGAATTTGGGTAATAATTCAGGAAGTTCCCCTAAACGGGTTTGCTTATCAAGGAGTATTGAGGAGGGAACCACTTAAAAACATGTATATCACTGAAAGATAATGATGAATGTAAATTGATACATGGGTTTGGAGAATTAAAATATAATTTATAATATGTTCATAAAATTAATAGAAAACTTTATTTGGGTAAAAAGAAAGATAGAGGATCCAGAAGGAATAATGAAGGTTCAGGTAGAATCCCTTACCTTATGTATGAAGGGGTTCTTCACTTGATATTATTGTCCTGGATAATAAAATTAAATTAAATTAATTAGTATTTCAAGAACCTATTATTCATTTAATTTATTTATTATATCCTTGTTAAATTCATTCATGACTTTTTTTATGGTTTAAGAGGTTCAATTTCATTGTTTGGAAGTGTTTGTTTCCTTGGTTTTCATGATTGGTTTACATATATACAAGTGAGGATAAACATGTAAGATGATAATGGTTGTATATAATTGGAGTTATATGTTAATATTTAACATATATAATATTAAAAGTTTATAAAATTAATTCTGTTATTTAGAGTGAAGATGAATCATTATATAAAACATTAATGATAACTATTTTGGTTAATTGGTGGTTTTTAATCCCATTGAACACATTTTGATTTATAAATTAATATCATGTGTAAAAAATATTCCAGAACCATAAATTAGAAATATTAAATATATTATAGTCTAGTTCAACCATTAAAATCATTTCTTGATCCGAATTGAAGACGGTAATAGAAATTGAAAACTCGTCATCCTTTAATGTGATAAATTAACACATCTCGGATGGTGTTTTCATTTCTAATATAAAAGGAGGAGGAAAAGAGAGATGATGATGAATTATTCCATTGTCATAAAAAAATTCTAGCACATTTATGGTACTAAAGTTATCATAACATTTGGATGAAAGGAGTTGAAGAAAGAAAAAGAAATAAAGGAACTTGAAAGAAAATAAAACAAATGAAAAGTGGAATTTACCTCTTGAATATAACTTCCTTGAGAACCTCTTTAGGGAAGAGGATTTGGTCTTTTTAAGATACCAAGGGATGTTTTATGTTATATAGGGGATTAGGGATATATTTGAGAAGAATTTAGACAAGTCACAAGGCTTGATAGGAGTGAATAGAATAGGTAAAGAGGGGTGGTATTTAGAGTGGAGGAGAGAAGGGTTTCCCATTATTTTAATCATTAGTTTAATATTTTTTCTCAAGACTATGAATATTATTGATTATTGTGAAGAAAATAGTAAATAGATCATGTGAGTTAAAACCAAATTCCATTTACATCATCCAAGACTCAATCATGATGTATAAATTTATTTATTTACCATTTATTGTAAATTATTGTATTTTATTATTCACCAAAAATTCATGTATTTTATAAAAATCCAAAAAAAATCACACCAAACAATTTTTGACATGTATAATTCAAAAATGAAATACATTTTATGAAGACAACTGTATTAATATGATATATTTAATTTTTAATTAAAATCATAATTAACTTTAAAAATACAAATTTTAAAATTAAAACTGCTTTTCTAACACTTTGAAAAACTAATTAAGGTCTCATAAAATTATCTTATAATCATAAGTCATAAAAATTCTTATTTATGGATACATTTTATGAAAATAAAATTTATTTTAATTAATTAAATTAATCATAAAAATATAATTAAATATACATGACTTACAAAAATACCAACACTTTATTAATGATTTTTAAATTATCTATATACTTATACTATGATATAATTATACCATATTGTCACTTATAAGATAGATAAATTTTATTTATGATTTCATTCGTGAGTTTACTATTACATTGACTGGTTTACTATTTATATGGGTCATATTATTATTCCAAAGGTCAAGTTACTATTTTATCGGTATATGTTCCTTAACTTCTAGAGATAACTTTTATTTTACTCATTATTCTTGTATAAGGTTTGTATCGTGTTCCATATGTAATATTATATGATTATACTATAAGACATAATTATAATAAGGGAATTTAATTGAAAAAACATTGGGTCGTTACATTCTTCCACCTTATGAAATTTCACCCTCAAAAATTCATTTTACATTCTTAGCCGTAAACATGTGTGGGTAATTTTCCTTCATTGCCTCCTCCAGTTCCCATGTTGCATCTCCGTACTTATGGTCCTACTATATTACTTTTACTAGTTGATTAGTCTTGTTACGTAGAACTTTATCTCTATGACCCAAGATCTTCACTGGATGATCCTTATAAGAAATATCATTCTCCAACTGAACCACCTCTGAAGGTAGTACATGTGATGGATCTGGTATGTAGACTCATTAAGAGGGATACGTGGAAGACATTGTGTACTTTATACATGGTAGGTGTAAGTTCTATTTGATTGGTCACATCTCTAACATGATCAAGAATATCAAAGGGGGTGATGTACCTGGGACTTAGCTTTCCTTTCTTCCCAAACCCCATGACCATCTTCCATGGAGATATCTAGAGGAATACCATGTCTCCAAATTTGAACTCAAAGTACCATCGATGATTGTTTGCATAACTCTTAAATCGACTTTGGGATACCTTGATGTGCTACTGAATGGTTTTCACCTTCTCCACCATTTCGTTGAACATTTTAGGTCTTATCAACTTATGCTCATCAACTTCATCCCAAAATCCCAGTGTTCTACACCTTTTACCATAAATGGATTTATATGGTGCCATTTAGATACTGGAGTGGAAACTATTATTGTAAGAGAGTTTGACGAGTGGAAGATATTAGTCCCATCCCCCTTTGAAGTCCATAGAACGTGATATCAACATGTCTTCTAGTGTCTGAAAATTTCTCTCAGATTTTCCATCAGTTTGAGGATGATAGGCCATACTGAAGTTCATTTTAGTTCTTAGAGAATACTGGAGACTTTTTCAGAACTTTGAGGTGAATCTTGGATCTCTATCAGATATAATAGATAGTGGTACTCCATTCTCACTTACCACCTTTTTGATATATATTTGTAAAAGTTTATCTAATGAAAAGTACTCTCAAATTGAAATAAAGTGATATATTTTTGTATGATGATCCAAAATGAACTATATAGCATTATTTCCTCTATATTTCCTTGGAAGTCCACTGAAAAAACCATGGTGATGTTATCCCACTTCCATGTTAGTATGGGTAGTGGTCTCATCATACCATTAGTCTTTTTCCTTTCATCCTTCACCTGCTAACATACTAGGCACTTTGATGTATACTCAGCAATATCTTTATTCATATTGTCCCACCAAAAGTTCTCTTGGAGATCTAGATACATCATTTTTCTCCATAGGTAAATAGAGAAGGTTGAACTATGTGCATCATTTAAAAGATCCTTCTTTATCTCTGGATCAGCTGATACACATAATCGTGACCCAAATCTTACAACTCCTTCATCATCAATCTTGAACTCATAGGATTTCCCATTTCTGATAGCTTCCACCCTTTTCTAAATTTACACATCTTTTCTTTGATCATCATTTATTTTCTCCATGAGGTATGGTTGAGCAATCATTTGAGAAAGGACTAATTATGTTCCTCCCTGAATGATTCCCATTTTCATCCTCTACAAATCTAATAATATTGGATCCTTTTCAATTCTAATCATTGATAAATATGTAGGATCCTTTCGACTTAGAGCATCTTCCACCTTATTTGGTTTACCAGGATGGTAGTGGATTGAGTAGTCATAATACCTGATGAGATCTAAATGTATTCACTGGTGCATATTAATATCTTTTTGTGTGAATATATATTTGAGACTCTTATGATAATTATATATCTCACACTTCTCCTTATAGATATAATGTCGTCAGATTTTAATTCCAATATCACATCTGCCAACTCCAAATCATATGTGGGATATATTTTCTCATGGATTTTCATCTCCCTTAAGGTGTAGGATATAACATTATCATTTTTCATCAGAACACAACCTAATACCTTCTTTGAAGCATCATTTTACACCATAATGTGTTCTCTACTTATCGAGAGTGTGAGTGATAATGTAGTGATAAACCAATTTTTGAGCTCTCTAAAAATTTCCTCACATTCTTGAGTCCATAAAAACCTCACTCTCTTTTGTTTCAGCTTGGTAATTGGGTTTTAAAATCATGATAAGTTACAGATGATACCCAACTCTCTTAAATCTCCTTAAAGCTTTCCTCACATTCTTGAGTCCTTAAAAACCTCACTCTCTTTTGTGTAAGCTTGGTCAATAATACCCAACTAGACCATGAAAGCTACAGATCTCTATTACAGATGTTGGTCTGGTCCACTCTTTGATTACCTTTGTCTTGGAAGGGTCCACAGATATTCCTTTTCTAGTGATAACATTCCCCAAGAATGATAATTCCTCTATCAAAAACTCACATTTACTATACTTTGTATAAATTTTCTCCCTTCACAAAGTCATCATCACAATATTCAAATTATCCTCATGTTCCTCCTTTCTCTTGGAGTAAATCATAATATCATATATAAAGACTACCACAAATTTTTTGAGAAAATATCTAAGGACTCTATTCATTAAATCCATGAATATTGTTGGATAATTAATCATTATGAAGAGTATAACTATGAACTCATAGTTTCTATATCTCATTCGAAATGTATTTTTGGGAAAATCTTCTTTCCTCACCTTTAATTGGTGATATCCCAACCAAAGGTCCACCTTAGAGAAATAACAAGCCCCGCGTAGTTGATCGAACAAGTCATCTATTCAAGGCAGGGTATACTTGTTCTTTATCGTGAATTTATTGAGCTCATGATAATCATTGAAGAGGAACATTGATCCATCCTTATTCTTAACAAAGCGGATTGGTTCACCCCATGGTGAAGCACTCGGTCATATAAAACCCTTTTCCATATTCTCCTATAACTGCTTTTTTATCTCTTCCAACTCAATGGTGGATATTATATAATGTGTCTTTGATATAGGTAGATATCCAAGAAAAAATTCAAATGATAACTCAACTTCTTGATCAAGAGGAAGACCAAGAATTATTTAGGAAATACATCCATATAATCCCTCATTATGGGCATGTATTTGAGTAGTATAATCTCCTTTTTCTCAATCATTTCATATAGACATGCTTCCTCGTAAGGCAGTAATAGCCACACTTGAGACAATGATTTTAAAGGATATTTATCTTCCTCTTTACACTTTTAATTAATTTTAGGATGCTTTAGTATGTAAATAGTAATCCCCATTTCCTGACAGTTGATTTTGGATTTGTATAAAGATAGTCAATCCATGACTAAGATGAAATCGAACTCCACTAAAAGAATTAGGATGAGATATTCTAGGAGGTTCAGTCCACAAAAATTTATTGGGGAGGAGTTATAAACCTTGGATGTAATAATTTCCCCATTCTCTATTCTCATAGATAAATCAACCTTTGAATTTTGAGGTGGTTTTTGAATAGTTATACTAAACTTTTAAGATATGAAAGAATGCGTAGAAATATAATCAAATAGTACATTCTCTATTATTAAATAAATAACTAGTGTACCTATCACCACATCATTGTATGGATCCACTGAAACATTAGTGATAGCAAAATCCCTTTTTTGTTTCCTTGAAGGTTGTTTTTTATTTCCTCTCATAACCCTTAGCTTAGGGAAATTTTTCGCATAATGCCCATGCTCCTTGCAGTTGTAACAATACACTATAGGTTGAGTGTTGATATGAACCTTCCTTTTTTTCTTCCACATTAGTTGGATTCTTCATATCCATTCAGTAGTTTTTAGCCATATGTCACATTATTCCATATTTTAATCAATTTTTGGTTCCCTTTAGATAGATCCTAGGATGCCTCCTCCCACAATTTTGACATGTGGGATATTTGATATTCTTTCCATCATGGGATTTATTTTCCAAACCACCCATATTAGACTCCATTTTCCTCTTTTTTCATTGGTACCATGAGACCATTGAGTGTATCTGATCTCCATTTCAACTTTGAGGGAACAACAGACAATATTCTCATAACTATCGAAGTCAAGAATCATCAACACTTTTCATAGACACAGATTTTGTCCTATAAATAAGCAATACACCTTGATTTTTGTGTTCATGACAAATCTGGAGGTGTATCTTGAAATCCTTTTGATGTTTTCTTCATACGCCCTGATGGAATCATATTCCTTGTGCTTGAGTCTGAGGAAATCTCTTCCATCTTGAGGTGGAGGGTTTGGGGGAAAATATTTATTGAAAAACATTTTTCTTGAATTCATACCAATCCATGGAATCAATTTCTTCCTAGGAAATCATATTCTTGATCAATGTACACCATTGATTAACTTCCCCATCAAAATGATAGCCTCCTATATGAATTTCTCTTCTTATGAGCACTGGAGGATAGAGAATATCTTTTCAAAGGAGTAAATCCATTGTTCCATGAGGAGGGAATCAGAATATCCACTAAACATGGGAGAAATTTTCTATATAAAGGATTCAATGGAAACTTGACCTTTCCTTTGAGGAGGAAGGAATTCCACATTATTTAAGTTATTATTCATAACTTGAGCTAGCTAAGTAAGTACTATCATAATGTTTTGAGCACCAATTCCCATCATATCAGGAATATCATTAGGGAAATCATCACATTGCCTATTAAATTCATTGTTGGCACGTGTTCTTCTATTTCTCACCATTATCTAAGAAAAACAAATTAAAATTAGGGGGCTTGAATGCTTAGCTATTAATCATAAATAAAATAAAACTTTAAATATAATAGGATAAAATCTTGAAGGAAAGGTATATCCTAACTTGTGATTCCCTAGGTTTCAATCTAGGTTATCCATGATCTGTTTCCTAACATTTATTCTTATGGGATTCTTTTTTTGTTACCTTAATAATGGTTCATACTAGTCTTGTGAATTTACCAAATCATATCAACTGGGAGTGTCAAACTAGGAGTGCAGGAAGGCCCATTGTCATATACCAGTTCCCATTCAAGTATAGCTTAAAGTGGTATTTTTGGGTTTTACCCCTAGATACATCTATTCCAGATCCACGTCCACTTGTTTGTATCCAAACAGAGATGTATTTTGTTTTGATAAACCACTTACTATATACTTACCAAAATTTAGGGATGTTTTCTTATACTCAGTATCATCTATAAGGTTCTTACAAAATTGTTATATTATTAATCTCCAAAAATAACTATACCATACTTTAATACCAAATATAGAGACCCCAGCCTTTTACACATATCATTACATGATTTTAAGCATCATATTATAACCCAAGGGTCTTAAATTATAGTGTCTTGGAATACTAGGTACATAAAAATAAAAACATGGAACTTAATAGAACATTTATTTATTTAATATTCATAAAGAGATCCCAATTTCCATTGTGCTCGTTCATCTTCGTAGAATAACTTGGGGATGTCATGAACAAAGGGTTGAGATATAAAACCTAGTAAGGTAATAAACATAAGAATAAAGCTTTATCACAAGGGTTAGAAGGAATTCCATAATGATATAAAAAGACATGGAACATATAGAATCATGACATATAAACATGGGATCATATAAACATGTATTCATAGTAGTGTATAAGCAACACATAACATGAATTTATCATGATTCAAGTCTCATTACACATATAGGATTACTTGTCAATGTTAACCACCAAGACTATTACACATGGTAGCATGAGTCAAGGCTAACCGTTAATACCATTGCACATAACGTCCCATGAGAGTAAACTTTACCCAATAAATTGGAGAGATATCTAGGTGCACCAATCATAAGATTTTCATGAATATTCTTACCACATATAGAATCATACATAATCAATCATACATAAACATAAGGGTACCCATGGAAAGAAATGGGTATCATAATAATATCATAAATCATAATAAATGGTTGTATCATACAAGTGTCCATGAAAGAAATGAATTAGAACATACATGGACATTAATAAGGGAAAATAGGAATATATCATGGTAATATATGTCAAACAGAATTGATAACATGTAAAAAGAGTATTTAATAAATTTTAGCATTAAAACATTTTAGTGTGGTTTTAAGGAAAATACTAAAGAGCATTTAAAATAGAAAATAGAATAATATTTTATATAAAACCATATGAGAAAAAATAATTTTTTCATAATAAAATGTATGATTTTATAAAAACCAAGGTGTCTTAAAATATAGGATATAGTGCACTTGAATTTGGGTAAGAATTCAGGAAGTTCCCTTAAACGGGTTTTCTTATCAGGGAGTATTGAGGAGGGAACCACTTAAAAACATGTGTATCCCAAAAATATAATGATGAATGGACCTTGATATGTGATTTTAGATAATTTACATAGAATTTAGAATATGTTCATAAAAACAGATAACTTCATTTGGGTAAAAAGAAAGATAGAGAAACCTGAAGGAATAATGGAGGTTCGAGTAGAATCCCTTACCTTAAGTATGCTGGTGTTCTTACATTGATATTAGTGTCCTAGATAATCAAATTAAATTAATTAATTAGTATTTACATAACCTTTTATTAATTTAATTGATGTATTATATCCTTATTAAGTTCATTTTAGACCTTTTTTATGGTTTAAGAGGTTCAATTTCATTGTTTGGGGGCATTTGTTTCCTTGGTTTTCATGATTGGTTTACTTATATACATGTGAGGATAAACATGTAAGATGAGAATGGTTGTAAAAAATAGGATTTATATGTTATTATTTAAAATCCATAAGATTAAATGATTATAAAATTCAATGGGTTATTTGGAGTGAAGATGAATCATTATATAAAACTTTAATGATAATTGTTTTGGTTAATTGGCGGTTTTTAATCACAACGAACACATTTTGCTTTATAAATTAATATCATGTTTAAAAAAGATTAGAAAACCTAAAATTAGACATATTAGATATATTATAGTCTATTTTAACTATAAAAATCATTCCATGACAAGAATTTAAGATTTTAATATAAATTGAAAAATTATTGTCCGCGAATGTGATAAATTAACACATCTCAGATGGTGTTTTCATTTCAAGTATAAAAGGAGGGGGAAATAAGAGATGATGATAAATTATTACATTATCATAAAAAAAATTCCAGTAAATGTTAGATACTTTATTTATCATAACATTTGTATAAAAGGAGGTGTGTAAAGAAAAATAAATAAAGGAACTTGAAAGAAAATAAAAGAAATGAAAAGAGGAATTTACCTCTTGAATATAACTCCCTTGAGAACCTCTTTAGGGAAGATGATTTTGTCTTTTGAAGATACCAAGGGATTCTAGATTTGGGATAAGGGATTAGGTAGATATTTGATTAGAATTTAAAAAATTCATATGGCTTGAGAGGAGTGAAGATAAGAGGAAAAGAGGGGTGGTATTTATAATGGCGGTAAGGAGGGGTTTCCTATTATTTTAATTATTAGTTCAATATTTTTGCTCAATACTATGGATAGTCTTGATTATTGTGACCAAAAATATTAAATATTGAAGGTGAGTTTTAACCAAAGGCTATTTACATCATCCATGACTCAAACATCGTGAAACAATTCATTTATTTACCATTTATTGTAAATTATCATATTTTACTATTCACCCAAAATTCAAGTGTTTTAGAAAAATCCAAAAAATTCACCCCAACAATTTTTTGAAACTTAGAATTCAAAAATGAACACCATTTTATTAAAATAATTTTCTAAATATGAGAAATTTAATTTTTAATTAAAATTATAATTTACTTGAAAAATATAAATTTTAAAATTAAAACTGCTTTTCTAACACTCTAAAAAATTACTTAAGGTCTCATTAAATTATCTTATAATCATACATAATCAAAATAATTATTTATGAATAAATTTTATGAAAATAAATTTTATTTTAATTTATTGAATTAATAGAAAAATCGTAATTAAATATAGATGACTTATAAAAATACCAACACTTTATTAATGATTTTTAAAATATCTATATACTTATACTATGACATAATTGTAACATATTGTCACTTATAAGATGAAAAAAATTTATTTATGATTTCATTGGTGAGGTTAATATTACATTGGATGGTTTACTATTCATAAGTGTCACATAACTATTCCAAAGCCCAAGTTACTATTTCATCAGTGTATATTACTTAACTTCTAGAAATGCTTTTTATTTTACTCATTCTTTATTTATAAGGTTTTTATTGTGTTCTATATGTAATCTTATATGATTATACTATAAAACATAATTATAAGAAGGGAATTCCATTCATAAAACATTGGTTCATTACAAGAGGTGTCACCAATTCCATAACTAATTGAATGAACTTCATTGTAACTTTTAAAAGATCCATAATATTAGTTAATACAAAGGAGTGAGAATAAATTATGTCAAATGAAGTAGTCACTAAGGTAGATGTAATAGAAATAGTACCTCTCACTATAGCAGGACCAACATCAACTTCCATCTGAGACTCTTCCACTACATGTAAATGATTCATTATAGAGGCATATGGATAAAATTTAATAGTTCATAAATCATTTGAATAAACTATAGATCCTCTAGTGAATTATTTGTCAATAATACAGTGATGAAAAAATAGAGCCTGAGAAAACTACTGCAAGTGATAATGATTCCTGCTAGAGTTAAAATCCTTTTAAGAAGTACGACAAAAGTGATTTGTGAGTCTCATATGGTCATAATAGTAACATGTCAAGACAATACCCATTGATGGTAGTGTATTAAGAGACATCAGGGAAGAACCACCATTATCTCCCTTGTGAAACTCACTCCACTTCCTATTTCCCTTATAATAACTACTAGATCCACCACCAAAGGAGAAAAAGGATCTTTAGTGAATCCTAACATACTCTCCAGGTCAAGCTCTTCTACAGATTCCCTATCCACAACTTCAACATAGGAAGTCATATTTAACTTAAATACTTGTTAACATATTTCAGGTCAAAGACCTATTTGGAACCTATGGTCTTTCATGTTCTCATTGGATATGATCTTGGGAGAAAATAGACTGGGATTGGATAAATTATTATCTTACTCCATAAATGATTGATTGCCTTGATAAATTTTTAGAAAATCTATTTATTATTCCATGTTCATGGATTCTAAGTATAATTTCTTGGTGAAAATTCCCGTAAATCCTTTCTATTCCAAGACCTCGTGTTTTTTATCCAATATAACCATGTAACACCACCTTATAATCAGGACTTAAATCATGAAGTTTGAAGACTTAACTTTGATTGAATTAGGAGTCTTTTGGAATTCAAAAAAACTATCAATTTTACCTAACCAATCACCCACTCCTTGAGTATCATTCTTCCCTTAAAAATATAGTTGATTCTTATGGAAAAAATATGGATCCTAATTATGTCCCTCCTCCCTTTCAGTTTTTCCGTACCTATCATGAATAGGGGTAGGTGTCACACCTTGGTCTGTATATCAAAACAAGTGCACCACTAATTATATCTGATTCTTAGAAAATAGAGGTCTTCCCTTCCATGGTTCATCGGGATCACCATCCTGAGGAAATTTAGAAGTTTTTTGGGGGTATGGAACTACACATTAATGAAAAAATAGACACAAGAACATGATATACTTGAATTAATTTTGATTTAAAATTGGGGAGGTTGATCATATTTGTCAAGATACATAGATAAATAAAAGTTCAAGATAAGAACACTATAATTTCCAAAGACACATTTCCCAAACAACCATGGAAACTTACGACTCATCATGATGATATATTTCCATGAACTCAATTGAAACCTAGACCTTGAGTCCCCATATTCTAATATCTTATCTACCAGACATCCCAAGATACATACCAACAATGAAAACAGAAAAAAAATCACCCTTTTATACCAATGTTTTCATAAAAAAATTGGATTACTGAATTTATTTCTATCCCGATCTGGTCTTGATAAATCCATAAGGGAATTCTTGATCCTCATGGATTATCAACAAGGGCTTGAGAATCAAGAACTGCCTTTGGGAATGATTTTTCAAAAACAGTGTATAATAAGGTGAAAATATAAAAAAAATGGTATTCTAAAGGTGAATATATATATATATATACATTAGGCAAAATAAGTTCCAAGTTACATGAAATGACTAAAGTACTCAAAACTGTTAAGCTCCAACTCTATGTGATATGATGTCACCTCTAGAATCACAAACCCTGGTAACCAAAAAAACTCATTTCCATCCAATAGACCCATTATATTACCTATATCATAAAAAACAGGATCTACATAAATTGTAACACCCCTCAAAAAGTGATACTTAAAGAGATAAATGTAACTACCCATGTCAACAAGGTATAATATTATTTTTAGGATCCTACCTGATTATAACTCCAGAGTTCATCGATCTTGGCCTAGAGTAGTATCAGCATGGGTGATGTGTTCAACATTAGTTATAGTCATTAGTCTAATTAGTGACCCATGTGGGTAATATACTATAGTGTGCTTAGAACAAAACCAGGGTATTATAGGGGACCCATGGCGGTTAGATGGACAAGTACGTATCCTAAGGAGGTAAGGTTATGAAAAATGTATCAAAACCAATACCTAATATGTTGTGTATTGGAACTACTAGGGTTTTAGGGGTGGGTTCCATAAATAGGTTGTTGGTCTTTAAAGGGTGTTGATTTTAACACCCCTGGAAAATTCATAATTAAAAGGAAAAATGTTACTACACATTTCAAAAAGTTGCACCATTATTTTTAGGATCCTACCTGATTGGAACTCCACATTTATGTAAGTTAGGCTTATAGTATTATTAGGATAGGTGAACTCCTTAGAAGTTTCTCAAGGAGTGTGTGAGTGAGGAAAAAGAACACTAAAATAATATTTGTTGGCATGTGGGGATAGTCATTAGTCTAATAAGTGAACTTGAAAAGTAATAGCCTATGGTATTTTAGGAAGGAAACTAGGGTATTATAGGGGAACCATGGGGATTGAATGGCTAGTTTCATGGACCGATCAGGTCGATTCAAGAGAAACATGATTCTATAGTAGTGAGTGAAAATATTATTAATGATTCTTGAGAACATTTAAAGTTATATTCACTATTTTAAATGTTAAGAAACTAGTTAGAAACTGTTTATTATTTTTTATATGGTGTGATATATATATATATATATATATATATATCTTTGTGTGTGGGTGTGTGTTCATGATTCATGGTAGTTTTAATGTAGTATATTTCTTATATATTGATGATTAGGGTAAGATTTGGTGTCCTAGAACAAACTATTTGTATGTTATATTTCATGCATATTCAAAAAGTTTAATATTCATTAAATATCTTATTACATATTGCTTATTTTTTTCCATGAATTCAATATGATAACATCCTATGTTATTTATTTCATTTAAAAGGTCATAGAAGTTCCCTACTATGATGAGAACCTTAAAATATCATAATGATATTATTAAATATTATTTTAAGATCATATATAATTCTATGATGGGAAAAATATTACATTTACTTTAATGTTCAAGTACTCATGACAAGATGAGACTTCATCTCATGAAGTTTTCACGTGGTAATCTAAAAGATGGGTGATTTTGTGAACAAACCCATCTGTAAGAAATCTAAATGTTTATGTGTCATTAGATATTTTTATCTTTGAGTGTGTGTAATGATACTTAGAATTTAATATTACTATTTTGGCATTCCATGACTTTCATACTTTAATATATTTCTATAATCCATGATGAAAAATGATTGTGGTGAGATTAGGTGTGTTTGGTGTGTCAGAAATGATATATTATTAATAAATAAGTAGAGGAAGGATATGTCACTTCCATCTTTATAGAAGATGATATATAGACTGTTTCAATGAATTGGAATAGTCAAATTCAATTCTATATCCATGGTTTATAGATGAGTCCATTTCAGATATTCAAAGAAAGAAATATAAAAAATATAGGTTGATGACATGGGTGTGAAACCTACTATATGAGATATCATGAAAAATAGATTATATTTCATAGTGATCATTCATGTGTGGTTTTTCCATTATGACATATCTTCTACCTCTATGGGTGACTTGACCCGTTGTTAGACAATAATCATAGACTTTAAGAAAGCCCGCCTAATTCTTCTGAGGAAGATTCCTAGAGGGTTACACATAGAGTTTTTCCTTTCATCTAAGATAAATATTATTTTTATTTAGCTATTGGAATAAATATTATCTTCTAGA
Source organism: Viscum album (assembly GCA_963277665.1). Taxonomy (NCBI): domain Eukaryota; kingdom Viridiplantae; phylum Streptophyta; class Magnoliopsida; order Santalales; family Viscaceae; genus Viscum; species Viscum album. The sequence continues at coordinate 231,398,199 of OY728146.1, forward strand.
ATAAGAAGTAATATTCATTAAAGTGTTATTAATCGATCATAAATATTAAATAAATATTTATTCACATGGTAATTATTTAATTACATGAATTGTATATTATTTATTTACCTCTTGTTATTCACATAGTAATAAATAGTTATTAATTAATTAAATAATAAAAATATTTAATTATGTGAATATTAAAAAAATATTTATTCTCAAGACTATGAATAGAATATTTATTTATTTATTAAATGAATATTATTTATTTATTCTATAATTAAATAAATGATGAGGATGAATAGACTGATTTTCGGGTTTGATGATAAATATTTATTTACATATTATAAAATAATATCTACCATTGTGCGAGTTAGCGCATTCCGTAAGTAAAGTAGTAATTTTTCTATTAGTGATTGATTTATAGTTAAGGGTATTTTGGAAATAAATCAGAATTAGGCCTTATACCTAGGTCAATTGATAGATTGTTATTCCAATTGGGGAAAGGTTAATCATTGTGGACAACATTCCTCTCTATTTTATTCTTCTCATATCTTCCTCTCAATACATGGAAAAATAAGAGTGATTATTTCAAGATAAAAGGAACAAAAATCGATCAAGGCGAACAACATAAGATGATGAACCGGTTGTTTTATCACCTGAAGCTTCATCAACATTATTCAGAGATTGAAGGATGATGTGTGTATCATCGATAGAGGGTTGTGTTTGGTGTCGTCATGACATAATGATGATACACCAATCAGTTTTAAATGATCAAAATTAATAATGAAGAAATATCTAAAGAATGATACAATCTTTCTTCTTATGCTTTAAATTAATTATAAATTAACATGAAAAGATCTACTCTTGGTTATGGAAAAACATTTGTCTATATTCTTTAAAAAATTGTTGGTCATGGAATTCACCATCATGTACATTATGATTGATTCATCAAATCTGAAAAAAAAAATATGAGTTAGTCATAGGCCTAATAGGTTCTTTCACTACATATAGAACGGTCAAGTGGTATTAGAGAGGTCATATTCAATTTTTAATTAGTTATTGATTTTTGAACCTTTACTTATTAATAAGCTAGTTGTTATTTCAATAAATTCATTATTTTAATATGATTTTCAAGATATTTTCTTATTATCATCATTTATTACTCATAAACTAGATATGGTTAATAATTTGTGATTAATGTCTGAATAATCCATCAGTGGTGCCTAGGGTTTTAACTGGATAATACAATAGTACTTGGCATGTAGCCCAATGGTACATGTTGTGTACCCATGTCCAATGCACTGGGATGACTCTCAAATTAATTTATAGTGTCATAAATTAATTACATGGGTTATACACTAAATTCATACCATATATTGAGTAGGAAAGGATGGAACATGTTTGTATATAATACAAGTCATATAACTAAATTATTTTCTATTTAGTCCGTGTATTTTCATGGTAGAAAACACAAGTTTTAAGATGTGTTGTGTATTTATTAGATGATATGAGGTCTGATAGCCACATAAAAAGAAGGTTACATGGTGTGTAGAATTTATACACTTTATGAACCATAGAAATTTATATATATAAATACACACCAAATCCCTAGACATGTATCATGGACATATGTTGAGTAAGATGCCCGACCTATTGTTGAATGTACATGTTTTGTACCCAACCCATATGTGGAGAAAATAAAAATTAGATTTATTACTCTATTAAACCTGATAAAAATGTGTTTCTCATGTCATTTATTGACTTTTACATGTATTTTGTATGGAATACCTCCTTTTTATTATATAAACATTTCATTACATGGAAAAAAATACAGGATCTTTAAAATTTTAGTCTCTTGATAATTAGGAATATAATAAAATAAAATATAAAACATTATTCTAATCCATGTGAAATTATTATTCATTGATTTACCCTAAGTTTCTTTTAAAACATCTCATATCCTGAGGATATACGTCAGAGGAAAGTGATGAGCATGATCCCAGTAAGGAAATAAGTAAGGGAGACATTTAGTATATGATCATGAGGCATATCAATATTAACATGAGGTATAAAAATATATCATAAACAAGATAAAATCAGGCATATAATAATAAAAAAACATTTATCAAAAAATGGAAATTTTTATACGACATATAAATGAGGAATTCATAAGAATATCACCAAGTTTTATCACTAAGGTGTCATAAATTGAAAGTACCAATGTTATTCACCAAGTATCATAAAACATGTCATCTCTAGAGATTAAATTCATTAAAAATGAATTAAAGTGATAACAAGGTACAAAAATTATATGTATTAAGTTCATGCTATCCACATTGATCATAATAAATCATTTTTTCAATAACCCCACAAAAATAAAGTATAGGATTCATATAAAAGCATTGAGTACATAAGTTCTTAAAGGCATAACCATATCATCATTTTAAACAAATAGAAAGGGAATATGGGTTTTGTATATGTAAATCCAAAAATTAATAAATTATATTAACATATAGTTGAATAACCATATATAAATAATTGTTTTTTTATTCACAATATAATAATTTATCATGTAAAATAGAGATATTTGAGGAGTAAATTCGGCAGCATGAATGGTATAAAACATGGACATAGAAAAGGGTAATATGATGGATATATATGGTCTCCCATTAATAAAAAAATATTTTAGAAGTAAGTATATAATCAAAATAATAAGAAAATAAAGTAAAATACCCTTTAAAATATGTACATAAAAATAGTTACATGAATATAAAAGAAGATGAAGATAATTTGTTTACCTTGAAGAGTTTCCCATGAAACATGATGATGGAACCTTGGGGGTTTTAAGGACACATTGGGTGGACTCTTAGAGAGTAAAAGTGTGTATAAATGAATGTAATGTAGATTTAGAGTGAAAGGGAAGGGTTAAATGGGTAGGTATTTATAGAAAAAGTGGAGGAACTGTTTAAAAAATTTAAAATATAGGTCTTGGAAATCTGGGTTGTGGAGAAGGAAAATTCATCATCTAACCCATGGTTTTTGTTCATAGTTATAGACATTTGGTAAAATTTTATGTTATTTTGATATATTTTAAAATAACCTCATTTTTTAAAACTTATTTTTACATGAAAAATTACATTTTCTACAAAATAATTTTTCTAAAATCAAAATTTTCATTTTAGGCATTGGAAAGTCACTTATATGTTTGGAAATTTATTAAAAGTGATTAAAATAATTAATATTAATAAAATAAAATATTTTTGGTTTTGGATTGTGGTTAATTAACTATGACAACATTATAACATAAATAGTAATCCATAAAATATAATGAAAACCCAAAATTGCATTTTTATTATTCATTAAAAAATAAATTATTTTATAAAATTCAAAAAAAAATCACTCTAACCTAATTTCAATGTGACGATTTCAAATATAATATTTATTTTATCAAAATTATTCTCTATATATGAGAATTTTAACTTTTAAATTTAAACATCATTATTTATTTAAAAGAGTCATTTTTAAGACACAATCAAATTTTTGACACTCATAAAAATTTCTTACGACATTATAAAATTATATTATCATTTATATTTAAATAAAAGTTTTTTAAAAGAATATATAAAATATTATTAAGATACCAGAGTTTATTTTAAAAGTGTATATATTTTATAAAAATAAAATAATGTTTTATTTTCATCCAGAAATCAATTTATCAAATTGGTCTTACATAAACATATATTTTACTAAAAATTTATTCTCAAAATGGGATTGATATAAGAAAAATTTTAGTTAAACATGGGAAATTACACTTTATATAACTAATTATAGGACATTTAACCCCTTATTACACATTTCTAATCTCTAAAGGTAATGTTTTCAATGGTATTAGTTTCATGGGATGTCTCGAATAACATTTATTGAGTGGTAAACTATCATGAACAAACCCAAGTCGACCCGGAACCGGTCGCCTGAGCTGATCAGTTGTAAGACCCAAGAGGCATTCCTGATCCTCCTAGGTTGGAAACAAGTTCAAAGACATCAATATAGTACAAAAGGGAATTATTTCACCCAATATAAATAAATAAAAGGATTGGAATTAATAAATAGAATCTAAAAATAAATAAACCAAACAAAACGACTAAACAAGAACTGGAGAAAATAAAACTAACCGAATGCAAAAACCACTATCTCCGTGTGACCCCACAGGTCACTCTCTAACTTAATGATCAAATGTTTCCCAAGGTTAATGCACCCAATATGGAACCTCTACAAGGACTAAAAGAGGAAAATAACTATAGGCATGAGTATTTAAACTCAATAGGCTATCCTGATATTCTATTCCCCAATGCACTACCTTTAAAATTAAAGAATAATCAATTATAAGTTTGAAATACAATATATTAAACTATTAATTTCTACAGTTTTTTACTTAAAATCAAAGTACAATCCATTTCCCTTAATCATTTGCAAAACTATATTCTAACTTTAAGTGTTACCATGCTATTTCCAAGGGAAATTGATGATTTCATTTAAAATCATCACTAAAGAGTTTGAAACGCATTTTCTTTTGAAAAACATTTCTAGAGTAGTTAGGAAACTAAAAACATCACTTTTAATGAAAAATACCACACAAGAGTACTAAGTCATTCATATATAAAGGTCATTGTAAATAGGTATACAAGTATCTCAATAATAGTTCAAATAGCTAAAAGCCACTAGACATTTGCGAACAAGGGAGATCAATAATAATCAAGATTACACTAATACATGTGACTCCATATACTGTAAAATTCCATATACGATGAAATATAATGCTCTATGTGCTCATCCTCCCTTTCTCAGGACAGGTTGAGGGAAAATACCTTAGCAATGAACCCAATATATCCTCCTACTATGGGCCACTAGCCAGTACCATAGCCTACTAGTGCATCACTCATCTAAAAAAATCTCTCCATATTCCAAGTCCCTATGTCTCAAGTATTAAATGGGTGATACAGCAAATGCTAGTCGGGCATCAAATAAAAACATATATATTATTATAATAATAGTAGGCATCACCCCAGGTCTCCCTAAGGACTACTTTCGTGCCATAGAATAAATAAAGTACAAAGGGTTCCCAACTGGGAGACCAAAATAATGTAACCAGGGGATTCCACACTGAGGAAATCCCAAAAATTCCATGTTGACAAGGCATGAGTATTATCCAATGGAGGTTTTCATAATAATCACTTTTTCGTATTTTCACAAAGTGTCCAAACTGGCCCTTAAACATTCTATAAAACCATCCTTTATCAAAAATGTAACCCAACATTCAAAAGAGGTGTTAAACACAAAATTTCCACATAAGAACATTTATAAAATCCATTTATAAAACATTTCCATCACACTTTAAACCAAACCCTTTCATAGGTAAAATCCAATCATGCTACAACTCAATATCAAGAGACAACCCAATTTTTAAGGCCAAATCACACTTCTGTTAGCTTAAAAAACAATTAAAACACATTTAAAGAAACCCAAAACCACTATTTAAAATTCCAAAAACTTATTAACAAAACCACACTATGCTTTCAATATCAAAAAAACAATCTCATAGGCTAACTGTGCATTTTTTTTTTGAACACATAATTTGCGCTAAATTAGAAAAATAATCCTAATTATCCAAAACCAAGACTTTAAACATTATCTGCACACCAAACGTCTAACCAAGTTGATACTCAAAAATATTTAGCATGAATATATGGTTTGAAAAACATAAAATTAATGATTCATAAATTTAGAAGTCAATCACATGGGAATCTTACCTCAAGACAAAGATGAAACGGAAAGACGCACGTCCAAAACCACACGGTAAGTTCCAACACCCTACAAATTAAATACTAAGCACTCAAAATATAAAAAAATCCCCAATTGGAGTATGTGAAACTAAGAGTTGGGGATAAAACCCACACCTTGAACGGCAGTGGAAACCCGGGATGATTCAAAACACCTCACCTTCTACAATGAACATTGAAACTCACCTCAAGGGGTCCCGAGAGACAAGTCGCACACCCCCTTCAAATAAGAAACACCAAAATTGTATTAACACGAGCCTAGAGTTTGGTAAAACTATAACCCCACCAAGGGAGAACCCAAAAATAAGAGGAGTAAGGGGGAACTCACCGAAAGAGAGTCCTCGGACGCAGTCGGTGGATGGGATCTCGCTGGGAGGGGGCGATGCCTGAAGGAGGACCGCACGGTCAGAGGTGAGTCGGCCGAGGGGGGATGCACCGCTAGTGAGAAGGAGGGATGGGGGGGTCACGTCGGGCAGCTACGCTGGGAGGCGCAGGAGGATATGGTGGCACCGGCTGGGGCAGCCATAGGTGGCGGTCATGACGGGACCGACCGGCTAGGAGAGGGAGGCAGTGGTGGGGGCCTGCTTCTACCTAATGAAGAGAGGGGAGAGGGAGGCTGATAGGGAGAGGTGATTAGAGAGAAGGGGGAAGTAAAGGGTTGCAGAGGATCCCTAAAAAAGTAAAACTAATCTAAAATAAAAAAACTAATTAAAAATTTTAATATCATAATAATAATCATCATCATTATCATCATAATGATAAAAATAAAAAATAATAAAAGTATTCATATCATTTTAATAATAATAAAATTATTAACAATAATAAGAATTTTAAATGACACAAAAAATTAAAAAAATTACTCATTTTAATTTTTCAAAAATGAATTGGTCGTGCAGTTTTCTAGGTGAATCTGTGCAGTATCATGCTCCACCTGTGTTCCCGAAGACATCAAACCCAAAATATGCACTTTGTAACATAAGCTCAAAAATTTCATCTGGGACTCAACCTAAACCTCAACCAAAAATAATAATCCTCATCATCATAATGATATAAATAAAAAATAATAAAATTATTCATATAATTTAATAGTAATAAAATTGTAAACAACAATAAAAATTTTAAATGACACAAAAAATTTAAAAATTTACCCATTTTAATTTTTCAAAGATGAATAGTTCATGAAGTTTTCTGGTTGAAGTCGCACGGTATCACGATCCACCCATGTTCCCGATGACGTCAAACCCAAAATGCACACTTTTTAACATAAGCTCAAAAATTTCATTTGGGACTCAACCCGAACCTCAACCAAAAATTATTCAAAACCAAGAAAATAATAAAATAAAATAATCACATTGGTTGGGGTGTGATATAATCTCCACTAACATTAACTTCCCCAATATTCAATTTTTTTTCAAGATTCACTTATTAAATCTCATATTACGCTTGGTCAAGGGTGAATCCCAATAATGCTACCTCCCTCCCAAGTTCTGACAATGGGATTTAAACGACATGACTCTACTAGTTGAGGCCATCATTTCTTCTTTATGTATCAATTATTCAATATAATTAATACATATAAAAATTAAATATAACATTGAATTGATATAGTTCCCAAAATTCAAATTGACCAATGGTCATATTTTACCAATGGACATATAACAGTCGAATCCCAAAGGTCACATTTCCCTTTACACTATATAAATACCATTTAATTCTTTTACTCAATATTCACTGAAATTCTTCATAATGTTGTATTTTCATTTTCTAATATGTTTATTTGTTTACTAATATTTAGTTTCTTTTTAAAAGTATTGTTCATGGGAGGTAATATTCTAGTAGATTGTACTTTTAGCACCCCCAGTTTCAAGTAAGTAACACTTCATTTATGTATTTCAAGTATTGAAAGTGTTTAGGTGATTTTTGGGAGGTTTGAAAACCTTTTATAATTTATTGGGTACTTTCTATAGGTGCACGATTTGAGAACAATTTTTATAAACCATGAAACTCATATAGGAAACTGTAAATAGTGAGACAGGGGCTAAGGGGAAGGTGCATGGTCAGGCGCACTTTTTTTCCAAATTGTGCGTCCACCTAAAAGAAACCATGAAAAGTAGGATAGTGGGATTTTTCATGGTTTTTCAGATGGTTTTCTAATCATTTGTGCCAACCGTGTGAGGTCCACCTTGAGGTAGTGGCTGGTGTACGGTCAGTGCACGGTTTTTTCTAATCGTGTAACTAATTGTGAATGGTTTAAAAACAAGATCCTAAAAAATTGGATATATGTCAATATTATGTTTTAACCCCTCTTTTTTGATCCAAATCGACCCTATCTTGTGATATATTCTTCCTAAAGGATCTATAACCCTTCCCCAATAAATTGGAATCAATCTAGAGGCATTTCTTGGTGCGTTGAATCCCAATTCCCTTTATGAATCACTGTTTATTATATGTTTTCATGGTTTTTATTAGATCCACTTTCTTCCCACTCTAGGTAGCTTAGATCTATTCCACTTTAGATAGATCTAAGGTTTTTTATTCCAATCATGGTTATATTTGGCCTTGTTAATGATAGGGAAAGAGATCTAAGGTGGGATTTTGGATATAAAAAAAACCTAGTTTTTTGGGTGTTTTCATGTAGTTATTTATTTTCTCCATACCTCCCAAGGTTGGTGGATTCACTATTGACTCTTATTATTAGTACATAAAACTTATTATCAAATTTTTTAAATTGATTTAAATTGATTGTGAAATTGGTGTAAAAATCATGGTAGAAGCATTTTTTAGTGAGGGTTTGTGGATTTTTGTGAAGTTATGGAATTTTTGTGCAAAGTTATTTGATAAATAATTTAAAAATGTTGATTTTAAAAATGTTTATTGGTTTGATTCATGGAAAAAAAATTAATTTTTTAATAGAAAAATTGTTATATTAAATTTTTTTGGCATGATTGTATTATCATGCTTTTTGTGCATACTTGGTGGTGTGTGTTCAAGTTTCATTTTATGAGGCATTGTTGAAATATGAATTGGTGCTCAATGACAATGGTGTAATGGATCATGTTATTTTAATTACCTTTTCAGGACTTTATAGATCAAAAAGAAGCTACTCATGAGTATGGAACTGTCATAATGAATCTTGCATGTGTGGATGTGTGAGTTTGGGGACTGGAATAGGATATAAAAAAAAGGTAATATGAAATGGTTTAGAATAACTTTCTTGGTTTCTTCCTTGGAAAATGGTTTTCATCTAGAAAACATTTTTGTATAGAAATGGTTTTTGTTTTGTGATAAACTATTTTAAATTGTTTTATATAAATTGTTTTATATAAATTATTTTATATATATTATTTTATATAAATGTTTTAACATGTTCTATCCTAGTTGCATGAGTAGGGAAGTCATTTGAGGAAATCCGACAGAGTTTCATTACTCACCCATTCTTTTCACTTTGGTGCTTTTACAGATATCATTTATCCATGCACAAGAAAAGGTAAAGTATAACACTTCTTTAGTGGTGAATAGTTATTCTTGGGATGTATTATGGAGTTTGATCATGGATAATGTTAGGATATTTAGAGTTTTTTCAATATATTCTTTGAGTTTTATTGGTTTAGTTTTCTGCTATATACCTTGATATTAGTAGTCTTCTATCGTGGTACTCTATTTTAGTTTGATTTTTTACATAAATGGTTTTACTTTTGAGTTATTTTATATTGTTATCATGCATCATGTAGTGGTTATTTGGTTATGAAATATTTGGTTAGGGTGTTCTTTTCAAAGGTAAAATCATCCCCCATCTGTTAATGAAGACTTTGACATTTATTTCCAACCTTTAGTGCCTTGGGGGTATCATTTAAGGCCAAGTAATGTCCTTATTCCTTCTCGGGATAGTGAGGATGGGAGGGATGTTATAAGTGGTATTAGTCTTGGTACTTCCAAAAATCTTTTTGGAATAAGTGTTATTATCTTGTTCGATCCTTGACTAAAAAGTGGTCATCAGTTTTGTTAGTCTTGGAGTTAAAATTCATTCTAGTATATTCCTTGAGTTGGGATGGTAGAAATGAATAGGATTGTTGGGAGTTGAAATGTGGACCATAAAAAGGACATAACTAACATTTTTATGTTGAAATTATAGGTACCAAAGATTTTGGTATATAAATGTTTGGAGATACTTATAGGAGTGTTATCTCATTATCATGGGTTTATCCAATGAGATGAGCCTGACATGCATTATAAAAATTACTTCCCTCTAGGAGTGAATATTTCATATTAAGTAATTATTTATGATCCAGTGAAAAGGTGTTGATTTTTGAAAATTGATAAATTTATTTTCAAATGTGATATTTTTAAATGGAATTAAATGGTTATTTTAAAAATGTTATGATTTTTAAAAGTATGGTGAAATTTTAAAAAAATGTTTAATGTGAAAAATGATGAATTTTGGAGAGCAACGTTGTGATAGTATGATGCGATAGAATTTGAAATTTTTAATCCTTATGTTGTTAGAGAGTGATACTTATGGAATTTTGTTTTGGTTATAGAAAATGGAACCCAGTAGAAATCATAGAAACCAATTAGTAGAGGCTGTTGAGAATGTGGTTTCAAATGATCCACATAATAACCAATAGCTAGTTCAGGGTATTGTCCAAGATTTTCAAGATATGGTCAAAGGGAACCAACAGGATGAACCAAGGAAAGTGGATCACTCTATCAAGTTGCAGAAGTAGAATCCACCCACCTTTTAGGGTGATTTAGAACCAGATAAGGAAGAGGTGTGGCTAAATATGATGAATCAAATATTCAATTTACTTAGCATTCTAGAAGATGTTAAAGTCAAGTTTGTGATGTATATGTTGGAAGATATTTCACGCCAATGGTGGGATTTATCAGTTTATGCTAAATTAGTCCAGGGAATTCCATGGGAGGATACATTCAAAATCTCTAGAATGATGGAATTATTCAACTTGAATCAGGATAACCTCATAGTAATAGAGTATGTGAAGAAACACATTAATTTAGTCAATTTTTCACCCGAAGTTGTTGTAGGTGTTCCCTGAAGACACACATTTTTAAATCAGGGATGAGGTAGGAAATTTTCTTAAAGATTATTATTCTCTATATAATTCATTATATAGAGATGGTCAATAGATTTATGGTGGATAAAAGGGACATATCTGGAGCTATGGGTGGAGGAATTATGTTGATACCTCTAATGTTGAAACTTCAAAACCCTTTGGTCCAAAGGGAACATTGAGCCTTTATGTGTAAAGCATGTTCTATAACTATTGATGGAGATAAGTTGATATTAGATTTATCATATCTTGATATTGATTTCTATGACAAATCCTGGGTATGAATTGGTTGAAAACATTTAACTCTCAAATCAACTTTTATACCCTATGGGTTAGTTTTATAACTAATGATGGCATCAAGCATATCTTTAGAGAAGATTGTGATGTAAAGGTAGGTGAAACGGGATTGTTGGAACCAGTAGTTGGAATAATATCATACTATTTGGTAGCATTAAATTTGGTATTGATGGAAGAGATCGAGGATAACATCTTTTTAGTAGTTCTTGATCAGTTTTGGGATGTTTTTCCCAAAAATTTCATAAGGGTTCCACCCACAAGAGAAGTGGAGTTTATGATTGGTCTCCTTATGGGGACCAATCTGATTTCCCTTATTTCTTATTGTATGGAACCAAAAAAATTAAGGGAACTGAAATTGAAGTAGGATGAGCTCGAAAGAAAAGGGTTTATTCGACCGAGCACATCTTTGTGGGAAGCACCATTCTTGATTGTCCAAAAGGAATATGTAACTCTTAGGCTATATGCGGATTATCATAAGCTTAATAAAGTTATGATAAATAATCAGTATCCACTTCAATGCAATGATGATATGTTTGATCTATTAAGGGGAGATTAGTGGTTCTCTAAGATTGACTTATGATCTAGATATCACAAATTGTGGGTCCAGAAGGTGAAAATTTCAAAGATAGCTTTTAGGAGTAGATATGGCCATTTTGAATATATGTTAGTGATTTTCAGTATTAATAATGCACCTAATGTCTTTATTGAACTGATGAATCAGATATTTCATAGGTATCTAGATTCTTTCATAGTGGTTTTTATGGATGACATACTGGTGTATTCAAGGAAAATTTTGGAGCATGAGAAGCACTTGGAGATAGTGTTCAGAATCTTGAGAGATCATCGTTTGTATGAAAAATTATCAAAGTGTGATTTTTTGGATACAAGAGGTATGTTTCCTTGCCCATGTAATCTCTAAAAGAGTTATTTTTGTGGATCCAGAAAACATAGAAGTTGTTATATCCTGAAAACTGCAAAATAAATTATTTGAGATACATAGTTTCCTTGGTCTAGACAGTTATTACCGAGGCTTTGTTCATGATTTTTCATGACTAGATTCAACTATAGTAGATTTGATAGGAAATAAGGTTATATTCTGATGGAATAATTAATTTTAGAGGTTTTTCAAGTGCTTAAAGTTTTCCTTACATCAGCACCTATATTGACATTTCTTGAATCAGGACAAGGGTTAGTGGTGTATTATGATGCATTAGGATTAGTTTTGGGATGTATTCTCATTCAAGGAGGTAATTTTATTTCTAATGGATCAATAAAATTATAGTTTCATGAAAATAAGTTCCCAACACATGATTTGTAGTTATCTTTTGTAGTCAATGCTTTGAATACTTTGTGTCATTACCTATTTGGTGAGAAATTTACTATGTTTACAAACCATAAGATCTTGAAACATATTTTCTTACAATGGGATTTGAATCTAATAGAAGGAATATGGATGGATTATCTACAAATGTTTGACTTTGACTTGATGTATACATTGGGTAAATGCAATACGATGGTAGATATATTAAGCCAAAATTTATATGATCAATTGGAAAAAGAAGCTTCAAATCAGTGGCAGTTGATGTCAGTCATACCCGACATGCAGATGGAATGTAAATACTGAGGTGATGTTTTTTTTCTTTCCAGTTTCATTTGTTCCTAATTTTTTTTTGATAGTTAAAGAGGCATAGATATCTTATTTTGAATGTGTTTTTATGAGGGAAAAACTCAATTGTGGGGAGACCATTGAGGGATGGAATATGGATAGGAGTATAGTTTTGTGGTTTCAAAATTGGATGGTTATACCTATGACATGTTAGGAACAACTTATTTATTCTTAACACCATTAAAAATGGGTTGTTAAACCTGGGATACAAAAGATTTATTAGTCATTGAAATCATAGTTTTGGTGGGTCAATATAAAAAAGAAGGTGGTTGGGTTTGTTTTGATATGGTTAACGTTTTAGTAGGTTAAAGCATACTGCCAGCGACCAGAAAGTTTTTTACAGTCATTACCCATTCCTATTTGGAAATGGGGGAAGATAGCTATGTATTTTTTAATAGTTCACCCAAGAATAGTTTAGAAATACGATACCATATGGGTGATAGTAGATCATCTCACAAAGTCATCCCATTTCATATTTTTTTTTGAATCTCATACGATGGAGGTATTTTCAAAAATCTATATTCGAGAAGTGGTAAAGAGGTATGACATATCAGTTTTGATAGTGTCAGACAGAGATCTGAGGTTTACACCTCATTTCTGGAAACCCTACAAAAATCTCTTGGGGCTCAGTTGACTATGAGTATGGTGTATCATCCTCAAATAAATGGGAAATATGAAAGGATAATACAAACATGGGAAGATTTATTTCAGGATTGTGTAATGGATTTTAGTGGCTCATAGAAATATCACATACCATTGGTGGAGTTCTCATATAATAATAACTGTCAAGCCTCAATATATATGGCTCCTTTTGAAGAATTTTATGGGAATCCTTGTCATTATCCACTTTTTTGGTGGAAATAGGTGGGACTTCACTGGTTGGGCAGATATTTTTTCAAGAAACAATGGAGAAGATTTGAATGATCACTAAATGGATGGAGATCAGCTCAGAGTCATCAAAAATTGTATGAGGATCAACATTGATGGTCATTGTCATTTGAGGTGAGTGATCATGTTTCTTGAGGATCACTCCAAGTAATTTACAACATCATTTTGGGGAGTATATAAAGTTATCTCCTCGATAAATATGCCCTTTTGAGATACTTGAATGGTTGGTGAGGTTGCATATCAGTTGTATTTTCCACCACGCTTCAGTGTGGTGCATAATGTGTTTTATGTATCTCAGTTGAAAAAGTATCAGCCTGATCCTGATCATGTGATTCTATGGGATAACATTGACCTAGATTTGGATACTTCTATGGTTCATGTGCTGATATAGATTTGGGATAGTTAAGACAAAGTCTTGTGTAGGAAAAGAATTGGTCAAGTGTGGGTTTTGTGGAAACATTGTCAAAATCTAGAAGATACTTGGAAACGAGAGAATGAAATGAAAGAGAAATGGCTACAAAAATTTTAGAGCAATTGTTTTTCCAATAATTTGAGGATATAAAGGCCAATGGTGGGGAGAATGTTGCACCACCAATTTCAAGTAAGTAACCATTCATTTTTCTATTTTAAGTATATAAATTGTTTAGGTGATATTTGGGAGGGTTTTAAAACCTTTTAGAATTTGTTTGGGTCTTTTCTATGGGTTCACTATTTGATCATGTCTTGTGAAAACTTTTCATATCCTATAAGAAACCATGCATAGTGAGACATAGGTTAAGGGGAAGGCACATGGGTAGGCACATAGTTTTTCCAAACCGTGCGGCAGCCTAGTAGAAACCATGAAAACTAGGAAATTAAGATTTTTCATGGTTGGTACAAAATTTTTCTATTTATATCAACCAATAGTTTAAGTTCGTCCTTGAGGTAGTGGCTGGCACACAGTTATCACATGATTTTTCCTAATCGTGCAACTATCCATGCATAGTTTAAAAACAAGATTCTAAAATGGTGGATCTGGGTCGAGATTAAATTTTAACCCCTTGTTTTGGTCCAAATCCACCCTAACTTTGGATTTATTCTTTCTAAAGGATTTGGAACCCTTCCCCATCAAATTTTAAGTGATATAGAAGAATTTATTAGTGCATTGAATCCTGATTCCCTTAGTAAGTCGTCATTTATGGTAATTTTTCATGGTTTTTCTTAGATCTAATTTACTCCCTCTATTGGTTTCTTAGATCTATTCAACTATGGATAGAGATAAGTTTTTTTATTCTCATCATGGTTATATTTATCCTTTTTCATGATAGTTGAAGAGTTATAAGGCTATTATTTGGAGAAAGATCCCGGATTTTTTGGAATTTTCATGATGTTATTTGTTTTCACCAAAATTCCTGAGGCAGATGGATCAACTATCGAATCATCTTCTTAAAAAATTAAGGATTATTATCAAATTGTTTAAATTGATTGAAATTGATTGTTAAATTGGTGTAAAGAGAATAGTAGAAACCTTCTTTATTGATGGTTTGTAGATTTTTGTGAAGTTATGGAATTGTTGTGCAAAGTTCTTTGATAAATTATTTTAAAATGTTGATTTTAAAATAGCTTCTTGGTTTGATTCATGAAACAAAATTTTTAAAAAAATAAATAAAAAGATTTTTTTACTGAAATGGTTTTTCAATTATTGTATTGGAATGGTTTTTTGTCATACTTGGTGGTGTGTTTTCATGTTTCATTTTACGAGGCCTTACTAAAATATGACTTGGTGATCGATGCTAAAGGTGTAATGGAATATGGGATTTTAATTACCCTGTGATGACTTGATAGATCAATGAGAAACTGCTCATGAGTATGTAACTATCATAATGAAGTTTTCATGTATGTATGTGTTAGTTTGGGGATTGAAATGGGATATGCCAAAAAGGGAATATGAAATGGTGTAGAATAACTTTCTTGGATTCTTCCTTGTAAAATGGTTTTGGTCTGGAAAACTATTTTTCTTAGAAATAGTTATGTTTTTTTGATATCTAGTTTTAAATTGTTTTATATAAATTGTTTTATATAACAGATATAATTTATTGAGACGTAGGAAAATAAATATCAGAATTATTTATTGGTTAATCATGATAATTGGGTTTGTATTGTAGAGTTTGAGCATTGGGAATATTGAGAGATTTGGAGTTTTTTCATTGGAATCTTTGAGTTTTGTTGATTTTTTCTTCTACTGTGTACCATGATATTAGTATTCTTCCTATAAAGTAATCTATTGTAGTTTTATTTTTATATCAATGGTTTTATTTTAAGTTGGTTTGTATTTTTATCATAAATCATGTAGTGTTTATTTGGTTATGACATGTTTTTTTGGATATTTTATTTTCGAAAGAAACAAATTTCCCCTATCTATTAATTAAGACCTTGGAATTTATTTCCAACCTTTAGCACCTTGGGGATATCTCTTAAGGCCAAGTAATGTCCTATGGATTCTCAACACAATTATTAGGTTTAGTATATTACATTAGTGTTCCATATTTTCCAATTTTAACTTTTTTATTTCAAATTGTTTTATAATTGTAATGTTCAGAATTTTTATTGGTATCGTAGTTGAATAATATAATGATATCTATTAATAAGATAAGTTTTTTTTGTTACTCAATATATTTTACATGTATAATACTATATAATATAACACACATTTTTTAGGAAACAAATATATTTCAAAAATATTGGGTCGTTACATTCATCCCCCCTTTAGAAATTTTATCCTTGAAATTTTAACTCATATTATCTATTGAGAATAGGTAAGGGTAGTTTTTTTCATTGTTTACTCTAGTTACCACATCACCTATTCATATATAATATAAGGACCCAGCCTTAAACATTGCATATTCTTGAATTAAGTTAATAACTCACATTGAGAATCTTTTCAGGTTTAGAGCTTTAGAGAATTAGGTCATAACATATACATAACAACTTGAATATTACATGTAGACACATATACCCAGTTTCCATTTTTTCACAAAATAAAAACTCTTTGAAAAAGGATTCATGTCTAGTTCCATGTTTTAGACAGCATGAATTTTCCTTGATCCCATCCTTGACACTATTCCACTTTATGTCCTGTGAAAAACATTTCAAAAACTTGGGATGAGCATAAAAATCTCAGTAAGGGATACACAAAGAAGGAAAACTATTAGTTTTTCAAAACAACAATTAAACCATGAATACTTTATCATAAGTAATACTTTTCACTTTTATGAAGTAGTAAATACTCTTTACTAAATAAAATATCATTTATTACCCTTTTGTAACCAAAAGTTTACCATAAAACCCATATAAAGAACACATAACATATAAAGGTAACTTGGGATATAAACATACTTAAATGGAATAACCTTACGGTCGACTTCCACACATATCAATAAATTGAATATCCATACGGCTGACTTCCATACCCAATGCATTGGAGGTTACAATGTAACCACCCATCCTTGTTTATCACGGCACCACCCGTCATTTGGTTTATCACGTAACCACCCGTCAAATGTCCAAGTACCATTATAAAATCATAACACATAAAATATTACAAATATAAACATTTCACTAATAAAATTTCATTTGCAATAACTAGAAATAATTTCAAGATATTGAAATAATCAATCTATTTAAAAAACATTTTCAATACCAAAACACCCAAAATCAGAATAAGGGGTTTCCTTTTTCCTAAAAAACGTTGAGGCTTGTAGAGGAAGCCAAATAATGATTACGGTGGCAGAGAGGTCATTGTCGTCAAAAATGTTACAAATATTCTTTTTGTAGTTTAGTAGAACACTTCTTAAATAAAAATATTCCCTTTTAATGAAATGAAAGGTCAAAGGAGTTTATACACTGTATAAAATAAAGTCGTGTATAAATCAAAATATGCCTCAATGAATGAAGATTGAGACGAAGTCCCTTACCTCGTGTCTGACTTGACTCGATTGTTCTTTAATCTCCTGAATAATAAACTAAAGTTAGTTTATACTTACTTAAAACCCTTTTCAAGTTTATTATTCCTTTTATATCACTTATTACCATGTTATAAACATTATGTAATCATTTAAGTTAATAACGGTCATTTTGTTGATATTTGGTACTTGAGTCAAAAATGAACTTCTTATAACTACAAGTTGTCCATGTGGTTAAAATTACATTATCTCCAGAATGATATCATTATTTATAGATCATATATATCATATATATACAGTATATATATGTATTTATAATAGTACATAACATTTTGGAGATAAGAAATGAAATGCACTGTTCATGGAGACGGTAAGCCGTACGTACGCATAAACGCTACTTTCATTTCTATTTCATACTTTAATGGAATTAAAACATAATGATACAAAGTTATATTATAATTACATTATAATATCATATATAATATCATTAATTCTATCCTTTATATGTTCCACATTTGGCATTAACGAGTCATATCATTTTGAGGGGGCGGTAGTCCGCACTTCCTCAAATGAAATTATCGCCTTTACCCATTATGGAAACCATAAAGGTATGCTATAAATGAAAAATACAGAAGAATAAAGAAAAAATAAACATAATATATAACATACATAAATACAGTGCCATCTTAATGACCACCTTGAGAGGAGGTAGGAGATAATTGAACAATCATCGTTTCGTGAGGCGTTAGTTTTCCATCCACAGAAATAGTATGTTCTTCACCCATTAGGTGGAGGTGTGTGTAAGTGTAGTTTGAATCCTTCTCAAAACAACATCCTAGTATATTTCGGATAATTTTTTTTATAAAATAAAGGAATAGGGTTTGGAGAAGTAAAATAAAACAAAATAAAACAAAATAATTTAAGAGAAACTGTTGCCTTTAATTCGGTTAACTCTCTTTGGTTTTAACCAAGAGGACTTATTGAAGTGCCTTATGCCTAAGGTAAGGATTCTAGGAGTAGGATATGGATCTTTAGAGCTTATTTAGGTAGGTTTTGGATGATCCAAGGGGCTTGATATGTGTGAGGAATGAGTTAGAAATGAGGGCTTTTATAAGGGGGAGGAGGGGCTCTTTAGGAAAGTTTGCAAATATTATTTTATTATATAATGATATTCGGTTTCTAAAGGTCCAAAACTAATTAAAGTCGAATATAAGATGAATCGTGTTCGAAATAAAATCATCCAATAAGAATTGTAAAAGTTTTGGATATTGTTTTAATATTTATAATCTTATTTATTTAAATCATTTATTAAAGAGGTAAATACTGCATCATTATTGTGTCATAAATAATTTAATTTATGTTATGTTAAAAATTATAAAAAAATAACATGATGTAGGAAATGATTTTAGCTTTTCAATTAATATTTATAGTTGAAAATATAACTTATATAACCCCATTTAAAAATTTATTTACAAAAATATATTTGTTTATGTCATTTTTGTCTTTACTTTAAGTTAATTAAAATAAAGTGTCATTATCACTCATAAGTGGATCAATGGGGTCCCAAAATCGACCCAAGGATTCCCATGGTCTTCCATGACTCATCTAATAAGGTTAGTACAATTGTTAATGTAATTTGTTATTATTATTATATTCTTTTTACCTTGAATTGCCCTATTTACCTTTAACCGTGGTAAATAAAAGTCAACAGTTACTATTCACCAAAAATTATTTTCATCTTATTGAACCACATTTTACTTACTAATAACAACCATGTATGTCATATTTTCTAAATTCAATTCACAGAACCACTAAAATTTCATTTAAATGAAAAGTTAGTTTTTTTTAACTACTACCAAGTGGTTTCACTATTCATCAAAAATTGAAATTTTTAGAAAAATACCAAAAATTCATCCTAAGCTATATTTGATATTCTGAATTAAAACATTATGTCTATTTTATCAAATTCAAAACATATAATTGGCATTATTCAATTTAAAATTAATTCCCATTGTCAAAACAAATAGCGTGTTTTTAAGAAACAATAACTATCAAAAGATTAATACTTGTTTACGTCCAATTTCAATGTGAAATTAATTCCAATGACCAAAATTGGAATAAAGGGTAAAAACATAATCTAATTTCCCTTTAAAAACAATTATAAATATAATCTAACCATATAAATAAATTATATTAAAAGTTAGTTTTGAATTAAAATACAGTATTTTTTACTATTCATTAAAAAATGAATTTTATCAAAAAAATACCAAAAATTTACCCAAAGTAAATTTTGATGTCCTGAATCTAAAAAAGAATTTTATTTTGTCAAATATAACATATAAAAGTTACCAAAACTATATTTAAATAGGGTTCTCCATCAAAAGGTGTTAAATCAACCTTTTAAAGAATATTTGAGTATTTATGCTTAAAATTAGATTCATTCACATTTTAAGCCTCTAACTTTTATTGGATAATTGTAAAAACATTTAACAAACATGTATAATAATATTTTAGTTAGTTCTATTTATTCCCTACAATACAACGGCAAGGCGTTAACTACTATTTAAAATAATAATATTATATTATTAGTGTGCAACGTAAGATTTCAAAGAAACTCATTGCGTATCGGGTAAGCCATCGAACATGGAATCCCCTTTTAAAGTAAAATTAATATATATGAAAATATCATATTTATTTATTTACCTGGGATGTTACATATACGGTTCCTCTATAACACTTTTATAAGGTTAGTTATCTTTTTTCATAGTACTTTATCTCTATGTTCCAGGACCTCCACTGGATACTCCTCATAGGAGAGTTCATGTTTTAGTTGTACCACATCTGGATTTAGTACATGTAAGGGATTAGGAATGTACTCTCTAAGAGTGATATGTGGAACAAATCTTGAACATGATCCATATTTGGTGGAAGTTCTATCCTATAGGTCACTACTCTGATGCAATCATGGATTTAAAAGGGTCTAATGTACTAAAGGATAATATTTCATTTCTTTCCAGACCACATGAATCTCTTCCATGGTGATATCTAATGGAAAACTTTTTATCCAATATCAAACTCTAATTTCATTTTATGGTTGTCAACATAGATCTTCTTACAACTATGAGTATCTTTTATATGTTGTTATATGGCATTACCATTTTCTATCATCTCGTGTACAAGATCGGGCGTATGTATCTTTATCTCCATAAATTCATCCTAACAAGTTGGAGTTCTACATCGGTTCCCATATAGATATTTATAGGGTTCCATTTTAATACTATAGTGGAAGGTGTTGTTATATGGGAACTCAACTAATGGGAGGGGTTGATCTCATCCACCTTTAAATTTTATTGAGCATTTTCTCAACATATCCTTGAGTGTCTAAATAGTTATTTCATATTGTGCATTATTTTGGGGGTGATAGGTCATTCTGAAATTCAATTTAGTACTCATATCATGTTATTGACTTCTCCATAATTTTTTTGACCCTTGGAACATGGTCATAAATGATAAAAAGTGGTATCCCTTACATCCTGGATAATTCCTTTATGTATATCTTGTAAATTTGGTCAATAGATAAATCCTTCTAAATAGATATGAAATTGTTAGTCTTGGTGAGTTGATCCACTATAAACCATATCAAATTGTTTCCTTTAGATGTTATTAGGAGTCCAGTGATGAATTCCATAGAGATATTGTCCCACATCCATGTTGGTATGGGTAGTAGTTGTAATACCCCAA
This sequence comes from Viscum album, assembly GCA_963277665.1. NCBI lineage: Eukaryota > Viridiplantae > Streptophyta > Magnoliopsida > Santalales > Viscaceae > Viscum > Viscum album. The sequence continues at coordinate 231,419,620 of OY728146.1, forward strand.
TAGGAATTTTCACTCCACCTTCACTTTTTGACGTTCCAAACACCTTACAGTGTAGTCGGCAATCACTATTTCCATATTATCCCACCAATAATGATCACAAAGGTCCATATACATTTTAATGCTTCCAAGATATATAGATAATGTAGATCTGTGATTTTTTTCATTAACATCTTCTTTATTTCTAGGATAGATAGAAAACATAACCATGTATGAAATTTCAGTACAGCTTCTTGATCAATATTGAACTCTGTAAACTTCTCATTCTTTACAGCCTCTATCTTCTTTTTTATCAAATGATTTTCTCTTTTATATCACTTGATCTTCTATAGTAATTATGGATGGTAAATAATTAGGTATAGTATTTATGATGTCCATTACCTTATGATTACCATGTCTAACCTTACTAAGTCTTTGATCAATGGATCTCCTTGAATCATCATCATTACATGAACAATAAGTTTTTTCCAAAATAATGCATCATTTAATTTGTTTTCTCTTCTAGGTTTATAATTAATTTAAAATTCATTGTATTTAAAAATAACCAACCATAAAATTTTTCTCATTTTAAATTCCATTTTCGTGAATATATACTTTAACATTTGGTGGTCTATTTATATATCACATTTCTCCCTATAATGATAGTATCTTCATATATTCAAAGAAAAAACAACTACAACTAACTCCAAGTCATGCATAGGAAAATTCTACTCATTAGGATTTAACATTATAGATGCATAAGTTATCACCTTGTCATTTTCCATGAAGATGCATCTAATACCTTTTAGAGATGCATTAGTGTAAATAAAAAAACCTTATCTCATAGAGGGTATAGTTTGTAGTAACTGGTCTCTTATTCAGTTATTAGAAACATTATTCAAACTCCTTTGTCCATATGAACTTATCTTTTTTTCATGTTAGCATGGTTAGTGGATTATAAAGTCATGAAAAGTTTTTCAAAAACCTCTTATAATATCCTATTAAACCATGAAAACTACAAATATCACTTACTATTATAGGATAATGCCACTCCTCTATAGCCTTTGTATTGGTAGGTTCAGCTGAGATTCCTTCATTTGGTTATAATGTGTCCCAAGAATACAGGATGTTATAACCATAATTCACATTTTGTGAATTTTCCAAATATATTCTCCTTCCTTTGATTTTTCAATATAACCCTTCGATTATCCTAGTACTCCTTGTGACATTTGGAATATATCATAATATCATCAATAAAAAATACCACAAATTTATCAAGGTTGTCCTTAAAGGAAATATTCATAAAATACATAAATATAGCTGGATCATTAGTTAAGCTTAATATAATGTATACAAACTAATAATTCCAAAATATTTTTCAGAAGTCTTTATGGGAAATATATTATTTTTTCAACATTAATTGATGATACCCATATCAGAGGTCAATCTTGGAGAAGAATTGAGACCCATAAAGTTAGTCAAGTAATTCCTCAATCCTTGGGATATGGTACTTGTTATTAACTATGATCTAATTAGGTTCTCTATAATCAATATATATCCACATTGTTCTATCATTATTCTTTAAAAATAGAACATGTTCTCCCTAAGGAGATACACTTAGTCAGAAAAAATATATTCTCCAAAATATCTTGAAGTTTGTTCTTTAATTCCTTTAACTCTATATTTTCCATTTTATATGGGGACTTCAATATTTTCTTGGATCTAGATATGAGTTCAATGGATAACTCTACCTCTTTTTTATGGGAGTTATAAGAAAATATTTAAGAAATAAATCAATGTATTCTTGAATTATGGGGACATTTTATATCTTTATAATTTTAATTCCTTCTCTATCTTCACTGATCATATCCATAAAAAAGACAATAACAGGTACTTCTAGACAATAATCAGGCTGGGATATCTCTCCTTTGAAAATAAATATAGGTTTTCCATTCAAGATTATTGAATTTTCTTTGATCCTATAGTTCATCTTAGAATTATACTTTGAGATCCAATCCACCCCTAGTATAGTGTCTAATTCCACCCAAGAAATCACTATTATATTTTCAAGGAGATTCTACTCGTAAAAGTTAATAATAGATTTTATATACATTATTGATTCTAGGATAATCCCTACAATATTATTGACAGATTACTCTAATTATAGTAGCTTAGGGATTGATTCTATAATCTTTTAAAACATGGATGAAATAAAGGAATATATAGAACTAGAATCATGAAATGTACTTGGTATATTTGGGAGAACAATGAGATTACCTTCCACTACATCATTCAGAGCCTCTATTTCAACTGTTGTGATTGAAAATTCCCAACATTTGTCCCTTGGCCTATTCTAAGGTTGATGGTGGTTTACCTTCATTATCTTCTGATTTATAAATTGAATGGAAAAGTTCCCAATCTATACACACATGATTCACTAAACATTGGGATGGACCTACACCATCTTCCCTTTATTGTTAGTATTGAGAAGTTGAGGCTTCACCTCACCATGAAAATTCAAATCTATATGATCATCTCTTCTACTCTTTTAGAACTTTCCACTCCTAATAAAGAAGTTCCCTAAATGACTCTTCCCTCATTTTTTCACATGGGGAGTTTCAATTTATTTTCTTCTCTTTTGTGATCAAAATTCTTCCATGAGTTTGGATCCATTTCTCTCTTATTTTCATTTTACCTATGTGACCACTATGTCTCTAAAAACTCTAATTAAACTTTCATTTCACTCTACACCATCTCCTAGTAACATTAATATTCTTTATTTGATAAATTACTCCACAGATGGGATCTCAGTCCACCATAGAATCTATCAACCATTACCTTAGGATCCATAATAATACTAGAGATATATCGATCAGGTCCTATAAATTTCATTTTATTACTTCCCAGTGATTCATTTTCCTTCATATTCATCTCTATGAATTAATTCCATATTTTTTCATTTAATGAGGAAAATATTTATCGAAAAATATTTCTATGAACATTTTCCACTCTATATCACCAATCTACCTTGTTATCTTTGTGTTTTTAATCAGTGTTCACCATTGATCAGCTTCTCCTTATAAGTGGTTTACTACTTGGGTGAATTTCTCTATCTTTGAATATTATAGTATAGAAAATATATTTTTTATATAGGTAATCCATGGTTCATCAATCAATGGGTCGGTAGATCCACTAAAATGTGGTGGTTGTTGACACATGAAAGACTAAATGGAAATTTGTTACATTTTAGGTGAATTTGGTCACTCAACTTTATTCAAGTTATTATTCATAACTCAATACAGTAGATTAATCATCTTCATGAAGTATTTCATTATAGATTCCATAAGAATTTCATCAATTAATCATCTCTTTCAATCATCATTTATAGGGTTCCATCTATATCCCACCATTTTTCTAAAATAACAAAACCTTAGTGAGAAATTTGAAACTGTTATGAAACTTATAATTCCAAATAGAGTTTAAGTATTAAAAATTATTTCTTAAATAATCTATTCTTTAATAATAATTACATTTTCTATATATCCTTCTTAATGGTTCATAAAAATATTGTTATTAACCAAACATATCCCCTAGGTGTGTCAAACTAGGTGTACATCAAGGCCCATTTTCATTCACTAGTTCCCGATCAAGTCTAGATGAATATGGTGTTTTAGGGGTTGTTACCCATAGGTGCATCTATTCTAGAGGCAGATCCACTTGTATTATCTAGATAGGATTTTCATTTCATAGAAACCATTCTCTTAATACTTTTCTAAAATTACAAGATGTTTTACTATATTTAAACTTATATCTAGGGTTATAATTAATGTTTTAAAGTCCTAATTCAAAAAAAATAACTAAACCATCACTTGAAACCAACTATTGAATTCCTCCTTTTTATTATATAAGTATTTCATTACATTGAACAAACCGCAGGATCTTTTATAGTTTAGTTTCTTAGAAATTAGGAACATAATAAAATAGAACTTTAAAAATTATTCTAATATACATGAAAAACTTATTCATGGTTTCAACCTATGTTATTTTTACTATATATCATATCCTAGGGACATACATCAAATTAAATGGTTGATCATGTGCCTATTAGGGAAATAAGAAAGGGAGAAATTTAGCATGTGATCATAAGGTATATCAATATCAACATATAGTATAACAATATAACATGAACAAAAGTACATTAGGAAAATCATAATAAAAATAACATGTATCATAACATGGAAAATGTGGCTATAATTTAAAAATGAGGCATTCATAATAATATCAACATGGTTTATCACCAAGGTATCCTAAAAGAAAATTACCAAGATTATTCACCAAGGTAACATAAAACATGTCATATCTAGAGATTAAATTCTTCATCCAATGCATTGGAGTGATATTAGGGAATACAGTTCATATGTCTTAATTTCATGTGATTCGCATTTATCATAAAAAATCATTTTTTCAATAACCCAAGAATAATAAAGTTTGGGCTTCATATAAAAGTATTGAGTACGTAAGTGATTAAAGGATTGACTGTAACATGATTTTTAACCCATGAAAACATAATTTGGGTTTCATATATATAAATACCCAAGTCATTAAATTATATTAACATCTAGGTGAATACCCATGGATAAAGAAATGGTTTAGGTATTCACAATATAATAATTTCTCATATAAATGAAAGAAATTTGGGAAGTAAATTTAACAACATGATATGTATAAAATGTGCACTTAGAAAAGGGTAAAATGAGAGGGAATAAAAGTATCCCATTTATAAAAAAATTATTTTATAACTATTTTTATGATCAAAATCATAAGAAAATAAATTAACATACCCTTTAGAATATGCACACAAAAATAATTACTTGAATGGAAAATAAGATGAAGAGAATTCCCTTACCTTGAAGAGTTGCTCTAGAAAGTTGAGGATGGAAACTTGGGGCCTAAAGAAACCTTAAAGGACTCTTGTGGATAAAAATTGAGCTGAAATTTTTGGAGGATGGATTTAGAGTAATGGGTAAATGTGAAATGGGTGGGTCTTTATAGAGAAAGTGTAGGAAATGTTTAATAATTTCCAAATATAGGTCTTACAAATCTAGGTGGTGGAAATTGAAAACCTTTTGGATTACCCATGGTTTTTTCTCATGGAATTATAAATTTGGGTCTCATTTTATGATATTTTAATCCATTAGAGCCAAAAAACGTATTTTAATACTTCTTTAGACATGGAACTATAAATTTTTTACAAAATAATGTTTTTTAAATCAATTTTTTCATTTTAGAATTTGGAAAGTCACTTATTGGTTTGGAAATTGATTAAATGATATTAAATTACATAATATTTATGACATAAATATGATGTCATAAAACATACAGAAAACCCAAAACTATATTTTACTATTCAATGAGAAATAATGTATTTTATAAAATTCTCAAAAATTCACTCTAAAAAATTTTACACATTATGATTTCATATATAATACTTACTTTAAAAAAATTATTTTATAAATTTGATAATTTTAAATTTTAAATGTAAATATCCTTATTTATTGAAAAATTGTAGTTTTTAAGACACAGTCAAATTTTTTACATTTATAAAAGTTTCCTAGGATGTAATAAATTTATTTTATCATTTATATTTATATAAGTGTATTTTAAAAGGCTATTTCAAAAATTATTCAAAATACCTGAGTTTATTATAAACATGTATATATTTTATAAAAATGTCATAATGATTTGTTTGATTCCAACAATCAATTTATCAAATTGGTATTAATTAAAGATATTTTTTATTAAAAATTTATTCTCAAAATGCAATTGATAGAATAAATATTTTATTTATACAAGGAAAATTACACTTTAAGTAACTAAGACCTAGACATGTAACCCCTTATTACACTCACATACTTCCTAAGGGTAAGGTGTGTGATGGTAGTAGTTTCATGGGGTGGCTCAACTAACATTAATCGAGTGGTGATCTCCACTAACTAAAACTTCTCCCATGGGATATTCCATCCAAGCTTCACTTGTTGAAGCTCATATTAGGATTGGTCAAAGGAGAACCCCGATTATTCTACCTCCCTCCTATGTTTTGAAAAATGGGATTCAAACGAGATGACTCTATTAGTTGAGGCCATCCTTTGTCCTTTCTACATCAATTTTACTATGTCATTACTAATTATAAACACTAATTAAAACAGTCATTGGGTATAATTCCAAAAGAAAAAATTTATCTATAGTTATATTGAGCAATACTCATATTTGAATATGATCATATAAGGATCGAATTACAACAATCACATTTCCCTTTATACCCTATAAATACCACTTCATTTCTTCACTCAATGTTCACTACAATTCCTTCTATATTAATATTTTAATTTTCTAAGATATTGATTGGTTTACAAATATTTTATTTCGTATCTATTTTTTTGTTCATTGGAGGGTGATTAAAGCACATTGTAGCGATCTATATTTTCTCATTTTATCTTTTATCTTTTATATTTTTTATCAAATTTTAAGGTTTGGAATTACCATTGGTTTTATAGATGATTAATGTAATGATATTTACTATTGAGATAATTTTTTGTTGGTTAGTATATATTTGTTACATGTATAATACTATATAATTTAACACACATTGTTCTGGAAACAAATATCTTTTTAAAATAATAGTTTGTTAGACTATGAGAGTTTATATATATATGTGTTAAATTATTAATAATTTATACAAATATTTATGAACTCACTACCATGTATCACCATAATAAAGAGACTACACCATGAACATTAAAAGTATTATGGACTTAGTTAGATTAAAAGTGTTCTATATGTATTTTATTGACGCATACACTCTATTTAGTTATGTAAAAAATCAAGTGTGATATATGATACATGAGAAGACTATATGTGATGTTAATATATGCCGAGTTGTTTGAATAGGTACTCTCTGAGAATATTCTAATTAAAAGTTTTGTCATTTTTTTAATTTTAAATAAAATAAATTTATTTAAAATCATAGTAGATGAGTAAATCTAGGACACATTGGATAGAGATTAAGATAAAATTAATTAATTGAATAATAATATAACTAAAAAGATTAATTTACATGTGTTTTATCTTAATAAAGAAACAAACTAAAATTAATATTAGGTATTTATATTAATTGTAGATTCACTAAAAAAAAGTGGATGATCATAAGCTTAGACTAACCTGTGTTTGTGTATGGTTTATTTTAATTTAATTATTCCATGGAATTTTGTAATTATTTTTTTAGATTAAACTGATGTCATGTGAGTCATCCCTCTCTCCTTATTATGTATGGGTCTGTGTTACCATGTTATGTAAGCCCTTTGTTGGCCCCCTTCACCTATAAGTGATGTAAAATCATAGTGAGTATGGGTCTCCTAGGTTCATGGAGTTGGTTTTAGATGGAGTAAATATGAAATCAAACTAAGGATATACATGGGACAAAGGTTAAATGCTACAAATTGAGCCAAGGCTGGCTCATGGTGTTTGTTTCGACTAGGGCCAATGATTTTTTATTGGATGATCAATAAATAAACCACTAGTTTATGTTCATGAACTTTCCAAGATTCAATTATTTTCTTTCGGTATAATACATGATTTATTTTATGGATGCAAGACTATGCACAAATAAATAAATGGATTAATATTTTTTAGAAAAAGTTGGGGTTGAAGCCTCTTTTTATTATGAAATCAAATACATATTTTTAATCTTGGTATAGGGAGACCCATTACATAGCCTGAAGGCCCAAGGCCAAGTGTCCCATGAATATTTCTCGAAGGCCCTATGTAGTGTTATGCCTGCATCATCCTTCATGCATCACCAAGCATGTGTCATGTCTGCTTCATCACCTACCCACATCATGCTTACATCATAAATCACAAAGGGGGTTTCTAGGATCTGAACCTTGGTCTTTTGAATATATTATTATGGGTGTTACCACTCAGGTGCCACCCCCACTAAAAATGGATTAATATAAAATTTTGGAATTAAAATAGAAAGGATTATGCATAAATATTTTATTGGTATATGGTTTATCACTTAAGTAAAATCCACTTAATATTAAAAAGACATGTAAAACATAATATAATAAAAATATCATAACAAAAAATCCATCAAGTTAATATTAATTTATTACACCATCTATTATTTGAATTATAAAAAATCATAGTTAAAGTGTTAATTCAAGCCATATTCTAGGGAAATTTTAATTATTGGGGAGTATTAAATACAATTATGGATTGACATAACTAAAAATTCATTGAATTTAATGGACATGTTCTATTTGGTATAAATTTATCATTCAGTTTTGAATAAATCCAAAACAGGATTTCTAGATTGGGGAGTCCACTCAATAGAATAGGGAACTGTAAGCCCAAAGTTGGTAAGACCACATACCTAAACACCTTATTATGGTTTTCATGGACATAATTTGAATTATTAAGGAAATATATATCCATACCACATAATTTATAATGTTATGAGGCATTTTAAATTCAATATCGGGGGTTGTTGATAATTGATAAAATAGTGAGAGATTTAATAAAATTAAAATTATTATATCTCATATAATTTGTAATCGGCTAACATACTAATAATTTGATCTCTTATTATTGTAAAATAAAGACAAGTATTTCAACCACACTGTCCATGGTTTAAATTATAGAGAAATATCATCTCTTAACTAGTAGTAATTTAAAGGAATGGTTCAGATGCTTATGGTTTGTGTTGCACTATGTATGGAAGTCTTACATGATAGAATACTCAATCCTTGATCGTCTTATCAAGGAGGTGAGTGTTTAGGAGTTTATTTTCTATAAATAATACCTGAATGATATGATATATATGGAACACCCTAGGTTACATGGAAGCATATTCTTTCCATAAACTATTTATTCATAATTCTAAACTATTTTTCCCAATTTTCATAGAGGAATTGAAAAAATTTAATAATAAATCATACAAGATATGAATTAAACTAATAACACTCTATTTGTTCATAGTAAAACATTACAAAAAAATATATGAAACTAAGAAGTATACACCATCGATTATTACATCCTTTAAATGTGAATAAATTTATGGGGGATAATAAATATAGGAAAGAATAAAATATTTAACACTAGAATATATTTTGAATCATCTTCACACTTGAAAGTCACAAATAGAAAAAGGAAAAATAAAAATGAGAAAAAAAACTAAGAAATTATATTTTGAGGTATAAAATGAAAACTATGAAAATGAGAACTGTGATTTAATAAGTGAGACATCAATCCATGATTATAGTACATTTATAGTTAGGAATGAAATTTGTTTAATATAAAAATGGTCATTAGAAATATTGTAGTTTAAAATATAGTCATTGAGAATATGGTCATTGGATATACATGTATCTAATATATATACTAAAGGTGTGGTAAGTTTTGAATAATATAACTCATAATGAAATAAAAATATAATATTTAAATTTTATAAATATTTATTTGTTTATTTATTTATGAATTACATGTTAATATTAATAATATTATTATTAAATATAATATGATGTATTTATAAAATACCAATAAATATATTAATATTAAGGTATTCGTAAAATTATATTTTATAATACAATTAATTAATTTTAATAGAATTTTATTAAAGAATTTTTACCATGAAGATCTACAGTCTGGGAGGTCGGCCCTATAAATATTAAAGAAAAGTAAAATAAATAGAGACAGACAGTACAAGGATTATTACAAAAGCAGGAGTATGTCACCCCCTACATGTTATCATCCACTAAAAAAGCATAATAATCAGGTATCCTGAATGACCATATAGTGCTCATATCCGTGATTAACTTCTTTGAGGCTGCATCTACCACCTAATTAGCTTCATGATAGACATGTGAGGCAATTAAGTGAAGATTCCTAGCATGGTTTACACATGCAATTAAATGTGGTAGGATTCTCCAAGGAACCTCCCTTGTCCTAGCTTTAAGATAATTAACAGCGAGTTGGGAGTCAGACTCAATCCAGAGCATATTCCAGTTTCTGTAGACAACATGTTTAATTTCATAAATTACAGCCTATAGTTCTACCTCATATGCAGTACCCTGCCCAATAAAATAGTGGAAGCAGCCCTTTAGAAACCCCTGGTATGTCTAGAATACACCTCCATAGCTTGAAGGACCCAAAATTCTAGAACTGACACCATCAATATTAACCTTGATTTGTGGAAGAATAGGAGGGATCCATCTAATAAATTTCAAGGTAGGAGGTATCTTCGATTTCCCTACAATCCCCAGTAGTCAGAGAGTGTTTAGGTCATCAAATGAGTTGTTCATCAATCTAGTTCATAAAGTAACAGCACCTTTGAGGTCTCTATACACAATCATTATTCCAATGTGAACTAATGGGGTATGTTTGTCAAATATTATCTTGTCATGTGTTATCCAAATGGAATTGAACACTGATGCAACTACAGCAAGCAACAAGTTGTGAAACTACTCGCTTCTTCTCCTCTAACAAGCATATGAGAAGTGGTCCTCCAAATTCTTTTATAAAAAAAGTCAATATAGAAAATATTTCAAATATAATCTCATATATCTCAAGCATTCTTGCATTGTAGGAAAATATTCTGCACAGTTTCTTCATTTATCATATAGAGATGACATGATGAAGCCATCTAGTGGCCAACTTTCTTTAATTGATCTTTTGTGGGTAATCGATTCTTCCAGATCCTCCATAAGAGTATAATTCTTGAGGGTTGAGTAAATGGTATATTAAATTTGACCATCCATCTTGGTGGCTGGATTGAATCATCACATTGCATATTTTGGTAATCCTTGGTGATGCAATGACCAATGCGATTAGGCTTCTATATTAGAGTATCAGCATCCATAAAAGTGTAGCATTGAATTTATAGCCTGGTTTGATGAGAGATAATGTCAATAGGGATATTTTCAAGATACATAAGATCACTAACTATCATCTTGAGAAGATTAAGGGGGAATATTGTTGTTTTCAGTATGGTTGTCTAGCCATGGGATGTGCCAGCAGTGAAGGTTAGAGTCCCCACTAACTAACCAATTTGAATGTTTCATGATCTCATTATACAAGTGCCTAAGAGAGGCCTAGTTTAATGATACAAGGTATCCTATGTATCCATTCATAAGTCTCATCTTGAATCTGTGTCACAAAAAATAAATTGATGGATCATTGGAAGTAATCAGAGTCCATGTGAATTTTTTGATTATTCCACCATTAAAAGTTTTAAGATCTTTAATAACAATCCCACCCATATCAAGGGATTCAATAAATTCCCTCCAAGAAACCATGATGATCCTTCTTTCATGCACAGAACATGTCCATAATAAGTTCCTTATAATGTGATGAAGATCATTCAATAATATTCATGGCCATATATATAGAGATAAATAATACACGAATTTAGATGTGATAACAGAGTTGATAAGGAAAATCTGACCATATTATGACATTTCCTTCCATTTTCATATAGCAATATGATTTTTGATACTATAGTAGATTCCTACAAGATGATGAGAGTATACCTTGCCTCAAAATAGAGGAACCCCACGATAATTTAACGGGATTGATCCTTTCCTCACCCCAAGAGCTCTGACAACTATATTTCACGCACCCAGAGAAATTCCATTTCCAAATCTGATAATAGATTTATTCCATTTAATGTCTTGACCTACCACCTCTTCATAATGCTTAAGGAAATTTTTCATAATTTATATTGTATTCTATTAAGGCTTCCCAAATAACAAGATATCATTGGAATACAGTAAGTGGGGAGGAAAAAAGATATCCCTACCAGCTTTAATTTTCTTGTAAAGTATGATATGAGTAATATCATTGAGATACCAACTCAAGTTATATTTAGAAATATAAAAAAGGAGCCCCGATAGTGGATACCCTTGATGAACACCTCTAATACATTATTAGTAAACCCTTGGGGAGTCTTTAATAAGTATGGACAGACTTGCAGAGGTAAGGATGGTATGAATTAAACAAATACAAGCATTATAGAATCTGTACCTTCTAAGGAAATCAAGTAGAAAACTCTACTTAATGGTGTTGAAATCCTTGTAGATGTCAATCATGAGGGAATATATTCCCTACCTTGAGGGTTTCTTCATCATTTTAATGCTTTCAGATTCAGTAAATAAGTAGTTTTATATGATTCTACTAAGAACAAACCCAAACTGGTGCAAAGTAATATGCTCATTTAAAATTTCCCCTATCCTGCACATCATGATTTTACTAATTACTTTTGGGATCGTGTTCCCAAGTGCAACTAAACTGAATTCTTTTATTTCAATTGAATTCTGCTTCTTAAGAAAGAGAGAGATAAAGTTTTAATTGATCCCAAAGGAAAAATATGCATGAATAAAGAATTATCAAATTGTATTAGTCATGTCATACTGGAATAGATCTCAATAAAACATAAATAATTTATTAGTAAATCTATCTGAACTAGAAGCACTATCTATTTTGAGAGAGAAAAAAGTCTTCTTAACTTCCTACTTTGGAGAATCCATAGTAATAGAATGATTTTGTTGTTCACAAATACTATGAAGAACACTATCAACCATCTTGATTGTGTTGTCCAACTCGTTATCAGAGTAGAGATCCTTGAAGTGGGTGACCACTGCATTTGATATTTCCTATTCAGTGATGTGGAGACACCCATTAATATATATGGCCTTAAACCCAACTTTTATTTTCGTATCTATGTGTAATCTTTGAAATAATTTCAAATTTTAGTCACCTTGTTTGAGCCATATAACGTTAAACTAGTTTCTATCCAGCCTATAATTAACTATTAGAAGGTTTCGAGGCTTTAAAAGATCATGGATTTACTCCCTATAAGGGGTATCATATTATTATTTATTGATTTCATAGTCATCCAGGTTCTCTTCAGCATTTTTAATCTAATAATTGAGGTTGGAGAAAGAAATCATGCTCTAGTCCCTTAATAATTTTTTCATATTCTTTAACTTTTTAGTAAATATATGAAGTGTGTTTCCAATACATTCCACTTACCAGGCCTTTGGGACTATTTCTCTACATCCAGGGGTAGTGATCCATCTATTGCTAAATAGGAATGGAAAAGGGATTGGCCTTGTAGAGTCTATGGAAACCTCAACCGGGATTGGGTTGTGATCAGAGTGATTCTTAGGAAGAGTGTGACCAGATATTCTCATGTCAACATTAAAATAATCTTTATGAGCAAAACAAATATCACAATAATTTAAATTGACCAATTTTAAAATACTATTATATATGAAATAATATAATATTATTATTTAGATTATAAATTTATATGAAATAAAATTAACAAAACGTAATGATTAAAAACTTCATTTTTTCATCAAAATCATTGTTTCTATATAATTTTCAATTTCATTTCAATTTAATAAAATAAAAATCATTTTTGGAATTAGAATGAAAATTTTATATTAGGATAAATTGTTTGGATTTTCTTAAATAATGTAATTTTTAAGTAAAGAGTGAAACGCATAATTTTTACCAAAACTATAAATTATATAACCTTAAAATCAATATCTATAAGTATATAAAATATTTTAATTTGTCAAATATGTATTTTATAAGTAAATCTATACTTTTAAAAAAACTACATTGAATTTAGAAAACCTATGATAAACATTTTAAGGACATAGGTAATATGTTTCAATAAAATATTTGAAGCCTTTATTTTTAATTAAATATTATTTTAGTAAATTTGGATTTGGCTTGATTTTAAAACCACATATATTTTATTTGATTTATAATAATCCATTTTTCATCATTAAAATAAAATTCATTGATAATTTTACCCTACACATAAATTTTATACTTAAAAATACACTTTAAAAATGGGTTTTTATGCACCACACACACTAATACTAAAATTGATTTTTCTTACACAAATGAATTTTATTTGAAATAAAATCATTTAATATTTGGAATTAGTATTTTCCAGTAACTTAAGAGGATCCATTTTATTTTAAGGACTTAAAATTAAATTATTTTTGTTTAAAAATAGTTAACACGGTAAAACTAAAATGGAAGATGTGAAAATTATAAGTGTAAATAACTTTAAAAAAATTAAAGATGTTTTTAAAATTAATGGTTGAGGTATTATTGGACTTATATCTTTATCCAATACATTATTTTCCATTTTTGAGTCATCTATATATGTGAAACATGTTCTCTCTATATATTAAGTTTAAATATTTAAAACATTTCCCTTCCTGCCACTTATAAAAGGGTCCACTCACCACCCATCCAAGTCCACCCTAAAATTTTGGTTTCCTCTTGAAAATATGACTCATTCATCTTACTATAATCCTATTCTTTTTTATTGAGCCTTTTTCTAAATATATTGGCATAATACCTCCATTTCCAAGGAGTCTTCCAAGGGAAAACCCAAGTCCTCAATGTGAGTACCCTTTTTTTCTAACTTCTTTTCCTTTTATTCTTACATTCCCAAAAAAATTATAATTATAATATAATTACATTAGTATTGTTTATATTATAAATTTTATTATTCCTATTTAATAACTCTCAACCTAATTTCAATTTTCTATTATAAAAAACGAAATCATCAATCATGTGATGTGTAGACTACTGCCTCCACAAAGTGACGACTTTCGTTTTTCTCAAATTCCAATACTCGCTGGTTATAAGGGTGGAATTGAATAATAAATTTGACATATGAAATATAAAAATTATTATTAAGGGAAAAAATATATTCCACTTTCTTTCCCTCTCAATCTTTGATAAATAAAATTGTTAATTGTGTGTTGTGCGGACTACAACCTCTACGAAGTAACATATCTCATTTTTCATATAGTTACATTATTATTTATTAAAACCTAATCAAATATGATTCGCCTCCATAAAATTATCAAAATAATATCATTATTATTCTATGATATTGATATTATATCAAAATTAAATCACTTTCATGATCATAATCATTCATTCATTATTTTATGTTCATGTTTGAGTTGGTCTAACCACAAAATTGATAAATATTGTAAAGTAATATCATGGATAAATATGAGATAATAAATAATCATAATATATTATATAAATAATTAAATAATTATTTTTTTATAGAATTATAACATTAATATTAAACTCATTGATTAATATAACAATGCATGTTTGTTAAAAAACACTAAAGTATTCTCATCACTGTTTTCATATTTAACTATAGTAACCAAAAATAACATAAAATGAAATTATAACATTATAAATAATTATAAAACATAAATTATAGTACCTTTTATTATATATTAATGATATAAAAAATTTAGTATAACGAATGAAACACTAATTATATGAAACTAGTTCAAAATAATGAAAACTACTCAGACATGATATTGAAAATTTATAATTACTAACTAATATAATTGTAGAGAATAATTATAAATTAAGTCTATAAATATATATATATATATATATTAATAATTTTATTAAATATATCATTAACATATTTATTTTTTATATAGATGAGATTCAAGCGTTTTATTAGAAATTAGGAATTAAGTTAAGGGTTTGTGCTAAAACATTTTCTTCCATTGAATTATAAACATTATTATTAAACTCTATTATTAAAATTTTCATTTAAACTACTTGATGCATACTTTTTATTTTATTTCATCTCTATTTTATATGGTACAATAATTCTTCCTTATAACTTCATTATCAAATGACTCTTACCTTAAAGATTATGTTACAAGTAAGGGTTTCAACTCTCAATTTTCACCCCTTAATACATATTCATTATTATATAACATGTTTTATTCTGTATAATGTATCTAATTACCAATTAATATTTTTTATTTAAAACCAATCATTATTCATAGTATTTTATGTTTCATTTGAAATTTTATCCCTTAATGGGTTTTTATTCGAATGTTTCTAAAGTTGTAAGGGTTATTTTCTCTATTTTCAATTCCATGAGACATGTTTGATATCATGCACCATAATTCATTTTATATGGTTTATCAATTGACCTATTTCCTTTATTTATAATTAATATATTTAAATTAATGTTATTTTAATGTCAATTTAATGGTAACCTTCTTATGATCTTGTAATTTTTTATGTTACCATTACCATAAGAGTTTATTTTTCAATATAACTTTCAAATTGGGTTTGTTTTTGAAAGATAATCAATATGGGGAATTTTTATGATATTTCATTTTAAACCATACCACAATCTTCTTCTCCTCTAGTGTTCTTGGTTCTATACATGACTTATCACTATTTCATTTTCCCCTTGTAACATTACTTCACTATTGTAAGGAAACTAACCCTTTTTTTAATCGGGGACCTCTCTTTTCCAATTATATATTAATTGGATGGTTTGGAAAATGTTCTAGTATATTACTCAAAAATTTATTACTACATGACCTTATTTAAAAAAATTAACTAAATTTTTAATGTTTTTAGTATCGGTTGTTTTCTTAAAAGTGTGAAATATATCTCTTTTTATCATTTTTCATGTGAATACGTCTTTTCAATGCTATTATAATTTTATATAAATATTTATCTCTTCATATTCATGGTTTCTCAAATAAATTATTTACCTAATATTTTTATAAAATAAATTTTTCCAAATGATCAAGGATGTTTCTTATTTCCAAAGTTTTTTTAAAACTCCTAAAAAGTGTTTTTCATCCATGTTATTTCCCTTTAACATATATTATTCTTGATGGAGGAAAATATCAAATGATACTATCCATATTATTTATCCAAATGTATTATGTAATGTTCCTTTCTATTAAATAAAGTATCAATCACTATATTTTTCTTACCAAATCATTCTCTCTATAAGCATGGTTTTACTTCCAACTCATTTCCTTTGTGAAAATACTATATTTTCTTCCTTCTATTGAATGGTGTTTACCTAGATTTCATACATCTATTTATTAGGGAAATTATTTACTTAACTATGTTCCCATACTCTATATGGTATTAGTTTGAGTTATTTTTACATATAGAGGTTTTTCTTTTATTGACTAGGGATATATTGAAAATATATATATATTTGTAATTTCAACAAGGATTTTTTTTATTACTAAGGAAAGTTGATTATGTATTTTTTAACCATACACATTATTTCTATAAATGGATTATATCCATGTTATCCCATTTATTTACTAGTAAGGTATTATTGTTCCATATTTTTGTATGTCAATAAAGATGTTTATTAATTCCTAAGGAAATTTGATTATGAATTGTATTCATATTCATATATCTCACATATAGAATGAATTATACATAAAGAAGTGATGGGAAGGACCCAGTATTATATCTCCCCTCAATGCATCGATATCTCTCTTGAGGAAAATAAACTTGGGTATTTTGATATAGTCCTACCAACAATAAAATATTTCCTAAACACATATATGTTAAAATCATGATGTCTAAGATCATGATGTATTGGTCTAGTGTGTGGAATTATATATTTGTAATTATTTATTTCATCACTATATAACCAGTTATTATAATACATGTGTTTATTTATTAATATTTTTTATGTGGATATGTTATACTCACAATTTATTTTTATTGTGGAATTATTTTTCTTATTTATCCATGTCATATTATTTATGATTTTCTTACGATCACTTATGATACTTGATTGTTAGGGATTATTTTTTCCTTATTGGGAAATTGAGCACATCTCATCTAAGATTTTCATTTCACAAAGTTATAAGGAAATTTATTACACATGGTATGTCTAAAAGAATATTTTGTGTGAATAATTTGTGAGAGATATTCTAGAATTACTATGTATTAATTATTTTATTAAATAGTTAAAAATATATATATTCCTAAGATTGACATGGTATTTATTAGTTTATGATTTTTTCTATATTCTCTAAAGATCTATAACTAAAATTTCATGGTAATGTATGTAATGAAATGTTTTTTGTGTCATGTAATTATGGGATAGTTAAGTCTAAGAATCTACAATTGGTATCTAATCCAATATATAATGTATGTTTTTTTTAGCATCGGGTGTAGTAATATGGGTAGAGGGATCTACAGTTGGTATCATAGAATGGTTTAGGTAACTTTAGAGGTTAGGATTTTAGTTGAGTATAATTTATAGGTTAATAAATTAAGGTTAATCATAATTTCAAAGGTATAGATATCCCTTTAGGTGTTTTGGGGTAATAATGATTTTTTTTGTGATTCAGATAAGGGAACATTAGTGAATATTTGGGGGATAAGTCTAAGGGATAAGTATAAGTATAGTATAATATCCCCTTAAACTGTAGATTTTGTGGTTATATTAAAAATTACATTACTTTATGTTTATATGAATGTGGATGAGGTTGTGATACAAATTGACCTATGGGTAATCACCTTAAAAAAGTTTGATTGAGTATCAACTCAATCTTCACTATGGTGCGTGATGAGTGGGCCTATGCTTAGACACCTTACTAGACACTACTTGAGGATATGATATGGTTAATTAAATTCTCTTTACTATCCATTATGAAGGATTTATTATATTAAGTAATTATTTTAAGTAATATGAGAAAACCCAACCTAAATATGTCTATAATAAACTGAGTGTGATTTAGTTTAAATATAAATATAAGTTAATAACTTCTAAGAGTAAGACATTTTGAAGTTCAATTTTTCATGTAATTATTATAAAATAATTATCTTATGGTCTTCATCACTCATGATTAAATCCTTTTAGTATTATTAATTGTTAAATATTGAAGGAAAAGTTAGTAATGGATTTCATGGACAATTTAGAGACTGTCCAAATGATAAACCTAATGGGATAAGAACTGAAGTAATAAACCTTTTTATTATGCTAAACCAGATATTAAGAATTTTGATTAACAACTTTAACTTAACGGAGTTCCAAAACACACTAAAGAAGAGAAATACATAGTCTCATAGAAGTTTAGCTGACAAATATGATTAAGGAAAGAATATTAAATTTCATATGTTTCATGAATGTGGGTAGAAACACCCAAGGGATTGTGTCAAAGGAATATGAGATGCTCCGTGTTTGGAAAATGAGTGCAAATGAAATAAGTTTCTATGGAAAAATGATTCAATTGGTTAATACGATGAAGGTAAAAGATGTGTTTCCTAGTCTTTCATATGATATTAAGGTTCATACCCCATTATAAATTATATCTTAACACATTCCTATATTTTATTTATTTATATATATTACTATTAGTAAATTATAATTATAATTATGAGGAATAAATTTATTTAATGGGGAGAATGTAACACCCCAGGTTATATGGAAGAACATTATTTCTGTAAATTTTTTGTTTACAATTATAAACTATTTTTTTATTTTTTTAAAGAAATTAAAACAAATTAGGTAATCATTAAAAAAGATAAGAATTAAACTAATATAAATTTAATCATTCATAGTAAAACATTACAACAAAAACACATGAAAATAAGTACTATACACCATATATCATTACTCATAATGAATAATTACATCCTTTAAAAGTTCATAAATTAAAATGGGAAAACAAATAGAAAATAATAAAATCTTCAATAATGGGATATCTATTCAATCATCTTCACCGTTGAGGATAAATTATATCTAAAATGGGATAGGATGGTGCCTCACCCTCACAGCTCTTCTCTCGATTCCATGTTTAGCTCTCGATGTCATTCTCTTCAACCTTAGGTTCCAGTTCTCCCCACAGTGATGGACCTCTCCTCCTTCATTTGCTTATTCATCTTTCGACTGTATCCTTAGAAGTATTGGGTCCTTTCTCTTTCTCTAGATTCCTTGGGATTCCTATTCTTTGGTTAGTTCTATTCAGGTTCTATAGATTTGTCTCGTTTCCCCTCTTCCATCCCTGCTCTACTGATCTGACCTAGCACACACAACCCAATCTTGGTTGGTTTTTTTAGTTTTTCAGATCGGTTTGGGACTATGGTGGTGGAAGTAAGGGAAATATGGTATTATTTGTCTCAATGGATTCGGTTTCTCTTGATCTAATTGGGGTTTCTCATTAGGGTTTCAGTCGTAGTTTCTTTTTAGGGTTTCAATCCCAGTTCACTCTTCTCCGATCCTTTTTCTTTCGGGTATGGGTATCAATTTCTGTTTTCTGTTAGGGTTTCAATACCAATCCCAGTTCCTGTTTTCCTATTTCTTCTATTTTATATTGGGTGCATTGGTTTTTGTTTCTATATCTCATTACTTGGAGCTCCTCCCTATTCTAGCTCCCTAGTCCCTTTCTCTCTTCCAGGTCGGTTGGGTGCATTAGATACTAAGGGGGTATTGGGATATGTCTAAGGAGTGGTAAGAGTTCATGCGTGGCGCGATAGGTGGTGGATTTCTCTAGTTAATATTTTCTTTTGGTTTTATCTTTTTGATGATGGATTTGGTTCACTTTGGTAGCCATTAGTGTTGTTCACAATGGTGTTATGCTGCTGCTTTATATGGTTTGATGATGAGGGATGCAGGAAAGTCTCTATGTTTCATGTCGGCTCAATGAACTTCATCATTCTCTGACAGACTGGTGTGGTTTTTGGACTACGATGATGATAGTGGAACTAGATCGGTGTCAATGACAATGATGATGATGATTCGGTACTCCGTGAGACAGTGGTAAAGATGACGATGATGGCGATGGGGATTCTGATGGGTCTCTTCGGCATGGTGATGATGGGGAGGCGAAAGGACATGATGTTCGATGTGATAAGTGTGTAACTCAAGGCAGGCAGGTGACTTGAGATTCACAGGAACTGATATGGGTGATGATTCCTTTTGAAAGTTGTTTTTTGAATTTGAATTTTTTGGACTCTCACGTAGCATTTGTTTTTAAATGTGAGGTCCCCCGCTAATCCTAAAAGCATCTTTTTAAAAATATAAAAATATCCATTTAGAGGAATAGCTGAATAGAACCTATAATGATGAAAAACAACAAGAAAGGAGAAAGCATATTGGGATATATAAAAAATAAAAACTATGAAAATGAGAAGTGTTACTTTAAGAAATGAGAATGGAATGTATGATTCAAGAATATCTATATATTTGAATGAAATATGGGTATTATAAATATGGTCATTGTAAATATGGTTGTTGAAAAAATGGTCTTTGAGAATATGGTCCTTGAATATACACATATCTAATAGGTATATTAAAGTAGTGTAAATATATTAGTAAATTTAGAATAAGATAATTCACATTGAAATAAAAATATAATATCAAAATGTTATAAATATTTTTTTTGTTACATATTGATATTAATAATATTATTATTAAAATTTAGATATATTGTACTTATAAAATCAAAATAAATATTTTAATATCAATGGATTAGTAAAGTTAAATTTTAGAATATAAATAATTTATTTTAATAGAATTTTTTAAAAAAATTATTTATTATAAAAGTAATTTTTTCAAAGAACTATTATATTAAGTGTTGTATATTTTATGACAATAAATTAAGTTTTACAATTTTAAAAAATTATTATATATGAACTAATATATTAATATGTTGTAATTGGAAATTGATATTATATGATATTGACAAGTCTTAATGCTTAAAAACGTCATTTTTCAATAAAAATAGTTTTTATTTATATTTTGTATTGTAATTTATATTTACTATAAATAAAATAATTTTTGAAATAGAATTAAATTTTTAACTTAAGATAATTTTTTTGTGACTTTAAAAAATAATTGAATTTTTATATGAATAGTGAAAAATGTAGTTTTTACCAAAACATTAAATTTTATGAATTTATAAGCAAGACCTAGAAGTTTATAAAAACATTTAATTTGTAAAATATATATTTAGGAAGTAAAACTATATATTTGAAAAATACTATGTTTAATTTGGAAATCATATGATTAACATTTTAAGGACTTAAGTATTATGTTCCAACAAAAAGTGTTTTTAAAATATACATTTAATTAAATATTATTTTAGAAGAATTTTGTTAGGATTTTTTTAAATGTAACATAATATTAATTTATTTATAATAAAACATATATAATTAAAATTAAATAAATTTATAATTTTACAAAAAATGTGAATTTTATGCTTAAGAATACACTTTCAAAGAATGACTTTTTATGCATTATTTATGCTAATGTTAAAAATGGATTTTCATAAAAACATAAATTTTATCTTATAAAATGGATTTTATATCTGTAGTTAGTAGTCCTAAATTATTTAATAAGTGAAATTTTATTTTTATTCCTCAAAAATAAATTACTCAGGTAATAATTAGTTAGCCTGATAAAACTAAAAATGGTAAAAGTAAAAAAAATAAGAGAAATGGACTTAAAAACATGCCTATAACAACTGTGAAAACTATTTTTTGAGGGATTTTAGAAATTATATCTTCCCAAACTCCATTATTTTCCATTTTAGTGTCTTATTGACTTGTGAAACATGTGCTCTCTTTTTATTAAGTTTAAAAATTTATAAAAATTTCATTCACCCCATTAATAAAAGGGGCTTCCCACCACCCCTTAAAACCCACCCTAAAATTTGTTTCCCCTATTGAAAAACTACCATTATTCCTTCCCCTATAATATGATTCATTTTAATTGAGCCTCTAGTCAAAAATAAATTTTCCTAAAACCTCCATTTCATTGGAGTCTTCCAAGGGAAATCCAAAGTCTCAATATGAGTAATTTTTTTCCCTAACTTATTTTCTTTTAATTATTATATTCAAAAATATAATTTTATAATTACTAAAAAATTAAATTAGTATTCTATTTATACATAATTTTATTATTCCAAGGTAATAACTATTAACCGCCTCTCCCTTTTCCAATGGGAAAATGAAACTGTCATTCATGCATTGTCCAGACTCCCACCTCCAAGAAGCGATGACTTATCTTTTTCACCAATGCCTCTATTCAATGGTTATATAAGAGAAATTAAAAATAAATTTGAAATATATAGTATAATTATGATTATTAAGATAAAAATTATAATTCACCTTCTTTCCCTATCATTTTTTGAGAAACAAAAATGTTAATCATGTCTTGTACAAACTACTGCCTTCATGAAGTAACATATCTCTTTTTTTCATCTAGTTTCTTTCATATTTATTAAAAACTCCAAAAATATGATTAAAACCTTAAAAATTTTCTTAATAATAACATTATATCTCTATAATAATGATATTATCCCTAAAATGAATCACTTTAATAATCCTAATAATCCATTAATTATGGTATGTTTATGTTTGGGTCTGCCTAAGAATGTACTTGAACAATGATATAAACTAATATCATAGATGACTATAATATCCCAAATAATGACAATATATGATATATAAAAATTAATAAATATATTATTCTATATCTTTAAAGGTAAAAATTTCATTAATTATGATACCAACATTCATTTTCTAAAAATAACCAAAGCATGCTCATTGTTGTTTTCTTCTTTAAGGATATTAACCTAAAATGCAACCAAAAGAAATTTTAAAGTTATAAATAATTTTAAAAAAATATATTAAAAAACCTTTTATGATCTATAAATTTTTAACTTTGGGATAATAATTATGTAAAATTACTCTGTTATAAAACTAGTTTAAAATGATCAAGATTACGCACACCCGATATTGAAAATAGATAATTAACAACTAATATACTTGTAGAGAATAATTTTAAATGATATTTATAAAAGGTTATATATATTAATAATAATTTAAAATATATTATTAGGATATTTATTTTTTTATACATGAGATCCAATAACTTTAGTGGAAGTCTTTAATTAAGGTAAGGGTTTGTACTAACTCAATTTTCTTCCATTGAATTACAAACATTCTTATTGAACTCTATTGTTCTAAGTTTGATTTGTTAAAAATAACAAATAATTTTAATTTCATTTCTTATTTATTTTATCTATTTATAAAATTATTCCTTATAATTACATTATCAAATTATTCTTACCCCAAATATTATATTTCTAATAAGGGTTTCTTGTCTCAATTTTCACCCCTAAAGACATATTTATTATAATACGCCATGTTTTCTTTTTTATTGTGTATATACAAACCCTTCAGTATTTTTTATAATCAAAATTTAATTATTCATGTTATTTAATGTTTCATTTGAAATTTTATCCTTTAAGGAGTTTTGATTCAAAAGTTTCTAAAGTTTTAAGGTTTATTTGTCTCTTTTTTCAATTGCATGAGACATGTTTGATATTATGTACCATCATGCCTTATATATGGTGTATTCACTAACCTAATTAATTAATGTATATTTAATATCATTTTTTTAATTATATCTTAATGTCTATTTCATTTTAACCATCATATATTATTTTGATTCTTACATTAACATCAACATAAGGGTTTCTTCTTCAATCTCAATTTCAAATCAGGTTTTGTTTTTAAAGATAATCCATATAGAGATGTTATATGATCTTTATTTTTAAGCCCACCATAATTTTTTTATCCTATAGTGTTCTTGGGATTTTAATTATCCTATAACTATTTCATTTTCCCTATGGAACATTACTTACCCTTTGTATAGAAATTGACCCTAGCTTTTATTTTTTGTCGTGGACCTCCCCTTTAACATGTCCACACTCATTAGATTACTTATTTAATGTCCTTTTCTATGCCTTAGTAATTGAATAAGTTAATTTTATTATAAAAAACCTTCCTTAAATGTTCTAAATAGTTTTTTTATGTTTTTGGTATTGGTTATTTTTTTAAAACTGTAAAAGGCATAAATTTTTAGAGTTTTTCATGTAATCATGTCTTTTCATGATTGTTTCCATTTTATGTAAAGACTTACCTCTATTTATTAAAATTTTATCATAGAAACTATTACGCTCCTAGTTTTAAAAAATAATTTTTTTTGAAAGATCATGGTTATTTCTTATTTCCTAAGTTCTTTTTCTAAAACTCCTAAGAAAATATCATCAAAGTCATTACCCATTTATATATATTATTATTTATTGAGTACACTCTTAAAATAATAATATCAAAATTATATATATATATATATATATATATATATTGATTATGTAATTTTATTTTCTATCAAATAAATGATTCATCACTACCTTCATCTTTCCAAATCATACTCTATTATAGGAATGATTTTTCATCCAATTCATTTCCTTTATGAACACTCTATATTTCCATACATTAATTGAAGGGTGTTCACAAATATGTCAAAAATAGATTGATTTAGGAAATTTTTTACTTAACCATATTCCCATTACTCTATACAATTTTATTTTTAGGGATTATTATATAGATTGTTATTATATTTATCGATTGGAAAAATATTGGAAATCTGTATATTATTTCAATATAGATGTTTTTGGATTACTTAGTAAAGTTTATCATGTATTCTTTAACCATACAACTTATTTATATAGATGGAATATGTCTATGTTTTATCATTTATTTACTAGTAAAGTATTGATTTTTTGTATATTTGTATCTCAATAAGGGTGTTTATTGATTCCTAATGCAAGCTGATTATGCATTTTATTGATATTAATATCTTTCATATGGTGAATGCATTGAACTTAATGAATTGATGGTTTGGATCTAGTGCTATATAGTCCCCTGTTGTATCTATAGGACTCATAAAAAAACTAGATTTGATCTTTTTATGTATACCTTCCCAAAACAAAATATTTTCTTAACACAATGCCTTGAGACTAAGACTATGATATCTATGATCACAATGCCTTCGATTGGTGCATGGAATTGAATATCTATAATTATGAATTTCAGCACAAAGTAACTAGTTATTTTTATCCAAGAATTTATTTATTGATATATTAATCATGGATATGTTATTCTCCAACTTCATTTTGATTATGTAATTTGATTCTATATTCCTATAATATTATTTATTAACATCTTATGTTGACTAATGATATCTCATTATTGTTCTTATTTTTACGCTTAATAAGCAATTTATATCACCCCATATTATATTTTCATCCCCCTAGGTTGTGAATATATGTATTACACATGATATAGAAAATATAATAGCTTGTGTGTGGAATTTTTTAGATATGTTGAAGACTTATTATGGATTATATAGTTACTTATATTGTAAAAAAATGTCCATTAGTTGAGAAAGATGTTGGATTTATTATTTTATGATTTGTATAAATTCTCTAAATATCTAAACCTAAAATTTCATTAGAATGTATGTAATGAAATTTTTACTTTATGTCATGTAATTATAGTATACTGATGTTTAGGAATTTATAGTTGGTATCAAGGAAAGTATGTAAAGTATGTGTTTTCAGCACTGGATTGGGTAGTATAGTTCATGGGCTCTATAGTTGGTATCAAAATAGATTTTTGGTTACTTTAGAGGTTAGGATGTTAATTTATGATACTTTAATGTTGGATGAGTTATGGTTGATCATAATTTAAATGTTATAGATGACTATTTAGGTTATTTGAGGTAATGTATATTTATTAATGATTGAGATAAGATAATATTAGTGAAAATACTAGGGATAAGACTAAGGTATGAGAATAAGTATAATATAACATCCGGATGTTTTTTGTAAATTGGAGATTGTGTGGTTCCCCTGAAAATTAAATCCCTTTCTGGATAATGGTAAGTGGATGTGGCTATGACATAGATGCACCTCGGGGTGATCATCCTAAAAAATGTTGGTTGAGTATCAACTTAATATTTACTCTAGTGTATGATGAGTGGCCCTAATATCACATTCTATTTCCATTCCATTATAAAGGATTTATTATGTTAAGTAATTGGGTTAAATACTATAACATAACCCATACTAATGAAAACTATATTTTATAAGGAGTGATTTAGGTTTAATAGAATTATAATCTAATAATTTCTAATAGTATGATATTTTGAAGTTGATTTTTTCATGTAATTAACATACAATAATTCCCCTATGGTTTTCATCACTCATAAATAACTCCTTTTGGTTTTAATGATGGTTAAAGATTTAAGGAACCAAGTTAACAATGGATACCATGGACAATGTGTAGATTGTCCAAATAAAGAAACCTAATAGGATAAGAAATAAAGTGAGAACCCATTTGATTATATCAAACTAGCTATTAAGAATTGAAACTTGAACAAAATTGAGTTTCCAAACACATAAAATAAGTAATGGATGGAGTCCCATGGAATTTTAGGTGATAAATATAATAAAAGAAATAAGATTCAATTTTCTACAAGTCAAGAATGTGGGAAAAATGCTTAGGGGATTGTCTTACCAGAACTAGCAAATTATTTGTTTGTGGAAAGGGTGTGGATAGAGAAACAAGTTTCCAAGGAGAAATTAGGAAATCATTTAACATTATTGTGGAAAAATATTTTTTACCTAGTCTTTAATACAATATTAAGGTTCATACCCCCTTATAAATTATATCTTGAAACATGTTCGTATTTTATTAATTCATAGATATTTATATTAGTAAATGATAATTAAAATTTTTAAGATAATATTTATTTAAGGGTTTGAAATGTGACACCCCATGTTAGATGAAATCATATCCTTTCAAAAAATAATCTTTTTATAATTATATAATTTTATTATTAGTTTTAAGTAATTGAAACAAAATATGTAATAAGTCGTACATTATAGGAATTAAATTTAAACAAAAAATTATTCATTCACAGTAAAACTTTACAACAAAAACACATGAAATTGGGTATTACACATAATGGATTATTACATTGAATGGATTATTACGTCCTTTAAAATTGAATAAATTAACATGGGATAATAAATAGAAAATAATAAAGTCTTCAACACTAGGAAATCTGGTGCATCATTTTCACCATTAAGGATCACCAATATCTAATGAAATCCTTTAATGAGGAAGAACATCATGAATTTTCAAATCATACTAGGATATCTAAAATTAAAACTATAAAAATGAGAAGTGTGACTTAATAAGTGAGAATAGAATGCTTGATTCTAGAATTCTAATATATTTGGGATGAAATTTTTCCATTATAAATATGGTGATAGAAAATATGGTCATTAGGAATATAGTATTTGAGAATATATTCATTGGATATAAATGTATATAATAGGTATAATGAATTTGTGTATTGTTTGTAGTATGTTTAGAATAAGATAACTCGAAATAAAATAAAAATATCATATTAAAATGTAATACATATATATTTATGTGGGTTTTGCATATTAATATTAATAATATTAATATGATATTATGTATTTATAAAATTCAAATAAATATTTTACTATCAATGGATTAGAAAAATTAAATTGTAGAATATAAATAATTAATTTTAATTGTATTTTGTTAATATGTATTTAGTATAAAAGTAAAAATATCAAATAATTATTTTTATTAATTGTTTTATATTTTATCCCAATAAATTAAATTGATCAATTTTTAAATATTATTATACATGAACCAATATATTAATTATATTTAAATTATAAACTAATATGAAAATATATTAAAAAAATTAATGTCTAAAATCTTCATTTTTTCACTTAAAGCAGTTTTTATTTATATTTTTTATTTTCCTTTCAATTTAAAAAAATGAACATAATTTTTTTACTTAGATTGGAAAATATTACATTAGGATAAATTTTTGATATTTTCTTAAATAAATGGGTTTTTAGGTGAATAGTGAATAATATAGTTTTTACCTAAACTGTACATTTTATGACTTTATAGGAAATACCTAGAGGTTTATAAAACCTTTTAATTGGTAAAATATGAATTTAATAAGTAAAACTACACATTTTAAAAATACTATGTTGAATTTATAATACCTATGATTAACATTTTTTAAGGACTTAAGTAAAATGTTCCAAAAAACTATTTTTATCTTTTTCTTTTAATTAAATATTATTATAGAAAAAAATTTGTTTTGAAATTAATTAAAAGTATTATAAATATTATTTTATTTATAATAAACCAATTTATATCATTAAAATTAAAAACACTTATCATTTAACCCTACACATAAATTTTAATATTAAAATGTAATTTTTCTAAAAACTAGTTTTTACATTTTACATGCACTAATTTTAAAATTGATTTTTCTTATACATAAATTATATGTGATAAAATGGATTTAATATTTGAAATTATTATATCTAAATTATTTTATAATTTTTATTTTATTTTTAGTAATTAAAATTAAATTACTTAGGTAAAATTCAGTTATAATGGTAAAAATTAAAAATAGTAAAAGTGAAAATTCTAAGTGTAAATAATTTATAAACATGTTTAAAACATGTGTAAAAATGAATTTATAAGTCATCATCAACCTTATAACTTTACCCATGACATTATTTTCCATTTTTTAGCCTTATTGATAGGAGAAACATGTGCTTACTTTATATTAAGTTGAAATAGTTACAAAATGTCATTTTCACCACTTATAAAAGGGGCCTCTCGCCGCCCCTTCAAGACTAGAATAGAATTTATGTTTACTATTTAAAATTTTCCTTATTAATTTCTATATATTAATATTCCTTTTTCTTAATCATATGGTCATAAGATATTGTCCTAAAACCCCTTGTTTCAAAGGAGTCTCTCAATATGAGTACTCTCTTTTTTTGAACTTATTTTATTTTCATTATTATATTCTCAATTATAATTTAATAATTAAAATATAATGAATTGGTATTTTTTAATAATTAATTTTATTATTCCAATGGAAAAAATATTGACCACCTTTCCATTTTCCATTAAGAAAAACAAAACTCACATTCATTCATTGTGCAGACCACTGCCATCCATGAACAGACGACATCTGTTTTTAGCTAATGCCTCTGTTTTTTGGTTAAAGGGGTTAAATTGAAAAATAAATATGAAATATATAATTTAGTTATTATTATTAAGATAAAAATTATAATACACCTTTATTCATTCTCATTCTTCATGAAAAGAAAACATTAATTATGATTTGTGCGGACTATAGCCTCCACTAAGTAATGTATCTAATTTTTCGTCTAGTTTTTTATTATATATTAAACCCTCAAAAAATATGATTAACCACCTTAAAATATCTAAATAATATCATTATTATTCTATTATAATTATATTATTCCCAAAATAAATATCTTTCAAAATCATAATCATCCATTAATTATGGTATGTTCATGTTTGGTTAGGTCTAACTAATGACTTGAACAATGATATTAAGTTATATCATGGATTACAATGAATGATTAAATACTAATAATATCTGATATAAATAAGTTAATATTTTTTTATTTTGGTCTTTTAATGTTAACATTAATATTAAACTCAATAATTAATGTACTAATATCTATTTGCTAAAAATCATCGAAGCTTGCTCATAATAATTTTCATCTTTGAGGATAGTGACCAAAAATATATAGAATGTAATTATAAATTTATAAATAATTGTAAAAAATTAATTATATTACCTTTTAGGATATTCTAATGATTAACTTTGGTAGAATAATGAAAGAAAACATCTCTCTTATTGATGTTAGTTCAAATGATCAAGATTGCACCCACCTGATATTAAAAATTGATAATTAATAACTAATATACATATAGAGAATAATTATAAATTAAGTTTATAAAATTTTATATATATGAATAATGTTTTTATATATATTATTAAGATAGTTATTTTTTATATAAAGTAGATTCAAGTGCTTTAGTGGAAGTCAGAAATTAAGTTAGGGGTTGTTCTAACAAAATTTCCTTCCATTGAGTTAAAAATAATCATATTAAACTCTATTATTCAAAGTTTGTTTTATTCTACATAATTAATGATATGTATTTTATTTTTTTTATTTTTTGGGTTATATAATTATTTCTTTTAAATTCATTATCAAATTATTCTTACCTCAATGATTATGATACTAGTAAAGGTTTCATGTCTTAATTTTCACCCCTTGAGACATATTTCTTGGTATACGTTGTGTTTTATTTTGCATGGAGTATCTAATTTCCATTTAATATTTTGTATCATAATCCAATAATTTTTTTTATTTAATTTTTTATAGGATATTTTATCCTTTAAGGCGTTTTTAAATCAGAATTTTCTTATGTCGTAAGGGTTATTTGTAACTATTTTCAATTCCATGAGACATGTTTGATATTGTTCACCATAATTCCTTTTATATGGTATATTCTCTACCCTATTTCCCTAAATTATAATTAATATATTTCATTTCATGATATTGTAATGTCTATTTCATGGTAACCTTATTATGTTCTTTTGATTCTTTCATAAACATTATCATAAGAGTTTCTTCTTAAATATCAATTTCAAATCATAATTGATTTTGAAATATAATCCATCTGGGGAATTTGTATTCTATTTATTTTAAAAAAAAACCCATCATTTTCTTCTTCAATAGTGTTCTTAGAAATTTACTTGTCTTCTCACTATTTCATTTTCCCTTGGAACATTACTTACCCATTGTAAAGAAATCCACCCAAATTTTTCTTTTTAGTTAGGGGCCACCCTATTTTCATGTACATGTTTAATGTATTATTTTGTGAATTTATTTATCTGTGCCTCAATAATTGATTAAGGTTATTTTCTACTACTTATACTTATTTAATAGTTTAAAAGAAATTTTTAATGTTTTCTATATGGTTTGTTTTAATAAAAGTGTGATAGGAATCTCCTTTTAATTTTTTTAATTTGAACATCTCTTTCCATAGATATTTATATTTTATATAAAGATTTATCTCTACTTATTTTGTAACATCCGGACCCAAGATCAAATTAACCAATGCCCTGAGTTAGTTGGTCGCATGGACTCAAGTGCACCTCCCCATACACTAAAGGCTGTTGACTTGCAATGATGGTGTAAAGGTGGTATAGTGGGGAGACAATACCATCATATTATAGTGGAACAATGGATACAATCAAATACAATCAACATCAGAAGAAAAATATAAATAGACATAATAAATAAACTGATCCTAAAGTTTAAATAACTGATAAAATGAGTAAATATAATCAAAATCATTCATGTTAATGTATGATATATGGATGCATGGAATGTTGTAATAGAGAAAGGAAATAGGAAGATAAAAGAATTCTACAAAATAGTTCAAAAGGTCCAAAAGACAAAACAACTGCAACAATATCAAGAATATACTTTATTATATGCTTCTAAACTCCAACTAAAGGTAAATCATGTCAAAGACCAGTAGTAGGGAACTTTCCCTTATCAGTACCTACAGATATATAAAGGTACCA
This sequence comes from Viscum album, assembly GCA_963277665.1. Lineage (NCBI taxonomy): Eukaryota > Viridiplantae > Streptophyta > Magnoliopsida > Santalales > Viscaceae > Viscum > Viscum album. The sequence goes on from OY728146.1 coordinate 231,451,856, forward strand.
AAGGCAGATCGAGTAGGGTGTGAGATAAAATTTTAGTAGGCCACCGCCAACAGTTCCTACATGTAATCTAAGTAGTTATCATAACTAAAAAGTGTGCAGGAATATGTATTTAATTAATAATGTATAATAAATAAATAACTAGCCTGCTCATGTTCCTAAAGGAAACCTAGTGGGTCTACCTACTTTGGATCATGGTCTGGAATCGTTTGATAAATCACTACATATATATAGTAATAATATATATATATATATAGCATAATGTTATAAGTTCCATCCACCTATATGAACCATGTACATGAAAACTTAAGTGTCTACATACCAAGAATACTAGTTAATAGCTGGATCAAGGTGTAACTCTGACATCCATTGTCAGTATAACAAGTCTATAAGCTCCTAAAATATGGTACATTCCCTATATCTCAATAGAGTGAGAGACTTCATTCAACAACACTTGGTATAGTGAGTGATGAATCATGGAATCACTCTAATCATGGAATGGGGTGTGTATATCCCATCACCCATATATTATCACTGGTGTGAGATGCCATATTCAGCACCCGATATAAGGAATCATGATTTTCCCCCATGGTCAACGATCCCTTACCATCGTATCATAGCCACTGTATAGATGTATTATAATTATAACTGGCCTGGGGATTACCTCCCATCCATCTCTTTTATCAATCCCATATATATAAGAAAGGAATAATAATCTTTAACATAATTTATAATTCATAACCTCTTCTACATTTCAATAGACAAGTTCTATTATATAAAAGGAAATAAAATTCATAGTAAGAATTTATTGTAACATAGAAAGAAGTAATGGCCTTACCATCCTTTGAAATCATTCCATTTAAACCATCTAATTCATTAAAGTCAAGGAATCCATCATGTTTAAGCCTTTCCTTATAAACCATTTCATTTATAAAAAGGAGGGAATTTCATATTTCATAAGTCATCCTACTTGATCAATTCCATTTAACTCATTCAATTCATTAAAACATGAAAAATTCATTTATAAGGTTCAATGGGTCATTCAAAAGATAAAATGATCATTAAAGATATTTACTACTTAGGAAATTCCAATTATAATAGGTCTAAGAACCTAAGAGGTGCCTTGGGTTACATTTAATACCCATATATCAAGGAAAACTTCATTTAAAAGCTAAGTCGTAAACTATGGGACTTTTGGGCATTGGAACCAATTAACCAAAATGAACAATTTTGTTTGGAATGCCCATGGGGTGACCATATATGGTATGTGAAACCTCTAAACCACCAAACAATAATCAATGGGTTTATATCAAGGCATGATGATCAAATTGATATGAAGGATTCAATATAAAGGGGACACTCAGAAAAAGTCAGTGTGTGACACAATGACATAATTAAAAAAAACAAAAATAAAAGGTAAAATGACATGACCACCTACCTCAAGGTCGTAGATGATTCCTCACTCAATATCATCCTCATATTCAAATTAGGTTGGAAGATATCTAATAAATGTTCCAATTCCCTAAAAATAGGGCAAATCAACCTACACCTGAATTGGGCAACATATCCAAATGAAAACATAGATAAGAGGTAAGATAATAGGGGAGCTTACTAACAGGGATCAAATGATTCTGATGGATTGAGGAATGGACACTAGATGAAGAAGTTTATTTAAGCCTATTTTGAGAGCATTTTGAGCTCAAAGGAGAAGAAAACCCCAGTATAGCCACTGGAGGGAGGAGAATAAATAAAGTAATAGATTTAAGTTTAAGTGTGGGAAAATGGTCATTTCAACCCAAAATATCAAGGCGCACAGTTTGGCCAAACCTTTCACAAACTGTGCTCAGTTCATATCTACATTGGTCACACCACATGGTTAGGCACATGGTTGGACTAATCATGCAAAAACCATGAAAATTTGATTTATCCCAAACCTACAACCAGCCACATGATCGTGCACCCTAGGTCACATGGTTGTCAACAAACCATGATACTAGTTCCTTTTTCCCATTTCAGGGATCTTGGCTCCAAAAGAGCTCTGAATTCACTTATAGCCTCCTTGGATTGATTATAACTCAAAATTAAGGTTATTTAGGAATTAAAATTGAAAAACTAATGATTTTTACGTTGGTCGAAAAGAAGGCTCATTACAACCTCCCCTCCTTAAAGCAACTCGTCCCCGATTTGGCCTTATGAGGGTAAAGAGGTATCACCATAAAATACTTCTATCCACTGAGAATGTATATCAGCTTCCCACTCCCAAGTCTCATCCTATACTTTGTAGTTCTTTTATAGCACCCATACCAAAGGAATCAACTTTCCTCTGAGTGTTTTCGTGCTCAGATCCACTATACACAATAGATACTCCTCAAAGGAAGAATCTACTTCCAATTCAACCTTATTAGGCTAAAATACATGTGTTTGGTCTAGATATTATCATAAAAGATTAAATACATGAAATAAATCATTCATAGAACAATATCTCTAAGGAAGTTCCAACTGATAAGTCACTGATTTGATTAGTTTCACAACCTCGAAGGGTCCAACGAAACTCGATGAGAGCTTACCCTACTTCTGAATATGTATATGGCCCAACCTGGGCGAGAATCATAAGAAAACCTGGTTTCCAACCATGAACTCAAGAGGTCACCGATGTCTGTTATCGTACTACTGTTATCTGAACTAATCTATCAACATGTGCTTTTAGATTAACTAGACCTACTATGTTTTCTCCTAGATAAGACATATTCCAAGAATATATACTTCCCCTATCTCTAGATAGCATAAAGTTAATTGGAAAGGCATACCATATAAGGCTTCATAAGGATCCAACTCGATGGTATCATGAAATTTTTAATTATAATAGAACTCAATTAGGGGAATGTGACTCTCCCGATAACCCACAAAGTCAAAGGCACATGCACAGAGAATGTTCTCAAGCACCTGGATAGTACGCTCCGTCTTTCCATCGGTCTGTGGGTGCTAGTTCATGCTCTGAAGAACCCATGTACCCAAGGCCTTCTACAACCCCTACTAGAACCATGATGTGAAATGACCATCACTTTCAGAAATGATAGAATGAGGATCTCTATGAATATGTACAACCTCTATGACATACAAAATTCCTAACTCATCTACCATGAAGGTCTCTTGCACAAGTAAGAAGTGCATGACCTTCTTCTAATGATCAATGACAACCCACAATTTGTCATTTCCATGAGCCGATCTAGGTAAAACAGTCACAAAATACATTAAAACATCATCCCATTTCCACTAAAGAATGGATGATGGTTATAAAATCACATTTGATTACTAATTTTCCTCCTTCACCTACTCACAGGTGGGACACCTAGTGATGAAACCAAAAATCTCATGTTTCATGCTAGGCCATAGATACTGGTACCATAGATGCTGATACATTTTGGTGACACCAGGGTGAACCACCCATTCTAAGGTGTGGAATTCATATATAATCTCATCTATGATGTCTTCTAGGACCCATACACACCCATGGAAAAATATGGTATCATCCCCATCCATGGTCCAACCTGGAGATATATCATCATCTAAAAAACTTCCCCTTAGGATAAGTCCTTCAAGATCAAGTAACTACCACATTATTACCCATTCTAGAAGAGTATAAGTCACCACTAAGTATAAGAGGATAGTCTGGCCATGGTACTCCTGAACCTCAACATGAATCTCTGGGAATAAGGTCATAAGATTCCATTCATCACTAAATTCATGAACTGCATGTGTCTGATTCTTTTGACTCAGAGCATAAAATACTGAATTTACCTTACCAGGCATGTAGGAAAGCTCAAAATCAAACGACTATAGGTACTCAACCCACCTGTACTACCTAAGATTTATATCATACTATGTGAATATATATTTGAGGCTTTTGTGATCAATGAATACCACAAAATTCTCTGCAAGTAAATAGTGTCTTAGACAACATAAGGCATGAACAAAAATAGTGAGCTCAAGGTCATGTGTCTTATAATTCCATTCGTGGGTCCTCAACTGATGAGACTCATATATAGAAAATCACTCATCCTGTATCAGAATAGATCCAAGAACGATACATGATGTGTCAAAATATATAGTATAGCTTCTACCTAGATCCAAAAGAATTACTATCGGTGCTGAAGTCAAGAAACCCTTCAACTCCTAAAAGGATGCTTCACAAGATTCTTCCAAAATTAATTTCACACCATTCTTTATCAACCCCACCAATACCACTTTTTTATTTTCTAAAACCCACTTTTTTGCTGATTGGGAACCACACATAGAGACAAATCACAAAATTCAACCCCATACAGAATTCAAAACAAACATGGAAACATAAATCATCCCATCAAATTCAAAATTCAAAAACATCACACCATGTCATCTTGAACAGTGAGCCACCAGCCCAAACCCATCAAAGACCTATCAACCAATATCCAATTGTCTAGGTAGAAATCAATCCAGCAATTCAAAAACTCAAAATGAAAAACACTGCCGTGAACCTCCATGCCTTAAACCGCAACAAAAAATCCTTACCAAATTCGAAATACAAACACCAAACAGATGAAATTATGGGATCCCCTAACAAACCATGTCAAGCCTCAAGCCACAAGAACCGATCGATGGGACCAAAGACTCCATTAAAATCATCAGCACCTGCCACGGTAGTGAAAGAATCCCGATGCATCGTTGGTGATCAGAACAAAATACTGGTGAGCCAAACCATCAATGAACCATAAGAATCTTCAACCACTAAATAAGAACCACAAAATTCCAAAGTGACTACTCCTACACAGGTTGGGCCACCTTGAAAACCATCAACCGCTCTCCCCTCATATCCCAAAACTCCTTTCAATCCATCGCACCAGGACGACTGTGAGAGGAGTTATGGAATCTAGAGCCAGAGCAGAGGTGGAAGTAGGTGAGGCCTCAACAACAATCCACGAACAATGCCAAGACTACCAAACCCTTCCTCTAGCCTCCTGAAAACCAATGAACATCACACAACACGCTTCAATGAATAAAGACCACCATAGTGGAGTGAATTTGATGCTAGATGCACCTCTAGGAACACTATATACCGATCGAACAACACATCCCAAAGCCGTCTCGCAGCAAATTGACTTGGAGGGCAGAGAAGGAACATTAGGCCAGAGTAGTGTAAGAAGCAAACTAGGTCCTCAACAGAGAGAGTTATCCACACTGAGTCCACGAACACCAACTGATGAAGCGACTATATGTGAGAATCAAACCTGCAACAACACTGATGGAACAAAGAATGTCAAAAGAGAGCACTGCAAAAAAAACTGGATGCAATCCGATAAAATAAGTGAACGGGAGTGAAGGAATGAGGAATAATATGAAAGGGAGAAGTAGAGAGGGAAGAAGGAGGGAAAGTGGAAAGGGAGAGATGATGCTGAAGAATCGTCTCAAGGCCTCCCCCTCTGATTTTCTGCCAAGGAAACCCTAGCACAGAGAGCGGTGAGAAGAGAATATACTTAGAGGCTATCCCCCCTCCATCCATTCTTTATAAAGCCTATAGGAGGCACTATAAGGCATGAGATATCTTGGATGAAGCATTTGTAATATCCAAAAATCCCTATTAAACCATGAATTTTAAATACATTCTTGGGATTCTTAAAGGAAACTATAGCTCTTACTTTATATGGGTGTATTGAAACTCCTAACTCTGAGATGATATAACCTAGGAAGTGGATTTTGTTTTATCAAAAAGTAGAATTTGTGGATCTTATCATAGAGTTAATGCTCTCTCAGTGTATTCAGAATGATCTCAAGATGGGTTTCATGGTCATTTCTAGAACATGAATACACCAATATATATTTAAAAAAGAAAACCAAAAATGAATCTATATATGGGTGTAAAACCCGATTCATATGATCCGTGAATACTGCAGGTGTGTTCATGAGTCTGAACGACATGACCATGTGCTCATATAGACCATACCTTCTTCTAAATGTTGTGTGATGTATGTCTAAAGTCCTGACATGAACCTAATGATATCCCAACCTTAGATCTATCTTTTAAAACATCTTCGATCCTCAGAGCTAATAAAATTGGTTTTATATTCTAGTAAGTGGATATGGATTCTTTATTTTTAACCGATTCCATTGATAGTAATCGATACAAAGCCCAAGGGTATTGTATGCATTCTTGGAAAAGGGACTAGTGAATCTCAAATGTAAATTTTGGTTCATATGAAACCTTTATCCACTATATCCTCTAATTACTTCTTGGGATCCAAATCTCTTTAGGTTCCATCCTTTAAGGAGTAATGCTCACTAGTGCTTCTATTGGTGTAATCTCAATAGTAAACTCTACCTCTCGCATTGGAGGTAGGCCAGAGAAGTCATCAGGAATGACGTCTCTGAAATTATCCATAAAAGGAGGGAAGCAGTGGTTTCTAACCCTTGTTCATCCAATTAAAGATAGGATATATGAGCTATCACACTACCCAACCTCTGCTTCTTGAGTTCTGTTCGCACCGCACTAACACCTCATTCTCCCTTATGCACGTGCCTAATGTCCTCTAGTGATGTAAAATTCATCCTTTGATTATAGTATTCAATATGGGATCAATAGGAAAATAACCAATCCATTCCTATTATTATATCAAATCTCATCATGTTGAGGGTGAATAGATTTCACATTAAAATGTAGCCACCTATCTCAAGGGGAAAATTCTTAAAATGGTGAACACCCTCTGAACAGATACCTAACGGGGTGTCTAGAATCATAACTCCATAGAAGTGATCGATCTTGAAGCTTAGAATCTTAGTGATTGCCACGTATATAAATGAGTGATACTCGGCTATGTAAAATAAAGAAGATAATAAGTTGAGCCTACTAGAATATTACCTCATACAGTAGAAGGTTTTGTTTTCTACTCCTTGTGAATAGGCTAGATTGCATTCAACAGGCCTATACCGCAGACCAGAGTCATTTTCTGATTTCCCTAAACTAGACCACTCTACTGACGCTAAGAATCATAAGTATGACTTTATCTGCCTCGACAGCCACCTCATCCTAATCATCTAGTGGTATTCCAACTACCCACAAGATGTTATCTTTCTGGTCCCACTCCTGATTGAGAAGTAGGGGAATATCTCTGCTCTCTAGGAACTAAATGTAAAGTCTTATATAAACACTAAATATGTCTCATTCTAATACCGCATCTTCACCTGACTGGATCACACGGCCACTATGGATTTGTATTCCCTAACTTCCCACACTGGTGATAGATAAGAAAGTTATCTGCATGAGGAGCTTGACTATTACTACCTATGTGAGTAACCTCAATTTGCCTCTTTCACTAAGAAGACAAACCACAAATAGCTTTAGGTGCTGAACCACCCTGACTCACACCTTTATCTTTCCTAAAGTTTCACACTCTATGGTTGATGATTTTAGAAATGGTCATCAACCTAAACACATTGACCTGTGATTGAATAGTGTAAACCATCCCATTTTCAAATCACCTAGTGCTCATAAGATCATCAGCTGGTATAGCAGGATATAATCATTTTAGCTCTGTGAAATTAGAAGATTATTCCATAACTAACATACTCCCTTGATACAGGTTTATAAATTATTTAGCTTTGTCATCCCTCAGAGTCTAGGGAAAGAAGTAGTCATAGAAGATGGTCTGAAAATTTACCCAAACCATATCATGATGTTGATCCACTTGGGAGATAATGTCCCACACCTCTTAGTAGAATCTCAAAGTATATACATAGCTTTCTTGACCCTCTTCACTAGAGTAATCTCTATATTTTCAAATAAAATATAAGATCACTTTGATCCAAGACTCTATAGCTTTTGGTACGTCATCCCCCGATAAGGTGGGAGGATGTTGCTGTTAAAACTCGAGAGTCAAATCTAACATGATCGAGTTAGGTTGAACTACACCTTGAATCAACAAAAAAACTGTAGAAAATCCTCATGGAATTGGGAATAGATGCCCATATCAAGAAAGGTAAGAGGTTCCTTAGGTGGAACTTCAGGAGGAATCACTAGCAGCTTCAGACCCACCTCCATAGGATCATGGTTGTGGCTGTCTTCAAGGCATGAGACAGGAGGACATTGTGGCGGCATGATAATAAAATTCCAAACACATTCCTCAAAATAGATTTAATCAATGTATAATATTTAATTTAATAAACTTGGACAGGTATAAATCCTTACTATAAAAACAATCACGCCTCTCTGCCTACTTCAAAAGCCAAGTCTAGACAGTAGAAAGAGACCATAGCAGGATGTAAGAATGATCATAGATACCCCACTACCAACTAATAAGGCTAGGTTCGGGTATATATATCTTTATCATACATAAATAAGATAGTTTTTTTCAATTTAAAATTCATATTCATTTTGAATTTATGCTAGTTTAAACATTTAAACCACTTATAATGGTTGAATTAGATGGTTTACCATTTTCCGATCCATAAGGTATCATACTCCTTATGAATCAAAACATTGCATCTAATTAACTCACACCATAACATGTTCCATATTATGGGACCAATGATCCATAGCTCAATGTTCCATGATTTACTTCTTAAGGTGCATGATTTAACCTATTCAAGAAAACATAGTCAGATTAAGTTAGGCACTTCAAGTATCAATTATGTTTTTCAATCCCTGTAAGAAATTTTAGCACAACTCTATACATATTTAAGGCATAATCAATATACAATAGGTGAATCCATGCTGAAAATAAACATGAGATGGAAAAATACACGACATATTAGTCATAGTGTGACAAATAATGTTGCATATTCTAATACAATAACATCATTTAATTAGGCCCAGTAAAGAAATATCATTTCAATCATATCAATATTAGTAACATCATAAAACAAGTGTGTCACCCAATGGTGAAGTCGTATGAAATATAAATAGCATAATCAGTAACATTAATTTCCAATCCTGAGAAATTTGGGTTTCCCCTATGCATGGTTTATCTACATCCAGGCATAGGGTAAATTACAAATCCATTTAACTCTTAGTCTTCTATCTAATCCCCAAATAGTAATAAAAAGGAAAAACAATCCCCTCTAATACCACTTTGTAATGTCCCGATTTGGGATCCACTTAACCCATGCCCTGAGTAGGTGGGTCAAATGGACTCAAGTGTGCCTCCCCATATGCAAGAGTATATTGACATGCAGTGAGGGTGTAAAGATGATATAGTGGGGAGACTATACCCTCATATCAGATTGTCACAACGGATAAAATCAGATATAATCAACACAGAAGCATAATATAAATAGACAAAATAGATAAATTGATTCAGAAGCATAAATAACTAAGAAACTAAGTAAATATAATCAAAATCTTTTTTGAAAGTGTCTGATACATGGATTCAAGGAATGTTGTAATACAAAAAGAAAACATGCAGATACAATCATGCTATATAACAGTACAAAATATCAAAAATAAAAAGTAGGTCCAATCATGAGCCTATGCTGGATCCTCGGCTCCTAATCTTCATCTAAATGTAAATAATGTCAAATACTAGTAGAAGGCCAGTTTCCCTTATCAGTACCTATTGATAAATAATCTTATTGGGTACCAAAGGTATCTTGAGTAGAGTGTGAGATAAAATCTCAGTAGGCCAGCACCAATGGTGTTTATGTGTAATCTAATAAGTTCTCAGAACTAAACATTGTGTAGGCACATGTATTTAATTAACAATGCTGAATAAATAAATAACCAGACCACTCATGTTTTTAAAGGACACTTGGCAGGTCTACCAACTTCAAATCATGTTCATGAATCATCTGATCAGTCAATACATATATATAGTAATAATAAATATATAATATAATCTTATATATTTCATCAACATATATGAACCAATTATGTGTGGATGTAATTTTCCATATACCTATAAGAATTGTTGCTCGATGGACCAGGGCATAACTTAGACATCCTTTACTAGTCTAATGTGCCTATAAGATCATGAAATAGGTTACATTCCCTACATCTCAATAGATTTAGAGATTTCATGCAATGAAACTTGGGATGGTGAGTGAGTCATCATGGAATCACTCTAATCGTGGAACGTGGCACATAAATCCCATCACCCATATAGTATCACGGTTGTGAGATTCCATACTCAACATAAGGGAGAATGATTTTCCTCCATGGTCAATAGTCTCATACCATCGCATCACATCCTCTATAAAGAAATATTAAAATTATAACTGGTATGGGGAATTACCTCCCATCCATCTCTTTTATCAAGTATGTATATATAAGAAAGGAATAGTCATTTTTAATATAATACATAAGTCATAAACTATTATGAATTCCATTATCCAAGATTCATTATATTAAAGGCAATACAATCCATAAGAAGCATTTATTATAACATAGAAAGAAGGCATGGCCTTACCATCCTTTGAAGTCATCCCATTTAACCCAATTAATTCATTAAAGGTAAGGAATATATCATGCTTAAGGCTTTTCTTATAACCCATTTCATTTATAAAAATTATGGAATTACATCTTTTATAATACATCCCGCTTTATCAATTCCATTTCACTCATTCAATTCATTAAAACCTGAAAAAAAACATTTATAAGGCTCAATGGGTCATTTAGAAGATGACATAATCATTAAGGAAATTTCCCACTTGGGAAATTCAAAATATAATAGGACCAAGAACCTAATATCTACCTTGGGTTATATTTAATACCCATGTCTTAAGGGAAACTTCTTTTAAAAGCTAAGCTAAAAACTAGGAGTATTTTTGGGCATTCGAACCAATTGAACAAAATTTCCATTTTTGCATGGAACATCCATGGGGTGACCATATATGGTATGTGAAACCTCTAAACCACAAAAAAAGAATCAAAAAGTGTATATCAATTAACGATTATCAAATTGATATAAAGGAATCTATATAAATGGGATGCTCGGCAGAAGCCAGCTTGCAACACAATGGCATAATTACGAACCATCAAAACTCAAAGGCAAAACCATGTGACCACATACCTCAAGGTTGTATGAAACTCTTCACTTAATATAGGACTTATATTTGTAGTAGGTTAGAAGATATTTGATAAATGGTCCAATTCCCTAAAAATAAGGAAAATGAGACCGCACCTAAATAGCACAATGGATCTGAAGGAAAACATAGATAGGTGGTAAGAGACTATGGGAGCTTATCGATACATATCAAATGCTTTAGAAGAATCAAGGAACAGACACCAGAAAGATAAGTTTCTTCAATTCCTAGATTAAGATGATTTTGAGCTCAAAGGATAAGAAAAATCAAGGATGTACACTAGAGGGAGGAGAAGAAATAAATAAATAATTTAAGTTTAAGTGAGGGGAAAATGGTTATTTCACCCCAAAATATCAAGGCGCATGGTTTGGCCAAACTGTGTGCAGATCGTGCTTAGTTCAATACTACTTGGGGAACATCACATAGTTAGTTGCATAATTTGAATAGCCTTGTGTAAAATGTGAAAATTGTATTTTTCCCAAACCTATAATTTGTTGCACAGTTGTGCGGCCTGGGTTACACTATTACATACAAACTGTGCGGCCCAGTTCCTTCTTCCCATTTCTGAGATACAAGCTTCGAACGAGCCCCAGAAGAACCAGTGAACTCCTTAGCTTGACTAGGACTCAAAATTAGTGCTATTTAAGGAATTTAAATTGAAAAACTAACAATTCATACCTTCATTGAAAAGGCGATTTGTTATATATTCATGGTTTATAAAATAAATTCTTACTCTCTTAGTGATATAAAATTTATTTCTTCAAATGATCAATGATATTTCTTATTTCATAAGTGATTTTTATAAAACTTCTTAAAAGGTTTTTTTCATCCAATTCAATTCAATTTGAAATATCTTATATTTTATTGAGGACATTCTTAAAATGATATCATCCACCTTCTTTCACCACATGGATTATTTAATGTTATTTTCTATCAACTAAATGATCCATCACTAACTTTTTATTTCCAAATCATCCTCTTTTATATGAATGATTTTTCTTATAATGCATCTCCTTTGTGAAATATTTATGCTATTCCTTTGATTGAAGGGTGTTCACCTAGATACAATAAATTGATTGATTGTGAAAATTATTGAATTAACCATTTTCCCATTACTCTATATGGTGTTAGTTTAAGGGATACTTATGTAGAAATCTATTCTATTTATTTATTGGGTAAATATTGAAAATATGTATAATTTTTATTTTAATATATATATCTATATAATACTAAGGAAATTTTATTATGTGTTTTTTAACCATTACCCTTCTTTATATGGATAGATTATGCCCATGTTATCCCATTTTTTAACTAGGAATGTATTGATGTTTCGTATGTTTGTATCTCAATATAGATGTTTATTCATACCCAGTGAAAGGTGATTATACATTGTATTGATATTAATATCTTTAAATGGTGAATGAATTGGAAATAAAGATGTGATGGGGGTACCAGTATTATATATCCCCTCAAGGCATTAATAAGTCTCATGAGATAAAGTAGCTTGGGACTTTTAGTGTATTCTTAACCAGAGAAAAACGCTTCATTAACATGGGACCTTGATCGTAAGATCATGATGAGTAATATCATGTTGTATTAGCTTTGGGCATGAAATTAACAATATGAAATTATATATTTCATCAATAAGAAACTAGTTATTTTTTTCCCATGCATTTATTTATTGATATTTTATTCGTGGACGTGTTATGATCACAACTTCTTTTTATTATGGAATTATTTTGATTATATATTCCTATCATATTATTTATTCTCACTATATGCTCACTTATGATCTTGGATTGTTATCACTTATGTCTTCCCTTTCAGGGAATTTTACCTCAGCCCTTGTTATATTTCTATTTACCTAGGTTATGAATAAATATATTACACATGATATGCCTAATTGAATATATTGTGTGGATAGTTTGTAGTAGTGCAAAACAAGTTGCAGGCCCGTGGGCTAATTGGGTTTGAGGAGGGTTTGGGGTAGGGTGGGTTAATTAAAAATAACCCACATTTTAAGTGGGCTTATATGGATAGCCTGCATAGGCAGCCAACCCGTGTGGGTTTACCCGCACGGATACGGGATGACCTATGGGTTCTTTTAAAAAAAATTACAATAATAATTATAAAAATAAATTTAAAAATATAATTTAATTTATGAGGTGGTGTAGAATTCATTCAAAGACTTCTGGTTTTCCCAACACCACTCCACCCAATGCTTCCTCGGAACCCGGCTGCCTCCTCCACTTTATTATAATTATCCAACAAAACTCTGCCCGTGGCCCACCCGACCTCCCCCGCGACCCCCAACTTCACCACCCTCTGATCATATGCCACCTGTAATGCCCCGACCCCAGTTACCCAGAGTCGGTGCATTATTGCGTAACATTGGCATGATCACAAAAGATCAAGTCTCGAAACACCGATTAGTTTAGTAGCCTTAGAAACACTAGATACATTCATAAATGTTACATTACATCATAAATTGAAACACTACAATAACAAAGTATCCATAGTCCACACTCATATTCTCTTCTGACTATCCCTGCAGGTCATTCATAAAATACTTCTTCACATCCTGGAAAATATTAAAACATTGAAAGGGGTGAGCTCAGATGCTCAGTAAGGATAACAATATTGCGGAAGCTTTTATAAATAAACACAAACATTTAAGGAAATTTATAACTAAAACAAAAGTCTTTTAAACATGATCCTGAGCATAATATGGAAAAAGTAAAATGAAATAATGCCATTTACTTATTCACATGGATATTCTACTGGTCGAATAATCACATGCAATATCAATAACCACTTTCATAATGATGGAATACATAATGCCAGACTATCATAACCACGTAGTCAAGGCCTCGTGCCAAGACTACAAATAATATTTTGTCAAGGCCTCGTTCCAAGACACTAGTTTGTCTCATGAGACCTGCCGATGCATCGAGGAGTTATAGCGGGCTCCACCCGTCACTTATTAAGTCCAATTCATTCCTCATATGAACAGGTTTAAACATATAATAAACTATAACAGAATTGTATCACATAAAACATGCATAAAGGAAACATAATATTTCCACACTTCAATCACAAGATATCAATACAACACATTTATATAATAAAAACTTTATCAAAACCATTTTCAATACCAAAATAAAAGAAAAGTAAAACATGGTATTTATTTTTCTTTTTAAAAAAAAGTTATGGCTTATAGAGGAAGTCAAAACTCAAATAATAGTCACAGCGGTGGAGAATTCGTTGTCGCCGCATACGTAAGAAAAAACATTCCTTTTTTTGTTTAGTAAAAATTCTTCATATAAAAATATTCCTTTTGAATAAAAGTAAAAGTCAAAGGGGTTTATACACCGTATAAATGAAATTTGTATATAAAACAAAATATGCCTCAATGAATGGAGATTGAGACGAAGTCCCTTACAAAGAACATTTTTAAATAAAATAGATCTATTATGTGTATTCACTATATGTACACATAAAGAAAGTATAAATAAAATACAAGACATAATAATATCATGACATAATTTGAAAATAGGAGATTAACCCAAAGAATAGAAATTGGGTTAAGAAGTTCCCTTACCTCATGTCCGACTTGACTCGACTGTTCTTTAACCTCCTGAATAATAAACTAGAGTTAATTTATAATTTCTTAAGAACCTTTTTAAATTTTATTATTCCTTTTATATAACTTATTACCATGTTATGAACATTATGTGATTATTTAAGTTAATAACGGTCATTTTGCCGATCTTTGGTACTTGAGTCAAAAATAAACATCTTATAATTACAAGTTGTTCATGTGGTGAAATATCCTTTATATCCAGAATTATATTCATGATTTATATATCATATATATAATATATATCCATTATATACATTCATTCATAATATTACATAACATTTATAGGTAAGAAATGAAATTCACCGTTCATGGAGACGGTAAGCCGTACGTACGCATGAACGCTACTTTCATTTCAATTTCATATTTAATGGAATGAAATTATAATTATATAAAGGTATAATATAATTCCATTATAATATAATGTATAATACCATTTACTCCATAATGGAAATCATAAAGGTATGCCATAAATGAAAAATACAAAATCATAAGGAAAAAATATATATATATATATCATATATAAAAATAGTTTCATCATAATGGCCACCATGAGAGGTGTTATATGAGTGTTGAACAATCATCGTTTCGTGAGGCAGAAATTCTCCATCCACAGAAACAGTATGTTCTTTAACCATTAGATGTAGGTGTGTGTAAGTGTAAATAAATTCCTTCTCATAACAACATCCTAGTATATTGAAGACACTGGTGTTGTTACAAAATAAAATAATAAAAAGAGTTTAGGGGGTTGGAGAAGCAAAATAAAACAAAACAACATTAGGGAAGACATTACCTTAAAATCGGGTAACTCTTTTTGATTTGAGCCAAAGGCTTCCTTGGGAAGACTTCTTCCAATAGTGAGGCTTCTAGGAGTAAGATAGGGAAGTTGAGAGAGTATTTGGGAAGAGTTTGGCTGATACAAATGGCTTGATGGTGTGAATAAGGTGGTAGAGGTGGGGGCCTTTTATAAGAGGAGAGGAGGGGCACTCTTGGAAAGTAATGAAATGTTACTTTATTATATAATGAGTTTCGGATTTTAAAGGTCTCACACTTATATATTTCGAGTATAAAGTGATAAGGGTTCTAAATATACTCATCCAATAGGTTTTTTACAAGTGTAAGTGTTAGATTTTACATTATCTTTTTATTTTATTTAAATCGTTAATTAATGAGGTAATCTTTGCATCATCATTGTGTCATAAAATTTTTAATTTATTTAATGTATAAAAATTATAAAAAAAGTATCATGATGTAGGAAATATTTTTATCTTTCTAATGAATATTTATAGTAAAAAATACGACTTGTATAACCCCATTTAAAAATTGTTTTAGTAAAAGGACTCATGTTTGTGACATTTTTATTTTAACATTAAATAAAATGTTTTTAATGCCATTTTCCTACCAAAGTGGCTCCATGGGGTCCCCAAGTTGACCCATGGATTTTATTGGTCGGCCATGACTCATCCAATATGGGTAGGACAAGTGTAAAGGTATTTTCATATTTTTATAATATCATTTTTACCTTAAATTTCACTAATTACCTTTAATCGCGATTAATTAAACTTAAAAGTTACTATTCACCAAAAAATTATTTTAATCCCATTGAACCATATTTTACTTCATAATGACAACCATGTATGTCGGATTTCTGAAAATCAAATCACAGAAGTGGTAATGTTTCATTTAAACGAAAAATCAGTTTTTTAACTACCACTTAGTGGTTTCACTATTCATCAAAATTGAAGTTTTTCAGAACAATGCCAAAATTTCAACCTAAGCTATAATTAATATTCCGAATTCAAAAATGATGTATATTTTATGAAATTCCAAACATATATGTTGCATTAATTAATTTTATAATTAATTCCTGCTGTCACAACAAATAGCGTGTTTTTTAAGAAACAATATATATCAAAAGATTGACAATTGTTTATGTCCAATTTCAAAGTGAAATTAATTATAATGAACACCATTGGATAAAATGTTAAAAATATATTCTAATTATACTTTAAAACCACTCAATATTATAATTTATCACTATAAATTATTTTGATTAAAAAAGTTGTTTTTAAGTATTTTTCACTATTCATAGAAAATTGGAAGTTCTCAGAAAATTACAAAAAAATCAACTTAGGATAATTTCGATATTCCGAATACAAAAATGAAGTCAATTTTGAAATAGAAAATTTATATAATTTCAAAAATTGGGTATTACTATTCATAACTACTACTTTGATTGGTCGCTGTGTGTTAGAATCTCGAACTTGCGTACAATGCAAGCTACTGCATTATTGAAAGAGAAGCGTATCGTGAAAGCTTGGGGTGTTACACCCCCCCCCCCACATCACCCAAACCCCCACCTAGCCTCCTCCCGTGACCCCCATTACCCCCAGCTGGCCTCCTCGCCTCCTCAGCCCGCGACCCCCGTCACCCTCGCCCGACCTCCTCGCCTCCTCCGCCTGCGAACCCCATCACCCTCACATCCTCCACCCACGACCCCCATCACCACATCTTGGCCTCCTTGCCTCCACTGCTGGAGATAGCCATCACCCTCACCTCCTCCCCCAGCGACCCCTGTCACCCCCCCTGGCCTCCTCACCTCCTCCATCTGCGATCACCGTCACCCTCGCCTCCACCGCTCGCGACCACCGTCACCCCTACTCGGTCTCCTCTGTGACCCCCTCACAACCTACTCTATAACCCCCACCTTCACTGCCCTCATCTCCCATTCCACCCCCGTCACCCCCCCCCCTACTCGGCCTCCTCTGTGACCTCGCCTTCGTCGTCTCCTCCCGTGACTCTCGCCTTCATTGGCTCCACCGCGACCCCTCAGCCCGGCCACGAGCCCTCTTCTACCACCCCCTGGTGTCCCCTCCCACCTCCTATGGTACCTACAACTCCTCCACCTGTGCTCCTCCAGTATTGAAATGACTACTCCGAGAAAGTATTATTTTTTAATTTTTTTATTTCTGTTATTTCATAAAATATTTAGTTTTTAGTTTTTATTTTTAATATTTTTCATTTTTTATTCTGTATCTCATAAATTTTTAATGAAAATTTTAAAAAAACATATAAAATAAATAAATATTATATCACACCATTATTTTTTAATTTAAAATTAAATTTTTTTTATAACATATCTATAATAAATGCGGGTTGCCCATGGGCTTTCCCACATCCACTACGGGGCGGGGCAAGCTTGATAAATCCACCAGTTTTTTATGTGGGATTTTTCGGGTATAGCCCACATGGGCTTAAGCCCACGTGGGATTGGCCTGCCCCACCCCTCCCCACCTATTTCACATTTTTAATAATTTGTGGGATATGTTGAAAACTTATTATGGATTAAGTAGTTTCTTATAGAGTCTAAAAAAATAACATTAGTTGAGAAAGAAATAGGCTTTATCAGTTTATGTTTTTTCATAATTATCTTAAAATATAAACCTAAAAGATCATGGGAATGTATGTAATGAGATATTTTTTTAATTCATGTAATTATTGGATAGTTATATCAATAAATCTATAGTTAGTGAAAAATTCAGTATGAAAAGTTTTTGTTTTCATCACTGGATCCATGAGTTAGGTTTGAGGGCTCTATAAGATGTTCAGTGTTTAATGTTTCCATCCATGGTTAGAGAACTCATGAAGTCTCATGAAAGCATATATTCTTATATTATTCTCTAGTATCTTCATCATATTTATTAAGATAGATCTAGATAGGAATATTTTGATATATCCAAGGCACTCTTCACTAGAAAACATGGACAATGTATTCCATATAGTCCCCACATTTTCAAACTCATTTGCTACATTAAGCATCTAAAATTTATAGGGTTTAAATTTCCTGAAGAACAATGCATTGATATCATTATTTCATCAGTCGCTTAGATATTTTCTAGTTATTTTTTTAATTTCAATATAATAATTAGAGAAGTCGCTCCCATATCTTTTCACTCTACTTCACCATGTTGATAAGGATATGAAATGAGAAAAATATTTTAACCTTATGATGAACAAGAGGAAAGGCCATTCAAATAACTCCAAGACAAACTCCAAGTCTAAATATTCATTAAACACCCTTCTAAGAAGAGTAGGATAAATGGGAAAGTAAGGGAACATGACACTATCTATTTTAAATGTGTAAATAGGTTCTAATGGATGAAAAACTGAACCCATGAAAATAAGAAAGGGTAAGATTTATGTTTTCTTATTATTATTTTTCATTTATCTATTTTTACAAATTTCCTATTAGATATATCATGTTGTTCTTACATATATATGAAAATATTGGAACCAACTACATTCTGAATTATTTCTCATAGTAAGTTGGATCTTGATTTCTACCTCGAAGGTGTCATTAATCCCTCTGGGTGTGATTTAAATTAGAATTTATATTTCCAAAACTTTACTTAACCATAAAGGTGTAGTGTAGTGGAAGTGTGGGGTCGAACCCACGAGGATAATGTTGTTTAAAATGAAATTTCTAGTTTTAAAATCCTAAGAGGAGCCCTTTCGAGCAAACTTGAAATTTAGGAGTTTGAATTAATTCCTAATTGAGAGTGATTTCAAATAATGAATGAGGGGTTGGGATCAAATTTGAGTATCTCGTTAAAAGATGGTATCTAATTCTAACCTGGGCAAGGTCTTAAGGCTTAGTTTGTGAAGCAAACAGAGGTTTCTAGTTGACTTTGGTCAATTATCCTAGTTATACCTAGGAAATGACTATTCTGTGATTGGGAGATAGTAACAGTAGTAGGTGAATTAAGTTTATCTTCTTAGGTAAAAAATTTTCCTAGACTAGTGATCATTGCCTGGTCTTCTTCAATCAGGATAGGGTCATTTTCTTGGATGTCCTGTGGTCAAGGACATTTTCACAAATGGGGTAGACTATTTCGTTTTATCCGGATTACTAATCTACTTAGTTTTACCAAGATTAGAATTAAAGTTTTAATTAAGAATGCAGATAAATTGAACTTAATCCCTACCCCTAAGTAATTTAGCTATCCATATGGGGAGAGGATGAAATTAAATACATAAAAGAAGGTATGCTTGACATTTTGATTTAAATTACTTGAATTGAAATCATGAAAGGGGTCGAGGTTGGTGAAATAAATGAAAGCATGCACAAGGTAAATCATGATTAGGATTAAAATACTTACTTGAGAAAAGGAAATCTAAGTGAATCTAAATGCACGAATTGGAATTGAAAAGAATTGAATAAAGAAATATCTATGGCTCATATATTGATACAAAATGTCTAACATGAATAAATTTAGAGTTTAGAGGGGGGAAAGGGTAAGGGAGATTGCAGGGAGTCAAAAGGAGGAGAGAATCTCGTCCTGAAGTGCTCTCAAATACTCTGTCACTCTGCTATATATATAGTCATATTTCATCATGATGTGTATCTGAGATACATGATGTGTACCTTTGATCTATATAGAAATCCATGGATTTTGGGATCTACAGCATGGCGCACATATCTCTTGTAGATTTATAAAGTTTGATCGGGTATACGTCATATACCAGGTGTTCACGACGTGTACCCCACATCCATCTATCTTTTTGATAGGATTCCTAGAGGCTTTATCACTATCTATTTTGACTAGAATCACATCATGTTCGGAGTGTGCGTGACATGTAGTTCCTTTTTCCTTTCTGGATTCATGGCTTGGTCATGACTTGGCTTCATGACTTGGGATAAGTTGTGAACTGCATGTACACAACATGTGCTAACTAATCATGATCTGTACTAGGACATTTTTTCAATTTTTTTGCCTATATTCCTTGGAATCTTGTGAATCTTTAATTCTTACAAAATTAGACACACACACGTGCATTATCAGGTAAATTAATGAAAAACTATAAATAAATGATAGCAAAATTCATATACAAATTTGGATTATCAAACCTCCCAACACTTGAAGAATTGCTTGTCCTCAATCAATAACCTCTCAACAAGGATTTCACAAAGGATAAGAAATTTTTAAAAACAAGAAACATTAATTATGCCCATGTAATTAAAATTAGGTGTAAGAAGAAAAAGGTCAACTTCCAGAATTAACCCTACATAGAATGTTAGTCAAGCCTCATAATCCAGCTTTTCAAAATAAATTCTATTATTTTAATTATGATTGTTTAACTAATCATTAATTGTATACCCAGATGTAATTTACCACACCATGATTTTATCTCATCACTCAGGATAAATTGAAAGAAGATGTATGCTTGTACCCTGACTACATGTTCCTAACCATAGACTTGCACTGGTTCTATCATCTCCGTTGTGTAAATACAAGCATAAAATTTAGTCATTAGGGATTCAAAAATAGGGTTCTAATGGCTCTGAGGCTATGGTTAGTTAGGTAAAATATTGAAAATTAGGCACAAAAGGGGGGTGAGCTCTGAAGTACAATGCATAAGTGTAAGGACAAGTGTGATAAAGTTCCTCCTTCTAGCTGGTCAAATCCATACTTCATCTGCTCAGGTTGGATCCACATATTAATCAATTATGTATGTGAATATGATTCTATTCCTTTTATTTTTCTTTTTCATTTTTATTTTTTTAAAGTCGTGTCTAGGATGGATCTCACATCCATCACCTAACCACATTGGATTCTTTGAGGGATTCATCGGTCTAGAAAATGGTGGTTTTTAACCTTCCTAGTACACAACATATAAAAAAATTTCTTTTATTTTTTATTTTGTAAAGGAATATAATAGAAATGAAATGAAATAATGGTAGATAAGGATTAAAACCAAGAAGTATGATAAGACACTGTACATCTGAAAATGGAAGCATACCATGTTGTCTGAATGCCTCCCCCACACTTATTCAAAGGTATCCTTATGCATTATAAAAGTATTTGGTTAGGAAGGGAAATGGGCTTAGAATAGATCATCCTAAAAGGTTATTCATGGAAAATATGGGTTAAATGAAGGACATATTCAAGGTGGGTCCAGGGAAAATGGCTATCAAAGAGTGCCTCAATCATTTTAAATTTATACTTGTTCATTCATCGCTTTAATAATATCTCAGTGCATGTTTTGGTAGGTTTCCATGCCCAAGGTATCTCTCAACAAATATTCTTAGACAATAATATGAAATTAAAGTCTTAGAGTCCTCTCAAGTAGTGAGAATAAAATAAATCTGGAAATCATAATGGGAATAGATCATAAGTAATGGGTCAATTGATCATAATGTTAATGATTTTGAATTTGAATCAATTCTCTAAACTCAGCAATTATTCTAAAAATTTCTAAATAGGATTAAAACATGGTTCTTAGCAATTTTCCACTTAACTTTTTCCTTAATTACAATAGAATAATGATTTTAAAGTTTAAATCATGCTTATCATTTTTAAAAATCTCTCCTAAGCAAGTGATAATAGAAAAAAATTCAAGTATATCACAAGTAAAATCATGAGAACCCCCCCTCCACCCCACACACACACACACTTAGAAAGGGACAGTGTCCCCACTGTCCATTAAATGCATGTGGGAGTGGTGTAACATTGAATGTTTTTAAAGAAATGGAATATTTAAAATAGTTGAAAAGGAGGGAATCAATATCTCCCTTAACAAATTGGTATGACATGGGGTTTTTGAGCTATTGTAATGCTAACTTTAATTCACCTGCAAAATGGGTTAGAGAAAAAATCCTACACTAGATAAAAAACATTAGTCCACAGGTATAAACATTTTCATAATAGAGTAAAAAGGTAGTCTCACAAAGTAAGAAACAAAGAGAATAATTTTTATTGAATTTATAAAAAAAATCAATGTATTTCCATGATAGACTCAAAATAAAAATGAAATTGATACAACAATGATGGATAAAACTAAATAAAAGATAAACTATGGGTTGCCTCCCACAAAGAACTTACTAGAAGTCATCATCTAGATGAGTGAACCAAAATTTCCTTTAGTTGGACCACTGGATCAGTCACTCCTTCATCACTTACAGCTACTATAGGTTGTATCATCACGTTCTCATAGTCTCTTTGGTAGGTTTATTACTTCTGGTGTAGCAGCATGAGTGTGAATGAGATGAGGTAATAAAGGAATCATGGGTCGTGGTAGTTGATGCTATTGATGAATATTCATCGAGAGTTCTTGAATTTGGCATGAAATCTCGATGACCTTTTGAAGTACTCATTGTTCTCGGACATCTAGGGGGGTACTGTACCATCAAGAATAGTGGATGATTCTGAGGATCTAGACATTACTATGAACAAAAATAAAAGATATTACAATCAGTACACAAAAGACATGAAAAATAAAATACCATGTATATAGATATAAAATGTCTGTACAACGATGGTAAAACATAAAGGACAAAACTTAATAGCCATCCCTAGCACATAAAAGTCCCAAAAACATAAAAAGGTAGACATAAGATAGCTCAGGGGTCCGGGCCAAAAATCTCTTCCAAGTCCATCCCACTACCTGGGTTTGAGATCAACTGACCATCCAAATTAGCATCTGCAGCAGTAGCGGTAGTTGATGGATGGGTGGATGGTGTGGATAGTGTGGTATTGGAGGTAGGTATGTGGGCTGGGGTGGGTGGTGGTGAGGTACTGATCTATACATAGGTCATGTTTCTGTCATCTGGATTGACAAGTGGTACCATAGGGGAGTGCTCGTTGGTGAGCCCCTTTCCCCTCCAAGCCTAATCTACTATGAACTCCTACTGAAAACCAAGGTCAGTGAGATCTGGGGGTAAGTTAGAGTGGACTAAAGGGTTTTGGGGAATGGTGGACGATGATGGGCCAGATTGGGTGGGCGGTGGTGGGGTAAAATATATGGGATCTATGAAGGGGAGGTGAATATGAGTGAATAATTGGCACAAGTTTACGAGGATAAAAATTTGGTTCATCTGAATATTAGAAAGGGAAGTATTGGAGGATGTAGGGATGGTAGATGGGGTGGTGGATGAGGTGGTGGTAGGAAATTATGGAGTAGGTGTGGTAGTGGCATGTGTCTAGACATGGGGTCGACTACTATTGTTGCTCATGGATCTTACGGTGTATCCTCTTAGACTCCAGGAGCGCAAAAATATGCATCGTCCTCCTTCACCAGCATCTTTATATTGTGAAACATCACAATATCTATTATTTAGATGGGTCCTAGGGATGTGAGGGGCTGTGAGGCATCAAAAATTCCAAGTTATCTGGATAGTTGGGTGATAAATGATCCTCCCATCAATGTGCCTTGCTTACTCTATGCCTGAATGTTGAAATTATGAGCGAACTGGGAGTCCATGTTGATGGGTGGACCACCCATGGAATCTTCAATAATCATAACTTTGATCTAGATGATGCTGTTGTGAATCTCTCCTCATGCAAACCAGCCATGCATCATG
This sequence comes from Viscum album, assembly GCA_963277665.1. NCBI lineage: Eukaryota > Viridiplantae > Streptophyta > Magnoliopsida > Santalales > Viscaceae > Viscum > Viscum album. Next base: position 231,475,900 of record OY728146.1, read on the forward strand.
GCTATATGCAAGATATGAAAGGATAAACCCTACAGCATAGTTGACTTTGTGAGGAAAGGGTCAGGATGTAACTTGAGGTCGCGGGCGATTAGTGGCCATAAATATGGGGTATCATCTCAAGGTGGTTATAGCTTCAATATGGGATAAACATCTGAAATTATGAATTCCTCTGTATAGATTCCTAGCCCGACTCCGAATTCGAAAAAATAAATCTTTTGGGGTCTTCCACCCAGTCTAAAGTGTAGGCATTACATTGAGATCTTGACGGTGTCCAAGAACTTGAGGAATAATTCCCAAAAGGTCTCCCCCAAAACATTGATAATACTATTGATATGAAAATTATCCAAGAGGTCCATTATTTCTTTAGTAATGCTTAACTTGGTGAGCACGTTCATGACCAACATCTTGTCGGTCTGTATGGGTTTGGCCTGTAGTTGTAGAAGAGTCGCCCAGTGTTGTGGGTTGGTGAAGTAAAGCATAGGTTGTAGGTGTGATTTTTCATTACTGGATGTGGAGGTTTTTTTATCCAGAGAAGAATTTGCATCAAGGGGTAACCTAGTGGTCGGTTACTGCTAGTTGGAGCCTAAGGAGAAGGTTATAGAGGAGGAGGATGGTGAGGGTGGTGGCTGGGTCCATTTGGTGTGAGCCATCAAATTAATGGGATGGTGTTCCAGTTGGGTGCAGCATGTGTGAGAGAGTGGTGGGTGAGGGTTGCAGGTGGAAGGAGAGGGGAGGGCATGGTTGAGGTGGATGATGTGGGTGCGGGTTGCAGGCGAAAGGAGAGGGGAGGGTGCTGGTGCGGTGGGTCGTGACCTACGGGTCATGAACTAAGTTTTTAAAAAATAGGTCTGACCCCATACATGATGTGTACGGCTGGATCACGTCATGTATGGGGATAAAAAGGGAAACTTCAAGTGAAAAGGTACACTACATGAACCCTTGGTACATGATGTGTACGAAAAAGTTTTTTCACCTTTTGGTGTTCTTTCTTTGCCTCTATCTCTTTCCTATCTGAGAATATTCTAAGACTATCCTTTTCTAACATAACTAAAGATCACCTACCCTGAGTTTCCTCCCAGTTAGTACGACCTTTATAGTTGGGAGCTTCCTTTATAGTTGAGATCTTGACTCTACTAAAACTCAAGTGGATTTGAGGCTGATGAAACAGCCTTCAAAGAAATGTTCCAAAAAAATATTTATAATTTTACCATTGACTTTAAAGGGTGGTGCTCCTTCTCTTTGAATTTTGATTGTTCTGTATAGAAAGATTTGAACAACCTCAAATGGACCCAACCATCTTGATTTCAGCTTACCCAGGAATAATTTCAATCTTGAATTAAAAATCATGACTTTATTACCAAGGTAGAAGGTACACCTTGAAATATGTTGGCCATGACATTTCTTTGTCTTTTATTTATAAATTATTTCATTTTCATTTGCATATCTTTTTATATCTTCCAATTCAATCAACTACACTAACCATGCTTCTCCAGCCTTTTCTAAATCCAAGTTCATCTTCTTGATCACCCAGAATGAACGATCCTCCAGCTCCACTAGAAGATGAAAGGGTTTTCTATAAACCAATAGAAATGGGGTGGTGCCTATGGGTGTCTTATAAGTAGTCTTGTATTCTCATAGTGCATCATCCAGCTTTAGGCTCCAATCATTCCTATTGGTGTTCATAGTTTCTTCTAAAATTTGCTTCACCTCCCAGTTTGACAACTCAAATTGCCCACTCATTTGTGGGTGGTAGGGAGTTCTAGTGTTGTATCGAATTCCATACCTTTCCAGCATTTTCCACATAGGGGGGTTGGTGAAGTGTGTTCAGTGATGGCTAAAGAGTAACCTTGGAAATCCAAAGCGAGCGAACACATTTTTTATGAGAAAGTTCATGACTACCTTTACTGTTTCATGAACCATAGCTTTGGATTCAACCCACTTTGAGACATAATCCACTGTAACTAGAATGTGATTTCTTTAATGAGACAAAGGGAATAGTCTCATGAAGTCAATTCCCTATATGTTAAAAACTTTAACTTCCATAATGGGGTTATGTGGCATCTTGTTTATTTTACAGATATTTCCCATTCTCTAACATCTAGGGTTGGAAAAATACCTTTGTGTTTTGATGTAGTGTAGTAAAAAAAATATGCTTTGTAGGATTTTGACCACTATCTACTCAGGTCCATAATGTCCACCAGTTGGCAATGTATGACACATTTCAATCAAATTCTGTGTTTCTTCTTCTAGAATGCAATTCCTCATTAAACCATCAGCACAATGTTTGAAAAGAAGAGGCTCGTACCAGTAGTAGTTCTTAGAGTCTAACCAAAATTTATTTCATTACTGATATGAGAGGTTTTGATGTATAAATCTTGTTGCAAAATAATTGGTCATATCTGAAAACTAGGTCCAGTCCTTGATGATGAATAAGGTCTCATCAGGAAAATCCACTTTTATATAAGTCTCATCATCTTCTTTGATGATGGAAAGAGGTAATATAGAGAGATGATCTGTAATTACATTTTTTGTTCCCTTCATATCTTTGATTACGATGTCAAATTCTAGTAGCAAAAGAATCCAATGTATCAACCTTGGTTTGTAATATTTCTTATTTATCTGGTACCGAAGGGTAGTGTTGTGAGTATGAACAATGACTTTGGATAGGGAAATACAAGAACAGAACTTCTTGAAAGCATATATAATGGCTAGGATTTCCTTATTCATAGTCGTGTAATTGACATGTGCTTCATTTAGTGCATGAATCGCATAATAAATTGGATAGAAGGTTTTGTCAATGTGTTTTCCTAGAATAGCTCCCAAAACAAGGTCATTGTCATCACACATTAGTTCAAATTCGTTTTCTCAATTTGGTGAAATGATAACCGGTGATGCAATCAGAATTTTCTTCAGCATTTGAAAGGCATGTCGGCTATCCTCTGTGAATTTGAAAGGAATGCCTTTTGATAATAGGTGTGTCAATGGATGTACAACTTTAGAAAAATCTTTCATGAAACGTTTATAGAATCCAGTATGCCTGATAAAAATTCTGATCCTTTTAGTAGTTGAGGGTTTAGGAAGATCTTTGATGACTTTTATCTTTGTTGGATCAACTTCAATGCCTTCCTTAGAAATTTTCTAACCAAGGACTATTCCTCCTTTTACCATAAAGTGGCATTTCTCCCAATTGAGTACTAGTAATTTCTTCTCACAACATTAGAGAACCAACTTCAGGTTGCTTACATAAATATCAAATGACCTCCCATAAACTAAGAAATCATCCATGAATATTTTGATGAATTCTTCAACCATATCATGAAAAATATGTTTCATGCATCTCTGGAATGTTTTCAGAGCATTTCACATTCCAAATGACATTCTTTTATATGAAAAGGTATTGAATGGTCATGTAAAGGTGGTTTTTGGGTAGTCGGTGGGGTCGACTGAAATTTGATTGTATCCTAAATATCCATCCAAGAAATAGTAGAAATCATGCCTTGCAAGTCTTTCTAGAATCTGATCCATAAAAGGTAAGGTAAAATGATCTTTTTGGAAGTTGAATTCTAGAATCTATAGTTCATAAAAACTCTCTATCTAGTGATGGTGTATGTTGAAATTAGTTTGTTTTTATATGTCCTTACTACCATGAGTCATCCTTTATTTGGAAAAAATTGTAGGGGGCTCACCCATTCTTTATTTGAAATTAGAAAGATGGTTCATACATCCATTATATTCAGTACTTCCTTCTTGAATACCTCTTTCATCGGTGGTGTGAGCCACCTCTGAGGTTTTATTTTTGTATTTTCATTTTCTTCAAGTAAAATTCTATGGGTACAATCTGTAGGATTGATTCCCTTTATGTCTTCCACTCCCCAGGAAACTATTTTTTTATTTCTTCTCAGAAAATCAACCAACTTTTCCTTCTGTTCTTGGGATAGTTCTGAGTTGAGTCCAACATACACAATGTTAATTTAAAGAACATTCATTGAGAAAAAGCTCTCAATCACTTAACATACCTAAATTATAACTCACCCAAATTAAAGATTTAATCGGCCTTAACTTAACTCAGGGTTATAATCTTGATCATATCTTGTTCATGGTAGTGTATTTATGGTTCCAATAATCCATCGAACCCACATGTTAAATAAAACAAGTCATTAATCCATGACATGGTAAGTCCAACATACACAATGTTAATTCAACGAATACTCATCGAGCAAAAGCTCTCAATCGCTTAACATACATAAATTAAAACTCACCCCAATGATAGATTTACTTAGACATTAATATGGTTATTAATCTGGTAATATATTTTTATGGTGATGAATTATAAAGAGAAGAAAAAGAAAGGGATAAGAAAAGAGTGGTACGTCGACACACACACACGATAAATGATGATAATTAAAAATGGGCTTTCGATTGAAAGAGGAAGAAAAATAAAAGGGAAGGGGATTAAACTGTATTTTAAATATTTTAAGAACATTAACATTAAACTACATAAGGTGGATGAGAATAAGAGATATTGAATAATAAACTTACATTAAAACAGAATTACAAAAGAAAGGACTTACAAAATTACAAAAACGAAGAACACAAAAGTAAGTGAAAACAAAGAGAGGAGGAAAGGTCTCTCAAGTGAAAACTTTAGTGTGGCAGGTCCTCCCAAGCCTTTGTCAAGGCTTTTTTAGTGCCAATATTATCTCCTTTCCTCTGAAATTCCAACCCCTCTCAAGGAGAGAAGGGGAGAGTATTTATAGCCCAAGGAGTGGACTGTTTGCATTCCCAATCTGTCCCTCCACTTTCATCGCCAATTTGGCTATACAGACAGCCGAATCTCTGAATATTTTCTTCTTAAAAGTTGTGTATAATAACGTTTTACGACTACTGTCAAAATTTGGAGGCATTTGGACAAGTGGATCCAATGTTATGGTGGTTTTATTAAACAAATGTAAACTGTCCATTTCTATCCATGATTTTTCGAGGTCCAAAATTTGAATGGATTTTGGAATAGGAATATGCCTTCAAATCTGAATGATTTCTTCAAAAAAGTCTACCGTATATATCTCCTCTTTCACACTAAAAAAGATCAGATTTATTTCATTCTTACATCATTATTTATGTCATGAATACTATACTGATTTTATTTCTCGTCCAGAATGGTGGGGTGGATTTCAAAGCTTCATTTGGGACCCTTGTTCTTAGAGTTGGGACCTGAAATTTTTATCCAAAATGAAATGTAGTGTCTCCAGAATTATGGTGGAGAAGTAATGTTTTTTGAGTTCTGGAATGAGCCCAGTAAATCAATCTTCATGAATAGTCCAGTTTCTTCACAGATTCTTTTGTCTTGTTTGTGAGGACCATATGACCCTTAAAATGGCAGAATTGGCTCATGGTACCTTCTAATGAAATGTTGTATATTTAAATAATAATCCTAAAAATTAAGAAACACACAATTTGGATCATTATAGTGATAGTTATTATTAAAACAGTAAACTAAATCAATTGGACTACTTATTAAAAATGCTCAAAAATTATACTTAATATTAAAACACTAATATTTCACACAAATTATGCACATTTCATATGAAATCAGTAAAGGGAGTATATAATAAGACATGAAAATATTAACAACATCAAATCCCCCACACTTAGTCTTGTTCATGTCCTCATGTTCAAAAAATATAAAAACATAACCAAAATCATTTTCACTCACCAACAGATATTAAAATTTTATTTTCTCCAATCAGGGGAGGTTTAGACTATTTCACTCATCCATTTTGAATTCCACCACAATTTGTTACAGAAACAATGTTCCAATACTAATTCATTTTTTCATGCTCAAATTTAGAAATTGAAAATGTAGACACTCCAAACTCACACCTCTCAAGATGATAAAATTCATTTGTGTAGGTTCACTCTTTCACCAACTAAAAGTGAAAATCTTAGAGTTTGAAAGATCTCTCAGCTTCAAATACCTATCCAAAGTGAAAAATAATCAATAGGTATTTTTAAGGGGTTTTTCTGTGGCTATGGGATGGTAGGAATATAATTTCCAAAAGAGAGAAGAAGAGGGTTAAAACACCAACATAGAAAAAGCAATGCACTTTTTTTTGAAATAAAACATGGAAGGAAATGAAAACACATATTTACAAGGGAATTATTGTGTGAAGAAAGACAGAATAGAGGGAGAAAATTTGAAAGGGATGAGAAGATGAGATATTTCCAAAACACAAAACTTTTCTCAATAAGAATATAATGCAAGTGTTCCTTTTTTTTCTTTTCCTTTTTTTTTTTGTTTGTTTCGAAAGTTGACCTAAAATAGATCTCACACTCATATCCCAACCCATGTTTGCTCTCCTCATGACACTAATTGTAATAGTTATAACAAGTTAAAAGGTTGAGGGAGAGTGATTTTTGACCTACCCAAGACACAACCCATTTTTTTATTTTTTTTTATTTTTTTTCACCATTTTTTTTGAACACTTGTAAATAACATTTACAAAATTACATAAATGGAAGTAAATTATATTCCCCAAAACACATGGAATGACAACCTCTCCCCCACATTGAAATGGATGTTTTCCCTCAAGCAGATGATAACTCGTTGAAAATCAATAATAGGGTACCCAAACAATAAAATCCATTCCCCCCCACACTTAAATTTCAAAAAATTATTCAATGAAAATCCATGTTCATGTTGGGTGGGAAAAGGTATTGGGCTTGTAATGTGGATATCAAAGAAAAGGTTTTCATTGGCTCGAAGGGGCTTTCAAAAGGAGGATTAATGTAAGGTTAATGGGAGGCTATTTGGCTATTATAATTCTCATGTGGTTCAGAAAAAATCCTCTATCATGTTAATTCACACTAAAGTAGGAAATTCATCTCGAAGGTCTACAAACTAAAGACTCGCAAATGGGGGTGAAAACGCACATTTTGAAAAGATGGCCATAGGTGGCCTCTTCATGAAAGAAAATGTTGTTCCTCACGGTTTGGGAAAAGCCTTTTCCAAATCAAAAATTGAGCATTCAAAATTTTTTAATTTTGACACACAATTATTTATCCAAAGTCATGATGAAAATACAAAATTTTTTAGTTGAAAACGTGCATGTTGGCTCCCCAAAAAGGTTTGACAAAATTTCAAAACACAATGGTGAGTAAGCATGACTCCTGATTTTTATTATTATTTTTTTTATGATTCTTTTTTATTTTGTTCAGTTTTTTAGGTTTTTATTTTTGTTTTTGATAAAGATACACCCACACAAAAGAGAAAATGAAAAAGAAAGGTTTTGATAAAGAAAGTGGTAAAAAAATGGAGAGGAAGAGATAGAGAGAGAGTTAAAGGGAAATAGGTGCCCCCTAGTTTGGATTTGGCTGGTCGCCATATCCATCCAGTGGGGGGTTCACTGGAGAAGTTGGGGATCTAGTGGAAGTCAATGTGGTTCCAGGACTGTGGGAAGTTACCTGAAAAAGAAAATTCATTATTCATCTAATGAAAAACTAAAAAGAAATTAAAAATTCATAAAAGTAAAAGAAAACATGGGTTTCCTCCCAAGAAGCGCTGCATTTATTTCTCTACAGCTAGACAGTTGCAGTGGACTACCCATAGTCTGACGGTGGCCATCGTATTTTCTCAACTCTAGTGTGCTTCCAGAAAAACTTTTTCTTTGGGAGGTCTGATGATTCATTGGATAATTTATTCCCATCCTTGTTGGTGTGCTTGCAATTCAATGGGGGTGGAAAGAGAATATTTCTATCCTCTCTTTGGTCTTCAACCTGAGGAATGTTGTTATCCACAAAGTGCTGGTTTTCTATGCTTGTAAATTTAGGAAGATGGATCAATTATGATGGTTCATTTATTTAAGGATCATATAACACAAAACCATAGTATGATATCCCAATTGTTTTTGACTCATTTATTTCATCGCTTACCGATGTAGAGTAATGAGGATCAGTGGAGTCATAAGACTGAATAAAATTTTCAATATCCTTTATTTCAATATTGTTCGCCAATGAATGGTCAATTTCAACCTCACCAGTGATCACTTTATTAATTATGGAACAAATTTCACAACCTTCACTACCATCAGGACAACATAAACAAATTGTTTTGGGGTTCACCTCACATATAACAGGGTTTTCAGAATCATGGATAGGAAATGATGAATGTTGGGTAATCAAATTTGAATCAAATAATGAACATGCTTGTTCATTTTCCCCATTACCATCCATGTTGGAGCAGTGATTGTCCGAAGTGAGATGAGATTCCAAAGAGTTTTCAAGATCCATTAGATCAATGGAGTTTGCATTTGTAATGTCAACATAAACTTCTCCATTTATGACTTGGTTAATGAGGATACAATATTCACAAACTCCTCTATCAGTAGAACAAGAAGGGCATGATGGATTGGGATTCAACACACTCTCAGAGGGAGTTTCAGAAGAATTAATAGAGAATGTAGACTCATTATCTATTGGGTATCGTGTGGATTGAAAAATATTGAACTTGACCAGTTGGTCACCAAATTCTATGGATAAGATGCCTAAATGGACGTCAATATTGGTTCTCACAGTCATGAGGAATGATCTTCCTAGAATTAGGGGAGATCGAGAAGAGTTCATCTCACCTTCCATGTCAAGGACATAGAAATTAGCAGGGAAGATAAGATCATTGACTCAGATAAGGACATCCTCAATTATTCCCTCAGGACTGGATGTGCTTCGATTGGCCAATTGAATGACAACACCCATTGGATGTAAGGGACCTTGACCAAGGTTGGAGGATATGGATTTGGGCATGACATTAATTGAGTCTCCTAAGTCTATGAGTGCATCATCGAAGTTAGAACTTCCAATTTGGCATGGAACCGTAAACGTATCTGGATCTTTTCACTTTATGGGAATAGACTGTTGGGTGGAAACATTTTCAAAGGTCCTAAGTTGCCTCTTGTGGGTTCACAATTCCTTATGAAACTTGGAATACTTAGGAATTTGTTTTATGGAATCAAAGAGAGGAATGTTGACTTCAACACGTCTAAACATGTTGAGAATTTTAGGATCGGGTTCAAATGACTTATTTGTCTTAGAGATAGCTTGTGGAAAAGGAATTGGATTCCTAAGTGGAATAGAAGGAGGTGATAGAATGGATTCAGATTCCTTTTCAATTTTATTTTTCTTTTTATTTTCTAGGTCAACATTCAAAGGAGGGTTGGAGGACTTATATTGAGGCATAGAAATTTGATTTCCTGATATAAGTGAAATTGCACTTACATTACCCTTGGGGTTGGGTAATGGTTGAGCTGGGAGTTGGGAAGAATTTTATGGTTGCAGCTGACTAAGGTGGGATGCAAGTTGACCAATTTGGGTTTCAATGTTCTTGAGGATGGAATGGGTGAAGGAGGCAAGATCTTCCACTGCACTTTCCCATGGTTGCTTAGAAGAATAAGCTTGTCCCGAATTGGGATTACCTTGATTTTGGTTCTTGGGAAAGCGATTGTATTGGTTTTGGAATTGGTAAGGCTTAATAGGATAATGGAATCCAGGAGGAGGATTGTTCCTTTGAGGTTGAGGAAGAAAAGGATAAGGTTGCTGGAAGTTACCAATGCCTTGACCATATTGAAACTGGTTTGGGTTTTGAGGAGGGAATTGAGGGGGATAAGATATGGGATTACCATACCTAAGGACTTGGTTATAGGAATAAGAGAAGGGCTCAGAGTGATGTTGGTTGAAGTTTCTAACAAACTGGCCTGATATTTGAGGATTGGTGTTCTGCTGAGCATATACTGCATTGAGCTCCATTGGTCCAGATGAATCAGATTGATCCTATTGAAGTTGTGGACATGTTTCAGTTGGATGAGATGGAGAGTTGCAGATTCCACGGTTTTTGACAGGTCCAGGAAACATTGTTTGCGAAGAAGATGAGGTTGGGGATTTGGTAGTCACAGCTAGTTGTCGCACAAGACCTGTAAGTTCACTCATCAACTCGGTCATCTTGTTCGGCTCAATTGATTGATTATCTTAAGCTTGTTTGACTTGAGCATGTGCTTGAGTATGGAATTGTTGTGTGTTTGCATCCATGTTACTTATGAGATCTCTTGTAGCTTCAGGAGATTTATAAACAAGATTACCGCCACTTGTGACATCAATGAGAGTTATCTCCATAACAAATAACCCCTCATAGAAGTATTGAATCAAGATTTGGTCAGCTATTTGGTGGTGTGGGCAGGTTGCAACAAGATTATTGAACCTCTCCTAGTACTCATGGAGTGATTCACTTGGGAATTGATGTATACCACTTATTTTTTTCGGATAGAAGCAGTACGAGAAGCAGGAAATAATTTCTCTAAGAAGAGCCGCTTCATGTCATTCCATGTGGTTATAGAACCAGGAGGTAGGTAGTAACTCCATGACTTATCAGTGTCAGTTGGGGATAAAGGGAATGCTTGAAGTTTGATTTTTTCTTCAGAAACCCCTTGAGGCTTCATGGTAGAGCACACCACTTGGAACTCTTTAAGGTGGAGATGTGGATCCTCACCGGCTAGCCCGTGGAAATGAAGGAGAAGATTAATCAAACCCAATTTGAGTTCTAATTTAGCTTCTATTTTTTGATATTGAATACCAAGAGGTTGGTAATTCATATCAGGGGCAGTGATTTCTTTAAGGGTTTGTTCCCTAGGATTGGCCATATCTAATTCAATTGGTTGGACAAGGACTGGTTCTCGAATTGTTTGATTATCTCTTATGTTCATCCTAAGTTGGTGAAGTGTTCACTCAATTTCAGGGTCAAAAAAATCTGAGGGATTGTTTGAGAGGTTACGGGGAATTCAGAGAGATTTTTAAAGAAAGAGGAAGATGGGTTTTTCTTTGTATGTTTTTTGTTTATGATTTTTATGAGAAGACGGGTTTTTCTTTGTGTTTTTTTTCAATTTTTTTTTAAATTATGTTTTTTTTCTTTTTTTACAATAACCAAAAACTAATGACTAATTAAAGAACCATCCAGGGAAATGGTTCCATTTGAAACTCACGGCGGATTGTCGCCTATCGACCAGTAAAAGTTCTAGTGCTCTGCTAATGTGTATAGCAGCACTCGGGTCGAATCCTCGGCGATGATACTTTGAAATAGTCGTTTATTTTTAGTTGATTGTATTCTGATTGGGGGGGTTTTTTGCAGAGCTTAATTGAAATGACTAATTTATTATGATTGATTTAAAAAATTGATAATTATTGGGGTGATTTCATCATTAGGTTAGTTAATCTTTTGATATCCTTGAGCTTTTCTTTATATTGCATTTAAATTAACACCCATGTCACAAGTTAACGTTGATTTGAATTCCCAAGTGTTAAGGCTTTAATCCAAGCCTTAACTTAACTCAGGGTTCGAATCTTGATCATATCTTGTTCATGGTAGTGTATTTATGGTTCCAATAATCCATGGAAACCACATGTTAAACAAAACAAGTCATTAATCTATAACATGGTAAGTCCAACATACACAATGTTAATTCAACGAATACTCATCGAGAAAAAGCTCTCAATCGCTTAACAGACCTAAATTAAAACTCACCCCAATGAGATATTTACTCAGTCATTAATATGGTTATTAATCTGGTAATATATTTTTATGGTGATGAATTATAAAGAGAAGAAAAAGAAAGGGATAAGAAAAGAGTGGTACGTCGACACACACACACGATAAAAGAAGATAATTAAAAATGGGCTTTCGATTGAATGAGGAAGAAAAATAAAGGGAAGGGGATTAAACTGTATTTTAACTATTTTAATAACATTAACATTAAACTACATAAGTTGGATGAGAATAAGAGATATTGAAGAAGAAACTTGCATTAAAACAGAATTACAAAAGAAAGGACTTACAAAATTACAAAAACGAAGAACACAAAAGTAAGTGAAAACAAAGAGAGAAGGAAAGGTATATCAATTGAAAACTTGAGTGTGGAAGGTCCTCCCAAGCCTTTTTCAAGGCTTTGGTCATGCCAATATGATCTCTTCTCCTCTGAAATTCCAACCCCTCTCAAGGAGATAAGGGGAGAGTATTTATAGCCCAAGGAGTGGACTGTTTGCACTCCCAATCTGTCCCTCCACTTTCATCTACAAGTTGGCTATTTAGACAGCCGAATATCCACATATCTCCTTCTAAAAAGTTTTATATAATAAAGTTTTATAACTACTTTCAAAATTTGGAGGCATTTGGACATGTGGAGACAAAGTTATTGCTGTTTTATTAAACAAAGGTAAAGTGTCCATTTCTATCCATGCTTTTTCGATGGCCAAAATGTGAATGGATTTTGGAACAGGAATATTCCTTCAAATATGAATGATTTCTTCAAAAAAGTCGTCCTTATATATCTCCTCTTTCACACTTTGAAAGATAAGCTTTATTTTATTCTTACATCATGAGTTATGTCATGAATACTATACTGATTGTATTTCTCAGCCAGAATGGTGGTCTGGACTTCAAAGCTTCATTTGGGCCCCTTGTTCTTAGAGTTGGGCCCTGAAATTTTTATCCAAAATTAAATGTAGTATATCCAAAATTATGGTGGAGAAGTAATGTTTTTGGAGTTCTGGATTGATCCCAGTAAATCAATCTTCATGAATAGTCTAGTTTCTTCACAGATTCTTTTGTCTTATTTGTGAGGACCATATGACCCTTCAAATGGCAGAATTGGCTCTTGGTACCTTCTAATGAAATGTTGTATATTTAAAGAAGAATCCTAAAAAACAATAACCACACAATTTGAATCAGTATATTGATAGTTATTATTTAAATAGTAAACTAACTCAATTGGACTACTTCTAAAAAATGCTCAAAAATTATACTTAATATTAAAATACTAATATTTCACACAAATTATGCACATTTCATATGAAATAATTAAATGGAGTATACAATAAGACATGAAAATATTAACAACATCAAATCACAAGATGGTGTCTTCTTCAAAGATGTAGATGTGGATTTATTCTGTCCACCCTGAAAATTTGGCCGCCTATAGACTTTTTTAGCCAAAGTTATGACGGTTTGAATAAACAAATGTAAACTGTCCATTTCAATCCAGACTTTTTCAAAGCCCATAATGTGAATGGGTTTTGGAATAGGAATATACCCTAAAATAAAAATAATTTCTTCAAAAGAGTTGTCCGGCCATATCTCCTCTTTCACACTGAAAATGATCAGCTCGAATGGATGTCCACATCAGGATAAATGTCAATATTTGTGTGCTGATTTTATTTATCAGCCAGAATGGTGGGCTGGATTTAAATGAATTAGTTGGGCTCCTTGTACTTGGATTTGGGCCTTGAAATTTTTATCCAAGATGATATGTAGTGTCCCCTGAATTATGGTGGAGAATAATGGAATTTGGACTTCTTTATTTAGCCCAGTATGTCAATCTTCTTGAATAGTCCAGTTTCTTCATAGATTCTTTTGTCTTGTTTTTGAGGACCATATGACCCTTCAAATGGAAGAATTGGATCATGGTACCTCCTAATGAAATGTTTTATATTTAAATAATAATCCTATAAAATAATAACCACACAATTTGGATCATTATAGTGATATTTATTATTAAAATAGTAAACTAACTCAATTGGACTACTTTTAAAAAATGATCAAAAATTATACTTAATATTAAAACACTAATATTTCACACAAATTATGAACATTTCATATGAAATCATTAAAGGGAGTATATAATAAGACATTAAAATATTAACAACGTCAACTCCCCCACACTTAGTCTTATTCATGTCCTCATGTGCAACAAATATAAAAATATAACAAAATCATTTTCACTCACCAAAAGATATTAAAATTTTATTTTCTCCGATCAAGGGAGGTTTAGACTATTTCACTCATCCATTTTTAATTCCACCACAAGTTGTTATAGAAACAATGTTCCAAAACTAATTCATTTTTTCATGCTCAAATTTAGAGATGGAAAATGTGGACACTCAAAACTCACACCTCTCAAGATGATAAAATTCATTTGTGGAGGTTCACTCTTTCACCAACCAAAAGTGAAAATCTTTGAGTTTGAAAAGAGATCTCAGCTTTCAATCCCTATCCAAAGTGCTCAAAAATCAAGAGGTCTTTTTATGGGGTTTTTCTGTGGTTATGGGATAGTAGGAATATAATGTACAAAAGAGAGAAGAAGAGGGTTAAAACACCAAAATAGAAAAAGCAATGCACATTTTTTTTGAAATAAAACATGGAAGAAAATGAAAACACATATTTACAAGGGAATTATTTTGTGAAGAATAACACAATAGAGGAAGAAAATATAAAGGTAATGAGATGATGTAATATTTACAAGACAAAAAACTTCTCCCAATAAGAATATAATGCAAGTGTTATTTTTTTTTCATTTTTTTTTTGAAAGTTGACCTTAAAATAGATCTCACACTCATATCCCAGCCCATTTTTGATCTCCTCATGACACTAATTGCAATAGCTATAACAAGATCAAATGTTGAGGAAGAGTGATTTTTGACCTACCCAAGACACAACCCATTTTTTCATTTTTTTTGATTTTTTTCATCATTTTTTTTTTGAACACTTGTAAATAACATTTACAAAATTACATAAATGGAATTACATTATGTTCCCCAAAACACGCTGAATGAAAACCTCTCCCCCACACTGAAATGGATGCTTGCCCTCAAGCAGATGATAACTCGTTGAAAGTAAATAATAGGGTACCCAAACAATGAAATTCATTACCCCCACACTTAAATTTCAAAAAATTATGCAATGAAAATCCATGTTGATATTGGGTGGGAAAAGGTATTAGGATTGTAATGTGGCTATCAAAGAAAAGGTTTTCATAGTCTCAAATGGGATTTCAAAAGGAGGATTAATGTAAGGTTAATGGGAGGCTATTTGGCTATTATAATTCTCATGTGGTTCAGAAAAATGACTCTATCATATTAATGCACACTAAAGTAGGAAATTCAGATCGAATGTCCACAAACTCAAGACTCACAAATGGGGGTGAAAACGCACATTTTGAAAAGATGGCCATAGGTGGCCTTGGCATGAAAGCTAATGTTGGTTCTCACAGTTGGGGAAAATAATTTTCCAAATCAAAAATTGAGCATTCAAATTTTTTTGGTTTTGACACACTATTCATTATCCAAAGTCATGATGAAAACACAAAATTTTTGAGATGAAACCATGTCTGTTAAATCCCCAAAATGGTTGGACAAAATTTCAAAACTCGATGGTGAGTAAGCATGACTCTTGATTTTTTTATTATTATATTTTTTTTGTTATGATTATTTTTTTGTTTTTTTTAGTCTATAATAAAGACACACTCACACAAAAGAGAAAGAGAAAAATAAAGGTTTTGAAAAAGAAAGTGGTAAAAAATGAAAGATAGAGGAGGAAGAAGAAAGAGGTAGAGGGAGAAAGATAGATAGAGAGAGAGTTAAAGGGAAAGAGGTGTCCCCTGGTTTGGATTTGGTAGGTCGCCATCTCTATCTAGTGGTAGGTCAACTGGAGAAGTTGGGGATCCAGTGGAAGTCAGCGATGATCTAGGATTGTGCGTTGTTACCTAAAAAAGAAAAATCATTATTCATATAATGAAAAACTAAAAAGAAATTGAAATTTCACAAAAGTAAAAGAAAACATGGGTTTCCTCCCATGAAGCGTTTCATTTATTTGTCTACAGCTAGATAGTTGCAGTGGACTACCCATAGTCTAATAGTGTCCATTGAATCTTCTCAACTCCAGTGTACTTCTAGAAAAACATTTCCTTTGGGAGTCTCGATGATTCATTGGATTATTTATTCCCATCCTTGTTGGTGTTCTTGCAATTCAATGGGGGTGGAAAGAGAATATTTCTATCCTCGCTTTGGTCTTCAATGTGAGGAATGATTTTATCCACAAAGTGATGATTTTCTATTCTTGGAAATTTAGGAAGATGTCTCAATTATGATGGTTCATTTATGTAAGGATCAGATAACACAAAACCACAGTATGAGATCCCAATTGTTTTTGACTCATTTATTTCATCACTTACTGATGTAGAGTAATGAGGATCAGTGGAGTCATAAGACTTAATAAAATTTTCAATATCCTCTATATCAATGTTGTTCGCCAAAGAATTGTCAATTTCAACCTCACCAGTGATCACTTTATTAATTAGGGAAAAAATATCACAACCTTATCTCCCATCAGGACAATATAAACAAATTGGTTTGGGGTTCACCTCACATATAACAGGATTTTCATAATCATTTATAGGAAATGATGAATGTGGGATAATCATATTTGAATCAAAAAATGAGAATTCTAGTTCATTTTCTTTATTACCATCCATGTTGGAGCATTGGAGGTCAGAGTTGAGATGAGATTCCAAAAAGATTTCAAGATCCTTTAGATCAATGGAGTTTTTATTTGTAATGTCAACATCAATTTCACTATTTATGACTTTGTTAATCATGGTGCAGATTTCACAAGATCCTTTTTCATTAGAACAAAAAAAACATGGTGGATTGGGGTTTGATTGACTCTTAGAAGTGTCCTCAGAAGCATGGATTGAGAATGCAGAGTGATCCTCAGATGGGTATCTCATGGCTTGGAAAATGTTGAACTTGACCAGTTGGTCACCGAATTCCATGGATAAGATGCCTGAATGGACATCAATCTTGGTTCTCACAGTCGTGATGAATGGTCTTCCTAGAATTAGGGGAGATTGAGAAGAGTTCGTCTCACCTTCCATGTAAATGACATAGAAATTAGCAGGGAAGATAAGATCATTGACTCGGACAAGGACATCCTCAATTATTCCCTCAGGACTAGTTGTGCTTTGATTGGCCAATTGAATGACAACACCCGTTGGATGTAAGGGACCTAGACCAATGATGGAGAATATGGATTTGGTCATGACATTAATTGAGGCTCCTAGGTCTATGAGTGCATCATCAAATTTGGAACTTCCAATTTGGCATGGAACCGTAAAGGTCCCTGGATCTTTGCACTTTATGGGAATAGACTGTTGGGTGGAAACATTTTCAAAGGTCCTAAGTTGCCTCTTGTGGGTGCACAATTCCTTATGAAACTTGGAATACTTAGGAATTTGTTTTATGGCATCTAAGAGAGGAATGTTGACTTCAACACGTCTAAACATGTCGAATATTTCAGGATCAGGTTCAAATGACTTATTTGGATTAGAGATAGCTTGTGGAAAAGGAATTGGATTCCTAAGTGGAATGGAAGGAGGTGAGGGAATGGATTCAGGTTCCTTTTCAAGTTTCTTTTTCTTTTCATTTTATAGGTAAACATTCACAGGAGGGTTAGAGGACTTATCTTGAGGCATAGAAATTTGCTTTCCCAATCTAAGTGAAATTGCACTTACATTACCCTTGGGGTTGGTTAATAGTTGAGCTAGAAGTTGGGAAGAATTAGATGGTTGTTGCTGACTAAGGTGGGATGCCAGTTGACCAATTTGTGTTTCAATGTTCTTGAGGCTAGAATGGGTGAAAGAGGTAAGATCTTCCACTGCACTTTCCCATGGTTTCTTAGAAGAAGAGGCTTGTCCCGAATTGGGATTACCTTGATTTTGGTTCATGGGAAAGCGATTTTATTGGTTTTGGAATTGGGAAGGCTCACTAGGATAATGGAATCCAGGAGGAGGATTGTTCCTTTGAGGTGGAGGAAGAAAAGGATAAGGTTGTTGGAAGTTACCAACACCTTGACCATATTGAAACTGGTTTGGGTTTTGAGGAGATAATTGAGGGGGATGAGATATGGGATTACCATACCTAAGGCCTTGGTAATAGGAAGAAAAGAAAGGCTCATAGTGAGGTTGGTTGAAGTTTCTAATAAACTGACCTGATAGTTCAGGGTTGGTGTTCCGCTGAGCATATGCTACATTGAGCTCCATTGGTCTAGATGAATTGGATTGATCCTCTTGAATTTGTAGACATGTGTCTATTGGATGAGGTGGAGAGTTGCAGATTCCACAGTTTTTGATAGGTCCAGGAAATAGTGATTGTGGAGAAGACGAGGTTGGGGATTTGGTAGCCACAGCTAGTTGTTGCACAAGACCTGTAAGTTCACTCATCCACTCGGTCATCTTGTTCGGCTCAACTGATTGATTATCTTGGGCTTGTTTGACTTGAGCATGTGCTCGAGTATGGAATTGTTGTGTGTTTGAAGCCATGTTACTTATGAGATCTCTTGCTGCTGTAGGAGTTTTATCAACAAAAGCACCGCCACTTGCGGCATCTATGAGAGTTATCTCCATATCCAATAACCCCTCATAGAAGTATTGGATCAATAGTTGGTCAGGGATTTGGCGGTGTGGGCAGGTTGCAACATGCTTTTTGAACCTCTCCCAGTACTCATGGATTGATTCACTTGGGAACTGACGGATACCACTTATTTCCTTTCGGATAGAAGCAGTACGAGAAGCAGGAAAGAATTTCTCTAAGAAAAGTCGCTTCATGTCATTCCATATGGTTATGGAACCAGGAGGTAGGTAGTAAATCCATGACTTATCCATGTCATATAGGGAGAAATGGAATGCTCGGAGTTTGATTTGTTCCTCGGAAACCCCTTGAGGATTCATGGTAGAGCACACCACTTGGAACTCTTTAAGGTGAAGATGTGGATCGTCACTGGCTAGCCCGTGGAAATGAGGAAGAAGATGAATCAAACCCGATTTGAGTTCAAAGTCAGCCTCTATGTTTGGATATTGAATACCAAGAGGTTGTTAATTCATATCAGGGGTAGCTAGTTCTTTAAGTGTTTGTTCCCTAGGATTGGTCATATCTAATTCAATTGGTTGGACAAGGACTGGTTCTTGAATTATTTGATCATCCCTAATGTTCCTCCTAAGTTGGTGAAATGTTCGCTCAATTTCAAGGTCAAACAAATCCAAGGGATTGTTTGGAAGGCTATGGGGCATTCAGAGAGATTTTGGAAGAAAGAGGAAGACGGTTTTTTCTTTGTATTTTTATTTCATTTTTTTTAAATTTTGTTTTTTTTTTTGCTTTTTTTACAATAACCAGAAACTAATGAATACTTAAAGCACCATCCCCGGAAACAGCACCATTTGAAATGCACGGCCGATTGTCTCCTATCGACCGGTCAAAGTTCTAGTGCTCTGCTAATGTGTACAACAGCACTCGGGTCGAATCCTCAGCGATGATACTTTGTAATAGTCGTTTGTTTTTAGTTGATTGTATTTTGATTGGGGGGTTTATTTGCATATCTTAATTGAAATGACTAATTGATTATGATTGATTTAACAAATTGATAATTATTGGGTTGAGTTCATCATTAGGTAGTTAATCTTGTGATATCCTTGAGCTTTGCTTTATATTGCATTTAAATTAACACTCATGTCACAAGTTGATGTTGATTTGAATTCCCAAGTGTTAAGGATTTAATCCAAGAATTAACTTAACTAGGATTCTAATCTCAATTAGTAATTGATTGTGGTAGTGTATTTATGGTTCCAATAATCCATGGAATCCATATGTTAAACAAAACAATTCATTAATCCATGACATGTTAAGTCCAACATACACTATGCTAATTTAAAGAACATTCGTTGAGAAAAAGCTCTCAATCACTTAACATACCTAAATTATAACTCACCCCAATTAAAGATTTACTCAGCCATTAAAATTATTACTAATCTAGTTATAATTATTATGATGATAAATTAAGAAGATAAGATAAATAAAGGGATAATAAATGATTTGTGCACCGAACACACACACACGAACGATGATAATAATTAAAAACGAACTTTAGATTGAATTAGAAAGAAAAATAAGGGAAGAGGATTAAACTGTATTTTAACTATTTTAAGAAAATTAACATTAAACTATAGAAGGTGGATGAGAATAAGCGAAATTGAAGAAGAAACTTGCATTAAAAAAGAATTACAAAAAAAAGTACTTACAAAATTACAACAATGAATAACATAAAAGTAAATGAAAACAAAGAGAGGAGGAAAGGTCTCTCAAGTGAAAACTTGAGTATGACAGGTCCTCCCAAGCCTTTGGAAAGGCTTTGGTCGTGCCAATATGTTCTCCTATCTTTCCCATATAGATGCTCCATCTTTTAGAGTGAAGTTTTATATGTCATTCCAGAGCTTCTAGGTCTAGATTGGTGGGAAATATTTATCTAGAAATTTTTTGGTGAGATCATCCCACGTCAAGATCGACTCAGGAGCTTGGATTTTGAGCCAATACTTTTCTCTATCTCTTAATAAAAATGGGAATATTCATAGTCTTATAGAGTCATAATAAAATCACTGGTTACGAAAGGTATCTCAAACTTCCAGTAAATTGGAAATATGTTCATGCGGGTCTTCACTCAGAAGACCACTGAATTTCCTCATGTTCTAGATCATATGAATAAGTCTAGGGTTGATTTAAAATGTGTGGGATTGTATTTTAGGGTGGAAGATTCTTTGTGTCACACCATGGATCGATGGCAGCTATACTCCGTGATAGTCTTTTTAGGGTGCATCGGGTGTTCTCCTGAATTGATCTGATGGTTTGGCAGGTTGGGTCATGTGTGGTTGTTCTTCTCATCCATTACTGACCGATGATATGAAAATAAATGCCTTTAAATCTTATTATTTAAGTAAAAAGGTTCTTGTATTTCAAGGTTCCATTGAACGGGTCAAGGGACCTTGGTATATTCATTGGAAATTAACATGAATACACAAGGGTGTCTGGAAATGAAATAAGTAAAAAGGGTGAGGGAAAGGTAATCCTATGTCTTAAAAAATATAGTTCTTTCAAGAAATGATGTTTCCTCCCAGTTAATGATTCCAAAATTTTATTTTTGTCACATAGGTTTCGTTAATCCCTTCAAGTGTGAGTAAAATTAGAATTTATATTTCTAAAACTTCACTTAACTACAAAGGTGTAGTGTAGTGGAAGTGTGAGATCGAACCCACAAAAAGAATGTTGTTTCAAAGGAAAGTTCTAGTTTTTATACCCTGAGATGAGTACTTTTGAAAAATCTTGACATTTGTGAGTTTGAATTAATTCCTAATTGGGAGTGATTTCAAATAATGAATGAGGGTTTAGGATCAAATTCGAGTATCTTGTTAAAGGGTGGTCTCTAATTCTAACCTTGGCAGGGTCTTAAGGATTAGTTTACAAAGAAATCAGAGGTTTCTGGTTGAATTTGGTCAAGTCTCCTAGTTCTACCTAGGAAATTACTATTCCATGATTAGGAGATAGTAATAGTCTAGGTGCATTAATTTTGGATTATTAGGGAAGAAAGTGTCCCAGACTAGTGATCATATCCTAGTCTACTTAAATCGGGATATGGTTGTTTTATTGGATGTCCCGTGGTTAGGGACGTTCACACAAATGGGGTAGACTATTTGGTTTTATCCTAACTACTAATATACTTAGGTTTTCCAAGTTTAGAATTAATGTTTCTAACTAATAATGTAGATACATTGAACTTGATCCCTCCCCTAAAAAATTTAGCTATCCATGTGGGGAGAGAATGCAATTAAATACATAGAATAAGGCATGCTTGAAATTTTGATTGAAATTACTTGAATTGAAATCATTCAAGGGGTTGGGGTTTGTGAAAGAAATGAAAGCATGCACAAGGTAAATCATGACGAGAATTAAAATATTTGATAAAAGGAAATGGAAATGAATCTAAATGCATGGATGGGAATTGAAAAGCGTTGAGGAATGAAATATCCATGGCTCATGGATTGATACAAAATGTGAAACATGAATAAATTTTGATTTTAGAGGAGGAAAAGGGCAAGGGATCTCATAAGGAGTCGAAATCAGGGAAGAATCTCGTCCTGAAGTGCTCTCTAAGGCTCTGTCGCTCCACTATATATATAGGCATATTTCTTCACGGTGTGTACCAGATATACATGATGTGTAACTTTGATCCTCAAAGAAATCCATGGATTTTGGGATATCTAGTGTGGATCATATATCCCTCATATATTTATGAATAATGACCAGGTACGTGTCATGTACTGGGTGTTCACAACAGGTGCCCCGCATCCAGCTGTCTTTTTGAGCGGATTCCTCACAGTTTTTTCACTATCTATTTTGACTCGCATCACATTGTTTCTGGAGTGCACACGATGTATAGTATATTTTTTCTTATTGTCTTCATGGCTTGTTCATGACTTGGCTTCATGACTTGGGATAGGTTGTGAACTGCACATACACGACATGTACAGACTAATCACAACATATACTGGTACATTTTTTTCACTTTTTATGCCTATATTCCTTGTAATCCTGTGAAGCATTAATTCCTAAAAAATTATACACATACCATGTTAATTATTAGGTAAATTAATAAAAAACTACAAATAAATGACCGAATAATGCATATAAAAATTTATCTTATCATATCTATAAGAATCCAATGAAACTAGACTTCTTATCGTGTATATTGGATATTACCACCTCATGTTGCGGATTGGAATGATCTTAGTTCTGAAAGATTTTTATTAAGTTCCCTCGATAAAAAAACATTATTTCTGGTCCAAATATGATACAAAAGGATTAATTTTAAAATTTTGAAATAAGTGTTTCTTTTTTTACAAAGAAATTATTTGTTACGGTAAAGAATATTTAAGTAATAGTTTTTTATGATGGATGAGATAAACCATGTAATGGAAATTGATAACAAAAATAGTTCAAATGAGTCATACCACACCCAAGTATATAATCACTATCTAAGTCTTGTAAATGAAAACCATTTGACCAGGATACACTAAGATGGATATTGGGATTCTTTTGTAAAAAACCCACTTGGTGTAGGTCACACATGTTTCCAAGGAAAAGTGATCAAAACCCCATTTAGTGAAAAAGGTTAAAGGGCCACAAAGATTCTTGAGTTTGTTCATATTAATGTTTTTATACCATTTATAGTTGAATTTATTTGTGTTTAATCACTCTTCATAACTTTTACTGATTAATTTAGTAGATATAGATATGTCTAATTAATTTGGTATAAGTCATATTACATTGAAAAATTCAAGGAATGCAAGAATGAAGTTGAGAACCAACATGGTAAGAAGATTATGAAACTCCTCCTAGACTATGGTGGAGAATATCTCAATCAATGCTTTATTGATTACATACTTGATTTTGGGATCTCAAACCACTTCTTTATACACACCACATTAGAAGGGTGTAATTGAAAGGAATAACCACACCTTGTTAGACATGGTTAAATTAATTATGAGTCATGTGATTCTTATATTATCCTTTTTTGTATATGTATAGAATATAATGGAATAAAAACTAAACTGATTACCAACTAAAGAAATGATCAGTATTACATATTAACTTTGGTGTATAAATAAACTTGTGTTTTCATCTGTATGAGTATGGGATTGAGAAGAGTTTGTTAAGGCTATTTTTAGTAACAAAATTACAACATAATGAACTAATTGTATCATTATAGGGTATCCTAAGGAAACTAAAGGATAGGACATACATGACCCTATAGATAATAATGTTTTGGTTAATATAATTATAACCTTTATTGAAGGGTATCTCATATCCAAAAGATATAATAAGAGTAAGATAGATTTTGATGAATCCATGTCTCAATATACACATGAGTTAGCACATGAACAAACTCTGAAAATCCCCAAGGAATAGTAAGTTATAGATACAAAGGTACTATATAGGAGTACAAGAGATTTTATAGAATAAGAATGATGTAGTTTTCTAGTTACCAAAAATAGTGACTCGTTATTATTTGATAATAATAATCCCATAATAAAAAGGAATTAGTAAGTAGCACAAAATCTATGAAATGGAAAGAAGCCATGAATTATGATATGGATTCCATGTACCAAACCATGTATGGATTTTTTTTAGATCCTTAAGTGGATATAAAAACTATTAGTTGAAAATGGGTATTCGAGAAGAAACTTCTCATGGATGGACAAGTTGGTATATATAAGGAACAAATGGTTGCAAAAGGGTTTAAACAAATCAAGGCATAGACTATGATGAAACATTTTCACTAGTTTATATGCTAAAACCCATCACAATTCAACTTGTAATAGAATTTTACCATGAATATGATATTTTTAGGATTGTTTTTAAAATAGATTCCTTAATGGAAACCATCAATAAGATGTCTATATGACACAACCCGAAGGTTTTGTGACTCCAGAAGATTCCAATGTGTTATGTAAGTAGTAGAGATCCATTTATGGATTAATGAAATAATCTAGGTCATGAAACATTCTATTTGATGAATCTATAATGAATTTTGGTTTCACAAAAAATGAATATGAGCCTTATATATATAGGTGGTTTATTGGGAGTATGTTCATTTTCATAATATTTTATGGTAATGAAATACTAATTATTAGAAATAAATTACCAATCTTAAAGTCTTATAAATATTGTTTAAATACTTTCTTATTCTTGAAGGACTTAAGTGAAGTATCATATTTTATTAGGATCAATATCAATCATGATAGATTCAAGATGCTTCTTAGACTAAGTAAAAGTAAATACATTAAAAATATACTAAATATATTTAGTATGGAACAATCCAATAGGGGGTTATTGATAGTGTCAAATGGAATTCATCTCTCCAATAACATTTTTCCTCAAACACGTGAGGAGTGACTGAGGATGACAAGTACTATATACACTCCATTTATTGGGTTAGTTATATATATTATTCTATGTACCAAGAGAAATTTTTCCAATACCTTAATCAAGATAAGAATATATCACACTAACCCATGTGACCTTCATTGGATGACAAGAAAGACTATCCTTATGTATCTAAGGAATATTATGGATATGTTCCTAGTCTATGGAGGATATAAAGAGCTAGTCATCTAGGGATATATAGAATATAGTTTCCAAAAATATCTGGACTATCTAAAATCACATTCAAGATATAAATTCACTCTCAATGTATGTGTTGTGAGCTAGAAGAGTTCAAAGAAAGATTTGGTCACCAATTCTACAGTGGAGTTTGAGTATATTATGGAATCTAAGTCAACTAAAGAAGCGATTTGGATATGAAATATTATTTAAGTGCATGATGTATTTTTTATTAGAAAATACCCTATCACACTCTATTATGATACTACTACAGTTATGGACCTTACAAAAAAACCAAGGTTTCATCATTGAACAAAACACATACTTCATAAATATCGACTCTTGGGGGATTTTTCTCATAGAGGTGGTGTTGTAGTGAGTATATTTTCTATGGTAGGTAATGTAATTGATCACTTAACTAAATCATTACTATAATAGAAACATGATCATCATGTGAGATCTATACAAAAAAGTTATTAGAGGTTTTCTCTAGTTCAAGTGGTAGTTTGTTAGAGTTACTAACCTAGAATAAACTGCTTATACATTAGATTGCATGTATATTGAAAGAGTTGAATATTTAAAAAATTTCCTTTTTTTCATGAATTTAATGTAATAATTTACTATAGTATCTATGGAATTGAAAAAGTCATAGTGGATCTCTACTATGATGAGAAAGTTGAAATTTAATGACGATATTCTTAAATATTGATGTATGGTCAGATAAAATTATATGACATGACACATAGTATCTTGAATATCTGGTGAGATTACTCATATGAAGATGATTATTTATCTCATGAATTTTACACTTGGTAATCTTAAAGATAAGAGATTATGAGAACAAACCTATTATTGGAAATTTGTATGTTTATGTGTGAAAGGATATTCCTTTTTGTGACTACGTGTAATGATCCTTAGACTTTAAGATTATTATTAATGAATTACATGAATTTAAAACTTTGATTTATTGTTTTAAATTGTGATTACATGTGATCATGATAAATTTGGGAATGTTGGGTGTGTCATAAATGCTATATCATTAATGAATAAGTCGAGGAAGTATTTTTCCCTTCAATTTGTATAAAAGATGATATTTCAACCCTTTGATTGAATTAGAACCATCAAATTTAATTTAATTTCCATAGTGTATAGAAGAGTTCATTTTATATAGTTAAAGAAATACATATCTAGAATATAGGTTGATGACACAAGTGTGAAACCTACTTGATGAGATATCATGACAAATTGATTATATTATATAGTGAGCATTCATATGTGGTCATTTTCATTGAAATGTATCATATTCCTCTATGGGTTCCTTGAACAATGTCTATATAGTAATCATGGAATTTAGACAAGCCCACCTAATTTTACTTAGGAAGTGGCATAGAGGGTCATATTAAAAAAATCCCCTGAACTGAGTTAAATATTATTTATATTTAACAATTGGTATAAATATTATTATCTAGAGTGAGAAGTAATATTTATTCAGTTTTATTAATTGATCACAAATGTTAAATAAATATTTATTCATAAGGTAATATTTAAATTAAGTGAATATATATAATATTTACTTACCTATTGTTATATGCATGGTAATGTAATAATATTACTATTATTTACATAGTATGGAGTTTATTGGGGATTAATTAATATTTAAGGGACATTGAGAAATTAATTAGAAGTAAACCCTATCCTTAGGTATCTTTATAGACTAATATACCAATCAAAGAAAGGTTAATCATTATAAATAACATTCCTATCAATTTTAACCTCCTCATCTCTTCCTCTCGAGATGGATAAGAACAAGATAGATTCCTACAAGATAGATGGAACATGAAGTGATTAAGGAAAAAAATGCAAGATGATCAATTGGTGATACCAGCACATGGTGTCTCATCAATTTTATTCAAAGATAAAAGGATTTTTTGTTGATCACTACTAGAGGGGATCTATTTTGGGTCATCTTGATGAAATGATGATACATCAATCGATTTCAAATTATCAACACCATCAATAAATAAATATCTTAATAACATGGTAATCATTCTTCGTATGCTTTAAATTAATTATAAATTAATGTGAAAATATCCTCTCCTAGTTATGAAAAAAAATGTCAATATTTTTTAGAAAATTTTCCATTGGTCGTGGAATTCATCATCATGTACATTGTGAAAGATCTGTTCAATCTTACAAAATCTAAGAAGACCATAGGAATAATAAGATATTATTATATGTCCATAGCCATTAATTTTTTATTATAGGATCATGGGATAATGCCTCTTATTTTGTGTATACATCTAATTTATGTTATTTGTGTTGATTCAGAAGTCTTGCTTTATACCTTTCCATACCTTTAGTTTTGGAAATCACAAACACCTTCATAAAACTAGGTTTACTAGATTTTTATTTCCCAAAGTGTTTTAGTATGCTTTCAAAGAAGTCATTACTTTATTATGAACGTATAAATAGTTATAATATAATTATATAGAAACTTATTATTACTCATTCTGATCCATCTAACTAAAGGTGGTTTCAATAAATTATAGTTTCTACTGGTTTGGTCAGTGGTTATACTTATTCCTTACTGAAAAAATACTTGACCATCATACTAACCCTGGTACTGATCCATCAAACTAACCCTTATACAATTTATCATATTAAATATAAATAAGGAAGTCTATCAGACTATCCAAAGTTTATAATTAGATTGATTAGATTTATATCTATCATAATAAATAATTTTATCATTGTAGTGGTGCTAAAAAACTATATCATACATTAAGTTATTTCTAGGATATCAAGTGCATGGTATATGAGAATGTTGCAATTAATTAAGATATATGACCACTAGAGATTTACTTATTAATGGGAGATAATTTGATGATTTGGATTTTGATATATTTTGAAACTAAAGTCTTATAAAGATTTCTTAGTTTTAATTTCTCATTCTTAGTCTTTGTAATACTTTAGAGAGTTTTCGTTCTAATAAATCCTTTTTAGGGTTGTTTCTTTTAGAGAAAATTTTCTTTTGTATTATATGTATGATCGAGGAATTCCAAGGATAGGAAGAATATTAATATGATCCATTGGTTCAAAGGATTCTGGGTCTAGAAAGATAGGCATTGATCATTTTATTGAGGGATTCTAGGGGATTGGAAGAGAGAGATTTCCAATCATTATAGCATGGAATTTCTTGGTAATGAAAGTTAGATCTTTAAAGGAGGTATAAAATGTGGATACCATTATCTT
Organism: Viscum album; assembly: GCA_963277665.1. NCBI lineage: Eukaryota > Viridiplantae > Streptophyta > Magnoliopsida > Santalales > Viscaceae > Viscum > Viscum album. Next base: position 231,504,001 of record OY728146.1, read on the forward strand.
CAGGGTTTATAGATACCTTAACTATTAATTTTAAAGAGTTAAATCATTTAATAAATCTTGTAATTCATTATTACTTTCATAATATATCATATTTATTATTTGTAAAAGATTTATTTTTCCATTGTTAATGGATTAAAAACTTAGTCTTCATAATTATATTTCTGAAAAAACCTATTTTTTCATTGTAATTATTATAATAATAAATAGTACTAATTCAATCGGATAGTTACCTGTTACAATTATAATACTCTAATAATCAGATGATCTTGTGTTTGGTTTTTTACTTAAAGAGGTGATGTATTTTTTATTTTAATTTTTTAAACTATGATTCACACCCTCCTCTTATAATCATAGTAAAATATTATGATCCAAAAATTGGTATTAGAGTAGGTTCTACTGCTTAAACATTCTGAGTTTTTAATTCTTTTATTAATAAATTTTTTTGTTTAAATTTTTTTATATAAACATCATGTTCATATATTATTTTACACTACCATGAATTTTTAGTGAAATATTTTCTATTATTTTTAAGATAGTAGGGTTAAATGTTGGAACCCTTGAAAATATAAATCTGAGTAAACCACCTATCCTTGATGGTGTTGATTATGAATATTGTATAGATTGGATTAAAACTTTTGTTATTAACACTAATTTTTCTAATTTTGTGATGCTTACTGGGATTTACATGATTTCTGACAAGGATGACACTAATTTCACAAATAAATAAAATTTGGAATATCAAATCAACTATAGATTAAGTAATACTCTTTTATGTTTCATGACTAGAAGTATATATAGTCATATTTCATCTTTTTAAACTTCCAATAATATTTGGAAAAAGTTATAAGTCACGCATTTTGGTACTTTCAAATTATTAAAATAGGAAGATCTATGCTTCATGCTAATTATCAAGACTTTGATTTTATACCTGTAGAGATAGTTTCCAAGATTCACCAAAGTTTTATGAATATTATCAATAGTTTAAAATATCTTAGAGAAAAAGGTCTTAAAGATAATATTTTAGTTGAAAAGATAATTGAGATAATTCCTAATGAGTGAGAATAAAAAATAATAGCTTTTTATAACAAAATAAAGACTACTAATCTTTCTTTAGATGATATTATTGGTTCCATCATGAAATATATATGATGATTAAAGAGATATTTTAAAAAGGATAGAATGAAAATTGGAGTTTATTTTTCTACAACTTCAAATGTTCTAAGAAAAGTTTAATTAGCTATAAAAATGGACATATCATCATTGAAGAAAATAAAAATCTTATTATTCCCCTCCAGAGAAGAAAAAAAAAGAATGAAAATAAAATGGTTGCTAAATAGTTAAAATAATTCATGGATAAGAAGTCTCAAAAAAAACCTGGTGATGTATAATTTGGGCTATATATGTCTTAAGTCTTATCCTTAAAAAATCATGCTAATAAAGAGTTAAAAATAAAAAAAATAAAATAAAATAAGATATTGGAAGAAGTAATAGTTGTTGAATCTTTATAAAGGGTGTTGAGAAGAATTCATAAAATCCAAATCATCGAGTCTCTCATGCCGATAAAATATTTCTTGATTCTAGACTTGTTTTTTAGGAAACTTCATCTATTCCATCAGTTGTCTTTTTAGTTTTATAAAAAGGAAAATGAAAAAAATCCATTGAATAATCAATGTTAGAGGAAGTTCATAATGTTGTTGAGAAATAATAGGTATCTCAAAAGGATAGAAATGGAGTTATCTGAATAGAAATGCAATTAGAGATAGAACTTGATGAAGATAAAGAACAAGAAGGAGGAGGAGAATAAGAATAAGAATAAGGAACAAAGAAATAATAAGATAAGGAAGGAGAAAAAGGTGAATAAAGAACAAAGACTAATAAAGGGTAAGAATAAAATAAATCATTAAAATCATCTTCATTATCATATTTACCATCTCAATATTATAAGGATGATAACTTGTATGGAATATAAGAGTAAAAATATTCATCTTCAGAGAAAGAAAAGCCATCATTAGAAGAGGTAGAAAGGTCATCCTCAAAGAAAGAAGAAGAAAATCAATAATGACAAATGAAAGTTTCTGAAAATATTGAGTCTGATAATAATGTGTAATTTTTAGTAGTCTCAGATGATAATAAGGTTTCAAATAAAGAAAAATATAAAGCTAAGAAAGTATCCAAACCTAATGAAAAATCATAAATAACGAAACCACCAAAACCTTCATCAGGTTCATTGGATTAAGAATCAACTATTTCGTAGATGGTTTTCAACTATATCTAACAAAATTTAAAGAGGTTAAGTGATATAATTCCTTTTTTCCCTAATCTAGAAGCAAGATTAAAATTAATTCAGAATATTCTCAATAATAAATCGAATTCATAAATTTTTTTAACTAAATCAGTTATCCAGATTAAGAAAAACTTAAAATCTTTTCAGGAAAATTCCTAGACTCTGAAAAGATCATATAATCATATAGTCAAGTGGTAAAATTAAGTGGATAGTAATATAAGGGGTCTTTAAGGCTAATTTATTTAAGTAAATAAACTTTTATTAGAAATAGAATATTCATTTAAAAAGTTATCTTTAGATGTTTCTGATAGAGTAATGTTTTTGGAAGAGTTTAGAGACACAACCAATGATCGATCTGAGGAAGTAAAAGTTATGAAAGAAAAGGTTTGGGATTTTGAGCTGGAGAATAGAATCCTCATATCATGTGAAAATGAATTAATCCTTATGAGGGATTAAAATAAAGAGATATATGTGGATATTAAAATATTAAAGACTTAAGTACAGGGAGATTAAAATATTGAGTGGAAAATGGAGAGTCTGGTGGCTAGGGTAGACACAGGTGGGTTTCCTTCGGCCTCTGGAAGAGTTGTTCCAGTGTTAGATAAGGTGGTCTCGCTTAACGATGGATGGAGATCCATGGTGAAATTCTTCAAGGAGGTGGTCTATGGGTTCTCTTTAGAGGGTGATAGTGGTCAGATCTGTATTCCTCCAATTCAGTTGGAACCTAGAAGGATGGAGCTTTTGGATGAAACTTTAGTAGTTGTGGTATCTGAAAATGAGATGTTTGTGCTATGTATTTCCATAACTTAACACTAGTGGCTAGGTTTGTCCTGGTAAAACCATCGCTGAAGGAGTTCAGGGAGTTTTTGGGCTTCTGGCTTCTTCAGCACTCAGCGGCGGTCTCAAATATTTCAATATTTTTTTTTGCATTCATCTCAGTAATAGGGAGGACTTTGTGTGCGCTTGGTCGGGGGTGGGAAGGTGTTGCGGATCCCATCGCTTCAATATTTCTAGGTGGTCCTGGGAGTGTTACTATGTAAAAGAATCTTGTATGGGCACGGTTTAGATTAGGCTTCTGGGTTTTCCTCTTCTTTTCCATAACCCTTTGATCCTAGAAGTAGTGGAAGATACATTGGGGAAGTTTTTGTGTTTGGATTAGAATATTGGGAGGTTGTTGGACATGGCCTACCCTCGAATCTGTGTTGAGATGAATCTTGCAGTAAAGTTTCCTTCACGGATCCTTATTCATTCCCCTAATGGGTTCAATTAGTGGCAGTATTTTTTGTATCATACCTCTCCCAGGTTATGTTCTTCATGTGGTTTACAAGGGAATGTGGTGGAGTTCTATAGGAAATGGAAAGGAAAAGCTCGTAAGAAGGGGGACACACCCATGAAAAGTCCTCGTAGGATGAACCCAATGTTCGGGCATGAGAGCAGGTCTGGTGGGAAGGTAGGGTTTCACGGCCAGCCTAGTGTGGTGGTGACATCAAGGGACAACCCTTCTTCATCCTCTTCAGGGGGGTCCAAAGTCAATGGTCCGACATCATTATGTGTAATTTCAAATTCTGTCGGATCCGGGTCGGTAAAGAAACTATCTTTTTCTGAAAAAGCACTGGCGGACAGCTATGTGGCGGAGTTTACTGTTCCTCTCAAATTGTTATCTTTAGTGTTTGGGATGCCTGCAATGGTGGAGGCGGTAGGTTTCTTGATGGAGAGGGGTGCAGCGCCGGCATCGTCCCTTCTATCCAAAGGGAAGGAAAAGGTTTTCACCACAGTTGTACCAACCATTCCAAGAAGGTTATCACCTCATGTTTCAGAGGTGAAAATTTCTTCACTTATATCTCTGGATATGTTTATGTTTTAAATATTGGATAAGGTATAATACTCCAAGGATGTTCGTTCTAAGTTCTCGAAGAATGGTTTTCCTGAGGGGGTGGCCAAGGAAATTGCTTCAGCCCGCAGTTCCCCCCCCCCCCAGTTGGTACTAGTTTCTCTGATTCAAGAAGTGGCATCTCCATTATCTCCTCTTTTCATGATGGGGAACCAGTTATTTCAATCAGAAGAATAGTATAGTCCTATTAATAATATTGTTATCATCCCTAGGAAGGGTTGTTCTTCGAAGGGATCTACCAGACTAGTGACGTGTTCGATGGCCAGGGAGGAGCACTGTAGGGATCTATTCATTTTGAGCCTAGGAAGAACTGCCCATAGGGCTAAGAAGGCCTTTCCTTAATGTCTTCTTTGATTATTTATAATGTGTGTGGGATGGGGGTGCATTTAAAGAGAACTTTCATGGCCTCCAAGTCCAGGTGTTGTAGTTCTTCTATGGGGGTCATCCTTGAACCTAAGAAGGACCCTGGTAGAATCAATGTCTTTGCTAGGAAGATGGGGTTCGGTTCATACTTGCATGGTCATCCAGCTAATAATAATATTTGGGTATTTTGGAATAACTTTCTTTAGGTGGGGTTGGTTCAGGTTATGGAATAGTGTATCGCGGTGAAAATTGGGTTTAGAGGACATGATGTCTTGTTCTCCTTCATTTATGCTAGTAACAATGTCCTTAAAATAAGGGAGTTTTGGGAGTTTCTTGGATCATTTGATGTGGTTGGGTCTCTGTGGTTTGTAGGATGAGACTTTAATTCCATTGTATACATGTTGGAGAAGAAAGGTGGTTTGGTGGATTTTAATAATGCTATGTTGGACTTCAATAATCTCATTTCTAGTAAGGGTCTCATGGACTTGGTTTTTAGTGGGTAAAAATATACCTGGTGTAACAACTACAGAGGTAGTATCCACACTTGGTGTAAACTTGATAAAGTTCTTACTACTTCCAGGGCTTAGAGTTTTTTCCCAGGACCTCGGTTTCACACTTGTCTTGAGCGATATCGGACCGTGCAATGCTACTAGTGGAACTAAAGAAAGGGAATCTAGATAATAAGGAATTTATATACTCGAGTAACTGGAATTCGGTGGATGGGTTCATCCAAATGATGAAGGACTCATGGGAACAAGAGCTGGATGGTAGATATTGGGGTGGGATTTCTAGGTGGCTCAAACGCCTCAAGAATGGTATTATCAGCTGGTATATGAATAGGACAACAATAGTTGATTCGATGGAGACGCTTCAGGATGAAATTGTCCGGTTAGAGGACCAGATTTAGCATAGTTGGTATGATGCTATATTATTTCTGTTATGTGATAAATTCTCCTTTTTGGCTCAGAGATTGTTGGAGGTGGATAAGGACTATAGACAAAGATATAGGGTCAAGTGGCTTAAGGAAGGTGACAGGAACAATGGTTCTTTCCATGCTTTCTTGAAGAAGAGGAAAAATATGAAAATCAACATTAGGATTGAGGATGCGTCATTTTATTCTAATGTTAATATTTCTAGGAGGATGGAATTTGGATTTCTTTGATTCACTGCTCACAGGTGAACGTGCAGGAACTTCGGGGGAGGACATCTCAACGGTAGACCATGAGGGTTTCATGGGGAGCATTCCCAGGAGGGTTAAGGATGTGGATAATGATTTTTTAAGTGGTATCTTGGCTGGTGATGAGATTTGGGATGTGGTTCAAAGCATTTCCATGGATATTTCTCCTGGTCCTAATTGATTTCTGGGAAGTTTCTATGTGGCTTCATGGGACTTTGTGGGGCTACAGGTGCTTGAAGTTGTGCAGGATTATTACTGGGGGTGCACTCAACATGAGTTCATGTGCATCTAGGGTGGTTCTATTACCGAAGGTCAAAGACCCTTCTTCCATCAATCAATATAGACCAATATGTCTTTGTAATGTATCATACAAGATTTTATCCAGTGTACTAGCAAGGAGGATAAACAAGGTGATTCCAAGAGTCATTTCTCAAGAACAACACTGCTTTGTCCAAGGTAGAGGGATTCAAGGAGCAGTAGGAGTGACACAAGAATTTTTGATGGATGTGAACAGGAAGGTGTTCAGGTCCAATGTGATTATACAGGTGGATATAGATAAGGCATATGACAAGATGTAATAGAGTTTCATTATTTAGGTGATGATGAAACTAGGTTTTCATGAGTGTGTGTGTGACCTATGCTTTCGGTGCTTCTCCTCTCCTTGTCTCATCATTTCTATTTTGGGAAATGGTTTTGTTTTTTTCAAGAATGTGTGGGGTGTGCGATAAGAAGACCCCCTTTCCCCCATTATGTTTATCATTTCATAGGAGGATCTCTCTCAAAATTTACACAGGTTCTTGCTATACCGGAGGATTTTGTTGTATATATCTCCATCATTGGATGGATCTTGCTCCCATATTATGTTCTCCGATGATATTCTCATCTTTTTGAATCGAAGGAGGTTTTAAATGGTCAAATTTATGAGGATTATGGTGATTTATGGTAGGCTAAGTGGTCAACACATTAACTTAAGTAATATAAATGACTTTTTATCCAATAAATGCTCAAGAAGAAGGACTCGGGTCATACAAGATATCTTGGTAATTCAGCTGAAAAAGTTTCCAATGATATACCTTAGGGCACTAATTTCTAACATATTGTTGAATAAGGTCTTCTTTAAGGTCCTTATTGACAGAATTATTGGGAGGATTTTGAACTGGAAAAACATTTTTCTCTCTTTTGGGGGACGGTTGGAATTGATTATAGTGTGATTTCTTCCATTATAATGCATGTCTTGTCCATTATCACTCCACCCAAGGGGATTATTTCGTCCATGGAGAATATTATGAATAGGTTCTTTTGGGATGATAACTATATGGGTAGGTATCACTAGGCTGCCTGGTATTGGGTGGCTAAACTAGTAGAAGAAAGAGGAGTCATCCTCAGAGATGTTTTAGTTTCCATGCAGGCTATGCAGGTGCGTCTGGCCTGGGATTTTATGGTGTGGAAATCGATGTGGGATCAAACTCTTTGATCTAAGTATGCGAAAAACTGGGAGGACTGGGACACTAGGAAACTGTCTTGGCTGGGTGAAATGGTAGTGGTTCACCTAGTAATGCTACTGGGGTCCTTGCGATGGGTGGTTGGACAAGAGGAGATAAACCTATGGAGAAACAATTGGGTTGGGGAGAAATTGTTTTTATTATAATTATCAAGGCCATAGATGGAAGTAATAGAGGCTAGTCGACATCTAATATTTCTTAACACCATTCTAATTCTGGAGTAGATTGACCTTTTCAAAGAAGTTTTGTTTTCCAAAGAGGAGGGTCGATGCAATTTCACTGAGGCAAGATCGGGGTACTTCAATGGGAGAAATTATCATGGGTTTATCCAGCAGGAAGGGGAATGTGATGAGTGGGTGTCACACTTGTGGCATAAATAGATTCCCTCAAAAATGAGTTTTCTAGTTTGGAGATCATGGAACCAAGCTCTCCCTATGGATGATAATATACAAAAGAAGGGAATCCAGTTGGTTTCCTGATGTTTCTACTGCTCTATTCCTCAGGCGGAGTCGGTGATTCACATGTTTCTCAAGAGTGAATGGGATTTCAATCTTTGGTCTGGAATGGATAAGTGGGGTAGTTTCAACAAATCATGCACACCCATGTAAGATTTTCTTGTGTGTTGGTTTCTGGGTTCGGATCAACATGGGATGGAGTCCAAGATATGTAGTATCGTGGTTAATGAAATCTTCTGGATGATATGGGAGGCTTAGAATAAATCCATAATAGGGATTCAGATGACATTTTTGCTGCATCAAGTTAGAATGAAGGTACTACTACATGATTTAGGTTTTCTGGTAAAATGGGGGCAACAACTCCATACCCTTTATAGTATTCTGAATAGACCTGTGGCCAGCACAAGTTCCCAAGGAAGTTGGGTTAGATGGTAACCTCCTTGTAATGGTTTAAAATTGAATGTTGATGGGTAATTTATGGATGTCCAGATGAGAGGTGGAGGGCTGGTACAGGATAGGAATGGCTCAGTGATAGTTGCTTTTAGTAGCTTTCATGGGTTGGGAAGCTCACTAGGGGATGAAGTTAGAGCATTTCACACGAGTGTCATGATTTGAAAAAGGTTCTCCTGGGTGGTATCTAAAGTGGAATCGGACTCTAAGGTGTTGATTTGGGATTTTTATGAGAAATTATAGGTTCCTTGGTTGTTGATCTATCTTGTTCGTAGTGGCATCATGGATATCTATAACGGTTTTTATGTTCGACATATTCCAAGAGAGTCCAAATTTGTTGCAGATGCCCTTTCTCAGGGGAGTAGCCCTGAGGAACCCCTGTTAGTTTTCTCTATCATGGGGTCTTTGCATCTGGAATGTAATGGTTTTGTCTTAGGGGATTCCCTAGGGATCCATCACTTTAGACCTCCTTGGTTTCTTGTCAACGTGGATGGGTTTTTTCCCCTATTTTAATAATTATAAATGCAATTATTGATCTAAGTACAGGAGTAAGGAGTGATAGAATAAAAAATCATGAAGCTTGAGAAATATCATAAAGAGTTAAAAAATATGAAGGTCGTTTTCAAGAAATTGATGAAGAAATAATGAAAATTTTTATTTTGAACTCTTGATTTATATCTTCCAATATTTTTAAAGTTATTAAAATTAAATTAATTCTCATCCAACACTTTTTAAAATCTTTTCCAATTACTATTGCATGTATTTTTGTTCATTCCTTTATTGTATGATTAGTTATTTCCCATAAAAATTTGTTTCATTTTTTATATTTTACTAACATTTCAGTTTATATACTTTCATTATCATTTTTTAAAATCTCAAAGGGGAGAAGTTTTATGATTCTGATAGAAGGTTTGGGGGGAAGATATTTTTAAGAGGGATATGCCTTATAAAAGGGGATATGTCTTGGATTTATTATCCTAAGGGCGAGAAATATTAATACTTTACATCGTATTATTAATAATTTATAAACTCAAGGGGGGTAAATATAAAGGTATGTAAGTTTTTCAAAGTTATTATTTTCATTAGTGTTGTGTTTTGTGATTTCCAAAAAAGGGAGTGATTTTTGAGTTAGAAGTATTACTTATTACTTTTCCATTCCTTTATTTTTGGAAATCAAAAACACATTCTTAAAACTATGTTTACTAATATTTTATTTCCCAATGTGTTTTTAGATTGTTTTTGCAGAAAATATTACTTTATACCAAATGTAGAAATAGTTCTAATAAAATATGAACTTATTATTACTCATTCTGGTCTATCAGAATGAAGGTGATTCTGATGCATTGGATTGACTAGTGGTTTTATCTATGGTTATAATTATTCCTTACTTAAAAAAGTCTTGAACATCAGACTAACCCCAGAACTGGTCCATCAGACTAACCCTTATACATTTTATCATATTGAATATCAATTAGGAATTCCATCAGACTATCTAATGTTTATAATTGGATTGATTAAAATAATATCTATAGTAGGGAATACTTTTAGTGTTATAATGGTTCTAAACAAAAAGACACCGGACATTCAGTAATTCTCATGATTTCAAGTCAACTATATCTGATGTTGTTGTAACTAACATAGAAATATGATCGTTGGAAATTTTCTTATAAATATGAAGTAATTTGAAGAGTTGGATGTTGATACATTCTTCAACTCAAGTCTTTTAGAGATTACTTAGCATGAACTATTCATTCTTAGTCTTTGTAATACTTTATAGAGTTATCATTCTAAAGAATCATTTCTCAGGTTTGTTTCCTTTAGAACAAATTATCTTTTTTATTCTACATCTAATCATTGTATTGATTAAGGGATTATGAGGTTATGAAGATGGTGAATCTGGCCCATCGGATCCAGGTTTTATGTGGATAATAAGATAGAAACCAATAATTAAATCAAGGGATTCCAAGGGATTGGAAGATAGAACTTTTTTATCATCGTATCGAGGGCTTTCTTGGTAAGGAAATACAGACCTTTACATGAGGTATAAAACTATGGATACCTTTAGTCAGGGTTTCTAGCTACCTTGACTCTTAAGGTTAAAGAGTTAAATATATTAATATATCTTGTTATTAATTCTTAATTTTATAAGCTATTATATTTATTATTTGTAAAAGATTTATTTTTTCCACTATGAATGTATTAGAAATTTAGTCTTAATACATATCTTTCTAAAACACAATTTTATCAATGTAGTTGTGGTACAAATAAATAGTATTGATTCCATTGGAAAGTTATTTGTTCTGATTATAATAATCTGATAATTATACAATCTTGTGTCTAATCTTTTGACTTAAAGAGGTAAAGTATTTTGTTTAGTTTAATTTTATAAAATATAATTCACCCCCCTCTTGTAATCATATTAAAATCTTACATTCCAATAAATTGATGGACCTTATCTTATTAGAGGAGGCCCTATCGAAACGTACTCAAACAATTCCCTAACCTAGAATGGATCCAAGTGGGTTTAAAACATAAAAATAAATCTTAAAAATTCTTTGATTTAAATAATTATATTAAATTAAATTAAGAATTCCAAAAACACACCCACACCATGATTTTTTTAAGATTTCTAAATTAAAATTTAAGACTTTACAATAACAGTTATTTCATATTTATGCAAAAAAACAGATGTTTTTATATGAAACACTATTTTCATTCAATTAATAAATAATAACTACATTTCATAACTTTCACCTTCATTTAAAAAATAACTCTTATATTAAAAGTGATTTTTATAATCCTAGGTTTTAAGCATATGACATGCATGTATCCTAACATAGTACTAAAATATTTTTATTTTTCAATGTTTTTCTTAATATTTCATGTAAAATATATGTAATCTAGGAAAATTTTAAAATAAACTTACCTATGATTGGGGTCAAATGACATATCATATTACCCAAAGTTCCATGGTAACTTGAGTCACACTTTAAAAATACAGATCAATAATGTGTATAGTCACCATATTAGTTTCATTCCATTGGTCATAGTAAAATGGAAAAATGTGGGATGAATTTATTTTTAAATATTAAAAAAAATATGATGCAATTAAAAAAGAAATGATTTTGATCCAACAAAGATATATAGTGATAAATCTGATCTGTATCATAAATTTAATATCAAATTTAATTAAGAGAGTATACAGAGTGGAAAATAGAAGAATAAAATTTATGAAATTATGATTATCAAGATCATATGATTTAATTCATAAATAGAAAGTGTGAATAAACATGGTTTTATAAAGGAGTTTGAAAACAGCTCGGTGTGAGCCCCTACATCTTCTCCCCTCAGGTTAAGAGGTTTTTATTATTACCTTGATTTTAATAGATAAAAATAACCAATTTATCCCATTATTTTTGACAATATTATTAAGAAACCAAGCCTCCCTTAATTATTGATGGAATTAGTAAGAAACAAAACCTCCCTTTCTTTATGATAGAAGAAGTAATAAACCAATTGTACTTGGTAAGATGAGAATAAAATTATTTTATTAGCACAAATTCATTAAAAATCTGGTATCATATATATCAAAGGATTGAACAAGATGATATATATATATATAGAGAAAATTGTAGAATATTAGAGCCTTTCATAATAGAGAAATTAAATTTTCTCTAGAGAGATGGATTGAGAGATAAATAGAATTTCTATAGATTCATCATTGAAGTGTTGAGAGAATTTCCATTATTTAAAGACACTCAAGTCCAAAATTTATAGCCTTTTCTAGGTATAAGAAACTTCTAGAATCTATACCACTCGTTAAGTAATGTCAATGGCCAATTAAGATCTACGGGGTCTATGAGAGTTAATAACTTTAACAATAATAATCATCCCCATCGACATAGCCAGACAATCCCATAAACTATTCAATGATATTTCTAGAGATTAATGGATCTTCCTACATCCACTAACTGGCTTATGCTCCTATACTATCTTTTTTGTGGAATACTAGAGCATATGAAGCTTCTTTTCACACCACTGGTTGGCTGGTGGCTTTACATCGGCTAACCAATGCTACATGCTACTTCCATTATCTATTGGTGGCCCATCAAGATTATTCTAAAGCCTTTAATGATATTTGAACCTTCTTTCCATGGGTTTAACAAGTTTATTAATACATTAACAATATCATAAAGAATTATTCATAATATTTAACATGAACATCCAATTTCAAAAATATTACATCATTTTATTCATTAATATCAATATAAGTAAACTTAACAATGTGACTATAATCCACTCCAATGAAATTATTAGATACATAAATGAGTTTTTGTGATCATTAAAACATCATTATAGAGAGATACAAAAAAATCATTCCCTTTTTATGGTTACAAACACTTAATATAAATGATGTATCAAGAGTAAATGAATAGTGATGTGTTCAAAAATGTAATTAATATTATTAAAGTTTAAGATATTTAATATTCACAAGAGACAAACATAATACAATATATTTAATAACATCTATCCTTTTAACCAAAAATATTCTCCCCAAAAAACCAAGAAACTTTTCCCTCTTTTAAATACAAATTTTGTTTCCCAAATATTTAGAAACTTCTCACCCTTTTTATTATTGAAAAGAAAACAAGGAAGAATGTATGATGATAAAAGAATGATTTTATTAGAAAAAATCCAATACAAATCCATTATTTTATCTATAAAATTATAGAAAAATATGAGATATATATATTTATAGAGAGAGAGAGAGGAAAAATTATAATATGATAGAATTTAAGAATAAAGAAATGAAATTAAATCTAGTTAGAGGGATTGATAGAGAAAGATAATTCCTAGAGATCCATCATTAAAGTATTGAGAGATTGTTCCTTCTTCTAAGACACCAAGGTCCTCAATTTATAGTCTCAAACAAAACTAGGATACTTTTGTAATATGTTCTAGTCATTAATAAATGTCAATAAAGAATTGACAGAAATGGGGTCTATGGAAATTAATAACTTTAACAAGAATAATTTCCACCACCTCCTATACAGATAATCTCATCAACTATCTGGAGAGATTCCTAGAGCTTAACTAGCTCTAATTTCTTCCATTTAATTTTTGGTTCTCATCTATTGGTTTCTAAATGGACACCTGGAGCATAAAAATCTTCTATTCAAACCACTAGCTATCTGGTGGCTCTGCACCAACTATTTGGTGTTGTATACTACCTCAATCTTCAACTGGTATCCCATCATAATTCTTCTAAAGCCTTTAATGATCTTAGAACCTTTCATCCATGGATTAAACATGTCTTCTAAAAATTAAAAAATATCATCAATGATTCTTCAAAGTCTTCAACATGAACGTTTAATTTTAATAACATTCCATAATTTTATTTATTAATATCAACATATAGAGACTTAACAGTGTAATTATCATCCACTCAAATGAAACCATTAAATACATACATAAAAATTTGTGATCATGAAAACATCATTATATAGGGATATAGGTACAATAATCTCCACCTTTTTTATGTTTTCAAACACTTAATATGAAATATACATCAAGAGTAAATCAATTGTGAGACAGGTAATAAAGTAATTCAAGATATTAAATTTCAAGATAATCAATATTCTCAAGTGATAAACATAATAAAATATATTCAATATCATCTCTCATTTTCACCCAAAATATTCTCCCTAAAAACCATGAAATCTCACCTCCTCTAAAATAAAAATCATTTTTTCCAAATATTAAAAAATGTATATACCTTTGAGATTATCAAAAAGAAAACAAGGGAAATGAGAAATTCTTTATAACAATAAGGTAATTTCACATGAGGTAAATAAATAGTGAAATGAAATACTATCTCACCCTTAATGATTACTACAAGCTTAAAATCAAGAAATGAAAATAATAAATGAAAAAAAAATCTCTTCATAATATAGAAATAAGTAAATCACCAGAGATGTATTAAAGATGAAACACTAAATATCACATCATCTCAATTAAAAGATAAAAAATTAAATTATAAGAGTGAGTCTCAAGATTTCAAAAAGAATTAAAACATTTTTAAAGGGAAGTTTGAAAAACATAAGAAAAAATAAATTTAAAATGAGAAAATAAAAAGAAATTTTAGAATAGATAAGTAAAATAAATTTTAAACGACATAAGAAAAATATATTTTAAAAGATATAAGAAAGCAAAATTATATTTCAAAAACAAGTTTTAGAGAAAGAAATAAAGTGAAACATGGAAGATATTTTTTAAAAAAATATATTTGGAAAGGAAATATCTCTTATTTTAAAAATAAAAAGGCATAATTTAGAGATATATAATGATATATAAATAAATTTCAATGAAGAAAATAAAATATAAAACAACCAAAAACTGGCTCCCCATGAGAAAGTATATTTATTCAATTATCACCACATAAGGCTCCTCCTAAATTGGTGCATTTAATAAGGAATGAAAACTTCTCCACAAGTAACAATGAGGGATATAATAATAATAAAAATGATTTCAAGATGACAATTAAATATAAATCAATTATTTTAAGAGTTAAATCTAAAATAATAATCTCAAAAAAAATAAAATATATTTACTATTTTCAAGAGAAAATATTTTAAAAAATATTAAATAAGGAAATTAAAATATCTTATGAAAAATAAATTCCAATTTTATAAAAAGACAAATAATTTTTTTGAAAAAAGGTGGCCTCCCCCCATAAAACTTTTAAATAATGGAATCATGAATATATTTTAAAAAGTGATTTTAAGAATGTAAGATTGTAAAACCATGCCATGAAGTATTATATTTAAGAATAAATGATATTTTAATCATGAATGTTCCCTTTCCTTATTCCAAAAAAGAATTACAAATTGAATTTGAAAAGAATTGGAAAGAGGGATAGAAACTATAAAACATCTCCCCCTGCATAAAAATGTTCATACCCATCAACCAATTTGAAAAAATAAAGGAAAAACTTTTGAGTTTGATTGATCATAATTTTAGAGTTTAATAGTTCTTTTTTAATAATAATCCACCTTATTATTTGTAAATATGGTTTAGTGGTATATCCCTATAAAATCTTAAATGTGAGTGTCTTATGGTAACTAAAATTTGGGGTCAGAAATGTCATCTAAAATATATTTAGGTACCCAAAATAGTTTCATATAAGATTTTATATTAATGATCTTGGAAGAATGATGAATAAATTTAGGTCTACCATATCTTGAATTTTTTCAATTTCATTCTTACATAAGGTTCCCAAATCTCTGAAAATATTCAAAAAAATTATTTTTCAAAATCCTATATATAAAAGTAGATTTTTTTATGGAACTTGAATTATTTGAAAACAAAAACCATGATAATGTTTTACCAAAAATTGAGAATATGTAATCATATAGAAATATTGATCATCATGGGTATAATTAACCATAGTTTTCACATATATATATTACATATAAATAGATAAATATTCATTATATAACATAATGATCCATGCTAGAAACTTATAGGTCTAGTTCCTTTTCAAACTTGGGAACATAAACAATTGGTTTATAAAAGATTTTAATTTTCTCCCACTAATTTATTCATAACTATAAACCTTCATAGACATATCATACTTAGTACCTTTCTTTATAACCTAGGGAAAAGAAACATAAGAAAGGGTGGGATCATATGCTCATCATAGGTAAAAAATGGAGATATCAAGGATCAATTGAGCCTAACATGAATATAAGGATATGTGAATATGAGAATAACATTTTAAAATCATGCCATGTATATCATAAATCATAATATTGAGTCATTATGTGAAGTATGGAAGTTCATAAAATATGAATCATAAAATAATCAAATAAAATGAGTCATTAGAGAATAACATTGTCATAAGACATAAGTTTTTTGCATAAACACGAGCATAAAGAAGGATTTTAGAAGTAGTCAAGACTCTTATCCAATAATATCATAGTGTGATGGTATAACTCCACAAACCATCATAATAGTCAAGGTTTACTCTCAAGACTATCATACTAAACAGTATCCCTTACTAAAATGGGTTCACTCCCCATTACAGTCATATTTATCCCATAAGATATATATCTTTACCCAATGAATTATAGAGATATATAAGTCCCACCCATTGAAAAATTAAAATAATACATTTGTTTTCCACAATATCATAAAACATTCATCATATAAAAACCCATGAATATATTTGAGTTTCTTAAATATTTCATCATTTCATCATAAAATAACCCATGGAAGAGGTACGGATTCCATTCACATATTTTCATCATAAACTTAAACCATATAAATAAATAATAAGTATTTTATCCATGGATCATATCCCCAGTAAATAACTAGTGAGATTAAGGGTTTTTGTCTTTGATGAATAGAAATAAAATTAAAAGTTCATTAAACATTATTGAGGAAAATATCCTTTCCATTTTGAAGTCACTTCCTTAAAAAACAACACAATTATAAAGGAAAATTTTTATTTAAAAATATCCTTTTAAATTGTAAAGTAAGATTCAAATCATTTATTAGTTATGATGGAGTAAAAATCCATTCATGTTGTATATGTCAAAAAATATTATTCCATGTTTTTGTTGCAAAAATCACAGTTTACCTCATTTGGAAAATTAAAAAAATATTCCTTTAAAATCATTTTTTAAACATCTAAAAATGGGTAAAAATGACTTTAAACAATCATAGTATAATATTAAAAACCTTTTTAATTTTTTTTAGAAAATATAGATATAGAAGAAAATGTTTTTTCGACTGAAGAGAGAAATAAACTTGATTTTCTTTAAAAACATATTTTTGGTCTCTTGGGTACTTAAGATGTTAAAAATGAAATTAAAACATTTTTTTTAATAATAAATAGAGTATAATAAAATTAATTAGTTTTATTGCGGTTTATATCATAATATTTCATCATTGTATCTTAATCATAAACAATTAAAAAGAAAAATCAAATTGTAACATAAAACCCCTTACCACTTTGGTAACATTTGAATCATAGTCCCCATGAAATAAATAAACTTAGATGGATTTTTAAATCCCCATAAATTTCATAATAATAATAATAAAATATATTCCTGGTCAATATATATTCCAAGTAAAAGAAAAAATTGGTTAATATATCATGTATCTCACTGAAGTAAAAGTGAGATGAAAATCCATTACTTCTTTGGTAACTTTTAAATCCTAAGCCCCATGAAAGAATAAAATTAAAAGAAATAATAAATATAATTAAAATAAATAAATTCATGATATATCTTGTTAAATTGGATGTATATACACCTCATAAAATAAGATAATATCATAACATAACATATCTCCCAAAGAAGACAATTTGAGATAAAATTCCATTACCTTGGGTTTGACTTCCTTCATATGAATTGGAACCTCCTGTATAATAAATATATATTTATTGTAAATATTTTAAATAAAAATAAACATATATTTTATACCATATATTATTTATTTATAACCTTGTATCACTGGTTTGTTAACACTTCTTTATTGAAATCACTCTTTTGGGTGATATCTGCTTCATTTTTCATGTATGTTTTAGTTTGGTAGTTTGGGAACTTGAGTTTTGATTATGGTTCCATAATATTAATAATAATATAAATATATATTCATATTCATATTCATTTATAAAATTTAGGGATATATAAATTAATTACACCGTTCATGGAGACGGTAGGTCGTACGTATGGATGAACGTCATTTTCATTTTTTGACGGATGGAATGAAATAAAGGTAAATAATAACTAACATTTAAAGTATCATTATTATATCATATATATTCATAAAATTCATCCTCTTTACCATCCAGGTAAAACATAAATGAAAAAATAATCACATCACTTTTTGGAGGTGGAAGTCTACACGTACACATGAGCGACGTTATCGTTTCCCAAAGGATTAGTCGGTAAGAAGGTAGAAAATATATTATAATTAAAAATTTATAATTATGTCATAAATATAATATATAAACACTAAACTTATCATAATACTAATCCATAAAATATGGTGATGAAAAATGAATTGTATCGCTATGTGGAGACAATAAGTAGTATGTACTCATGATCGATACTTCCACTTCTCATTTGATGGAAAACAGAGTGTATAATGGTGTTTTAATAATTATAATAATTTTTAATAATTTTTATTATAATTAATTTATTATTTTATGATAAATAACATATATTTAGAGGAGATAATGAAGAGTAGAAAATAAATTGATCTATTAAGGAGATTACCTCTTCTTCGAAATGCCTCCTTAAACCTCCTCTAAAGGGATCTAGGGTTGGTATTTTGGGAAGAAAAAAATCTATAATTTGGATAGGTAAGTGTATAAGATAAATTTTAGGAGTTTGGTCGAGCTAGAAGTCTCAATGTGGTGTGAAAAAGTGATATAGGAGGTTCCCATTTATAATTAAGGCGAGGGGCACTTTTGGAATTTCTCAAAGGATTAAATTATAATAAATTCATTCTCAGTCCAAACGCCTCTAAATGTCCATGTATTGATTATAAGGTAGGATAGGATTTTAATACCAAAAACCAATATAATTTAAACATATTTTAGTTTCATTTTAAACCTTATCATTTTGATTAACCATTAGTTGACCTATTTTAATTCTAACTACAGTAATAACTTTTTCAAAATTAAAGGGTTGTAATATTTACTTATAAGGTAAAAATTATCCTATAAATTGAAAAATTATGAAATTTTAGGCTATATATTATCCGAATTGTCCATCATAAATATTTATGATTTTTAAATAATTTAATAAAATATTGTTTTGATAAAATATCATTAATGTCAATTTTGATACTATTTATTTAATTTGACATTAAATACATCAATAAAATGGGGGATTTAAAATATAATTCTTTAAAAATTTCCAAAAAATCATATTTATCTATAAAATTAGTGGTATGTATTAATTATTTCAATTTATATTAGTTTTAGTATTTCTAAAATAATTTATTTCATTTTTCAATTAATTAAATAAATGTTGTATCGATATTGTACATCCATTTAAGGTATGTATTTAATTGAAAAAAAAATTAAATAAATCCCCATAATTAAAATAAGTATATTATTCTCTAAATATACACTTATCTTCATTAAATATGTATTTTAACTCATATATATGTCATGATAACTTATTTAATATATTGTTTTTTACTTTAGTTCCCTTATGCAAGCATTGCACAAGAATTTTGATAAGGCAGTTGTTATATGACAAAAAAATTCATTTATGACCATAAATATCATCAATAATACATAGTCTTTAATAAATAATATGATAAAGGAATTTTTTGAGTCAATAAGGTTTTCCTTATGACTTTTCCATTCCTTCTTGTTTTGAAAATCACAAACACCTTATACTTAAGCACATAGATATTCTACTTTTCTAAGGAAATTTTCCTTAAAGAAATTTACCCTAACCTATATTTCCTTATACATATCAATATTTTTCTTAAGTATATAAATTGGATTCATACCCAAAACCTCGGAATCATATAATGCTTAGATATGAAGCATTCTGTTTTAGGATCCAAATTCTGGATGATAACTGTAATGAAATTCCACTACGAATTTTGGATGAGAACTGTAATAAAGTTCCACTCCGAATTCTGGATGAGAACTGTAATGAAGTTCCACTCTGAATTTTGGATGAGAACTGTAATGAAGTTCCACTCCAAATTCTGGATATGAACTGTAATGAAGTTCCACTCCGAATTCTAGATGAGAACTGTAATGAAGTTCCACTCCGAATTCTGGATACGAACTCTCATATAGTTTGACTCCGAATTATGGATACGAATTCTTATATAGTTCGACTCCAAATTCTGATTACGAACTTATCTAAGTTCTGACTCCGAGTTCCCTGAATTTGGATTCTGAACTCTTATGTGTTCTGACTCTGAACTTCTTTGAACTCTGACTTCGAACTTTATAATTTCTGGTTCCGAATTCTGATGAAACCAGACTCCAAATTTCCTTAGAAATTCAGACTCTGGATTTCTACAGAATTCAGGTTCCAAATTTTTATAAAACGGAATCTGAATATCTTTTTATTATAGACTCTGAATTCCATTTTGGTTAGACTTCAAATTTTCATTTTCTTACATTCCGAACAACAGTTGTGCTTATGCTTACACTTGTTTCATAACAAAATGATGTCGTGCTTTCTGTTACACATGTTTTTTTATAAAATGATGTCATCCATTCTGTTTCTAACTAACCGTTGGTTTAGTGACACGTGTATAGGTCCCTCCGAAATTTAAGGAAAATATGATCGTTGGAGGAGGGAGCCGACCGTTCCAACCGAGCCTATAAATAGGTTCTCATTTGAAAGATCTCA
The DNA here is from genome assembly GCA_963277665.1 of Viscum album. NCBI lineage: Eukaryota > Viridiplantae > Streptophyta > Magnoliopsida > Santalales > Viscaceae > Viscum > Viscum album. The sequence goes on from OY728146.1 coordinate 231,524,524, forward strand.
CAATAAGTTAATCACTCTAGAGACCACACACTGTTAAGGTGATTTCTAGAGATATAATATTTTCATGCCTTGTGCGTACTGAACTACTCGTTCAGATTGATTCATGCGACTCCGAATGTTGGTGAATACATTCAAGGGCTTCCAGGGATAGGAAGACAGAGGTGACGACTTCCTTGAAGTTCAAAGGCTTCCTTGCTGTGGAAGACATAGGTTCCAACTACCTTGAAGTTGAGGGCTTGCGGGAATAACAAGACAGAGACTCCGATCTTTGTATCGAGGGCTTACCCGGGTGTGGGTAAGATAGACTTTCTTGAAAGTATAAATCAAGGGACCTTTATCCAAGGTTGTTGTATACCCTTCTCTTTGGGTTAAATGATTTATATCTTGTTACTTGTTTTTGTTACAAGTTTTTCCATTGCATTTTGTATTGTAAGTAAAGTATAATCTTCTTATATTTCCTTACACTTTTACTCTGATTTAATTTAGATTCTATACGCTTTAAGGTAGAATCTCATATTATAAACTTTGGTTAAGTTTCAATTTCTGGATCCATATTTTCGGAACCAGTTTTTCGGAATCATTTTCCAGATTTAAGCAAGTGCATAGAACTAGAAGTTTGTATCTTTATACTTTGTCTCAATATTTCATTGGTGTTAGAGATGTTGTGAATTTGCTTAGTTTAACTTTGTTAAACTTATATCTTTCCTTATTTAAGGAAATTTTTAAAGTGTACAATTCACCCCCCCCCCCCCTCTTGTATATTGAGCATCTACATCGTTATTTTGATCCTACAATTGGTATCAAAGGTTGGAAACCTCATACTCTATACCAATCCTACAATTGGTATCAGAGGTTGGAAACCTCATACTCTATACCAATCCTACATTTGGTATCAGAGCAGGTCTCTGAAATACTTATACTCACATATAAGTTTTTCTTGCTCAGTTTTTCATTGTTCTATATTTTCCTTGCTTAGGAATATTCTCCTTGAATCCTAACTTTTGTTATTAACATTTTTTTGTGTAGAAAGATTTTTAAGATGGTAGGAGTCAATGTTGGTTCCATCGACAATTTAAATCCTACTAGACCACCAATTTTTGATGGAAACGATTATGAATATTGGAGAGATCATATGAAGACTTTCGTTATCAATACTGGTGTTGATAACGTTGTCATGCTTACTCATGGATATAATAATTCCTGATAAGAAATTAAGTGCTTTTACTAATCAAGATAAGCATGAATACCAACTCAAATATAAGGTACACAATACTCTACTTTGTTCAATGACAAGGAACATATATAGCCAAATTTCTTCTTGTAAAACAGCTAACTGTATATGGAAGAAACATGAAGTTACACATTTTGGTACATCCAAAGTGATTGATACAAGAAGAGCTATGTTGAGAGCTGAGTATCATGGTTTCAAGTTTCCTTATGGAGAACCAATTTGCAAAGTAAAACAGAGATTCATGACTATCGTGAATAGCCTATAATCTATGGGAGAAAAAGGTCTGGACGATGAAGCTCTTATTGACAAGATTATTGATATTATGCCCAATGAGTGGGAATCAAAGAGAACAGCTATTGATGAGAACAGGAAGGTTACTCAAATTTCTCTAGATGAGTTCTTTGGAACTCTTCTCCAACATGAAACAAGGATGAAGAGAGATGCTGAAAACATCAAAAAAAATGGGAATGGTACAGTTACTTTTACTACAACATCAAATCACATGAAAGCTAAGACTCCTGAGAGAGTAACTAGATCCAAGTCTAAGAAGTTTACTATTCAATCCGAATCTAGTGAGAGTGAAGTCTAAGAAAATGAGTTAGCGAATCTTGCCTGAAGGATGAACAAGATAGCTGGTCAAAGAAATTTCCAATCCAAGTATAAGAAGAAGGAAAGGAAAGATAAGAAAGATTCAGAGGTCACATGATATAAATGCAAGAGAAGTGGACACATTTGACATGATTTCCCGATGCTTAAAAATAAAGAAAGAAAAGAGAGGCATTCTGAAAGGAACAGGAAGAAGTTTTACAAAGATAAAGATAAGAAAAGTCTGAAAGCTAATACTACTTGGAGTGATAACTGTGGAGACTCTTCAGAAAGAAAATATTCAGAATATGATTCATCAGCTCCGAAGAATATGGGATTCATTGCTACTACTTCGTTTCCACATACATGTCTTATGGCCAAGGTACGATCTACCGAGGATTTAACAAATTTATCTCTTTATAAGAATTACTATTCCAAAAATAGTACTTCTAATAAAGATACTTCATCCTCATAAAATGAATAACCTTCATATGAAGAAGTATCTAGATTTTCCAAGTTACTTGAAGCAAAAAAATTGTAAAATTTCTAAGAAATTAGAAAAGGAAAATACTAGGGAAGAAATTCTTACAAAAGAGATTTCAGATCTTTCTTCAGATCTTAAAGATAAAAAAGAGATTTTATAAAAAAAATTCTAAAGACCTTGAGAAAGAAAATTTTGATAAGGAAGAACTTTCTAAAGATCTTAATAATTCTATTTTAAAGATGAAAGTTTTTGAGGAAAAATCTAACTCTAAGGAAATGATTCCTGAGGATATGAATTTAGTCATTAGACTAAAATCTGAAATATTTTATCTTAAGAAGCTTCTTGAAAAATTTACCTCTGGGAAAGAAAATTTTAAAAATATGTATTCTCAAATTAAACCTCAAGGAAACAATACTGGAGTAGGTTATACTCACAAAAAACTAGTTTTCAAAACAACTGTTTTGTTCCTTCTAGATCCCCTTTTTGCACTAAGTGTCAAAGTGGTGGGCATTGGAAGAAAAACGGTTCCTGGAACAGAGTTCAATCTCTTGGGTTTTATAAAGCATATTTTTCTAAACAAATTTGAATACCCAAAATTTTTTTGTCTAACAATTCCGGATCCAAGCAAGTCTAGATTCCGAAAACCTAACTTTTCCTTATTTTCAGGAAAATAGGGAAAGTACCAACAACAATACTTGGTACATAGAGAGTGGATATTTCCGAAATATTACTGGTAACAAAAGCTATTTTGAAAATATTATCAAGACGAAAGGAGATATCATTCTTCATTTTATCGGAATGCAAGATCAACTTTCTGATATTTTCACAAAATCTTTACCCTCCAATAGATTTGAATACATTAAATAGAAGTTAGAAATGATAATTGTGAGGTAATATTCCTTCATTAAATTTTTGTTAAAACAATATCCTTACAGTAATAAACTCCTTTTCAAATGGGGATTACATTTTCTTGTTAGCATAATCAAAAAAATTTTGTAATGAGTTTTTCAAAAAAATTCGTAATGAGTTTTTCAAAAAATTTCATCATAAATTTTTCAAAAATTTTCGTAATGAGTTTTTCAAAAAATTTCGAAATGAGTTTTTCAAATTTTTTGTAATGAGTTTTTCAAAAAAAATCTTAATGAGAATTTTCATACTCAAAATTTTCGTAATGAAGTTTTCAGAACTGAAATTTTCATAATGGAAATTTTCAAAACTGGAACTTTCGTAATGAGAATTTTCGTACTCAAAATTTTCATAATGAAATATTCGGAACTGAAATTTTCATAATGGAAATTTTTGTACTGGAGATTTTCGTAATGAAATTTTCGTACTGGAAATTTTCGTAATGAAATTTTCGTAATGATAATTTTCGTAATGAAATTTTCGTACTAGAAATTTTCTTAATGAAATTTTTGTACTGCGAATTTTCGTAATAAAATTTTCATACTAGAAATTTTCATAATGAAATTTTTGTACTGAGAATTTTTGTAATGAAATTTTCGTACTAGAAATTTTCGTGAGGAAAATTTTCGTATTGGAAATTTTCATAATGGAAATTTTCGTAATGAAGATTTTCGTACTCTTATTTTTCGTAGCGAGTTTTTCATAGTTGAATTTTTATTCAAGAAGAATATTACCTATTACAAATAAACTCCCTGGATAATAAAAAAGGTATGTTTTCCTTACTTCAGTTTTCGTAGTCATATTTTTCTTGCTGATATTTTCCTATGAGTTTTAAAATTTCTCAGATTCTAGTTTTCTTAAATCTGAATGTTTTTCTTATAACCTCAAAAGATCGGATTCAAGATTTCCTTGCAGGTATGTTTTCAACCGTCAGATCAGATCAAAGGGTTTCTCAACCGTTAGATAGTTTTTGGAAGTTCAAAGGTCAAATCCATTGCCTATATAAAGGGGACCCCCAAGGGTCATCCCACATCAGTTTTTCAAATCTCTCGTGTCTCGAAGCTCTTCCTCTCTTCTTAAGGCTGTTCTGATCTTTGTTAATCCCATTCCAAATCTTCTATAACTCTCCATTCTGAATTTCTGTTGAAGCTACTTCCCAAGATATGTCTACCTCAAAGCCAATTTCAAAATTGCAAGTGTACAGAGAAAGAATGGTCCATCTGAACTTTTACATGTACGATTCTATCATCTCCAAGAACATCAAGCTGAATGGTTGGGAAGATGCATGTTTATTCAAGACAGGTGATCAATATGATGTTTATCCGGAGTTACTTCTAGAATTCTACGAGTCAGAAAGCTTTTATGTGGAATATGGAAGAGAAAAGTTTTCTTTCAAGTCTTATGGAAAGACTTAAAAACTCACTTACACCAAGGCGGAAAGCTTTGTGGGGCTAGCATACGAAGGAGAAGATGAATTTTGTTCACACAAACTCCCAGATGCTCAAGGTAGTTTTGTTAAGGTTAAGGCCTTACAATGTCTTGGACTTGATGATGTCAAGACAGCAAAGATTGCTCACCTATCTTCTAATAATCGGATTCTTCATCTCTAGGTACAAGGATTCTTAGTTCCGAGAAAGGGTGATAAAGATACCCTGAAGAAAATTGACATATATTTCTTAGAATTATTTGTGAATCTAAGAAAAATAAATCTGATGAGGCATGTCCTTGTGACGATCAATAATATCAAGAAGTAAGTGATGATATGGATGACTTGATCAAACAAGTGGAAGATTATCAAGAAAAGGCTGAATCTTCAAAGTTAGTCACTCCAGGAAAGGGAGTTGAGAAAGATGCTAAGGCAGATGAAGTTGAGGAAGAAGAGGAAGAAGAAAATGAGTTATCTAATGAGGAAGTAAGTTATGAGAAGCATTATCTTGAAGAAGGAACAGAGAAGGAGAAACCAGATGAAGACAAGATTGTTCAAATATTAAAGAGTGAGTAAGAATCTCCAGATGATCAAACCATTCCGAAAACTGATAAAGGAAAGCAAGTACTCATGGATACACCAAAAAAAGATATCATCAGGAAGAAATAAGTTGGTGGTTCTTCTAAAACTAAGTTGGTGAAATTTGAAGAAGAAAAATCTCCAAGAAATTTATCAGATTCGGAGTCATCAGCACACGGTCATGATTTTGTTGTTGAGTCTTTGAAAAAGTTGGTGGACACCATTCTGATATTTCCTACTATAGACTTCAGATGCCAGATGCTACAACATAGTTTGAATCAGAAATCAGAATCCTTATCTATGGTGATGGATAAGTGTGTGAAGATTGAGGTTGACCATAGAAATTTCCTTATCAACTATGATGTACACAGGAAATCATGCAGCAAAATCACTTTATGTTCTAAGAAAGTTGAAGAAGACATGGTTGAGTTTGATCATTTTCAGAATGATGTTAAATATGCCTTCAACACTGAGGATGACAAGATTAAGAATCTTCAGGATGAGGTTATTATTGAGCAAATTTATCAGAATCATCAAGTCAAGGACTTGAATGATAAGGTTAACTCTCTTGCTCAAAATTTTAAAAGGGATAGAGATCTCCGGATTGAGCTCCAAGAAAAACTTGTAAAGCAAGATGAGTTACTAAAGATGCAAGAAGAGGCCATGAAGGCTCAGGCAGAAGTCTTGAAAGGTCAAGATGAAAGGATAAAAGCTTTAGAGAGGCAAGATGAGGAGGATCAGAAAGATTTGAAGAAGCTTAAAACCTTGTTGAAGAAGCTAATCCCAAAGGAAAAGGAAGACAAATAGACAAATCCGGTCTTTTGTTTCATTTGTCTTTCCTTGTATAATTTTTTTTAACTAATGAAATTTTGGTTGGTTGTATCTTGTGTTGTTATATAATAATGTTTTAGGTACCTTATTTCTTTTCCATTCCCTTAAATTCTTTTTGAAAATCACAAAGGGGGCGAAGGAAAAAGAACTACTTAAAGGGGAGAATAAAAATTTAAAATGGAGAAGGAAAAATTTCTAAGTGAAGATATCCTTAAAGTAAGGGGGAGTTTCTCATTACGAAGTTTTTCATTCCCATGATAATGAAAACTCCATTCCAGAAATTCATAATACAATACTTAGATAATCAATGACTAAGGGGGAGTTAGTTTTATTCACTATCATCCATGAACAAAGGGAGATAAGTTTTAATTTCAAAGTCTAAAGAAATTTTTTCGAAGTCCTTATATTCTTTTTCATAAGGTTGTTTGTGCTTTCCAAAAATGGGGATATTGTTGAGTCAATAAGGTTTTCCTTATGAATTTTCCATTCCTTCTTATTTTGAAAATCACAAACACCTTATACTTAAGCAAATCGATATTCTACTTTTCTAAGGAAAATTTCCCTCCTTAAGTAAATTTACCCTAAACTAGATTTCCTTATACATATCAATATTTTTCTTAAGTATATAAATTAGATTCATACCCAAAACCTCGGAATCATATAATGCTTAGATATGAAGCATTCTGTTTTAGGATCTGAATTCTGGATGAGAACTGTAATGAAGTTCCACTCCGAATGTTGGATGAGAAATGTAATGAAATTCCACTCCGAATTTTGGATGAGAACTGTAATGAAGTTCCACTCCGAATTCTGGATGAGAAATGTAATGAAGTTCTACTCCGAATTCTGGATATGAACTGTAATTAAGTTCCACACCGAATTCTGGATGAGAACTGTAATGAAGTGCCACTCTGAATTCTGGATACAAACTCTCATATAGTTTGACTCCGAATTCTAGATACTAATTCTCATATAGTTCGACTCCGAATTCTGATTATGAACTTATCTAAGTTCTGAATCTGAGTTCTCTAAATTCAGATTCCGAACTCTTATGTGTTCTAACTCCAAATTTCTATGAACTCTGACTCCGAAATTTATAAGTTCTGGTTCCGAATTCTGATGAAACCATACTCCGAATTTCCTTAGAAATTCAGACTCCGGATTTCTACAGAATTCAGGTTCTGAATTCCTATAAAACAGAATCCAAATATCTTTTTATTTTAGACTCCAAATTCCATTTTGGTTAGACTCTGAATTTTTATTTGCTTACATTCCAAACTACAGTTTTTCTTATGCTTACACTTGTTTCATTACAAAATGATGTCATGCTTTCAGTTACACATGTTTTGTTATAAAATGATGTCATCCATTCTGTTTCTAACTAACCTTTGGTTTAGTGACACGTGTACAAGTCCCTATGAAATTTAAGGAAAATATGACTGTTGGAGGAGGGAGTCGACTGTTCCAACCGAGCCTATAAATAGGAGCTCATTTGAAATAGATCACAACAAGTTGATCACTCTAGAGACCGCATACTGTTAAGGTGATTTCTAGAGAGAGAATCTTTTCATGCCTTGTGCGTACTGAACTACTCGTTCATATTACTTTGTTTGACTCTGAATGTTGGTGATTACATTCGAGGGCTTCCGGGGATAGGAAGACAGAGGTGCCGACTTCCATGAAGTTAGAGGGATTTCTTGATGAGGAAGACAGAGGTTACAACTACCTTGAAGTTGAGGGCTTGCGGGGATAGCAAGACAGAGACTCCGATCTTCGTATCGAGGGCTTACTCGGGTGTGGGTAAGACAGACTTTCTTGAAAGTATAAATCAAGGGACCTTTATCCAAGGTTGTTGGATACCCTTCTCTTTGGGTTAAAAGATTTAAATCTTGTTACTTGTTTTTGTTACCTGTTTTTTCACTGCATTTTGTATTGTAAGGAAAGTATAATCTTCTTATATTTCTTTACACTTATACTCTAATTTAATTTAGATTCTATACGTTTTAAGGTAGAATCTCATATTTTAAACTTTGGTTAAGTTTCAATTTACGGATCCATATTTCCGGAACCAATTTTTCAGAATCATTTTCTAGATTTAACCAAGTGCATAGAACTAGAAGTTTGCATCTTCATACTTTGTCCCAATCTTTCATTGGTGTTAGAGGTGTTGTGAATTTTCTTAGGTTAACTTTGTTAAACTTAGATCTTTACTTATTTAAGGAAATTTTTGAAGTGTACAATTCAACCCCCCCCCCCTCTTGTATATTGAGCATCTGCATCGTTATTTCGATCCTACAGACTTCTCAAACCTCAAATATTATGTTTAGTGTACCAAATTTGACTTTTCCAATAGTTATTCAAGCTCTGTGTCGGCATTGAAAATGATTTTCATATTTATCATGGAATAAATTATAATTTATATTTTTTTAGTTACTATTGTATGATATTTGTATTATTATATCATAATTAATTCATCCCATAAGTTTCATAAATTATTATATTATATTTATTTCTTCGAGATATCATAAAAGATATCATACTTTATAAAAATTTTACTTTTTTACAATTCAACAAAAATTTAACTTCTTCATAAATATGTAAAAAGAATAATACTAGGATAAATTTGACTTTATGAACCCAAAAATAAATTCAATTTCATAAAATTTAATACCTATAAGTTACATAAATTTATTTTAATATAAATTCATCAAACGTAACGAAAATCAGGTTTTAGAAAGATGCCTTTTTAAGTATACAAATGTTTTTATAGCAGATTTAGCCATAAAATTTATTATAATGAACATAATTATATTATTAATAGTATAATATAACTAAATTTACTTTTAAAACATTTTAAAAACAAAGCTGTATTTTTTAAATGTTTGAAATAGAAATATTGTTTTTAATAAAATTCTGTATCTTTCACTATTCACTAAAAATCAATCTTTTTCAAAAAAATCCCAAAAAATACACCCTAAGATAATTTTGGTACTAAGATTTAAAAAATTATATTATTTTTATTAAATAAAATTTATAAAATTTTGAAAAATTAATTATAGTATTTTCTCACAAAAAGAAATGAAATCATTTTTGAAGAAGACATATTTTTGAAACATAAAACAACTTTACTATAAATTGAGTTTTTATTTACTATGAATTTATCCATACATTTATATTGAGTATGAAAATTATATATATATTTCATAAGGTAGTTAATCATATTAATACCACCAAATTTAATAGATAGGTAATAATTTTCACATTATATAGTAATATTTTAATAGTGTATCGTAGTTAATTTAAACTCGGTGTTGCATGTAACACAAGCAATCAAAAAAATAAAATTATTTAAAGAGAAATATTTTTAAAAATATCATGGTGTTAAATATCCCCCCCCCCCCCCACTAAAATAAATATTATCCTAACAATTTTAACTTCTTCTCAATAATCAAAGTTTTGATATTTGATCAATTGTTTGTTTAAAACACACATCGTAAAAAGGGTTAATAAAAATTCCCCTTAAAATATGGAAAGGTAAGTATGAAGGCCACTAAAAAACTTGGTTTTTAAATAAAATAGAATCATTTTTAAGAGAAAATATGGACATGGAAGAGAAAACTAACACCAAATTACTAATAGAGAGTGATAGAGAACATTGTCATGGTAAATTTAATAACCCCAAAACCATGAATCAGTGAGAGGTTTCATCTGAATTGAAGATTGTAGGAAAAAAATATTTTTAAAATCATTTTCCCTATATTTGAGGTATTCCATTACAATATATAATATGAACATAAGGAAACATAATTACTTGACAAGTATAATTTCGTCATTTAATCAATTTCTACCACAATCTCATATGTTTCTCCAAATGATAAGTATTTGAGAAGAATGTTTTTATACGTAAAGCACTAAAATCAACTTATAACGTATTGAAAAAGTATATTAAAATATTCCAACTATCTTTAGGAATTAACCAAAACCAAAAATTGTTAGCACAAGTGTAACACCCCATGTTTTTATGAACTTTTTTTCAAATAAATTAATTTTTTTATGACTTGTGTTGCACGCCACATAAAGTTAAGTTTTCATTATACGCTACATCTAGATAATATTGCACCCACGAAACACTGAGTTGGATTGAATTACATGAAACACTGAGTTTCTATGAAATAAATTTTTTAACTAAATTATGTAAGTATGGTTTATACATGTAAAACCCTTTTGAAATTAAATAGAAATCCTTTATAGAAAATCTATTTAAATGCCCATAAGTGTGTTCCATACCAATAAAGTAAAAAAACCACTCATGTTGGATTATATTAATGAAATATATATTCAAATTAATTTTTAATTTTCATCTTACATGTTTTCTAGACAGGATATAATAACAAATCCAGTTTTACACATAAAAGAAGAATTTTTCTAAAAGGACAGTTTTACCTCCTTTTTATGGCACACTGGTTTTAAATATAGTTTTTGACACTTTTAAAAATCCTATTTAAAAAAATAAATTTCCTCTTTAAAATAATGATATCAAAATTTACTTTGGATGAATTTTTGATATTTTTATAATAAGTTTCATGTTTTGATTAATAGTAAAAATACTAAATTTTAATTGAAAATAGATTTTTCATCAAAATAATTTATAGTATTAAATTATATATTTTAATAGTTATAAATTATAATTAGATAAAATTTTTATCAATTAATTTAATGTAGGTTATTTGAATAAATTTCACAATGAACTTGAATATAAAAATAATTAAATCTTTTCAAATTTTTCACTTTAAAAACTCGTTTTTTCATTCCGTCAATGAGATTAATTTTAAATTATTATACCAAATTATGTGTTTTGAATTATGAAAAATAGATTTCATTTTTGGAATCATATTTCCTAAATTTAGTAATTAGATCCCTTTTATTTTTCGACAATATGAATAGCAACTTTGGTAATTTTTATTACCACACTTGAGGATAAATCGAGTAATTAAGTGTAAAAATAATATTATAAATAATATAAAACTACCATAAAATTTATTAAAATGTTATTATATGAACTTAATTATACCAATATAACCTAGTTATTATAAATTTTATTATTTAATGGACTCTTTTAGATGAAAATGATTTAGATATTATTAAAATCAAAGAGAGTGACAAAATGTCACACTCTTACTTTTAATAAGCATAATATTTTTAATATGGAGATAAATAGAAGATATTCTCAACTATATATATCATTATGAAAGATAATATGTTTATATAAATCAAATATTTTTTAAAAAAATTTAGTGAAGAATTATTTACTATAAATAATTAAAAATTATGATGTAGTAATTATTAAATTAATGAAACAATAAATTAAATGATATTATAAATATTAAAAGAAAAATAATTTTATATAATTAAAGTTATCCATGAATTTTATTGGTGAATTTGATATGTTAATGGAATATTAAATGAAATTTTTTTAATTTATCTTATTGTATTGATTTTATTAATGTTAAAGTAATGAATAATATCAAAATTAATACTTATGATATTTTATGAAAATAATATATTATTAAATTATATAAAAATCATAAAACATATTTAAAAATAAAAATAAATTATAATATAGTATAAATTATTATATATTATCCATTTATAATTCAATTAACATCACATAAGTAAAAAATTAAAACAATTTAATATTGAAATTTTTTTACCTTAGTTAAAATTAAAATAGGATAACTAAGGGTTAAGCAAAATAATAAGGTTTAAAATTAAACCAAAACTTTTATAAAATATTTTGGTTAATGATATTACAACCTTATATCATCTTATATTTGAATAAATTTCATTTTGGAATTATTTTTATTGTGATTGAATTTATTATAAATTAATATTTTGAGGAAATTCCAAAAGTGCGTCTTTCCTCACTTGTAGAAGGGAACCTCTTCTCCTCTTTTCTTAACATTTCAGAACCTATTTTTCTAGAAAAAAACTCTATCTAAATATCCTCCAAAAATCACTTCCTTCACCCTAAAATCCTCAATTTGGGTAAAAATCCATCCAAGGAAGCCCTTTGGTGAAAACTAAGAGGAGTTACCCAAAGAAGAGGCAACATCCTTCCACAAGATCTTTTCTTTTATTTTAATTATATACCCACTAAAATATTATTATTCTATGATTATATAAAAAATTCATTATACTATAGTATGTTATATTTTTTTATTCTATGTATTTTACCTACACTCACACACACTTCCATCAAATGGGTAACGAATATAACGTTCTTATGTACGGTGGACTACCGCCTCACAAAACAATGTTGTTCATTATTTCCTTTACTGCCTCACATGGTTGAGAATTATGATGGAAAATTTGTTTTTATATGATATATATGATTAATTTATTCTTATATAATTATTATATATATATACATATATTTCATTTACTTTATTTCTTTCAAAACAATAATTAAACAGAAACAACATCCATGCATATGTACGACCTACTATCTCCATGAATGGTGTATTCCAGTTCATATTTATATTATTTATAAATTATTATAAATATTTATATAATGAATATATATGATATTTTTATCATGTTTTTAATTTCTTAAATTATTAAATCATGATCTAAGTAAGAGGATCAAGAATAAAAAGTCAAAATAAGCAAATATTACCTGAAACGTAACACTAACATGGAATGGTTAATAAACAGGTAATATAAGGTCATAATTAAATCATATTTAGTATGATGTGTAAGAACCAGGTTCTTATTCTTGAGGTACGGGTTTCTTCTTTTCTCCTTTCCTTAAGTTTTTTTGATAAAATAAGGAAAATGGGGGGAAATCCCAAATTTTGGGACTACACGTCGTGTACTTTTCCACACGCTGTGTACTTTGGCCGTGTGGGATGAGTACACAGGGTGTGTAGCCTTGTTGGCGACTAAGGGTGTAAAACTGACTACACTCCATTTAGTGGTCCTTTACATGCCGTGTAGTCAGTCGGCATACAAAACAGTAAGGCGGTGGGAGCAACCACCAACTGGGAGACAGTACACGCCGTGTACTCGGGAATACACGTCGTGTACTCATGTCGACGGATGAACAGTTTGGCGGTGCCGCCAGAGGAATAGTTAAATGAGGGAAGTACACACCTGTAGTCAAAAGTACACGCTGTGTACTTTGTTTTTTTCTCTTAAAATGGGCAGTAGCCAACCCTGTTCACAGGATTGGCTTAGAAACAGACGGGAGCTTGGGAGAGGATGGCCGAACTTTCGTGGATCTCCAGATCGAGCGTCGGGAATCCGTTTTCGCTTTCGTCGATCACGTTGGAACCGCATAGGTAAGCCCTCCCATTTATTTCTGTAGTTCTTACCAATTCTTCCTCTAATTGAAGTTATTTGAGTCTGAACAAGTTTTCTTCTACGTCGGATCTACGTCGTTCTTGGGCTTTTCTGGAATCAACGTTCATGTATATCGATCAAGGGCGATTGAGGTAGGTGGCTTGGTGTTTATTTTCAAACTGATGTGTGTTTTGTGTATCGTTGTGATACGCACCCTTGAATGGGGTGCCATATGGATGAGGCCTTGTTGAATTAAATACCTAGAATTGTATAGGTAATTTAAATGTGATAATAAACTACTATTTGGGATCGTTGCTTGGATCCAGGACCACCCCAGGGGTGCGTTCCTCTGTTTAGCCGTTTGGACAGGATACCCGAGGGTATTACATTGTAATAATGTTTATTAAATTTTCTTGAGAGGAATTGTATGTGAATTTCTTATTTATATGTTGAGCATGACCCGGTTACATTATAGCCTGAGGGCATGGTTACTTGTTTAGCCTGAGGGCAGTGATATATGTATTAGCCTGAGGGAAAGATTCTATTTCACCTGAGGGAAAGTCCTGAGGGCAATATTCTGATTACTTGAGGGTTTTGTTTCAGTTTGTCCTGAGGTAAAGATTCTATTTCACCTGAGGGAAAGGCTTGAGGGAAAGATTCTGATTACTTTAGGGTTTTGTTTCAGTTTGGCCTAAGGGAAAGATTCTATTTCGCCTGAGGGCAATGCTTGAGGGCAAGGTACTGTATATCCTGAGAGCAATCCTGAGGGCGTAATATTATCCTGAGGGAAAGATTCTGGCTAGCCTGAGGTCTTGGTTCTGTTGAGCACAGAATGTTATTAAATTAAATAATAAAATGAATATTAAATGGCAATATAACTGGTAAAGTTAGTTACTTTTGAGTACTGCTTTGTTTATTGCATTTACTTTTGCACACTGTTGTTGCATGTTTACACACAGTTGAGCACGGGCCTTTGGTCGGTGCCTACTGAGATTATTTCTCACACCCTATTTGGGTCATACTTTTTGGCCCAAAAAGATTGTGTTTCTGCAGGTATGGATAAGTTAAAGGGTCCCTATATAGGTACTTGATTGCTGCTGAGGAGTAGGGGAGCATGGGACCGGGATTAGGCTCGTGAAGCTACCAACTGTTTTGTTTTGTTTTGTTGTACTCTGTATTTTACTATCGTGTATTGTTGTGTAACATGTTCTGCCTATTTTCTTAGAACTTGAGGCATGTTGCATCATTATATATATGACTGTTGGTTGTTTTTACTACAGTTGTTCATTTAAATTTGTACATGGTTATTTTCTTCTGCTGTTGTTATTGAATGTTTTTATTATTCCGTTGTGCTACACTTTGAAAAATGAGGGCATAGTTTCCCCACTATCAGACCTAGTCCCTAGTTTCTAGTCGGCAGCCTCTGGCGTTTGGGGAAATGCGCTTGAGGTCACGTGGCGAACCGGGTTCGGGGCAACCGTTCAGTGGAACCCGGAACTGGGATGTTACAAAGTGGTATCATAGGAGTTTCTTTTCTTGACTTACTATTTGGATCCTTAGTCAGGGATAGGATGGTAACGGTAGTTGGTAATAAGCTGTGCTTGGGCATAGCTAAACCGTGTATAGGGAAAATCCAATTTACCTCGTGTTTCAATTTTTCTGATTTTTCAATTTTATAGTTGTATTGATTTTCACCTAAGGGTGATGCACTTGTGATTGTGCTGTTTATATTTTATTTATGGGTTTTATTTTGTTGCAACCTGATGAGATGAGGGTATGTCATCTAATGCATCATTTAGGCACATTCTAGAAATCGCATGCCATGCATATTTTCCATGTCATGTAGGTGCATTAGATATTGCATGTTGTTGTGATAGATGTTGTGCTAGTAAAAGCATGTTGTTGTGATAGCTGCTTGATAAATACCTGCTATGTGATAGGGTATGTTTGTGTGCATTTGTTGATAGAATGGACGCCAAACTTTGGTTTTTGGGGAGTATGGGCCCTTATTGACTGAAATTTGGTGGATCATTGGTTGTTTATCCAGTTATAACACATATCAGATGAAAAAGTTTGATTTGTAGGGAGTATGGCCCCTCACGGATTGGAATTTGGCACTTAGGTGTTGTTTTTTAGTATTTTCTAGGATCCTGAGAAGTTTCTGAGGCATACTATCCGGAAACCCATTATACACATCGTGTAGTTCCTTAAACATTCCGTGTATGTGCTTCTGTTCATAAAGAAAATAAAACTTTTTGAGTACACACCGTGTAGTCTCTTCCCGTGTCATAGACCGTGTGGATGGAGACACGGGGAAAGGAAGTTCTTGGGGCGAACACGTCGTGTACCGGATGTACACGCCGTGTAGTGTTGACCCGGATTCCGCCCATGTAACTAATAACATGGATGGAAGATACCTTAAGACATACATGTAGTGTCCACTGTGGAACACGCCATGTAGTGTGAGTCGTGTATCCGGTCGTGTAACTAACAACACGGGTTGGGGAAGCTCGTCTAGTACACACCGTGTATCTCTGGGACACGCCCTGTGGTCTTGTCCGAGGACAGACCGTGTGGACTTAGCCATGTGGCTTGGAAGACGGAGTGGTGTACACGCCGTGTGCGGGTGTAACACGCTGTGTAGTATCAAGCCGAGTAGTCGTCTGTGTCACAAACGACACTGGCAGTTGGAAAATTACACCATACACACCATGTAGATTATATACATGTCGTGTAGTTTTGTTTAAATGGGAGCCATGTGGCTTGGCCGAGTAGAAGGACCCGGGCAGGGGAAGAAAAGTCAGGTACACACCGTGTAGTCAGTATACACGTCGTGTAGTCTTGTTGTGCAATTTTAAATGCCTTCATCCTCCTATTCCCTTTTTGGTCCCTTCATTTTCAGACTATGATAATATTGATCTAAGGTATGCATTTGACCTTGTAGTTTCATGCCGCCGAGACGTTCATGCGTTGTTCTCCAGGAGAGCGGCAACGAGTATACTCCAGATATGGTGGGCCATGGGCTACCAGTTTATCCTCTAGCAAATCCAGATGCGGTGCTAGCCGTAACACTGAATGTAGGTGCAGAGACGCAGTTCCGTGAAGGATTTATGTGGTTCATGCAGACCTTTCAGGGAGCACCGTTGGCTGCGACATCTATGGATGAGCTTACTCGTATCTTCCAGCAGCAGCATCCACCTACGTTTTTAGGGGATGGAGGACCACAGGCTGAGGAGTCTTGTCTGGGGTTGAGGCAGACTATTTTCAATCATCTTGAGACGCCTCTAGGGAAAAGGGTCAATCTCGTGACATATATGCTACGTGATTCTTCCAAGAGTTGGTGGGATGTTACCACCCAGTCAAAGCATCACAGAGACATGGCGTGGGAAGATTTATAGACAGCCTTCTATGATTTCTTCTTTCCAGAGATGCTGAGGGCAGATCGAGCTCGAGAGTTCATGAATCTGCAGCAGGGTGCTATGTCGGTGATGGATTATTCTTCTCGCTTCACTGAGCTTCAGCATTTTGCACCCATTCTGGTGGGTGATGAGATGCTGAGAGCCAGACGCTTTGAGGATTGTCTTCGATATGACATCCGAACACTGGTGAATATTTTCAGGTTGCCTTCAGTACATGCTATTATGAACTAGGTGCTGATTACATAGAGAAACCTGTGGGAAGCTAGTGGTGTGGGCCAGAGCGATTCAGCACCGGTTTTAGGTACTATTTCTGCCGGTAAGAGGAAGCGACATGTGAGTTTCTCTCACGGTGGAAGTACTAGCCAGACGATTGATTCGGGTGGCCCAATCATGTGCTACCAGTGTGGTAGAGAGGGGCACAAGAGACCGCAGTGTCCACGAGAACCTGTGGAGTGTCGAGCTTGTGGCAATATGGGTCATCTACAGCGCTTTTGCAGGGCGTTTCTACCAGTGGCTAGTGAGAGGGATTCTATGCAGACTCTGCATGAAGGAGCAGGACCAGTTGCTTCTTACTAGTCAGGAAACTGGAATATTTCAGGGCGTGCAGGCATAGATAGTGGTCTTGGCCGTGGTAGCCAAACATCAGGATCTCAGAGGCAGCATGGCGGGACAGCTTAGGGTAGCCAGGCTATGTCGTAGGGCCGCAGCACTGGGCAGGCATATGCAATGCAACAGACCGAGCAGGAGTAGGATCTCGAGCCTTCTATAGTCAGAGGTACTATTCTAGTAGTTTCTGTTTTATCTGCAGTACTTTTTTATATGGGTTCTACACATAGTTTCATATTTGTGCCCATTGTGGAGAGCCTTGGGCTTTGTGTTTCTTCTTCTTCTATTGTTATGATGTTAGAAACTCTGTTGGGGACTAGAACGACCGGTGTGCGTCAGTGCAAGGAGTGCCCCCTTGAGGTTGGTGGGTGTCACTTCCTTTGGGACCTCTATGTCTTAGAGATGATGAGCTATGATGTCATTCTCAGGATGGACTGGTTGGTTCCCTTTAGAGACTTTGTGGATTTCTATCATCACAGGGTGAGTTTCATGTCACCAGAAAGCAGAGAGTTTCTATACAAGGGCGAGTGGGATGTTCAGGAGAGTCGAGCTGGACCATAGCATCATGGGCGAGGTGGTATCACAGCCCAGATTGCGAGCTTATATCTGGATGACCAGGGGACTTGTCAGAAGGATTTCCCTCCAATGGTTGATCATTTCAGGGATGTCTTCCCGGACAACTTTTAGGGTCTACCTCCAAAGCGATAGGTGGATTTCTCTATTGATCTTGTGCCAGGAGCAGCACTGGTGTCCATTCCTCCTTATAGGATCTCCACGCCTGAGTTGCAGAAGCTCAAGAGGTAGTTAGAGGAGTTACAGGAAAAGGGTTTTATCCGACCTGGTACTTCTCCTTGGGTTTCGCCGGTCCTCTTTGCGAAGAAGTCGGATGTTACCCTCAGTCTCTGTGTGGATTATCAGAAGATGAACTAGTTGACGGTCAAGAACTGATATCCCTTGCCGAGGATTGATGATATTTTTGATCAACTTCGTGGAGCACGAGTGTTCTTGAAGATTGACTTGAGATCAGGATATCATAAGCTGCTCGTTAGACCATCTGATATACCTCTCATAGCTTTCAAGAGTAGGTATGGTCTATATGAGTATACGGTCATGCCGTTCGGACTCATGAACGCACCATTAGTTTTCATGGATATGATTAATCATGTATTCCATCCTTATCTGGATTATTTTGTGGTAGTATTCATGGACGATATCTTGGTGTACTCTCACACTCGACACGACCATGCCACCCATCTTGAGATCGTATTTAGTACACTAAGAGAGCATAGTCTATATGCTAAACTCTCAAAGCGCCACTTTTGGATAGACCATATACACTTCCTGGGTCATATCTTCTCAGAGGCAGGAGTTGCAGTAGACCCATAGAAGGTGAGAGCAGTAGTTTCCTGGGAGAAGCCTAATAATGTGTTTGAAATATGGAGTTTCTTGGGTCTGACTGGTTACTAAATATGATTCATATAGGACTTCTCCCTCTTAACAGCATTGTTGATGGGTTTGACTAAGAAGGGTGTGAAGTTCGTTTGGTCAGAAGCTTGTGAGACAGCATTCCAGAAGCTGAAGGGAAATTTGACATCTGCACCGATCTTGATACTCCCAGAGCAGGGGAAGAGATATACAGTTTACTGTGATGCATTAGGTATTGGGCTAGGAGCTGTGTTGATGCAGGGTGATCGAGTAGTTGCATATGGGTCTCAGCAATTGAGGACTCATGATAGAAATTACCCAATGCATGATCTCGAGTTGGCTGCAGTTGTTCATGCATTGCGTTGTTGGAGACATTATCTCTTTGGAGAGCATTTTGTGGTGTTCACAGACCACAAAAGTCTCAAGTACATCTTTACCCAGCATGAATTGAACCTGAGGCAGTGAAGGTGGGTTGAATACCTTTATTCCTTCGATTTTGAGCTTTCCTATACACCTGGTAAAGGTAATTCCGAAGCTGATTCACTGAGCAGGAAGACTCAGATACAGGCAGTGCAAGAGGCCAGTAGTGAATGGAAGCTTATGGATTTGTTCTCTGAGATTCATTTGGAGGTGCACGACAGTCAGGGGCAGACCTATCTTCCATCTTTAGTTGTGACTTCTAATCTCCTGGATATAGTGAGGATGAGACAGCTATCTAATTCAGAAGGCCTAGTTCTATGGGAGTCGGTGACTAGTGAGGACCCTTCTCCTGGTTGGACGATAGGCGATGATGAAGTTTTTCATTTCCATGGATGAGTGTGGGTTCCAAGGGATATACGCGAGGAGCTAATACGGGAGTTTAATGATTCAGTTTGGGAAGTTCATCTCAGAGTTACCAAGATGTATCGTGACTTGAGACGTCAGTACTGGTGGCCGGGTATGAAGAGGGAGATAGCTGGTTTTGTTACGATATGTTCCACCTATCAGCAGGTGAAGGCGGAGCATCAGTGGCCAGCCGGACTGTTATAGCAGTTACCCATTCTAGAGTGGAAATGGGATGATGTCGCGATGGATTTTGTGACTGGTTTGCTGAGGTCACCTCAAGGCAATGATGTCGTGTGGGTTTTTGTGGAAAGACTCACGAAGGTAGCTCACTTTTTGCCGATCAAGGAGACCTTCAGTGTTGACGATCTCAAGAAGTTGTATATCCGAGAGTTCGTACATCTTCATGGGGTCCCTCGTTCTATCATTTCAGATAGGTACACACGTTTTACGTTGCGTTTCTGGCAGAGTTTTCAGAGGGAACTGGGTACACAGGTACTTCTGAGCACAGCTTACCATCCTCAAACCGATGGTCAGTCAGAGTGTACGATACAGGTGCTTGAGGACATGCTACGTGCATGCATCCTAGACTTTGGGGGATCTTGGAAGAAGCGTATACCCCTAGTCGAGTTTTCCTATAATAATAGTTTTTAGGAAACTATAGAGATGGAACCTTACGAGGCTTTATATGGAAGGCCATGCCGATCACCTTTGTGCTGGTTAGAGGTAGGTGAGACAACTTTACTGGGAAAATAGCTCGTGTAGGAGACTTCTGAGCAGGTCTAGTTGATTCAGAAGCAGATGGCTACCACACAGTCCTGTCAGAAATATTATGTTGATCGCCGCAGATGACCTTTGGAGTTTGTGGTCAGAGATCAGGTTTTATTGCGTGTTTCATCGAGGTTGGGACACAAGCGGATCAGGAGATAGGGTAAACTTTCACCGAGGAATGTGGGGACATTTGAGATTCTGGAGAGAGTCGGGCTGGTTTCCTATCGATTTCAGTTACCACAGAGGTACCGAGCCATGCACAACTTCTTCCATGTATCTTAGTTGCGTCGCTATCATTCAGACCCGTCTCACGTCTTTCATCCCAGGGAGGTTGAGCTTAAGGTAGATGCATCCTTTGAGGAGCATCTGATTCGTATCATTGATAGAAGTACGAAGGTTCTCTGAGGCCGGTCAGTTCATCTCATATGGGTGCTATGGAAGCATGGCCAAGTGCAGGACGAAACCTGGGAGCGGGAGACTGACATACGTGCTCAGTGGCCAGAGTTGTTCATGGCTATATCTTCACCACCCTTGGAAGGTCAATTCGGGGATAAATTTCTTTAATTGGGGAAGTTTGTAAGAACCTGGTTCTTATTCTTGAGGTACAGATTTCTTCTTTTCTTCTTTCCTTAAGTGTTTTTGAGAAAATAAGGAAAATGGGGGAAAATCCTAAATTTTGGGACTACACGCCGTTTACTTTTCCACACGTCGTGTACTTTGGCCGTGTGGGATGACTACACAGGGTGTGTAGCCTTGTTGGCGACTAAGGGTGTAAAAACCAACTAAACGCCATGTAGTGGTCCTTTACACGCTGTATAGTTAGTAGGCAGATGAAACAATAAGGCGGTGGGAGCAGCCGCCATCTGGGCGACAGTACACACCGTGTAGTCGGGAATACATGTCGTGAACTCATGTCGACAGATGAACAGTTTGGCGGTGCCTCCAGAGGAACAGTTAAATGATGTAAGTACACGCCATGTAGTCAAAAGTGCATATCGTGTACTTTGTTTTTTTCGCTTAAAATGGGCAGTAGCCAACCCTGTTCACAGGATTGTCTTAGAATCGGACGGGAGCTTGGGAGAGGATGGCCGAACTTTCGTGGATCTCCAGATCGAGCGTCAGGAATCCGTTTCCACTTCCATCGATCATGTTGGAACCACACGGGTAATCCCTCCCATCTCCTTGCATAGTTCTTTACAATTCTTCCTCTAATGGAATTTATTTTAGTTTGAACATGTTTTATTCTACGTCAGATCTACATCGTTCTTGGGTGTTTCTAGAATCAACGTTTGCATATATCGATCAAGGGCGATCGAGGTAGGTGGCTTCGTGTTTATTTTCCAACTGATGTGCGTTTTGTGTACCGTTGTGATACGTGCCCATGAATGGGGTGTCGTATGGTTGAGGCATTGTTGAATTAAATACCTAGAATTTTATATGTAATTTAAATGTGATAATAAATTGCTGTTTGGGATCGCTGCTTGGATCTAGGACCACCTCGGGGGTGCGTTCCTCTGTTTAGCTGTTTGGCCAGGATACCCAAGGTTATGCCATTGTAATAATGTTTATTAAATTGCCTTGAGAAGAATTGTATGTGAATTGCTTATTTACATGTTGGGTATGGCCCGGTTAATTTATATCCTGAGGGTGTGGTTACTTATTTATCCTGAGGGAAGTGATATATATAATAGCCTGAGGGCAAGATTCTATTTCTCCTGAGGGCAAGATTATGATTACCTGAGGGTTTCGTTTCAGTTTGGCCTGAGGGAAAGATTCTATTTCGCCTGAGGGAAAGGCTTGAGGGAAAGATTCTGATTACCTGAGGGTTTCATTTTAGTTTTTCCTGAGGTAAAGATTCTATTTCACCTGAGGGCAATTCCTGAGGACAAGGTACTATTAGCCTGAGGGCAAGCCTGAGGGCGTGGTTTTACTATATTATCCTGAGGGAAAGATTCTGGTTGGCCTGAGGGCTTGGTTCTATTGAGAAAATAATGTTATTAAATTAAATAATAAAATTAATATTAAATGGAAATATAACTGGTAAAGTTAGTTACTTTTGAGTACTACTTTGTTTATTGAATTTACTTTTGCACACTGTTGTTGCATGTTTACGCACAGTTGAGCATGGGCCTTTGGTGGGTGCCTACTGATATTATTTCTCACACGCTGTTTGGGTTATGCTTTTCGGCCCAAACAGATTACGTTTCTGCAGGTATGGATAAGGGAAAGGGTCCCTATACAGGTACTTGATTGCTACTGAGGAGTAGGGGAGCATGGGACCGGGCTTAGGCTTGCGATGCTACCGGCTGTTTTGTTTTGTTTTGTTGTACTCTATATTGTACTATCTTGTATTATTGTATAACATGTTCTGTCTGTTTTCTTAGAACTTCAGGCATGTTGCATCATTATATATATTACTATTGGTTGTTTTTACTATAGTTGTTCATTTAAATTTGTGCATGGTTATTTTCTTCCGCTGTTGTTATTGAATGTTTTTATTATTCCACTACGCTACACTTTGACAAATGAGGGCATAGTTTCCCCACTATCAGTCCTAGGCCCTCGCTGCTAGTTGGAAGCCTCTGGCGTTTGGGGAAATGCGCTTGAGGTCAAATGGAAAACCCGGTTCGGGGCCCCCGTTGAGTGGTACCCAGAACCGGGACGTTACATGATGTAATGGAATATGGTTATTTAATATATTTATAATAAACTTATATTTATTATATAAGAGTTTCGAATGTATACAAATAGATTCAAGACATAAGTTAAGGGATTTATATCTCACTTATATTTCTATGGGACACATGCCTTATACACTACTTATTTATTCTACATGGTGTATATACTGCCCATGAATGCCTTTTATGAGTCTTATCCAGAATATAATGGTCTTTTCATATCTATATAATTTTATTTCTTTCATATGGAATATTATTCCACTAATTATAAAGTGATGAGTATTTATTTACCAATCTCATCAATATTTGGGATTGTTTCATTTTAAGTCTCCGTTGGGGAATATTTTTCATCCATGTGCATATTTTCTAAAAAATATTCAATTTTTTTTAATATTCTCTTATAGATTTTTAAAATCATTTTTATCCATTTTTGACTTTTTACTACATGGTTTGAAAGGAATTTTTTTTGTTTTCCAAACAAGGTATTTTGTGACTTTTCTGGAAAAAGTACGAAAGAAATGTTTTTTAACTTATACCGCATGAACAGAATTCTCCATCATCATGATTCCATAATTATTTGAAGTTTCCTTTAAAATATCCTATTTTTATTTTTAAATAAAAATTTTTCTTTTAAAATTTCATATCATTTTAATAAAAGGAAATTTTTTCAAAGAAGAAAGGAAATTTTCCTCAACAATTTTATTCAAGTGATCTATAAAAATTATTTTCCATTTAAGATAAAATTATTTAATGTTACTTATATTTTAATGGGAATATTATTCAATACTACCTTTCTTATTATTCATAATAATGGTTTATGTTTATGATGGAATGATATTTATGAAACCTATTTATTTTCCACAAGTTATATTATGATTAAATGATGTTTATGAAACCCATTTCATTCCCTGGGTTCTGATATGATGAATGATTTATGTTCTTCTAAAACACATATGTATGGTTTTCATTATGTGACAGGTGGGACCTATATCTCCCTCCAATTCATTGGGTAACTATTTTTATCTCATGATATAATGATAGGAATCAAGTTGATAGGCTTAATCCACTATGGAATATGGGGAAACTTGATTCACTTTGGGAAGATGGGGAAACCCAATCCCTTAAAAGAAAAGTATTGTGACTCGGGATGGCGGTGTGTCCCACCCAGTAGGTGTAGTCCCCATGAAGTTACCTATTAAGTTTTGGCAATGTTTCTTGACTTATAGGGAATGATATTACATATTTATGTGTCTGATAAAACTTCCATGTCATATTATTATGTTATGATTTCATGGATTATGCTCTTGATTCCCTTATGATCTACCAATATTTATTCCATGTCTCTTGTTTATAATCTTTGATATGCAGGGTATGATCTTAAATTTTCATTATCATGTTCTCATACCCTTATTCTCATGATATGCTTACATATGTCCCTTGTTTACCCTCACTGGACATCTGAGATCACTCATTTTTATATTTTCTTACCCCATGTTATGATATGTATCATGTATGATGTGTCTAAGAAGGGTTCTAGTCATGAATAATATAGTGGTAGATAATATATTTCAGTTATGTACCAGTTTTTTTGTTTCTATGTTTCTAAAGGCACTAAACTAATACGGTATTTGGGCATTTCTTTTTGTAATATATTAAGTATTACTCAAAAATGATGAGATGTTATTGTATGAAAAGTGAGGGGCTCTATAGTTGGTATTAGAGGAAAATTTTAGTTAATATTTGGAAACTAGTATGAGAAAACTTTAGTGAAATCCCTAGATATATTTCTTATTATATTTCTAGGGATGTCTATAAGGATAAGTCTAAGTATAGGTTACAATCCTAGAGTTTTTATAATAATCATGAATAACGTAGGTTTAAACCTAAGGTATCATAGATTGAAATATTATAAGCAATTTCCCTTGATTATGTGGCTTTGCTACTATAATTATTATTCCTCACACTATGCTTTCTGGTTTTAGTCAATGGTTGGAACCCAAAGGTACCATGTTAATGGTGAATGTGATGGTCAATATAATTATTTTATTCTTTAGAAACCAAATATTATTGGGGAAGTAATAAAAATCATGTTTCTATACTCAGAGAACTTTATCAATCTATGAATCATGTTGGAATTCCATATAAGAAAGGGAGGTAACAACATTCTATTAAGTCCTTCATGAGGAAGTGTCCATATTCTTTTAGTGGGTCTTTCGATCCACTAGCGACTGAGAAATGGATCAGTGCCATTGAAAATATATTTTCAGTTCTTCAATGTTCAAAACATGATAATGATATTTTGGATATATATCATTTGGAAGGCAAGGTAGATCAATAGTGGAATCTTATCAAGAATACAAGGAAAACATATGAAATTGACTCTATAGAATGGGATGAGTTTAAGGACTTATTTTTCAATATATACTTTCCTAGTATTATTTTTATGAACATGGAAAAGGAGTTCCTTGAGTTAAATCAAAAGGATAATGAATCTATTGGTTCCTAAGAGGATAATTTTATAAGACGTGTGAGGTATGCTTCTAGAATTATCATCCAACCAGAAAGTAATGTTGGAAAATTATTTACTGGTTAAAATCTAGGTATAAAAAGGGAATTATCCATAAGATACTTTAGTAGCTATGAATAGATTGAGAATTATGAAATAAAGTTTTAAATAGAGGTTAGAGTTATGTATCAATCTCATGGTTTTAACAAGAAAAGGAAGATTGAGTTCAAAAGAAAATCTAAAAACCATGGAGGAAAGAAGATGATCCTTCCATTATGATCTACATTTAGAAATAAGCATGGAGGAAATTGTTTTATGGGGTTTAATAAATTATTTAAGTATGGAAGGGGATGTCATAATACAATTTATTTACAAACTAATGGGAAGAAGTTGTCCAATGATACGAATAGAGGTAAATATACACAGAGTTCACCTCCCACATTTAAATGCTTCAAGTGTAAGGAGAATGGGAATTATGATAACTAGTGACCAAAACTGAGGGTTAGTGATGATGATCAGTTTTAGTGACCTCTTAATCCTATGTATAAGTGGAAATCTCATGCGGTCACTATTTCAAGTGAGTGGCATGATAACGTCATGGTGAAAGGTACACTTACCATCCACTCTAGAACTGTTAATGTCTTATTTGATTCTGGATATACCCACTCATTCATATCTAATGATTTTTAAGGATTCCATGATTCTAACCAAATAATTAGATGTGGAATTAGCAGAAAAAAACCCATAATGTTATGTTTATTGCATCTCAAGTCTATGATTCCTCTTAGGTTGAAGTTTGTGGGAATGTGTTTCCTAAAAATATTGTTATTCTTACTTCTATTGAATTTTATGTCATATTAGGCATGGATTGTATTTATCTATATAAATCCCAAATCAATTTTCAAGGAATGGAAGTTATTTTTTATGTTTCAAACCAACCTATGATCTCCAATAAATATGATGATAAGTATGAACTTCCTATAGATATTACATACAGTGAATGGGTATTAATTCCCATTCAGAAGGGTTATTTATCTCAAATAGTTGGGGAGAAAATTGAAATTGATGATATGAATATTGTTCTTGAATTGGTGAATGGATTTGTAGAAGAGTTTCCTATTATTTTCACCAAAATTTGAATTTGAGTTCTTGATAGAACTCATACCTCATTCTACACCAATTTCAAATACTCCCTATAGAATGTACCCAATTGATTTTCATGAATTGAAGAAGAAAATCCAAGAAAATATTAATAAGGGATTCATTCAGCCAAGTGTGCCACCTTGGGGTGAACCAGTTATTTTTTTGAAAAATAAATATGTATCAATGTGAATTTGAATTGATTATTAGGATTTGAACAAGATCACAATCAAGAACAAGTATCCTCTTCCTTATAATGATGATTTGTTTGATCAAATTCATGGAACTCAATACTTTTCCAAGATTTACCTTCATTCTAGATATCATCAATTGAGGGTAAAGAAGGAGGATATACCCAAGATGTCATTCTATACAAGGTATGGGCACTATGAATATATATTGATTCCTTTTAGTCTTACTAATGCCCCTTCTATCTTCATAGATTTGATGAATAGAGTATTTAGATATTACCTCAATCAGTTTTTTGTAGTCTATATATGATATTATTATTTATTCAAATAACAAGGAAGAGTATGAATACCACTTGAGAATTCTGCAAAAGACCCTAAGGAAGGATAAACTATATGAAAATTTTAAAAATTGTAAATTTTTCCTGCAAAACGTTTAATTTTTGTGTCACATAATCTCAAGAGATTTTATAGCAGTACATCCTTCAAAGATATAGGCTATTGAATACTGACCTATACCAACCATGATGACTGATATACGCAGTTTTCTTAGTTTAGCAAGATACCATCAATGGTTTTTTGAGAAATTATCATTACTATCTAATCCTCTGACCAAGTTAACTCATAAGGGGTCCAAGTTCCTCTAGATAGAATAATGTGAGGAAATTTTCAAGGAACTAGAGAGAATATTGGTCAGTGCACATGTTCTAACATTATCCTATAATGGAGAAGGGTTTGTAATCTATAGTGATGCATCTAAGAAAATATTGTTATATTTCCTTATTTAGAATAATATGGTTATCCCTTATGTCTCATGATAATTTAATATTCATGAGAAAAATTACCCAAATTGTGATTCAGAGTTAGCTGTGGTAATTTTGCATTAAATATGTAGAGGAATTATCTCCATGGAGAAAAGTGTAATATATATACTGACCATTAAAATCTGAAATATAAATTCACACAGAAGGATTTGAACATGTGCCAAAGGAGATGGTTAATATTGATAAAGGATTGTGACTACTCAATACATTACCACCCTGGGAAAGAAAACAAGGTGGTCAATACTTTGAGTCAAAAGGATCATGCTAGCTTATCCATGATAAGGATCGTAAAATATATAATATTTATAGATTTTCAAAGAATGGATCTATAAATATTTAAGGAATGGTAAATGTTATCTTTCTAAATTTAATTTTCAACCCTCCATCCAATTGAAGATTAAAGAGGTGAAAATGAAGATTTAGAGTTTCAAAAGAAGTTTATAAATGTTCCTGAGTTTTACCTTGATCAGGATGGAATGATATGGTTCAGAAACCATGTATGTGTTATTTCCTTACCATATTTAAAGAAGGATATATTAGATGAATCTCATAGTTCTTTATTCTCTATTCATCCGAGAAGTATTAATATGTATAGAGATTTTAAGGAATACTTCTATTGGGATGGTATGAAGAGAGATATCATATATTTTGTATCTTAGTGCTTGGTATTCCATCAAGTTAAGGCTAAGATACAAAGATCTAAGGTGGTGTTTCATCCCTTACCCATACTAGAATGGAAATGGGGGAACATAATTATGGATTTTGTTGTTGTACTTCTCAAAACCTCAAAAGGTTTTAATGCTATATAGGTGGTAGTTGATTGCCTTACTAAACCAACACACTTCATTTCTATCAAATAATACTTCTCTCTAGATCAAATTTCCAGGATGTACATTAAGGAAGTGGTAAGGTTTCATGGATTACCACATTCTATTGTATCTAATCAGGATCTGAGGTTTACCTCAAATTCTAGAAAAGTCTTTAGAAAGTCCATGATATGAAATTGGGTTTTAGCATTTCTTATCATCCTCGAATGGATGGTAAGTATAAATGAAAAATTCAAACCCTAAAAGATATGTTGAGTTCTTTTTTTCTAGATTTCAAATGTTTTTGGGTCCAACGCCTTCTTATAGTTGAGTATTCTTACAATAAAAACTTTCACTCAAGTATTTAGATGGCTCTTATAAATCCCTCTATGGGAAGAAATATAGATCTCCAACGTGTTATGATGAAGTAGGAGAAAAAAGCTATTGGGACCTAATATCACTGAAGAGACGGTTGAGAAGGTTAGAACCATTATGTAGCATATCAAGGTAGCATAAAGTCGGCAGAAAATTATGTTAATAACCAATGACATGATCTAAAATTTAAATTAGGTGAGAAGGTGTTTCTACAAATTTCTCCATGGAAGAAGGTTATGAGGTTTGATCAAAAAGGGAAATTAATCCCTAGGTATAACGATCTCATTGATATTATTGATTGTATAGGGATAGTATCCTATCCCTTGAAAAAACCTCCAATTCTATCTCTAGTCCATGATGTGTTCCATGTATCTCTCCTCAGTAAGTACATACCTAACCCATCACATGTACTAAAATCAGAGGTCATACCACTAGAGTATGATATTTCTTATGATGAGAAACCAGTTGAAATTCAGGATCATAGAAATAAAGTTATATGAAATAATACCACTTACCTAGTCAAAGTTTTTTGGATATATCACTAATTAGAGGAAGTGATGTGGGAACTTGAGGATGTTATGAGGCATAAGTATCTTCATTTTTTGTATCAGAATGACAAATTCTGAGGGAAAAAATCATTTTAAATGGGATAGAATGTAACACATTGAATTTTTATGAATTTTTTTTCTAATAAATTAATTTTCATTAATGTATTAAATTGAATTTTGCACCAAAGTTATGTTTTCCTTATACGCTACACCAATATAAGCTTGCATCACACACAACATCGACCTGGATTGCGTTACACACAACACTGAGTTTCTACAAGAAAAAATTGTAATTATTGAAACAATACAATTAAAACATATCTGTTAGAATGGTGAGTATGAAAAGAATTAATTTAATTATGGAAGTATGGTTTATACATATAAACCCATTTCAAAATTAAAAGGAAATATTTTTCTGAAAAACTATTTAAATTCACATAAGTGTGTTTTATATCAATAAAGTAAAAAAAATAACTCATGTTAGATTATATTAATGTAATATATATTAAATTTAATTTTTAACATTCATCTTATGTGTTTTTTATATAATATATGAGAACAAATCCAATTTTACGCATAAATAAAGTATTTTTCTAAAAAACAGTTTTTCCTCCTTTTGATGGCGCTTTGGTTTTAAATATAGTTTTTGAAACTTTAATAAATTATATTTATAAAATAAATTTTATAGTTGAAAGAGAGATATTAAAATTTAATCAGGTTTATTTTATGGTATTTTTCTCATAAGTTTCATGTTTTGATGAATAGTGAAAAATACTGAATTTTAAATAAAAATAGCTTTTTCATCAAAATAATTTATAGAGTTAAATTATATTTGATTGGTTTTAAAGTATAATTAAATAAAAAATTTATCATTTAATATAATTTAGGTCATTTAAATCAATTTCACATTGAATTTGGATATAATAACAATTCAATCTTTGGGACGTTTTCACTTTAAAAGCATGTTTTCTCTTTCTGTTAATGGGATTAATTTTTAATTAATTTTATCCAAAAAAAATTAATTATGAAAAATGTATTAAATATTTGTAATTATAAGGTCTAAATTTATTAATCAGGTAACTTTTATTTTTTATAATATTAACAGTAACTTTGGTAATTTTTATTTCCACGGTTAAGGGTAAATCGGGTAATTAATGGTAAAAAAATTATTATAAATATTATAAAACTAACATAAAACGTGTTAAATTGTTATCAAATGAATTTAATTCAACCCATATCATTTAAGGATTCAAAATTTAATTATTTAATGAACACTTGTCTATAAAAATGATTTATATATTATTAAAATCAAAGAGACTGACAAAATGTCCCACTTTTACATTAATTAAATATAATATTTTTAATATAGGGATAAATAGAATATATTCTATACTATATATATTATTATTAAAGATAAAATTTTTATCTAAATCATAAAAATTTATTTTCAATTTTTAGTGAAGAAATAATCATCATAAATAATTATTAAATGATGATGTAATAATTATTCAATGAATGAAACAATAAACTAAATGATATTATAAATATTAAAATAAATATTATTTGACATTAATTATGGTAATGAATAAATTTTATAGGTTAATATGAAATTTTAGGGTTGTATTAAATAAATTTTTTGGAATTTATCTTGCTATATTTCTTTTATTAATGTCAAAGTAATGAATAGTGTCAAAATTGACACTTATGATATTTTATGAAAATAATATTTTATTAAATTATTTAAAAATAATAAAATATATTTAAAAATAAAAAATAAATTATAATAAGGTTTGAATTGTTATAAATTATTCATTTATTATTTAATTAACATCAAATAAGTAAAAATTACAACTTTTTAATAATGAAAAGTTTGTTACCTTAGTTAAAATTAAAATAGGATAACTAAGGGTTGAACAAAATGATAAGGTTTAAAATAAAACCAAAAATTGTCTAAAATATATTTTTTGATGTGATTAAAACCATATATCATCTTATCTTCTTGTAAATGACCTTTTTCAAGTATTTTTAATGATATTTAGTTTATTATAAATTAATATTTTGAGGAAATTCAAAAAGTTTCTCTCACCTCTCTTGTAAAAGAGAACCTATTATTATACCCAAGAAGATCATGATTCAGGCTAGCCTGCTCCCATTAAAATTAATTAAAAAGTAAAGAGTACAAAGAGCGTTCAAAGAGACAATCTACAAAGGCGAGTATAGCACTCACCACGATAATCAGCCTGAACAAGGCTACTACAGAACATAGGTGATATGAAAGACCAACTCGAACTCACATCTGTAATTGGCCTTTTGGAGAGATCATCCTCAACTTGATTAGCCTCATGGTAGACATGAAGAACTTCAAGGGAAAGCGTCTCCGTAAGTCGGAGGCAATCAACCCAAGCCGGTAACATCTTTCAAGGCACGTTCCTTGATCGATCTCTAAGAATCTGAACTACAACAGATGAATCTGACTCAAGCCATAAGTTATACCAACCATATTGGAAAACATATCTAATTGCCTTTATCATATCCCAGAGTTCCACCTCAATTGAAAATCCATTTCTAATGAAGTGGAAAAAACATCCTTTGATGAAACCTCTTTGATTACGGAAGACTCCACTGCATCCGGAGGGTCCATACGCACTAGTAGCCGCTCCATGAACATTAACCTTCAACCAGCGGGAAATGGGTGGAATCCATTGAATAGATTTCATCATCAACGGTTTCTTTGCCCTTCCAATAACACCAAGAGATCTCAACAACACAAGATCAGAAACATCATTATCCATAGTTCCAGTGTGAATCCTGGAGGCAGTATGAACCGCACGATGAATGGCCATTACACCAGCATGAATGGAGGGTGTGATATTTTTGAACATCAAGGCATTTCTTGCCTTCCATAAAAAAGAAATCAAGCAGGCCACAGCTGCCAATAAGAGTCCATGAACCTGCTCGTTGCACTTGGTCTGGCAGATAGAATATAGCAGCTCCCCAACCGAAGCAGAATCCAGGCGACAGTTGAAAATTCCCTTGATGTAGTCCCATAACCTGCAAGAAAATTTGCAAGAGACAAAGATATGGGAGGTTGTTTCATCCGCCTCCACACAGAAGGCACAACCTGATGCCAGCTGAAAACCAGTGCGCTGCAACATAACCTGCAGCAGAAGTTTGCCTTTCCAAATTCTCCAAATCAGCATCAAAGATGCTGAAGGAATGAAGGTTATTCTAAAACCTATTACCCAGTCTAGAGGTTCCAAAGGGGCACCACAAATAGACCAGTAATAATCCTTCATATTGAAGGTAACATTCAAGTTTTTAATCCATACCAGCGTGTCACAATCACTATAGCAGTACCTGGAGATTTCAGTGTCAATTTGGGTAGGAACTGCTTCACAGTTTGATGAATTATTAAAATTAGCAATGGTCATCCGCTGTAGGAGAGGAGGAGTGACCACAGCATCACAGATAGGTCGAGACAGCCAGGAGGTAGTCCAGAAATTGAGCAGGGAATTATTACAGACAATCCATTTCAGGCTGACCATCAACTCAGTGTAAACCTTCTTTAAAGCCGGCCAAATAGATGTATAAGGCCCCAGCCTTAAACCTTACTTAATCTTGAGTTATCACAAGATTACACGTTGAGGATCTTTTCAGGTTTAGAGTTTTAGAGAATTAGAACATAACTATTACATCTTAAAAGATTACAAAGTAGACACTTCTACTAAGTATCCATAAAATAAAAACTCTTAAAAAGAAAGATGTCTAGATTCCATGTTTTAGATAGCATGAAATTCCCTTGATCCCATCCTTGACCTTATTCCACTTTAAGTCCTGTGAAAAACATTTCGAAAAACTTGGGTTGAGCATAAAAAGCTCAGTAAGGGATACAAAAAGAATGAAAACTGTTAGTTTTTCAAACATCAAGTAAACCATGTATACTATATCAAAGTAATACCTTCACCTTCATGAAGTAGTAAAAAAAATCTTCACTGAATAAAGTATCATTACTTACCTTTTTTTAACCAAAGGATTACCATAAAATCCATAAAAAGAACACATAACATTTATAAAGGTAACTTGGGACATAAACATACTTAAGTGGAATAACCATACGGTCGACTTCCACACATATCACTTAATGGAATAGCCATACGGCCAATTTCCATACATACTTAATGGAATAGCCATACGGCCGACTTCCATACCCAATGCATTGGAGGTTATAACGTAACCACCCGTCCTGGTATTCACGGCACCACCCGTCATATGGTTTATAACGTAACCACCCGTTAAAATGTCCAAGTACCAATATAAAATCATAAAACATAAAACCAATATAAAGGAATGATAACATTTCCACATTTCAATCACAATATATCATAAATATATTGACATAATAGAATCCTTTTTTCAAAACCATTTTCAATACCAAAATACATAAAAGAGTATATGGTATTTATTTTATTCTAAAAACATTACGTCTTGTTGAGAAAGCCAAAGATCAAATAATACTCGCGGCGGCGGAAAAAGGTCGTTGTCACCGCGTACGTTAAAAAAACATTCCTTTTTGTCGTTTAATAAAACGCTTCGTAGAAAAAGATTACTTTTGTATAAAAGTAAAAGTCAAAGGAGTTTATACACCGTATAAAAGAAAGTTGTGTATAAAACGAAATATGCCTCAATGAAAGGAGATTGAGATGAAGTCCCTTACCTTGGGTCCGACTTGACTCGATCGTTCTTTAACGTCCTGAATAATAAACTTGAGTTAATTTATACTTGATTAAGAACCTTTTTAAATTTCATTATTCTTTTTATATCACTTATTGCCATGTTATAAACATTATGTAACCATTTAAGTTAATAATGTTTGTTTTGTCAATATTTGGTTCTTAAGTCGAAAGTTGACTTCTTACAATTACATGTTGTTCATGTGGTCAAAAGTTCTTTATATCCAGAATGAAATTCCCGATTTGGATATAATATGTATCATATATATCCATCATATACATGTATTTATAATATTACATAATCATTTAGAGGTAAGAAATAAAATGCACCGTTCATGGAGACGGTAAGCCGTACGTACGCATGAACGCTACTTTCATTTCTTTGTCATATTAGTGGAATTAAATCTAAATGAGAGGTATGTATATTTTAATTCCAGAATTATATTCATCATTTAGATATATCATTAATTATATATATACATTATATACATGTAATTTTAATAGTACATTACATTTGGGGATAAGAAATGAAATGCACCGTTCATGGAGACGGTAAGTCGTACGTACGCATGAACGCTACTTTCATTTCTATCTCATATTTTAATGGAAAGAAATAATAATGATATAGATGTATATTATAATTCCAGTATAACATCATATATAATAACTTTAAATCCATCCTTTACACATCCCACATATGGCATTAACGAATCACATCACTTTTAGGGGGCGGTAGTCCGCACTTCCTTAAATGAAGATATCGTGTTTACCCATAATGGAAACCATAAAGGTATGCCAAAAATTAAAAATACAGAAGCTTAAAGAAAACATAAACATATTATATATCATATATAAAAATAGTGACATCATAATGCCCACCCTTGAAGGTGTTAAATGAGTATTGAACAATCATCGTTTCGGGAGGCAGAATTTCGCCATCCACGGAAACCGTATGTTCTTTAACCATTTGATGTAGTTGTGTTAGAGTGTAGCTCAAATAAATCTTATAACAACATCCTAGTATATTTAATATACTTTTTTTGTTACAAAAGAAGTAAATAAAAAGAGTTTAGAGGGTTGGAGAAGCAAAATAAAACAAATGAACAAGAGAGAATGAATTACCTTTAAAAGTGTAACTCCCTTTTGATTTGTGCCTAAAGGCTTTCTTTTAAAGGATTATGCCCAAAGGGAATCCTCTAGGATGAGTAGAGGGATGTGGAGAGAGTAATTGGGCAGGGATTTGCCGAGCCGAAGGCTTGAGAAGTGTGTGAAATGAGGTAGAGGTGGGGGCCTTTTATAAGAGGAGAGGAGGGGCACTTTTGGAAAGTAAAGAAATATTACTTTATTTGAAAGTGTGTTTCGGTTTTAAAAGGTCCCACATTGATAGAATTCGTGGATAAGGTGATAAGGGTTCGAAATCCACTCATCCAATTGGTTTTGTCCATGTTTAGGTTTTAGATTTTTCATTATCTTTCCATTTTATTTAAATTGTCAAATAATGATGTCATCGCTGCATCATTATTATGTCATAACTAATTTAATTTATTTAATGTCTAAAAATTATAAAAAAAATACTATGATGTAGGAAATTTTTTTATCTTTCCAATGACTATTTATAATCAAAATTTGGACTTGTATAACCCCACTCAAAAAGTATTTTAGTAAAACAATTTATGTTAGTGTCATTTTCACTTTAACATTAAATAAAAATATATTAATGTCATTTTCCAACTAAAGTGGCTCCATGGGGTCCCCAAGTTGGCCCATGGCTTGTCTTGGTCGGCCATGACTCTCCCAATAGGTGTAGGACAAGTGTCATGGTGTTTTCACATTTTTATAATACCATTTTTACCTTAAACTACACTAATTACCTCTAATCGCGATTAATGAAAAAAAGTTACTATTCACCAAAAAATTATTTTAATCTCATTGAACCACATTTTACTTCTTAATGACAACCATGTATGTCGGATTTTCAAAATTCAATACACATTAGTGGTAAACTTTCATTTAACTGAAAAATCAGTTTGCTTGATTACCACTTAGTGGTTTCACTATTCATCAAAAATTGAAGTTTTTCAGAAAATTACCAAAAATTCACCATAAGCTATATTTGATATTCCGAATTCAAAAATGAAGTCCATTTTACAAAATTCAAAACATATAAGTCAAATTAATTAATTTAATAATTAATTCCCGCTGTCATGACAAATAGCGTGTTTTTGTGAAACAATAAGTATCAAAAGATTGACACCAGTTTAAGTCCAATTTCAAAGTGAAATTGATTCCAATGACCACCATTGGATTAACTGGTAAAAATATTTTCTAATTTCACTTTAAAACCAATTAAAATAATAATCTAATCATATAAATAATTTAGATTAAAAAGAGGTTTTGAATTAAAATACAACATTTTACACTGTTCATAAAAAAAATGAACTTTATCAGAAAGGTACCAAAAATTTACACAAAGTAAATTTTGATGTCCCGATTCTAAAGAAGAGTTATATTTGATCCAAAATAAAGTATAAGAGTGATCAAAACTATATTTAATGACGGTTCACCATTAAAAGGTGATAAGTGAACCTTTAGTGAAAATTAGAGTATATATGCCCTAAAATTGAACTCTTTCCGTATTTTAAGCCTTTATCTTTTATTGGGTAAATGTATAAACATTTAAAAACATATCTAATCATATTTTAGTTATTTCTATCCATTCCTGCCAGTACAACGACTACTTGTTAACTAACATTTAAAATAATATTATTTTATTACTAGTGTGCTACGTAAGTTTCAAAGAAACTCATCGTTGCGTATCGGGTACGCTATCGAACATAGCAACCCCCTTTAAAATAAAATTAATATTTAATTCGTAAATATTAATAAATATGAAAATTCTTTATTCTTTATTTACCTGGGATGTTACATCCTTCCCCCCTTTTGGGAATTGCGTCCTCGCAATTTTATTCACTTATCAGAATAAGTGGGGGGTATTTATCCCTCATAGCATTTTCAGATTCCCACGTTGCCTCTTAAATCACATGGGTTTTCCACAAAACCTTTACCTGATGAATCACCTTATTCCGTAACACTTTCTCCCTATGGTCAAGAATCTGGACCGGTTGTTCCTCATAAGATAGGTTCTCTTCCAGCTGAACTACCTCTGGGCTCAAAACATGAGATGGATCTGGCATATACTTTCTCAACATCGAAACGTGAAAAACATTGTGTACCTGAGATAAACTAGGAGGTAAAGCCACTCGGTATGCAACTGATCCAACTCTTTCCAGAATTTCGTATGGTCCAACCAACCATGGACTCAACTTTCCTTTCTTACCAAATCTCATCACACTTTTCCAAGGAGAAACCTTGAGAAAAGCATGATCACCTACCTCAAAAGATAGATCCTTCCTCCGGTTATCCGCATAACTCTTCTGCCTTCTCTGAGCTGTTCTCATGTGTTTTCTGAATCAACCGATCTTTTTCTGCCATCTCTTCTACCAATTTTGGTCCCATCAGCTTCCTTTCACCCACTTCATCCCAAAATGCTGGAGTTCGACACCGCTTCCCATATAATGCCTCAAATGGTGCCATCTGTATACTGGAATGAAAGCTGTTATTATAAGAAAATTCAACCAAAGAAAGATGTTGGTCCCAACTTCCCTGATAATCCATCAAACAAGCTCGTAGAATATCCTCCAATGTCTGAATTGTTCATTCTGACTGCCCATCTGATTGAGGATGAAAAGCTGTACTAAAATTTAATTCAGTACCCAACGACTTCTGAAGGCCTTTCCAAAAGTTAGAAGTAAAACTGGGATCACGATCCGATACAATGGAGAGAGGAAATCCATGTAACCTGACTATCTCTTTAAGATACAAACGGGAAAGTTGATCAAGAGAGAAAGTATCTCGTATAGAAAGGAAATGAGCAGATTTGGTCAAGCGATCAACAATAACCCAGATTGCATTATTACCTCGAGATTTCTTCAGTAATCCAACAACAAAGTCCATGGATATATTCTCCCATTTCCACTCTGGCATTGGTAAAGGCTGAAGCATCCCTTTCGGTAACTGCTGCTCTGCTTTAACCTGTTGACATGTCAAACACTTCACAGTAAAATCAGCAATGTCTCTTTTCATTCCATCCCACCAGTAATACTCCCGCAGACCTCTGTACATCTTAGTACTGCCAGGATGAAAAAACAACTCATTCTTCAACTGTGAATCACAAGGCACACATAACCTCTTCACAAACCTCAAAACACAAACACAAATTTATCCAAGAACTCATGGAAAATTTTATTCATAAGGTCCAAGAATACAGCAGGTGCATTGGTTAACCCAAAAGGCTATGGAACGCAGTCTTCGGAACGTCTGCTACTTTTACTTTCAACTGATGGTACCCCGACCTCAAGTCAATCTTCGAAAAATACTGAGCTCCCTGGAGCTGATACCACTTCATTCAATGGCCCAACATCTGCTGAAGTTGTTGCAAAGGATTTTTCCACCCCTTTCTGCTTGTAGTCTGGCTGCATTCCCCCAGTTGAGTTCTTCGTTGGACACTCGTTTGCATAATGACCCATTTCATTACACTTAAAACATCTTACCGTTGGCTTTTCATTTCCTGCTTGATCATCTTCCTTATAGTTACGAGCAATATGACCAGACTTACCACAACGAAAGAACTTACCAGACTTGGATAAACATTCTCCAGGATGCATTTTACCACACTTCTCACAGGATGGATATTTGGTTTTCTTACCTCCTTGCTTCTTTGATGAATTCTTCCCCTTTTCCTGCCAACTAGACCTCTTATTCTTTTGTTTGTCATAGAACACCTGATCATCGGCAAACTCCATTTCTACCTTCTCCGCACATCGAACAAGTTTTTCATAACTTTTGAATTCACGAGAAGCTAAAGCCCTTCGATACTTTGGCTTTAACCCTGAGTAAAAACGGTTTATTTTACTATCAAGATCTCGTATGAAGTTTGGAGCATACCTTGCCAATCGAGTGAACTTTTCTTCATAAGTAGCCACTGAATCATCCTCCTGCCTCAATTCTAGGAACTTTTTTTCCATCCTAAGACGAACCACCTTAGGAAAATATTTCTCAAGAAACATACCTTTGAATTCGTCCCAGTGAAGATCCTCAATCTCATCACTATCCCTTATATTTTTCACCATCGACCACCACTGATCAGCTTCACCTTCAAAACGGTAAACAGCAAGACTAACCTTTTGATGTTCTGAACACCCCATGACATCAAAAATCTTCTCCAATGCTTTAATCCACCCTTTAGCATGCACAGGGTCAGATGATCCTCTGAATGATGGGGGATGTTTCCTCATGAAATGTTCCACCACTGACATGTTCCTCTGCGGTTGATCTGGCTGATCTCGTGCATGTATACCACCACCATTTATAGCCTGAGTCAACTGTGCCATCACTGCAACAAACTGTTCAGTTCCGATTCCGACCATCTCAGGTTGCTGATTTGGAAGGTTATCTTCCTCCTGATGTCATCCCAACATAGCTGCTTTGTTTCCTCTGCGGAAAACCATTCTGAACACAGAAATATCTTAGGCGAAGCAACATGGTAATCCGTAAATGCTATATCATTTCAATCATATTATAATTTAACACTTTTCTAACTCCTAAAGTTTTCTAAACAGTCCTTTGATACCAACTATAAGGCCCCAGCCTTAAACCTTACTTAATCTTGAGTTATCAAAAGATTACACGTTGAGGATCTTTTCAGGTTTAGAGTTTTAGAGAATTAGAACATAACTATTACATCTTAAAAGATTACAAAGTAGACACTTCTACTAAGTATCCATAAAATAAAAACTCTTAAAAAGAAAGATGTCTAGATTCCATGTTTTAGATAGCATGAAATTCCCTTGATCCCATCCTTGACCTTATTCC
This sequence comes from Viscum album, assembly GCA_963277665.1. Taxonomy (NCBI): domain Eukaryota; kingdom Viridiplantae; phylum Streptophyta; class Magnoliopsida; order Santalales; family Viscaceae; genus Viscum; species Viscum album. Next base: position 231,564,676 of record OY728146.1, read on the forward strand.
ACTTTAAGTCCTGTGAAAAACATTTCGAAAAACTTGGGGTGAGCATAAAAAGCTCAGTAAGGGATACAAAAAGAATGAAAACTGTTAGTTTTTCAAACATCAAGTAAACCATGTATACTATATCAAAGTAATACCTTCACCTTTATGAAGTAGTAAAAAAAAATCTTCACTGAATAAAGTATCATTACTTACCTTTTTTTAACCAAAGGATTACCATAAAATCCATAAAAAGAACACATAACATTTATAAAGGTAACTTGGGACATAAACATACTTAAGTGGAATAACCATACGGTCGACTTCCACACATATCACTTAATGGAATAGCCATACGGACAATTTCCATACATACTTAATGGAATAGCCATACGGCCGACTTCCATACCCAATGCATTGGAGGTTATAACGTAACCACCCGTCCTGGTATTCACGGCACCACCCGTCATATGGTTTATAACGTAACCACCCGTAAAAATGTCCAAGTACCAATATAAAATCATAAAACATAAAACCAATATAAAGGAATGATAACATTTCCACATTTCAATCACAATATATCATAAATATATTGACATAATAGAATCCTTTTTTCAAAACCATTTTCAATACCAAAATACATAAAAGATTATATGGAATTTATTTTATTCTAAAAACATTACATCTTGTTGAGAAAGCCAAAGATCAAATAATACTCGCGGCGGCGGAAAAAGGTCGTTGTCACCGCGTACGTTAAAAAAACATTCCTTTTTGTCGTTTAATAAAATGCTTCGTAGAAAAAGATTACTTTTGTATAAAAGTAAAAGTCAAAGGAGTTTATACACCGTATAAAAGAAAGTTGTGTATAAAACGAAATATGCCTCAATGAAAGGAGATTGAGACGAAGTCCCTTACCTTGGGTCCGACTTGACTCGATCGTTCTTTAACGTCCTGAATAATAAACTTGAGTTAATTTATACTTGATTAAGAACCTTTTTAAAGTTCATTATTCTTTTTATATCACTTATTGCCATGTTATAAACATTATGTAACCATTTAAGTTAATAATGTTTGTTTTTTCAATATTTGGTTCTTAAGTCGAAAGTTGACTTCTTACAATTACATGTTGTTCATGTGGTCAAAAGTTCTTTATATCCAGAATGAAATTCCCGATTTGGATATAATATGTATCATATATATCCAGCATATACATGTATTTATAATATTACATAATCATTTAGAGGTAAGAAATGAAATGCACCGTTCATGGAGACGGTAAGCCGTACGTACGCATGAACGCTACTTTCATTTCTTTGTCATATTAGTGGAATTAAATCTAAATGAGATGTATGTATATTTTAATTCCAGAATTATATTCATCATTTAGATATATCATTAATTATATATATACATTATATACATGTAATTTTAATAGTACATTACATTTGGGGATAAGAAATGAAATGCACCGTTCATGGAGACGGTAAGCCGTACGTACGCATGAACGCTACTTTCATTTCTATCTCATATTTTAATGGAAAGAAATAATAATGATATAGATGTATATTATAATTCTAGTATAAAATAATATATAATAACTTTAAATCCATCCTTTACACATCCCACATATGGCATTAACGAATCACATCACTTTTAGGGGGCGGTAGTCCGCACTTCCTTAAATGAAGATATCGTGTTTACCCATAATGGAAACCATAAAGGTATGCCAAAAATTAAAAATACAGAAGCTTAAAGAAAACATAAACATATTATATATCATATATAAAAATAGTGACATCACAATGCCCACCCTTGAAGGTGTTAAATGAGTATTGAACAATCATCGTTTCGGGAGGCAGAATTTTGCCATCCACGGAAACCGTATGTTCTTTAACCATTTGATGTAGTTGTGTGAGAGTGTAGCTCAAATAAATCTTATAAAAACATCCTAGTATATTGAAGATACCGGTGTTGTTACAAAAGAAGTAAATAAAAAGAGTTTAGAGGGTTGTAGAAGCAAAATAAAACAAATGAACAAGAGAGAATGAATTACCTTTAAAAGTGTAACTCCCTTTTGATTTGTGCCTAAAGGCTTCCTTTGAAAGGATTATGCCCAAAGGGAATCCTCTAGGATGAGGAGAGGGATGTGGAGAGAGTAATTGGGCAGGGGTTGGCCGAGCCGAAGGCTTGAGAAGTGTGTGAAATGAGGTAGAGGTGGGGGCCTTTTATAAGAGGAGAGGAGGGGCACTTTTGGAAAGTAAAGAAATATTACTTTATTTGAAAGTGTGTTTCGGTTTTAAAAGGTCCCACATTGATAGAATTCGTGGATAAGGTGATAAGGGTTCGAAATCAACTCATCCAATTGGTTTTGGCCATGTGTAGGTTTTATATTTTTCATTATCTTTCCATTTTATTTAAATTGTCAAATAATGATGTCATCGCTGCATCATTATTATGTCATAACTAATTTAATTTATTTAATGTCTAAAAATTATAAAAAAAAATACTATGATGTAGGAAATTTTTTTAGCTTTCCAATTACTATTTATAATAAAAATTTGGACTTGTATAACCCCACTCAAAAATTATTTTAGTAAAACAATTTATGTTAGTGTCATTTTCACTTTAACATTAAATAAAAATATATTAATGTCATTTTCCAACTAAAGTGGCTCCATGGGGTCCCCAAGTTGGCCCATGGCTTGTCTTGGTCGTCCATGACTCACCCAATAGGTGTAGGACAAGTTTCATGGTGTTTTTACATTTTTATAATACCATTTTTACCTTAAACTACACTAATTACCTCTAATCGCGATTAATGAAACAAAGTTACTATTCACCAAAAAATTATTTTAATCTCATTGAACCACATTTTACTTCTTAATGACAACCATGTATGTCGGATTTTCAAAATTCAATACACATTAGTGGTAAACTTTCATTTAACTGAAAAATCAGTTTGCTTGATTACCACTTAGTGGTTTCACTATTCATCAAAAATTGAAGTTTTTCAGAAAATTACCAAAAATTCACCATAAGCTATATTTGATATTCCGAATTCAAAAATGAATTCCATTTTACAAAATTCAAAACATATAAGTCAAATTAATTAATTTAATAATTAATTCCCGCTGTCATGACAAATAGCGTGTTTTTGTGAAACAATAAGTATCAAAAGATTGACACCAGTTTAAGTCCAATTTCAAAGTGAAATTGATTCCAATGACCACCATTGGATTAACTGGTAAAAATATTTTCTAATTTCACTTTAAAACCAAATAAAATAATAATCTAATCATATAAATAATTTAGATTAAAAAGAGGTTTTGAATTAAAATACAACATTTTACACTATTCATAAAAAAAATGAACTTTATCAGAAAGGTACCAAAAATTTACACAAAGTAAATTTTGATGTCCTGATTCTAAAGAAGAGTTATATTTGGTCCCAAATAAAGTATAATAGTGATCAAAACTATATTTAATGACGGTTCACCATTAAAAGGTGATAAGTGAACCTTTAGTGAAAATTAGAGTATATATGCCCTAAAATTGAACTCTTTCCGTATTTTAAGCCTTTATCTTTTATTGGGTAAATGTATAAACATTTAAAAACATATCTAATCATATTTTAGTTATTTCTATCCATTCCCGCCAGTACAACGGCTACTTGTTAACTAACATTTAAAATAATATTTTTTTATTACTAGTGTGCTACGTAAGTTTCAAAGAAACTCATCGTTGCGTATCGGGTACACTATCGAACATAGCAACCCCCTTTAAAATAAAATTAATATTTAATTCGTAAATATTAATAAATATGAAAATTCTTTATTCTTTATTTACCTGGGATGTTACAAGATGAGCAAAGATAATTGGAGTATCCAGTATGGAGTTTCTCAACAAATCGGGCTTGAATAAATTCTAGGTATTCATCTGAATTTGAGATTAAGTTCCAGGTGAACTTGCTGATCAAAGTGTCATTGAATAGCCTTATGTCTTTGACACCCATTCCGCCCATTTGGATTGGTTTAACACACTCTTTCCATGCAACTGTGACCAGCTTCTTCTCATGAATTGATCCAGTCCAAATAAAGTTTCTGACTTTTCTGTTAAGATCCTTAATAAGGGAACGAGGCCATCGATACAAAGAAAAGTAATAGACAAACACTGAAGTAATCACAGAATTGACCAAGAAAATCCTCCCTGCCTATGACATGTTTTTCCCCTTCCATCTTGCTAATTGGTTTGTAATTTTCAGAGCAATGTTTTCCAGATGGCATCTTTTAACCTTTCCCCAAAAGAGAGGCACTCCAAGATAAATGAAAGAAATAATACCCCTTTTGACACCAAGATTCAAGGCAACTCTATTTTGCTTCGAGGAAGAGATTCCTCCACCAAACATGACTCAGGACTTCCCCCAATTAATAACCTATCCAGCAACCTCTTCATAGTGTGAAAAAATGCCTTTTATGGAGAATATGGTTCCTTTATCAGTGTTCCAAAAAAGAAAAATTTCGTTAGCATAGAATAGGTGTGAGGGAGAATAAAGCCATCCTACTTTCATCCTCTGATACCATCCAAAGTTTGCAAGGTCTGTAAGGCACCAACTTAAGTATTCCTCTGCAAAAGTAAAGAGCATCCCAGATAGGGGGTCACCTTGCCTAACTCCCCATGAACATTGGAAAAAGCCCTTGGGGGATCCATTAATGAGAATTGAGAGTCTGGAACTAGAAATAATGGATCCAATCAGATCAACAACTCTTTGTGAAAACCCATGCATTTTTAGGATGGTAAAAATGAAGTTCCATCGGATAGTGTCAAAAGCTTTGGATATATCAATCTTTAAATCCATGTTACCATCCTTCGCTCGTCTTTTCATATCATTGACACACTCATAAGTAGTGAAAAGACTCTAAATACTCCGACCTGGAACAAAACCATGTTGGTTTTTTGAAATGAGGTCCTTTGAAAGACAGCCCAACTGGTGCGTCATGATCTTACTAATCATCTTTGGTACAGTATTACCAATAGCAACAGATCTTAAATATTTGATATTAATGGCATTATCTTTCTTAGGAATCAAAGAAACAAAGTTTTAGTTCATACCAAAAGGCATGTAAGATGACATGAAGAATTAACTTATGGCATTTGCAACATCAGTGTGTAAAATGTCCCAGTAAAACATGAAAAATTTATTCGTGAAGCCATCCGGACCTGCCACACTGTCAATGTTTAATGAGAATAAAGCATCGTGTTTCTATTTTTCCATGGGAGTGTCAACAATCTTATTGTTTTTATCATCCTGAATTGATGGGTCAAAACAATGAATGATCCTATCAAAGTAGTCCTTATCATGATCTGAATATAGCTTCTCAAAGTAACTTATAGCAGCATTTTCAATATCATTTTCAGTTGAGAAGATGTTATCCTCAATACTCAAGGATTGAAGAGTTCTCTTGACCCTTTTCTCCCTATTCATACAATGAAACAATCGCGAATTCCTATCCCCATCTTTCAACCATCTAATATTAAACTGATTTCGTGCCAAATTTTCCTTCAAATCTAACAGTTTATCTAGATTTGAAGCAGCCTGAATTTCATATTGTTCTGGAAAATCCTGATGAATATTATGTTCCTAATAATTTGATAAATCAATTTCATCCTCTTTAATTTTATTTTCAATGGATGCAAAGGATTCTTTACTCCACTTTTTCAACCATTCCTTGACCAATTTTAATTTGCAACAAAGGGTATGAGAAGGGCTGCCCATGCAATCAGTTTTCCAAGCCGCCAGAACAACTTCTCTATAACCCGGAATAACAAGCCAAGCATTATTTAACTTAAAGGGGAGAGGCACTACCCTCGCAGATCGGAATCATATCTCAATAAAAATAGGATTATGATCAGAATGTAGTCTCGGAAGAGTTCTCCCAGAAACATCAATTGCAGGATTCCTGTCATCAACTTGAACAAAACACCTATCCAAGTTGCTTTCCTGTCTCCCATGAATGGTGAAATGGCTCCATGTGAACTTGGCTCCAGAAATGGGTACCTTAGAGAGGCCACACTTATCAATACAAGAAGAAAAGTCATCAGCTACAACACGACAAAAGGCATCACCTGTTTTTTCATCAGGCTTCAAAACAGTATTAAAATCACCAAGTAAGACCTAGCTGTTTGAAATACTCTCCGAAATATCAATTAAGTTTCTCCACAAGGCATGTATTCTAGTGTACATATTGAAAGAATACACAAAAGTCACAGAAACTGGGGTACCACTAGAACAGCATGTGAGGGTAATTGATTGTAGATCAGTTCTTATCAAGTTAATGGAGACACTGTCATGCTTGAGCACCAACAAGGTTTCAGAGCTGCCATCAATTTGATTGTTTGCAACAAAGGAATAGCCCAAAGTCGCCCATTTGAAAGACTTCCAATTTTCAAACTTCATTCTTGGCTCAACAACACCAATTAGTAAAGGTCTGTTGGTCATAATAAAATGTCTAAGGGATCTGACCGTGGGATAATTCCCAATCCCTTGACAATTCCAATACAGGATCTTCATTGTTTTTTATTTGAGCCTGGTGCTAGGCCCATCATTTCGCTTCACCATATCTATATTAGGGGAGACAACATAATTGTCAGTAGAATTTCCAGACATGTTTCCATCTGATGCAGGATCATTCTCCTCTCCAGTGGGATCATCACTGGTGAGTAGGGAGAACCTGTTCCCATATTCAATTGGGGCAGCAAGAAGACTAGCAGGAAGAACCCTTTTTGCCACATTTCCTGCTTGTAAAAACCCAAAATTCTCAGTTGGTTTCTCACCATCAGGGTTAACATTGGAAAGACCTGCATCACTCATCTCAGGAATCTGCTTCCCAGAGTCCAACATAGTGTCTACAGGAACTTTACCCATATCCGGCATTTTATTATCATCGTTGTTTGTGTCCAGAACTTGAGTAGGTTCTGGAGGCACTCAATCACCGGGGTAGCAGGATCTGTACCCAATTCCACAGGAACTGTATCCAAATCCTGCACTTTATTATCATCATTGTTTGTGGCTAGAACCTGAATAGTGTCTGTAAGCGTCTCATTCAGCAAGGTAGTAGGATCTGTATCCAATTCCTGCACTGTATCATCATCAAACATTGTGATCGGGACCTGGATAGGGTCTGAAATCAGCTCACTCGCTGGGATAGTAGGATTCTGCCCCTCTGCATTGATCTCCCGAGCTGCATAAGTATTCCCTTCAGGGATTGAGTTCCCATCATTTCCCCCAACCTCAGTGTCAGGAATATTGTGAATTTCCTTAGTTCTGTAAGGCTCAGAGTTATTAGATGGGGTTGTCTTCTTGCCCTTACCTCGCCTATAATTCTCTTCATCATGACCTCGGATCTTACAGAGATTGCATAATTTATTCCTGTTGCAATCCGAGACAACATGTCCAAAGAAATGGAAATTCAAGCTGAATTTGGGCTTTCTTTCATATAGAATTCCAAGGGTGAGCCTGTCATCCTTAGTAGTTAGCACCACCTCCTCCACTAGTGTTGAAGACATATCCACTTCCACAAGGATTCTAGCATAATGACCAAAAGTGGGATTTTTAGTCTGTCTATCCAACCTAATTGGATTCTCAACCGATGAGGCAATATCCCAAAGGATTTGAGGATGCCAATACATCCAATTAAGTTTGCAAATCCGTATCCATGTTTGTGAAAATGTTTTTTTAACAGAATTGGGATCAAAATTCCTATCCCATTCATGAATCTGTAGGAAGCCAGGTTTAATGGATACAGAACCAAAACATCAAGCATGTCCTTTACATTCATCTGAGGGAAAGATAATGTGATAGAACCCACGACCCATCTCCATCATCTTCTATTCATCAAAACCCCATATCTCATAAATCCTAGCAGTAAGCTCACTGAATTTCCATGGCTTCACCCCCTTCAGTATGACAACCCGAGCAACTATTGAGAACTTACACATTTGTATTCTTTCTTCGACAGCCTTTTTATTCGCCGAGACATGCGCAATTCTCCCTTTTCGTATAATTCTTCTAGTAGAGGCCGATTCACATTCAAGGAAGGAAGCACTCCCCATGCTTTTGACAGCATCTACAAATATTTTTTTAGGTCCATCATTCCGACGATTCTCAGAGGGTTTTTTAGCATAGAGACTAAAGAGCTCCTTGTGGCCAATGCACTCATCTTCCAGTCCACGCACATTCTGTCAATCTGTGTCATCAATTGGAAAGCCCGAATCATCTGTTTTAGGGTTCGCATCCTTCTCCCATCCATTCTCCATCCCATTAATATATGATAATGAAGCTCACCTATTATTATATTTTCTTCATGATTTAGAACCTATTTTTTCAGCCAAAATATATCCATATATCCTACAAAAATTCCTATATTCACCCTGGAACTCTCCCTTTAGATATAAATCTAACCAATGAATCCCTTTGGTGAAAACCAAGAGGAGTTACCCAAAGAAGAGGTAACATCCTTCCACAAGCTCTTTTGTTTTATTTTGATTCCCCACCACATAAAATCATATTATTCGATGATTATATAATAATATAAATATCCTAAATATATTTAGATGTTTTTATTCTAATGGTTCAACCTATACTCACACACACTTCTATCAAATGTGTAATGAACTTATTGTTCTTCTGTACAACGAACTACCGCCTCATGAAACGATGTTGTTCATTTTTCCTTTACCGCCTATAATGGTTGGGTATTATGATAGAAACTCTATTTTAATATGATATATATGATTTATTTATTATTATATAATTATTATATATATATACATACATATTTTCATTTACTTTCTTTCTTTCAAAATGATAATAAATGGAAACAATGTTCATGTGTACGTACAGCCTATCATCTCCATGAACGATGTCTTCCATTTCATATTTATATTGTTGATAAATTATTATAAATATTTATATACTGAATATAAATGATATTTTTATAATTTTTTACATTCTCTAAATGATTAAATCATGATCTAAGTAATGGGATCAAGAATAACAATTCAAAATAAGTGGATATTACCTGAAACGTAACACTAACATGGAATTGTTAATAAATTGGTAATTGAAGGTCATAAGTAAATAATATATGATATGATGTAATTGAATATGGTTCTATACTATATTTATAATAAAATTTTATTTATTATACATGATTTTTTAATGAATATAGAGAGAATCAAGACATAAGGTAAGAGATTTATGTCACACTTTTATTTCTATGGGTCGCATGCCTTACACACAACTTGTTTCTTCTATGTGGTGTATATACTAACCATTAATGTCTTTTATGAGTATTATATAGAATATTATGTTATTTTAATAGCTATATAATTTTATTTCATTCATGGTTCATATGATTCTACTGAATATAAATTGATAAGTATTTATTTCACATTCTCATCAATATTTGGGATTGTTTCATTTTAAGTCTCTATTGGGGGATATTTATCTTCAATGTCCAAGTTTTCTAAAAAATGTTTTGAAAAAATGTTTTTAATGTTCTCCTATGGATGTTTAAAGTCATTTTTACCAATTTTTTACTTTTTACTACATGGTTTGAAAGGAATATTTTTGTTGTTTTTCCAAATGAGGTACCTTTTGATTTTTTTAGAAAAAGTACGAAAGGAATGTTTTTTTAACTTATAAGGAATGAAATGAATTTTTCACCATTGTGAAACCATAATGCTTTGAAGTTTACTTTATAATATTCTAGGTTTATTTTCAAATAAAATTTTTTCTTTTAAAATTGAACGTCATTTTAATAAATGAAAATGTTTTCAAAAAAGAAAGGATGTTATACTCAAGAATTGTTTTCATGTGATATCTTAAAACTATTTTCCATATAAGATAACATTATTTGATGTTAGTTATGTTTTAATAGGGATATGATTCAATTATACCATTTTTATTCTTTATATTAATGGTTTATTTTTATTATGTAATGATATTTATGAATCCCATTTCTTTTCCATGGGTTATGTTATGATTGAATGATGTTTATGAAATCCATTTCATTCCATGAGTTCTTATATGATGAATGATTTATGTTCTTATGGAACACATATGTATGGTTTTCATTATGTGATGTGTGGGACCTATATCTATCTCTAATTTATTGGTTAAATATTTATGTCTCGTGATATAATTATGGGAATCAAGTTGATGGGTATGATCCACTATGGAAGATGGGGAAACCCGATCCACTATAGGGATATGGGGAAACCCTATCCCTTATAAAGAAAGTTCTGGGACTGGGGATGGTGGTGTGTCCCACCAAGTAGTTGTAGTCCCCATGAAGTTCCCTATTATGTTTTTTCATTTCACCTGGACTTATAGGGAATAATATTACAAGTTTATGTATCTACTACAAATTCCATGTAATATTCTTATGTTATGATTTCATGGATTATGATCTTGATTACCTTATGATTCATGTATTAAGATATGTCAATATTTATACCATGAATATTTTTTATGATCATTTATATGTAGGGTATGATCTTCTATTTTCACGATGATAGTCTCATTGCTCATGATATTCTTACATATGTCCCTTGTTAACCCTTACTGAGTATCTCAGTTCACCCATTTTTATGTTTCCTTTCCCTGGGATATGAAGATATGTATTATGTATGATGTGTCTAAGAAGGGTTACTGTAATGAATAATCAAGTGGGAGATAATTTAACTCACTTATGTACCAATTTTTTTGTTTCCATGTTTCCAAAGGCACTAAACTATTATAGTATTTGGGTGTTTGTTTGTGTAATGTATTAATTATTTCACAAAAATTAGGAAAATTTATTGTATGAAAAGTGAGGTTTTATATAAAAAGATAATTAATAATATTAATAAAACTTTAAATCATACATTTAACACAAAACAATCCCATAATAACAACAAACTTTCTACTTATATCATTTTAATAAATAACTCTACATCTTAAATTACCTCAATAACCTCAATATTAAAGAATGTTTTAAACTCAAATGGTATTTCATACCCTTCAACATAAATCCTAAAAAATTTAATTTCATTCATCCCAAATATTCATTCATGATAAATCACTTCTTTAACCTAAGGGGTATATACCTCTACTTAATGGAACATCAAGAAAATATCATTATTCCTCATGATAAATCACTATATAATCATTTAATGTATTAAAATTTAAAAAAAATATCATGAATAAAATTTAGATACTAACCTGAAAGTTAATCCTTAACTTGAACATAAATATCTATGAAAATATCACCTTGTTAATGAATCTATTTTCAATGATAAATATTATATATATATACCATAATCTAGTATACCATAATTAACTTATCATAAAATAATATACCAACCCCAAAGAGTTATTTAAACCTAAATAGTTTATTCTTCCTAATACCCAATAAAAGTTACAAATCACTTTCAAATCCCATAACATGAAACATTAAATAGAGTTGTTGAAACCTTTGAACTTATGATAAACTTTAAACATATAAAACAATGATGATATCCATAACTTTTAAGTTAAAATCACATGAAAAAATATATTCTTCCAAAATTAACATGGTCCTTATTCCTTAAATAAGTTCCCAAGTGGTGAATATTTTATATAAATCCAAAAAAGATAATAAAATTTATCAAGGATAAACAAAATCACTTTTTATAAAATCATAAATCAATTTCAAATTTACCAATACTATCAATGTCAATCATCTCTTTATCCAAAAAAACATTATTAACTCAACATTAGATGCATATTAAGTTTTATATCTTACTTAATCATGTGATCTCTAAAAATATCACCTTACTACTAAATCCCTTTTCATGTTTATTAGTACCATTCAAAAATGTTTTCAAATACTTTAATAAAAACTACTATGGAACAATGAATAGATTTTTTAGGGTTTTGATAACCAAAATATCATTTATATAACATTTATACAACATAATTATTGAATCCAAATATATAAACAGTTCAATAATCCCACTTCCTTCTTAAAACATTAACTAGGATTCATAAAACATGAATCATAAAGGAATCAAATAACATGATCCATGTGAGCATAACATTGGCATAAGACATAACTTTATCGCATAAAAATAATCATAAAAAATCACTTCCTTAATAGTCAAGGATCATTTATAATACTATCATATTTGAATTTTTTTACTCCCCAAACCATCATAGTAGTCCTGGTTCACCCCCAATACTATCATAGTGGAAAAGTCCCTTACTAAACTAGGTTCACTCTTCATTCTAATATTTTTTATCTCATGAGGTATCTATATTTACCCAATGAATTAGAAGGATATATATGTACCACCCTTCATATAATTAAAATCATATATATTTATGCCTCAACATCATAAAACATTCATCGTATAATAACCCATGAAAATAAATGGGTTTCCTAAAAATTTCATCAATTCATCATAGCATAACCCATGGAAAATGAAAAACTCTCATATACATATTTTCATAATAAAGATAAACCATCAAGATAAATAATAAGGATGGTATACATAGAACATATCCCTAGTAAAACATAAGTGAAATCAAGGGTTTTTGTATTTTAGTAATAGAAATACCATTAAAAGTTCATTAAAGATAATTGAGGAAAATGTCTTTTCCATTTTAAAATCACTTCCTTAAAAAATTGTGCACTTATAAAGGAAAACAATTATTTGAAAATAACCTTGTAAACTTTTAAATTGAGATTCAATGTAAGGATTAGTTATGTTGGAAGAATTTTTTTTCATGTTGTACAAGTTAAAAAAACATTCCTTCTATATTTTTGTGAGAAAAGTCACAAAGTACCTCATTTGTAAAATCAAAAAAATATTTCTTAAAATTATTTTTTAAAAATTAAAAAATGGGAAAAAATAATTTAAAAAATTATATGAGGATAGTGAAACCCATATTTAAAACCTTTTTATAAAATATGGATATGGAATAAAAAGTTTTTTTGACTGAAGAGAGGAATAAAGTCGATTTTCATTAAAAAATATTTTCAATCTCTTGAGTAATTAAGATGAAGAAAATGAAAGGAAAATATATATTTTTAAGAATAAAAATATAAGAATAAAATTTATGATATTTATTTAGTGGTATATCATAAAATTTCATCATCATAACTTAATTATAAACAATCATGAGGGAAAATGAGATTGTAATATAAAATCCATTACCGTTTTGGTAACATTTGAATCATAATCCAAATAAAAGAAATAACATTATATGGATTTTTAAATACCCATAAATTTCATCATAATAATACTAATATACATTCATGGGATGTATATATGCCACATAAAATAAAAAAGTGGTGAATATAGCAAGTATCTTGCTGAAGTAAAAGTGAGAAAAAAAAATCCCTTACTACTTGATGACTTTTCAATCATAATCACCATGAAAGAATAAAAATAAATGAAACTTTAAATGTCATGATAATAATTAAATTAATGATATATAATTATAAATTGGCTGTATATACACCTCATAAAATAAGATAGGTGAATAACATAACATATGTCGCAAAGAATACAATTTGAGATGAAATTCCCTTACCTTAGGTCCAACTTTCTTCTTACGCATTGGAACCTCCTATAAAATAAATATAGATTTATTATAAATATTTTAAAAAAACATTATCATATATTTCATACCACATATGATTTAATTATAAATTTTATTACCTATTTTCTAACACTTCTTCATTAAAATCACTGTTTCGGGTGATATATGATTTATCTTTCATGTATGTTTTCGATTGGTAGTTTTGGTCCTTGTATTTTAATCACGGTTCCATAATATCCAAAATATTAATCATGATATAAATATAATATATAATAATTATATAAATATTTAAATTCATCCATAAAATTTAGAGATAGAAAAATGAATTACACTGTTCATGGAGACGGTAGGTCGTACGTATGCATGAACGTTGTTTTCATTTTTTGACGGATAGAATGAAAGAAAGTAAAATAATAAATCAAATTTACAAGATTATTATTATATCATATATATTTATAAAATTTATCCACATTACCATCTAGGTAAAATATAAATGAAAATACAAATAACATCGCTTCGTGGAGGTGGTATTCCACACGTATACATAAGTGACATTATCGTTTACCAAAGTATTTGATTATAAGAAGGTAGAAATTATATTATCATTAAAGTAGTGTAATTATATGATAAATATCATATATAATTATTAAACCCATCATAATACCCATCCATACAATTTGGTGATGAAAAATTAATTGTAGCACTACATAGAGACGGTAAGTCATACGTACACATGAATGATAATTTCACTTCACATTTGATTAAATACAAGGTGTATAATGGTTTTTTCATAATAATAATAACATTTAATCATATTTAGGATACTTAAGTTATTATTTTATGATAAATAATATATATTTAGAGGATTTAAAGAAGAGTATAAAATAAAGTGATCAGTTAGGGTGATAACCTATTCTTTTAAACAACTCCATTATATATCCTTTAAAGGGCTATAAGGTTGTTCATTTGGGAAGATTTAAACCTATAAAATATGTATATGTAAGTAGATAAGATAAATTTACTGAGTTTTTTTGAGCTAAAAGTCTCAATGTTTAGTGATGAAGTGAGAGAGGTGGTGCTCTTTTATAATTGAGGTGAGGGGTGTTGGTTCCGGGCATAGTGGAAGCATGCGTTGGTGGGTGATATATTAAAATTTATTTTAATAATTGTTTCTTGAAACCAAGAGCAGGGATATTGCACTTTAAATTTATAATTAATTTATTTAATATCTGAATAAATAAATACCTAGTCTTAGGAACTTTCTTCATTGATGATTGTTAATCATTCAAAAAGGCCCTTTTGGATTGTCTTCATTGAGTTTGCGAGGATCCAAAGTTAGAATCCCTCTAGCGGTGATCCACACATGATTTAATGGTCTTTGAGCAATGTAACTTGTTATTCAGGTGCTAGTGTAGTGAATCAAATGTCTTTCATTGTTCATTCTTGATCACTCATTCTTCGGTCTTGAAAAAATTCTCTCTTGGGTTTCTCATTCTTGAGAAGGATAGAGTTGGAGGAGTCGAGAGAGAATTCATTTTTTGCAACAATTCTCTATTCCTAAACATGGAATTGGTTTCAAATGAATTAAACAATAGACGTAGCCATCTATTTATAGAGCTAATATTTCTATTACAAAATTTAATTTCATAACATCCATTAAATACAATTATAACCATTAATTAAATCTCATGACACATAATAATAATAATAATATTATTATTATTATTATTTTGTGGAGCACCAACTTATGAAAATGGATAAATAATATTTACCAAATCGTAAATAATTATTTTATCACTAGATATGGTCTTGGTTCATTCAAACTCCTCTTGTATTTATTGAACACCCGAATAAATATTTTATGATCTTAAATAAATATTTTATTCACAAACTAGTAAATAAAAATTTATTAAATATTCAATAAAATAAATAAATATATTTTATTCACAATCTGGTGAATAAATATTTATTTAATTTATCATATCAATATAACATAAATAAAATTATTCCTTATCCTTGAGGATAATATCTATTCCATTAATTAAATTCAAATATAATTTAATCAAGACCCCTAGAAACACTTAGTCTGTGGACCTCTAGAATTCTTTCTCATTGGCATTATGCGAGCTTGCCTAAAGTCTAAGATTATTATCTAGAAATAGGTCAAGGTACCCAAGAGAAATAACTTAAAGTATAAATGAAAAAAAAACCCTCATATGAATGCTCACTATATAATATAATCTCTTTATCACATAATCTTATCAAGCAGGTTACATGAAGGTGTCATCAACCTATATGCTTGATACATCATTCTTTGACTATCTGAAATAAACTCATTGTTACACCATCGAAATGGAATTTAGGGTGACAGTTCTATTTCAATCAAAGGTACAAGATATAAACTTCCATAAATTTGGAAGGGACAAATCATTTCTTGACCTATCCATTAATAACATGTCATCCATGATGCACCTAGCGTACCCTACTTCCCACCAACATATGGCATGATGGTTTTCATCAGAAAATCTAAGTGAACAAGTTGTGACATGCATTAATGATAATATTAAAGTATAAGGACCATTATACATGATCACAGATAGGAATATCTGATGGCACCAAAACATGCATAATTCCTACTGGCGGGTCTGTTCTCATAATCTCTTATCTTGGTGGTTACCAAGTGTGAACTTAATGATAAGAAGTCTCATATGATTATGAGTACTCACAGTTGATGGTATATATACTATCTTTCCCATCATAACATGTTATCCAACTGTAGAACTATATTAATAAAATTTTCATAGCAGTTCAAGGTTCTCGTCATAGAGGGGAACTACTATGACCTTATTAATGTGACAAATAATATAGGACATTATTATATTATGGTCATGAAAAATAATGAACAATATATAATAAGATATTTAATTTAATATTTAATACATCAAATATGCATGTAATCAAATTAAAAACTGTTGGTTCTAGGACACCAAATTTAACAAAATCCCACTTAGACTAGAGCCAAATACCTACGACTTTCAATCCACTAGACCTCACATGATAATCATGTTTCTGCTAAGTCAAGGCTTTAGTCAAGGGTTCCACCATGTTGTCTCATATGAAAATACTTCTCAATGCAACTTCACCTCTCTAAGAAAAATCCCGCAAGAGATGATACTTCTAAATTATGTACTTTATCTTCTAATGTGACCTTGGCTCTTTTGTGAGAGCCACCACTACAGTATTATCACAATAGAGTGTGATGGGATCTTTACTACTAGGTACCACATCAAGATCTTAGATGAAATTGTGAATCTAAACTACTAATTTTTCTACCTCAGAAGCTACAATATACTTGAACTCTACTATAGAATTTGCGACCACATCTTGCTTTGAGCTCTTCCAACTTACAGTGCCTCCATTCGAAATGAAGATGTGTCCCATTTGTGACTTCATGTCATCTTGATCAGTCTGGAAACTAGAATCTGTGTATCCTTTGATGACTAGTTCCTCATCTCCTCTATAAACTAGGAACATATCCTTAGTACTATACACATACTTAAGGATAGTCTTGACTTCCATCCAATAGCAGCCACCTAGATCAGCTTGATATCTATCTACCACACTTAATGTGTAGGTGACATCTAGCCTAGTACATAGCATAGCATACATGAATTGCCCAATAGTTGATGCATATGGAATCCTTTCCATTTTATTTCTTTCCTAAGGGGTTTAAGGATGCAATTTCTTGGAAAGATGAATTCCATGTGACACTAGAAACAATCCTCTCTTGGATTGTTCCATACTAAATCTCTTTAGCAACTTGTCAATGTATGTACTTTGAATTAGGCTGAGAAACCTCTTGGATCTATCATGATGGATCTTGATCCAAAGAATATATGTAGTCGCACCCAAGTATTTCATGGAAAATAATTTATTCAACCATGCCTTAATAGACTGTAAGACTAGTATTTCATTTCCAATAAGTAATATGTCTTCAACATATACTATTAAGAAAATCACTACACTCCCACTAAACTATTTGTATACACAGGTCTCACATTAATTATTTATAAAACAAATCCCATTATGGTCTCATCAAAATGAATGTTCCATGACCTGGATTCCTTTTTTAATCCATAAATTGATTTTTGTAAATAGTATATCTTATTAGTATCCTTTGGAGTCACAAAACCTTCAGGTTGTGTCATATAGAAATCTTCCTGAAGGTTCTTATTAATGAAGGTTGTTTTGACATCCATTTTCCAAATATCATAGTCATGGTAAGATGAAATGGTAATTATAATTCTGATGTATTTTAGCATTGCAAATAGTGAAAAGGTTTCATCATATTCAATACCTTGATGTTGTTTAAACCCTTTTACAACCAGTCACACCTTATGGATACTAACTTGTCATTCCATGTCTAGTTTCTTCATGAATACCCATTTTCAACCAACAGGATTTACATCCACTAGAGGATATACCAAAATACAAACTTGGATTTGGTACATGGAATCCATTTAAAAATTCATGGCTTCTTGCCACTTGGAAATATCTGTGTCACTTATTTCTTCTTTACAGGTTAGAGGATCATTATTATCAACTAATAATGAGTCACCATCCTTGATAACTATAAAACCAAGTCATTCTAGTTCTCTAACCTATCTTGTACTCCTATTTATTTCATGTGCCTCTGGAATAGTTTCTTCTTCAATGGGGATTTTTGGAATCTATTCATGTACCAACTTTTTCATGCCTTGAGCCTCAACTTCATCGAAGTTTATCTCACTCCCACTTTATCTTTTGGACATGTTCTCCCTCTCAAGTAATATGGTGGGTCTTTCCAATATAATCCTATTTTATAAGGGGCCATATAGGTAATATACCCTTATTTCCTTGGAGTATCCTATAAAGGAACACTCTGTGCCTCAGGGTGCAATTCTGTTACCTGAAGAGGCCTTAACAAACATTTCACTTCCCCACACATGTAAATTCAATAACATGTCTTTTCTTTCACTCCAAAATTCATATGGAATACTGTTTATAGATTTATTTGGTACTTGTTTTAGTATGTGTGTCATTGTTTGTAACATATATCCCCAAAAGGATAATAGAAGATTTTCATAAATCATCATTTATCTCACCATGTCCAACAAGGTTTAGTTCCTCCTTTCTCTTACACCATTCCACTGAGCTGTGTAAGGAAAAGTGAGTTGGTATAGGATCCCAAACTCTCGTAAATAATCAATCAAGTCTTGATTAAGATATTCTCTAGCTCGGTCTGAGTAGAGTTTCTTAATATTCCTACCAAGATGGTTCTCAACTTCATTCTCGTATTCCTTGAATTTATCAAAAGAATTTAAATTATACCATATTAAGTAAAAATATACATATCTACTAAAATAATAAATAAAATTTATGAATTATGAGTACCCACCCCTTACTTCAATAGAAAAGGTCCACACACATTGATATGGACTAATTCAAGAATATCTTTATCCCTTTCAACTTTCCCACTAAATAGGGATTTCATCATTTTTCCTTGTAAATATTCATGACATGCACCAAGTGGTTTTAGTTCGAAAGAATATAAATATCCATCTTGATGTAATTTTTTCAAGCATTTTTCATTTACATGACCTAGATAGTGATGCCAAAGTTGGGTGTGGAATGAGTCATGTAAAGTAAATTTGTTATCCATTTCCATTACTTGGTTTATGTAATCCAACATGTAAATATCATTATGTAAATGTTACTTACCATAATAAATGTTATCTTAATAAAATAGGAAACATTTATTTCCAAATATGAAAATAAATCCTTCTATATCTACTCTGTATATAGAAATAATGATTTTAGTAACTGAAGGAACATGATAAAAACCCATTAAAACCAAGATCATTCTGATTAGTAATGTGATGTGGTAGTCCCTGATAGCTACAACAGTAAGTTTAGCTTTGTTGGAAGCTCGTAGATCTACCTACCCTCGGTTAATTTTTCTAAATCTACTTGGTTACTATATTTAAATACATATGTGAGCACTATAGGATGTATCTAATACCCAATTTTTATAAATAGATAAATTTCACTTGATAAAAAATTCACCTAAAGCTTCTCATGCTTCTTTAGTTGGGTGCATTTTTTCTTCCAGTGGCCCTTCTTTCCACCTGTGAAATAGACAGCAACTTGTTCCCTTGCTTCCCCTTTGATCTTCTTCTTCTTGGAAGGGCATGAAGAATATTTGAGCTTAAATATCTTTGTGTTCTATTTCCATTTTTTCACCATAAGTATAGAATGATTTTCACGCTTCATATCTTTAACTACATGGAAAAGAAGAATAATAATATCTAGTAGAGACTTACCAATGTTGTTCATATTAAAATTCACAAAAAAACTAGAGAAGCTTTGAGGGAGTGATGCCATAATGAGATCGGTGCCCAATTATTCAGGGAGTTTAAACCATAGAACCTCTAGGTGCTCAATATAGCCAATAAGCTTGAATACATGATGCTCGGCTGGGGAACCCTCTCCAAGATTACTCTAAAAGTGCGCCTTGGAAATATTAAATTGTTCTTGTCTAGCTCTCTCCTGGTAAATACCACAAAGGTGATCAAGAATGCTATACATTTCCATATTTTTGTGAGACTTCATGAGTTCACTAAACATAGATGAAAGCATAAAAAATTGAACATTGACCACATCGTTCATATGTTTTTATAGACTAGTAACTCTTAATCACTCACCTCATGAGTAGGTAGATCATGCATTGAGGATTCCAGCACGTAAGATTTCCATTCATGGTGTAGAACAACCCAAACGCATCTAAACCACTCTTGAAAGTTACTTTCAGTGAAGAGATTGTCTTTATCCAATATTGATCATAGGGATAGTGAGATTTTCATTTTATTCTATAATTAAAAGAGAATATTATTAGTACTTTTCTTGATTACATATTTTTTGAGAAATAATTAATTGATTTTATTAAATCTTTCACTATTTTATCAAGTCCCAATAGCCCTCACCATTGAACTTGGAATGTCTAGATTCTAGGATATTCTAGTGTAACGGATCGATATTCCCCTTATCATAACCCCAATAAGGGTTTATTAGTCTATTTTGAAGGTATATAGGTAGGTAAGACTTTTCCAACTACGAGCTTGCAGCTCCTTGGTCCGTTGAGTGGACTCCCTGATCCAGAAATCCTTACTTTTATTTTCTCAACACTTGCCCCCAAATTAAACCATATCTAGACAGGGATACTCCTCTTGATGTAAAATGGTTAATTCAACTTGAAACTTTCATAATAACTCCCCTTATAATAGTAAGTGTCTCAACAAGGGTTGGTCAAACATGTAGTTATATTGAGTTTTGTTCCTAATCAAATAACGGAACGCTTAGTCTGACTTAATATTAGATCGAGGGATTTTATTATGCATAAATTTTTGTCTTGTTTTATCCTTTACATGCCTTGTTAATACTTAAGTGGATGATTACTTAATTAATTCACCATGTTTAGATAAAACATTTACTCATAATCAATTTTATTTAATTTCTTTATTTTCATATTAATTCATTCATTTATATAAATGTGGTCTTTTATCAATAAATATAAATTTAATGCATTAGATAGAAAATAAATAAATAAATAAATGACCCAATCATGAGCTTATATAATGGTTTATTTACTGAGTGGATATTAAATCAACCTATGACCTTGGGGAAATAACTCCTTATATTAGAATTGACATGATCTACAGCATTCCACATGTCAACTTATATATCACCAAGTTGGATTCATTATAGTTCCATCATTAACCATCCCTACATTCCATAAGATGCTCCATTAATTAAAAATATTTATTACTCACACATAGGTGAGGGGAACCAAAGGATTGATTAAATGGAATTACATAAATATACTTGGAAACACAGGTCCTACATAATAATGGAGTGAGGGATGACTCATAGGCCATCTCTTAATTTAATATAAAATAATTGCAAAACCATGTAATAAATTTAATTAAATAAATTCCAACACATACATAGGTCTTGGTCAAGCTCATAAACTATCACACATGGAATGAATAAGAAAAATTAATCGGCTATCATTCATTTAATTATTCATTCCTTTTATTATTTAAGATAAACACACTTGCATTAATTTATTAATAAATTAATTAATTAATTCCAATTCATCTTAATGATAATCTGATCTTATTGAAGGTGTGTGATGTAGCCACTAGGGAGCCTGCAGCCTAGGGTTTCTACCAACCTTGTCCCAGTGCCACCTCCCCTTCCTCAGCTTCTCACCCCACCTCCGTCTATCGTTTCCCTCGTGCGACGTAGATCTGACGACCCCACCTCTCCCTCCTAGATCCACAGCTGCGAGTCATTGTCCCAGATCCCGTTATCGCAAGTCTCCCTCTCGAATCTCGTTGTCGCATGTCACCCACCCATATCCCTCTATCACAAGTCTCCCTCCTAGTTCCAGATGCCACGAGGCCACTTCCATTCTTGTTCACTGACACCTTGTGTGGTGGCGTATGAGGTCACCTGAAGGAGGTGTCCCAGTGGCCTCTCTTCCCTATTGTCGATGCCCTGTCAGATGCCCCCACCACTTTGTTCAGCCTATCTCTGCGGTGGCGAGCCACCCCAAACAGACTCATTCCAGATTCATTCTATTGTTTCCCTTTTTTTCGATGTTTTTTTGGCATCCTTTGAGTCACAGGATCATTTCCTTGTGTTCGTGGGCAGCTGCGATGCTCACACGCGCATATACAGATGACGGTGGTTTGACCTGGACCAGTTTCCGGCACCGAACAATGTCGAGGTCCTGTGTTTAGATTTTTCTTTGTGCTCTTGGTTCCCTCTACCATTTCGTCGTTCTCTTTCATTCATGACCCCAATTTGGTCATGTTTGACAGATTCCATGATGTTTTTGATGGTGCTTGTGGATTTGAAGGCTGAACTTTTTAGGTGATCTTTTGTTTGTTTTGCATTTGTTCTTACTCGTGTCTACAATGGCAGATCCCCTTGGACATAGTGTCTCAATGTTTTGGTTCTCACTAACCCTCAAATTGATTTTTATTTGGTTCTCACTCATCCATAAAGTGATTTATTAGAAAATACAAAAAAAATTGGATAATCTAATCTTATTTGGAGATACCCATCATTAATGGAATTCATGGAAAATAAATAGCATCACCAATAATTACATATTGATTAAAATAAATTAATTGAGCATTTAATATTATTTAAGACATTATTAAATTTTCAAACACACAACAGTGTTCTAATCAATAAAATAAGGTTTTAATACTGTGATTTTAAATTTAATGTAATTTTAATTTTGTCTATTAATTAGAGACTACCGACGTGTACATGCAGCTACACGCCATGTACCTCAGTTGTCGTATATCTAATTCACATGCCTGGGGATCCAGTGTGTTGACTCAACCAGACTAAATGGTGTGTATATTCTAATTACACACCCTGTATCTGCTTATTATGTTCTAGGTAGTCCCAATCAACACACAGTGTGCAATAAAAGTACCACATGTAATTAATTACTCAGTGCATCTAGATACAAAGTGCATGGGTATACATTATGTTCTCAGACCACACGCCGTGTAACCCAGTTTTACCAGCCAATTATTTGGCACTTCCTGATGGAATCTCTAGTCATTATTCATTTGTTCTTAAACCTTTAAGAAAATGAAACACTAAACGAACATTATTAATAGGTCTATAACATGTTAATTCAAATCGTATTAAAAAACAAATAAGATGAAAAAAAATCTAAACACAATTTTTCATAGATCAACAATCAAATAAATAGTTATAAATTTAAATGTAACCTTTCTCTGATACTACTTTTTGGTTCCGAGTGTAGAACAAGTGTGCGGTGGTGGGTGATATATTAAAATTTATTTTAATAATTATTTCCCAAAACCAAGAGGGAGGATCTTGTATTTCAAATTTATAATTAATTTATTTAATATCTAAAGAAATAAATACTTGGGATTGAGAAATTTCTTCATTGATGATTGTTGATCATCCGAAAAGGCCCTTTTAGATTTCCTCCATTGCTCTTGTGAGGATCCAAGGGTAGAATCCCTATATTAGTGATCAACATGTGCTTCAATGGTCTCTGATCAATGCCAATTGTTCTCTGAGTACTAGTGTAGAGAATCAAATGTCTTGTTTTGTTTGTTATTGATCACTCATTCTTCAGTCTTGAATAAATTCTCTCTTGGGTTTATTAATATTGAGATGGATATAGGAGAAGGAGTCAAGAGATAATTCATGTGTACAAGAATTCTCTATTCCCAAACTTGTAATCAGTTTTGAATGAATTAAACAATAGACATAGTCGTCTATTTATAGATCTTAGATTTCGGTCAAAAAATTTAATTACATAATAGCCATTAAATATAGTTATAAACATTAATTAAATACCATTCTATATAATAATAATAACAGTATTATTATTTTTTGGTGTGCCAACTTTTTCAAAATGGATAAATAATATTTACTGAATCGTAAAAAATTATTTTATCAATGGACATGGTCATGGTCTATTCGATCTCCTCTTGTATTTATTGAAAACCAAAATAAATATTTTATTATTTTAAATAAATATTTTATTCAAAAACTAGTAAAGAAATATTTATTAAATATTCAATAAAATAAATAAATATATTTTATTCATAATCTGGTGAATAAATATTTATGTAATTTATGAGATCAATATAACTTAAATAAAATTATTCCTCACTCTTGAGAATAATATTTAATTGATTAATTAAATTCAAATAAAATTTAATTATGACCACCAGAAACACTTATTGTGTGACCCCCTATGATTCTTTCTTATTTTCATTAGGCGGGCTTGCCTAAAGTCCAAGATTACTTTCTAGAAATGGGTTAAGGCACCCAAGAGAAAGAACTTAAAGTTGAAATGATGAAAACTACATATAAACACTCTTTGTGTAATATAATCCCTTTTTCACATAATCTTATCAAGAAGTTTTCATGTTGGTTTCATCAACCTATATGCTTGATATGTCATTATTTGACTATCTGAAATAAACTCATCATTACACCATGACCATGGAATTTAGGGTGATAGTTCTATTTCAATCAAAGGGATAAGATATCAACTTTCATAAATATGGAAAGGAAAAATCCTTTCACGACTTATCCTTTAATAAAATGTCACTCGTGATGCACCCAACATACCCAACTTCCTGTCAACATATGTCATGACGGTTTTCATCAGAAAATCTAAGTGTGAGGGTCGTGACATGAATTAATGATAATCTTAAAGTCTAAGGACCATTACACATGCTTGTATATAATAATATCTAATGAAACCAAAACAAATAGAATTCCTACTGGTGACTCTATTCTTATAATCTCCCATCATGGAGATTACCAAGTGAGAACTTCATGAGAAGAAGTCTCATCTGCTTACGAATATTCATACCTGACGGTCTATATACCATGTGTCCCATCATAGTATGTTATCTAATCGAAGAACTATATTAAGAATATTTTCATAGAAATTTAATATTTTCATCATAGCGGGGAACTAGTATGAACTTATCAATGCGAAAAATACTCTAGGAAATTATTACATTATGGTCATGCAGAAAAATGAACAATATATAATAAGATGTTTAATTTAATATTTAATACATCAAATATTCATGTAATCAAAGTACAAACAACTGGTTCTAGGACACCAACTCTAACAAGGGAACTTTTGGAATTTCTTAAAAGTTAAAATTATAATAAATTCATTCTCAATAAAAATGCCTCCAAATTTCTAGGGATTTGAAGATAAGGTAGGATAGGTTTATGATCCCATCAGCCAATATAATTTATACAAGATTTGGTTTCATTTTAAACCTTATAATTTTTATTAAACCTTAATTAAAAAAATTAATTTTTAACTAGGGTAACAATTTTTAAATATTAAAGGGTTGTAATTTTTACTTATAAGGTGATAATTTATAGTGACCATGCTTTTTCTTACATGACTATTAAATAAGTTTAAAGATAAAAAAATATTATAGTGCTACAAATATAGTATCCAAAGGTCTAATTTCTTGGGAAAATAAGGATAATACATATCTTTTTCATAATAAAACATAAAAATTTATTTCATTCCTTCTTTTCTATCATATTATTGTCCCTCATGTTCTCCTTAGTACAAGTATTTACCTGATGATATACATCAAAAGAAGGGGTGAGCTAAAAGCCTGGTAAGAGGATGAATAAGATACATGAAACATGGGTGATCATAATAATCATCATAAAATCATCATAATAATCATGATTGGAAAAATTAAATAAAGGAATGGAATGTGGAAATGCATAAAAATGAAACAACATATCTTAGTGGTCAAATACCACACATATTTGTGAACAAATCTAACATCATGTTCACACATATTTCACTTTAACTCATGGGATACATCATGTTATCTTTCACGACCCCCTCCCCACAAAGTGTACCCCTCCTAGGTCGGCAATGTCAGAAGTGAGATAATGACCCCCGAGTCCCGCCTCCAGTAGGCCCTGGGTTGGCAACTAGCACCGAGGGTATAGTAATCACACAGATGGGAGGCATTACCCTCTAAGAGAACACATGCGGAAGAGAGAGATAAGATAGACATCAATCAACTCCAACTCAAAACTGGAATATAAAAGAAACCCAAGTGAATATATGAAAATTCATGAAAAATTACTACAACTGGAAGGAAAAAAATTGCAAGTACCCAATAGAAAGTAAAAACAACAGCAACCACAAGCCCAAACAGCTCCTACAACCCCAAGATAGTAGAAACCAGCTTGATCTCCAACCTACTCCAAGTGAACTGAAAAACAGTTTATATATATACATAGGGTGAGTATAACAGTATACTCAGTAGGATCCTCCCTGAAGCCTCTTGTGAAAAATTAAAGAAAGCATGCTAAATCACAGTGAACAACATGTGAAACTAACTCGTCACCTAAACAGGTATACTAAGTTCCCAACATCACCATCGCTACTCTCACCAAGTAACACATAAAAGAATATATCATATAATAAAGAATATCAAGGGTACCCCACTACTACTTCCCCACTGGTTTGCCGCTTTTCCCCAACATCGCACGTCCTGAGCATCTCTCTCCAAAAAGGCATGCCCGCAGACACCTGGGAAAAGTACCACAATATTCACCTCATGTAACAAAACCACCAAGTCCACACACCAAAGTAACCAGGTGGTTTCTGGGAGCCACCACAGCTCGCATAACGTGTATCATACATCGGGTATTATACCTCAATCCATTACATCCCACACACCAAGTAAGGATCCTCAAGCCATCACAGCCTATACACGTTACACCTATAGTAGTCCATAGGATAATATATCCAGAATATATGTGTGTGAATAACCACAAGTCATTATAGCCCCATATACACATATATGGGGAAAACTAACTATTATGCCTACCAGCACAAATATCTACCAAGAGAAGAGAGCAGGGCCAAAGGGGGTAGTCATCCATTCACCCTCCCATCAGAATGTTGGGGAAAACACCCCCCAGGGAATAGAATCCCCAGGGTGTCATTTTCCCTTACTGACAGGGTGGAGTAGTGTATAGAAACACAAAAAGTGCAGAATAAACTATATCTCACAACCACACTATGGGAATAACCTAGTCTTAGACACAACTGCAGCTAACGTCTCTCAAACTTCAAGCTGCTACATCTAAGACTAGGTATCCTATAAGCACACAACCATTTAAAGAACTTTATTAGATTACTTCATTCCCTTTTTATCATTTCCACTTTACGTTAATTAATTCATTAAACATTAATTAACCATGAACAATTCTACATTAAATTTCATTATCATCACACCCAAATTCCACTGTCCCTTTAAAATTATAACCTCATAATTATGTTCCAGAAACTCTAACCCCATGAGTTAAAACCATTTATTCAATTATTCATTACAAAATTACTTTCCCATATTCCCAAGCATTCTAGAAAATCATTCTATTCTACTAAACACAAGGGGGATCAACACGGTGAGTAGATGTACTACCCATCGAATCTTTGTCGCCTATAGCAAGAGCATATACCCATCCTTCCTTGAGAAGCTAAACATGGAGATCACGTGGCATACCCCGTGCGTCTTCGCCCCTTTCGGAAGAAGGGTAAGTAAGACCAGCTACCTTGAGCAGTGGGGAAAAGTAAAGCAGATAAACAACTAATCAAAATTACCAAGAATCCAACAATCACTTCCATCCCATTCCATCATCCCTGGTTTCCTCCCCGACACCCACATGCATAAACCGATGCATCTCTCCACTCTAGGAATCATCTGCTGCCACAACCAAAAGGCCTCCATGCCTCCACATATCACCACAACCATCCAGGATCATATTAAAACACAAGCAGTAGTAAAACAAACATCTTCACAACTGGGCTCTTGGCCCTTAAAAAACAAGAGGGTAACTCAGAACCCTACAACAAATTATCTTTTAACAACCACCAGTTCTTTAATCCATCTTGGATTAACCGATTTATTATTCGTTGCTTCCAAATTTGGGAAACCTAACCATTAAGTTATCACAAATAAATAAACATGATTACTGCACTAATTTGATTAACATCAAATTACAACAAGAACCAGATTCATTTCCATGCCTCTTTATCTTTATCCAACAATTATCAATTAATCCTGGTTTACGTTCTTTAGCGATTTTTATCAAGAACAAACAGTTAAGAAAAGCAAGCATACATATCACACTATCTAGCAAAACAAGAGGCAATAACATATGATCGATATCAATTTATTTATCTGGTTAAAATATTTATTATTTCAATTCCATTATCATCAAGTGGGATTAAACATGATAAAAATATAGTTTCATGTAAAACAAAATAGAATCAATGAATCTCCTACCTCAAACAGTTCCTCTCGTTCTTTATCCACACAACAGGTCACGATCCTCCTCTCGCGACAGCTGCATCCACCCAAGGATGCCACGGTACGACAGCACCAACCAAACCCCAAGAAAAACCCCATTAGATGCATGGATATTACATGCTATAATATGGAAAGGAGAAACATGAGGAGATGATCCCCAAAGGAACGACGATAAAACATACCATATATCAAATATTGACAGATACAGCTCGGTTGCATCAAAATAGAGCGGAACCAATCTGAGGAGTAAAGTTTGATTGTGAAACTCCTATGGGAAGGATTGAAAGGTTCTAGCATCTCATAGCCAAGAAAAAAGAGTAATAATAAGGGAGGATGATATCTTGTCCCTTTTGAAGATTTAATGTGGTGACGGTTTAAGATACGATTAATTCCCCATTAAAATCGGATCGCATTAACCCACGTGGTTTGACCAAGTAAAGACATCCCAAGCCATAGGAATAATTAATATAGGATTTATGACCTTTTAATTGGCCTTAGAGTCCTTAAAACAAGGCTTTAAATGTATTTTATGTCAAAGGAAACGTCAAAGGGGTCACTCTGTAGGAAGCTGGAAACACTTTTCACATAATCAAAATTTGGAAAAGGAAAGAAAAGGTCACCGTTAGACCTCACCGTTAGAGGTTACCGATAGACCTCACCATTAGAGGTTACCGATAGACCACACCGTTAGAGGTTACCAATAGACCTCTCCATTAGAGGTTACCGATAGACCACACCATTAGAGGTTACCGATAGACCTCACCGTTAGAGGTTATCGATAGACCTCACCGTTCTAGAAACACTGTACACCTACCATTCTGGAAACATTGTTCAAGTCTACCGTTAGAAGGTCACCATTAGAACTATTCACTAAACCTCACTGATAGAATTGTTCACAAAACCTCACTGATAGAACTGTTCACTAAACCTCACCGATAGACCTATTCACAAAACCTCACCGATAGAACTGTTCACTGAACCTCACCAATAGAACTATTAACAAAACCTCACCAATATAAATGTTCACTGAACCTCTCCAATAGAACTGTTCACAAAACCTCATTGATAGAACCGTTCACTGAACCTCACCGATAGAACTGTTCACTGAACCTCGCCGATAGAACTGTTCACTAAACCTCACCGATAGAACTGTTCACTGAATCTCACCGATAGAACTGTTCACTGAACCTCATCGATAGAACATTGTTCACCTACCGTTATAGGTTACTGATAGAGGTTACCGATAGAACTGTTCACTGATGGAACTGTTCATAGAATTGGAAATTTGGAAAAGGAAAGAGAGGTTACCATTAGAGGTTACCGATAGAACTGTTCACTGATGGAACTGTTCACAGAATTGGAAAATTGGAGAATTACTGGGGATAAGTCACCTTGACGTCCCAGAACACCTCAAACACCATATTTTCACAAAGTAATGGACCGAAGAGGTCCGGTCCATTACATCAGATACCTCTCAAAACATTATCATCCTAGAGAATTCAAAACCAACCTAAAGAGACAAAAAAAAGAAACGGGGTACGAAAAACCACCCATCGAGATACCTCTCAAAAGATAGTAAGCCACAAAAGCAACAAAAGAAAATCATAAATCAAACATGAAAGGTCTAACCACAAAGGGAACATCATTACATGAAAAGAGTTAAACATCAAGAAACTCTGGGTACTGAGCACGTATATGTGACTCACGTTCCCAGGTACTCTCCCCCATTCCACCGTGTCGCCACAAGACACGAACTAAGGGGATGGAACTCCTGCACAACACCTTCTCCTTACGGTCTTGGATCTCCATAGGTCACTCCTCAAAGGTTGCATCATCATCAACATCGATCTCTCCCCAATAGATGATGTGAGAGTCATCATGAAGATAATGACGGAGCTGTGATACATGGAAAACATCATGTATCTGACTCATCTGTGGGGGAAGTGCTACTCGATGCACCACAGCTCCAACTCAATTTAACACCTCAAAAGGCCCAAAAAACCAGGGAGAAAGCTTACTTCCATGACCAAACCTTCGCTGCCCATGATGGAGAGTCACCTTCAGAAACACATGATCCCCAACATTAAACTCCAAGGGTCACCTCCTTTGATCAGCATATGATTTTTGACGATCTTGCACTGTCTTCATCCTCTCACGAATCACCTGGACCATCTCTGTTGTATTCTGCACTAGTTCCAGTCTGAGAATTGCTGACTCTCTGACCCCAGTATAGCACAACGGAGAATGGCAAGGCCGACCATAAAAGGCTTCAAACAGCACCATACCGATGGTAGAGTGAATACTATTATTGTAAGAGAACTCTACCAAGGGTAAGTTCCTCATCCATGAACCTACAAAATCAAGAACACAAGAGCATAACGTGTCTTCAAGAGTCTGGATGGTTCGCTCTGTCTGACCATCCATTTGAGGATGAAAAGCAGTGCTAAGGAATGGTTTAGAACCGAAATCATGTTGGAGACCTCTCCAAACCCTGGAGGTAAAATGAGGATCTCGATTAGAAATGATCGTCCTTGGGACTCCATGAAGTCTCACCGCCTCCTCTAGATACTTCCTCGACAAAACTTCCATTGAGCCTGACTCCTTGATCACTATGAAGTGGGCCAATTTTTTTAAACGATCCACTACCACCCAAATATCATCATGTCCTCTCGGAGCTTGAGGTAAACCAGTAAAAAAGTCCATTAAGATGTCCTCCCACTTCCACTGAGGAATCTCTAATGGCTGGAGAAGACCACCAGGAACACGATGTTCAACCTTCACCTTCTGGGAGACTAAACATCGAGACACAAACTCCGCAACCGCACGCTTCATCCCAAGCCACCAAAACTGACTCCTCAAGGCTCAGTACATCTTTTTCATGCCAGGATGCACCACTAAAGTCGAACTATGAAACTCTCTAAGAATTGTCTCGTGCATCGTCTAGGGAACAAAAATCCTTCCATGATACAACACTCGGTGTTGTTCATCCTCCGACCAACCATTAGGGGCCTCACCACAAACAAATCGGTCTCTCCAGACCTCCACCTCTAGATCTCCCAACTAGGACTCTTCCACATTTTTCATCAGGGATGATTGCACCGTCATCTGAAAAATACAGCCTCTACCCATAACTTCTCCCATATCAAGATGTAATACTGACAGTTCTTCCATTACTCTCCAAAAATCACCAGATTCACGTACAGCATCACTACGTGACTTTCGACTCATTTCATCAGCTACAACATTCCCCTTTCCAGGTGTATACGATATTTCTAAGTCGTATTCCTGAAATAACTCCATCCACCGAAATTTTCGTAAGTTCAAGTCACGTTGGGAGAAAACATATCTCAAACTCTTATGATCGTTAAAAACCACAAAGCACTCACCAATGAGGTAATGTCTCCACAACTTCAGAGAAAACACCAAGGCTACCAACTCAAGATCATGGGTGGCATAGTTGTGTTCATGGGGACGTAACTACCGAGACCCATAAGAAACAACTGACCTCCACTGCATGAGAACACAGCCTAACCCCATATGTGAAGCATCGCAAAAAACATCAAACTGAACTCCCTCAGCTGGATGACAAAGGACTGAAGCACTTACTAACATATCCTTTAGATACTCGAAAGTTGTCTGAAACTGATTAGTCCATATGAATGCCTAATCCTTCCTGGTCAAATATGTTAGAGGAGTCACAACTTGTGAGAAATTGGCTACAAACCTCCTGTAGTAGCCTGTGAGACCAAGGAAACTTTTCACCTCTAACACTGTCTTGGAGGCTGCCCAAGATACAACTACTTCTATCTTCGATGGATCCATAACTACTCCCTGTTTGAACACAACATTCCCCAAGAAACGGACTTCTCGATCCCAAAACTCACACTTAGAAAACTTCCCAAATAGCTGATGTTGACGAAGGACTCCCAAAATGGTGTGTAGATGCTCTGCATGCTCCTCCTCAGACATGGAGTACACAAGGATGTCATCGATGAAAACTACCACGAACTTGTATAGGAATTCATGGAACACAGCATTCATCAATCCCATGAATATAGCTGGGGAATTCGTCATGCCAAATGGCATTATCACAAACTCATAATGCCCATGACAACAATGGAAAGTAGTCTTCGGGATATCCTCATCCTTCACACGCATCTGATGATATCCTGACCGCAAGTCGATCTTTGAGAACCAACTTGCACCTTTCAATTGATCGAATAAATCATCAATCTGTGGAAGAGGATAGTGATTTGTTATTGTCACTTTTTTCAAGCGACGATAATCGACACACAACCGCAAACTACCATCATCCTTCTTTATGAACAAAATGGGTGCACCCCACAGTGACACACTTGGATGAACAAAACTGCACTGTAACGGACCATCAAGATGTATATGTAGCTATCATAACTCAGAAGGGGCCATCCTATATGGAGACATAGAGATAGGAGATGCTTCTGGTTGTAGCTCAATCCCAAACTCGATCTCTCGTCGAGGAGGTAATGCTACAACCTCTTCTGGAAAGACATCAGGCTACTCTCTACGACCCTAGGAAACGCCAACTGCTAAACCTATGAAGAACTCAACATCATCTCAGCCATCATGGGCGATAAGGATGGAACACGCCTATAACCCATCCGAGGATCTTGCTCACCAACAAACACTACTTGCTCTCCATCCTCACCAATGAAAACGACCTTCTTCCTAAGGAAATCCATGATATCCTACACCGAATACAACCAATCCATGCTGAGGATGACATCATATGGTTGTATTCGTAAACATAGGAAATATCTCCAAGATCGGTGTTTCCCCAACACTAGCTCACAGTCTCTACATACTTCAAACAAGTCATCTCGACCTCCAACTGGTGTAGTCAACGCCAAGGGCACTGGAAGCCTCTCTACATCAAGTCCCAAATCATGGACAAGGGTAGGTGATATGAAGGATTGTGTCACTCTTGAATCAAGAAAGGCATACACCAAGGTAGAAAACAAGAAAAGGGTGCCTCAAACGATGTCTGGATCGCCTGGATCTGGCAATGCTAGAGCATGAAGCGGACCACGACCACCTCCACGGCCTCTCTGACCCTAATGAATACCACCACCATAGTCGTGCTCTACTCTCTGAGGGCGGGGAGCATCATGGGGTTGTCCTCTGCCTGCTCTATCTACCCTCTACTGATCAAAATTTGGTGCAACTGGATGTTGTTGCCTTGGCTGGAACTGCCTCAACGAAGTAACCTGGAGTGTAGTGCCTGGCGCACGATGTCCGCTCTGAAATTTCGGTCACTCCTGCTGCTGATGACCATGACCACCATAAGAAAAACAAGCGCTTCATCCCTTGTCATAGGCTTGAGAGTTTCTGCCTCTGGAGAAATGAGATGTGAAGGGCTGGGACCTACCCCCGGCTAAATGGAAACTCTTCTGCCCTGGGAACCGAGAACCCTGAACCACAGATCTTCTTTGTGAGGAATCATGCTAATTCCCCTCTCGTGATGATCCGGTCCTAGACAAAGTCCTTTCAAAAACCTCTTCCCTTGCCATCACCTCGAGATATGTTTTCAGCATAAATGGGGTGACCTGGCACTAGATCTCTGGATGCAAAGCCTCCTCGAAATGCCTCACCTTGGGCTCCTCATCTGGAAGCAGGTCTGAAGCATATCGTAAAAGGTTTATGAAAAGGATTCCAAACTCTTGAACACTGGATCTCCCCTGTCGAAGGGTAAGAATCTCCTGGCAACTGGATGCCTTCGTAGTTAAATAAAGAAACTCAACTCTAAACCTGTCTCGGAACTCCTCCCATGAGATCTCTGACTCCTCACGATCCCTGAGGAACAAGAACCACCACTACCTCGCTACTCCACGCAGAATTCTCACAACCAAGGACACCCAGTGCTCCTTATGAGCACGAATCGAACTAAAGCCGATCTTGACCTCCTCTAACCATTCTTCCGTGACTTCATCTGAAACAGAGCCCTCATACTTCCGCAAACTCTGGCGCTGAAACTCTTAGAGTGTCTTCCTCCAAATGTCGTCGTCGTCAACCTCTACCCTGCGGCGATCTGCTGGAACATCCTGCTAGACATTTTCTGTGCAAACCTGACAAGGACATTGACCTGGAGCCATACCTGTAAAATAAAAACCGTTAGAGTTCCTAAAATTGGAATATGGAAGACTCAACATTAATTAATTAATTTTTTTCTTTTATTCATTTCAGGTTAACCTATCCCAAGTTCTACCCATTCAAACACAGGCATAAGAAGAATGATGCATAATCCTTTCCTAGGTCTCTACCTTGTAACTAGTATCACCTTGTTTAGTAGTCATTGTAAACTTAAAGTTTCATACATCAGATCATAGGGGGCCCTAAACGCCTATGTCTCAGTCGGTCTCCAGTTTTTGCCTCACTTTCTAAACATGAATGAAACTGTTTCCCTACCAACCCATGAAACCTAACATGTTCCTAACTCCAAACTAAATCTTATCCCTCAACCAGAGCCTCTGATACCACTCTGCCACGACCCCCTCCCCAAAAACTGTACCCCTCCTGGGTCAGCAATATGAGAAGGGAGATAATGACCCCCAAGTCCCGCCTCCAGTAGGCCCCGGGTTGGGGACTAGCACCGAGGGTATAATAATCACACAGATGGGAGGCATTACCATCTAAGAGAACACATGCAGAAGAGAGAGATAAGATATATACTAATCAACTCTAACTCAGAACTAGAATATAAAAGAAACCCAAGTGCATATATGAAATGTCATGAAAAAGTACTACAACTGGAAGGAAAAAAACTGCAAGTACCCAACAGAAAGTAAAAACAGCAGCAACCACAAGCCCGAACAGCTCCTGCAACCCCAAGCTCGTAGAAACCAGCTTGATCTCCAACCTACTACAAGTGACCTGAAAAACAGTTTATATATATACATAGGGTTAGTATGATAGTATACTCAGTAGGATCCTCCCCGAAGCCTCTCATGCAAAAGTAAAGAAATCATGATAAAGCATAGTGAACAACAAGTGAAACTAAATCATCACCTAAATAGGTATAATAAGTTCCCAACCTCACCATGGCTACTCTCACCAAGTAATGCATACAAGAATATATCATATAATAAAGAATATCAAGGGTACCACGCTACTACTTCCCCACTAGTTTTTCACTTTGCCCCAATGTCGCACGTCTTGAGCATCTCTCTCCAAAAAGGCTTGCCCACAGACACCTGGGCGAAGCACCACAATATGCACCTCGTGCAACAAAACCACCACGTCCACACACCAAAGTAACCAGGTAGTTTTTGGGAGCCACCACAGCTCGCATAATGTGTATCATACATCGGGTATTATACCTCAAGCCATTACAGCTCACACACTGAGTAAGGATCCTCAAGCCATCACAGCCTATACACATTACAACTATAGTAGTCCATAGGATACTATATCCAAAATATATGTGTGTGAATAAACTCAAGCCATTAAATCCCTCTACACACATATATGGGGAAAGCTCATTGTTGTGCCTACCAACACAAGTATCTACCAAGAAAAGAGAGCGGGACCAAAGGGGGTAGTCATCCATTCACCCTCCCATTAGAATGTTGGGGCAAACACCCCCCCCCAGGGCTCAGAATCTCCGGGGTGTCAGTTTCCCTTACTGACTGGGTGGAGTAGAATATAGAAACACAAAAAATACAAAATAAACTATATCTCACAACCACACTATGGGAATAACTTAGTCTTAGACACAACTGCAGATAATGTCTCTCAGACTTCGGGCTGCTACTTCTAAGACTAGGTATCCTATAAGCACATAACCATTTAAAGAACTTTATTAAATTAATTCATTCCCTTTTTATCATTTCCACTTTACGTTAATTAATTCATTAAACATTAATTAACCATGAACAATTCCACATTAAATTTCATTAGCATCACACCCAAATTCCACTGTCCCTTTAAAATTAAAACCTCATCATTATGTTCCAGCAACTCTAACCCCATGAGTTAAAACCATTTATTCAATTATTAATTACAGAATTACTTTCCCACATTCCCATGCATTCTATAAAATCATTCTATGCTACTAAACACAAGGGGGCTCAACACGGTGAGTAGATGTACTAACCATCGAATCTTTTCCACCTATATCTAGAGCATATACCCATCCTTCCTTAAGAAGCTAAACACGGAGAGCACATGGCATACCCCGCATGTCTTCGCCTCTTTCGGAAGAAGGGTAAGTAATACCAGTTACCTTGAGCAATGGGGAAAAGTAAAGTAGATAAACAACCAATAAAAATTACCAAGCATCCAACAATCACATCCATCCCATTCCATCATCCCTGGTGTCCTCCCCGACACCCACATGCATAAACCGATGCATCTCTCCACTCTAGGCATCATCTGCTGCCACAACCAAAAAGCCTCCATGCCTCCACATATCACCACAACCATCCAGGCTCACATTAAAACACAAGCAGAAGTAAAACAAACATCTTCACAATTGGGATCTTTGCCCTTAAAAACAAGAGGGTAACTCAGAACCCTACAAGCAATTATCTTTTAACAATCACCAGTTCTTTAATCCATCTTGGATTAACAAATTTATTATTCGTTACTTCCAAATTCGGGAAACCTAACCAGTAAGTTATCACAAATAAATAAACATGCTTACTAGACTAATTTGATTAACATCAAATTACAACAAGAACCAGATTCATTTCCATGACTCTTTATCTTTAGCCAACAATTATCAATTAATCCTGGTTTACGTTCTTTACCGATTTCCATCAAGAACAAACAGCTAAGAAAAGAAAGTATAGATATCACACTATCTAGAAAAACAAGAGGCAATGACATACGATCGATATCAATTTATTTATCTGGTTAAAATATTTATTATTTCAATTCCATTGTCATCCACTGGGATTAAACATGCTAACAATATAATTGCACATAAAAGAAAAGAGAAGTAATGAATCCCCTACCTCAAACAGTTCCTCTCATTCTTTATCCACACAACGGGTCATGATCCTCCTCTCGTGACAACTGCATCCACCCAAGGATGCCACGGTACAACAGCACCAACCAACCCCCAAGAAAAATCCCATTAGAAGCATGGATATTACATGCTATAATATGGAAAGGAGAAACAGGAGGAGATGACCCCCAAAGGAACGAAGATAAAACATACCTTATATCAAAGATTGACAGATACAGCTCGGTTGCATCAAAATAGAGTGGAAGCAATCCGAGGAGTAAAGTTTTATTGTGGAACTCCTACGGGAAGGATTGAAAGGTTCTAGAGTCTCATAGCTGAGAACAAAGAGTAAGAACAAGGGAGGATGATATCTTGTCCCTTTTGAAGATTTAATGGAGCGACGGTTTAAGATACGATTAATTCCCCATTAAAATTGGATCGCATTAACCCACACGATTTGACCAAGTAAAAACATACCGAGCCATAGGAATAATTAATATAGGATTTATGGACTTTGAATCGGCCTTAGAGTCCTTAAAACGAGGATTTAAATATATTTTATGTCAAAGGAAAAGTCAAAGGGGAAAAACTGTAGGAAGCTGGAAACACTGTTCACATACTCAAAATTTGGCAAAGGAAAGAAAATGTCACTGTTAGACCTCACCGTTAGAGGTTATCGATAGACCTCATCGTTAGAGGTTACCGATAGAACTCACCGTTAGAGGTTACCGATATACCTCACTATTAGAGGTTACCGATATACCTAACCGTTAGAGGTTACTAATAGAACTCACCATTCTGGAAACACTGTACACCTACTATTCTAGAAAAAATGTTCAATTCTACCGTTAGAAGGTCACCATTATAATTGTTCACTGAACCTCACCGATAGAACTGTTCACAAAACCTCACCGATAGAACTGTTCACTGAACCTCACCGACAAGACTATTCACAAAACCTCACCGACAGAACTGTTCACTAAACTTCACCAATAGAACTGTTCATAAAACCTCACTGATAGAATTGTTCACTAAACCTCACTGATAGAACTGTTCACAAAACCTCACCGATAGAACTGTTCACTGAACCTCACTGATAGAACTATTCACTAAACCTCACTGATAGAACTGTTTTCTGAACCTCACCAATATAAATGTTTATTGAACCTCACTGATAGAACAATGTTCACCTACCATTATAGGTTACCGATAGAGGTTACTGATAGAGGTTACCGATAGAGGTTACCGATAGAACTGTTCACTGATGGAACTGTTCACAGAATTGTAAATTTGGCAAAGGAAAGAGAGGTTACCGTTAGAGGTTACCGATAGAACTGTTCACTGATGGAACTGTTCACAGAATTGGAAAATTATAGAATTATTGGGGATAAGTCACCTTGACATCTCGGAACACCTCAAACACCATATTTTCACAAAGTAATGGACCGAAGAGGTCCTGGACATTACATTATCCAATGCAATGCATCATTTTATAATTATGGAGCCACCCATCACATTATAAAATTTTCATGTAGTATACAATTCTAGGTTCACCTTTCACATCATAACATTTACATTATCATGCATGCCACATTGAACATATAATAATCTTTTCCATAAAATAACCCATGGAAAAAAATGGGTTTCATGATAATTTCATAAAGCATAATTCCATGAATAAACATTTGGGTTCCCAAGATAAAAAGGTAATAACATACTTGGTATAAGAATCATCAATCATGAGTGGAGAAGAAACAATATCAAGAGAGGTAAAAGATTTGTTTTTTAGAAAGAAGAGTTCTTTTGAAAAAATCTTTGCATTTGTCATAAATTCTTATTCGAAGCATTTATATCCCAGAAATGAAAATTTAAGGAAGATGAAATTATATTTGAGGAAAACTGTAAGGACATGCATATTTAAATTTGGAATGAAAGAGGAAATAACCCAAATAAAGTAAATTGGGTTCGAGAATCCCCTTACCTTATGTCCAAATACTTTCTTCACTTTAATATCCAAGATAATAAAATTAAATTAATTAATTAACAAATAAAAAACCTTTTATACATGAATTTTATTCATTATAGTTTTATTAAGTTGATTTATGGGATTTTCGATGAGTAATAGAATTTAATTTCACCATTTGGGAGTGTTCATTTTCTTGGTTTACAAGAACAGTTCGCTTGTATATGAGTATAAAAGTTCATGTAAAATTGGAATATTTATACAGAATTGAAATTATATGTTATTAATTAACTGTCATAAGATTAAATGATCTTTTATATCATTTGGTTATATTTTATGAGGATGAATCATTAGATAAATAGTTAATGGAAATGATTTAATTTATTTGGTGGATGTTACGACCATGACGAACTCATATCAATTTATTTAATATCATGTTTATATATTGATTGTATAACATTATCTAAATTATAATATATATAATAAAGTATTATTAAATAATAATTATGGTTTTATGTCCATCCTTGAAGGTGGTAGTGAAAAATGAAAATGCATCATCCACAGTGGCAATAAATCGACACACGATGGATGATATTTTCATTTTTCAGAATAAAAGGAAAAGTGTAGAGATTAGAAGATGAATTATTTCATTAACATAATAAAATTCCTGTATATAAAAGATATTTTATTTATAATTCGTCTTTTATAGGTAGAGGTGAGTTGAGGATAATAAAATAAATGAAATTGAATTGAAAATAAAATAAAATAAAAAGAGGATTTTACCTCTTGAATTTCTCCTCCTTGAGAACCTCCTTAGGGAAAAGGGTTTGGTTTTTTGATAAGACAAAGGGCTCCTATAAATGGGGAGTCTTAGTAAGAGTATTGGTTAGAACTTGGATAATATTCAAGGCTTGTAAGGTGTGAGGAGAAGAGGTGGTGAGGGGTAGTATTTATAGGGGAGGAGAGGGGGTCTTTTCTCATTACTGTATACAATAGTTTATTATTTTGGATCAAGAATGTGAATAGTTTTAACCTTATCACTAAATATATTAAAATAATGAAGGATAATTCTATATTTTGGGATTACATCATCCTTACATCAAATATAAATCAAAAATTCATGTATTTAGTTTTTATCGTAAACTATTGTATTTTACTATTCACCAAAAATTCAAGTATTTTAGAAAAAATCCCAAAAATTCACCCTAACCACTTTTCAATGTAAATAATTAAAAAATGAACTCCATTTTGTGAAAATAATTTTTTATAAATGATAAATTTAATTCTTAATTAAAATAATCTTATGGAAAATACCAATTTTAAAATTATAACTGCTTTTATAACACTTTTAAAAGTTAATTAAGTTCTCATAAAATTATCTTATAATAATAAGAAAAAAAATCCATTTATGAATCCATTTTATGAAAATAATTTTTATTTTAAATAATTATATTAAGTATGAAATTATAAATAAATATTTATGTTTTATAAAAATACCAACAATTAATTAATATTTTTTAGAATGTTTATTTACTTATACTATGATATAAATATATCATATTTTCATTTATAAGATACCTAAATTTTTATTTATACTTTCATAAATGATTTTACTATTCTATTGGCCTAATTACTATTCCTAATGTCCATGTTACTATTCCAAGGGTTAGGTTACTATTCCATCGGGATAGGTTCCATAATTTCTATAAAAACCTCTTATTTTATTCATTAATCATTTATAAAGATTGTATTTTGCTCTCAAAGTGATTCTATTTGGTTTTTAATATATGACATAATTATAAGAAGGGAATTTCCATTGATAAAATTTTGGGTCATTACACAATTGGCCCATAAAATCAAAAAAATTGACATTTTTTACCATATATTATCCTAATTTTCAACTTTAAAGATTTTAAATTTTTTAAATAATTTAATAAAATAATATTTTGATAAAATATAATTAATTTCAATTATGACACAATTTATTTAATTTGACATTAAATACATCAATACAAAGGGGTATTTCAAATATAATCCTTTAAAACTTCCATAAAATGTCATATTTATCTATTAAATTCATGTTATGTATTAATTATTTAATATTATATTAGTTTTAGTATTTTTAAAATCATTTATTTTATTTTTCTAATAATTTAATGAATGTTATATCAGCGTTAAGGTATCTATTTAACACCTAAAAATTATAAATAAATTATCATCATGAAAATAACTTTACTATTATAAAAATATTCATTTATATTCATTAAATTGGTATTTTAACTCATATGTATTTCTTGAAAACTTATTTAATATATTATTTTGTCTTTTCCAACCATGCACAAACATTTCACAAGCATTTCTATAATCCGCTTGTTATATAAGTCAAAAATTTATGTATAACCATAAAAATCATCTATAATACATAATATGTTATAAAATATTTTAGAAATGACTTATTCCATCTCAAATATTATCTTTATGGTACCAAATTGGAATTTTTCAATGTTGTGCAAGCACTGTCTCAGCGCAAGAAATTATTTTCAGATTTATCATCGAATAAATTATAATTTATATTTTTTTGAATTAATTATGTATGATATTTGTATTATTTTATCATAATTTATTCATTCTAAAAAATTTATATATTTTTATATTATCTTTCTATCTTGATGTTATCATAAAAGATATTGTATTACAGAAAAACTGTATTTTTTTACTATTTACCAAAAAAATAACACCATCTTAAAAATGGAAAAAAAATATCATGGTATAATTTAGACTTTATGAAACCAAAAATAAATTCAATTTCCTCAAATTAAACTCCTACAATTTATAGAAATTAATTTTAATATAAATGTATAAAATTTAATGAAAATCAAAATTTGGAAAAAATGAATTTTTAATATAAAAATATTTTTATACTATATTCAACCATAAAATTGATTCTAGTGAACTTAATTTGATTATTAATAACATAATATAACTAATTTTACTTTGAAACCATTTTAAAAATAATTTGGTAATTTTAAAAAGTTTGAACCAAAAATATTTTTTTCAATAAAATTCAATATTTTTCATTATTCACTGAAAAAGTAATTTTTTTATAAAAAAATCCCAAAACTTTAAACTAATATAATTTTGATATTATTATTTCAAAAATTATATTATTTTTATTAAATAAAATTTCAAAAAGTTCTAGAAATGATTTATAAGTTTTTCTCATAAAAAGTATAAAATCATTTTTGAAGAAGACATGTTTTTAAAGAATTAAATAACTTTACTAAAAATTCAGTGACTATTTACTAATAATTCCTAAATAAATTTATATTGAGTATAAAATTTCTATATATTTCATAAATTAGTTAATCATATTCATACCCACCAATTTAATATCTAGGTCATAATTGTGACATTAAATAGTAATATTTTAATAGTGTATCGTGCTTTGTTTAAACACGGTAATGCGTGTAAAGAAATATATCAAAGAAATAAAATTATTTAAAAAGAAATATTGTATAAAATCTCACATTGTTAAAATTGTTGAATTGAGTGAGAGTATTTTTAATCCCTTTGATTTGAGATTCTAAATTCTCAACATTTGGTTTTTGTTGTAATTTCAAAACCAAATAATTTTTTTCTTTATAAAGGAAATTATTTTCATTGAAAATTTGATATTTTTCATTAAGAAATAAATTTTATTTATTTGAAATTTATTTATATTTAGAAATGAATTATTTATAGAAATTATCAACTATATTTTTTTGATTAGAATATTAAGAAGAAGTTGGTGAATTAGAGGAAGAGGAGGAATGTGAAGGAGGATGAGAAATAGGAGAACTAACCTTATCACCTACCTCCATATTAGTCATAAGGAATTTTGGAATTGAGTTACTTGAGGAGGTTTAGTCCATAGAGTCATCTCATATACTTCAGGTTGGGACTTTAAGAGATTTTATACCTTTATTCATTTATTTCAACATCTTTTTATATGTGGAGAAATATTGTACAATAATAACCTTCTTTTTTCATGTATAACATGTAACTTATGGTTCTTTAATTTGATCTTTCTTTTTAACATGGTGAAATGTTTTTATCTTTTTATTCCATTTTTTCAATATCCTAGTTATGTAATCAATATCAAATTCATTGTCCGATGAATCTACATTATCAATAACTTTGAAATAATTTTCTATTTTGTATTATTTGGATTCCTTTTATTCTATAACTTCTTTATATAATTTATGCTACATGGTTATTTCGTATTTCATAAGATAACCATTTTGTTCTTTGAGCTATATATTTTTAATGTCTTTAACATTTTGTACAGTCATCACCTTGGGTTCTCGAGAGCTATGAAATACCCAAAGAATCTTTTTCACTAACATTTATATACATAAATCATCACAAAGAGACTTTTAACCATTGAAAATTTTAGTAAATAGAGTAAACATATCGAAAATAGATTCATTTTCAAGCATACTAAAACTTTCAAATTTTTGTCTAAACATATCCAATCATGTTTCTTTAAATTTTTTTGTGCCTTCATGAGTAAATTCTAAGTGTTTCTAGATTTAATGGGAAGTTTTTCAATAATAAATGTGATTAAATTCATTTTTTTCAATCCCCCAATGGAGAGTGGTCATGGATTTTCCAAAAAGTTAAAAAGATATAATATCTTGAGGAGTCCACTTATCTATTGATTCTTTTGTAGGATTTTATCCATGGATAACCATTTTTCAAACAAGATATCACATGCCACTAAGAAAGTTATACATGTAGTTTTTATAATAAGAGTAATTTGAACCATCAAAGAAAGGATATTGTTCCAATGATTGTCCTACCAAATAATTATGAAAATAATCCATTTAAAAAAATCAAAAGTTGAAATCAATTAAGATTTTTAAAATTAAAAAAATATTTTTAAAAATAATTATTTTTTATAAAAACATGAAGATCTCCTATGATACCAAATATTAGTTGGAGTAAAATTTCATAAGGGGGATAATTTCCTTTTAAAAATAAAAACAAATAATATTATGTCAATTAAAAAATTA
Organism: Viscum album; assembly: GCA_963277665.1. Taxonomy (NCBI): domain Eukaryota; kingdom Viridiplantae; phylum Streptophyta; class Magnoliopsida; order Santalales; family Viscaceae; genus Viscum; species Viscum album. The sequence continues at coordinate 231,609,272 of OY728146.1, forward strand.
TTTTGATATGATGGAGAGATAAAGTGATAATTTCTATTTTTATTATAAATTTATTATCAATGTTAATTAAGTAATTATGAACAATAAAAATTGGATGAATCAAAGTTGTAAATAATGTTTATTAATATCACATATTGTGATGTGTAAATATAAAAAGAGAACATACACAGTTTGATAAAGGAGTTTGACAATAGCTCAGTTGGAGCCCCTACATATCCTCCCCTCAAGTTTATAGGTTTGTATTATTCCCTTTATTTTAATAGAAATCATGAAACCAATTCTTCCCTTTCTTTTTTATGAAATTATAAAGAAACAAAGCCTCTTTTTTTATAAAAGAATAAAGAAACCAATCCTCCCAGGATTTTTTATGGAAGTATCAAGAAACCAATTATAGAATGTAGGATGAGAAGAGAAATATTTTCTTAGAACAAATCCATTGAAAATATTGTCTTGTATCATCCTAGGGATAGAAAAATATGAGAGATAGAGAGAGTGAGAGATAAAATTAGATGATGAGAGCCTATAATAATAGAGAAATGAAATGGTCTCAAGAGAGAGATCTTGAGAGAGAATTAGAATTGATAGAGATCTATTGTTGAAGCATTAAGATAATTTTATTTCTTCCAAGCCACTAAGGTCCTCAATTTAGATCCTCCAAAAGATCTATAAACTTATAGAATCTATCCCAGTCATTAATAAATGACAATGGATAATTATGATATATGGGGTATATGGAAATTAAGAACTTTGAGAAGAATAATCAACCCCACCAACTAATCAGACTATCCCACTAGCTAGTTGGAGATCTTCTTAGAGCTTTATTGGTTCTACCTAATTATATTGGCTGGGAAGTGAACTTCTGGAGCATATTAAGCTTCTATCCACGCCACCATCTAACCAGTGGATCTATACTAGATATTCATTGATTTCTGGTGCTTCCATATTCAACTGGTGGTCCATAAAAATTAATCTAAATCTATAAATTATTTTAGGGACTTTTATGGATTCAAAAAATCAATTAAGACTTTAACAAGATCTTTAACTCTTATATAAATTCTTCAACATGAATATTCAATTTCAATAATATTCCATCATTTTATTAATAATGATGAATATATAGAAACTTCAAAATGTAACTTTCATCCACTCAAATGAATCTATTTGATACATAGATGAGTGTTTGTGATCATGAAAACATTATGAGATAGGGATGGGAACAATACATTCATCCTATATCCACATCTACCATTAAATCACATTCTAAACCAAATAGGATACAATTGTAATGACCCAACCTAGAATAGTTATACGACGATTCTAACTGTAACTAAACATTGATGATTTCCCCCAAATAATTAGATTATTTTGATTAGTGATGGTGAAAAAATAAATTCCATAGGGTAATGATTTCCCTTATATTGGGTAAAAATACTTCATTCCACAAAAATTTTAAAAATCACAATACACTTTTCTTTCAAACTTTATTTTTCTTAAAATTGGTTTTGAAGTTGAGGTTTTGTAGTATTTTAAGTTCCTTGAATAGTTATTCTAATTTCCATCATTCTAATAAAATAAACCTTGCTAATAATAATTTTACTAAAATTTAAGTATGTTTTAATTATTAGAATGGTATTTTCTTAATACAAATTTTTAGGAAGAATTTTTTTTCTAGAGAAACATTTTATCTGTGTTGTACAATATCATTGGTAGAAGTGGAATAAATAGTGAACCAATAAAAAATAATAGTTGATGTTTTTGAGGAATTTAAGTCTGAACTTGATAATAAAGTAATTCAAATGTTAAAGTTATTTTTGACCTTCATATATACATTTAACAGTGAGATTAAGGTGAATAAGTGTAGAGGAAAATCAATCTAAAGGTTACATATGTTTTGATGACTACAAATTCTCATTGCCTTGAGTGATTCCATTTTCAATTTTTTTAGTGAGTTTTTTTCTTAAGATAAATATTTATATAAATTTTATCCAAAATATAATGAGGGAATATTTATTTGTTATTCTATAACTAATAAGAAGTATCGTGCTTTTAAAAATGTACAAATATGGTTTAGGAAACGGTTCATGTTATGTTTGATGAAACATATCATTTTATTTTCAAATGTATGGAATTAAATTCTTTAGATTATGTTCTTAAAGAAATTATTTTTCAAATCATGAAACTAGTCTATATCACACATTGTATAATTATTTGGATGTATGTCAATAAAACTTCTAATTCCTCAATTTTTCCTTTGGAAGATGTTTTTCCTATTAATGTAGAACAACATTTTTATTATCCAAGATATATGTCAATATTAAGGAATAGTATAAATAATAATATCATTGGATATGTATATCAATCAGTAAAAACTTGAAGTTCCTTAAGGAATGAATGTGAATATTGTGAAATACTATCTGAGTTTAAATCTAAAACACCAGATTATGCTTTAAGTGATGATGATTGGATAAGTTAAATGCAATATGAACTCAATAAATTCAAATGGAAAAAAGTTTTAGACATTGGTAGAATGACCTAAATATATTATAGTTTTTAGATTAAAATTTGTCTTCTAAAATAAGTGTGGTGAAAATTGAATTATATTTATAAATTAGGAAATTTTTGTTACTAAGGTTTAGAATCAAGATGAAGGTATATACTATGAATAAATTTTTTCAAAAATATCTAGAGTTTAATCTTCTCGAATACTTTTAAAATTTTCATCTCATCTAAATTTTACTCTCTATAAAATGGATATAAAGTGTGCATTTTTCAATGAATATGTTCAAGATGAAGTTTTTATTTAAAAAAAACCTGGTTTTGAAGATAAAAAATTTCTAAAACATGAATATAAACTTACTAAAGTAATCTATGGTTGTAAAAATTCTCTATGAACCTGCTATGATATGATTATTGAATTTTTACTTCAAAATTACTTGATAAAGGGATCATCTAATTCAACCCTTATTATAAAAATAATTTTCAATGACACCATCATTATTTAAATATATTTCAACGACATTATTTTTGGTTTAACTCAAAAATTTATTTCTAAATAATTTTTTAAACTTATGAAATCTCGGTTTGAAATGAGAATGATGGGTGAATTTAGTTTTTCCCTTGGTTTTCAAATTTATCAAAAACCAGATGAAATATTTTTGTCTCAAAAAATGTACATTAAATAATTAATCAAACATTTTGGTTTTGAAAATTATTATAGTATAATTATCCCAATCATAACTTCTAAAAATATAGATCATAATAGAACTGGGAAACTATTTGATAAAAATCTTTTTAGAATGATGATTGGAAGTTTATTTTATCTCATATCTTGTCAATAATGTTTGATTTTTTACGGGTTCTTGTGTGTGATATTTTAATCCAATTTTAATGAATCTCATATTAAATCTATCAAGGGGATATTTTATTATCTTAAAGTAACTTAATATCTTATATTATTTTATTCCTTTAGAAATGATTTTGAATTTAATAAATTTTCATATGCTGCTTTTGGTGAATATAAAATGGACATAAAAAGTATATCCAAAAAATTTCATTTCATAGGTGAATCTTTAGTATCCTATTCATGTAATATGACACATTCAGTAGCACTTTTAACAGCTGAATCTGAATATGTAGTCTCTAGAAGTCATTAATCCCAAGTCTTGTGGATGCAAAACACACTCATTGATTTTGGCATGTCTTTCACTAAAACTAAAATTATATGTGATAACACTAGTGCTATATCTTTTTCTAAAAACTCATCACATCACTCGTGAGTATAGAACATAGTCTTAAGACACCATTTCAATAAATATCACACATAAAAATGAGATATTATTCTTCAATTCATTAAAACACAAGACAAAATTTCCAATATTTTTACAAAACCTTTTCATTTTGAAGGATTTGAATATATTAAGAAGAAGCTAGACATGATCATTTTAAAGTGATCATTAATCTAATTCTAATTTTATTAATCTCCTCACAATGAAAAACTATTCGAATAAGAGGAGGAAATTTGTTTTTCAAACCCTTCCTTTTTGTTATGAGTTTTTTTCTTACTGGAAGGAAGGTTTTTAAGTTAAATTTTTTCAGAAGGTATATTTTATTAAAAGGAAAAAAAATTAATAGATTTTTTAATGAAATAGATTTTATTATAATTTAACAAATTTTGGAAGTCTAGGATTATTTTTAAATCCTAAAATAATTTGTGACATCATCCTTTATATGGATATTGAATATCAACCATTGATTTATCTAAAAGATGAACATCCTCTCTCTCATTATATATAAATACATTGAGGTGGGAACTTTGAGACTATTGAAAATAATGGTGAATCATTATCATCTCTTAGATTCCTACACTTTTGAATTATTCTAGGTTCTTCTGAATCTATTCATGTTTTTTGATTCTCAATGTTTTTCTGTGTGGCTTCTTCAACTGATATCTCAAAAATAGAAATAATAAAATTAAGATATATTGATAGGTTCTTCTTAGAATATTATTATTCTTTGTTAAATTCTATTATATTTTTTTTATGGTGGGAATATATCATTCTGAAAAAATAATATTGTGATTTGTACTATCTAATGATTATAAATGAGTTTTATAAAACTATAAATTTTGTTGAAGTTGACAGTATAAAGAATATTTCCTTCATTTTATTCAAAAAGTCTTAAAACAATAATATACAAATAATGATAGATTTTTCTAGTTTAATATTCAAAGGAGAATCGCTTTTTGTATCTCATAAGCTACCAAATGTGGCTAGGTATTTTATAAAATTCAAATGTGAATAATTTTTGTATTTAGTTAAAGATAAAGTTCATAAAATGAATCATCCTTATCCAAAAGAGTGAATAGTGTTTATATGGGTGAAAGCCTTCATTATTACATGGAAATGAGATAAGGATAATATCAATATATATGATATATATATCTTATAATTCCTATGAAATATGAGTATGTTTAATATTTTTCAGTTTATTTGTCATTGTATTGAAGAAATTTTTTCAATGGTTGTTAAGATAAAGTTTTTAACTTACCCAAGTTTTCTTACATTGGTAATTATTAAGCTTATTAAATTTGATATGTTAAAGAATCTAACACAACTAGTTAGAGAAAATGAGTCACTTTTTATAGAAGAAACAATTTTGAAAATGATTTTGGTTTATGATCTTTATCAAAAGTCGTTTTTGGAGAAATTAGCTATGAATTCTTTAGAATAACATCTTCTATCTTTGTAAAAAAATTAAATAAAGGAAAAAAATAATAATAAGAATAAAAAAAAATGAGTTTTATATTTTATAAACTTAAAAACATGTTATACCAATATTTTGATGAATTTGTGAATAAGAAGAAGAATAAAAAGAGAGTGATCCTAAGTTCAGACTTGATAAAGATGAATTGTTAGACCTCAGGGAAGAGGTTAATAAAAGTTTAAAATAATAGTAAAATAAGAATAATAATCTAAAAAAATTTAAAATAGAACAATTTTATCAATAATTTCTTAAATAAATATCCATTAAAGATAAAGTTTTTTTGATGTTTCAACTCAAAAAAACGTCAAAGAAATGGAATATGTTGGGTAAGGAAAGTAGGTTTTTGTTGGTTTGATTGAAGTTTCTAATGAAGTTGAAATTGGAATTTCATTAAAAGGTAGACTTTCTAAATATGTTTAAATTTATTAGATGAATAAAAATCTAGACCATAAATATCCTTCACCAAAGGAATATTTTATTCATACCTCCAAGTCAACAACCACACTATCCATAAACAAAGAATTAGAATGAGAAACTGAAAGTTTAGTAGGAGGAATTTATAAGGATGGTGGCATTCCATATGAAGAATATTTTGATTTTTATGTTTATGTATAATATATTTCACCTTCAATTTTTGAAATTATTGAGGAATCTAAGCATAAAATAATCATAAAGAAACCTCTTCCATAAGTTTCGAATAGTTCTACTAATACTATTTTGGATAGTTCTAGAGGAATTGAGATGAAGATTAATTACTTTGGTGAGGTGATAGATAATTTGGATGGAATATTAGATATATTTATATATTTCCAAGCTCATTTTAAGTTGATTCAATAGCAAATCATTCATGTTTAGGATAATAAATAGAAATACCAGGTTGTGGATTCTATTGTAGAAACAAAGGTTGGTATGAGGAATCTCAAAGAGAAATATTATATGGATTAAAAGAAGATAAAGAGTGTTATAAATTTGGTGAATGAATATAAAATATATATATAGTTTTATTAGAAATAGTTTACTAGAATCTTCTAGTCATATAAAATTCTTTTCGAGTTGACAGAGAGTGTCACACTCAAATTTAGAAAATAATAAAGAGTGTTTTCTATTATAAAAGCTCTTGTTATGAAATAGTATTAAGAGATAAAATATTTGAGGAAGAATCAAGACTTTTAGTATGCCAATTTTGATATAATGGATAATAATTTTATCAATAAATTTTCTAAAAAGGATTGATATCTTCCAGAAATTCATATTTTTAAAATATTGTTCTTTTTTAAAATGAGAATGAATGTTTCTTATAAATGATTTATATATTGGTATTATGTTTTTTTCTTTACATTATATTCATTATAAGTTTTGTAGATAAATTATTTCATGTGTTCTTAGTTTAAAATTCCACTACTCTTATGTCCTTCTTGAAAAACACAAATGGGGATAAAATTATATCATAAAATATTTTTAAAAATGGGGTTTGTAATTATGTGTTATTATATTTTTAAACATAAGTGTTTATGTTTTTTGTTTCTTCTTGAGTCTTATGATTTTTAAAAATAGGGAGATTGTTCAATTGAAAGAATTCTTTTTTCACTACTTTTGAGAATCAGATTAAAAATCCTTGTTTTTTTTCTTTTTTTTTGATTGGTTTTCATGTTAAAGTTTAATAGTGTTTTAAGTGACATGAATAGTTATTTTTATTTTCATCATTCTAATTGTAATAACCTTTTCAAGCATAATTTTACCAAAATTCAAGTATGTTATGATTAATACAAAGTTATTTTAGTAACATAAATGTTTCAAAAAAAGTTCTTTTGTGTTTTTTTATCAAAGAAAGTGTTGTAGTGGTGTTGTACAAACTCATCAGTAGAAGTGGAATAAATATTGAACCCATCAAAAGGAGTAGTATAGGTTACTGATGTAGTTACAACTATTCTTGAGAATCTTGGAATTAAAATGTTGGAGTTAGTTGTGACCTTTGTCTATAAATATCACCATGAGATCAAGGTGTCACAGTCTATAGGGTGTCGTTAATTACTACGAGGCTACACAAATTTAATAATTTACAAAACTTAGACAAACAAACTAAAAATGTAGTATCTAGAAAGTATGATTATTGAAACCACAGGGATGGATCATATATTCAAAATTACCTAAATAAATTTAAATTTAAATTCTTCATTTTTTTTTGGAAGAAAAGAAAGAATGTGTAGAAAATATTGGTTTTGAATCAAGATATGCAGTATTCTAGTGATTTTAGGTTCATGCGCTAGGGATTCAATTGATAATGGATTTATTCAAGTTTAGTGTCTGAATTGGGTCAGTAGAGATCCTTGGTTTGGGTATCCTGTCTTAATATTATTATTTCACCTTTGGAATGGTCATCTACTCAGTGAAAATGAAGAACTAGGAAACCTAAAACCGTTTTTAAACATAAATAACCTAGATTGAAAATTGATCATACACAAAATAGGAAAATCAATCGATGCAACAAAATAAATAACCTCAGAACGCAGTAATGGTCATGAAATACAAAAATAAGATGAATTGTAATTGAATAAATGGTTTGCAGCAGTCCAAAACATGAATAATAAATATAAAAAATCCCTATCAACACTTCCCCCTACAATCACATCACCCGACACAAAAGAAAACTACTCGCTCTTGATAGGAATTATGATAACTATAATCATGGATACCCGAGGAAGAATGGTGGTGAAGAATAATCATGATGAATGGATCTGAATCGTCACTCCATCATCTGGAAGTTGTCCTTCAGTGTCACTCCAACTCCTCTAGTCCCCAGAGTCTCAAATTAGTGACTAAGGAGTGAATATATAAGAAAAATATCGTCAATCCTCCACTGTGCTTGTATTTATTTTTCTACTCATCAATACTTACACGGCATGTAAATTACTGTCATGTCATTTAATTTTGTGAATTTCATTCCATGAGAAGACATAACTATTTTCAGAATACTCTTTAAAAACTCATATCAAAAAAAGTCACATCATGTAATTGGAATACACAATGTGTATTTGTCGTGCTGCAGAATTTACAACTTCATGCTTCCTCAAAAATCTAGTTTTTGGCTCATAAATTCTCCACTTTTTATTCCTTTTCCAAAGATTAATTATTTTCTACCATAAAACATAAAACAATTCAATCCATTCAAAAATTGGAAAGATTAATCATTTAAATACAAAAATAAATAAATTAAAACACTCTAAAATATATGCATTAAATACAGCTATCAAGGTGAATAATCATAGATAAAAAGTTATATAAAGGTTGTATATTTTTTGAAGACTACAACTTTGTGTTTCCATGAGTGCTTCTATTTGTAATATTTTTAGAGAGTTTTTTCTTAATAGCATCCATGTATAGGGATATCTTGTAAATTCTTATAAGATATTTCTATTTTTTTGTTGTTGTATTGATATATTATATTGAGGGATCTAGAGGAAAATGAGATATAACATGTTCCAGTTTAGAGAGATTAAGGGCTTCTAAAAGGAAGGTAAATGTTTTTTAGATTAGGATGATCGAGGGATTCTATATTTTTTGAATAAATACATATCGATAGGTTTGTAATTAGGGATACCTAAATTCAGGTCTACAAACTTCCTTTCTTATTTAGGTAAAATTGAATTACTCACTTAGTTGAGGTGTTATAAGTTTTTTCTTTTAGTTTTAGTTCACATATGTATTTTATAAAAGATTTTTTCCATTGTTCATAAGTTTCTATTTTTATATACAGTCTCTTAATTGATATGGTTGGAAGAATATCAATATGATTATTTACAAATTCTTTTTATCAGAAGGATATCATTCTAAAAGTATATCTATTTCAATCAAGCTTCTATTTACTTGTTCATATGAGGGAGTGGTTTTTTCAATAGTTAGAAAAAACTACAATTTTCCTCTATCATATAATATATCTATCATGCATCCTTGGGAAACACTTTAAATACTTTTTTTAAATTAAATAAATAAAGATATATATTTTATACTAAAGATACATATATATGAGATACATTACATGTATAACTGAAATGAATAGTCCACATATATATGGGATGAGATGGATCCATTCTTTAATGTACTTCCCTATCCCCCCTGCCCATCCCATTAGCATTCTAGTGTTTCCTAGCATTCTGAGATGATCCCTCTCAAATTCCATTGGGATCCGATCATTTTCTATTCTAGATTCTAAATTTGTGTCTTCCCTTTCATCAATAGTGTTTTCAAGTGGTTTTCCAATAGGGTTTGTGTTGCATCATAGCTCACCTTGTGATAATCAACTGGAAAACTCCTCTATACATGCTACTAGACACATCAGGCCATACATCATCCCTAATAATTCATGATGGAGCCTATAGTGGTTTGGGATGGTTACGGTGGATGCCTCAATGGAAGATCTAGCATTTTTGTTATTGGGTACAAGGCCAAGTCCCACATAGGATTCCACAAAGGATGGTGGCTCACATATAATCTTAGATGGGAAATTTCTCCTATCACCCATGGGTTTTAAAATGGAACCCCAGAGGGGACTATGTGTTGGTCCTAAAAGACCTAGGGATAGATGAAATCAATACTGAAAAGTAGTATCAGAGGTTGTTGCTTCGAGCCCCAATCCCCAAAATGTGGTATCAAAGGAAGGTTGGAGTGTTAGTTTGCAGAACATAGTTGAAGGCATCTAGTGGAGTAGTTTATCAAGGACTCGAAGGATGTTATTGGAAGATAGCAGTGGTACCAGAGGTGTCTCTCGAATATCAAAAGTCCAATTGACCAGTATGAGTCATGATGAATATTTATTTTTTGGTGAAATTCAGGGCTTGGTGGAAGACTATTGGGGTTCCTTAGGTTAAGTGTTCTATCAGGAATCCAGAAGAATTTCACTAAAAGATAGCGGTGGTATCAGCAGTGTTGTTCGAATATCAAAATTCTTCTTGCCCGCAGGTGTCAGGTGGCATGTTTTGTTCATTAGGTGGAATTTGGAGGTTGGCGGAAGACTACTATAGTTCTATAAGGCAATAGAATTAGAAGACCATGATATAAATCACTCAAGGAAGGAGATATCAGATGAAGCTATTAGTTGTGAGTTCAAGTCAAAGGAAGATTTGGCAGGTTCCCCTGTTCTGCATGACATTGCAGATAGAGAAGGGATATTGCATTTTTCGACTTTATGACAATGGTATTTCAGAGGATCAGTAGAGAAATGGAAGTAACTTCTGTGATGAAGGTGGGTTCTCAAAGAGTTAGAACCAGGCTAGAAGTAGTTGGAGAAAAATACCTTGTTTCCATGGTTTCACTGAAAGAAGTTTCAGTGGGAGTTCATCATGCCAATGATATCAGACTTTCTAGAAGCTATGGTTACCAGATGAAGGTTTATTACGATGGTGTCACTAGAGTTTGGTGTACCAAATATCTCTTGGGTGGTGCAAAATCTTGGTAGAGGAGTTTTCAAAGATGCATAGAAGACCAATAGAGTGAGTTCATGGACACAGTGCATGGCGCATCTTGTTTTTAGTAATTTCCACAATATCAGATAATGACAACTCATTCTTGATTTCTTTGGATAAATTTCCATAGAGTCATTCATATGAGTTTCAAATATACTATGGAATGATCATATCATAGTTCTAGAAGACTGAGGAGGAACTACTTCAGTAGGAGCCTAGAATATTGAAGCAGCATTGTGTGGAGAACCATGCAGGCACTGCAGAAGAACGGTGAATGGAATATGGACCAGTTTTTATATTAGTGAGAGCATGAGAATAGTCTTCAAGTGGGATATTGTCGGAATCAACCTGCAAAAATGATTCTCAATATAGAATTTATTTGGGTCCATCTCATTTATTGGAGAGAGAGAAAATCATTAATGGATATATTTATCTCAACATTAATAGAGGAGTTTCTCCCAATATTAATAGATAATTAATTCTCAATATTAATGGATGGAAAAATTATTGTAACTGTATTAATTGGAGATATGGAATTAGAGTCTATATAAATGGATGTAGTGACATTTTTTTAGCAACTGATGAGAAAAAGACAAGGTCTGACCAAGGTGGAGGCGGATCCCCTTTTGGGGAAGCCAACCTGGGTGCACACAAAGAGTTGAAGGCACCAAAGCCAAAGGTAGAGGTTGAGACCTGTAGGGGCGTAGACCAGAAGGAGGGATCTAGAAGATGCGATGATCAAATGATGTTGGTGGCACGTCTTCTGGTGATCTAGGTAGAGTTCTAAATTATATAAATTCTTATAACCTATATATTTCTCCTCATTAAATGAAAGTGATTCTTCTGTTCTCCTATGAATGTAGGAAGAAAGTATGAACCATGTAATCCCAGTGCATGGTTTTGTACTTTGTTCTTGCATGCATGTTTTCTTGTCATGCGCTTTTGTTCATTGTAATGAATAAAGACCTTGGTGGGACCAAAAACAAATGCAAGGATGACTCGTTGTAGTGGCTAGGGTGCCTGGACTTCCCAATTCTAAACACCAAAGTCATGGGGGATTTTTCGGATCAATGTTAAATACTTGTTGCTTCAGGGATCCAATCCCCAACACGTGGTATGATAAGAAGGTTGTGTCAGGCCCCGATCCCCAACAGGTTATATTAGAGCTTTTTGTTTCATGCCCCGATCCCCAACATCTATCCCAAGATAGGGAATTAATCTTGAAATTTCATAGAATATTCTTATCTACCCAAACTCATTTTAACATGATTAGTGAGGAATTATATTCAAAGAGCCTAGTACCCAAATTAAAGAATCTGAACCTGAGGAAATTCAAGGAACCCCATATTAGAATAGGGATCTTGTAGAAGATTATGATACCATCGATGATCTTGATTATCTTGAAAATATAATTGGTGAATAAAGGGATGAAATATAATAAACTAACCAATAAACATCAATGGTACTGCTTCTACACTAATAGTGGAAGATGAATTTCAAATATTGTTTGTGAAGGTAGACGGTGATAGTATTTTTGAGAAAACTAAAGTCACTGCCAATAAAAACCCAATAAACTTGGTTTAACAAATAGAATTATATCTTATTGTATGTATTTAATGAAGGTAAGATCAATTTGGAGTATTTTCTTAAAATCATGGACAAGATTGCCTCTATCTTCAAGGATCTCATCCACAAAGAGCTAGAATGGGAGAACAATCACCTAAATTAATGTCTCGAAAGGGAACACAATTAAAACTATTTACAGTTTGTTTGTGATAGTTTGAAGACTTCCATTATGGTGTAATCTTTTTTTATTTTACATGCTTGTAAAGTTCTTACCCCCCCCCCCATTTTTAAAAAATAAATTAAAAAATAGAAATTGTGAGGTTTCTTATGATGGTTTATTATCCTCTCTTTATATATAATTTTTCTTATATTCATCTTGTGTATGGTATATTTGGTGTGGTCTACTTATTTTGGGGTTCTCTTGATTTTCCCTTTCATTCTTAACCCATCATGCAAAGCCCCAATTGGACAAGTGCATTGGTGTAGTACCCCCGGTTTTTGGTACATAACCCTTTCTTTGCGTTTTTATGGATATAAAGTAAGGGGAAAATTGGGAGAGTTTGGTTAACTTTAAAAAAGTTTTGGGGGCTAAAGACAAGGCGCACTGGCTGCACACGGTTTATCCAAACTGTGCGAAAATCCTAGGAGAAATTGTGCGCAATAACAGGTTTGTGATAGAGAGCTTCAGTGCAGTGTGCACACAGTTAAGGAGACTGTTTGAGGAGGCCATGTGATGTTCTATATAGATAGTATCTAATGCACAGTTAGTGCATGGTTTGTTTAATCATGTGAACTAATCGTGTGTGTAGTTAAAGTGAGATCCTAAAAAAGTGGATCTCACACGTTTTTACCTCTAAACTACTCATTTTTGTTTTTAATCAGCCATAACTTGGTATTTATATTCCTTAAAGATAGTAGAACCTATCCCAAGAATTTTGGAGTTAATCTGAATGCTTCCCTTGGTGTTTCGAACCCAGATTCTTGAGGTATGTGATCGTTCTTCATCGTTTTTTATTGGTTTCTAAGATATACTTAGATATACTTCTCCCATCTTCTTGGTTTCAAAGATCTACACCTGTTATGAGTATATCTATGAGCTTATATTCCAAATAAGTTGATATTTGGTCATGATCTTTCTAGGATAAGATATCTAAGGTGATTTTGTGAAGAATCAACCTGGTTTTCTTGAGCGTTCTTTGTTTGTTTTCAAGTTTTTTCAAAACCTTTGAGGTAGGTGGATTCTGTCTCATATCCTCTTTATATAATTGATTTAATTAGTTCAAAATTGATTAAATTGGATAATATTTATTGTGAAATCTTGGTATGATACATGGAATAAATCTCTTTAGTGATAATTTATCATTTTTGGTAGATTTGTGAAATCTTGATAAATTGTTGTGAAATTTTTTTTAGTTTCTTGAATTTTAAATGATCATTTTAAATGGTGGATTTTTTGGAACTTCTAAATGGTTTTATTTGGTAGTTTGTTTCATTAAAAAGACGTTTTATTGAAATAATTTTTCATTGTAATGGTTATAATGAAAAACGGTTTTCAATAAAAAGGTTGTATTATTGAAAGGGTTGTTTTGGAATGATCTTTGGGAATATGTGGTGTGTGTTTTCAGGTTGAATATACGGGTATTGGTTTAAATATGACCTTTTTCTCAATGATAAAGGGTTAATGGCACATGGGATACAATTACCTTGTGATGAATTGGAAGATCGATGAGACACCACTCATGAGTATGGAACTGCCATCACGTAGCATGCATGGTGGGTTGTGTGGATGTGTGGAATGGACTGGGTATGCCAAAGTAATATTGAGAAATGGTTTTAAAGTTTTGATTAGTTATTTTTCTATAAAAAAAATAACTTGATAGAAAATTGGTTTCAATTTCACTTGTATGCTTGTATTTATAAATGGTTTTGGAAACTTGTTTATATTTAGTTATAAATTGTTTTTGAGAAATTGTTTTATATTATCTGTTTTATATAATTATTGTTAACTATTTTATCCTAGTGTCATGAGTAGGGAATTAATTGGGAAAAACCCATTTATTTTTATACTCACCCCTTCATTGGCACTTTGGTTCTTTTGCAGATGTTATCTTCCAGGATAGAGGCAATGGTAACGTTTCACATGTTTTAGCACCACTTTGTAATGCTCGGGCTATTTAGTGATCTTGGAGCATAGGACATGTGGATTTTGAGTCTTTTTTTATTCTTGGAGTCTTTAATTTGTTTCCTCTATTTACATTTATATTTTTTGAGTCTTTCTATGCTGCATACTTTGGAGTGGTTTTGATATAAATAAAGTAGTTGAGATGTCTTACTTTTATTCATTCATCATATAGTGAGTTGTTTGGTTATGGTTTTCTTGGTTAATAGTTTTTTTATTAAAGGGTAAATAGTCCCCCACTTTCATTGAAACTCGTTGGCATTTATTTCTAGCCTTTGGCATCTTGGAGATGTCACTTAAGTCCAAGTAATGACTTGTTGTACTCTCAATCCAATGAGAATTAGCGGGTCATTACAAATGGTATCATCTTGTTCGGTCCTTTCCTAACAAGTAGGTTTCACTTTCTTGGTCTTGGAGTTGATTCATACTTGTCTATTCCTTGGGTTGTGATCTTATAAAGGAGTAGTATTGTCAGTACTTGAAATGTATAGCATAAAAGGATGTAGTTAACCCATTTATGTTGAAACTTCAAGTTACTAGGGTGGTGGGTACATAAATGTTTTGGAGAGACTTATAGGATACCGAAATCTCATTGTCATGGGTTTATCCAATGAGACAATCATGTCATGCATTAGAGTAATTAATTCCTAATAGGATTGCATATTTCATTTTGAGTAATGATATATAATATTTTGAAATGGTGTAAACTTTTGAAAAATGCAGAATTTGTTTTTAAATGATAGAATTTGAAAAGAGGATACTTGGTGTATTTTGAAAATGGTTTGATTTTCAAAAGAAGGAATGAATTTTAAAAAAAATGGTTGAATGTGAAAAGGTTGTTTTTGGAAAACAATGATGTGATAGTTGATGTGATAGAATTTGAAATACTAATCCATCAGTTCCTAGAGAGTGAGACTTATAGAGTTTTTTGTTTGTTTAGAAAATGGCACTTGATAGGAATTGTAGAAACCAACTAGAAGAATCTGTAGAGAATGTGGTTGAACTTGAGCCACAAGTGAACCAAGAACTAGTTCAAAGCATCATCCAAGCATTTCAAGCTGTGGACACAGGGAACTATAGGGATAATTCAAGACATATGGACCATTCCATCCAGTGCATGAAGCAGAATCCACCCATATTTTGGGGAGATTCTGAACCCAAGAAGAAGGAGGTGTGGCTCAGTAGGATGAATCATATATTTGATTTCATTGGCCCACCAGTAGAGATAAGGTTCAAGCTAGCAATGTATATTCTTGAGGATATTGCATGCTAGTGGTGGGAACTATTTTTTCATGCTAAAGCGAATCAAGGCCTTACTTAGGAGGATTTTGAGGAATTGTTTAATAAACACTTTTATCCTCACACGTTCAAAATCTAGAGGATGACAGACTTCTTTAGCTTGAAGCAGGAGAATATCTTTATCATAGAGTATAAAGTTAAATTCATTAATTTATTACGCTTTTCACCATAAGTTGTGGCGAGTAAATACTTGAAGCACACATATTTGAATTAGGGATAAGGCAGGAAATTAGATCAAAGATTGCAGTGATCTATATTAATGATTATACGGAGATGGTGAACAGAGTAGTGGTGGATGAGCAAGACATCTCAAAAGATCTGGGAGGAGGAAGTATGATGATCCCTACTGGAAATGGTGGAAACCCCAATACTGGGAGAAAATGAAAGAGAGATACCTATTTCCAAGGTGGGAGTGGGAATCAGAATCTGACAGTTGGATTAGTAAATCTTCCTCCACGACCAAAGAGACAAGTGGGATTCTACTAATCTGGGTTTTTTCACATAAAGTAGGAGTGTACAGCACCACCAAGTCATGCCATAATTTAAAAAATATGGGACACCTTAAGCGCTTTTGTTGCAGTTCTCTGAGGTCCAAAGCTTGAGACACTTCTCAGGTGTCACAAGCATCGTATGCTTCGACAGGGCGAGGCCAGTAGAATCAGTCTCATCAGCACAATAAATCTATCCATGGTGATTCTCAGAATACCATAACTCCTCAGCAAGGAAAATATCAATAAGGCAACAAATAATAGATTGCAGTGATGAAGCAACTATATGGAGATGAACAGATGATTTTGGATGATCAAGCTAGACCATATATGATGAGAGGTACAATTCTTTTGAATTTTACCTTCATGCAAGTACTGTTTGATACAGGTGCATCTCATTCCTTCATTGCTTCTCGTGTTTTTGACCTGCTATGTTTGAAACTTGAAATGATTCCCTCTGTGATAAAACTAAAAATACTCTTAGTGAAAGAGAATGTCAAGACTTTATGTGCAGAGCATGTGTTATAACGGTTGACGGAGATGAGCTAAAATGGGACTTCTCGATGTTATAGATGGATGTCTATGATGTAATCCTGGGTATGGATTGGTTAACAATGTTCAAGACTCACATCGACTGTCATAGGAGGATATTTAGTTTTATTACTAAGGATGACATCGATCATCTCTTCAAAGGAGAGAATGTGGTGAATAAGGGTGCAACATGATTATTGGCACCAACAGTGGGAATAATCTCTTACTAATTGGCAGTGTTGACTTTGGAATTAATGGAAGAGATCTAGGATTTCATTTTTCTAGTAGTGGTGGATCAATATCTAGATGTCTTTCCTAAGAACTTCTCAGGTTTACCACCTATAAGGGAAATATAGTTTGCGATTGATCTCCTTCCAGGGACCAATCTTATTTCCCTTCCATATTATAGTGTGAAACCAATAGAGTTAAGGGAATTGGAAGTGTAGTTGGATGAATTGGAAAGAAAGATTTTAATTTGGACAAGTACATCTCCATGGGTATACCCGGTCTTGTTCGTGAAGAAATTTGATAGAACTTTTTGTTTATTCATTGATTATTGTAAGCTTAACTAAGTTATGATAAAGAATCAGTATCCACTTCCATGCATTGATGATTTTTTTGATCAATTGAGGGGATCTCAGTGGTTCTCTAAAATTGAATTGTGATCAGGATATCATCAATTGAGAGTTTAAAAGGAAGATATTACGAAGATATCTTTCAAAAGTATATTTTTCCACTAATAATATGTATTCATGCATTTCGGTCTCATGAATGCACCAGCAGTTTTCGTGGATTTGATGAATCGGATATTTCAACAATATTTGGTCTTTTTTAGTGTGGTGTTTGTAGATTACATCTTTATGTATTCAAAAAAAAGGGATGAGCATGAGGAACACTTGGTAACAGTGTTACAAATCTTGAGATATCACCATTTATAAGCCAAACTATCTAAATGTGATTTTTGGATACAGGAGGTATGCTTTCTGGGCCATTTTATTTCCAAAAAATGTATTTCAATGGATCCTGAAAAGATAAAAGTTGTGATCTTGTGGTAACTGCCAAATAATGTATCTGAGATCAGAAGTTTTCTTAGTCTATCTAGTTATTATCGATGATTTTTATGTGAATTTTCACAGCTAACCTCATCAATGATAGCTTTGAAAAAGAAGAATACTCCATTAAAATGTACAGAGGAATTCCAGAAGTCTTTTTAGGAGCTGAAATTCTGTCTTACTTCAACACCTATCTTGATTTTTCTAGAATTGGTATGGGGATATGCGGTGTACTATGATACTTCAAGATTGGGGTTAGACTATGTTCTTATGCAAGGATACCTTTTTGTGGCTTATGGTTCAAGTAAGTTGAGAGTTCATGAGAAGAATTACCCAACACATGACTTGGAATTAGCAGCAGTCATTCATGCCTTGAAGACTTGGCGTCATTATCTATTTGGTGAGAAATTTATTGTGTTCATGGACCATAAAATATTGAAACACATTTTATCATAGAAATACTTGAATCTGAGTCAAAGGAGATGGATAGAGTATCTCAAAATGTTTGAATTGACTTGATGTATACATTGGGAAAAGGGAATTCGGTGGAAGATGCATTGAGTAGAAATTCATATGCTCAGTTAGCACAAGAAGCTTCCGATTAATAGTAGTTGATGTCGGTCCTAGCTGATATGCATGTGGAATTTGAAGACCAAGGTGATGTTGCAGCTTTCTTTTCAACTATGCTTGTTCTTGATTTGGTAAATATGGTCAAAGAGGCACAAACATCTGATCAAGAATGACTAGTTATGAGTTTAAAACTCAATGGTGTGGAACCATTGAGGGTTGTAAACCGGATGGGAGTTAAATTTTGTGTTTCAAAGATTGAATGGTTTTACCTATGTCTTGTCATGAACAACTCCTTCATTCTTACCATCATTCGATATAGTATGTACATACTAGAACACAAAATATGTATAAGGCATTCAAGGCACAGTTTTGGTGGAGAGGCATAAAAAGGAAGGTGGAAAAGTTTATCTTGTGATGCTTAACTTGTCAGAAGGTTAATGCATAGCATCAGATACCAGTGGGTATGTTGTAGTCTTTACATATTCCAGTGTGTAAATGGGATAAGATAGCTCTGGATTTTGTTATAGGTCTCCCAAGAATGGTCCATAAACACGATGCCATGTGGGTGATAGTGGATCGTCTTACCAAGTTGGACCATTTCATTCCAATTCATGAAACTCTTATGTTGGAGGATCTATCTAAAATCAATATCCAAGAAGCGGTAAAGTGGCATGGAGTACTAGTGTCAATATTCTCAGACACAAATATGTGGTTCATGTCTCATTTCTGTAAATCCTTACAGAAATACCTTATCCCTCAGTTGAATATGAGCACAGTGTATCATGCTCAGAAGGATGAGAAATCCAAATGAATGATAAAGATGTTGTAAGATATGTTACAGCCTTGTGTAATGGATTTGGGTAGCTCATGGGAGGAGAAATTACCCTTAGTGGATTTCTCATATAATAACAGCTATCATGCCTTGATACATATGGCTCTGTTTGAATCATTGTATGGTCATCCTTGTCATTATCCACTATACTAGGTGGAAATAGGTGAAACTTCACTAGTTGGGCCGAGCATTGTCCAAGAAACAACGGAGAAGATTCAGTTAATCAGAAATAGGATGGAGATGGCTCAGAGTCATCGGAAATCTTATGTGGATCATTATCTAAGGTCGTTGTAATTTTATATGAGTGATCATGTGTTCTTTAGGATCACTAGAAGACTTGGACATCATCATTTTGGGAAGTAGGGAAAGTTATATCCTTGATACATTGGCACTTTTGAGATATTGGAATGGGTTGGAGAGGTGGAATATTAGTTGGAATTTCCACCACAGTTTAGTTCGGTGCATAATGTGTTCCATGTATCTCAGTTGAAAACATACCAGCCTGATCCTGACCATGTGATCAAATGGTATCACGTTGACCTACAACAAGATTATTCGTTAGTACGTACCCCAATACAGATTGTGGATAGACAAGATAAACTCTTGCATAGAAAAAGCATCGATCCAGCATAGTTTTTATGGAAACATGGTCATATTTAGAAAGAAACTTGGGAATGTGAGAAGGCAATGAAAGAGAAATGGCCAGAACTCTTTCAGGGTAGTGATGGTTTTCTACTTTATGAGGACAGAAAGACATATGGTGGGGAGAATGTAGTACCCCCGGTTTCTAGTATGTAACCCTTTCTTTGTGTTTTTATGGATATAAATTAAGGTGGAAATTTGGGAGAGTTTTGTGAACATTCAATAATTTTAGGGGGATAAAGTAAAGGTGCACAGGTTGTGCACAATTTATCCAAACCATGCTGAAATTCTAGGAGAAACTGTGTGCAATAGCAGGTTTGAGGCAGATATATTCGGCATGGTGTGAACATGGTTAAGGAGACCATGTTAGTAGGTTTTGATAGGGTCTTTCTAGATAGTAGTTAATGAAAGGTTAGCTCATGGTTTGTCTAAGCGTGTGAACTAACCATGCACATGGTTAAAGTGAGATCCTAAAAAAGTGGATCTCACACGTTTTTACCTCTAAAATTCTCATTTTTTTCTCCTAAGTGGCCCTAACTAGGGATTTATCTTCCTTGAAGATAATAAAACCCCTCCTAAGTGTTTTGGAGTCAATCCAAAGGCTTCCCTTGGTGTTTCAAACCAAGATTCTTGAGGTATATGGTCATACTTCATCATTCTTGATCAGTTTGTTAGATTTACTTCTCCTCTCTTCTTGGTTTCTCAGATATACACCTGTTATTAGTAGATATATGAGTTTATATACCAAATAAGTTGATATTTGTTCATGATCTTGCTAGGATAATAGATCTAAGATGGTTCTGTGAAGAATCAACATGGTTTTCTTGAGCGTTCTTCATCTATTGTCAAGTTTTGTCAAAACCTTTGAGGTAGGTGGATTCTATCTCATCTCCTCTTGCTATAATTGATAGTATTAGTTTAAAATTGAGTAAATTAAATAATATTTATTTTTAAATCTTGGTTTGATACATGTAATAAATCTATTTAGTGATGATTTATCATTTTTGGTAGATTTGTGAAATTTTGATAAATTGTTGTGCAAATTGTTTTAGTTTCTTGAATTGTAAATGGTGATTTTAAATGGTGGATTTTCTTGAACTTATAAATGGTTTTATTTGGAAGGTTGTTTCAGTAAAAAAGAATTTTTATTGAAATAATTTGGCATTGTAATGGTTTTAATGAAAAAAATCAATAAAAATGTGATTTTATTGAAAGGGTTGTTTTGGCATGATCTTTGGGAATATGTGGTGTGTGTGTTCATGTTTCATATATAGGGATTGGTTGAAATATGACCTTGTGCTCGGTGCCAAAGGGTTAATGGAATATGGGATACAATTACCTTGTGACTACTTGGTATATCGATGAGAAACCGCTCATGAGTATGGAACTGTCATCGCATAGCATGCATGGTGGGTTGTGTGGATGTGTGGAATGGACTGGGTATGCCAAAGGAATATTGATAAATGGTTTTAAAGTTTTGTTTAGTTATTTTTCTATAAAAACATAACTTGATAGAAAATTGGTTTCAATTTCACTTGTATTCTTGTGGTTATAAATAGTTTTGGAAACTTGTTTATATTTAGTTATAAACTGTTTTTGAGAAATTGTTTTATATAAAATATTTTATATAATTGTTGTTGACTCTTCTATACTTGTGACATGAGTAGGTAATTCATTGGGGAAATTCTACTAAGTTTTATACTCACCCCTACTTTGGAACTTTGGTGCTTTTTCAGATGCTATCTTCTAGGACATGAGCAAATGTAACATTTTACACGTTTTTTGCTCCACTTCATGATGCTCGGGCTGTTTGGTGATATTAGAGCATGGGACACATGGAGCTTGGAGTCTTGTGGTCTTATTGGAGTCTTTAGTTGGTTTCCAAAATTTACATTGATATTTTTTGAGTCTTCCATTTTTGTATACTTTGGAGTGGTTTTGATATGAATAAAGTATTTGAGATGTCTTGCTTTTATTCATGCATCATATAGTGAGTTGTTAGGTTATGGTTTTCTTGGTTAATAGTTTTGTTATTAAAGGTTAAATCATCCCACACTTTCATTGAAACCCTTGGGAATTCATTTATAGACTTTGGCATCTTGGGGATGTCACTTAAGGCCAAGTAATGACTTGTTGTACTCTCAATCTAATGAGAATTAGTGGGTCATTACAATTGGTGTTCTAGGGGGGTTGTTTCATTGATGGTGAGTTATCATTGGTGATAGAGAATCATAGGAATCCTCCCCTTTTCTCTAATTCCATACACTAATTCTTTGACCCTACCTTCTTGATCATCTTATACGATAGTTATTTGGTAGGGTCTTTTATTATTGTCTTCTACAGTGGTATTGGACTACATATCATGGTGTAAGATTCCTTTTATGGTAACTCTATAGTGGCTGAAAGTGTATGGATTTAATGGCAGCTGGATTCGGTAGTTTCTTCAATGGTGTTCTTGACTGAAATGGAGTTATTAGATGTTTTGGATTTCTCTAATGAGGATACTCTATAGGATTTCATTTACTAAATGTTTTGGTGTTGTTAAACTAATGTTATACATTGCTCATCTTTCTAGTAAGGGGATCGAGCGCACAACTACAATGATGTTCAACCTTGTTTTTTTATAGTTTTTTTTTAATCCAAAATAAGTCTATGTATGAATTTTTTTAAGAAAAAATTAATCCATAAAGTCATTGAGGCCTCTTGTGCCTTTTGCATCCTTTATAAGAGTCCAAGGGTGTTAGGGGTTTCAATGAATTTGGCCCCAATGCCTTTGGACTCAACTAAAATAACTATTTTTTTAATATTTTTATTTGTTTTGTTTTGTTTTTTTATATATATATACTTATATATATATATATACTGTTTAGAAAAATTTAGCTCCTATTTAATATCCAGCATTACTGTAATTAAAGTAATCTATAATTATGAAAAAAACTCTCACCCAAACTTCCCTATTATAAGGGGGGCTACCCTGAAAATATTTATTGATTTTAGCTTCTCCCTTTCCTATAAAGAATTTATAATATATTATTATTATTAATAATTATTAATTAATTAATAATAAAATTTTAATAATAAATTAATTACTAATAATTAGTAATAATAATAATAATAAGCTGTTAATATTTATTATTTTATAATAATAATTGGTAATTAACTATTAATTAGTAATTAAATAATATTAATTAATGATTAATAATATTAATTTATATTTAATAATTTTAAAAAATAATTAATTAGGAAAAATAGTGCAGACCATGGGTTATTAAGTTAGAGATGACTTAAAAAAAGTGAACATACATTGTTACAACAACAGACACATCTAGAAAATAGGTGAACATCAGTGCGAGTGACGGTCACCACCCCGCCTCACAGATGTCATCCTCTCCTCCACATCTTAGTCTATTTCCATGGCCCCTCATCCACCTAAGAGTCAGTTTCCTCTGGTGGGGGTCCCTTAAGGGATGGAGGGTCCAGATCTCCAGCCAGATTAGAGTGCTCTGGTAGGCCCTTCACGATAGATCTCTAGCCAGATTAGAGTGTTCTGGTAGGCCATTCACAATAGATCTCCCAGCAATGATCGTTTCAAATCCATGAGCTCTCCCAAACACATCATGAAAGACTTTCTTACTTCTTGATCTATTAAGAATGAAAATCATGCTAAGATAATTTTACTTAGACTCTGGAATTGGAGGGATCATAACCATATCTTGAGACAACGATTCAACCCCAATTGCAGCAACTCCATCCTTGATCAATGGGAGGGTAGATTCAACCTATTTCCCCTTACTATTTTTAGAAGAGAATTGATGCTCCCAAAACTAAGAATCATCTTTAATTTGGAAATCATGATCTATGTCAAACTCATCATGTTGATCCTCAACATTAGCTTGAATTCCTACCACAAGAACATCACAAAAGGAAGCAGTGGCATTTCTGTTACCAGAGTCATCGCCCTCTTTATGTGTAGCGCTAGGTGGAGAGATAACCCTTCCCATTGAAATAAAGGTTGTTGATGCATCAGCACCTGTATACTTATGAGGTGCCCCATCCTTAACCTCCCCTTGATCAGAAATAACCAAGGGGTACTACACCTTGACTTGCTTCTGGCCAAGGGGCTTAAGGCATTCCTCCTTCGAGATATCCGGTTGAACCTTAGAGAATCCATGATACTTTTTCCCATGGGAAGAAGATCCCACTTTCAACTGAATTTTCCTCACATTCCTATACTCATAAACATCATTCCCCACCAACCAGTAATAGTTACAAAATGTAGGGATATAATCATATAAAAATTCAACCTCAAATTTCTCACTGTTGGCCACCAATGTGGCACAATTAGGTAAATTGTTTTAAAATTTCACATTGACTAAAACTATGGAAAAGTAACCAAATTTTCCATGCACTGTATTCTCATACATCTTCACAGGGAAACCAATGCAGGAAACCAAGTCATTCAAGATTAGAGGATGCCAAAACACCCAGATTAAACCATGAATTTAAACCCAAATCTGAGCATTGGAATGCTTCTGCAGGTAAGGGTTAAAACTTAAATCCCACACAGATAATCTAAAGCTTCCTGGGTTAAGAGAGTAGAACCCATTGCTCCACACCCTCGATCTGTCATTTGTTAATGAGAAAATAAGGTGAAAGTATCCTCTACCAATAGGGATCATCCTCTATTTTGAGAAACCCCAAATTCAAGATAGTCTAATATTCAAATCCTCAAAACTCATCGGTTTGTCACCCTTAGAGAGTATTAGCCGCAAAATGAATGAGAATTTGCAGACCTCAAGTGGTTCCTTGACCACCACGAGATGAGAAATAACAATAAACTTTCCATCATCGGATCTGGAAATCCAGGAGTCCTACAAACCATGGGGGCCAGACTACTTGGACAAGATAAGATCTTCACTAAACAATACAGACTTATTCAAAGGCTTTGAAGAGGGAAGATTTGCAGAACCTATCAATATTTTCACATCACAGATGAAACCCTCTATGGGTATCTTAGAAGATGGTGCATCATGGAACTTTGATGCAATATTGGAAGCAACCAGGCCCTAGATCTCTAATGTCGGAATTCCATTGCAGCAACCATGGATGCCATCCTGAGATTTGGTCAAATATCCCACACCAACGTCCGACCGACCAACTCAATGATCCGAAGTCAGCGCAATAGGGATGGATGAAACTGCTTCTTTCATGGATGGATCTTGAACATCGATGTGTTCTCTGCCAAGATCAGCAGGTGCAACAGGGACAGAACCTGATTCCAGCAAAACCTTTACATTCAAGGCCAGATCCTGAATGATGATGTGTTCCCCACGGTTGTTGATCCCCTTCACGCTAAGATCATCCAGCGCAACAGGGATGGAACCCAATTTCGACGAAGCCGTTTCCTTTAAGGTCATATCCCTAATGCCAACGCGAAGTCCACAAGTGTTGATCCCCTCCTCCGCCTCCATCTAATAATTAATTAATTGATTGATTAAAGTTAATAGTTAATATTTAATTAGTAATTAACTAATAGGTAATTGCTAATTAAAAATATTAATAATAAAAAAATGATAGAAAATAAATAAAATTTAACTATTAATAATTACTATGAGATATTAATATTTATTTCATAATTAAATAATATTAAATTAATAATTAATAATATTATTTACTATTAAATATTAATTACTAATTATTAATATTAATAAATAACTAATTAATTATTAATTAAGTACTCCTTAATTATCAATAATTTCTAGTATTTAATTAATTAATTATTAAATAATATATAATTAATAATAAATAATATTAAGAATAACTAAATAATATTTAACTAATAATCATATAAGGTTCTAAAGGTTATAAGAAAAGGAAACAACACACACACCTCTTCACCCTTAAGGACAGGTCACCCCCACCATCAAAGGCTGACCCACTCCATAACAATATCGCTACATTGATGGGCCCAAAGACCCATTGAATCAAATTCCATTACATGGGTTTGCACCTCTATCTTCATGACTCTTGTTTCACAATCAATCATCACCATCAGCATCACCACATGCATGCGTCACCGCCTACATCATCCTCAGCATCATAAATCTCTTAAGGGGGCTACCAGCTTTCAAAGTTTGTTTTCTTGTATGTGATGGCCAATGATGAGTACCACTCGACTGTGGATCAGACCACATAATTAACTATTAATAATTACTATTACATATTAATAATTATTAAATATTAAGTTATTAGTACACAAATAATATTATTTACTATTTAATAATATTATGCTCTATTAAATATTAAATACTAATTAATATTAATTACTAAGAAATATTTAAAATTATTATTTAGTTACTAATTAGTCATAATAATAATTATACAATGATTATTAATTATTCATTTATTTAGTTTATAATTAATTAATAATTAGTAATTATTATTATTAAATATTTACTAATAAATATTTAAAATTATTATTTAGATTATATTTATTAAAAATATTTTTATTTAATTAATCATTAATAATAACTATTTATTATTAATAAACTTTTTAAAAATATTAATAAACTTATTATTATTAATTATTATTAATTAATTGTAACTAATTAATAATTACTAATTAAATAATTAATAATTATTATTATTAATTATTTTGTTTCTAATTATTAAAAATAATTTTCATTTAATTAACAATTATTCATTATGAGGGTTGTACGATGGACGAACATGAGAAGAGAGCATCAGCGATATTCCATGATTGCATCATCCCTGAACACCCAAGGAAGATTTTTTTTATGTGTTTGTAGATTTTTTTTATAAATATTTGTAGATAAAAAATATTTTTAAAAATGGGTCAGAAAGGCGGCAGACCCCCTGCCACCTTTTGGTTAAGTAGAAAGGCCGAAGGGGGCCTACCGAATTTCAGATAAAATAAAAAATAATAATAATTTAATTATATATGTTTTTATATTTATAAATACATAGGTTTGTAGATTATGATATATATATATATATATTGTTTTTTTATGTTGTTTATAATTATGTGATTCGTATTTGAAAGTAAAAATGTAATGTTTTTAAGAAATAGCTTTTTTGACATGTAAATGAGCTTTTACTTATTATATTTATGATTTTTTTATTTTCAATTATGTTTATTTTCAATTATGTTTTA
The DNA here is from genome assembly GCA_963277665.1 of Viscum album. Taxonomy (NCBI): domain Eukaryota; kingdom Viridiplantae; phylum Streptophyta; class Magnoliopsida; order Santalales; family Viscaceae; genus Viscum; species Viscum album. Next base: position 231,636,326 of record OY728146.1, read on the forward strand.
TTTTCAAGTATGTTTCCAAATGTATCGTTACTTGCTAATTTAACTAATCTAATCATTGTGTTTCTTATGTATCTTGTTAGAAAACACTTATATAGGTTTTTATTCTTCATTTCATTTAGTTAAATACTAATTTTTTTCATTATTATATAACTATAATATTATTATTCATTATAAATATATATATTTATTATTCTGTTATATACTTACTGTACTATTTTCTTTCAATCTTTCAATTCATTTATTTTAATAAAACTCATAATAAAGAAATGTGTGACTTGAATTAAGGACATGTGAACTATGGATTTTTTATACATCCACCATTTCAATAGGACTAGAAGCTCTCTTAGATTGACATATTTTTTAATTCTGTTCATGAATATTATTATGTTATATTACTCCCTTTTTGGATTTTATAAGTCAGTCTATTCTATAGAATTAGAATATACTAGTAAAGGGTGGAGCTCGAGTAGAAAGTATTCATTTTACCAAGGTTCAATATATAGGGTTGGTTTGAATATATAATGTTCCAACTTCATCAATATTTTATTAAAAATAAATTTTAGTATTGTTTTAAACCATTGCAATGGTATTTATAATATTTTTTTACATTCCTTTTATTTTAATTTATTTCTTATATTTATGAAATTCATTTTATTTTCAACAACTTTTTAGATGTTTAGGCTATGTTTTAAATTTTATTTAGATTGTTTTTATAGTGTATATTTTATAATTTTTTAAGTTTCCTACTTGAAATTTAATAAGTTTTTATATGTTTCAAGTGGTCAACTATAAAATCTTATAAAATATAAACTCTGAATAAAATATAAATGAAAATTGAAACACCGGCTAACCATGTAAAAATGGATAATAGTAAAAACAATTTCTTCATTTCAATAGAAAAAACATATACATGAACAAGTACAATAAATTTATATGGGGAGATTTCTTCCCACATGGTGGTCTGAAAATGGTACACCTGTATCAAGATTACCAAGCTATCTGCTGGGGTGGATTCTGATAACCTAGAGAGGGTTAATCCTCAGGCACTAGAACATAAATCATCACATACTCTGCTTGTTTCTCAGTGGGAGGAGGCATCAAATAGATGTTTTCCTGTTCACTTGATCTTTATCCCACTATTGTCATAGAAGGACCCTCCATCATCACATGGGGGAACCATATAGGCTGTGAAGGATCGGGACCCCAAGCTAGAGAAAACTGTGGATATCTTGTAAAGAAAGATGGATCCAATGCCGCCTGATGTACATCCACAATCAGTTGAGGCTGGACTGCTAGAGGGACGACCTCTGCCTATGGAATAGGTGAGGCCTCACATGCAGAACGATTTAGTCTACATCATCATCATCATGGATCCTCAACATTAGAAACTATTGGAGGAGGTTCTTGAGCAGGAACCTACACTCCCAGGGTAGGAACCTCCACTCTATGGGGTGGACTATCGAAGATGCTATCATGAATCGCATGATAAGATGGCCTCAGCGCCAACACTATAACATGGATCACTTCCAGGATAATGACCCCCTCCTCCTCTAGATCACTCATGAGAATAAGTTTCTCTAATCGAGTATGTTGTAAATATATTCAAAATGAATTCGAAAATAGTTTACTAAATAAACTAATAGAAATTTATTGACATACCATTTCAGGAATACCTCTACCATGTCAAGTAAGATACAGTATAGACTTTATTCTATACCATGGATCATACTCAACCTACTTTGAAAGATGGAATTGCATCATAGGTACACCATGGATAAGAATTGCTACTTTTCTGCCCTAGAGGTTGAGATACTTAGCATATCGTTGAAGCTAGTCCTCATCATACCTCCCTATCAGCTTCAAGTCATGAAGCTTATATGTATATCTTGGAGAAAATGGAATGTGTTGAACACATCCAAACTGACGCAGGTCTCTATCAGGCTACTTCTACTCAATAATATGAAAGTGAATGAGTGACACTACATCCATAACATCATGAAGTCTAGTAGTGCAGTATTTTGGTGACTGGTCCAGTAAAGCCTAGTATAGCATTCATGAAATCTAAAATGACATGTGAGATTTTTCAAAACAAATCTTACTAAAAACAAAAAATTATGCTATTATTAAAAATTTTAGATAATGATAAATTTTTACACTTACCTCATCGGGTAAGATATTTTCCAACTTGAGATGATATGCACCCAAATAGTGTGTCAAAACACTGAAAAAGTTGTGATTCTAAATCCACCTATAAAATAAAACATTGAAAGTGATAACTAATAAGAAATTAAATTCAATAACTCTTACTAGAATCAGAAACCAATAGATATGAGTGATCATACTAGAATCTATGCGGAGTGTCATGCAACACCTCTATAGGTAGTGGGTGACCAGTAAGATCAGGGCAGAGTGAGGGGATGTGCTCCCATGCTCACATCAGAAGAAGGATGAAACATCCCCTAAGATCCATGTGGTCTATGTGGAATACTGGGCATAATGCTTTGTATGTGTAAGACAAGCAGGAATATCCCCTATTGTGTGTCCCAACCCAATCAAAGTCCTCCAGTAACCCTAGATACATCATGTTCACATGCTTACCTGAGTGATCGGTGCACATCGTCCCTTCAATGGTGAGTAATATATATGCATGCACATGATGAATGAGAGTTTGGTCATTAGTGTCATCAGGTGAATGTGAAAAGTGCCTCTCAAGATATCCTATATATATCGACCTACCATCTATAGCCACAACATCACCCAAAATATTGACCCATAGAAATCTATGAATAAGGTCAGTCCAACATGCATGGGTGTGTCCAATAATAGCTTCCCCCTAGATAAGAAGATCGAGAAGTACTGTCACATCCTTGAGGGTGATGGCCATCTCACTCTTAGAAAGGTGGAATGTGTGTGTCTCTGGTCTCCACCTCTCTAGGAGGGAGAAAAACAGGTGATGATAAAAAAATGTGAAATTAGATACTACAATGTCATAGAATCCATCATGGTGTAGGTATGGTATAATGGTGGGTGGAGACAGTGTGTGAGGAAAATGGTCCACTCAACGCACCCTGATCCATCGAACCTCATGACCCTCTAACATGACTTGGGAAACATGTATAGCCTAATCAGTGAGTAATCTAGTATCCTCAATTTGTATGTAAAAAAATTAAATAAGTCATAAGTGTACAATGTAAATATAACGTTATGGTAAATAGAATGTTATGACTTGTATAATTTATGACATGTCATTTTATTCTCATTGTTTTATAAAGTTTTTTTTACTAAAATAAATGTGCATGTATTTATATTTCTCAAAGAATAATTATAAAGTTTTTTTTAGATACGTTTTTACCTAGGAAGGGGTGTTTTTTATGATATGGTTTTATATATTTATATATATAAACATTTTTTATTCTTTATCTAAAAGTTTATTAGAAAATAGTGATCTTTGTAATTTATGTATGATTTCCCACATGATGGTATGTTTCATGATTATTTTCTCACATGCTTACATTTTTTTTTATCCATGGATAGATTGATTATGCATTAATGCCACCTCAAATGCACTTTTCATGTTCCTTTTAATGTGAATATGAAAGTTTTACTAGTATTTGATAGTAAAAATATTTGGAGATGGAATAAAATTCTAAAAAATAATGTATCTTATATTAACACCATATAATTAACAATATGAGAAGATCATATTGGAGACAATACATCATTATGGCTGATAGTGTGAACTCAATCCAACAATGTTAGGGAATTGTTTCCAGTTATGAACTTCTTGATTCCATATGGTACAACTCAACCTTTCCCCTATTCTTAAGGCTAGTTCATCCCATTCTGCATCCTACTGGACTTCGATCTCCCTCATTTACACAACCTATTGATGTTAGGTATCACTATCGGCTTGTCTTCAAGAATTGGGAAATATCAAAACTCCCCAATAGGAATCCATGGTGTAGCATAATAGTTAGCAATGGTGTCCATCCAGTATACTAGATCAATATATGCTTCCCATGATATGTTCACAAAGGAACATGTTGCGATGGAATGTGCACATGGAAACCATAATTCCTGGAAGTTTCTACATTGAAATTGTATCGCATCTAGTAATAACACCATTTTTTCACCAATGATATTTGTGATGGGGTCTAAATTCTCTTGAACTTCAAATCGAGATTCTTCTTGGCAGAAAAGGTATACATGATAACCAAAATATTCTTCAATTTTCTTTTCAATCTCTCATTGAAAGTGCCTTTCGTACCTTAGTCTCTACTAAATTCTGTATAAGGATGTTTTTTTATATTAACAAAGTACTTCACATGATGATAAAATGTATCCTGAACTAGGTAAATTATAGATAAATTTTGATTCCCCTTGAAGACACCATTGATTCACTCCACAATGTTTGTGGTCATTTTTTCATATCACTTCCCCTTTTCATATGCCAATGTCTATTTTTTTTGAAATTTGCATCATATAATCATACACTTCTTGATTATCCTTGTGGATTTAGTTGAAATTTTCTTCAAAACTCCATTGATTAGGCTCATATGCTACACAAAAGTGATCATATTTAACATAAATATATTTTATCTTTATGTTGAAATAATAAAAAAACAAATACAATGCATACCAAGCCTCATGACTGCTTTCTTCATAGGTTTGTTATAGAACATTTTTCAGGAGTTTTTAGAAATGTGTCTGATGTAGTATCGATGATGTGAATTTGGGGGTCTCCATGTATCAGGGTTCTCATTAATTGACTCATTGATTACCTGATGTCGATCATATATCAAACAGACACCCCGAATACTAGTGAAATGGTTGTTGATTCATGCCAAAATCTAACTTAGTGATTCATAGTTTTTTATCTCCACAATGGAAAAGGAAAGTTTAATAGGCGAATGGTTTCCATCTTAGGTTTCCGATTTTAACAATATTCCCTTGTATTTTCTATATAGAAACATTCCATAAATTGGTGTGAACTGTTTGCTTAAATAAAATGCGGACATATAGGGGTGGAATTCCCAGAACAACTGATGAAATTGAACACAAGATGGGTCGAGTTAGTTATCTTGAGATACATATTCTTTCGTATGAATATGGAATAAAAATTTTCCATTGTGTCTCAATATGGCTATAAATTATGGTAACACCAGATACAATTCATCCCAATCACCATAGACCTTCACAATTACCTTCTATTTCTCCATCCATGACTTATTATAGGAAATATTATAACCGAAATTTTGTTGTATCCTATTTTTCATAAGGGATATAAGAACATCTTAGCATGTCCTGATCATCTCGGTGATGATGGATGACACAAATTCAGTATCCAAAGAGGTATGTTCTTGTTTCAGGTTTGGTTGAATACAAGTATGAGTTTCCTCAATCTTTGAGATTCTCCAACCTCCAAATGTAATGTCCAGAATCTCCCTCAAGAAAAATCTATAATCATCCCCATACTTTTCAGATCTTATGATGTATTTTTTATGGCCTGATTCCTAAACTCTATATCTATAGTTCCTCTCAATGTCAAATCTCTTTTTTATATTTTTTAATGAATCTTAACTTGGAAAATACCTTCCAACATATAAGGTTTTTTCCATCTCACTAAACTTATACAACAGTTGTGGGTGTGTGAACATTGTAGTTGAATTAAAGCACACGTGTAATTTCTTCCGACCAATATATGAAGAGTGGTGGATGATTTATTATGGGTCAAGGATACTGTACAACTAATGTATTTCTTTAAAATTTATCTTCAACTTCCACTACTACCTCCTTATCAACACTATTGTCACCATCTATTCCATCATTACAAAAATCCTCATCAGAAGTCATATTTACATGTATATCTTAGAGATCATCTAGGTTATCTGCTTCTGTATCATATGGAATAGCCTCAATTTCTTAGGTAGGACCTTCAACCACTCTTGAAAGTCTACATATTTTTACAATTGGAATTTTTTGTTGTAGAATAGAAACATCAACATATAACTCCACTATGGTATCATCTGACCACTAGGAAAATAAATTTATTTCCTAGACCAACTATACATCAGCCACCAATGGAAAATCGAGATGCCACAGTGTAGCTAGGAATTGAAAGTGTCTATAGATCATAGAATTGATCTCATAATCAAGTCCCAGATTTAAGGAACCAGGAATTATGTCTTGAAGTTCACTTAGGGTTACACAATTAGTTGTAAAAACCACCGTTGTTGGTTGTGTACTATAAGAAGGTCCTTTCTTAGTTTGAATAACCTATCTATGGTAGTATACATGGGAAAACATGACTCTCTATGTCAAAAATGTTTTTTGATCAAGATTCTGATAGTGTAAGTAATTTTGACAATAACGGTTGACCATATAATCTTTATTATACTAAAAATTTAGAACATATTTTTATACCCTAAAATATGATACTAATGTTTTATTATATAAAATTTTATTAGAATATAAGTCACAGAATGTTTTGTAAACCAGGGTAAAAAAGAAGATAAAACATCAAATTAGTTTATTTATCATTGATAAAATGGAAATTATGATCATATAGAGTGAAATGGATATGAACAAACGCATTAAATAACACATTAAGGCTTTACAATATACAATAAATACCTTGAAATTTTTCAATAGTACATGGTTTGGATGAGATGAGCATGACTTTGTAAGTGAGGTAAAATATAGCTTATTTTCAAGTGGTAGATTAATGACATCCTCCAAATGGATGTACTTAACTTATGAATTTTCAAAAGACTTTGGCCTTCTAATGACATATCTTATATGCTATCTTAGATTTCATTATAAGGAAGAAAACTTTTTAAAATTCATATGTTAAGTACATAACTTTAGAATATTTTATTAAGATACCAATTTAAAAATAATCTAGTCTTTACCTCACTTACGAAGTCAGTCTCATCTCATCCAAACCATGTTCTATTAAAAAAATCAAGGTATTTCTTGTATATTTTAAAGCATTCATGTTTTATTTAATGTGTTTGTTATTCTCCATTTCACTTTATATAATCATAATTTTCATTTTTTAAATGATAAATAAAATGATTTGCTGTTTTATTTTCTTTTTTACCTCATTTTCCAAAACATTTTGTGAATATTATTGATGATGAGGGTTGATCATATAATCATTATGATACTAAAATTTTATAACATCTTCTTATATTCTAAAATATGATACTAATTTTTTTAGTATAATTTTTAATCATTCTAAAGGTATTTTAGTAGTTTATAAATAAAATATGAATCATCTAAAGAATATCTATTAGGAGTGTCAAACCAGGTGTGTAACAAGGCCCGTTGTCATGTACCATGTTACCCCGAGTCAGGACTGGTACACCTTATTGGAGTTGTTACTCCTAGGTACATATGTTCCAGATCCACATCCACTTGTTTGTATCTATACATGGATTTGATTGCTTAGATAACCACATAATCATTATGCTACCATAATTTTAGAATGTTTTATTATATCCTAAAATATGACACTAATCATTAGTTAACCATTAGTTAACCATTAGTTAATAATTTGTTAATCATTAGTTAAACATTTATTACCCATTATTTTAACATTGGTTAATCATTCCTTAATCACTATTTAATCATTACTTAATCATTCTTTAATCATCCCTTAACCATTATTTAATTATCCCTTAATCATTCTTTAATCATCACTTAATCATTCTTTAATCATCCCTTAATCATTTTTTAATCATCCCTTAGTCATTCTTTAATCATTACTTATTTATTCTTTAATCATTACTTAATTATTCTTTAATCATTACCTAATAAATAGTTAATCATTACTTCTTTATTCATTCCTTAATAAGTCTTTAATCATTACATAATCATTTAATTATCATTTAATCAATACTTAATCATTAGTTAATCATTACTAACTCATTATTTAAACATTCTATAATCATTACTGTAAACATTACTTAATCCTTAATTAATTATACCTTAATAAAAATCTAATCATATGATGTTCATTAGTTAGTTATAATTATCTAATTATTATATATAATCATTTTTTAATCCTAAGTTATTCATTAGTTAATATATACTTAATCATTACAAGTAATAACTACTATTTCTAAACTATATATAAATAACTAAACTACTTAATAAATAAAAAATTTAAAACTAACTAAACATAATACAATTAAATAAATTAATTAAATTAAATTAAATAAGAAAAAATACCTATAAATTATGCTTCTAAAAAAACGGGACTTATTTTAGGCCACCAGATCCACCATGCATGAAGAATAATTCTTATAGAGAGAGAGATGCTCGAATGCAAAGAGAAGGGTGGATTTTGAAGTGAGGACGATGGGGGGTGGGTGACCTTTTATAGAGAGTTAAGAGAAATGAGATGGGGGTTCCTTTTACTTGTAACTTAGGTGAAAGGTGAACCCCTTCCACCTTTCACTTTCTCTTTAGGTGAAAGGTAGCTACCCCCCATCCGCCTTTTCCATGTCACCGATCTGGGGAAAAGGTGGAAGGGGGTCACTGCCTTTCAATTAACTCAAAAGGAGGTAGGCCCCCTGCCACCTTTCTGAAATAAAAATATATTTTTAACCTGCACCTATTTTAAAAAAAATCAAAAAACAGATAAAAAATTCACCAAGGATCCTAAATATATACTCCTATGTTTTCTATCAGCATATTGGTAGTCAGGAAGGCAATATATCCAAAAAATAAATCGGGAAATCATGGTTAGGGATGTCTTCATTCTCTGGATTCATTGGTGGATCATTTTCACTGCATGAGGATAGGATTTTGCAATGCATCATCAGGAAGGGTAATACTGCACATGTTTTGACTTCAGATTGAGACATCTCCAAGAGAATGGAATTATGTAGTCACTCGTTCATTTCCCACATCTCATTGTCAAGAGGTATGAAACCATAGTGAGTCTCTGATCTTGTTTATTTATTATCATCTATTTGGGTTTTTTTCGATTTCAAATGTTTTTCAATCAGTCAGAGGTTTTTTCATCTCCTGTTTCCCACTACAGAACTAAAGGGAAGAGTATGGAGCTCTGGCTCGATAAATCTGAGGCCCAGGACTCTGAGAATACATAGTTGGAGTCTTAATTTTAGCCTAAATGACTTCAAATAAACTTTTTCCTAGGTTTGGGTCAAGATATATGGATTTATCTGGGTTCTCTGGCATCCAAAGATTATATTCGATATTTCTTTAGCAATTGGAATCCCTATTCAGATGAACAGTGCCACTAAATTGGTGAGTTATGGTTATTTTGATCGAGTTTTGCTGGATATTTACTTAAGCTCTACTCTCATTGATAGAGTAGTTCTATCTACACCACAAGATGAGGTTTGACTAAAAACTGATTATGAAAAGACCCCCCCCCCCCTTTTGCGAGGATTGCAGCATTATTATTCACTTGAAAGAATCTTGCAGAGGTAACCTTGTTTAAACCAATTTCCATATCAAAGGTCATAATTTATCATGTTGTAGAATAAGGAAAAGTAATAAATCTTGGAAATGTCTTGAGGAAAAAAATTCTACTAATGATCCTACTAAAATACAAAACAAGACTAGTGTTGGTGCACCCCTATAGTAAGTGCCATTGAATAATTTTGTTAGTTCAACTCATATAGTTTCTTATACTGGGAATTCAAAAAATTATTCTTGCCTCCCTACCCCGGGCTAATAAATGAAGAGAGGAACCCTCTAAGACCAAGGTTATGTGGGCTGATTCAATTAATGAAGAACATATGCCTCTAGTTTTGGTTTCTTTTAAGGATTCCATGTACAAAGGTTTAGTCGATGAAAATGTTGAGGAAAACACTGAGGAGGACTCTGATTATAGTCATGTTGATAGGGAGATCTCAGCATAGGATGATGTTTATTTTAATATGTGGAAAGAATGTGAGTTTATTTCTGAAATAGGTCTCAAAGGTAAGATAAAAAATGTGGCTGCCACTTCAGAAAAAACAACATGTACAAAGAAACCCTCCTCAATTATGAAAACTCGTGATAGAAAATGAAAGTCTGTGTCTGTCAAGCACAAACAAGGGATGGTAAATGTGATTACCTATCAGCCTTTGAGGGGTTCTTTAGACTCTAAGAAGATCCAACATGTCTCAAAGGAGAAAATAGATTCTATTTCCCAGGTATGAACCTTCTCTTCCCCTAAAATTGGGAGGGTTTTTCAGGTATATCTTCTTCTTTACCTGAATCTGGTTAGTTAAGGGTTGTCTCAATGGGTGGTATCCCACCCTTAAATATTATGATCCACTTTAAATCTGTATTATATGGTAATAATACCTATAATATTCCTATTTCTAGTGACACAAAGGATCAATTGAGTCCTATATTGGCATTAGAAACCATTCAAGAAAGTGTTCCATTAAATACTGATGTTGTTCATTTACCCTCCATGTTTAGTTCAAATGAAATACAATGTGGACAACCCCCTATTCTCCTATACAGTGATTCAACTCTTCTGAGGGCTGGTCTCGTTTATGATAGGGTATGTTAAACCACTATTTCTATCAAATCCACTCCCCAAAATTCATAAGGGGATGGTATTTCTATAACTCCCATCAGTGAACCCCCATCTTGCCCGACAAATGAATTAATTTTTGGTCCTCATGTTCAAGTCAAACAAATTAATGAATTATTCTTTTCTTTAGATAGTGAACAAATGTTTGGGAGAGAGGCAACCTAATTTAGAAAAAATCATATTGGTATTGACATTGTGCAACATGGAGATTCTAATTTGGGGGCTCCTTTGATGGAAAAATCAAAAAAAGAGGCTTATAAAGGATAAATCAAAACTGAAGGTTAGTACCCAAAATGCATTTGAGTTACTTACATTGAGAAGTAGTGAGGATGAATGCCCAGAAAATGTTTAGGTATATAAAGTAGAAGAAATAATGGAAGTTGTTGATACTAGTCTTCTAGATGATGGAGGTGGGCTATGGTTGCAGGAAAAAACATAGCTAAGAGGATGACACCCTCGAGTCTAGGGAGGACACTCCTCCCATCATAGTATAAGTAATCAATATCAAGTTACTTAATTATTTTCTCTTGGACACTTTATGATTGTTTATGTCTATCCTTGGTACTTTGTTTTTTAATACAATAAAAGGGGTCATAAAGCCTCACCTTTTAAAAAAATAACTATTCATTATGAAAAAACAAAATAATAATTGATATTATTTATTATTAATAATTATTAAATAAATTTAATTAATTACTAATAAAACATCAATATTAGTAATTAATTAATAACTATTAATTATTAATAAACTAAATAAATAACTATACGTTATTATTAAAATTTATTATTGGATTATAATTAATTAATAGTAATAAATAGATTTTAGTAATTAATTAATAATATATTTTAATAATTGGAAATTTTTTATTTTTTAATTGAAAAGAATTAATTAATTATTTTTAATTAATCGATAATAATTAATAATTACAAATTAGGAGAAATTAGTAAATTAATTAGTTATTTATTAATATTTTTGTTAATGTTATTAATATTAAATAGTTAGTTATTAATATGTGATGGTACATATTAATAGTTAATTATTATTTAGTTATTTTTTATTTTTTTATTATTAATTAATTACTAAATATTATTAATAATATGTTATTAATTTTGAGTAGGAAGGGGGAAGCTAAATCCCACAATGGAAATTCATAAGGATTTTCAAGGTTACCCCCTTATAAATGGAGCCCTATGTGAGGGTTTTTGCAAAAATTTTAAATTATTTTAATTTTCATAATGATCAATATTTAATATCATAATTCTACTAAGAAATATATATATATATATACATGTAGGGGATAATGCCCTTTTTATTAAGTAAAGAACGCGCTTTTCTCAACCGGGTTGATAAGTAACCCTAACATGACTTGATGACCCAGTGGATTGAAATCTCATTAAAATTCGATGGCCTAAAGTCTCTAATAATTAGACTAAAGGCTATTTCTTAACTGCCTATGAACATAGCCCTCTATTTTTTCCTCCCACCATTGACCTCATCACCTATCTGGTCTGCCCCATTATGTTATTGCCCATGAGATCCCATCATCACCAATCTACAGTCTATTGTCTATGGTCAACATTCCCCTGGCTACACCACTTGTTGCTACACCCTGCTGAATTTCGTTCATCCATCGACCATCTTCTGGTGAAGACTCATCATCCATCCACATCGGTGTATTTCCCAGTTGTCGTCCAATGATGATTATCGCTCGGTCTAAGGTGTGCAAGGGACATATATTCCTTCACCAAAGTGGCTTACTTCCAACTTAGTTGGCCAAATTTTGATTCCTTACCATCTTGGATCCACCAGTGGGTTTTCTAGTCTAGGTTTACATTATTTCCTTTTATGGTTTTTGTTTAATTATTGGTTTGTGATAGATATGTGTGTAATTGTTTCTTTGTATGGTTCCACTAATGGAAAAAATTGTTATATGAGTGTTTTTATTGATTTATTTATTAATTTAAGTTTAGTTTTTTCTTTCCTTTTTGCGATATGGGGATGAAGAACACCAAATGGTTCAACACTCGACAGTTAGGGTAGAGAGAGCCATACCATTTGGTGCTTTCATCCACAAACAAGAGAGTGAAACTTGAAGTGGTGATATTCTAGTTGGAAGAGAGTCACTTAAAGTGGTGTTCTTCACATCCCTCCCTATCGAAGGGCAGACACCCACTCCCCCAACTAACATCAAATTAGACCTCTCATCCACCCCTCCTGATTAGAAGTTATTTCAAATATTCCCTCTTCAAATGTTTTGGTCTTCTACATTTATCGATATTAATTATTAAATTTAATTTTTTTATTATAATTTTTTATTTTTTTAGTAGTTATTTTAATATGAATGTGCATATTTATTTATTTATATAATTCATATGTATAATGGTTTTTATCTCGCATGCTTATTTTGAATTTATATATTTAATTTTTTGTATCATGTTTTATTAATAATGTTCTAAGTTGTATTTTCAATTTATTTTAATTTTTTTTATTTATCTTGTCATTTAATTTATAGTTTATTTTAACTTTATTATTTATTTATTTGTTTAATTGTTTAATTAAATGGATTTTTTTGGTTAATAATGTAAAATAGTGAATAAATAATTATTACTTAATGAATTATTTTTAGTAATTATAATTCTTTCGGATTAATTACTATTTAATGTGATTAAATAAAAAACAGCGTAAACCATGAGTTTTAGCCCATAGTCCCAAAAAATTATTAAAAAAACAAACACAAAGTACATGGATGGAGAGTTAAATGACATACATGCCCAGAAATATCAAAATAATCAAAAGTTGTCAAAGAATAATGGCCCATAATGATTCCCAATATTCAGTTGCTCATATTTTGCTGCCCTCACCCATTAGGGTGGTGTCCTCTCCTCCATTTGGGAGTAATCCATGGTTTTTAATCATCCACCATTCATGCTCCATCCAACTATTCTCAGTCATTTGTGACTGCTTCCTATTAGGATAATGTATTTTCATTAATGCCTAAGTCATTAAAATCATGTGTGATCACTTTGAAACTTCCCCTCTCTTTAGTATTCCATTTATCCTAGTCTTTATCAATTGATATAGGTGATTTTTCATCCTTTACACAATCGTTTTGATTAGTAATTATCTCATATAGAATCCCGCTTACTAGGACCCTTTAATTCTCCTCTTTACTAGATTTGGTCACTATATCTGTTGAAGATATAATGCAAGATTGGGACTTTTTGTAAAGACCTATGGATTTCTGCAATTCTTCCAAGTAATATTCCCTTTTATAAGTATCATGGAGATGATTATGCATGGAAAATAAGTTTACAGATGCATGATAATTTAGATCTAATTTCAAACACTTCACTGCATTCTTGCAAGGGCATCCATTCCAACGTGCTTGGGAGGGATCCGATCAGACTTTTTGTTTGCAAATCAATTATCCTATTTATGGGTATCAGGTTTACTGGGGGAATATTACATAGCCATTGTGGATTTCTCCACACTTGTGGGAGCTCCAGAACTATTAGGATCATCCTCCACCACCATTATAGTGTAAGGGCGCAATGGTGGTGTGTGGAAACAAAAATACACAGAACGAGAAGAAAAACGAAGCACAAGAGGATTTAATGTGGTTTGGTTATTTTCCTACATCCACAAGAGAAAATGGGGGTGTCGCTTTTATTTTACTCTTCTCTGTATCCAACTTGAAAGAGGATCACACAAAAGATTACACAGACTCATCTCATGGGAATTTATCCCGTTTTAAAGAGGAATCAAAAACAGGTTGGTGTGGGTGGTTCATCAACCCCTTGAACTTTCTCTCACCTCTGGATATTGTCCACTATGTTGGCTTCCAACCATGGAAGAGTATCCCAGAGCTTCCTGGTTAGTTGTCGCCTAATGAAATCTAAATCCGACAATGAAGAATCTCGTAATAGGCCTTATGATTGACTCCAAAATTTGAGAGTGGCCCCCAAAAATCTCTCCCTCGTGACCAATTTGGGGTAGAAGCTAGGCCTGAAGTATCCTTATAGGAGTTGAAAACTTCATCAGCAAATTGAACACGCTTCTTCACACCAAATAACGTGGCACTTCCACTTTATTCAATCGATATCAGGCTAACTATGGTCCCCATCAAATTATACAACCCTTAGGATTCTTTCCCAGTAAGAATCACTGTATCCCCATGTGAGACTTCTAATACTCCACCTGCTATAGAAATCTTTTACCCTTTTGCATTGATCCTGCTTAATGATACCAAGTTCTGTCTCATCCTTGGAATGAATTTCACATCAACCAATTTACATACTGATCCATCGGGTGTCTTCAATTTCACCGTCTTGATTCCTCGAACCTCGCATATTGACCCATCATAAAGTCTCATAGAATCTCGCACCTGCTGAAAGGTATAAAATGCACCTTTGGTCATACATATGTTCACTGAGCTCCCAAAATCCAAAACTCATCCATCTTCCTTTTTATTTTGAGCCCGCTCGTTCTCTCTTTTTAAAAATCGACATTTTTCGCTTCATGTGCCCGTATCTTTTGCAGTAATGACACTTCACTTCTCCCCATTTGATTCTCCCATCTAAGTGTAAGCTTTCTGTTGTCACATAGACTTCATTATCTATTGATAATTCTATGATTTTTTTCGTTCTTCTCTTCAACTTTCTCTTTCCCAGCAACATACCATTTGGGCTCTCCACAATAAATTTTATAGTGACCCTTTTTCTTACACTAGAAACATGTGATTTCATTAGGATCATGTCCCCTCAATTTTGGCTGCCATTATTTACCTCCAAACTTCCAATGTCGAATCCTCCCACATTGATAATCTCAAATCACCATGATTTGCTTGCCTGAATGTGTTGCGGATCTTCATAATGCCTACGAAGTGATACCATCACCTCATCCAACTTCAATTTTTCCTTCCCCATGAGAAATGCAGTCACAATTCCATCTAATTAACTTGGTAGATATGACAAAAGAAAAATTGTTTTGTCTTCCTCTCCAACCTTCACACTGATCCCCAATAATTGCATCAGGATCTTGTTAAATTCATTGGTGTGATCCAACAATTTTGTTCCCTCATCCATCCACAATTGGTACAATTTATTCTTTAGGAATAATTTGTCGGTGAGAGACTTCTCTATATATTGTTACTCCAACTTATTCCAGATCTCCTTCGGTGAGGTCTCATCCAACACTGAGTACTTTACCTCATTCGCCAGACACATTCAAATTATGCTGACAACCTGCATCTCAAGCTCTTCTCAATCATCGTCATTAGATGTCTCGGGTTTTTCTCTGATCAATGGTCTGATCATGCCTTGCTGCACAAGAATATCATTCACTGTGCTTTGCCACAAGCTGAAATTTTTCTGACCATCAAACTTCTCAATCTCAAATTTTGGTAGTGCTCTGCCACTAGCCATCGTCATTGTCACAAAATACAATCACCACCTTCAATGTCTCACCCCTTCGATACCACTTTATGTAATGTGAATTTTCAAAAACTAACTACACAGATGCGTCCGGAATGGTTTAAATAGTGGTAATCGACTCCTGGATCATCAAAAACAGACACTAATTGATCAAAATATGACCAAAATAGTGGCAACGGTTGAGATCGTCTGATGACATGATGATGAAGTGGCACTAATGTAGAATGCCAAAACAACTACCAGATTCTCACTGAAAATTTTTCTGGCGGTGTGAACAGTGTTGTCTTCTCCGACATGGGGTTACTGTTTACTCATGGTTTGACTAGAACTTTGACTGGCTTTATAGGACTCATTTCAACTCTGTTTTCAACATCGCTTGCACTGTTGGAATCTTCTTGTATTCCTCTTCACGGATCTAACCCCATAAATATTTTCCAACCACTTTCAATTTTACGGTCATCGAAAAAACTCATTTTTGCTTCACTATTTCAAACTCCCTCACTCTATCTCCCTCTGATACCACTTTTAAGGGCGCAAAAGAGGTTCATGGCATCAAAAACACACAAAATGAGAAGGAAAACAAAGGAAAAGAGGATTTAATGTGGTTCAGAAATTTTCATACATCCATGGGAGAAAGGGTGGGTGTCACTTTTATTTTACTCTTCTTTATATCTGACTTGATGGAGGATCACACAAAATATTACATAGACTCATATCATGGGAATTTATCCCATTTTAAAGAGAAATGAAAAACAGGTTGGTATGGGGTGGTTCATCAACCTCTTGAACTTTCTCTCGTCATCGGTTGTTGTCCACTATGTTGGCTGCCAACCATGGAAGATTCTCCCACAAATGCCTGGTTAGTTTCCACCTAATGAAAGTGTAGCTGACAAAGAATAATCCCGTAAAACCCTATGGCTTTCTCCACTTCTTCTAGGTAATATTACCTTTTATAAGTATCATGGAGATGATTATGCATGGAAAATAATTTTACAGATGCATAATAATTTATATTTGATTTCAAAACACTTCACTACATTCTTGCAAGGGCATCCATTCCAACCTGCTTGGGAGGGATCCGATCACACTTGTTGTTTTTAGCTCAATTATCCTATTTATGGGTATCAGGTTTACTGGGGGTAAGATTACATATCCATTATGGATTTCTCCACACTTGTGGGAGCTCCAGAACTATTAGGATCATCCTCCACCACCATTATAGTTACCAAATCTGGTCCAAAAAGAGATTTAGCCTTAGATGTATCTAGGCTACTGGATGAGGGATCATTTTTCATAGGATCAAAAGCCTCTTTGGAGGTAACAACCACTAAAATAGTATCTATATTAGGTGTAGGTCTCACAAATTTCAAAGAATTGTTGGAAGAGATTGTAAGGGCACCATTCTCAATTGACTATATCACTTGGTTTTCACTAATCTTCAGAGTCGTCATATCAATTTTAGAGGTAATAAAGGAACCACTAGTAGAATATTTAAGGTAATGAGAGGATATAGGAACAATCTTCTTATATTTGGGTACTTTTTTGCACTTCCCACCTCACTTACTTGGTTTTCTCAGCTAAAGATTGGAATTCACCCCTCTAACCCCCTTTTTCTCCTACTGTCACCAGTATTTTAGTAAGCTTATTCTTTCATTTTAGCTTATTCCAGACCATCCTCACCCTCTAGGGACCACTAATCCTTGGAATGAGTGAATTCATAATTTTTCATTCTAGTTAAGGTTGTGATATGAGTCACCTTAAAATTGATCATTCTAGGTTTGGATTGATCATAGTATTCAACAATCCCCTTCTCAATTGAGGGAGAAAGCCCATTCTGAGGCTTATTCTAGGTTCTAACCATGTCATCATTATATGATTTGTTCACCATCAGATCATCTCCTTCGTGATGATGCAATGTCATATCCAAATCTTCCTAATAATACCTTCTAACTTCTTTACTCTATAATACATAATTCAGACCTTTCCCATGATCCTAAGAGTCGATCAGAAAATCAGTTTCCATCCCAAGGTTTCCATCCACTACTTTAGTAATATGAGTTTTCATTTTACCTCTACAATTATCCACAATATTCCCTTTCATCCCACATAATATGTATTTCAATCTCTTATGAAAAATCTCATAAACATTCCCTATGTTATTACATCCATTACAATAATCCGGAGTTTTTTTATAGTCGACAATAAGATCAAACCTATAATAGGTGGTAGACAAAATTATTGTTTTTATTAAAGGATAGGTGATATCAACATATAAAAGAATCCTTGCAAAGTGGCCATGTATATCTTTTTCAATCAATTTATCTATCTTAATTGGGCCCCAGAATTTAAAAACAATTTCCTATAAGATTTGAGGGTTCCAAAAGAACCAACTCAATCGCCGGATACGAATCCATTCTTAGGTTACTCAGTTCTTAAAATTTAAAGGATTGAATGATGGATCCCATATATTAATTTTAAGGAATTTGGGATTTAGGTTAACAAATCCCTTCCCTCATGCCATACATTTCAATTTTATAGATGAGAAAAAAAACATCAAAAAATCCTCTCCCTAAATAAGTCAGATGCCAATTATCATAGCCCAAAAAAACCAGAAGGCACTTTCTAATATCTTGAAGGATCCATTTATAATCCCTATCTTGTAATGAAATATGATCAATAGGGTAAAGAATACATTTTTCAAGCCTATCTAAGATAATACCATATGTATCTTAAACAAATTCCAAGTCCCCCTTATTCTTTATCCTTTGTGAAAACAGATTGGGAACACAACGAAGCCCATCAAGAAACTAATTAGCTGAAGTAGAGTCAACCTTTCATAGAGGATCAGGGTTTGTCGAAGGAGAAACATCAAGCGCATTTGGAACAACCTTGGCTATCAATGACTTAGGAATCTAAGGTTCGATCATTTCCTGGACATACAAAACATGCTTTCCAGATTAGGGGAGAACCCTAGAATATGAAGTCATCTTCAAGGGATCTGTAACGCCCCGACCCCAGCTACCCAGAGTCGGTGAATTACTTCGTAACATTGGCATGATCACAAAATATCAAGTCTCTAAAGACCGATTAGTTTAGTAGCCTTGGAAACACTAGATACATTCATAAACATTACATTACATCATAAAAATGAAAACTACAATAACATGGTCTCCCTAGTCCACACTCATATCCTCACTGACTATTATTGCAAGTCAGTCATAATACACTTCTTCACATCCTGGGAAAAATAAAACATTGAAAGGGGTGAGCTCAAATGCTCCGTAAGGATAACAGTATAGCAGAAACTTTCATAAGAAAACATAAGCATTTAAGGCAATGTATAACTAAAACAAAAGCCTTATTGAACTTGAACTTCAGCATAATATGGAAAAAGTAAAATTAAATAATGCCATTACTTACTCACATGGATATTCTACTAGACGAATAATCACATGAAATATCAATAACCACTTTCATAATGAGGGAATGTATAATGCCAGACATTCTGAAAGATTTTGTCAAGGCCTCAGCCAAGACGTCTAAAATGATTAAGGCCTCGGCCAAAACCATAAATCAAATTGGGAAAGGGCCTCGGCCAATTCCACGTCTAGTTGTCTCATGAGACCTACCGATGCATCGAGGAGCTATAGCGGGATCCACCCGTCACTTATTAATTCCAATCCATTCCTCATATGAATAGGTTTAAACATAACATAAATATTCGTATTAAAGCTAGCATACGAAATGTCAACAATTTCTCCATAAACTATGGATGGTATAAAAATAACACATCCACAGTCAAATATTTCACAAAATGTTCAATGGGAGTTTTTTATCATAAATCAATTTCAATTAAACTTAAAACCCATCAAAGGATGTTGACATGGATGAAATCAAAGCTATTTGAGAGAAATATCTCTCTTTTTTTGATAAAAGTCCCATAATTATAAAATAATACATTTACTTTGAAAATATTCTTATAAGCTTGTAAGGGAAGCTTCGACGAAGTTATAATGGCGGAAAATAGCCGCACCCGCCGTATAAGTTAAAAAAACATTCTTACCTTAAATTTGTCAAAAAGGTCAAAAAGTACATTGTTTGGAAAACGACGGTAAGATTCCTTTCAAAAACGTATAAGGGTATAAATGACTTTAACCCATTTTCCATTTAATAGTAAAAATGTTTTGAAATACATTTTTAAGAAAAATGGATGTGGATGATAACGAGGTCCCAGTAGATAATTATGTATAAACAACCTTAGATAATGAAGAGGTTGTGAAGTAAACCCTTACCTTGTACTTTTCCTTGGTTGGGGTAGGTTAACCTCCTGTATAATGGTGAAATAATTGTTATTAAATTATAAAAGAATCATATACATTCATATGATATCATATATGATCTTTTAACATTGCTTTGTTAACAATATCTTAGATTTATCGTTGTTTCGGGTGTTAACGTACTCGTTTTCTTTTATATGTTTTGTTACGTAAGTCGTGTTTTTCATGGATAGGTTGTATCTTATTCATATCCAGAATGATATCATGTCCTTAAACATTATTTTTAAATCATCAAATGATAATTATACTTGAATGGATACGACGGAGAATGAATCTCATCGCGTTCGTGGAGACGGTAGTCCGTACGTACGCACGAGCGACAATATCATTATTTTGATATTAAAATAATATATAATTGGATAGTATATCATATATACAGAATCATTATCATGTTATATTTATTATTTACATGAATTACATATCATTATTATACCCATCTAAATAATAATATATTGAATAACAATTACACCACGACGTGGAGACGGTAAGCCGTACGTACGCACGTATGGTGACATGTCATTCAAATGATGGGTAGAATACTGAATATGGTTGTTCCATATTTATAATAACATCACAGTATATAGAATATACTGGATTTATAATTTTAGAATTGAAATAATAAACAAAGAGGGAGTGTAAGAAGAAAGAAACTTGAAAGAGGGTGATGAAAATGTTACCTCTTCTTCGGGTTCTTCCTTTTGATTTGATCAAAAGGACTCCTTAGGATGGCTTTATGACTAAATTAAAGCTTATAGGATGAAGGGAGAGAAGTTGGGAGAGTATTTGGGTAGAGGTTGGCCGATCCAAAAGGCTTTAAAGTGTGAATAAGGTGGTGGAGGTGGGGGCCTTTTATAAGAGGAGAGGAGGGGCTCTTTTGGAATGATTGAAATGTTACATTATTATACAATGATTTTCAGATTCTAAAGGTCCCACACTTATATAATTCGTGGATAAGGTGATAAGGGTTCAAAATATACCCATCCAATAGTCTTTGGACAAGTTTAAGCCTTGGATTTTACATTATCTTTTCATTTTATTAAAATTGTTAAATAATGAGGTCACCGCTGCATCATAATGATTTCATAAATAATTTAATTTATTTAATGTCTAAAAATTATAAAAAAAATACTATGATGTATGAAATCTTTTTATCTTTCTAATTAATATTTATAGTCAAAATTTGGACTTGTGTAACCCCACTTAAAAACTGTTTTAGTAAAACAACTCATGTTTGTATCAATTTAATTTTAACATTAAATAAATATATATTAATGTCATTTTCCAACCAAAGTGGCTCCATGGGGTCCCCAAGTTGACCCATGGGTTGTCTTGGTCGACCATGACTCATCCAATAGGAGTAGGACAAGTTTCAATCTCACCTCATATTATTAAAACATTATTTTTACCTTAAACTACACTAATTACCTCTAATCGCGATTAAGAACTTAAAAGTTACTATTCACCAAAAAATTATTTTAATCTCATTGAACCACATTTTACTTCTTAATGACAACCATGTGTGTCCGATTTTTGAAAATCAAATCACAGAAGTGGTAATATTTCATTTTAACGAAAAATCAGTTTTTAACAACCACTTAGTGGTTTCACTATTCATCAAAAATTGAAGTTTTTCAGAATAAGGCCAAAATTTCACCCTAAGCTATAATTGATATTCCGAATTCAAAAATGATGTCTATTTTAAAAAATTCCAAACATATAAGTTGCATTAATTAATTTTATAATTAATTCCCGCTGTTACAACAAATAGCGTGTTTTTAAGAAATAATTTATATCAAAAGATTGGCAATTGTTTATGTCCAATTTCAATGTTAAATTAATTATAATGACCACCATTGGATAAAATGGTAAAAATATATTCTAATTATACTTTAAAACCACTAAATAGTATAATTTATCACTATAAATTATTTTTATTAAAAAAGTTGTTTTTAAGTATTTTTCACTATTCATAAAAAATTAGAAGTTCTCAGAAAAATACAAAAAATTCAACATAGGCTAATTTCGATATTCCGAATCCAAAAATGAAGTCCATTTTGATAAATAAAATTTATAAAATTTCAAAAAGTAGGTATTACTATTCACAACGGCTAGTTTAATTAGTTGTGGTGTGTGTTAGAGCTCGAGGTTGCGTACAACACACACTATTGCATTATTCGAAGGGAAACGT
Source organism: Viscum album (assembly GCA_963277665.1). NCBI lineage: Eukaryota > Viridiplantae > Streptophyta > Magnoliopsida > Santalales > Viscaceae > Viscum > Viscum album. The sequence continues at coordinate 231,658,851 of OY728146.1, forward strand.
ACCGTGGAAGCTTGGGGTGTTACATTCTCCCCTCCTTCAAATAATTGCGTCCTCGCAATTTATAGGGTATTACTGTATAAAAAGACTCGGGTGGTTCTTCATCATAAGTTCCTCAGGTTCTCACGTTGCATCTTCCATTTTATGATTTCTCCACAAAACCTTTACCAGACGAGTCGTCCGGTTTCTCAGCACCTGCTCCCTCACATCAAGAATTCTGATGGGTTCTTCACAATAAGATAGATCGGGTTCAAGTTCTAATTCCTCATAGTTAAGTACATGTGTTGGGTCGGGCATGTATTTTCTCAATAGCGATATGTGGAAAACATCGTGAACTTTGGAGAGATTTGGCGGCATCGCCAAACGATAAGCTACAGCCCCAATACGATCTAGAATTTCGAAAGGTCCGATGTACCTGGGACTCAACTTACCCTTCTTACCAAAACGTATAACTCCCTTCCATGGAGATACCTTTAGGAAAACATGATCTCCCACCTGAAATTCCAAAACCTTTCTTCTGTTATCGGCATAGCTCTTCTGCCTACTTTGAGCTGATTTGATGTGGTTTTGGATTACCTTCACCTTTTCCATTGTTTCTTCCACCAGTTCTGGCCCCACAAGTTTTCTTTCACCAACGTCATCCCAACAGGTTGGTGTACGACATCTCTTTCCGTATAACGCTTCATAAGGTTGCCATCTGAATGCTTGAATGGAAGCTATTGTTATAGGAAAATTCTACCAGTGGTAAATATTGATCCCACATACCCTGAAAGTCAAGATAGCATGATCTCAACATGTCTTCTAAGGTTTGAATAGTCTGTTCTGATTGTCCATCTGTTTGAGGGTGATAGGCAGTACTCAAACGAAGTTCAGTATCCAAGGCCTTTTGAAGACTTTTCCAAAATCTTGAAGTAAAATGAGGATCACGATCAGAAACAATCGATAGGGGTACTCCATGAAGTCTTACAACTTCATTAATATATAGTCTTGCTAGACGTTCAAGTGGTAGATCCTCCCGTATAGCCAGAAAATGTGCTGACTTAGTAAGACGATCAACAATGACCCATATTGCATCATTCCTTCTAGGAGTCTTTGGTAGTCCCGTGACAAAGTCCATCATAATATTATCCCATTTCCACTCAGGTATGGGAAGAGGTTGCAATACTCCAACAGGATGTTGCCTTCCAGCTTTCACTTGTTGACAAACCATACACCTCGACACAAAATCAGCAATCTCCCTCTTCATATTGTCCCACCAAAAATGTTCCTTCAAATCTCTATACATTTTGGTGCTCCCAGGGTGTATAGAGAAATTGGAACTATGAGCATCATCCAGTAATTCCATTTTTAGATCAGGTATATCGGGAACACAAAGTCTCTTCCTGAATTTCAAAATTCCATCCTTATACACAAAGTCCCTCAATCTTCCATCATTCACATCTTTAATCTTCTTCTGAAATTCTTTATCATTGGTCTGAGAACTCTTAATCCTTTCTAGTAATGATGGTTTGGCAACCATTTGAAAAAGCATTGATGTTTCACCTTCCCTAGTTATTCCCATGTCCATCTTCACTAGATCCATGAAAATTGGATCCCTTTCAATTCTCATCACATTCAAAAATCCATGGTCTTTTCTACTCAAAGCATCTGCCACCTTGTTTGCCTTCCCCGGGTGGTAATGTATCGTGCAATCATAATCCTTGAGTAGTTCAAGCCATCGCCTTTGCCTCATGTTGAGTTCTTTTTGTGAGAAAATATACTTCAAACTCTTGTGATCAGTATAAATCTCACATTTTTCACCATAGAGGTAATGTCTCCATATCTTTAAAGCAAAGATCACAGCTGCTGACTCAAGATCATGAGTAGGATAGTTTTTCTCATGAATTTTTAGCTGTCGTGATGCATAGGCAATAACCTTATCATTCTGCATAAGGACACAACCAAGTCCTTTCTTCGATGCATCACTATAAATAACAAACTCATCATTCCCTGATGGTAGAGTCAATACAGGGGCGTTGACTAATCTTCTCTTCAGTTCTTCAAAACATTCTTCACACTCTTTTGTCCAGACAAATTTAATCCCTTTACATGTGAGCTTTGTCAATGGGTTAGCCAATCTGGCAAAATTCTGGACGAAACGTCGATAATAACCTGCTAAACCAATAAAACTGCGTACCTCAGTTATACTTGTCGGTGCTGGCCATTCTTGGATTGCCTTGGTTTTAGAAGGATCAACGGAAATTCCATCCTTAGAGACAATATGGCCAAGAAAAGAAATCTCCTGAAGCCAGAATTCACACTTACTAAATTTCCCATATAATTCATGTCTTCTAAGAGTCTTCAGGATAATGCGTAAGTGATTTTCATGATCTTCGTGGATTTTGGAGTATACCAAGATATCATCAATAAATACCACTACAAATTCATCAAGATATTCCTTGAAAACTCTATTCATTAGATCCATGAAAACAGAGGGTGCATTAGTCAATCCAAAAGGAATTATTGTAAACTCGTAATGCCCGTACCTTGTTCGAAATGCTGTCTTTGGAACGTCTTCCTTCTTCACACACAACTGATGGTATCCAGACCGAAGTTCAATCTTTGAAAAGTATTGAGCTCCATGCAGTTGGTCAAACAAATCATCAATGCGAGGTAGGGGATACTTGTTCTTTATTGTTATAGCATTGATCTCCCTATAGTCGATGCACAACCTCATAGATCCATCTTTATTCTTAACAAAAAGAACAGGGGCTCCCCAAGGAGAAACACTAGGGCGAATAAATCCCTTATTACTCAATTCCTCTAGCTGTTTCTTTAGTTCAACTAATTCTACAGTGGCCATTCTATAAGGGGTCTTCGATATGGGCCTTGATCCAGGAATTAAATCAATGGAAAACTCAACTTCTCGTTCTGGAGGATGTCCAGGTAAATCTTCCGGAAACACATCAACATATTCTCTCACAATAGGTACATCCTCTATTTGAATATTCCTTTCCTCACCCTCAGTAATTTCCTTCTCTTCCTCCCCAATAATTGAATTTAGTTGAGCTACTGGGGGTGGATCTAGATAAGAATTATATGGCGACGATTCTGCTCTAAAGATAAGGTGTTCCTTATCATCATCATCAAGAATCGTAACCTCTTTCCTATTACAATAAATTTTTGCATCATGGTCCGAAAGTCAATTCATACCGAGGATTATATCAAATTCAATCATGGGTATGACGATGAGATCAGCAGGTAAAGAACATTTAGGTGCTCTAATGGGAACTAATCGACAAAACTTTGTTGCAACAATACTTCCCTTAGGGGTTTTGACCGACAACTCCCTTGTTAAATCAAATTGGAAATATCTAATTTTCTTAGCAAACTGGGAAGATATGAAACAATGCGATGATCCAGAATCAAATAATGCATTTTCTAAACTTGAGGAAACCATTAAATTACCTGCCACCACGTCTTTCGGAGCTTCCACCTCAGCAGTAGTGATAGCATAAGCCTGGCCCTGATCCCTTGGCCTCTTCTGAGGTAAGTTCCCCTGACGCTTAGGACATTCATTTGCATAATGTCCCTTCTATCTACAATTATAGCATTCCACGTTGACAGCCGCTTTCTTTCCCTTGCATTCATGAGCTTGGTGGCCTTTTTCACCACACTTGTAACATACTCCTTTTCCTTTTAGACAGGCACCAGGGTTCTTCCTACCACAATTATCACAGGGTGGAAATTCATTTCTACCCTTATTCCCTGTTTCCTTATTTCCTTTCCCAGAGTTTTCAGCGGATCACTTCTTATCTTGCTTTGATTTAAAGTCATAAGACTTAGAGAATTCCTTTTCTGTCTTGATAGCGCACGAGACAATACCTTCGTATGAAGAGAAGGTTTTTGATACTAAAGCTCGACGGAGAAATGGTTTTAACCCATCAAAGAAACGATCAGTCTTACTTCTTGGGTTACGTATGTAATCTGAAGCATACCTTGCTAACCTTGTAAAGTTAGCCTCATACTTTGCGACATTCTCATCCTCCTTCTGCCTCAGACTCAGAAATTGCCTTTCCATATCCGCTCGATGGTCTCGAGGAAAGTATTTTTCTAAGAACAGATCTTTGAACTCATTACATTCCATGTTTGTTAATTCATCATCTTCCTTTGTGTTTTGAATTAGTGACCACCATTGATCAGCATCTCCAGTGAGGCGGTAAACTGCCATGACAACTTTCTCCCTTTCACTACTCCCCAAGGCATGGAATATTTTCTCAAAGGAATTTATCCATTGCTCAGCTACTATAGGATTTGTACTCCCATTGAAGGTTGGTGGTTGTTTCCTCATGAAACGGTCTAGCATTGATCCTCCATGTTGCGGATCAGGGTGCTCCATACGAGTAAGGTTGTTATTCATAACCTGCGTGAGTTGTCCCAGTACGGTGAGAAGCTGATCAGCACCAGTTGTATCACTAGCTCCACCATAATTATCTTGAGCAGGAGGGCAATCCCTACACGGAGTGCGTGCATTGATACGGTTTCCATTCCTTCCACTAGGCGCCATTTCTAAATAATGGCATAAACTAGATTAGTTTATGAATCAAAATACATAATTCTATACTTGTAAAACACTTAACATAAATTGAACTAATTATGGATATAATCCATAATTATAAAAATGTTTTCTTTGAGGAAGTATATACTCGTAACCCTTCATAGTGGTTTGTAAAGAAAATGGGAATTATCCTAAGCATATCCCCCGGGAGTGTCGTAACCAAGAGTGCAGCAAGGCCCGTTGTCGTGCACCAGTTCCCATTCGATTCTAGCTCAAAGCGGTGTTTTCGGGTTTTACCCCTAGGTACATCTGTGCTAGAGCCGCCTCTACTTGCTCGTATCCAGACAGGGATGTATTACTCGGAAAACTCACAAAATATCTACAATACCAAAATTTTAGGATGTTCTTCTATACTAATCCTCAAAGTTCATCTTAGGTCTACGTGCTCTAATCAGAGTTTGTCTAAATCTAGCTTTCAAGGTTTGTACTAAACTTCCTCTGATACCAACTGTAATGCCCCGACCCCAGCTACCCAGATTCGGTGCATTACTTCGTAACATTGGCATGATCACAAAAGATCAAGTCTCGAAAGACCGATTAGTTTAGTAGCCTTGGAAACACTAGATACATTCATAAACATTACATTACATCATAAAAATGAAAACTACAATAACATGGTCTCCCTAGTCCACACTCATATCCTCACCGACTATTCTTGCAAGTCAATCATAATACACTTCTTCACATCCTGGGAAAAATAAAACATTGAAAGGGGTGAGCTCAAATGCTCCGTAAGGATAACAATATAGTGGAAACTTTCATCAGAAAACATAAGCATTTAAGGCAATGTATAACTAAAACAAAAGCCTTATTGAACTTGAACTTCAGCATAATATGGAAAAAGTAAAATTAAATAATGCCATTACTTACTCACATGGATATTCTACTAGACTAATAATCACATGAAATATCAATAACCACTTTCATAATGAGGGGATGTATAATGCCAGACATTCTGAAAGATTTTGTCAAGGCCTCGGCCAAGACGTCTAAAATGATTAAGGCCTAGGCCAAAACCATAAATCAAATTGGGAAAGGGCCTCGGCCAATTCCACGTCTAGTTGTCTCATGAGACCTACCGATGCATCGAGGAGCTATAGCGGGCTCCACCCGTCACTTATTAAGTCCAATACATTCCTCATATGAATAGGTTTAAACATAACATAAATATTCGTATTAAAGATAGCATACAAAACGTCAACAATTTCTCCATAAACTATGGATGGTATAAAAATAACACATCCACAGTCAAATATTTCACAAAATGTTCAATGGGAGTTTTGTATCATAAATCAATTTCAATTAAACTTAAAACCCATCAAAGGATGTTGACATGGATGAAATCAAAGTTATTTGAGAGAAATATCTCTCTCTTTTTGAAATCATTTAAAAGTCCCATAATTATAAAATAATACATTTACTTTGAAAATATTCTTATAAGCTTGTAAGGGAAGCTTCGACGAAGTTATAATGGCAGAAAATAGCCGCACCCGCCGTATAAGTTAAAAAAACATTCTTACCTTAAATTTTTCAAAAAGGTCAAAAAGTACATTGTTTGGAAAACGACAGTAAGATTCCTTTCAAAAACGTATAAGGGTATAAATGACTTTAACCCAATTTCCATTTAATAGTAAATTTTTTTTGAAAGACATTTTTAAGAAACATGGATGTGGATGATAACGAGGTCCCAGTAGATAATTATGTATAAACAACCTTAGATAATGAAGAGGTTGTGAAGTAAACCCTTACCTTGTACTTTTCCTTGGTTGGGGTAGGTTAACCTCCTTTATAATGGTGAAATAATTGTTATTAAATTATACAACAATCATATACATTCATATGATATCATATATGATCTTTTAACATTGCTTTGTTAACAATATCTTAGATTTATCGTTGTTTCGGGTGTTAACTTACTCGTTTTCTTTTATATGTTTTGTTACGTAAGTCGTGTTTTTCATGGATAGGTTGTATCTTATTCATATCCAGAATGATATCATGTCCTTAAACATTATTTTTAAATCATCAAATGATAATTATACTTGAATGGATACGACGGAGAATGAATCTCATCGCGTTCGTGGAGACGGTAGTCCGTACGTACGCACGAGCGACAATATCATTATTTTGATATTAAAATAATATATAATTGGATAGTATATCATATATACAGAATCATTATCATGTTATATTTATTATTTACATGAATTACATATCATTATTATACCCATCTAAATAATAATATATTGAATAACAATTACACCACGACGTGGAGACGGTAAGCCGTACGTACGCACATATGGTGACATGTCATTCAAATGATGGGTAGAATACTGAATATGGTTGTTCCATATTTATAATAACATCACAGTATATAGAAGATACTGGAGTTATAATTTTAGAATTGAAATAATAAACAAAGAGGGAGTGGAAGAAGAAAGAAACTTGAAAGAGGGTGATGAAAATGTTACCTCTTCTTCGGGTTCTTCCTTTTGATTTGATCAAAAGGACTCCTTAGGATGGATTTCTGACTAAAGTAAAGCTTCTAAGATGAAGTTAGAGAAGTTGGGAGAGTATTTGGGCAGAGGTTGGCTGATCCAAAAGGCTTGAAAGTGTGAATAAGGTGGTGGAGGTGGGGGCCTTTTATAAGAGGAGAGGAGGGGCTCTTTTGGAATGATTGAAATGTTACATTATTATACAATGATTTTCGGATTCTAAAGGTCCCACACTTATATAATTCGTGTCTAAGGTGATAAGGGTTCTAAATCTACCCATCCAATAGTCTTTGGACAAGTGTAAGCCTTGGATTTTACATTATCGTTTCATTTTATTAAAATCGTTAAATAATGAGGTCATCGCTGCATCATAATGATGTCATAAATAATTTAATTTATTTAATGTCTAAAAATTATAAAAAAAATACTATGATGTAGGAAATCTTTTTATATTTCTAATGAATATTTATAGTCAAAATTTGGACTTGTGTAACCCCACTTAAAAACTGTTTTAGTAAAACAACTCATGTTTGTGTCAATTTAATTTTAACATTAAATAAATATATATTAATGTCATTTTCCAACCAAAGTGGCTCCATGGGGTCCCCAAGTTGACCCATGGGTTTTCTTGGTCGGCCATGACTCATACAATAGGATTAGGACAAGTGTCAAGCTCATCTCATATTATTAAAACATTATTTTTACCTTAAACTACACTAATTACCTCTAATCGCGATTAAGAACTTAAAAGTTACTATTCATCAAAAAATTATTTTTATCTCATTGAACCACATTTTACTTCTTAATGACAACCATGTATGTCGGATTTTTGAAAATCAAATCACAGAAGTGGTAATATTTCATTTTAACGAAAAATCAGTTTTTAACAACCACTTAGTGGTTTCACTATTCATCAAAAATTGAAGTTTTTCAGAATAAGGCCAAAATTTCACCCTAAGCTATAATTGATATTCCGAATTCAAAAATGATGTCTATTTTACAAAATTCCAAACATATAAGTTGCATTAATTAATTTTATAATTAATTCCCGTTGTTACAACAAATAGCGTGTTTTTAAGAAACAATTTATATCAAAAGATTGGCAATTGTTTATGTCCAATTTCAATGTTAAATTAATTCTAATGACCACCATTGGATAAAATGGTAAAAATATATTCTAATTATACTTTAAAACCATTAAATAGTATAATTTATCACTATAAATTATTTTGATTAAAAAAGTTGTTTTTAAGTATTTTTCACTATTCATAAAAAATTAGAAGTTCTCAGAAAAATACCAAAAATTCAACATAGGCTAATTTCGATATTCCGAATCCAAAAATGAAGTCCATTTTGATAAATAAAATTTATAAAATTTCAAAAAGTAGGTATTACTATTCACAACGACTAGTTTAATTAGTTGTGGTGTGTGTTAGAGCTCGAGGTTGCGTACAACACACGCTATTGCATTATTCGAAGGGAAACGTACCGTGGAAGATTGGGGTGTTACAGGATCCAAATCAATTGATCTTGGTTTACAGAGAAGGTTGATCCTCAATAACCCTTGAATTACAAGAATCATAAAAAACAAGGTTAGGAAATGAAGTCATCAAATCCATATTGAAGGAAGGTCAACCTCGATCGCCATTAAGACATCAGAGCTCTCCTATCATCATCTTGGATATCATTAAATAGTTATTTAATTATTAATATGATTAAAATGTGATTAATAATTCATTTGTAATTAATTAATATGATTATTAAATATTATTAATAAATATAATATGATTAATAATGTATAAATATGAATAACTAATACGATTAATAAATTTGATAAATAGATATGATTAATAATTAATTAGTATGATTAACTATTAAAAAATATATAATTACGATTAATAATTAATAAATGTGATTAAAAAATATATGTGACTAAGAAAAATGATTAAATAAATAATGATTAATAAATATGATTAAAAATTAATAAATATAATTAAAAATGATTAAAATTTAATAATAATAAGTAGTGTCTAAGCCCCTTTGTTAAGAAACAAAAGCAGAAAGGATGGTGTCATGTAAAGAAAAACTTCCTCACCAAATGTAGACTAGTCATAGACCAAGATTTTTAAGAATATCAGCCTCAGATCAAAGTCTCTCATTGTAATGTGCCCCTCAATTAACAAGAGCATGCCCATGACCTTTGTAACACCCCGCCCCTACCTCATTGGCTTGAGGAGGCGTTGAGGGTTACTTGGCCTTAAGTGATGTTCCCAAGGCGCTAAAGGCTGGAAATAAATGTCGAGGGCTCCGAGAACAATTGGGGAACAATATTCCCATGAGACAAAACCAACCAACAACCACAACCAAATGATGCATGTCAACAAAACCAAACTCATACATTACCAAAGACAACCAGATAATCCATAATCTCACATGCCATCACAACCCAATACAACATCAGAGTACAATGCGGAAGACTCAACAAGAACACCATGAGCCACGACACCACCACAGCTCCACACCAAGCTCCAAGCTCCAAGCTCTACCAAGACATCACAACACACCACTAAAGGAGGTTGATGCCTTACCTTTTCCCACGTCACGGTATACAACATATTCAAAGAAACCAACGTTCTAAAGCAGGGGGTGAGTACTAAAACTCAGTAGGATTTCCCCAAATGACTTCCCTACACACGCCACTAGGATAAAACCGTTAGCACGTTTATATAAAACAGTTTATATAAAATAAAATACAAGTGCAACCATTTTCATAAGCCAAACGTGCCCTTACCAGGCCCTCACATCCAAACCAAGCAACCAAGGGAAAGCCAACCAAACAAGCCACAATCATCCCAACATCTACACATTAGCACAACAATTAAATCTTGCAAAGCAATGCACCAATGAGCAACCAAAATGGTGGGACTTCCGCCCAACCCGTTCACCCATTCACACCAAAACAATCAAAACAGTGGGACTTCCGCCCAACCCGTTCACCCATTCACAAATAGCGGTACGTCCCGACCACTACTCATATGGTGGTTCTTCCGACCACTATCCATCCCCTTTTTATAGTGAGACTTCCCGCCCACTTTCATACAACATTTCAATCAAACCAAACCAAGAATAAACCCACCAAGGTCACAACAACATGTAATCAACCAATTCCATTGCATATCAATCCACTTCAATAAATCACCCATTTATTGAAAACCATTTTCCATGCCAAACAAAATTTCAATAAAACAACCCTTTTATTGAAAACCCTTTCCATCAATCATTTTCAAAAATCAACCATATAATCCCATTTTAAAATCTTCATTTTAAAATCCACAAGAATAACATTTCACCATAAAACACCCCTTTTCCCAAAAATCCCCAAAACATCACCCAAGGGATTTCCAACCAATTTCTCATAACAATTCACAATTAATTTTCAGCACAAAAATTAATTGTAACAAGGAACCACTAATTCTAACCAAGTGGAGTTGAGAGAGAATCCACCTACCTTTAGGGTTCCTGAGAAATCGACCCACGAACAACCGCACCTTAAATCTGGCGAACGCACCACCGGCACCTCTCTAGATCCCTTCCCCTACCATTAAAAAGTCTTAAAAACATCATCCAAGGAAACCCCAACCCTAGATCTACACGCCATAAGTGTAGATCTAGAAATCCAAGAAAGATAGGGATGTAGATCTAGAGGAGAACACAAGAGAAACAAGAGAAGATACCTACCTAGGAGAAACCACCTTGAATCCACCTTGAAACCCCTTCGAATCGCTTCCAAAACGAGTGGGAGAGCCCCTCCAACCCTTGAGAACCGAAAATCCTGAGTGAGGCTCGAGTGGGAGGAAGAGAGGAGGGAAATGAGGCAATCCTGAGTGAGCCCAGAACTTATAACCCTAAATTTAAGTGGCCGCATGGTTAGCCCACATGGTTTGGAAAACCGTGCACTAACTGTGCGCATGCCACTACCTCGAGAGCCAGGGTCTGCACAGTTTCCTCGCACGGTTTGGAAAACCGTGCGCAGGACGTGCGATGCCTACTGTCTCGAGAACAAGGGTCTACACGGTTTCCTGGGAAACCCGCACGGTTTCCACTAAACGTTCTCAAACCGTGCACCCCTTTAGAAGCCTCCAAACTCATCCAAAACCATTCCAAAATCTCTCAACCTCTTCCCAACTCATCCCATGCACTTTAAACACATAAAAATTCATAAACAAAGGCCACATACCTCAAACCAAGGGTGCTACATTCTCCCCACCATTGGAATTTCCATCCTCGAAAAGTAGTGAACCCACCCTTTGCCGAAAGAGCTCGGGCCACTGCTTGACCATCTCCTTCTCTCGCTCCCAAGTCTCCTCTTGAATCTGACCATGTTTCCACAAAACATGAACTAAACTGATGCTTTTACCACGCAAGACTTTCTCTTGCCTATCCACAACCTGCACTGGCACGTGCACCAATGAAGCATCCGGTTCTAGCTCAACTTGATCCCATCGAATCACATGGTCACGATCCGGATGATACTTTTTCAACTGCGAGACATGAAACACATTGTGCACCGCACTAAACCGTGTTGGCAAATCCAAATGACAAGCCACCTCACCAACCCGCTCAAGAACCTCAAAAGGTCCAATATACCTCGAAGATAGATTTCCCTGCTTCCCAAACCAAAGATGTCCCAACCTAGGAGAGATCCTCAAGAACACATGATCACTCACCTGGAACGACAACGGCCGTCGACGATGATCCGCATACGATTTTTGAAAACTTTGAGTCGTCTCCATTCTCTTCCTAATCAACTTGATCTTTTCCATAGTCTGCTGGACAAGATTCGGTCCAACCATAGAAGACTCACCCGCTTCCACCCAACATAGTGGAGAACGACACGGCTGCCCATAAAATGCTTCAAACGGAGCCATCTGTATGGATGCCTGATAACTGTTATTGTACGAGAACTCAACCAATTACAATTTCTCCTCCCATGAGCCACCAAAATCCATGACACAAGACCGCAACATATCCTCCGGAGTTTGTATCATCCTCTAGGATTGACCATCCGTATGAGGGTGATACGTCGTACTCATTGTCAACTGCGTTCCAAGGGATTGCTATAAGGATTTCCAGAAACGAGATGTAAACCTCGAATCTCTATCTGATACAATCGAAACTGGAATACCATGCCTATTTACCACCTCCCGGATATAGATTTTGGACAGATCCTCCACCATATGAGATTCATGAATCGGGATGAAATGAGCCGACCTCATTAGCCGATCCACTATCACCCAAATGGTATCATGATTCTTGACCGTTCTTGGAAGACCTGTGACAAAATTCATCGCTATATGCTCCCACTTCCAAAAAGGGATTGGTAAAGACTGCAACATTCCTGCTGGCCTCTGATGCTCTTCCTTGACCTGCTGACAAGTTAAGCATCTCGAAACAAACTCAGCCACACTTCTTTTCATAACAGCCCACCAGAACTACGCTTTTAACACTTTATACATTTTCTGAATTCCAGGATGAACAACCCACCTGGAATGATGATACACCCTGATAAGATCCTCTTGAAAAGCAACTGGTACTACCATCCGGTTCCGAAAACACAAAACTGAATCTCCATTCAGTTTCCAACCCTCAATGGTCTCCCCACCATTGAGTCTTGACCCCACGGTCACACACTCAGAATCGGATATTTTTGCCTCTCTAACCAGGCCAACCAAGTCATGAATCAACAAAACCGGAAAGAAGACCGCTCTATCGCCCTGGTCCTCACATTCCAACCACATATCAGCTATAAATGATATCAACTGCCACTGGTCTGATGCCTGTTTTACCACCTAAGCATATGATTTTCTACTTAATGTGTCTGCCACTGAATTTCCCTTACCCGGTGTGTACATCAAGTAAAAATAAAACATCTGAATATATTCCATCCATCTCCTTTGCCTCAAGTTCAAATCCCTTTGTGAGAAAATTTTCTTCAAGCTCTTATGATCTGTATATACCGTGAATTTCTCACCAAAGAGATAATGATGCCACACTTTCAAAGAATGGACCACTGCTGCCAACTCCAAATTATGAGTTGGTTAGTTCTTCTCATGCACTCTCAACTGTCGTGAGCCATATGAAACCACATGATTCCCTTGCATGAGAACGCACCCCAACCATAGTCCCGATGCATTGCAATACACCACATACCCTTTTCCTGGTTCTGGAAAAACCAAGATTGGTGCTGATGGAAGACGATCCTTTAGCTCCTCGAAACACTGCCGACACTGCTCATTCCACTAGAATGGAACATCCTTTCTTGTCAAAGCTGTCATCGGCGAAGCCAAACATGAAAAATCACGAACAAAACATCGATAATACCCAGCTAGACCAAGAAAACTCTATATCTCAAACACATTCTATAGAATCCCGCCTTTTTATGACATAAAATTTCATTACATTACACAAAACTAAGGATCTTTAAGGTTTAGTGTCTTGGAAACCAGGAACATAATACATGAAAACAACATAAAACATTCTTCTTAAACACTTGAAAGGATTATCCTTAAATTCATCCTAGGATCATTACTACATCTCATAACCTGGGGACATACATCAAAAGAAAGGGTGAACAGAAGGCCCAGTAAGGGAACAAGAGAAACATTTAACATGTGAACTTGAGATACATCAACTATGTCATGAAAAAGAACTTTAAGGAATGAGAAATAAATCATGTGGAATATCATAATAAAAATAACATTTTTCATAACTTTAAGATGTGGCTACATCATTTAACATAGACAATCATGAACATATCACCAAGGTCCATCCCCAAGGTTTCATTTGAAAATTACCAAGGTTATTCACCAAGATATCGTGAAAATTGTAATCTCTAGTGGTTACATCATTACCCAATGCATTGGAGCGCTATCAGGGAACACCCTTAAATTTGCCTTTATTATCATGTGAGCCACATATATCATCATCAAAAATTACATAAATAACCCAAATAGCATAAAATAAATGGGTTTCATTTCATAATCATAACGTTTTAAAAACTGCTTTAAAGACATGATCTTTACGTCACTTTAAACCCACGGAAGAGGAGAGCGGGTTTCATGTATGTAAATACAAGAATTTAAAATAGAACATTTTGGTATATATGTGAATACACCTATAGAAATAAGAGCTTTGAGTATTCACTTAATAACATGAATTAATTTTGAGAAAAAGATAAGGGCATTTTGAGACGAAAATTCTGCAGCACAATGGCTACGTTACAGGGTTTTAGAAAACGTTGAAAAGAGAGGGTACATGGGGAAAACATTCATAAATGACCTATAAAACAGTATAGGGACAGAATATAAGGGATTTAAGAACATGGTAATGAAATTTTAAAATATACCATATGAAATGAAGAACATGAAAGGAATACAAAAAATAAGATTTCTCTTATGAAAATTCGGCAGCCTAACGGCGTCACATAAACTTCAACCAAAAATGAATTGATGAGTTCAAATAGGGTCTCTCATCATATGAACATAAAAGATAAGTATGATAGATATATAGATCATACCCCAACATAATAAAAAGTAACTTGAAAGACTTGACCTGAAAGTAGAACTTTGAAAAATGAGAAGGGTAAAAGAATCCCTAAAAAATTCGGCAGCCTAACGGCGCCACTTAAAACTTCAACAAAAATGAATTGATGAGATAAAATAGGGTATCTCATAATATGAACATAAAAGATTAGTATGATAGATATAGAGATCATACCCCAACATAATACAAAAGGAACTTGAAATACTTGACATGAAAGTAGATCTTTGAAAAATGAGAAAGGCGAACGAATCCCTTAAAAATTCGGCAGCCTAACGGCATCACTTAAACTTCAACCAAAAATGAATTTACAAGATCAAAATAGGGTCTCTCATCATATGAACATAAGGGTTAAGTATGATAGATATAGAGATCATACCCCAATATAATAAAAAGTAACTTGAAATACTTGACATGAAAATAGATCTTGAAAACGAGAAGAGTGAAAGAATCCGTTACAAAAATTTCGGCAGCCTAACGGCGCCACTTAAACTTTCATGAAATTAAATGATGAGAGTAAGAGGGGGTCTCTCATCATATGAACATAAAAATGACAGTATAGTGAATATAAAAGAACATCCTCCAACATAAGAACATGGAGCATAAAAGGAATGACATAAAAGAGATTACTTGAAAAGAAAGAGAGAGGTCGGATCCCTTACCTTAAAACGTAACTCTTAAAACTCAAAGGTTGGGACCTTGAGGGCTTGGGGGCACCTCGGTAGGACTCCTTGGGAGGTAATGAGACCAGAACTTTGTTAGGGGAGAGTGGGGAGTCGAAAGGATGAGAGTATTGCTTGGTATTTATAGGGAAAGTGAGGGGACAAGGCATTAATGGCCAAGGGACACCTCAAAAGTGGTTTTCTCAAAAGCATGGGCTCTCCCATGGTAATTCCCATGGAGTTAGGCCACATGGGGCCCCCAATAAAATAATTCATCACCTTTGGTCAGACAACCCATAAAATATCTCATGACATCATTATGACACAGTTATGATGTCATTAAACATACCGAAACCCTAAAACTGTATTTTTACTATTCACTGAAAATTCAACTTTCTCAGAAAAATCCCAAAATTTAACCTTAACCAAATATCAATGCTCTGATTTCAAAAATGAACTCCATTTTATAAAAATAATTTTCTAAATATTTTTAATTTAATTTTTAAATAAATACACTATTCACCGAAAATTCATTTTTTTAGAAAAAACCCCAAAAATTACCTTAACATAATATCGATGCTCTGGGTTCAAAAATGAAATCCATTTTATAAAAATAATTTTCTAAATTTTTATAATTTAATTTTTAATTAAAAAACAATATTCACCCGAAAAAACTAATACTTGAATAATAATATATGAAACCGTTATTTAACCATTTTATTGAATCACATTACTTAATCAAGGTGCCTAGATTATATTAATACTTTATTTAAGTGATATTACTAATCTATTTGGTCACATTACTAATCCTAAGCATAAAATTACTATTCATAATTTACTATTCATCAAAAATTAAGTTGATCTGATTAGACTCTAAATTTCATACTAAACATAATTATAGAAGACCCTTTTTTGAAAATCATTACACATTTTTAATTATTTAAGGTTTACATAAACATTTTTAAAATATCCTTTTTCTATAATTCATCAAAAATATGCATACTATATTTATCCGGTCATTTGAAAATTCATAAACATTATCATAAGAAGAAATCCCATTTTTTATTTAAAACAAAGGATTACACAAGGCAGTTACGGTCTCCTTACATAGCCCCTTATCATACCAGCATAGGACCTAAGTGTAAGGTGTGCTATGGTGAGAGAATCCAAGGGAGGCTCAGACAACATCGCACGAGTAGTAATTTCTATCAGTTTGAACTTCTCGCGAAGGCGATTCCGTTCTAACTTCACACGATGAAGTTCGGCTTGGTTTTGGTCTAGAGCAAAGCCCAGTGGTACTACCTCCTTCCCAAGTTCTGTTAGATGGGCTTCGATCGGTCCAAGACTACTGGGTGAGGCCATCTAATCTTCTTTCTATAATAATTAACCAAGATTACTTGTATTTAGAGACAATAATCAAAACGTTTAGTTTCCAGCGGTTATATTGACCAATGGTCATATAACAGTCAAAACCCAACGGTCTCATTTTAATTATACTCATGTTATCAAATGAAACATTTTTGTTGAGTATAAAAAAAATAATAATAACACACAAAATTAGGAAACAAGATTTATTCAAAATTTCGGGTCGTTACACATTCTTTGGCGGTTTCCATGAGATAACAACCTCTATCTTTTCCGGATCCACTGAAACACCCCTTTCAGAAATCACATGGCCAAGAAAACAAACTTCCCGTATTCAAAAGTCACACTTTGAAAATTTGGCATACAACCGATGATCCCTCAAGATCCCCAACACTGTCGCCAAGTGCTGATCATGCTCCACCCTTGTCTTTGAATACACCAGAATATCGTCAACAAACACCACCACAAATGAATCCAGATATCTCTGAAATATCTGATTCATCAATTCCATAAACACCACTGGCGCATTCGTTAGATCAAAGGTCATAACCACATATTCATAATGGCCATATCAACTTCTGAAAGCTGTTTTAGAAATATCGTCCTTCCTCACCCTCAATTGATGATATCCCGACCTCAGGTCAATCTTGGAGAACCATTGGGCTCCCCTCAACTGGTCGAACAGATCATCAATTCGTGTAAGTGGATATCTATTCTTTATTGTAACTTGGTTAAGTCTACAATAATCAACACAGAGCCTCAAGGTTCCATCCGCGTTTTTCACAAACAACACTAGCGCTGCCCACGGAGACGTGCTAGGCCGGATAAACCCTTTGTTTTCTAACTCTTACAACTGGATTTTCAATTCCCACAATTCAGTAGGTGCCATCCGGTAAGACGGAAGTGAGATAGGACTGGTCCTCAGAAGAAGATCAAGCGTAAACTCCACTTCCCTTATGGGAGGTAACCTAGAGAATTCATCAGGAAAAACATCCACGAACTGGTCCACCACTGCCGGAGGAACACTGTCCTCAACACCCTCTACCGATTGCAACGACAAAACTGCCAACTGATACGATAACGTACCCACTGTTGGTGCCAATAAACCCATTGGACCCTGCCTTCCATACCTATCTACTCTAAAGAGATGTCTAACACCATCATGTGTCGTAAAAGCCATTGTTCGTGCATCACAATCGATGTGGGCCTTAAAAGCCACCAGCCAATCCATTCCCAAGATTACATCATAACTATACATCTCAAGCATTGAGAAGTTCCACACTATCTCAACCGCACTCACAACGATACAACATTCTCTACACAAGAAAGCTCGACACTCTCTTCGACCCAGAGGAGTTTGAAGTTTCAAAACTGAGGGCATCATTTCCACCATTAAACCCAATAATTCAACCGCACATGCAGCAATAAAAGAGTGTGAAGCACCCGTATCAAACAGCACTTTCATCCAGGTAGAATTTAAAAGAATAGTACCTCGCACCGTGGATGGTCCCGACTGATCATCCACCACAACCTTCTCAGCTCCGAACACATGTTTTCTTGCCACACTTTGTTCTTTATTGCCCTACTGAGGTGTCGTGGTATTTCGAGATTCACCATGACCCACTTTACTCTGCTGTCGAGGGGTATGCAGCTGCCCCTGTCCCGTCGAAGCATATGACATCTGCGATCCCTGAGGAGTGTCACGCGCACCCGACCTTGGAGCATTCCGACAATAACACTGAAGATTTCCCATCTACCTAAAATTATGACATGCTCGAGGTTGTGTCGTACAATCCTTCTTGATGTGGCCTGTAGAACCACAGTGAAAACATCCCAGATTGCTCCGGGGCTTCGGAGGAAGATTTACCGATCCTACCGTCGGATTATATGTCATATTCCCACCCTGGGAATAAGTGTCCCTCTTCCGCTTGAACCCAGCATTAGAGTTCCCACTATTCGCCATGGGTACCACTATGCTTCCCCCGCCCAGAGCTCCCAACAGATCTTGCTCAGCCACCGAGGCTCTATTCACCATCTCTGTGTAATCATCTATACACAACACCGCTATCTTAGAATGGATTTATTACCTCAACCCCACTTCAAATATCCTTGCCTTCAACGACGTGCTACCTGCCACCTCGGGTGCAAACCGCACTAAGTTCATAAACTTAGCCGCATACTCCGTCACCGACATCAGCTCTTGCTTCAAACTGAATAAATCGGTCGTACACTAAATTCTAAACGTATGTGGGTAGAATTTTTTGTTAAACAACTCTTCAAAGCCTTCCCATGTCATTCCCTGGTCCGTCCCAGCTTGGACTACCAACTCCCACCACTGAAGGGAAAGATCTTCCAACATATGTGTGGACAACTTCACTTTTAACTCTACCGACATTCCCAAGAACTCAAAGATCTTGTTCATTCTATTCAACCATGCGTCTTCCCTCTTCAGCTCTGAATCACCCCTGAAGATGGGTGGATTCTTCTTTTGAAACTAAACCGCATGATCCACATGCCTTGGTTCATCCATTTTATTTCCACTTTCCATAGCTTGGAAAGATTGCACTATGCTTTGCACAAGTTGCTGGTTCACCTGAGTCTCAGGTGCAACCACATTCTCAGCAGCCTCCTCTAGTTGATCTCTACGACGCCTACCCGGTGCCATTTCTATAAACAGAAAACAAACAACCATGAGTCTCACTTCCATAGACATCACGAAATCCCATTTCAAATCACATTACACAACACTATCACAACAAGGCTTTCCACATTTTCCACATGTGCCATGTTTCACCATTTTGAAAAACAAACCATTTTCAAAATACCAATTTATTCATATTACAATTTCACACATTCATATCACATCATAAATCATTATACCCCAATGAAATATGCATCCTAGTGGGAAGTCATTTCTACCATGCATGTCATGCTCATCTCATTGGCTACACCCACGACAATGAGATATTCAATGCCTATAAGTGTCTCTAAAACACTTATGTACCCAACTCCCTAGTAACTTGAATTTCAGAATAAAAGGGTTAGCTACATCCTTTTATACTATACATTCCAAGTTCCGACATTCCTACGCCTTGCTACCATCCCGACTCAAGGAATTTAACACAACGAATGTCAACACAAAATCCGAGAATCAACTCCAAAGGACCAAACAAACTGATACCACTTGTAACACCCCGCCCCTACCTCATTGGCTTGAGGAGGCGGTGAGGGTTACTTGGCCTTAAGCGATGTTCTCAAGGCACTGAAGGCTGGCAATAAATGTCGAGGGCTCCGAGAACAATTGGGGAACGATTTTCCCATGAGACAAAACCAACCAACAACCACAACCAAATGATGCATGTCAACAAAACCAAACTCATACATTACCAAAGACAACCAGATAATCCATAATCTCACATGTCATCACAACCCAATACAACATCAGAGTACAATGCGGAAGACTCAACAAGAACACCACAAGCCATGACACTACCGCAACTCCACACCAAGCTCCAAGCTCCAAGCTCTACCAAGACATCACAACGCATCACTAAAGGAGGTTGATGCCTTACCTTTGCCCACGTCACGGTATACAACATTTGCAAAGACACCAACGTGCCAAAGCAGGGGGTGAGTACTAAAACTCAGTAGGATTTCCCCAAATGACTTCCCTGCACACACCACTAGGATAAAACCGTTAGCTCGTTTATATAAAACAGTTTATATAAAATAAAACACAAGTGCAACCATTTTCATAAGCCAAGCGTGCCCTTAACAGGCCCTCACATCCAAACCAAGCAACCAAGGGAAAGCCAACCAAACAAGCCACAATCATCCCAACATCTACACATTAGCACAAAAATTCAATCATGTAAAGCAATGCACCAAAGAGCAACCAAAATGGTAGGACTTCCGCCCAACCCGTTCACCCATTCACACCAAAACAATCAAAACGGTGGGACTTCCACCCAACCCATTCACCAATTCACAACTAGCGGTACTTCCCGACCACTACTCATATGGTGGTTCTTCCGACCACTATCCATCCCCTTTTTATAGTGAGACTTCCCACCCACTTTCATAAAACATTTCAATCAAACCAAACCAAGCATAAACCCACCAAGGTCACAAAAACATGTAATCAACCAATTCCATTGCATATCAATCCACTTCAATAAATCACCCATTTATTGAAAACCATTTTCCATGCCAAACAAAATTTAAATAAAACAACCCTTTTATTGAAAACCCTTTCCATCAATCATTTTCAAAAATCAACCATATCATCCCATTTTAAAATCTTCATTTTAAAATCCACAAGAATAACATTTCACCATAAAACACCCATTTTTTCCAAAAATCCCCAAAACATCACCCAAGGGATTTCCAACCAATTTCGCATAAAAATTCACAATTAATTTTCAGAACAAAAATTAATTATAACAAGTAACCACTAGTTACAACCAACTGGATTTGAGAGAGAATCCACCTACCTTTAGGGTTCCTGAGAAATTGACCCACGAACAACCGCACCTCAAATCCGGCGAACGCACCACCGGCACCTCTCTAGATCCCTTCCCCTACCATTCACAAGTCTTAAAAACATCATCCAAGTAAACCCCAACCCTAGATCTACACTCCACAAGTGTAGATCTAGAAAACCAAGAAAGATAGGGATGTAGATCTAGAGGAGAACACAAGAGAAACAAGAGAAGAGACTTACCCAGGAGAAACCACCTTGAATCCACCTTGAAACCCCTTCGAATTGCTTCCAAAACGAGTGGGAGAGCCCCTCCAACCCTTGAGAACCGAAAATCATAAGTGAGTATCAAGTGGGAGGAAGAGAGGAGTGAAATGAGGCAATTCCAAGTGAGCCCGGAACTTATAACCCTAAATTTAAGTGGCTGGATGGTTACCCCGCATGGTTTGGAAAACTGTGCACTAACTGTGCGCATGCCACTACCTCGAGATCCAGGGTCCGCACAGTTTCCTCGCACAGTTTGGAAAACCGTGCACAGACCGTGCGATGCCTACTGTCTCAAGAACAAGGGTCTGCACGGTTTCCTGGGAAACCCGTACGGTTTCCACTAACCGTTCTCAAACCGTGCACCCCTTTAGAAGCCTCCAAACTCATCCAAAACCATTCCAAAATCTCCCAACCTCTTCCCAACTCATCCCATGCACTTTAAACACATAAAAATTCATAAACAAAGGCCACATACCTCAAACCAGGGGTGCTACATTCTCCCCACCATTGGAATTTTCGTCCTCGGAAAGTACTGAACCCGCCCTTTGCCGAAAGAGCTCGGGCCACTCCTCGACCATCTCCTTCTCCCGCTCCCAAGTCTCCTCTTGAATATGACCATGTTGCCACAAAACATGAACTAAACCGATGCTTTTACCATGAAAGACTTTATCTTGCCTATCCACAACCCGCACCGGCACGTGCACCAACGAAGCATCTAGTTCTAGCTCAACATGATCCCATCGAATCACATGGTCACGATCCGGCTGATACTTTTTCAACTGTGAGACATGAAACACATTGTGCACCGCACTAAACTGTGGTGGCAAAGCCAAATGATAAGCCACATCACCAACCCGCTCAAGAACCTCAAAAGGTCCAATATACCTCGTAGATAGATTTCCCTGCTTCCCAAACCGACGATGTCCCAACCTAGGAGAGATCCTCAAGAACACATGATCACTCACCTGGAACAACAACGGTCATCGACGATGATCTGCATATGATTTCTGACAAATCTGAGCTGTCTCCATTCTCTTCTTGATCAACTTGATCTTCTCCGTAGTCTGCTGGACAAGATTCGGTCGAACCATCGAAGACTCACCCGCTTCCACCCAACATAGTGGAGAACGACACAGCCGCCCATACAATGCTTCAAACAGAGCCATCTGTATGGATGCCTGATAAATGTTATTGTACGAGAACTCAACCAATTACAATTGCTCCTCCCATGAGCCACCAAAATCCATGACACAAGCCCGCAACATATCCTCCAGAGTTTGTATCATCCTCTCAGATTGACCATCCGTCTGAGGGTGATACACCGTACTCATTGTCTACTGCGTTCCAAGGGCTTACTGTAAGGATTTCCAGAAATGATAAGTAAACCTAGAATCTCTATCTGATACAATCAAAACTGGAACACCATGCCTATTTACCACCTCCCGGATATAGATTTTGGACAGATTCTCCACCGTATGAGATTCATGAATCGTGATGAAATGAGCCGACTTCGTTAGCAGATCCACTATCACCCAAATGGTATCGTGCTTCTTGACTGTTCTTGGAAGACCTGTGAAAAAATCCATCGCTATATGCTCCCACTTCCAAAAAGTGATTGGTAAAGACTGCAACATTCCTGCTGGCCTCTGATGCTCTGCCTTGACCTGCTGACAAGTTAAGCATCTCGAAACAAACTCAACCACACTTCTTTTCATACCAGCCCACCAGAACTACGCTTTCAACGCTTTATAAATTTTCTGAATTCCAGGATGAACAACCCACCTGGAATGATGATACACCCTGAGAAGATCCTCCTGACAAGAAACTGGTACTACCATCCGATTCCGAAAACACAAAACTGAATCTCCATTCAGTTTCCAACCCTCAATGGTCTCCCCACCATTGAGTCTTGACCCCATGGTCACACACTCAGAATCAGATATTTGTGCCTCTCTAACCAGGACAACCAAGTCAGGAATCAACAAAACCGGAAAGAAGACCGCTCTATCGCCCTGGTCCTCACATTCCAACCGCATATCAGATATAACCGACATCAACTCCCACTGGTCTGATTCCTGTTTTACCACCTGAGCATATGATTTTCTACTTAATGTGCCTGCCACTGAATTTCCCTTACCCGGTGTGTACATAAAGTCAAAATCAAACATCTGAAGATATTCCATCCATCTCCTTTGCCTCAAGTTCAAATACCTTTGTGAGAAAATGTGCTTTAAGCTCTTATGATCTGTATATACCGTGAATTTCTCACCGAATAGATAATGACGCCACACTTTCAAAGAATGGACCACTGCTGCCAACTCCAAATCATGAGTTGGTTAGTTATTCTCATGCACTCTCAACTGTTGTGAGCCATATGCAACCACATGATTCCCTTGCATGAGAATGCACCCCAACCATGATCCTGATGCATCGTAATACACCACGTACCCTTTTCCTGGTTCTGGAAAAACCAAGATTGGTGCTGATGTAAGACGATCCTTTAGCTCCTCGAAACACTGCTGACACTGCTCATTCCACTGGAATGGAACATCCTTTCTTGTCAAAGCTATCATCGGCGAAGCCAAACGTGAAAACTCACGAACAAAACATCGATAATACCCAGCTAGACCAAGAAAACTCTGTATCTCAAACACATTCTTTGGAGGTTTCCATGAGATAATAACCTCTATCTTTTTCGGATCCACTGAAACACCCCTTTCAGAAATCACATGTCCAAGAAAACAAACTTCCCGTATCCAAAAGTCACACTTTGAAAATTTGGCATACAACCGATGATCCCTCGAGATCCCCAACACTGTCGCCAAGTGTTGCTCATGCTCCAACCTTATCTTTGAATACACCAGAATATCATCTACAAACACCGCCACAAATGAATCCAGATATATCTAAAATATCTGATTCATCAATGCCATGAACACCGCCAGCACATTCGTTAGATCAAAGGGTATAACCACATATTCATAATGGTCATATCTACTTCTGAAAGCTGCTTTAGAAATATCGTCCTTCGTCACCCTCAATTGATGATATCCCGACCTTAGGTCAATCTTGGAGAACCACTAGGCTCCCCTCAACAGGTCGAACAGATCATCAATTCGTGGAAGTTGATATCTATTCTTTATCGTAACTTGGTTAAGTCTACAATAATCAACACAGAGCCTCAAGGTTCCATCCGCCTTTTTCACAAACAACACTAGCACTGCCCACGGAGACGTGCTAGGCTGGATAAACCCTTTGTTTTCTAACTCTTCCAACTGGATTTTCAATTCCCACAATTCAGTAGGTGCCATCCGGTAAGACGGAAGTGAGATAGGACTGGTCCTCGGAAGAAGATCAAGCGTAAACTCCACTTCTCTTACGGGAGGTAACCCAGAGAATTCATCAGGAAAAACATCCACGAACTGGTCCACCACTGCCGGAGGAACACTGTGCTCAACACCCTCTACCGATTGCAACGAAAAAACCGCCAACTGATACGATAACGTACCCACTATTGGTGCCAATAAACTCGTTGTACCCTGCCTTCCATACCTCTCTCCTCTAAAGAGATGTCTAACGCCATCATGTGTCGTAAAATCCATTGTTCGTGCATCACAATCGATGTGGTCCTTAAAATCCACCAGCCAATCCATTCCCAGGATTACATCATAACCATCCATCTCAATCATTGAGAAGTTCCACACTATCTCAACCGCGCTCACAAAGATACAACATTCTCTACACAAGAAAGCTTGACACTCTCTTCGACCCAGAGGAGTTTCAAGTTTCAAAACTGAGGGCATCATTTCCACCCTTAAACCTGACAATTCAACCGCACGTGCAGCAATAAAAGAGTGTGAAGCACCCGTATCAAACAGCACTTTCATCTAGGTATAATTTAAAAGAATAGTACCTCGCACCGTGGATGGTCCCGACTAATCATTCACCACAACCTACTCAGCTCCAACCACATGTTTGCTTGACACACTTTGTTCTTTATTGCCCTGCTGAGGTGTCGTGGTATTCCGAGAATCACCATGACCCACTTTAATCTGTTGTCGAGGGGTATGATGCTGCCCCCATTCCGTCAAAGCATACGACGTATGTGATCCCTGAGGAGTGTCACGTGCACCCGACCTTGGAGCATTCCGACAATAACGCTGCAGATTCCCCATCTGCCTACAATTATGACATGCTCGAGGTTGTTCCGTACAATCCTGCTTGATGTGGCCTGTAGAACCACACTGAAAACATCCCACATTGCTCTGGGGCTTCGGAGGAAGATTTATCGATCCTGCCGTCGGATTATATGCCATATTCCCACCCAGGGAATAAGTGTCCCTCTTCCGCTTGAACCCAGCGTTAGAGTTCCCACTATTCGCCATGGGTACCACTATGCTTCTCCCACCCAGATCTCCCAACAGATCTTGCTCATCTACCGAGGCTCTATTCACCATCTCTGTGTAATCATCTATACACAACACCGATATCTTTGAATGGATTTCTTACCTCAACCCCACTTCAAATATCCTTGCCTTCAATGACGTGCTACCTGCCACCTCGGGTGCAAACTGCACTAAGTTCATAAACTTAGCCGCATACTCCGTCACCGACATCAGCTCTTGCTTCAAACTGAAGAAATCAGTCGTACGCAGAATTCTAAACGTATGTGGGTATAATTGTTTGTTAAACAACTCCTTAAAGCCTTCCCATGTCATTCCCTGGTCCGTCCCAACTTGGACTACCAACTCCCACCACTGAAGGGAAAGATCTTCCAACATATGCGTGGCCAACTTCACTTTTAACTCTACCGGCATTCCCAAGAACTCAAAGATCTTGTTCATTCTATTCAACCATGCTTCTTCCCTCTTCGGCTCTGAATCACCCCTGAAGATGGGTGGATTCTGCTTTTGAAACTGAACCGCATGATCCACATGCCTTGGTTCATCCAATTTATTTCCACTTTCCATAGCTTGGAAAGATTGCACCATGCTTTGCACTAGCTGCTAGTTCACCTGAGTCTCAGGTGCAACCACATTCTCAGCAGCCTCCTCCGGTTGGTCTCTACGATGCCTACCCAGTGCCATTTCTATAAACAGAAAACAAACAACCATGAGTCTCACTTCCATAGACATCACGAAATCCCATTTCAAATCACATTACACAACACTATCACAACAAGGCTTTCCACATTTTCCACATGTGCCATGTTTCACCATTTTGAAAACCAAACCATTTTCAAAATACCAATTTATTCATATTACAATTTCACACATTCATATCACATCATAAATCATTATACCCCAATGAAATATGCATCCTAGTGGGAAGTCATTTCTACCATGCATGTCATGCTCATCTCATTGGCTACACCCACGACAATGAGATATCCAATGCCTATAAGTGTCTCTAAAACACTTATGTACCCAACTCCCTAGTAACTTGGATTTCAGCATAAAAGGGTTAGCTACGTCCTTTTATACTATACATTCCAAGTTCCGACATTCCTACGCCTTGCTATCATCCCGACTCAAGGAATGTAACACAACGAATGTCAACACCAAATCCGAGAATCAACTCCAAAGGACCAAACAAACTGATACCACTTGTAACACCTCACCCCTACCTCATTGGCTTGAGGAGGCGGTGAGGGTTACTTGGCCTTAAGCGACGTTCCCAAGGCACTAAAGGCTGGCAATAAATGTCGAGGGCTCCGAGAACAATTGGGGAACGATTTTCCCATGAGACAAAACCAACCAACAACCACAATCAAATGATGCATGCCAACAAAACCAAACTTATACATTACCAAAGACAACCAGATAATCCATAATCTCACATGCCAATACAACCCAATACAACATCAGAGTACAATGCAGAAGACTCAACAAGAACACCACGATCCAGGACACCACCATAGCTCCACACCAAGCTCCAAGCTCCAAGCTCTACCAAGACATCACAACACACACTAAAGGAGGTTGATGCCTTACCTTCGCCCACGTCACGGTATACAACATCTGCAAAGACACCAACGTGCCAAAGCAGGGGGTGAGTACTAAAACTCAGTAGGATTTGCCCAAATGACTTCCCTACACACGCCACTAGGATAAAACTATTAGCACATTTATATAAAACAGTTTACATAAAATAAAACACAAGTGAAACCATTTTCATAAGCCAAACGTGCCCTTACCAGGCCCTCACATCCAAACCAAGCAACCAAGGGAAAGCTGACCAAACAAGCCACAATCATCCCAACATCTACACATTAGCACAACAATTCCATCTTGCAAAGCAATGCACCAACGAGCAACCAAAATGGTGGGACTTCCGCCCAACCCGTTCACCCATTCACAACTAGCGGTACTTCCTGACCACTACTCATATGGTGGTTCTTCTGACCACTATCCATCCCCTTTTTATAGTGAGACTTCTCTCCCACTTCCATACACCATTTCAATCAAACCAAACCAAGCATAAACCCACCAAGGTCACAACAACATGCAATCAACCAATTCCATTGCATATCAATCCACTTCAATAAATCACCCATTTATTGAAAACCATTTTCCATGCCAAACAACATTTCAATAAAACAACCCTTTTATTGAAAACCCTTTCCATCAATCATTTTCACAAATCAACCATATCATCCGATTTTAAAATCTTCATTTTAAAATCCACAAGAATAACATTTCACCATAAAACACCCCTTTTTCCCAAAAATCCCCAAAACATCACCCAAGGGATTTCCAACCAATTTCGCATGACAATTCACAATTAATTTTCAGCACAAAAATTAATTGTAACAAGAAACCACTAGTTCTAACCAAGTGGAGTTGAGAGAGAAGCCACCTACCTTTAGGGTTCCTGAGAAATCGACCCACAAACAACCGCACCTCAAATCCGGCGAACGCACCACCGACACCTCTCTAGATCCCTTCCCCTACCATTCACAAGTCTTAAAAACATCATCCAAGGAAACCCCAACCCTAGATCTACACGCCACAAGTGTAGATCTAGAAAACCAAGAAAGATAGGGATGTAGATCTAGAGGAGAACACAAGAGAAACAAGAGGAGATACTTACACGGGAGAAACCACCTTGAATCCACCTTGAAACCCCTTCGAATCGCTTCCAAAACGAGTGGGAGAGCCCGTCCAACCCTTGAGAACCGAAAATCCCGAGTGAGGCTCGAGTGGGAGGAAGAGAGGAGTGAAATGAGGCAATCCCGAGTGAGCCTGGAACTTATAACCCTAACTTTAAGTGGCCGCACGGTTAGCCCGCACGGTTTGGCAAACCGTGCGCTAACCGTGCGCACGCCACTGCCTCGAGAGCCAGGGTCTGCACGGTTTCCTCGCACGGTTTTGGAAAACCGTGCGCAGGCCGTGCGAGGCCTACTGTCTCGAGAACAAGGGTCCACACGGTTTCCTGGGGAACCCGCACGGTTTCCACTAACCGTGCTCAAACCGTGCACCCCTTTAGAAGCCTCCAAACTCATCCAAAACCATTCCAAACTCTCCCAACCTCTTCTCAACTCATCCCATGCACTTTAAACACATAAAAATGCATAAACAAAGGCCACATACCTCAAACCGGGGGTGCTACAACCTTGACCACTTGGATGTCAACCTATCCAATAAGTCTTTACACGTTTGCAAGGGTCATCAGAGTTTCTTAAATCCATGTCCTCCGAGTCACTTTCCACTACATCTGCTTGAACCTCCTCTCTCATAGAGATATCACCGAGAAAGGCATCCCCACTACTTCCCTTCTTCGAGGGAGCCTTATCATTCTTATCCTCAGGAAAATCATCATGGACCTCTTCTTCCCTATAGAGATCTCCAGAGGTGACGACATCACTGACTTTCAATACATCCTGAATTTTCTCTCTGACATCCTGCTCATCGCCTTCTTATTCATCAGGGTCATTAAGCAATTAAAGCATATCAAAAAAATTAGATGTAGTTACCCGAGTCTTGCTTACATTTTAATGTTTGGATACTTGATCACCGGTCGTGATCAACATCTCATGATCACCTACCAATGATTAATAATTAATAAATATGAATAAATTTAATAAATATGGTTAAAATTTTGATAAAAAATAATAAATATGATTAAAAAATTAATAAATACGAATAAAAATGAATAAAAATGATTAAATAAATAAATTATAATAATAAATTAAAAATTAATAAATATGATTAATAAATAATAAATTAATAATAATCAATAATTAATAAATATGAAAATTAATATGATTTACATTAAACAATTAACAATTAAGCAAACAAGATTAATGAATATGATTAATTAATTTATTAATAATTAATAATAAATGAATAATAAATTATTCATGCCCCCACGGGGTGGTCCAGTGGTTAGGATTGAGAGTTGTGGGTGTCAAGTCTAGTGTTCGATTCCCATTAATTGCAGGTTTCGATCGAGATAATTTCACGTTGTGAGATTTAACGCCTCGACGGTGTCGGGCAGTGTGGGAAGACTAGTTTTACCTAGTCGGGTTGCAGTTATCATTCAAGACGCTGGGCCTGGTACACACGTAGGGGAACAAGCTACGTCGGGAAGAACATTAATTGTATAGTTCAGCTGGAGTTTCTGTACAAAAAATAATAATAAATTATTCATAATTAATTAATATGATCAAATTTAACATTTAACTAATTGGGACGGTGAAAATGAAAAGAGGGAGTGATTTGCCCTTTATAAATTTAAAGCGAATAAATAAATTGATACTATAAAAGGTGGATGAAATAATACAATCATGCAATAAAATCAAAGCTAATCATAAATTAAAACAAGACAATTGAGCGAAAGCATTGTAAGAATTAAAATGTGTAAATTAAATATATAAGGCACCCCTACGTCTCCTCCCCTCATTCCTCATTCTCCTGGCTTTCCCTCTCCTCTATCCTCTCTCCTCTCTCGTCTTGTGAGTGTCTAGGGTTTCCTGCTGTAATCATCAAAGAAGTTATCCTTCGGTTTTGTTGGATGTTTTCTTGGCGACAGGTGATGTCGCTTCTTCTGGTTCTTATTCTTCTTCCAGATATGAGGCCATTGACTCAGTTCGGCTTCCTTTGGAAGCTTAATCGTTCCCGATCTGCCTCTGCCTCACTCCGTCTTTGCTCCATATTTCAGATCTGGATCGCATTCATACAGATCTGTCCCTCACGAGCATTAGGCCTCGTCAGCCATTGCCTGGACGTCTGACAGGACCTGATCTCACTGTCGATGGTGCCTTCTCTGCGGAAGGTGTCATAACACATGTGAGGTGGAAGGTCAACGGATGTGAGCCCTTGTGAGGTGGTGAAATTGGGGGTTGGTCGTTGGATCTTTGGCGATGCTGGCTCTCGGTGTCTGTGTCTTCAGGCGGTGACGGCGATGTGGCTTCGGCGCAGCGGAGGGAGACAGGTTGGGAGGCGGAGGTAGCATCCATGGAAGGGGGTCAGTCGTGGCTTCTGTGATGTTGTATCCTAGCTTACGGGTAGTGCCAGCGGTGCATCGGCGTGGAGGGTGACAGGTTGGGCGGCGATGGCGCTGTCCATGGTTGGCGGTGGTGGTCTCTTGGCGGCGGCGGTTTGGGTGCTCCAGGCGGTGGCCAAGTGTGCCCAGTGGGTCCTCTAGACCTATTTTTTCCTGTTTTGTGCTCGGTCTTGGGTCCTCAGCCCTCATTCTGAGGCCCATCTTTAATGAGTAGTTTGTGGCATGACATTTTCTAGATGAACGGGTTGATGCTCAGCCTTAATTTGAGGGATAGGTGTGTTTTCGCTTATCATTCCATCCACTTGGATCATTAAGGAGAGATTGAGGGGTTCCATGATTGATTTTCTTCCTTTTGATCTGTCCTTGGATGAGGAGGATCAAGAAAGTGTTGCAAACGATGGACATACTAGCATTGTTGGGAGGGCGGCTGGAAAGAGTGATGGGTGTGCTGGAACCCACCATTCAGCCGTCCACCCACTCTACTCTATGGATGGAAGGGTGCCCTTTCACACTGCTTCACCTAGCATGATGCTAT
This sequence comes from Viscum album, assembly GCA_963277665.1. NCBI lineage: Eukaryota > Viridiplantae > Streptophyta > Magnoliopsida > Santalales > Viscaceae > Viscum > Viscum album. Next base: position 231,690,355 of record OY728146.1, read on the forward strand.
GATTCAAGATGGGGGTGACACGTCTTTCAGATTGGTTTCTTGGGATGATGATCACTGTCGGGGGGGGGGGCATCGTGATGTTTGCTTGGTATTTTGACGTCTTTATTTCTATTTTCGGGACTTGGTACTGTTTGGCCTTTGGGCTACTGAATCCATTTTTTGGGTCTTTTCATCTACTTTTTTTTTCATTGGGCCTCTGGACCACATTTGTATGGGCCTTTTCGTGATGTTTGCTTGGTATTTTGACATGTCTTTATTTCTATTTTCGGGACTTGGTACTGTTTGGCCTTTGGGCTACTGAATCCATTTTTTGGGTCTTTTCATCTACTTTTTTTTTTCATTGGGCCTTTGGATCACATTTGTATGGACCTTTGTGACTTTGGGCTTTTGGGTCATGTTTAGGTTTACTCTCAATCCTGTGAAAAGAGGGATTTTTATTCATAAAAATGGGGCATTTGCCCTGTCTGTTCAAAAAAAGTCTTTATTTTGAACAAAAAAAAGTGAAAAACAGGAAACCTTTGTTTTAAATGAAACCAAGAACCAAACAAGTAATCCCTTTCTTTTGAATGGAGAAGCAAGAAACCAATGACAAAATTAAGGGACAAAAGAGATGATTTTACTTTTTAGAAAACCCATTATAATGTCATCTCAACCCTCACTAAAAGATAATTAGTAGAAATTAGGTGAGAGAGATTAAAATTGAGAGAAAGTGAGCCAAGGTATTATACAACAAATAAAAAAGGCCCAAGAAGAAGAAAGAGAGTGAGAACAAGAGAAAGAATAGAATGAACATAGAAAGATGATGGATCATGTTGAAAGTTGTCAAAGATCAAGCTTTTTGATGGTTCCCTTTGATGTTCACAATTCCCACAGTGAATGTTCACTTTGGCCTTATTTGGGAAAGGATCGAATTTTGAAGCCCTTGAAGAGATTAGGGATCCATTGGAGATCAAAGAGCATTTCACTTGATGTGATGTAAAATTGGATGATGTTCCAAGCATCCCTTGTACTCTTTTTATAGCCTTATAGGATTATCAAGTGGTCCAAGGTTGATCTATGTATTTAAGATACGAGTGAGTATTTTTTATCGTTATAAAAGCTTCCTCACTAGAGCTGGCTCGGTGCCAACGAATACCCAGTTGCTACCACCGGTTAGCCGGTGGCCTACCTAAGTCTTCCTTCACACCGCCTGCTCTCACCAGCTAATAGGTGCACCTCAACTGGAGAGCCAATGAGACTTATGGAGATGGGGAAGTTCTACCTCATACCACCGGCTAGCCAGTAGCAATATACTGGCTACTTGGTGCTGCCTACTGTAACATTCTTTGAAATAAGAATGTTAGAACCAATTTTCAAGTGAATTAAGGCTGGTATTCTTCGTACTATAATAACTCAAATTAAACATATAAAATAGACTAGAAACACATTGAGATGATTTAGAAACAAATTGAAGTGTTTGTGATCATTAAAACAATTACACTATGAGGTATAATAATATCCCCTTTTTTATGATAACAAAAACTTGATATAAAAATGTAGATAAGGAAGAGGGAAAAGATAAAAAAGAAGGATTCTGTCACACCCCGATCGACACATCCTTGTAATTTAACTATTTTGGATCTCTTTTTTTTGGGCTGCAGATTTAACCGGGTTTTTTTAGAGATTTGGGTTCATACACGGGTGCGTGACCGTGCGTAGTGCCCAAATTAAATAACAAAACATTTTATTATTAAATTAATTATTACATAGGCGTGCAACTAGGCGCACGACCGCGCACGCGACCGCGCACGCGACCGTGCGCGGTGTCCAACCTAAATTAATAATGATGTTATTATTTTCGTTATTTTTTTATATATTTATTATTAACCTAGATTGGTTTTACATTTTTTTTTAATTCCTTTATTCCTTTATTTTCTTTTTTTGTTTTCATTTGTTTTTTTCCTCTTCTTATTTCTCCCTCTCTCTGCGCTTCTCCCCTCCCCGTGCGGACCCCCTCCTTCCCCCTTCTGTTTGTGCATCACACCTTCAACCCTCTGAACCCTAGGTTGTCGTCTCCCTCCCGCTCTACCCAGCCGCGTCGACCATTGCTGGTCCTCCACTGACCTAAATCGCGCCACCCTGACCTGCATCGCGTTGTCCCTCCCACCTTGGCGCTGCCCTCCAGCGTGATTCCCCCCCTGTAGTGAACACCTCCCGCGAACCTCCCTTGGTCGACCTCTCTCCGGCGCGACAGTCCTTCAGCGCAATTTCCAGCACACCGCCTGCTAGCCAGTTTTGTTTGGCATGCCCCACCTTCATTGTCGGCACCTCTCCGGTGACCGCGACTCCCCCCCCCACTGGTGCCACAATTTCCTTCCGCGCGCACGACACTCCTCTGGGTAAACACCCCTTGTTCTTGGGGGTTTCCCTTAAATTCCTTTCAGTTTGATTAGGTTTTAATCTTGTTTTCATGTAATCTTTGCCTCGTTAGGGTTCAATTTATCCAACTTGTGGCGTGTTCAAGGTGAGATTGCGATTTCGAACCATCCTCTGAAATATTCTTGACTTTTCAGGTAAGTGGTTCCACGTCCAATTATTATTTGATTAATTAATTTGCAAGGTTAATTTGTTTAGAGTGTTATTTAATTAATGCGTGTGGTGCGAAGTTGATTTTCATTGAAGTTTTGGTGCGAAGTTTATTTTCATTTAAGTTTGACATGCCTTGAATTGTTTAGTAGGGTGTCGTCATAATACGTGTACTTGATGCTGAAATCTCATATTTGGTTAATTGTTAGTCTCTTTTTTTTGGAAGTGCAAAGGGTCTAATTGGTATTTTGGTGTAGCGTCTGTATGTGTTCAGTCTTAAATGAGTATCTGAGTGGGGTTTTGGTGTTTTAGTCGTGCGGCGTACTTTAAGAAAGGCTGGAAAGGTTTTCTGGTGGTTGTTTAACTGTAGTGATGGTCTTTTCAACTCTGCAGGTGACTTCTTTAATTGCGTGCGTAATGCAGTTTGTGTTTCTGAGGTGACGTTGTGTGCGTATTGTCATGTAAGGGGGTTTGGGTCGGCTTAGTGTGTAAAGTAGTGGTTTTGCTCTTTAAAAATTTGTTTATGAAAATTTGGATCGTTTTATTAAATAATTATTGAAGATGGAAAAAAACTTGTTTTGACTACATGGTGTAAAGGTTTTGGGTGGTTAAAGTCGTGCGACATAGGTTGAAATTGTTTAATAAATTCTTTTAATGGTTTTTTTGACTTTGAAAGTGTTTTCTTTGACCACACAGTATTTTTAATTTGTCGTGTAAGTAGTGCAGATTTAGTTTTGAAATATTTTTAGTGTGCGTATTCTTCCAAAATGGTATTTCTGAGTGAGAGTAGTGGTTTTTGGCATGTGTGGTGTCTTGTTTTATTTGGGTGCATAAATATGACATGTGACATGAATTTGAAACTTGTTTGAGCACAAACCGGGAAGCCTGGGTAGCTAGGAGGGTGGACTAGACTAGTGTGCAATGTTCCGGAGGTGACTCGACCCAGTTTCTCTGGCAGGACTGACGATTGCAACACTAATTAAACATATTCTTTTCTGAGGGTCGTGGTCTTCTAAGCCACGTTTTCTGAGGGTCGTGGCCTTCTAAGCCACGTTTTCTGAGGGTCGTAGTCTTCTAAGCCACGTTTCACCGAGACACGAAGATCTAGGGGCCCGAGCTAGCTAACACCCAAGCAGCCTCTCCCATGTTAGTGATCATTGGTTACTTTACGCTCATCGGTGTGACACTTTGGTTATTTTAAAAGTAAGTGTGTGTGTGTGTGCGCGCGTGTGTTTTAATTTAAGTTGTTCCTTTTTAAATTTACTTTCTCTAAACCTGTTTTCTCTAAAGTTGTTCATGATTTTAGTTCTTTTCTTTAATTAAAGTTGCAAATGTATTTGTCATTTAATAATTGTGCGTGAAACCTTTTCTCGGTGGCATATTACTGGGCTTTTAGCTCACACCCTACATACACCTTTGGGTGTATGTAGATTCTGTTTCTTTTCCTTTCCAGGTTGAGGCATCGGGCTTAGCATTGGTGGTTCGGGTTGTCAGTGGCATCCTCATGTTGGTTTGGTGGCGGTGGCTTGTGGATGTGATTCCTCATGTCTCACAGAGGTTTGTGTTGGAGTTTTGGTTTCCTTTGATGTAGTCGCTTTTGGGTTTTTAGTTCAAGTTGTAAACTTTAAATCTGAACTTGGTGTAATGGTCTGTTTGGTTGTCAGTTTTTAGTTTCAATTTATTCAGCTTGTTGTCTGTTTTATATTTATTCATCCGGGTAAATCGTTCCCAAGTTTATTTTTGATACCCGGGCACTTGTGCCAGCCCATGGGGATCGGGAACGCCCTTCGGGTCTTGCCGCGGACCGGGTCGGGCGCCGGGTCGGATGGCGACCCGGCCTGGTTTGTGACAGATTCACTAATTAAAAAGTGAAACCATGTCTCCTCTTGAGATATTTTGAAACAAATGTCTCCCCCTGATGAAACAAAAATTAAAACTAATATTATTTTATCTTTAACCTTTATATAAAACTTATCCCCCTTTGAGATTATCAAAAAGGAACTTATAAATCATGACAGTTAGAGAGATACGATTAGAAACTAGGTCGATTACATCCACCACCGCGGAACACAATGCAAGGAAGAAAATTGCAATAAATCACAGATTCAGAGACTTGACCCCACGACCTACCCCTCGCCCCACCCAAACCCTTACAACCCCACCACCAACAGTGGGGATAGAGAGATAAGATTAGATAAAATGAAGATAATATAATTAAACCAAATAAGTCTCGGGATAATAAAAATTAAGGTCAGGATCAAGAAAAGACAAGAAAAATACATGAACAAAAACTCTATTAAAAAGAAGACTTTTGAAAACAAGAATTTTTTATCTATGGATAAGGATTCAAAGAATTTAAAAAATATTTTTCAAAGAATTTAAGAAATCATTCCATGAGATAGACAATTGAAACATGATTTTAAGAAGATATTTTCAAGATACCAAAAGACCAATCATTGAAACCTGCTTAGATAAGGGAGAGGATAAAATAAAATATCCTTAAAATTGTTCCCCTTAAATGAAAAAAGCAAGCATATAAAAATAAAAATACTTACCAGATTTTATTTTAGATCTCAACTCCATGAATTTTTGTTTTGAAAACAACCTTCTTGAGTTATATCATCTTTTATTGCATGGCCACCAAATGATAGATCATTAAGTTACAATAGAAAATCCCTATAAGATATCAATTTTTTTTCCTTTTGGTACCCTTGAGAGGGTTAAAAAATGATAGCATAAGATTATTTGGAAATGAAAACAAATTTAGGTCTAAAAATATTTAAAATTAAAGACTTGGGAACCCAATATTGTTTATATTTTTGAATAATATTAGAAATATGGATAGACTTAGGTCTTCCATGTCTGGTGTTTTTTCAATTTCATTAATATATAATATGCTCATATTCCTGAAAATATTTTCAAATTTTATTTTGAGAAACACCATTCACAAAAGTAGTTGTTTTTGATGAATTTTAATTATTATTTAAAAAACCAAAATGATAATAATTTATTTTAACAAATTGAGAACCGAAGATCATGTTGCAAAATGTTTTAGATTGGGTGAAATTAGAAAGAGATATTTTGAGAACCTTGATTTCGATTTTGAAAACTTAAACATCGAGTTAATTTTTTAATTTCAAAATAAAATCATATTTTTCTTTTTAAATAAGATCATTTTCATTTAAAACTTGTTTATACTTCTCATTAAGATTTATGAAATCTGGATAAATTATTAAGAAACCTTTTCCAAGTTCTTCAAAAGCATTTTCAAGATCCTCCTAGGATAGGGGACTAAAAGAAGAAGAAGAAGAAGACCAATAAGAAGAATAATAAGAAGAAGAGTGAGAAATTAGAGTACAAACCTCATTACCTTCCTTAAGATGTTCCATGAGGCATTTCATACATGTGTCTCTTGAGGAGGAAGGTTCCCTGGAATCATCACTAACACTCCAAGTAGTGAATTTTAGGGATTTATTACCTTTCTTATTTTTTAAACCTCTTTTTCTTAATTGGACATTCTAATCTTATATGTCACTTTTTTTGTATTTGTAACAGGTCATAGAAGGTGCTCCAATTTTATATTTATTTTTGGAATATTGGGACGATTTCTTCTTCTTTAGAAGTTTGTACACAACTTTGAAAACTTATTCAAGTTTACCTTTTTTGTTGGTGTCACATTATGAAGAATCACCAACTTTGATTACTTTAAAAGCAATGTTCTTCTTGGTTTCCTTACCCTCAATTTCTTCTTTAACTTCTTATCATTTCATCATTATATCATATGTCGTTAAAGATCTAATGAGTTCTTCCACAATAATATTTTTGATGTATTTGGCCTCTTGGATTTACATGACTTTGGGATCCCACAAACTAGGAAAAACATATAGGATTTTCTTTATGATCATTTATGTGGAAAAGTTATCACCAAGATATTTCTATCATTGTAAATGTTAGTTGAATGAGTAAACATGTTTGTAATTGTAGAAACCCATGTTTTGAACCAGACCTAAAGCACGAAAGTTTTTGAACTTTTTCATTTACTTAACCGGTTGTTTTAAAACCGAGCTTTGGAACTTAACTCCGAGTGTTGGAACACTTGTACATGTTGTTTTAGACTTGGTTGAAGGCCCGATAAGTCTTCTAGGTGGCTCGAAAAGTTTCAGGAGTTTCAGAACCGAAAAACTTCATGTTTTTAAAAACAACAAAGGGAGCATGGTTTTCTCACGACCTGCTAAACCGTGCAGCCCACAACAGGTAACCGTGTGGCCCTAGTTTAAAAGGGACAATGGCTTGCACAAGGCCTGCACACAGTTTCCTAAACCATGCGCCTAGGCCGTGTAGGGTGTGTCTTGAAGGCAGTGGGGTACCGCACAGTTGGTTCAAGGTTTGCCAAATTGTGCGGCTTAACCGTGCACGACACCCTATTTTGGGTTTTTAATTATTTTAAAATTCAATTAAATTTAAAACCTAAACTAAAATCTCACCCTCACCCCTCCTTGCCTCGACCCGCAGCGCGCAACACCCCAAAGGGGTTCCCCCTTCGATGCACGCTGCTCCTCCCTCAGACTCCTCTCCCTCCTTCATTTCAGGTTGGATTTCTTCACGAATCTCCTTCGATCGTTCAAGGTGAGTCTTCTCCTCACATCTAATCTAGTTTCCAAGCCGTGTTTCAGCTTATTTGTCACCCGAGATGGTTTTACTGAACCCTAGATTCTTTGGGATGACCCAATTTTGGTTTCCCTTTTATCATAGGTCGTACGAATGATCTCTACAGGCGTGTTGGAGCGTGTTCCGGCAACCGCCGCCAAAGGTGAGGCGGTTCGGGTGGTTTTGGTCCATCGGTTTGGTTTTGGGGTAAGGTTTTCAGTTCATGTTTTGTTTCGCATGTGTTAAATTTGGGGATTTTGGTATTTATGACTCCCTTTCATGTTTCTTGTAGTGTGATGAGTTGTTTCGGGTGTTTTCACTTCATTTTGGTTCGTCACTGAAGTGGAAAGCTGGGTTCCACCCTGAGGTAGGGTCCCTTTCCAAGTCCTCAATCTTTATAAATACATTAATTAAGTTGATTACTTCACTTTTTTATAAATTAATTCTTCCAATAAAGTATTATGTCCAATGCTTGTGAAATGTGAATTTTAGCATGTTCGTGATTTGAATGCTAAATTTATTGAATGATTTGTTGATTAACAATATCATGTTTTCATAATAAAACCCCTCCAACAAATGTGTGATGCCTTCAAGATAAAAAGTAGTGGTTAAACCGTGATTGCTTGACTTTCCATGTTTATAATATTTATGCTTGATGTTATGTTGAGATACGACATACTTAAGACATGTCCTTAATGACATTAGAAACACTGAGTTTCCTTTTTTTAAATGATTAAAGGACCGAAGCACCGTCTAAGTGTTTGGTCCAGTTTTGGATTGGAATTACCCATGTAGGTAATTTCCCTTTGTATGGATACTTGGATCCCTTTAAATACAATTATCATGTTTTGTTAAATTGAATGAGTTGAGTCAAATGAATGGTTAATTCTTAATGATTGACCCTCAAAACAAGTTACCAAATTGTTTTCAAATGTTTTGAATACTAATAAAACATTAGGTGACATGTGGGTTCCCAAGTATGAATGCCATGATGGACTCAATGGGTTTTCATTCTCATACCTTGGGTGATACATGGATTCCCATGTAGGAATTCCATGGACTGACTCTGGTTCATGAGACAAGGATTGGTTCCACATCCGTGGAAACCCTTACCATGCTAAGGGAAGGTAGCGGTGTGGACCTTGCCTTTGAAAATGCCTTAATGGTTTTTACTAAATGGTTGCAATGCTACTTGACCTTTATAAACTAATGGAAGGCAAGGTTTGAACCAATCAATAAGCGGTTGCAATACTACTTGACCTTTCCAAACTAATGGAAGGAAAGGCCTGAACCAATCAATAAATGGTTGCAATGCTACTTGACCTTTCCACACTAATGGAAGGTAAGGATTGAACCAATAAATAATGGTTTCAACTATACTTGACCTATCCACACTAATGGAAGGAAATACTTGAACCAAATGAATCATTACATGACTTCTTTATCAAATAGGAATGGTCTGACTTAATCTCACCTTGGATTCTGAGAGGAGAATACCTTGGGTCTTGGGAACCCCATTCTGATTCAAGGATATAGTTTTATTAGGTTGATACCCACCTAGACTCCGGTTCTTTTCTATTCCGTGGATGCTCGATATACTATTGTTGAGTCCCTTATTCTTACTGGATGCCTTGGATACACTCCTTGGATCCATCAATGACAAGTAGGTGCCTTGGATACACTCCTTGGGCCTAGTTCTTTCTTAGCCCCGTTTTACCTTGGATGCAATCCTTGGACTCGGTAGGCACCTTATTGTGGAATTCCTTGGATTACGCTCCTTGGATTACACTCTTACCCCTTAGCTAGACTCAGATACTACTGATTTAGCATTCCATGAGATTTACGTTACCTTGATTTTTACCCTGGAACTCCCTCACTGGATATCTTTGCTATCTAGACTTAGATATTACTGGGTTATCATTCCATGAGATTTATGTTACCTTGGTTATTACCCTGGAACTCCCTCATTGGATATCTTTGTCAGATTTTTTTGTTATGTATTGGGACCTTCACTACTTATACTATCACGAGGTTATTGCCTTGGTTATTACCTTGGGACTCCATTACTAAATACCATCATAGGATGCCTTGGATACACTCCTTGGGTCCAGCATTGACAAGTAGGTGCCATGGTTAAAGCCCATCGGGCCCACTCATTTCTTAGCCCCATTTTACCTTGGAGGAAACTTCTTGGACTCAATAGGTGACCTAATCACATGTGACTTATGAATAAATTGGTAATAATCAATTACTGAACTGATTGCATGTCCAGACACCAGCCAAGGGCTGAACCAGGTACTTGGGTATCTAGTTACATTGTACTACTTACTTTATTTATGCATACTTACACCCTGTTTAATTTATAATAAACTGTCGGGATTGGGTTAGACACTGATGGTGCCAAACTACTGAGATTTATATCTCACACCCTACTTGAGCCACCATTGCACTGGGGTACCTGAGTAGACTTTCTTGTTCTCAGGGCCTTAGATCTTTCTTGTTGCTATATTGCTTGTACCTGGAGTTAGAGAAAAGGACCGATCTGGAGCACGAGATGCTCAAGGAGATCGCCCATAGGGCTTTACTGTACTTTCCTTATTTTTTTTATTGTATTGAAAATCACGTTGTACTATTTACTTCTTTCCATCATGTATCAATACCATGTCATGCATTCATTTTTTATATAACTAGTGTTGGCTACTCTTGTTCATTTATATGAAATCTGTATTACGTTGCTTTATTTATGCTATTACTGCTTCCGCTATTGATTATTATTTACTCTGTTATACCACTGTGAAACTATGATAAGAGGTTATAGTCTCCCCACCAACTATCCTTACACCCTCGTTGCTATTCGACCACCTCTAGCATATGGGGAGGCACACCTGAGGTCATGTAGCGACCGGTCTGACCATCGTCTTAGTGGTGAGTCAGGCCGGGACGTTACAAAGTGGTATCAGAGCTAGTTTTTCCTTTTTTATTACTATTTGGGGTTGGTATATAGGAGACTAGGAAAGTGTCAGCGCTTGGTTAATAACCGTTCTTGGGACTGATCACCCCATGTACGGGGAATGACCAAGTGGCCAGGGCTGGGATTGATGTTTATGTTGTTCGTTGTTACAATTAATATGATTTTACTTAGAGTTATTGGTTTTCATTCTACTGCTTATGATTTTTGGGATTTTGGAAATTTTCCTTGGCCTGTTATGGTAAGGATGAAACATACATGCATCATATTAGGCACTTATAAATTCACATGTCATGCATATATTCCATGCCATGTAGTTGCATTAGTTGGTTTCCTACTAAGTATGATTCAATGCCTTATTAATATTCCATGATTAGATTTATACCTATTTAGGTAATACATTAGCATGCCTTCTATGCTTACTTCTCGTTATAGCATGATCATGTGATTAAATTTCCATGTTTCTATGATTTTAGTTTGTTGCTATGTGTTAGATACTTATAGTGACATGCTAACTTAATTTGATATATGGAAATGGTTTCATGGGCTAAGTTATTGGTTGTGGTTATGACGGGATCCGGTTTTTAGTTGTAAGGTGTATGAGCGCCTTATAGTTGGGAAAAGGTAGCCCGTGTAATTGAACCATTGTGAAAAGGTTGTTAAATTCAATTGTTAAGTGAAGTTGGTTCTAACTAAAGGGAGTTAAATGAAAAAATGTAAAGTGTATGGGTGCTTTGTAGATTAGTATATGGCCACCCAATAATTTGGAACTTTATGTTGATCATGTTAAATTCTAAATTGACATTGGTACCAATTAATGGGATCCAATTTTTAATCCATGGAGTGTACAAGCGCTTCATGAATTGGGAAATGGAAACCCATATTAAATGAAATGGCATGATGCTTTGTAAAATTCTTATAAGTGTTAAAGATGTTTAATGTTGATCTGAAGTCAAATGGCTATCTTTCAAAATGAAACTGGACCCAAGAAGGTCAGTTGAGTGATGTTTTATGAGAAGTCCCGTTTGGGTGTTTAAAATTTTAATAATTGTGCTATTGCTATTGCGTTGCTTCCTAGAGAATGTAGGTTGGTTAAAATAGGACTCTCATAGGTCACCTTATTTGCTTAAAATGAATTTATTTTGATAAGTTTTCTGAAAATGATGGGATGTCAACTAATGTAAGATGTTTTTAAATGGGAGTTTAATAAAACTTGCATGTTTTTTCCTTGGGGCATTGGTTAAAATCAAGTACCTTGTGTTGTTTTTGAAAATGGTACTTTGATTTTTTGATTAAATCTGTTGAGGATTAAACAACTAAATGTGATAAAATACAAGAGGCTTGGAAATGGAACCTATAGTGGTGTCCACTATTTAAAAACCCTCGTGTAAGTGTGGTTCGACATCTCTTTGAGTTGCCTTGGAACAGAAGCATGAGTACTTTCGGTAGGTGTTCTTTTCCATAGCAATGACTTTATGATCAGATTTTGAGCCTAGTGACTTTTGTTTGACATGACCCAGTTTTAGGGTTAACACTTGTTTTTTATAAGGGGATAACCCGTGGTAGGTAGCTCCCTCATAACTTAAATGCCTTGCTAGCGCTGTGACTTTTCTCTCTTTTGGTTCTATTTGGGTGCCGTTGTCCCTAGTAGGACTTTCAGTTTCCAAGTGACACCCTTGTTGGATGGGTGGTAATGTCTTTCTGGACCTTGTTATGGACTCGAGCATCGATTAATGATCTTCTTCAGCTGGTTATACGTGCATCAGGCATGGTCGACCGCTTTGTAGGTCATTTGACCCTCTCTTCTTCTTAAGTGATGGACGACTTGGTATGGTGTCATCCAAGAAAATGGTTGTATGAGGAAATAAGACTCCGTAATAAATCTTCTTTTACTATTTAGCACGGTCTCAGGTCATCTCCAAGTAGAGTGGATTGAGTGTTAAAGAACCAGCTCCATTCCAATACTTGGACTGGTTTTCAAAAGACTTGGGTGTTTTGACATGCTAGTCTTGTTGATATAATCTATCACGCTTATGAGTGATTAGTTTTCCTTCCTTTTCGGCTAGGACACTCCTAAGGTGGGTAGTGTCGTTTTGAACCTGGTAAATGTGTCCTTCCATATAGAAGGAGCATGACCTAAGGGGACCATTGGGAAATGGTTGGGTTATCATGAATGCATTTGAGGTTTGTTGGTGTTTTTTTATGTCGGTGCTTACTCTGTAGCACGACCTCATTTTGGTTCGACTGTTTTTCCTTCCAGTTTTTGGGTGGGTTTAACTGGAAAAAATGTCTTAAATCCTCTTAGTGTACTCTTCTTAAGAGATGATCATGTCCCCTATCTTGACGCCGTCCTTGATATATTAAGAGAGAATCGGTCTTACACCGTGCTAAATCTATAAAATATGTTGAGCTTGTTGGATGATCTTTATAAGTGTTTCATACTTAAGCATGGTTCTCCTCGAGGCTTGGTACATCCTGAGTGATTCATGGGTTCCCAAGTAGGAATGCCTTGTTCGGACTCACAGACCCTAGATTTTCCTTTTTTTTTCTTTGAACGCCTAATCCAGACTTCTATGAGATACGTCGACCAAGTGGCTCGACTCATTCTCTCTTCTTTTAGTTCAATATTTATTATTGTAATGATCCATTTTAAAGAATGTTTCTAGGTGAATGCAAGTGTGGTCTCAAGGTTGGTAGTGTCTTTTGAGAGAGCTTGCTCAACTAGTTCTGTTAGGTCGATTGGAAATTCGTCCGTTTACTTTTTAAAAAAATCACACTAGGAGTGTTGTAATGACGCTCAGAGTTGTGCCTTGTACAACAATTCCAATGGTGGAGGTACTGTGGCTTGGAATTGTTCCCTTCTAAAGTTAAGACCTATGGTGGTGAGCACCATCGGTCGAGTGTTTATCGAGACTTTGACATGATTGTGTCTCTATCTAAACGAGCTTCCATAAGCTCCATTTTTGTGTTTAAGTTGAACCTTGAGAGTTGGCTCAGGTTGTAAAGGATGAAGTTCTTAGTGCATTGGAAATTCTTAAGGTTCATTGGGAATTGGAAATGCAATGAAACCATTTGAATGAAACTTCATGACCCTTATAGGTCGGGTGGTGTTTATGTTGTTCCTAAGAGCTTCTTGAGGATAAGAAGTTTTTAAGGTGGGTAGATTGTAGAAACCCGTGTTTTTAACTAGACCTGAAGTATGGAAGTTTTTGAAATTTTTCGTTTACTAAACCGATCATTTTAAAACCGAGCTTCAGAACTTAACTTCAAGTGTTGAAACACTTGTACATGTTTTTTTGGACTTGGGTGAAGGCCTGATAAGTCTCTCAGGTGGCTCCAGAAGTTTTGGGAGTGTCGGAACATAAAAAATTCATGTTTTTAAAGACAGCAGAGGGAGCATGGTTTGCATACAACCTGCTAAATCGTACGGCCCATAGCTGGTAACCGTGCGACCTTGGTTTAAAAGGGACAATGGATTGCACATAGCCTGCGTAAGGTTTCCTAAATAGTGTTCCTAGACCGTTCAGGGTGTGTCTTAAAGGTAGTGGGGTACCTCATGGTTAGCGCACAGTTTTCCAAACCATGCGGCTTAACCACACGCGACACCCTATTTTCAGTTTTTAATTATTTTAAAATTCAATTAAATTTAAAACCTAAACTAAACTCTCACCCTCACCCCTCCTTGCCTCAACCCACAACACACAACACCCCAAATGGGTTCCCCCTTCGACGCACGCTGCTCCTTCCTTGGTCTCCTCTCCCTCCTTCATTCCGGGTCAGATTTCTTCACGAATCCCCTTTGATCGTTCAAGGTGAGTCTTCTCCTCACATCTACTCTGGTTTCCCAGCCATGTTTCGGCCTATTCGTCACCCAGGATGGTTCATCCAAACCCTAGATTCTTTGGGATGACCTGATTTTTGTTTCCCTTTGATCATAGGTCATGCGAATGATCTCTACGGGTGTGTTGAAGTGTGTTCCGACAACCACTTCCAAAGGCGAGGTGGTTCGGGTGGTTTCGGTCCATTGGTTTGGTTTTGAGGTAAGGTTTTCACCTCCTGTTTTGTTTCGTACATGTTAAATTTGGGGATTTTGGTATTTATGACTCCCTTTCATGTTGCTTGTAGTGTGTTGAGTTGTTTTGTATGGTTTCACTTCATTTTGGTTCATCACCGAAGTGGACGGCTGGGTTCCACCCTGAGGCAGGGTCCCTTTCCAAGTCCTTAATCTTTATAAATACATTAATTAAGTTTCTTACTAAAATTTTTTTATAAATTAATTCTTCAAATGAAGTATTATGTCCAATTCTTGTGAAATGTGAATTTTATCATGTTCATGATTTGAATGCTAAATGTATTAAATGATTTTTTGATTAAAAATATCATGTTTTCATAATAAAACCCCTATAATGAAGGTGCACTACCTTCAAGCTAAAAAGTAGTGGTTAGACCTTGATTGCTTGACTTTTCATGTTTATAATCTTTATGCTTGATTTTATGTTGAGATACGACATGCTTATGAGATGGCCCTAATGACATTAGAAACATTGAGTTTCCTTTTTTTTAAATGATTAAAGGATCAAAGCACCATCTAAGTGTTTGATCCAGTTTTGGATTGGAATTACCCATGTAGGTAATTGCCCTTTGTATGGATACTTGGATCCCTTTAAATTCAATTAACATGTTTTGGTAAATGGAATGAGTTGAGTCAAATGAATGGTTAATTCTTAATGATTGAACCTCAAAACAAGTTACCAAATTGTTTTCAAATGTTTTGAATACTAATAAAACATTGGGTGACATGTGGGTTCCCAAGTAGGAATGCCATGATAGACTCAATGGGTTTTCATTCTCATAACTTGGGTGATACATGGATTCCCATGTAGGAATTCCATGGTCAGATTGGGGTTCATGAGACAAGGATTGGTTCCACGTCTGTGGCAACCCTTACCATACTGAGGGAAGGTAGTAGTGTGGACCTTTCCTTTTAAAATGACTTAATGGTTTTTACTAAATGGTTTCAATGATGCATGACCTTTCCAAACTAATGGAAGGCAAGTATTGAACCAATCAATAAGCGTTTTCATTTCTACTTGACCTTTCCAAACAAATGGAAGGCGAGGCTTGAACCAATCAATAAATGGTTGCAATGCTACTTGACCTTTCCACACTAATGGAAGGCAAGGCTTGAACCAATAAATAATGGTTTCAACTCTACTTGATCTATCCACACTAATGGAAGGCAAGACTTGAACCAGATGAATAATTACATGAATCCTTTATCAAATAGGAATGGACTGACTCGAGCTCACCTTGGATTCTGAGAGGAGAATACCTTGGGTCTTGGGAACCCCATTTCGATTCAAGGATAAAGTTTTCTTAGGTTGATACCCACCTAGACTCCGGTTCTTGTCTATTCCTTGGATGCTCGGTATACTACCGTTGGGTCCCTTCTTCTTACAGGATGCCTTGGATACACTCCTTGGATCTAGTATTAACAAGTAGGTGCCTTGGATACACTCCTTGGACCTAGTTCTTGCTTATCCCCGTTTTACCTTGGATGCACTCCATAGACTCGGTGGGTGCCTTATTGTGGAATGCCTTGGATTATGATCCTTAGATTACACTCTTACCCCTTATCTAGACTCAGATAATACTGAGTTAGAATTCCATTAGATTTATGTTACCTTGGTTTTTACCCTGGAAATCCCTCACCAGATATCTTTGCTAGCTAGACTCAGATACTACTGGGTTATCATTCCGTGAGATTCACATTACCTTGGTTATTACCCTGGAACTCCCTCACTAGATATATTTGTGAGGTTACCTTGTTAAATCTTGAGACCTTCATTACTTATACTATCATGAGGTTGTTTCCTTGGTTATTACCTTGGGACTCCATTACTAAATACCATCATAGGATGACTTGGATACACTCCTTGGGTCCAGTATTGACAAGTAGGTTCCATAGTTAAAACCCATAGGGCCCAGTCATTGCTTAGCCCCATTTTACCTTGGATGAAATTCCTTGGACTTGATAGGTGACCAAATCACATGTGAATTATGAATAAATTGGTAATAATCAATTAATGAACTGATTTCACATCCAGACACCAACCAAGGGCTGAAGCAGGTACTTGGGTATCTAGTTACATTGTACTGCTTACTTTATTTATGCATTCTTACACCCTGTTTAATTTATAATACACTATTGGGATTAGGTTAGACACTGGTGGTGGTGACCTACTGAGATTTATATCTCACACCCTACTCAAGACGCTATTACACTGGGGTACCCGAGTATAATTTCTTGTTCGTAGGGCCTTAGACCTTGCTTGTTGCTGTATTGCTTGTACCTAGAGTTGGAGCAAAGGATCGAGCTAGAGCTTGAGATGATCAAGGAGATCGCCCATGGGGATTTGATGTCCTTTCCTTATTTTTGTATTTTATTGAAAAGCATGTTGTATTGTTTACTTCTTTTCATCATGTATCAATACCATGTCATGAATTCATTTGTTATATAACTGGCGTTGGCCACTCTTGTTCATTTATATGAAATTTTTCTTCCACTGCTTTATTTATGCTATTACTGATTCCACTTTTGATTGTTATTTACTCTGTTATACCACTGCACAACTATGATAAGAGGTTATAGTCTCCCCACTAACTATCCTTACACCCTCACTGCTAGTCGTCACCCTCTGACATATGGGGAGGCGCGCCTGGGGTCATGTGGTGACCGGTACGACCACCGTCTTAGTGGTGATCCAGGTCAGGACATTACAGTAATAGATTTATTTTCATGTATAGAGAAATTTTAAAAATCTTTATGATACATATCCAACCCAGTATCCTTGAATTTATTGGTTCCTTCATGAGTAACTTCTAATAACTTTCAGATTTCATTGGAGGCTTTAAAAATATATATTATATTAAACTCATTTTAATCATAACTGTAATGAAAGGCATTCATAGCTTTGTTATCCATTTTAAAATTATTGATACCTCTAGGAGTCCATTTTTCTTCAGATTATTTAGTTGGAACATACTCATACATTACCATTTTCCAAATGGGATAACTAATACTACCATGAAAAGTATATATGTGTTTTTTCCAATTTGAGTAATTTGAACCAACAAATAAAGGAGCATGAGTAGAAGAATTTGATTCCATTTTAAAATCAAAAGTTGAAAACCAGTTAATATTTTGAAATCAAAAACACTTTTTTAAAACTCAATTTTTTTAAAATAATAACAAACTATCCTTTGATACCAATTACTAGTATCAAAGGAAAAATAATATTTTCAAAAGGGGAATTTTAAACCAAGAATTGTTTTGATAAAAACTCAAAGAACCCTTTGATACCAATTATCGTGTTGGATAAAATGACAAGAAAGGGTTCATTTTATTTTAAAATTTTAAAGTGAATAAATAAATCTATGCTATAAAAGATTGATGAAATAACACAGTAATGTGATAAAATAAAAGAAAAGTGGAAATTGAAAAAGAGAAATTGAGTGAAAGCATTGTGGAAATTAAAATGTGGAAAGTAAATAGATAAGGAACATGTTGATAATAGAGTTAGATAATAGAACACAAAGGTAACCCTCTATATCCTCCCCTCAAGATGGCTTGCGATGGCATATAACCTCTTTTTTTTAATGGGAACCAAGAACTGAATAAGTACCTTGCTTTAGAATAGAAAAAAGAAAGAAACCAAGAACCCTTGGTTTTAATGGGAACCAAGAGCCAAAAAAATAATACCTTACTTTTGAATAGAGAAGAAATAAAAAAATTAAGAGGAGGGAGAAAAGTGACGGTTTACCTTTTTGGAAAACCTATTACAATTCCATCTCAACACTCACTAAAAGATAAGAAGTAGAAATAAAGTGAGATATAGAGAAATTAAAATTGAGAGAAAGGGGTCCAATGGGTTATACAATAAAGAACAAAATCTCAAAAAAGAAGAAAGAGAAAAGAACCAATAGAAAGAATAGATTGAAAAAAGAAATATAACTGTGCTTGATGAAAGTTTTTGAAGATCATGCCTTTGGATTATGCCCTTTGATATTCACAATTCCCTTGGTGAATGTTCACTCTGATCTTATTTGGGAAATGATGGAACTTTGAAGCTCTTAAGAAGATTATGAAGTCATTAGAGATCAATGAGTGGTTCACTTTATGTTCACTATAATTGGATAATGTTCCAAGACTCCCTTTCCAACCTTTTATAGCCTTCTAGGATGCATGGGTTGTCCAAAATCCAGTGGAATCTTTAAGAGCCAAGAAGAAGCATTTTTGGCCATCTTAAAATCTTCCTCAAAAAATTTACCTTGATTCCATTGGATAACCAGTAGCCACCACTATGTATTTGGTGGCCTACTTGGGGTTCCCTATATATTGAATTCTCTTACCATTTATCCAGTGCACCTCCACTAGCTAAATAGTGGGACTTTTGGAGATGAGGAGGTTCAACCTCAGGCCATCAGCTAGCCGGTAGAACTACACCGGCTACTCGGTGCCACCTACTGCAACATTCTTTAAAATAAGACCTCTGTACCAATTTTGAAGAGATGTTAAGGTTGATTGGATTAATTCCATAATAACTTAAAAGAAACATAATAAATACACAAGAAGCACATTGAAACAAGTTAAAAACAAATTAAAGTGTTTGTGATCATTAACATAATTACACTCGGAGGTATAAAATTAACAATTAACTAAATATGATTAACTAATTAATAATTAATAAATAATAAATGAATAATAAACAATAAATTTATAATAATTACTTAATAATAAATTTAAAATAATAATTATTAATAGTAAATATTATTAAAAATTAATATAAATAAAAATTAAAATAATATGATTAATAAATAATAAATATTAATCAATAAATTAATAATAAATATTGAATAATAATTAGTTAATTGTAATTAATAATTTATTAATAAAATTGTTATGAATAATTATTATTTAATCACTTTGTAATTTATAATATCACTCGGTGAACAAAAAAGATGCTTACCTAGTTTGAAACTTCTGGAGGATATGATTTTGATAATTGACATGATTTTTATGAACCATAAAATGTTAGAGAAAAAATTATAAAGTAAAGACTATATGATTTTCCAAGTAATGATATCTCTGTCTATATACAACAAGTAGATGCATGCTTTGGAAATGATAAACCTGGGGGTAATAACCCTAAAAGTGGTGTATTGTGTATTAACTCAATTGTCACTCAGTGCATGAAAAAGAGGATAACTGCACATCTAGTTTCAGAATCCAATGGGATATGCTTTCTTAAATTTAAATGCTCTTTAAAAAACCTTAAAACATTATAGAAAACTCTGGGGTAATTCTAAAAACATAAAAAACATCATAAAATTTTAGTAAAGTAAAGACTATATTTTTCTGAGCAATGAAATCCCTTTATGGATACAACAAGTTAATGTAGGATCAGACATCGATGCACCTAGGGGTAGTAACCTTGAAAGAGGAATATTGGGTATTAACTCAGTCATCACTCAGTGCATGATAAAGAGGTCTAACCAAACACCTAGTTTGATACTCTCAGGGGACATGATTTGGATAATTCACTTGCTCTTTATGAACTATAAAACATTAAAGAAAACCCTAGGCTAATTCAAAAGATTGAAAAATCATCCTCAAATTTTTGTAAAGTAAAGACTACATGGTTTTTCAAGAAATCACATCTCTGTCTAAATACTACAAGTTTATGCAGGATTTTTAATAGATGCACCTAGGGGTAGTATGTAAAGACCCGTAAAATTCAAGGAAATTTTTTTCTTAATTTTCTTTGGAATTTTACATGAATGCAGTTTCTAACGGCACCTGATTCCGAGGCCCAGTGTGCCCGGAATCATTTTCCGAAGTTTGGCTCGGGTACGTTCAGTGAACGAACGAGCCGGTTTTTCTAACTTTTGAACCGGTGCTCGGAATCGAATTCCAAGGGCACCGATAGAATCGCAGCGCCGGTATTTTCTTATAAACGCCTTTTTCGGAGTTGCGTTTTCTCAGGTGTGGTTTTAAATTTTTGGGGTTAAGTTAAGAAATAAAATAAATGTGGTGCAACACTTTATTTTTATTTCACTTAAAGCCACTTAAAGCCATTTAAGCCAAGTTAAGCGGATAAGGTGGGACCCACGATATCCTACCCACTTGATAGGATATTTGTGAGGTGGGACCCGCACAAGCCCCACCGTTTCTTTTCCTCTAAGTAACACACCCGCGAAAACCTCCGTTTAATGGAAGTCAACCGGTGCGTTTTCTTAAATTCTAAACGCCTCATTAATTTGGGCAGTTAAGTCGTTACCATTAATTCATCGAATTAATGGTTCGTTTTTAACTTTGAATTTCAATTGTTGGCATAAGAATAAAATAAGACCGACACATGTTTTTCTTGGGTGTGGCTTGTTGAGAGGATTTGGAGAAACTCTATCTTCATCCTCCTTCGCGAAGAACACGAAGAACGCATCGTCGCCGACGAAGAATGCCGGCCTTCGACGAAAGGCGACGAAGAACGCCAAACCCTCGGATATCAACGACGCGACGCCGTGTACCGCGACGCCGACGATTCTCCTTCCGCGACGTTCTTCCACGACGTTTATTTCCCGTGACAAACTTCGATCAACAATCGATTGAGGTAGGGGATTGCAGTTCTTTTAATTTCCTTTGTGGATTTTATCCTCAATATGGGTTTATTTGGTACAATTAAATCTGTGTGTTTTTAACCTTCGAAGATCGTCGACGCGACGCTGTGTACCGCGACAACGCGACGCCCCTTCCGCGACGCGACGATCCTCTTCTTCCGCGACGGTCAATTCCGCGACGAACTCACGTTCGACGACTACATTGAGGTAGGGGTTTATTCTTTTAAATCTTTGGGATTTATATCCACGGCATATGATTAAATAATTTTGTTGTGAGACTTTTAAAACCGCTAACGCGGTGGGTGCGGACTAACGAACAAAGTCCGAACCCACCGCCCATTTCGTTCTTGGTGTGCGAAACGGCGGACGTCAACAAAACAAGCCGCACGGGCGATGAGAGGTCCTCGCAGTGAAGGACGGACCCCGGGAGGGCCTTTGGCGAAGACGGCGTGAAATTTCGACCACCGGAACTCATCCGGTGGTCCGCAGAACAGCCCGCCGGCGCGCCGCCGGAAGGAACCGCCGCGACTGAAGCCGCGGTGCCAGCACGCGGTCCCGCGGCCGTGCGGGACCGGAGGGGAACGGGACGCGGCAGCCTGGCCACGTCCGCTGGAAAAGGCAGCCCCACGCGGGGCTATGGTTCCCTCACGCGGGGGCAGCACGCCCCCCGCTCTGCTCGGCCGTAACCGGCTGAGCCGACCCGCCCGGCGACCGGGCCGCGCCCGCGCCGGCCGGGCCGGGTCGCGCCCAGGCCGGGCCGGGCCGGGTCGCGCCCAGGCCGGGCCGGGCCACCCCGGCCGGGCTGGGTCACTCCATCTGGGTCAGACCCGGACCTGGGTCGGGTCGACCCGGTTTGGGCCGACCCAGGGGGGGTTGGGCCGGGTCGGTCCGGGCCCAGACCCCCCAGTTTCGGATCTTTTTGGTCTTTTTCTCATAACTTGAGATACGGGCCTCCGATCGACGCACCGTCATCGGCGATGTGATCCTTGGATCGAGACGGTCGTTTTAGTATATTACACTCATTGTTTCGGAGGACTTTGGGTTTGGTCGGGTTGGTTCGTACACAAAACCAACCGGGCCCTCGGAGCGGAAACACTTATAACTTGAGCTCCGGACGTCCGATTGACGTGCCACCAACTTTGATGGATTTCTCTAAGTGAGACGGATCTTTTGGATTACTCCGCTCGAGGTTTGGATGCCATCGGAGTGCGGTCGGGTTGGTTCGATCACGAAACCAACCGGGCCCCTAGAACAAAAAAGCCAATAACTCACAGACCGGGTGTACGATTGACGCGCCGTCAGTCTCGTTGTTTTCCTCTTGATGAGACGGAACTTTTGGCATACTTAGCCTGAGTTTTGGATGTAGTTGGAGTATGGCCGGGTTGGATTGTACCCGAAATCCAACCGGCCCCCTGGAAAGGAAAAGCTGATAACTTTCAGACTGGACGTCCGTTTGACGAACCGTCAGCGGCGTTGGTGAACACGTTGAGAAACGGTCCCTATGATTATACCTATGTGAGTTCGGGGTACAGTTGAGATACGGTCGGGTTGGTTCGTACACGAAACCAACTGGGCCCCTAGGACAAAAAGGCTAATAACTCACAGACCGAGCATCCGATTGATGCGCCAACTGCTGCGTTGATACCCCTATGAAGAGGCGGTCCTTTGAGATACTTCTTCGCGGGACTTTGTGATAATTGTAGTATCGACCAGTAGCTCGTGGAGCGGACCCTCCCAGAGACGAGCGTGCGGAGTACGGAGACCGTGTAGCCGGCTGAGACCTGACGACTGCTTGACCGAACGACTCGGTGTGTTTCGGATAGCCCAGTGGGGAGCGCTTGGTTGTAGCGGCAGACCCACGACAGAGGAGCGCTTGGTTGTAGCGGCAGACCCGCAATACTCAACAGAAGGAGTACCTCTGGAGGATATGAGGGGGAGCGCTTGGCTGTAGCGGTAGACCCACGGCAGAGGAACGCTTGGTTGTAGCGGCAGACCCGTGGTACTCAACAGAAGGAGTACCTCTGGAGGCTATGAGGGGGAGCACTTGGTTGTAGCGGTAGACCCATGATGGGAAGCGCTTGGTTGTAGCAGTAGGCCCACAGTACTCGACAGGAGGAGTACCTCAACAGTATTAGGTTAGTGAGAAGTACCTTGGAGTCGTGACAGGACCACTATACACTCCAGAGACGGGGCTCTTCAGCAGTTACGGTTTCAATAATGAAAATCCCGTGTGAGATGAATCCTGTTTTGCTTTCCTATGTGGATTGTGTTGTGCTATCCTGTGTGTATTTATGTTTTTCTTTCCTGTGTGGACTGGGTTGTACTTGGGCTCGGAAGTTGGAGTGTACTGGAATTGATGACTTAGGTATATGTGTGGGAATATACCTAAGCAGTGTCGAATGTTACTTCGTGATTGTATCTTTCCTTTGTGGATTCTGGGAGACCTTCGGGGGGTCTCGGGGTCCCTAATGAGTAGCTTATACTCACCCCTGCACGGGCTATGCCCGCACTACGTTGTGTTGGTTGCAGACGACGAACATCGCTGATCGCGGTTGAGGCTTGCGGAGCAGGTCGGTAGCCGGAGGTGGACCACTGGGCGGGACGTACTCGGAGCGGACGGTTGGACCCGAGGAGCTGTGGAGGCTATCTGTACTCACCCTTCAGGTGGGACTTCCAGTGGACAGCTCGATGTTGCGGTTTTACTTTTAGTTGCTGTTTTCCCTTTCAAGTTGTACTTTACTTTCAGTTTGGGTTTGTATACTGGCCCACTTACTTTTCCGCACTTACTTTTGTACTCGGTTTTTGCTTAGTGTTTACTTCTACTGCTTGCTTTCTCTGTGGTGTTTATTTACTTTACAAAGGAAATGCCTTCTCTTTTTACTAGGAATTACGCCTTGGTGCTAGTCGCCAGCCCCTGGCCTATGGAAGGCGGGCTTGGGGTAGTCACGACACGGGCCCCGAGGACGGGTCGTGACATAGTAACCCAAAAAGGGGTGTATTGGGTATTAACTCAAATAAAAATTGGTGCATAAAGAAGAGTTCTAACTACACACATGGTTTGAAAATCCTAGAGGATATGCTTTGGATAATTCACATGATCTTTATGAACTATATAATGTTAGGGAAACCCCTAGGGTAATTATAAAAATATCAAAAACATCCTAACATTTTAGTAAAGACTATGGTTTTTTGAGAAATGACATCCCTGTCTGGATTCTAGAAGTGGATTTAGGCTCTAGTATAGATACACCTAGGGGTAGTAACCCTAAAAGGTATGTATTGGGTATTAACTCAATTATCACTTGGTGCACGAAAAAGTGGCTGACTATACACCTGGTTTCATACTTTTGGGGGATATTATTGGGATAATTCACATGCTCTTTAAGAAAAATAATTACTTATAGAAATTAGGACAGTGAAGAATTTTTTCTTTAATGATGACTGTAAAAATAAAAAAAATGAAATGTTGAAATATTTTAAATGAATATTATGTTTCTTTTATTTGATATAATTAATAAAAAAAGTTTTATTGTAGATAAAAAAGATGGTTTCCTATATTTATCACAATAGTTAAATAATTGACACTAAATAAGGCTGTAGTTATAATAGACAACCAGAAAGAGTTGTAATGCTTGGAGAGTGTGCAAATTTAAAAGTTGTTTAAAGAAAGATTCATCAAAGTTTAAAACTGATGGAAAATCAAGTGATAAATCCCATCATATATAGACATCTACAATTTAAAGATAAATTGTGGCATATATCATATACTGTAACTGATGATGAGGACTGGGTACACATATTTTTACAGGTTAATAATTAGTCTAAAAATAAAATGATAGAGTTTTATGTTACCATATCTACTATGGAAGTTCTACCAGCATTAGAAGTTGGTCCATCAAAACTTCATGATACAATGGCATATCCTCAAGCTGTAAAATTCTCAAGAAGTTCCAACAGAAATGGTAGTTGTTCCAACACATCCTTTGGCTATAATTTCATATCCTCAAGTTGTGACACCTCATAGAAAAGATACTATTTTATGGATAATCCTCTATATAATTTATATATGATGGTGGGAAATTTTGAATATGATAAAAATTCAGAAAAAAAAGATGACGAGGAATCAAAACAAAAATATAATGTCGAACAACATTCTGTGCTTATCCCTATGAGGTTCCACTAACCTTTGAGTCAACCTTCACCATTATAATCATGGTTGACCAAAATCATGGCATGCTTACCAAAATTTCATTGGTTAATTATTACTCTTAGTATATAATTTCTAGAAATTATTACTGGAATGGAAAAAAATTTAGATGAAGTTGTTCTGTATATTGGAAGAGAGTTTGATAGTAATTAAGTGATGAAAACTTTGATAAAACAATATCACATTGAATGAAATTATAGTTGTGTTGTAGAAGAGTCATAGAGATACCTTTATATGATTTAGCGTGAAAAATTTTATTTAGATTTCCAGATGTGTTTGCGACCTATAATTGATAACAATTTTCATAGTTGGTGCATTACTAGATTTAAACCACACACATGTGTGAACCCAATCATATAATAAGATCACTCTTTATTATATGTTGAATTCATTTCAACTATTATTGTTGATATGATAAGAGCGTGTTAAGACATTTATTATGTTCTGGTGATGAAGAGAATCATACAAATTTTTAGGTATCAAATCTCTTATTATAAGGTAAGGGTTGTATGACAGAAGACTATTGCGAAAGTTTATGGTGATTGGGATGAATATTATCGAGTTTTACCACAACTTATGGTGCTTTTATGCCATGATAATCATGTTATCTATCACTTAAATATTGTTGAACATGTTAATCAACACAACTAAGTTGATCAGTCAAATGTAGTATTTGATAGATTACTTTGGACATTTTTTCCACGTGTGGATGCTTTTTGACACACTATGCCAACATAAGCTTTTCACAACGGTTTAAACCACCGCTAAACTGTTTTATGATGGTTTTGAAAAACCACCACTAAATCGTGTGCCGACAATCATTTAGTGGTGGATTTACAAAACTGATGCAGAATGATTTAATGACAGTTCTTTTAAAAACGGAAGAATAATTTAGCGGTGGTTTATTTTTTTATTTCTTATTTTTTATTTTTTATTTATGTATTTTCTATTTAATTAAATATTAAATATTAAATATTTATTATTTAAATTTATTCTTTATTATTTATTCTTTATTCTTTATTCTTCATTCTTTATTTTTATTTATTATTGTTTGCATGTGCACATACCATGCATGCATGCATGCATGTATCTACCATGCATAAATTCAACATATATGTGAGTTATGTGAGATTTGAACCGCTTAGCTCTTGGTTATTATGCAAAAACTTTACCACTCCAGCAAACTTTTCCTATGGTGAGTAAATAGAATTTAATATACATATATATAGGTAAAAACAAATAATAACATAAAAGAATAATAATAAGTAATAAAAAACTAAAAAATAAATAATAAATAACAAATTAATATGTATCGAATAATTAATAATTAATAATTAATAATTAATAAATAATAAATAATCAACTAATGATTAGTAAATAACAAATAAATGATAAATAAATAAATAAATAATAGATTCACTATAAATTATAAATGAATATATAGTAGATAATAAATAAGTAATGAATAAATAATAAATTAATAAAAAAGAATAAATTAATATATGATAAATAAGTAACAAATTAATAAATAATAAATTAACAAATAATAGATAATAAATAATTAATATATAAATAATAAACAATAAACAATAAATTAATAACACAATAATAAAAAAATAATAATAAATGAAAAATAAATTAATAAAAAACAAATTAAAAATAAATAAATTAAAAAAATTAAAAAATAATAAATAATACCTTAGTTATAAATGAATTATAAATATTAATTTAATAATACACTGATAATAAATTGATAATAAATAATAAATCATTAATAATTTATAATAAATATTAAAAAAATAATTTAACATTAATTTAATAATAAATAATAATTTAATATATAATAAATAAGTGATAAATAAAAAAATAATATTTAATAAATACTAAATGAATAAATAATAAATAACCATTAATTAATAATTAATAAGTAATAAATAAATAATAAATGATGAATTAATAATTAATTATAAATATTATGTAAAAATATATAATAAATATATAATAAATATATAATAAATATTAAATGACAAATAATAAATAATAAAAATATATATTATATATTACATATATTATATAATAAATAAAAAATAAAAAATAATAAATGAAAATAATAATAAATATTAAATAATAAATAATAAGTAATAAATAATAAATGGATATAAATATCTATACGAAATTCACATAAATATATATAAAAATTCATTTATGTTACACAAATATATATCAAAATTGACATGTATATAATTGTATATTAATAAAAAAATATATAAACACAAGTAAATATAAATATATATATACCCATATAAGATATAAAAATATATAAACATAAATACGTATAAATATTTACAAATGTATGTAAATATAGATGAATGTTCATAAATACATATAAATATCCATGAATAGATACAATTATATATAATTTTAAATAAATATTGATATATATATATATTATAAATAACTATACATAGATCTATAGAAATACATACAAATATATATATGTATATATATATAATAAATAATAAATCACCAAAAGAGAGGAAACCACAATAATTTAAACACCATAAAATCAATAAGAATGTAAATTTGAGAAATAAAATCATAGACGACCCAACAAGTATATGATGACACTCTTAAAAGAAGCTGAAATATCATTGAATGTTCAAAAATTATGGAATCTGAACCAAAAACTCTTTTTTGGAGGCATTATAGACCTTTTTTATATCAGAAAAACAGTGGCTAGGGCCCTAACATTAAATTTGTCAAAGATCTCATCATAATATTCAATTTGATTTGTCTTACAACCCAAACGGACATCCGGATCAAAATTTATGATCGTTTGAAGTTCAAGTTCGATTTCCAACTTCGCTTAAAACAAAAATATTTTTTATTGTACTAATTACTACTAAATTGTTTTCTAATTTAATTTTAGATCATTTCACAAACTTCAATTTGACTAGTTTTGGGTAAAAATGGACACTCAGATCAAAATTTATCTTCATTTGATGCTGAAACCTGATTTTTTACTTATCCATGAATTAATTTAAGTTTTAAATAAATACGAACTAATAATTATAAATAATCAATAATTAACACATTATACTTAATTAAAATTGTAAATAATAAAAAATAAATGATGATAAATAATAAATTATAATTATTAATAATAAATCATAATTAAATATGTAATATTTAATATTTTTTCCATTAATTTAGTGGTGGTCTTTAAAAAACCACCTCGAAAAATAAATTTAAAAAATTTAAGAAAAAAATTTAAAAAATATGATTTAGTGATGGGTTTTGAAAAACTACCACTAAAATTTAATAAAAAAATAAAAATACGTTTAGCGGCGGTTTTAAAACCTGCTGCTAAAAAACTGCCATGAAATAATTTTTCATGGAATATTTAACAGAGATTTTAAAAACAGCCACTAAAAAACTGCCAAAAAATTCAGTTTTTACAAAAGTGACATTGTAAGAAGTTTATCCAGATTGATGAAACATTTATATATGGAAATTATAATGGAAATTTATTGATCATTGACACACAAGATGGTTATCGAGCAACTATACGTTTGGAATTTTCTGTTGCTGGGAAGGATAACTTCTCATCTTGGAGTTGGTTCATGGATTGCCTTAGAGAGTTTGTGAAAAATATAGAATAATTTTTTCTAATTTCATATCGGCATCGATAAATCAAGGGGGTAGTACAGTCTAAGGTTCTTTCATGGAGACCACCCCATGCCCATCATCAGTACTGTATTCAACACATTTAAAGAAATGTAAAAAATTAGTTAAATGATGATTCCTTAGAGAAATAAATCATAAAAATTGGGAATAATATCAATTTTTGGTGGAAAAATCATTGTAGTAGTTATTTTCATATGTGATTTGATTATTTCATGTTTGTTAGTATACGATCCTAAAAAATAATGGATAGATGAGTGTTTTTAAGGTATTAAAAGAGTTAATTAGGAAATTTAAGATTACATGATGAAAATTCCAAAAAAATAAATGATCACTGACATATGATGATTGGAGGTGAAATGGACATATAACGACCAACATTGTGGAATGATTTAATGGAGTTTTCAAGGGAATTCAAAAGCTATCCATCATGTTTAATTATGAATATTAGATTATATTTCAATTATACAAACCATATTGATAATATAATATTATTATAATTTTTAAAATTTAATTTACAAGTTTAGTAGAAGATAAATTCTATCACACTATAAAGTATTTTATGGAGCGAGGAAAGAAGGCCGAATAAGGTATGAAAAAAGGGTTTCGATATGGTCACTATTTCTAGTGAGATATTGATAGGGTTCTTAGGGAGGCTATATCATTTCATTTCTATTCATTCAACCCCGCACAACATAGATTTAAGGTTACTGAGTTCCATGATCCTATGACTGGTAGAAGGGGTTGTGTGCTTGTCATTTTACTAGAGAATCATTACTGTGATTGTGGTAACTTTCAAGAATTACGGAATCCTTGTGCACATGTGACCACATCATGCACTTCGGTACACTTTTCTTGGGACTATTTCATTGATTTAGTTTATCAACTAGAGAGTATTAATAAATGTTACAGTTATCCATGGATGCATGTAGGGTAATATCAAAATAGTAGGTTGTTTGTTGACACACCTACACTTCTACCAAACATGATAAGTTTACGACCAAGGCAGATGAAAAAGTAGACCTATATTCAAAATGAGATGGATTATCCTAGCTAACAGGAACCTACATGGAGTTACAATTTATACATCCAATAAGGTCATGCATATACATGTTTCCCTAGATGTAATGGGAATTCATTTAACAGTCAAAATTAATGATGTAATTTAGTAATTAATGTAAATTTTTTTACATGAAATTATTGTTATAATTATTATCATTATATGTGATGAAGTAAGCTTGCCTATATAATTTCACCAAAACTACTGTAATGAAACAAGTTTTTCTAATTTTAATTCATAAAATAAACATAACATCAAACCCATATCATAAACAATATACATCCCTTTTAAGAAAAATCATTTGTTAAATTATTTTAAGAGATATTTTATACCTAATCATAAAACCAGGTATGATTTAAATAGTCATCATCATTAATGTATTACTATTCAAACATTTAGATAGATTATCCTTTATTATCTTCCCAAAAGTCTCACGTGTCGCATGATATGTTGGAGTGATGACCTATTAGACATATTACTATTTGGAGAGCACATCATTTTCACCATGATGCACCTCCAATGGCCATTGTTTCATACATTAGACATGCTGGCTTTTATGAAGTCCCCATGTGTGACTTCAAGAGTATATCATAATTTGATTGCTTCATTGGTTGAGAGATGGAGACCATAGACACAAATATTTCATCTCCCTAAGGGGGAAATGATGATTAATTTACTGAAAATAACCTATATATCAGGCCTACCCATTCATAGATAGGCGGTTATAGGATCAATTATTGGCGACTAGTGTGTGGTCATCAGTCATCTACTAAGAATATACATTATTAACCTACCATGTGTCTTAAAGGGTTCCCGATTACACATGGGTTGTCTTGATGATAATTTCTATATGATTACTAATGATAATGATGATGATATACTTATTCGACACACACATGCATATATTATGCTTCTTATTAGAGGCATTTTATGTGTATATTACTCCACCACCTTGGTACATATGATGTACCTACCATTACTTGAGGATATTGACAAGACAGGTAGATATATTTGGGGGTCCATTGTATTATCATATCAATATATATTCCTCTGTAAAACATATCAATCATATTCACATTAAATTATAGGATGTGTGGATCTATTATAGATGTTTACCTCGAAGTGTTTTCCATGCATCGCTCTGAGAGTTATCACACCACTTCCACAACATCTATTTCAAGACTTTCCTCTAGGACACTAGTATTTTTACATCATTCATTTTAGTTATTTTATAAATTTATTAATATAATTTATAAACATTCGATATATTACTTTTTAAACCATGTTTAGTTAGGATCAACATTATGTACATACCTTGATCCATAGTGTGCATAGCTTTTGACATATTTATTATACCATATAGCCTATTGATGTAAGTTAATCATTAAATTTTTTGTAGACAAATTGGTTTTAATGTTAATTTAATAAGATATTACAATGATAACATAGTAACATTTTTTGATAATTTATGATTTTTTTTTCTAATTTTGAATTTCATGTTTCATGGACCCTATATAATTGACTTTTCTATGCATCACATACACTATACTATACAACTATGGTCATAGATCATGGTGAAATAATTCCACTCACCCACTTCCACATTATTGAGTGGCACCATCCATACCGAGTCATGTGACAGTTTGGATATACGTAGCATATCCCCATTACACCATGGCAGGTTGATGCATTAAATTCTATTCTGCTTATTGATTGACATGAGTCAGATTTCCCAAAATATCATTCATATTACATTTAATGTTAGGAAAAAAAATGCCCAAGATGGTATATTTTAGTATGAATATCCCATAAAATGCCTCCAGTTAACTGATCAGGAAGATTACACATATTGGTACAAGTGACACACTATCATGTAACGTACACTCCATGGGGTAGGCATTTAACAGTGGGTATGTTTATTAACTTTTATTATATCTTTTTATATCATATTTCATATTAATTTTAATGTTATTTGATTTGTAGTCAAGCATAATAAAACATATTGTACATATCACTAATCCTTAAGAGGAGGAATTTATTTGGAAAGATCTAGTTCACCTAGATTTGGTGGCTCTTAGAGATACTCTCTATTTCATACGTGAGAGTGTCTATGATGAGGAATCACAATTGTATACCAATCCAGATCCTATAGATTAGACATATGGGGATGATGATGTGCCTTTTATTCCCACTAAGGACAATGAACCACCACCACCACCATAATCTAGAGGACATATATGAGAACATAGGTGAGGATAGAGAGAGCGACACCCGAGAGAGGCTCCTCCAGATGTTGCTGCACCATAGAGAGTGTATCTTGAAAAACTAAAAAATGATCTTGCATAAAAAGTAAAGGATTATGTGAAATATATGTATACTTATAAACCTCATATACTATATTCATCTCAGATACATCCAACAATTGACATATCTTGACCTCCAATGGAGTGAGGCCTGACTATGATATCACAAATTTTGTAGAACTTGGGTGACACTTCAATCGACATCGACTTATTTGATACCACATTTTCAACATATTTAGGAGATCCTTTCATTCCTCTATAGTCATAGACATATGGATCCATATATGATGTTGGAAATATGTCTACTCAGTAATATGAGGAGACACCTATAAAACCACATATTTAGCTTCCAGTATCAATAGATAAGTATGCAGAAACATCAACACCACAACCTTTGGCACCCTATGTTGATGTAGCAGCACAACATAAGGAGGAACCCACCTTTATAGCTAGTATATCAAAGTGGAATTCATGTTATATGGGGTGAAGATGCAAGTTTCATACGTTGGGTTATGGTATTGAAGGGGCATTGATGTTAATTTTTTCCAGTGTTACACATTTTATATAGATAAAACATAGTTATTGAACAAATTAAATATTGTTTTAGGATCTATATTTCAATAAAAATTTTCAAATCAAAACCACTTAACTAAAATTTTAATTACTTGATAAAATTAAAAATTCTACATAAGCCAGGGAAAATCACTTGCTAGTGATGGTTCTTCTTCCATACCTAGCAGTGAGTTATGAATATAATATATTATAAATACAATTATAATTATAAATATGTTTATAAATATGAATATTTATATAAATATAAATATAATTTTATAATTATATTTATAAATACATAATTATATAAATATAATATAAACATTTTAATAATTATAAAATTTAAAATATAACTATATTAATAAATATGTTCAAAAATATAAATAATTCTATAAATATATCTAAAACTATATAAATATATATATAAATATAAATAAATAAATAAATAAATAAATATTAATATAATTATAATTACATAAATATTAATGTAATTATAAAAATATAAATATATTTATAATTAGATAAATATATTTATATTTATAAACTTATTTATAAATATAATAATAATTGTGTTTATAAATATAATTATAAAATTATAAATATAAATATATTTATAAAATTATAAATATAAATATATTTATAAAATTATAAATATAAATATATTTATAAAATTATAAATATATTTATAAAATTATAAATATAATTTTAAATATAAAATTATAATTACAAATATATTTATAAATATAATTATAATTATAAATTTAATTGTATAAATATAAATATAAATATAAATATAAATATAAATATAAATATAAATATGTTTATAAATATAAATAATTATATATATATAATAATAAAATAATAAATATATATTTATATAAATATAATATATTTATAAATGTAAACATAATTATAAATATATTTATATAAATATAATATATAATATATACCAAAATAGTGCAGACCAAGGGTTATAACCCATGATACTGAAATTTATTGAAAATTAAACATGTACAAAGAACATGAGAAGATGGAATGTGGAGACCTGCAAGAACCTGGATCTTTTTTTCAGGTATGTTTTTCCTTTTCTGATGTTTTTTGGGGAAAAGATGAGCTTTTAGAAATTTTTGAAGTACACGCTGTGTAATTTATAAGTACACGCTGTGTACTCGGTTATCACGAGTAGTCGGGTACTGGCCGTGTAACGACCATGAACATGGCCGTGTATAGTGACCTGGAGACTGCCTAATATGGGGGCTGGTAAAGGCAAGTACACACCGTGTACTTCCAAAGTATACGCCATGTACTTTTTTTTCATTAAATGTACTGGGGTCACGTTTGATGGACATAAACACCTTCTTCTAGGTCTGGTTTGTCCAAGAGCATCTGTACGACCACAATCTTTCTCTGAGCCCCCGATTGAGCATCCATTCTCCGAATCGACCATCATCAATTGCATTGGGATTGCCTCGGTAGGATCTTCCTTCTTCTAGAGCTTCGTTTCCTGATTCCTCCTCTTTCAAGAGTTATCTTCGGTTGAACGTTTTAAATGTTTTTGTAGATCTACGATGTTCTTGGGCGATTCAAGGCTTGAGGTTCACGTATAATGATCTCCCAACACCGAGGTATGTGGTTTGTGACTTTTCGTAGAAATTCTTTGAGTTATATATGCAAAAGTGCCCAATACCCATGAACGGGGTATTGTATGTTTATGATTTTTAGCCCTGATAATTGCTTGCTATGCTTGTATTCTTGAGTAAAGGTTAATTGAATGTGAATAGGGTAAATTTCTATGCTTTGTAGGTGTTTTCCCATGCATGTTTTGTTTATGACTGTTTGGTCCTGCTTAGCCTATTAGGCTTCCTTGTTTTTCCCATGCCTAGTATTATAGGATGTAGTGATTATTCTGATATGATGTTATTCTCTAGACTGTTAGCCAAGTATTTCTTGAGGTTTACTTTGGCCGCTATGCTTTGCTGTACTTGCTTGACTTACACAAGGCCGTGAGAACTTGGTGTAATAGACCATAGGGAGAATGGACATAAGGGCATCTCTAGAGTGTCTTTTTCTACTTACGATGCAAGACCACAGGGGGAATTGACGTAAGTGCTTCCTCATAGTATCTGTAGTTCCTCGACGTAGGCCACAGGGGGAATGCGACGTAAGTGCTTCCCCAGAGCACCTTTAGTTACCGATACGAGACTATAGGAGGAATTTACGGCTAGTACTTCCTCAGAGAGTCTATGCTTAAGCTGAACCAGAAGGGTTAGACTGAGAGATCTTCCCAGAGGGTTGCTTGTGTTGTTTTAGTTGAACCAGAGGGGTGAGACTGAGTGTGCTACCCAGAGGGTTGCTTGTGTTATTTTAACTGAACCAGAGGGGTGATACTGAGTGTACTGCTCAGAGGGTTGCTTTTTTTACTAGGTAGGACCATAGGGGATAGGTTGTGAGTACTTCCCAAAGGGTTACCTATTTGTGATTAGCTATTTACTTGATATGTAGAACTGAATGCTTTGAAACTGTGGAATTGTCTACTTTTGAGTACTTTCGTGTTTACTGACTTCTTTTTCTTATTGCCTGCCATATATATTTACTGACTATTAGACACAAATATTTTGGTGTTTTACTACTAGGATTTAGTCCCACACCCTGTTTGGGTCATGCTTTTGGGCCTAAACAGATTATATTGTTACAGGGATAGATAAAGCCAAGAACTCTGCTACTTCAGGTACTTGACTGCTTTGGAGTTGGAGAGCATGGGACCAAGCTTAGGATTGCGATGCTATGGAGTTGTTTATTTCTTTTATTTGTACATATATTTCATCATTTTGACTTGTTTGGCTGATTTCGTAGACATATGTATCATGCATCATTTATATATATGTGCTTCAGTTTTTCTTTCATCAGTCTTCTGCTATTACTGTTGTTGGTATGTTTACTGCTTCCGCTATTGTATATTTTCTTTACTTCCGCTGTGTTACTATGCCAATTAGGGCATAGTTTCCCCACTATCACACCCAAGGCCCTTGCTTCTAGTCACCAGCCTCTGGCGTTCGAGGAAATACGCTTGAGGCCATGTGACCAATCGAGTACAGGGTGCCTTTGGGTGGCTTTCGGAACTAGAACATTAGAAGGCCTGTGACAAAACACTATCACAATAAGCAAAGTAGACATCTTAGCTTGAGGATCAATGTTGTAATATGATGGGGTGGGATTCTAAAGGGGTTGAGGATCTTGTTCTCCAGATGGACCTGAGCACTTTGATAATATCTTCTGATCAGAACTGATCATTCCATTGATAGTCTCAATGGTTGAGGATCGTCTATAAACTCATATTTACCCATGAGTGTTTCCAAATTCCTCAAGGAAAATATCCCTACTACTGGATCTAACTAAGATGTTAGTTAGAGTGTGGGAGTTCTTCTTTACCTTCAGTTGGGATTAGATCAAGGGATCATTCACATATCCCTCCTCATGTATGTAGGCATCCTCCTTAGGTAATTCCTCATGAAGGCTCTATTCAAAAGAAACATCCCTATAGCTGGGGCTTAACTAGGCACCAATGCATGCTTTTCATCCACACTTGATTGGCATGTAGTCTGATCACCTTCCACCTACTTTTCCTATCCATTACCATCATTGGGAGATACTTCATCAATTTGAGTTATGTTCTGAGTAGAAGTCTGCACCAACTCAGATGAAGGTTCATATGCTTTGAATTTCCTAGGGATGACCAATTTGAATCTCTCTTCACTAAAATTTTCCTACCTTTGGTCTGAGACTCTCTCTTATATTCTTCTATGTATTATGTTTCAACATTTTTGGATTCCATGAGAGACCCCTTCTTAGTATGATCCTTTTTAATCACTTTATGTATGTCAATATGATAATTATCAAGAGAAGTATCAATTCTTGTTCATAGATCAATATCCCCTAATGATTTTTTCAACTCCAGGAACTTTCTGGCCATGTGATTCTCATACACAGAGGAATCATGTGCTAAAAAAATCCATTTATAGAAGAACTAACCCAGCCTAAGACATGTTATGGGATGTAGGAATGGTACCATACTCCTTTGGTTTAACCATAGCTGCTGATTGATTTCATTTGAGACCTATGTAGGGAAGAAGATAACACTCCTTCTAGAAGTTAGTATCAACAGACAATTGGGCTTCCACTTCACTTGTTGATTGTTCATCTTCACTGATCCATGTAT
The DNA here is from genome assembly GCA_963277665.1 of Viscum album. Lineage (NCBI taxonomy): Eukaryota > Viridiplantae > Streptophyta > Magnoliopsida > Santalales > Viscaceae > Viscum > Viscum album. The sequence continues at coordinate 231,727,234 of OY728146.1, forward strand.
TCCCCTTTCTCATCATAATCTTTTACTTATAGGAATATAGTTCCTTCATGACACTGGTTTGTATAGATCTAGCTTCCTACACAATAATCTGTTCAATTCCCAGCTCAGTATCTACACCCAGTTTGGTGGTTCCATCAAAGGGAGGTTGTAAATAGACTTGGTTCTGATGTCTATCAGCAATGCCTACCCCCTAAACCAAAACTCCATTTCTATTGGATTAAGGAACACCCTGATCCCTTTTATATTCCTTATACAAATTCAATGTTTTTTATTATCAAGATCACTTCTAGCCTTCACAGGCAGTATGAACTTGCAATTTTCAGCTAGGTGGCCATGTTTTTTACAATTTGTGAACTTCAACCCTTTATGAAATAATTTCTTAACATGAAAAATATAGTAAAAATTTATACATAAGTTGGTAACATGCTCGTACTCAATATATATTTCAAATTTGAATTTATTATAGATAAGAAAAACAATTTTAATTAGCAGAGCACAAATATCAAATTCAACAAGAATTCAAGTGAAGTTCCCAAATCTGGAAATCTTGGACTCTTTTTCAAGTTTAATGGGAGTTTCCATGGTAGAGGTATGATCACATAAAATGTTAGGATTCCAAAAAAACTAATTCATACACAAACCAATTATCCACAATTGGGTCATCAATTTCTTCTCATGAGTTGGATCAAATCGTGGATCCTAATCCACAGGATTTTAATTTCAAATCATGTGAAGGAAAAGTGATGTGAAAACAACACATCCCAATTGAGATGATATGCCATCCATCGAAACCCCATATCTAAAGAAGGTGTTTCCTTAGACCCTCTAGATCCCATAATTTGGAGCTTTGAAAAGGTTACAACCATGCAATAATGAAATGTTTGCAGTCTTCAAATCGATCATCAAATCATTTAGGATTTACCTAAAAAAACTCAAATTTATTTATTTTATAATATTTTTAGATTTATTAAAATTATAATGGGATTCATAGAATAATCTTAAAGAGAGGTGATTCACAATAGAAGGGAGATGATCATCCATAAAATCTATCGAACTTCCAACTGAACCATCAGAAAAAGTGTCATGATTACTCTGACGTGGAACTATTTTCACCAATCCATCTTCCAAATTATCCTTGGAAACTTATGTCTTCCTTTTAGAACTAACAAACACATCTCAAGGATCAAAATAGGACTCTGGATCAAATCCCATCACACATGATCCCTAAATACCATGAAATCGAAAAGGGATAATATCTTAGGATCCCATATTCCCTTTATAAATATAATATATAATATATAAATAGATAATTTTTTTCAAATAAAGGCGATGAAATCACTAAATGTTTCAGTGCTCTCAGCCCAAACTGTAGTTCATCAAAACATTTGGTGCTTGATAGTACAAGATCAATAAAAACCTAAACTTAATGATTTTAAAAATAAAACAAAAAACTCATATAAATTTTTTTTCCTCCATTGAACCCTAAGAAGTATTTTTATTCATAAATCCCAAAAACATATAAAGAAAATATTCCATATATATATATATATATCATTATAAAATATCTATAACACCTAATTTGGAAAAATAAAACAACTTAAAAGAATAAAAAAAATAAATTCATTACTAACCAACATAAAATCCATGGATATCATCTATATTCCAATATATCCAAACTCTCCATTAATAAACTTAACCAATGATCAACCAATATTTTCAGTGAGCTACCATAATAAACCTAAAACTCATTAAGATTATTTATATATTCAGTACACAATCCACGAGTGAGTATATCCATATACCCGCAAGGTTTTACCTAAATTAATTCTAAACATTCTCATGTAGTAGTAAAATAAGGTGATAACAAATATTTTTGAGAATATAAAATTAAATAAAATAATAATTTAATAAATATGGAGTTTAATAACATCACGATTACTCACACACACACACACACTACCCATTGGAAAATAAAATTTTATAATGGTTTAACATTATTAAACTAACACTCCCTTTGGTTTTAAAATAAAAAAACATAACCATGAGGAAAAATTTACTTACCCAATTCTTGGAATGATAAAATGAAACATGAGCTTCAATAAAGACAAAAAAATGCATTAATACCCTTGTAAGAACATAATAAAAACACTGTGGACCAAGTCATCACTCGATGAAACTCAGTTTAGTATACTATCAAGGAGTACCTACAACAACATTCATATTTTTAAGTATATTTTTAAATTTAATTTTTATAGTTATAAATTTAATTTAATTATTTTTAATAAAATTTTAGGAATAATAAAGAAAGTAGATATGTTTTGTAGGAGATATGAAGTTGGGTGAAAAAAGTGTTCACTATAGTAGTCTATCACATCTCTGGTGGAGACCATTGGGAGTCTGGTGTGAATGGAAGTGGATCCCAAGAAGCCACTTGGAGCCAAGTGATAGGCACCGTGACTCTATTGTGTCTTTGAAAGTCTATTGATAGTCCACTAGATGTTTTGTTCCATGTCTTAACCCCCTTTTAATGAGGGGTAATTTTTTAATTTTATGGTCATGAAAATTGGGGCAAATTAATATTTTCATATTCCAAAAGGTTATTTATATAAGGATATTTCACTATAATATATATATTTCAATATATATTCCTTTAATGATTTGACCTTGGATTTTTATGGGATTTCAATCAATCAATTGAATTATTATTATAAGGCCCTACCCTTAAACATTACTTAATCTTGAGTTATTACAAGAATACACATTGAGTATCTTTTAAGGTTTAGAGTTTTAGAGAATTATATCATAAATCATACATTACATTCCACATTTAAACAAGGTGGTTATATAAAAGACAATATTCATTTTTCCCATCAAAGGAAACATATTTCAAATAAAACATGGATTCTTTCTTGAAACTTCCTCGACACTATTATCACATCATGTACTTTTCCCTTGACCTGTGAAAAACATTTCAAAAACTTGGGATGAGCATAAAAAGCTCAGTAAGGGATATAAAAATATGGAATGAAAACATTAGTCCATGTATACATAAGAATCAATGACATCATAATTTACTCATAAAACATAAGCACTTTAACATACCTTATGAAATCACAAGACTCATGAATAAATCAAAGAAATCATAAGACATAAAGGTAACTTGAGGCATTCATAACATTCTTACGTAGGGAGTAACCCTCATGGTTACGTTTGGAATAACCATCATAGTATATTCCCTAAATATCTTCAGAGAAACCTTAGAGTTTAACCCCTTCGTGTTACCCAATGCATTGGAGAGCTATAATGGGCTCACCTGCCCTTATTTTATCACATAACCACCCGTCTTCATAAACAATGCCCAAGAACCATAACATAATCGTATCACATAAAACATGCATAAAGGAAACATAACATTTCCACATTTCAATCACAATATAACAAAAACACATTGATATAATCAAAAAATTATCAAAACCATTTTCAATACCAAAATAAAAGAAAAATAAAACATGGTATTTATTTTTCATTTAAAAAAGAAGTTATGGCTTGTAGAGGAAGCCGAAACTCAAATAATGGTCACGGCGGCGGAGAATTCGTTGTCACCGCATACGTAAGACAAAAACAGTCCCTTTTGTATTTTATTAAAAATATTCGTATAAAAAGATTCCTTTTGAATAAAATTAAAAGTCAAATGGGTTTATACACTGCATAAAGTAAAGTTGTGTATAAAACAAAATATGCCTCAATGAAAGGAGATTGAGATGAAGTCCCTTACCTCGTGTCCGACTTGACTCGATCGTTCTTTAATCTCCTGAATAATAAACTATAGTTAATTTCTACTTTATTAAGAACCTTTTTCAAGTTTATTATTCCTTTTATATCACTTATTTCCATGTTTTAAACATTATGTAATCATTTAAGTTAATAATGTTCGTTTTGTCGATATTTGGTACTTAAGTCAAAAATGGACTTCTTACAATTACATGTTGTTCATGTGGTCAAAGGTTCATTATATTCATAATGATATTCATGATTTGGATATTATATATATCATATATATCCAGCATATACATGTATTTATAATATCACATAACATCTGGAGGTAAGAAATGAAATGCACCGTTCATGGAGACGGTAAGCCGTACGTACGCATGAACACTACTTTCATTTACATTTCATATTTAATGGAATAAAATCATAATGATATAAAGGTATATTAGAATTAAAGTATGATATCACATGTAATACCATTAACTATATCATTTATATGTCCCACATATGGCATTAACGAATCAAATCACTTTGAGGGGGCGGTAGTCCGCACTTCCTAAAATGAAGATATCACGTTTACCCATAATGGAAACCATAAAGGTATGCCATAAATGAAAAATACATAAGCATAAGGAAAACATAAACATAATATATATCATATATATATAGAGTGACATCTTAATGGCCACCATGAAAGGTGTTAAAAGAAGATTGAACAATCATCGTTTCGTGAGGCAGTATTTCGCCATCCACAGAAACAATTGTTCTTTAACCATTAGACGGGAGTTTGTGTAAGTTTAAATAAAATAATTCTCATAAAAACATCCTAGTATATTGTAGATACTTGTGTTGTTACAAAATAAAATAATAAAAAGAGTTTAGGGGGTTGGAGAAGCAAAATAAAACAAAAGAACATTAGAGAAGACATTACCTTTAAATTAGGTAACTCCCCTTGGTTTGAACCAAAAGGGTTTCTTGAAGAGATTTCTACCTAAGGTAAGGCTTATATGATGAAGATAGGGATGTGGAGAGATAAAATGATCAGAGTTTGGGTGATCCAATGGCATGAGAGGTGTGGGTAAGGAGGTAGAGTTGAGGGCCTTTTATAAGAGGGAGAAGGGGCACTCTTGGAAATTTTTGAAATGTTACTTTATTATAAAATGATTTTCGGATTTTAAAGGTTCCAAAATGATATATTTAGAGGATAAGGTGATAAGGGTTCGAAATACATCCATCCAATAAGTTTTTTACAAGTTTATTTCTTATATTTTACATTATATTTTTATTTTTTTAAATCGTTCATTAATGAGGTAATCACTACATCATCATGGTGTCATAAATAAATAAATTTATTTAATTTATAAAAATTATAAAAAAAGTATCATGATGTAGGAAATATTTTTAGCTTTAAAATTTTTATTTATAGTATAATATATCATTTACACAGACAAAACTAAATTTTTTTTACTTGGGTGATACATACTTTGGTTATACTTTCCTTTTAAAAAAAATAACATAATAAAAGGTCACTATCACTGAAAAGTGATTCCATGGGGTCCCTAAGTTGGTACAAGGAATCCCATGGTCATCCATGAAACAACCAGTAGTATTAGGACACATTTTGGGGTCATTTTATATTATTATGATATTATTTTATTACCCTTAACTACCCGATTACTAATTAATCACGATAATTAAAGATAATTACCGTTGTTACTATTCATAATGTCAAAAAACAAAAGAGTCTTAATTACATAATTTGGACCTTTTTATTCCAAATATGAGATCCATTTTACCAAATTCCAAACACAGAAATTGTAGTAATTAATTTAAAAATAATTCCCATTGTCAAAACAAATAGCGGGTTTTTTAGGAACAATATCTATCAAAAGTTTGACAATTGTTTATGTCTAATTTCAAATTGAAATTAATTCTAATGACCAAATTAGATTAAATGGTAAAAATATATTCTAATTAAACTTTAAAACCAATTAAAAGGACAATCTATCCATATAATTAAATTAGATGAAAAAGCAGTTTTGAAGTAAAATGCAGTATTTTTCACTATTCATTAAAAAATGAACATTGTCAGAAAAATACCAAAAATTTATCCAAAGTAAATTTCAATGTCCCAATACTAAATTATAAGTTTATTTTGACAAATATAGCTTATAAAATTTTCAAAAGATAGATTTAAAAATGGTTCGCCATCAAAAGGCGGTAAAACAATCTTTTAAAAATATTTGAGAATTCTATGCTTAAGATTGGATTTTTTTTCTCATTTTAAGCCTTTAAAACACTATCTAATTCATAAATAGACATAGATATGAAAATATATTACTCTTTAGTTACTTGGGATGTTACAATTATCATAAAGTTAAGATCTTTTATTGCCTTATCATTTTGTTGAAAGGAAATGATTTTTTATTACAGTTATCAACTAATACATATCTATTATTATATCTTGATGGATTTTAGGATTTATTATGACTTTGGAAGAATAAAACCATCATTCTTGGTGTGTATTATTTATTAAAAAATATGTAGGTTATACATATCATTTTCTTATAGTTTAATTAAGTGTTTATATATTATTTTTAACTACTATTGTTATTATGCACTGTGTGTGAGTTTATTATGATCACAATTAAATGAAATCCATTGAGAATTATTTTAAATTAATTTTTATGTTTTATGAATTTTATTTTTATATTATTTATGGAAAAAATTAGACTTTTATATTGATAAAATGTGAAAAGATGGGGAAATTAAGTGATTAAAATTAAGAGGTTGATGTTATCATTATTAAAAGTATTAATAATGAGGGTTTGAAAATTGAAAATAATAGTTTTGATGCTAAATTTTGTTTTGAAGTATTTTTTTATTGATTTAATTCCACCTTAATGTTGTATGATTTTTTTATGAACTATTGAGAATGAAATATTTGATAATTTCATATTTTGATTCATTCTTAAGTGATAAAATGTGTATTTATTTCTTTTAAATATATGTTTTTTGGGATGAAACTCAATAAAATGCGTTAGATTAAATAGTTTTTGTGCGTTAAACAAATAACAGGTGATTTATTATGAATAATATGAATTCTAATGGGGTTTTTTTGAAAAAATATTCATGCTAGAAATTAATTAAATGGGTTTTTTGAAACCTTAATTAAACATGGTTATGTATATAAAATCAATTTTATGTTAAAATAGATGTATTTTGAATCGATTAGGCTTATAAAATTTATTCAATGAATAATATGTGTTGTATATTGACATGTGTTGGAATCCATAATTGCGCACCAAAAACTAGGATTTGAGAAGTGTGAAGACTATGAAAAAATACTGATATAATTTGCATGAGGGAATTAGAAGTATATTTTCTTGGGATTAATATTATAAGGGAATATATTTTGGACCTTATTATATCCATTTTACACAGATAATTATTCTAATTATTTTATGGATGTCCTTAGCCAAAAAATTGACTAGCCAAGCTAACCAACCGGCCAGATCAACCATGGCACATGTGGAAGTCTCCTCAACCATTCCCAAGAGCCAAAAAAACCATCTAGCCTAGTGGATGATGGTGGGAATGTATATCACCTATAGTGGGAATGCATGGTACATGCAGGTGGTGCCTAAGTGGGTTGTGTAATGACATAGTGCATATGGTGAGGGCATGGGTGCAGTGTACCAGTGTCAAACCTCGGTGTTGACTTGAACAAGCGGAGGAAAAATAGAAAATTATTTAGTTTCATACATACATTCTGAATTATTACGTGTTAATACACCATGAACAACACTATTCACATGATTAAAAAAGACAAACATAATCGCAGCCTTCCAATTGCATGAACCATAACCATCAGATCACTCTTCCGAGTCATATTCAACCTCCCGCTCACCTGCCATAATCTTGACACCACTAGTTAACTACTATGAGAAGCACCCAAAATCCACTTGAACTTGAAAATCAATATCTATAATTAAAACCATCTCTACCCATTCAAGCTGAGGTGCTTGATCATCTCTAAGTAATGCATACAACTTCGTTTCTCATTCATGTGGTACTTTAAAGAACCAGGCTGTCACATGAATATGATCACAAGAGGTGGTTACATGATACTATCGTGAGAGGTTCTATGGGTTATGAAATAGAGTGGAGAAATTACCCAAGCTATCATAGGATCATGAAACATTGTATGAAAACATGTTGATGATCATTATGATGTCATGCGATTAAGCGATTGATCACACAAATGTTCACCAAGCCATCTTGTATTCAAATTTTCTATCACCTTCAACCTTTGTCCTTCAAGGAGATTTCATAAAATTAGATTAATAATCCATGTTATCATCCAAATTATTTTATACTATCAAGAGATGGTCAACTGAAACCGATCATGCGATCATGATATGCCATCGTGAGAAGATCAAAGGATCATGTGATCATATAATGATGGTCACACGAAGCCACACTAACATCACATGGGTGACATAAAAATAGTATACCTTCCTCTTTATGAGAGTCTTCCACATTCTTCAATTTTATCCTTATTTCCTCACATGAATCCATCACCAAATGTGTAAAGGATCATGTGACCAAATGGCAGAGAACCACCGAGGCTTTTCTTGATAAAAGGTTCATTATCCCATGATCCATGGTGACATCACATGGTTCACCTAAAATAATAGTGTATCCTTCTTTAGAAAGAGTATTATGCCTTCTATTTTTTTATTTTCTCACATGAAGCTACCTTCTTTTTTCTAAAATCCATCCATTGACATGTTGAGAAGTCACGCAAGGCCCTTGAAATGATCATGTGAAGACTTTATAGTTTTCAAGAGTTTGACTGTTAGAATGTTGTGGATTGATCATGTGAAGCCTTCATGTGATATCATGATGTTGATCATGTGGAGTTTACCATATCCTAAAGTCAGTACATGCAGTGCCTTCACCATGAAAAGTGGAGTGATCGCATGAATTCTCACTGTCCTCATAATGCCATCACGCGACATCCCTTCATCATGTTATCCTTGATCACATAACACCCTTATATGTGTCTGCATTGATCATGCGAAGGAAATCCTAAAAAGGTCATCTTGATCAAGTGAAGACATCACAGACAACTCATCTTGACCACATGGAGAAATCCTAAATAAGTCATTTTGATCATGGGAAGATATCCTAGACAAGTAAGCTTGATCACGTGAAGGCATCCTAGAAAAGTTAGTCTGATCATGCAAAGACATCTCAGAAAATTCAGTTTGATCATGCGAATACATCTTGGGAAAGTAAGATTGATCATTAAACGACATCCGAGACAAGTCAATTGGATCATGAAAAGACATCTCGAACAAGCTAGTTTGATCATGTGAAGGATATCCAGGAAATTTCATCTTAATTACGAGAAGACCCCTAGACATGTCAGCCTTATCATGTGGAATACATGGACATGTCATCCTTGGTTATGTGAAAGAACATTGGATGTATCAGCCTTGGTCATGTGAAATCACCTTGGACATGTTGTCTATGATCATGTGAAATTCTATGGACATGTATACTTTGATCATGAAAAGTAACTTGTACATTTCGACATTGGTCACATAGATACACCTTATACATGTCAGCCTTGATCATGTGAATGGCCCTAGGAATGTGTTCTTTGATAATGTGAAGAAACTTCAACGTGTTAGCATTATCTTATGACAACACATTTATATGTCAGCTTAAATCATGTTAATCACCATGGGACATGTCAAAAATGTCCAAAAGAGACTCAGAACATGTCAAGAAGACACTAAATACATGCCGAGTAGACACTTAGAACATGTTAGGGGAAAACTCAGGTCATATTAGGCAGACACTTAGAACGTGTTAGGTAAGCAACCTAGACATGTTGGGAATACAATCAGGAAATGGAAGGTAGACACCATGGACAGCTGGGTAGGCACCCTAGGACATGTTAACCTTGTCTAGTAGAGACACTCAGATATACACCATGTAAACCCTTGTCCAGGAACCTTTATCTACGTACCCCCTTTTCAAGGGGAGTTCCATTAATGGGTTAGGAATATGAACTCATGTGACCCTCTTCATTCCATAATCTTTGACATTCCCATGGGGAATTGTTATTTCCCTATAGGTGTAATCAAAATAAAAATTTATAAAAACTCAAACAATACTACCTAATTAATTAAAATGTAGTATTAGTCAAGTTCGGGTTCAAATCCATGTAGAGGGTGAATTAGTTTGATTAGGTTTTAAAAAGATTTGATTTTATTAATTTGGAGAAATAGGTGATAAAAGATGGGTTTTGGTTGATTTAATGAAATTAGAATGAAAATTAAGAAGATTAATTAATTGGTTTGAAAAAGGATTTTGAAAGCGTGATTGGGTTTTGTAATTTCTAGGTTCATTTTCAATTGGATTTTATAAAATATGATAATTTATCTATGATTGGTGTTAGATTTGAGACAAAGGAGATCCAATGGTCATGGTATCCTCTCCTTAACATGGCAATCCCCTATTTCCCTTAGTTCAGTAATTTAGGATTTTCCCGAATCAAGTTTTTCTTGGTACCATATTGAAACCTGATTCCACTAAATTTGAAAATGGTCTTTCCCCCTTAGGGGTAGTTAGTTATGTAATTTAAAGTTCCTTTTAGATTCAAATATCAATGGTCATGATAAAATTAAAATAAAGGTACTATAAATTGATTAAAAAAATCATAGAAAACCAAATACATGAATAAATAAAAAAGGAATCAATCCAAAATAACCTCAACCCTTTTATTACATAACCATTTCACAAGCCGGGTTTACCCCTTATCCTAGTTATGAGAGGATTATATTGAAGGAGAAAAGAAAAATAATTCATGATGAAAACAGAGATGAAACTGGAGAGGACCCTGCATAATGCAGCTTCTCACTCCAATATTTTGTCTCCTGGGATCTCTCTTATAGTAGTAGCTTGGACCTTAATTTATATGCACTAGATAGTCTTGTAAAACATTTAAAATCAATAAGGAATGGTCAAAATTGGTCATGGGTGGGTCCCTAGTGTTAAAACTGATAAAAAATTAAAGATATGTAAACTGTGGTCTTTAAAATCCCATCCCAACTATTTACACCACATGTCAATTTTCAAAATGTGTAATTTTTTACCATATGTAAATTTTCACCACATTTAAATTTTCATAGCCTATAAATTTACACAACATATAATTTTACATAGCCTGTAAATTTCCATCTTCACCTCATTTCTTTAGGTTTTACCTCCAGAAGCATCCTATTGACATCATTCATCGTGGGAGTACATATTTAAGTGGATAGCATGATCATTTTCAATACATTTTTTTCATCTCCCATAAATTATAACATCTTAAAAAAATGAAGAAAACATCAAGTTCAAAAGCATGTATTGACAATTAATTCATCAAAATTACTGCATTTTATTATAAAAAATGTATAAAATAAATACATTATCAAACCCCCACACACTTGAATTATTACTTTCCCTCAAAGATAGAATCTCAACATAATAAAAAGGATGATTACTCTACCATGTTTTAAATTAAATTTCAAAAAAGTCAATTAATCAAATGTAAAATTAAATGTTTGATCATCAAATATAGAAAATTTATTAATGCTTCATTTTTCAAAGAATATAAATCAACCATGTATTTTACTTTTCTTCTTCTAAAATAGCCAATATTTTTCATTCATCCATTTTATTTTTTAATTCATTATTAATATTCATATCATTTTTAATTTACCTCATGTGATTTTTTCCTCTCATCATTAAGATATGAATGAGTAGATCGATGCACATACCTCAAGAACATGACACTTACCATAGGATTGTAAGAAATCTAATATCTCCATCACATAAAGACAAAATAAAAAATAATCGTGAGGGATTTACCATTTAGGATAAAATGAATCTGAGGATTAGGGTAGGTAGGTAAATAATGTAAATCAAGTAAGACTAAAAACGGAGGTTTGTCTATAAATTTATTTTCATGATAATAAAAAACTGCTCAATGAAAGGCACCTCTTCCTACAATATCTCATAGAAGGATTATAAAGAGATGAAATAAAATAAATGAAACACCCTCTTTTATTATTATTATTATTTATTTTATTTTTCAATATTTTTTCTATGTAAAATTCTCAGAGCCACCACTAAACCTAAAATGATCTCCTCATAACACTATTTGAGATAGTTATAATAAAATCACTGACCAAACAATGGTGAATTTTTAATTTCCTTAGACACAACCCATTTTTTTCTTTTTTTCTTTTTTTCTTTTTTTTCAAGAGGGTGTTCAATAAATACAATGAATATGAATTTCCAAAATCTCATGAAATTCCCCCACATGAATTAAAAAATAAGAATCCATTACACCAGTTTCCATTTCCCCCACTCTTATTTTTGATAATCATGAAAAATATTTATAGAATGGTAGGAAATAATTAGATGGGCTTGTAACACGAATCTTCCTTAGCAAGGTAGTACATGAATTCTATGGGATTTAAAATGGATTAATTTAAGGTGGGTATCAAGATAAGGGATAACAAAAATAATTCCTCAATCATTTTAAAAGTGATTATATTCAGTAATAGCTTCTATATGAAGTAAAGAAAGTTCAAGAAAAAAATCTTGCCTAAGTTTCTCAAGAAATATATGATAAAAAGAATGGAAAATATTAGCTTAGTGGATGTCTCAAAAATTAAATTAATGGTTGGGAAAATCACTCATGGAAATGAATATGAATAATTTAATCAATTAATGAAAGTATAAAAAATAAAAAGCATATCCAATTCTTAGAAAAATTTCATTTACAATAATTACCATGCTCCTCAAGTCATTATTTGTAAAATTATAATCCACAGGATTATCCCTAATAATTATTTACCTTATTTTTCTCATTCAAATTTATTGAAAAAGAGATTAAAATTCACATAATGGTATTTGACCTTTGTACTTTATGTATCCTAGTTTAGTTGATTAAAAAATGAATCAAGTGTAAATCATCAAATTGGAAGTCAAAAAATCTAATTAAATGTGGGTAAAATAGTAAGAATTTTTTGATTTTGAAATGATTACTCCCCTTGTAATTGGTGCTTCAAACATGGATATGGAGGTTCTTCCTGTACCACATTCACAATGTGTAAATTTTTTATTTCATGATGTGTATTGGATTCATGATGTGTAATGGTCCTGTATCCACTTCTTGTGTTTCCTACTACTTGATTATGTGTTGGGTATTAATGGTCTTAAAAATTAAAAATAAATAGTTTAAAGCAGGGGATATTAACAATGAATTTTGAAATATTTGGATCGAGTGAATGCACGCCTCTAAAAATATAAAATAAATAATAAAAAACTCAGGTTGCTTTCCAGAAGCTACTATTTCCTAACAATCATTTAACTCGACCATACCTAGGTTATCTGATTGGAGTATGGTATAGAACTAAGCGTCTCTTTTTCACCTAATTATGACTTTTAAATCTACCCAGATCAGTTTGAATTCTCCTCATTGAAATTGGTGTGGAACTTGGAGGTGGTGACCAGAGTTTGAATAGTATGAGTGTAACTAACAAGATATCAGAATCGGTCCAGACTTGGTAAAATTAATTTTCATTAACTATTGTTTGTGTGTTTTTAACATCTTTGATTGTTTCTTCAAGTTCCATAGTTATGTCATCAGCTTATTTTGTTGTTGTTTCTTCTTTTTATTCCTCTACACAGTCATCATAGGGTGAAGTTGGTTCTTATTCCTATTATTGAAGTATACTTATAATTTCTAAATAATTCATGATGAATGTGATTATTTTCATTTCATCATATTCTTCTTCTTCTTATTCTTCTTCATCTTGCTGCAGTCATAGTTTTGGGAGAAGGATTTGTGGCATATTAGCAGATGAAGTTTATTTTTATTCTATCTCTTATTCATGTTCACTTTCTTCTTCTTTTAGAATGTTATAGTGTTTTTTGGTCCATTCAAATTATACAGTAATATTTCCTTCATATTATGAACTTGAAAACTTAAGGGAATCATGGTTAGGATCAATGTTACCTTTGGAAGTGGTACTTACCTCTGCTTCATTTTCTAGGATTATTTTCTCGGGATGCACCTCTTAAAATTATAGCTTCAGGCTATGTGACATTGTCCATTAAATTCTTGGGTAAATTTATGGGCACTCATTATATTGAATATTCATCATTCTAACATTATTGAGTAGATATTCCATATTTTCCAGCATGATGTATAACCTCTCCTTGGTAGTCATCAAACCTTGTATCCCTTCCATCACAACAAAAAATACCCAGTGAGGAAAAAAAGTGGAATTGAAATAAAAAAAAAATTAAAAACCTAAAAATTAAATTATCACCATCCCTAGAAACAGTTCCACTTTTGATGTTCCTGTGGGGCTTTGTTATTTCCCCATGGGTGTAATCAAAATAAAAAATTATAAAAACTCAAACTAAGTTAATTAATTAAAATGTAGTATTATAAAAGTTTGATGTTGAACCCACATAGACTGTAAATTAGTTTGATTAGGTTTTCAAAATATTTTATTTTATTAATTTTGAGAAAGAGGTGAGAAAATATGGGTTTTTGTTGATTTATTGAAAGTAGAATGAAAATGAAGTAGATTGATTGATTAGTTTGAAAAAATATTTTGAAAACATGCTTGGGTTTTTAAATTTCTAGTTTCAGGTGAAATTTAATTTCAAAAAATAAGATAATTGGTCCATGATTGGTGTTAGATTCGAGATAAGGGAGATCAAAATTTCATGTTATCCCATCCTTGATGCGGTAATCCCTTATTTCCCTTGGTCTAGTAATTTAGGGTTTCACCGAATCAAGTTTGTATTGATATAATATTTAAACCTGATCCCCCAAAATTTTAAAATGGTCATTCCTCCATCTAGGTAGTTAGTTATGAAAATTTAATGTTCCTTTTAGATTCAAATATCAATGATCATAATAAAAGTAAAGGAAAAGGATTAGAAATTTATTGAAGAAATAATTTAAAACCAAATGCATGAATAAATAAAAATAAATCAATCCAAAAGCACCCCCCTTATATTACATAACCCTTGCACAAGGAGGATTTACTGCCTCATCCTAGTGATGAGAGGATAAGAGGGAAGGCAAGAAGAAAAAGAATGTATAATGAAAATTGAGATGAAACTCCTCCTCAAATCTTTTTTTTTCATTTTCTGAGTAATCCACTTTAAGGGTGAGTGGGAACCTCTAAAATGGATATGAAACTGGGGAGGAAACTTTACAACATAACTTTTTTGCTTAGAGCTTTAGTCTCTTGGGATCACTATCATAGAAGCATCTTGTCCCTTTATTTATAGGCTCTATATGGGATTGTGAAACATTTAAAATCATTAAAGAATGGTCAAAAAGTGGTCATTCCTAGGTACCAGGTGTAAAAACCTATTCAAAATTGAAGATACGTCTAATGTTTCCTTTAAAATCCCATACTGACTATTAACACCATGTGTAAATTTTCACCACATATAAATTTTCACCATGTGTAAATTTTTATAGCCTGTAAATTTACATAGAATTTAAATTTCCATCATTACCTCTTTACTTTAGGTTTGACCTATGAATTCATCTTATTGAAATCATTTATTGTGGAAATCCATCTTTAAGTGGATATCATGATCATTTACACTCCTTTTTCTCATCTCGCATAACTTATAACATCCTGAAAAAATGAAGAAAACAACAGGTAAAAAGAAACATATTAATAATTAATTCATCAAAATCATTAAATTTTATTATAAAAAATGTATACAATAAATACACTTATCACTCTTTGACGGGCCTCCATGTCTCACCCAACATATTCGACATACATTTTATGATAATCATCTCTTTTTACCCTTAATAGGATAAATAATGAATGTGTAACATGAGAATACATCCTAGAATAAGTCCCTAAATCTCCTAAACCTTGGGGATAATAATAATTTATCCCAATGTAATCACCCATTTCAACCCATTAGTGGGTTTATAATGAATTAAACTACAAGAACTCTGATTCCTATCCAAATAGGATATGTAGGATGCCTTCTTAAGGCCTGAGCTCCAATGGACATCCACCATAGTGTAAGTCCCTCCATATTCCAAATACCTTGGATTATAAAATATAAATTCTCCTATGATTATATCATCCTTGATCGTATATCAGTGGAAAGGATGTGGGTTTATACATAGGCATCCTCTTGAGTATAAACCCCACCCATGCCCCCAAGTACCTTAAACCCATCAGTGGGTCAGAGCCCAATTGAACTATGAAGAGTATAATTCCTATTATAAACATGATACTTAGGACTCCCTCATGAGGCCTGACCTCCATACCATATTCTACAAAATATTGGTAATCATACCTCTCCAAGGGAAACTTTAATGTGTAATCTCCGTACAAATTTTATCTCATGTGATATGTCCAATCTTCTGCAATCTCTTATTTCTTACACTGAGCATGACTCATGTCAGCTTAGAGATTAATGATGGTTGTACCAATAGAATTATGAGGATGCCCCCAATGTGGTCCCTTCTTTGGGATTTAATTCTAATTACATATCATCTTCACTCAAAGGGTAATACTCCCAAAGAAGAAATTTAGAGAAACATTACAAGAATAAGTCCCACTCAAGGCCTCTGTTGTCATATATTTTATAATGAAAATGCCTGTAACATGAACTATATGGAATATAATTCCTATATTAATAGGATAATTAGGACACCTCCTTAAGGTTTGTGGCCTATATTTATGTCCTTTCCACATGATGTTAAACTTCATGGTATAGTCCTATCATATGACCTTAAACTATGTCAAATTAACTATGTAGGTTTTTATTCTTGTTGTTATAGGATACATATTATGCCTTTTAGAGGTTAAATCCCATCTCTATGAAACCAAACACCACCCTATATGGAGATAAAATCAAGAGTTCCAGAACATAACTATAAACTAAAGCATAATAAATGAAGAATAGAATAATATAGGACCTACGACACACATATTTGTTCCCATCAACACATGGTCTTGATCAAGTCCATGGCATAGAGGTAACCAGTATCGTATTGGGGATTGGGAAGGATTTAAAGAACATATCTTAAATATATAAGAGAGTCTCATAATATGAAATAATTCTCCACAAAAAAGTTATATGATACTAACTTCCAATTCTCTCAACCAATATGAGTTCCTAAGAATCATTAGGTTTGAAAACCCAATTGATCACCTACCTTTGGAAATTAGATTCATGCTTTTCATAGATGTGGGAACCATTGGGAGTTTCTATTAGAGACAAAAATGGTAAAGCAGATACAAACGATTGTGCAACCACCCTCAATTACCCACCACCAAGCATCGGTTGAAACCATCCTCATTTTTTGGGAAACAAAAATGGTGTACCCGACATGAATATTTTAACTATTTTATTTCTTTCATGAGTTAAAAAGGATAGACCTCCCAGTTCCTATTAGTCCATTTTGTTCCAAATTTTATAGTAAAAAAATGGTGAAACCGATGTGAAATATTTTATCTAATTTGAACCTTTCATAAAACAAGGGACCACCTATTTATCCTTTAAATATGAAAGTAATTGATTGACCATGTACTCCTATATATGAATCAACACTAATATAGTGTCTTGTTTCCTCTATAGGACTTTAGAGACTCCTTGCAATCTAAATGGAATCATCAAATGATCCAATGGATTCCAAGACCACTGTAAAAGTTGGTAATTCCTACAAAATACCTCAAACCACTATGAACAACTAGTCGAAACACCGATCATGTGCATCATCCACCATGGAATCCATGGACTCGAGGCCTTACATACTCTATCACCAATGAAATACCTCTAGTTCTAGTTTGTGAACATATTATTTTGTGAGATCCACATCAACAACTCCATACTAACTTTGGAAGTATCTCATGAAATCCTCTAGAGGATGAATCCCCATCATTATTTTTTCCCACGATAGTCAGCAGTAGATGAGGTGGCCTTGTTGTCACATTCAACCACATTGGGATATTATCCCTAGAGTGAAGAAACACATAACTTCCCTACCTATAGAGGGTGTATGGGGATAATCATTACATAAAATCAACCACTAAGAAGATGATTAGGATGGATTGTATCCATTCTATTCATAATCATTGACACACGACTATAATTTTGAAAGGATACTTAGAGGATGTTTTGACCACCCCAACCATCCAAATTAGGTTATCTAGTAGGAGAGACTGTCTGGGGTATCCAAATAATGAAACTCCAGAGTATAATCATATCCCTATTACCTACAGTTTGTTTGAAACCCACTATTCTATCCTGATATTTTCCTAGAATCAATCCCATATCATCACTATCTAAGAGCCTCTCACCTCATCTTAACTAGCCTTAGTGACTATGGAATCTTAGGTAGAACCCCATCCTACATGAATGAGGGAATTTTTAACATTTTAAACCCTAGGACCATATTAAATATGAGAACCAAACCACTAAATGGTACAATGGGAGTTGAACTACCAAATAACAAATTTGGCATCGACCACCCAAATGGTATAACAGGCACCGTCCTGCCAAACACAATATAAGGCACCAATCTCTCAAATGAGATACTCCATTGAATATGATAACCAACCCTCTTATGTCTCCATCAATATGATATCATCCGAATATGAGGAATTATCATCAGATCTATATGAGCACACTCTTAAAGGTTGGCCCACCTTCTACCAACGTCATAGAAAAACAATGGCTCGACTTTATACTTCATGCATTTACAGAAGGTATTATCAATTGTGAAAGTGTTTTAGAGTGAAATATAGATAGAGCATATGGCTAGTGGAAATAGAGGATTTAGTCTCTGAGGTCCATGGTGAGACTCCCATCATTATCCACTCACACAACTATTGATAAAAGAGAGGGTGTCTTCATGAATTCTATCTGTAATCCCCTTAAGGATGAATAGATAATTTATATAGAAGATCAGATATCTCAAATCAAACAAGAGAATAAGGATCTATAAGAAATAACCATGATAATCCACATGGGATCCCTTCACTGTAATAACACATCAACACCTTCCTATAAAGGTACACCTTGTAGTGAAGTCACCCAGCCTATAGGGCTGGGGGAATTTTTATATTCTTCATCCCCTCATTAGGTGAAATATAGAAACTGTTCCACCAAAACATATCCCACAAGACTGGGGGAATTTCCATATTTTTTACCCCCTCATCAGGAGTACTCTGAAAACCATCTAGCCTCAACAGTTTCCAAAAATCTTCTAAGAGAATCAGGTTCCTCCAATTAGTGGGAAGTGTCTATATAATCCAAGTCCCCCAATGTTTCAGCACTCACCCCTATGATAATAAATACTAAGTATCTTCACTCTAAACTCCAAATATATCCATGTTATTATGCTAAAAATGTATAGTTAACACATAGGAGAAGCATAGTAGTCACCCATATCTTGATGACATAAAGAAAAGGGTATATTCCTTCCAACAAAAACATGCCACCAGGTACTTTTATTATGCCATAGAGAATGATTTGATATAAATCCCAATAATGAGGAAGTCATGTGAGGTGAGGTAGATAGGACACGATGATCACTACCCCTACCACCAGCGTCTCAAGAATAAAATAGAGAGTTTATTTAGTTTTAAAGATTGGATAGAGAAGTAAGTAAATGAACTATTGATAGAGTTAAAGGATCCTAAAACTTATGTAATATGCATATGATTTATCTAAGTTCCATCATAAAATTCACCTTCCTGATTATATATGACATGATACGTCCTAGTTGAATGATGTTAAATGACATGATACATCTAATTTGCATGACATTAAACTACATGACAACATCCTAGTCATGTGATGTTAAACTACATGACAAGAGTTATTCATGCCAAACAGATCACCCCATTAATGACTGTGTATTCAATGATTTCATGTATTATACCTTAACCCAAAAAATGTACTCAATACATGTTGACATAGCCTTTAGGGTGCTCTAACACTTCTTGAATATTATGTTCTCCTTGAACCAAATTCATATCTTTGATATCTGAGTTAATACCAACCAATTACTTGATATCTTTCTTCTTGGGATCCATTTATCTTGGTTATAACCTATATAAAACTATTGATCAGGACAAATTAATACTAAGGGATTCCACTAGGATTCACTACTGAATGACATAATTCCAAAGAGATTGTTCCTAGAGGATGTTTGGTCCCAGAGGATAGGTCCACCTTAAACCCATGAGTTATTTCCTAACTGCCTAGAATATGGGATTCCACCATTATTAATGGCTGACCTATGCCCACCAGTTTCCACCTCCAATTAACTTATACATTCTTGGGTTATAATTTACACTCCCTATAACCCAATTATTCAATTGGATTCAGATACCCTCGGTGTTATTCATCTCTGCATTGTACACATTTTCAAAGAGAGATTATGACATTGTATTCTTATACCCTTTCATTTCAGGGTATGTATCATCCATAAAGACCAAACTTCCTTAAGTTTAGAAATCCCTTTGGATTCCCCCTCTCAAATTTCATAAACCAGATACATATAATCCATTTAACCTATGTCTTTGATGAATCAATAATGAGTCAATGGATTATGCCTTCATATTCCATGTCATGACAGAAGAAATCTAAACTACATGGAATTTATATCAAAACTACACATGTATTGATTATTTTTAACACAAGATACATAGTGACACCCAAAATGAAAATCCCAGGTCTAGCTATGATATAAATGATAAACATTCCCCTTCCCTTTTTCATGGGTCAAACTTATGCAAGGGATTCTATAAAAATAAAACAATGTATGGATTGATTTCCATACTATGGGATATGTAGTGACACATGGATCCTACATTTCATGCCTAACCATGAAACTTTCTATTTCCATATCTCATAAAAAATAAATTTTTAGACTTAGATTCAATATTTTTCATAATCATTTTCATCAAAATTAATATCGGATAAACTTTAAAAAACATTGATGTGGTTTACCTCTATTGTTTTTAAATATCAAAGATGTTCTAGAATATTCTACCACAATGGAACAAAAGGTATCCTATAACCTAGGTATGCTACATAGTTGACCAAATCCACCTAAATATCTATGATAATTATGGAATTAAGTCACATACTCCATGCCACCTAAATATCTAGTAAATACTTATTATTTTATTCACCACCATTATAAAAAATTAAACATTTCATATTCATTCTAGTATCCATTTTAACTGTGGTATTTCATCAAATAAACACTCTAAACACATCAAATTTGTTTTTCAAGAAGTAAACTCATACATTGCTTGTTAATTCATCAATGAATGTAACAAATTACAATTAACCTATGTAAAAACAAACTATCATTGGAACCCAAATGTATGTGTGAATAAGATATAACTTATGAGACTTAGGATTTTGTTCATTCAAGTTGAATGGAAAATTTATTTACATTCCAAGTATAAAAACTCTCA
This sequence comes from Viscum album, assembly GCA_963277665.1. Lineage (NCBI taxonomy): Eukaryota > Viridiplantae > Streptophyta > Magnoliopsida > Santalales > Viscaceae > Viscum > Viscum album. The sequence continues at coordinate 231,748,578 of OY728146.1, forward strand.
CATATTTTATATTACATGTGATCAAGATTCAATATACCATTTTTACCATAACTCTCATTTTTTTCTTACTAAGGTTCCTGAGTTGAATATTCTATAATTCTGAACCTTCAAAAGTAGATACTCTGAAAATTATTGATTTATATGATCATCCAGTTAGATATAATCTCACATATCTTACACATTTGTCCATAACCATGTAACCTTGAGTAGTTTTCCATACTCCATTAACAAAGATATTTATTTATACTACCTTATCTAGCTAACTAATATAAATTACGTTATTTTGTATACCTGGTATGTATCAAATTCCTTTCATGTCAAGGTGACTTCTGTTTGATATTTAGACTTTAAAAATACCCTTTCAAATGACTTCAAGATCATCATCATCAGCCAATTGAACCTTACAAAACATTTTATATGCATAATTAACCATGTACCTTATCTCAATAATTGTGTGAAATGAATATATAGAGTCAATGATCCATGGTTTAAAAAAAATTATTCTCAGTAGTAAAAACTACTAAATTCATCTTTTTAATTAATAGAACTTAAACTTCTAAAATATTTCCTTCCAGAGCTCACCTTGTGATCCCTTCATCCCTTATTGATATTCAGTCTCTTCTCACAGTTCTAATATATTTGTCTATTTCTAGTAAATTTACCATGACTCATATCTCTAGACATATCATACAATTTCTTTTGACTTCTTTAATGGAGATAATTCCCTTTACATTACACATTCAATGATATTATGATAGGTGCTAGGAATTTAATCTATATAAGATATTTATTCAGAACTATTTTTCTAACAACCTCAAACACCAAGTCAATTTTTCCATAACAATTAATTATGGAAGTTACTATCACATCATATGATTTTAAAAGTAATTATAACATAAAAAATGGCTATAAATAATCTATGAAATTGACATTAATTGTGCTAAGCTAACTTTGATTCTTATAAAAGTCATTACCATGACTATCCACAAGTCAACATTCTTACGAACTCATATCGAAAAACCTATACATCAGAAATACTATTTTTAAAGATTTCAGTTTCTCATACATGTCTATAAGATAATCCATCATCTCTATTGTGATCTTCTTCTCCCAAATGCTAAAAGAAACACCCTGTGTTAATGACAAACAAATCAACCCAAGTTATTTTTTATGGTATTTCTGATTTAGATTTATCAATCATATCTGGTTTTACTCCCTTAAATAAAACATCAAGGTAATTTTGAATAAAATAGTATTCAATATAAAACCTCTATAAGACAAAGTTTGAACCATCAAACTTTTCGATCTAGAACCTTCCTTCTTCTGACGCCATAAATTTTGATAATAGAAAACTCCATATAAATGAAAATAAATTCAATAAAAGACATGAGAAACCAAAATTACTACCATAGAGTTTTTTATTGATCTATAAACCAATCATTGATACCACTTATTGAAAACAACCAACACCATTGATTTATTAGAAGATATCACCAGAACTTATGATGGTAAAAAAAATCTTTAAAATTTTCTCTAACTAGAAGGATGCCTGTAATGCTAAAGTACCAAAACATATAAAAAATAAATTTACACTAAATCACAAAAAAACATTGAACCATTACCACACACTCAAACAAAAATTCAAGTAGAAATTAAATCAAATTGAAGAATGAAATGGATTTATATAATTTAGAAGTTAGTTACTACATCCATGGAAGATAATTATTATATTTTTCATTCCTTGTAAAGTAAAAAATGATTATAATCACTTTGAAAACTACCAACAAGTGGTCTAACCCCAACTAAATAGTGGATTACAACTAATCATCTGGTTGAATTATATTCTATTCTTTATAATAGACCTTTCATTGCATATGGTATCCTCTAATATCTTATATAAATATATACCCAACTGTGGATATCTGGTGAAATACACTAGTTACACTTACATTCCCTTTTTATGAATATTACATTTATCCATTTAACACCAAACCTTCTAGGAAGACTTTTACATGATTAATAAAAGAATTTTTACATACCATGTAACTTCTACTCACATCATCTAGATCATGAACCACTACACAACATAGTTCCATATCATATCATCTATAATTCTTACCTATGATAGATTTATAATACCATTTTATTCATAGGGATGAGTTGTATCTTTTGAATATCCTTCTTCCAGTCAAAAAATAAAAACATTAACAAGATTAAAATTCTAAAAATACTTAACCCACACATTATAATTTATGACTTAACTAACCAATTTTTTGTTTAGTGTTATTAAATTCTAGTATTCATATGAGATATTGTGGCACCAATAAGAGGGGGTGAATTAGTGGTTATTAAAAAATAACTCTTAAAAACACATTTTATCCATCGACTGTTAGAGATATTGGAACACAATTTTGATGATTCAATGATGAGAGATAGATTGAGAAATAACACACATGGAATAATGATATTTACAAGGCTGACCAAATCTTTTTATTATAGGACTAATCCTTGGTGTCTATTAATTGTGATCTTGATATCCATGTTTTTATCTTATTATCAATAATAATAAGTAATGGATAAAGAATATGGTCCTAGAATCCAATGAAAAAAATATAGTTGATCATTAGTAAGTAAATCAATCTATCAAAATTATTTCCCTTAAGTGCCTCCAGAATTTGGATCATGCGTGCACCCTTGTTCTTCTCCTCAGAACTAGTCAAAAGCCTCCTGTAATGAATGATTGGTTATTTTAGAGATTAATATCATTTTTCACACATTTATACATGCTGATAAACTCATATTTATAGTCATATAATTAATTATGGTGTGATGATATTCACTATGGAGTAACCAATACATCCAAAAGACATGGAAATAGAATCCAAAAAATATCACATCTCATTTAACCAATTTTGTGGAATGGTCGGGTAGGTTTCAGATTGATGACTCTAAAATCTCTTTAACTATAAAACCATTGAATTATTACAGATTATAGTATTTGGCATGGAAAATGCATCAGGCCATGGTATCTCTAAAAACACCAGAACCAGTATCACTTCAAATTTTCATGTCAAGGATCACTGAGGGTTGATTTTATTATTTGTAGCATGATTTTCCAAATTATGGTATGAATTTATTATACTTCCAGAAAATATTTCACTAATTTTTCATGGACAACATATCATAGTGCATTAAAATCCCCACAATTTCTCAGGAACAACATTATACTATAATTGTTTCCATTGTGGTGTGACTCTTCTATTTAAGAGTAAACTATGTCTCTTCCTTAACTACAATGACCCAAAAATACACAATGTTTTATCCTTAAATAAATATTATTTTAATATATTTTTATAAACACAACACCAAACTAAAACAAAACCTTTATATGTTAAAATAAAATTTTATAGTTATAATATAGCTCTTAAATTAGCAGGTATAAAAGGAACTAACTATATTAAGAAAACTATGAAGAAAAAAGGAGAGAAATGTAATTGGGTGGAATAAATCTCCCTAATGAAGCTCATTTCTATGATAATAGAAAGGAATTAACCTAATTAGGGGTTTTTATACCAATCCCAATATGAGCTCCAATAATTATGGTATGAGAAAAATCATATACAAGAGAAGTTCCAGCTCAATGAATTTACTACAAGATCTATACTAACATAATCACCACCCGTGAGATCCAAAAAATATTACCTTATGATTTTATATTATGTGTAAATAATAAGGGGATATTTTATTATAAATTAGGATGATCAATTATATATATGTTCTAAAATTATATAAATACTACTTTTAACAAAGATGTATTGACAAAATAACAAAATAAAATTGTTTGTATAAAATGTATACTAAGTGTTATACAATTTAAATAAAATTTTAAATGGTAATTTTAATAAAATATAATATATATTAAAACCCACTAAATAATTAATTTATTAATAACTCATAATGTTTTAAAACTTTATTTTCTATAATAACAGTTTTATTGATATTTTTTATTATTATTTAAAAATAAACTTATATTTTTTATAAGTTTAATTTAATAAAATTGACTTCATTTTCGGACTTATAATTTCGATATTAGGTCATAATGAAATTTTTAGTATTTCTTCAAAATAATTGATTTTTAAGGTGAATAGTTAAAGTTACTATTTTTACCAATACTATAATTTTTTTTACATTATAATAAGACAATTTTGGCTTAAAAATGTATAAAACATTGAAGATGGATTTAATTAATAAAATTATTCATTTTATAACATTAGTTTTAATTTTAAAAACCTATGATTAACATTTGTAGGACTTAAGTAATATTTTTAAATCAACAATCTATGTTTAGTCTTTTCTTTTAATTAAATATTATTTTGATAAAATTGGGTTTTTATTTATTTTAAATTCATAGTTTTTTTATAATAAACCAATTTATATCTTCAAAATAAAATTCATTGTATATTTTACCCTAAACATCAATTTTAAGCTAAAAAGTACAGTTTTTTCTAAAAATGAGTTTTTATGTGTAATGTGGAAATTAATTTTTTCTTAAACATAAAAGTTTTATCTGATAAAATAAATTTCATATTTTTAATCAATATGTACAAATTATTTAATTTGGAATATTTTATTTTTAGGCACAACATGATTTACTTAGGTAAAAACTAGTTACCACGGTAAAACTGAAAATGGTAAAATTAATAAATATAGGGGTAATGGGATAAAAACTTATTAAAAACATGTTTATAATTTATTTTTGAGATATTATTTTTCTTATATATTCCTATAATCAATCATAGTTCATTTTTTGACCCTATTAACATGTTAACATGTTCTCTATTTATATTAAGTTGAAATATTTACAAAAATATCATTCTCACCACTTATAAAAGGGGCCTCCCACCACCCCTTAAAGATAAAATTAAAAATAAGGTGTAATCATAAAAATATATCCTATTTCCTTCCCATAGATTCCTATTTCACCTTCTCAGGATTCATATCACATGATATTATCCTAATCATCTCTTTCCAAGGAATCCTCCAAAAGAAACCCAAAGATCTCAATGTAAATACAATGTTTTTACTAATATCATTTCATTTTTATCCTTAAATTTAAAATATAATTTTAGAAAAATTATATGATTAATTTAAAAATTATATTATAATTATTTTTTTTTCATATTTTGGGAATAAAAATTATCTATCTTTCCCTTATTTAAGAAAATTGAAAACCTCAATCATGCATGTGTGCAGACTACCACCTCCATGACACAATGAATTTTGTTTTCCTTAACTACCTTAAAAGGATGGTACTAATATGGAATTTTATATATAATTATTATATTTATAAAATTTTTTAGGTTCTGAAATAATAAACCATATTATTTCATTCACCCATTCTATGATAAAATAAATTAACCATCATCCATGCATAGGTGCAGACTACCAACTTAATGAAATGATTCAATTAATTTATCATTACTTACTATAATGGATGGTCTTAAAGTTTAATTTAATGAATTAATATTATGTTTATAAAATTTATATTTTTTTAAATAAATACCATTCCATATCTTCATCCTATTATATGAAAAATGATAATGTCCTACGTGCATACGTGCGGACTACCACCTCTATAAAAGTGATGCATTCCATTTCTCATATAACATTTATTACTTAAAAAAAACATTTAATTTATGATTTAAAACCATAAAATAATATAAATAATAATATTCTTATTCTTTTATAATGCTATTATTCTGAAAGAAACACTCTCTAAATCATACTCACCCATCGAATCATAATAGGTTCTTGTCTGGGTTAGTTTTACCACCTACTTAAATAATAATATAAATTCATGTCACGAATGACTATAAGAAATTAATTTCTAGTAATATATTATAAAAATAAGTAAATAATTAGTTTTTTTTGGTTCTTTAATGGTAATATAAAAATTTATCTCATTTTTAAATAAAACACTATTTGCCCGCTAAGAATCATTGAAACATGCACATTGCTGAATTCATATTTAAGGATAGAAACCTAAACTACCGCAGAATAAAATTATAAAATTATAAATAATTAAAAAATATAAATTAAAGTAACTTTTATAATCTGGTAATTATGAAATTTTTTATAATAATGAATAATAACACCGTGATTATGAAACTAGTTCAGAATGATCAAGATTACTCATACCCGATATTGAAAATAGATAATCACTCACTAATATACATATAGAGGATAATTATAAATAAATTTTATAAAAGTTTATGTATATTAAAAATTATCTTAAATAGGGTATTATGATTTTTATGTTTGTTATACAGGATCTTGGAGTTCATTTCACTATACAAGAAACAAGGTAAGGGTTTATTGTCCCAAATTTTCACCCCTTGAGACATATTTTATATCATACAAATTTTTTTCTTTAGAATACTGAATCTAATAAATAATAAACTTAATTTAAAATAATCATTGGGTTTTTAAGATCCATATCATTTTCCATTTTAAATGGATTTTGATTCAAAAGATACCAAAGTTGAATGGGTATTTTGATTTAAATAAAACTCAAGCTGTAAGTGTTTATTCATCAATCTTATTTTAAAATCAATATTTTTTTTAAAATATAATACATCTAGGTGATTTATACTCTTTATAAAATACCTCATAATTCTATTTGTATATTCATGGGGCTGTTCCATTTCCACTAAAAATTTCATTCTTCCACTGACTTATATTTTACCCAAAGTGTTTTTTGTAAATAGAGCTGACCCTATCTCTTATTCTCAGTTGGGAACCTCCCTTTTCCACATATATATTAATTTTATATTTTTGAATTTTGGATAATATAATTATAAATAATTAATTAATATCATTTTACTCTACTTTAACTCCTTAAACAAGTTTTAAATATATTTTTTTTTACATTTTCTGTATTGTTCATTTTCATCAAAATATGAAAACATTATTTTTTAAAATTTATGTGTGAACACTTGTTTTCACCACCTTTGTAATTTTATATGAAACTTTATATATACATTTTAATGGTTATTATTTATAAAATATCATGTTTAAAATGATTTCAAATGATCAAAGATATTTCTAATTTATAAAGTGATTATTCTAAAACTCTTAAAATGTATTTTTCATCTAATCCATTATCAATTGACATATACTATGCTTGATCTATGATATTATTCAAAAGTAACCCTAAAAATTCTTTCTATGGATGAATTATTTGATATCCTTATCTTTTTGATGAATTATTCATCACTGCCTTTGTCTTTCCTAATCGTATTTGGTGTATAACCGTAATTTTTCTTTGAATTCATTTCCAATGTGAATATCCTATTAAAATTACATTTATTGAAGGAATTTCACCTAGATTCCATGAATTGATTTATTAGGGAAATTATTATCTTAATTTTACACCCTTTAACTATAGTGTCAATACCACATTCCTTATTATCTTTATTGAAGGGTATTTACCTAGAAAATTACTAAATATCTTTCGATACTTATTAATTTTCCATGGGTTTATCTTATAATGGTTATTTATGATTTATTTATGATATTAAATTTGAAAATAATAAAAAACATATTTAATTTACATGGGTTTTTTATGATGTGTTGAATGAAACCAATTTTCATTCCATGGGTTCTCCGTCCAAAAAAAAGTGATTGGTTTTGAAAGTTTTATGAAACCCATTTTATTTCTATGGGTTCTTTATGATGTGATAAGTGAATTATTTTAAAGTGGAACTCCTAAGTATGTAATATGATGTATGGGTTTCTATATCTCCCTTTAATTAATTGTATAAAAGTTTTAAATATCACGGGATATGTTTACGCAAGCACAATTTTTTTGTTTTCAAGAGTGGGTACAAGTGCGTGTCTCATGAAGGTGATATATACGCGAGTAAAATTATGTTGTCTTAAAATCATGGGTACATGTGTGTGTCTAATTAATGCAATATTTCCCTACTTTAATGTTTGTTCCACAATTAAAACCTTTCCACCATTATATGCACATTCCCAATATTGTGTTAAGCTCTCATGGATCATGTTTATTTACTCAAGTTTCCATGCTCATTTGATTCATGTATTATGGCATGCCAAGAATCATACCATGATTTATAATCTATTAATGGTGGGTCTAAATTTTCTTATGTATATTTATTATAATCATGTTATAATCCTATATTAACTTATGTTGTTCAATTATTATCGCTTATGTTTACCCTTACTAAGAATCTTAGCACACCTTTTTTCTTATGTTCCTATTTCCCCAGGTTATGAAGATGAGTAAAAAATATGAAACATAGAAGGGAGTCTAGTGTGGCTCAATTATGTATAAATTTTAATAAGGTTTATAAAATAATTTTCTAATTTAGCTAGTCCCCATAGACATTAAACCTTCAATTCATAGGATTTTGTGATTATTTGTGAGATGTAATGTTTACCATATGAAAATGTTGTAAAATAAAGGCATGTCTATCCTAGGTCACCATATTAACCCCTTAATGAAGAAACATATATGACTAAAACATGAGGAATATATTTAATAATAAATTATTCCTTTATCCTCAACCTATTATAGTGTGATCATTACCCTTCATATCATGTTTTTATCTTCATCAACAAACCTTTATTCCTTTGTAGATCTTCCCAACTCTAATGAGCCTCCAATTAATACATGATGTTATATTAAATAAATAACAAATTAAATGTAATTGTTTGGAAATTTATAAACCATTAAATTTTATATTCCAATGTTATTGGTGTTAAGATGGATTTTAGAGGTTTTTTGGGGAATAAGGGTAGAATTTTCCATCTTACATTTCTACCAACAACATTGGTTGTGCCATGGATGTAACAACCTTGACCTCCATTATTGGGGGATTTTATTCATTTCCATCCATTTTAATTCATTTATGTTATATCTAGAGACTAAGGGGTACCAATATTTTAATGTTTAGTTATAGTTAAAAGAGGAAGAGGTGTGTTGTAGAAATTATTGAGTACCTATTGGCTTTGTTTCAAGAACCCTCTAGCCTCTTATGAAAAATAACCCTGATGGGAGTAAATTTTTGAATTTTAAAATATGGATTTAAATTCCCTTAAATGGTTCCTTTTGGGTTTTAATTATATTTAACCCTATTTTTGTTTCATTTAATCCTATCCTACTCTCCCCATCCACTCATTCTTCCCATTTTCATGCCTTTTTTAGTGATCCTGGTTAGGTTGTGTAAACACTTATTTGATAATGTAAGGTTATAGATCACTTTAAAATCCCCTTTTTATGAAATTTTTCTTATAATAAAGTGTAAAATTTAGTTATAAATATTTATTTATTCTGATTTCATCCTACCTATTTAATATTATTTCCATTTAGTGTTCACATAAGGTTATCATGGATGATACTAAGGTATTAGTATGATTTCCCTTACAAATTTGAAATTTATTATTAATATTGGACCAATACCTATTTATATTTTGGTTTTAGGTTAATCCTAAAATTTAAATAGAGGAATATCCATCTATCATAGATTCTGAGGATCTTCTCTGTGAGCTGATTGGTGGGAAAAACCCTTCATACTCCTATATTCATTAAGGGTTGGGTTAGAAATAGCATAGGGTTGAGAGAATATAACTAAAACCAAAGGTTTTATTTAATATTTTTTTGATAAAATTTATATAGAATTAATTGTTTTGGTTGTATTTATGTGTTAACATGTTGTGTTTTGTAAGAAATTTCTTGTAATAAGTATGGGAAATGATAATGTATATTTTTTTGTTTCTTTGAGTGAAGGATTTAAAAATCAACATGAATAATGAATCAATTACTGAAATTATGCTTGAGTTTTATGGTGTAACTCTTCCCACATGCTATGATGAAATTATTTTACACTTAATAGGGTTATTCATTCTTTGATATATGTGGTTGATTTTTTTTGGAATTGATTATGAACTCAGAAGAAGAAATGGTTGAATCTGTTCTTCCAGTTAATTATCCTAATGAAGAAACCGATGAAACGATGGGAAGGTTATTAAGGGTGAATCCCAATGATGATTAGTATACCTATATCAACAAGCATGATCTGATTTTAATAATGGGATTCAATAATGGTAATATCAGTCTAGAGGAGTACATCTAGTCTTAAGACAAGCTGACATTTCAGTTTAAAGGTCTTTTAAAGGATGAACTAGACACTTAGGTAAACACTATCTCTTGGAAATTATTTAGGGATATTAAATATGGTAGGATTAAATTTTCTTTTAATGGATCTGTTATTTTGTTTTGTGATTGAACTCATGGTTTCTCACTTTTTCTTTAAAAGTGTTTGATAATAAAAAATTTAATTTTCAGTCAGTTGGCATGTATAAAAGGTGTTTAGGTACAACTATGGTAGTCCAACTGTCTTAATGAATGGGATGTGAACACAATACCTTAAATATATTATACCTCTTTTCCCTACCCTAAATGGGGGGGGGGGATATTTCTAAACCAAATCTATTAAACGCCAAAATGGGATGGGTGGTTTACCCATACTTTAGTTGCGATTCATATCAGATCTGGGTTAAGCTCGAATTAGGTATGTCAGGTATGGACCTTTCTAATATAGAGAGTTCATTATTTTAGTAAAACATTATGATAAAATTTAAATAGAATATTAATACTTTTTTATTTTATCTATTCCAATGGATTTTTTTGTTATTTCATACAATTGAGTCTATACTAGGTGGTTGGGTAGGTTGGGGAAAACCCACTAGGAATACCATACTCACACCCTACATAGCCCATCCTAAGATGGATGAAGACTCTTTTATATATGGTCTTGGTAAGGGATATATGACTGAACATGGGAAAAAGTTTCTCGTGGAGCATGATATATGTATAGACTCTTTTTGGGAACTTATAGGGTGATTTTATTATTTATGTGAGGGTTTTCCATGACATGTGTTCATTGTTTTTTTACAACAAGATCATCATGTTTAGTATCTAGGGAAATTACTAGAATTTTAATTTATATATATATATATATCAAGATTTTGATGTGGTTTTATATACTACAATTTCCTTCGAATCATTATAACATGTTTTATTTACCTAAATTTTTAGATATAGTTTTTTAGTATTGTAAAATATATGGTTGTTTTGAAGTTTTTGGTATAGTTTAATGTATTCTAGTTTATAAAAATGTTATATCATGCTTCTATTTTTATTACTTACTATTTATCACACTTTCGTGTTACCCAATTACTACCATGAGGTGTGTGTTCCTGCTTGGTTGTGACACTTTAGGAACAAAACCATTAAGACTATATTTTAATTTCAAGTGGTAAACCATCTCCCATCGATAATTATCTCAAACAATAGTATTTATGTTATCATTTGGTGATCAAGATATTTACTTGAGGTTTTGTAGAGACCCTATCTGATACCATTAGGGTAATCAGTACTCGATCATTATAAAATGGCATTAGATCCAATAATAAGGGATTTAGGGTATTGAAATTGAGAGTATCTAAGATATATGACTATTTATACTTAGAAAGTAACCAATATATATAAATATCCATCATAATTATGGTGGAATATTGAGTTACTATGGGTGGTGTAAAATACATTATTTTTTCCCTTGAGCCAGTATATAATCCTTGAGTATCATGCAATATACTAGATGTCAGTTGGTAGGCATGGGTAGGACTACATAACATCACACATACTTTCCTATGTTTGAATTTGGAATTGTTAAAATCAATTAATGGATCATATAAATAAAAAAACTAACTATAAATAAATATCATTTTATCAACTATTTATTATTTACAGCTAGGTTAACATGAGTCCATAATTCATTCCTTTGACTGTATATTTATTTTATAGGGTTGACTATTTATTATATTTTTTTCTAAACTCAAATCATTCCTACTTGTTTATATTGAATAATTTTTAAGGCATATTTTTTCTATTTATAATCTTTATCAAAATCATGATTAACTAAACTAAAAATTTAATGAAAAGTTTTTTGAATAAATAAAAGTATTAAACAAAAGTGTTACGAGGATAAGATTTTAATGTGGTTATATACTTTATTGTAGAGGATACAACCTCATTAAATATCATCTTTTAAGTATGAAGAGATGGAGGAGAATGTTCCTCCTAAATGTCCTATAATTTATCCTCATATCCTGGAAGGGATTTTATATCTTCTACAAGTTGCAGGTTTGAGATCTCTATGAATGGAACTTACCACTTATGAGTATTTAAAGGATTTCTAGTTACACCATCACCTAGTCTTTCAAGATGATGCGTCTATTCAAGTGGTGGGGGAGTGGATCAACTATATTAATTGAATATTTTAATGTATAAAGAAACATGAGAAACACTGAGTTTGGTTATCCACCTTCACGCTTCATGGAATGGATCAATAATGGAGAGATGTTATACTAGAAGATATAAAGAACCTTACCTTAACCTAGAAGAACTTACAAGATCTTTTATTTGAGAATTTTTATCTTTATACCCTATGTCAAGTTAAATAAAAAGAGATCATGAACTACTAGTAGGGATTCATGATGATTATGTATTATTCTACTAAGTTTATAGTTTTCCTTCACTTTACACCACATCTGAGTAGAGACAAATGTTGAGTTAATAAGATTTTCCTTATGAATTTTCCATTCCTTCATACTTTGGGGAGATCATTGAGTCATTAAGGTTTCCTTATGAATTCACCCTTTTACTCTTGTTTTGAAAATAAAAAACACCTTATCATTAAGTAAATTTCATTTTACCCTTGTTTTACATCTTTAAGGAAAATTTTACTTCCCTAAATAAATTTACCCCTATCTTATTTTCATCGCTTATATCATAATTTTTCTAAGAATAAAATGCGGTTTGAAACCAAAACCTCAGAATCATATATTACTTAGATATGAAGCATTATGTTTGAGGATTGGAATTCTGGATACGAACTTTTACAAGGTTCCACTCTGAATTCTAGTTACAAACTTTAATGAAGTTCCACTACGAATTCTAAGTATGAACTTTTATGAAGTTCCATTACAAATTCTCATTACGAATTCTGATGATGAATTCTGATTACAAATTCTCATTACAAATTATGATGACGAATTATGATTACAAATTATCATTATGAATTCTCATGATGAATTATGATTATGAATTCTCATTACGAATTCTCATGAAGGATTCTGATTACAAATTCTCACTACAAATTCTGATGAAGAATTCTGAATACGAATTCTCATTATAAATCCTCACGATGAATTCTAATTACGAATTCTCATTACGAATTCTTATAAATAATTCTAACTAAAAATTCCTAGAAAATAGAATATGAATATCCATGACTTATAAGGCTCCAAATATTATTTCCATTCCAAACTTTCATTATTCATCCATTATAAAAAATGATTTCCATGTTTTAACTAAAACAATGTCGTGATTTTAGTTACACTTGTTTTGTTATAAAACGATGTCATGCTTTCAGTTTCTAATTAACCGTTGTTTGAGTGACACATGTACAGGTCCCTCTAGAATTCAAGGGAAAATATGACCGTTGGAGGAGGGAGCCGACCATTGAAAATGTGCCTATAAATAGGAGCTCATTTGAATGAGCTCAACACTGTTCTACAACTCTAGAGATTATAGGCTACTAAAGTGATTTCTAGAGAGAGACTCTCATGCTTCGTGCAGAAAGTTTGAACGGATTGTTAAAACTTTGCTTCGTGCATACTTGGTTCGTGTGACTCTGAATGTTGCTGAGTACATTCGAGGAATTCTGCGGATAGGAAGACAGAGGTGCTGACTACCTTGAAGTTTGAGGGCTTCCTTAATGAGGAAGATAGAGGTGCCAACTACCTTGAAGTTGAGGGCTTACGGGGATAACAAGAAAAAATCCGATCTTCATATCGAGGGCTTAAACTGGTGTGGGTATGACAGACTTTCTTGAAAGTATAAATCAAGTTACCTTTATCCAAGGTTTTTGGATACCCTTCTCTTTGGGTTAAAATAATTCATTCTTGTTACTTGTATGTTTCAAGTTTTCTGATGCATTTTGTTTGATAATGAAAGTATAACTTTCTTATACTTTCTTATTTCTATATACTCTGATTTAGTTAGATTATATATGCTTTAATATAGAATCTATTTATTTGTAGAACTTAGAGGTGTGCGAATTTTGGTTATGCAAAATTTATTTAGAAATTTTAAAGTGTACAATTCACCCCCCCTCTTGTATATTGAGCATCTATATCATATTTCGATCCTACAATTGGTATCATAGGTTGGAAACCTCATACTCTATACCAATATTACATTTGGTATAAGAGGAGGTCTCTGAAATACTTATACTGACATAAAAGTTTTCCTTGCTCAGTTTTCTCATTGTTCTACTTTTCCTTGCTTAAGAAGATATTTCTATTATGAAGTTTTTGATTCTTAACTTTTTTATTACGAACATTTTGATTCTGAACTTTTTGATTACGAACTTTTTGGTTACGAATTCTTTTTCCTATTAACAAGTATTTGTGTGGAAATAATTTTTTTCTTTAAGATGGAAGGAATAAATGATGGTTCCATCGACAACTTAAACCCTACTAGACCACCTATTTTTAATGTAAATGACTATGATTATTGGAGATATCAGATGAAGACCTTTGTGATCAATACTGGGGTAGATAATTTTGTTATTCTTACTGGTGATTATAAAATTCCTGATAAGGAATTTATAAACTTTACAAACCAGGAGAAGCAAGAATATCAACTTAACTATAAGGTACACAATACTTTACTTTGTTCAATGACTAGGAATATATATATCCAAATTTCTTCTTGTGAAGCAACTAATTTTATCTGGAAGAAGTTAGAGGTTACACACTTTGGTACTTCTAAAGTGATTGAAACTAGAAGAGCCATGATCAGAGCTGAGTATCATGGTTTCAAATTTCCTTATGGAGAACCAATTTGTAAGGTACAACAGAGATTCATGACTATAGTGAATAACTTAAAATCTATGGGAGATAAAGGGTTAAATGATGAAGCCCTTGTTGATAAGATCATAGATATCATGCCGAATGAATGTGAATCAAAGAGAAATGCTATTGATGAAAACATGAAGGTTACTCAAATTTCTTTAGATGAACTGTTTGGAACTCTTCTTCAACATGAGACTAGAATGAAGAGAGATGCTGACAACATAAAGAAGAATACTGGGAATGGTAGTGTTGCTTTTACTACAACATCAAATCATACGAAATCCAAAACTCCTGAGAGAGTTACTAGATCCAAATCTAAGAAGGTTATTATCCAGTCCGAATCTAGTGAGAGTGAAGTCTCAGAAAATGAGTTAGAAAATCTTTCTCGAAGGATGAAAAAGATAGCTAGATAGAGAAATTTCAAATCTAAGTATAATAAGAAAGAGAGTAAAGATAAGAAAGATTCAGAATTCACATGCTATGAATGCAAGAGAGATGGACACATAAGGCCTGATTGTCCTTTTCTCAAGAAGAAAGAAAAAAAGGAAAGACATTCTGAAAGGAACAAGAAGAAGTATTACAAAGACAAAGTTAAGAAAGTTCTGAAAGCTAATGACACCTGGAGTGCCAGCAGTGGTGACTCTTCAGATGAATCATCAGATTATGAATCTTCAGGACAAAAGAATCTTAGTCTAATATCCAGACTACCTATTGAGAATAATTGCTTTATGGATAAGGTACACAATGCCGAATCATTGACCATTTTTTCTTTAAATGATAATGATATTAAATATTATAAATCTTCTGATGAAGAATCTTCTTCTGATGAAGAAAATACTATACCTACCTATGAATAAGTTTCTAGGTTTTCTAAACTTCTTGAGATTGAGAATTCAAAACTCATGAAAAATACTGATAAGTAAAACTCTAGGAATACTATTCTTACAAAAGAAATATCAGATCTTTCTAAAGATCTTGATAATAAAAATGTTGATTTTAAAAATATTTCAAAAAATCTCAAGGAAGTAATTCTGAGAAGGATAAAATTTCTAAAGAAGTAGAAAAAGTAATTTCTAAGAAAAATGCTTTCAAGCCTAAATCTAGCTCAAAATCAAATGTTTTTGAAGACAAGAACTTGGTTATCAAACTGAAATCTGAAATTTTTTCCTTGAGGAAGTGTTTAGAAAACTTTACCCATGGTAAAGAAAATTTTGATAAGATGTATTCTCAAATACGACCTCTAAGGAATAAATCTGGTTTTGGGTATACTAGTTCTAAACCAATTTTTAGTAACAATTATTTTGTTCCACAAAGTGTTCTATTCTGTACTAAGTGTCAGTGTGGTGGGCACTGGGCAAGAAATTTTTCTTTAAACAGAACTCAATCCCTAGGATTTCATAAATCCTACTTTTTTCTAAGAAAATGTGGGTACCCAAATTTTTTCTTTCTGACATTTCTGGATCCAAGAAAGCCTAGATTATGAAAACCTAAATTTTTATTATTTTCAAGAAAATAGGTAATGTACCAAAAACAATACGTGGTACATGGATAGTGGATGTTCCCGTCAAATGATTGGTAACAAAAACTACTTTGAAAATATTATTAAGATGAAAGGAGGGAGAGTAAATTTCAGAGATAATGCTCAGGGAGAAATTATTGGAATAGGTAACATCGTTCTTCTTGAAAAAACCTTGATTTAAAATGTTTTGTATGTTAGAGGTCTTAAGAACAACCTCATCAGCATAATCCAATTATGTGATGAAGGGTACCTTGTGAATTTTAGGAATGATAAATGATTAGTACACAATTCCAAGGAAGAATTTATGCTCTCAGCCCATAGGCAAGAGAATGTATACACATTAAACTTAGAAGAACTTAGGATCCAAGATCTACCTTGACTTAGTGCAGTAGAAGATCAATATTGGTTATGGCAGAGAAGGTTAGGTCACTGTAACCTTAGGAACTTGTGTAAACTCTCTAAGAAAAGACTAGTTAAAGATCTACCAGAGCTTAGATTTGATTCTTCAAAAGTTTGTGATCCTTGTCAATATGGTAAGAAACATAAATCTAGTTTTAAATCAATCAGTGAAGTGTCAACAATTGAGGCATTATAGTTAGTGCATATGTATCTTTTTCGTCCAACACAAATTGGAATCATTGGTGGCAAGTACTATGTATTTTTCTTAGTTGATGATTACACTAGATTCACGTGGGTTTATTTTCTAGAAAAGAAGTCTGAAGCCTTATCTTATTTCAAAAGTTTTAGAACCCAAGTCAAAAATGAGAAAAACCTTCCATTTATAACTATTCATAGTGATCATGGAGGATAATTTCAAAATTCTGATTTTGAAACTTTTTGTAGTAGAAAAGGCATCACTCACAACTTCTCAGCACCCAGAACACCTCAACAGAATGGTTTTGTCAAAAGAAGAAACAGAATTCTTCAAGAGATAACAAGAACCATGTTGAGTAAGTATTCTATAGCCCAACATTTTTGGGTTGAAGCTGTAAGTACTACTTATTATACTATAAATCGAGTTTTAATTATCCCCTTTCTTAATAAAACTCCTTATGAGTTATGGAATGGTAGAAAACTTAGACTTTCCTACTTTAAGGTTTTTGGTTGCAAGGTATTCATTCTGAATACTAAAGATAATCTTCACAAATTTGCACCAAAATCCGATGAAGGAATTTTCTTAGGCTACTCCACAACTTCTAAGGCTTATATAGTTTTCAACAAAAACTCTTATACTATTGAAGAAACAGTACATGTTAAATTTGATGAAACTGGTCCTTTTGTTTTTAAACAACCCTAGCCTACATCCTCAAATGTGTTTTCAAAAACTGATTGTCAAACCTTGTTAGAAGATCCTTCTAATAAAGAAAATGTTCAAGAAAATGTTTCTGAGACATTTACCCCAGAAGAATTTCTACCATATTTTGATGAACAGGTTTTACAAAACCCAAACCAGTCATTTATAAGGAACCATCCCAGTGATAGCATCATTGGTGATGTAAATCAACCCATAAGGACTAGAAGTTCCTTAAGAAATGAAATAGAGAATCTAGAATTCCTTTCCCAATTGGAACCAAAAAGCACTGATGGAGCTTTAGGTGATTATGATTGGATAAAATCCATGAAAGATGAGATAAATGAATTTGAGAGGAATAAAGTCTGGACCTTGGTTGAAAGACCTAAGGAAACTTCTATTATTGGTGTAAAATGGGTCTTCAAAAATAAATGTGATGAAAATGGAATCATTGTGAGGAATAAAGCTAGATTAGTTGCTAAAGGCTATAATCAACAAGAGGGAATAGAATATGAAGAAACCTATGCTCCAGTATCTAGACTTGAATCTATTCATATTTTACTTGCCTTTGCATCATTCTTCAATATCAAACTTTTTCAAATGGATGTGAAATGTGCTTTCCTTAATGGATACGTTCAAGATGAAGTTTTTGTTGAACAAACTCCTGGATTTGAAGATTTAAAACATCCTGATCATGTCTATATAATTACCAAAGATTTATATGGCCTTAAACAAGCATCTAGAGCCTGGTATGATAGATTTACAAGATTTTTGCTTCAAAACAATTATGTTAAGGGAAATGAAGATCCAACCCTTCTAATTAAGAAAGATAGGAAAAATGTTTTGATTTTTCAAATTTATGTTGATGACATTATATTTGGTTCAGCTCAGCAATCTTTAACTGATTCCTTTGCGGATCTAATGAAATGCGAGTTTGAAATGAGTATGATGGGTGAGTTAACATTCTTCTTAGGTTTTAAAATTTCACAAAAACCATAAGGAACCTATATATATCAACACAAGTATATTAAATATCTTCTCAAAAAGTATGGATATGACAATACTAAGAGTATTAATACTCTCATCGATACCTCAAACACCCTTGATCTTGATGAAGTTGGGAAACCAGTGGATCAAACATTATTTAGAGGGATGATATGAAGTCTACTATACTTGAAATCTAGTCATCCATACTTGATGTTCTCAGTATGCTTATGTGTAGGATATCAATCTAATCCTAAGGAATCTCATTTTAAGGAAGTGAAAATAATTTTTTGCTACTTAAAGGGAACCATGGATTTAGGACTATTCTATTCTTCTGGAAATGATTTTGTTTTTTTTTCAGATGATGACTTTGGTGGATGTAGAATGGATAGAAAAAGTACATCTGGAACCTATCATTTACGAGGAGATTCATTAGTTTCTTGGTCTTGCAAGAAGAAACACTCAGTAGCACTTTCCACTGCTGAAGCTAAATATGTAGCAGTTGGAATTTGTTGTGCTTAGATGTTGTGGATGCAACACACACTCATAGACTATGGCATGAATTTTACCAAAACAAAAATTTTGTGTGATAATAATAGTGTAATTTCCCTAAGTAAAAACCCTACACATCACTCTCATACAAAGCACATAGATATTAGGCATCACTTTCTTAGGGATCACACACAAAAAGGAGATATCATTCTTCAATTCATCGGAACTCAAGATCAACTTGCTGATATTTTCACAAAATATTTACCTTCCGATAGATTTGAATACATTAAACAGAAGTTAGGAATGATAACTGTAAGGTAATATTCCACAATTAACTTTCTATTCATATAAATCTCCTACAATAATAAACTTCTTTTCATAGAGGGAGTACATTTTCTTGTTAGTCTAAATATAATTTTTCGTAGTGAAATTTTTTTCAAAATTTTTGTAGTAAAACCTTTTAAAATTTTTGTAGTGAAGATTTTCATATTTTCGTAATGAAAAATTTTCGTACCAGAAATTCTCGTAATGAAAACTTCATACTAGAAATTTTCGTAATGAAAAATTCATACTGGATATTTTCATAATGAAATATTTTTGTACCGAAAATTCTCGTAATGAAAACTTCATACTGGAAATTCGCATAATGAAAACTTCATACTGAAAATTCTCATAATGAAAACTTCATACTTAAAATTTTCGTAATGAAATTTTCCGTACTTAAAATTTTCATAATGGAAATTTTTGTACTTAGTTTTTTCGTAATGAAATTTTATTTCGTAGTATTTCTAAATTTTCTTCAAGAAGAATATTGCCTATTATGAATAATCTTCCTAGAAATCCAAAAGGTATGATTTCCTTTCTCAAGTTTTTGTAATCATCATTTTTATTGTTGGTATTTTTATTTAGTTTTAAAATTTTCATATTCATTTTTCAATTCCGAATATTCTCCTTAAAAAAAAACCTCAAAAGATCGGATCCTACCAAATTTCCTTGCGGCTGTGTTTTCAACCGTTAGATCTGATCAAAAGGATTTTCAACCGTCGTATGGGTTTTGGAAGATAAATTGTCGCCTCCAATGCCTATATAAAGGGACCCCCCATTCTTTGTCCCACATCGGTTCTAAAGATATCGCATCTCAAAGCTCTTCCTCTCTACAAAATCCCATTCCGAATTCTTCATAACTCCTCTAATCCGAATGTCTCCAGAAGCCTCTTCTCAAGAAATGTATACTATGAAGCCAATCTCAAGATGGCAAGTGTATAGGGAAAGTTTAGTTCATCCAAACTTCTTTAATAAGTTTGATTCTATCATCTCTAAGAACATCAAGCTCAATGGATGGGAAAGTGTAGCAATTTCAAAGAGAGGATCTCAGGATGTATTCTATCTGGATTTTCTTATAGAATTCTATGAATCAGATTGTTTTTTTGAAGAAGATGAAAAAGAAAAATTCTTTTTCAAGTCATATGGAAAGACTTATAAACTCACTTACACCAAGGCTGCTAGCTTGGTGGGGCTTTCTTATGAAGGGGAAGGAAAGTTCTGTTCTCACAAATTGACTGATGTTAAAGGAAGTTTCGTGAAGGCAAAGGCTATGGAATTCCTTGGGCTTAAAGATGTCAAGACTGCAAAGATTGCCTATTTGTCCACCAATAATCTAATTCTTCAATTATGGGTTCAGGGTCTTATTGTGCCGAGGAAGGGTGATAATGACACCCTTAAGAAAAGTGACATGTACATCTTGGATTTTTTGGTAAATCTAAGGAAAATCAACCTCATGAAGAATATTCTTATTACGATAAAGAATATCAAAGAAGGGAATCTGAGAGCTCAAATTATCATGTACCCAACCATCCTATCTAATTTGATTGTTCGTTTTTTAGAATCTTTCAAGATTGCCTGTTCTTCTCAACCCAAAAATTTTAAGGTGATGCTTATCAGTGAAGTTACCCTCAATAGAATTAAGGTTGGTTTTTCTAAGGATTCAGATGAGTTTTATGATCTACCTGAGGGTGAGGCAGAGGCCATTCTGAAAATTTTTGAAGAAGAAGAACCTTCAAAGAATTCCGGAAAGAAGAGGAAGATAAAAGAAGTTGAAGTTGAATCTGAAACCCCCAAGGCTAAAGAATCTCAATCCACACCTCTAAATCCCCAAAAGCAGAAAGCCTACCCGGATGAAGTTGTTTCCAAGTGGAGGGAAGAAAAGAAAGGAAAGAAAGTTGGGGAGCCACAGTTCGGTTTGGATTCTGCTGAGGCTAAGGCTTTGAAAGAATCTACAGCTGATGTGCTTGAGAAGCAATCCAAGGAGAAAAAGATGAAGAAGAAGATGTCAGAAGCTGAAATTGTTCAATCTCTGTTGAAAGGCACTGAATTAGCATATGAGAAGCTTCTCATGCTGCAATCCTTTATGGTGGAAGGATTACCAGAGACGCCTGGAAAAAAGTATTTCACTCTGGAAAATCCCATAGAAAAGTTTGTTGAATAAATCATTGAAGAAGTGAAAGAAATGATAGAAGAAGAAGAAGAAGATAGTGAGGAAATAACTGAGATGATAAAGAAAGTAGAAGATTTTCAGAAAAAGGAGTCCCCATCTGAGAAGTTTTCAATACAAAATTCTTAGGCTGAATCATAAAAAATAACTACACCGAAGAAGGATGAAGAAGGTGAAGAAGAGGTTGAAAGAGTGTCTGAAGAAGAAAGTTAAAATCAAGACTTTATCCATCCTGAAGATGTCCGGGCCAGAATAGAAAAAGATATTTTTGATGAGGATAAAATAGCTCAAGTATCTGATAGTGAGAAAGAATCCCCTGATGAAGAAGCAGTTCCGAAGATTGATAAGGGTAAGAAAGTGATTTTTGATACTCCTATAAAATCCATAGTCAAGAAGAAGAAAGCTGGTGGAACCTCAAAGAGGAAGTTAGTTGAGCTAGAAGAAGATCATTCTCCAAGAAAAGTGTCTGATTTGGAGTCATTAGCACTTGGTCATGATTTTGTTATCCAATCCCTAAAAAAGTTGGTTGATACAATTCCAATCCTTCCAACCATTGACTCGAGATGTCAAATTCTTCAATATTCTTTGAATCAGAAGTCGGATTCTGTATCCATGGTGATGGATAGATTCATTAAGGTTGAAGCTGATCACAAGATTTTTTTGATCAATTATGAAGCACATATAAAGTCTTGCAGAAAAATGGTCACCTGGTCGAAGGGTATTGTTGATGATTTAAGAGAGATTTACTTTTTTCAAAATGAAGTTAAATATGCTTTTAAAACTGAAGATAACAAGATCAAGAATCTTTCATCTAGTTTTGAAGAAAATCTAAGTCTTTAGCAAAATTCTCAGAATCAGCAAGTAAGAGATATGAAGGGAAAATTAAATTCAGTTTCTCAGTTTTGGAGAGATGAAAGAGATCTTTGAATGGAATTTGAAGAGAAGATGACTAAGCAAGAGGAGTTTCTGAAGGCTCAAGATGAAGCTTTGAAAGCTCAAGATGAAATAATAAAAGCTCTGAAGAAACAAGCTGAGGAAGATCACAAGGAGCTAAAAAAGTTAAAGACCATCATGAAGAAGTTGATGGCCAAGGAAAAAGAGGGTTAACCTTATTTGAAACCGATATTTTGTTGTAATTCTTTTCCTTGTAAATTTTTTTCCTATCTTAATGAAATAGTGGTTTCTTGTTTTTTGGAAGTTTGTACTAACATTTCAGGTACCATATTTTTTTTCCATTCCCTCAAACTCGTTTTAAAAATCAAAAAGGGGGAGAAAGGAAAAAATAACTTTAAGTAAAAAGGGGGAGAAGGAAAAGGGGAAAATGAAAAAGAAGACTAAGAAACATCCTTAAGTAAGGAGGAGTTTATCTAAGGGGGAGTTCTCAATATGAAGATTTCCTTCCCCATGATAATGATAATTCTCATACCGGAAATCTAGAATAAGATCCTTAGAGTTCCAAAGCCTAAGGGGGAGTTAGTCGTATTCATATTTGCCAATGTTAAAGGGAGAAGTTTTTATTTCAAAGTCTTGAAAAATGTTTTCAAAGTCCTTTTTCATAAGGATGTTTGTGCTTTCCAAAAAGGGGGAGATTGTTGAGTCAATAAGGTTTTCCTTATGACTTTTCCATTCCTTCATACTTTGGAGAGATCGTTGAGTCATTAAGGTTTAATTATGACTTCAACCTTTTACTATTGTTTTGAAAATAACAAACACCTTATCATTAAGTAAATTTCATTTTACCCTTGTTTTACATCTCTAAGGAAAATTTTCCTTCCCTAAAGAAATTTAACCCTATATTATTTTCATTGAATATATCATAATTTTTTAAGAATAAAATTTGGTTTGAAACCAAAACCTCAAAATCATATATTACTTAGATATGAAGCATTCTGTTTGAGGATTGAAATTTTGGATATGAACTTCTACAAGGTCCACTCCAAATTCTGGTTATGAACCTTAATGAAGTTCCAGTATGAATTCTGAGTACGAACTTTTATGAAGTTCTATTATGAATTCTCATTACGAATTCTGATGACGAATTCTGATTAAAAATTATCATTATGAATTCTGATGAAGAATTATAATTATGAATTCTGATTACGAATTCTCATGACGAATTCTGATTACGAATTCTCATTACAAATTCTCATGACGAATTCTGATTACGAATTCTCATTACGAATTCTCATGATGAATTCTGATTACGAATTCTCATTACAAATTCTGATGATGAATTCTGAATACGAATTCTCATTACAAATCATCATGATGAATTCTAATTACGAATTCTCATTACTAATTCTTATGAATAATTCTGACTAAAAATTCCTAGAAAACAAAATATTAATATCCATGACTTATAAGGCTCCAAATATTATTTCCATTCCGAACTTTCATTTTTCATTCCATTACGAAAAATGATTTCCATGTTTTAACTAAAAAGATGTCATGCTTTTAGTTACACTTGTTTTGTTATAAAACGATGTCGTGCTTTCAGTTTCTAATTAACCGTTGTTTAAGTGACACATGTATAGGTCCCTCCAGAATTTAAGGGAAAATATGACCGTTGGAGGAGGGATCCAACTATTGAAGCTGTGCCTATAAATAGAATCTCATTTGAATGAGCTCAACACTGTTCTATGACTCTAGAGATTACATGCTGCTAAAGTTATTTCTAGAGAGAGACTCTCATGCTTCGTGCAGAAAGTTTAAACAGTTTTTTCAAACTTTGCTTCGTGCAGACTTGCTTCGTGTGACTACGAATGTTGCTGAGTACATTCGAGGACTTCCAGGGATAGGAAGACAAAGGTTCCGATTACCTTCAAGTTTAAGGGCTTCCTTACTGAGGAAGACAGAGGTGCCAACTACCTTGAAGTTGAGAGCCTGTGGGGATAGTAAGACAGAATCCGATCTTCATATCGAGGGCTTACCCTGGTGTGGGTAAGATAGAATTTCTTGAAAGTATAAATCAAGGGACCTTTATCCAAGGTTGTTGGATACCCTTCTCTTTGGGTTAAAAGAATTCATTCTTGTTACTTGTATATTTCAAGTTTTTCGCTGCATTTTGTTTGATAAGGAAAGTATAAATTTCTTATACTTCCTTATTTATATATACTTTGATTTAGTTAGATTCTATATGCTTTAAGGTAGAATCTATTTACTTTTAGAACTTAGAGGTGTGTGAATTTTGATTATGCAAAATTTCTTTAGAATTTTTAAATTTTACAATTTACCCCCTCTTTTATATTGAGAATCTACATAATATTTCGATCCTATAACAAAAAATTAAAGGTGGTACACTTTGAAATGGGTTTTAAAGAGATTCTATAGACATAGATAATTATTTTTAACCTACATAAATTCTTTGAAGTGGTAATGATTTTTTTGGATAAGAATGGATTTAAGGTAATACAAAGAGAAGGTGTCTCATTTCCTATAAAAATTATAGGTGATAGTTCCTAAAATGATCATAAATAATGAAGGGAAGATATGAGTAGGGGTGGAACCAACCACGGAAGCCAAGGTAGTGTAATAGTTTCATCTCATAATTCAGTAAGGCATTATATGTAGTGTTACTAGAGTAGAAACTTCAGCCACATCATGTCAAAGTTCACTTATGGAGTGAAACAATGTCACTTATGTGGTTTTTATTTCCATGATCAATGGTTCTACTAGTATGGTTTATCTGAGAGTGTTGGAAAGTGACCTTATCTAACTTAGTAATTATAGGCTTTATTAGTAGATCAATTCACTAGAGGTAGCCTACCACAATATGGGAGGGTTATTTGAGGAGGATTATGTGGTAGACAGATTTATATAGCTAGACTGTAATATTTAGTGTAGGATTTTATTCCTTATGGTTAGTTTGGGGCTATAGGTAGGGTGTATATTGTAAACCAGTCTACCGTTAAGGATGGAGTGGTTCCATCTATAGTTAGATATACTATTCTCATGTACTCTACATTTTTTTATTATTTATTTTATATAGGTGCATTGCAATCTATTATTTATATTGAATTGCTATTTCTTATGGGAATTAAATGAGAATACTTTTCATCTTATATGAGATTAAATACTACTATAGTGAAAAAAATCAAGAAAACCAAGAAGTCCCATTTGTGTTAATTGATAGTTACTTCTTAAGGTAACTTTTGGGATCTTAAAGATATGAACATAAAGTCATTTGATGTTATTATGGGGATGGACTGGTGTTAACACCCACTTAAGAGTCCATTTCACAATCAAACAAGGATAAAAGTAAAAAATCAACAAAGGGAATATTTTTTCATGGAAATAAAGTGATCCATGAATAATATCAATCATTCATGAAAAAACCCATTCACAAATATAAAATCATCATGGTTGAGAATGTGTTTTCAGTATATGGTGGGGATTATTTGTGGCCACTTAATACATTTATGGCATGTAACTCACTTAATCATCTTCATGATAGATATGGTTTATGATACCCTAGTGATTTCATTATTCATGAATATAGGATTATTCATGATCTTGTGAATTATATGTGATCACATAAGTTCCTAAGGTAGTTATAATCCATCACTTATAAATATCATGCACACACTTCAAGATGGAAAATCGATCGATCAAGGACTTATTATTTAGGAAATACATCAAAGAAACTTGGAGATATTTCTTTCTACTTAAAAATAGACATTAATAGTAGAAAATTTCATCATCCATGAATTATTAATATGATAAGAACCCATGAAGAAAACTTGGGTAATTCACTAAGTTTCATAAAAAAAACAATAGGGTATGAGTATAATTAATGAGTTTTCCAATAATTCACTCTCTGAATAGAAATATCATAGGGTCATCTACATATTTCCTTCTCTAAGGACTACTAAAAAATGCCTTCAATAAGGGACCTTCATATAAAAGTCTTCACAAATATCCTTAAAACCCATAATTCCATGAGTTATATTTCTTTACATAATACAATAGTTTTATACAAGAATTGGGTTTCTAAAGTATATACCAACTTATTCCCAATGGTCCCATGCTATGAAATATTCAATATATAGTGGGTTATTATTTAATGGAACCTAATTAAGGGTAGCCAAGAATATTTTATATCCTTTAATTCACCTAGGTTACCTACTTGGGATGAATTAAAACCTCATTGGATTCCTTCTTCCAAAGTAAAATCTATAAAAATACCATTCTCGTAAGGTATCCTCTATAGCCTCTTGAGATACATGTATGAGTTATTAACACTAGAGTTATCCACTTAGATTATGTATTCCCTTGATAATGAAACTCACCTAGGTTTTCCTTCCAAACTGATAAGAACCTAAATTTAATAACAATCATGTATTATATTGATAATGAGGGTCCTTGTCATAAGGATACAGATAAAATATCTCCCTAGATCAATATGCTCTTACTGGATTCCCTATAATAATAATACTATCAGTACGAGTATCCAGTTGACCTATTTGTTCCACTAAATGAGTAAGGGACACATTTATGGGCCTTATATTGGGTGTAATCTGCAAAAACTTCCTTCACTTAAAGTCACCAACCAGATCAAGAACCTTTGTGAAGCATGTTTATAAGACTCACATGTATCCTTCCTTTCCCCAAGAAAGTTCATAGCCTCTTACTAGGTGTAATCCCTAACCCATCCTCACAGTCTAAATTCCCTATTGAACCGACATCCTCACTAGGACATACTACCAATGATTATATTCTTCCTTCCCCATAAAATTACCAATATAAAATAAGAGTACATCCATATATGGGCCTCATACTAGGTGTAATCTACAACTATATTTTTTTCTATACTCATCAAGACCCCAATAAGTATAAGGTTGGAAACCATTTCAGGGACTTTTAATAGGTGTAAGACCCAACCATATCCTCCCTCAATTAATTAATAATAGACTAGATGAACCAGAAATGGTTACTCATATATAAATACCACATGAACCTTTATTAAACACCATTCACATAGTAGTCCTAGCTATAAGACATTAAACAGAACAATATAACATCTATTCCAAACTATGTTAAACCAATTGTAATATGTTTTGTATGCATGCCTTAAAATATATTTAAATTAGTCCTACACACACATCCTTGAAAGGTATTACATTTGGTCAAGGTTTCACAACCCTAAAATGCACTACATTAATCCTTGTCACATGAACATAAAAAAGAACTACATGTACAATCAAGTCGTACCAAACTACAGGGGTTCTCATTCCATTCATAAGGATATTTAGGTGACACACTCTTAGGATTTTTCAAATCCCAAGGGAATTGGTAAAATTTTATAATAAATTCATGGAGACCTAATTACTAGAAATAGAAAATAATAGTATAAGAAATTGATGTATCGATGTTGAACAATATAGAATGTATTGAATCCTAACTTATATAACCAATCATGATTGTTAATCCTGTGGTAAAACAACTAAAAACTTGAAGACTAAACTTAGGGTAAACATAATATTTTAGCATAAAAATTCACTAGGAAAGGATGAAATTGGATTGATGAAACTACTAATTAGAAATTAAGAAGATGGAAAAGTTCTAAGGGTTACCATTAATCTTACTCACAATTAACAAGGTAAATAAATTGTGAGACTTATTGGGGTCAATAGATCACTTATAAGGATACTAGAACAACATAAATTAATTTTATTCCTTTAGTTGAGGTAATTATATCATCCTAGGTTTATTAATTCCAGTCTCATCGGAAAATGGTGGATTAAAGTTAGCTCTTTCTATCCCACTAACCTCTATCACATTAATATTCATCCCCTAATCACTATCACTCTTTCTAGAAGAGTAGAGGAAAAAATATAAATAATCTAAATATGATATTTTTATTTCATAAGAAATTTGAAAGTAAGATTAGTAATTCCCCAAAAAACATTAGTACACCCACTCTTAATCCACTACTCTCTAAGAAACTACTCAAACATAATTAATAGTTTGTTAATCATGAATAAAATATTAGACTCAAGGGATGAAATATATATTCTCATAAGAAATATAAATAGCACGATAAAATAAAGGAAATAATAAATATTTACTATAATATAAGTGTCAATCAAAATCCAAAAACTAGAATCAAGAATCAAAGTATCTACAAATAGTCTTCAAATCTCCCCAAAGAATCTCCTTTCCAGTTCCCTTCATCACCAGTCATCCCCATATCCTTTGGTGTGTTTTAAATTATAAATTCTATTAAATGTTTTAAGCTTGTAATTAAATAGGCCAGTTAACTTTACATCACAACCCATGGGATTAAGACATAGTGAAATTAAAATTCAGAATTATTATAGGATACTAACTAGGACTACAGTGCAACACCATGAGTAATGGTATAAAAAAATATTTCTCCTTTTAAATTTAAAACACCCAAAGATCATATCACTTTGACTTTTAGATCTTAGGTGTAATCTCAATAGATAAAACTTCTCCTCTATGTGGTGTCACGACCCGTCCCAACATGGCCTATTTTATGACTACCCTAAGCCCTCCTCTAATAGGGTAGGGGATGGTGATTAGCACCGAGTAGGCATATTACTCACATGGAAGGACTTAGCCTGAGGTACATGTTTTCATGCACACATATCCAAGACCATACAGTGATGAAATGTAAAAAAAATGATAAAACATAAATGAATAAATCTAAATATCACTATCAGAGTATGAAAAAAATTATCAGAAAGAAAAGGGGCCAAATACAAGCCCACCATAAAGAGTCTGAAAAAAATTCCAACCTGAAAGTATAGAAGGGGACTGTTGTCAAGGTAACCACCGAAACACACCTCGATCAGTCTGACTCACTAAGATCTTCCTAGTCAAGGTCCCTCTAGGACTCTATCAAAAGTTTGATCATCTACATAAGACATGACACATGTGGGAAAATCCCATGCATGAGTGAGTATAACAATACCCAGCAGGACACCCCAAAATCAATAAGCATTTACAACAAGAATAATAGTTAGCTCATCACAAGTATATTTCTATAGAATATATAACAAGAATATCCAGATATATTCAATAAATAACACTGTCTCATACTAAAGTCACAATTGTAATGCTAACCTAGGAATCTATCATGGAGGTTCCATATAGCACTCATATGGGAGAACACACTCCACGAGTCAGATAGCACTAATGGTGTCCATCCGAGATGTATTGTTCATAGAGTCTTTCTATAATAACTATACGTTGGATGTTATAAGAAAGTGATAAATATATGAGGATCACACCCAAGGACCTGGGGTATACCAACAATTCAATCTGGAATAACCTGCTAAGTAGAGGATCGACACCCGTGTAGTGTTGGTCATGAAGATACCAAGAACTACAACTAAGGAAAATATAATGATAGAGGATCTGACTCAATACCTCATAGAAGGATTCCAAAAAATCTCTATCAAATAATTTCCATTGAAGGTATCACCATCTTATCTGTAGGATGTGATTCTATACAAATCCCTAGGGAATGGATCAACGGAAATCTCCCTAACTAAACTAGTCCAAACTGAAGAGGACGAGAGATCTAAGACTTATTTTAAGGGGTAAATATTGTGTAATTGTAATACATGGTATATCCCTTTGTCACCAGATCCTTCCTGTGTATCATGACCCATTCCTGTGTTTGTGTACATGTCTGAGTGCATAATTTTTCTGAGCCTGTGTCCCCCTGGATGAGTCTGTGTCAGCCTGGTTGTGTCTGAGTACGCCTAGTTGTGCCCATGAACCTAGAAAAAGTCACACCCTATGTGATAGGAGTCCCATAATATGTGATATTTATCTTTTTGTGGAAACCCTAGTGCCACACCAGGGGGTCCAAAAGACCATGTAATCCCTGATTACATTCCATGTTCTATGAGATTTTTCAGAATTCCATATCATGTTCGCACATCGTCTCCCACTCCTCTATCCATCAATCCAGCCATGCACCATGCTGAAAATCATGAATCTACCTTGGTCGAGCCTTTCCTTCATCTATATCCAAAATATATCCTCCAAAATGCATGGTAAAATGATCATTGTTTGTATTTAACGTCATCACATGCCCTTCTTGAACCAGGGATCTCTAATCCATCCTCAATCCATCATTATCATTATAACAGCTTGGTCTTGTCATCAATACAAACCTAGATCTGCGATATCAATTAGTTGTTCCATGAAAAGGTTGTGAAATGATTGGTTATCCCATATTTGTTGAACCACCAGTCAAAATGAATGCTAGAGATGAATGCACAAGAATGGTAAGAGAAATCCAAGAAACACCAAAGAGGAATGAACCTCAACATATTTAGTTTTCATCAATCCTTTTTCATTAGAATGAAAAATGAAGATCTATAATAAATAAATAATATTCCCAAAAAAACCTATAGATAATCCCATACCCATAATACAACCAATCCACGAATCAATATGTTGGTCAATCGATTCACATTCATCATAGAAATAAAAAACTAATAAAGAATATAAAAAACATCAAACTACCTCAATTTGGATCAATCGATGGAGAATAACGGTTCTATTCCATTTTCATTGGTGAGATCCTTGAGCTCCATCGCACACCGATCAATGATCCACAGTCCATTTGACACTCACTAATGGAAGCTCCTCTAATGCTCTCTAATGGATCCTCTTGATTTTCAAGGTTATGCAGCAAACCCTAAAAATTATCCACAATAGGATATATATATATATATATATGTTATTATGTTAGTAATTAATTAAAAAAATAAATTTATTCAATAAATTTATTTAAACGTCCACCCACAACCGCGCTCAACCCAAACGTCTGACGTGTTCCAAGGATATATCACACCTAGGGGAAAACCCAGACTCTAAACTCAATGAAAACCTCATATTTATGATTTTATCACCCGTTTATAATTTATTCAAATTTTTCAAGAAAACTATGAGCATTTACATTTAATATATTTAATATATTTCAAAAATCGATTTTGGGAACATCAATTCTCAGAATCTCACTTCATATTTTCCACTAGCTATGAAAATAATCCATACAATATTCCAAAACAATACATGGAAAAATTGGAGTCGTTACATGTGGATTGTGGTGTAACATAGTGTATGTAGAGTAGCACTCATGTACCTCATTATGGGTATCTCTGCTCAATCTAGACCCTCCAAGACATAGTTAGACAATTATAGTGTAGGAATTTATCAAGAATTTAGAACTATATTCCACACAATTATAAACTTCAACCCATGTTACAACCTCTAGGATTTTTGTGCAATAAAATACCCAATGCACATTTTCAAAATATAGAAGGTTAGTTGAGATGTAGGTCATTATCCAGTAAATCTTTTGTGAAAAATGACAACATCAAATATTTTATACCATGTTGTGAAACATTGCGGTGTAACACCTCATATTATTATCTCACATCAAATGCTAGGTCAATATATCTCTCTTATATTACCATGGTTGATACATCAACCACTCGATAAATCCTTTAGGTATATGTCAGTGGGTCAAACATGCCAAACCATGCATGTGTTATTCTCCTCCTTGCAGTGCCAACCCATGTTGTGTACATTTTTCAGCAAGATAATGATTCATCGATTTGACCTTAATCCTATTGAGGCCACATATATCCTATTTTTTATTTTATGATTGGTTTTCCACATCACATTGGTGGGATTGATCTCCTATAGTGCTTATGATGAACCACAATTTCTATACATATTTTTTTTAACATAACTTCTTAACAAAATATTACATAAATACTTCCAAGGATATTTTTAGGTTCAGTGTTTTGTAATAAAGGAAAATAATACAAGGAATATATGAATCCCATAAGAAAAAATAAACAAATTTCAAATTCCATGAAATAATACTTTATCATCCTATCCTAGATTACCTCACTCCATAGGATTCCTAGGATACATTTTTCAAAATAAAGGGATAAGAATAGAGCCTAATAAGGAATAATAAATGAAAACAGAGAATAAATGAACACCATAGGTAAAAATTGATGAATAATATAAGAACATGAATATAATTAAAATAGGTATAACATGATCATAATAACATGAGGCATAAATTTATTATAAGAACATGAGGTATAACATGATCATAAGTATGTGAGGCACAACATAGAAATGTGGCTATGTAATAAACATGATACATTCATAATAATATCACCAAATATCAACACTAAGGTGTCATAAAATCATATTACCAAGGTTATTCACTAAGGTATCATGAAAAATTACCAAGGAATGATGCCAATGTATCATGAACAAGTCATATCTAGATATTAATTCTTTACCCAATGCATTAGAGTGATATCAGAGAGGACTCTTAATATTAGCAAGGTTGTTCAAAAATGTATCATAAAACATTACCAAGAAATGAATCCATGTTATCAAATACATTTCATCTCTAGAGATTAACTCTTTACCCAATTAATTAAATCACTATTAGGGTCTACCATTCATATATTTTATCATCATGTATGCCACATCAATCAAATATCATAACAACATATCATTTTATCCCATGATTAGGGAATGTGGGTTTCAAAGATGGAAGTAACCAATAAATTAAAAAATAATACATTGATATGGATAAAATTAAATGATATTAGATTTGGGTAATCCCAACATGAAAATATAATGTGGAAAATTAAGGAGTGATTTCAGTAGCATAACTACTATCCAAAAAGGATTTGGATTGGTTTTAATGAGAGATAATAATTTTACCTCATAAATAAATAATTATTTTGATATTAAATTATTTTTTATGAACACAAGGATTTATAATCATATAAATATCAAATTATTATAAAAAATGAAGTGATTTAATTGAAAAGAGGAGGGAGGAAATCAAGGTGTGATTTAAGCATCATGAAGGATATACAAAAATGATTATTGAATGGGTTTAATGAGAGATAATGGCAGTATATCATAAATAGGATATCATTTATATTGAAAATTATTGATTATAAACACATTTCACCATAATAATATATAAATCAAAAGGTATATAATAAAGGAAGTCCTTAAATTGAAAAGTGTAGGGAGAGAATCAAAGAGTGATTTCAGCATCATAAAAGCTATACAAAAAGGATTTTGGAATGGTTTTAATGAAAAATAAGGGTATTATATCATCAATAATACATCATTTTTATAGTTAATTATTCATTATGAACACATTTAACCATAATCATATGGAAATAAAAAGGATTATAATAAAGGAAGTTATTGAATTGAAAAGTAGAGGGAGAGAATCAAGGAGTGATTTTGATATCATGATATCTATAAAAAAGGATTATGGAATGGGTGTAAGGAGATAAAATGGAACCATATCATCAATATTATATAATTTTTATAGTAAATGATTGATTATGAACACATATAACCATAATTATATAGAAATCAAAAGGCTTATGAAAAAGAAAGTTCATGAATTGAAAAGTTGAATGACCAATCAGGATTTGTGTGATCATTGAGAGGGGGAGGGGTAAACCAATGATATAATATTTTTATATTTTCTTTCTTATTAAAAAATTTCCCTCATATTAAAGAGATATTAATTTTATAAAACAATTTAAAAATAACAACTACATGAACACAAGTATTTACAAGGTTTACTACTCAATAGGAGTAGGTAGTCCTTTGAATGGTTTGAAAATAATACAAGACCAAAAAACCCCTAAAAAATATCCTATGATATGGTTATACCAATTATAGATTTTAATTTCACATTAAAATAACTATAATTAATTGATAATGTATTTTCTCTTCACATAGATAAAATTTGTAACAACGTTTTTCTAATAACTATATGAATCTTCACCAAAAACTTCAGTATGTTGTCACCGTGTTGCTTGAAATTTCTTCACACTTGATTTTAATGGGATTACATCTTATTCTTAACTTTATTTCATAGTATAATATAATAACACCTCCTTGTAATTATTTATAAAAACATCTTTCTAATCACCTATTAATCTAGTATAGTTTGTATGATCGTACATTCGGTAAAACCCCATTGGGTTATTTCTGAAGTCTAATACCACTAATTACACTCTATCTGTCCAATAACCTTATCATCATGTCCATACGATATCACATAATAGGAAAATTCATTTAATACATTTCTAATAACTCATATTCTTCTTGTATCCCAAATCCTTTGACCCTATTTGTAAAATCTATTATGCACACCTTTTGCTTGATACCAACTAATAGGAAAACTTCATCTTGTATTTCTCATACATATAAATTTATAAAATATCTATCTAATTTAATATTCAATTATGTATGGATTCAAATATCTTTATTAAATTACACGTATTCCTTGGAATATCAACCCCCTTTATATATACAAGGTTCCTCCATGTTTTTTTTGGAAAATACGAAGAATAAATTCAAACTTCCATCTTAATATTTCAATGATCCTTCTTAGAAACTTCCTTCCATTGACTTCATTGAAATATCCTATAAAGTAGGAGATTACTTTAAGAACATGTGTCAAATAGGTTCCTCAAACTTCATTATACCTGGGTGATAATCACAGATCTTTCCTCCATGATATTTGGATAATTGAATGATCATATTTTCATTATCATATTCATTTCCTTTATGAAAGCTTTGTATAGTACTTAAAAACATCATAACATTATGAAACACATTTTTCTAGTGAAAATTTACAGTAACACTTCCAACTGATGAAAATCCATATGATGATCCTACATAACTTTATAGGAACATTTTATAGTTCTTACTCCCAATGTTTCCATCCTCTAATTCACTACATTATAATTCTTCATCAGTTTCATCTCATACCATAATCTGACTAATAAAATTTAATAGAAACATCCATCCAACGATTTCAACTGAATCCATCTATCGGATGATTTTGAGACTTATGTCTGATTATATTTTAACAACTTTTCTTCACAAATTCATACATAACCATTCAATAGTAATTTGGATATGTAATATAATTTGGTTACGTTTCTAAATAATCCATGTGATTTACCTACATTGTTGAATTGGGTACATTCCAAATAAATATAACTAATTACATTTTTAGAGGTAATATGATGGTCTTCATCTGATGAAATTCGCTAAAGAACTTTCCTTCACACTTCAAAAACTTTCCTCTGATTAGAAAACTTCACTAACATCAACCAAAAACTCTACTAATCCAAACCTATGACCAATATCTTTGATCAAGTTCACTTCATTTTAACTTAATAGCATGAACCTTTATCAAAAAAATTATTTTATCCCCCTTTTGAATAAAATTAGATCACGAGTTCTTTCGATACTCGTGATGTTATAAATATTTAATAGTATAAAATATCACCAAATTTACACTTTAATAAACATTCTATCCAATGAACCTTATAAGAAATATTAGATAAAAAGTTAACTCAGAATTCTTCGATAAACACCTCAGTATGGTGAAATTTATATGAAAAACTCAATCATTGAAATGTAATTCAATTATCTCCACATGGTTTCCCATGTTGGAAATATTAACAAAGAAGGTGATTTATGTTTGAAAATAGGATTTGATCCTTTTGGGAAACCCACATTCCCTCATAACAAAACTAACTAAAAACTATCTTAACATCTTCCAGCTTCTTCAAAACACCTCAAAACAACTTGGTCCCAACAATCTCCCCCTTTGGATTTTTTTTTCAACCAAGGGACATAAATCATTGAAACTTTGAAACTCATGAAATGGATTACTTATCAAATAATTCTAATCCTATGTGAGTGAAATCGATGTAGGAAACATGAATTATTAAAAAATAATATGATGTTTTCCATAAGAAGTTCCTTAAGAAACATTTTTATACACCTCATAAGAATCATTTCATTGATAAATTATTCTTATCCCATGTGAAACTTAAAAAAAAAAAAATTCACCCTACAAGAATAAAATTTTCCTATATCCACTTCAATAAACTATTAAAATAGTTCATACATGTTGAAATCACAACTTACCCATTTTCAAAAATCTCCCCTAAATACATGATTTACCTTAAAAATTTAAACACATATAAATGGATATATTTATGTTAAAAAATTTATCTCCCCATTTTACAAAATATTCAAATAAATTAGTTTATATAGGATGGATTTTCATACCTTAGCCTTGAATAGTATGTGTTTGTATTTCTATGAGCAACCTCAAATTATAAAAAGTTTACTTCAAAAAAGGTTTGGTGAAAATATCAGAAACTTTTTCTATTATAGGAACAAACTTTAACTTTAATTAATTATTTTCCTCTTATTATTTGATGAAGGGATATTTTATATCAATGTTATTATAACAATAATGTTTCACTATATTCTTAGTAATATTTATATAACTTTGATTATCACATCCCAAGAGAAGGGGAAACTTCTAATCAACAATCAAATTTTCCAACTGTGACTTAATCCACATAGGTTGTGTATAATTTGGAGTGGTAGCTACATACTCAGCTTCAGTAGTGCTGAGAGTTATAGAATTTTTTTCTTTGTATACCAACTCACATATATTTCTCCTAGAAAAAAAAATCCACCAAATTTGGATGTTTTATCATATATAATTCCTTCCCAATATGCATTTGTATAAGTAAACAGATCAATATTTCTTACATTATCATGTTTTATTCCAAAATCAATTATGAATTTGATATATATGGGAATTATTTTTTCTATTATGAGATGTGTTTTTTTGGATCACTTTGATACCTAAAACACAAAGTAACAATGCACAAAATATATAGTCATGAGGATTTTATATAAAATATGTACAATGAACCAAGTATTTAAAGAATAATAAATTTTTATATCTATTTATATTTATGAATAATATATTAAATTTTTGTTAAAGATGACAACTTGTCCGATAAAGTACTCAACATGAAACAACTAGTTTATTCGAAATATTATGTTTCACACAACATTGAGTTATACCAAAAAGTAATAAAATAATAATATTATTATTTTAAATGGTAGTTAACACCTAAAAATTGTATGTAGAGAAATAATAGTATCAACTTAATTATGAAAATTTGGTTTACAAATTCATTTGTTACCAAATTTATTAGAAATGGAAATAAAAACCAATTGAATATAAAGGATGTGTTTTCATGAAAACCTATTTAAAAGAGAAAAATTGTGTTTATAAAATAATATCAATCTTTATTGATTTTTATTTAATAAAAAATATATGTTATGTAATGTTTTAAATTCATCTTATATGTTTTCTAGATATGATATAAGAACAAATTCATTTTTTTGGATAAAAGACGTATTTTTCAAAAAATGCAGTTTTACTGCCTTTTGATAGCGAAACATTTTTAAATATAATTTTTTCCACTTTTATATATTCAATTTAACAAAATTAATTTATTTTTTAGAATAAGGACATAAAAATTTACCTTATTTTAATTTTTTTTATTAATCTGATGAAATTCATATTTTAATGAATAATGAAAAATACCGCATTTTAATTCAAAACTGACTTTTCATCTAATTTATTTATATAGTAATATTTTCCTATTAGTTTATTTTAAAGTTTAATTGGATTATGTTTTTATCATTTAATCCAATTATAGTCATTTTAAGTAATTTCAAACTTTAATTGGACATAAAAACATGTCAATCTTTTGATAGATTTTACATCTTAAAAACCCGTTTTCTGGTTTTGACAATGAGAATTAATTTCAAATTAATTTTTTACAATTATGTGTTTTGAATTTGGAAAAATGGATTCCATATTTAGAATCAAAAGTTACAAATTTTTTAAATAGGTACATTTTATTTTTGTACATTATGAATAGTAACTTCTATAATTATTTTATTTACCATGGTTAAAGGGAAAATCTGGTCAATAAGAGTAAAAAATAATATTATAATAATATTAAACTACCCGAACACATATCCTAATCCCATTTAATGATATATATTAGATCATGGGAATATTTGAATCAATTTTGGGACCCCATGGAGCCACTTAGGTGTGATAATGACTTGTTATAATAATTAATTTAAAGTAAAGAGAAAAATATCATAAACATGTATCTTCTTACTATAACAATTTTTATATGGGGTTATATAAGTTATATAATCAACTATAAATATTAATTAGAAATATAAAAATATTTACTACATCATGATATTTTATTTATAATTTTTAGATATTAAATATATAAATTTAATTATGACACAATGATGATGCAATGATTACTTCATTAATAAAGCATTCAAATAAATGACATTATAAATATTAAAATAAATATTTTTTGAAATAATTTATGTCATACAATAATTTTATGGATTAATATGACATGTTATTATTGATTTAATTTTTTTTTTCGAAGGAATCAGGTTGTTATGAATTTGTAAGAAAGTCAAGTATGAATAGTGACCAAAATTGACATAATTCATAACTTAAAATATAAATTGTTTGTTAAATGATATTAAATTACTAAAATTATAATATTCATAAAAATGGTTAATATAAGTCTAAATATGTCATAAATTACTTTTCTGGGTCGTTTGACATGATATGGTAATTACATTAACCCACAATGTGTAAATAACATGGTATCATGGTAAGATTAAAAATGGTAAAATAAAGGTTAAATAAAAAATATAAGGGTTAAAAAATATTAAAAACTTGTCTAATTTTAATTGTATGATGGGGATATGACCCAAAATCATCTTATATTTTAAATAAATTAATTTTATACCAATATAATCTGAAAATAAATTTATAATAAAATAATATTTCAAGACATTCCTAAAGTTCCCCTCCTCCCTCTTATAAAAGGCCACCACCTCTATACACTTACTCACACCTCTCAATCCACTTGGATCATCCAACTTCTGATAAAATAATCTCCCTAAATCACTCCCATACTCCTAAAAGACTCACCTTTGGCATAAAGAAATACAAGAAAGCCTTTTGGCTCAAATCAAAAGAAGTTACCCGATTTAGAGGTAATGTCTTTTCTCTAGTTCCTTTCCTTTATTTTCCTTATTCACTCCCTATGATATTATTATAATATGATTAAATAAAAAAACTTGTGTCCTAAAAATACTAGGATGTTTTATTTTAAGGATTTTAACTGTACTTATACAGACCTCCATCTAATGGATACGAACATACTGTTTCTATGTACAGAAAACTACTTCCTCACGAAACAATGATTGTTCAATTTTCTCCTATTACCCATCATGGTGGAAATTATGATGTAAATGTATTTATATATGATATATATTATATCTATATTTTCTATATTCTTCTATAATTTTTATTTATAATAACCTTTATGATTTCCGTAATGGGTAAATACGATAATTTCATTTGAGGAAGTGCGGACTACCGCCCCCTTAAAGTGATATGAATCATTCATTCCATACATAGAATGTATAAAGGATAGATTTATTAAACCTATGATACATAAGTGACAAAAATATAATATAGTTATTATTATATATATTTATATCATTTAGTTTTTAATTCTTGAATATGAAAAAGAATTGAAAGTAGCGTTCATGCATACGTACGGGCTACTGTCACCGTGAACGGTGCATTTCATTTATTATCTACAAATATTATCGAATATTATAAATACATATATAATGGATATATATTATATTTAAACCATTAATATCATTCTGGAGATAATGGACTTATAACCACATGGATAATTTACGTCAAAATAAGTTCATTTTTGACTCAAGTACTGAATATCGGCAAAACAACCGATATGAACTTAAATAATTATGTAATTTTTATAACATGATAATAAGTAATATAAAATGAGTAATAAACTTGAAAAAGGTTTGGAAGAAAGTTTAAATTAACCTAAGTTTATTATTCAGGAATATAAAGAATGAACGAGACAAGTTGGACTCAATGTAAGGGACTTCGTCTCAATATCCTTTCATTGAGGAATATTTTAATTTATATACGACATTATTTTATACAAATGTATAATAAACCCATTTAAATTTTAATTTCATTAAAAAGGAATATTTTTTCTACGAAACATTTTACTAAATGAAAAAATAAATTTTTTTAACGTATATGACGATAATAACTTCTCCACCGCGATAACCGTTATTTGATATTTGGCTTCCTCTATAATCCTTAATGTATTTTAAAATGAAAATAAATCAATTATTCTTTTATTTGGGTATCTTGGTATTGAAAATGGGTTCTTAAATTAAAATGGTATTTTTATACAGAAATTATTTTCATATGGGATTAGAAGAAGCTTTCAAAAAGGGGTTTTGTGATGAATGTGTTTTATTCATAAAATGGTACATGAGGATTATATGAGACAGGTGAGCCCGATATAGCTTATAAGAAGGATTTAGCTCCATTATAGCTCATATATGAGCCCAATATATCTTATACAAAGGGTTGAGTCCCATTATAGCTGATGGGTGAGCCCGACACAACTTATATGAAGGGTTGAGATCCATTATAGCTTATGGGTGAGCTTGATATAGCTTATACGAAGGGTGATCCCCATTATAGATCTCCAATTTATAAGTTAACTATATGTTTATTCCTATTGGAAGATTTTTAAGGTGTTTTATTTATATGATTTTCTATGTCACCTAAAGGAGTTTTAATTTCTTGCTATTTGTTTTAGTGTTTTTCAGTGAGCAAAAATTATGAGTGTTATTCATGTGAAAATTTTTCTTTTCATTCGCTCAAAGAATAGTGAATGGGTTATCAAGTTTCAACTATACTAATGGGTTTTCTTTATTTTTATGTCCATTTCTAAGATTTTTGTGCCCATCCCACATTTTAAATGTTTTCACAGGATTTAAGGGAGAATAGAGTCAAGGATGGAATCAAGGAAAAGCTATGATGATTAAACATGAAAATAAACCGTGTTTCTTTTTAGAAGTTTTATTATTATAGAAGAAACAGATACTGTTAGAAGTGTCTAATTTTTATTTCTATATTTTTGTTATGTAATATTTATGGACTAATTATCTAAAGATCTAAACCTGAAAATATCCTCAATGTGAATTCTTGACTCAACTCATGATTATGTAATGTTTAAGGTCGAAGC
The DNA here is from genome assembly GCA_963277665.1 of Viscum album. NCBI lineage: Eukaryota > Viridiplantae > Streptophyta > Magnoliopsida > Santalales > Viscaceae > Viscum > Viscum album. The sequence continues at coordinate 231,790,454 of OY728146.1, forward strand.
ATTATAGTTGGTATCAGAGGTCTTTTTAGATAACTTTATAGGTTATGATGGTGTTAATTTATTTCATTTAGAGGATTTTACTTTATGGTTAAGTTAAAATGATTTATAATTTTGATATTACCTTATTTCTTCATCTAAAACATGTCAGTTTAGAATGGTTTTCCAAAGAGGAAATAGGAAAGATCTAATGGGAAGGAATAAAGAGGAAAACAACCTTTAAAATAAACAACATAGGGTGGTGAGAATTATAATAGAACATTTTGTTGCAGTGATGGAGTAGTTGAATCAGGCTATAAATAGTAGTGGTATCCATGCATGAGATCATCTCAATCAACTGCAGAAGAATATGTTAGTAGTGGAAAATTTTATGAGGAAACACCCCCATCATTCAATGGATCATATAACCTATTGATAGCTGTAGGATGGATCAATACCCAAGAGAATATATTTGAAGTCATGGAATGTTTAGAACGTAAAAAGGTAACTCTTTCCATATATTATTTTGGGGGTGAAGCAGATAAATTGTGGTCATTAGTTAAGAATACTAGAGAGAAAAATGATCTTGATGCCATGAAATGGGAATAATTTAAGGATATTTTCCTTGAGAAATATTTCCCTAAGGTTGTTCAGCTTAGTATTGAGAAAAAATTCTTGGAATTAAATCAAAATAATGATGATTCAGTTGCTGCATATGAAGATAACTTCACAAGATTGGCTAGGTATGTTTTGGAATTTATTCGAGACATTGAAAATAAAATTAATAGATTTTACTTTGGATTGAAACTGGGGATACGAAAAGCTTTGGCCTCATGAGAAATTAAAAGCTATGAAAAAGTGGTTCATTGTGCTGAGAAATTTGAAATGTATTTTTACAACACTTATGTTCTATGAGGTAATAAGGGTAAGAAATGGTCAAGGTACCAAGAAATGGAGAAGTAACCAACTAATAATTCTGGAGGTAAGCCCAAAACTTGTTCCAAGTGTGGAAAAATAAATTTTTGGGGAATGTATGTCAGGATCTGGAAAGTGTTATCAGTGTGGTAAGTTCGGTTATGAGGTTTGTGAATACAAAAAAAGGGTCCTGAATAGTCCAATAATGAGATAATAGATATCCATTCTACAGTAAGATGCTTTAGCTGCAATGAGTTGGGACATTATGCAAGTAAGTGTCTGAAGTTAATTACCCCGAGAGAAAATTAATATGATCGGAAACAAAAAGGTTTGGTAAAATATTTTTCTACTGCTATAGTTGATGTTGAGACATCTATTAAAGTGATGGAAGCTCTTTAGAGACCAGTATTTTTCAAAGGATAACCATAAGTTAAATGTTTTAGACACACCTTCAGAGGTTTTATGTGATGTGATATAAGTTTTTAAGGACCTTTTTGGGAGATGTTTTGTGGGGTTATGTTTATGTATGGATTTTTTTAATGTGGAATTATGCCTTTACTTTTAGACCTCAGTTTTAATATATTGATATCCTTTATGGTTTGTGTGATATTTTATACTTAAGGTTATTCTTAGGAATGTACATCATATTATGTGAATATTATGAGGATGAAATTGTGCTTATAAAATAGAAATACATCAAGTAATTATGTTTATTTATGTTCTTATTCAAGCTCATAAATAAATTACTCAACTTTATGAAAAGGAACTTAAAACAAAAACATTGTATGTTTACTTTTACTATTGGGAAATCAAAGACCATTTAACCCATCACAAGTTTATGGTTTTCTGGTTGTTAACTTTCTCCTGATCATGTTTTCTATGAATCTACATTAGAACTTGATGGTTAGTTTTTTATTCCATATCCATGTTTCAGTACATGGAATGTTATCTCATGTGACCTTTGTACTTCTCTTTCATTCTTTTAATGTTATATTTTTATTTACTCCTTTTTCGATGTGAGATTTTCAATGAAGTTTCTGAGCCCAATTTTAAAATTTTGAGGACGCAATTTCCAAAAGGGGGAATGATGTAACGAATCAGGTATTTAAAGAATAATAGATTTTTATATCTATTTATATTTATGAATACAATATTAATTTTATGTTATATATGACACTTTTTCTGACAGTGTACTCGACATGCAATAATGGGTTTCTCTGAAATCTTACGTTTCACACAACATTGAGTTATACCGAATAATAATACAATAATAATATTATTATTTTGAATGGTAATTAATGCCTATCTATTGTATGGTGGGAATGAATAGTATAAACTGAATTATGAAAATATGTTTTACACATTCATTGGTTACCAAATTTATTATAAATGGAAATAAAAACCAATTCAATATAAAGGATGTGTTTTTATGAAAACCTATTTAAAAGAGAATAATTGTTTTTATAAAATCATACCACTCTTTATGGATTTTTATTTAATGAAAAATATATTTTATGTAATTTTCTAAATTTACATTATATGTTTTTTAGATATGATATAAGAATATATTCAATTTTTCAGATAAAAGAAGTATTTTTCTAAAAATCAATTTTAACTTCTTTTGATGGAGAACCCTTTTTAAGTATAGTTTTGTCACTTTTTTATATTATATTTTACAAAATAAACTTATTCTTTAGAATAGTCACATCAAAATTTACCTCTGTTGAAATTTTGGTATTTTTCTGATGAATTTCATATTTTAATGAATAATGAAAAATACTGCATTTTAATTCAAAACTGTATTTTATATAATTTATTTATATAGTTATATTGTAATTTGAATTGGTTTTAAAGTTTAATTGGATTATTTTTTTATTATTTAGTCCAATTATTATCATTTGAAGTAATTTCACACTTTAATTGGACTTGAACACATGTTAATCATTTGATAGATTTGACTTCTTAAAATTCCATTTTCTGGTTTTGACAACGGGAATTAATTTTAAATGAATTTATGTCAATTCTATGTTTTGAATTTTAAAAAATGGATTCAATATTTAGAATCAAAAGAACCAAATTGTGTAAATAGGTACCTTTTATTTTTGGACATTATGAATAATAACTTCTGTAATTATTTTATTTACCATAGTTAAAGGGTAAATATGATAAATAAGAGTAAAAAAATAATATTATAATAATATTAAACTACCCTAACACGTATAATAATCCTATTTGATGAGATATGTCTGACCATGTAAATCCTTGGATTGATTTTGGGACCCCATGGATCCACTTGGGTGTGATAATGACATGTTATAATAATTAGTTTAAAGTAAAGAGACAAATAATATAAAGATGTATCTTCTTACTAAAAATTTTTTTATATGGGGTTATATAAGTGATATCATTGACTATAAATATTAATTATAAATCTAAAAATATTTCCAACATCATTATATTTTAATTATAATTTTAATAAATTAAATAAATAAATTTAATTATGACATAATGATGATGCAATGATTACTTTATTAATAAAGGATTCATATAAATGATATTATAAATATTAAAATAAATATTATTTGATATCATTTATGTCATCCACAAATTTTATGTATGACTATGAAATTTTATAATTGATTCAATATTTTTTTTCAAAGGAATCTGGTTGTTATGAATTTGTAAAAAAGTCAAGTATGAATAGTGACCAAAATTGACATAATTCATAACTTAAAATATGAAATAGTTTATTAAATGATATTAAATTATGAAAAATATAATATTCATCCAAATGGTCAATATAAGTCCAAAGATGTCATAAATGACTTTTTTGTGGGTCGTTTGACATGATATGGTAATTACATTAACCCATAATGTGTAAATAACATGATATCATTGTAAGATTAAAAAGGGTAAAATAAAGGTTAAATAAAAAATATAAGGGTTAAAAAATATTAAAAACATGTCTAATTTTAATTGTATGATGGGGATACAACCCAAAATCATATTATATTTCAAATAAAGTAGTTTCTGATCATTAAAAACCAAAAATCAATTTATAATAAAATAGTATTTCAAGATTTTCCTAAAGTGACCCTCCTCCCTCTTATAAAAGGCCACCAACTCTACCCACTTACTGACACATCTAAATAACCTTAGATCATCCAAATTCTGATAAAATAATCTCCCAACATCCATCAATTACTCCTATAAGAATCACCTTTGGAATAAGGCAATTCAAGAAAGCCTTTTGGCTCAAATCAAAATAAGTTAGCCGATTTAGAGGTAACATCTTCTCTCAAGTTCCTTTCCGTTATTTTCCTTATTCACTCCCTATAATATTATTATTCTATGATTAAATAAAAAAAAAGTATCATAAATATACTAGGATGTTTTTATGAGAAGTATTCAAACTACACTTATACACACCTCCATCTAATGGATACAAACATACTGTTTCTGTGTACGACGAACTACTACCTCACGAAATGATGATTGTTCAATTTTCTATGACCACCTCTCATGGTGGAAATTATGATGAAAATATATTTATATATGATATATATTATATTAATATTTTCTATATTATTCTCTAATTTTTATTTACAACACACCTTTATGCTTTTTATAATGTGTAAATACGATAATTTCATTTGAGGAAGTGCGGACTACCGCCCCCTCAAAGTGATATGAACCATTCATGCCATACATGGAACTTATAAAGGATGGTTTTATTAAAATTATGAGACATAAATGGAATAAATATAATACCAGTATTATTATATACATTTATATCATTTAGTTTTTTTTCTTTAATACGACAAAGAAATGAAAGTAGCGTACATGAGTACGTACGTTCTACCATCTCCATGAATGGTGCATTTCATTTATTATCTCTAAATATTATGTACTATTATAAATATATATATAATGGATATATATGATATTTAAATCATGAATATAATTCTATATATTATGGAATTATGACCACATGGACAATTTACATCAAAACAAGTTCATTTTCGACTTGAGTACCAAATATCGACAAAACGATCGATATGAACTTAAATAATTATGTAATTTTTATAACATGATAATAAGTAATATAAAATGAATAATAAAGTTAAAAAAGGTTATGAATAAAGTATAAATTAATCTATGTTTATTATTGAGGAATATAAAGAATGAATGAGAAAAGTTAGACTCAAGGTAAGGGACTTCGTCTCAATCTCCATTCATTGAGGCATATTTTGATTTATATACAACATTATTTTATATATAGTATAATAAACCCATTTTAATTTTAATTTAATTTAAAGGGAATATTTTTTCTATGAATAATTTTACTAAAATACAAAAAATAATGCTTTTAATGTATACAGTGACAACGACTTCTCCACCGCCATAACTGTTATTTGACATTTGGATTCCTCTATAAGCCTTAATGTATTTTGAAATGAAAATAAATCCTTATTACTTTATTTGGGTATATTGGTATTGAAAATGGGGTCTTAAATGAAAATGGTATTTTTATATGGAAATTATTTTCATATGGGATTATAAGAAGCTTTCAAAAAGGGGTTTTGTGATGAACATGTTTTATTCATAAAATGGTACATGAGGATTATATGAGATGGGTGAGACCAATATAGCTTATATGAAGGGTTGATCCCCATTATAGCTCATGAGTGAGCCCGATAGAGCTGATACAAAGTGTTTATCCCCATTATATCTCAAGAGTGAGCCTGACACAGCTCATACAAAGGGTTGAGCCCCATTATAGCTCACTGGTGAGCCCAATATATCTTATACAAAGGGTGATCCCGATTATAGATCTTTAATTTGGAAGTCAAAAATATAGTTATTCCTATTAGAAGATATTTGAAAGGTTTTTATTTATATGATTCTCTAAGTCACCTAAATGAGTTTTAATTTATTGCTATTTGTTTTAGTGTTTTTCATTGAGAAAAAAGTATGAGTGTTATTCATATGAAATTTTTTTTGTTTCATCAACTCAAATAAAATTGAATGGGTTATTAGGTTTTGACTAGACTAATGGTTTTTATTTATTTTTATGTATCTTACTGAGATTTTTTGTTCTCATCCCAAGTTTTAAATGTTTTCATAGGATTTAGGGGAGAATAAAGTCAATGATGGAATCAAGGAAAATTTATGATGATTAAACATGAAAAGAAAACATGTTTCTTTTTTAAATTTTTATTGTTATATAAGAAACAGATACTCTTTGAAGTGTCCAATTTGTATTTATATGTTTTTGTTATGTAATATTTATGGACTAATTCTCTAAAACTCTAAACCTAAAAATATCCTCAATGTGAATTCTTGACTTAACTCAATATTATGTAACATTTAAGGCCAATGCCTTATAGTTGGTATGAGAGGTCAGTTTAGATAACTTTAGAGGTTATGATTGTGTTAATTAATTTCCTTTATAGTATTTTACTTTATGGTTAAGTTGAAATGATGTATCATTTTAAGATTACCATATTGATTCATCTAAACCATGTCTGTTAAGAATGGTTTTCTGCAGAGGAAATAGGAAATATATAATGGGAAGGCATCGATAGGAAAACAAACTTTCAAATAAACAACATGAGGTGGTGAGAATTAGAACAGAACAATTTGTTATAGTGATGGATTAGTTGACTCAGTATATAAATGGTAGTGGTATCCATGCACGGGATAATCCCTATCAACCAAAAAATAATATGTTAGTAGTGAAACATTTTACGAGGCAACATCCCCCATTATTCAATGGATCATCTGACCCAGTGGTAGCTGAAGGATGGATCAATACCCGAGAGAAGATATTTGAAGTAATGGGATGTTCAAAACATCAAAAGGTAACTCTTTCTATCTATCTTTTTGAAGGTGAAGCTGATAGATGGTGGTTATTAGTTAAGAACACTATATAGAAAAATGATCTTGATACCATGGAATGAGAATAATTTAAGGATATTTTCCTTGAGAAATATTTTCCTAAGGTTGTTCGGCTTAGGATGGAGAAACAATTATTTGAATTAAAACAAAAGGATGATAATTCAGTTGCTGTATGTGAAGTAAACATCACAAGACTGACCAGGTATGTTCTGGATTTTATTTGAGACATTGAGAGTAAAATTAATAGATTTTACTTAGGATTGAAACTAGGGCTATGAAAATATTTGGCCTCCCGAGAATTTAAAAGTTATGAAAAAGTGGTTTGTTGTGCTGAGAAATTTGAAATATATTTTGCTGAAAATTATGTTCCACAAGATGATAAGAGTAAGAAGCAGTAAAGGTACTAAGAAATGGAGAAAAAACCAACTAATAATTCTATAGGTATGCCCAAAACTTGTTCCAAGTGTGGTAAAATACATTTTAGGGAATGTATGTCAGGACCTGGAAGTGTTACCGGTGTGGTAAGTTTGGTCACAAGGTTTGTGAATGCAAAAAGGGTCCTGAATAGTCCAATAATGAGATAACAAATAGCCAGTCTACAGTAAGATGCTTTAGCTGGAATGAGTTGGGACATTATGCAAATAAGTTTTTGAAGTTAATTACTCATGGGGGAAATTAGTATGATAAAAAACTAAAAGGTTTGGGAAAATATTTTTTTACTACTATATTTGATGTTGCGACATCTGGTGAAGTGATGGAATCTCCTGAGAGACTGGTATTTTTCAAAGGATAACCATAAGTTCAAGGTTTTAGACACACCTTCTGAGGTTTTATGTGATGTGATATTAAGTTGTTAAGGACCTTTCTCGAAGATGTTTTGTAGAATTATGTTTATGTATGTACATTTTTTAATGTGGAAGTATGCCTTAACTTTTGGACCTTATTTTTAAGATATTGATATCCTTTATGGTTTATGTGATCTTTTATACTTAAGGTTATTCTTAGGGATGTACATCATATTTTGGGAATATTATGAGGATGAAATTGTGCTTATAAAATTGAAATACATCAAGTAATTATGTTTTCTTATATTCTTAGTCAATCTCATAAACAAATTACTCAAATTTATGAAAATTACATTAAAATAAAAACATTTTCTGTTTAATTTTCCTCCTAGGAAATCAAAGACCATTTAACTCATCACAAGTTTATGGTTTTCTGGTTTTTAACTTTATCCTGATCGTGTTTTCTATCACTCTCCATCAGAACTTGATGGTTAGTTTTTTATTCTATATCCATTTTTTCCTACATGAAATCTTAGTATTTGTTATATCATGTTACCTTTATACTTCTATTTAATTATTTTAATGTGATATTTTTATTGACTCTTTTTCCAATGTGAGATTTTCAATGAAGTTTCTGAGCCCAATTTTAAAATTGTGAGGACGCAATTTCCAAAAGGGGGATTGATGTAACAAACCAGGTATTTAAAGAATAATACATTTTCATATCCATTTATATTTATGAATAAGTTATTTATTTTACATTAAAGATTACACTTTTTATGATATCATACTCGACACACAACAACGAGTTTATACAAAATCTTACGTTGCACACAACATTGAGTTATACCAAAAAATAATACAATAATAATAATATTATTTTAAATGGTAGTTAATGCCTAGTAATTGTATGGATGGAATGAATAACATCAACTGAATTATGAAAATATGGTTTACACATTCATTGGTTACCAAATTTATTAGAAATGGAAATAAAAACCAATTGAATATAAAGGATGCGTTTTTATGAAAACCTATTTAAAAGAGAATAATCATGTTTATAAAATCATATCTCTATTTATGGATTTTTATTTAAGGAAAAATATATTTTATGTAATGTTTTAAATTCATCTTATATGTTCTTTAGATATGATATAAGAAAAATTTCATTTTTTTAGATAAAATAACTATTTTTCTAAAAATGTAGTTTTACCGCCTTTTGATGGTGAACCCTTTTTAAATATAGTTTTTTTTTCACTTTTATATGTTCTATTTAGAAATATAAACTTATTCTTTAGAATAAGGACATCAAAATTTACCTTGGTTGAAATTTTGGTATTTTTATGATGAAATTCATATTTTAATGAATAGTAAAAAATACTACATTTTAATTCAAAAATGTCTTTTAATATAATTTATTTATATAGTTATATTGTCCTTTTAATTGATTTTAAAGAGTAATGGGATTATTTTTTTATCATTTAATTCAATTATGGTCATTGGAAGTAATTTCACACTTTAATCAGACATAAACACATGTCAATATTTTGATAGATTTTACTTCTTAAAAGCCTATTTTCTGGTTTTGAAAGTGGGAATTAATTTTATATTAATTTATAAAAATTATGTGTTTTGAATTTAGAAAAATGGATTCCATATTTGGAATAAGAAGGTCCAAATTGTGTAAATAGATACCTTTTATTTTTGGACATTATTAATAGTAACTTCAGTAATTATTTTATTTACCATGGTTAAAGGGTAAATCTGGTAAATAAGAGTAAAAAATAATATTATAATAATATTAAACTACCCTAAAATGTCACAACATTTCCCTCGGAGCCAATTCCATGACTACCCCAAGCCCATCTCTCAGAGGCTAGGGGTTGGTGACTAGCACTAAAGGTGTCAACCTGCAAGTGGGAGACATTTTCCTAAGTACCTGTACACACACACACGCCCAAGCAAGTCCCATACACTAAAAAGGAAAAAATTATCACTAAAAAAAGCTGAGTACAAGTACAACTGATGCAATTGGGTCATAATACAAACCCAACAAAGGAACTAAAAACACCAAAGTACAAAAAGGAAACTCTGATGGTCGTTCGCGGAAAACCCCACCTGATCGTGAGAGTAGTGTAGCTATTAGAATCTGAAGTAGAACATCCCATCCACCCGATCCTACTGGGCCCTTCCTGATCTTAGGCCACCAAGTCCACCATCATAGTGTATGTCAGTCCCATATCCCTTAGCACCTTTTAGTCCCGGTCTACCAAAGCCTCTATCGAAACATCGATCATCTGCACTAAACAAAACACATGCGGGCGAAGCCCGTACAGGACTGAGTAACAAAATTATCAGTAGGGATCCTAAAAAAAGGAAAGACCACACAAAAATCCTCAAAGTAAAGCACGACGGACAAGAAAAATCACACCAGGTATACATTTAGGGTAGTTATAGAAGGATCATCAGTCACATCATCGAACACCTCATATGCTGGAGAACTCCTCCTCTATTGAGTATAGTGGGTCTGCCAAGTCACACATAAGTTCTTCACACTAACCTTGGAATGTTTAGGTACACCTCCTCATCGCATACTGTGGGCCTAAAAAGTCACACAGAAGTGCTTCCCACTAATCTTGGCTAACTGAGGTACTCCTCGTCATGTACCATGGGCCTGTAAAGTAACACAGAAGTTCTTCCCACTTTGGGCCTACAAAGTCACACAGAAGTGCTTCCCACTGGGATATAGTCGAGTGTCACAGAGTCAAAAGTCAGTAGTCCTCATGTCTCATCCAACCGTAGGGTTATGTACATAGTGAACTTAGGATAACTAATCCTTAATCCATTATTAGCATCTCAACTTACATGAAATCCTATTTAGGTCATTCTAAAATATCCGACTCATCGAGAGGTTCTCAATTCTGCAAACGACTCATCAATCAGACGCTTGGTTTGCAAGATACATGCGCTTTAGTAAACAGGGGTCGGTTGTGCCTGGGCCCGGTCTGACCCAGTCAGACCGACCAGACCAACCCGGATCGAGGATCCCACGTACCCTGGTTTAATTCAACTAACTCAACCTGACCCAGTTCGGTTTTGGGTCGGTCCGGTCTGACATGACCAATGGGCCTTGCTAGACCCGACCCGATTTGGCTAAGGGTCTAGCCCACCAGGTCACCCGGAGACTCGATCTAGTCTGATCCAACCCGAAGGGTGCGAGTCCGGCCTTCCGGCATGGTTCCATCCCGCTGGGTCATGGGACCGACCCACTGGGCCAAGGGTCTGGCCTGTTTGCTGGGGATGCGGCTCACCAGCCCGAAGCCCGGCCTGCATGGTGCAGGCTAGTGATGTGACACTTGTCCAGTTGGTGCTACCCCCTACACATGGATGGCATGCGTTGGCCACCACTATTGGTCTTCGGTGCCGCTGCGCCGGTGGTTTCACGTTGGCAGCACCTTCCAACGGCCACCGAGAGTTGCTCCGGTGGTCTGTTTTCTGATCTGTCTATGCCTATAGGCTTCTCGGGTCTCCTCCATCACTATGATGGTATTGGACATGACTTACCGCCATTTTGAAAAATATTTTCAAAATTAGTGCACATGCGGAGGGGTCCGGGCCTTTTTTTGTGTCAGCCCGCGCCCTCCGCGTTAGAAGTTTTAAAATCAGGGAGCCTCTGGGGAGATGTTCAATCATAACAAAAGATAAACTAATCCCGGATAAAGAATCCCCCAAATAAATTTACCATCCCACATAAGAGCGTAATTCATAGATCAACCTATCCATGGTCTGAAACGCGTTCATCATTTCTGGAAAACAATAGGGAAGAGCTTTAAATAAAATAACCCCTACCTCTTTGATGTTCGATGCTGTAGCACTTTGTCCTCGAGGTTTCAATATGTCGACGTCATTCGTCACTTCCGGCTCTGATCTTCGAGGGGCGTCGAAGATGTTGATGTTCTTCATTATTCATTGGAGAGGAAGTCCATCGGAGGTTCGTCAGAGAATCCTCATAGTTTAATCCTCATTCTTCCAACGCGTCAAACTATTAAAAGGAAACACGTCATAGCGCTTCCGCTGCACTGCGATGTCGTGTCATCACACTATTTCATTTATGAAACAACGTCACTATTACATGTCATTAAAGCATTGTTAAACTTTGATTTAACAATTCATTAATGAGTTCCATTAGTGCACCTAGTCACTGCACCACAGCGTCTTTGTCCACCACTCAATGGTGATAAAATAAAGAAAATAATTCTTTTAAATTCTTTTATTATTTTTCTTGAAAAGTTTAAAAAATAAAATTTCCACTCAGCCTCTGCCAGCCTAAGTTAGGTCATTTCTAAACAAATCCCGACATTCTGAGTTCAACAATGCCCTCAGATTTTCAATTGAAGAACCGGTTAAAAATTTAGAAAATCCCGCTCACACGTTTACTGAATGTACCTTAAAAAAGTTCAAAATTATGTTCTAGGCTCTCTGGGCCTCAAAATCATGTGTTGTCAGAGCGTGTAGTCTCAGAATAATTCCATATAATTTTAAAAAAATTACATAAAATTTACAAGAAATTACATATCAAATGTAATAATCCTTATGGATGAGATATGTCTGACCATGGGCATCTTTGGGTCAATTTTGGAACCCCATGGAGCCACTTGGGTGTGATAATGACTTGTTATAATAATTAATTTAAAGTAAAGAAAAAAATAACATAAACATGTATCTTCTTACTAATTTTTTTTATATGGGGTTATATAAGTGATATCTACAACTATAAATATTCATTAGCTCATGATATTTTATTTATAATTTTTAGACATCAAATAAATAAATTTAATTATGACACAATGATGATGCAGTGATTACTTCATTAATAAAAAAATTAAAATAAATGATATTATAAATATTAAAATAAATATTATTTGACATAATTTATGTCATCCACAAATTTTATGGATGACTATGACATGTTAGGATTGATTCAATCATTTTTTTTAATAAATTAGGTTTTTATGAATTTGTAAAAAAGTCAAGTATGAATAGTGACCTAAATTTACATAATTCATAACTTAGAATATAAAATAGTTTATTAAATGATATTAAAGTCCTAAAAAACTAAGATTCAGAAAAATGATTAATATAAGTTCAAATATTTCATAAATGACTCTTTTTTGGGTCTTTTGACATGATATGGTAATTACATTAACCCACAATGTGAAAACAACATGATATCATGGTAAAATTAAAAAGGGTAAAATAAAGGTTAAATAAAAAATATAAGGGTTAAAAAATATTAAAAACTTTCCTAATTTTAATTTTATGATGGGTATACAACCCAAAATCTTCTTATCTTTGTAATAAATGAGTTTGGTACCATTAGATACTGAAAATAAATTTATCATAAAATAATATTTCAAGACTTTTCTAAAGTGCCCCTCCTCCCTATTATGAAAGGCCACCAACTCAACCAACTTACTCAAACCTCTCAATCTCCTTGTAATTTCAAGATTATTCCAAAATAATCTCCTAACATCCCTACCTTCTTCCTAGAAACCTCACCTTTTGGATAAGGAAATTCAAGAAAGCATTTTGGCTCAAATCAAAAGAAGTTACCTGATTTAGAGGTAACGTCTTTTCTAAAGTTCCTTTACTTTATTTTCCTTCTTCACTAACTATTATCTTCTTTTTATATGATTACATAACAAAACTAGTATCCTCAATATTCTATAATTTTTTTTATGAGAAGGATTCTAACTACACTTACACACACCCACACCTCCATCTAATGGATACGAACATACTGTTTCTGTGTACGGCGAACTACTGCCCCATGAAATGATGATTGTTCAATTTTATCATACCACATATCATGGTGGAAATTATGATGACACTATATTTATATATTATATATATTATATTTATATTTTCTATATTCTTCTATAATTTTTATTTACAACATACCATTATACTTTCTATAATGTGTAAATATGATAATTTCATTTGAGAAAGTGCGGACTATCTCCCCCTCAAAGTGACATGACTCATTCATGCCATACATGGAATGTATAAAGGATGGTTTTATTAAAACTATGAGACATAAATTACATAAATATAATACTGGTATTACTATATACATTTATATAATTTAGTTTTTATTCCTTTAATATGACAAAGAAATGAAAGTAGCGTTCATGTGTACATACGGTCTAATGTATCCACGAACGGTGCATTTCATTTATTATATCCAAATATTATGGACTATTATAAATACATATATAATGGATATATATGGTATTTAAATCATTAATATCATTTTTGAGATGATGGACTTATGACCACATGGACAATTTATATAAAAACAAGTTTATTTTCGACTTGAGTACCAAATATCAACAAAACGACCGATATGAACTTAAATAATTATGTAATTTTTATAACATGATAATAAGTAATATAAAATGAATAATAAAATTGAAAAAGGTTATGAAGAAATTATAAATTAACCCAAGTTTATTATTCAATAATATAAATAATGAACGAGACAAGTTGGACTCAAGGTAAGGGACTTTGTCTCAATCTCCTTTCATTGAGGCATATTTTGATTTATATATGACCTTATTTTATATGTTGTATAATAAACCCATTTGAATTTTAATTTCATTAATATAAAATACTTTTTCTATGAATCATTTTATTAATTAAAAAATGAATATTTTTAACATATACGACGACAACGACTTCTCCGCCGTCGTAACCGTTATTTGATATTTGGCTTCCTCTATAAGCCTTAATGTCTTTTAAAATGAAAATAATTCCCTTATTTCTTTATTTGGGTATCTTGTTATTGAAAATGGGTTCTAAAATGAAAATTTTATTTTTATACTAAAATGATTTTCATATGGTATTAGAAAAATATTTCAAAAAGGGGTTTTGTGATGAAAGTGTTTTGTTCATAAAATGGTACATGAGGATTATATGATATAGGTGAGACCTATATAGCTTATATGATGGGTTGAGCCTCATTATAGCTCATTAGTGAGCCTGATATAGCTTATACGGAGGGTTGATCCCCATTATAGCTCACGGGTGATCCCTACACAACTTATATGAAGGGTTGAGCCCCATTATGGCACGCGGATGAGCCCGATATAGCTTATATGAAGGGTGATTCCCATTATAGATCTCCAATTTGGAAGTCCACCATATGGTTATTCCTATTGTAATATGTTTTAAAGGGTTTTATTTATGTGATGCTCTAAGTCACCTAAAGGAGTTTTAATTTATTTCTATTTGTTTTAGTGTTTTTCATTGAGAAAAAAGTATGAGTGTTATTCATGTGAAAATGTTTTGTTTCATCTGCTCAAAGAACATTGAAAGGGTTATCAGGTTTTAACTATATTAATGGGTTTTCTTTATTTTTATGTACCTTACTGATATTTTTGTGATCATACCAAGTTTTAAATGTTTTCATAGGATTTAAGGGAGAATAGAGTCAAGGATGGAATCAAGGGAAAATTATGATGATTAAACATGGCAAGAAACCATGTTTATTTTTAAAATTTTTATTATTATGGAAGAAATGGATACTGTTGGAAGTGTCCAATTTACATTTTTATGTTTTTGTTATGTAATATTTATGGAATACTTCTCTAAATATCTAAACCTGAAAAGATATTTAATGTGAATTCTTGACTTAACTCAAGATTATGTAACGTTTAAGGCTGGGGCCTTATAATAACCATCCCACCAACTTCCCAAATTATTTAGGATACACCTCACTACCATTTCTATATTTTGAAAACTTATCTCCAAATAAAATTGGTGTGGAAAATGGATTTGAATCTTCCATACCAATATTCTTCATAAGTTCCTCATCATACTTCTCTTGAGATGTGAAAAATTAATTATTCTTTTGAGAGATTTGTAAGCCAAGTAAGTATTTCATTTACCCTATCTTGGAAATTTCAAATAAATTCTTCATCACCTCAGAAAACTTTTCACATGTTTCTTCTTCATCCCACACAAATATTATATCATAGGAATAAAAAATAATAATAAGGGAATCCTATTGGTTTTATTTTATGAATATTTTACCATAAAATCTTCTTTTCTTGATGTTTAGATTCTGTAAGAAAGTATAAAACTTATAATACCAAGATCTTAGTGCTTTATTCAACCCAAACAAATCCTTCTTCAATTTTCATGGATATATTTCATCTTTTCCAAGAATGAAACTGCATGGTAGTTCTATATAAACTTCTTCATCAAGATCTATGATAAGAAAATATGACTTAACATCTATCTATAAAATATTATATCTTCATTGTGTAGAAATAGAAATAATGATTTTGATAGTTTCTAATATTGACATTGTATCAAAGGTATCTTCAAATTCAATGTGTTAAATTTGTGAGTAAACTTTAAAAATGTTTCAAAACAACCACTTTGTAATAATTACACTATTATTGTTTGGTTTGGGTAAAATTTCTGAAGTATCATTCATCTCAATTTAATCCACATTTTTTATTTATATCATCAATAAAATCTTGATTCCCTAAATATTCATAAATATATTTTAGATAAACCTACGAATATAAGGCAGTATGTGAGAAAAAAAATAGTGCCGCATTCTCCAGGGGAGATGTCAGGCTCTCGTCTCAACTCAGCATCTTCCTCTTCCTAGGGCTTCTTTTCTCCCCGGTGGTGTCTTCTGCTTTGATTTCTCTCTTGATCTCTCTCGCTGGTTCTAATCCTCCTATCCCTGGCTCCGTGAAGGATTATTTCCTGTTGCCATTCCGTGCTCTGGACTTGAGTTCAACCGCTCCGCTCTAGGTTGGATCCAGAGGGATGGGAACACCAAGGTTTTGGGATAGAGAATTGGTGGTCGAGGGTTATCTCGGCGTCTGTCTTATTCCTCATCTAGTGTTTCGGCCCCTGTTACTTTTTAGGGATTCATCCCCTTGGTGTTTCATTCTTCGGTTGCCACATTTATTTTTATGTTTTTTCTTAGTTTTGATTAGGGTTCAAAATCCGTTCCTTATTCCTCTCTCTAGGTGGTTTTGGGTGTTTTCTGTTGGGGGTTTTCTTTGGTTTTGTTCCCCTATTGCTAGTTCGATGATGGATTGACTGCGATGTGGTGATAGCATGATCAGAGTTTGTGTTGCATTGAGGATGACAATGGAGAAGGTGAAGTGATGATAGGATGGAGTCTGGTCAAGTTCTTCCTCGATATGGATTCTTCAATGGCTCTGTTATGTGGAATGTTCTATTTCGGGAGTTCATCTCACAGTGTTGGAGGGATTTGGTGGATTCCGACTGAAGTACGCTGGCGGTTCTGTGGCCGGGGGCCGGCGATGTAGTTGCATCAGTGAGGCTATTCGAGGAGGTCATTTCTGAGTTTGATTTGTTCAGGTTTCTTATTCTGATGTTCGCGTATCCCTGGTTCGTGGATTCCTCAGTTGGCGATGGTGTTGGTTTTTCTCTGGCGATGACAATGGCGTTGGTGTTCTTCTGTGATCGTGGTTTGGGTTGGTTGGAGGCGACGAGACAACGATTCAGCGGTGACATCAACAGTTGTGGGTACGAGATGCGATATGATGAAGGTGCCTGGATTGCGGTGCTGGTGATGGGTAAATGTGAAGGCGGTGATAGTGACGACTTGATAAGGTTGGAGAGGCGATGAGGGCGATGATGGTGACATGGCATCTCTCACTTTGGGTTTCTCAGGTGGCTTGTTTTTCCCACATTTTGTTTTTCAATTTTTGAATTTGAATTTTCAATTTTGAATGTGGATTTTCATAATGTTTGTATGCTATGTAATTTTATTTAAGATGGAGGTTTTTGAATATTTTATTGGTGTTTGTAAGGTTCCCACTCACCCAAAAAGTTGTTTATTTTAGAAAATGAAAAAAAGATTTAGAGTAAGTATGTGATATTAACCATAATGTTCTTCTAGTTTGGACCTATTTTCATTGATCTACAATGATGTTTTGAACATCAACTTTCTTCCTTGTCCTAGTATGAGATGAACATACTTATTCCTCATCACTTGAGATAATTGATTTATAATCTTCATATTGATTAGATTTATAATTATTACTATCATTAATAAGTTTTTCATATTTTTCAACTACAATAGTATCATCTTCTTTTTCTTTCACATATGTAATTTTTTGTAAAAATTTCTTATTAGACTATTTAAGAACCTTTATACATACAGATTCAACAATATTTTAAATCTCTTTTTTATAACACATGTATCCTCAACCATTAGGAGGGTATCCAAGAAATATTCTATCAACACCTCTCTAATCAAACTTCCCAAGATTCTCACCCTTTACTTTTATAATGCAAGGACTACTAAACACCCTCATGTATTTTAAATGTGGGGTTTTTATACTATATATCATAAGGATTCATATTAGAGTTCATCCTATAGAAACGTCAACTTAGAATATGTATTGTTTCTCATATATCTTTCCTTAAAAAATATCATGAAGTGTTATGTTTAATTAATATTGTTTTCTACATCTCAGAAAAACTTATGTTTCTTCTTTCAGAAACATAATTTTTTTATGGTTCATAAAATTACCTATACTCATGATGAATCCTATTTTTTCAAGATAATCTATAAAATTATCATTTTTATCTTTGACACCATTATCTATTCAAATCATCTTCTCAGGATATCCACATTAATTTTCTACACCTCTCCTGAAACTCTTAAATATTTTGATTGCATTTGATTTTTGTTTCAAAAATATGATACATGTAATGTGATTAAATTCATCAATAAAACAAACAAATTACTTATCACTATTTGTTTATTTCTTTCTCATGGTATTTCAAATGTAAGAGTGTATAAGCTTTAATGGATGAATTGAATGAAACTCAAGTTTCTTATGTGCTGAGTTTGTAATATTACCTTTTAGTCATATGGAACAACACCGATATCATCTTATTATTATTCTGGAATATTACAAAAACTTTATTTTTTTAGTTTTATTATATTACTTTGACCCAAATACCCTGACCTTTTATTCCAAATATTATTTTTTCCATCATGCTCAAATAACGTGAACTCTATGTATCACCAAGTTGAAACAGGTTTCCTTTACTTCATTTCCTCTTTGTAATAACATTCTAATATTTAATATGTTTAACAAAAAAACCATATCTTATGAAAAAAACTTCTTTACCTTTATCAAAAATTTGCAAAACCCTCAATAAATTTTGTTTCATCCCATCAACAAACAAGGCACTTTTTTATTTTAACTTTTTTTCCCTAATGATAGAAAATACAATTCCTTTGATTTTAAGTGACTCATAATTTCAAAAATCAACCATAACTTCTTTAAAATATTTTACATTCTTTAAAAAAATCAAATATTCTTTCATATATAAATAAAACCCACTATCCAATATCCAAGGTTATTCTATTTTTATAGATTTGAAAGCAGTTTCAACAACTAAGGATTTTACTTTCCTTTTTCTTCCTTATCATGTGTATTTTGAGATTTTTTATAAAAAATTTGTTATATTGAAATCATGATAAGTCAACCCTTTTAAATATTTTTAGGTTGGAAACATTTTTCACAAATAGTGTTCTAGGGTTAGAATTAAATTAAATCTTAAAAATTACTTGGGATTTATTTTTTAGTAGGTTAACTCCCTCTCAAACTTTGACTACAATTTCTAATGGATTCATTACAACTTTGATGATTAAACCAATTTTTTTTCCATATTACCAAAAAAAAAATATAATACCAAAAGTTAACATTGAAAATAATATTTCTATTTTTAACTTACATATTGTCTATAGTTTTTCACTTACTTTCCATTAACTTTCATACCTTAATTTGTAAATTTGTTGCACACCAAAGTTTGGTTACCTCCTAAAATTTTCTTTTTCAGCTTAAATTTATTCTTATCCCTAATAGAATCTCTAGTACTAGCATATTTTGGTTCAGACTTTGAAGGCTAAAAAACACTAGGTTTTTAAACTCCACTTGTTTTAGATGTATACATAGTCTTATTATATTTACTTTTATTTTGAACATTTTTATCCAAATTATTAATATTTGAGGATAATTTTTATTGATCCTTATAATAGTTATTCTTCTTATAACTTTCACCAAATTTTGTAACCGAGTTTTGGAAATTTTTAGTTCCTTGGTCAAATTTAATAATTTTTTAATAAGTTAGAACACTTCCTCCTTATCCTTTATATTTTTCATTAAGATTGACATTTAAGATCTTATATTTATCAATAAATTTTTTATGATCATCAATATCTTTATTAAACTTGGTTTTTTATTCAATAAAATATTTTTGATTATTTTTTGAAATATTTTATTTCTTAATCTTCTTATTCTCTATCAGGTCTAAAAATCATTGGGATGAATTTTTTTAGATATATTTTCAGTATAAACTCCAACTAATTATCTTATTATTCTCCAAAGCTACTACTTTCATCATTGGTGAACTTTTCATCATTTAATTTTGTAACAATACATTTTTTAGTGGCATAATCAGAATATTTTTCAGCCTCTTCTTCATTGTTATCATCTTCCCCATAATTAGACAAAAAAATTCTATTTTTGTATTTATAAAACTTATTATCCTTTCCCATAGAATAAGACTTGTATTTTCATACCTTATTATTAAGGTAAATTTTTAACCATCTATCATCTTCACCATTATATTAATATTGCTTATATATTGGGATATTTTCTAACAAATTTATAATAGCTCTACAACAAAATCATTTTTTATGTAACTTTATTTTATAATTTCTTATACCTCCTTTCACATTTAAAAAAAAAGAAATAAATTAATCAATTTTTTTACTAACATCATATTTAGTGTTAGAGTCCCTGGATTCTTCCTGGACAACAACTTTCTTAGATTTTATTTTCTTAACATCCTTGAAATTAATTCCATGATCTTATTTCTCCTTCTTTATAATAATATTTTTTCTTATCATGACATAAGTGATGAGAGTATTATTCATATCATCCAGAGAAAGTGGTTTTAAATATATATTATTTAAGGATAAAACTTTGGCATAAAATTTATCAAGAATAACTCATAAGAAGTTTTTAACATTGGTTGAATCTTCTAACTTCTAACCAACACATCTTATAATGATTACAATATCATTCAACCATGTAAAGAAGTTACCAATAGATTCATTAACACCCATATTAAGATATTTGAACTTCAATATACATATTTTTAACTTTTATATCTTCACTTTAATATTTCCTTCATAGAAGTTATTCAACTTATCCTAGATTCCTTTACCTGTTGGAATTACTTTAACACTTAGAAACTCACTTTCAGAGAGTGAGGGAAGTATCACATTTATGGCTTTCCCATCATTCTCTAAAATTTTCTTATCATATTCTCTCCAGGGAACCCCTTTATAATGAGGATGGAAACCATATGTAACAACCTCATTAACTTTATAACCAATTGAAATATGATAAGGAAACATCCATTCTTTCCAAATATGATAGTTATTCCCATTGAATACTATAATTACATTACATTTCATAGATTTATGAATATACATGGTACTTTTATTTTCTTAAAACTTTAGTAAAGAGTCAATTAATGTAACCTTACCACTAATACCACTTGAAAGGACCAATCAGGATCTGTGTGATCACTGAGAAGGGGAGGGGGTGAATCAATGATCTTATATTTTTATATTTTATTTCTTATGAAATAATATTTTACTCCTAATAAATATATATTAAATTTATGAAAATAATAAAATAATAAAAACCAAAATAACATAGGTATTTACAAGTTTTACTTATCAATAATAGTATCTAGTTCTTTTCATAGTTTTGAAATAATTCAAGACCAAAAAAACTATGAAAAACAATCCTTTGACGTGGTTACTAAAAGAAGCAAGTATCCTTTCTCTTGAAAATACTTACTGTCAATTGGAATTTCATGTGATCTTTATACAGAAAAAAGTTGTAATAATTTTTTTGTAATAAATATAATGACATCCATAAAATTATTTAGTATGTTTTCACTATTCTTCTTAAACTTTCCTCACAATTTATTTTAATGGAAGTAATTCTTATTCTTCAATTTCTTGAAAAATAACAAGATAGAACATCTACTTGGACTTATATATAAAAAATTTCTCTAATCACATGTTCTTTTGGTATACTTCATCAAGTTTTATATCTGGTTAAACTCCATCTAGTGCCTTATGAAGTTGAATACCACCTATTACACTCTGTCTATCTGATCATCTTATCATCCTATCTATTAGATATCATGATGAAACTTTATCGAATATATTTTACAATATTATTATTCTTATACTTGTCTAATTCCTTTTATCATGTTCATAAAATCACTTATTCACACTTTCCATAATATAACAACTGATGGGAAGACTTCATCTGGTATTTTTCATATATATTCTTCTTTGTAGTGTATGTATGGTAATATTTTCAATTATGAAGGGCTTTGCCTTTATTTATTAAATTAGACTCATTAAAAAATATCAACCCCTTTATATAGGCAAGGTTTATTCAAGTTCTTAGAGAAACCAAATACTTAATTAAAATTTATCTCTTAATATTTCTAGAATCCCACTCAAAAACTTCATTCCATTGATTGCATTGACATCTCATAGAATATAAAAGCTTCCCTTAAAACCAGGAGTTAACGAGATTATTAAAAATTCATTATACCTCAATAAGAATTATAATTCATTCATATATGACATTTGGAGCATTGAATTATCATCTTTTCATTGTCACATTTTTCCTTAATAAAATATTTATAAAGCCCTTTAAAATGGTATAACTTTATACCACATATTTTTTTGGTGAAACTTCACAACAACACTTGTGATCTATAGATCTTCATATGACGTTCCTTCATAACTTCATAAACAAATTTTGGAGTTCTTATACCAGAAAATTCCACCATATAATATTTTGAATTATAATTCTCTATTTTTTGTCTTCTCATGCCATCCTTTGATTTATGAACTTTACTTAGAATTATTCATCTGATTATTTAAACTAAATCCATCAGTCTGATGATTCAGAAACTTCTATCTCATCATCCTATAACAACTTCACATTAAAAATTAATACATAACCTCCAAATATTCATTTGGAAATGAAACAATATTTGGTTATAAGAATAAATTAACTATTTTATTTTCCAACATCACTGAATCATTTATGTATCAATGGACTATAAACGATGACATTTTCAGAGTTTTTCTAATGGGCTTCATCTGATAAAATTCTCAAAAACTTCCCTTTACATTTCATCAACTTTACTATAATTATAAAACTTCACAAACATCAAACACAAAATCTACTCATCCAAACAGATAACTAATTGATTATATACAATGCACTTCCTTATAACACTATAGTATGATTTTTTTTGATAAAAATGATTTTATCCCCCTTTTGAATTGCTAGGGATCATGAGGTCTTTCAATAATCATGATGTTGGAAACATTTAAGAAAATAAAATCATCACTATATTGAAACTTCATCAAAAATTGTGTCCAATGAACCATATAATAAAGATAAAGCATACATTCTGTATAAAACTCTTAACTATACACCTCAGTCTAGTAACCTTATTCTAACAAAGTCGATCCATGAAACTTACACTGATTTTCTCTATCTGATTTCCCATGTTGGAAAGCTTAAAAAAGAAGGTGATTTATATTTGAAAATAAGATAAAATCCTTTTGGTTAACCCAATTTAATTCATAATAATCCAAGAAAAGAATCATCTTAACATCTTCCAGCTTCTTTGAAATGGATCAAAACATAATTTTCCTAAGGAAAATTGGTGGTAGAGAATAAAGGAATGATTTCAACATCATGACAACTATAAAAAGGATTATATAATGGTTTTAATGAGACAGGAGGGTAGTCTATTATCAATAGTTCATCACTTGGAAAATAAAGGATCAATTATGAATACATGTAACCATAATTTTATAGAAACAAAAATTCTTATAACAAAATAAGTGTTTGTATTGAAAATTTGTAGGATAGAATCAAGTAGTGAATTCAATATCATGATGTTTATAAAAAAATATTGTGGAATGGGTTTTATAGGAGATAAGGGAAGTATATAATAAATTGTTAATCATTTTTATAGTAAGGATTGATTATGTACACATGGAATGATAATAATATGAAAATTAAAAGGCATATATCAAAGGAACTGCTTGAATTGAAAAGTGGAGGGAGAGAATCAGGGAGTGATTTCAACATCATAATGGTTTTAAAAAAAGGAGTATACAATGAGTTTGATGAGAGAGAAGGATAGTATATAATCAATAGTACATAATTTAGAGAGTAAATTATTGATTATGAACACATGTAACCATAATCATATGAAAATAAAAAGGCTTATAACAAATTAAGTACTTGAATTGAAAAGTGGATGGAGAGAATCAACGAGTGATTTTGGTATCATGAAGACTATACAAAAAAGGATTATGGAATGAGTTTAATTAGAGATAAGGGAAATATATCATAAATAGTAAATCATATTGATGTTAAAGGATTTATTATGAACACATGTAACTATAATCATATGGAAATAAAAAGGCTTATATAAAAGTAAGTTCTTAAATTGAAAAGTGGAGGGAGAAAATACCTTAACCTTCTAAGTAGATTCTTAAAACTTATGAGGAATCCTTAGAAGCATAGAAACATTATATGAGAGTTTTAGAGAGGGATAAATAATTGAAATTCATGATAAATGGATTTTTTGTGGAGAGGGATGATACAATGGGTGGGAGTGATCCCCTTTTATATGTAAAAAATAGGGTTTTTTCATGGAAACTAAAGTTAGGTGAGGGGTAAGAATGATATCACATGGGGGTTTGGTGAGTTAGGTGAATTGGGAAGGGAAATTTTTCTGAGTCATGTAGATATTAATTTATAAAATATAAAAGGTATTATATAAGGTCTAAGTTTCAAGTTGATTTAGTAAAATTCTAGCCACATTAGATTTACCCATTTTAACACTTATTACTCTTGATTAAATATTAATCATGAAAATTATTTTATCACTAAAAATATTTGAGAAAACTTATTAAAAAATATTGATGTGATGAATCCAAAATTGGGATCCATTTATATTAATTAAATTTATAAATATGATATAATTATGTATTAATTTAAAACATATAATGTTTAGAAAACCCATTTTTATAGAAAAATGATGTTTTTATCGTTAAGTGTTCGTAATATTATTTAACATTTATTATCAATTAAATGAGAGTCAATTTATTTTTATATATGTATAAACATCATACAAGAGTATTAATTTAAAATAGATCCATTAAATTTAAAAATACATAATATTTAGAAAGGTATCATTTTTTGAAAAATTATTGTTTTACAGTGGTAACTATTATTTACCTTGTTAACTTAATTTTATGCCAAAAGAACAAAATTTCACTTATCACCTACTTAAAAAAATATTATTAAAAATAATAAAATAATTTTATTTGGATCAATTTCTAAAATTCATAAAATAATAATAATTTTAATATTTTCACATGTAATGCATAAAAAACTATTTTTAGAAAAAGTTCATTTTTAAGTTTAAAATTTATGTGTAGGATTAAATAATCATTATATTTGATTAACATGGTATAATTTTTTTTAGTTTATAAAAAAAAATATCCTTTCAAAGTAATCCAATACTAAAGTTTACCAATATAATATTTATTTAAAAGAAAAGACCGAAAACAATTTCCTTTATTAGAAAATATTACTTAAGTTTATAAAATGTTTAACATTGATTTTATAAATTAAAAATAGTATTTAAAAATAAATTTTTATACTCCTTTAATAAATATTTTAGCAATTAAAATTCTTTATAAACTTCTAGGTATTTATTATATAACAACCACATCATAAAATTTACTATTTTTGAAAAAACTATATTTTTCACTATTCACCTAAAAATCAACTATTTTAGAAAAATCCCAAAAAATTAAAACTAACCTTAATTTGAAATTATAAATTCAAAAATTAAATTAATTCAATTTAATTTAAATTAAAAAATTTAGAAATTTAATTTTCATATGAAAATACAAAATATAAATAAAAACCGATTTAATTGAAAAATTTTCATTTTAAACATTAAATATTTTTAATACTATTTCATATAAATTTATAATTTAAATAAATTTAATTTAATATTTAAAATTTTTTCTATTTAATTAATTAGGATAAAATATTCCACACTTAAAATGAAACAGTTCTTTGAAAAATATTACTTTTATATTAAAAAATCTTTACCATTAAAATTAATTAATTAATTTCTAAAAAAATAATTTTTACTAAACTATTGATATTAATTTATTTCTATGAATTTTATAAATACATAATATTATACATTAATTAAAATAATGTTATTAATAATAGATAACACACACACACATATATTTATATAGTATATTAATATTTTTATTTCATTTCTAATTTTTGATGAATTATATGATTTTAAGTTTACTGTTGACAATACACAACATCAATATACCTATTGGATACATGTATTTACAATGACCATATTTCTAATTACAATATTTTACATGACCATATTTATAATGACAAGATTTCATTCCTATATATAGTTTTACTAAACTCGTTCATTCTATTCGCACTTCTTATGTCAGAGTTATCATTTCCTTAGTTTTAATTTTAGATCTCAAAATATGATTTATCCTTTCATGATTTTCTTTCACATTAAATGTTTTTATTGGCTATTGGTGATCCTCAAGGGTTAAGATAATCCAAGATATCTCCTAGTGTTGAAGATTTTATTCTTTTTTAATCACTCTCCCCTGATAATTTATGAATAGTTAAAGGATGTAATAATACAAGATGAGTAATAATACATGGTGTGTAATACATAGTTTTATGTTCTATTTTGTAATGATTTACTATGAATGAATAAAGTTTTTTAAGTTTAATTCCAATCATGTATGACTTATTATCTAATATATTCTAATTACTTTGAGAAAATAAAGAAAAAATAGTTTATAATTATAAACATGTATTTTAAGGGAAGAATAAAATTCCTAAAAACCTAGGGTGATATAGTGCTGGTCATGGGATGAAATGATTTTTATCATTTTTTATCCAAGAAATTCTTTAATGTAAAGTTTATTACCATAGGGTGGTCCTCATCAAATCTCCTTAGGTTGTAAATTTTTTTTGTAGGCCTCCAGATCATGGTGAAAGGATCTACCATGGTTATCCATAGAAATATTCTTTAGCATAAACCCCTTGTCCATCTTATGGTACCCCTCAACTCTTTCTAGACCTGAGCTTTCAGGATTTATGGTAAAACTCTGCAAGGCAGTATCTTCAATGTGGTTTGAGTCATCTTCTCCAAATCTATCATATCTTTGAAAACTCTACACACTAACAATTTGGCTAGAAAAAATGGAAAAATCATGGAAAATTTTCAATTTGATTTAAAAAAGGTTAAAAATGTGGGTAATTTTTTTTATGAAAATAAGACTCATCAAATTCCCTCACAATTAAATATATTATTGTCCCCAAGAATATAATAACATCAAAGTAAAAATAGTTCAAACTCCAATAATAGAGATATAAAAAATATCATACTCAAAAACAGGAAGTCATGACTAAAAATATAAAAAGAATACAACCCATTAAATTAAAAAGTGACAAATCATGCTTCATATCAAATATTTATCTAAGAAATATCTTATTTTACACTCACATCAGCCAATCTGTTATTAAAACCCATTCCATTAATGACATGCCTCACTTTAAATTTTTTTTATCATCACTCAAGGTGAAATTTTTCTAGAGTTGTGGTTATAACTAGAGTACATGCTCTTAACCATAGTCTTGAAAAGAATCTCCAATATCTGCATCATAATTGAAAATACTGAAATTAATCATGATGGCTTCAAAATTGGGTTTTAATTACTGTGAGGTTAGAGGTTGGTAGGTGATGATATGAAAAGTCAATTAAAATAAAAAAGGAGGTTTACCTCTATGAACAATTAATGAAAATCCAAAGTAAAACTCAATGAAAATACTCTTCTTTAAAGTAGAATCACCACACTCCCAACTAAAAAAATAGGCTCATAAAGATGTCAATAAGCATAATAAAAGAAAGTATCATCTTGTTTTTTTCCTAAAATTTATATATGGGGTAAATTTCACATCCATCACACAACAAATATTTAAAATCCTCATGAAAATAATTTTAATATTGATAATAAGATAAAATGATAAACATTGGTGATTTTTGACTTACCCAAGACACAACTCAGTTTTTATAATTTTATTTTTTAAAAGGAAAAGGTGTAATAATAAAGTATAATTAATGGAATCCTAAACCATCCCCAAAAATCCAATGAAAAACCCTCAAATATTACCTTCAATGAAATACATCTCTTTCCACTATATAAAACCCCTCCCACATAGTTAAACCTTTGAAAATAATAAAAAGTTACAAGAGTAGTGTCTGAATGAAAAATGATCTTGTAATGTGTCGCTTCCAAACAAGGTCATTCATTGTTTCTATAGGCTTAAATAAAGATAAAATGAAAAGTTATATATCAAGGATAAAGATATTAAAAGCAATAAAAATTCCTCAATCAAGTTAAATGTAACTTTTTACTTTTATATCATTTATGAGAAGCAATGAATTTCTAGTAGGTGTACATGCCTTGATTATATCTTAATAATGTTATGATAATGAATGGAAAAAATTAGTTTTAAAGGCCTCTTGAAAATGGGACACATATGAATTAGAAAATCACTCATGGAATGATTTATAGAAACTAATATCCTAAATGAAAGTTTCAAATAATTATAATAGAAATTAAATCAATAGTAATTTTTAAATAGCTTATAAAGTGAAATAACCACATAACTCTCAAAATTTTCACCCATGTCCCCATTATTTATGATCATTATATCTAAATGAGCCCTAACTCCAAAATGTTTCATTAAGTTGACTATGTATCCTAGGTCACTTAAGTAAAACAAAAAATCCAAGTGGAGATGATGGTTACCTCCCCCTAATAGAATAACACATTTTCCCCAATGTATAATAAAATAGGGGAGAGGTAGTGATAGATGAAATAGTGAAAAATAAAAAAGGAATAAATCCTAAATGAAAACTATCAGTTTCATTATGTGGAATTTATTATTAAAATTTCAATTCTAAACTAAAACATTATTATTTCAAAATTAATACAACATTAAGTTCTAGAGTAGAGCACAAATTCTTCAAAAGTTCCATACAAATTAAAATAAAATTGCATGAAGAGATATCAATATATAAAAGGGAAAAATAGATAAAAGTAATGAAAAAGTGGTAAACACAAAATATGATGGAGGGTACCCTAAGATTATTCTAGGTGTTATGTAGTCTTGAAAAAGGATTCTCATCCTCCCCTAATAAACAGACAGGTTGTGGGAATGGATGGGCAGTAGAAACAACCATCCTTGAAGTGGTGTATAAGACTATCGCATCACATTCCACAGTAATAAAAATTTCAATCCGAGACTTATGATCCATATATGGGGGTTTCTACCTAATATATATAGTATACATGTTTTGGGAAGTAATATTAATAAATGGAACCATAGGAAGTACTTGAAACATCTTACTCATTCTATTTTATTAGGAATCAAGCTCCATCTACCATTATACAACAAAATCAATGGTAAGGGTGGGGTTATGTGGAGGTGTGTCCTGACATGGTTTCCTATGGTATGTGTTCTCTAAGGGTATTTTTGTGGGGATCCTATGCGTATAATGGGTTGAGGGGTGGGAGGGAACTGATAGGGGAACTAGGCTATATGTTTCTAAGGTATTTATCTATATGAGGGCGATAATAATGGTGGTTTATCATAAATGATGATTATACATTCAAAAAAGTGTTTCAATATATAAAAGTTAAACTAAAAGGCCTCACTAAAAAAATGAGTCAACTCTCCATGGAAAATAATTGAGTCTTTTATCTAGGATGAAATAAAATTGGATTTGGAAGGAGGAGACCTATGTCTGGAAGTTGCCTAAGACTGGTTGTCCTCTCTCTCATCTTGAGAGGAAACAATTGCATACTATATTTTAATCTTATTTCGATTCCTATATTTGTAAAGTAGAACCATATTTTCTAACAATGGGAGATCAATCAACTCCAGCTTATCAAGATATGTGAGGGTTTAGAAGGTGTTAAAAACAATAATATACTTATCCAAGTGAGTGATAAATGTCCCACCCATGAGGGTCCATTTTTTATTCTTCCTCTATCCCTAAAAGTACACTATAAATTGGCATGATATGTTTATTTTTTAGGAACTATAAATAGAATAAATATGATAACATCCAAATATAAAACTGATCACTAGGAACCTCCCTTGGATAACGATAAATGAGTAATATCTCAGTTAATGATGCACATGAGTGCAGTATTCAGTTGGGTACTCTTGGTTTTTTCAACATCATTCCTAATATCAAGGTTAAATGGAAAAATACACTTTTATTGTACATGAGACTCACTTTAATCAAATCAATATGATTCATACTCAAGAGTCTAAAAATTTATCAATGTAAAGGACAAGACCAACTACAAAGAAGAATATATCCGAACTTGGGATAAAATGGCGAACCGTTTGGAAGACGTTATTGGAGATGATCCTAAGGCTAAGGTATGGCTAATTCATTGGAATCTCTACAGGGAAGAAAGCAATAATAGGCTAAGACTGTGTTTTGGTAACATTTCCTTTTCCTATGAGGCTTCGCCCCTGGTCTGATTTGGGAAGTGCAGTCTGGACTTCCTCTTCAGGCTAGAGCACTCTACCATTTCCTTTGCAGGTCACTTGGGATATGGCTGATTTAGAGGGATGGCAACATCGGGAGGGCCATTCTTGCATAGGATCGCCAAGTGTCCAGCTTAGGGATGGTGGTTGTTGTTGTTGCGTGTATGTGGTAGTTCCCATTCTTTTCAGTTTTTGTTTGGGTTTGTTTGGATATCTTGTTAGACCTGTTGGTTTCTCACTTTTTCCATAAAAGTGTTTCCTTAATAAAAAAAATAATTGTCAGTCATTCAACTTCTATTATGTATATCCCAGTCAGATGGTAAGGACTTAAAAAATGAGTTCTAGTGTGACTATAAATTTTGGAAGCAACACAAGAAAAGAAACCTCCCTAAACTAAAGGATATAATCCATTCCCATTACATCTAATTCCTTTTGAATGGGGCCTCTATACCAAGTTCCCTTAATACCGTGAAATAAAACATCTTGTTGGTGAGAATGGTCTTTTTCCCTACCTACTCTACCCTATAAGTATGTGTATCATCACTTAAGTGGAGGTATTTATGTATGTGAATGTAGGTAATGAACCATGGTCTAGAGAGGTTGGGAGAAAGGATAGTTGGATAAGGTTTGGTTATGGATAACAATGTAGTGTTAGTTTTCATATTTTTATGGGATGAAGGTGTCTTGGTTGGTTCTTGTTTGTTATTAAGGGATTGTTTCATTGTTTAGGGGTTTATATTTGGTGGTGTAAGGTTTTTTATATTTAGAAGTATTGGGTAGTGTTTTTTTTTTGTTTTTTTAGTGGAGGAGAGAGTTACTAGCCAATGTATATTGATAGTGTGCTTTTGTGGTTGGAAGAAAAAGACAACGTGGTTTATGATGAAGAGGTAGTTTGATTAGTGGAAGAAGTAAAGGAAGAAGGAACGTGTTTTTCTCAATCCATAGTTAAATATTGGATGAAAATTCAAAGAGAAATGTGAAGTTGGGGGGTTTTATAAATAGTTAAGTAGGTTTTTTATAATAGAGGTAATGATTTTGAAAATAAGGTATGATGGTTTAGAGAATATAGTGGGGAATATGAAAGGTAAAATGGAAAAGGGGATGGAAATAGGAATTAAAAAGTTTGGCATATAAGGATTTAGCCTTATTTGGATTAGTGCACTTATTTTCACTGAGATCATAAAGTAGCATTGTGAAACGAACATGGGAATGGTGGAGAGAGAGGATTATGACACAAATCTAGGGTTTCAACTTAATTTAAATGTTCTTTGGAACCTTTTAGTGTGATATTTTATATTGAGGAATAATACTTCACCTAATTTCTAGAATTCTAACCATAAAAAATTATGTGTCGTAATCCATTCCCACAATGTGGAGGTATAAAATAATCCAATATAACTATTTTTCTATCCCCCCTATGTAAAATCTATGGTATAGAATTATTTATTTGGTGTAGATATTAAAAATTTTCTAGTAGGACATATCATGAAAAATTATTATTATCCAGGGCTCTGTAATGTGTCCTTGACACTATGGCATGGAGTTGTAAAATTTTTAAGTGCATCAAAAAAATATTATCGAGACTATAAAGATCCCTATGGTGTGTCTTAATTTTTTAATCAATAGTTTTTGTATCCACTTCCCTGATTATGATGTTGTCTTTTAATTATGGCGTAAACCACATTGTACACCTATCCACTACAAATTTTATTTATGGGAAAATCTCCCTTCTTGTTAAAATATTCTAGTAAAGGTTATAGGTTATATGTGGGATTATTAATAGAAAAAAATTGAAGTTTTAATATATCCTAAGGCCTCAATGATATTACATAAAAATACCTAAACAAAAATGAAAATTAAAAAGAAAATGTACCTAGGTTTACTTCTAGCCAATGATTTATTTAAATTAGAAATATCGACATAGCTTCATCCTTTATATCAATTGAAACATAGAGAGAGGAAGAATACCAATTGAGAATATTCAATATAGAATTTAAGACAGTGTCTTTTTACCTTAAAGGGTGGCTCATCATCCTTATGGATTTACATGGATCTATGAGGGAACATGTGGGTGACAAAAAATGTTAAATAAATCTTGACCTCATATTACCTAGAAATTTATGTAAATGAGAGTTAAATAATAAAAACTTATAATTGGAGTGAAATAATTTCTTTGTGGTGGTCTTATCATGATACCACCTGGTCATTTTTTGTATATCTCTTCATTAAAGTAAGCATCTCATTATATTTCCTCGAACTCATCAAGTTTTAAGAGTCACTTTTTTCATACATCATCTTCATCCCAGTTTATAGCCTTGACCTCCCAAATGGATCAATGAGTGGGTTCCATCAGAAGATTCCATGGTTTTCTTTACACCAACTGAAATGGAGACATCATCAATAGTGTTTTTTAGGCCATTTAATAATCCCATAAGGCATCATCCAGTATTCTTGACCAATATTTTTGATTTGATATCACGATATTTTTCAAAATTTAATCCATATTTCTATTTGAAATCTCAACCTACCCACTTTTTTTGGATGTCATGGGCTTATTTTGTTATATAATAAACCATTATTCTTCAAAACTTCTCATAAGAGAAAATAAAAAAATTTATTTCCTTGATCACTTTACAATATCCTTAAGACTATGAAATGAGATAAAATATTTAAAAAAAATGATCACCACTTTCACTGTGTTTGATGTGATAGCCTCTACTTTAACCCATTTGAAGATTTAATAAACTCATAATAGGATGTAAATTTCGCCCTATGAGTTTGGTAAAGGGACCATTATTTTGATTCCCCAATAACCAAAGAATATACTTCTAGCATAGGGTTATAGGGAATTTCATCTCATTTCCTTATATTTCCTGTCCGTTGGTAATAATCACAAGATACCATAAAATATCTTTCACCATGGTGTAAATTACAATTAAATAATCTAATTTTTAATGTTTTGGAAATAGTATACTCTAGCCTATGATAGAATCTAGTTGGTTATGAATGATAAATTTCTATCATGCATGTAATATCTATATTAGGCACACACCTTTAGATCATTATATCCCCACACCACTTGAAAAGTATTAGATCATTCCAAAAGTAGTATAAAAATTTATCAAGGAATTTCTTCCATTGTTGGTATGATAATTGGGGGAACATAAATCTGGTATATAATTAGTTTTTAGTATCCACAAACCATGGTATAATAGTGATGTATGCTGCAAATAAGTGTTCATACCAAAATTTATCTCTAATATCCACTTTCTACTCTCTAGAATTACTGGGAATATACATCCTTAATAGACGGTATAAAACCACATTGGAGATTCCATTTTTTCTAAAATTTTATTCATAAATTATTTTATAAATTAAATATAATATATTCATTTGGATTTATCATTTTTCTTCTTCAATATTTACTTTAAAGTTTCTTAGTCGGCACTTTTTAGAGGACTAGTTATGGACTAAACTTATTAAAATAAAATACCACTAAAACTAATTCCTTCTCTATTATAGTTTAGTTTACTAGGGTCTTCATAAAAATTCTTATTACATAATATATTGTTAGGAAAATTATATCTTTATTTTGATCAAGGACTACTCTTACTACATAATAGCGTACATCGCACAAATTCTTAAAAGGTTCCACCCTGTTTAGAGGGAGCATGATGGGGGAAGTTATTATCCACATATTCAATTCATAAAATTATTCTTTACATTTATATATATATTTTAAGTCAATATCATTTTCCAAAAAATGTGTAAGAAGGTGATAAATGTATAAAAATTATTTGGAAAACTGGTGATAGAACCCAACATGTACTAAAAATCTTCAGATATCTTACAAGGTAGTTGTTTCATATAACTCATTGATTACTATAATTTTAGATGGATTTAATTTTATTTCTTATTTAAAAATTAAATGGAAAAGTAAAATCCCATTGGTTACCATGAAATGACACTTTTCCCAGTTGAGAACAAGACATGTCTCCTCACATCATTTTAGTACCAAATCCATATTCTTCAAGAACACCTCAAAAGATCATAAATAGAAAAAAAATTCATCTATGATGATATATAATAATTCCTCTTCCATCCCATGGAAAATATATGTTATGAATTGATTAAATGTGGTATGTTTATTACACATTCCAATGGATATATTTCGGTAGGTGAATGTTCCATTGGGTAACATGAACATTGTATTTTCATAGTCTTATGAGGTCATAAAAATATATCTATAACAAGAATAACCATCTAGAAAATAATATTAATCACGTATCACAATAATATAAATAATTTAATCAATAAATATAAGTGTAAAGTGATCTTTAATTGTGGAATCATTTAAATTCTGGTAGTCCACACACTCTTTCCATCCTATCACCGTACAAGTAGAGATAAACTCATGGCCTTTTGGAACAACTATCACACTGCCTTTATTTGGTACTTATTGAAGTGGAATCATGAATTATCTATCTGAAATTGGGTAAATTATTCCATTATTAATTAGTTTCAAAACATTCTTATTCATAAATTCCTTCATTGGAGTGATCAACCATCTTTGGGGATATGTCATGGGATTTTTTCCTTCCTACAGGATAACTTTGTTGTTAAAAATAGAAGGGATGATACCTTTTATATCAGTTATTATGAGGGATATATCCTTATAATAATGATTTAAAATTACTTTGAGATATTTTTCTTGTTCATTAGATAAATCTATATTGACAATCACTGTAAAATCCTCTCCTCCACCCAAAGAAATATAACAATGACTTTTAGGCTATTGTTCGAGTTCCATATTTAATATATTATCAATGGAATAGATTAAATTAGGAAAGTAATCATTTAATAGTGGATCCATAACCAAAAAATACACTAACACATACAGCTCCTCATTGTCATCTGTAACACCCCGAGCTTCCACGATACGCTTCTCATTCAATAATGCAATAGCTTGCATTGTACGCAACTTCGAGTTCTAAAACACCGCGACTAATCAAAGTAGCCGTTATGAATAGTAATAACCACTTTTTTAAAATTATAGAAATTTTATATTTCAAAATGGAATTCATTTTTGTATTCTTAATATCAAAATTATCAAAATTTGAATTTTTTGTAATTTTCTGAGAACTTCCAATTTTTTATGAATAGTGAAAATTACTTAAAAAAAACTTTTTTAATCAAAATAATTTATAGTGATAAATTATACTATTTAGTGGTTTTAAAGTATAATTATAATATATTTTTACCATTTTATCCAATGGTGGTCATTAGAATTAATTTAACATTGAAATTGGACATAAACAATTGCCAATCTTTTGATATAAATTGTTTCTTAAAAACATGCTATTTGTTGTAACAGCGGGAATTAATTATAAAATTAATTAATACAACTTATATATTTGGAATTTTTTAAAATAGACATCATTTTTGAATTTGGAATATCAATTATATCTTAGGGTGAAATTTTGGCCTTGTTCTGAAAAACTTCAATTTTTGATGAATAGTGAAACCACTAAGTGGTAGTTAAATAACTGATTTTTCGTTTAAATGAAATATTACCACTTCTGTGATTTAATTTTCAAAAATACGACATACATGGTTGTCATTAAGAAGTAAAATGTGGTTCAATGAGATTAAAATAATTTTTTGGTGAATAGTAACTTTTAAGTTCTTAATCGCGATTAGAGGTAATTAGTGTAGTTTAAGGTACAAATAATGTTTTAATAATATGAGATGAGCATGAAACTTGTCCTACTACTATTGGATGAGTCATGGCCGACCAAGAAAACCCATGGGTCAACTTGGGGACCCCATGGAGCCACTTTAGTTGGAAAATGACATTAATATATATTTATTTAATGTTAAAATTAAATTGACACAAACATGAGTTATTTTACTAAAACAGTTTTTAAGTGGGGTTACACAAGTCCAAATTTTGACTATAAATATTAATTAGAAATATAAAAATATTTCCTACATCATAGTATTTTTTTAATAATTTTTAGACATTAAATAAAGTAAATTTTTTATGACATCATTATGATGCAGCGATGACCTCATTATTTAACGATTTAAATAAAATGAGAAGATAATGCAAAATCCAAGGTTTACACTTGTCCAAAGCCTATTGGATGAGGAGATTTAGAAACCTTATCACCTAAGACTCTAATTATATAAGTGTGGGACCTTTAGAATCCGAAAAGCATTGTGAAATAATATAACATTTCAATCTTTCCAAAAGTGCCCCTCCTCTCCACTTATAAAAGGCCCCCACCTCTCCCACCTCATTTACACTTTCAAGCCATTTGGCTCGGCCAATCTCTGCCAAAATACTCTCCCAACTTCCCCCTCTTACTCCTAGAAGCCTCACTTTGGGAAGAACTCTTCTCAAGGAAGCCTTTGGCTCAAATCAAAAAGAGTTACCCGATTTTGAGGTAATGCCTTCTCTAATGTTGTTTTGTTTTATTTTTCTTCTCCAACCCCCTAAACTCTTTTTATTCATTTCTTTTGTAACAACACCAGTATCCTAAATATACTAGGATGTTGTTATAATAAGTATTCTAGCTACACTTACACACACCTACATCTAATGGTTAAAGAACATACGGTTTCTGTGGATGGCGAATTTCTGCCTCACGAAATGATGATTGTTCAACACTCATATAACACCTTAAAAGGTGGCCATTAAGATGTCACTATTTTTATATATGATATATAATATGTTTATGTTTTACTTATGCTTCTTTATTTCTCATTTATGGCATACTTTATGATTTCCATTATGGGTAAAACGCGATAATTTCATTTTAGGAAGTGCGGACTACCGCCCCCTCAAAGTGATTTGAATCGTTAATGCCATATGTGGGATGTATAAAGGATGGAGTAAATGGTATTATACACTATATTATACTGGAATTATATTATACATTTATATCATTATGATTTTGTTCCATTAAATATTAAATTGAAATGAAAGTAGCGTTCATGCGTACGTACGGCTTACCGTCTCCATGAACGGTGCATTTCATTTCTTACCTCTAAATGTTACGTAATATTATAAATGAATGTATATAATGGATATATAAGATATATATGACATCTAAATCATGAATATAATTCTGGAGATAATGGATATTCTACCACATAAACAACTTGTAATTATAAGAAGTTTATTGTTGACTCAAGTACCAAAGATCGACAAAACGACCGTTATTAACTTAAATAATTACATAATGTTAATATCATTGTAATAAGTGATATAAAAAGGATAATGAAATTGAAAATGGTTCTTAATAAGGTATATATTAACTCTAGTTTATTATTCAGGAGGTTAAAGAACGGTTGAGTCAAGTCAGACACGAGGTAAGGGAACTTCTTAACCCAACTTCCATTCTTTGGGTTAATCTCCTACTTTCAAATTATGTCATGATATTATTATGTCTTATTTTATATTTTTAATTTATTTATGTGTACCTATAGTTAATACACATAATATATCTATTTTATTTTAAAAATGATCTTTGTAAGGACTTCGTCTCAATCTACTTTCATTGAGGCATATTTGGTTTTATACACAAATTTCTTTTATACGGTGTATAAACCACTTGGACTTTTACGTTTATTCAAAAGGAATCTTTTTTATACAAAGCATTTACTAAACGAAAAAAGGGAATGTTTTTCTTGTACATATGCGGCGACAATGAATTCTCCGCCGTCGTGACCACTATTTGAGTTTTGGCTTCCTCTACAAGCCATATCCTTTTTTTAATGAAAAATAAATACAAAGTTTTAACTTTCTTTTATTTTGGTATTGAAAATGGTTTTGAAAGAGTTTTTATTATATCAATGTGTTGTATTGATATCTTGTGATTGAAATGTGGAAATGTTATGTTTCCTTTATGTATGTTTTATGTGATACGATTATGTTATGGTTTATGAGATGTTTAAACCTGTTCATATGAGGAATGTATTGGACTTAATAAGTGACGGGTGGAGCCCGCTATATCTCCTCGATGCATCGGTAGGTCTCATGAGACAACTAGACGTGGAATTGGCCGAGGCCCTTTCACAATTTGATTTATGGTTTTGGCCGAGGCCTTAATCATTTTAGACGTCTTGGCCGAGGCCTTGACAAAATGTTTTAGAATGTCCGGCATTATACATTCCCTCATTATGAAAGTGGTTATTGTTATTGCATGTGATTATTCGACCAGTGGAATATCCATGTGAAGAAGTGAATGGCATTATCTCATTTTACTTTTTCCATATTATGTTGAAGTTCAAGTTTAAAAGGCTTTAGTTTTAGTTATACATTGCCTTAAATGTTAATGTTTATTTATGAAAGCTTCCGCTATATTGTTAACCTTACTAAGTATCTGAGCTCACCCCTTTCAATGTTTTAATATTTTTTCCAGGATGTGAAGAAGTATTTTATGAATGACCTATAGGGGTAGTCAGAAAGGGATATGATTGTGGACTATGAAGACCATTTTATTGTAGTTTGTTTACTTTTTGATGTAATGAAAGACTTATGAATGTATCTAGTGTTTCCAAGGCTACTAAACTAATCGGTCTTTCGAGACTTGATCTTTTGTGATCATGCCAATGTTACGAAGTAATGCACCGACTCTGGGTAGCTGGGGTCGGGGAGTTACATCATCCACTTCTTTCGATACCCATTCTTTACCAATATCTTCTATCTCCTCATCTAAAACCTCTAAATTTCTACAATTATTTTCCATGGTGGTGATGATATGGTAGTGCTTTGGTTAATCATTGTGCTTAGCTTCCTTGGTTTCAAAAAATTGAACTTTCCATTATCCCACTCAAAATATAAGATTTTATTGATTAATATTAATGAGTTATTTCCCAATTAAAAGGAAAGGACGATTAAGTATGATATGAACATATCATTCTTCCTCCATCTCTAGAATGTGAAAGTCGATGGAAAAAATAAACTTTTCAACATTGACCAAGAAATATTGTAAAATTATTATTAAATACTTGATAGATTTATCTACTAATTGAAATATGGTACATGTGGGTTTTTGATTTCATAGTTTGACCTTATTGAAAACAATAACGACATTATATTCACACTTTGTACCATGTCACAAAAATAATTTCAAAAGGTTCATGGACCAATTTTGTAGGGAATTTAAAACTTCGTTAATATTTTGTATTTATAGAGAGTTTTATTTAAACCGTGGAGATAATTATTTAATCAAGGATATAACAATCAAATCCTCACACTTATACTATTTAGAAATCATATTTTTAATAAGTTTAGTATACATGAGAATTTGATAGACTGCCTTCATTAAGGGTATGTTTATGTGAAATTGATTTAGTATTTATATAAATTTATTAGATTAATCCTTTAATTTCCCATTTCACATCCATTTTGGAAAGGTAGTGGTGTTTAGTAGGGTTTTACCTCTAGTTTATTTTGTGTCCTATACTTTTTAGGCGCTTTTCTCTAGTTATTTACTTCTTTTATATTTCTTATTTACACTTATTTATCTTGGTGGTTTTTTATACTTATTTCTAATCTCTAAAAATATGTTTCTTCTATATACTAATCCTATTATCAATGTAATTTCCTTCATCTCCTCTCATGTTACATCAATATTTCCTAAAAAAACTCCTAGGGGTCACTTGGTATTTTATTTGGAAAGTTTCACTATTATATCTTAATTTTCTGGTGAAATATTGATGATTATTCAAGTAATTATCACACTTATATGAAAATATATCTACTTTACCATGATTTTGGTCATTTTTCTTAATATTTTTTGGGATTAAATATTTAAAAGAGAGATGGAATTATTATGGTTGATGTGGGAAATACTTATATTATTGAAATGGTGGTCTAGTGTTTTGAAATTATTGGCTAGTGGGTCCCAAATTTTTTTATCCTTGAGAAAATATTGGATGAACTTAATTTCACATGGTGTTCTATCTGAAACCAACTCTCCAAAATTATTTTTTTAATCAGCCTCACTCTCATCCCATATTGATTTTGGTAGTACAATTGAGGTTTTTTTAGTTGGTAAAATTAAATTTATTCCTTATGGGGTATTCTACTCTATATTGATAGTTATGAACTTGGAGAGGACCTCCAAACATATCACATGATATAACCTGAGGTGGATTATAGGATTATCCACGATTATAGAGTATAAATAGTGACTCTATTTTCTTATACATGGATTTAAGTTGAGTGGACAACTTAGTGGTTTTCTTAACCTAGTGTACTTGAATATTGGTCATGTATCACTTTATTTTACAATGTTAGACATTTTTATCATAATCATACAACATTTATTGTGTTTCCAAGGGTATCTTCTGCATCAATACACCTCCTACTACAGAATCAATGATGACCTTAGAATTATTTTTCAATCAAAAATAAAAAGTTTTCAATTAAAACTATAATTTATATTTGTGATAATAGAATAATTGAATAATATCCATGAAATATTCCCAAGTATCTTTTGTAGAATCTCCATATTGGTGTGAGAAATTTAGGATATCACTTCCATGTTTGGTCATTTTATCTAGTGGGGATTATTTTTCTAAAATCTTCTTTGACAACTCTTCCCATGTCATTATAGATATCAGGGGTTTTGAATTAAACCATTCCTTGTCACTAATCTTCATTTAATAATGAATTAAAATAATCTTATAGAGTTATATGATACTCCATTTTTCTTGAACATGTAATATATCTTGATAAAATTTTTGAGATGACCATGAGGGTCATCAGGTTGAATTCCCCCAAACTATTTGGAATTTTTGATTATCTGTATGATGCTTGAATTTAATAATAAATTATTTTCTTGTATAGGGGTCTAATAATAATCTTTTTATATCCATATATGTATGGGATTCCATAGTCTATCATGGTCATATAACATTGTATTAGCTGTATATAAGTAAAAATATTAGAAATATTTTCATAGTATACTCGGTTGACTTAGTTATTCACCATCACTACTCTATGGGTATGAGAGATTTTGTATTAAATTTGAGGATTGGATTCAATAGACTCCTAAAAATAAACACTCTATGTTCTTGTGTATAGATTTTGTCTCATATACATGTTACTTATAGATATAAGAACAATAATTCTCATGCATGTAAGAGAAGAATAAAAAGGGAAAATAGAAAAAAAAAATAATATAATGA
Source organism: Viscum album (assembly GCA_963277665.1). NCBI lineage: Eukaryota > Viridiplantae > Streptophyta > Magnoliopsida > Santalales > Viscaceae > Viscum > Viscum album. Next base: position 231,832,086 of record OY728146.1, read on the forward strand.
AATAATTGATTGATAATATGTTTCTATATTAGTTATACTAATTTACCAACAAATGTATCAAAAAACATGATGAAATCCCATGAATCATCAACTCTCAAGGGTTTTTCCCAATAGTTTTTAAAAAATGCATAATTCCCTAATCACTAATACCACAAAAAAGTAGTATAAGAAATTGATGTCTAGGGGACAAAACCATATGGAATGAATAGAATCATAACTTATTTATTTTTTAGTGATTTTTATTTCTATATTAAAACAAATAAAATATTAGAGAAAAAACTTAGGGTTTACATAGGTATGAAGCATCAAATGTATCCAAGAAGGGATGAGTTTTTGATTGATAAAACTTATAATCAGAAATGAATATGGTTGATAAGTTTTAGAGGATGGATTAGTATGGTTTACCACAAATAATACTTGCAACTAATAAGGAAAACCACTTGTGATACTCATTTGGGTTACTAGATCACTTCTCAAGATATAGACCTACCTAAATTAATTTGATTCCTCTTATTAAGGTAATCAAATCAGTCAAGGTGCATTAATTTCAGTCTCACAATAAAAAGGTAGAGTAAAATCATATCACACTCTCCCACTTCCATCTTTCACATAGGGATTCAAACCCCAATCATCATCAATCATTCTAAGTGAGTAGAGGATAATATAGAAATAAAATCAGCATGATATTATTAATTCATAATAAATTTAGAATTTGGATCATCCATTCCCCTTAACACATTAGTCCTCCTACTTCTCATCCACCACTCCCTAAGACACTAATCAAAAATTATGAATGTTTTGTTCACCAATAATGAAATAGTAGACTCAAGGTATAGAATATCTATGCTCACAAGAAACAAAAATAACACAATCATGAAAAAAATAAATATAAATCATAATACAGGCATCAATCACAATCCAAAGACTAAAATCAAGTATCAAAGTGCATCCAAATAGTACTCATATAACCCTAAGGAATATCCTATCTAGTTTTATTAAAAATTATTTTCAATCCTCTCTTTTAGTGTGTTTCAAATTCTAGATACTATTCAAAGTCAACAACCCCTACCTTAAGAAGGATAGTGAAACTTATGACACAACCCATGGGATTACAACATAGTAAAAATAAAATTATAAATTATTATAGGATTCAAACTAAGACTAAAATGAAAAACCATGGGTTGTGGTATAAAATAAATATATATCTTATCAAATTTCAAACTCTTGAGGATCACGAAGCCTCTCTTCTATGATATCATCCATAATATCTCTAGATAAAACTACACCACCAAGTGAATTGTATTGTGATAATGTGTATATGTAATAACACTCAAGTACTATTTTAATTGTGTCTCTACTCATTATCAAACATCCAAAATATAGTTTGATGTTTGTGGAAAAATAATTTCTCCAAAATTTGGAAAATTATTGAACACACTTATGAACTTTATTACACGGTGAAACCTCCAAAATTTTAGTGAAATAACAGACCCAATTCACATTTCCATAATACATAAGGTTTGTTTTCGAACAAGACATTCTTTATTTAATATTTTTATATTTTTATGTGAATAGTTATAGCATAACACCTCATTATTTTTCCCATGTAAACTATAGAATTGGGAGAGATATACTATATTACCGCTTCCACTCCATATATACCTTTATAAATCCATCAAGAACCTCCCTCCCAATAGGTTACATGTGTTTACCTACACATGTTATCTTCTCCTCCATACATATTTGACCCATACTTCATGCATGTTTCACCAGGTCAGTTCCACCCTATAATGGTCTTCCTCCTCTTGATGCTAATTATGGTAGGTGCACTATTTATGAACAATGTACCACCTCATGGTGGTGATACTAATCTTTTATAGTGTTGTACATGGGTTGGATTGATTTTTATCATTTATTCCCAAGTCTCAAAACATTATATGGTATAATTCTTGGTAACATGGTGCAATCCTTATTAAATATTTACAACTTGGAAATTATTTAACATAAGAATCTAGATCATAGTGAAAGGATCTCCTATGGTTATCCATAGACCGATTCTATAGAATAAACCCCCTTACTATATTGTGGTACCCTTTAACTCATGATAACAATTAGTATCTAGGCTTCATTGGACCACACTGAAATGTAGTACCTATGGAATGATTCGATTCATTTACTCCAAAATCTCGAAAATATTTAAAAACTATGTACATCTAGAGTTTGAATAGAAATAATGGAAACTTCGTAGACAATTTTCAATTTGATTCACAAAATTTAAATAGTGATGGTAAAAAAGTGAACGAAAATAAGACTCATTAGTAGGAATCCCCTCTAATGGTCCTGATACCAACTTCACATCACCCATCTCCTCCCTTGATGATGATAAAATCTAGACTGCCAAGTTATATGGATTAAAATTGTAGTCTAGTCAACTAATAAATGAATAATGGAGAACTAATAATACATATATATGTTAAAATAACTACATGGAATTGGTTGATCACTTGCATGGTGGTCACCAAAAGTAATTTTATTACTAGGAAGGATTTGTGAATATGTCTTAAATATTTAAGATAGTCTCAGAGTAGGAAAAAATTCAACCTAAATTGGTGAGATGAATCTGGACTCCCATCCTATTGACCAATGCATAACCAATGGTGTTAATGGTAAAGTCCCAACAACCATCTAACTTTAGAAATAAGGTCTCCACCAACTCAAAACTTCCATGGGCATTAGGGAATATTGTAAAGAGAATGGTGAGGCCTATGAATCTTATACCCCGAAAAGTTATCAATTAACCATGGAAATTTATGTGAGATATTATATTAATAGGTTTTTTATTTTTGGTTTTTGTCACTTTTAATACCTTTGAAAGTTTACTTCTAGCCAAAATGGCATCATGTGGTGCATATATGAATGATAAACTCCCCCAATCAACACACAATCATCCAAGGTTCCCTAAATACCCTATAGATATGATGAAGGCCATGGATTCATAACCAAAGAAGACATTATCATCGACCCAGTGCCTCTAAAACTAGTTGAAAAACACATTGATCTTGGACTACCATATCAATGGAATCATCTAAACATTTTAGGTATATCATAAAAGCTTCCAAGTGATGAAGACCCATCAGTTGTCCCACTAGTGAAGTGTCGTAAATACAAAATTGGCACCAATGGACATCTCCAACTGTTATAAGAGTTTATCCATAGTTTATTATAGTGTTAATCTCAATTAAATTATAAAATTAGAGAAGTATTTGACTAAAATACCCACTAAAAAAGAGACTCCTAGGATGGATCTTTATATTCTTCACTATCAAAAAAATCATATGACCCTAATCCATCAAGAACACACTAAGTGTGACATCCCAGACCAGGTTCACTCATAGGTAACTAAAACTGATGCACCACATGGATTTAAGAGTGCCTCTCTATATTTCAAATGCCGTCAACTTGTAATTAGGTTCTATGATAGTATGTGGAGAGACTATACCCTCATGATCATAGTTAAACAAAGAGGTATAATAAGAAGATAAACAACAGAATTAGAATAAATAAATAGGAGTGGGATAAGTAAATCATCCAACTATAATAACTAAACTAGTAGAAATTTTATCCACTATCATGTAAAAATGATCCTTTTGTCATGGTGATAAAAAAAGGGAAGTTATATAGAAAATTGAGAAACAATCATATACAATATGTTATACAAAAACATGAAATAACCCAAAATTTATCTCTACTTGAATCATGATTATAAGCTCAATCCTCTCCCCCAAGCTCCCATGCTATAAGAAAATCAAGTTTCTATGACCAATAACTTTCCCTTATCCCTACCTATATCCATGAAGTCTGTCCAGGTACCAAACTATAGCCTAAATAGGGTCTAATATATACTCAGTTGGCCACTACCAATGGTGTCTATAACAAATCCAGCATGTGCATATAATATGAAGTAGTGGGAAAATATAAAAGTTATGAAAATATAAAAATAATTTATTAATTTAAAGTTATAAGAACATATTATAGTAAGAAATATATAAATGATGAATAATTATATAATAGAGAAAAGAATCAGAAATTCCATATTATGATAGATCAAGGATCAATAATATATGACATGCACTGTATAATTATGTATAAGAATTATGGGGGCCAAGAACTAGGGATAATGACCATGGAATCTTTTTTGGGTCCACATAGGTCATCCATAGAAAAATCAATGTAATGTAGGCTTACATAGGATAGGAACCTAGGGCCCTTGGTCATAGAGTCTTCTTTGTGTCCTTAAAGATCATCCATAAAAAAATCAGTAAGACATGGGTGGAGAAAAATAAACATATCTGAGGTGGTTTAATAAGCTGGATCCAAGATAACCATCTAAGGAAACCAATATACAATATGTAAGTGAGTCATGAGTACCATACTATGTAATCCATTATAAATGTAATATATATAGTGATTCAAGGGTCCTTGTTAATTCCCATGTCCTTTATCATTTGAATTCATCATAATAATTTTATTAACCATTTCATGTATAAGTATCAAGGTGGGAGGCCATGTTAGTTTCTATTCCTTTAATCAATTCTATTTCATGAATTATATAAGAGATCAAGGGGCCATGTTAGTGTTCATGAAATTTTTCAATTAGATTTTTCACATTCAATTATTTAATCAATTTAGATGTATGTGATAAGAAGGGGAGGGGCCATGTGAGTGTCTATACTCCTTCACTAATCAATTACATAATTATACATAATCCAATAGATTTTCGATTTCATTCAACAACACCCATTTATTCCATTTCATTACTCCTTTAATTTATGAATGACAAGGTTCTAAACAAGGTCATCAACCTTTAATAATTCATTTAGTTTAAATACAACTCCCTTTAATAAATGGAAAGCTCCTATCACCCCATGGGTGGTGTAAAAATGATCAATTAAATGAACCTAAGGGTGGTTTGAGTTAAGGTTGACAACCTACAACTTTTCACATGGGTGTAATAACATGTTGAAATCATGGTTTAAACATCCAATTTAGTGGTCTATTAATTAGTGGAGAAACACTTAAAAATTCAAGAATTTTTAAATATGGCTTAAGATATAAAATTTCCAGACTTTAAGGGAAAAGGAATATACCACCTACTTTAGATGGGTAGTAATCTCCTTGTCTATTACTAGACTTTAATTCAGGTTAGAAAATGAAAAAATTGATTATTTAGAAGAGTGTCTTGAAAGTAGAAAATATTAGATCCCACATATTTATAATTACATATAGTGAGATAAATAAAGGTAGGAAGGAAGAGAATTATAGATATTACCATTAGCTATCCAACACCACCAATGGTGATTGATTCCAATACCGAATGAATTACCTAGAAAAAATCCTAGGTCAAGAGAAGAGGGATCTCCAAGAATGGAGGGAGGCTGTTAGCATGGGAGGAAGAAAATAAGAGAAGATAAGTTAAATAGAGATAGTTTCATTTCATTAATTTAATTTTTTTAAAGGGAATACAGTTTGAACATGTTGTTGGCCAAACCATAAACCAACCATGCAGTAGAACTATCCAATAGAACCATACCATGCATGGTTTGACTACACAGTTTGGCCAAACTGTGTGCCAACCATGCAGGGTTACTACCTAAGTGGCACTACCCATGTGGATAGGGACATAGTTTTTCAAACTATGCACATTCCCATGTATGTACCCTCTACAAATAATTTGAATTTTTTCACAAGGACATGCAACCTTCCTCACATAGTTTATAAATCATGATCAACCTCTTACAGGTTTGCACGGTTGACCCACACAATTACTTCTAATAGTGTCCAATTGTGTTCCCTAGATTGTTTCTCTGAAAACATGATCTATGTGATCCAAAAAAAACCCATACACTCCCAAACCATTCCTTAAACCCTTAAGAACTCCCATCATAAGAAAACGAACATTTATACTAAATCTCAAAGGATTCATACCTCATTAGAAAAACTAGGTTCTTACAATATCCCCTCCTTAAAAAAACTTGTCCCTGAGTTTCCCTTTTGAAGGTGGTAAAGCATAATCTGAGAATAACTCCTACCATTGATCATGTACACTAGCCTCACACTCCCAGGTCTTATCTTGTAAACAGTCATTCTGCCATAGCACCCATACTATAGGAACAAACCTTACTAAGATATACTTTATTCTCTAATAAATGATATGTATATGATACTTCTCAAAGGATGCATCTACCTCCAACTAAACCTCATTAGGATGAATAATATGAGAAAGGTCTAAGTGATATAAACAAAACTGAGATACATCAAAGAATTCAAGCATGGATCAGTACCTTGAAGGTAAATGTAACCAATTAGATACAAGGAAGACTCTCCCCATAATATCAAAAGAATCAATATAGAAAGGTGAAATATAAACCTATCTATGAATCTATATATTCCCCAGTCTAGGTGAAACAAATAATAACACATTATCCTTGATGCTAAACACTAGAGGTTATCTATAGATATTGACATTAGAATTTTTCCTAGACTAGGTTGTATTCATATGATTCCTAATAAACTATACCAACTCTAAAATCTCCTGAAAAAGATGAGATCCCAGTAGCACAGCCTCTCCTACCTCTAATTGAATAAGGGTAAGTAGAATGACATACCATATAAAACCTCATAAGGGGCCACCTGTATGGTCTCATAGGAGTTATTATTGTAAGATAAATCAGTGAGAGGTAAGTGTCTCTCCCAAGAACCTTTGAAATATATGACACATTCCCAGAGCATGTCCTCTAACACTTGTATCATATGATCAGACTGACTATCTGTCTGTGGTTAATAGGTTATACCCAGTAGTACCTATGAAGACAATTCCCTATACAATCCCTTCTAGAACTATGATTTAAAGAAAGTTTTTCTATCTTATATGATAGTGTGTGGAACTTTGTGAAGGAATATAATCTATTATACATATATAATTCCTATATTGTCCCATGAAAATGTCTCCTGAATAGGTAGGAATTTAGTGAAATTTGTCAATTTGTCTATGATTACCCATACTGCATCACATCCTTGAGGTGACCTAGGTAATCCCATCATAAAATCCATAGTGACATTGTCCAATTTTCACTTGGGAATAGGAAATGACTATAAAATTTTCATGGGTAACTGGTGTTCTTCCTTCACTTGCTAATAGGTGGAACATCGGGTAGAAAAACTAGGAATCCCCATTTTCAGACTAGGCCACTAATACTATTGGTGAAAATCATGGTACATATTCATAATCTCGGATGTACTACCAAGAAGAAGCTTGATACTCACATATCAGTTAATCTCATGTGTCTATAAGAACACATAAATGTCCATGAATGTGTAATACCTCATCCTCATCGATAATCTAGCCAGGTAGTGGGTTCCCACTAGAAATATTATCCCATAGGACCAAGGCCTCAGGATCAGAAATCTATCTCATCTTCACTCTATCCAAAATTGATGCGGTAACATCTAAATGTGTGAGAATAGAATTCCTATGATTCTCTTGAACATCTAAGTGTATCTTAAAAAAGAGTACCATCAACCAACACTCACTAATATCCACCTAAACTACTTATATCCAAGTCTTCTAGCTCAGATAATTAGCACCTATATTGCCTTTACTAGGTGTATAAGAAATCTCAAATTCAAACGAATGTAGGCATTCAATCCATCTTCATTTACTGAGATTCAAGTCATGTTGTGTAAATATATTATTGATTATTTTGTGGTTTTTGTATACCTAAAATCCCTCTCTCAATAAATAATTCCTCCAAAAACTCAAGTCATGAACCAAAATTTCTAATTTGAGATCATATATTGGGTAATTATTTTCATGAGGCCTCAACTAGAAATACCCATATTCCACAAATAGATATAACTACATCAAAATGACTCCCATACCACTTCTTTATCCATCATAATAAACCATATATATTTTTCTAGGATTAAGTAAAATCAAGATCAATTTTAAATCTAATATCACTTTCAAATCCTAAAATGCCTTCTTACACACTTCAGACCATGTAAACTTGGAACATTTTTTGGTCAATACTATGAGTGGTGCTACAAGGTGTGATCAATCTTGTATAAAGTTCCTATAATATCCATACATCCCCAGAAACTATGTATGTAAAAGATGTTTGTGGGATATTCTTATGAAACTATTGCTCTCACCATCTTTGGGTCAACTTATACTCCTGTATATTGGAAAATGTAACCCAATAATTGGAAGTTTTCAATCCAAAAGTGGAATTTGATGAGCTTAGAATATATATGGATCTCTCTTAGTGTTCATAAAATGATAACAATAAGATGGGCATGTTTTTTTTGAGTATGTGAGTACACCAAGATTTCATCCACAAAAGCTACCACAAATGAACCTAGATATGGGTATAAAACCTAATTCATCCAATACATGAATACTAATTGTGTGTTTGTATGACCGAAAGGAATGAAAAAATACTAATACAAGACATATCTATTACTGAATTTTGTATATGGTACATCTGATGGTCGTGAAAACACCTTATGATAGCCCAACCTCAAATTGATCTTAGATAAATACATCACTCCTTGAAGATATTCAAATAGGTATTCTATACATGGTAGTGGATACTAGTTTTTAACCATAATATGGTTCAACCAATGGTAATCCATGCAAAGCCTAAGGCTTACATCCACCTTCTTGGTGAAAAGTATAGGTGAAACCCATAGGGAAGTACTGGTTTGTATAAAATCCTTAGCATCCAAGTCCTCTAGCTAACTCTTGAGCATCTACAACTTAGTAGTATCCATCCTATAAGTATGAATGGATACCTATGCTACTCCTAGTACTAGATTAATAGTGAAATCTACCTCTCTCTCAATAGGTAGTTCAGAAAATTCACCAGGTAAGAAATATTAGAAATGATCTACTATAGGATAGAAACTAGCTAGACGCATTCCATGATCATCTATACAAAGGCTAGAAATCTGAGCTATCATCCTGCCCAGATCATAATTCTTGTGTACAATTAAACTCAACTAGATATCCCATTAACCCTTGTAAATATAACTATATCCATTTGGTGATGTTAAAGTTACCCTATGGTGATAACAAAAAACATAATCATGATAAAGAATAAACTAGTCCATATAAAGAATGATGACGAAACCTATCATCTCAAGGATGAAGAGGTTTCATAGAAAAAGATACCCACCTATCTCAATAGTCACTACTTGCACTGGCATACACTCTCTGATTGAATACCCAATAGAGTATCAAATGTCATCATTCCACAAAAATACTTTATCTTGAAACCAAGACTTTTCATAGTTACTAGAAGTATAAAGTGGTGATAATAGCCTGTATCAAATAGAGAAGAAACTAGTGTAGAGGCTACTAAAATCATAACTATAACCATTTATGGGATTCCACTTTTACCCTAAGGTATTGTTTACCTGGTATAAATCTAGAATAATATGCGAACCTAAGATATAGCCTGACTACCCCAGGTAGGCTTTCTATATTGGTGCTATAAATCTGATGTCTTTATCCCTCAACCTAACCACCTCCTTAGCCTTCACGGTAGGTAGTGCTCCAACTCCCAAGATGACATGGAGCTGCTGATCATAGTCCTGAAGGAAAATCCAGTGTGGATCCTATTCCACTAGACATATATGTAAAGTTTGGAAAAAACCTCTATAGATGGACCATCCTACTGTAGAATCTATAATCATTTGGAGCTTTATCACACTAGGGATTCATGTGACCATGTTTACTACACTAATAATAGATCACATGGATTCCTGAGTGCATTATCTAACTATTGATACCTCTTGAATAAAGTTCCATGAAATGATTCCTTCCACTTTTAAAAGTAGTTTTGGGTCTATGATCTGAATTACTCTGGCTCACACCCAAAACCTCTCTCAGGTTATTCTTAGTAATCGGGGTCTGGTTTACTATCTTGGTAATGGTGGTCAAACAAAACCTGTTCACCTATTATAAAATTTCATGCCTTTGACCATTCTCTAATTTTATACTCTATACAACTAAACACCTATAAGGATTAGTTAAAATTTTTGGAGCTCCTTAAAATGAGAAAATTAGTCCATAACTGATAAAGAATCATGCTCCAGGTGTATAGACACTCTATCTCTATTATCCCTCAACATCTTGGGAAACAAATAATCATATAATTCCACCTAGAAATCCATCAAAACTATATCTTGGTGATGTTATACCTAGTTAATAACATCCTACTATAGAATATCATAGAATATAAATAGTGATATTGAACCTCCTATCAAGAGTAATCTCTTGATACTAAAAAATATACAAAATGGCCTCTATCCATGACTCTGCTACATGTGGACTGAAATCCCCCAAAAATGTGGGTGGATGATGCTGCATAAACTCTCACATAAACTCTACCATGGTAGGGGTAGGTCATGAGGATACCTCTATGTTAATCCAAATCCATAATAATCCCTCTAAAAACTAGGAATTGGTTCCCTAGTCGAGTATAATGAGAGGTTTTTCAAGTGGAACTACTAGAGGTAATACTAGTGGGTTAGGCCCCACAAACTTTAGATCATGGTCTTCACTAACCTTATAGAGCATGACTATAGGATGTCATGGTGGAATATCTCTATAAGTTCCAAACACACACCTCATAATAGATTTTATAACAATTTAAATCACATACATAAGTATAGGAAATGTACAAGACCTCCTATATAAGAGTCGCACCCCTATGACTACTCCTATGACCATGTTTGGTTGGTATATAAGATCATAAGAGTTTAAATAGACTCTACCTACTACCCACTATTGAGGTTGAGTCAAGGGATAGTTCTCTACTTTATTTTAGTGGTTCTGACATATGGAGTTTCAATTAAAACTTATAGAGTAAAAAACCCTTTAAGTTGTAATTGGCATCCCTATTTGATGATAACTGTATCACTTGGTTTTCTTATGAATCAATATTTTATACTCTTTTATATATATAATGGTCCAGTTAGATGAGTCACTATTTCCAAGTTATAAATTACTATGCTTTAGAAGTTGTAATTGGCATGTCATGTAACTGCGACCAGGATTTTACATTTGGTAACATAATGAAACAAGACCATAAATGATGGTTTGATTATATGGTTTTCCCTTACCAATTTATAAAGGCCCATACACTTTATAAATTGTTATTGGAACCCATTTAATCATGACTATAAATATTCCAACCCATGCTACCAGTGGTCCATGTCTCAAACCTGAAATAATTGGTTAATTAAGGTGCCACCATAAAGCTATATGGGAAAACACCATTTAAGTTGATTCATACACTTTAATTAACAATTTTTTTTATCTCATTCATTTTGTATAAACATTCAAACATTTATATTATATAAATAAAGGCACTAATAATATGCAGTAGGCAATGCTTGTAGTAATATAAACATGACAAGGCATATGCATGACATATTACTCCTAAAGTAACTATAATGATTCATGAGATCAATACCTCCTTGCCATACCAAGCCAATTGTAAAATTAAATCCATAAAAATAATAATAAATTCCCAAAATCATGTGCTTCTCTCAATGATGAAATCAATATAACCATAATAGACATAATCTAGAATAGAAATATCCCATACCAAGTAATTTGGATTTTCCATATACATGGGTTAGCTAATCCCAGGAACATGCTCATTAACAAACTATGACACATTCCTAGTAACCTGTATAATAACCAAAATAGTAATAAAAATGGGAAAACCCTTAGATACGATTTTGTGATGTATTAGACCTAGTTCACTCATAAGTAACTAAAACCATTTTTCCAAAATGGCCTCAAGCATGCTTCCATGTATTTTAAAGGATGATGACTAACAGTATGGGTCTATGATAGAATGATGGGGAGAATATAACCTCATGGTCAGATTTAAGCACAGAGGTATGATAAGAAAATAAATAAATGATGTAGAATAAATAAATGGAGAGGAATAATTAAATTATCCAACTATAATAAAAAAACTGGTAGAAACCATATCCACTACCATATACAAATTGATGCTTATTCCATGGTGATATAAAAAAAGGGACGGTACATGGAAAATAGAGAAATAATCATATATAACATTCTATACAAAAACATGTAAGGACCTAAAATCTATATATACTAGAATCAAGAGAATGGTCTCAGTCCTCTTCTCCAAGATTTAATGCTATTATAAAATCAAGAATCCATGACTGACCACTTTACCATTTCCCTACTTATATCCATGAAGTATTACCAAGTACCAATAAAATCTAGTATAGGGTGTGAGATATACTCAGTAATCCACCACCAATGGTGTCTATAATAAATATAGTCTATGAATATAAGATAAATTAGTGTGTAGATATAACCAGTATGAAAATATAAATATAAGTGATGCAGTTTAGTATATAAGGACATTCTATAACTAGCAGTATATAAATGATAAATAACTATATAAAAGAGAAAAGAATTATTAATATACTATGCTAGAAAATAAATCATCAGGAAGTAATGGAATATGTCGTATCGTTATGTATCAGATCTATGAGGGCTAGGAACCAGGTCTAATTAAGAAGGTGTACCCTTTGAGTCCGTAGAGATAATCCATAGAAAAATCAGTGTAATATAGGCCTACAAGATCCAATAATCCTTAGATCTTGTCTATGGTATCATCTTTGAGTCCATATGGATTTTCCATATAAAACTCAGTAAGACTTGGGTGGATCTCATGGAACGTGTATAAGGCGGTCCAACAAGATGGATCTAAGGTAATAGGCCAAGTAATCCAATATAAAATATGCAAGAGGGTCTTCAATTCCATACTATATCATCCATTATTAATGAAATCTATATAGTGATTCAAGGGACCAAGTTAGTGTCCATTCCATTAATAATTTGAATTAATTATAATAATTTCATTAACTATTTCACGTATAAGTGACAAGGTGGGAGGACATGTTAGTTTCCATGTCATTAATAAATTCCATTTTATGAATTATATAATGTATCAAGGGGTCATGTTAGTTTCTATTCCCTTTTTTCAATTGAATTTATCATATTCAATTATTTTATCAATTTATATGCATGTGATAAATGGGGGGACATGCGAGTGTCCATTCACCTTCACTAAAAAAATTAGATAATTATACATAACCCAAGAGATATTCCATTTCATTCCACAACTCCCATTTATTCCATTTCATTACTCCTTTCATTTATGAATGAAAAGGTGATAAATAAGGTACTCAACATTTAACAAATTATTGAGTTTAAATTCAACTCCCCTTAATAAATGTTGAGCTCAACTCACCCCATGGGTGGTGTAAACATGATCAATAGAATGAACCCACCACAGGGGTGTTTTGGGTTGAGGTTGACAACCTCAAAACCTTCACATGGGTGTAATAACATGTTTAAATCAAATTTTAAACATCCAATTTAATGTTCAATTAATTTAAGGAGAAACAACTATATTTTCTAGTGTGAGGCACTTCAATTCAAGATATAAAACACTAAGAATTTATGGAAATGGTATATACCAACTACTTTAGACGAGAAGTACTCTCCTCATCTATTATCATCCTTTAATTCATGTCTGGATGTGAGAAATCAAATATTTAGATAAATTCCTAAAAAACATGGAATATTATCTCTCATAAATATAGCATTCCATATGGTGAGATAAACAAAGGTAGGAAGGAAGAGGATTATAAATCATACCATTATCTATCCAACACCACCAATAATGAATGATTCCATCATCAAACAAAGAACCTATCTCAAAGCCTATGTGAGGTAAAAAGGGAGATCCAAGCATAGAGGGAGGATATTGTGCATTGGAAAAATAAAATATGAGGAGATAAGTTAAATAAAGAGAGGTAAATTTTTGGAGGGGGAGGCCTATATGCTTTTGCTCCGGCGACACCTCCCCATCACCTCCCTCTTCTACTCCTTTCTCCTTTTGGTGGCCTCTTGATCTCATCTTATTTTGGTCCTGGATCTCCTGCTCTGGCATTGTTCTATTTTGTATGGGTTTGGTCTCCTCCCTTTGGTATTTCGTTCTTTATAGGCGTGAATGGAGCTGCTATTGAATTTTACTTGCAACCTCATCTCTCTATTGATGTAGTCAACATTCCTTCCTCTGCTCTTAATTTCAGTTTCAGCATTCCAATATCTTTAGAATTTGGAGTGCTTGTTGCATGGGATTATTTGGTATGTGTGGCTTGTTGAAATAGTGGGTTCCCTAGACCCAAATATGTAGTAATTTTTATTACCATATCATGTGTACAGTTATATATGCATGATGATATCTTACCATTATAGTACAGAATTTTCTGCATCCACTATAATAATGGTAATTTCTATAGGTTGATTGTCGTTTCGAGAGGTTATAGAAGATCCCAGGCTATAATGAGAACCTAAAGATACAATGACATTGATCTTAAATATATGTTCTATAGTCTCGATACATCTTACTGACTGGACACAGTAGATGTATGACTGTAAGGTGTTTGGGGATCATAATAATTGAGAGTTCTTCTCATGAAGTTCGCACTTGGTGATCTCTAGTAGTGAGATCATGAGGACAGACCCGCCAATAGGAACACCACATGGTTTGGGTGTCATTGGTTGTTCCTATCTATGGACATGTGTATTGGTCTCCTGACTTGAGACCATTACCAATGTCTATCATTTAATTACGTACTTTGATGCAAGGTAAAAACCATGGTAGTAATGTCGTGGCGAGGTAGTTTGTATTGGGTGCATCGTTGGTGGTATGACATTGGTTGAATGGTCAAGAAAGGATTTGTCGCTTCCAAGTTTAGGAAGTTGTATATCTCAGGCCTGGTTGATCAGGATGGTGCCACCTTCATATGTATTTGGACAAAGCAGTAATCCATCTGGATAGATCAAAAAATAATAAATCAAGATAAGGACGATGACACAAGAGTGCGTCCTACTTTATGAGATATTTAATGACAAAGAGATTATAGTACACAGTCAGTGTTCGTAGGATGGTAGTTATTGCAATGACTATCCTTATCTCTTTAGGGGCCATTACGGGTTGCTAGACCCTGCTCTTGGTCTGTGGATTTTATTCACTACTATTGAGATGAGGTCCTAGAGGGTCACACACAATAGCATATTCAAGAATCCACCATATTCAGTTGAATAGGTATATGGACATAGTGGGCCCCGCCACAGGGTCCGAGCGTTTTCCAAGTTGTCGATAACCAAATGAATTAAATAAATTCATTAATATTAAATTTATGAATATTTGGGATTGAATTTATTTAATTTATTTACAAGTTTAGTAAATACGATAAAATATTAATTGAAGGAATATTATTTTAATATTCTAAGGTTCATTTAATATTAAGTGGGACAGCGAGTTGAGTTAAATGGCTCAGATTTTATCACGTAATACATTTCATATATATTAAAAGTATGTGATAAAATAAATAAATAATATTGACGCAGTTTTAAGTCATCATAGTTATTTATTTAGTGGACATGGAATTAACGGGGGTCGGGGAACCAAACCGGGTAATTTTGAAAATCTGCTATAAATAGAGGAGATGGGCTCAAGTGCAACTACTATTTATGTCATTTTGGACAGAGCTCCTATCTTCTCTTTCTCTCTAGAGAGAGAAGCTGTCGATCCATGCTCTGATTTAGTTTCTTCTCACGCATCGTAAGATAGACGATGCAGTGATAGTCAGGACGTCAAATATATCATGGGATCGCCGCACTAGCACCCGGAGTTCGATGATCGGCATTCTAGCGGATTTCTGAAGCACGTGTGGACGATATAGAGGTATCCTGCTATGGATCCTTCATGCAATGATATCTAATGACAAGTTGCAGTCGACAACGACTTTAGATTTGAAACGGGTAAGTTTTCGGTTTATGTTTGTGCTCTTAATAATTTACACGAGATCCTCGGGCCTCCCCGAGGCTCGGATCATCGGCGACGACAAGTTTCGTCATCCATCCAATGAAAAAATTTAAAATCATCGGCCCACCGGCTTCCGTTGCGGGTCCCAGAAACCTTACATGGTTGGTGGTTTGTTAGGATGTGCTGTGGTCCTTGATTCTCCGATGAAGGTTCAAACTCGGATTTTTCTGCTAAACTCTATGTTGGTTTCCTATTCCAATGCTCCTCCCCTAGGCTGGTCTGGGATGTTCAGTTCGTGTAGTCACCCGTGGTCTAGGAGGCACGACCTAAGTTGGCGATTTCGATGCAAGGTGTTGTGTGCAGTAAGATGAGTTCGCGATCTAGAAACAGCTGTCCTGGATCCAGTTCAGGCGACAGAGGTGTATGTATTTTTTGTTCTTTGGTCAGGGTGATTTTCGATGTTGATTTGGTGGTGTGCAGATATTGGCCTTGATGAATCTTCGTGGTGTTTTGATTATGGTCCTAGATTAGTCGTTTCGGTGTTCTATTGATAATTGGTGGTGGCAGTAAGCTTAGTTACAGTTGCAGTCTCGCCTTTGTTCAATTTTCACTGGGGGAAACACTATTGATGTGTTTTTGATGGTCTCAATGGCTTCCTCCAGCGGGTTGCAATAGAGATAGTGATGGGAAGACAGTTAGGTTCTGTAGGCGGGAGGCTCGAGGCTTGAGGATGGTTAGGTTCTGCAGTGGTGATGGTGATGGGAGGATGGTTAGGTTCTGGAGTGGTGCTTTTGATAGTCTCGACGACGGGTTTCTATGGTGATGGTGATGGTGATGGGAGGAGGTCTAGGTTCTGCAGGCGGGAGGCTCGATGAAGTGATGACAACTGGGTATGGGCTCGATGTAGCAAATCATAAATGATTGTTGTAGTTCCTTTTTTTTGAATTTTGAATTTTGAATATTTGTATTTTGCTTGGGGTTAAATGGGGTTGGGCCCGTGGTTTCTCTATGTTGTATTGGGATACCATTAAACCCCTTAAAAGTGTTTTTTTCTTAAAAAAAGAATATTGGTCCAATGATGTGCTATCAATTTCCAAGCAAACCACCCCCTCACACAATTTTTCGAAATTGTGCACCAATCACACGGGGTTACTACCTATGTGTCACTAATTGTGTAGCTAGACACACAGTTTTTAAAACCATGTGTAGCCCATATAAGTCCCCTATGAAAATTCTATGTAGTTTTTCACATGACCATGTTACCTACCTTGTATGGTTTGTAAACCATGATACACCTCTTACAGGTCCTCACAGTTGTGCCACATGCTTACTACTAACCGTGTGCCAACCCTGTACCCCAGATTGTTTCTCTAGAAACTGGAGATCTAGGCTTCAAAAATGCCCTAAATGTTCCTAAACCCTTCCTTAAACCCTTAATCACTCCAATTATAAGAAAAAAAGATTTATAATGAAAATTAAAGGGTTTATAAATCATTAGAAAAACCAGGATCTTACATTTAGGAGATCACATATGAGGTCCTTTCTATTGGTCTAGGCTAGGGCACATTAGAGGAGGTCTCACCAAGGGTAGTAGACTATTGAAGTTGTTGAGTGTCTCATTACTACATAATTCTTTTATTTTTTTGTAATTATAAAATTTCTTACTTTAATACCTCTAACAAGATCTTTGAAAAATATATAGGATTTCATTGTTTTAATCTTACCGTTATTAAAGAAGAAAATAATGATATTTAATTTTATTATTATTATTTAATTAATTATTCTTTATTATTTATTATTATTATTAATTTTATTCTATAATATTCTGGTTAAAATTTATCATAGTCTATTTTAACCATACAATACATTTTCTAACCCATACAAGACATTGTCTGAACCTTACACATTGTTGTGTGAACCTAATGATTGCTTGTACTAACCATACGATAGTATGTCTCAACTTTATGACACATTTTATGAAATTTAAGGTTGATTTTATGAAAATTATGCATGTTTTTATAAACCTTATGGGGAAAAAATTTACGAGAATACTTGACCATATGATATTACTAAACTCCATAATAAGTTTGAACCTTATTTGATTATATTGTATTATTGATTGATTGATTTATTTGTCATGTTTATGACTGATTTTATGGATTCAATATTAAAATTAAAATATGGATGGGATATTAAAGGGTATTAATTATGCATGACTTATGGGAATTATTATCATATTTTAAGGTTGATTTAGTAGAGTACTTATCATTGTAATTAATTGTATATTCATTTATTATTAATGACTCGATGTATAGTTTTTTTATTTTATAGAGTATTGAAGAAAATTATAAAAGAATTCACATGATGATTAATTATTGGGATGTATAATGGATGATAATATAATTCAAAGTATATAATATAGTTATTAATGTTATATATATAAAAAGATAAAGAAAAAGAATCCATCATACCAAGGATGAAAACAATGTGGCTCTGTTTTACTTCTATGTGTCTTATAATTTGACTAAGGGTCCTAGAGATTCAATATTAATCTATTTTATAAATAATATATGTATTTACCACACTTCACATTCAAAATTATTAAAAGGGATATGAATAACATTTCTAATCCATTAAATATATTCACAACTTCCAGTGAGTTTATTGTTTTTATTTTAGTCTAGCAAGTTGTATGTACTACATTGTACTATTATACCGGTTATACCACTCTTATAAGGTACCAAATGGTTCTTCCCACTTGAAAAAATGGAAGTGATGAAGTTTTTTCTTGATCCTATAAAAAAAATAGGTTATGGTTGCTCCTATTATAAATCCTAGGTTCAATGTACTCTCATATAAAAGGTTGTATTAGGTCTGGGGTTGTTCCTTTAAAAAAAGTCATGGGTTAGTTATGATCTCATTTTAAAATTCCAGGATTGGCTTCAGTCTATATGAAAATCCTTCATCTATAGTGGATATACATACTCTTAGGTTGGAGTGTGAATATTAGATGTAATATTGTTTTGATTTGAGCGATTTTAAAATCATTTTTTCTATCTATACATTTTTTTATATTAAATTTTAATTCATACACTTCACATAATTATTTATGGATGAATTTTTAAAAAATATATTCCAAAACATTATATAAATTAATTTTAAGTATATCTGATTTTTATGATTGAAAATTCATAAACATCTTGTCTTGAAATCTCTCTAGGTAGGACCTAATAATTGGAATAAAAAAAGTCCATTTAAATGATTATTAATATTTATTTTTCCTATCATGATACCATAATAATTTGTATCAGAATCATCCCCTTTAAGGATTTTTTCCTTCTATTAGAATATTATTTGTTTTGAATTAACATGTATCTTTGTCCTTAACATGACTAAGTGAAAGATTCATTTTCGGTCACATAAAGTCACGAGGTTGATCTTTTAAATCCCTTAAGACCACCTCATTTCAATAGAAGTGATTATGAATATTAGAATGGTTTAATAGTGGTATTTTTGAAGAATATAGGTATTGAACATTGGACTATCATTGTTAAATATTATTAATTACCAAATTTTGATCCTTATACCTTGCTTGGTAATGATGATATTAAATGTTTTAAATTAAAATGTTATTAATTTTATTTATTTATCTTTTAATAAAAATGTGTGTAGTCACATTTCCTCTTGTTAAACCACTTTTAACATTCATTGGATTTTTAAAGGCATACATCATGGCACTAAAAAATTATAGAGAACCAAACTTAGTTTTTATAGAGATAAATTTGAAGAGTTTAAGACGGATGATTGTGAAAATATTACTATGATGTATAACATGTTTACTAAGATTGTAAACAACAAGTGTAATCTTGGTGAAACCATAAAGAATGAAGTATTGATTAAAATAATCCTTTCATAATCTACAAAATAAGTTCCATTCTAAGAAAGTTTCTATTTCAGAAATCAAGGATTTTATATATTATATTATGAATGATATGATTTGATCATTTATTTAATATGATATTGCACATAAGAATATTGACAGTGATATCATTGAAAAAAATATTTAAAATATTTAAATTCTACTAAACATGTATCTCCTAACTCTTCTGGTGATTTATCAAATTCTTTAATTTCTTAGAAAAATAGTAATTTTAACCAACTATCAAGGTGTTTATATGGACTTATCAAGAAAAGTAAAGCTGATAAGAATTAATGGAAGAATAAGTAAAAGGGAATTTTTAAAAGGAAATCTAAATCAAATTATAAAATTATATTTTTTTAATGAAATAAAAAGAGACACACCAAATATGAATTACTTAGGCTAAAAAATGAAAAATATTATAAAATGGATAAAAATAAGATAAAAAAGCTCTAGATTCTAGTTGGAGTTGTAAAAAAGATTCAGACACAAATGAAGATTCTATAAGTAAAAAGGAAATAGGTAATATTTATATTTTAGATAAATATAATGATGATAATTCCTATATTTATAGATCATATTCTTCATGTGATTTGGGAGAATCTATTGAGAAAGTTTTATATGTATATTTAATGGGTGAAATGCATAAAGAAAGTAATTAGGATTTTAAATCTAATTTATCTTATAATTATTAAAATAAAGAACTCATTTTTGTAAAAGTTAAATGAATTATGTGATATTAAGATGGAGAAATTGATTTTTTTTAAATAAATATAAAAAACTGAGTAATTATTATAATAAATCTAAAAAATAAAAGAATAATTTTTCTCTTGGTGTTAAAAATTTTTATAATATTAATTATGAAATTTCTATGATGAAAGTGGAGAATTAAAAGACAATGGATTTTATTTCTAATATTAATGATGTAGTATAAAGGAAATTTAATGATTTTTGAATAATTTATCAAAACATAAAGAAGAGAAAAAAATGTTGAAAAACCAAGCTTCATATACAAAATAAAATCTATGATGAAATGTACTCATTTTAAAAAGTGAATGAAAATCTTAAAACTGAAATGAAAAATTTAAAAGAAAATTTGACTAACTTTAATATTATAAGTTAATCTTTATAAGATTTTATGAAATATTAGTGAATTTTTATAACAAAAAAATATTAATTTTCTTGGTTTTTATAAGAGACTACCAAAAATTTAAAAAAATATATTTTTGAAAGGAAAAGTTGAATTTATATCCTCCATTACTAGTTTTAGATGTGGTTGTTGAGTCATTATGCAATTAGTCATTACTTAATTTTTGTAAAATCATTTATACATGGAAATGAATTAATTTAAAATAAATAATTTTAGAGTTAAATAGATAAACCCTAGTGTATAATGGATTCCTAAAGGTTCTTTATTAAATCAAATTAAACCTAATTAGGGTTTTATCCCCAAGTATGTATATTTTCATGTCTCTAAAATACATAAAATTCATATTATTATTATTTTGGTATGTTAGAACACATAAATATTTTTTTAATTTCTTATGGAATGTGATCATGTTTTATCTATTTTAAAATTTAGTTTACTGGAATATTAAATCATTGTTTGTTATTTTAATTTGTTAAAAATATTTTATAAATTCATTGAATATGATTTAGCATGTTCTATGGATACTTATAGATTTTGAAGTGTTTATATAGGGAAATATATCACTATTTTATGCTACAGATGTTTAAAATCTCCACATACATACTAATTTAATGATGAAAATATTATTCAAGATAAATGAAGTATCAATTGATGGTAATATTTATGGTTTATTTATCAACATTACTGTTTTCAATTGGTATATATTTTTATAATGCATAGATTTTGAGGAAGTTATCATCTTTAACTTTAATAATTTCTTAAATCTATTTTGAAAATATCAAACCTTCTTATTTTGATTCTATTTAAAGAAGTTTTAATATACTGAAATCCACTCAAAATAATGTTAAAATATTCTTTAATGTGAGGATTATTTTGTTTTGGATGCTTATGGGTCCAGTTTTAATTTTTTTACCATGATTTGTCTATTGATTTAAGTTTTTTAAATCATATTGAATATTATTTTCATTAAATTTGTTTAATATTTAGTTTAAAAAGATTTTGTTTTCAATTATTCTTTTTGAAATTATGTAAAAATTTAGATTTTATCTTTGGTAAAAATCTTGTATGTTTTACTACTAGTTTATGTTTAAACTTTTTGTGAGTTTATATATATTTTTAAATTTTTTTTATCTTCCATTAAGAAGAAAATATGATTTTAAAACATGTAAAATTATTTTCTCATCAATGGGGGAGTGTTTTTTATTATTTTTACATAAAATGGTGAGAAAAATATTTCAAAAGATGATATTTTTTATAATTGTAAAATGGGGGATACTTATTTGAAATTATGTTTAGCTGTGTAATAGTTAAAAAGGGTGGAAGGGGGAGATTGATGTATTTATTCTTAGAAACTGATTAATTTTTGGTTTGATAATTAAAAAAATTCATTACTTTATTCCCATTGACATGGGTTTGGATAAGTATAAAATCATTTCATTTTTGGACGCATTCATTTCTTTTAGAAAAAAATAACATTTAATTTATCTATTATTATTTAATTAATGATTAATTATAGTTTATTGTTTTTATTTATTTTATTCTATAATATTTTGGTTAAAATGTTTCCTAATGTATATTAACCTTAAAATAAATTTTTATACCTTATAAGAAATTTTCTTAATCTTAGGTGATGTTTAATGAACCTTATGATAAGTTTTCCTTACATTATTAGAGTATGTCTCAACTTTACAAGACATATGTATAAACCATAAGGTTGATTTTTTTAACTTTACAATTGATTATATGAACCTTATACATGGTTGTATAAAACTTATAAGGAATTACCATATGATCGTATTGAAACTTATGTGATTCTTATATTCTATAATAATTTTGATCCTTACCCGATTCTTCAGTGTTATTTATTTTTTGATATATTTATTCTATTTATGACTAATTTTATGGATTCAAAATTAAAATTCAAATATGACTGGAATATTAAATGGAATTAATTTTTCATGAAATATGAAAATTATCAACATGATTTTAGGTTGATTTATTGGAGTATTTATCATTGTAACTAATTATGTATTCACATATTATTAATGACTTATTGCAAACTTGTTTTTTATAGAGTACTGAAGAAAATTAAAGCAACATCCACATGATAATTTATCATTGGAATCTATAATGGAGTATCTTATATTTAAAATTTTATAATATATCTATGAATGTTCTGTATATAAAATGTTGAATCAAGAACAAAAATCATACCCTTGGTGAAAACGATGTGACTCAGTTATAAAAACTGTGTAATTCAAATAAGGGTTATGGAGCTTCAACGTCACTATATTTATTAAAGAATTTATAGATCAATCACACAACATCATTCATATTCTTTTAAGGTTTGAGAATGAAATTTCTCGGCATACAAATATGTTCACAACTTTCATTATTTTTATTTTTTTATTTCATCCTAGGAATTTGTATGCACTACACTGTACCATAATATAGATTATACCACCCTTAAAAGGAACTAAATCATTCTTCCCACCTAAGTAGATGGTAGTGAAATGATTTATGATTTATCATGTAAAAATGAACTAGGTTAAGCCTGCTCTTTCTAAAAATCATGGGGTTTTTTACTCTCACATAAGAGGTTGTGTTATGTTAAGAGATGCTCCTTTTATAAAATCCATGGGTTAATTATAATCCCCTTATAAAAGTATAGGTTTATCTAAAAAACTTTTAAAGGCATTCATATATATATTTTATATCTATACTCTTATGAGAGGGTGTGAAGATTAGATGTAGGATTATTTAGATTTTAAAAATTATAAAACAATTGTGTTATATCTTTATTTCGTCCACCTTCAATTTTAATTCATCCAATTAATGACTTTATTTAAACATAAATTTTTAAGTAAATTAATCCAACAAATTCTAAAAATTAATTTTAAGTATATTTGATTTTTAATATTTAAAATTCACCCTCAAATTATCACCTATCTAGGTATAACCTAACATAATCCAAGAATAAATACAATATTTTTATTTCCATCAAGTTGGATCATTATCATATCCCAATGGTGATTGATGATAAAGAACATATTTTCTTATCATACCCACAAAACATGCCATAATACCCTAGAAACAATGGTAGAAAGCCACTGGAATATTTTGGATGTAGCAAAGAAGAAGGCTCATATCCATGCTCCCATCTAGATGTTTTATTGGAATATTATGGTTGATTAAAGAGAGAAAGTTGATATTTCTACTCCCCTAAAAGTTTAAAAATATTTTTTGCATATCCTGGTAGCGATTAATGGGTATGAGAAAACTCATATCCTTGTTGCTACCCCAGAAGTACATTAGCATATTTCAGTAGTAATAGAAAAACCCTATCTGCATATCACGATGATGATAGAGAAGTAGACCAGTATTCCTACTCATATTAAAAAATACCATTGGATTATTTTAGTGGTATTATAAGAGTAGGATTATATCCCTGGTCTCATTCAGTTGTATCATTGTCGTATTTTAGTGGAAGTACAAGTGTATTCTCATATCTATGCTTCCAATAATACATAGGAGTGCATTGATATACTCACTTCCATATAAAATATCTGGTATCATATTCCTATATAAGATAAGGATTAGGATCATATTCTCATTCCTAATGATATATAAAAATCCTACCAGTATATTTCATATGTATTAAAGGATTAGGCTCATTTCCCTGCTCAAATCAATAAAATACATTATCGTATCTTGATGACAGTTGAGGAGACACCTTAGAGGGATCCTACTCATGAAGTTCATTTCCCATATTACGTGACCGAACTTATGGTTGAGATTTTAACTCTGGTAACTTAAAAAATAGTATTTATAAGAATATATCACCAAGGATAACATAAAGTCAAGGAACAAGTCCATTCCCTAGTAAAATTCTCTATCCTTGAGGTATTTTTACATATTTCAATATAAAATCAAGAATCTTTTAGATTATTATGATCATTAAAAGGCTGTTATGGCTACTAAGGTCATCCCTATTATATTGTGATTAACAACTCTAGATTTCCTCCCTAGAGCACCCACCATGAAGGGCTTCCCAATAGTGATATGGAGACCAGTCAAAAATTTCCTCTCCATGATTCTAACTAAAAAAAC
The DNA here is from genome assembly GCA_963277665.1 of Viscum album. Taxonomy (NCBI): domain Eukaryota; kingdom Viridiplantae; phylum Streptophyta; class Magnoliopsida; order Santalales; family Viscaceae; genus Viscum; species Viscum album. The sequence goes on from OY728146.1 coordinate 231,857,224, forward strand.
CTCCGTGCATTATGAATTTTTATCAGTAAGGAGGTATACCCCATTCAACCCATCATCAACTGGTAACCGTGAAGGTAATACTCATGAGAGGCAAGTAACCACCCATATAATTTCACTCTGTGGTGTTCATTACAAAATTCATCCATCAAATAACATCTTCTCTTGGAATAAAGGTCATTATCATGTCAAAAATAATCTTAGGTTGTACTCATATCATGAGGAACATGATAATACAAGGTCAGATACCCCCAAAACCAATTCATTAATTATATGTGATTTTTCCTTAATATGGGTGGTTTAGATTAAAGGTCATCATATGTTCCTCCCCAAATAGTATAGCCTTTAATTCAACTGAGTAAGATCTGAATAATCCTGATCCCATTGAAAAGTAGTGGGTAAATGACCGTTATGGTCAAATAAAGTTTGGGACTCATATTTTAAGATGATGAGAAGTTTATGTTCATGTGGAAAGAGTTATCAAAGGATAGAATATTGGGATTCTAAAGACTCTTTAATTTATGGAGTCAGTATAATGGAAGGAGAAACTCTATAGAACTATTTGGTCTTGTAAGAAAAGTGGTAGAAGTTCTTCAATGGTTTCAAATTGTGTGGTAAGAAGGATCTATCTTCTTATGGATTCAAAGAATAGTGGTTAGTTTACTGGATGATTAGGTTGACAGTTCAATGAAAGATGCATTATGATGAGGCTAATTCAGTGGATGTTGGAATCACTATAAGGGGGGTGTGTCTACGTTTGAATCATTCTTATAATGGAGTTTTTGTAAATGAAGTGTGTCATACGATAACTATTAATCTACTGGTTATGGGAATTTAGGCTGAGGAAATATGTAAGGAATCAAAAATAACTATTTGAATAGTTAGAATTTATTAATAAAGGAGGTCGGTGAAACCAATTTTCTGGTTGGAACCCTCTATAAAATAGGGATGGGACCACATGATAAGCTATCAAGAAATCATTAGGATTTGTGATATATATGGATGAAAAGTCACAATGATTTTTAACCTTTTGTATTTTTTATAAAATGAAAGTGTACAATGCTTCTCCTACAATTGTAGGATAAAAGTATGAACCATGTAAAATCTCATATGTTATTTATTTTTTTCATTTCCTTTCATGTTTTCTTAAATGAGTTTGGAGAAAATAGGTAGGATTATATAAATTTAGTTTGGTGATTTTGGTGATTTTATTCTTCCAAGTTCTAGTACACTGACATTTATAGAGTTCCATTCAGTGACATTATTTTTATGTTTCCAATTCTAGTGAAATAACATTCAATTGTTAGATTTAGTATGGGATTATAAATTTTTTTAGTATAGTAGAGTTTCTCAAAGGCTTAATAGTTTATTTAGTAGTAACATAGGTTTCATTCTCTCTTACTCAGATGTCATTTGATTTTAGAGAGAGTTATTGTCATCAGAAGATGGCATTGAAATATAAAATGGTCCAAATTAAAAAATTCAATGGAATGCTTTTTTTGTTTCTAGAGGATAAATATAGAGTATTAACTCATCCATAAGGACATTTAGGTTCCATTAAAGGGATTCAATCTATAATTATTGTAAAAAGGAGAATTGTAAATGTTGGATATAAATAATTTGGGTTTGTTAAAGATTTTATTAGCTAGGAACATGGATCTGATCATATGGAATCATGGGATGCAATGGTAACATCAATAATTTGATCCTATAGAAAGGGTGAATTTATATTTTATTATGTATTGAACTTGATTGATAATGAAGATATCTAGGGGAGAGAGACTCAAGAACATTTTAGAAATGAATTGAATTCTTTGAGAAGAGGGACTCACCTCATCAAAGAAGTCTAAGATGGTTAGTGGATAAGTCAAAGGAGTAGAGGTAAATACTTGAGAACTAGCCCAAAATATTATAACTATTGTAAAAGGTGTTATCTATTGAAATATTATTGTGTAAAAAATTAAGTTTCATAATTTAAACTTTTGTATCCTTAAGTTATGTGGTTTTAACTGTTATGAGTAGTTAGAATACATTTTTGAGTGTCAATACTCTGGTGGAATATTAGATAAAAGATTTAGGATCATATTTACACTCTATATGTGAAAAGGGTTACATGTAATATTTTGTATCCAAAAATTTGGATGAGTGATTCTAGTAGACGATAAAGCTCTTGAAATTGTAGGAAAATGGGATGTGAGAATTCAGATGAAGAATAGAGTTTTCCTTATGTTAAAGGCTGTTTTTCATATTTGTGGTCTTCCAAAGAATATTATTTTAGTTAGATATCTATATAATAATGATAATAGAAATTTTTTTCAAATATATTGTATAAAATCCCTCAAGTTTCCTTGTTTATATATATTGGTGTAAAATATGGAACACTATATCTAAGAAATAGGGTATTGGGAGCATCAGTTTCTTCTGATTAAACTTCAATAAGTTCATATTTTTTGTATAACTAGATTGATAACATTAGTGAGAATTTTATGAAGGGTGTAGTGAAAATTTCATACAGAAGATGGAACATTTAGTATTCAAAATCCATGAGAGATATAAACTTTACAAGTAATGAAAGGTGACTTTTAAATTGAGTGAAATAACATTGAAATGTCAAAATCTTGAACTTTTTTATACAGATGTTTGAGGACATTACCCGGTCAAATCTTATATAGGGACATAATATTCCGTGTCTTTCATTGAAGAATCCATGGGTAATTTATGGTTATAATTCCTAAAACATTTATAATAAGTTTAAGTGTTTTTATTAGTGTAAATATATGTTTAAAAGTGGCATAGTATGTGAGTGTAAATTCATATAGTTAGAAAATAGAGGTGAGTACATTTGGATAAGTTATTAGATATTTTAGAAATATAGTGGCATTAGGCATGAAAAAATGTATCTAGGAAACCTAAGAAAAATGGATTAGTAAAAATTATTAATAAAGTTTTATGGAAAGGGCATGAATTAAGAAGTTTCATTCCAGAATGACCAAGTAATTTTAGGTGAAAGTAGTGAATAAAATAGTGTACTTGTTCAATTGGATCCCTTCAACACTAATGGGACAAAATTTGTAGGAAACACTATGGATAGGTAAAACACTTGATCTAGTTCACCTTAATGTATTCAAAATTTTATCCTATGTATATGTGTATGTTGATGATCGAGGAAAGTTTGAAGGAAATTTATATACATGTTTCTTTATGGGATAAGTAGATGAAAATATTGGGTTTTGACTTTAGCAAACTGAAAAAATTAATGTTATTCGAATTCAAAATGTGAACTTTAATAAGTTTTCCCTATGGAAGGACCAAAATATGGAAGAGAAGGAGGTTAAATATAAATAATCAACTTCAATATTAGTTTGTATGAATAGATGTTCTAGAGGGATTACAATTCTAGATAATTTATATGGCTCTTAATCTATAAGAAGTTCAGAAATCATAATTAAATACTCAAAGGTAAGCATAAGTAGTTGGAATATTCAACCAGAAGAAGATATACTTGAAATATCGAGTTCCATCGAGGCACCTTTTAGAGTTATGGAGGATGAAATTCTGAAGGTTTCAGTTTGAGGGAGAGAAAATCCATGAGTAAGGTGGAGTATGTCAACTAGGGTCAGATGACTGGTATAGAGATTTGGAGATAACTTGAAATTATTGATTTTAATATATGGTGGAGAACCATATATCCTAGAGAAAGTGGTTAGAATTTGTGATTCTAGTAAGTGGGAGTTTTCTATGAAGGAGGAGTTGGTTACGTTACATGTGAATAAAACATTGTAGATAATAGATTCACTGCTTGTAATGAATGATATTTGAAAAAAATGATATTTAAACCTAAAAGAAGAAGCTGATGGAAGAAAAAGGTATAAATCATGGATGGTGGTCAAAAGGTTTTAGTATAAGGAGGGCATTGAGTTATCTAATTTTTTTTCACCATTAGTTAAGTGTACTACCATTATAATTGTGTTAATCTTGGTTTCTTCTAGAAGTTAAAATCTAGAGTATATGGATTTGAAGATAACCTTTCATCATGGAGATTTTGAGGAAGATATTTATTTAAAGCAACCTTTTGGTTCCATGGATCAACAAAATCAAGGCTTGGTGTACAAACTCAAGAGGAGTCTCTATGGTTTTGAACAAGCATAGAGATAGTGGAACCTAATGTTCAAATAATTCATAGAGGAGAATCGTTTCATATAGATAATCTCATACCATTATTTCTACCAGAAAGAGTATTGTGATGGGAACTTCATTAGTCTACTTTTATTTTTAGATGATATGATTCAAGTGGGTTTGAACATTCATCAAATTCAGGATCTAAAAAATGAATTTCATGAAAGAATGAAATAAAAAATCATAGTGAAGTAAATAGGATCATAGACATGAGGATTTAATGAAATATAAAGATAATAAGTTTGGTTTTATATAATAAAGACTACATCTAGAATATTTTTTGAAAGAATTTAAATGAGTGGATATAAGTTAGTTTTAACTCCTCCTTCCAGACAATTAAAACTATCAAAGGAGTAGGAATTATGAATGGTGGAAAGGTAAAACCACTTGAAAAATATAACATTTTCTTCAGTGGTTGGAATACTTAAATATGTTATGGTGTTCAGTCAACTAGACATAGTTCATGTAGTGGGAGTTTTCACTCTGTTCATAATAAATCCAGGGTAAGAACATTGGGATTTCATAAACTGGATCAAGAGATATCTTAATGTAATGGAAGATAATACAATTTTACTCAGAGAAGATGATCCATTGGTTGTGTATGTTGACAGAGACATTGGGGGATATTATAATTCAAAGAATATCATAACCAGGTATGTTTTTACATTTGGAATAACCACAATCATTTTACACTACTAGAAATTTAGGCTATAGACACGGTTCTAAATCATGGCTATAGGCCCAAAAACCATGGCTATAGGTTATAGCCATGGTTTTATGAACTATGGATGATATTGGCGTGGCTATAGGTCGGAGCCTATAGCCACAGCTCCAACCGTGGCTATAGGGATATAGCCATTGTTTCCAATTGTGGCTATAGGGTCAGCCCTATAGCCGTGCCATTAATGGCCACAGTTCATAAAACCATGGTTATAGGCCTATAGCCATAGTTAATAAAACTATGGCTATAAACCTTTCCACTGCATAAAAAAACTAGAACGGTTCACCATACTGGCTATTGGGAGGACACTACCAACTCCCCCCTCCCCCCACCCATAGCTCCCCCACCCTGCACCAGCACCCCAACCCCCTGCACACCTCCCCTACCCCACCCCCTGCACCCCCCTGCACCCCCACCCCACCCCACTACACCATTTCCGCTGCACCTTGCACTCCCCTGCCCCTCCTCACTGCACACCCCCTCCCCTTGGACAACCCCCCACCACTCCACCTACAGCCCCCCTCCTTCCCCCTGGACCCCCACTCCCCCTACAGCCACCCACCATTTCTTTGTATAGCCCACTATAGACCCCTCCCTCCCCCTGGACACCCCCTCCCCCCACTCACCACTCCCCCTACAGTCCCCCTCCCTTTTCCTGGACAACCCCCTCCCCCTGGACACCCCCTCCCCCTAGAAAACCCTCTCCCTTGCCTTGGATAGCCCCCCACCACTCCCCCGCAGCCCCCCTCCCTTTCCCTGGACAACTCTGCCACTCCCCTAGACTACCCCTCCCCCTGGACAACCCCCCCACAACTCCCCGTGAAATCCCATCTCATTGGAAAGCCCCCTCCCCTAGATCCCCCACTCCCCCTACAACCACCCATCCTTTCCCTGGATAACCCCTCCCTTCCCCTGGACAGCCCCCCACCACTCCACCTGCAGCCTCCCCCCACCTCCCTTCCCCTGGACACCCCCACCACTCCCCCTACAACCCCCTACCTTTCCCTAGACACCCCCTCCCCCTGGACATCCCCCCTCCCCCTTGCAGCCCCCACCACTCCCCCTCCCTTGCCTTGGACAACCCCACCACTTTCCCTGTAGCCCCCTCCCTTTCCCTGGACAACCCCCCTAGACAACCCCCCACCTCCCTCCCCATGGACACCCCCACCACTCCCCCTACAGTCCCCTCCCTTTCCCTGGACACCCCCTCCCCCTAGACAACCCCCTCCCCCCAGTAGCCCCCCTCCCCCTGAATCCCCCTCCCTTTCCCTGGACAGCCCCCCTCCCCCATTATCCCCTCCCTTGCCTTGGACAGCCCCCACCACTTTCCCTACAACCCCTCCCTTTCCCTGGATATCCCTCCTAGACAAACCTCCCACTCCCCTTGTAGCCCCTCCCTTGCCCTAGACAACCCCTTCCCCCTAGAGCCCCCCCACCACTCCACCTTCAGCCCCCCCAGACACCCCCACCACTCCCCCTATAGCCCCCTCCCTAGACAGCACCACCCCCACTCCCCATGAAGCCCCCTTACTCCCTTCCTGGATAGACCCCCCCTAGACATGCCCCCACCCTATACCCCCCAACCTTCCCAACACATCAGTCAATTGAATTGCAAAAACCAAAAACATGCTAATATAGCTATTATACAAAAATTTCTAGTCAAATGAACCACACTAATAAAAAACATTATAATATTATTAGAACTAAATCAAACATCATCAAGCCAAATCGAGTAGAGTGGAACCAAACCAAATGGTTTTGAAAAAGAAGAAACTAAACCAAATTGAAAATAATTTAACCAAACTGACTCAAACCAAACAAAACTGACTTCAATAAAGTGTAATTGATCAAGAAAAAAATGAAACTAATGAAACATACCTGGTTGATTATAAAATTAATTTAATTAAACTGAATATCCCCAAATCGAACAAAATGAACCTATTAAAATTGACATAAACCAAAAAAATGAACCCAATAATAATTAACCTAGCAAACCTAACCTGAACCAAACAGAACCAAGGATTCAGGCCTTTTGATGAACTTTCAGAAGGCCTTATGCCTGTATGTTGAGAGGATATCCCAGTCATGTGGTGCTTCACTGTCCTCAACGAGATCCAAAATGCACTACAAAAAGATAGAGAACCCAAAAACCACAAAAACCCTAATTAAAATTGATCCATAGAATACAAATGGAAGAAACCTTAATTGAATCCGATGTTGAACTCACTGCCTTCTATTGTGGTGGGTAGAATCTACCTCATCATAAGTAACCACCTATAAGTAAATAATGGGAAAAGAAGTGAGATATAATGACTTATTATATGTATGAGATCAGTGTGTCAACTGTACATGATAAATGATACATAACTCCATAACCAAAAATGAACAAATAATATTCAGATTGATATGTAAATCCCAATACTAAATAACATGATCGTTAATAAAGGCTTTTTGTTCAAATGAAATCCAATTTCATTCAATACATACACCACAGAAGCATTGGAGTAATATTATTCTATATTTGGTGAGTATTCCATAATGGGTAGGTTGCTCCACTATCGATGGGAAACATGAAAGATATGAGGGGATAGTGATACAGTTTGACACCCATTAGGTTGTGTTGTATTTTTTGACAAAATGTGTGGGACTTTTTTCAAGATGATTTGTTGAAAATATGGGGAGATTGATGGTCACTCCTAAAGTGAGTTTGAGTTAGACATGTTGACAGGGTGGTTGAGAAGGAAACTTCAGATCCCATCAATAGGCAGATAATTCCTCCATGTTTCCCACTCCCTCTAAGATAGTGTATATATGAAATCTATGGGGATGAAAAACTAGGAAGACAGCTCAGTAGCTTGTGTTGTGGGGATGTAATCACTATTTTAATGGTTCATGCTCAGAATCATCAATATTTTCCTCTGTATTTTATAAATTAGAGGATTCCTTGGTTAAATCCAATTTACCGCCCTTATTACCTCATTTTCGGAATCTTTATCTCCCTGTAGCCCCATTCCACCTGAAAATCCCCCCCCACTCCCCCTGGATAACCCCCCCCAGACATACCCCCCCACTCCTTACTAGACGGACCCCCCAACCCCACTACAGACCCCCCCGTCTTAGACAACCCCCCCTTCCGAGACAGACCCCCCATCCTAGATATACCCTCATCTTGGGCACCCCCACCCTGCACCTTGCTAGACAACCCCCCATCATGGATAAACCCCCCTATACTAGACATACCCCCCAACCCTGCACCTTCCTGGACAACCCCCTCTCCACTGCAGACCCCCCATCCTAGACATACCCCCATCATGGAAATCCCCCCACCCTGCACCCCCTGGACAGCCCCCCTCCCACCTAGACATCCCCCTCCCCCTTAATGGGTGATTCCCAGAATCATCAATATTTTCCTCTGTATTTTAGCAATGAAAGTATTCCTTGATGAAATCCCATTTATCGGCCTTTTTGCATCATTTTTTTGAATATTTATCCCCCTGCATCCCCCTTCCCCCCTGAAAAGACCCCCTCCAATCCCCCATAGAAATCCCCCAACCTGCACCCCCACCCTACACATCCCCCCCCACAACACCCCTCTCCCCCTTGGACAACCCCCACCCTCCTGGACAAACCCCCCACCCCCGGATATCCCCCCAACTCCTTCTTGGAAAGACCCCCCAACTCCTTCCTAGACACCCCCCTGGACAACCCCCTCCCCCTGGACACCCCCCCAAACTCCTTCCTGGACAAACCCCCACCCCTCCCCCCAGACACCCCCCAACTCCTTCCTGGACTACCCCCACCCCCTTCATGGAAATCCCCACCCCACCCGAACAACCCCCCCGGACAGCCCCCCCTCCTGGATAGCCCCCCCACTGAGTTTTGACTATTAGTAACCTGAGTGTGGGATATGAATTTTGACCTAGATAGTTTTTATCCCCTCATGCATTCTGCTACTTCAAGCCATAGTATTTCTAATAAATGAAAAAATTTGGTCAATCGAACAACGGTACCTAGATATATCATTGATGTTGTCTTACACCACGGATACATATCCACACACACTCTCCTTTGAGATACCAATCACTGTCATATTCATATTGAACATGTCGGTTGCCAACTATATGGGTGACCCTAAAATAAATCCCCCAGTGACCTACTATCACCACATCCTTGGAGATCATCCACATAAATAGAAACATTCTCAATGGTCAGCTCACCACCTCACTCTATCATTTCAATAGACCCCGCATGTAACCACAATGTGAATTCTCATGCACCAATTCATTCCCATCAATCCATGATTACACTACTCTTTACTATAACATAGTGATTCCCCCATGAGTCAAGGACTTCTAGGCCTAGACATACATTCCATCACATTTTCCCCATTCTTGCAGCCTTCAAAACATCATCAACTGTCTCCAATTCCTATATCTAATATTGATCTTTTTTTCTATCATATTTATCTTCCTCAACATAATCATAAGAAGATTTTTCTTACTCCTAATTCTATTTAATATTTATACCTGCAATCACTTCCGGTGCCAACACAAATGGCCTTACCTCTTCCACATATTGCTTTGTTTTACCAGAAGATCTGGTAGCCAAGGGAATCGATAAATTTGAATAATACTAATGATGTATTATTCTATTCCCTTTATTGATTGGATAATTACATGACTCACAGACGTCTTTATTCCAATTCCTTAAGCCAAACCCAAATTGAACTATCACATGATGATCCAACTCATAGTCTAAAAAAAATTTGGAATCTGCTTATTTATCACTCAGATCTAGTTCTGCTTAGATATTTGAACCAACTTGCTTCCTTTTTCACCTAGGAATGACTATCTTACACCCTTAAGGATCTTTATCACCCTTGACATTTTCATTCAAATCTTTGAAATGGTTGTGAATATGAATTGAGTTTGGGGGGCTCACATCTCAGAAGACAACTAAATTTAAGAATCACTTGTATTTGAACCATAAAATGTCTGAGGATTTAGTTCTACCACATTTTTTTCCAAAAAAAATCTATAATAATACTAGAAAAACCAACCTAGAATGTTGAAATATGAATTAGATCTAATGGAATCGGACTACAGTTATTCAAAATTCTGAAAGTAGTGATCAGAATAACACCATCATCAAGCTTATTCCCTTTTCACCCATTTATAGAAGTCACAGATTGGGAATAGGTGGATATAGTAGTGGAAGAGCTTGGGTCTGCCTCTCTCATGACTTGCATATCCCACCTTGATCTTTCCAAGTATTTCCTCAAACTAACAAAGATATATGTGACCCTTAGTTCTAGTTGCAGTGACCTCACCCCCTTTCGGTGAGAATCATTTATTATGCTGCCTTTGATTTATGAGTTACCTATTGAGAGGCCTACATGATGTTAAACTTTCTTCCCATGTTGGAAGTTGGATAGATCATGACCCATGTGTCTGCAAGATAAATAGAAGTCATCCAAATATTCATAGCAGACCTGTTGCTTCCAAAAAATCTCCCCTTCAATATCAATGCAGATAAAATCCATTTGTACCTTTGATACATCGACCTCAACACATGTTTTAGGATAAACAAGGTGGTATAAAGTTATGGTGTGATTATTAGTACATAAGAAGTGTCCCAACATATTACCAATAAATTTAAGAATCACCAAATTCTGAAATGGGGGATGTAGGATAGGGACGGAAATCCAAATCACCATGGAGGGAAGATCCTATTTTAAGTGGAACTTGAGAAAACAATAGAAATAGAGAAGTTTAAGCTAGTGAAAGCATGTGGATCATTCAATCAGGCAGAGATAAAGGAATCTTCAATTAAAAAATGAATAAAAAATTTCCACAGATCTATAATCCCTATAATAACCCATTCAATAAAACCACATGAATCAAAAATAAACCTATCAAAGGTTTCCATCTAGGGGAGACTCTTGCCAAAGTGAGCCACTAATGTGATATTTAATAGCGAAGAATCTATTAAAAAATCTAGGGGGAAACTACAATTTTAATAATTTCATCATCTCATGATAGAATTTTAGGGCTAATTTCAATTTTGGGAAGCTGGGAAAAAGTCTAGGGTTGATGAAGGAGGATAATGGTCAGAACTATGAATCCAGAGTAGTCAGGATGAATCCTGACCCCCCAAGAGAGGGGGGACCAGAGGGGAATCCATGAAACCTACAACATTATTGAAGGAATCCACATGATCGGAATAGGTATAGCTTTATATTTAGACACACATAAGAGTTCAGTCAAAATAATTTCATCATAAACTCATATTAGTGCTCACTCCCCAATAAGCCTAACATCTCAACCATTTCAAGTATAATCACACAACCACCCATCAAATAACATCTTTTCGAACCCTGAATGTATACTTGTACTCTATCCATCCAAGATCACACCATTTAGGATCATAATTATCTACCTCATCGGGATTCATACCAAAAAACAGTCAGGCCAAGTATCCTACAAATCCTTCCATTTGAAATCCAAACCTCAATACTGAAACGTCTAAAGTGATTTTCATCATGGAAGCCTATGTCACGAACCACCTTCACCAAAAGGAGGGAAGGGTCAGCTGATTGCCAGGCCCTTCCTTCTTTAAGTTGAAGGAGAGATAATGACCCCCGAAACCCGCCTTCAATAGGTCCCGGAGTGGCGACTAGCACCAAGGGTATAGAAAATTCTAGAAAATGGAAGGCATTACCCTTTTTATTTTATAGGATCGAGAGATAAGGAGAAGAAAACCCATCAAAACCAAGGTAGAGAGAAAAGTAAAGCCAAAAGTAAACCATTCCCACATGCATGTTTCAAAAGTAAAAGCCACAAGGTGCAAAAAGGTGACTACAAGGTAAGTACGAAAAAGGAAAACAACAACTGCAACTGCTCCAAAAGTCCGAGCTAGTAAGGTCCTGCGTAATCCCCGAAGTCCTCCTGGAAACCTGAAATCAGTTTTATATACGTAGGGTGAGCATACAAGTACACTCAGTAGGGAAAACCAAAGACTCTCGTGCACAAGTGGGGGAACGTACTAAAGTCCCGTGAGAAAAGAGTAAACTAAACACCTATCAAGGTAAACTATCCACCCCAGGCCTCACCAAGGCACACTCCCCAAATAATGAAAGTCAAGTAATTTATATAATAAGAGCACATCGATGTTTGGGTACCCCGCGCCACTTTACCACTGGTTATTGAGACATCCTACGCATCAGACCAATCCCGCCATTCTCACCGCAGTCCCACTGCCACACCCGCCTGCACACACCTGGGCCACAACCACACGTAGTCCCACTGCCGAAATCTCGCCCGCACACACCTGGGCCTCAACCTCACGCAGTCCCACTGCTGAATCCCACCTGCACACACCTGGGCCACAACTGTCACACGTAACCATGCCTGCAAACACCTAGGCCAGAACAACCACCACCACGCCCGAAGACACCTGGGCCTCATCCCGAAGACACTTGGGAAACCACCTGCCGCACACACCTGACCAACCACCACACTACCCAACCCGAAGGTTCTTGGGCTAATAATGGACTTCAGGCCATCACAGCCTGCCCGAAGATACTTGGGCTATCCGGGAAAGGGAGCAGAAAATGAGCTAATTACCAGCCACTAAGAATAGTGTTGGGAAAAACACCCACCCCCATGAAATGGGGGTGTTCGGAACTAGGTTCTCAACTTGGGTGGGGCACGAATAAGAAACACAAAACTACAAGTATAGATATAGGAAATAACCACTCACCCAAATCTAGGTTTTTCTTCAGAAAGCTTATAGATCACAACAACACTCAAGTCCGAGTTACGACTCACGCTAACAACCCACCATCCCATTCTTGTTTCATGTTCATTAATAATATTTGAGTTTATCACTACTGGGAATCTAGTAGCCATAGGCATAAGTCCAGAAAAGTAAACAGTCAAACATCAACCAAAACGTCCACACCTGGTTCTCAACAATAGAGGATTCCACCCCAATTTGTGATATGAACAAGTAACCACCCAGATTTAAAACTCACAACCACCGAATCCACACCAACAGGAGATCCCATACCCCAAAAATCACACGACCACCGAGAGTATAAAAGAAAAGGGGATCCCATCCCCTCCCACATCTCCAGCAATCGGCCCGAAGGGAAAACAACCAACTACCACCACCAACACAAGCAGGACCTTGCATGTATTTTCAGATTTAAATGACTTAACACACTCCATGATTCAAATTCCGTGTGTTTTAAATGGGGGTTATCACAAAAGGAAAGATCCTGGTGCCTCAATTTATTTGGCCGGATATACGTGATTAACCAATTCACTTTTCACAGCAGGAGTTTACAACCACAACAAGCTATTTAAAACATTAGCAGGGGTTCATTAGTGCACAAACAACGACCACCAATGGCCTCGATTTTCAGGAGGCATAATCCAGCATAACTCAACAAGATGGTCATAAGATAAACAACATCAAAACATAAGACAACATCAACGATCACATCCCCCCCTTATTTATTTATAGAATTCGTTCGTTATCTTTAATTAGGTCTGGTTTATCCAATTCTACAGAAACAAAAGCACGCCCACCCCGCATGATACACAAAGAGAGAGGCAAAGGAGAAATTCCATACTTATTGATAGATGATCAAAGTTTAGGCCGGGGGGTGTGGAACTTTATGGATAACGATGCGGCCGGTCCGACACACCAGAATCTGTTTGTGAAAGTCACGATGGAGGAAAGGAGAAACCACGACTATCCCTTAGTTTATAGGATCCGGGGATGGTTGAGGTGAAAACGCAAAACCACGTAAGGCGCGGGGGTCATGGGTTGATCACTCAACTCCACTCGTCACAAAAGGGGTCAGGTGGTTTAATCCGACTCATGAATTAATGAAGCATTTAATTAAAACTCTTATGGGCGTTACGGGTCTTAAAATACGGTTAAACGAGTCAGAATAGGGTTTAAAACCCTATTTATGCAAAGGAGAATTACTGGAAACAACTTGACAAGGCCGGGTGACACCGATCGGTCTCACCGATCGGTCGCGCCGATCGGTCTTACTGATCGGTCTCGCCGATCAGTCCCGCCGATCGGTCTCACCGATCGGTCTCGCCGATCGGTCGCGCCGATCAGTCTCACCGAGATGCCACTCCTTTAGAACCCGAATTTTGGCAAAGGGAAGGACCAAGAGAGTCTGGGTCATCACATCAGATACCTCTCAAACTATTCTCATCCCCGAGAATTTAGAAAACCCAGAAGGGAAGGGCGGGTCCGAACAACCACCCCAAAAGATACCTCTCAAGAGAGAACCTCATCGCTAACTAAGAACATCTTCCTATCATGAACCAAGAAACATACCATGCCAAACTGCCCGGGTACGTGGGTTGGGGAGTCTCTTCCCCCATGTCAAGATATTATCCACTTTGGGCGGCACTGACTCGCCCGCACGGGTTTAATCGCATCCACCTTAATGCGTCTTGATTAGGGGTCGGGTTCTCTCTTTCCCTATAGCCGGGGGTTTTCACACACAAGCAGAGAAAAGAAACCAGTACATTTCATAGCCAAAGGACAAAACGTTCTACCACAACAGGTACAACAAGGAACAAAACTCAAAACAACTCTGGGTACTGGGTATGCATCTGTGCTTCCCTTTCCCACGTACTCTCCTCAAGCCCACCATGTCTCCAAAACACGCGAACCAAGGGAATGGTTCGCCCACGAAGCACCTTCTCCTTGCGATCCTCGATCATCAATGGTCTCTCCACAAAGGTCACGTCGTCCTCGATGTCCAGCTCGCCCCAATCAAGGACGTGAAAATCGTCGTGCAGATACTGACGGAGCTGGGACACATGAAAGACATCATGTATCCTTAGTAGCGGTGGTGGAAATGCTAGCTGGTAAGCCACTTTGCCGACCCTCCACAACACTTGGAAGGGTATGATAAACCTAGGGGAAAGCTTACTCCCCTTGCCGAACCTCCGCTGCCCACGCCGAGGGGAGACCTTCAAGAACACGTGGTCCCCAACCTCAAACTCCAAGGGCCTCCTCCTGGTATCAGCATACGACTTTTGTCAGTCCTGGGATTCCTTCATCCTTTCCCGTATGAGCTGAACCTTCTCTGTTGTGTTCTGCACCACCTCCGGACCAAGGATTCCTGCCTCTCCTACTTCGGTCCAACACACAGGCGAACGACATGGCCTCCCGTACAAAGCCTCAAACGGGGCCATGCTGATGGTAGAGTGGTAGCTATTATTGTAGGAAAACTCTACCAGAGGCAAGTATTGTACCCATGACCCTCCTGAGTCCAGAACACATGCTCGCAGCATATCCTCCAAGGTCTGGATGGTGCGCTCCATTTGCCCATCTGTCTGGGGACGGAAAGCAGTGCTAAGGCGTAACTGGGTGCCAAACGCATGCTGCAATCCTCTCCAGACCCGCGAGGTAAACCGTGCATCCCTATCTGAGACTATAGACCTCAGAACTCCATGCAACCGCACCACCTCATCCACGTACTTTCGTGCCAAAGCATCCACATCACTCGACTCCCTGATCGCCAGAAATTGAGCCGATTTCGTCAACCTGTCCACTACCACCCAGATGGCGTCATACCCTCCTTGGGCCTTGGGTAGTCCCATGACAAAATCCATTGAGATGTCATCCCACTTCCACTCGGGGACACCTAGGGGCTGTAGTAGCCCGTCTGGAACTCGGTGTTCAGCCTTCACTTGCTGAAACACTAGGCACTTGGCCACAAACTCCACCACTGCTCGCTTAACTCCGGGCCACCAAAACTGCCTCTTCAAACCCTGGTATATCTTGGAAACTCCAAGGTGTACCGCTAGGGGTGAGTTGTGGAACTCACTGAGAACCCTGCCGTGCATCGCCTCTGGTACAAACAACCTCCCCTGGAAAAGCATCCGGTTCTGACCATCCTCGGTCCATCCTTCCGGAGCATTGCCCTGGTCAACTTGGTCACGCATCACTTCTCACTCTAGGTCTCCCCACTAAGACTCTTCCACCTTCTGAAACAGGGATGACTGCACTGTTATCTGATATAGGCAGCCTCTGCCGCTATCCATCTTCGCATCCAGGTGTAAGGCAGCCAACTCTTCCATTGCCTTCCAGGCGTCCGCCGACTCTCGGACCACATCCTTCTGCGTCCTCCTGCTCAAAGCATCGGCCACCACATTTCCATTTCCCTCAGTATAAGAGATATCGAAGTCGTAATCCTATAGGAACTCCACCCATCTCCGCTGTCGCAAGTTTAAGTCCCGCTGGGAGAAGATATACCTCAAGATTTTGTGATCTGTAAAGACCACAAAGCATTCCCCGATGAGGTAGTGCCGCCATAACTTTAGCACAAAAACGACCGCTCTAAGCTCTAGGTCGTGGGTGGCATAATTACGATCATGGGAACGCAGCTGCCTGGACCCGTAAGAGATCACCCCGCATCGCTGCATCAACATGCATCCCAGGCCCTGTCCCGAAGCATCGCAGAATACCTCATAGGCCTCCCCTTCTTCTGGTAATCTCAACACTGGAGCACTGACCAACTTCTCCTTCAGATAGCTGAAGAATGACTGACACTTCTCACTCCATACGAAAGCCTGGTACTTCTTGGTCAGAGCCGTCAAAGCGGCTGCTACTCGGGAGAAGTTGGGTATGAATCTCCGGTAGTAACCTGCCAACACGAGGAAACTTCGGACTTCTGCCACATTCTTGGGTGCTGCCCAAGAAACAACTGCTTCAACCTTTGATGGGTCGACCACTATCCCCTGCTCCGACACTACGTTCCCGAGGAAGTGCACTTCTCGTGTCCAAAACTTGCATTTTGACAACTTCCCATATAGCTGGTGCTGTCAGAGGACCTCCAAAACTGTCCTCAGGTGCTCTGCATGGTCCTCCTCTGATCTAGAGTAGACCAGGATGTCGTCGATGAACACAACCACGAACCGATCCAGGTACTCCTGGAAGATGGAGTTCATAATCCCCATGAACACAGCCGGGGAGTTCGTAACACCGAAGGGCATGACTACAAACTCGAAGTGTCCATAACTACACCTGAACGCTGTCTTCGGGATGTCTCTCTCTTTCACCCTCTGCTGGTGGTAACCAGACCACAGGTCGATCTTTGAGAACCATACTGCCCCTTTCAGCTGGTCAAAAAGATCATCTATCCTTGGGAGAGGGTAGTGATTCTTGATCGTCACCTGATTCAACCTCCTGTAGTATATGCACAGCCTAAGACCTCCATCTTCCTTCTTTCCAAACAAGACTGGAGCACCCCACGGTGAAGCACTCGGACGAACATAACCCCTCTTCATCAGATCGTCAATCTGTATCCACAACTCCCGTAGCTCCGAAGGTGCCATCCGGTAAGGAGCCATCGAGATTGGACGAGTGCCGGGCTGTAGGTCTATCCCGAACTCGATATCACGTCGAGGGGGTAGAGTCGTCACCTCTTCAGGAAAGATGTCCATAAACTCACGGACGATCTCGGGCACTTCCACCATTTCCAAATCTACTGATTCTACCGTCAGCTCGGTCAACAAGGAGAGGAGAGGTTCCTCTCTCCTATTTCCCTTTGGACTGCTCCGCTCGCTGGTGAAGGTAACACGCCAGCTGTCCAAGTCTAAGAACACCACCCTTCTTCGAAAACAGTCGATGACTGCACACACAGAAAATAGCCAGTCGATGCCTAGGATGACATCGTATGGCTGAATCTGTAGCAGAAGAAGATCCCGAACCGACTGATGTGGCCCTATCATCAGTCTACATCCCCGACAAACGAACAACAAGTCGGTCTGACCTTCAACTGGTGTGCTCAACACCATGGGCACTGGAAGTCTCTCGACATATAGAATCAAGGAACGGGCTAGACTGGGTGCAACGAAGGAGTGCGAAGCTCCGGTATCGAACAAAGCATAAGCAAGAGTGCTAAATAGACTGATCGTACCTCGAATAACCTCTGGCCCTGCTGGGACTGCTGCCTCTGCAGCGTGCAACTGTCCACACCCAGCTCCCCTTTGATGGTCCCAGCTGGATCCCCTCTCGCGACACTCCCCCTAGAGCATGCATCTGATCCACCACTTCGGCCTTCTTCTGTACCTCCAAGTACGTCGGCAGGGTAAAGGGGGTAACAACATACTGGAGGGAGGGTTGGAGTGCCTCCTCCAAACGTCTTGCCCGAGACTCCTCGTCGGGAAAGTGGTCCGAAGCAAAACATAGGAGGTCCTTGAACTTGATCCCTAGCTCCCTCACAGACATACTCCCCTGCTGGAGGGAGAGTAGTTCCTGCCTCTTTTTTTGCTTTCATCATCGAGGAGAGGAACTCTGCTCGGAACTCCTTCTCGAAATCCACCCAAGCCACCTCAGACTCTCTCCTCTCCCCCAGGTAAAGCATCCACCACTGACGTGCCACTCCCCGCATTTGGCTAACGGCCAGGGGAACCCAGTACCCGGTCGGGGCCCGAATCAGGCCGAAGGCTATAACTAGATCCTCTAGCCAGCCTTTCGTCTTCATATCGGAGGTGCTGCCCTCATACTTCTCAAGGGCCTGTCGCTGGAAGGCTCGAAGAGTATTCTGCCACTGGTCATCCTCTTCCTCTCGATTAGCTCTCTACCGATTGGCCAAAGTAATATCAGGGGCCTCGATCGCCTGTAGCAAACGTGGTCGCCTTCCAGGTGCCATAGCTGCAAGGTAAACAAGGAATGCCTAAGCCCAAGTAGTGCAGAATATCATTCTTAAAACTTCTTAAGATTTAAATTTATTCTTAATTCCTAAGACATCCTAGAAACACAATAACACAAGTCATTATGATTCATGTACCTTTCCTAGGGTCTCTACCCTGCAATCAGTGTGGCCTCACTTGGTCGTTCGGTAGGTCCAAAGTCGTTGCATCAGATCACGGGGGGCCCTAAAATCCCGTGTCCTAGCCGGTCTTCCCTGGCCTAATTCACGCTCCAAGGTCACCCAACACCGTTGCCTTACCATCCCATGCAATCCTCACTGTGCCTAACTCCAGACTCCATCCTATCTCTCAACCATCCCCCTCTGATACCATTCTGTCACGACCCGCCTTCACCAAAAGGAGGGAAGGGTCAGCTGATTTCCAGGCCCTTCTTTATTTAAGTTGAAGGAGAGATAATGACCCCCTAAAATCGCCTTCAATAGGTCCCGGAGTGGCGACTAGCACCAAGGGTATAGAAAATTATCACAAATGGAAGGCATTACCCTTTTTATTTTATAGGATTGAGAGATAAGGAGAAGAAAACCCAACAACACCAAGGTAGAGAGAAAAGTAAAGCCAAAAGTAAACCATTCCCACATGCATGTTTCAAAAGTAAAAGCCACAAGGTGCAAAAAGGTGACTACAAGGTAAGTACCAAAAAGGAAAACAACAACTGCAACTGCTCCAAAAGTCCAAGCTAGTAAGGTCCTTCGTAATCCCCGAAGTCCTCCTGGAAACCTGAAAGCAGTTTTATATACGTAGGGTGAGCATACAAGTACACTCAATAGGTAAAACCAAAGACTCTCGTGCACAAGTGGGGGAACGTACTAAAGTCCCGTGAGAAAAGAGTAAACTAATCACCTATCAAGGTAAACTATCCACCCCAGGCCTCACCAAGGAAAAATCCCCAAATAACGCAAGTCAAGTAATTTATATAATAAGAGCACATCGATGTTTGGGTACCCCGCGCCACTTTCCCACTGGTTATTGAGACATCCTATGCATCAGACCAATCCCGCCATTCTCACCGCAGTCCCACTGCCACACCCGCCCGCACACACCTGGGCCACAACCACACACAATCCCACTGCCGAAATCCCGCCTGCACACACCTGGGACTCAACCGCACGCAGTCCCACTGCTGAATCCCGCCCGCACACACCTGGGCCACAACTGTCACACGTAACCATGCCTGCAAACACCTAGGCTAGAACAACCACCACCACGCCCGAAGACACCTGGGCCTCATCCCGAAGACACTTGGGAAACCACCTGCCGCACACACCCGACCAACCACCACACTACCCAGCCCGAAGGTTCTTGGGCTAATAATGGACTTTAGGCCATCACAGCCTGCCCGAAGATACTTGGGCTATCCGGGAAAGGGAGCAGAAAAAGAGCTAATAACCATACACTAATAATAGTGTTGGTAAAAACACCCTCCCCCATGAAATGAGGGTGTTCGGAAATAGGTACTCAACTTGGGTGGGGCGCGAATAATAAACACAAAACTACAAGTATAGATATAGGTAATAAGCACTCACCCAAAGCTAGTTTTTTCTTCAGGCAGCCTATAGATCACAACAACACTGAAGTCCGAGTCACGACTCACGCTAACAACCCATCATCCCATTCTTGTTTCATGTTCAGTAATAATATTTGAGTTAAGCACTACTGGGCATCTAGTAGGCATATACATAAGTCCAGAAAAGTAAACAGTCAAACATCAACCAAAATGTCCACACCTGGTTCTCAACAACAAAGGATTCCACCCCAATTTGTGATATGAACAAGTAACCACCCAGATTTAAAACTCACAACCACCAAATCCACACCAAAAGGAGATCCCATCCCCCAAAAATCACATGACCACTGAGAGTATAAAAGAACAGGGGATCCCATCCCCTCCCACATCTCCAGCAATCGGCCCGAAGGGAAAACAACTAACTACCACCACCAACACAAGAAGGGCCTTGCATGATTTTTCAGATTTAAACGACTTAACACACTCCATGATTCAAATTACGTGTGTTTTAACAGGGGGTTATCACAAAAGGAAAGATCCTGGTGCCTCAATTTATTTGGCCGTATATACGTGATTAACCAATTCACTTTTCACAACAGGAGTTTACAACCACAACAAGCTATTTAAAACATTAGCAGGGGTTCATTAGTGCACAAACAACGACCACCAATGGCCTCGATTTTCAGGAGGCATAAGCCAGCATAACTCAACAAGATGGTCATAAGATAAACAATGTCAAAACATAAGACAACATCAACGATCACATCCCCCCCTTCTTTCTTTATAAAATTCGTTCATTATGTTTAATTAGGTCTGGTTTATCCAATTATACAGAAACAAAAGCATGCCCACCCCGCATGATACACAAAGAGAGAGGCAAAGGAGAAATTCCCTACTTGTTGATAGATGATCGACGTTTAGGCCAGGGGCGTAGAACTTTACGGATAACGATGCATCCGGTCCGACGCACCAGAAGCTATTTGTGAAAGTCACGATGGAGGAAAGGAGAAACCATGACTATCCCTTAGTTTATAGGAACCGGGAACGGTTGAGGTGAAAACGCGAAACCGCATAAGGCGCGGGGGTCGTGGGTTGATCATGCGGCTCCACTCGTCACAAAAGGGGTCGGGTGGTTTAAGCCGACTCATGAATTGATGAAGCATTTAATTAAAACTCTTATGGGCGTTACGGGTCTTAAAACACGGTTAAACGAGTCAGAATAGGGTTTAAAACCCTATTTACGCAAAGGAGCGTTACTGGAAACAACTTGACAAGGCCGGGTGACGCCGATCGGTCGCGCCGATCGGTCTCACCGAGACGCCACTCCTTTAGAACCCGAATTTTGGAAAAGGGAAGGACCAAGAGAGTCTGGGTCATCACAACCTAAAGAATCCCCATGCCTATACCGCATACTCAACAGTACCTATAATGCACCAATATCATAATTTAAATCATCTACCCATGATTTTGTCTCTAAAGGAACTAAAAATCCCAGGATAATGCCTCTATTAGGTTACTATCATATACCATATCTCATCTCAATAATAATACCTAAATAACCAATATCTTGAGTCACATCTCAAGGGAATTAGGCCCTACCACCTAGATCAATAAACACATCTCACATAGGTTAAAGCTCATAGGGAAATATCTATTTTTTCCATTTTAAATATCTTGATGCAACTAATGTGCTAACACCCACTCTAAATTTCTCAAATATACGCATATCAGGCATTACATGCAAATCACCATCCTACTAGGGAACTGATCCTAAAATAAGGTTATATTGTCATCCACAATCCTCAACTCATCCCAATTTTCAATATCATCCAAGATATCTCAATAAATCTTAAAACTATAGGCTTCTTCCCAACCTAAAACTACGATTAGTGAATTATTATTAGGTACCCAAGCATCATGGACACCCAAGAAGTGTTTGAGTACAAATAAGTAAACGACCACCAATGGGGTACTATGCATAACTAGAAAATATAGTGTATTGGTATATGATATGATCAGTTGAATAAATAAATAAACTATGGAAGGATAAATAAATACCCATCATTGATCCTTGGGATATAACGTGACACTCGGTATTGGTTATACCTGCTTTGGTTAGTGTTGGAGTTTTTTTAGCATGTCACGTGATTATTTCCACTAGTACGAAGCCCAATAGAAATTTATTATAAGGTGAAAGCATAAATTCCTTGGAGGTAATTCTAGTAAATCTAATTGTATCAAGACCGTGCCTAATTCCAAGGAGTGTGTTCTAGGAAATCTTGTAGTATCGAGCATATAACAGATTCATAGGGGGATAGACCTAGGAAATCCAGTAGTATCATCAATAGAATCGATTCCTTGGGGGATGATCCTAGGTGATCATATTGACCCAAAGATGGAATCCCAATATCCTTGGAATTATATATAAACAAAAATATTTAATTTAAGGGTATTTCCCAAGGCATTCATATTGTATCAGGATCAACAGCCAGAGCCTAGGAGCACATCCCAGGCATCCTATTTTGACCAAATAGATGAATCCTAGGTAACCCCTTGGGTATTCCACTTAAAGCCTTGAGGGTAGTGTGTCCCTCCCATAATATGACATATAACACATTATATACATATTGTCAATCTTCTCAAACTCATCTAAAAAAACAAGGGTTTCCCTCTCAAGCACATGGCCTATCATTATCACTAATGCCATATTTGGCTCACACACAATTGATTTGGGTTCCAAAGTGACACCCATAATATTCTATAATCCTTATTGCATGCACCCTCACAAGGGTCAAAATCACTGAGGCACCCTCATCTCTACTAGCATGAAAGTTTTAAGGCATATTAAGGATCTTTCATAGCCTACTAGGTATAATAACTATATCTCATCACATCCCTCCACTTGAAGGTCACCAAGGAACCTAGACTAAGGTCCACTGCGCTTATATAATTCACTTTATGTTATATACACCACATATGGGGTTCATGTTTTTCAAGGAATACAATTATACTTATACTCTTAGACATCTATGGTCGAGATATATATCCAGTGCACAATGGTCCATCATGGACCTTGTAAATTTCCACATTTAATTCAAATGAATTCCATTATAATTAAACTAATTAATTAATTTATAAAGGTTAATATCTTGAGGTGGTGAAACTACACACATAAAATTTCACATAAATAATGTATAAACCAAAGGGTTATGCCCAAGAAACCACTGACCTTAATTGAAGTTATTTCCTTTAAATAATATTGACCACCTTCTAAGCTCGTATAAGATCTAGCATCAACTGAGGCTCCTAACCTGGCCCCAAAATTAAAAATAATACATTATAACATTTTATAATTAATTATATTATCCAATTAAATTAATTATATTGATTATAATTAATTTCATAATTAAAAAAAAGACATAAATGCTTAATCAATAACTAGGCTACCTCAATGCACCCAAACCATGAACAAACACACATGGAGGTTCCATGGAATAAACCCGATACTGTCATGGGAAAATAAAAAAATGGTACATATTTAATAGGTTATTTCAGTTAATTTAGCTAAAAACCATAAATAAAATCATTAGGCGACTTAACTTTGATGAAACATCATGAAATATCATACATCCGTTATCTCAAGACATCTTTTATCTACACTAGGAAAAATCCCCATCATGTGGGACAATTTCTACCATCCTTTGGTAGAAATTTCCAATAAATCCCAACATAAATCTTCTAAAATTATATACTATATATGGAAACCAAAACAAATGGAAAGGGATGGAATAAATCACTTGAAAATAAAATTCGGCTCCATTCATGGAATGAACAGGGGTTTCATGGAACGATTTCCCTTTCACCTGAGAATCTGTCGTGAAGGAGTAACTGCAGAAATATTCGTAGAAATTGTAGGGGCTGTATCATGCAAATAAAACTCATGGAAGGTCTCAGTTCAGATGATTCACTGATTGGAGGAGGAATTCATGACGAAGGGGGTGTAGGAGGAGATGGATGCACGATGAAGGGGATAGATGGGATCGCACGAGGGATGGGTGAACCGAGTGGAGAATCCGGTGAGAATTGGCTGATGGGGAATTGACCATTTATAGATGAGGAAGAATGGTTTTTTGGGAGGGAGATGAGTCCTGAAGAGGGAGGATATGCAGGAGGGAGATGAGTTGCGATGGAGTTAAAACCAATTGAGGATCTGTTGCCACGGGAAACATTTAGCCATAGGTTTATCTATTCTAAATCCATGGTTTTCAAATAATCATGGATATATTTTAATCTATAGCCATGGACCAATTAAACCTTGGTTATAGGTCCATGGATATAGATCATTTTTCTAGTAGTGTTGATATTAAGGTTCTAACTAGTGATTTCACTTTCAAAAATGGAATAAGAGTATATAGAAGTAATGGGGGAACATAATGAAATGGTATGGTTGATATTATTTATCTAGGAGCTTAAAATTGGCCATAAAATTGAATTTATATACTATGATAGCCAAATTAAAATACAAATTGTTAAAATAATTCCATGTGAGGAAGAAGCACATTGAACTTAAGTACCATTAAATGCAGAAATTGCTACAAGATAGAGTGCTTGGGTCATGGAACATTGTTGGACATCAAAATAAAAATGATATATTCAATAATATTTTATTATAGGAAATATTTAGGAAACATCATGCCTCAATGGTACTTGGGTCAACGAGTACAAATGGAGGAGTGTTACACCTAGAAGAAGTGGAAGTTGTTTTCTTCCAAAGTGATAGAGGATGTCATAGGTGCTTGGTGTAGTCTTCAAGTGGGAGATACTGGGGATATGAAAACTATTTATGTTACTGAGATAGTTTACCAAAATAAGAAACATTTAAGAAATATTAAACTTGTAAATTTATTGGTATAAGGTTAATAGTAGTCGATAGTGATGTGTTCATAAGGTTCCATCTTCTGATAAATTCTTAACATGGTAGTTAGTTCACCGGATGGTCAGGTTGTCAATTTAGTGGAAGTTGAATTATATTAAGGCTAGTTTATCATATGTTGGAATCAATAGAATGAAATTGTGTCTATGTTATAATCACTATTAACATGGAGTTTGTGGTAAATAATTTAGGTATAGGATAAATGTTCATCTACCAGTGATTGGAGGTCAAGACAAGGAAAGATATTGAGAATAAGCAGTCACTATTGAAATTTTTTGGACCCCTGTAAATATAGGAGGTCATTGAAACCACTTAACTAGTTGGGTCCCTCTATAAAAGGGGGTGGGACCAAATATTTAAATGTTGAGTGATCATTGAATTTTTTGATATATATGGATTAAAATTCATAATGATTCTAAACGTTTTTTACTTTCTTTTGAATTAAAGTGTGTAATAATTCTCCACATA
This sequence comes from Viscum album, assembly GCA_963277665.1. Taxonomy (NCBI): domain Eukaryota; kingdom Viridiplantae; phylum Streptophyta; class Magnoliopsida; order Santalales; family Viscaceae; genus Viscum; species Viscum album. The sequence continues at coordinate 231,882,783 of OY728146.1, forward strand.
TGAAGAAAGTTTGAACTATATAAAAACTACTTTAGTATTTATTGATTTAATTTCCTTTAATTTTTTCTTGATTGAGTTTTGAGTATGTAATATAGAGTTTGTAAACCTAGTTCATTGATTTGGGTGAGGTCATTCTTCCATGTTCCTATACACTGATATTTGTAGAGTTTCATCTAGTAACCTGATTTGAACTTTGCTATTTCTGGTGAAATAACTTCCAATGTTTGAATTTGGTGTAGTATTTTAAATACATAATTCTAGTAATGTTCTATCCCATAAAAAATATAAAATATGATATACACAATTTATCTAAATAACATTATATACCTTACCTTAATCACAACATGTGATAAACACACTAATATATCAAAACTAGATACCTTTTTTATGGAGAGTACACCAATCATGTCAAGGTAATAACTAAGTTATGTTTCCAAGTTTACTTGAAAACCTTCTATACAACATAGATATAAAAGTTAATAAAATATCATGAGAAACTCCATCATTCTTACCTTATTAGTGTGAAGGACCTTCACATGATAATTTTCAAGAACCTTTCAAATGTTTGTATCTGAGAGTGGAGTGAATATAGTGCCCTTCATTTCACACCAATCACTGGAAAACAAAACTAATTAAGGAAATAATTATTAAATATCATTTATTTAAGCAAAGTTTTAGAAAGAAGTTCTATATATACTAGTTTATTTATCTAAAAAATATATAAATACTAAAATCTATTCACTAAGAATGAGTTATCGATTGATATAATTTTGTATCAGGATACAAGAAGGCCAAGAAGAAATCTCATTTAAGGAAAATATAGCCTAATATTATAGAGAGTCCCTCAAAATCAAGTATCTATTATCCTGAATATGTGTTGTACCTATCTTTTACATAAATAGATCCTCTAAAATACAAGAAGTCTACAATTATAGTTTCCTCAACAACATTACAGGAGCAGACATATCCAGCAAGGATGGGGTATTTTTATCACCACTACCAACCACGGGATCATTAAATCCATAAAATAACATGTATTCTATGGTGGTAGAACTAATTAAACTCTATATAGTAGGTTTATGGGAATTATTACCTATCCCTCCTTTGAGGAAGTTGGTTTTTCCATGCTGGGACAAACCTCAAAGAAAACACCTTCACAATATATGTAGTGTTTTCATATGTCTTCCCCATTGGGAGAAAATTTGGTGAAAGATGTTGGGGAATATCTTAATATCACACTATGTAAAATAATTTTGGGAGAGCATAAATGAGAAAAGTTTAAGCCTCACTGGGGTCTTAATAAAAAACAATCCACCAATAAGTCAAATATCAAGGATGATTTTGTTTTTTCCTTCAACCAATATTCTAAGGAAAATAAATCCCATTAAAACTATGATGAAGATGAATATATGATACCGAAACATGCTATGAACCAGTAAATTTTATTATCATATGACTCATGGATATCATGGATCTTGATTTTGTTTTAAAAGAATATAATATGCAGGAATCGGCTCAAAAAGTAGTTTGGATTGAGATACTAACATCAAAAGTAAACTCAAGACATAAAATATCCTAAAAAATATCCATTTACCACCTACCCAATGGTATTTAACCAAATACAAAGGGAAATGAATCAATATATCCCACTCTTTACTATAAGTGTCCAATCTTTTTTTTCTGATGAAAATCTATCCTAATAAAAAGTCAAGTTGGACAAATTGAGATTACTTAGAAATAAATTACTTAGAGGTATTATTCCTACTATTTATGACTCTTAGAAAATTCCAATGTTTCTCCTTGAGTACATATCCAACAAGAAGGAGCTACTCAGTTAATAAGATAACAATCTAGCCATCTGATCAACTTTGGGTCTAGATAACCATTTCATCTAACTTCAATGGTCATGGATTATTATGAATTCCCTCTACTGGGGATGTAGTGACAACCATTTTAATAAAGATACCCAAAGCTGGATAAAACTATATATTATTAGTATATATAGGTGAACATACCATATTCTGATCTACCCACTGCCTTCACTTAAGTTTTACCCCAAACAACAGTTCCACCAAAACTTTGTAATTTCATCGAGTCCCTCACTTCCAAAATTGAATCCATGGAGGGATGATGTGTGCTGGTGTAGCTGGATTGGAAAACATTACTCGAGTGTGTGGAATTTAATTATCTACTAAAAAACTTTGTAAATCATAGATTTACAATCTTCAATGGAATTAGATACCCAGAGAAACATCTTAAGAATTTTGTATCTCAGTCCTACCCCAAGATAGTGACACCTAAAAAATAAGAAGCAGATAATCTCAAGTGTTTTTGTTAAAACCCAGGAAGGGACATCATTTATCTAGTATAAAAACATACTAGATAAATCTATTTCCAATTAGAAAGATATTTTAAGGTAGTTTCTCTATCATTTAAACTCAATTCTAAAGAAGAAAACTATATGTGATCTCTCAAACCACAAGCTGTGTGAAAATGATTGGGTCATAGATTTTATCACTAGATGGAAATACATGACCTATTCACAGAATATGAAACTCTAATAAGATTTTTTTTTGTGATTTCTATAAAAAACCTTCCATGATGAGTTGAAACATAACTAATCCATTTGAAATATCCTACCGATTTCTAGGAGTTTACAACCATGAAAAAATCCTGTAAAATTCTATCTATCACTCAAAATCAAAATCTTATCCAACACTATTGGCATAAGGGAATAAACTTGTTACAAATTATATTTCACCTATAATTCTCAAAATAGAGTTGTTCCCAACCCCAAACCCCATGTTTACTCAGTATCATGTAGTTCCTCCTCCTGAATAGTAGCAATAAAAACAATGTCATTGTCAGTAGGGGAATGCGGAGAAAATTTTCCAAAATTTTGAATACTAAAAGAATAAGAGTTATTCTTTCAAAAAAAGAACAATTTCTAGTATATTTCATTACTACTATAGAGAATAAAAAACTCGAGTTTTCATAGGTGAGAAATCCTATTACATTCAGTCTAAATTACTACCCTAATTAATTCACCTTCCATCAAATGTGGGGACACAATAACCAAGACTACTTTTTCTTTATGAGTATACTCTATAAGATGGTTCATTCTTGGAATGTGAAGTTAGGAAAACATCTTTCATAGGTGGTGTGTGTCTTGAGAACCTCACCTAAAGAATAATAAGAGTTATAACATGTCCCAAGTAGGTGAGTATATAAATTTTATTACTATATTACTAAAATATTGGTAAATCCGGAACACATCATACTCATGGATCAAATGAACCATAAAATTATTACTCCAATTCACCCTATGAAATCATATATTGAATCCCCATTTTTATATCCTTCTAAAATTAAATGCAATAAAAATTGAACAAGGTGTATGAAGAAGATCCATTTTTATTGGCCAATATGGTCTAGAATCTCTAAGATTTCTTACTTATATCCCTAGGAGGATGGGAACCATCCCCCAAAATGAGAAAATGGGAACTGCTCTTCCAAATGAGATGAAGTGTCATGATATGGATTTTTCAATGTTATCCTCTTGAAAAATTATTCCACTGATAAAGAAGATTATTATAAATTTGATTTCCCAATCATAATTGGGGAAGAGGTCGTAGAATCTAAGGAGGACTTGGGAGAAAAATTCTTAGCAGATCACAATGTCCATGAACCATTTCTTTAAAGGCTATATATTTCAAAAAAACCTGAAATAAATTGCTCTAATTAGTTCAAAAATAGTATTAATATAATCATTACTCATTGAGTGCTTGTTCAGATCCAATCAAAATAAAAGACAAGTTAGTAGATATGATATTTAATAGTGAATATAGAAATGTCATAAGGATATATTATCCCAACCCACAAACCACAAATATACCCCAAAATATAGTCAAAATAAGGAATTAATGGCATTTTACACTTCATCCTGTATGCCCCAAGCCAGAGAGAAATAGTAGGAATCATCACCAATTGGTTCAGAAGTATGACATCTTAAAGAAGTTTGTTTTCATAACATATATACTTACTATCCTAGATTCAATTTATCTGACCACATAACTCAGTGAGGCTCTTATCAAGGCCCTCTTAATCCCTCAATAGTTCAATATTGAAGTTAAAATTGTCGAGAAATACCACATGAAGATGGTTTATGATTAATGTTACACAATCATTTTCTTCATGGAACAATATAATGACCCAAAATTTCAATATATATTTTCCATAAATAAATACTATTTTTCTATAAAGTGTTTATTTAAGGAAATTATATAGTGAAATTTTAAGTCATTAATAAACAGACCATGATTTTTTATACATGGGAACAACTAACCATTATACATATCTAGACATTTTGATGATATCGATATCCAACAATCCCTAATTGATAATTTTTATGGGATTAATATCATCCTGATTCAAACCCTCAAGCACTTAGATAATAGAAAATATGACTTTTACTCTTCTAAACTCACATTCATGGGTTATAAAAAGAGTGATATGTTACCAATAAGAAGGATCAAACTTATATCCTAATTTAGAGACCTCATTTCTAAATCTGAATTCATGGTTATTCCTTATGAAACAAATTTCAACATATTTTTTAGGAAGATTACGGCTCTATATTCAAGCATCAATGCCATCATCATAGCATAAATTCCAAAATTACTATACTAATGAGTTATTTTAAGTAATTTTTGGTGATAATTCCCCCTTTGAGTTTTAGGAATATCAATATATAGATTTAGGGGTCTAGAAAATGTGTCACAAACAAAAATTTTATAAATGAAATTTCATTCTGAATGAATATATTTCTTATTAAGTAATGTAGTTATAGAAAATACATTCACTATTTTTTATTTGTTATTCTTGGTCATTATAAAATATAACCATAATTTTCTTTCTAGGATAAAAAACCTTTAATCATTATAATCTTTTTTAATATAAATATTATATACTGAACTTTAAGATTAGTATATATTAATGGTTATAATAAAACCAAATTGATAAAAAAGTAAGAATTGATGGCCTCAACCGATAGGATTGTACCCTATAAAACCCATTTTTCAAAGATTCCAAGAGAGATGACATTGCTGGGATTTTCTCTTGACCAATCCCATGACAAGATTCTAAAACTTAAACTTGATAGAAATTGTTTATAGGACAAGTTCAAGATTATATAGATCAATTCCCAAACCATTTTTACCAAATTACCCAAGAAAGTATTACCATCGCACACATTATGCTTAGGGTGTATGGTGGTGTAATAAGGAGTAATGCATCTCGACCCTAGTAGTAATATTTTTTATATTTTATTTTTATTAAAAAATTATTATATTGATCCATTTTCATTATTACTATATATATATATATGATTATACAATGAGTTTGATAAAAATTATATTTTTATAAGAAGAAACCAAAATTGTATTTTTGATAAATATATAGTTTCTATTAAAACTTTTTTTTGATAAACTAAGAGTTTTGAAAAAAAAAATCATATTAAGTAATATTTATTTGTATATAAATCATAATATAATTTAACAAAGTCCCATGTAACTTTGAATGGGGATCTAGGTCTTTATGCAAGAATTATGGTTGAAGTAAATTTAGCCAATGAACTTCCTACTAGCATAGGTTTTAATGCCCCTGACCATAGATTAGAACTCAGCATTGAGTATGAAAAGAAGCCACCCTTCTGTGGAGTGTGCAAACTAATTGGGCATAACCTTGCAAACTGTAGGGTCTTTAGAAAGCAAATGGATCCCCCCATTAATAATGATTGGCACGAGGTCAAGAATGCTAAAAAAGGGAAGAATGTCACAATAAACACTGAGCCCCCACCAAAAAAGCAAAATATTTGGGTTAAAAAATCAGGTGACCTTCCTTCCTTAGAAGGAAAATCCTGGGGAGATTTGGTTACGGAAGAAGAGGCCCCACAACACAAAGACAATCCAAATGGTCTCGAAAAACCAGTGGTTGAGGGCACCAGAAGTAGTTCAGTTAAGAGCTACCCTTTAACTTTCTTCAATCCTCCCAATAATGCCCCTGCCTCTGGTACTTCATGTTTAAATGAGCATATTTGCAGGGACCTGGAGGACACTTTGCCTTCAGCTCTCATAGATATTTCTGCTGCACCCAGCATAACACAGGGTAAGGCTGCGAACACTGCTGATCCAGGTACCTCTGTGTCTTTCAATTCAAATGAGAACCCCGTCCCTTCTGTTTCCAATGATCCTGTTATAGAGAATCAAACTGATAATCATGCCTCTCCTGGATTTGTTTCTGCTCACATTTCATCACACACCACTGATTCTTCTCCCATTCTGCATACAGAACCGGTTTCAGTTGACAAGGTGGGGGTCAATACTCCCCTTAACATGCAGATTTCTGTGTCTTTCAATTCAAAGGAGAACCCTGTCTCTTCTGATTCCAATGCTCCGGTTATAGAAAATCAATCTGACAATCATGCCACTCCTGGATTTGTTTCTGCTCACACTTCATCACACACCACTGATTCTGCTCCCATTTTGCATATAGGACCTGTTTCAGTCGGCAAGGTGGGGGTCAATACTCCCCTTAACATGCAGATTCTGCTCTCTTGCAACGCGAGGCTGACATCTCTTCTTCGATTTCTGTTGAAAATACTGCTAGTCCTCTTAATGAATCTGTTTTACAAGTGTCTAGGTCTGATTCTGCCGATCTTTTGACTCCCAGTAGAGCACACACCACACTACCTGTCACTGTTTCAGACCCTGAATCTATTCATATTCTTGCCTCCTGCTCGATGTGCAACTTGGTTCCCGGTACTCCTGCTGGCAAGAAGGATTTCGTTGCTACTCCTAACTCTGCCTTAGATTCCTCTATACCTGATGCTCCTGAATCTGTCCAGCTTGAGTCTGGCACGTTTTCCTTTCCTGTGCAACCCCCTACTCAGGCTGATGCTCCAGGGTTTGTCCAGTCTAGCCCCATTTTGCTTCCTGCTTCTTCAGAATTCCCCCCTCCTGTTCAGATTTCCCCATCCCTCTTCGCCCCAGATAGTGGGATTTTTCAGTCTAGGGATGAGCAACAGCTCTCAACTGAGCTAGACACAGTCCACGGACCAGACAAAAATCACTCTTTAAACTGTACTCAACTTTTGAATACTCCAGTTGCTGCCCCTAACCCAAAATCAGACCTGAAATCTGCTCCCTCTCAAACACCTAAAGATCATGCCAGCCAACAGGAGTCTACCTCCTCCGCAATGGTTACGAGATCCCAAAAGAAGAAAGGATCTAGTAAATCTAAAAAAAAGAAGGGTTCAAACCCAGCCCACAAATAGTAATGAATATTCTTTATTGGAACTGTCAAGGTATAGCCAACAATGACACCTCCACAACTCTTAGGAGGTATTTAAACACACATAAACCCCAACTCTTAGCCATTGCTGAACCTAAAGTCAACTTTAAAATGATCTATATGAGATTTGGCTCTCTCAATTACAACTTTTTAGGATCTTGTAAAAGTAGTCCTCATTTTGACACTTTGTGGATCTTTTTCCACAACTCTTTAAAAAATGTCAACATTTTTAGAGCCTCTGAACAACAACTTACCTGTGATTTCTTGTGGAATAGTCGACACATCTTTTGCACTTTGGTTTATGCCAAGAATAGATACCAGGATAGGAGACCATTATGGCATGAACTCCTTGATATGGCGAAAAACATTCAAGACTCCTGGGTGGTTATGGGTGACTTCAATGCCATCCTTTCCCCCTCTGAAAAAATTGGTCCCTCACATCTTACTATTTCCACTAGGGAATTTATCTCTGCTATTGATGACGCTAACCTTTTTGAAATCACTCTCATTGGTGCTAAATACACTTGGTATAGGAGGCATCACAACAAAACTGTTGCTAGTAAACTTGACAGAGCTTTCGTCAACATGAAGACTCTCGACAACTGGGACAAAATAACCAGTGTAACCCTCCCGAGACTCAATTCTGATCATCATCCTATACTTGTTAGCATTCTTACGAATGATCGTAAGCCTGTCATCCCCTTCAAGTTTAATAACGCGTGGTCCTCGAACTCTGAATGTGTCACCTTTATCGATGTAACCTGGAACTCCATGAAACATCATAATGATCCTTTCGCCTGTTTACGCAAATTTAAAATTCTCAAACAGGCTCTGAAAGGATGGTGCAAAAATTCTAATACTCAAATTGATTCTGATATCTCCTATCTCGAAGAGGAACTCAATCGTATCCAGACTCAGAACACAAACTCAGATTTAAATATGGATCCTCAATTGGAAGCTAATATCTCTTCTAAACTTAATTCCCTTCTTACCTTCAAGGACAATATTCGTAAACAAACTTTCAGGACTAAATGGCTAACCGACGGGGATCGAAATACAAAATTCTATAACTGTCTTCAAAGAATTAGAAAGGTCAACCGCCCCCTTACTAGGCTCATTAAAAATGACCTGATCATTGATTCTGAAGAATCGATTGCGGACCATGTCACCTCGTACTTTTATAGCATTTTTAATGGTCCTGATATAAATATTGATCTTGAACCGGATATTATTCCTTTAATGGTGGATGATCAAGACAATGAGACTCTTTTAAGCATCCCTCTTGAACAGGAAATCAAAGACACAGTCTTTGGTCTTAATCCTGATAGTGCTCCTGGTCCCGATGGATTCAACAATGGTTTCTTCCAAAAGCATTGGGATATAATTCGCAATGATGTTTGTAACCTTGTTAAGTCCTTTTTCACCCACGGATATCTTCCTCATGGAATCAATGCTCAATTCCTAACCTTAATTCCTAAGGTTGAGAATGCTTCTGAGATTCACCAATTCAGACCCATCGCTCTGATTAACACTATCTATAAAATTATTACTAAAATTATTGCTAATAGACTTGCTCCTATCTGCAATAAAATTGTCTCTTGGAACCAATTTGGCTTTATTAAAGGTAGGTTAATCCAAGAATGTATCTGTCTTACTTCAGAATGTACCAATAGTTTAAATAGAAGCACAAGAGGGGGCAATGTGGCTATCAAACTTGATATCAGAAAGGCTTTTGATACCATTGACTGGAATTTTATCTTCAAAGTTCTAAAAAACTTTGGCTTTAATGATTCTTTCATTGGTAGAATTAAGACCCTCTTTCACTCGGCCTATATCTCGATCCTGATTAATGGTACTCCTAGAGGTTTTTTCAATTGCTCCAAGGGTGTCAGGCAGGGTGACCCTCTTTCTGCTATCATTTTCGTTATTACTGAGGATTACCTAAGTAGACTTCTTAACAAGCTGGTTGATCAACATATGCTTAAACCTATCCAAGTTGCCAGGAATTTAAATGCCCCTACCCACCTTTTATATGCTGATGATATTATCTTATTCATCAAAGGGGATAAAAAAAATATTCATGTTCTTAAGCAAGCGATTTCTCACTATGAACAAATCTCTGGGCAAGCAATTTCTTGGGACAAATCGTATATCTTCTTTGGAAAAAATTTTCCTGTAAGAAGGAAATCTAATATCACCACCTATCTGGGTATTAAAGAGGGTTTCTTGCCCTTCAACTATTTGGGTGTTCCAATATTTTGGGGTAGGCCCAAAGCTACCTACTTCGCTAGCATCATTGATCAAATCACAAATCAACTCGCTAGCTGGAAAGGCAAAACTCTCTCCATGGCTGGGAGAATCTGTTTGGTTAAATCGACCATTGTTTCTAAAATGGTCTATTCCTTCATGGTTTATAAATGGCCCGTCAGTGTTTTAAAAAAAATTAACACTTATATTAAGAACTTCATTTGGTCTGGAAACATTTTTGAAAAGAAACTTGTTACCATACCTTGGAACTCTTGCTGTAAACCCATGGCTAATGGTGGTATTGGCATAAAAAATCTAAATCTGTTCAATGATGCTCTTCAGGCCCGCCTCACTTGGCACATTATCAACTCCACCTCTAAGGCCACTGTTTTCCTACACCATAGATTCCTCTTTAAGCTCTTAAAAGGTAATCTTAATTTCATCAACTCATCCATCTGGCCCTCTATCCGGGACACTTATCATAGGATCATGCTTAACTCTAGATGGATCGTCAGTGCTGATTCCTCCATTAATTTTTGGTGTGACAATTGGTGTGGTACCCCCCTGATATCCTTGTTACCGTCACATAATCCTCCTGATGATACTAATCAGTCTATAAAGGAGGTTTTGCAATCTCACCATCATGATCTCCCTGACAATATTGCTCAAATTATTGACAATCATCTTTTTTCTCCTAATGGTGATTTCCTTGTTTGGGAGCCTTCTACCAATGGCATCCTGGATTCAAAGAATTATTATAAGCATAATTTCTCTGATAATGACTCTAGTTTCCTATGGGTAAATCAATTTAACAAACCCTGGATTAAACCTTCTAGGCTCACCCTTATTTGGCGCATTGCCCATAATAGACTGCCAACGGAAACCTGTCTCCAAACTTTTGGTATTCAACTCTGTTCTAAGTGTCGCCTGTGTAATCAACATAGAGAGGATGCCAATCATCTCTTCCTATCTTGCGCGACGGCCTCTGCTCTTTGGAATTATATTTCTGAATTATTTAATAATAGATGGTTCTTTACTGACTCAATTTCCTTGTTTATAAAAAATTGTACTAGATATGATATTTCTATGCAGATAAAAAACCTTTTCCTGACGGCAGTGGCGGAGCTTCTTCATGAGATCTGGTACGTCAGAAACGCCCTCATTCACAACAATCACCGTCTCAATCTTAATGCAGGGAAAGCTCGGATTCTTCTGGCGGTTCATGAAGCTGCCTCAATACAAAAAGACTGTTGTAACAACTCAGTTGGTGACTTTGTGATTCTTCGACAGCTCCGTGTTCCTGGCATCTACCCAAAGCCCAAACACTCTTTTGAAGTATTCTGGCAATATCCAATGCCAGGATGGATTAAAGTGAACGTCGATGGCACCTCCAAAGGCAACCCTGGACCTGCCAGTTGTGGTGCCATCTTCAGAGACTCAGCTGGGCAGTGTCAGGGCTGCTTCTTTGTTGGTTGTGGTCACTCTTCTTCTCTGGAGGCAGAAATGTTGGGGGTCATTCATGCTGTTGATTTTGCGCACCAAAGAGGTTGGAGAAAGCTCTGGATAGAAAGTGATTCAACCACTATCATTCATGCCATCTGGAATGGCAACATCAATCTGGCCTGGACTCTTACCACTCGATGGATGAATTGTCTGAATTTGCTTCACGGGATGGACTATATAGCTACTCATGCCTACCGGGAAGCAAATGCTGTTGCTGATGATCTTGCCAACAAAGGAGTCCATCAACACATGACTTGGATGGATTCTATTCCTTCTGATTTATTTTACCTTCTTGATAGAGACTGTAAAAAAATCCCATCTTTTCGCCTCTTGTAATCCTGTTTTGTTTATCAATAAATTGTGCTATGGTCTTTGACCAAAGCACTACCATTTAAAAAAAAAAAAAATTATAAAAGTAATATATGAATAAAAATCGGTTTTACCTTTAAAATAATTTATTTCAAAGTTATTTTATTAATTTTACAAACCTATAATGAATCCTTCAAAACCTATATTATATTTTTATGTTTCAAAAATAATTCTTTATAAACATTACTGGATTTTACATAATGAATGGTATTATTTTAATTAATTTGGTTCTTAACCTAATAAAATATCAATAACCATGCCTCTTTTTATGAAACCATGGGAAAAAACCTTGGAAAGTATTGTGTTTTTGATTATTTTATTACTTAGAGTCCAAAACCTATGTTTAAAAATCAATAAAGAATTCCACCATCTTTTTCTATAAATACCCACCCAAACTCCATTTAACATTCAATCCAAAGCCTTTAAGAACTAATTTAATCCCCATTTACATATTTAAATCCCTCCCAAGGTGTTCCCATGCTCTTAATAATCTCTTACCAATATTTTAAAAGTAACCTCTCAAGTAAAGGATTCTCTTCATATTCCTCTTCATTAAAGTATTTTCTTTGTATTAAGCCATTTGAATATCAATTGATTATTTTTTGTTGTGTTTATAAATATCCCTTTACTTTCTAAATAGGTTTCAAATAATTATATATTATTTATCTACTATCATTATACCCTTCAACTAGGTCGTTATTATGTCAAGGTAAGGGATTGTCTTTTTTTCCTCTTCATTAAAGTATTTCCTTCATATTAATCCTTTTAAATCTCAATTTATTATGTTTTCATGTGCTTATAAATACCCATTTACAATATTATTGGTGTTCTAATAATGAGTTATTAATTATCCCCTCTCATTATATCTATTACCTAAGATGTTAATATTCTAAAGTAAGGGGTCTCTCTCTCTCTCTTTCTTATTTTTCATTCAATCACTTTATTTGTAATAATATTTTTTATTACCAATGGTTCTTATTGAAATTCATGTTTACAAATCTAGTTACTATCCATATTATTCCCAATCAATTAGATACCACCTTTCACTCTAATTAATCCCTTCCATGAACATTTATGTACACCTGTTATCCTGCTGAAAATATCCCATGATTTTCTATTCCAAATTTTTGTTGTTGTGAATACCCATACCCATTTACACTCAAAGGTATTAAACTGGTTATAATTATACTTGATTAAATAGTGTGTCCTTCATATATAACTCAAACTACTTGATCATGGGATTAAAAGTAATGAAATATGATCTTATGTTTTATGATCCACGTGACACACAAATTCATGTGCATGATATGAATATGATGTGTGAGCCTATAATTATATAGAACTACAATGAATTGGGTAATATTTTTATCTCATGAGATATTGGGTATAGTGAATGGGTAGTTATACTAAGCACACTATATTATTATGTCTCAATAGTTATCCTTGACTTATGCTTATGATGTCATTTTTATGTCGTTGCCACATTCCTATGATGCCTTTATGCTATCATATTTCGTAATTCTTTTATATTATTGATTATGATTCTCACATTTCTATTTCAACATGTTATTCCTCTAGAATCACATGTACTACTCACTTTATGATATTCTTTTATTTATTCTCTTTTTGGGATTTACAGATCACCCCTTTATTATGTATGTCCCTAGGTTATTCTGGGTAGTATGAAAAGTTCAATGGAAGTTAAGTACTTGTTTTGGAGTTTTAAAATAATGATGATGTGTATATGTTTCATGTTATTATGTTATGTATATAATTTCCCAAATATATCTGGCCTTTTTATTATTTGGGTTTGTATTATTTGTAAATTTATGTTATAAGTAATGAAATAAAATGTATAATTGATATGGGATTTCCTAAAAGGAAGGGAAAACAGTTGATGGTAAATAATTCCATATATATGGAAGAACCAAATGGTCTAAAAAACCCTCATATTAGTCTATGTAGGGAGCTCGATGAAGACTATGTGTTTACCATAAAAAATTTAAGGAAACAAATCATGATTTGTGAATTCATCGGGTCATGCAAGTAACATTTGATAATAATACAAATCATCCAATAACTTTCCTTTTATATGATGGTTAAGTAGACATTTCCATTGACCAACCTCAACTGATAGAGAATAATATATCAATTTAGTGCATGCATATCAACCTTACCCATGAGAATATTTATTTAAAATCTAGTCAGATTTATATTCAGTCATCCTAGCGAAGGATTTTCAACCAAGTGTATATGAATCCAAGAAATAGGAGAAGGGAATATGGTTTATGCACATTCACTCCCATTATCTGAGTGTTTTTTTGCATTAGATGAGATTAGGTATTTGGAGGAAGGATGTTATTTAAATGGTAATAATAATGACCCAATATCATATGCTTGATCTCAAAATGATTATCCATATTATACCTTTAATAATATAGAAGCATAAGAGAAAAAAAGATGAAGGAGATCTTAGGGATTACCTTTCAGCATTTGAGAAAGGTGTTTCTACCACTATTAATAATCTCAAATAGATTAATTTATGTACGGAAGAAGATTAAAATCCTACATTGGTTAGTGTCACCATAACCCCTTAGGTATAATATAAGTACATATATTTCCTAAAATAAAATTGGTATTTCTTCACATGGAACTACACTGAAATTCTAGGATGGGATCCCATTGTGAATAATCATTATCTGGGTCTGCCAAACAATCACTATGGTTATAAGAAGGTAGTGAGGATAATTTATCCAACCCATACCACAATCATAGAAGGTGAATCTAACAATTTCATCAAGTCCAAATTAATTTGCGAAGTTAAACACCTAAAGTTTATTTCCAATATCATCCCCATAAAGAAGAATAATGTGAAAATTCAGGTTTGTATTGAATTCAAGGATCTTAATCATCACTGACCCAATGATGATTTCCTAGTATCAATTATAAAGTTACTAATCAATAAAAAACAATATTTTAATAAATTTCCTTGTAAGGATATTAAAGATACAACTATATTCATATGTCCCATAAATATGAAGTAGAAACCACCTTTAGGGAACCCCAAGGGGTATACTACTACTATGCAATTTCATATAGCTTGGATAACACTTGTGAAACATACAAAAACACCATGTATGATATCTTAAAACCTATATTGGGGAAGATATTATAGTGTTAATAATATGAAATGGTAGTTAATTTTCAATAACATTGTTCTCATCTTACTGATCTAAAGAACATTTTCAACAAAAAATGGAGACACAACTTAAAATAAACCAACTAAACTACATTTTTAGGGTAATAATGGGGAAATTACTTAGCTTCATCATGTTCTATAATATAATCAAAGTTTAACATAAGAAAAATAAGGTGATACATGATTTTACAACCCTTGAAACCTCAAACACTTGATAGTTATACAAGGGCATCTCACAAACATTATATGCTTCGTAGATAACCTCATAAGAAAATGTTTTCCCTTTACAATGCATATAAAGAAAGGGGTTACCTATGAGGGGTGAATATTTTCTAAAATACTTTGAAGATATCATGTATTTACTCTTATATCCACCCTCATATCATTCTCTTGGTTCCCTCTTTGCTTATAAAAATGATATGGGTAAGTAAAACAACATGTATTATCTTAGTAGGGAAATACTAGATGTTTAAACCTGATACTTTAATTTTCAAAATAATTTCATTGCATTGATATTTTTAGTGAAAAGGCTTAGATATTATCTATATCATCATGAGGTATACCATGTTTCTCATATAGAAACACTCAAATATATCCTTATTTTCTCAATGCTAACTAGGTATCTAGCTAGGTGGGTGGTAATATTGTAGTAGTTTGATGTGAAGTTAATTTCTAAAAAGGTTCTAAAATGGAAAAAAATAATATACTTCCTTGAATCACATTATATAAAAAAAATTCAATATTGGATAGAAAAATCCCCAATGAAGAAGTATTTTCTATCCATGATAGTTATAAAGCATAAGGGATGTACTTTGATAATGCTTTTAAGATCCCAATAGAGAGAAGAATAAAAAAACTAAAAATAAATAGGTTTGTCCTTGGGATTGTATTAATTTATTTAGTTAAATAAGTTAGTTCTTAATACTTCATGTTATTAGATGGATGCACCAACAATGAGGTAGAATATTAGACCCTTATCATAGGCTTAGATTTGACGCTATAGACACCAGTAGATAAAGTAAATATCATGGGTGATTCTGAGTTGGTAGTCAAGAAAATCAATTGTGAATATTTTTAAGGGTTGATGGTTGAATTCCCATCAAGAAAAATTAATGGATTACCTTGGTTTATTATGTATAAGTGATGATGGTGGAATTACACTAAAAAACAATGCTATCACACATTTTGTATTTATTAAATACCAAATCAAATGAATTATTTGATACAAAAAATTACCTAGAAGATTCTAACTAGGATTGGATAATCATTCACATAATATATCACAGGGCAGTCTCTCCATTTATGGGAAGTGAAATGGAAGAAATCAATGAGGTCAACACTATACTTTATCAAGGTGAGACATTACCTTCACTAAGTGATGTTATAATTGGATGTATATATCCCATATTAGACTACCACCAAAATAGAATTGTATTTCCAGATAAAGCTAAGGAACATATCTTATGGAGGGTAAAAAAATTCATTAATGATGTCCTAAAACCCCTAAATTTCTCTATAATCTAGGTTTTTACGGACTTCTACTCAAGTGAATTGAAATATGAGAGGTTTTCACTGTCATGTAAGAATTCAATGATTCTTCATATGGTTCCCATTAATCAAGATACAATATATTCTATCCAATCAATATATTTTGATACTTATATCCATAAATGATGAAAAACTATGTGAAATTCATAAGTAGGTGACATGTTGGTCTGATACATGTCAACTTCATCCATTGTCCCCCATAACTGTTTCATTCCACCAAATACTCTTGGCCATTTTATTTATAGGGAATAGACATCATGAGTCCTTATCTCCCAACTATCACTAGGGATTTCAAGTACATTATTATTATAATCAATTTATTCTTCAAGTGGGCTAAGGCTATATCCATCCAAGAATTCAGAACAAATACTATCATCTATTTCCTGAAGTCTAATATCATTAGCAGTTTTGGTTTCTGTCACACAATATTGAGGTCCAATGACACCAATTTATATAATTTTTAATTGAAAAGGTTTTATCAAGAATATAATATCCAGTCCAACCACTCATCTCACTATAATGTTTTGATAAATGGATAGGTAGATGAATTCTATAAAACACCATAAAATATCCTTCAAAATATGATGAAAAAATACAATAAATATTTATCAGATGATCTCTATATACTTTGTGGGATTATCACACCATATCTCATATTGCTACACATGTAACCCTATAATATCTTACATATAGGACAAAGGTAGTTCTACCTATCAAGGTATAATTTACTCTACTTATCATTGGATATTGTAATAAATTATTCAAAGAAGAGAAGTCCCATATACGACATAAAGAATTGGTTGGGATATATGAGAAAATTCATTAAGACTACATAACTTAGAGATTCATCAAAATTGAGTCACACATGAATTCAACTGGAATGTTTTCATATGTTCATTCATCCAAGGAGAACTAGTGTTGGATATGAGATCTCCCATGATACCCAGAAAGAATCCACCAAAGTTTGATCCAAAATGGAAGGAATTGTAAACCATACATAAGGTCAACTCCAATGGAGTTTACTCCTTGATTATAATAGATGAAGAGCTTATCATGACCTCTACTAATACAAGGATTATCAATAAGTATTTTCCATAACTTCACATTTTCATCTTCATACTTATCACATGAAATTAAATTGCATGACATAAATTCCACACTATATGAATTTAAACTATATGGTGTATTCATACTTGTCATCTGACCTTAAATTTCAATTTATTTGAGTCTTTTTCACATAAAATTAAACTACATCATATACGGTCCATCCAGTAAGACCTTAAAATTCATAGATAGGTCCATTACATGGGACCTAACTCATTTATATACATTCCATATTTATGTAATCTTTCACAGCTTATGAATCGTTATCCATGGATATATCTTGAGACAAAGTCCCCCCCATATCCAAGATTGATCTAAATAGAAGTATTTCTTTCCTTAGGGATTCAATGATTATAGTTATATAAGCCGACCAAAATTTCATAGTTCACCTAACCTTTGACTAATATTTTCCCATTATCATAACTATATGTGTCTTGAGACCTATCATCATAAGAAATGTAGATACATCTGGATCACTTATCCTAGACCCGACCTTGAAATTTTACTTTTATCTAAATTACATCAATGCATGGTCAATTAAATCATGTTATGTTTTATACCTCATCCATACACTAAGAACTGTATATATAGATCAAGTTCCTACCTTGTGATCCACTATAGAGCTGCATATGGTCCTAATCCTATTCCAGAGTAAAAATTCCCATATTGTATTAGAACTACACGTGGCTTGATTCTTACCACCATGGGATACTTTGTGACATTCATATCACTTGTCTTAGTATCTTACATTTGTATTTTCCTAATAAAAGTTTACTTTTTACTAGTGTTTGAGTTATCCTTATTCATGTTGAGTTCCGTCCACTAACTTTTCATGATTGAAAATCCACTTCATTTTATGAATGAGATAGATCATTATAAATCTATCTATATAATGGTATTTGTTATATGACTTTGAAATTAATGAAACCTCGATCCTTGTCCCATAATGCTAAATTGT
The DNA here is from genome assembly GCA_963277665.1 of Viscum album. Lineage (NCBI taxonomy): Eukaryota > Viridiplantae > Streptophyta > Magnoliopsida > Santalales > Viscaceae > Viscum > Viscum album. The sequence goes on from OY728146.1 coordinate 231,901,061, forward strand.
ATGATATTTGGTATATCCTTCTTGACCTTACACTATATAGAGTGACCTACACTATATGGCCTGATTTCTTTACATGAGATCCAAATCCATGTAATATTTTATGGGTGCATAAATATTCTTCTGTAATCCCATTCTGGGATAAAATTTCCCTATCTTAAAAAATTTGTTTCATAATGTTTGGACCTTCCCTATTCATGTTGGTCCTTCCTTGTTTAGCTCAACTCTAGAACACAATATTTTCAAATCTCCTATGCATGTGATGGATATATTTAGATTCACTATAATAACTATGTGTGGATTGATTCCTATAATTATAGAATATATATTGATGCTTGGAATCCATATATCAATCCCAACCAAAAATCATATTTCCTTTACTCCTAGAACTTAGGATCTTACTCATTCACATTAGGTTTCTTATAAATCCCAAAAACCATAATGATGCCCCCCATTTACCCCTATACAGGATCAAGATCTATGCAGAGATCCCCTGTAATAACTATACCTATCTTGATTCCTATTATCATAAGATATATAGTGACATTTGGACCACCTACCTTAGTTCTGGTCACAAATTTCGTTAATTTCAAATCCCTATCCTGGATTTCTTATATTAGTGTTGGGATATCTATTCAGGTTGGGTTTTTTCATGCTGTTTATATATAGACCACATCACCCTTTTTTCAAGATTGTATGGACTTAAGCTTCATCCACCTTTTCAGTCCAAGCTATGAAACTTTTAAACCCAAAAAAAACCTTATACTAAGAACCATTCCTTTAAACTATATTCTCCTCTCAAGAGGATATATACATTAGTGGAATCGGGATTTTATCCATACTAATTCATCCTCTCCCTTGATACCAGGTAGACCACCTTTCCATTTTTCCAAAGTTGTCTGACCATTACACCAACTATATTGGTCTGATTTCTATGACCTTAAACTGCCTAAGGAAAGAGTCATAGTTCTCACTAAGAATAAAATTTGTAAAGGGAATACTATGAAAAAATTGTGTCTCTTCTCTCTTGGTATAAACCTTGTATGACCTTGGTAAAATTTAAGTGTTTGAAAAAATAATAAGGGAAAGGGAGAAAAAAAAATTAGGTTGAAAACCAATAATGGGTGACATGAGAAAAATATGTTTTCTTACTCACTAATCCTCCCTTATCCATGTATTAGGCATAAATTAGGGCTAAATTTGATGACATAAAACTTGTAGGGCACAACATATAGCCCTATATAAAGTCAACCATTGTTTTTAGGTCCCTTATTCTATGAAAAAGTTAGTTAAACCCTATGTTCCACACATTTTGGTTCAAATTATTTTTGTGAAATACACAAAAGCATAAGTTTAGGGTACAAAATCCATTTAAACATTGTATTATACATTCTAAACCCCCATTTAACAAGTTTCATTATAATAAACTAACTATTATCCCATATATGAATGAACTAACCTTATCTTATAGTGGTGGTATAAGTACTTCCATATTTAACCCACATATATCTATCTAAGAGCACACATCCAAGAGTAAATCATCCAAATGAGTTAACCCTAGATTATAGTTAGGGTATATGTTTCTCTAAATTCAGACCTCCTATATCAATCTAAGAGATCATTCTTTAAAGGAAACTAAATTTTGTGTCTTTTATCTCATAAAATTCCCACATCTTATGGTTATGGTATATGTGACACTATATCTTGCTACCTATACCCGTATGAGGGTACATGTTTTTAATATGAGGTATTTATTAAAATATTAACTCAATTTTTTATAATTTTTAATTTACTTGATCCACCATTAGAAAAATTTCAAGTGGATTTGGTTATGTTGATATTACACTTTGTTAGTTTTATAGATTACTATAGACGAATGGTTGAAACAACATGCAAATTGAAATTTTGAAAATGATTTAAAACAATATCATATCATTAATTGATAAAAAAGGAGGTGATAAACATCTACATTTTAGATTCTCCCATTATATACAACAGGAATATTGAATATGAATGTTACTATAATGATTATTTAATAGACTATCAAAGTTAGATCAATGGTTTCTCTAAGTCATTCATATCTTGGTACTGGTTAGTTGGCATTGTGGATTCTACTTATGCATTGGGATATAGCGTCACTTCCCTTGAAAAAAATACACTTCTACATTTTAATCCTCATTATCTAGCTATTGATTCTCCTATACTTATTTTTAAATAGTATCCATCTTTGGATGATGTTAATACAACACTTTATAGAGTTGATTCACCAGGTCCCTCCATTCCATGGCTTGATTTTTTTTCTTTATACCAACCACCATGTTATAGGAATATTTATTGAGTACTTTGGTTCTAATTTTGAACCCATAGTCCATGGATTCTATTTTTGAGAGCTTCAATTGGAGTCCCCTTGATCATTAATTATCACTAATTTCCTTTATCACACACAAATAGATTATATGGAAATAATATATTCCATAACCTATAGTTTTAAATATATAGGTGATGAAATTTTCTAATGATCTCATAAAAGGTGTCTCATGTACCATCCTTCAGATACACTTCTATACCCTCTACCTCATCCTCTATTGAATTGGAGAATACTTCAGGCCTAAATATAGTCTAAAGTGGGGTTAACACATAATCTAGAACTAAGTAAATTATAGAGGTCACAATTTCAAAATTTATTAAATAAAATATCACCAAAAAAGTCTATTACTATATAACTTCTTCTAGTTGAGAGACCAAAGCAGTGACCTCTTGGATTTACATGGACTGGGGAAGGGCATTTAAAATTGAATTCTATAATAGGTTACCTAGAAGAATTGATAAAAATTCAAACAATAAATTGGTTCAAATACTCACATTCATTAAATAGAGTGCTATTATTATTTAGAATTATCACCTAATCAGAAGGTGAAATGAGAGGGTCTTCCCACAATGGTACATCATCCCATAGAGTCATAGACTCAAAGGAAAATTATAGCTCAAGTGTATTCTAGGTAGTAGTGTAAAGGGATAAACATGGGAACAAATATTGATCTTCATGATCAATAATTAAAGTTAAAATATCAAAATAACACACCATATTACAAAGAAATCCTAAATTTAGGATAGTAAACCATATCTTTAATGTCCATATGATCATCCACTATCCTTGAATCATCCATGGAACTAGTCAAAACATCCAAACTATGATTTGGATCTAAAATAACTTGAGATTCATCATTTTATAGTTCTATATGTGTACCATATGAGAGTATAAGAGTTATATGATCTTGAGCTATTGAAACCTCTAATATGGCGAGGTTTGAATTAGTAACTAAGAATACAGATAGATCGATATAGAGTTATAGGAACATCTCAAAAGAAAAAAACGAAAATATAACATTTAACTATGGTCCTAAGATAATATGTATGGTCATTTTCATCACTTACTCCTACCTATTTATTTCTTCTATAGGAATCTCCATGGGATTAACAACTGGTGGTGGAACTAGAAGCACTCTAAGTGTGTCAAGACTAACACCAATATTTTCTCTATAGAGAAAGAGAACCTTCTTCCCGAACCCAAATTCTAGAATAAAATATTACTCCAATCATCATACCTATTATAGAATATCCAAGACATAAAATGGGTGACTAATCCCCTTATGACTCCTACAAAATTCAAGGAATAATTTTTATGAAAACTTAAATGAAAAAGGGATACGTATAGGTGGGAATTCATCTTAGCTAATCCTAAGAAAATATTTGAATATCCCCATTATCATTGTTTGTTTTCACTTTGGGACATAGAATTTAAAACAATTACTTTATATATAGGGTTCAACCCTTTAAAAATTGGATAAAAAACTTTAGCTCCCTAATGTAGGCTTCCACCTCTTTGGGATGATCTTTATAGGAAATGTTAGTAGGTGAATTCATATTCCCAAACTCCATCAGAAAAAAATCCTTCACCTAGAGTATACTATAGATCCCCTTAGAAAATAAGGTGCTCCTCCAAGTGTCCCACTACCTCCAATATTCTAGGAATATAACTTTAGAAAGAATGGGAGTTGGAAGATACACCTCGCATATTGATGGAGAAGGGTTCATATTCCTTATCTATCACCTTGACATATGGCGGACCAAAGGATTCCTTGGTACAAGTCCTTTACATAGTCTCTCAAACTCTATCAGTTCATCCCATTCTTACTCAACTTAATTCATAAATGAAACTTTGAACTAAGTCTCTATGTTAGACAATTTCCCTCCAGGGTATGACTAGATCCATGTATTAGTGTATTCAGTCATGAGCCTAATGGAAGCATCAACTGGTAGAAGAGTTACTTGTATGATTTTATCCTTTGGGATGAGAATCATCCAAAATTTGAATGTGAAAATTGGATATCATTTTTCTAGCACATTTATTAGATGAAAGGGTCATATATTATACATGCAGTGAAATTGTCACCATAATCTGTAGGGTGAATATCCATCATAGAATATTTCCCCATTGATTATAGTCACCAACATGCCCTCTCATAGAGATATTAGATATGCATTATCTGGTTGAATTATAATTTTGTTTCTAGTGATTAATCAATTTAGGGATGAATATATAACATAAATGATTTAATTATAATGGTTTGACATGGTTTACACATCCTCTTATTCAATAAAGAGTGGTCTAACTCTGAATTTGCACTAGAGATAATTTATCAATAGGGAATATGGAATGGGTTGTTCATTGATGAATTCATAGCCTCCCACATGGGTTGTGATCTAACCCCATAGTACTTTTAATAACCTAAATATTCTGAATAAGGACCCACTAAAAATGTGTCTGAAGAGGTGATATAGATTTTCCAATATCAATACCATCAATTTGATCCATATAATAGTTTCCAATTGGGCTTCCATTATAAAGGTCCCAAACCTCACCTTAGTGTGAAATTCGCACATCATAAGGTTCTAAACACTGAGGAACATGGATAAAAGGATACTATGTGGACAAAACGATCAACCCAAATGGTGAACTCCCAAACCCATTCGGTGTAGTGTCCTTTCCTCAAATTTTCATGGTAGACACCAACATGTCCACAAGTCTCACGGGTGGGGTATCTTCAAGGTATCCTTGTAAGAGGATAGTTTATTTTTCTAATGATATATAATTCACCCCAAATGGTGAAAAGAATATTGATCTAGGGTTGAAGTTCCTTGCCCATGTACTTCCTTATTAATCAAACTCTCTCTCTAGCAAGAGGGGGAGTCCTTTCAGTGACATTCCCCAGACCTACAGACTCAAATATGGTGCTAAAATAATCATTTAAATACTTTCTTTGATACCAAATAAGATGAAACAAGTTTAACCATCCATAATTAAAAAATAAATAAATAATATTTATTCACTTATATACCCATAACCATTTAGTTCTATAGTTTTAGATAATTTGAAAAAAAAAATAACTAACGAAACCCATATCTCCCTCACCCAATGGAAATTTTTCAACTATACCAAGAACTTATTATTTTAAAAAAAGTATTCAAAATTTCCCAAAAACTTATCTACACATGATACCATTCTATAAAAATCATACGTATTACTCATCTTAATAACCTAGGAAAAAGAAAACATAAGAAGGGTGAGCTCATGTGCTCTGAAAGGGTAAGCATCACCAATATCAATCAAAGTTCATAAGTGAGAATAAGATAAACATGTGTGTTTGAGATCATAACCAAGGTACATGAATAAATCATAAGTAATTTATACCCTATAAACCATGGATTATAAATCATGAGTCTTAGAATGAGTATTGGAATAATACATGAGTAAATGTAGTACAGGTTCATTAGTTAGTAATCAGGGTCTTTGAAAACATAATGTAGATCTGTTTCAACTTCTTATCTCAATAATTTCATAGAAAAATCTCATAATTAATAATAAAGTAAAAATAATAATCATGAAGGTTACTTGGGACATCATAACTATATCACACTTATAATCACCCTTATAATCACCCTTATAATTGAATAATTTCACAACTTAATTCCAACATAATTTCTCTGGAGAATAAATCATTAATCAATGAATTAGGTAGCTATATATTGGTATCACAAGTCATCATATATAATTTCCAAGAACCATATCTTGAATAATACACATAAAGGCTTGTATTTTATTATTTTAGGAATAAAAACATACCATTCAACCCAAAAAACAAAATAATTTTTAGTTAACCCATTAAAAAATTATAAATTTAAAATAGGTTAACCAAGTCACCGTTGGTAAGAAAATAAAGGAGAAACATAGAACATTAGTTAAATTCAATAGTAAGATGAGAAAAAAGGTTCCTATAAAAAGTTATAAAGAGAGTTGAAAAAAAACATAAAAAAAACTTAAGTAAAATTTTAAATTAAAATCACTTATACCATCAATAAATTATATTACCAAATAAAAAATCAAAACACAATGGGAATGGGATTTTATTTTAAATACTATAGGAACTTTTAAGGTGATATGGTAAATAATAATGGACATAAAAATAGTAAAATTAAGTAAAGCGGTAAATGTAAAAAAATGTTCATTTAATACTTTTGTAAAGAGAGTAAAAAGTGATCCATATAGAAAAAATTAAAAATATTTCTTTGAAAACCTTTGAAAATAATGTAAAATATAATATAAAATGACCTTAAATAATCATTTTAGAGTAAATAATAACATTCATGAAACAATATAAATAATATACATGTGGAAGAATAATAATTTAGTAAAATACATAAAAACATTTAATACAAATAATTAAATGAAAACCCCTTATAAATTTTAAATAAAAATACCTTGAAAGAAATAAATTTATAAGGAACTTTAAATACCATTAATAAAATAGAAACATGATTTAATATCACAAAGATGAAATATATACACCATATAAATAAATTTAGGGGCATATTACAAAACATATCCCAACAAATGATAATTGAGATGAAAAATCATTATGGCTTTGGTAACTTTAGAATAAAAATACCTTGATGGAGAAAAATTTAAATAAAACACTAAATACCATGAATAAAGATATAATAATGATATATAATGTGAAATAGGTTGTATATACACTATATAATAAAAAATATGTATTGAAAAACATGTCTTAAAGATGGAAATTTTGATACGAGAAATCCTTATATATTTTATAACAATTGAATAAAAATACATTTAAAGAAATAACATGCTTTTGATTTTTAAATCACATTAATTACATGTATAAATCTATTATGTTAGTGGATCAAAATAAAACCTTATAAAAGGAATCGTGGTGCAAAAATATGTTACATGTCTCAAGGAAATGAAATCGAGATTAAAAAACACTTACCTTAGATTTAATCTTGGTCTAAAATGAAATAAATTAATTTTATAATAAATATAACATTATTATTAATATTTATTTTACTTTATATTTTCCATTTATCAATCCTTATTACCCATATATTAATTTTTTATTTTTAAAACTAATATTCGGGTGCGAACCATTTTATTTCCCTTGCATGCTTCAGTTTGGTTGTTCTAGTACTTTAGTCTTGTTCATTCATAAATTAAATAATTTTAATATTATTGGAATTTATTTTACATAATTATTTATGAACATAAAATTTCATTCCATTTGAGTTTTAGGCCTGATTATTAAAGATAAAACCCATAACGATCTTGTTTTTAGTATTTTTTAACAAACTAAAGATGATATCTTAATATTGAGTTAAAAATTCATATTATCATTCCAAAACCAAAAAAAATATATGTAAATATTAATATAATATATTAATAGTATCATTAATATTTATAAAATTCAATAATTTTTCCAAAATTGATTAAAAAAAGTGTCTCTTGATATGCTCGTTTTTGCTGGTTATATTTTATGATGTCCATTATTGTTAATATTATTAATACAATGAAAAAATTATCTTATCATAAACTTAATACTGTTATAAATATAATATTTATTAATAAAATTTATTTTTATAACCACCAATTTAAGGTTGTGATGAAAAATGATACACATCATTCATGGAAGAGGTAGTCTGCACGTAACACAGGTGACGTTTTCATTTTCCAATGGATTGGATGAAGGTACATAATGGTTATTCCATCAACATAATAAAATTTTAAAATATTAATGATAATTATTTTATTATATTATTATAGTTATAATATATTTTAAATATTTTTTTAGATTAAATAAACTTAAATAACTTGGTTAAGATAATTACCTCTTCCCTAGATATCCTATTTTAGGTCACACCTTAAGCTTTATTAGATTGGTCTTTTAGTGAGAAAATAACATATAGTACATGATAAATTAGTTTGAGGAATGATTTTTAGTTATTGGTATAGGTAATTTTCTCGAGGTGTATAACGAAGTGGGGTGGTGAAGTAGTCAATTTATAGATGAGAGGGGTGACATTTTTGTAATATTGATTTCATAATATAAAAAGGGGAAGTCAATCTCTTGGAAAGTTGAACCAATATAGATAAAAATTTACAAGTGATAATATATAGGTCAATAAAGTATCTATACATGCATTTATGGATATGTTTTTATGATATTTTGTAACCTTATCCCTTAATTTAACTATTTTACCACATTTAATCTTACCAAGGTGACTATATTTTACTATGGTAAATTATTTTTATGGATAAAAATTGAAATGGAACATATTTCTTAATTTGAACATGATGATTAAAAATTTTATAAGAATTTAACATGATTCAATCTATAGATATGGTAAGCATTATTTTTAATAAAATTACACCTAACACAATAACAACATTTTTTAGAAAAATACATTTTTAAGCATAAAAATTAATTTACACCATAATAATATATAGTATTGATTAACATAAAATTTATCATTTTATGGTTAAAAAATGAGAGTTTATTTACTTTCAAAGAAATTGAAAAACTGAATGGATCATTGTGAATACTTATTTAAATTAAAAATATTAAAATAGTTTTATTATTATAATACAATATTACTTAGGTTCTAAAATGTAAAAAAATGATTCTAAATTAAACATAATATTTTTTAAATGATTTTCATCATCAAATATGTATTTTTTCAATCCAAAGGTTTTCTATATTTTTAATTCATGATTATATCATCATTATTTCATAAAAGTTATGGTATTTTAAAAAACTATATTTATTCACTATTCACCCAAAAAATCAGTTTTTTAGAAAAAATTATAAAACCTTACCCTAAGAGATTTTTCATATGATGAACCAAAAAAAAATATTTTATCAAATTTATATTATAAAATTTATATATTTCACTTTTAAATAAAATCATATCTTATATGTAAAAATAATTTATTTAGAATAAAAACTACTTCCTTTTCAAATGTAAAATCATATTATTTTCTCATTATTTGATAGAGTTATTAATAATATTATCGTAATAATAAATATAATTTTGAATTTATATAATTAATATAAATATCCATTTATAAAATATCCAATAAGAAATCATTTTAAGAATATATATTTATCCTTTAAATAAAATGTGTTTTATATTACAAAGTAAACATATTAATTATAAATGTATAATTAGTATTTAAATGATTATATAATATCATTTAGAACATTTTATAAACATATATGAATATTTAAATAATATATATATATATATATATATATATATATGATTTCATAATCATGAATATTAATAAAGTATAAAAGTGATAACTTATTAAAAATACTTGGATTTTTACATTTCAGATTATACCATACAAAAGAAGTGGGATGAACTCATTAAACATATCCCCTAAGATAGGAGCCTCATGTACACATCCCAAAGGCTCATATTAACCTCTCCATATATCAGATGGAATATATTTGTATCTAGGATCCATCAACTCATCAAGTCTAGGATAATATTTTGGTTGTGGGGGGAGAATGATTTTGACACCCATACTACTTTGTAATGCATGACTATAATCATTTCGACCATGAAATCCACATAGATTGGATGTACTCAATAGGAAAATCCCTAATCCAAGTCAAAGGCACATATGAGGAAAAGCTTATAGATTGAATCCCATCCTAATCTATAGTTAGTGGTATATTTATTCAATATAGATGAGTTACTGTGGAAATCATGATCTGGAATACATAAACCCTTTTAGCGATAAGGGTATATCGAAGAACGTAGCCTTAGGTGTAATCAATTTACCTTACGAATCATCCAATAATTAAGATTTTAGATTTGGATAAGTTATGATGTTGTTTTATCTAGTTGAATGAATTATTTCTTATATTTGTTGTGTGAATAGGTTCATCACTCAGCAACCCAAACCCATATATTATTATCCTCTCTAATGTTAGATAATATCATAGACCCATTCCAATAATATCAATGATTATTATATGTTTTAGGATAATTTATTAACATTGGATGGCCTCTACACTATTAATCAACTACCTTCATGTCACAAAATCATCTTATTCAAATTGTTCCAAATAAATTTATATGAAGGTCAAGAGAATTATGGATTATGATAGATTTGGAGAGAGGAAATAAAAAAAATTAAAATTAAAAAATCCTATGAAGAAATTATATGAAGGGATTTATATATAAAAATTATTTGGGTCACATAAATTCTTCAAAAATATATAAATTCACATGAATATTATGTGGATACCTATCAATTCATTTAAAGGATAAATTTTTTTTATGTTAGATTTTTTTACTGAAGGGATATTTATAGAAGAAAATTGGTTTGGGAAAGTGTCCGTTCATAATGGAAAATCATCCATGATACATAAGGAGAGAATCCTCTATGGTCATAAAAAGTTTATAAAGTTTAGAATAAGGACCTCATTACCTATTTATAGGAAAGTGGCCATGATAATGTGAATCGTGAGTCATAAATGAACCATGTGGGACTTATGTGTGATATAAAAATTACTCATAATTTTATCATCATCATTCCAATCAGACTCCAATTCTGAGGGGTGGTATTTTCTAATGTCCTTGTAAGAGTAGATTTTCTATTGAAATAACATTGAAAGTAAAAAAAAAATGAATCATATTAAAAACCATTCATTTGTATAGAATATAAATCCTTAGATAATGAATCCCTTTATATATGAATGAAATATTTGTGGTCATATATCCGATTTTTTTGAAAATGTTGGGGTCAAATCCCCTTTATTAATGAAACAAAATAGAACAAGGAAGGATGAGGTCAAACATAATTACAAGTGCAAGAGCCTATAACAAATACAACAACAAAAGCTACTGAAAAATAATTAAAGACCAAGACATTATTTAATTTTAACCTAGTATCAAAGAATCATATTGTATTAATATCCCCAGTCAATTCATCCATGACCATGACCATAGACATGAGGTTGTATTCCCCTTATCCATGTCCTAGACCACTATCATTTCCCACCTTAAACTTCAACAATATCATCTTTATATATATCTCTCACATATTTTTATTTTGGTACATCCACTCTTTTTTTACCATCATAATCACTATTATCATAGGAAAATATCTCAAAAGAGTTGGGTGTGAGTATCTGAACACTTACCACTATGGGTGGGAACTTAATTTCATTCCTAGTTTGACCCCCCAACACTTTCAATACACTCATGATACCAACTCAAAGAAATTGAGAGTTATATGGTATAAGTATATATATTATTATTTAAATAATTAAAGTAATCATAATTCAAACCTTTATTCACTGGACTATTAAAATCTTCTTACTCAGACAAAACTATAGGATTTTGTCAAATCCCCACAATCCTTTCACGATCAGTGGAATTTGAATTCTCAGTTGCTATGATTTCTATATTTCTCTACTTTTCTTTAGAATGGGTTTCACCCCTAATCCCTTTTGAGTAATATAGTATGGGTTTATCCATCATGTAAGTGATAGGGTTTCAAGATATGATAGATTTATCTAGAATGTCAACTAAATCTTCCTTTATTATTTTATCAGTAGGGACTACATATGAATCCTCCTTTAAAACCTTATGTAATTTTTCATGTGTGGAGACAAAAAAATTCTCTCTACTAGGACTCTTCTTAGGATAATATTTCTAAATTTAATCAATAACATCATTATAATTTGGATGATTCAAATCCTTATCCACATTTTTATTAGATCCTATTTCCTTATTCCCCCTTCCAGATCTAGTATTATTAAAAAAAAATTATCTCCCAAAGGGAAAGTCCCCATAATAGATTTAAATCTATAAGGAACCTCAACATCCATCTTATTAATTACATTACAATACAAAAAATAGATTACCCTTCTCTCCTACATCAACTATTGATTAATCTTCTTTTGAACAATATCTTCAAATTTAGAGAACCCATATATTTCCACATCAGAGTTGTCCATATCTAAAACTAGAGGAAGAGGTTACAAATAATAATTTGTTGCGTTATACCATGAAATATTATTACTTACCCAAAAAATACATAAGTATTTTTTTCCTTCTTGTATGAACTGATACATAGGCTGTACCCTTTAAAAAATGGTTATAATCTAGTATATCAATGGAAACTTCATCAACCTGACAACCTTTAAGGACATCAGTACCTGCATGATTCTATCCCAAATCTATACCTATTACATACTCATGTTCTATATTTGTGGAAATAATAGTTAAAAAAACATCATTTATTTGAGAATATGGATCATGTTCACCCCTATAGGAGGTTTGGTCCTTCAAAAAGGCTTCAAACTACTTGAATTTTATTCTTTAGTCATGTTCTGATTGTATTTTCATGAAGCATGCATCACATGTCAGTGATCTAAGGAAATTGTCCTTGAATTGTCTAACTACATTGAAAATTTTACAAAAAAAGGATTCCTCTCATATTCTATCAATCATTATTCATAGATGTAATCACTTTGTGAATAAATGTATTTCTTAAACCCACTTATACAAATATATTAGCATATTGTTCATACCTGGATAACATGGTTTCATTATCTATCTAAATGGGGACTCCCACTGTGGATATAATATCATATAGGTTTTTTAGATTATAGATAATCTTGGATAGTCCATAAATCCTTTTACACACTATAGTGAAATATTTTATTACTTTTAAGGGATCAAATTCCATTGACCATTCATGAATTTGGAAGGACATTGATATCAAATATAGCAATCCAAAGAATCAGTACATCTAGAATAATTCATCAGATGGAAATAAAAAATGGAATAAATCTCTCTAAATTAAATTATATTTTGAATAAAAAAATCCATTGATTGAAGAAATATTACTTACCAGTTCCTCCAAGAGATATGTATTCTCTCCTTTCAAAAGGAATAGTCAAGCAATAGGGGATAACTTGCAAAACTCCATCCTTTTAGAGATGGAATCAGGGTTCATTGATACATGTGAAATTGAACCTTTATTAATGATCCTTCCCTTGTACAAATATATAAATTAGGTTAAGATTCCATAATATTTTACCCTAACTTCTAGGTTGGCCTCTTCAGTAAATCTTGATTAGACATAGATTGGTTAAATATACCTTTTTTAGCTCAATCGAGATCTACATCATTCAAATTTTTCAGAAGCTTCTTATTTACTTCATCTACCAGAGAAATGCCACATTGAGGGACCAGAATTACACCCTTATATTAAATAAAAGCTTTATTATGTTGTGAAATTTAATAATAGACACTCCTAGGTAGATTATGGAATCTCAAATAAGTTAAAAATAGCCATGTATGAAAAAAAACATAATTTCCTTGTAGATCACCATGGTAAAACTCAAGAACCTACATCATCCTCTTAGTTAATTGGGACCATATATCCCTTTGTGTATATATAAAATTCAAAATTTCACTCATCATTTGAAATTAAAAGGTAGTGATTATTTATGGTGGATTAATTATTTCTTATCTTAGAACTCACTTAAGCGGCTTTATGACAGATATAGTTTTCGATGCCTGTATAATCATTCTATTTATGAAAATGGGATTATTTTTGATCATGTGAATGTTTTTTGATCACATAAGTCTAGGAATTAGATTACAATTTGTCACTTATAAATACTAGATACACACTCAAATATAGGATATCAGTTGATTGAGGACTTCTTCTTCAAGAAATACATCATAAAGACAATGATATATTTATTTGTACTTTGAGATGGAATTCAAAATAGGAAAATTGTATCATTCAAAAATTATTCCAATTATAAAAACCTTAAAGAAAACTTGGTAAATTAACTAAGTCTCAAACAAATAATAAAAGGGGAATAGATTCTTCAATAAGTTTCACGATAATCCTCCCCCATAAAGAAATATCAAGAGGGAATCCATATAAATCCTTTAGGAATGAATCCTATGAAACCCCTTTGTGGAGGGTTTCTAATAAAAAGGTGTTAAAAAATATCCTTGAAACCCTAACTTTAGTTAGTTATATTCCTTAATGTAATAATCTAATTTTAGGTTAGAATTGGGGTCATGAACTATATATTGGAATCTTTTTAATGGCATGGAACCATGAATAATTTCACCTATAGTGGGAAATTTCAAAATAGAATCCTATTATGGGTAACCATGATTCTTTCATACCCATTATATAATCTAATTCATCTAATTTGACTAAATTAAACAAAAACAACTCATTGGATTTCTTATAATAAGGTCAATGCTCTAAAATTATCATTTCAATGAGTCATCCTCTATAGCCTCTTGAGATACATGATTGGGTTATGCATGCTATATTTCTTCCTATCAATAATTAATTCTATTGATAATGGACATCTCATTGGTTTTACTTGAAAATTAATAGGAACCTTGGGGTAATAATGATTATGTATTCCCATTATAATGAGGTTCTTTATCATGAGGATACCGATTGAATTCCTTCCTAGATAAACATTATTTTCTAGGAATCCCTATATCAAAAATCATGTCAGTCCAAGAATCTAGTGGACCTTTTTTATACTAATTGATTGAGGGATATATTGATGGTCATTCTATTGTTTGTATACCCCAAAACATACATTCACCTGATACATAATCCTAGTTAATAACCTTTAGGAATCATGTGTGTAATCCCAATGCATATCATTCATACTCCCCATCAAGAAAAAACCGCATACATGGCGTAAGTAATAACCCACACTCATTGTTCCATATTCCCTAAGAAACACATATCATTACTAGGAAATATTCCCCATGAGTTCATTCTTCCTTCCTTTTATAGTTACCAATGAATAGGATGTACACATCCATATATGGGACTCCAACTGGGTGCAAGACCCAACTACAACATATTTCATCATTTTTTAGTAGACAAAAAACTCCATGAGGACATCTATGTCTAGAAATCCTACTAGGTGTTAGCCCTAACCATACCATAACCTACTTAGTTACTAGAATACAAGATGAAACCAAAAGTATAGATCATGTGTAAGTCCCACACCAAACATTGATTGAAATATTTCACCAAGTAGTCAGATATCCATAACATTAAATTTCATAGAATAACTTTCATTCTACATAATGATAAACTTCTCATAATAGGTCATGGATGGACAACCTTAAAAAGTACTTCATTTGGTGATAAATGTATGAAATTAAAGGTAAATTCATGTGGTCATGATTTCATGAAATTAAAATGAACTACATAAATCTCTATCACATGGACTTAAAAGATACAATGTGTCTTATTATGTAGGAACAAACTATATTGGTTTTGATTCCCTTCCTACAGATACATAGGAAACTCCTCTCATGGGAATGATCCCAAATTCACAACACCTACAACCTCCCTTGATATAAATAAACTCTAGTACATTAAGTTGTGTGGATTTAAACCATATCCTTATCAACTAATAAAATATTATATTTAACCTATAATACATATATTTTTTCACATCGATGCATGAAATCATTTGATAACTTTTATGGTGATAACCAATTGTAATGTCTTTCCATGGATGGATTCAAAAATATGTCGTAAATATTTAAGAGAGTTTAAGAGTAGGAAATAATATCCCCCTATAAAGGGTGATATGACCCCAACCTCCCATCCTCTCCACCAATGTGAAAACAAATATGTTGTTGGTAATATACCAGAGACTACCTACCTTTGTAAAGGAGGTCCTCACCAACTCAAAACTTTCACGAGTTTATGGGCGTATAAAAAACTAACTAACTCAATTTTGTTCCTGTATTGAATTCTATGATTGAAGGGTATCTTTTTCATCTCTATCTAGTATATAGTATAAGATATATGGGGATTGGAAGATTAAAGTGGGTTGATTGGGTCCTAACTAAGGTAAAATTAGAAGTATGACTACATAAATATATAATCTCACTCTCAAAACTATGGAGACTAAGGGCTATAAGATTTTGACTCTAGTGGTGGATCTTTAGGTGGATTTATTCTTGAAAGATTTATAGTGACCTATGTTCAATAACTAATACTCCTTATTTATATAGAGTTCAAATTTACAATTGACCTCCTTATTGGAACTAAACCTATTTCCATTCATCCATTTTGAATGAATCATACTAAATTATGAGTGTTAAAAATTCAATTAGAGGACCATGATTAAAGTGAGTTCATCAGGATAAACATGCCTTACTGGGGTGATCCAATCCTATTTTTTAATAATCCTAATGCAAGTATATGATTTTTTATAGAATATCAAAAACTAAATTAGGTTACTATTAACTACCATTAACCTTATACTTGAAATAA
Source organism: Viscum album (assembly GCA_963277665.1). NCBI lineage: Eukaryota > Viridiplantae > Streptophyta > Magnoliopsida > Santalales > Viscaceae > Viscum > Viscum album. The sequence goes on from OY728146.1 coordinate 231,917,790, forward strand.
TGATCTCTTTTATTAATTTAAGGGGAAAGGTAGTTCTCAAAAAATGAACTTCAATTAGGTAATAGTCATCCTGGGATTAGATTAAAATAAATTCTAAAAACTTATTTAAAAATCAAATATAGACACGTTTTGTACCTTTTTATTCCTTTTAGATTGGCCAATTCTCCTATTGTGTTTATAACCCTGATGAAATGTTCTTTAACCCTTTACTTGACTAATTTTTTATAGTATTTGTAGATGATATAATTATAAATTATAAATACATGTATGATATTGTTCAAAAATATTTTATTAAAAAAATTAATGATCACTATTTATATGTTACGTTATCTAAATGTTTGTTCTGGACCAAATAATTTAAATTCCTCAAGAACATGATTTCATAAGAGAACATTTTTTTCATTATGATAAAGTGGAATCGGTAATGTCTTGGAAAGGTTAATCATTTTTTTGAGATTAGTAAATTCCTAGGACTCATGATTTATTACCATCTATTTATACAAGACTTATAAAGGATAATTGATCTGATGAGTATCTTGACCAAGAAGGGACTTAAATTAATATGGTGTGACCAGTGTTTAGCAGACTTCTAGGAATTAAAGAGGGCATTAACATCAACATAGGTGATCTTTTTTACTTTTCCAAAAAAGGATTTTAGATTTATTATAATTCATCATCAATGGTCCTTGGTTTCATCCATATATAGTATCTATGGGTAGTATTATATGGTTATAGATAACCTCATTCCCATGAAAAAAATACCCTAGCCGTGATATGAAATTAGTGGTGGTGGTTCATGAATTGAATTTATAGAGGAATTAAATGTTTGGTGATATATACATAGTGTTTAATAACCACAAAATACTTAAATATATCTTCCCTCAATGATATATGAATCTTAGGTAGTAATATTGGGATGTGTATATGTGGTTATTTGAGTTTGATATTCAACATGATTCTCTAGATTCTCACTCCTGGATCTAGTTCTAATAAATACCTTATTTATATACCTTTTTGAAATAAACCTAATAAAAATATTTTTATCCATCAATAATTACAATATTAAAAAAAAATTGAGTCTCATACCTTTGGAGGACATTTTATGTTTAGAGTTTTAGAAAGTTAAGAAAAACTTTTAACTAAAAAAATCCTATGTATTTACCATCAAATGGATATTTTTTCCAATATATAAGAAACTAATTAATATATAATAATTCTTCAACATATCCCAAAAAAATATCTACACATTGTACTATTATAGACTTATCATGTCTAATAATTTTATTTATAACATAGGGAAATGGAAGCATAAGAATGGTGAGATCAAATTCTTAGTAAGGAAAAATATATATTAAAATCTATTAAGGCATGAATTTGGAATGAATAATATTGAAGGAAAAAAATTATAATAAAATAATACCATATATATAGAGACCTGAGCCTTTTACATAAAACATTTCATGATTTTAAGCATAATTCATCATCAGAGTACAAGCCAAGGATCGTTAAGTCTAGTGTCTTGGAAGACTAGGTACATACACGTCTTTATTTAATCTCCATAATGAGCTCCTAAATTCTTTTGAGCCCTTACATCTGCATAGGGTACCCTGGGGAACACATGAACAAAGGGATGAGCTGAAAAGCCTAATAAGGGAATGAATCATAAGGAAACATCTTAAGAACATGAGTTAGGAGTCATGACATATTGATATCCAAAACATGGAACATATGAGATAATATCATATAATCATGGGATCATATAGACATGGAATCATATAAATGTGGAAGAATCATAAAACATTCCTTTAGTACGGGTCAAGGCTAACCGCCAATCCCGTTTCACATCGCATCTCATGAGACTTAACCTTACCCAATGCATTAGAGCGCTATCTGGGTGCACCCATCTCAACATATTCATGAATATTCTTCCCACATAAATATTCTTACCACATATACAATCATACACAATCAACCATACATAAACATAAGGGTACCATGGAAATAATTGGGCGCCCCAATCATGACATAAATCATAACCAATGGGCGTATCATGAAAGTGTCCATGTAAGGAAAGAATTATAAAATAAATGGACATTCATAGGGTAAAATATGCATATATCATGGTAAGTGGTGTCAAATAGAAGTGGCAACATATGAGAAATGTATTTTAGAAACATTATCATTAAAACATTCTTGTGCGGTTTTAAGGAAAATACTATAGAGAATTTCAAATAGAAAAGAATAAAATCATTTATATAAAACCATAATTGAACCAAGAAGGTTTTAATAATAAAAATACTGATTTTATAAACATAATGGTGTCTTAAAACATAGGATAGAGTGCACATGATACTGGGTAAAATTTTGGGAAGTTCCTTTAAAACGAGTGTTTTTATTGGGAAGTATCGAGGAGGGATTAACTTAAAAGCATGTATATCCACAAAAGATAATGAGAGATGGATCTTGGAACATGATTAGGGATCATATAAACAGAATTTTTAAGTTCTTAATAAAAATAAAAGACAACTAAATTTTGATAAAAATAATGATAGAGCAACCTGAAGGAATAAAGGAAGTTCGGGTAGAATCCATTTTGGTTTATCGGCATGGTATCGGGTGTAACTAAGAGAGATTGATGAGAGAGATAAGGGGTTTATATTCACTTATAAAACATTAGGGAATTATGGGGGAGGTGAGAAAATATACCCCATAACTTGGTATTACACAAAAATGCATAGCATAGAGAACAATCTTCATTAAGAGTGAAAAGGAGAGGATCCCCTTACCTTAAATCCGGTGGTGTTATCCACTTGTTATTAATGACCATAATACACAAATAAAGATTATTAATTCATAATTACAGAACCTATTCTATATGTAATTTATTTATTATACCCCTTTTTAGTTCATTCAATTCCATTTTGATTAGTTATAAGGTTCAATTTCATTGTTCGTGCTTGTTTGTTTACTTGGCTTTAAAAGATCGGTTCACTTATATTCAAGTTTGGATTATATGTAAGATGAAAGTGGTTTTCCAGAATTGAAGTTATATTATTTAGTGCACAAACAGGAGATTACAAGGTTCTACTTTTAATTAGGTTACTTATAGTGAATTTGAATTATATATAACCTTAGTTATAACCGTTTTTGTTAATCGGTGGATTTGATTACAAAGAATATGTTTTGCTTTATATATTAATACCACTTGTACAAAAGTATTACAGAACCAAAAATAGAATACATTAAATATATAATAATATGGTTCAACAATAACACAAATTTTTTCATGACCATAATTAAAGATAATAATAGAAATTGATAAACCGTTGTCTTTGAATGCGCTAAATTAGCACATCTCTAACGGTTCTTTCATTTATTTCAAATAAAAGGGTGGGGAAAGAAGATAAGATAATGAAATATACCATTAGCATGAAAAAATTACAGTACATGTATGTTACTGAATTTATCATACTATTATGGTGAAGGGAGGTGAGGAAAGAAATTAAAAGAAAAGAACTTAAAAGAAAAGAACTTAAAAGAAAAGAAGGAATTCGGAAGAGGAATTTACCTCTTGAGACTTCGTCCTTTGAGAACCACTTTAGGTGAGAGTTTTTGGTATTTTGAGGAGTCTGAGAGCTTTTAGACGTGGGGGAGGACCTTGGAGAGAGATTTGGGTAGAATATTGGAAAGGAACAAGGCTTGAGAGAAGTGAAGAAAAGAGGGAGTGAAGGAAGGGGGGGGGGGGGTTACAGTGGAGGAGAGAGGGGTTTTCTTAATATAAAATCCATTAGTTTATTATTTCCTCCCAAGAAAATTAATTGTAAGTATTCCATGACCCAAAATAGTAAATGGGTAATGTTAATTTGAAACATTGGTGGTGACATCATCCATGATGCTAGGAATAGTCTATTTAGCTTATAATGTATATATACGATAAATTGCTATATTTTACTATTCATCAAGAAATCAAGTATTTCAGAAAAATCTCAAAAATTCACCCTAACCATTTTTCAACATGTAGAATCCAGAAATGAAGTCCATTTTTCAAAAATAATTATCTAAATATGATTATTTTATTATTTAATTAAAATAATAATTTAGTATGAAAACAAGTTTTAAAACATTCATTAACTTATTCTAAAATTTAGGTATATTGTACTTTAAACATGAATATTATTTTTATACTATCATAGGTGATGTTACTATTAATTAGGGTATATAACTATTCATAAGGGTATGTTACTATTCATTAGGGTAGGTTACTATACACCAAAAATTATGTTTTTCTTATCGGACTCCAAATAACTTACTGATTACAACTGTGTATGCCAGATTTTTGAAATTCCAAACATAGAAGTGTCAAAATTATGTTTAGAGGTCACCTATCACTTAGTAGTTCATTATTTTGTGTTTCCATGTGATTTTATGACATACTTATGAGAAGGGAAATTTCATTGAAAAAAATTGGGTCATTACATTCTTCCCCCTTCATGAAATTTCACCCTCGAAATTTCCTTTTACATTCTAGGCTGTAAACAGGTGAGGGTACTTCTCCTTCATCACCTCCTCCAGTTCCCAAGTATCTTCTTTAGACTTTTGGTTCCTCCACAACACTTTGACAAGGTGGGTTGTCTTGTTGCGTAGAACCTTATATCTCTGGTCTAGAATCTCTACTGGGTGCTCCTCATAGGAGAGATCATCTTCAAGCTATACCACCTCTGAGTTCAGTACATGTAAAGAATCAGGTATGTACTTCCTCAAGAGTGATACGTGAAACACATCATGAACTCGAGTCATATTCAGAGGATGTTCAAGATGATACGTCACGTCTCCTATATAGTCCAGGATTTCAAAGGGGTCAATGTACCTTGGGCTTAACTTCCCTTTCTTCCCAAATCACATGAATCTATTCCATGGTAATATTTGAAGGAAGACTTTATCCCCAACGTAGAACTCGAAGTCACTTCAATGGTTGTCAGCATAGCTCTTTTTCTGACTCTGAGTAGCTTTGATGTTTTTCTGGATGACTTGAACCTTCTCTGTCATCTCTTGCACAAGATCGGGTCCAAGTAGCTTTCGTTCTCCAACTTCATCCCAACAGGTTAGAGTTCTACATCGCTTTCCATACAGAGATTCATACAAATCTATTTGAATACTCGAGTGGAAGCTATTGTTTTATGGGAACTCAACCAACGGGAGATAATGATCCCATCCACCTTTGAATTCTAGAGAGTAGGCTCTTAGAATATCTTCAAGCATCTGGATAGTCCTTTCAGATTTCCCATCAGTTTGGGGGTGATAGGTTGTGCTGAAATTTAATTTAGTACTCAAATAATGTTGAAGAATCTTCTAGAATTTAGATGTGAACCTTGGATCAAGATCAGAGATAATTGAGAGTGGAACACCATGCAGTATCACCACATCCTTCACATATATTTTTGCAATTTTTTCAAGCGAGAGGTCTTCCCGAATTGAAATAAAATGGGCAGTCTTGGTGAGTCGGTCAACCACAACCCATATCGCATTATTTCCCTTCGAAGTCTTCAGGAGACCCATGACAAAGTCCATTATGGCATTCTCTCATTTCCACATGGGTATAGGTAATGGTTGCATCATCCCTTTGGACTTTTATCGCTCTGCTATAACTTGTTGACATACCAAGTAACTTGATATATATTCCACAATCTCCTTCTTCATGTTGTCCCACCAGAAGTATTCACGGATATCACGATACATCTTGGTAATTCTAGGATGGATAGATAATGTTGAGCTATGTGCATTGTCCTATAGCTCTTTCTTTATCTCAAGTGATGAAGTCACAAAAAGCTGCATTCCAAACCAAATCACACAATCATATTTGATATGGAACTCTTGCAGTTTTAATTCCTTTACTACATTGACCCTCTTTTGTAACTCCACATCATCCCTATGTGCTTACTTAATCTTCTCTTGTATGGATGGTTTCATAATCATTTGGGAAAGGTAGGATGTATCCCTTGTCCTTATGATTTCTAAATCTATCCTTTTCATATCCAAGAAGATAGGGTCTTCCTCAATCCATAACATGGATAGAGTAGCAGGTTCTTTTCTGCTTAGAGCATCAGCTACCTTGTTCGCCTTTCCAGGATGGTAGTGAATAGAGCAATCGTAATCCTTGATTAGCTTTAACCATCTCCTTTGACGCATGTTGAGCTCCTTTTGTGTGAATATATACTTTAGGCTCTTGTGGTCGGTGTATATGTCACACTTCTCACCGTAAAGGTACTGCTTCCAGATTTTCAAGGCAAAAATCATGGCTGTCAGCTCTAGATCATGCGTCGGGTAGTTCTGATCATGGATCTTTAACTGCCATGAGGCATAGGCTATCACATTATCATTTTGCATGAGTACACAACCCAAGCCTTTCTTTGAAGCATCATTGTATATCACAAAACTTTCTCCACTTTTTGTTAATGTGAGTATAGGTGCAGTGATCAGACTTCTCTTTAGCTCCTTGAATCTTACCTCACATTCTTCGGTCCAAAAAAACTTTACCCCCTTCCGTGTAAGCTTGGTCATTGGGTTTGAAAATCGTGAAAAGTTTTTCAAGAATCGTCGATAATACCCAGCTAGACCCAAAAAGCTACAGATCTCCATTACAGAAGTTGGCCCGGGCCACTCTTCAATTGCCTTTGACTTGGAATGGTCCACAGATATCCCTTTTCTAGTGATAACATGCCCCAGTAGTGATACTTCCTCCACCCAGAACTCACATTTACTGTACTTTTCATACAACTTCTCCCTTCATAAAGTATTTAACATAGTTTTTAAATGCTCCTCATCTTCCTCCTTGATCTTGGAGTATATCATAATATCATCAATAAAGACTACCAAAAATTTGTCAAGGTAATTTCTAAAGACTCTATTCATTAGATCCATGAAAATTCCTGGAGCATTAGTGAGTCCGAAGGGAATCACTATGAACTCATAGTGTCTATACTTTGTTCGAAAGGAAATCTTGGGTATATCTTCCTTCCTCTCCTTTAGTTGGTGATATCCTGACCGAAGGTCCACCTTAGAGAAATAACTGGCCCCACAAAGCTGATCGAACAAGTCATCTATCCGTGGAAGGGGATACTTGTTCTTTATCACGATTTTATTGAGCTCACGATAGTCCATGAAAAGGTGCATTAATCCATACTTCTTCTTGACGAAGAGGACTGGAGAACCCCACAGTGAAGCACTCGGGTGTACAAAACCCTTCTCCATATTCTCCTGTAACAGCTTCTTCAGCTCTTCCATCTCTATAGTGGCCATTCTATAAGGTTTATTTGAGATAGACAAAGATCCAGGGATAAGTTCAATTGAGAACTCAACCTCTCGGTCTGGAGGAAGACCAGGAAACTCTTCAAGGAATATGTCAGTATAATCCCTCACAATGGTCATGTATTCAAGCGTGATTCTCTCCTTTGTCTTGATCATTTGAGCTAGATATGCTTGCTCATAAGGCAACAATATCTACACTTGAGACAAAGATTATAAAGAAGACTCATGTTCCTCCTTACACTTGTAAAGAATCAGAGGATGCTTCGGGATGTGAAAAGTGATCTCCCTTTCCCGATAGATGATGTTGGATTTGTACAAAGATAGGAAATCCATGCCCAAGATTTCATAAAAATCCACTAAAGGAAGTATGACAAGATTTTCTGGGAGCTTTAGTCCACAAACATTAACCGGGGAGGAGTTATAAACCATGTATGCAGTGATCACCCCATTTTATATTTTCACAGATAAATTTTCCTCCAAATTTTGAGGTGGTGTTTGAATAGTTTTACTAATCTTGCAAGATATGAAATAATGTGTAGAACCAGAATCAAATAGTACTTCTGATATTCTTGAATGAATAACCAGTGTACCTGTTACCACATCATTTTCCGGCTCCACCTTACTAGTAGTGATAGCATAAGCCCTTCCTTGTTGCCTTGGAGGTTTTTTTTGATTGCCTCTGACAACCCTCAGCTTAGGGAAATTGTTTGCATAATGCCTAAGATCCTTGCAGTTGTAACACTGCACTGTAGGCTGAGTTTTGTTCTAAACCTTCCTTTATTCTTCAACATTAGAATGATTTTTCATATCCCTTCGGCAGTTCTTGGCCAGATGACCAAACTTTCAACATTTGAAGCAATTCTTGGTTCCCTTGAGACAGTCACCAATATGCTTCTTCCCACAATTTTTGCAAATGGGAAAGTGAGTATTCTTTCCATCATGGGATTTTTTTGATGAACCACCCATGTTGTTCTCTATTTTCCACTTCTTGTCACTAGGCCCATGAGACCACTGAGAGTCTCCAATATCTATTTCCACCTTGAGGTGACAATGGAAAATATCCTCATAACTGTCAAAGTCTCGAATTGCCAACACTTTTCGTAGACTCAGCTTTAGTCTCCTAAATAAGAGATCCACCTTGCTTTTGGTATTCATGAAAAAGCCAGAGGCATACCTTTCAAGCCTTGTAAATTTTGCTTCATAGGCCCCAATGGACTCATCTTCTTTCTTCCTAAGTCCAAGGAACTCTCTTTCCATCTTGAGACAAAGGGTTCAAGGAAAATATTTGTTGAAAAACATCCTCTTGAATTCCTCCCAATCCATGGAATCAATTTCCTCTTGGGTCTTTGTATTCTTGATCAGTGTCCACCATTGATCAACTTCTCCATCAAAACAATAGACCGCTAGTACAACCTTCTCTTCTTCCGAGCACTACAGAACAGAGAATATCTTTTCAATGGAGTTAATCCATTATTCTACGAGGAGGGGATCAGAAGACCCACTAAACATGGGAGGCCTTTGATGCATGAATGATTCTATGGTAAATTTCTCTTTCCTTGGAGGATGAGGGAGTTCCACCTAATTAAAGTTATTATTCATAACTCGATCCAGTTGAGCAAGTACTGTCATGAAGTTTTGAAAACCCGCTCTCGTCATATCAGGTACATCATTAGGGAAATATTCACATTGCCTATAACATTGGTTGTTGGAACGTGTTCTTCTATTTCCCGCCATTAACTAAGAAAAAGAACGTATGATTAGAGGTCTTGAATACTTATTTATTGAGCATATAAGGAAACTTTCAACATAAAAGGATAAACTTATAAAGAATAAGTACATCATAACTTGTGATTCCTTAGGTTAAAACCTAGGTTATCCTCAATCTATTTTTTGGCTTATATTTTTATGAGATTTTCCCCCATAATAATGGTTTGTACTAAGCTCATGAATCTACCAAAGCATACCCCCCGGGAGTGTCATAATCAAGAGTGCAGTAAGGCTCGTTGTCATGTACCAGGATACCCCGACTCAAACCCAAAACTCCTTATCGGAGTTTTCACTCCTAGGTACATCTGTGTCAGAGCTACCTCTACCTGCTCGTATCTATACAGGGATGTATTTTCATGATAAACTAATTACTCAATACTTACCAAAATTTAGGGATGTTTTAGCATACTTCGTTTCGTCCTTAAGGTTATCACTAAGGTTCTCTATTCCTAATCTCCAAAAATAACTAGACCATCCTATGATACCAACTATAGTGACCCGAGCCTTTTACATAAAATATTTCATGATTTTAAACATAATTCATCATCAGAGTACAAGCCAAGGATTGTTAAGTCTAGTGTCTTGGAAGACTAGGTACATATAACACAAAACATGGGGATAAAAAACACTTATTTATTTAATATCCATAATGAGCTCCTAACTTCTTTTGAGCCCTTACATCTACATAGGTTACCCTGTGGAACACATGAACAAAGGGATGAGCTAAAAATCCCAGTAAGGGAATGAATCATAAGGAAACATCTTAAGAACATGAGTTAGGAGGAATGACATATTGATATCCCAAACATGGAACATATGAGATAATATCATATAATCATGGGATCATATAGACATGGAATCATATAAATGTGGAAGAATCATAAAACATTTCTTTAGTACGGGTTAAGGCTAACCGCCAATCCCATTTCCCATTTCTGTACGGGTCAAGGCTAATCACCAATCCCATTTCACATCACATATCATGAGACTTTGTAACACCCCAAGCTTCTACGGTACACTTCTCTTTGAATAATGCAATAGCGTGTGTTGTATGCAACATCGAGTTCTAACACACCACAACCAATCAAACTAGCCGTCATGAATAGTAATACCTACTTTTTGAAATTTTATAAATTTTATTTTTAAAAATGGACTTTATTTTTGGATTCGAAATATAGAAATTAGCCTAGGGTGAAGTTTTGGTATTTTTCTGAAAAACATCATTTTTTGATGAATAGTGAAACTACTAAGTGGTAGTAAAAAACAGAATTTATCATAAAACTTAATTTTACCGCTTCTGTGATTGGAATTTTGAAAATCCTAGAGACATGGTTAATATCAAGGAGTAAAATGTGGTTCATTGAGATGAAAATAATTTTTGGTGAATAGTAACTTTTTACTTTTATTTACCACGGTTAAAAGTTAATAGGGTAATTAAGGGTAAAAATGATATTAATATTACCCTAACACATGTCCTAATTCTATTGGAAAAGTGTATATCGACCAAAAACAACCTTTGGAATAAAATATTATCATTTAGGTCCACTTGGATTAGATTAGGACATTTATTATTATTTAATTCAAAGAAGAGTTAAAAGAGTTAAAATCAAAGTTTATTTACTAAAACATATTTAATATAGGGTTATACATAAGGTAAATTAGATTTTAAATATTCATTAGAAAGATAAAAATATTTTCTACATAAAAATATTTTATTTATAATTTTTAGACATTAAATAATTTAATTTATTTATGACACAATGATGATGCAGTAATTACCATAATAGTGAAAAATTAAAATAATTGATATTATAAATACCCAAATAAATATAATTTGAGACTTTTTATGAATTAAACTAATTTTATATGTTAATATGACATGTTAGTATTGACTTAATTAACTTTGTTCGAAGTAATCATTCTGTTATGATTTTTACAAAAATCAATTATTGAATAGTGTCAAAGTTGACACAAAAGAGTTTTTAAAACAAATATTATATTATTAATTGATATTAAATTTCTAAAAATCTAAGGTTCAGAAAAGATACTTATATCATGATATTTGTATCATTAATAGACCACTTGGGGGTCTCTTGGAGGTATATAGTAAGTTTATTAAATATATAATATAAAAATACAAAGTGACATGGTAAGTGTCAAACTAATTAACTAAGAGTTAAAACTAAAAGATAAGGTTAATATAATGACCAAAACCGGTCTAAATTCTATTGGTTGAGTGGTTTTAGACACATAAAAACCTTAAAATTTAAATAATACACTTTTTATCCATTAGAAACCGAATATGAATTTATTATAAAATAATATTTCTAGCTTTCCCAAAGGTGCCCCTCACCCCTCTTATAAAAGGTCACTCCCCCTTCTCATTAATTCACACCTTAAAAGCCATTTGGCTCGGCCAAAATCTGCCCAAATACTCTATAAACTTCCCTCAGTACAACCTAGAGGCCTTAGTTTGATCAGAAATCCAACTTAATGAGCCCTTTTGATCAAATCAAAAGGAAGAACCCGAAGAAGAGGTAATGTTTTCACCAACCTTTTTCAAATTCATTTCTTCTTCAACTTCTTATTTCTTTGTTATTCCCATTCTAAAATAATTTATACAGTATCTCCTATATACTGTAATATTATTATAAATATTGTACAACCATATTCATTATTGTATCCATCTTTTGAATGACATGTCACCATACATGCGTACGTACGGCTTACCGTCTCCACGTCGTGGTGTAATTGTTATTCAATAAATTATTATTTGGATGAATATAATAATGATGATTAATTCATGTAAATAATAAATATAACATGATAATGATTCTTTATATATGATATACCATGTTATTATATATTATTTTAATATCAAACGAATGATATTGTCGCTCGTGCGTACGTACGGACTACCGTCTCCACGAACGCGATGAGATTCATTATCCATCATATCCATTAAAGTCTAATTCTCATTTGATGATTAATAATATTATATAAGGACTTGATATAATTCTGGATTTGATTAAGATACAACCTATCCATGATAAACACGGCTTACGTAACAAAACATATAAAAGAAAATGAGTAAGTTAACACCCAAAACAACGATAATACTAAGATATTATTAACGAATCAATGTTAAAAGATCATATATGATATCATATTAATATATATGATTCTTTTATAATTTAATAAAAATTATTTCACCATTATACAGAAGTTTAACCTACCCCAACCAAGGAAAAGTACAAGGTAAGGGTTTATTTCGCAATCTCTTCATTATCTGAGGTTGTTTATACGTAATAATCTACGGGAATTTGTTTATCATCCACACCCATGTTTCTTAAAAATGTATTTCAAAACATTTTTAATATTTACTATAATATGGGTTAAAGTCATTTATACCCTTGTTTACTTTTATAAGTGGTTTATAAAGGAATCTTTCTGTCGTTTTCGAAACAAGGTCATTTTTTACCTTTTCGATAGAATTAAGGTAAGAATGTTTTTTTAACTTATACGGCAGGTGTGGATATTTTCCTCCGTTATAAAATTGTCAAAGCTTCCATTACAAGCTTATAAGAATATTTTAAAATAAAATGTTTAATTTTATAAATATATGACTCTTAAATGATTTCAAAATAAAAAGAAATATTTCTCTAAAAAGAGTTTTGATTTCATCTATGTCAACATCCTTTGATGGATTTTACGCTTATTTGAAGTTGATTTATTATGATACAAAACTTATATATTGTATTGAAGGTTTTGTGATATGTTTGACTGTGGATGTGTTATTTTTATACCATTCATGGTTTATGGATGAAGTATTTACATTTCGTATGATAGTTTTAATATGAATGTTTATGTTATGTTTAAACCTGTTCATATGAGGAATGCATTGGACTTAATATGTGACGGGTGGAGCCCGATATAGCTCCTCGATGCATCGGTAGGTCTCATGAGACAAACTAGTGTCTTGGAACAAGGCCTTGGAAAAATATTATTTGTAGTCTTGGCATGAGGCCTTGGCTATGTGGTTATGATAGTCTGGCATTATTCATCCCATCATTATGAAAGTGGTTATTGATATTGCATGTGATTATTGGATTAGTTTAATATCCATGTGAATAAGTAAATGGAATTATTTCATTTTATTTTTTCCATACTATGTTGAAGTTCAAGTTTAAAAGGCTTTTGTTTTAGTTATACATTGCCTTAAATGTTTATTCTTATTTATGAAAGTTTCTGCTATATTGTTATCCTTACTGGGCATTTGAGCTCACCCCTTTTCTATATTTTATTTTTCCCAGGATGTGAAGAAGTAATTTATGAATGACCTGCAGGGATAGTATGAGGGGATAAGAGTGTGGACTATGGAGACTATATTGTTGTAGTTTTCATTTTATGATGTAATGTAAACTTTATTAATGTATCTAGTTATTCCAAGGCTACTACACTAATTGTTCTTTCAAGACTTGATCTTTCTTGTGATCCTGAAAATGTTATGTAATAATGCACCGACTCTTGGTATCTAGGGTCGGGGCATTATAGTTGGTATCAGAGAAAGTTTAGTACAAACCTTGGAAGCTATATTTAGATAAACTTCGATTAGAGAAAATCGATTTAAGATGGACTTTGAGGATTAGTATAGAAGAACTTCTTAGAAGTTTGGTATTGTAGAGATTTTATGAGTTTTCCGAGAAATACATCCCTATATGGATACAAGTAGGTAGGGGCGAATCTGGCACATATATACTTAGGGGTAAAACCCGAAAACACCTCTTTGAGCTAGACTTAAACATGAAATGGTGCATGACAACGGGCCTTGCTGCACTCTTGGTTATGACACTCCCGGGGGATATGCTTAGGATAACTCTCATTTTCTTTACAAATCATTATGAAGGGTTTATGAGTATATACTTCCTCAAATAAAAAATTCTTATGATTATGGATTATATCCATAAATAGTTCAATTTATGTTAAGTGTTTTATAAGTATGGAATTATGTATTTTGATTCATAAACTGATCTAGTTTATGCCATTGTTCATAAATGGAGCCTAGTAGAAGAAATGGAAACCGTATCAATGCACGCACTCCATGTAGGTATTTCCCTCTTGATTAAGATAATTATAGTGGAGCTGGTAATGCAACTGGTGCCGATCATCTAATCACCATACTGGGACAACTCACTCAAGTTATGAATAATAACCTTACCCGTATGGAGCACCCTGATCCGCAGAGTGGAGGATCAATGTTAGATCGATTCATGAGGAAACAACCACCAACATTCAATGGGAGTACAAATCCCTTAGTAGCTGAGCAACGGATAAATTCCCTAGAGAAAATATTTCAGGCTTTGGGGAGTAGTGAAAGGGAAAAAGTTATCATGGCAGTTTACCACCTCACTGGAGATGCTGATCAATGGTGGTCATTGATTCAAAACATGAAGGAAGATGATGAAGTATCAAATATGGAATAGAGGGAGTTCAAAGATCTATTTTAGAAAAATACTTTCCTTGTGACCATCAAGCAGATATGGAAAGATAATTTCTAAGTCTGAGACAAAAGGAGTATGAGAATGTCGTAAAGTATGAGGCTAACTTTACAAGGTTATCAAGGTATTCTAGAGATTATATACATAACCCAATAAGTAATATTGATCGTTTCTTTGATGGGTTAAAACCATTTCTCTGTCAAGAATTAGTCTCACAATCCTTCTCGTCGTACAAAGACATTGTCTCATGTGATATTAAGACATAAAAGGAATTCTCTAAGTCTTATGACTTTAAAGCAAATCAAGAGAAGAAGAGATTTGCTGATCAATCTGGGAATGGAAATAAAGGGTATAAGGGAAAAGTTGAATATCCATGCTGCAGTAAATGTGGGAAGAAACACCCTGGTACATGCTTAAAAGGAACGGGAGTCTGTTACAAGTGTGGTGAAAAAGGCCACCAAGCTTTTGATTGCAAGGGGAAGAAGGAAGATACCGATGTTCAGTGATACAATTGCAGGGACATGGGACATTATGGAAATGAATGTCCTAAGCATCAGGGGAACTTACCTCAGAAAAGGACAAGGGATCAAGGACAAGATTATTCTATCACTACTGCTGAGATAGAAGCTCCGAAAGATGTGGTGGCAGGTAATTTAATGGTTTCCTCAAGTTTAGCAAATGCATTATTTGATTCTGGATCATCGCATTGTTTCATATCTTCCCAGTTTTCTAAGAAAATTAGATATTTCCAATTTGATTTAATAAGGTAGTTTTCAGTTAAAACTCCTAAGGGAAGTATCATTGTAACAAAGTTTTTTGAATCAGTCCCCATTAGAGAACATAAATGTTCTTTATCCGCTGATCTCATCGTCAAACCTATGATTGAGTTTGATATAATCCTCGGTATGGATTGGATTTCGAACGATGATGCAAAGATTTATTGTAAGAAGGAGGTTACGATTTTTGATGATGATGATAAGGAACACCTTATCTTTAGAGCAGAATCGTCACCACTTAATTCTTATCTAGATCCACCCCTAGTAGCTCAACTAAATTCAATTATTGGGGAGGAAGAGAATGAAATGACTATGGGTGAGGAAAGGAATGTTCAAATAGAGGATGTACCTATTGTGAAAGAATATGTAGATGTGTTTCTGGAAGATTTACCTGGACATCCTCCAGAATGAGAAGTTGAGTTTTCCATTTATTTAATTCCTAGATTAAGGCCTATATCGAAGACCCCTTATAGAATGGACACTGTAGAATTAGTTGAAATAAAGAAACAACTAGAGGAATTGAGTAATAAGGGATTTATTCACCCTAGTGTTTCTCCATGGGGAGACCCTGTTATTTTTGTTAAAAATAAAGATGGATCTATGAGGTTATGTATCGACTACAGGGAGATCAATGCTATAACAATAAAGAACAAGTATCCTCTACCTCTCATTGATGATTTATTTGACCAAATGCATGGAGCTCAATACTTTTCAAAGATTGAACTTCGATCTGGATACCATCAATTGTGTGTGAAGAAGGAAGACATTCCGAAGACAACATTTCAAACTAGGTACGAGCATTACGAGTTTATAGTAATGCCTTTTGGATTGACTAATGCAACCTCTGTATTCATGGATTTGATGAATAGAGTTTTCAAGGAATAACTCAATGAATCTGTGGTAGTATTTATTGATGATATCTTGGTATACTCCAAAAGCTATGAAGATCATGAAAATCACTTGTGCATTATCCTGAAGACTCTAAGAAGACATGAATTATATGGGAAGTTTAACAAGTGTGAATTATGGATTTAATAGATTTCTTTTCTTGGACATATTCTCTACAAAGATGGAATCTCTGTTGATCCTTCTAAGACCAAGGCAATCCAAGAATGTCCTGCACCGACGAGTATAACTGAGGTACGTAGTTTTATTGGTTTAGCAGGTTATTATCGACATTTCGTCCATAATTTTGCCTAGTTGGCTAACCCATTAACAAAGCTCACACATAAAGGGGTTAAATTTGTTTGGACAAAAGAGTGTGAAGAATGTTTCGAATAACCAAAGAGAAGATTAGTCAATGCTCCTATATTGACTCTACCATCGGGGAATGATGGGTTCATTATTTAGAGTGATGCATCGAAGAAAGGACTTGGTTGTGTCCTTATGCAGAATGATAGGGTTATTGCCTATGCATCACGAAAGTTGAAAATTCATGAACAACACTATCCTACTCATGATCTCGAGTTAGCAGTTGTGATCTTTGCTTTGAAGATATGGAGGCACTACCTCTATGGTGAAAAATGTGATATTTATACTGATCATAAGAGTTTGAAGTATATTTTCTCACAAAAAGAACTCAACATGAGGAAAAGGAGATGGTTTGAATTACTCAAGGATTATGATTGTACGATACACTACCACCAGGAAAAGCAAACAAGGTGGCAGATGCTTTGAGCAGAAAAGATCATAGAGTTTTGAAAAATATGAGAATTGAAAGGGATCCAATTTTCATGGATCTAGTGAATATGGACATGGGAATAACCATGGAAGGTGAAACATCAATTATTTTTCAAATGGTTACCAAACCATCTTTACTAGAAAGGATTAAGAGTTCTCAGACTGATGATGAAGAATTTCAAAATAAGATTAAAGCTATGAATGATGGGAGATTGAGTGAATTTGTGTATGATGATGGAATTTTGAAATTTGGGAAGATACTTTGTGTTCCCGATATACCTGATCTAAAAAAGGAATTACTAGATGATGCTCATAGTTCCAATTTCTCTATACATCCTGGGAGAACCAAAATATATAGAGATTTGAAGGAACTTTTTTGGTGGGACAACATGAAGATGGAGATTGCCGATTTTGTGTCAAGATGTATGGTTTGTCAACAAGTGAAAGCTGGAAGGCAACAACCTGGTGGAGTATTGTAACCTCTTCCCATACCTGAGTGGAAATGGGATAATATCACGATGGACTTTGTCATGGGACTACCAAAGACTCCTAGAAGGAATGATGCAATATGGGTTATTGTTGATCGTCTTACCAAGTCAGCACATTTTCTTGCTATAAGAGAAGATCTACCACTGGAACGTCTAGTAAGACTATATATTGATGAAGTGGTGAGACTTCATGGAGTACCCCTATCGATTGTTTCTGATCGTGATCCCCGTTTTACTTCAAGATTCTTGAAAAGTCTTCAGAAAGCCTTGGATACTGAACTTCATTTGAGCACTGCTTACCACCCTCAAACAGATGGACAATCAGAATGAACTACTCAAACCTTAGAAGACATGTTGAGATCCTGCTCACTTGACTTTCAGGGTATGTGGGATCAATATTTATCTCTGGTAGAATTTTCTTATAACAATAGCTTCCATTCGAGTATTCAGATGGCACCATATGAAGCGTTATACAGAAAGAGATGTCGCACACCAACCTGTTGGGATGACGTTGGAGAAACAAAACCTGTAGGTCTAGAACTGGTGGAGGAAATAATGGAAAAGGTGAAGGTAATCCAAAATCACATCAAAGCATCTCAAAGTAAGCAGAAGAGCTATGCCGATAATCGAAAGAAGGATTTGGAATTTCAAGTCAGTGATCATGTTTTCCTGAAGGTATCTCCATGGAAGGGAGTTATACGTTTTGGTAAGAAAGGTAAATTGAGTCCTAGGTACATCGGACCTTTCAAAATTCTAGAACGAATTGGGGCTGTAGCATACCGATTGGCAATGCCGCCAAGTCTCTCCAAAGTTCACGATGTGTTCCACGTATCTCTGTTGAGGAAATACATGCCTGACCCAACACATTTACTCACCTATGAAGAATTAGAACTGGAACCCGATCCATCTTATTACGAAGAGCCCGTCAAGATTCTTGATACGAGAGAACAAGTACTGAGAAACCAGACGACTCTTCTGGTAAAAGTCTTGTGGAGAAACCATAAGATGGAAGAGGCAACGTGGGAACCCGAGGAACTTATGATGAAGAACCACCTGAGTCTTTTCATGCGGTAGTATTCTAGAAATTTCGAGGACAAAATTATTTGAAGTAGGGGAGAATGTAACACCCCAAGCTTCTACGGTACACTTCTCTTTGAATAATGCAATAACGTGTGTTGTATGCAACATCGAGTTCTAAAACACCACAACCAAGCAAACTAGCCGTCATGAATAGTAATACCTAATTTTTGAAATTTTTGAAATTTTATTTTTCAAAATGGAATTCATTTTTGGATTCGAAATATCGAAATTAGACTAGGGTGAATTTTTGTTATTTTTCTGAAAAACTTCATTTTTTGATGAATAGTGAAACTACTAAGTGGTAGTTAAAAAACAGAATTTTTCATAAAACTTAATTTTACCGCTTCTGTGATTGGAATTTAGAAAATCCAAGAGACACGGTTAATATCAAGGACTAAAATGTGGTTCATTGAGATGAAAATAATTTTTGGTGAATAGTAACTTTTTACTTTTATTTACCACGGTTAAAAGTAAATAGGGTAATTAAGGGTAAAAATGATATTAATATTACCCTAACACATGTCCTAATTCTATTGGAAAAGTGTATCTCAACCAAAAAAAACCTTAGGGATAAAATATTATCATTTAGGTCCACTTGGATTAGATTAGGACATTTATTATTATTTAATTCAAAGAAGAGTTAAAAGAGTTAAAATCAAAGTTTATTTACTAAAACATTTTTAATATAGGGTTATACATAAGGAAAATTCGATTTTAAATATTCATTAGAAATATAAAAAGATTTAATATATAATTATATTTTATTTATAATTTTTAGACATTAATTAATTTAATCTATTTATGACACAATGATGATGAAGTAATTACCATAATAGTGAAAAATTAAAATAAATGATATTTTAAATACCCAAATAAATATAATTTGAGACTTTTTATGAATTAAACTAATTTTATAGGTTAATATGACATGTTAGGATTGACTTAATTAACTTTTTTCGAAGTAATCATTCTGTTATGATTTTCACAAAAAATCAATTATTGAATTGTGTCAAAATTGACATAAAAGAGTTTTTAAAACAAATATTATATTATTAATTGATATTAAATTCCTAAAAATCTAATGTTCGGCCAAGAGACTTATATCATGATAGGTGTATCATTAATGGACCACTTGGGGGGTCTCTTGTAGGTATATAGTATGTTTATTAACTATATAATATAAAAATACAAAGTGACATGGTAAGTGTCAAACTAATTAACTAAGAGTTAAAACTAAAAGATAAGGTTAATATAATGACCCAAACCTGTATAAATTGTATTGGTTGAGTGGTTTTCGACCCATCCACACCTTAAACTTTAAATAATCTACTTTGGAGCCATTAGAAACTGAATATGAATTTATTATAAAATAATATTTCTAGCTTTCCCAAAGGTGCCCCTCACCCCTCTTATAAAAGGGAACTCCCCCTTGTCATTAATTCACACCATAAAAGCCATTTGGCTCGGCCAAACTCTTCCAAAATACTCTCTAAACTTTTCTCACTACAACCTAGAGGCCTTAGTTTGATCATAAAGCCAACCTAAGGAGCCCTTTTGATCAAATCAAAAGGAAAAACCTGAAGAAGAGGTAATGTTTTCACCACCCTTTTTCAAATTCATTTCTTCTTCAACTTCTTCTTTCTTTGTTATTCCCATTATAAAATAATTAATCCAGTATCTCCTATATATTTTAATAATATTATTAATATGGTACAACCATATTCAGTATTGTATCCATCTTTTGAAAGACATGTCACCATACGTGCGTACGTACGGCTTACCGTCTCCACGTCGTGGTGTAATTGTTATTCAATAAATTATTATATGGATGGGTATAATAATGATGTGTAATTCATGTAAATAATAAATATAACATGATAATTATTCTGTATATATGATATAACATCCAATTATATATTATTTTAATATCAAAAGAATGATATTGTCGCTCGTGCGTACGTACGGACTACCGTCTCCACGAACGCGATGAGATTCATTCTCCATCGTATCCATTCAAGTCTAATTCTCATTTGATGATTAATAATAGTATATAAGGACTTGATATAATTCTGGATATGATTAATATACAACCTATCCATTACAAACATGGCTTATGTAACAAAACATATAAAAGAAAACGAGTAAGTTAACACCCGAAACAACGATAATACTAAGATATTATTAACAAATCAATGTTAAAAGATAATATATGATATAATATTAATATATATGTTTATTTTATAATTTAATAACAATTATTTCACCATTATACAGGAGTTTAACCTACCCTAAACAAGGAAAATTACAAGGTAAGGGTTTATTTCACAATCTCTTCATTATCTGAGGTTGTTTATACGTAATAATCTACTGAGATTTATTTATCATCCACATCCATGTTTCTTAAAAATGTATTTCAAAACATTTTTAATATTTACTAGAATATGGGTTAAATTCATTTATACCCTTGTTGACTTCTATAAGTGTTTTATAAAGTAATCTTTCCATCGTTTTCCAAACAAGGTCATTTTTAACCTTTTCGACAGAATTAAGGTAAGAATGTTTTTTTAACTTATACAAAAGGTGCAGCTATTTTCAACCATTATAAAATCATTGAAGATTCCCTTAAAACTTTATGAGAATATTTTCAAAGAAAATGTTTTATTTTATAAATATATGGCTCTTAAATGATTTTAAAATAAAAAGATATATTTCTTTAAAAATATTTTTGATTTCATCTATGTAAACATCCTTTGATGGATTTTACTCTTATTTGATGTTGATTTATTATGATACAAAACTTCTATATTGTATTGAAGGTTTTGTGATATGTTTGACTATGGATGTGTTATTTTCATACCATTCATGGTTTATGGACGAAGTATTTACATTTCGTATGGTAGTTTTAATACGAATGTATATGTTAGGTTTAAACCTGTTCATATGAGGAATGCATTGGACTTAATATGTGACGGGTGGAGCCCGCTATAGCTCCTCGATGCATCGGTAGGTCTCATGAGACAAACTAGTGTCTTGGTACAAGGCCTTGGCAAAATATTATTTGTAGTCTTGGCACGAGGCCTTGGCTATGTGGTTATGATAGTCTGGGATTATGCATTCTATCATTATGAAAGTGGTTATTAATATTGCATGTGATTATTCGATTAGTAGAATATCCATGTGAATAAGTAAATGGAATTATTTCATTTTATTTTTGTCATACTATGTTTAAGTTCAAGTTTAAAAGGCTTTTGTTGTATTTATAAATTGACTTAAATGTTTATTCTTATTTATGAAAGTTTCCGCTATATTGTTATCCTTACTGGGAATTTGAGCTCACCCCTTTTCAATGTTTTATTTTTCCCAGGATGTGAAGAAGCAATTTATGAATGACCTGCAGGGATAGTATGAGGGGATAAGAGTGTGGACTATGGAGACTATATTGTTTTAGTTTTCATTTTATGATGTAATGTAAAGTTTATTAATGTATCTAGTTATTCCAAGGCTACTAAACTAATCGATCTTTTGGGACTTGATCTTTATTGTGATCATGCCAATGTTATGTAATAATGAACTGACTCTGGAGATCTAGGGTCAGGGCGTTGCAGACTTAACCTTACCCAATGAATTGGAGAACTATATGGGCACACCCATATCAACATATTCATGAATATTATTTCCACATAAATATTCTTACCACATATACAATCATACATAATTAACCATACATAAACATAAGGGTACCATGGAAAGAATTGGGCACCCCAATCATGACATAAATCATAACCAATGGGCGTATCATGAAAGTGTCCATGTAAGGAAATAATTATAAAATAAATGGACGTTAATAGGGTAAAATAGGCATATAGTATGGTAAGTGGTGTCAAATATAAGTGACAACATATGAGAAATGTATTTTAGAAACATTAGTATTAAAACATTTTTGTGTGGTTTTAAGAAAAATACTATAGAGCCTTTCAAATAGAAAAGAGGAAAATCATTTATATAAATCCAGAATTAAACCAAGAAGTTTTCTATAATAAAAATAATGATTTTATAAAGACAATGGTTTATTAAAACATAGTATAGAGTGCACATGATTTTGGGTAAAAGTTTGGGAAGTTCCTTTAAAACGAGTGTTCTTATTGGGAAGTATCGAGGAGGGATTCACTTAAAATCATGCATATACCCAAACGATAATGAGAGATGGATCTTGTAAAATTATTAGGGAGAATATAAACATAATTTTTAAGTTCTTAATAAAAATAAAATACCACTAAATTTTGGTAAAAAGAAAGATAGAGCAACCCGAAGGAATAAAGGAAGTTCGGTAGAATCCATTATGGTTTATCGGCATGGTATCAGGTGTCACTAAGAGAGATTTATGAGAGAGATAAGGGGTTTATCTTCACTTATGAAACATTAGGGAAGTATGGGGGAGGTGATAAAATATACCCCATCACTTGGTATTACACAAAAAGTCATAGCATAGAGAACAATCTTTATTAAGAGTGAAAAGGAGAGGATCCCCTTACCTTAAATCTGGTGGTGTTCTCCACTTGTTATTAATGAAATGAATAACCAAATTAGGATTATTAATTCATAATTCTAGAAACTATTATATATTTAATTTATTTATTATACCACTTTTTAGTTCATTCAATGCCTTTTTGATTAGTTATAAGGTTCAATTACAGTGTTTGGGCTCGTTTGTTTACTTAGCTTTAAAAGATCGGTTCACTTATATTCAAGTTTGGATTATATGTACGATGAAAGTGGTTTTACAGAATTGAAGTTATATTATTTAGTGAAAAACCAGAATATTACATGGTTTTACTTTTAATTAGGTTACTTATAGTGAAGTCGAAATATATATAACCATAGTTATAACCGTTTTTGTTAATCGGTGGATTTGATTACAAAGAACGTGTTTTGCTTTATATCTTAATACCATTTGTACAAAAGGATTACAGAACCAAAAATAGGATATATTACATATATAATAATCTCGTTCAATCATAACAAAAATGGTTTCATGACCATAATTAATGATAATAATAGAAATTGATAAACCGTTGTCCTCAAATGTGCTTAATTAGCACATCTCTAACGGTGCTTTCATTCCTTTCAAATAAAAGGGTGGGTAAAGGAGAGAATATAATGAAATATTCCATTAGCATGAAAAAATTCCATTACATGTATGTTACTGGATTTATAATATTATTATGGTGAAGGGTGGTGAGGAAAGAAATTAAAAGAAAAGAACTTAAAAGAAAAGAAGGAATTGGGAAGAGGAATTTACCTCTTGAGACTTCCTCCTTTGAGAACCTCTTTAGGGGAGAGTTTTTGATATTTTGAGGAGGCTGAGAGATTTTTGACATGGGTTAGGACATTGGGGAGAGATTTGGGTAGAATATTGGCAAGGTACAAGGCTTGAGAGAAGTGAATAAAAGAGGGAGTGAAGGGGGGGTTTTATAGTGGAGGAGAGAGGGGTTTTCTTAATATAAAATTTAGTAGGTTATTATTTCCTCCCAGGATAAGGAATAGTAATTATTCCATGACCAAGAATAGTAAATGGGTCATGTTAATTCAAACCAGGGGTGGTGACATCAGCCATGATTCAAGGAATATTCTATTTAGCTTATAATGTATATATACGGTAAATTACCGTATTTTACTATTCATAAAATAATCAAGTATTTTAGAAAAATATCAAAAATTCACCCTAACCATTTTTCGACATTCAGAATCCAAAAATAAAGTCCATTTTTCAAATATAATTCTCTAAATATGATTATTTTAATATTTAATTAAAATAATAATTTAGTATAAAAACCAGTTTTAAAACATTCATTAACTTATTCTAAAATATAGGTATATTGTACTTCAAAAATTGAATATTATTTTTATATTATCAATGGATATGTTACTATTCATTAGGGTATATCAATATTCATAAGGGTTTGTTAATATTAATTAGGGTAGGTTACTATTCACTAAAAATTATGTTTTTCGTATCGAACTCCAAATAACTTACTGATTACAACCGTGTATGCCGGATTTTCAAAATTCCAAACACAGAAGTGTCAAACTTATGTTTAGAGGTCACCTAGCACTTATTAGTTCATTATGTTGTGTTTTCATGTGATTTTATGACATACTTATGAGAATGGAAATTTCATTGAAAAACATTAGGTCGTTACAATATAAATGATCATGTGTGCTTGAAACAAATTCATGGTTAACAATATAAATTAACACATGGAAAATAATAACTGAATTAATGGTGATGGATTATATAATGGCATACAACTTGATCTTTACCATAAATACCTTAGTTAATACATTAATAACATCATCAAGGACATAACCGAGACATCATTATTTCCATAAAGTTCAAAACCAAGACATTATGCTTGCATTGGGTAGGAATACACTAAATACCAAAACCTTTTGTCTCATGAGACCAATCGATGCATCGAGGGGATATATAATATAAGACCCACCCATCAATTCTTTAAGTAAAATTCATTAATAATATGATAAAATTTATAAAAAATACTTAATAAATTATTCCAATAATTATCTATATTATAATAAAAAATATATTGGATGCTAATACATAATCCACTTTCCTTAGCAGTAAATAATCATCTGTATGGAGATAACATATATATGTAATGTCAAAACATTCCATAGTTTATAAATGAAATAAAATGATCAATATAAAACTAGAAAAATAATGTAGAGGTTTAAAAATAAAATATCCCCCATTTTAAAAAATGAAACTTATAATTGATATAGATGGACAACACCCCAGAAAGAAGAATGATTTGAATGGTACCACACAAGAAGGGATCAAGAAGTAAATTGTTTGGTACCATGAGTTTAATCACTTAAATACATAAATAGAATAATATAAAATAGAAGTTATATCATAAAACATAAGTCACATTATGGTAAATCCTTTAGAATATGAAAATTAAAATAGAAGTGAAACACAATAGAGTTTTTAAGAAACATTTTTAATGTTATCTGAAATATGAAGTTATGGGTGACGTTCAAAATTAATTTTTGAAAAGGTGAAGTGAACCTTTTGAAAAAACATATTTTAAAAAAGAATATATAATAATTTATCCTTAAGAAATACATAAATGTATCCTAGGAAATGTGGTCTTTATGATAAAATATTTTATCATAAAAGTAAAAACATTTTGATATTTTTAAAGTACATTTGTTGAAAACCCACATCATTAAAAAAAGAGTAGTAAACCATTCTTTTGTATTATCACATAATTTTACCAAATAAATATATAAAGTAACATATAATAAAATCTTAGTATGGGAGAACCCAAGCATGGAAAGGCAATGTTCATGATGAAACATTATAACTTAAATAAAGGAGATTTTAGTTATCAATATCCCTTATGGAAACATAATCCATAAAGAATGAAATATTTGAAAAGGATTTATGTGATAAAAATGTAATCAGTGATATAATACCACACAACATAATAAAATTTTAAACTATACCAAAATTATATGAGATACATTAAACATAATAATCAAAACTCAATGAATGAAAATTAAGTTACCAAAAAATCTTATGAATGGGGTAACACCTAAGTCAAAATCTATTTGAAGAAAATAAATCGATTGGGATTAGTATATCCAATTAATTAATATAAAATATATTATATAAATTTCATGGGATATTAAATCAATAGAAAACCAAAAAAAGGTATCATGGTGCATAATATGTAACATGTCTCAAAGAACAAAATTGAGACCAAGAAAACTCTTAACTTGTTTCCCCACATAGTAGAATGTGTTATAAAATCCTTTAAAACAATCATAATTTTCTTAATATTATATTTTATAACATTATTAATATATATAAACTTTTTTAAATTTTATTTATAATTATTCTCTACATGTATATTAGTTAGTTATTATCTATTTTTGATATCAACTGTGACTATTCTTGATCACTTTGAACTAATTTCGTAATAGCAATGATTTTATTCATTATTATCCAGAATTTAATAATTAAAATGAAATAAAGGTATTTTAAATTATGTTCTATAATTATTTATAATTTTATAATTTCATTTCATAAGTATTTTAGTTATTATTTCTATTGATAAGGTCAGTAAAAAGATCCTTCTAGTAATTTATAATGAATGAATAGTGTTGTATTAATTAATGAGTTAAATGTTTATATTATTATTAAATAAGATAAAAAAATAAATATTTAATCATTAATATCCTATATTAATTTTCCAAAGCTATCCTTGATAGAAATTTATAGCATCGTTCATGTATGTGGTTAAACTGACTCAACCAGAACGTGCTATAATCTATGTGTGATTATGTCTATTGAAGAGATTATTTTGTTATAATATCATTGCCAAAAAAGTATAATTAAATTATTTAAATTTTATTAAGGTGATTAATCATATTTTTTTATAATAATAATTTAATCGAAAAAAAAGTTGTCACTTATAAACAAACCACTTTTTCCTTTGGTGTTTGTTTTAGGAAATTTGTTTTACAACGATCACTTATTTTTAATATTACTTATAGAATTAAAAATTTATATTTAAATAATATAAATAATGATATAAATAAAATACCCATTCACCAAACCCATTTATATAACTATCCTTGAAAGGTGGTGATTAAAATGAAAACATGTCTACCATGGAGGTGGTAGTATGCACACACACATGGGAAATGTTTTCATTTTTTCGATTAAATGGTAGGGGAATATATAATGGTTATACCATAAATATAATATAATTTAAGTATAATATTTAAAATTATTTAATTATAAAAATTTGGTTAAAATCTCTTTGGATGACGGTTGATGAGAATAATAAATAAAGTTAAAGGGTAAGTAATGTTTACATTGAGAATTTATAACTTCTCATGAAGTATCCTTTAGTAATGAATGAATTTAGGCTCTTTGATGAGGACAGGGTTTATAAAACATGTATAATGGCTCTAGAAGAAGAAAATTGGGAAGATTTTTTTTTGGAATTTTGAACTATAGTTATGGCATGAAGTTGGTGGAAGTGATCTATTTTTATAGGTGAAAAGAGGGAAAATCTGTAGAAAAGAATGTTTGGTAAGGGGTAAGAAGGGAATTGCATGAGAGTTAAGTGATTTAGGTGGGGAAAAGTTGGTGAGACATTTAGGTATTACTTTCCAACCTAAAAAGGTATTCTATAAGGTATATGTGTCAAATTGATTTAGTAAAATTCAAACCACATTAGATTACCCATTTTAACACTTATTAATCTTGATGAAAATTTTACCTTGGTAATTATTTTATTACGAAAAATATAAGGTGACCCTGCTAACCAAATTTATAAATTTTGAATAATTTTTTTCTGAAATTTAATCTAATTCAATTTCTAAATATGATAAAATTAAATTTTAAATTAAAACCTATAATGTGTTGAAAAACCGTTTTTATAGAAAACTGTTATTTTAATAATTAATAAATCTTAATTATATTTAACATTTATTGAAAATTAAATGAGTTTTAATTTACTTCTATATATTTTTAAAAATTTTATTAGAGTTTTTATTTTAAAATTGATCAATTTTATTTAAAATTGATCAATTTTATTTAAAATCATAATATTTAGAAAAGTATCATTCCTTGAAAAATAATTGTTTTACCATAGTAACTAATATTTTTCATAGTAACTTTTTTTTATGAAAAAAATTTAAAGTAAACAAATTAATTAATTTGATCATTCTAATTAATAATATTAAAATCAAATTATCTGATTTAATTTCTAAAATTGGTAAAATATTTTTTTATATCAAAATATAAAAATATAACGAAAATTGTTTCCATAGGAAAATAACTTTTTAAAAAAATATGAACTATTCTTATTCTTATTTATTATCAATTACTAAAAAATTTGGGGTTAATATATTATTAGTATCAAAAATATATTTTACCCATAATTTATTTATTTTCTTAAAATAAAACACCTAAAAAATCTATTTTTTTTGAAAAGATAGATTTTAAAGGATAAATCAATCTTATTAGTTATTTTGATACACTAATTGAATTTTTATCAATCCCTTAGTATAATGACCATTATTTTAATTTCTACATATATTTCATAATTTGGTTATATCTATTTTTAACCAACAATTATATAAATATATTTTAATGGTTATATATTGTTATGTGGTTCATTATGGTTCAGTGTTGTGTGTATCACACATTATTGAACATATTAGGACTTAAAGGAATATATAATTTAAAATCCCTAGGTGTTAAATTCTACCCACTTAAAGAAATTTCACATTCACAATTTTAATTATTACTCACTAAAGAAATTAAGTTAAGGTATTCTTAATATATTTATCATTTGATATATAACTTCTAATATGATATCTACATTACTATATTAGGCCAGGTTAAGTTGCTTATCTTTCCTCAAACAACATGAATCATTCATACAATCATATACTCAGGTATGAATATACCCTTTTCATACATTCTTCAATATATACCAGTGATGCCCCAGACCCAGATGCCACTTAATAGGTGCCCCAAGCCCGGTGGGCCACATGGCCTCAAATGCATCTTCCTGAATACTAGATACTACTGACTAACAGCGAGGGCCTGGGGTGTGTCTGTGGGGATACTATGCCCTCATTAGCAGAGTGTAACACAATGGAAGGAATATAAATAAATAGTAAACAATAGAATAAATATAAATAAATAACAGAAGAAAACAAATGCAACAGATTAAAAAGAATAATAATAATTGTATCAACTAGAACAATGATGATGTCATGTCAATTCACTAGAAAACTAAAAAACATGGATACAAACAGAAGGCATAATGTGTTCCACAATAGTATAAAGGAAATAAAAAACTATCCCAAGAATCTAGAGATCTGGATCAGTCATCTACTATTAAGATCCATTGTAAACAACAAGCAATCAAGTGTTTGAAGTCGTATGCTTCCCTTTGTCAATACCTACAACCATGCAATCTACTCCGGATACCAAACGACGCCCGAAGAGGGTGTGAGATAAATCTTAGTGGGCCACCACCGTCGGTTTCTATAACATCCGAACCATGTAATGGAATGTATAAATGTGTAGGAATGCATATATAATGTAAAGAAAGAAGTACAATACAACTAAATACCCAAGTACCTACTTAATCCCTCAGATGGTGTCTGAACATGTAACCAGTTCATTAATTAAGTAATTTCCATTTAATGTTAATAGTTCATGTGAGGCATAACCAACATTGACATCACCTCATGATAATATAAGTAGGGAAATTCCCAAGACATGACAAGGCAACCAGAAAATGATATCTGGTGAGGGAGTTATATGGTAATAACTAAGGTAACATAGATATCATGGAACACTAACTCTGTAGTATTTGATTCTAGTTAAGGGGTAAGAGTGTAATACAAAGACATTAATACAAGGTATTCCAAAATGAGGTGCCTACTGAGTCCAAGGTGATCAACCAAGGTAAAGCAGGGATAATCAAGGATATGGACCTATGGGCTTTAACCATGGAACCTACTAGTCAATGTTGGAACTAAGAAGTGTATTTGAGGTATCATGTAATAATGCGAGGACGCTATGGTAGTATACCGGGAATCCAAGGACTAGATAATAACTAGAGTCTAGGTGGGTGTCAACCTAAGAAAACCGCATCCTTGTATCAGAATGGGGTTCTCGAGACCCAAGGTATTCTCCTGTCATAATCCAAGGTGAGCTCGAGTCAGTCCATTCCTATTTGAAATTTTAATCATGTAATCATTCATTAGGTTCAATCCTTATCTTCCATTAGTGTGGATAGGTCAAGTATCATTGCATCCATTCAATCAAGTCTTAATTAACAATTTAGGCATATTCAATTATTAAGGTTCACACCGCTATCTTCAATCAATATGGAAAGGGGTGCTACAGATATGTAACCATTATTCAATCTAATTTGTTAAGGCCAATTTATATACTTAGTATACTTTCCATTTCACATTTATCATTTAATAATTAATTTGAATCACTTACCTTAGGCAGGTAAAGTGGTGAGCATACATGGTATATGCTATTATGAAATTATCATTAATAACAAGCCATTTATTATAGAAAGGCTCACCTTTAGGATGGTCAAGAAAAGGCACACCCGAATGGTGGCTCAAACATGCCAAAACACTAAAACCCAAATATGGAATAACCATTGACATGGGGTGGATTGAGTTATGAGTGAAACCGATAACAAATAATCACATATCTGTAATGGGAATAACTATTCGATTCTAACAAGTATAATCATGGCATGTAAATATATGAAATGCCTCCTGATGAAATTAGAGGGCCCTACAAAGATATTCCAAAATCAACGAACTTTAGGGATGAGTTACATACCACCCACCTTAGGATTTTATGACTCTCCTCCTCCAGTATCGACCCTTGATTTTCCTCAAATCGGAGTAGATCTAAGAAAAGGTAAAAATGCTCCCATGAAGATATTTATCTCGAGAGAAAGAGGGAAGAAGAATGGATAAAATGGAATCGAGTAATTACCGTTGTGCATCCAACATGATGAACAGAAGCTCAATTAGAATCCGGACAAAGGAGATCTCTTGATCCCTAGACTTGGCCTTCAAAAAGATCCAA
The DNA here is from genome assembly GCA_963277665.1 of Viscum album. Classification (NCBI taxonomy): domain Eukaryota; kingdom Viridiplantae; phylum Streptophyta; class Magnoliopsida; order Santalales; family Viscaceae; genus Viscum; species Viscum album. Next base: position 231,949,063 of record OY728146.1, read on the forward strand.
CTGGGTGAAAATGTAGGAAAATCCCACTGGTTTATGGGTTGGGGAAGAATAGAGGAGTAAATTGATCATTAAGGGAATTTTGGACATTTACCCAGAATTTTATCCTGTGCACAGTTTTTGCACCCAATTTTTCAAACTGTGCGCAAACCGAGCGAGATGGTTTTGCCCGAAAGAACTTCCTCCACACTGTTTGATCAAACTGTGCACAAGCCATGCACGAGTACCTAGGAAAAAGGGAAATTCACATGGTTAGGATGCATGACTGTGTGCTAACCATGCGTATGGATCCAACCTAAAAAATATGACCCACACAGTTTCCCAAAGTGTGCGGAATTCCTACACGATTTACTCTAAACCGTGCACCAAGCCTGTTTTTCCCCAAAATATGGGTTATAGGCTCCGGACATTCCCTAGAAACCCCTGAGAACTTTTATAACCCATTAGGAATCTGCGTTAGGTACTAATTAATGATTTAGACTGAAAATTAAAGGATCCATACCTTAGTGAAAAATTGGGTTCTTATAGTCTTCCCCCCTTGAAAGAACTGGCCTCTCGAGTTCTCCTTCCAAGGGTAAGGAAACACTATTTGAGAACAACTCTGGCCATTGGGTATATATGTCGGCTTCCCTCTACCAAGTCTCATCTTGTACTTAGCCATTCTACCATAGCACATGTACCAGAGGGATAGACCAGACCCAGAGAGACTTTGTGCTCCCGTCAACGATACACACTGGATACTACTCAAAGGTAGCATCAACATCTAACTAAACTTCCTCAGGATCAAAAGTATGTGATGGGATAGCATGATATTGGAAAATCTATGAGGCATTAAAAATGTCGTGCATGGCATGGTGCCTCTGTGGTAGTAGTAACCAACATGCTACCGGCCCGACTCTCTCAAGGATCTTGAATGGCCCCATGTAATGGGGAGACAATTTTACCTACTTCCATAACCATCTATTCCCTAGCCTGGTAGATACCCAAAGAAAAACACGATCCCCAACCTCGAACTCAAGAGGTATTTGATGGAAATATGCATAAGAATTTTGTTTCTAGACTGATCTATATGTATATGATTTCTGATCATCTGAACATACTATGAAGTCTCCTGAATGAGATGAGGACCTGTTATGGTTACCTTACCTGCCTCTAGCCATCATAAGGGTGAATGGCATGGCCTACCATATGAGGCCTCAAAAGGAGATATCTAAATTGTTTCCTAAAAACTATTATTATAGGAGAATTTTAAGAGACAAATATTCTTTTCCTAATAACCTCCAAAATCAAGGACACATTCTCATAGAATTTCCACTAAAATCTGTATTGTCCATTCTAATTTTCCATCGGTCTGAGGGTGAAAAGTTTTACTTAAAAGCACCTAAGTTCCCATAGTTTTCTACAAACCATGCTATAAACGTGAAGTAAAATGAGAATCCCTATCTGAAATGATATTACGTGGATCCCCATGTAGTCATATGGTATCACAGACATACAATTTTCCCATCTCATCAACTGAGAAAGTCTTCCAAATAGGAATGAAGTTGGATGATTTCATTAGTCCATCAACGACTACCCAGATAGAATTTCTACCACTAAATGGCCTAGGTAAGATAACTAAGAAATCCATATAAACATCTTCCCATATCCATTATAGGACTGGAATCAGCTGTAAAAATCTTGTTTGTATCTGGAGCTCCGCCTTCACCTGCATACAGGTGGAACACTTAGTGATGAATCCTGCAATCTGACATTTCATTCCAAGACACCAATACTAGCATCAAATATCTTGATACATCTTTGGGATGCCTATATGAAATACCCACTAAGAAGTATGAGACTCCTTCATCAACTTCTTTATCATATCTATAGGAACCCAGATATGTCCATGTAGACACAGGACGCCGTCTCTGTCCACAAACCAATCTAGAGGAAGATTATCTCCGGATATACTCTCATGGAGAACCAAACCTTCAGGATTTGAAAATTGCCTACTCTTCACCTTAGTAGAGGGAATATGTAATTGTTAAGGTTGAGAGGTAATACTTATCGTGACTGTCATGAAACTCTAGATGAATCTTAGAATAGAGGGAAATTAACTTCCATTCATCACTAGATTCTTGTACGATCTGCATTTGAGTTTTCCGACATAATGCATCAGTGTCCACGTTGCCCTTTCTAGGTGTATAGGTAAGATTAAAATAAAAGGATTGTATATATTCGACCCATATCCACTGTTTGAGGTTCGAGTCACACTAAGAAAAGATATACTTGAGGCTCTTGTGATCTGTGTATATTATAAAGCGCTCAACCAACGGATAATGTCTCCAACAATGTATAGCATGGACAACTACTGCTAGATCAAGGACGTGCGTCGAGTGATTTCTCTCATCAGTCCACAACTACTGAGATCCATACGCAGCAACTATGCCTTTCTGCATCAAAACTACACCTATGATAATGCCTAATGCATCACATAATATGATATAACATTTTACAGGTTTTGTAAGAATCAGAATTGGTGATGAGGCAAGCCTCCCTTTCAGCTCCTGAAAGGCTTTCTCACATTATTTTCACCACAAAAACTTAAAACACTTATTTGTAAGTTCAGTAAGAGGTTAAGAAAGATGTGATAATTCCTTTAGGAAATTCATGTAATATACAATGATACCCAAGAAACTCTTGATATCAAACACATTCTTGGGATTCTCCCAGTAAACTATATCACTAACCTTTTCAGGGTCAACAATTACTCCGGATTCTGAGATTATATGACCCAATAAGTGGAATTTGTCGATCCATAAGTGGCACTTAGCAAGCGCAGAATAAATATGATGCTCTCTCAGTGTACTCATAACTATCTCAAGATGTTTGGCATGGTTTATATGAGTGCAAGAATACACCAAGATGTCATCCACAAAGACTAGGACAAAAGAGTCCAAATAGAGGTGGAAAACCCTACTCATCAAATCCATGAAAACAAAATGCGTGTTCATAAGATTTAATGGAATAACAAGGTACTCATATAGAACATACCTACTACAGAAATCCATATGATGTTTTTCTGATGGTCTGACTCGCACCTGATGATAACCCGATCTCAGGTCGATCTTAGAGAAAACCTTTTCTCCATAGAACTGGTCAAATAAATCATCTATTCGAGTAAGTGGGTATTAATTATTGACCGTAAGATGTTTCATCCTTCTCTAATACACACATATACATAAGGTTCCATCCTCATTCTTGGAAAAAAGCATGGGAAAACCCCAAGAGGATGTACTGGGCCTTATAAAGCCTTTGGCCTCTAGGTCCTCTATCTGTCGCTTGAGCTCCTGAGGCTTAGTAGGTGCCATCCTATAAGGGGTAATGGAAACTGAATTTACTATTGGAACAATATCAATTGTAAAATCTACCTATCTCTTAGATGGTAATCCAGAAAATTCATTAGGAAATACTTCCCTAAAATGATCAACTACTGGAGAGAAGTCAGTTTGAAGCAAACCCTGATCCACAATTAAAAGATTTGAAATCTGGGTGGTCACTCCACCTAGCCCATGATGCTTCGATCCATCTCTCCCATCCTGGACATCCCACTCACCTTTTAAAAGATAACTCCTACCTTCTAGTGATGTAAAAGATACTCTACGATGATAGTAGTATACAAAGGCATGATAGTGTATTAACCAGTCCATCCTGATAATGAAATCAAATCCCGTTATCTCGAGAACAATGAGATACCATAAGAAAGGGTAACTGCCTACCTTAAGGGGATAGTTCCTGTATTGGCATATTCCCTCTAACCATGTTCCCAATAGTGTATCGAGGGTCATTACACCATAGTGATACTGTATCTCTAGTCCGAGACCTTCCATGATAAATATTGAAATGAAAGATTTTGAAGCACCTGTATCAAACATAACAAAGAAAATAGTGGAGGCTACTAGAATAGTACCTCATACTGTATATGGTCCCACATCCCGATCCTCGAGTATTGGCTATAAATCATGAAACTGACCTGATCCAAAACCCTGTGCAACAAATGGACTACCACGATCATGACTTCTCTACTGGAGCTGTTGGTGATCAGGGATCAGACTACCATGACCAAAACCTCCTCCTCGGTCAGACCTTACAGTGCTATTCCTACTCCTCACCTAACACAATGCAAAAGAACTCTCTCCTCAAGGTGGAGATTATTTTGATCCTTTTCCACTTGAAGCTGGTGGAAAGGTACTCCAGAAATGTTGAAGACGACCCATACGACTGCAATCCAGACACTCCATAAGGTCTCTATCACATTGGGGATTATTTTTTCCTTGTTCTTACACACTAATGAAAAACTATAGATCTATCAAAATAGATACTCTAGCTGCCACCTCCTTGATGAGAAACCTCAAGGTAATGTTTCCTACCACTGGAAGAACTACTGGCATGATGCAACACCGATCCTTTAAAACTGGTACTCATGTCATTCCTTAGGTTATGATCAGTGATAAGGTCTAGATCTAATATTGTAGAAAAGTTAGGAAGTAAAAAGACATTTACCTGAGTTCAGGTGGTGTACTAGAGCCCATCCTCAAAACATCTAGCATGTGATAGTTCAGAACAAGATAGAAGTGGTGAAAAGCACTGTAAATCAGTCCATAATTAACATAAAACCCTTCTCGAGATGCATGAACTCTCTGGATTTGTCAGATATCAGTTCCTGAGGAAATAACTGATCATAGAAGGTAGTCTGGAAATCAACCCATAACATGCCCTAATGACGACCGACCTGGGTAACCACTTCTCACCAACGCTTGGCCGAATTTAATAGCATATATATAACAATCTTGACTATCTCCTATAGAGGTGTTTCTAGATGCTCAAATATAGAAAACATGTCCTCTATCCAAGACTCAACAGCCTAAGAACCACCATCCCCTGAAAAGATAGGAGGATGCTGCTGTTGGAACTCACGAGTCAGATTAACCATCATAGGTTCAACCCATGGAGCACCATGAGTGGACTTCATCAGACATAGGAAAATATCACAGAATTGGGAATCAGTGCCTGGATTAGGTACAACTGGCGGTGCCTCAAGTAGAACACAAGAAGGTAAGACTGGCGGCTTGGGGCCCACCACGTCTGGAGCATGATCGTCACCACCTTCATGGAGAACAACACAAGGACGTCGTGGTGGAATTGGTCTATGAATTCCAAGCACACACCTCAAAACAAGATTATAAGCATAAGATAGTATCACTAGCATAATTTTAATGTATGAAAAATCACTACCCAAGGTATACTACCCAAACTACCCACTTAGATGACCAGGTATTAATAAGTTCTCAAGTATAAGTTTCATGTTATTTTGCAGTTAATTTCCAGGTTTACTACTTTACCTTTCATAGACCTAACAAGGCGGGATAAATATGTGCAACCAATTGATTTTAGATTTCATAATTGACCTTATAATGGATATCAATTTCCAATTAATCATTTCCCATACACCTATCACCATAAATGACACCCATTTATTTATATCATAATGGCTCAACTCAATAAATTACTCATCCCAACCCATGAGGGTCCATACACCTCATGAATTGAGACATGAACAATCGCAACCAAATTAATACAAGTACAAACAAACTATCACAATATCACTCAACAATAATAAGAATATCAAGAAATGAAAAGAAATGAAATGCACCTATATAGCATGGAAATATGCATGAAATGTGAATTCTAAGTGCCTATAATGATGCATGTAACAATGCTCTTTACCCTCATATCATTGGGACAAGGATGAAATAAAATCCTCAAATAGAGTAATAATAAAAAACACCACACAACATGTGCATCAACCAATAGAGAAATAATATCTACTATAATAGGAAAAATAATCACAACAATTATAATTTAGGCAACTTGGTTTTTACCATGAACATGGGTTCACGATGCCCAAGAATGGCTTATGACCAAGTCCCAAACGTTCCTATTCTCCAATATATTGTCTGCAAATAGTAAATAAAGAAAAGAAACCACCTATGATACAAATTTTTGACATCCCAAAACCTAATTCCACTTAACGGGTGCCCTAAGCCCAGTGGTCCACATGTCCTCAACCATATATCCCTGAATGCCAGAGGTTGCCGACTAGAAATGAGGGCCTAGGGTGTGTCTATGGGGAGACTATTCCCTCATTAGCAGAGTGTATCATAGTGTAATAAGTATAAATAAATATTAAATAGTTTAAACAATATAAATAAATAGCAGAAGCAAACTGATGAAATAGATAAATGAGAATAATAATAACTGTATTAACTAGAACAATGATGATGTAATTTCATGACACTAGAAAAATGAAAAAAATAGATAAAAACAGCAAGAATAATATGTTCCACAATAGTATAAAGGAAATAAAAAACTATCCTAATAATCCTGATATCTGTCTCAATCATCTGCTATCAAGATCCATCCTAAATAGCAAACAATCAACAATTTGAAGTCGTATGCTTTCCTTTGTCAATACCTACAACCATGTAATCTACTCCAGGTACCAAACAATGCCCAGAGAGGGTGTTAGATAAATCTCAGTGGGCCACCACCAACTATGTCTATAACATATAGCCCATGTAATTTAATATAACAGTGTGTAGGCATGAATATATAAAGTAAAGCAAGCAGTAAAATATTACTAAATACCCAAGTACTAGTTTCATCCCTTGGATGGTGCATGAACATGTAACCAATTAATTAATTAATTAATTTCCATTTAATGTTAATAGGTCACGTGAGGAATAACTAGAAATGACATCACCTCATGATAGTATAAGTACTGAAATTCCCAAGACATAACATGGAGACCTGAAAATGGTATCCGGTGAGGGAGTTCCAGGGTAATAACCAAGGTAACATAGATCTCACCAAATTCTAACTTAGTAGTACATGAGTCTAGATAATGGGTAAGAGTGTATTCCAAGAAGCGTAATCCAAGGATTTACACAATAAGGTGCCTATCGAGTCCAAGGGTATCGACCAAGGTACAACATGGCTAAGAAATTATAGGGACCTATGGGCTTTAACCATGGAACCTGCTAGTCAATTCTAGAACCAATGAGTGTATCTGAGGCATCATGTAATAATGCGAGGACCCTACGGTAGTATACTGGGAATCCAAGGAATAGAAAAGAACCAGAGTCTTGGTGGGTGTTAAACTTAGAAAACCATATCCTTGAATCAGAATGGGGTTCTCGAGACCTAAGGTATTTTCCTCTTAGAATCCAAGGGGAGATCGAGTCAGTCCATTCCTATTTGATATTGTAATAATGTAATCATTCATTAGGTTTAATCCTTGTATTCCATTAGTGTGGATAGGTCAAGTAGTATTTAAACCATTCAATCAAGTCTTAATTAACCATTTAGACATATTCAATTATTGATGTTCATGCTTCTACCTTCCATCAATATGTAAAGGAGTGCTATGAACATGTAAACTTTATTCAATCTCATTTTTAAGGCCAATTTATGTACTTAGTATACTTTATATTTCACATTTTACATTTGATAACTCATTTGAAGCACTTACCTTAGGTGGGTCAGGTGGTGAGCATACATGGTACATGCCATTAAAAAATTATCATTAATAACAAGACATTTATTATAGAAAGGATCACCTTTAGGAAGGTCAAGAAAAGGCACACCTGAACAGCAGATCAAACATGCCAAAATACTAAAACCCAAATATGGCATAACATTTGACATGGGGTGGATTGAGTTTTGGGTGTAAGTGCTAACAACTAATCACATATCTAGAAAGAGCATAACTATATGATTCTAACAAGTATAATCATGGAAGGTAAATTTAATAAACGACTCCTGATGAAATCGGTGGGCCCCACACAGATATTCCAAAATCAACGAAGTTTAGGGATGAGTTATAAACCAACTACCTTAGGCTCATACGACTCTCCTCCTTTGGTATCAACCCTTGATTTTCCTCATATTAGAGTAGATCTAAGAAAATGTGAAAAATGATAACATGATGATATCTAGGTAAATAGAAAGAGGGAATAAGAACATATAAAAAGGACTCAAGTACTTACCTTTACACATCCAACGTTATGGATGAAAGATCGATTAAAAGCTGGATGAAGGAAATCTCTCGATCCCTAGTTTTGGCCTTCAGAAAGCTCTAAATGGGTGAAAATGGAGGAAAATTCCACTGGTTTATGAGTTAGGGAAGAACAGGAGACTAAATAGACCATTAATGGAATTTTGTACATTTTAACCAAAATTTTATCCTACGCACAATTTTTCCACAAAATTATTCAAGCCATACACAAATTGTGTGAGATGGTTCTACACAAAATAACATCCTCTGCATGGTTTGATCAAACTGTGTGAAATCCATGCATGAGTACCTAGAAAAAAGGGGTGTTTGCATGGTTAGGATGCATAGATGTGCACCAACCATGTGTGACGGCACTGTCGGAAAAAACACAATCTACACGGTTTTCCAAATCGTGCGGAATTCCTGCACAATTTACTCTTAACTATGTGCCATGTATATTTTTTCCCAAAAAGATCGGTTATGGAATTCAAACATTCCCCAAACACCCCTAAGACCTTTTCTAACCCATTAGGAATCCACATTACGTCCAAAGTAAAGATTTAGACTGAAAATTAAAGGATCCATACCTGAGTGAAAAACCGGGTTCTTACAATACCTTTCCCAAAACCATCTGAATCTCTAAAATATCATGGATCACTTTTTAATTTTGTCAATAATCAAATATAAGTATATAAATACTATTTAACTCAATTTTTTTAAAATAAATTAACCCTTTATTACCTCGACATCAAGAAAATATTAATCCTAATATTTTTCCATACCTAAATCAAGTGTTCTATAATAGTTATCCAAAAATAAAAACTTGTCATAAAATCACTTTTCATGGTTATTTATACCATGTATTATATGTTTACATACCTTTAAAGATAAAATATTATAGAAAAATCCTTATATGTTTCACATAATCCACATAAATTATAGAATATACTAGAATATCATTGATAAATATCAATCACTAATTAAAACAACTAAAAATATCAATATTTAATTTCTATTATGATATCATACTCACTGCCTTAGGTAAGAATAGGAAAATCAAATTTTACAAAATAATAGTCATATACGAATATTATCAACTATTTAATTATTATACCTTATTTAGTTATAAGAAATAGTGGTGTCTAGATACATACCTTTCTTAGATTTATCTTGATGATACTATTTCAACCAAATACTAAAACCAAAATGGTTATGAGAATATCCAAAATATGAATATGAGAACATAAAATTGAATATTTATTATCCTATGACACATTAATTTTTAATATATGATACTTTTTTTAATGTATGACTCTCTTTGTTCAGTCCATGGTTATAAATGTTCATTTTTCTTTTAGGTTCATTAACCTAATCAGTTTACATCATACTCAAATCCATTATATAGTTCATAAAGAGAATATGATTAACCAAAGAATATAATTCAGGAGTGTCAAACTAGGTGTGTAGTGAGGCCTCTTTGTCATGAACTGGGTGAATATTAAGTTAATACCCATTCCACCCTTTTTTGGATTATTACCCCTAGGTATACCTATTCTAGAGCCTGCATCCAATTATAGTATCCAAACATGGATGTGATTTATATGATAACAACATAATATCTACTTTAATATATTATTTGTATATTATCCTACAATTTACCTTAGCCTCATCCTACAGTTTTCACTAAAATTATCTTATCCTAATCCCAAAAATATTTAGTATTACCTCAACTAACCTAAATGGTTATCTATACCTTTGAAATTATGATCAACCTCAACTTATCAACCCTTAAATTATCCTAAACCAATATACTAACCTTTAAATTTATCTAAAACCTTCATTGATTCTAACAGTGATTCCTTGGACCCACATTTTCATATCCAGTGCTCATAAATACCTTATTTATATACTGGCTATGAAAAAAACCAAAGAGACCCAATTTTAACCCAAAAAAATTACAATATCACAAAAAAATATTGAGTCACATACATTTGAAGGACCTTTTATTTTTAGTGTTTTAAATAGTTAAGAAAAACTTTTAACTAACAAATTCTATGCATTTTTTTACCAAATGACCATTTTTTCCGCTATATAAGAAATGAATTTATCCATAATAATTATTCAACATCTCCCAGAAAATTCTCCACACATGTTACTCTTCTAATCATATCATGTGAAATAATTTTCCACATAAATTTAAGAAATAGAAACATAATAACGGTGTGATAAAATTAATATTAAGGGAAAATGTATATCAAAATCTATCAAGTTGTCAATGTGGCATGAATAAACTTTTAGTAAAAAATGATAATTGAAAATTCCACATAACTAATCACATGAGCATGCATAAAAACCATGGTTAATAATATTAATAAACACATGAAATAAAATAATTGATTTCATGGTGATGGAATACATAATCCCATACATCTTGATATTTACTATTAAGGCCTCAGATGAGAAATTTTTCTTACCATCAAGGCCATAGATGAGACATCATTCTTTACATCGTGGTTACAACCAATACATCATGCTTTCATTGGGTAAGAATACACCAAATACCCAAACTTCTTTTTTCATGAGAGCAACTAATGCATTGAGGGGCTATATAATACTGGGTCCCACACATAAATTCTTCAAGTCCAATGAATTCATCATATGATAAATTGAATAAAAAACTTAATCAACATTTCTAATAATTATCTATATTGTAATAACAAATATATCGGCTATCAAAACACAATCTAGTTACCTTAGCAGTGAATAATCATCTATATAAATCTAATAAATATAGATAATGTTGAAAATTTACCTATTTGATAAATGAAATCACATTATCATGATACATCTAGAGAAATAAGTTTGATGGTTGAAAAATATCATATCCCCCAGTGTAACAAAATAAACTTAGAAGGATGCCAACATTGATGGACAACACCCATGAAAGAAGAATACTTCAAATGGTACCACACAAGAAGGGATAAAGAATTTAATTTTTCGGTACAATGAGTCCAATAAACCTACGAGATTAATATAATAATATAAAATAGAGGTTATAAAATGAAACATAAGTTATGTTAGGGTATATACTTTTGAATATGAAAAAGAAAATGGAAGTGAAAATGTAATAGAGTTTTTAGAAAATATTTCTAAAAATATCGTAAAGATAAAGTGATGGGTCACTTTCAAAAGTCATTTTTGAAATGGTGAAGTGAAACTATTGAAAACATTTTCTTTTAAAAAATAATCTCCAATAATGGTGCCTTGAAAAAGATATAAATGAATCCATGTAAATGTGGTCTGTAAGATAAAATAGTTGATCATGAAAGGGAAAAACTTTTTATATTTTTAAAGTAAATTTGTTGACAACCCACATTGTAAAAAAGAGTAGAAAAAATTGTTTTGTATTAAAACTTAAGTTCACCATATAGGATGTTAATGTATCATATAATAAAATATTATGTTTTCTGAACCCAAGAATGTGTAGTAAAAGTTCAGGAAAAAAAATTATAACTCAAAGAAAGGGAATTTGAGTAATTCATATCCCTTACGTTCACTATACTCAAAGAAGCATAAAATATTTAAAAATGGATTTAATTGATAAAAATTGAATCAATGAGAGATTAAAACATAATATAATAAAAGTTCTGAATGAACCCAACTTATATGAAATAAGTCCAAGAGAATTATCATAACTCAATGAATGAAAATTGAGTTACTTAAATCTCATACGGCTGGGGTAACAATTATTTCAAAATAAATTTGAAGAAAATAACTTGATTAGGATTATTATATCTCATTAATTACAAGAATATAATGTATTGAATATTAAATGTATAGTAAATCAATATAAATCCATACAAAGGAAACATGTTCATACCATGTAACTTATCTCATATAATAATAATTGAGACTAAGAAAACCCTTACATTCATTCCCCACATAGTTTAAGGCATTATAAACTATAAAAAACATACATAACTATATCAATATTATATTTTATAACCTTAATAAAATATATAAACTTTTATAAACTTTATTTATGATTATCCTATATATATATTAGTTAGCTATTATCTATTTTTGATATTGGGTGTGAGTAATCTAGATAATTTTGAACTAGTTTAGAAATAATTATGTTTTTATTCATTATTATACAAACTTTAATCATTATACGATCTTAAAAGGTTCCATAATTTTTTCATTATAATTATTTATATTTTTCTAATTTTATTTCATAAATATTTTAGTTATTATTTGTGACGACGAAGTCAGTGAATGGATTATTTTGGTAATTTATAAAGAAAGAATGATGTTGTATTAATTATTGAGTTAAATTCTTATATTACCATTATATAACCCAAAAAAATCATTATTTACTTATTAATATCCATTATTAAGATTCCAAAGCTATAATTTATTGAAATTTATAGCATTTTTTGTATAGGTGGTTAAACTGACCCAATAATAACATGATACAATCTATGTGTGAGTATAGATATGAAAGATATTATTTTGTTATAATAAAATTTTCCAAAATTATAACAAAATTATTTAGATATTATTGAGGATTTTAATCATAATTGGTAATATTTATAAGAATAAGGTAAAAATAAATAAATTTTTACTTATAAACAAATCGTTTTTCCTCTTAGTATGTTTGTTTTAAACACTTGGTTTTACAATAATCACTTATTTATAATGTTATATATAGAATTCCTAATTTATATGTAAAAAAGATAAATCATTACATAAATAAAATATATATTCACTAAAATAAATTAAATAACTATCCTTGAAATGTGGTGAAGAAAAAGTAAATGTTTCATTCATTGAGGTGATATTAATCACATACACATGTGTAGCATTTTCATTTTTTTATTGACTTGGTGGGGAATAGATATTGGTTATATCATAAATATAATTTAATTTCAGTATACTATTTATATTGTTTTAATTGTATATATATATATCTGTGTGTGTGTGTGTGTGGGTTTCTATGTTAAGAATGGGTTTGGAGTAGGGTGGACAAGAAGGATAAAGAAAATAATTTAAAGGGTAAGTAACACTTATGTTGAGAATTTGGATCTTCTACTGAATTATCATTTGGAAATGGAAGACTTAATGAAATTTTTTGATGCTAGGGGATAAAAAATTTAATGGGATTATAAAATATTTAAATCGGTAACAGTTTCATTTTAATTTTTAACTATAGGTATGGCTTAAAGTGGGTGAAATTGAGCTCATTTTATAGTTGAAAAAGAGGTACAAATCTTTGTAAAATAATGGTAGGTAGGGGATAAGAATATAATTTCATAAGAGATAGATGGGAAAATTTTGGTGATATATGTAGGTATGAATTTTAAAAAGTTCAAAGGTCTTATATAAGGTCTATGTTTAAAATTGAGTTAATAAAATTCAAGCAACATTAGATTAACTTTTTTAACACTTATTAATCTTGAATAAAATTTAACAATGGAAATTATTTTTTTAATAAAAATATTAGACAACCCTTATTCAAAGAAATTGTGTTGATGAATCTAAGATTTGAATCTATTTAATATAATTAAAATTTTAATATGTGAAAATTAACATTTAAATTAAAACTTATATTGTGTTGAAAAAATGTTTTTGTAGAAAAATTTCATTTCAATCATAAAGTGTTCTTAATAGTATTTAACATTGATTTCCAATTAAACTAGTGATAATTAATTTTAATTTACCTTAAAAATCATATTAGGGTATTTCTTTTAAAATAGATAAATTTAATTTAAAATCATAATATATAGAAAAGCATCATTCCCTAAAAAATAAATATTTATCATGGTAACTAATATTTACCTTGCTAACTGAATTTTATGTCTAAAATAAAATTGAATCCATTAAATAATTTCATAATGATAATTAAAAATATGAAAATAATATTGTATGGTTCAATTTATAAATACTGTGAAAATTAATTTTTAGATAAAAATAAAAAAATATAATGAAAACTGTTTTCATTGGAAAATTACTTTTTAAAAAATTTACCAATTTATATTTTTATTTCTTATCAATTACTAATAAAATTGATTTTAATATATTATTCATATCAAAAATATATTTAGTTTCTTAAGAAAAAACACATAAAATTCAATTATTTAGAAATGATATATTTTAAATCATAAATTGGTCGTATTAGTTTTATAGCTACTCTAATTGAATTTTCATAAATGATTTAGTATTAATAATTTCTTTATTGTTATTTTTACATATATTTAATAATTAGGTTTCATCTATTTTAATCCACCAATTCTATGGATATATTTTAATGGTTATATATTATTCTACAGTTCGTTGTGGTTTGGTGTTGCATGTATCACATGCTATAGAAGAGATCTGGTCTTAAAGGAATATATAATTTAAAATCCATGGGTGTTACATTCTTTATATACCTAGCCAAAGAAATATATTTTTCAATTAACTTAGTAGAAATATTAATACTCAAAAGGTGTTGTATGAGAAAGAAGAGTGGATAATTATATCTCTCATGGAAGAACTTCACTTGGATGTGATCAAAGATTATATTGGATCCTGATTATATCAAATTAATCTCACATAGTCTAATTTAGAGTGTGCTAAGGACTCTCTGATATCTTATTATAACCATAACATCATTAAATATAAACTTGATGGTGGGAAGATTCTCAATGGTTGGTTCCAGGATGATCAGTCTTTTATATATACTCATAGATGAAACATAGTTCCTATAATCATGATAGAGGAAGTGATAAAATAGTAACATTTATCCAGGTGGATGATACACCTTGGGGTCACAAAAATGTATCATGAACACCATTTAAAATTTAAATGTCTTGAAATAAATAAAGATATTACTAGTTTGTCTTAAGATCTCTCACTTAATATATAATATAGGAAAAGCATCCAAAGTCTGATAATACTCTTTAACCACTACTTTTACCAATATGGAAGTGGGGTGTGATCACAATAGATTTTGGGACTAGTTTACCATGGTTTTATAAATTCAAGGACATAGTTTGGATAAATTTTCATCATCTAAATAATATATTTTACTTATTTCCTATCAAAGATTCTTATTTATTTTAAGATCTTAGCATATTATATGCCAGAGGGATTGTGAACCTTCATGGTGTTCCCTTCGGTATTATTTCTACTAGAGATATAAGGTTTACATCTAAATTTTGAAAAGTTACTTAGTGGGATATGGGTTCAAAGGTAAAATTAAGTACTTATTTTCACCTACAGACCAATGTAAAGTACGAGAGAACCATCCATACTTGGAATGTATGTTATGAACCTATGGCCTTTACTTTGGTGTCTCGTGAGAGGATTTCTTACCCTTAGTAGATTTATCCTACAATAATAACCACCAGTACTCTATTCAAAGTGAATTATATAAGGCTATATATAGATAATTGTTTCATTCTCTTATATACTATATTGATATAGAATAAAATTTATTGATCAGTCCTTGAATTATATAATGGATGATCGTATAGGTGAATCTGATCTAGAAACGGTTCATAAAAGCCTATGGTTGTTAAAAATCCCATATATATATATATATTAGTGAATGAGGGATTTGAAATTTAATTTGGTTTACCATTTATTTCTTTAATTATCTAAAAGTTTAGGTTATTTATGAATGGGAAAATAGGGGAAACTGTCTTTGAGGTGTGTTAAACCTTTTTGAAATATTTCCATGAGTGGGAAAGGTATTCCATCAGCTGGATCTACCTCTTAAATTTATCTCTATGTATACATTTCATGTGTCCTGACTGAGGAAGTAAATTCCAAAACCATTAAAAATGATTCGATATAATGGTGTTAAGATTAAATTTTAGGCATCTTATAAGGATCAAACTATATAAAATGTTAACCAAAGTTATAAAGTGTTATAGGGTAAGGTTATTCCTCTAGTTTGGGTTAATTGGTAGAATGTGAAGATCTATGATGATACTTAGGAGATAGAAAATGAGATGGAGTGATAATGATAAATCTTTATTCCTTATGGATATTATTGAATCTTATAAGGTATGAGAAGCTTGGTGGTGGGTAAGTTTTAATGACCCAGACCTATAGAAAGAACTAGGCACCCGATGACTTAATATCTGGTAACTGGTGGGGAACTTAGGGTGTGGGTGCCTCTATTAGGAGCATCAAATACCCAATTGTGTAATATCATGTACTCAGTTATAACACTAATATATTTTATGGTATATTTCTATTTAAATAAATTTGATATCTTTGATGTATTTTCTTATATGAAACACTATGTTTAAATGAATCATGATGTACTATTGAATTACTTTTAATTAATCTGACAGTTACCCCATAGCCATTGGATTGGAGGGTATGAATATGATTAAAAACATTATCAAAATTTATTTTTTACACATGTTTAAAATTAATTCATTTATTATTAATTGTTTATAAATATAAATAAAACCATTTTATGCTAAAATAGAGGTTTTTTCTAAAAAAACATTTTTAAGCATATAGTGTGTTTTCATATGAATAAATTAAATTCATTTATATTTATGAATGATTTTAATTAAATTTTTAGATAATATATTCAATAAAACATTTTATAATTCATATAATGATTTTTACTAGGTAAGGAATAAGAATAAATTCAATTTTACGCTTAAAATTTCATTTATCTAAAAACGGTTTTTATTATGTTTTACTCGTTTATTTTAAAGTGAATTTATACCTAATAAAGAAATTTAATATTTTAAAACAAATTCCAAATTTTGAATATGAATAATTAATATAATTTAATATTTTATTGTTAATTTTTCTCTATAATAAATAGTTACCATGGTAAAAAACTTGTTACCACGACATGGGTTAAAAGGCATAAAAGAGGGGTTAACCTAAGAGATAAGGTTTAAAATATCACAAAATAATTTCATTAATTTAATTGGTTTATCGAATTAAGAACTTATCCTTATTATATTTTAATATTTCTAATTTTTATCCACTTTAATTGAGTTAGACATTTATTATATAATAATTTTTCAAGTATTTAGAAGTTTTTCACATACCACACTTATAAAAGAAAACCTTCTATCCTCTATTATCAACACCAATTGAGCCCTTAAGCATGAAATAGTTCTACCCAAATTCTCTCTCAAAATCCTTATCGACTACCTTTAGGTTATTTTCTTCCTAAAATTACCAACCAATAATCCTTAAGGTTATCTTCAAAAGAGGATACCCAAAGAAGAGGTATAGGTTCTTACCGATTTTTCATGTTTATTTCTTATTAAACCGCATAAAATGTTCTATAAAAACCATAAAATGATATAATAAGTATCTTAAATATATTTAGATGTTTTTATTTTAATGTTTTATCCATTTTATATTAGCTTCTTATCCGTTGGAAAATTATAATGTCGTCCATGCGTACGTGTGGACTACCAACTCCACGAAACGATGTGATTAATTTTTCATTTACTATTTACATGAATATATATGGATATATTTAATGAATATATATGATATTTATGATATAATTATTATTCAAGAAAATTTAATTATTATATACCTTTCTTTCATTCCATCAATTGATAAGTGAAAACATCACATGTGTGTACACATGGGCTACAATCCATGAAGTGATGTAATTCATTTTTTATCACCATTTTTAATGAATAGTTATAAAATTTTATATAATAAATAAATATTATACTTATGTAGATATTAATATTCTTGAGATGATAAATCCATGTCCAAGGTAAAATTACTATAACCATTGAACTGAAACATACATGGAAAACAAACCAATTTTCAACCAAATGTTCATTTTAATGAAAAAATTGTTAATAAAAGGATAATTGGAAATTATAAATGAATGATAAATTGTAATTTATTGAATAATATGGTTATATAATATATTTATAAAAAATTTATATTTATTATATTGGATTTTATAATGTGTATGAATAGATATAAGATTTGATGTAAGGGTTTATATTATAATCTCATTTATTTATGGGATTATCTATGCTAAATTTAATTTAAGTGAAAATATATTGTACTTATATTTTAAATAAAATATATTTTGTTATCCTACTTTTATTCCTATAATTATGATTATTAGTACCATTTTCCTCTCCTTTTTACTTAAATTTTTTGAGAAATTATTTTTAAGAAAAATGACTCTATTTTATCTTTGGTTGATGAAATTTTTATTCCATGTAAATGTCCTATAAAATTCATTGAAGAATATTATTTTATATTATTAAATGATTGTTTAATTAATTTTCAATCATATTTTACTTTCCATTAAAAAAGTTAAAAATTAATCTTTATAATGTTTTTTCGAAAGGTTTTTTATTAATTTTTTTAAAAATATGAATGGAATCTTTGTTTAAATGTTTACCACATGAATTACTTTCCCATAATCATAAATATTATTTTATTTGGAGATTAATTTACATTTTCCATTTTCATTTTCAAATAATATATATATTTTTTCATTTTTTGGTAATTTTTAGTTCTTAAGGATACCAAAAGAAAAGGGTATTTTCCCTATTTTCAAAGAAATGATCAAATTCTATTCTAAATGTATTTATCATCTATGTACACATCCATTTATGGATTTTTATGGTTCAATAGGTATATGATATTATTGTACCATCCACATTATTTATTTTTATGTCTTGTGATGATAATTTTTTATTGATGATTCTATGAAACCTGTTTCTTTCCCATATATTAATTAATTTATGGTGAAGTCTTTATGAAACTTGTTTTTTTATCAGTTATGCTATAATGAAATGATGTAATGTTTAAAAAACATGTTTCCTTTCCATGAGTTATAATATTATAAATTGATGAATGTTTTATTATCTTATGGTACACATATGTATTATTTTCATTATGTGACGGGTGGGCCTATAAGTGTATATCCCTATAATGAATTGGGTAAATAATGAAATATCATAAGATAATATGGAATGGAATAGGGAGTGAAAATAATTAATTAAGGGACTTTTTCTACTATGATAGTCTTGAGAGTGAACTTTGACTAAGGAAACCATGGAACTGGGAGTGAACCCAATTCACAATGATAGTCTTGTAAGTGATCCTTTACCAATGAAATAATTTTATTTTCTTACGTGTAGGCCATAAAATTATGTATTATGTTTATTATATATTCTCATGGATCATGATCTATTATTTATTATTTATAAAACTTATGAATTGTATCTTCTGTTATAAAAAATATTTATTCAATGATTTATCATTAATAATCTTTAATAATTGGGTATGAATTTTTTAAGTTATTATCATGTTCTTATACCCTTATGATTATCTTATAATCTCTTATGATCATTAATTAATTTCTCTTATGTTTAACCTTACTGAGAATCTAAGCTTCACCTTTATAATATTTCCTTTTATTAGGTTATGAATAAAGGTTTTAAGAAGGGTATGTCTAATAAGTGTACTAGGTGAGAATAAATGTGTGGGATATTATAAAGTTGTTTCATGAAATAAGATGATTATCTATCCATTCTCCAAATACACTAATACATTACAATTCTAGGACATGTATTATTCTGATATTTATTGAATATTCATCTAAAATGATGTAATATTTATTTATTAAATGCTTATTTCACCTTAGTTGGTATCATAGAAGGGTTTTTTTTTATATTTATATATTAGGATTGTAGAAAATTGGTGAAAATACTTAGGATAATCCTAATTATAGGATAAGATCCAAACGTTTTTGTAAATAAGAGATAGCGTGGTTTCCTAATAATGAAATCCCTATCTGGATACTGGAAGGTGGATGTAGCTAGGGTATATATTCTCCTATGGGTAAAAATCTTGGAAAATGATGATTGGGTATCAACTCGATCTTCACTCAGTACCTGACAAGTGGACCTAACAATTCACACCTATCTAGGAACTCCCAGGGGATATGCTTTGGATAAATCACATTCTCTTTAAGACCCATTATGTTGATAAATAGGATAGAACCTATGAAAATCGATAATAATCTATATTGATATGTGATGAGATTAAAGTGTCATGGGTTTAAAGAAGGTGTCATAATTTAGGGAATCATATGAATTATTTTTATAACAATATTTTTTTACACTAATTATTGATGATTGATACTCACACTATGTTTTTTGGTTTTATTCAATGGTTTTAACCAAGAGGAATCGTTTGAATAATGAATGTGAGGGACAATGGAAAAACATTCCTCTTGAGAAACCAGATGAAATGGTAGATGGGATATGAAATCTTGTAGCCATGCTCACCCAAATATCTCAATATATGAATGGTAACATGAATTATACCTAACATCAAAAAAAAAGTAAAGGAATAAATAATCATTTATTCTTTTATGTGGAAACATCCACATTCTATCATTGGTTCCTTTAATCCATATATTTTTGAGAAATGGATTAATTTTATAGAAATGATAATCTCTATTCTCTAATTCATAGACTATGAGAAGGTTATTTTGGCTATATATTTTGGAAGGTAAATCTGGTTAATGGTGAAATCTTATTGAGAATATTAAAAAATAGGTGGAAATTAACTCCATGAAATGGGAAATGTTTAAGAAGATATTTTTCAATAAGTGATTTCCTTAAACTATTTATATAAAAATAGAAACGAAATTTCTATAACTAAATCAGAATGATGACGAATCCATTAGTACCTATGAGGAAAAATTTCACTAAACTTGAAATGTATTCTTCTGGGATGGTCATCAATCCTAAAAGAAAAGTTAACTGATTCTTTAGTGTCTTTAGACCAAGTTTTTGAAAGGAATTTTATTTAAGTGAATTTGAAAGTTATAATGTAAAAACCAAGGTTTTGGATTGGGTGATTTTTTTACACGGGTTTTTGAACTTTTGGAAATTACTAAATGAGCTGAATTTAAAACTGAGAATTGGAACATATTTTTTAAGAGATGGAATAGTGAAATGTGTGTCTTTAATTAAAGAAATTAAATTAATTAAATTTAAAACTAATAGGTTAAAAAAATTAAATGATAATTAAGTGGGAAAATAATAATAAATAATTTTTTTAATAAATGATAATAATAATAATAAAATATAATAATAATAATTATTATTAATATTATTTTGAGTTTAATTTGGGGTTTTAAGAAAACTTAACAGAATCCTTCCCTTTCCTCCCTACCATGGGCGACGCCCAGCTCCCCCTTATCCCTCACAAGGCGTGACCCCAGATCTCTCTCCCTGTCCATGGCTGCACCCCACCTGGATGAGAACTACTTGCAGTGTTCCCCTCTTGGCCACAATCTCTAGAAGGCATGATGCACCCCCTGGCCGAAACCCTGAAGCGCATGAACCCAACTCTATAACTCCCTCTCTAGTCGATCTCTTTCCCTGTTTTATTCAAAATTTCTCACTGAATTGATGAGGTATGGTACTCTATCCCTTCTCCTTCAAATTTATGACCATGATTTGGTCACTCCGCCACCTTATGCAGTATAGGCGAACCTAGGGTTTGAGGGGTTGACCCGATTTAAATTTTCTTTCCGTTTAAGGTTGTGTGAATGGTCTCTCAAGACCCATTATTGTTTATTACATCAACCAATACCTAAGGAAATGAATTTCAGCTCATTTCAGTTCACCGCCAATGGTTTAAAGTGAGTTTCACCTTCATTATTCAATACATATTAGATTTTATTTGGGGGTTTTGTGATATATAAGTCCCTGGTAAATTATTAGAGGTGCATTGGTCCTTGACTCATTAATTTTGGGTTCCTATTGATGTTATAGTGGGTTTTGATCAACTATTGAGGGCATGCACACACGTACTTAAGGTATATATATATTTCATCCGTGTACATATTCCATTATGGCATGGGGAATGTGTGTATTGGATTGAGGATATATATATATATATATAAATGTAAGTGTGTGATTGTGAGCGGGAAACTGTTTGAGTTAGAAATCATTTTATTGGCCATTATTTGAGGTAGGGTCCTCAACCTTGCCTTTAATTTAAAAATGTAGTAGTTTTTATTTACTGACTTTGATAAATTGGACTGTAAATCTAGAATTAACTGCCTATTTCTGTTAAATGATTTTAGAGTACAAAATCATGTTTTTGTAATAAAACCCCTCTATCGGAGGTGAATTTCCTTCAATCTAAAAACATAGTGAGTATACTGTTATGTTTACTTGGCTTGATGAAATGTGGGTTTTCTATGCTTTCCTAGTTAGAGGAAGTTGTTTTAAATTAAAGGAATGTGGTCTTCTTAGTTAAGATATGTTTGGCGTCCCTTTCATTTTAATGATCTTGGGTTAAATGGTTTCATTGAACTTAGATGGGATTAATGGGTGGGTATACCCATGTGAAATAAATAAAAGTTAATGGTAATAAATGGGTGGGTATAACCATGTGATAAAATTTTAATGTATGTTGTCTAAAATTTAATTCACATAATTGTGATTTTGATTATATATATGCAATATAGAATTTCTAGATTTGTTTAGCAATTTTATTTCCAATAGAATTAATTAATTTGATGAATTAATTAATGATGGATCATTATGGAATTGTGGGACTTTGGAACCGTTGAACAAGATAATTAATTTCAGAATTAATTATGGAATTTTGGGAATTTATGATTTGGGAATTAATTGATGAATTGATTATCAAGGCTTGAATTGGGGAAATGTGGTTGTGATTGAGTATTGAGAATTTTGAATTTAGGATATTTAATTAACATGTTAATTATCAAAATATGAATTTCAAATTGGTAATATTTAATAGGTAGATTAATTATTACATGTTAATTATATGAACGGTTAACCAATTTTTGAATTAGTTAAAAGTGATGTGATTAATTAATTAATTGTTGAGTTAATTATTGGGCTTAGATTAATTAATTTGGTGAATTAATTAATGGTTATGATGGATTGGGTGCTAGAAAAGACATTCTAGGCTAGTGATTATATACATACATGGTTGAATGAGGGTTTGGTATAACATTCTATGACAGTGAAAGATCTATCGGGTTTTTGGGGTGTTAGAAATGATGTTATACACTGGTAACTGTGTGTGAAAAAATATGACTATGTGTGCACAAATGATTTTTGGGTGTTAGACATGATGTTCTACACAAGTGACTATGTGTGCACAAATGTGACTCCAGGTTCAAAAATTATTTTTTGGGTGTTATAAATGGTGTTCTACACGTGATTTATGTATACACTAGTGACTGTGTGTGCACAAATGGATTTTGGGGTGATAGACATGACTTTCTACACCCATGATATGCATGTGAGTTTGATTTCTGAGGGACCGTGTGAGCCTTCAAATGTTCTAAACCACATAGTAATCTGGGATATGGACTCACATGAGAATAATTTTGAACTTAAGGATGATTCAAATTAGGTTATGAGATATCATATCACCTTTGAATACTTTGAAATCCAACACAAGTTGAAGCAGGTATTAAGATATGACATTACCGAGGGAACGTTTTAGGATCCAGTATGAGAAGAAGTTAGTATTGTGGTATAGGTGTATATGAGAACCCTAGAGTTAATACATGATTAAATAAAGAATAAATGAAAATATGATAAAAATTATTTATGCATTATATATATATATAGTTCTTATTCAGAATCTTATTCCGGTTATGATCTAAAGCAGGTATCACTGTCAGGTGTCCCTTAAGAACCTGGATGAGTTGTTGTTTATTTATTCAATTACATTATTACATATCTATATCTGCACATTGCTTAATTATTGTTCACTACCTAGTTTGGGATAGACACATATGGTTTCCAGCCTACTGAGATTTTATCTCACACCCTGCTCAGGTACTCTTGGTACCCGATTAGACCATATATTTTAAGGATAGAGGTTGATTATTGTATTAGCTTGTATTGGGGAGTTAGGAGGCAGGAACTAAGCTAAAGCTTGGGATTCTTATGGAGATCTCCCATGGGGTTTTGTTATCTCTTATTATTTATGTATTGTATTGTAAAGAATTTTGTTTATTTACCACTTTTAGATATGTGTCATCATATGGAATTCATGCATTGTAAAACTAGCATTGAAAATTTTTCTATATTCAGTTGTCATTATAATTTTCCTCTACTGCTTTAGTTACTAATTTATACTTATTTCATTTATTTCTGAGTTTTACTATCCATTTACTACTGTGTACTCAAATATTAGGGGTATAGTCTCCCCATTGAACTACCTTTACACCCTCACTGCTAGCCGTCATCCTATGGAATATGAGGATATGCTCTTGAGGTCATGTGGCGACCGTTCTGGCTACCAATTCGATGGTAAGCTGGGTCGGGATGTTATAAAGTGGTATCAAAGGGTAATTTTCCTTTGTCTTTCTATTTGGGTTAGTAGATAGTATATTATGAATGTATTGATACTTGGTTAACAGTTTTTCTTAGGACTGGTCACCCCATATATGGGAAATGACCAAGTGGCTAGGGATTGGAATTGTTGTTTATACTGTTCTATGTTATAGTTGATATGATTTTAGCTTAGGTTATTGGTGTATTTTCCAATACTTATTAATTATGAATTTTTCCTTTGCCTAGTATGGAAGGGATGGAACATTACATGCATCATATTAGGCACTTAGAAATTCATATTCCATGCATATGACATGTCATGTAGTTACATTAGTAGGATGCCTGCTAATTTTGATTGTGTTCCTTGGGAGTAATGCCATGTTTTTTATTTTATTTAGCATGACTACTTATATAACATGTTTAGAATATTATATTACATTCTTCTATGTTATATCATATTTTTGTTTCACTACTTATGATAACATGATAGAGATTTTTTGAGGTGTAAATGGTTGCAGGGGTGGAAATTGATTGGTTCCATTTACGATGGGATCCAATTTCAGTTGTAAGGTGTATGAGTGCCTTATTACTGGGAAAAGGGAAACCTAGGTATTTACACCATTGAAAAAGTGCTACTAAAGTTAAAATGTTAAAAAGGAATTGATTTGATTAAATGGGATTCAAATTCCACCTATAAAGCATATGGGAACTTTATGGATTGGTAGATGGATACTCATATAACCGGACTGTTAAGTATATGAGCATATTTTATATAATAACCCTTTAAGGGTGTTTTAATACTTTTGAAGTTTAACAACTACTAGTGGGGTTTCTTTTTGAAGAACCTGGGATGATTAATGGGACCCTCAGAGGTCACCTTTTAGGTTAAAAAGGAATTTAGATGCTAAATTTCATGTTTACAATGGAATTTCACTAAATGTTAAATGTTTAAAGAGGAAGTTTGATATAGCTTGTAAGTTTTTCCCATGAGGCGTTGATTAAAAACCAAGTTCCTTATTGTGAAATGGTACTTTTGGGTTGTTAAAATTATTTGAAATGTTTAAATGTTGACATGAATTAATAAAATGGCTTAAAATTGTAACCTGAAGTGGTTTCCTTTGAATAAACCCTTATGGAAGGGTGGTTTAAATGTTTTCTATAGTATGACTTGGGATGGATATATGATCATTTATCCATAGTTTGTTTCTTTTAGTAATGGATTAAATGAAAAAGGGGCTCTTGAGCCTAGTGAATATGTTTTGCATGACCTAGTGATAGGGTCGAAACATATGGTTTATAAGGGGCTAGACCATGGTAGGTATCACCTTTAGAGCTTCATATGCCTTGCTTCTACTGTGATATTTTTGACATTGGTGCCATTTGGGTTCCATTATCCCGATTAGGACTTTTGTTTTTTTAAAAGACACCACTGTTTGGATGGGTGGTTGTTGTATCTTGACCCTTGATATGGGAATAAGAATTGAGGAATACTTGGTTATGTAGGTTAGACATTCCTCGAGCATGGTAAGCTATTTAGGAGGTCATGTGAACCTCTTTTTTCTTTAATAATGGATGACTCAATGTGTCGTCATCCAAGTTAATTGTTTTTGGAGATGACGTGCCATTAGATTTTGTGAACTCAGAGTTGTATTTGTTGACATATGTAGTACCCATCGATTGTTTAGTGTTGTAATGAACTAGTTGAGTTTGGTGTGATCAATAAGCTATGTGATGTTGAGGGCTTTCTTAGGTCAACTTTGAAGTGGAGTGATTGGGGCATTAAGGTAAGTTTATCACACTAATCAGGAGGACTTTTTGGGACTCTGGTGTTTTGAAATTCCAGTTGGTTTAAATTTTTTCTTTCATGCCAGATGATTTGATGTGATGATTTTGATTTTGGTAATATCACGTGTACATTTAAGGTGTTTCTGAAATATCACACGTGAGAGTGTTTGGTCTTTCCTTTCGGCGACATGGACACTCCTAAGGTGGGGAGCGTCACATCAGTTCCAGTATACATGTTGGTGAATGCTTGGAAGAATGAATTTGATGAGGTTAGAGGTATGTTAAACCCTTTAGAAACTCCATTAGTCTGGGAATAATTTTGGTGGTAAGGTTTTAAAGAACACGATTACCTCAGGTGGGATAGGAATTAGGGTTCAGTTAGTGACACATCAACAGGTGAAGCCGAGATTGTTTGTAAAGAGTTGATCGGAAATCGGTCGACTGATCTTCTTGGGGATATTTTATTTACTCTTAGTGTGCTCTTTTGAATTAGATAAACATTTCCCCCCATGTTGACGTCATCCTAGATACACTAATAGATCATCGATCATATGTTGCGCCAATGTTTTAAAAGTCGTTGGGTTTGATGCATTGTTCTTTGGGTTACACATTTTATTCATGCTGAGGCATGATGGTTTTAAAAAATATCCAAGAAATGGATTGATTTGGGAATTTCCTCAGAATTTGGGTAAGGAATTTTGTGTATATTCTTTTGTTAGCTAATGAATTCCTTGGGGAGGAAGGCTTTGCAGGTTTTGTTTGGGATGCGTCAGTTTTCTAATATGGGCATCTTCGAGAATGGTTATCTTGACATGGATTGGTGTGTTTCCCTTTCTTATTGTGGTATAATATTGGTGATGGAATCTTTTTAATGGTACATTGCCGGTTTAAGGGTGAGTGTGGTTTAGGGTCGGCAATGTCCTTCGAGGAATGCCTACACGGTAAGTTTTAGTTGGCCGATTGAGATTTGACCTTTCTTTTAATGAGTTCCCTATTATAACCTCTTATGTAATATGGTTCTCTAGTTAAAGAATTAATGTGAGAAGTGTCGCTAGTATTCTTATAACATGCCCTCTTTATAAATTCCAACTGTGGAAGAACTATGGTTTGGAATTGTCCGTTAAATCTAAAACCCTTGGTGGAAAGCACCAACGGAAGGATGGTTAAAGAGATGATGATGAGATCATGTCTTTACTTGTGTGAGCTTAGTTAAATGGCGCTTCCATGTTTGGGTTAGATTTTGATCTTTTTATTTGGTTTAAAAGGATTAAGCCCTTGGGATTGTGAAATGGTGAAGGGTGTGGTTTTCATTTGGAAATGAAACACGATCATTCAAACATGACTTTACGACCTTGGTAGGTTGGGTGATATCTTCATAGTTCCTGAAGTATTATTGGGGATAAGAAGTTTTAAGGTGGGTAGATTGTAGAAACCCATATTTTGGACTGGGTGATTTTTTTACAGGGGTTTTTGAACTTTTGGAAATTACTGAATGGGCCAAATTTAAAACCGAGCATTGAAACATTTTTTTCGGGAGCCGGAATACTGTGATGTGTGTCTTTATTTAAAGAAATTAAATTAATTAAATTAAAAACTAAAAAGTAAAACAAAATAAATGATAATTAAGTGGAAAAATAATAATAAAGAAATGTTTTAATAAATGATAATAATAATAATATAATTGTTGTTATATTAGTATTATTATTATGAGTTTAATTTGGGGTTTTAAAAAAACGTAAGGTAATCCTTTCCTTTCCTCCCTACTTGGAACGATGCCCAGCTCCCCCTTCTTTATCATAAGGCATGACCCTAGCTCCCTCTCCATCTCCATGGCCACAACCCTCCTTGATTTATCCTACCTACAACTCGTCCCTCTTAGTCATGATCTCCAGCAAGTGCGATGCAACCCCTGACTAAAAGAATATAGTGCACGACCCCCTCTCTATGGATCCCTCTCCGGTTGATCTCCTTCCCAGTTTTCTTCATTATTTCTCACCGAATCAATGAGGTATGATCCTCTCTCCATTCTCCTTCCAATTTCTGACAGTGATTTGGTCTCTCCATCACCGTACAGAGTACGACTGAACCTAGGGTTTGAGGGGTTGACCTGATTTTGGTTTTATTTTGGTTTAGGGTTGTGCAAATATTCTCATTGGACCTATTCTTATGGATTCCATAAATAACCACCAAAGGTGATGTGGTTCGACTCATTTCAGTTAGTCGCGGACTATTTAAGGTGAGTTTTACCTTTTTTCTTTGACACCACTTAGATTATATTTGGTGTTTTTGTGATATACGAGTCCTTGGTAAATTATTAAAGGTGCATTGGTCCTTGAGGCATTAATTTAGGGTTTCCTATTGATGTTATAGTGGGTTTTGATCGATAATTGAGGGCACGCACATATGTGCTTAAAGTGTATATATATATAATATATGTCTTCTATGTACATATTCCCTAATGGTGCGGGTTATACATGCATTTTATTAAGGATATATATATATATATATATATATATATAAAAGTGTGTGCATACAAGTGGGTGACTGTTGGAGTTAGAAAATGGTGGATTGACCATTCATTGTGTTAGAGTCCTCAACCATGCCTTTAATTTAAAATTTTTGTAGTTGTTTATTTACTGCCTTTGATAAATTGAACTATAATTCTATAATGAACTACCTATTTGTGCTAAATGATTGTTAGAGTACAAAATCATGTTTTTTTAATAAACCCCCTCCATTATAGGTGCACTACCATCATGCTAAAAATGTAGTGAGTAGACTATTATGTTTTATTTTCTTGATGATATGTGGTTTTCCTATACTTTCCTAGTTAGAGGAAGTGGTTTTAAATTAACGTAATGTGGTCTTCTTAGTTAATATATGTTTTTCCTCCCTTACATGTTGATGCTCTTGGGTTAAATGGTTCTATTGAACTTATATGGAATTAATGGGTGGGTATACCCAAGTGAAATAAATAAAAGTGAATGGTAAAAAATTGGTGGGTATACCCATGTAATAAGATTCAAATTTATATGGTCTAAAATTCAATTCCCATAGTCATGATTTTTATTATATATATGCATTATAGAATTGCTAGATTTGATTATCAATTGGATTTCCAAATAGAATTAATTAATTTTATGGATTAATTAATGATGGGTCATTATGGAATTGTGGAACTTTGGAACAGATTAACAAGATGATTAATTTGAGAATTAATTATGGGATTTTTTGAATTGATGATTTGAGAATTAATTGATGAATTTATTATCAAGGATTGAATTGAGGAAATGTGGTTGTGATTGGGTATTGAGAATTTTTAATTTAGGATAATTACTTGACCTGTTAAATATCAAAATTTAAATTTGAAATTGGTCATAATTAATTGGTAGATTAATTATTACATGTTAATTATGTGAATGGTTAATAAATTGATAAATTGGATAAAAGTGAGGTGATTAATTAATTAATTGTTGAGTTAATTATTGGGCTTGTATTAATTAATTTTGTGGATTAATTAATGGTTTTTATGGATTAGATTATAGAAATGATGTTCTAGGCCGGTGATGATATACATAAATGGTTGAATGAGGGATAGACATGAAGTTCTATGCCAGTGATAGATCTATAGGGTTTTTGGGATTTTAGACATGATTTTCTACACTGGTGACTTCGTGTTCACAAATGTGTCTGTGTGTGCACAAATGATTTTTGGGTGTTAGACATGATGTTCTACACTAGTGACTGCATTTTCCCAAATATGATTGCGTGTGCACAAATGATTTTTCAGGTGTTATACATGGAGTTCTTCCTGATATGTATGTATACATTAGTGACTGCGTGCACCAAAATGGATTTTGGGGTGATAGACATGATTTTCTACACCCATGATATGCATGTAAGATTGATTTCTGAGCGATCATGTGGGTCATCTAACATTCTAGGCCACAGATTACTCTGAGATATGGCCTCACATGAGAATAATTTCGAACTCCGACAGGAGTTGAATTAGGTGATGAAATATCATATCACCTTTGAATACTTTCAGTTCCATCACGAGTCAAAGTAGGTATTATGATAAGATATTACCTAGGGAAAGCTTTAGGATCTGGTATGAGAAGAATTTAGTACTGAGGTACATGTGTCTATGGGAACCCTGGAGTTAATAAATGATTAAATAAAGAATAAATGAAAATGTAATAACATATATTTATGAATTATATATATTTATATATACAGTTCCTATTCATACTCTTATTCTGGCTATGAGCTGAACTAGGTATCACCATCAAGTGTCCCTTAGGAACCAAGATGGGTTGTTGTTTATTTATTCAATTCTGTTATTACTTTGTTATACCTACTGTAACACCCCAAGGTTTTAAAAGTAAATTGAAATGCCTGAAACACTGTATTAGGTAGATGGTTATATTTAACAATAAACCTAGTTTTCCCACTTCTGTGTTTTGAATTTCAAAAAATGGACATACATAGTTGCAATTAGAAAGTTATTTAGAATCTGATAAGACTAAATTAATTTTTGGTGAATAGAAACATACCCTTATGAATAGTAATGTTAACCATATGAATATTAACATAACCTTATGAATAGTAACCTGACCTATGATAGTATACATATAATATTTAATTGAAGTTATGACATACCCATATCTTGGAATAAGTAAATAAATGTTTTAAAATTGTTGTTTTTGGAACAAAATATTATTTTATTTAAAAATTAAGTTAATCATATTTAGAAAATAATTTCAAAAAATAGAGTTAATTTTTGAATTCTACACGTCGAAAAATGGTTAGGGTGAATTTTTGGGATTTTTATAAAACACTTGAATTTTTGGTGAATAGTAAAATATAGTAATTATAGTATAAATGCATTATGAGATAAATACACTATTCCATGCACCATTGATGATGTAAGAAACCATTAGTTCAAACTCAAATACAATTATTACTATTTTTTCTTAGAATCATAACTATTTCTTTTCTTGTGGAAAAATTAAAAAATAATGATTAAAATAATGTAAAACTCCTCCACTAAAATACCACAGACTCCCCCCTCTTCCTCCCACACCTCTCAAGGCTTGAGTCATGCCTAACCTCTATCCAATACTTGTAACACCCGAGATTTTCATGAGAAATATTCTGTTTTTATGTTATATACATCATCAAAGGAATCTTTCACTACACACAACACTAGCTTGGCTTGCTTTACACGCAATCACGGCCTTCCTTGATAGCTTGCATTGTACGCAATACCGAGTTTCACTAAATAATGATATTCTATTAAAATATTATTATAACTAGCCGTTATGAATATTAATTCCTAATTTTTTAAATTTTATAAATTTTATCTTTCGAAATGACTTCATTTTTGTATTTGGAATATCGAAATTAGCCTAGGGTGAAATTTTGGTATTTTTCTGAAAACATTCAATTTTTAATGAATAGTGAAAACACTGAGTTACTATTTAAAAACCAACTTTTTATTTAAATAATTATTTATTTAAATTTATTTGAGGTCAAAATTGATACATAATACCTATATAAGTTCAAATTAATTCATTGGAGTCATTTTATAATAATTTTAAATATATAAAAATTTTATTGAACTTTTCACCGTCTTTTACCCACCTCCTAGGAGAATTTACAATTTTACATAAAACTTAATTTTACCGCTTCTGTGAGTGGATTTTCAAAAATCCTAGAGACACAGTTAATATCAAGGAGTAAAATTTGGTTCAATAAGATGAAAATAATTTTTGGTGAATAATAACTTTTTACTTTTATTTACCGCGGTTAAAAGTAAATAGGGTAATTAAGGGTAAAAATGATATTATTATTACCCTAACACATGTCCTAATTCTATTGGATAAGTTTAATTCGACCAAAAACAACCTTAGAAATAAAATATGACCATTTAGGTCCACTTGGATTAGATTAGGACATTTATTATTATTTTATTTAAAGAATAGTTAAAATAGTTAAAATCAAAGTTTAATAACTAAAACATTTTTAATATAGGGTTATACATAATATAATTTCAAGTATAAATATTCATTATAAATCTAGAAATATTTCCTACATAATGTTATTTTATTTATAATTTTTAGACATTAAATAATTTAATTTATTTATGACACAATGATGATGTAGTAATTTACTTATTAATGAAATATTAACATAATTGATATTAAAAATACCCAAATAAATGTAATTTGAGACTTTTTATGAATTAAATTAATTTTATAGGTTAATATGACATATTATTATTGATTTAATTAACTTTTTTCAAACCAATCATGCTGTTATAAATTTCACTAATATCAATTACCAAATAGTGTCAAAATTGACATAAAATAGTTTTTAAAACAAATATTATATTATTAATTGTTCTTTTATTCCTAAACATCTAAGGTTATGAAAAATGACTTAGATAATGTTATATATATTAATAATAAATAACTTGGGGTTCGTTTGTCTTGTTATAGTAAGTTTAATAACCATATATTGTAAGAAAACAAGAAGACACGGTAAAAGTTAGATTATTTAAATTAGATTTAGATCTAAATGATAAGGTTAAAATAGTAACCTAAACTTGTCCAAATTCTATTTTATGAGAGTATTTCGACCCATACCCACCTTATCTTTGAAATAAATTAATTTGTAGCTATGAAAAACCGAATATGACTTTATAATAAAATAATATTTTTAGTTTTTCCAAAGGTGCCCCTATCCTCCCTTATAAAAGGGCACCTCCTCCCTCTCCTCCTCACACCAATTTGAGCCATCAAGCTTGGACAAACCCTACCAATTTCTCTTCTACACTTCCATAGAAACATCCTAGAGGTCCTGGTCTTCTTGAAAGACCAACCCTAGTGCCCTAAGAGGAGGTTAAGAAGAGGCGCGTCAAAGAAGAGGTAATATCCATTACCGATCCTTTCCAATTTATTTCTTCTTCAACTTCTTATTATTTAGTTGTTTCATTATGAAGTAATAAAATCAGTATCAATAATATAATGATATTTTATTATAAATGTGAAACAACCCTAATTCACCTTCTATCCATCCTACGGAAAATGAAATAACCGCGTGTGCGTATGTACGGAATACCGTCTCCACGCCGTGTTGTAATCTGTTTTCCACCACCACCTTACTTGGATGGGTATAATGGTGTAGATAATAACTATATATGATTATTGTAAAGTGATATTGATTCTGAAATAGTATACATACACTCCAATACAATTCCACGATCATGGGAACGATATCATCGCTCATGCGTACGTACGAAATATCGTCTCTACGGTGTGATGCAACTCGTTCTACATGATCTTCATTGCACAATGATTATATAAATAAATTGAATGAATAAATATGATATATATTATAGTAATACCATTCTGGAATTGAGTTGTCTATAACCTAAAAAGAAGAATAAGAATTTATTTTATAGAACACGCATAAGAACAAAAAGCAATAAACACCCGAATAACAAGTAGCAATGAAATATTACTAATAAGAAGCTAAGAATATGACCATATATGATATCATAAAAATGATTAAGATTCTAGAATAAGTCAATGACATTATTTAAATCATTATACAGGAGGTTCAGACATGTACGAAGCAAATCGGACCTAAGGTAAGGGAAAATCTCGTAATCTCAATTTTTATCCGATATTGTTTATACTTCAGAATTTACTGGGGAATATTTATCATCAACATCCATGTTTCCTCAAAATATAATATTATTTATATCCTCATACAATTGTTTAAATCCAATTTTACCCTTCGGTGAGTTTTTAGTAAAAGATATGAAAGGAATATTTTGTCGTTTTTCGTACGAGGTACTTTTTGACTTTTCCGGACAAAGTACGAGAAGAATGTTTTTTTAACTTATACGACATGAATGGATTTTTAGAACATTGATTCCATGAAGCTTACTTTACAAGTTTTCAAGTTTATTTTTAATCAACTTATTTTGGTTTAAAATTATATGACATGTTAAGAAAGGAAAATGTTTTTCAAGTAGAAAGGATATTTTCCTCAAGAATGGAGTTCAAGTGTTTTATCAAAATTATTTTCCATCTAAGATAATATAGGGTTCTGTTTCTATCCCTATTTTTACATTGTTTTGATTATGTAATGATGGAATTATTTTTATGATGTTCTTTTATCTTATATGGATTGTGTTATGATGGCATGATGATTAAGAATCCCATTTTTATTACATGGGTTATGCTATGATGTATGATTTATGATTTTGTGGCACACATAAGGATGGTTTCATTATGAGATGGGTGGTACCTATATCTCCCTCCAATTCATTGGGTAAAGATTTATATCTCATGAGATAGACATGGCTAGAACGACAAGTTAAACTGGTTCAATGATACAGGACTGAAATGAGGAGTGAACTCGGTTCAAAAATGGACTTTGTCTGCTAAGATAGTCTTGGAAATGAGTCTCGAATACTAAGAAATGATTATCTATGATTATGTGTGTATGCCACAAAGTTTCATTTTTTAAGTTATGATTATTTGGATTACATTTCACTACTATGATTTATCCCATGTTATGAAATTATTATTTCTTTTGCAGGTTAAGATTTCCAAAATGTTATGTTCTTATGAATATGGTGTGATTGATATTTCTTTTGTTTACCCTTACTGAGCATTTGAGATCACCCTTTTGTATGTTTTCTCTCCCCAGGTCTGGAAGAAGGTTATTAAGTAGGATATGCCAAAAGGGACTCTAGATATGATGAAATAAATGGGAGACAATGTAGATGCTTTATGAACCAGTTGTTTATGTTTCCCAGTTTATAAAGATACTATACCTATACGGTCCTTTCATGGTTTTGTTATATTTTGTAACAAGTGTGCTTCAATTTTGAAGCAATAACAATGTATGTAAAATATGGGTCGTTATAGTTGGTATCAGAGGGAGGTTATAGTCAAACTTTGGAAACTAGGACGTGAAAGCATTAGTAAGAACCCTAAGGATAAGTCTAAGAATAGAACACAATCTTAGTGTTTTAGAAATGTCCATGAACAACCTATTATAAGAACTTAAGTGTGAAATTTTATTCTTTATTATGTGGTTTTCCTTTTATAATTAGTGTTTCTCACACTATTCTTCTTGGTTTTAGTCAATGGACGGAACCCGAAGGAACCGTGTTAACGAGGAATGCGACGGGCAATGCAATGATTGTCCCCCTGAGCAACCAAACGACATGAGAGTTGGAATAAAAAATCTTGTAGCCATGATCACACAACTTTCTCAAGCTATGAATCATGCAGGACTTCAAAACGAGCAAATGAAGGAGCAATATTCTGTTGAATCCTTCATGAGGCAGCATCCACCCTCATTCAGCGGGTCTACTGATCCATTAGTTTCTGAACAATGGATTAGTACTACTGAAAAGATATTTTTAGTTCTTAAATGATCTGAACATGAAAAATTCATCTTAGCAGTGTATTGTTTGGAAGGTGATGTTGATCAATGGTGGAATCTTATCAAGAATACAAGGAAAAGAGATGAAATTGAGTCCATGTAATGGGACGAGTTCAAGAACTTATTTTTCAATAAGTACTTCCCTCGTATTCTTTGAACAAAGATAGAGAAGAAGTTTCTTAAACTGAAGCAAAAGGATGATGAATCAGTTGGTACCTACGAAAAAAAATTTACAACACTTGCAAGGTATGCTTATGGGATTATTATCCAACCTGAGAGTAAGATTGATCGATTCTTTAGTGGATTAAAACCAAGTCTTAGAAGGGCGTTATCCATAAGGGACTTCAATATCTAAGAGGAAATCATTCGATCTGCTCTCAAGGTTAAGATGGATATTGGAGCAACCCATTAGTCATATGGGTTTGATAAGAAGAGGAAAATGGAATTCAAAGGAAAATATAAAGAGCACACTGAGAAGAAGATGAGTTTTCCCTTATGTTCAAAGTGTGGAAAGAAACATAGAGGGAGTTGTCTTAAAGAGACAATTAAATGTTTTAAATGTGGAAAATAAGTTCATGAGGCATTTGATTGCCACAATGATGGGAAGAAGATGTTTAGTGATGCGAACAAAGAAAAGGCTACACAGAGTGCACCTCTTACACTTCAATGTTACAAGTGCAAATAAATGGGGAATTATTCTAATCAATTCCCTAATCCAGGGGGTTTTTGATGATGATCGATGTCAACAAACTCTTAAGGATAAAGAAAAAGGAAAGTCACATGAAATTTCTATCAGTGATGTGGAGTATTATAACGAAGTGGTTAAAGGTACACTTACCATCCACTCTAAAGTAGAAAATGTTTTATTTGATTCTGGATCCACCCACTCTTTTATTTCTAAAAATTTTATAAGGGTATCGCCATTTTACCTCAACAATTAGATGTTGAGTTAGCTGTGACAACCCCTAATGGCACAACAGTTGCATCAAAAGTTTATAATTCTTCTCCGATTGAAGTTTGTGGGAAAGTGCTTCCTGAAAATCTTGTGATCCTTCCTATAGTGGAATTTGATGTGATTCTTGGCATGGATTTTATTTCTTTTTATGGAGCTCATATCAATTTCCAAATAAGGGAAGTCTCATTTCATATTCTAGATCAATCTATGATCGTCTATCGATGCAAGGATGAACATAACCTTCCAGTGGAAATTTCATCCATCTTATGGGTCTTGATTCCACTAAATGAAGGTTATTTATCTCAAATGGTTGGAGAGAAACACATGATTAAGAATATGACCATTGTACGGGAGTTTGATGATGTCTTTCCATAGGAATTGCCTGGTCTTCCACTAAATCGTGAAGTTGAGTTTTCAATAGAACTCGTACCAGGTGCTTTACCTATTTCAAAGAAACCTTATAGAATGACCCCAATTGAGTTGTAGGAATTGAAGAAGAAACTCCAAGAGAATCTTGATAAGGGATTCATATGCCCTAGTGCATCACCTTGGGGAGCACCTGTTCTGTTTGTTAAGAAGAAAGATGGATCAATGAGGCTTTGCATTGATTATCAAGAACATAACAAGATCACTATCAAGAACAAATATCCTCTACCATTAATTGATGACTTATTTGACCAACTACGCAGAGCTTAATACTTTTCCAAGATTGATCTTCGTTCAGGGTATCATCAATTAAGGGTCAAAATGGAGGATATACCAAAGACTACTTTCTGTACAAGGCATGGACACTATGAATTTATAGTGATGCCATTTGGTCTTACTAATTCCCCTGCTATCTTCATGGATCTAATGAATAGAGTCTTTAGAGACTATCTTGATCAGTTCGTGGTAGTCTTTATAGACGATATTCTTGTCTATTCAAAAATCAAGGAAGAACATGAATATCACTTGAGAATTTTATTGAAGACCCTGAGAAAGGAAAATATTTATGACAAATTTACCAAGTGTGAATTTTGGCTTCAAAAAGTT
Organism: Viscum album; assembly: GCA_963277665.1. Classification (NCBI taxonomy): domain Eukaryota; kingdom Viridiplantae; phylum Streptophyta; class Magnoliopsida; order Santalales; family Viscaceae; genus Viscum; species Viscum album. The sequence continues at coordinate 231,986,765 of OY728146.1, forward strand.
TCATTTTTGGGTCACATAATCTCAAATGAGGGGATATCTATGGATCCAGCAAAAACAGAGGTTATCGAAAGATGGTCGAGACCAACAACAGTAAATGAGATCTGAAGTTTTCTTGGTTTGGCTGGATATTATCGACGTTTTGTGAAAGATTTTTCACGATTATCTAATCCACTCACCAGGCTGACTCGAAAAGGAGTTAAGTTCGTGTGGATGAAGGAGTGTGAAGATCATTTCAAGGAGTTGAAAAGAAGGTTATCCAGTGCACTTGTACTCACACTTCCTTGTAGTGGAGAAAGGTTTGTGATCTATAGTGATGAATCCAAGAAGGGGTTGGGGTGTGTTCTTTTGCAAAATGATATGGTTATAGCATATGCCTCACGACAGTTTAAAATACATGAGAAAAATTACCCAACTCATGATTTAGAGTTAGCTGCAGTAATCTTTTCATTAAAGATTTGAAGGCATTATCTTTATGGTGAAAGGTGTGATATTTATACTGATCATAAAAGTTTAAAGTATATTTTCACACAAAAGGAGATGATTATGCGTCAAAGAAGATGGTTGGAGCTGATTAAGGATTATGACTGCTCAATTCATTACCACCTTAGGAAAGCAAACAAGGTGGCAGATGCATTAAGTCAACAAGACCACGCTAGCTTATCCATGATGAGGATCACAAAAGATCCAATATTTATGGATTTACAAAGGATAGATCTTGGAATTATAATGGAAGAGGAGAAATATTATCTTTCTCAAATGAATTTTCAACCATCTATACATGTGAAGATTAAAGAGGCACAGAAAGAAGATGTAGAGTTACAAAAGAAGGTGAGAAATGTTTCTGAATTCAACCTTGATTGTGATGGGATAATATGGTTAAGGAATCGGGTTTGTGTTCCTCCCATCCTAGAATTAAAGAAAGAGCTGCTGGATGAGGCTCATAGTTCTTCATTCTCTATTCACCCTGGAAGCATGAAGTTGTATAGAGACCTGAAAGAGTACTTCTGTTGGGATGTAATGAAAAGAGATGTTGATGAATATGTCTCTCGATGCTTGGTTTGTCAGCAAGTTATAGCTGAGAGATAGAAGTCTAAGGTGATGTTACAACCATTACCCATACCAGAATGGAAATGAGAAAACATCACTATGGACTTTGTCACTGGAGTTTCTAAAACATCCAAAGGCAATAATTCTATCTGGGTCATAGTTGATCGTCTTAAAAAGTCTTCACACTTCATTGCTATTAGAGAGGATTTCTCTCTGGATCAGCTTGCCATGATATATGTAAAGGAAGTGGTATAATTGCATGGAGTACCACTTTCCATTATTTCTAATCGGGATCTGAGGTTTACCTCAAAGTTTTGGCGAAGTCTTCAGCATACTCTGGATACAGAGTTGAGTTTCAACACTGCTTCTCATCCACAGACAGATGGTCAGTCTGAGAGAACAATTCAAACTCTAGAAGATATGTTAAGAGATTTCTCTATGGATTTCAAAGGTGGTTGGTATCAACACCTACCTTTGGTGGAATTTTCTTATAATAATATCTTTCACTCCAGTATTCAGATGGATCCTTATGAACCTCTCTAGGGAAAGAAATGTAGGACTCCAACTTTCTAGGATGAAGTTGGGGAAAGAAATCTATTAGGACATGATCTTGTTGATGAGATGGCCGGAAAGGTCAGATCTATTCAACAACACATAAGAGCAGTTCATAGTTGACAAAAAAGTTATGCCGACAACCAAAGAAAAGACCTAGAGTTTGAAGTGGGTGATAAAGTGTTCTTATGAATATCTCCTTGGAATAGAGTAATTAGATTTGGAAAGAAGGAAAAGCTGAGCCCTAGGTATATTGGACCTTTTGAAATACTGGATCATGTTGGGAAGGTAGCTTACCGATTGGTGCTTCCACCGAATCTCTCTTAAGTTCATGATGTGTTCCATGTATCTCTCCTGAGAAAGTACATACCTGATCCTTCACATGTACTCAGCTCAGAAGTTGTACCGCTAGAGCAAGATTTTTCTTATGAAGAACAGCCGATAGAGATTCTGGATCGTAACAAAAAAGTTCTATGAAACAAGACCACTCGCTTGGTGAAAGTTTTATGGAGGAACCACTAATTATAAGAAGCTACATGGGAGCTTGAGGATATGATAAGGGAGAGGTATCCTCATCTGTTTGTTACAAAGTGACGAATTTCGAGGGTGAAATTCATTTTAAGGGGGGGTAGAATGTAACAACTGAGATTTATATGGGAAATATTTTGTTTTTTTGTTATATAAATCATCAAATTAATCTTTCACTACACAAAAAACTAGCTTGTCTTGCTTTACACGAAATCGCGGCCTTCCTTGATAGCTTGCATTGTACGCAATACCGAGTTTCACTAAACAACGATATTCTATTAAAATATTATTATAACTATCCGTTATGAATAGTAATACCCACTTTTTAAAATTTTATAAATTTTATCTTTCAAAATGGACTTCATTTTTGGATTTGGAATATCAAAATTATCCTAGGGTGAAATTTTGGTATTTTTCTGAAAACATTCAATTTTTGATGAATAGTGAAAACACTGGGTTACTATTTAATAACTGACTTTTTATTTAAATAATTATTTATTTAATTTTATTTTAGGTCAAAATTGATACATAATACCTATATAAGTTCAAAGTAATTCATTGGAGTCATTTTATAATAATTTTAAATATATAAAAATTTATTGAACTTTTCACCGTCTTTTACCCACATCCTAGGAGAATTTGAAAATTTACATAAAACTTAATTTTACTGCTTCTGTGAGTGGAATTTCAAAAATCCGGGACACACAATTAATATCAATAAGTAAAATGTGGTTCAATAAGATGAAAATAATTTTTGGTGAATAGTAACTTTTTACTTTTATTTACCACGGTTAAAAGTAAATAGGGTAATTAAGGGTAAAAATTATATTATTATTATCCTAAAACATGTCAAAATTCTATTGGATAAGTTTAATTCGACCAAAAACAATATAGTGTAAGAAAACAAGAAGACGCGGTAAAAGTTAGATTATTTAACTTAGAGTAAAATCTAAATGATAAGGTTACAAAAGTAACATAAACTTGTCCAAATTCTATTGGATGAGAGGATTTAGACCCATCCCCACCTTAGCTTCTAAATAAATCAATTTGGAGCTATTAAAAACCGAATATGACACTATAATAAAATAATATTTTTAGTTTTTCCAAAGGTGCCCCTCTCCTCCCTTATAAAAGGGCACATCCTCCCTCTCGTCCTCACACCACTTTGAGCCATCAATCTCAGAAAACACCTGCCAATTTCTCTTCTCCACTTCCCTAGAAACATCCTAGAGGTCCTGGTCTTCTTCAAAGACCAACCCTAGTGCCCTAAGAGGAGGTTAAGAAGAGGCGCGTCAAAGAAGAGGTAATATCCATTAACGATCCCTTCCAATTTCTTTCTTCTTCAACTTCTTCTTCTTTAGTTGTTTAATTATGAAGTAATAACATAAGTATCACTCATATATTTATATATTATTATAAATATGAAACAAACCTAATTCACCTTCTATCCATCCTACAGAAAACGAAATAACCGCGCGTGCGTACATACGGAATACCGTCTCCACGCCGTGGTGTAATCTGTTTTCCACCACCACCTTACTTGGATGGGTATAATGGTGTAGAGAATATCTATATATGATTATTGTAAAGTGATATTGATTCTGAAATAGTATACATACACTCCAATACAATTCCACGATCATGGGAACGATATCATCGCTTGTGCGTACGTACGGAATACCGTCTCCACGATGTGATGCGACTCATTCTACAGGATCTTCATTGAATAATGATTATATAAATAAATTGAATGAATAAATATGATATATATACTACACTAATACCATTATGGAAATTAGGTATCTATAACCTAAAAAGAATAATAAGAATTTATTCAACAGAACACGCATAAGAACAAAAAGCAATAAACACCCGAATAACAAGTAGCAATGAAATATTACTAATAATAATCTACGAATATGACCATATATGATATCATAACAATGAGTACGATTCTGGAATAAGTAAATATCATTATTTAAATCATTATACAAGTGGTTAGGACACGTATGAAGCAAATCAGATCTAAGGTAAGGGAAAATCTCGCAATCTCAATTTTTATCCGAGATTGTTTATACTTTAGAATTTACTGGGGAATATTTACCATCCACATCAATGTTTACTCAATATTTAATATTATTTATATTCTCTTACAATTGTTTAAATCCAATTTTATACTTTGGTGAGTTTTTAGTAAAAGATATGAAAGGAATATTTTGTTATTTTTCGTACGAGGTACTTTTTGACTTTTCTGGCCAAAGTACGAGAAGAATGTTTTTTTAACTTATACGGCATGAATGGATTTTTAGAACATTATTTCCATGAATCTTCCTTTAAAAGTTTTTAATTTTATTTTTAATCAACTTCTTTTGGTATAAAATTATATGACATGTTAAGAAAGTAAAATTTTTTTAAAGTAGAAAGGATATTTTCCTCATGAATGGAGTTCAAGTGTTTTATCAAAATTATTTTCCATATAAGATAATATAGGGTTATGTTTCTATCCCTATTTTTACATTGTTTTGATTATGTTATGATGGAATTATTTTTATGATGTCCTTTTATCTTATATGGATTGTGTTATGATGGCATGATGATTAAGAATCTCATTTTTATTACATGGGTTATGCTATAATGTATGATTTATGATTTTGTGGCAAACATAAGAATGGTTTCATTAAAAGATGGGTGTGACCTATATCTCCCTCCCATGCATTGGGTAAAGATTTATATCTCATGAGATAGACATGTATGGAACATCAAGTTAAACCGGTTCAGTGATATAAGACTGAAACGAGGAGTGAACTCGGTTCAGAAATGGACTTTGTCCGCTAAGATAGTCTTGGTAATGAGTCTTGACTACAAAGAAATGATTATTTATGATTATGTGTGTATGACACAAAGTTTAATGTTTTAAGTTATGATTATTGGGATTAAATTTCACTACTATGATTTATCCCATGTTATGAAATTATGATTTCCTTTACAGGTTAAGATTTCCAAAATGTTATGTTCTTATGAATATGATGTGATTGATATTTCTTTTGTTTACCCTTACTGAGCATTTGAGCTCACCTTTTTGTATGTTTTCTCTCCCCAGGTCTGGAAGAAGGTTATTAAGTAGGATATTCCAAAAGGGACTCTAGATATGATTAAATAAATGGGAGACAATGTAGATGCTTTATGAACCAGTTGTTTATGTTTCTCAGTTTCTAAATACACTATACCTATACGGTCCTTTCATGGTTTTGTTATATGTTGTAATAAGTGTGCATCAATTTTGAAGCAATAACAATTTATGTAAATTATGGGTCATTATAATACTCCTCCCAATACCCTTACCCACATCCAAGACCTTCTGGTATCACCACGATGCCAAAACCAAGGGCCTTAAGAAGGATCTCAATGAGAAGAGATCAAGAGTTGAACATCCTCTTTTATTTTCTTTCTTTTCTTTTCATTTTCTTTTCTATTATTCTTCTTTCCACACCTACCCTTATCCAAGATGAATGAATGATATAGTATCTTACATATTCTGGATTTAATCATGTTTATTAAATATTCACCATTATACTTCTTCTCCTCTCCCACTTATTCTAGAAATTAAAACATCGTCTATGATGTGTCGAGTTACCGACATCGTGAACGATGTGATTTAATTTTCTTTTAATTATTTCAAGACTGGTACTGAAACCATTTTTATGGTTGTAATAGAATATAATTTATGTATTATATCTTATATAAGGTTCTGGAATAATTTTTTACATATGTTATTAATTTATAAAACAAAATGAGTTTGTTATGATCGAAGAATCACCAAAATGACCTAAACAAATATCAATAATGTTTTAACTTATAAATCATCCTTATGTAAGAATTAAAAATTATAAAAGGTATAATTTATGTTTTTTTAAATATTTAAATACCATTCCATTCTAATTTTGTGGTTTTAGTTCCAACCGACAAGAATATCGTTTACGAACCGCTCATGGAAACTATGTATTACACGCACCTAAAACATTGAAATTAACAAAATATTATTAATGAATGAGTGGAATGATGTTATAAAATGATAATTAAAGGTGTTATAAACATGAATTTGTTTTTTTAAAGTATTAAAAAATCTATTTTAAGCATCATACAGGAGGTTTAAACATGTTTGAGGGAAGTCGAACCTGAGATAAGGGATCCTCTCTTTCTCACTTTTATTCCAGAATCACCAATTTGTTATGATCTTTAATTTTTTTTCCTAATGGTGGTGTATGTTTTTTAACCTCCCCCATAATTCCCTTAAGATATATCAATGAAGATATACCCCATTTCTATCTCATTAATCCCTCCCATGTACATCCATTACTATGCTGAAATTTCGTAAGTGGATTCTAAACCCAATTTCTATTCTTTGGGTTAACCTTCAACTTCAATGGTTTTTATCATTGTAAGATGACTTGAGAAATGTAATTTTATTATATTATTTTTTATTATTTTTAATTACAGTATATATACATAATCCCTTCATTTAATCAATTCTATCTTCAATGTTTAGTTATTTGTAAAGAACATTCCTCTTAAATCCTTTTAAGTGTCTCCATTATAAAATACAAAGAGATTGTTCTTTTTATTAATATCATGAGTGTTATCTTCTTATTTTATGATGTTTTATTTATATAATATATCCATCATATGTTTTCACGGTTATTTTTGAATAATTTTATTTCATTATTCTGTGTGCAATCTTTATATTCTAAAACTATTTTTTATATGAATAAAAGGTATTTGAAATTGTGATTGTGTTTTTCTCAAGGGGGTAAATGAGTTATAAAGTGTTTTATCCATGATATGTTCCTTGGAAATTATTTAGGTTGGTTTTATCCCATTATAGATCATGATATGATGGGTTATCCTCATTATAGATCAAGATATGTTGGGTTGATCCCATTATAGATCAAGATATGATGGGTGAGCCCCATTATAGCTCTCCAATGCATTGGGTACTCTGGAGATGGAAGTTGACCAAATGGTTATGATTATGTGTTTTATTGGTTTTTATGTTATCAATTGACTAATGATTTATTCCTTTATATCCCTTACTGAGTTTTATAATCATCCGAATATTTCAAAATGTTTTTCACAGGATATAAGCTTGGTTAAGAGAAATAAGGGAGTCCTGAAGAATGATATAGAGTGTTGTCAAAGAAATCCTGTTTTAAGTTTTAATGTTTTATATTTTGAAAAAAATAGATACTGTTTTAGTAGTATCCTCTTTTTATGGATATAGTATGTTATGTATGTAAGATATGATAATTATCTTAAAATATAAACCCAAAAATATCCTCAATGTGTAATAATGTATGATCTTGACTAAAATTCAAGATTAAGTAATGTTTTAATACTGGGTCCACATAGTTGGTATCATAGGATGGTTTAGATAAATTTAGGGGTTAGAATGATGTCAATTGAATACTATAAACAATTTTTTCACTTTATGGTTAATTTAAAATGATATAGAATTTTTTGTCAAAAAAAATGATATAGAATTTGACGATTACTATGTTTCTTTGACTAAGATATGTCTGTTCAGAATGGTTTTCCACAAAAGAAATATGAAATCTAAAGTAGGAAGACAGAAAGAGGGTAATATCTGTCTGAATATGCATCCTGGAATGGTGGGAATCAGAATCGAGTAGTTTATAAAAGAAATGACTCAATTGACTTAAGAAATAAATGGTGGTGGTATCAATTATAGAGATTAAGATACATGTCATTTGTGTAGCCTTTTATGAGGCAACATCCTCCATCATTTAGTGGAACCACATATCCAGTGATAGCCGAAGGATGGATCAATGCTCTTGAAAAGATATTTGATGACATTGTATGTTTGGAACATAAAAAGGTAATAATATCCATTTATCATTTGGAAGGTGAATCTGATCAATGGCGGTCTCTAGTTAAGAATACGAGAGAAAGAGATGATCTTGATAGTCTGGAATGGGATGATTTTAAAAGTCTTTTTCTAGAAAAATATTTTCCTAAAACTATTCAACTCAGAATGGAGAAACAATTCTTAGAACATAATAAGAAAGATGTTGATTCTATGGTAGCATATTAAGTCAATTTTACAATACTCTCCAGGTATGTACAAGATTTTACTCAGTATTTTGAAAATTTAATTAATATACTTTACTCTATTTTGAAACCATTTTAACAAAGAGTTTTGGATTCATGGGAGTTTTAAAGCTATGAGAAACATGTTTGTTGTGCTGAAAAAGTGGAGATGAAGTTTGCTGATATGTATGTGACTTGTGATGATAAGAATAAGAAGCAGTTAGGTTGGAAGAATTTGGGGAGGAATTCATCAATGAAATATAAAGGTAAGAAAATAAATTTCTCTTCTTGTGAAAAGTGTGGTAAAAGGCATCCTGGTGAATGTATTGTAAATTATGGAAAATGCTACTAATGTGTAATGTTTGGACACATGTATCTTGAGTGCAAGTAAAATGATCCAAAAATTAATGAGAAGATGATAGTGAGATGTTTTAACTGTAAGTAATTAGGTCATTTTGCTAATTTTTGTCTGAAGCTAGTCACTCAGGTAGGAAATCAACAAGATTGGAAGAAGAAGGATGTGGAAAAATCCCTTAAAACCACTTCGGAATATGTTGATCCATCAAATGAGGTGTTATCATGTACATTTATTGTTTTTATGGTTTTTGAAAATGTGTTGTTTTATTTGGGGTCTACACATTCTTTCATTTCTGAGAATTTTTAGGAAAAAATGAGAATTACACCTCATGAAATAGAACCAGAACTCACGGTAAAAACACTTGGAGGAAATATTATGGAAAAAATAAATTATAAGAATCTTACTATATTTATCTATGGAAAGAGTTTACCTGCAAACCTTATTTTTTTCCTCTAGTAAAGTTTGATGTTATTTTGGGTATGGACTGGCTTTCTTTTTTATCATGCTAAGATAGATTACATAGCAAAATAAGTTTTTTTAGAAATAATTTTACTCTGCATATAATAATGAACCCTTAACATTGATAACATATCAGGAAGCTAAGAAACTAATAAAATATGGAAATGAAAGTTATCTTGCTCACATTTTTAAATATAAAGGAATTATCCAGATTAATGATGTACAAGTGGTAAATGAATACCTGGATGTTTTTCCTGATGATTTTACTGGTGCTATTCTTGATCGTGAGGTTGAGTTTAATATTGAATCAGTTCCTAATGATAACCCAATTTCTAAACCCCTTATCTAATGGGTTAAATGTAACTTATATAATTAAAAAAGCAGTTGCATGAATTATTAGATAAAGGCTTCATCCGACATAGCACTTCACCATGGTGTGCTCTTGTATTTTTTTAAGAAGAAAGATGGTTCAATGAGACTTTTAATTGATTATAGAACCTTGAATAAAATTTTGGTTAATAATAAGTATCCATTTCTTCATATTGATGACTTGTTTGATCAGCTTTAGGAAACTTAATAATTTTCCAAGATTGAATTGAGATTGGGGTACCATCAGTTGAAAGTAAAGGATGAAAACATCCTAAAGACTACGTTCCACACTAGATATGGTCATTATGAATTTTTAGTTATTTTTTTTGGGTTAACTAATGCACCCACTGTATTCATGGATCTTATGAATATAATATTTCATGATTTCTTGGATAAGTTTGTAGTTGTGTTTATTGATAACATTATGGTATATTCTAGAAGCAAAGAGGAGCATGAAAAATATCTAAGGGTTGTTTTTCAAAACTTAAAATAAAATAAACTATATGGAAAATTAAGAAATTATGATTTTTTGTTGCAACCGATTTATTTTCATGGGACCATTGTAAATAAGTATGGAATAACAGTTGATCCTGTCAAAACACAAGTGGTTAATGAATTTCCAAGACCTATAAACGTTATAGAGATTCATAATTTTCTTGGATTAGTAGGTTTTTACTAAGGATTTTTTAAAAACTTTTTAGGGTTATCTAGCCCGCTAACTAAGTTAACACAAAAAGGGGTTACATTTATTTGTATAGAAGAATGTGATGTTTGTTTTCAGGAATATAAAAATAGATTGGTCATTTTTGGAATTTCCTTCCTGAAATGTTAAGTTTTTCATCTGCAGTGATGATTTATTGAGGGGACTTGGTTGTGTTTTGATGAAAAAATATTTGGTAATTGCTTATTATTCAAGAGAACTAAAACCTCGTGAGTTAAATTATATCACACATGATTTGGAATTCGTAGCTGTGGGTTTTTCTTTGAAAATTTGAAGGCATCATCTGTATTAAGTAAAATGTGAAATATATACCGACGATAATATATTGAAATATATATTTACTTAGAAGGAATTAAACAAGAGACCGAGAAGATGGCTGTAACTAATCAAGGATCATGATTTCAGGATTTATTACCATCCTAGGAAGGAAAATAGAGTGGTTGATGCATTGAGTCAGAAAATTAATTTTGCATTAACCTTGATACATTTGGAATGTGATCCTTTGGTAAATGAATTGATAAACTTTGTCTTGGAAGTTGTTGGTGTAGGAAGTTTCTCTATTTTGTTTCAGGTTTCAGTGCAGTCATCTTTGTTAGACATAATTAAGCAATCACAGAAGGAAGACCGTGAGCTATAGAGAAAGGTGGAATTGGTTAAAATGGGTAAGTTTCCAGAATTTAACCTTGATAAAGATTGTGTTTTAAGATTTGGAAAAAGGTTTTGGTGCCTTGTGATTCCTAGTTGAGGAAATAATTATTGTGTGAAGCTCGTAGTTCTCCATTTTCAATTCATCCTGGTTGTACTAAGATGTACAAAGACTTTCAGAAGTATTACTGGTGGGATAGAATGAAAAGGGATATTGCTGATTTTACTATGAAATATTTGAATTGTTAACAGGTTAAAGTAGAGAGGTAGTTACCGAAGGGGATGCTCCAGCCTTTTCCAATGCTAGAGAAGAAATGGGAAAATATATCTGTTGAATTCATTGTGGGAATACCAAATACTTCTCAAGGTAACAATGAAATATGGGTTATTGTTGACCGACTGACTAAATATTCAAATTTTCTTTCTATTCAAGATAAAATATCTTTGGATCAATTTTCTAGACTGTACCTCAAAGAGATTTTCAGGTTAGATGTAGTGCCTTTTTCAATTGTATCTTCTTGGGATCCCAGGTTCACTTCTATCTTTTGGAAGGGACTTTAGAAGTCATTGGTCACAAAAATAAATTTCAGTACAACTTCTCATCCTCAATCAGATGGGTAGTTAGAATGAATGATTCAGACATTGGAAGATATGATTTGAGATTGTTCAATGGACTACCATGGAATTTGGGATCAACATATTTCTTTAGTTGAGTTTTCATATAATAATAGTTTTCAGTCTAGTATATAGATGGATCTTTTAGAAGAATTGTATGGTAATCAGTGTAGAACTCTATCTTTTTGGGATGAAGTCGTGGAAAGAAAGTTGATGAGACTAGAATTATTAGAGGAAGTGGTTGAGAAAGTGAAGATGATCCAAGAGCACTTGAGGACATCTCAGATCAGGAGGAAAAGTTATGCTAATAATAGAAGGAAAGGATTATCTTTCGAGGTAGGTGACCATGTTTTCATTATAATATATCCTTGGAAAAGTGTCATGTGTTTTAGTAAGAATGCAAAGATAAGTCTGCAGTTCATCATTCCTTATGAAATTTTGGGGAAAGTTGGACTAGTCACCTACCAATTATCTTTTCCTCCAAGACTATCTTAGGTACACAATATTTTTCATGCTTTGATGTTGAGAAAGTATATTCCAGATTCATCTCATGTTTTGAGCCCAGAGACAGTTTAACTAGAAGAGAACCTTTCTTATGAAGAGAAACATGTTTAGATTCTTGATCATAGAGAGAAAGTATTGCGGAATAAGGTAATCCACTTGGTAATGTTTTTTTTGGAGAAATCACATGGTTGGAGAAGCAACTTTGAAATCTAAAAATGCTATGAGGGAAAGGAACCTTCACTTGTTTATTAAGTGAATAAAATTACGAGGACATGATTTGCAGAAGGTGTGAATAATGTAACACCCCAAGGTTTTAAAAGTAAATTGAAATGAATGAAACATTGTATTAATTAGATAGTTATATTTAACACTAAACTTAATTTTCCCACTTGTGTGTTTTGAATTTCGAAAAACGGACATACATAGTTGCAATTAGTAAGTTATTAAGAGTCCGATAAAACCAACTTAATTTTTGGAGAATAGTAACATACCCTTATGAATATTAATGTTACCCTTATGAATAGTAATATACCCTTATGAATAGAAAAATAACCTATGATAGTATACATATATGATTTAATTGAAGTTATGATATACCCATATCTTGGAATAAGTAAATAAATGTTTTTAAATTACTGTTTTTGGAATAAAATATTATTTTATGTTATAATTAAAATAATCATATTTATAAAATTATTTTAAAAAAATGGAGTTCATTTTTTAATTATATACATCAAAAAATGGTTAGGGTGAATTTTTGGTATTTTTCTGAAATAGTTGAATTTTTTGGTGAATAGTAAAATACGGTAAATACGGTATAAATACATTACGAGATAAATACACTATTCCTAGAATCATTGATGATGTAAGAAAGAATTAGTTTGAACTCACATTCACTTATTACTATTTTTTGTCTTGGAATCATAACTATTTCTCTTCTTGTGGAAAAATAATAAAATAATGATTAAATAATGTAAAACTCCTCCTCTCCTCCACTATAAATACCACACACTCCCCCATCTTCCTCACACACCTCTCAAGCCATGAGTGTTGCCTAAGTTCTACCCAACACTCCTCCAAAGACACTTCCCCTCTTCCAATACCTACTGGTCTCACCAAGAGGCCAAAACCAAGTGCCTTAAAAAGGATCTCAAGGAGAAGAGATCAAGAGGTAAACATCCTCTTTTGTTTTATTACCTTCCTTTTCATTTTATTTTCAATTATTCTTCTTTCCTAACCTACCATTATCCAAGAGGAATGAATGATCAATTATCTAACATTATCTGGGTTTAATCATGTTTTTGGAAGATTCACCATTATACTTCTTCTCCTCTCCCACTTATTCTAGAAATTATTACACTGTCCGCGATGTGTCGATTTACCAACATCATGGGCGATGTGATTTAAATTACTTTTAATTCCTTCAATAATAGTCATGAAACCATTTTTATGGTTAAAAAAGATTTTAATTTATGTATTATTTCTTATATAATTTTCTGGAATCATTTTTTACAGATATTATTAATTTATAAAACAAAATGAGTTCGTTATGATCGAAGAATCGCCAAAATGATCTAAAAAATATCAATAATATTTTAACTTCTTAATCATCCTCATGTAAAAATTCAAAATGATAAATCATATAATTTATGGTTCTAGAAATATTCAAATACCATTCCATTACAATTCTGTAGTTTCACTTCCAACCGATAAGAATATCCTTTACGAACCGCTCATGGAAACCATGTAATGCACGCACCCAAAATAGTGGAATTAACAAAATATTATTAATGAATGGAAGGAATGATCTTATTAAATGATCATTAAAGGTGTTATAAACATTAATATGTTTTGGTAAAATATTAATAACACTATTTTATCCTTCATACAATATATTTAAACAAATTTGAGGGAAGTCGAACCCGAGGTACGGGATCCTCTCTTTCTCGCTTTTATTCAAGAATCACCCCTATGTTATGCTCTTTAATTTTTATTTCATAATGGTGGTGTAAGTTTTTGAAACTAGCTCATACTTACCTTAAGATATATCAATTATTATATACCCCATTTATATCTCATTAATCTCTCCCATGTACATCCATTACTATGCCCAAATTTCATAAGTGGATTCTAAACCCAATTTCCATTATTTGAGTTAACCTTCAACTTCAATGGTTTTTATCATGGTAAGATGACTTGACAAGTTTAAATTGATTATATTATTTTTTATTATGTATACTTATAGTGTATATACATAATAACTTCATCTAATCAATTCTCTATTAAATTTTAAGGTACTTGTAAAGAACATTCCTCTTAAATCATTTTAAATGCCTCCTTTATGAAATACAAAGAGATTATTCTTTTTATTAATATCATGAGTGCTATATTCTAATTTTATGATGTTTTATTTCTATAATATCTCCATTATATGTTTTCAAAGTTTTTTTTGAATAATATGATTTCATTATTGTGTGTTCGATGTTTATATTTTAAAAATATTTTTATACAAAAAATGGCATTTGAAATTGTGATTGTGTTTTTCTCAAGGGTGTAAATGAGTTATGAAGTGTTTTATCCACGATATGTTCCTTGGACATTATTTATGTTGGTTTGAGCCCATTATAGCTCATTATATGATGGTTTTTCCTCATTATAGCTGAATATATGTTGGTTTGAGCCTATTATATCTCAAGATACGACGGGTGAGCCCTATTATAGCTCTCCAATGCATTGGGTACTTTAGAGATGGAAGTTTATCAAATGGTTATTCCATGTGTAAGGGTGAATATAAGAGTGATATGGTAAATATGACCCAAGGAAACTACATGATGTTTCTATGCATATTAATTTTTATGATTATGGGTTTTATTGGTTTTTATGTGATCACTTGACTAACGATTTATTTCTTTATTTCCCTTACTGAGTTTTTTACTCATCCAAAGATTTAAAAAAAAATTTCATAGGATATAAGGATGGGTAAGAGAAATAATGGAGTCATTATGAATGATATAGAGTGTTTTCAAGGAAATCATGTTTTAATTTTTAGTGTTTTATATTTGGAAAAAAATGGACACTGTTTTAGTAGTATCCTCTTTGTATGAATGTGGTATGTTATATATGTAAGATATCCAAATTCTATTAAACTATAAACCTGAAAAGATCCTCAATGTGTAATAATGCATTTTCTTGACTAAAATTCATGATTAAGTAATGTTTTAATTGTGGGTACTTATACATACACACAACTTAATTATTTTTCACCGCCTAGTTTGGGCTAGACACCGGTGGGTGTCGTACTACATTTATTTTATATCACACCCTTCTTGGGTACCCTTGGTACTCAAGTAGACAATATATTTGTAGGATCTAGGTTGATTAATGTATTATCTTATACTGGGGTGTTAGGAGCAAGGGACTGAGCTGGAGCTCAGGATGATCATGGAGATCTCTAATGGGGCTTTACTGTATTTTTTTTTAATTTTAGTATTGTATTGTAAATCATGTTGTTTGTTGACTTCTTTCAGATATGTATGGTCATATGGAATGAATACATTGTAAAACCGGCATTGGCCTTTTTCTATATCCAGTTTTTATTACAATTGTCCTCTTCCTCTTTAGTTGTTTCTTTATACTGGTTCTACTGTTTTCTGAGTTTTACTATCCATTTACCGCTATGCACTCTAAGAGTGAGGGTATAATCTCCCAACTGAACTACCTTTACACCCTCACTGCTAGTTGGTAGCCTTTGGCATATGAGGAGACATGCTTGAGGTCATGTGGTGACATTTTTGGCTACCAGTTCGATGGTAAATTGGGTTAGGACATTACATATAACGATATATTATGATGTGATATCATGCTAGAAATTGATATTGGAGGATCTCATTGTTCTCAAGATTTCAGGGAAAAGAATAGAAATATAAAATTTTAAGGATATTATTATAATAAGACCAGTGGAGAAAAGAAACATAATCTTCATTCATGCTACAAGTGTAGAAGGAATCATAGTGAAAATTTACTTATGGGGTCTTGTAAATATTTTATGTGTGGAAAATAATGTTATCACGAAAAGGAATATTGAAGTAATGTAAAGATCCCAATCAATGTTGGTGAGAAATCTTAACCCAATGTTCCACCTGCACTCTAATGAAATAATTACAAGGAGTATGTACATTATGATAATTAGTGCATAGAAAGGGTTAATGATGATAATTGGCATAAAAACACTTAATCCAAGAAAAAAGGGAAATCTCATGAAATCACAACCTGTGAAGTGGGTTAAAATAATGAAGTTGTGAAAGATATGATCATTATCAACATTAGAATTGAATATGTATTATTTGATTCTAGCTCTACCCACTCTTTTATATCTGAATAATTTATTAATGGTATCATATCAACACCCTAATGGTTATATTTTGAGTTAGCTTTAAAAACTTTTAATGGTATGATGATCACATACCAGGTTTATAGCTCCTCTCTAATAATTTTTTTTTGGGAATACACTTCTAGAAAATATTTTGATTCTCCCTCTAGTTGAATTTGATGTTATTTTGGGAATGTATTGGATTTCATTATATAGATCCCATATCAATTTCCAATTAAGGGAAACCACATTTGATATTCTAAATCAACCTATGACCATATTTCAATGTGAGGATGAAAATGAAATACTAATGGAAATTTTATTCATTATATGAGTCTTACTACCTATTCATGAGAGATATGTATCTCAAATGTTTGGGGAGTGTAGAGACCCAAAGCTTGAAGTACATGGACATCACATTACTTTTTTGGAATACTTAATACATAACAAAAACGAACACACAAGGACCGTAATAGTTTAGTGTCTTTGGAAACTCGAAACATAATATTCTACTTGTGGTGAAAGATCTTCAACATCTCCTATAAATATATTACCCTTTTTTTTCTTACCTAAAACCTTTCTTTATATCCTGGGGAAAATAAAACATATAAAGGGTGAGACAAAATGCTTAGTAAGGGTAATCATGGAAAAAACAAAACAAACCATATACATTTAAACTTCAAAACATGAACATAAAGTTTAAACGTCAAAATATTGAGTTTTGAAATAAATCTTGGTAGTACGTAAGGCATAGATCATAAAGAAACATAAATCATGATAAAATATCATGGGAATAAAACATTTAATTGTGGAAAACTATTAATCACATGATATGATTTCCATAGTAGGAAAGGCATTGCTGCCAAGACCATCTTAGTGGACAAAGTCCCTTTCTGAATCGAGTTCACTCCTCGTTTCAGTCCTGTATCACTGAAATAGATTACATTGTCGTTCTAGCCATGTATATCTCATGAGATATAAATATTTATCCAATGCATTGGAGGGAGATATAGGTCCCACCCATCTCATAATGAAATCATTATTACGTGTGCCACAACATAAACATAAACCATTCATCATAACCCAATGAATAAAATGGGTTTCATAAAAATCATCCCATCATAAGATAATCCATATAAAACAAATGGATATAATTTTATCATAAGAAAAGTGAAACCATGTAAATCATAGATACATTATACTTGAAACATACACATATGAAATAATGTCATCTTAAATGGAAAATGGTTTTGATAAAACACTTGAAATGAAATTCTTTGAGGAAAATATCTTTTATTCTTCAAAATCAATTTTCTTTTCAAAAAATGCCATGAAATTTTAAAAGAAAATTATTTTTTTGAAAATAGTAATGAAATCTTGTAGAGTAAGATTCATGAAAATAAGGCGTTATAAAACCATAAAAATCTGTTCATGCCGTATAAGTTAAAAAAACATTCTCCTCGTACTTTTTTCAGAAAAGTCAAAAAGAACATTGTATGGTAAACAAAAGAAAGATTCCTTACATACCATGTATTAAAAGTCAAAAAATGGGTAAAAATGACATTAATAATACATGAAACCATTTTTACAAAATAGGGACATGGATGATAAATATAACCCCAGTAAATACTTACGAATAAACAATCTCAGATAAAAATGAGATTTGAAAAGTTATCCCTTACCATATGTCCGATATGCTTCGTATGTATCCAAACCTCATGTATAATGATTTAAATAATGTCATTGAATTATTACATAATCATATTAATTGTTATGATATCATATATGGTTCACTTATTACTTTATATTACCCATTCTTTTGTAAATTCCATGTTAAAGCAGCGTTTTGGGTAAAACGTTTTATTTATCGTACATGTTTGGACTTGTTGTAATTGATATTATTACTACTTATATCATGATTTAATTACTTAAAAAATGTAAATAATGATATATATATCATATATATTCAGTATATATATATAACAAATAGATAAATGAAATGAAATACACCGTTCATGGAGACAGTAGGTCGTACGTACGCATGAACGCTCTTTTCTTTTCCTTATTGACTTGAATAGAAGTAAGTAGATGATATATATATATATACATGAATCCAGTAGATTAATTATGTCATATATTTCATTATTATTCATTATATATACTTTATAATCATTCTTGAATGGTTAATCATGGAAAATGAATCTCATCACGTTCGTGGAGACGGTAGTCCGTACGTACGCACGAACAATGATATCATTCCCATGATCGTGGAATTTTATTGAAGTGTATGTATAATACTTCAGAATCGATATCAATTTAAAATAACCATATAGAGTTATTTATTTACACCATTATACCCATCCATGTAAGGTGGTGGTGGAAAACAGATTACACCACGGTGTGGAGACGGTATTCCGTACGTACGTACGCGCGGTGATTTCATTTTCCGTAGGATGTATAGAAGATTAAATAGGGTTGTTTCATATTTATAATAACATATCAGTATATGAGTGATACTTATGTTATTAATTTATGATGAAACAAATAAATAAGAAGAGGTAGAAGAAGAAATAAATTGGAAAGAATCGGTAAAGGATATTACCACTTCTTTGACGCGCCTCTTCTTAACCTCCTCTTAAGGCACTATAGTTGGTATTTTGAGGAGACCATAACCTATATAATGTTTCTAGGGAAGTTAAGAATAGTAATTGGTAGGGTTTGACCAAGCTTCAAGGCTTAAAAGGGTGTGAAGAGAAGAGGGAGGAGGTGCCCTTTTATAAGGGAGGAGAGGGGCACCTTTGGAAAAACTTGAAATATTATTTTATAATAAAGTAATATTCGGTTTATAATAGATCCAAATTGATTTATTTAGAAGATAAAGTGGGTATGGGTCGAAATAATATCATCCAATAGGTTTTAGACAAGTTTAGGTTACTATTTTAACCTTATCATTTAGATTTAACTCTAAGTTAAATAATTTAACTTTTACCGTATCTTTTTGTTTTCTTACATTATATGGTTAATAAACTTACTATAACAAGAAAAAATAACCCCAAGTGGTTCATTATTAATATATGTAACCTTATATAAGTCATTTTGACTAACCTTATATTTTTATGAATAAAATAACAATTAATAATATAATATTTGTTTTAAAAACTATTTTATGTCAATTTTGACACTATTTGGTAAAAGATTTTTGTGAAAATCATAACAACATTATTAGTTCAAAAGAAGTTAATTTAATCAATAATAACATGTCATATTAACCTATAAAATTATTTTAATTCATAAAAAGTCTCAAATTACATTTATTTGGGTATTTATAACATCAATTATGTTAATATTTCATTAATAAGGTAATTACCGCATCATCATTATGTCATAAATAAATTAAATTATTTAATGTCTAAAAATTATAAATAAAATAAAATTATGTAGGAAATATTTTTAGCTTTATAATTAATATTTATAGTCGAATTTATCTTATATATAACTCTATATTAAAATTTTTTAGTATTAAACTTTGATTTTAACTATTTTAACTCTTCTTTAAATAAAATAATAATAAGTGTCCTAATCTAATACAAGTGGACCTAAAGGGTAATATTTTATTCCTAAGGTTGTTTTTGTTCGAATTACACTTATCCAATAGAATTAGGACATGTTTTAGGGTAATAATAATATCCTTTTTACCCTTAATTACCCTATTTAATTTTAATCATGGTAAATAAAAGTAAAAAGTTACTATTCACCAAAAATTATTTTCATCTTATTGAACCACATTTTACTCCTTGATATTAACCGTGTCTCCATGATTTTCAAAATTCCACTCACAGAAGAGATAAAATTATGTTTTATGTAAATTTTCAAATTCTCCTAGGAGGTGGGTAAAAGATTGTGAAAAGTTCAATAATTTTTTTTTATATATAAAATTATTATAAAATGACTCCAATTAATTATATTGAACTTATATAGGTATTATGTATCAATTTTTACCTAAAATAAATTTAAATAAAAATAAATAATTTTTTATATAAAAATTCGGTTTTTAAATAGTAACCTAGTGTTTTCACTATTCATAAAAAATTGAAAGTTTTCAAAAAAATACAAAAAATTCACCCTAGGATAATTTCGATATTCCAAATCCAAAAATGAAGTCCATTTTGAAAAATAAAATTTATAAAATTTCAAAAAGTGGGTATTACTATTCATAATGGCTAGTTCATAATAATATTATAATAATATCTCGTTTAGTGAAACTTGGTATTGCGTACTACACAGGCTATCGAAGAAGGTCTTGATTGCATGTAATGCAAACCAAGTCAGGACTACGTGTAGTGAAAGCTCCGTTCAGTGTTTCTTATAACATAATCAAAACATATTTCATTTATACATTAAACAAAATCTATACTTAATGTTGCGTAAAATAATTTCCACAAAACGAACTTGAAATTGTGTGTAACACGAGCCAAGATTATTGTTGCGTATACTGCAAGATAATACGGTGTTGTGTATAGCGTAATCTAATTTTGGTGTTGCGTACAACACAAGACATCAATGAAATTAAAAAGAATAATTCTCATAAAATATTGGGTTGTTACATTCTACCCCCTTAAAATGAATTTGGCCCTCGAAATTCATCCGGGTTATAGATGGTTTACTACTTGAAAGTTTCTTTCATAGAAACCCACATCATAAAAAGGAATACCCAAACTGAACTTTAAAAATTAAATTATGAAACGTAACGGTTACCCAAATTAACTAATCACTGGGTTTCCACATAGGAGAACATAGGTGAAAATATGAATATGGAAGAGAAATATAACCATGAACTTCTGATGAAGAGTGGTAGAGGACATGGATATGAAAAATCCAACAATCACAAAGCCATAAATTTGTGATGATCTAAGGTACCACCTAATTTGTCAGATATAAGGGTACTAGGACAACATTTTTGGTTTTCAATATCATTTCCCTAAAGTTGAAGAATTTGGAATTAGAAGAAATACTTTCTTGATTTTGGTACAATCTCACCGTTGGTTGTTCCTTGGACAATTTCCAGTTTATCTCTTAAATAAATGAATTTGAATTTGTCATTCGTGAAGTGTTAGCAGATCATGTGATAGAATTGTGGGTCATTCCATCTGTCTCAAACAAAAGGTTAGAAAAAGTTATCAAAAATACACAAGTCTATCTATAGTGAGATTAACCATATATGGTTCCTAAAATGGACTTATAATTAATATATCATACTGCTTAATATAATAAAACTAGTTTCTTCTAACTAGGGACTTCATGTGGTCTAGTGGTAGGCGATAAAGGCTTGTTGCACTTCGGTTGTGGGTTCAATTCCCACAGCCTTGTCCGACGCGACGGGTTGTCGTCCGTCCTGTAGGTTGTCCTTTTTCTAAAACTACATTATTATAACATTCCATAAATAATATAGAAAAAAGTTCTAGCCTTAAATAATACGGAATTATGTCCAACATAATCCCTTCCAATCTTTAGGTTTATCCAAAATACTTCTGTCCAAGCTCATAGTCTAAATAAAACAATTACTAGAAATGTCATCTGCCGAGCATGTGAATACCATCATTTATCCCCCATATATCATATGATATATTTTGTTGGTCAAATTACAAACATGTTAATACCTTAATCATGTATTATCTTGAAAAGTGAATACCTATTGACTCTTAGTGAAAATATGAATGTTGTCAAAATTTAACACTTTCCACATACCAAAATCCCAAAATTTCTATATACTCAAACCATGATATAACTTTGTCCTTATATCAGTCATGAGCTCATTTCATTTTTTCTTTATCACTTCATTATGCGCATATCATCTTCTTTCCAAAAATATTTCAATCACTTTTCATGGTTACCAGTACCATATAATTATTGAAAACCAATACATAGATATTCCAAAATTTCACGATGCCATAAATGAGATTCCATGATACTATTTTGAAATCCCATTACATAAACAGTTAATCATTACACAACATCATTTCCATACTCAAAATCATAAATAGTGATCGCATGTGACTTCCCTTTATCCTTTTCATTAAGAGGTTGCTCATGTTGATGATCATTAACCCTTGGATTAGGGCATTGATTAGCATAATGACCCATTCCCTTGCACTTGAAGCATTGAAGTGTTGGTGGTGCATTCTCTGTAGTCTTTTCTTTATTCACATCATTAGCAACCCTTTTTTCCATTACTTCAACACCTAGATGCTCTATGACCTTCTTTTCCACACTTAAAACATTTTCTAGTCCCTTTAAAACAATATCCACCATGCTTCTTTCTACACTTTGAGCATAAAGAAACATTCATCTTCTTTTCACCATTATTCTAAGATTTCTCCTTGAACTCCATCTTTCGTTTCTTGTCAAAACCATGAGATGGATATGTAACACCAACTTCCATTTCTACCTTGATAGCACAACACACAATTTCTTCATAGCTACTGAAGTCTCTTATAGTTAATGCCCTTCGAAGACTTGGTTTTAAGCCACTGAAGAATCGATCAACTTTACTTTTAGGTTGGATGATAAAGCCAGATGCATACCTTGCAAGCCTTGTAAAATTCTATTCGTATAGACCAACAGATTCATCATACTTTTGCTTAAGATCAAGGAAATCCTTTTCCATATTTGTTCAAAGAATATGAGGGAAGTACTTATTGAAAAATAAGTTCTTGAACTCATCCCATTCCATGGATTCAATTTCATCTCGGGGCCTCGTATTCTTAATTAGAGTCCACCATTGATCTGCTTCACCTTCTAAATGGTAAATAACCAGAATGAATTTTTTAGGTTCCGAATAGCGAATTATGGAAAATATCTTTTCAATGGTACTAATCCATTGTTCAGCAAAAAGTGGATCAGAAGACCCACTGAAAGAAGGTGGACGTTGCCTCATGAAGGACTCAATAGAATATTTTCCCCTTCTCGGCTCATTTGGAAGTCCAGAATGATTCATAGCTTGTGTAAGTATATCAATAAAATTTTTCACTCCATCTCCCATAACATTGGTTTGTTCAGGATGACAATCATTTCATTGTCCATTACATTGATCAACACAGTTCCTTAGGGTTCTATCCATTGTCTAAAACCCAAAAAGAATAGTGTGAGAGGCAAAAATCATGCTAGGGAAAACAACATAATAAAGGGGGAGTAACTTAAATATATAACATCTTAGGGTTATTTCTAAGACTGTTACCGTAATTATAGGACTATAACCTATACTTATACTTAACCTTAGGGACATCCCTAAACATACCTTAGAAATATATCTAGGGATCTCACTAATATTTTCTCATCCCAGTTTCCAAAGGTTAACTAAACCTTTCCTTTGATACCAACTATAGAGACCCAAAGATTGAAATACATGGACATTACATTACTTTTATGGAATACTTAATACATAACAAAAACAACCACACAAGGACCGTAATAGTTTAGTGTCTTTCGAAACTCGGATCTTAATCTTCTAATCATGGTGAAAGATCTTCAACATCTCCCAGAATTATCTTCCCCTTTTGTTTTCTTACCTAAAACCTTTCTTTATATCCTGGGGAAAAGAAAACATAAAAAGGGTGATCTCAAATGCTCAGTAAGGGTAAGCATGGAGAAAATAAAATAAACCATATATATTTTAACTTCAAAACATAAACATAAAGTTTAAACATCAAAATCTTGAGTTGTGAAATAAATGTAGGCAGTACGTAAGGCATAGATCATAAAGGAACATCAATCATGATAAACTATCATGGTAATAAAACATTTAATTGTGGAAAACCGTTAATCACATGATATGATTTCCATATTAGCCTAGAAATTTCTGTCAAGACCATATTAGTGGACAAAGTCCCTTTCTAAATCTAGTTCACTGCTCCTTTTAGTCCTGTATCACTGAACCAGATTATCTTGTCGTTCGAGCCATGTCTATCTCATGAGATATAAATCTTTACCCAATGTATTGTAGGGAGATATAGATCCCACCCATATTATAATGAAATAATTATTATGTGTGCCACAACATAAACATAAATCATTCATCATAACACAAAGAATAAAATGGGTTTCATAAACATCATCCCATTACAACATAATCCATATAAAAAAACGGATATCATTTCATCATAAGAAAAGTGAAACCATGTAAATAATAGATACATTTTAGAGAACCAAATCTTGATATACATGGACATTAAATTACTTTTGTGAAATACTTAATACATAAAAAAATACACCAAAGGATCATAATAGTTTAGTGTCTTTGGAAACTTGGAATATAATCTTCTAATCTTGGTGAAAGATCTTCAACATCTCCCATAAAGATCTTCCCCTTTTATTTTCTTACCTAAAACCTTTCTTTAAATCCTGGGGAAAAGAAAACATAGAAAGGGTGAGCTCAAATTCCCAGTAAGGGTAAACATAGAGAACATAAAACAATCCATAAACATTTGAATGTAAATACTTGAACATAAAATCTAAACATCAAAATCTTGAGCAAAGACATGAATCTTGGAAGTACGTAAGGAATATATCATAATGGAACATAAATCATGATAAAATGGAATGGGAATAAAACATGTAATTGTGGAAAACCATTAAGCACATGTTATGATTTCCATATTAGCCAAGGCATTGCTGCCAAGACCATCTTAGTGGAGAAAGTCCCTTTCTGAATCGAGTTCACTCCTCATTCCAGTCCTGTATTACTGAACTGGTTTAACTTTCCGTTCCAGCCATATATATCTCATGAGATATAAATCTTTACCCAATGAATTGGAGGGAGATATAGGTCCCACACATATCATAATAAAATCATTCTTACTTGTGCCACAACATAGACATAAATCATTCATCATAACCCAAAGAATAAAATTGGTTTCATAAACATCATCCCATCATAACATAATCCATATAAAACAAATGGATATCATTTCATCATAAGAAAAGTGAAACCATGTAAATCATAGAGACATTATACTTGAAATATACAAATATGAAATAAAGTCATCTTAGATGGAAAATGGTTTTGATAAAACACTTGAAATGAATTCTTCAGGAAAATATCCTTTCTTCTTCAAAATCATTTTCTTTTCACAAAATGTCATGAAATTTTCAAAGAAAAGGATTTTGTTGAAAATAGTAATTAAATATTGTAGAGTAAGATTCATGAAAATAAGGTGTTATGAAACCATAAAAATCATATATACTTATTTATTTACACCATTATACCCATCCAAGTAAGGTGGTGGTGGAAAATAGATTACACCACGGCGTGGAGACGGTATTCCGTACGTACGCACGTGCGGTGATTTGATTTTCTGTAGGATGGATAGAAGGTGAATTAGGGTTGTTTCATATTTATAATAACATATAAGTATATGAGTTATACTGATGTTATTACTTCATAATGAAACAACTAAAGAAGAAGAATTATAAGAAGAAATAATTTGAAAGAATCGGTGATGGTTATTACCTCTTCTTCGACATGCCTCTTTAAAACCTCCTCTTAGGGCACGAAGATTGGCATTTTAAGAAGACCAGGACCTATAGGATGTTTCTAGGTAAGAGTATAAGAGAAATGGGTAGGTTTTGGCCGATATTGAAGGCTCTAAATTGTGTAAAGAGGATAGGGAGGAGGTGCCCTTTTATAAGGGAGGAGAGGGGCACCTTTGGAATCCTAAAAAATATCAGTTTAATATAAATTCAAAACCCAGATAAAAACGTCCAAAAATTACTCAATTCAAATATTAGATGAGACAGGGTTGTAATATCATCAACCAATCAAATTTATATATGTTTTGATATTATTTTAAACCTTATCAGTTTGATTTATCCTTATTTAATCTATTTAATTTTATTTGTGGTAATAAAATTCTAAATTTTAAATGGTTTAAAATAATCACTTATGTGTTGTTAATTTTCCATAATTGGATACTTTAAAAAATTTTAGAATATATAAATTTCAATTTATTATTTTTAAATATTTTTGTAATTTTAAACAATTTAATATTATGTTATGTTTATAAAATAACAATAGTTTCAATTCTGACACTATTCATTTATTTGAATTTAAATAAAATCCTCACAGAAGATATGTTCTAACTAAAAGCATTAATATATTCATAAAATGTCATATTTATTTAAAAAATTAGTTTAACACATTAAATAGTTCATATAATATTTATTTTAATATTTTTAAAACCTTTTATTTGGTATATCTCTTAATAAAATAATTACTACAACATTTTTGTATAATTATTTAATATACTTATTTGTTGCATAAAAATTTAAAATAAAATCCTATGATGAATATAAATATAATAAATTTTATAATAATATTCTTAATTGAATTTGTCATCTTAAAATCACAACATTTAAATTGTTATATTTATTCAATTATGAAGGTGACATCTTTGACATCATTTAAAATAAAATAATATAAATGTCATAATCGGTTTCATAAGGCTCTAAATGGTCAAAAAATCGACCATTGGATGATTAGGGTATAGATATACTCTACCAATAATTTTTCTTCTAGTTTAAGGTCCTTTTGATAGGTATTTTTATTTTAATAAAAACTATATTATTGATTTTTCACTAAATAAACAATTTCTGCATCACTATTGTGTCACCATTAATGACAATAATTTAATCCCTAAAAATTCTAAATAAATTCTAATGATGTATATAATTTTGTTATATTTCTGTAGACTATTCATGTTTGAAGTTTCATGAAGTTTATAACTAAATTAAAATTATTATACTTATAAGATTTAAGAGAGTGACATGTTGTCACTTTCTTTGGTTTTAATAATAATTATATTATTTCATGGTCAAAAGTCCATGAAATGAAACTAGTTAAACCCTCAGGTGATATGGTTAGACTTTTATTTATCCAATAGGATTTTGGAAAGTGTTAGGATAATTTTATAATCTTATATTTACCCTTAATTACCCAATTTACCTTTAACTACAGTAAATAAAATTTACCGTTGTTACTATTCATAATATCAAAAAAATAAAAGTAACCTATTAACATAATTTGGACTCAATGAATCCAAATATGGAATCCATTTATCAAAATTCAAAACATATAAGTTGCAGTAATTAATTTAAAATTAATCCCGCTATTAAGAAAACGAGTTTTAAAAGTTAAAACATTCTAAAAGATTGAAATGATTTTACCTATGAATTCAATGTCAAATAAATGCTAATGACATACATTATATTAAATGGTAAAAATATATTTTATTTATACTTTAAAACCATTCAATATTATAATTTAACCATATAAATTATTATGATGAAAAAAGTTGTTTTTAATTAAAATATAGCGTGTTTTTACTATTCATTAAAATATGAAATTTATCAGAATAATATGAAAATTTTATCCAAAGTAATTTTTTATATCCTGATTCCAAATAAGAATTTTATTTTGTCAAATTAAACTTATAAAATTTTCAAAAACTTGATTTAAAGTTGGTGCGCCATCAAAAGGCGACAAAACTGCATTTTTTTGAAAAATACTTATTTTACCCGAAAAATTTATTTTGTTCCCATACCATGTTCTAGAAAATATGTAAGATGAATAATAATGTTATAAAATTCAAAATTCAGTTAATACTATTCATAATGACTAGTCCATTATAATATTATAACAATATATTGTTGTTTAGTGAAACCTGGTATTGCGTACTACACACGCTATCGAGAAAGGTCATGATTGCGTGTAACACAAGCCAAGTTAGGGTTGCGTGTAGTTAAAGACTCATTTGTTGTTGCGTATAACAGAATCTAACCATATTTCATTTATACATTTAATATATATATATATATATATACACTCAATGTTGCGTAGAATAACTACTATGAAATGAACTTGAAATTATGTGTAACACAATCCAAGAATAGTGTTGTGTATACTGCAAGCTAATATGGTGTTGCGTATAGCGCAAGACATCAATGAAATTAAAAAGAATAATTCTCATCAAATCTTAGGTTATTACATTCTACCCCCCTTAAAATGAATTTCGCCCTCAAAATTTGTCTTGGTTATAAATGGTTTACTACATGAGAGTTTCTTTCATAGAAACCCACATCATAAAAAGGAATACCAAAACTTATCTTTAAAAACTAATGTATGAAACGTAACGGTAACCCAAATTAACTAAGCACTGGGTTTCCACATAGTAGAACATAGGAGAAAATATGGATATGGAAGAGAAATCTAACCATCAAGTTCTGATAGAGAGTGGTAGAGAACATGGCTATGAAAAAGCCAACAATCACAAAGCCATAAATTTGTGATGATCTAAGGTACCATCTGATTCATCAGATATAAGGTAACTAGGAACACATTTTTGGTTTTTGAGATCATTTCCCTAAATTTGATTAAAAGAAATACGTAAATGATTTTGGTACAATCTCATTTTTGTTCGTTCCTTGAACAATTTCTACTTCATCTCTTTAAGAAATGAAGTTGAATTCGTTATTCTTGAAGTATTAGCAGATCATGTGATATAATGATGGTTCACTCCATATGTCTCAAAAAAAAGGTTAGATAAAGTGATCAAATATACATAAGTCCATCTATTGTGAGATTAATCATATATTATTCCAAAAATGAACTTATACTTCATTTATCATACCACTTAATAAAATAAAACTAGCTTCTACTAACCAGAGACTTCCTGTAGGCCAGTGGTAGGCGATAAAGGCATGTCGCACTTCGGTTGTGGGTTTCGTTTCCACAACCTTGTCTGACGCGACGGGTTGTCGCCCGTCTTGCAGGTTGTCCCTTTTCTTAAACTACACTATTATAACATCCCATCAATAATATCGAAAAAAATTTCTAGCCTTAAACAATACTATCTTAATTCACTCTAATATTTTGGCTTATCCAAAATACTTTTGTCCAAGCTCATAGTATAAAGAAAACAATAACTGGACATTTCATCTTCCATGCATGTGAATACCATAATTTATCCCCCATATATCATACGATATATATTGTTGGTCAAATTACAAACATGTGAATACCGTAATCATGTATTCTCTTGAAAAATGAATACCCATTGAACCTTAGTGAAAACATGAATGTTGTCAAAATTTAACACTTTCCAAATACCAAAATCCCAAAATTTCTATATACTCAAAACATGATATAACTTCGTCCTTATATCAGTCATGAGCTCATTTCATTTTTTTTCTTTATCCCTTCATTATGCGCATATCGCCTTCTTTCCAAATATATTTCAATCACTTCTAATGGTTACCGGCACTATATAATTATCGAAAACCACAATGGACCAATACACGTATATTTAAATATACTATAAAAGTACCTCAACAACATTATTATTTAATTCCAATACATAATCTCTTGAATCCATCTTCTTCAACGATTGACATGGAATAGTTCCTTCCACGATTTAGAAGTAACTTCTTAGGTCAGGGCATTGAGTTGGGTAATGCCCATGTTCTCCACAGACAAGACATTGGACTCCATAACAGTCTATCACTCTATGACCCTTCTCTCCACATACATAACATCTTCCCCTAAATTTGAGGTATTTCTCAAGGTTCTTCTTCCCTTATTTAGAAATCTCAATATTCCTTTCTCTATGCTTATCACTATGCGAACATGCATAAAATTCCATCTTCCTCTTATTTGATGACATAGGAATATAACTAAAGTTCACCTTGTTAATCATATATCAAGTTGACTAATTCATCATAATGACAATATCTTTCCCTCCAGGCATTACAATTTTTTTTTGATCATAGTCACCACTTTGTCCATTGGAATCAATGTTAACTGAATTCATTCTCATTCCCTCCATTGACTAAGACTAGAAACCATAGTGTAAGAAACAGTTAAAATAATGAGGAAACACATAATCATAAAAAGTCACTTATGTGATGTCTAAATTATCAAAAATTCATTAATCCATGACACGTTAGGTTCACCCTCAGTTATTCATGATCGTCAACATAATTCTAGGATTCTAACCTATACGTATACTTAACCTTAGGGACATTCCTAGACATACCTTAGAAATATCTCTAGGGATCTCACTAAAAGTTTTCGTATCCTAGTTTCCAAAGGTTGAATAAACCTTTCCTCTGATACCAACTGTAGAGACCCAAAGATTGACGTACATGGACATTACATTAATTTTTAGAAATACTTAATACATAACAAAAACAGACACCAAAGGACCGTAATAGTTTAGTGTCTTTGGAAACTCGGAATATAATCTTCTAATACTGGTGAAAGATCTTCAACATCTCCCATAAAGATCTTCCCCTATTATTTTCTTACCTAAAACCTTTATTTAAATCATGGGGAAAAGAAAACATAAAAAGGGTGATCTCAAATGCCCAGTAAGGGTAAACATAGATAACATAAAACAATCCATAAACATTTGAATTCAAATACTTGAACATAAAATCTAGACATCAAAATCTTGAGAAAAGACCTAAATCTTGGAAGTACGTAAGGAATATATCATAATGGAACAAAAATCATGATAAAATGGAATGGTAATAAAAAATTTAATTTTGGAAAACCATTAAGCACATGTTATTATTTCCATATTAGCCAAGGTATTGCTACCAAGACCATCTTAGTGAACAAAGTCCCTTTCTGAATCGAGTTCACTCCTTGTTCCAGTCCTATATTACTGAACCGATTTAACTTTTCGTTCCAGCCATGTCTATCTCATGAGATATAAATCTTTACCCAATTAATTGGAGGGAGATATAGGTCCAACCCATCTCATAATGAAATCATTCTTACTTGTGCCATAACATAAACATAAATCATTCATCATAACCCAAAGAATAAAATGGGTTTCATAAACATCATCCCATCATAACATAATCCATATAAAACAAATGGATATCATTTCATCATAAGAAAAGTGAAACCATATAATAATAGTGACATTATACTTGAAACATACACATATGAAATAATGCCATCTTATATGGAAAATGGTTTTGATAAAACACTTGAAATGAATTCTTAAGGAAAATATCCTTTCTTCTTCAAAATCATTTTATTTTCACATAATGTCATGAAATTTTCCAGGAAAAGGATTTTGTTGAAAATAGTCATGAAATATTGTAGAGTAAGATTCATAAAAATAAGGTGTTATGAAACCGTAAAAATCCGTTAATGTCGTATAAGTTAAAAAAACATTCTCCTCGTACTTTTAACGGAAAAGTCAAAAAGTACCACGTATGGTAAACAAAAGAAAGATTCCATCCATAACCCAAAGTAAAAGTCAAAGAAGGGTAAAAATAAATTTAAACATACATGGAAGAATATTAAACACTTTATAAAAACATTTTTATGGACATGGATGAAAAATATAACCCCAGTAAATACTTACGAATAAGAAATCTCGGATAAAAATGAGATTGAAAAATTATCCCTTACCTTATGTCCGATATGCTTCGTATGTATATGAACCTCCTGTATAATGATTTAAATAATGTCATTGAATTATTATAGAATCATATTCATTATTATGATATCATATATGGTTCACTTATGACTTTATATTACCCGTTCTTTCGTAAATTCTATTTTAAAGCAGTGTTTTGGGTAAAATCGTTTCATTTATCGTACGTGTTTCTATTTGTTGTTCTTGATATTATTATTACTTATATCATAATTTACTTACCTAAAGAATGTAAATCATGATTTATATATCATATATATTCAGTATATACATATATATAAAAGATATATGAATGAAATGAAATACATCGTTCATGGAGACGGTAGGCCGTACGTACGCATGAACGCTATTTTCCTTTCCTTATTGACTTGAATGGAATTAAGTAGATGAAATACATATATATATATACATAAATCTAGTAGCATTATTATTTTATATATTTCATGATTACTTATTATATATACTTTATAATCATACTTGAATGGTTAATCATGGAAAATGAATCTCATCGCGTTCGTGGAAACGGTAGTCCATACGTACGCACGAGCGATGATATCATTCCCATGATCGTGGAATTATGTTGAAGTGTATGTATAATATTTAAGAATAAATATCACTTTACAATAATCATATATAGTTATTTATTTACACCATTATATCCATCCAAGTAAGGTGGTGGTGGAAAACAGATTACACCACGGCGTGGAGATGGTATTCCGTACGTACGCACGCGTGGTGATTTCATTTTTCATAGGATGGATAGAAGGTGAATTAGGGTTGTTTCATATTTATAATAACAAATCAGTATATTAGTTATACTGATGTTATTACTTCATAATGAAGCAACTAAAGAAGAATAATTAGAAGAAGAAATAATTTGAAAGAATCGGTGATGGTTATTACCTCTTCTTCGACACACCTCTTTGAAACCTTCTCTTAGGGCACTAAGATTGGACTTTTAAGAAGAACAGGACCTATAGGATGTTTCTAGTGAATAGGATAAGAGAAATGGGAAGGTTTTGGACGATATTGAAGGCTCTAAATTGTGTAAAGAGGAGAGGTAGAAGGTTCCCTTTTATAAGGGAGGAGAGGAGCACCTTTGGAATCCTCAAAAATATTAGTTTAATATAAATCCAACCCCACATAAAAACCTCCAAAAATGACTCAATTAAAATATTAGATGATATAGGGTTGTAATATAATCAACCAATAAAATTTAGACATGTTTTGATCTTATTTTAAACCTTATCATTTTGATTTATCCTTATTTAATCTATTTAATTTTATTTGTGGTAATAAAATTCTAAATTTTCAATTGTTTAAAATAATCACTTATGTGTTGTTAATTTTCCATAATTGGATACTTTATGACATTTTAGAATATATAAATTTCAATTTATAATTTTTAAATATTTTTGTGTTTTTTAAACAATTTAATATTATGTTATTTTTATAAAATAACAATAGTGTCAATTATGACACTATTCATTTATTTGAATTTAAATAAAATCCTCACAGAAGATATGTTCGAACTGAAAGCTTTAATAGATTCATAACATGTCATATTTATCTAAAAAATTAGTGTAGCATATTAAATGGTTCATATAATATTTATTTTAATATTTTTAAAACCTTTTATTTGGTATATCTCTTAATAAAATAATTACTACAACCTTTTAGTATAATTATTTAATATACTTATTTGTTTCATAAAAATTTAAAATAAAATCATATGATAAAGATAAATATAATAAATTTCATAATAATATTATTACTTGAATTCATCATCTTAAAATCATAACATTTAAATTGTTATATTTATTCAATTATGAAGGTGACATCTTTGACATCATTTAAAATAAAATAATATAAATGTCATAATCAGTTTTATAAGGCTCCAAATGGTCCACAAATAGACCATTGGATGATTAGGGTATATATATACTCTAAAAATAATGTTTATTCAAGTTTATGGTCCTTTTGATAGGTATTGTTATTTTAATAAAAACTATATTATTGATTTTTCACTAAATAAACAATTTCTGCATCACTATTGTGTCACCATTAATGACAATTATTTAATCCCTAAAAATTCTAAATAAATTTTCATGATGTAGATAATTTTTTTATCTTTCTGGATACTATTCATGTTTTAAGTCTCATGAAGTTTATCACTAAATTAAAATTATTATACTTATAAGATTTAAGAGAGTGACATGTTGTCACTTTCTTTGGTTTTAATAATAATTATATTATTTCATGGTCAAAAGTCCATGAAATGAATCTGTTCCGACCCTTAGGTGATATGGGTTGACTTTTATTCATCCAATAGTATTTTGGCAAGTGTTAGGGTGATTTTATAATCTTATATTTACCCTTAATTACGTGATTTACCTTTAACTGCAGAAAATAAAAATTACCGTAGTTACTATTCATAATCTCAAAAAAATAAAAGTAACCTATTAACATAATTTGGACCCACTGAATCCAAATATGGAATCCATTTTTCAAAATTAAAAACACAGAAGTTGCAGTAATTAATTTAAAATTAATCCCTCTATTAAGAAAACGAGTTTTAAAAGTTAAAACATTGCAAAAGATTGAAATGATTTTACCTATGAATTCAATGTCAAATAAATGATAATGACATAAATTATATTAAATGGTAAAAATATATTCTATTTATACTTTAAAACCATTAAATATTATAATTTAACCATATAAATTATTACGATGAAAAAAGTTGTTTTTAATTAAAATATAGCGTGTTTTTACTATTCATTAAAATATGAAAGTTATTAGAATAATATGAAAAATTTATCCAAAGTAAATTTTTATATCCTGATTCCAAAAAAGAATTTTATTTTATCAAATTGAACTTATATACTTTTCAAAAAACTAGAATTAAAGTTGGTGCGCCATCAAAAGGCGACAAAACTGCATTTTTTTTGAAAAATACTTATTTTACCCGAAAAATTTATTTTGTTCTCATACCATGTTCTAGAAAATATGTAAGATGAATAATAATGTTATAAAATTAAAAATTTAGTTAATAATATTAATAATGGATAGTCCATTATAATATTATAACAATATATTGTTGTTTAGTGAAACCCGGTATTCTGTACTACACACGCTATCGAGGAAGGTCACGATTGCATGTAACGCAATCCAAGTCCAGGTTGCATGTAGTGAAAGACTCCTTTGTTATTGCGTATAACAGAATCCAACCATAATTCATTTATACATTAAATATACATATATATATACATATATATATACATATATATATATACATATATATATATATATACGCACTCAATTTTGCGTAGAATAACTACTCTCAAACGAACTTGAAATTGTGTGTAACACAATCCAAGAATAGTGTTGCGTATACTGCAAGATAATATGGTGTTGCATATAGCACAAGACATCAATGAAATTAAAAAGAATAATTCTCATAAAATATCAGTTTATTAAATACATTATACTTGAAACATACACATATGAAATAATGTCATCTTAGATGGAAAATGGTTTTGATAAAACACTTAAAATTAAATTCTTTGAGGAAAATATCATTTCTTCTTCAAAATCAATTTTTTTTCACAAAATTCCATGAAATTTTAAAAGAAAAGGGTTTTTTTGAAAATATTCATGAAATCTTGTAGAGTAATCTTCATGAAAATAAGGCGTTATAAAACCTTAAAAATCCGTTCATGCAGTATAAGTTAAAAAAACATTTTCCTCGTACTTTTGTCAGAAAAGTCAAAAAGTACTTCGTATGGTAAGCAAAAGAAAGATTCCTTACATACCATGTAGTAAAAGTAAAAAATGGGTAAAAAGGACATTAATCATACATGAAACCATTTTTAGAAAACAAAGACATGGATGATAAATATAACCCCCATAAATACTTAAGAATAAACAATCTCGGATAAAAATGAGATTGGAAAAGTTATCTCTTACCTTATGTCTGATATGCTTCGTATGTATCCTAAACTCCTATATAATGATTTAAATAATGTAATTTAATTATTACAGAATCATATTCATTGTTATGATATCATATATGGTTCACTTATTACTTTATATTACCCGTTCTTTTGTAAATTCCATGTTAAAGCAGCGTTTTATTTATCGTACGTGTTTAGACTTGTTGTTTTTGATGTTATTACTACTTATATCATGATTTAATTACTTCCAGAATGTAAATCATTATTTATATATCATATATATTCATTATATATATATATAATAGATAGATAAATGAAATGAAATACACCGTTCATGGAGACGGTAGGTCGTACGTACACATGAACGCTGTTTTCTTTTCCTTATTGACTTGAATGGAATTAAGTAGATGACATATATATATATATGTATACATAAATCCAGTATCTTAATTATGTCAAATATTTCATTATTATTCATTATATATACTTTAAAATCATTCTTGAATGGTTAATCATGGAAAATGAATCTCATCGCATTCGTGGAGACGGTAGTCTGTACGTACGCACGAGCGATGATATCATTCCCATGATTGTGGAATTGTATTGAAGTGTATTTATAATACTTCAGAATCAATATAACTTTACAATAACTGTATATAGTTATTTATTTACACAATTATACCCATCCATGTAAGGTGGTGGTGGAAAATAGATTACACCACGACGTGGAGACGGTATTCTGTACGTACGCACGCGTAGTGATTTCATTTTCCGTAGGATGTATAGAAGATGAAATAGGGTTGTTTCATATTTATAATAACATATCAGTATATTAGTGATACTTATGTTATTAATTTATGATGAAACAAATAAATAAGAAGAGGTAGAAGAAGAAATAAATTGGAAAGAATCGGTAAAGGAAATTACCTCTTCTTTGACGCGCCTCTTCTTAACCTCCTCTTAAGGCACTAGAGTTTGTCTTTTGAGGAGACCAGAACCTCTATAATGTTTCTAGGAAAGTTTAGAAGATTAATTTTCAGGGGTTTTCTGAGATTAAAGGCTCAAAAGGGTGTTAAGAGAAGAGGGAGGAGGTGCCCTTTTATAAGGGAGGAGAGGGGCACCTTTGGAAAAACTTAAAACATTATTTTATAATAAATTCATATTCGGTTTATAATAGCTCCAAATTGATTTATTTCGAAGGTAAAATGGGCATGGGTCGAAATCATATCAACCAATAGGTTTTAGAAAAGTTTAGGTTACTATTTTAACCTTATCATTTAGATTTAACTCTAAGTTAAATAATTTAACCTTTACTGTGTCTTTTTGTTTTCTTACACTATATGGTTAATAAACTTACTATAAAAAGCCAAAATAACCCCAAGTGGTTCATTATTAATATTTTTAACCTTATATAAGTCATTTTTCCTAACCTTATATTTTTAGGAATAAAATAACAATTAATAATATAATATTTGTTTTAAAAACTATTTTATGTCAATTTTGACACTATTTGGTGAACGATTTTTGTGAAAATAATAACAACATGATTAGTTCAAAAAAATTTAATTGAATCAATAATAACATGTCATATTAACCTATAAAATTATTTAAATTCATAAAAAGTCTCAAATTACATTTATTTAGGTATTTATAACATCAATTATGTTAATATTTCATTAATAAGGTAATTACTGCATCGTCATTGTGTCATA
Organism: Viscum album; assembly: GCA_963277665.1. Taxonomy (NCBI): domain Eukaryota; kingdom Viridiplantae; phylum Streptophyta; class Magnoliopsida; order Santalales; family Viscaceae; genus Viscum; species Viscum album. The sequence goes on from OY728146.1 coordinate 232,024,208, forward strand.
AATAAATTAAATTTTTTAATGTATAAGAATTATAAATAAAATTGCATTATGTATTAAATATTTTTATATTTCTAATGAATATTTATAGTCAAATTTATCTTATGTATAACCTTATATTAAAAAAAATTTAGTTATTAAACTTTGATTTTAACTATTTTAACTCTTCTTTAAATAAAATAATAATAAGTGTCCTAATCTAATCCAAGTGGACCTAAAGGATAATATTTTATTACTAAGGTTGTTTTTGGTCGAATTACACATATCCAATAGAATTAGGACATGTGTTAGGGTAATAATAATATCCTTTTAACCCTTAATTACCCTATTTACTTTTAACCGTGGTAAATCAAAGTAAAAACATACTATTCACCAAAAATTATTTTTATCTTATTGAATCACATTTTACTCCTTGATATTAACCGTGTCTCTCGGAGTTTCAAAATTCCACTCACAGAAGTGGTAAAATTAAGTTTTATGTAAATTTTCAAATTCTCCTAGGAGGTGGGTAAAAGACGGTGAAAAGTTCAATAATTTTTTTTATATATCTAAAATTATTATAAAATGACTCTAATGAATTATATTGAACATATATAGGTATTATGTATCAATTTTGACCTAAAATAAATTTAAATAAAAATAAATAATTATTTATATAAAAAGTCAGTTTTTAAATAGTAACCCAGTGTTTTCACTATTCATAAAAATTGAAAGTTTTCAGAAAAATACCAAAAATTCACCCTAGGATAATTTCGATATTTAGAATCAAAAAATGAAGTCCATTTTGAAAAATAAAATTTATAAAATTTCAAAAAGTGTGTATTACTATTCATAACGGATAGTTCATAATAATATTATAATAATATATCGTTTAGTGAAACTTGGTATTTTGTACTACACACGCTATCGAAGAAGGTCTTGATTACGTGTAATGAAAACCAAGTCAGGGCTGCATGTAGTGAAATCTCCGTTCGGTGTTGTGTATAACATAATCAAAATATATTTCATTTATACATTAAACAAAATCTATACTTAATGTTGCGTAAAATAATTTCTACAAAACGAACTTGAAATTGTGTGTAACACAAGCCAAGAATAATGTTGTGTATACTGCAAGCTAATACGGTGTTGTGTATAGCACAATCTAATTTTGGTGTAGCGTACTACACAAGACATCAATGAAATTAAAAAGAATAATTCTCATAAAATCTCGGGTTGTTACAGGGAGAAACTCAACATCAATGATATACCTATTATTTGGGATTATAGTGATACATTTATTGAATAGTTACCTAGTATTCCCCTGAATCATGATGTTTATTTTTCAGTAAAACTCATACCAGATGCTACACCTATTTCAAAAAATCTATATATAATCTCCCTGATTAACTTGAAGGAATTAAAGAATAAACTCTAGGACAATATTGATAAGGTATTTAATATTCCTGAGTGAATCACTATAGGATGCACCTGTTTATTTTCTTATAAAGAAATATGGTTCAATGAATCTTTGTATTGATTATTATGAACTTAACAAGATCACTATCAAGAAAAAGTATCATCTACCCCATATTGATGTTTTGTTTGATAAATTACCCAGATCTTAATAATTTAAAAGATTTAATTTGATTCTGGATATCATTAATTGAGGTCCAATAAGGAGGATATACCCAAGATATCCTTCAATATGAGGTATGGTCACTATGAATGTATAGTGATTCCATTTGGACTTACCAATTCCCCTGCTATCCTTATGGATTTAATTCATAAAGACTTTAGAAATTACCTCAATCAATGTGTGGAAGTATTTATAGATGTTATTGTTATATATTAAAAGATCAAGTAATATAAAGAAAATCATTTAAGGATTTTCTTTAAGACTATAAGGAAGGAGAAATTTTATATAAAATTTATCAAGTATGAATTTGGCTATAAAAAGTTTCATTATTAGGTAATATAATCTCAAGAGAGGTTATATCAGTAGATCCTTCAAAGAAGGAAGTTATTGAGAAATGGGTCAGACTAACCATAGTGAATGAGATCCCTAGTTTTCTTAAATTGGATGGATACCAAGGAATTTTTGTTATGGATTACTCATGGATGTATAATCCAGTAACCATGTTTACTCAAAAGGTATATAAGTTCCATTAGACATCTGTATATGAGGAAAATTTAAATTAATTGAATAGAAGGTTGGATAGTGCATATTTTCTCACACTACCTTATAGTGGAGAAGGGTTTTTTATCTATAGTGATGCATAAAAGAGGGTACTAGGATGTTTCCTTATGTGTAGTGATATACTGATATCTTATGCCTCATGTCAATTAAAAATTCATGATAAAAATTACTTGAATCATGAGTTGGAGTTGGAAGCATTAATTTTTTTATTAAAATATTAAGGAATTATCTTTATGGTGAAATATGTGATATATATAATAATCATAAAAATTTTGGAGTATATATTCACACAAAAATATTTGAATATATTTCAAATTAGATGCTTGGATTTGATTAAATATTATGACTTATAAATAAATTACCACCATAATAAGTTGAATAAGGTCGATAGTACTCTAAGTCAGAAGGAGTGTTCTAGTTTATCCATGATTAGGGCTCAAAGAGATCCAATATTTATGGATTTATAAAAGATGAATCTTGAAATCACGAGGAAATGGGAAAAATATTATATTTCTCAAATAAATGTTCTACCATCCATCCATGTGAGGAATAAATAGGAAAATAATGAAGATATGGAAATATAGAATAAGGTAAGGAATGTTCTTAAGTTCAAAAAATATTGTGATGAAATGAGAGGGTTTAAGAACCAAATTTTTTCCCATAAATACCATATTTTAAGTAGATATTACATGAATCTCATAGTTCATCATTCTCTATTCATCCTGGAAGTAAAAATATGCATAGAGATCTGAAAGAGTATTTCTGTTGGGACAACATGAAAATAGATATTAAAAAGTATGTATCTTGATTCCTTGTATGTATAAAGTTAAGGCTGAGAGACATAACTCTAATGGGATATTATAACCATTAATCATACCCAAATATAAATTGGAAAATATCACCATGGATTTTATCTCCATGCTCCCTAAAACATCGAAAGGCCAAAATGCTATTTGGGTTGTAGTCTATAACATTATGAAGTTAGAAAATTTCATTATAATAAGATAATACTTGTATATTTGTTACCTTTAAATAATATAAATTATATAAGGGTTAAGGTTTCATGGAGTACCACATTCTATTGTTTTTATTGAGATTTGAGGTTTACCTTCAAATTATAGAGAAGATTTCAACAATATTTGAAAAGAGAGTTGAACTTTACCACTATATATCATCTTAAAATAGATATCTAGTTTGAGAGGACCATTTAAACCCTATAATATATGTTTATATCATTTTATATGGATTTAAAAGGTAATTAGGATCATAAAATTTCTCTAGTCAAGTTTTCCTATAATAATAGGTTTCACTCAAGAATTCATAAGACTCCTTATGAATCACTCTATAGAAGGAAGTATATAACTAGAATGATTTTTGATGAAGTTATAGAAGAAAAATCTACTTGGCCCCAAGTTAGATGATTTTTTTTAAAATAAGGTTAGTTATATTTAGCATCACATCATGGAATCTTAGAGTTAATAGAAAATACATGCTGACAATAATCGATGATATCCGCAGTTTGAAGTTGGTGACAAGGTATTACTATGAATATCTACATGAAATAAGGTTATTATATTTGTAAATAAGGTAAATTTAAAAAAGATATATATATATATATATATATTCCTTCATAATTATTGATTTTATTAGGATGGTTGTTAGCACTTCGAACTTCCACCAAATCTATTTCATGTTCAAAATGTGTTCAATGTTTCTCTCCTGAGGAGGGGTACTCTAACAGAGCCTCGGAGCGGCTTTTCTCCCTAACTTGTGATGCCTAGGGTTTCTTCCAGTTCCATTTCCCCTTCCCCCTTCAGCCTAGTTTGTTCATGCTGGATGTCTCTAGTCTCGTCTTAGTGAGGGCATTGTCACGCATCCGATTCCCATGTTTGGAGTTATCTTCTAGACGGGGATCAAAGTCTTCTCTTTTCAACAGTGCTAATTTTTAAAGCTCGGTGTGGTCTAAAGGTGACATTCTCAGAAGCATCGCTTCATAGAAATCGTTTCTTTCCTTTGTTTCTAACGACAAGGATTGACTCCTTCACGGTTTCCCGGCTTGTCCGGCATGACTAGGTTCTTCAGCAGTTTCTAGAACGGCTCGTCCAGATCTATACGACTCGGAGGGGGGAGCCTTTGAGGCTCAGATTATGTGAGTATTTTGTCTCGCTTTATTTTGGTATTCTATGGTTTGTGCAATTTTATGGATTTGGATTTGGTTTGGTTCGACATCGATGGTTCTTCTCTGCCGCTTCACGCTGGTTTCTCACCTCCGCAAGGCTTGCATCAGAACCTAGTGAGGGTGCATCCGCGGTTCTTGTCAAAGTAGTTCCACACCCAGAGTGGTGTTTCAGTTTCATGATGTCTCAGATTCCCTCATTAATGGAGTTCTCTTGGCATGGGGTTGGGCCATCCAGTCCTTGGTAATGATGGTTTGATCTCGTGTCTTTTGGATTGTCTTCTAGGATTTTGAGGCTGTGGTGGCGGGGGTGTTTATTGGAGGTTGGTGGGGTTTTTCTAGGTTGATCATGGATATTGGGAATTTTAGTTTTGTAATGGTGGAAGATTTTGGATATGTTCAAGTTTTTGTCATAGGTTTAACCTTTTTATTTCTTTTGGTTTGGTGAAGGTTGACTTGATTTATGTTTCTGTACATTGATGGGGCTTTGTGGTTTGATTTTTGTGTGTTCACTTGTAGCATTGCATCCTTAGTTCATGAGAAATCACAACCGGTTTATTTCCAAGAGAATATTCCAGAATATGTTTACAGCAGGGAGTGTTCTCCTTATCATCACTATCCAAAATTTGAAGTTTTTAGAGGGTATGGTTTTTTCCATCGGTACGGGGCATGTGCATCCTTTCACGGCACAACTAGTCAATCAGTGATGGGATGGTCGATGCTGAACATATTTTTTTTTATACTAGGGTGGGACTTTTCCTTGCTTTTGAATTTGAATTTATTTGGTCTTGTTGATTTGGGACATGGAGGCAGGGTTGTTTTTATGTCTTTGATGTCATTCTGGTTTCCCACTTTCTCCTCAAAAGTTCTTTTGAAATAAAAATTTAATTTTAAGTCAGTATCTCTCATGAGGAAGCATAAAACTAATCCTTCACAAGTATTGAACTCAATGGTTATACCATTTGAGTATGATCTCTATTTTGAGAAACAATAGGTGAATATTTTTTATTGAAGAGAGAAATTGATGTGTAATAAGATCAATCACCTAATCAATTTTTTGTGGTGAAACCACAAACTTGAGGAAGCTATATGAAAATATGAGTATGTGATGAGGAAAAAGTATCCTCAATTGTTTGTATCACAATGAAGTGATTTAAAGGTTCAATTTCTTATAAGTGAGTGTATAATGTAACACCCTTATATTTTTTGATATATTTTTCTTTAAATAAATTTGATGTCTTTGATATATTGACTTACGTGTAACATCAAGATGAACCGTGATATACTATTAAAATATTATTATTTAATGTGATAGTTATTTCCTAGATGTTGAATTGGAGGGTCTGAATAGTACTAAAGAATTTATTAAAAAATATTTTTTATGCATGTATAAAATTAATTCATTGGTTATCAATTGGTTAAAAATAAAAATAAAAGTATTTGAAGGTATAAAAAGATGTTTTTTTTCTAAAAACATGTTTTCATACCTGAAATGTGTTTTTATATTACCAAGTTAAATTAATCAATATTTATAAATGATTTTAATTAAATGTTTATGTAATATATTCAAAAAACCATTTTATCATTCATATAATGGTGTTTACTATACTATTAATAAGAATAAATTTAGTTTTATGCTTAAAATTTTATTTTTTAAAAAATGGTTTAATCGCATTTTACACAGTGATCTTAATATGAATTTTATTCAACTATATAAATTTAATATTTTAAAATGTATTAAATATTTCTAGTAAACATAATTAATATAATTTAATAAGTTTAACTTAATTTTTTTCCATAATGAATCATTACCGTTTTAAAAAACTTGTTACTATAGTAAGGGTTAAAAGAGGGGTTAACCTAAGAGCTAAGGTTTAAAATATCAAAAAACACTTGATTTATTTTTATTTTTATTATATTTCAACCTTATCCTTATTAAATTATAATATTAATAATTTTTTAGCTTCTTGACTTGATTAATACATATATTATAATAAAGTTTCAAGTATTTACAAATTCTCCACCAACCTCACTTATAAAAGGGAACCTCCTCTCTGCTATTTTACATAACACTTGAACCATTTATCTTGACCAAGTTAAACCCAAATACTCCCACAAAATAATTATACTTGAACTTGATTTTTTTTCCTTCCCAAAAGCCAATCCAAGAAGCTTTCAAGTGTTTTTAAAAAGTGGATACCCGAAGAAGAGGTATATGTTATTACCAATATTATCCATGTTTATTTCTTCTAAAACCTCATAAAAATGTTATATAAACACCATAAAATGGTGAAATAAGCATCATAAATTTACAGATATTTTTTTATTTTAATTTTATATCCATTTTCTTTCTCCTTCCCATCTATTGGAAACTGATAACGTTACTCGTGTGTATATGTAGACTACCACCTCCACGAAGTGAAGTAATTTGTTTTTCATTTCCAATTTACATGGTTGATCATAAAGATATATTTAATGAATATATATGATATTTATGAAATAATAACTTTTCTATAAATTTTAATTATTATATACCTTTCTTTTTGGTACATCTATCAAAAATTGAAAACATCACTCACGCGTATGTATGGACTACCACATTTATGAAGTGATGTAATTCATTTTCTATAATAACTTTATATGAATGGTTATAAAATATTATATGATGAATAAATATTATAGTAATTTAAATATTAATATTTAGTATGTAATAAAACCATGTTCAATGATATTTTACTGAAACCATCGAACCGAAACAAGCATGTAAAACAAAACTATTTTTTACCTAAAGGCTCATTTTAATAAAGAAATATTAATAAAAGGATAATTTGAAATCATAAAGGAATGATTAATAGTAATTTATTTATTAATATGGTTATTTAATAGATTTATAATAAATCTCTATTGATTATATTGGATGTTTGAATGCATATGATGCAAGACGAGACATGAGTTAAAGGTTTATGTTAAAATTTCATTTCATTTTGTCATTGTCTATGAAAATTTTCTATTGAGGGAGATTATATAGTCCTTATCTAATAAACCACATCTATTTTCTTCTAATCTAGTTATTTCTAGTATTTTTAAGTATTATTTTAATTTTCATCCCTTTGGTACTTAAAAATATTGAGAAATTGTTTTTATTAAAAACAAACTTTATTTACTATTTGGTCAATAAAATTTTTCTTCCATGTCTATGTTCATTAAAATGCTTTCAATAAAATTATTTAATATGATAAAAATATTATTTAAATTATTTTTCAATCATAGTTTACTTTTCTTTCAAAATTTTAAAAAAATTATTGTACAATGTTTTTCAAATAGATTATTTCTGAATTTTTTTACAAAATGTGTGAAAGGAATCTTGGTTTTAATGTTTACTACACAAAAAGATTTTCATGATGTCAATAATATTGTTTAATTTTAAGATTAATTTATTTTTTCCATGGTTATTTTCAAATAATATAATTTTTATCAATATTTAGGTTTTTTTAAAATATAACAAAAGAAAATGAAATTTTCCCTTTTTTTATAAATATGTTCAAAAGAATTTTTAAAGGTATTTTTCATCTATGTCAACATCCTTTATGTATTATTATCTTTCACTGGGGATATGATATTATGGTGTTGTACACATTATTTTTTTATGGATAGTGGTGATAATGATTTAAGGATGATTCTTTGAAACTCATTTCTTTCCAATTGGTTAATTAAGATATGCTGAAATATATATGAAACTCGTTTTTTATATATTTTATGCTATAATGAGATAATGGAATATTTATGAAGATTTTTTATTTTACAATGGTTATGATATGATGAAATTATGAATGTTTGATGATATTTTTGAAAATATATTTATGATTTTTATTAAGTAATGGGTTGAACTATGATTATATATAACTCAATGCATTGAGTAAATAATGATAACTCATGAGGTATTATAGATTGGATGGGGAGTGAACCTAGTTCTGTAAGGAACTATATCTACTATAATAGTCTTGGAAGTAAACCATCACTAAAAAAATGATGGAATGAGGAGTGAACCAAATCCACTATTATATTCTTGGAAGTGATAATTGACCATATAAATGATTTTATATACTTATGTGTATGCCAAAAACTTATCTATCATACTTATTATATGTTATAATAGATTGTGATTAATTATTGATGATTCAAAACACTTATGTATTATTTATTTTTTTATGATAAATTCTTATGCCATGATTTATGATTAATGATCTTTGATTTATTGGGTGTGACTATCATAAGTTATGATCATATTCCCATACTATTATACCTATCTTAGGATCACTTATGATCACTGATTAATATCTCTAATGTTTACCCTTACTGATCATCTAATGTCAAACTTTCATAGTGTTCCATTACCCATGTTATGTATAGCTACCATACTTTTTTTACATCATTGTTACATCATTTTAAAGATAAATGAAAAACTAGTTATACATTCAAGGATCAGAAGGTTTAGTATCTTGGGAAAATAAGGATCATTTATCTTGTGCATATAATAAAACATAATCAACTATTTAAATCCTTCTTCTTTATCTTTATAAAATCTCACAACCTCATTAGTACATATATTCACCTGATGATATACATCAAGTAAAGGGGTGAGCTATAAGTATAGTAAGAGGATGTATAAGGGACATGAATAAATAAGAAATGAGTGATATTAATAAACAACATTATATAATAAGCCTGTGATAATCATCAAAATCATTATGGAAACATTTGATAAAGTCATGGAATGTGGTGATGCATAAAAATAAAAAATCATTTCATAGTGGTCAAATACCACCCATAGTTGTGAACAAAGATAGCATCATGTCCACACATAACATACGTGAATAATCATAACATCATCATTGTGAACAAATATAGCATCATGTTCATTCATAATAAATGTTATATCATGATATAAATTACATTAACTAATGCATTAGAGGGATCCATAATTATGGTCTCAACCATCACATCATAATATTTACATAATCATTCATGCCACATAGAATTTATAACAATCGTATTCATGAAATAACCCATGGAAATGAATGGGTTTCATAAGGATTTCATAGATTATTTTCATGAATAAAATTGGGGTTTCTAAATAAATAATGGAAAAAATATTTTTGATGAACATCATCATTTTTTAGTGAATAAGAAACAACTTAAAAGGAGTCAGATATGTGTTTTGGAGAGAAAATACTTTTTAGAAAATATTTGGATTTGGATTACAGATCAAGGTGGAAACCTGTATATCCAAATAAAGAAAATTTAAGAATATTTAAAGGATATTTAAGTAACATTATAGGAATATCTATAACAAAAATGATTTAAATGAGGGATAACCCAAAGAATGGGAGTTTGGTTCAAGAATCCCCTTACCTTAAATCCTTCATTATTTCGTTACTTTAAAGCCACCTAAATAATAAAATTAGATTTATTAAAACACTGAAATAGAAGTTAATTATTTTAATTTATGTCATTATTTATCATTTATAATCATTTTATAATATTTCTTAATTTTTGTTGTTGAAGTTGAAGGATTTTGATTTCATGTTTTCCTTAAAAAAATCCATTTTCGCTTCGATCTCTCAATTTTGTTAAAGGAAATTTATACATAATTAAAATAAATCATTGAAGGTAAAAATAAATATATGTATAAATTTATATATAATAAATTATTTATTTTAACTATCTATAAGGTTGGTGATACGGAGAGTGGTTGGAAATGTCCTTGTTGGTGGTTAACCGGTCTTTATCGGAAACGTTGTCCAAATTAGGAGAATGAGAGTTATAAAAAATAAATACTTCAAAAATATAATTTGTATAGTATGATAAAATCATTAATATAAATGTAACATTTTTCATAATTAATATTAGAATATTTTTTTTGAAAGGAATAGAGAAAGAGCGGAAGATATGAGGAAAACACAAAGAATAGTTGGTGAAAACATACCCTATTCTTGGTGTTTCTTCCCTTGTACGACACTAGAATCCATTGATTATTGGTGTTGGATTACTCTAGAACTTCCCCATGGATTATAAGAGGAATAATAGAGAATATTTTGGTAGATATTTTTCTTTTGAAAGGGCAGAAGGAGTTGTTTTCCAAGGGGAGGGAGAGGGATTATTTATACTTGAGGAGAGGGGTATTTTCATAATAAAATATTGAATAAAATATTATATAAAAGGTAAACCTTGAAATAGTTAATTTTTTACAATATAGACCATATATCAATATAATATAATGGTTTTAATAGTTTTATTGAATTTATATTTTGAATTCACTTATTTATTAAAAAGGAAAGTGGAAAAAAAGAAAAAATGTTCTTTTAAGGGAACATTTTTTACTTTAGACTTTGGAAAATGCTTTTTAGGCTTGGGAATTAAGATTATTTTATTTTAATGACTCCTTTATGAAATTAAATATATATATATATTTATTAATTTAAAGTTCCATAAATGAGTAGTTTATTATTACATCATGAATATTGTAATTTAAGATATACCAGTTATGAGAAAAACTATATTTTTAATATTTGCCTAGAAATTAATGTATATTAGAAAATTACCAAAAAAATCAACCTCATAAAATTTCAACATGCTGATTTCAAAAATTATTTTCATTTTATCTAAATTAATTTCTAACATAGTTGATTTTAATTTTAAATATAAAAATTATGATTATTATAGAATTAATTAAAATATAGTTTATAAAAAATGTTCTTATATTTTCTTTCGGTTTTTTATCATTATATTTATTTTTTGGAATTATAATATTTATATTTACCTAAATTAACCGTGATAAATATTATTTATATTAAATTTTATTTTTTTGGATAAATTACTATTCTAACAAAAAGGTTACTATTCATAATGGTCGGATTACTATTCCCAATGGTCATGTTAATATTCCAATGGTCACATTACTATTCCAATGATCACATTTCATCCTATAAATAATAATTCAATCCTTCATTCATTATTCACCTCAATTCTTATGAAGGTTACATATTTCCATTTTCTATAATTTCAATTAGTTTACTAATATTTTGTTTCTTTTCTATAGTTTTCGCCATGGGGGAGATGATTTAAGAAGATTGAGGCAATCCATATTTTCCTATTATAATTTTATAAATTTGTGTTTTTATCCTTTTTTATTGTTTGGAATTCTTATTGGTTTAGTTTCTGATTAATGTAAAAATATTTATTAATTAAATAAATTATTATCAATTTATTTATATGATGTATGTTTATAATAAAATATAATAAAATATAACACACATTTATTTCAAGAGATAAATATCATTTATAAACTATGGGTTGTTACATCCCCCCCCTTTAGAAATTTAATTTCCAAAATTTTAAATCATATTCTTTGTTCAGAATAGGTGAGGGTACTTCTGTTTTATTGTTTCCTCTTGTTCCCAAGTCATCTCTTCATACTTATGGTTCCTCCATAACACTTTGATAAGGGCAGTTGTCTAGTTGAAAATAAATTTGTCTCTATGGTCCAATATCTTCACTGGATGCTCCACATATGAGTGTTCATTCTCTAGTTATACCACATATCGATTCAATACATGTGAAGGACCGAGTATGTACTTCCTAAAGAGAGATATATGGAACACATCATGAACATGATCCTTATTTGGTGGAAGTTTAAGTCGAAAATCCACTGCTCATATGTGTTCAAGGATCTCAAAGGGGCTAATGTACCTAGTTATAATCTTCCCTTTCTTTCTAAACCACATGAATCTCTTCAATGGTGATATTTAAAAGAAAAATTTGTCTCCAATATCAAACTCCAAGTCCCATCATTATTTTTTAGAATAGATCTTCTTCCAACCATGAGGAACATTTATATGATAATGGATGGATTGAACCTTCTCTTTTATCTCTTTCACAAGATTAGGTTCAATTAGCTTTTTCCCCCAACTTTATTCCAATAAGTTGATGTTTTGCATCACTTCCCATTCATAGCTTTATACGGATCTACCTGAATACTTGAGTAGAAGCTATTGTTATATGATAACTCGACCAAAGTGATATGTAGATCCCATCACCTTTAAATTCCACTGAGAAAGTTATTATCATTTCCTCGAGCATATAAATAATCCTTTCAGATTGGATATAAGTATAGGGGTGATGGTTCATACTAAAATTCAATTAAGTATTCAAAACATACTGAAGACCTCTCTAAAATTTCTAAGTGAACTTTGGATCAAAATTGGAGATGATTGAAAGTGGAACCCCATATATCCTCAACACTTCCTTGATGAATATCTTTCAAAGTTGTTCTAGTGAGAAATCTTATAAAATGGTGATGAAGTGGGCAATCATGGTGAGTTGATCCTATATAACCCATATCACATTTTTTTTCCCTTTGGATGTCTTCATGAGACCAGTGACAAATTTTATAGTGATTTTTTTTAATTTACACATGGGTATAGGAAATGGTTTCATCATCTCGTTGGACTTATATCACTCTACTTTAAGTTACTAACATACCAAGAAATTTTAGGTGAACTCAATGATATCCTTATTCATATTGTCCCACTAGAAGTTATCTCAAAGATCATGATACATCTTGGTACTTCTTGGATAGATATAGAATGATTATCTATGCATATTATCCAATATAAATTTCTTTATCTCGGGTGGTATATGAAAAAAAATTGTAGTTCCAAATAAAATGAAACCATCCTCATCGATGTGGAACTCATGTAGCCTTTATTCCTTTACTACTTTCATCTTTTATTGAATCTCCAGATCACCCCTTTATGCCTACTTGATCTTATCTTGGATAGATGGCTGGGAAATCATTTGGTAAAGGTAATATGTATTCCCTAAAATTATGATTTCTAGATCCATCCTTTGTATTTCCATGAAGATAAGATCTTTCTTAATCCATATCATGGATAAAGTAGCATGTTCCTTTCTATTAAGATCATCAGCTACCTTGTATGCCTTTCCTAAATGGTAGTGAATAGAGAAATAATAGTCCTTTATTAGCTCTAACTATATTATTTGATGAATGTTGAGACCCTTTAATGTGAATATATATTTTATAGTCTTATGATAAGTATATATGTCACACTTCTCACCATAGAGGTAGTACTGCCAAATCTTTAAAGAGAATATCACAATTATTAGCACCTCATCATACATCGAGTAGTTCTTCTCATGGATCTTTAACTTTCGTGAGGCATATGATATCACTTTATTATTATTCATGATTACAAAAACCAAGAATTTCATCAAATCATCATTGTATATCACAAAACCTTCTCCACTAATTAGTAGTGTGAGTATAGGAATAGTTACTAGCCCCTTCTTGAGTACCATAAAGCTTTACTCACATTCTTCCATCCAAAAATAATTTAACCATTTCCATGTTAACATAGTTATCAGGCTATAAAATCATGATAACTTTATCACAAAACATTAGTAGTACCCATCTATGATTATGGATTTCCATGACACTAGTTGGTCTATGCCATCCCTCAATTTCTTTTTTCTTTGAAGGGTCCATATAAATTACCTCACTTGTGATAATGTATCAAAAGAATGTGACTTTATGAATCCAAAAGTCACAATTTATGAACTTAGAATAAATTTTATCCTTCCTTAATGTTTCCTATACAATCCTTAAATTCTCTTCATGTTCTTCCTTTCTCTTTGAGAAAATGATAATATAATTAATAAATACTACCACAAATTTGTTGAGATAGTATCCAAAGACTTTATTCATCAAATACAAATAGATTTTAGGATCATTAGTAATTTCTAATGGTGTCACTATGACTAAAACTTCTTTTTTTATTTATCAAATAAGTCACTTTTTGGGTTAGTGAGAACCGAACAATCAATGAGAACCATAGGCGGGTGGGATTTGGAACCTCTTCTAAATCTAGAACCACCCAAAAGAGAAACTAGAAAACCACCAAATCCTCCCAGAACACATCAACATATAGAACCAACAAAAGAGAACTCTAAAAGTTCAAACATAACCATTACCACCTGCATAATCCAAAGAATCATGGAATCCATCGAACCTAACCAAATAGGGGTCGTATGCGACGGAGCATGATGCAATGGCAGAGAGAACCAAAGAAATGTTGAACCCTCCAGATGAAAAACTCCACGACATCCACAGTAGCTATAGACTGGTCCTAGGATGAATGGCTGGTGTCCGTGCAAGCGCCTGTGTGCACCCTGCACCACAGCTGCCCATGTAAACCCAAGGCAACAATCTTGTGTATCAGAAGAGCCAACCCAGTGTCGAAGAAGAAGAGAAATAACACACCAGATCTGGAGGGGGACTTCACTAGGGACACCATCAAGGTGCAGAACCCCTTGACATCTGCAGAAGCAAAAAAAATGGTCCCAGGTCAAACCATCGTCATCTGTGAAATCAACTGCGGGTGTCCCGCACCACGGATGCCCAAAAAAACCCAAGGCTACAAAACTTGTAGAGTATCGGTGCCAAGAAACCCTCGTCATCGCTGAAGGCTGACGCCAGAAGACTTGAGACGACAGAAAGAAATGCAGCCTCGCTACCTCTCGAATATTGAAACCCGCATCTTTACTGAAGGTCGATGCTGGAAGACCTGAGCCGAGAGAAATCTAAACCATCCAAGGGCCCGACGGAAATTGCCAAGCATAGCTGAGACCAAATCCGCAAGGTGCTCCTCATGAAGGCACCAAAGCTTCTTTGATGCCAAGAGGAGGAGACGAACCAGGATGAGGGATCCAGAGTGTGCAAGATCCATCGCCATCGATATGGGAAGAACTTGGAGGGAGAAAGTGACGGTCAGAAACCCTATCGTTGAGGCAGGTCTCACCCGCTCGCGCTCTGCCCCTTACGGGCCCATAGGGTGTCACTATGAACTCATAGTGTCTATAACTATTATGTAAGGTTATATTTTGAATATCATACTTCTTCACCTTTAGCTGATGATATCTAGAAACTTTGAGAAGCACTGAGCTATTCATAGTTGATCAAACAAGTCATAATTCCTTGATAGGGGATAATTTTTCTTTATTTTGATCTTATTAAGATACCTATAATATATAAATATCCTCATTGATCCATAATTTTTCTTTACAAAGAGCACTGGTGCACCCGAAGGTAATACACTAGGGAGTATAAACCCTTTGTCCAAATGCTCTTATAGATTTTTTACTCATCTAGTTAGATAGGGGATAGCCTATTGGTTTATTTTGAGATTGGAGTGATTATAGGTATAATATCTATTGAGAACTACACCTCATTATTTGGGTAAAGTTTGGGAAACAATTTAGGAAATAGATCAGTTTATTCCATCACAATGGGAATTTACTCCAGTTTGATACCTTCTTTGAATCAACCATGTAGAAAAGGTATAATTATTCACAAAGTATAGACACCCACACCATTTATGGATTTTCCAAAGGATATTAATGATCTTACTTCCATTTTTACAGCAGTATGTTAAGGTTTGGAATATAAAAATAGATTTACTTTTCTTGATAGTTGATTTGTTCTCTATATAACGAGATACAATCCATTCCTAGTATAGAATAAAATTCCACCAAGGGATATATTATGAGATTAATTGGATGAATCTTCCCACATACACTATCAGGAGAAGATTCCAACACTTTGGTTTCAATGATCATGCCATTAGGTGTTCTTACAGATATCTAAACTACAAAGTTTCAAGGATTCGATTTAATAGTTCTAGAAAAATTAAAGTATATAAAGGAATTAATGGAACCAGAATCAAATAAAAAAATTCCATTATTGAGAGAATATGAAGTGTACCTTATATGAAATCATTTTTATGCTCCAATTTAGAATTAGTAGTGGAATAATATTTCCCTTAATACTTTGGATTTGGTGGTTATTGAATTTTATTACCCTGAAGGACCCATAGTTTAGTGCACTAGATTTAATAGCACCCTTGATCCCTATAGTTTAAGAATTGAACCATGGGTAGTTCATTAGGTGGTTCCTTCCTTTATTCCATATTTTTAGTTGACTTCTTCATGTCTCTTTGACATTTATGATCTTGGTTGGATTCTCTCTCACGCTTGAAGCATGTCCTCACCCCTTTAAAGAAATACCCTTAATACTTATTCCCATATTTTTGATACATGGGTGGTTGGATCATATTTCCTCCATTAATATCTGACACTTAAGATTTAAACTCCATTCTTATCTTCTTATCCTCCTATCCAAAGGACCAATCTCCAAACTCCATCTCTACTTTGAGAGCATATTGAACCACTTCTTCATTTATCATGAATTCTCAGATTTCTAGAACCTTTAAAATGTGTGGTTTAAATATATTAAAGAATGTATCTATTTTAATATCATTGATGATAAAAAATACCAAGTAATGTCTTGAAATACTTGTGAAATTTTCCTCATAATCTGTGATAGATTCATATTCCTTTTTCTTTAACTCTAAAAATTATATCTCCATCTTTTCTCAATGAGTTCAAGGGAAATACTTATTAAGAAATATTATCTTATAGTCGTTCCACTCCATCTCTACCATTTCATCCTTCGTCTTGGTGTGATTTTTCAATTCCCACAATTGATTGGATTCTCCATCTAAATGATAGATGGATATATTCACCTTATCCTTATCAGAATAGTGGAGCATTGAAATGATCTTCTTCATTGAGCCAACACACTATTACATGGAAATTGGATTAAAAGATTCACTAAACATCAATGGACATTACCGAATAAAGGAATTAATGGCTAGTTGATCCTTCTTGGGTGAAGTAATACTTTCCACATGGTTCATGTTACTATTCATAGACCAAGATAACTAGGTAAGAATTTCCATAAAGTTTTTAACTCCACCTCCCATGGAAATGGGTATGTCATTTGTAAAATCATTGAATTTCCCCTCACATGGGTTTCTTCATGGTTTCTTCTGGTTCCCACTATTTTATAAAATAGAAAAGGTTAAAACAAAACAGAAGTCAATAAAATAAATAATTTATTTCTATGTAAAAATCAAGTCTAAAATCTTCTCTTATGGGATCCCTTTGTTTAGACATATTCTAAAACAAATCTTCTAGGATGCTTACCTATACTTATACTTATACATATGGATTTAACTAATGTTTTCTAATCCTACTTTAAAAATTAATTAAAACATACATTTTTTACCAACTATAGTGACCCAACTTTTTTTTACATGACTATTACATTATTTTAAATATAAAGAACACACTAGTTATACTTTCAAGGATCGAAGGTATATTATATTGGGAAAATAATGATCATATAACACGTGTACATAATAAGACATAAACATTTATTTAAATCCTTCCTCTTTATCCTTATATAATCTAATGATATCCTTATTACATGTAGTTGTCATAGGATATACATCAAAGAAATAGGTTACCTACAAGCTCGTGAGGGGGGGATAAGGGACATGAATCAATAATACATGGGTGGTAAAAATCAAAATCATTATATCAAAAGCATAGAATCATATTAAATTTTTTTAGGGAAACATTTTATAAATTCATGGAATGTGTCAATGCATAAAAATGAAATATAATGTCATAGTGGTCAAATACCACACATATATGTGAATAAATCCAGTTTTATGTTCACGCATAACATATGCGCATAATCACAAAATAATCATTGTGATAAAATTTATCATCATGTTCACTCATAATAAAAATTATATCATAAGATACATTACACTAACTAATGAATTAGAGGGTTATATAATTATCATCTCACCCATCACATCAAAATATTTACATAATCATGCATGCCACATTGAATGTAAAAAAATCGTAGTCATAAAATAACCCAAGGAAAGAAACAAGTTTCATAAGGATTTCATAAATAGTAACTTAATGATTGAATTGGGGTTCCCAAATTAATAAGGGAAAATATATTTGGAATAAAAATCATCATTATTGATAGAATAAGGCACAACTCAAGAGGAGTCAAATATGTGTTTTGAAAAGAAAATTATTTTTTAAAAATATTGGAATTGGGATTATAAATCAAGGTAGAAACATGTATATCCCCAAAAGTAGAAGGGAATAATAGTGAAAATATATTTAACGAACATTATAGGAATATCCATACTGAAAATTATGTGAAATATGGATAACCTAAAGAAAGGGATTTGGGTTCTAGAATCCCCATACCATAAAACCAGATTTATTTCATCGATTGTTTCCTCTTGAATAATAAGATTTGATTTATTATAAAATTTAAATATAATTAAATTATGTTAATTTATGTCACTATATATCAATTATAATAATAAGATTGTATTTCTTAATTTTAATTGTTGAATTTTATGCATTTGATATCATGATTTCCTTAAAAAGTTTCCATTTTGATTAGATTTATCTATTTTTTCAAGGTAATTTATACATAAGTACTAGAAGAATAAAATAAAATATAATATAAATTTATATATAATAAATAAATTATTTCAAACATACATAATTTTCTTGATAAGAAAGGATGTTGGAAATGTATTCACTGGAGGTTAGCTGACCATTATCAAGAATGACATCCAAAGAAGGAGAAAGGGAGTTATAAAATATAAATAATTCAGAAATATAATTTTTATAGTGGGTTTCCTTAATTAATATAAAGTTAAAATAATAACTAATTAATCTTAGAAGATTTATTTTTGAAAGGGATTGATAAATACAGGAAGAGAAGATGAGAACTCAAAGAAGAGTTGATGAAAACATACCATATTCTTAGTGTTGCTTCCCTTGTACAGCACAAGAATACATTGATTATTGGAGTTTGATTACTCAAGAATATCCCTATGGATTATAAGAGTCTTAAGAAATAATATTTGGTAAGATATTTCTCTTTTTATAGGGTTATAGTATTTTTATTCAAATGGGAGGGAGAAGGGTTATTTATACTTGAGGAGAGGGGTATTTTCAAAATAAAATATTGATTAAAATACTATATTAATGGTATGACTTGTAATAGAGAATTTTTAAAAATATAAATAATACATAAATATAAAATAATGGTTTTAATACTTTGAAACCCTTTATAATTTCAATTCAATTGTTTATTAAAAAGGAAAGTGGAAAAATAAAAAGAAAAATTGTTCTTTTAATGGAACATTTTTGACTTGAGACTTTAGAAAATGATTATTTAGGTTTGGAAATTAAGATTAATTTATATTAATGAATAATTTATGAAATTAAATGTATTTTATCTAAATAAAAATTTCTATAAATTATTAGGTCATTATTACATCATTAATGATGTAATTTAAGATAAACTCGTTATTAGAAAAATTGTATTTTTACTATTTATATGAAAATTGAAGTATTTTAGAAATTTACTAAAAAATAACCCTTAGAAAATTTTGACATTATCATATAAAAAATGATATTAATTTTATTAAAATAAATTTATAACCTAGGTAATTTTAATTTTTAATATAAATATTATTATGATTATGAAATCCTTTAAAATACAGTTTTTAAAAAATGTCCTTATATTTTTTTGATTTTTTAATCATGATATTTATTTTTTAGAATTATAATATTTATATTTATGTAAATTACCCATGACAGATATTATTTATATTACATTTTATTATTTTTAGTTCATATTAATAATCCAACAGTCGAGTAGTTACTCCCAACGATTAGGTTACAATTCCCAATGGTCAAGTTACTATTCCAATGGTCACATTCCTATTAAAATAGTCATATTTTCTCCTATAAATAATAATTCATCCCTTAATTAATTATTCATATCAATTCCAATGAAGGTTACATATTTTTGTTTTCTATAATATCGATTAGTTTACTAATATTTTGTTCTATTTCTATAGTTTTGGCCATGGGGTAGTGAATTGTGTAGATTGGGGAAATCCATATTTTCCTGTTATACTTTTATTAATTTATATTTTTTGTGCCATTGTAATGTTTTTTATTTTCATTGGTTTATTTATTGGTTAATGTAATATTATTTATTAATCAAGTAAATAATTTTTGGTTTCGTTATGTGAATTATGTGTATAATGTTATGTGTTATAATATAACACACATTAATTTGAAGAGAAAAATAACATTTATAAACTCTATTTAGTTACATTATGAAGAAATATTTTGAGTAGGGTATGTCTAAGAAATGTACTATGTGATAAAAATGTTTTGGGATATGTTGAAGATATTTCATGAAATAAGATTATTATGTATCTAGTCTCTAAATACATAAAACCTTTTATGATTTTTAAGCATATATTATTAGTATATGAATTTATTATTATTATAAAACCATGTAACATTTATGTATAAAATTCTTAGGTCACCTCATCAGTAGCCTCTTAGGAATAATTATCCCTAATAAGGTGAAATTTTTTCTTATTAAACACTAAATTAAATTCCTATAAACACCCACAACATAATTTTACTTATATTTACCCTCATTAAAATATTATTAAATTAGAAAAAAATACATATCTGGATAGTTTTATGGTTTGGAGTTTTTGGGTTGATTGTGTTTGTTGAAAAACTAGGTTGAAAAAAATTCCCACATATTTGTTAACAAAATAAGAGTTTATAAGGTGGAATAATATCCTAGTGCTTCGTGAAAAATATGATATGAGGATCAAAGTTTCTCTTAAAGTTTTTATAAAAGGAAATTTAGAAAAGTATGATTTCCCACATGAATGTTATGTGGAATCATGAAGGATTTTTCAGGCATTAAAAAACTATATAGTAAGTACATGGTGGCTATAAAGGAGGTTTGTGAACCTCATAGGGAGTTTATGGTGGATGATATTGGAGAAAGAATGGATTTTTCATAGAAACTACAATATGTTAACCACATAGAAAGTATGTGAAGCTACAAAGAAAATCTATAAAGTCATTATAATCACATATTGAGTTTGTGGACCGTAAAATATGGGTGTGGTATAATAACTTAATTTCTAGAAGAAATGTGGTTTTCCAAAATCCATCATGATGGGTTTTTGTGCTATATGAATCATGAATTAGGAGTTTTATGTGGATAAGATTCATGAAGGACTCTACATGAACCACGAAGGAGGTCTAGTACGCAATTAGAATCTTGGTGAAAGGGTGAATAATAATTTGATGATTATAATATTTTTCAAAGGGATTTTCCTATAAAAGTACCCACCAATCACATCATTTAGAGAGTGAAAATAATAAGAAAATATAATAATCCTAGATAATTTATCTAAGTTCGAAATAAGTTTTTAAAGTGTAAGCAATGATTGAATTCCATCTATGAAATAGTGAAATTCATAAAGCATGAAGCGGTTTGTGAGAATAAATTTTGTCCATGAAGTAGAAGTAGTTTAAGGAGTAATTTGAGTTCATGAAGGGATTTTATTCCATGAATCACTTAGATTATGTGGATTTGGGGACAATTCATTAAGGGTAATTCCATCAATATAGAAAGTCTATATAGTGCATAGTTTTCTATGAAGTAAGTATATAAAAGAGAAGAATAGTGTTCAAAGTAATTTTCCAAAGAGAAAACACTACATAATAAAGTGTAGTTAATATATAAGATTAAAAATGATATTCATGGAACACATAAATGGGTGTGAAAAAAATATGATATAGATAATATGATAAATCTTCTAGAGGATCATTGAATTTAATTTCACAGAGAGTGCATTGAGTTATCAGTGTTTGATTAGTTGTAACAAAGGGAGATAATCTGTCTGCTCTGAACATTATAATAGCAATTAAATATAGTTATCCCTGAACATTGGTATATTTATATTGTATACCCCTTGGACTATCTCAGTTAGTGTGAAATAAGAAAAAATTATAGTGTCTCTTGTAAAATTTCTTCTCTACACACCTATATTATTATAGGAAGAATAGATAACAAAATTTTATTAAATAATGAAATAAGATCAAAATCGGTTCTTATTTTATTTCATTATACCCTGATTCACCCCCCTTTAGGGTATTTAATGTTGTAGGGAAAAAAATATTAAGACTCTTGTATAATCTCCCCTCCACTCAGGATTCCTATTATCAATCCTTAATCTTGTGATCTTGTTTGGGTTTCAAGAGCTATTCTTCAATGATGTAAATTCATTTCTCACATATAAATCCTTTTTCCCTTTATTATTCATTGTATTAGGTGTAATTTTTAGTTACAAATATCAATTACTAATGATATCATCCTACCAATTTTATATTATTCTATTTTTTCAATCACAAAAGGATACCATAGATGATATTGTGATATTACCTTGTTTTTCCTTCCAAATTTAATATTTCAAACTAAGATTAAACCAAGACTTGTTTCTATTTTAGTTTTAGGTTGATCCTTAAATTAAACTTGAGGACCAATAATATTCCCTAGAAACAAAGTAACTGACATAAAAATAAATTGGTAAGAGATCACCTTATTTATCTCATATTCATTAATGTTTGGGTTTGAAATGACATAGTTCTATAAGAATATAATTAAAACCAAAGGATTTTATCCTAATAAAGATTCCATCAAATGGTTTTATGAATTAATATGATATATAATATAATATTTTTATTTTAATAATGTGTTGGAATGTTACCATGTTTGTAAAATGATATATCATGTTGTGTGGTTTCTTTGAGTGAAGGATTTAAACATTATCATACCTGATGAATCAATTATTTTTATTATACTTGGGTTTTATGGTGTAAATATTTACACGTGTTACTCTAACATGATTTTACACTTAATAGGATCATTCATGATTTGATATAATTGGTTGATAATGTGTTTTAAATGGGTTTATGATGAATGTATAAAAGGTGTTCAGGTATATCTATGGCACTTTGACAGGTTAAAGGAATGGGATGGGCTTGTAATTATCTCACTCTATTATAAACTTATCCCTTACCTCTAATATCATAGTTTTATTGACTGTCCCAACTCTATTATACATTATTCATATTCCCCTAAATGTTATGGGTGGTTTACATAGATTTCATTTATGATTTTTCTCAAATATTAGTTAAGCATGAAGCATGTATGGCAGGTATGAACCCTTATGGTATAAAGATTTAATTATATTAGTAAAATGGTATCCTTAAAGTATGTTTTTTTACTTTATTAGTTTCTCTATTACTATGGATTAATTTTTTTACTATATACATGTGATTCTATGGTAGGTTTTTAGGGGTGTGTGGTGATCACCTTCTAGGTATATCATACTCACACCCTACACATTCCCCTCTAGAGACACATTCAAACCCTTTTATATTTGATCCAAGTAAGGGAAAGGTTCCTGAATATGGAAAATAATTTCAAGTAGAGTTTTGTATATAGATGTAATCTTTTTAGAATCTTTGAGGGTGATTTTATTAGGGACATGATATTTTTTATGACACATATTAAGAGATTTTTTAGACCCAATTCCTCACATTTGGACACCTATTCCATGTTTGACATGTCAAATTATGTATATCACAATTTTGATGTAATACAATATACTACTATATCATTTGGGTATTTGTTACATGATTGGATTAACTAACATGTATATATAAAAAAAATTCATGTATTTTACACTTTATTGTTGTTTGGGTTTTTTGGGCTGGTTTAATTTATGAAATCTTATACACATGTTGTATCACACATCTCATGTCATTCCTTAAAATTTTTCATGATTCCATGTTATCTAGTTTCATGCATGAGTTTTATGTGTCTTCTTAGTTTTCCACTCTAGGAATATATACATTAATCTTTTATTTTAGTTTCAATGGGGAAACTATCACCCAAAAATACTTATATCAACTGATGGATTTTCCAAAAACATCTGGTGATTATAAGGCGTGTCTGAGGTTTTTTAATGACCTGACATAGTACAGTTTGGATAATCAGTACATAATAATTATAGTGACCCTAAGGCATTACACTATCATAAATTTCAATGGTAATATGAGATAAAGTGTTCTAGTGTACAGTGTGGTGATATCTTATGTTACGATGTGAGGGTTTTCTTTGTAGTGTAGAGATTTGGAATTAAATTATTAGTACAACTCAGTTTTCTTGGGGAAAATAAGTTATAGAGTAAATTATTTCATTATTACTTGATGGTCCTTTAGATGTTTTGGTTTAATTTTATATAAGGAATAATGAGCCATGATCATCCTAATTATGTCATATAAGCCAAAGTGGTCAATTACGTTCTTCATTTTGGAGATAGATTACACAATGGTTGAAGAGTTATGTCATTACAGGTGTCTTGGGTATTATAGGGTTTGAGTTATAAGTCTAGTATTATTCCCTAATAGTTGGGTTTTCAAGAGTCATGATTTTATGGGTACTATTGCACCATGAACTCATATAGTTCTAATTAATCTAGGAATCTTGACCCCCTATTTTTTTATAGGGGATCTCATCATGAATTCTGAGTTTGGACCTTGTTGTTAGATGACCAAGATTTCTATTCCATGAAACTCTATTTTACAGTTTTAATCATAAATTTACTCTATCACTCAAATTATTTTCTATTCCTCTTACTTCCTTCAAAAACTTTCCCTCTTATAGATCATCTTAAGTTCATTTTTTCATCCTTTTTTTGTATTTTTTATCCTTTTCTTGGTGTAATCAGTATCCTTTGATCTGAGGTGTATTTTTATCCCACTCTTTATCAATTTCTCTATTTCTATCCTTTATTCATGTTTCTAAAGGGTTTTGGTAATGGGTTGGATACAATTTGGTTTTTTTAGTGAATTTTAGTAATGGTATTCATGGATAACGATGCGATATAGGTTATTGAGGCTTTCCTTGGGTGTTATTTTTTGTTTGGTCATGTTTTATCCCTCACTTTGTGATTAATTATTTGAATAAATGATTGAGGTAAAGGAGTTCATAATTATCCTATATTATTTATGTTTGAATATATAATTATAATTATTTTACTTTTAATTGGTGGATGGTTTGAATTTTCCTCACCAGGATAATAAACCATTAAAATGTAATTGAATGGAATATGTTTTTCATATATTCCTAAAATGATTTACATGTAATTTATAGTGTGTTTTCTTATGATTAATTACTACATATTATTGTGAGACCTTTGTTTTCTACTATTTATGGTTTTACTCACATTTTATAATGGGTTAAATAGTTAAATATGGTAACAAAATATGAGTATAGAAATCTATAATTATTGTTTTTATTTATTTATAAAGTGTTGAACAAACATGAAGGTGTTGTTAAAGGGATATTATTTGGTGAGATTCACAAATGAAATTATTATTAATTTCAAATATCATGTTGAGTTATTCTTTTTGGGATCAGAGGTGGTCTTGGTAGTGAGTCTCAATGGTTTTTTTTGGGCTTGATCATGTGATGTGGTATTTGTATTCAAAGTTTGGGTGGTTATGTGTTATTAATTTGGAAGGATTGGAATGATTAATACAATAAGTGGTGGGATGATGTAAATTTATTGGAAGTTTCATTTTTCGGTGTTCATTGACTAGGTTTAGTGGTGTTTGATGGTTGGTGGTGTAGAGATGTTGATGTGGTTTTTTCATAGAGGCTAAAAAACATATTTTAATGCTAAAATTAAATGAAATAATAAAAAAAATTAATGAATTTTCAATGGGTTTATGGTTTAATGTTATTATAAAATTAATAATGTAATTAATTGATAAATTTTTCTTGGTGAAGTGTCTATAAATTTTGAAATATAAGAGTTAACATGATTTGGTAATGGTTGGAAATTAAGGTAACATAAATAATATAATATGACTGGTTACAATGGATTTTCAAATTGTTAAAGATAAAATAAAATAGAAAAAATGTGATTTTTTTCTATTTTATGAGGATGGATGGGTATTGTAACTCCCTTGTAATTTAAAATAATAATATTATGTTCAATAATATACACAACAAGAAACACCAATTCTAAATGAACCCCAATATGCTATTAAAATATTAATATTTAATGTAACAATTATCACCATGTCTTTCAATTACTGGGATTGAATAGTATTTACCAAATTATGAAATATATAAATATTTTGAGAGATATATAGAAGTACTACTCAATAAAAATTATTTTATTAATGCTTCAGAAATCAGTACTCAGTTTTTAGTATGGTTATTTTATATTTCAGAAATAAGTTTTCTTAAAAAATGATTTTTATTGATTTTTGTGGGAAAATATTATAATTAATTTTTGGAATAGATATAAATTTTATTTTATAAAAATAATATAATTTATTAAATCAGCACATCAAAATTTACTTAGGGAGAAATTTTCATATTTTTCTAAAAAGATTAATTTTCCAGTGAATAGTGAAAATACTGATTTTTATTGAAAACAATATTTTGTTTCAACCATTTGAAAAGCTAAATTTTATTTTAAAATATTTTTAAACTAAAAAATTATTTACATTATATTATTAATAATCCAATTAATTTTAACAAATTAATTATATGTTTAAATTTGGAATAAAAACTTTTTTATACATAAAGGGCTTTTTCTAAAAAAATATTGTTTTTATACTTGAAATGTGTTTTTATCTTGATAATTATTGGTGAATGATTTAAATAAAATTTATATATAATATATTCAATTAAATATTTTAATATTTATATAATATTTTTACTATTTACAGGATAAGATTAAATGTAGTTTATTCTTAAAAACTACATTTTTCTAATAAGAACTTTTTGACAATTATACGCATTTATTTTAAAATTAATTTCTATAACTTATTGGTATTTAATTTTAAAAAAAGTAATCAGGGTGTTATAATTTGGTAAATAGGACCCTTTTATTTTTTTGACAATATGAACAGTAACTATCGTAAAATTTATCACCTCGGTAAAGAGTAAATTCAGTAAATCTAGGAAAAAAATAATTTATAAGACCATAATTATTAATATTAATCATATTAGATGAATATAATTATAACCTTATCACCTTAGTCAAAAAATGGATTTTTTAATGGACACTTTTCCATGAAAATGACCCTTATAATATTTAAATTAATGAACGTTACAAAATGTCACTCTCTCAGTTTTAAATATCTATTATATGTCCACATAAGAAAAAAAATAAAGACATGAATGAAACAAATTTCTATTTAGAGATCAATGAAATTATATTCATCATATAAATTTATTTAAAATTTTTATAAATTGTATAATTACCTTAAATTCTTGTGCAACACTAATACAATATTTATTTAATTAAATTAAAAATAAAATAAATGATTTTAAAAATATTATAATTGATATAATTTGAATGAGATAATGTGTCCTTTGAATTTATAGATCTATATGAGATTTTATGTTAGTTTTAAAATATTGTTTTTGAATTCTCTTTTGTCTTGATGTATTTAAAGTCAAATTAAATGAATAGTGTCAAAATTTACATTAATGATATTTTTTCAAAAATAATATTGTATTAAATTATTTAGAATTAATAAGAATATTATCGTCATACATATTAATGTAACACTTATGAAAAAATTATCCTTGTTTCATTTATGAGACACTTTTTCATTTATAATAACATTATTAACCATTTGTGATTAAAATAGTGGTTATTATGGTTATGCTCACAAATAATTAACCTAATGGTCAATAAAAAAGATAAGGATTAAAATGATATAAAAACTTATATAAAATTAATTGGTTGATTTTATTTAAACCCTATAAACTTTTTATTCAAATTCATGACCATTTGGAAGAATTTTTATCTATAATAGTCTTATTGTATTTTATTTTTTTTAATAAATTTCAAAAGTGAACCCTCACCACAATTATAAATGGGCACCCATTATTCACTTATTTACACCACATTGAGAAATATAACTAGACCAAAATCTACCCAATACTATTATAAACATAATTATACAATTATTTAGGTTTTTATCACCCCAAAATACCTACCCTATGTCCCTTTAGAAGATATCTATAGGGCTTCTACCGAATAAGAGGTAATCGTCTTTACAGAGTCCTTCAAGTTTATTTCTTATTATAATTCCTCTTAAAGTGGTGAAACCATTCTAAAATAAAAAATTATTGAAAATGTACTTATTTTTTATTATGATTATGGAACAACCACATTCAATCTATTTTTCATTCTATAGAAAGAGAAATCATTACTCGTGCATACATACAGATTACCATCCCCATGTAACGGTGTAATTCATTTTTCATCACCACTTTACTTGGATGGTTATGAATATGTAACTAAGGATTATTTATGATATTTATTAAATAAATATTATTATGTAACTATAATATAATATATACCTCCTTGACTTCTAATCCATTGGAAAATTATAACATTTCTCGTGTGTATGTGTAGACGACCACCTCCACGGAGCGATACGATCTATTTTTCATTTATATTTTATGTGGATGGTAATAAGTATGGATTTAATAAATATATATTATATATATTATATAATAATTATTTTATAAATATTAATTATTATTCTCCATTATTTTGTTCCATCCTTTTAAAAGTGAAAACAACATTCATGCGTACGTACATCCTAGCATCTCCATGAATGGTTTAATTCATTTTTCTATTTATATCTTTTATGGATGAATATAAATATATATATTGAATATATATGTATTTATACCATTAATAATACTATTTATATTTTAGAACCATGATAGATACATAATGAATGAGACTACTGAATCAAAACATATATGAAAAACAAAGCAGTTAACACCCAAAATAATGATAATAATAAAATATTATTAACAAACAGGTGATAAATTATTATAAATGGATCATATATGATATAATATATATATATATAGTTATTTTATGTAATTATAATAAATTTTAATTTATTATAATGGATTATAAATCAACAACATGACATGTTAGACTTAAGGTAAGAGATTTCATCTCAATTTCCACTCCATTGAGACATATTTAGTAATGTGTGCCTATATATTTTTATGTGGTGTATATACTACCAATTTAAATAAATTAACATTAATATGTATTTATTAATTATGATTAAAGTTCATTTAAATTTTACTCTCTTAAACATTTTCCATATTTTCTCCAAAATTTTCCTCTCTTTGGAAATTAAATCAAGTAAAGAAACATTTAGAAGAAAAACTAATCTTATTTCTCTTTTGATCTGATATATTTTTCATAAAAATCCATATTTTATCTAAAATTTTTTCAATTTTTTTTATAATTATAAGATGATTTATCAAAATACATTTTTACCCATGTTTTTGTTTTTACAAACCATTTTAAAAGGAATATTTTTATCATTTTTGAAACAAGTTACTTTGTGACTTTTTTTAATGAAGTATGGAAGGATTTTTTTTAACTTATATGGAATGAGGGGATTTTCCCACTATCATAACTAATATTTTCTTTGAATCTTGATTTATAATTTTTCAAGGTTATTTTTTAAGATAATTTTTTTCATATATTATTTTGTATTTTTTTAAATAAGTGATTTTAAAAAATGGAAATGTTATTTTTCTGAAGAATGTTTTAATGATATTTCAAAGTAATTTATATTTATCAATGACAACAGAACTTTATTTTACTAATTCACCACTAAATATATGTTGTAATGATACCATCCTTTAAAACATTAACTTACTTATGATCAATGGATATTACATTTATCTTAAATATATATATTCTTTGTAACATAGATATTATTATTGCTTAAATTATATACCATTTCTAAATATAGTGTAATAATTTGAAATTATTTGATTTACTAGGTAGTTATTAATAAATCCATAGTATTTATTCAATATGGATAATTTTTGATAAGGAATATTTTTGATGAATTAAATCAATCATTTAATATATGAGGATTTCATTGGACATGTAGTGATGGGTGGGGTCTAAAATTATATAGCCCCTCGGTGTATTGATAAGTATCATGAGTCAAATTAGTAACCTTGAATTAATTTTTTTTTTGTATGTATAACAATATTATTAAACCGTCATGTCACAGGGCCTTGAGGGTATAGATAACATGATGTTTGAGATCAAGGAACCCAATATTATGCATTTCATTCCTTGTGAATTTAGTTATTATTATCATTCATGATATTTCAACATTGATATTATCAATGGATGCATTTATTTCTCAAGTTTGTTTTTTCAAATCGGATGTGTTTTAAGTTATTTATCTCTCCTTCTCGTTCCACTTCTCTCATCCTGGCCTCGTTTCTCCTGGGGTGTTCTCTCTCTCAGTGATTAGGGTTTCTCCTCTTCCCATCGCCTTCCTCTATGCGGCGATTCTCCTCTTCGCCCCTTCCTCTTTACCGATTCCACTGTATTGGCCTTCTCTTCTCATGGCGTGCATGATCCCTTTCTGGTCGTTCCCCTTTCTTCTTATTTTCTGTGATTCAAGGCTTGTTATCCCCATTCCTACTCTCTTTCCATCATCCCCATTGCGCAAGGCCCCATCTTGGCCAAACTCAAAGGGTCTTCGGTAGCTTGGGTATGTGACGGAGGAGGCTTGCTTAGGTACTTCTGGATTCATTGAAATTCGCTGGTGTTCTTCCTCTTCTACATCGTTTTTGGATGGTTAATTTTCTTTCAAAGTGTTTCTTCAAAGTGGAAAAAGTTTGGATGCTTCTGGTGATAGTGATGAGTCCAAGGTTGCAACCCACTAGTAAGGCTTCTCCACCTCAAACTCTGCTCTGGCCTCCTGGTTTTTCATCCCAAGGCAGGTCGTCCTGGTGCGATGGTTATCGTGGAGGCTTTGGGATTGTGCTGTTTGTGTGGTAGTCGGCATTTCTGGAGGTGCAACCTTGAGTTGGTGTTTGTGTTGGTCCTAGATTTGGTGTTTATGCGATGGTGATCCTTGTTAGATGGGTGCTCCGAAGCTGGTTTATTTCTCCACTTTGGCCACAGTGGTTTCCAGTTTATGTGGTTCCTTGCAAATTTCAATTTTTCTATGTTCTGATGAATCTGCATAGTGATTTAAATGATCTTCAGTCGGGTCCTCGCCGGTTCTGGGATGGGTGATGATGATACTGACTGGTGATTTAGTGCATCAGGGTGTGTAACTGTGTAGCTCAAGTGGCATTCTGTCGATGCTAATGATGTCTCCTATTTCTTTTGATCTTTGAAATTGTGGATTGCATGTTATTTTCTAGTTGTGGTCTTTTTTGTGTTTTTTAATTGGTATCTAGTAATTTGTGAGGTTCCCACTAATCCCAAAAGTGTTTTATTCAAAAAATTTAAAAAAAAGGATTTAGAGGGATTGAACTACTGAACTAACCAATAAAATGGTGTTGGAACTAAGAAGATCATGGTAATGCTAGGGTAGTTGACCCAGGTTATGACAAATAACCTTTCCCATATGGAACATCCTATTTTTATACAACATGATTATCCTATGTTGGATTTCTTCATGTGAAAAAATCATTCATCTTTAATTGGAACTAATAATCCATTATTAGCTTATAAAAGGATTAAATATCTCAAAAATATATTCCTAGCTTTGGGATGTAATGAAACTGAAAATGTTACTTTGGGATTTTATTATTTGAAAATATATGTCAATAAATTGTGGTCATTGATCCAAAATACTAAAGAGGCTTAAGAAATAGAAATGTTTCAATAGAAAACTTTTAAGGTGATATTATTTTAGAAATAATTCCCCCAATAAAAATGATATGAAATGGAGAGTATGTTCCTCACTTTAAAGAATAAGGAAGAATAAAGTATGGAAAATTATAAGGCTAACTTTACTAGACTAGCCAGACATTAGTCAAACTATATACATAACTCAGAAAAGAAATATTGACCATTTCAATGATTGGTTTAATCCGAGTCTATAAAGGAAAATATTTTCTCAAACATTTTCATCCTATGATGGTATAATATCAATTTCTATTAATATAGAAAAGGAATTTTCTATATCTTATATATTCAAATGAAATAAAGAAAATAATAGGTCAATAGATCAACCAAAAAATAATAATAAAATCCTAGTATAAGAATAAAATTATGTAATTTTCATCATATAAAAATTATGGAAGGAAACATCCTCGAAAATTATTGAAGGGTATGAGATTTTATTACAAGTATGTAGATAAGGGTCATTTTTCTAATGAATATAAGTCAAATAATAAAGATTATACTATTTAGTGCTTCAATTGTGAAGTGTTGGGGAATTATTCAAACCAATTCCCTAAGTTTCAAGGTAACTTACCATAGAATATGCCAATGGTATAATGCCAAGATTATACTATTACTATAGTCAAAGTAGAATGAATAAAGTGATTATATATTTGGATTTAAAAATTGTGTATAAATATATTATCAATGATATGTTTCTTATATGAATCATTAAACATTTAATTATTTTGATACATTTATTTTGTTTTAGGTATTTAAATTACATGTTGAATGGTATTCATAACTAAGAAGAGTGATTCAGTGGTAATGTGATATTTTTAGAGAATACATAAAAAAAGAAAAAGATAACCCTTAATATATACCTAATTGTAGGTTAATAATGTTAAGTTGATATAAAGAGTATATTGACACTGATAGAGTAAATGTTACAATATTGATGATGTTGAAAATGGTTTTTTATTTGATGACCAAGTAATTTATGATGGAGTTTACTCCATTTTTTGATTTATGGGATATATGGAATAAGTATAAATTTAATTTTGATTTAGGTTATTAGTATATGTGGTCAAGGTATTCACATGTTTTAAATTTGAAATTATTAATTTCTTGATCAAATATTTTATATTTTCGAGTTTTGAATTTGGTCATAATTTTTTTCAAAGGTTTATTCAGGTAAAATACTTATGGGACAGATTCAGTTGAACTTTGGATACTGTTTTTTTGGTTAAATCATAATTTATAATATTATATAACATATGATAACCATTTTTGTTTTCTAAAATAATTATAGGCTGAAGGAATTACTTATGGATCATATGATTCATTAAAAGCTATTTATGAAAAAATAGTCTTGAATATCCATTTCTTAGCATAAGAGATGAAGTGGAAATTGATCAAAGCACAACCAAAGGATGAGATTTTTCTTATAAGATGGAAATAAATCAGATAAGTTTATTTTATTGAGTGATTTAGCTATTTTTCAAAATAATACTTTTTCTTTATGAAAAGTTACTTGAAATATAAATGTTATCTGTTTAATTTCCTTACTGAAAAATCAATGGTCTTTTAACCCATTATAGATTTATAGTTTTTTATAGTTAAATTTACCATAAACATATCCTATATCTCTCCCTATTAAACCTTGGGTGTCATTTTTCTCTTCTATGTTCATATTTTAACATCCCATCGATGTTATCCTATTTTGAAACCATGTTTTGTGGGGACCTTCTTACTACCCTTTTCCACTTTTCAAGAGGTTGTTTTATTAACCCTTTTTGTTATGTGAGTTCTCAAATTTCAAATATTTTCTTACAGAGATCTAGTTGAAATTGTGAGGATGAAATTTATTTAATGGGGGGAGAATGTGTCACCCTAGGAATTGAAGATAATAATACTATGTTTATTAGATTAAATAATACACAACACCGAGTCTAAATAAACCTTAATATACTATTAAAATATTATTATTTAATGTAAAAATTATCATATAGTTGTTAAATTGACATGAATTAATAGTAGTAACTGAATTATGATATATATATATATATATGGAATAATAAATAAGAATTAATTGATTAATTCATAGGAAATCAGTACCCAATTTTTAGTAAGCTTATTTTATGCTTTAGAAATAAGTTTTCTTCATAAATGATTTTTATTTATTTTTGTGAGAAGATATATTAATTAATTTATGTAAATTATATAAATTTTATTTTATAAAAAAATATATAATTTTTTAATAATCATGACAAAATTTTCTTAGGGTGAAATTTTCAGATTTTTCTAAAAAGATTCATTTTATAGTGAATAGTGAAAATACCAATTTTTATTGAAAATTATATTTTTATTTCAAACATTTGAAAAGTTAAATTTTATTTTAAAATGGTTTAAAATTATAAATTAGTTCTATTATATTAATAATAATCCAATTAAGTTCAGTGTATTCAGTAATATGTTTATATTTGGTATAAAAAAAATTTTATAAATAAAAAGGACATTTTTCTCACAAAAATGTTTCTATACATGCAACATGTTTTTTTCTTGATCACTATTTGTGAATTATTTTAATGAAATTTATATTTTATGTATTCAATATAATATTTTAGCATTCCTAAAATAGTTTTACTTTGCATTGGAGAAAAAGAAATCCAGTTTAAGATTAGAAACTACATTTTTCTAAAAAGGGATTTTCGTCACATTTTGCGCACTTATTTTAAAATTAATTTATGAAAATTATTGATATTTAATTTGATAAAATGGAATTAATAGGTTCAAATTTAGTAAATATGCCTATTTTTTACTAATATAAATAGTAAGTGTGGTAAAATATATCACCTCAGTAAAGGGTAAATTCGATAAATCAAGGTTAAAACTAAGTGATAAGGCCATAATGTTTCATCTTAATTATTATTTAATGAATATAATTATACCATTATCACCTTATTATTTTAATGGGATTATTTAATGGAAAAAGTTTCCAAGAAAAATACCCTTATAATATTTAAATCAAAGAAAGTTACAAAATATCACTCTCTTAGTTTTAAATATTTATTATGTGTCCACATGGGAAAAAATAAAGATATGAATGAAAATAAATGTTTATTTTGAGATTAATTAAATTATTTCCATGATATAAATTTATTTATATTTTTTATATGTTTTATAATTACCTGAAATTCTCACGCACTACTAGTAATGTATTTATTTAATTAGTACTAAAATAAAATAAATGATACTAAAAATATTAAAATTGATATAATTTAAATTAAATAATGTGTCCCATGAATTTTATAGATATATAAGAAATTTTAGGGTAGTATTAAATTATTTTATTCAAATTCCTTTTTTATGTATTTAAAGTCAAATTAAATGTATAGTGTTAAAATTGACATTAATAATATTTTATAAAAATAATATTTTAGTAAATTATTTAAAAATTCATGAAAATATTATCTTCAGCAATGGAAATGGAACATGATTGAAAAAAATCATCCATTTTCAATTTATGAATCACTTGGTCATTTATAATAATATTATTAACCCTTTGTGATTAAAATAGCGGTTACTGTAGTTAAGGTAAAAAAATTAACCAAGGGGTTAATCAAAAAAATAAGGATTAAAATGGTATAAAAACTTGTCTAAATTTCCTCGGTTGATGTTATTTTAACCCTATAAACTTTTTATTCGAATTAATTACTATTTGGAATCATTTTTATCTAGAATATTATTTTTATATTTTTTTTTCGTATGAAATTCCAAAATTATCACACACCTCAATTATAAAAGGGCACCCTATCCTTTACTTATTTACACCAAATTGAGAAATATAGATCGAATAAACCCTACCCATTAATCTTATAAACATCCTCATACAATTTACTAAAGTTATTTTATCCCCAAAAGACCTACCCTTGGTCCCTTAAGGAGAGATCTAAAGGACTTCTATCGGATAAGAGGTAATCCTCTTTACCGAGTCCTTCAAGTTTAGTTCTTCTTATACTTACTATTAAAGTGGTGTAACAAAAATAAAATAATAACTTAAGTATAATAAATATAATAATATGTTATTATTATAATGGTACAATAATATTCTAGCTCTTTTCTATCCCATAAAAAGTGAAATCATAGCCTGTGTGTATGTACGGCTTACCGTCTCCACATAGCAGTGTAATTTTTTTTCATCACCACTTTACATGGAAGGTTATAAATATATAAATAATGAGTATTTATGATATTTATGACACAAAAATAATTTTATTACTGTAATATCATATATTATCCTTACCTTTCAATCTATTAGAAAACGATAGCGTCACCTGTGCGTACATGTGGAATACCACCTCCACGAAGTGATGTGATCTATTTTTCATTTATGTTTTATGTGAAAGGTAATAGAGATATATTTAATAAATATATTTGATATATATTATATAATAATTATTTTGGAAATATTAATAATTATTCACATTTCTTTCTTTTCATCCGTCAAAAAGTTAAAATAGTTTTCATGCGTACGTACTGTCTACTATCTCCACAAATAGTGTAATTCATTTATATATATATATATTATGGATTAATATATATATATATATTGAATATATATATATATATGGTATTTATACCTTTAATAAAATTCTATATATGATTGAACCATGATAAAGAGATAAGTACCGAGACTACTGAATCTAAACACACATGAAAAACTAAGTAGTTGACACATGAAATTATGATAATAATAAAATATTATTAAAAATATGCGATAGAATATTATAAATGGATTATATATGATAAAATAGATATTAATATGGCTCTTTTAAGTGAGTATAATAAATTTTAATTTATTATACATGAGGATAGAGCACCTATATGACAAGTCGTACCTGAGGTAAGGAATTTCATCTCAATTTCTACTCTATTGAGACATATTTGGTAATATTCACCTATTTATTTTTATGTCATTTATATGATTCCAATTTTAGGAAATTAAAATGAATATATATTTATTCGTGATAATTAACTTTTATTTTAAGATTACTCTCTTAAAGAGTTTCCATACTTTCTTCAAACTCTTCCTCTCTTTGGAACTTGAATCAAGTAAAGAAATATTTTAAAAAAAGATCTTATTTATATTTTGATTAGATATATTTTTCTTCTATATCCATATTTTCTCTAAAATGTTTTAACAAATTCCTTTATATTTCTATAGTGATTTATAAAAATTTATTTTTACCCATGTTTGAATTTTTACAAAATAGTTTGAAAGGAATCTTTTTTGTCATTTTACAAACAATTTACTTTGTGAATTTTTTGAAAAATTATAGAATTAATGTTTTTTAACTTATATGGAATTAGAATATTTTCCCACTATCATCACTAATATTTTCTTTTTATCTTACTTTAAAATCTTTAAAGGTTATTTTCAAAGTTAATCTTACTTTATAATTGTACATCTTTTTAAATAAGTGATTTCAAAAAATGGAAATGTTATTTTCATCAATAAATTTTTAATAGTATTTTAATGGAATTTATATTCATTAATGAAAAAAAAATTATTCTACTTAACTAACACTAATGATGTTTTTTAATGATAACATAATTTAAAAAATTCACTTACTTATGATCATTATATATTAAATTTATATTAAATATTCATATTTTTGGTATCATGGGTATGATTATTGACTAAAATATATATCATTTATATATGTAGTGTTACACTTGTAATGTATTTGACTTATTATTGAATTATTGATAAATCCAGATTATATTTTCAACATAGATATTTGTTGATGAGGTAGATTGTTCATGATTTTAATCAATCATTTAATATATAAGGAATGAGTTGGAAATGAAGTGATAGGTGGATCCTTGAATTATATTTCCCCTCTATGTATTGATAGGTCTCATGTGAAAAACCAATAAGCTATAATTAAATTAGTTTTTGGTGTATACCTACCCATAGTTTTAAACCTTCTTAGAATATGGACTTGATGGTATAGATACCATGATGGATGAGATCATGGAATCCAATAATAAGAATTTAATTCATTAAGAATTAAGTAATTATTATCATCAATGAGATTACTATATTGATATTATCTGTGGAGGAATTTTCTTCTCATGTTATTGATTAAATGGTATGTTTTTTAAATCATTTACCTTTCCATATTGATTATACCTTATTTACTCATGATATATTTTATTGCACGTAACCATTAATGATCATCTAAGCCCACCATTTTTTTGTTTTCCCCAAGATATGAAGAAGTATATTATAACAAATATTGAGGATGTAAGAAAAAAAAATTCTATGTATTTTATATTTCGAGTGTGATATGGTAATCATGTATGTATTTGGTTCATAAAGACAACTAAACAATTTGGTCCTTTGGGATTTGATTACTTGTATCTTGTGCCAATGTAATAAAGAAGAAACCAATTCTATGTTACAATAGTTGGGGTGGTTAAAGGTATGGTATGAGTTGTAGTAATGGAAATGGTTGTCAAAATGAGGTGGAGATGATGTGGTTGTTTTCATGGGTTATAGTGGTATTTATTTTAAGTGTAAACATTAGTATTGTGATTTTGTTGTTAATTTAACTAATTTATTTTCTTATTATTTATTACACACCACTACCTGAGTATGATGTCTTATTATCCCCCATATAGGGACATGGGTTCTTGGTGTCTTCCTCAACAATCAGTTTATGGAGAAAATGGGTTTCTAATTACTCCCTCTTTCCTATTCACTCTTTCAAGTATAACATATCCTATAATGGACAAATGTTATGATGCATATGTTGTGATGGCTAGAGGATAAAGTTCTAAGGATATGGTATGGTGATGATAATATGGTAGGAGATGTTATTTTTAGTGGGGGATGTGTATAATAAGAGGAGGTCATAAGGTTAATGTCCTTCATTTTCACATTACCCTACCGTGACAAGAATGGGATATGTTATTGTTATTTGGTGACCCATTATGTGGTATATGGTTGTGGTATATGATGATGATGATGATGAAGATGATGATGATGATGATGTGTTTGTAGTTGTGATGTGAGATGTGTTATATAGATATGTGGTTATAAAAGGGGTTAGAGAACTATGATGTATATCGTTTATGTTTCAGAGTATCTATATTTTTATGGAAGGGTTGTGGGGTACATTCCTTGATATATTTTTCTTAATATTATGTTATTAAACTTGATTCATTATTGGTTTATTTAGTGATAAAGGACCTTTATCAAGGGTCTTTATCAATAGAATGTTAGATCCCCCATGTGAGAATCTAGGGTAGTTGATCATGTGTTCATCTCTAAGGATCCAAACAATTAACTCACTAAACCTACACATTTTTCTATTTATTTTTATTATTTTTAATATTATAAAAACTTTGAAATTAATGGAAATAGTTTCTAATGGAATTTATTTTAGAAATTAATTATGTAATTCATTTTTATTATACTAATAATTATTAGGAATAAAAAAAGATCATGATCCTCAGTTCTTATGTTGGAATCCATCGCAATTAACTATGATTTTCTAGAATATGTTTAATGATCAACTCAAAATCATTCATTAATCATACTCCCTACTTATAAAAGTGGGATGTTAATTCAATTTGGAGATCTCCATGGTGCACAAATACATATTTCCTATATAGTTAAGGGAAGATAACATTCCACAATCACAGTGTTCTACTACCACATAACCTAACCCCATTACGTGTTGTTCATCACACAACTCCCCTAATCCCATTGTAAATTTGAGAAGCTGAGTGAAATGTGGTAGAACATATTTTCCAAAAGAAGAAAATGGGATGTGAGTGTCTGTATATAGTCTATGATTGTGTAACCATACTCCTAACTCCCCATTATCTCATCATTAATTGAATTCATAACTTAGGGAATAAAAAAACCTTAGAAAACCACTACCTCGCCAGGGATCAAGTACTCAGGTTAGTTATTCACCATTATAAATATTAGAGTTCGTGGTGAGAAAAATGAATAAAAAAAGATAAATGTACAAATATTTAGCCAAGTAAAATAGAATGAATTAACTAATATATATATATATATTAAGTATAAACTATAATCTATAATCCCTTAATATACTAACTTAGCCTATATTTATAAGGAATATAGAACATTCCCCAACTCTTCTCTAGCTTCAAATATCATCCTTGTGGTCTTCCCTTGATCTACCTTGAAAAGTTTCAATATATTCAAGTTTCATGAACATCTCCCAAGATTAAACTCTATATTTATTTTGGGAGTATTTTTTTGTGTGTTTTTAAACAATGTAAAGCTCATGAAAATTAATTTCCAGATTTTTTCTATACTAGTGAGGTGGGATTTTGATTCCAGTTTAGGAAGAAATTTATTCATGCAATTCATTTTAATAACACATAACAATTAAAATTTGGGTTAAAACTAATGTAATGGCTCAATTAGCGCATAGGGGGTGATTGGGTGCATGACATCCCCCTTTAGTTCATATTACATAATAGATAGGGTATGTTATTTAATATGAATTGATAAGAATCAGTGTATAGTTAATCCTATGTGTGGTGGAATTTATTCCAATTTAATCACACACATATCAAACTGGACCAGGTTTTGTATGACGTGTGACTGGATCAAGGTAATGAATCTTATTCATGTGAGTGAGGCACAAAATTAGTCTAACATGAGAGGATTATTATTCTTAGATAGTGCTTCCCCCTTTCTTTAATCTCATACGAAACTTATTTAATATCATTTAATCACTAGCTGTAGGAGTTTATTCTTATATGAAGTGTCATTAACCAAACCAATATACCCCTAAATTGAGTCCTCGAGCAAGATCATTACATGGCTCTAAGGGAATTCCCAATCCCTATGACCTAGAAAGTAGTGTTTGTGAATTAAGGGAATCTTTAGGGATGGGTTTTCTAAATAAATAATATATAACATACAAAAATTTTCTAACCAGAGATCTGACATTACCCATCCACAAGTTTTATGTCCATGAAAATCAAAAAAGTAATTCTAAAATATAAAAAAATCAAACAGGGTATAAAAAATTAAATGACTAACTCACCATCTGACATAAGATAAAGAAGATACATAAAACTATATGAGATCTCAATAATTACAACAGAGTCCAAAATGGATGATACATGCATGGTACGTTATAAATAAAGGGATCTCAAAATACCAAACTAATGATCTTATTTTAATCACAACGTCACCATCTAATGCTACCATCAAAACCTACTATGTGAGCAACTCAAAAAAAAGATTCCAAAATTAGAATAACCTTGATAACTAAATCTAACCCTATAAAAGACACTTAGTCTATAAACACTAAGTGGTGTAAGTAGGGTGTGAGCATAATTTCATAGTATAATTTCACTAAATACTCTATTTATTTAATTTTTTGAAAAATTATATAAAATCTAGTTTGAAATAAAAAGCTTCAGAATAGTGTTTTAACATTTTAAATAAAATCACCACACTCACATTGTTCAAATCCCCATTTTAATAACCTGAACAATTCTTTAAACAAAACACTTTTATTTCATTTAAAAACCATTAAAAACACGATTTATAAAATAATTTCGATAATCACATTCAAATCCAATTTTAGTACTGTAATAAAAGAACCCAAGTAACTAACACAATTATAAACCAATGCACATCATTTATGAATAAAAACTAGAATAAAGAACACTTTTCATTTTAAAAAAAACCTTAAAGGTTTCAAAGAAGAAGAAAATATCATAAAGTAACATTAAATTAAAATAAATAAAGGATGAATAAAAGTGAAATAGTAATGAAATATTTTAAAGTACATATCATCCTAGGAAACTCATAATGTCATAGTGAGATTATCTTATAAATACTTGTGTGGAACCATTTTTTCGGATAATCAATGATGTTCTGAGACACTAACCTCCCATTTTTATCTATCCTAGAACCCCAATGGAAATAATCATAATTATAACATATCATATACTAGAGGATAATAGTTAGTGCATGAACATAAATAGTATAATAATTTTCTCTGAATCCCTTACTTACTACCTATGGTTCTCACAAAGTTTGATGTTGGAGGTGGAAAACACATATAATAAATCAGTCAAAAGTCATTATATTAAATCATATCATAAAATAAAAATATAATAGATAATAATACCACCATAAAACCTTTTTATAAGATAAACCCAATTTTAAATTAACAATCATCAACCAATAAACACATTCAATTAAAAAGCTCTGAAATTTATACATAAACATGATTTCATTGTGAATAACCCAATGGTGTAGATAATTTTACAAAAAAACAATATAGGGTCTAAAATGGTATACTGATAGTATTTTCAAAAATAAAACATTGAAATTAAATTTAAATATACTTTCCAAACTAGCTTGGATTTTAACTAGAAAACAAACCCATTGGAAATACCATCATAAAAAGAAACTAAAATTAATTTGGAATTTTCTTTCTTAAAATAGATAATCATTTAGATCAAATACCACATGTCATAAAAACATACCAAAAATCATATAAGTACACTAAAATGAAATCCAAAATTAAAAAACTTTTAAAATACAAATATATTCTATAGAAAATTACTCTAGGAGATGGAGTTCCAAAAACAAAAGGAAATATATGGGGGAATTGCCTTGGTTTCTCCCTAGTGATTCTTTACACAACGAATAAAGAAAAAACCCAAAATATGTTTTTAATTAAATGTGGTTAAATTAGTAAAATAATATTTTTAAAAATTGAGCACATGCTCACTATGGCGTGGACCCATACACCATAGTGTATTACACCTACATGCATCCCAACAAGCCCCACATTCCAAACCTCCATGGTGTGGTCTCATCTAAGAGTGTTGTTTTAAACAAGGATTTTGACCACTATACATGGAATGAAACATAGAAAGGGACTCCCCATAGACTTCCCAAAACTATCACAAAAATCTGAACATATCATAATAAACACTTTTTTAATCTCCAGGATACCACCACAACCACCATGCTTCCGGACCATATCATTTTTCCCTTTCCCATTTTCCACAAGGAAACCTTAAAATGGAAATAAACTCAAAATATCCCATTTAGAGGTTTACATACCATTTCAAAATTCCTAATGACACTATTCCCATGTTCTATAGGCCCACGTAGTGGTGAGGATACCCACACCTCAAACACCACTCTACACTTCCCACTATTTCATGATGGTATGAGGTCGTAACATGGAATTTAGTCAACCCAAATCCAAAACTCCAAAAACACATGGAAAAAAAATAAAAACTCCCAAAAAAACATAAAATAGCCAACAATAATTAAATATATAAAACAATAGTGACATAGGTGGTGTTTCTAATAGTTTTCTCTAGAAATGGTTTATTTATATAACCAAAAACACCCAATAATTCCCATATCCATAAAAAAAACGTGTCTACATTACAAAGGTAGGTGGTCATTTGATTTTCTCACCGATGATACTTAAGAACTCACATTGTTTAAGAGGATGGGAGTTTGGTCTCATCACACCCTTTTAGGGGGAATTATTTCCAACTCTATGACTCTCTCATATATTTAGCTCATATTCTTTAATCTTTCTCAAATCCTAGTATGATATTGGTTACCCTCATATTAGTAATTAGTTATTAACATGTGACGATGTGAACATATTTTCATGTAATAGGTATCTCATCAATGTAACAACCCGAGATTTTATAAGATATATTTTTTTTCTTTCATATCTTCTATTGTATGCTACACCAAGATTATCTTGCGCTATACACAACACCGTATTAGTTTGCAGTATACGCAACACTAATCTTGGATCGTGTTACACACAATTTCATGTTTGTTTGATATCAGTTATTCTATGAAACATTGAGTATATATATATATATATTCAATGTATAAATGAAATATGGTCGGATTTTGTAATACGCGACA
This sequence comes from Viscum album, assembly GCA_963277665.1. NCBI lineage: Eukaryota > Viridiplantae > Streptophyta > Magnoliopsida > Santalales > Viscaceae > Viscum > Viscum album. Next base: position 232,068,184 of record OY728146.1, read on the forward strand.
ACAAAGGAGTCGTGCACTACACGCAACCCTGACTTGGCTTTCATTACATGCAATCGCGACCTTCCTCAATAGTGTGTGTTTTACACAATACCGGGTTTTACTAAACAACGATATATTATTATAATATTATTATGAACTATCTGTTATGAATATTATTAACCAAATTTTTAATTTTATAAAATTATTATTCATCTTACACATTTTCTAGAACATGGTATAAGAATAAAATAAATTTTTCGGGTAAAATAAGTATTTTTCAAAAAATGCAGTTTTGCCGCCTTTTGATGGCGCACCAACTTTAAATATAGTTTTTAACATGTTTATAAGTTAAATTTGACAAAATAAAATTCTTCTTTGGAATCAGGATATTAAAATTTACTTAGGATAAATTTTTCATATTGTTCTGATAACTTTCATATTTTCATGAATAGTAAAAACATGCTATATTTTAATTAAAAACAACTTTTTTCATCGTAATAATTTATGTGGTTAGATTATAAAATTTAATGGTTTTAAAGTATAAATAGAATATATTTTTACCATTTAATATAATTTATGTCATTATCATTGATTTTATATTGAATTTGTAGGTTAAATCAATTCAATCTTTTGCAATGTTTTAAACAAAAACCTGTTTTCTTTCGACAACGGGATTAATTTTAATTTAATTTCTGCAACTTCTGTGTATTGAATTTGGAAAAATTGATTCCATATTTGGAATCAGTGGGTCCAAATTATATTAATAGACTACTTTTTAATTTTGAGCATTATGAATAGTAACTACGGTAAATTTTATTTACCATAGTAAAAGGTAAATCAGGTAATTAAGGGTAAATATAATATTATAAAATTACTCTAACACTTGTCTTAATATAATTTATTTCTTATATTTCATCCTAAGAAATATTTGGGTCGAAATTAAATCCATTGGAACCCACTTGGAGGTGATTAAGACCTTTAGTTTATTTTATTTAAAGGAAACTGAAATATGTCTCACTCAAATTTAATAATTAAAGTATTTTTAATATAAGTTTATAAAGAATATAAATTCTGTTATAAATACTAATTTGAAAGATAAAATTTTTTTCTTTATCATGGTGATTTATTTTTAATTTTTAAGAGTTATTTAATTACCTTATTATCGTATACATTAATGATGCAGAAATTATTTATTTAGTGAAAAATCAATAATATAGTTTTTATTGAAATAGTAATACATATCAAAAGGCCCAAAAATCTGAAAAAAACTTATTATTAGTGTATATATAAACCCTAATAATCCCTTGGCCGAATTTTTGACCATTTGGATCCTTATTAAGGCAATTATGACACTTATAATATTTATTTTAAAAGATTCTAAAGTTGTCACCTTCATAATTTAATAAAGATAACAATTTACATGTTGTTATTTTAAGATGATAAATTTGAGTAAAATTATTATTATAAAATCTTTGATATTTATATTCATTAAAGGATTTTATTTTTAATTTTTATGCAACAAATAAGTATATTAAATAATTATACAAAAATGTTGTACTAATTATTTTATTAAGAGATATACCAAATAAATGGTTTTAAAAATATTAAAATAAATATTATATGAACTATTTAATGTGATCCACGAATTTTATAGACATATTTGACATGTTAGGAATCTATTAAATATTTTAGTTCTAATATATCCTCTGTGTAGGTTTTATTTAAATTCAAATAAATGAATAGTGTCAAAATTGACACTATTGTTATTTTATAAATATAACATAATATTAAATTGTTTAAAAATCAAAAAAAAATTATAAATTATAAATTGAAATTTATATAGTCTAAAATGTCATAAAGTATCCAATTATTGAAAATTAACAACACATAAGTGATTATTTATAACCATTTAAAATTTAGAATTTTATTACCACAAATAAACATAAATAGATTAAATAAGGATAAATCAAGTTGATAATGTTTAAAATAAATTCCCTACATGTCTAAATTTTATTGGTTGATGATATTACAGCCCTATATCATCTAATATTTGAATATGAGTCATTTTTGGAGGTTTTTATGTGGGTTTTGAATTTATATTAAACTAATTTTTTTGAGGATTCCAAAGGTGCCCCTCTCCTACCTTATAAAAGGGCACCTCCTCCCTCTCTTCCTCACACCATTTTGAGCCATGAATCTCATCCAAACTCTGTCCATTTCAATTTCCCACTTCCCTAGAAACCTTATATAGGTACTGTTCTTCTCAAAAGACCAACCCTAGTGCTCTAAGAAGAAGTTTAAAGGAGGTGCATAGAAGAAGAGGAGGTTCGGATACGTACGAAGCATATCAGACCTAAGGTAAGGGATAATTTTCCAAATCTCATTTTTATCTGAGATGGCTTATTCGTAAGTATTTACTGGGGTTATTTCTATCATCCATGTCCATATTTTATAAAAGTGTTTCCATGTATGTTTAAAGTACTTTTTACCCATTTTTGACTTTTACTACATGGTATGTAAAGAATATTTCTTTTGTTTACGTTATGAGATACTTTTTGACCTTTCTGACAAAAGTACGAGGAGAATGTTTTTTTAACTTATATGGCATGAAAGGATTTTTACAGTTTTATAAAGCCTTATTTCCATGAATCTTCCTCTAAAATATTTCATGACTATTTTAAAAAAAATCTTTTTCTTTTCAAATTTCATGACATTTTGTGAAAATAAATTGATTTTGAAAAAGAAAGGATATTTTCCTCAAGAATTAATTTCAAGTGTTTTATCAAAACCATTTTCCATCTAAGATGACATTATTTCATATGTGTGTGGTTCAAGTATAATGTATCTATGATTTACATGGTTTCACTTTTCTTATGATGAAATTATATCCATTTTTTTATATAGATTATGTTATAATGGGATGATGTTTATGAAGCCCATTTTTATTCTTTGGGTTATGATGAATGATTTATGTTTATGTTGTGGAACAAGTAAGAATGATTTCATTATGAGATGAGTGGGACCTATATCTCCCTCCAATGCATTGGGTAAAGATTTATATCTCATGAGATAGACATGGCTGGAACGGTAAGTTAATCTGGTTCAGTGTTACAGGACTGAAACGAGGAGTGAACTCGATTCAGAAAGGGACTTTGTCCACTAAGATGGTCTTGGAAGAAATGCCTTGGATACTATGGAAATCATGACATGTGCTGAATGGTTTCCACAATTACATGTTTTACTCCCATGCTATTTTATCATGCTTAATGTTTCTTTATGATCTATGCCTTATGTACTTCCATGTTTATGTCATTGCTCAAGCTTTTGATGTTTAAACATTATGTTCATGTTTTTAAGTTCAAATGTATATGATTTGTTTTATTTTATCCATGCATACCCTTACTGAGCATTTGATCTCACCCTTTATATGTTTTCTTTTCCCCAGGATATAAATAAATGTTTTAGGTAAGAAAACAAAATGGGAAGATCTTTGTGGGAGATGTTGAAGATCTTTCACCACGATTAGAAGATTACGTTCCAAGTTTCCAAATACACTAAACTATTACGGTCCTTGTGTGTCTGTTTTTGTTATGTATTAAGTATTCCGCAAAAGTAATGTAATGTCAATGTACTTCAAGCTCTGGGTCTCTACAATAAATGTGAAAATATTTATGTATTATAAGTCACTACTGGAAAAATACCCTATACCAACGGTTTGGAACTGTTGGTATATGCCTCCAAACCGTTGGTATAGGCTATACCAATAGTTTGGAGAACCATTGCCAAGTAAGTCGTGAGGATAGGTCTATACCAATGGTTTTGAAAATCGTTGGTATAAGTAATATGAAAATCTGTACCAACGATTCCATAAACCATTGGTATATGTAATTTAAAAAATAATCATCTGGTTGGTTTTGATCCCAGCACCTCTCGTTTGTGATTGAATGACCTAACCACTAACCTAACTTACTTCTATGAACATAATTTCATAAATATATATATTTATTATCATAATTATTTTTAATTTTGATTTATATAATGTCCGATGTAATAATATTCCATTACAAATACAGGTACCTATACCAACAGTTCTCAAAATCATTGGTATAGAACTATAAGAACAGTTTTGAGAACTGTTGGTATAGGTTCTTATATTTTTGGACCTATACCAATGGTTTTGGACAAACCGTTGGTATAGGTCCATATAAGTGACCTATACCAATGGTTTTGGCCAAACTGTTGGTATATGTCCAAATTAGTGAACTATACCAACGGTTTGCTCAAAACCATTGGTATAGATCATATTTTCAGTAGTGAGTTCTCTATCAATGGTTTCATTTTTATGTATTAGAGGTTCTCCATATTCTTTAATTATTAATTAGGGATGCCTAGTTTTAAAGAACTATGGTTTAAATCCATATAGCTAGGAAATCTGTGGTTTATCACCATTCAAGAAAGTGGTGGGTGTTTGTGGTCTTAGGATCAAGACTATTAAATATCCTCCCTATATATCCTTAAAAATGAATCATAACTAATATAGTTTGGTTTCACTTAATGGTACATGTCATACCTTTTAAGGTTGTGTGATAAGGATTGATCCATGTGGCTTGACATCATATGGTAAGTACAACCAAGAGAAATATTCCTAGAAGTGGTTTTTGTGGATATTATATATTATTAACCCTTTATTATTGACCCCATAGGGAATATATAATAATAATATTATATAGGTATCACAAGTAATGTGGCCCTATGAAGATGGATCTCTCCTGGAATATAGCATGATGAGAATAATATAGTAAGACCTAGAGAGAATATGGCCCTCTGGGTGGGGTCATAATTTTATTAGTAATATGTTAAAATAAATTAATTGTCCAATAATATAACCTTAATGGAGGTGGAATATATCTCAAAGGGATAACGACCCAATGAGGATGGAAATGAAATATTGATGATATTGGGTTTGAACCTTACGGAGGCATCCTATATATCTTGTCAATACAGGAATCAAATCCCATGTAGTTCAAATGAAATAGTTTAAGGTCATGTGATAGGGATATACCATTTAGTTTAATTTCATGAATTAAGGATGTTTTCATTTATTTTAACATTGTGAATCTATGACGAAGTACGCACTATTTAACATCATATTATGGGGATGTATATGGGGACATTTGAATATTGGAAATGGGTATTAGACTTGGAGAGGTTTCTTATGTATCCTATGATGGTATGAATCAGAGTCCATATAGTTTTTTTGTTGAGTAAATCCATTTTATAAAATGTGAGACAACATAGGATTGAGTAAGGCTTATACATATGACGTGACTATTGAAATAGGTTGGGGCTTAAAACTAAGGGGGATTCCTAGAGATGAAAGCTTTATTAGGGATTACACATAAGTATGATTACTAAGGATGAAATTTATGATGGGACTAACACCTAATTTGGATTCCTAGGGATAAATTTTATTAGGGATTACACCTAAGGAGGATTCTCGAGGATGAAAATTGTGTTAGGGCTTGCACCTAAGGAGGATGCCCAAAATAGATGAATTTTCAACATGGTGGTGGAAAGATAATAATCAATCTATAATACCACATGAGTCATGATTAGTGTGAGAAATAATATATTTCATAATACTGTGTTCATTGGATAATCATATTTGGATGCGACTTTTAACACCCCAGCTTCAAATAGAGTAAGCTTTTTTTTTCTAGAGAAATGGTAACACAATGCACATAACATTATTCAAGAATTTGATTTAAACCTAAATTACTAAATTTTATATAATTAATTTTATTAAATCAATTTTAATTTTTTATTTACCTTAATAAAATTATCTTAGGGTGAAATTTTGATAATTTTTAGAAAAAAGTTGATTTTTAAGTGAGTAGTGAAAAACACCAATTTTACAAAATCTTCCACTTTTATGACATTGTAATGATATAAGAACAAATTTAAATATTATAAATACCATTTTATATAATAAAATATTTATTTATTAAGTAATATAATTAATATAAAAATATAATTTTTAACATATAAATATATTCTTAACATTTTGAAAATCTATATAATGTTTTTATTCGAATAAAAACTGTTTTTAGTTCTTCTCTCTTAATAAAGTATATATAAGATTAATTTATATTTTGTTTTGGTTTTAATAAAAATATTAATTATCATTTTATTTAACATAATCCAATTTATTCCATTGGAATCAATATTATACCTTATTTTTCTATAAAATCATTTTAATACATAAAACATGCATTTGTCTAAAAACGGGTTTCATTTCATTTTGTGAACTTATATTAAAATTAATTTATAAAAATTATAAAAAATGGATCTTTTAAAATATATTTATATTTAGGATCAAAATAATTGATATTAGGTAATAATTTGAACTAAATTTTTAGTTATAATGAATAATAAAAATAGTAAAATTTTGTTACCATGGTTAGGGTTAAAACTGGTTTACCGGAGGTTAAACTAAGAGATAAGTCTAAAAATGCCACAAAAACTAGTGTAAATATTATTTCATGAATATATTTAGATAATATATTATCTAAAATTATAATTCTTAATCATTTTGTTCCAATTTAATAAGAAAATGACTTTATATTATTTAAATATTTTAAGTAATTTCATGTGTGTCTATCCCCTCATTTATAAAAGGGCACCTCTTATCCTCCATTATTCACCAAATTTGAGCACTATATCTTATAAAAGGTATAAAAAACTTCCTATATTCCTTAACATCATTATTTATCTTATTTTATTCTCCTAATACAATCCCAATAAGGATTATGGTGTAAACTAAAGGAGGTCTCTCAAATAAGAGGTAATCATCATTATCGACTCTTCCAAATTTTATTTATTTTTATACTTCATATAAATATATTTTACCAATCCTAAAATAATTAATATAGTATTATAAATATAATGATATTTTATTATTATTATAGTATATCCATTTTATACCTCATTTCCATCCTATGGGAAATGAAAACATCGCTCCTGCCTTCGTTTATCCTATTGTCTCCATGTAGCGGTGTAATTAATTTTTCATCACCACTTTACTTGGGTGGTTATAAAGATAGAATTAATGAATATATATTATATTTATGAAATAAATTTTTTCTATAAATATAATATATCATCTACCTTCTTACCCCTTTACCTATTAAAAAAATAATAACATCACTCGTGTGTATGTGTGGACTATCACCTCCACTAAGCGATGTGATTCATTTTCCATGTTATTCTTTCATTGGTGATTTTATATATATATATATATATATATAATAAATATATATGACAGTTATATCATTATTAACACTATTTAAATTATTTAACCATGATCAAGGTGCAATAACCATAAATGTTGAATTGAAACCTACATGAAAAATGAATAAGTTACCACATTAAATGATAATGGTGATAAAATATTTCTAATTAATGGGTGATAAGATTTTATAATTAAACTATTTATGGTTTAGTAATTATGAATATGATTTAGGTATATATCTATAATAAATTTAAATTTATTATACACGATGTTAAAATAACTTATGAAGCATTTTAGACCTAAGGTAAGGATTTATTTCACAATATCATCCTTATTCAGAATTATTTATACTTAACTCATCATTGAGGTAATTATATTATATTCATATCATAAAAACAATATGTTTTATTATCCATTGGTTATTTTTTTAAATTACAAGTTTCCCTTTCATTTTCCTCTCTCTATATACTTGAAATTCTAAAAGCAGTTTTTTTATGGAAAACCATCATTATTCTATTCAGTCTGAATCCTTTTTCTTTCATTCACATGTTTTATTTAAAAAAATCAATAAATTTTTTACTATTATCCAATTTTTTAATAAATAATTTTTTACCAATATTTTAATTTTTATAAAAAGGTTAAAAAATAATCTTCTTATCATTTTTTGAATGAGACACTTTTTACCAAAGATGTAAACAAAATCTTTGTTTTAATACTTACCTCAAAAACTGATTTCCCATCATCATAACTATTTTTTTAATTGATTATTACTTTAAATTTTCCAAGGATATTTTTAAAGAATAATTTTTCCCTAATATTCTATAATTTTTTATATGCTTAATAATTTATTTCAAAATGAAAAGGGTATTTTCCTCAAGAAATTATCTGGTGATATTTTAAAGGTATTTTCACCTATGTCAATATCCATTTATGAATATTTTGATTCATTAGGGATATACTCTAGTAATACCATCCACCATATTAATCTAGAGGGAATAGGATCAGGTTGTTCTATTTATTTACTATATAAAATATTAATATTTCATATCCTAACTTCTCAAAAAGAATGATTATTTTAATTATGTTTTGAATTTTTATTCATTTCCATCATAAGATGAATGAATTTAACTTAGTAAGTGGTATGAAGGGCCCTTTAAAGACCTTAAATGCATTTATAGGTCTCATGAGACAAATTAGTTTGAGTATTTGGCATATTCCTTACCAATTTATATATGATATATTGGAATTAAGTCCTTGTAGTTAATATTATGATGTTTGGAATTATGAATTATATCATTATGGAACTAGTTTTTTTATCCATGTGATTATTTTTGTTGATATTTCATCCATAGATTTAGCACCCTTCTTTTGATATTAGTTATGTGGAATATTTTTTTTAGTTTTTATCTCTGAAATATTATTCAAACTTTATTTATCCTATGATAGCTTCTATTGTAGTATTTCCCTTAATAATCATCTGAGATCACCCTTTATTTTGTTTTACTTTACCCAAGTTACCAATAATGGATTTATGGATGATTTTAAGGATATACTGAATGTAATGATAACATTCTCACTGTAATATTTAGTTTCATTTTGTGTTTTTAAATTTAATGTGATAATCATGTATATAGCTAGTCTATTAAGGCTACTAAATTATTTTATCCTTCAGGATAAAATTACTTGTATATTATACCAATGTGGTAAAATAATCACCATTTATGGGTTACTGGATTCAGGGTGTTATAGTAAGTATCAAAGGAAGTTTAGTATAAACCTTGGGAACTAGGTTTAGAAAAAACAGATTATCAAACATAACCCTATGAAAGACTCTGAGTATAATTATAAATATAGGATAATATCATAATGTTTTTTTAAATTAGAGTATGTACAATTTTCATCGAAAATAAATCCTTGTATAGATATTGGATGTGGATGTGGTTATGGAATAGATAAACCAAGGGGAAAATACTTCTAAAGGGGTAGATTGGGTATTAACTTGGTCATCATTGATGTATGATGATTGTTCCTAAGACTATACACCTAGATATACACTCTTGAGGGATATTCTTTGGTTGATTTACATTATCTTTACAAAAACATATGAAATATTCTAAAAAAAATGTTTTGAATAAATTCCAAAATATACTAAAATAATGATTCTGAGATTATCTATACATAAATATTCAACTTATGTGAAGTTTTACAAGAAATTTATAATTATAATTAATAATTTTAAGAGATAATTTGTTATATTCCATTGTTTGGAAATGGTTCTTGGAAGAAGCAATTGAAATTGTATCAATAAAAATAATCTATTGAGGTATTACCCTCTTGGGAAAGATAATGTGGGTGTAGCTGGATGGATACGAACAAATAAAAACTATATTGGGGAAGATAACTCATGTTATGACTACTAAACTTGATTGTATGTATCTTCCTACTGACCCCCAACATGGTGTAACAATTTCGGACTACTTCATGTGATGAAAACCTCCATAATTCAATGAGACTATTGATCAATTAGTAGATGAGAAATAGATCAACTCTTTAGAAATGATATTTCTCACTTTGGGAAGTATATAAAGAGATAAAGTTATCTTGAAAGTTACTCATCTTAAAGGAGACTCTGATAAATAGTGTTCATTTTTTTCAGAATACTAAATATTCAAAGTAAATAAATAGTATGGTGTTAAAGACAATCAAGGAAATATTTTTTAACAAATAATTTCCTCATGATCAAAAAGCTAATATGGAGAATAAATTCCTCACTCTAAGGAAAGAGGATGGATAAAATATTATTAAATATGAAAATAACATTATAAGGTTAGAAACTCATGGAGTGAATTATGTGCATAATCCAAAGAGTAAGATTGATCGTCTCTTTTATGTGTTAAATACTATCATTAAAAGGGAATTAGTATTTAAAAAAGTTTCAGTATATGAGGATATAATATCAAGTTCCATTAATAAAAAGAAATAATTATCCAAGTCCTATTTTTTTAGGGAAAATAAGAAAATAAGTGGGCTGTTTAGAACCCTATAAAAGGAAATATTTAAAATTTGAATAAGGAAATCATAGAATTCCCCACTTTTAATAATTTTAGAAAGAAACACTATGGAATATTCTTGATTGGAATGGAATTATTATTCATGTGCGGAGAGAAAGGCCATCAGGATCATGATTGCAAGATAAAGAAAGAATCTCCCTTTGTCTAATGCATTAACTATAAAGAGATAGGTCACTATTTGAGTGAATTCCCAAAACATAAAGGGAATTTGTCTTAGAAAAGGACAATAGAGAAATCCAAGATTTTTTGATCACTATAGTTGAGGTTTAAGTTCCAAAAGATATAATGATAGGTATATTGATCATATCCTCAAATTAGTTAATGATTTATTTGATTCTGGATCTTCTCACTCTTTTATATCTTTAATTTTTTCCAAAAAATATATATATTTCATGTCACCTTAATATGAGAGTTTTCAGTCAGTAATACTAGTGGAAATATTTTTTCAACAAGGATATGTCATTCAGTTTCCATTATGACACATGGACTTACCCTATTTTCAAAATTGATTATTATACAGATGGTTAACTTTGATATAATATTTTGTATGGATTGGATTTAAAATTATGATGTGAAAGTTTATTTCCAATAGAAGGATATTATGATTTTTTATGAATATATGGAATATATTATCTTCATATGGGAGACTACATCATCTGAACAATGTCTAAATACACCTCTATTAACTCTATTTTATAAAATTATCAGAGAAGAATATCTTACAAAATATATTAATGGGAATTGTATCCTTAGAATAGAGGATGAAGCTATTTTATAGGAATGTATTTATGAGTTTCCTAAAGAACTAATTGGAAACCCACCAAATCTTGAAGTTGAGTTTTCTATTGATAAAATACATGAGAAAAACCTATATCTAAGTCCCTCTATAGGATGGAAATAGTGTAATTAGTGGAACTAAATAAACAAATGAAGGAATTGTGTGATGAAACATTTATACACCCTAGTGTTTCACCATGGGGATCCCTTGTTCTATTTATTATGATGAAAGATGTTTCTATAAGGTTGTACATCAATTACAAGAAAATAAATGACATTATTATAAAGAATAATATCCTATTTCCAACGTTAATGACTTATTTGATCAACATCAATGTGCTCAATATTTTTAGAATATTGATCTTCATTCTTGGTATCATCAACTGCAAGTGAAGAATAAATATATTCCAAAGATTTCATTTTATACAAGGTATGGACATTATGAATTTATAGTAATTCCATTTGGATTGAATAATTCAACCTTTATTTTTATAGAGCTAATAAATAGTGTATTCAAGTATTATCTTGATAATTTCACTATGTGATACATTGATATACATTAAAATACATGATGAGTATAAGAGTCGTTTGTGAATCATTCTTTAGACTCTTAGAAAATATAAGTTGTATGGAGAATTTAGAAAATGTGAATTTTGGTTTCTAGAATTTTCTATTCTTTTCCATATGTCTCTAAGGATGTAATACCAATTTATCCTTCACATACAAAGGAAATTATGGAATTTCCAACACCAATGAATATAAGTTAAGTGTATAGTTTCCTTGTATTAGTAGGTTAAAATCAAAAATTTGTTTTGAATTTTTTCAATTAGATAACCCATTAACCAATTTGACATGGGGTTAAGTCAATATAGATAGAATTATATAAGTACTTTTTTGAATAATTAAAAAGTATATTGGTCAATGCACTAATATGGACTTTATCATTAGGAATGGATAGATTTATGATATATAGTGATGAATCAAAGAAATGACTTGAAAGTGTCCTTTTGTAGAATGATAGAGTTGTTGCCTATGTATCAAGGTAGTTAAGGATTAGTGAAAAAAATTATTCAACCCATGATATTGATTTGGAATCCGTGATCTTTTCATTGAAGATATGGAGGAATTACCTTTATGGAGAAATATTTGAAATATATAGGGATCATAAAATTTTAAAATGAATATGCACATACAAAGTGCTCAATATGGGGAAATAGTTTTGGTTATAACTACTCAATGATTATGATTTCTTAATACACTATGACCCTTGTAATGAAAATAAAGTAGTTGATGCATTGAGTATGAAATATCATGAATTTTTGAATAAAATGAAAATTGAAAAAGATCCTATATTCATGGATTTATTAAAGTTGGGTATGAGAATAATTAAGGAAGGGGAAACTTCACATCTATTCCAAATTATTTCCAAAAAAACCTTATTAGATAAAATAAATTGTTACCATATTGATGATGAGAATATTAAAAAGAAAATCAATGTCATGAATAATGGGAATTTGGTAGACTTCATCAATGTAGACGATGTACAAAATTTTGGAAAGAGGATATGTGTTTCATCCATGATTGAGCTAAAAATGAAATTATTAAATGAATCTCATAGTTAAAATATCTCTATACACCATGGTAACACTAAAATATATCAGTACTTTAGGAAAATTTGTGGTGGGATAATATGAAAAGGGAAGTTTCATACTATGTTTCAAGATAATTTTTTTATCAACACTTAAATGATGAAAGATAACATCCTAAAGGAGTCATGAAACATATTCCCATTCCAAGGTGGGAATGGAATGATATTACTATGGAATTTTTCATTATATTTCTAAAGACTCATAGAAAGAATGATTCCATGTGGGTTATTATTAATCATCTTACCAGTTCTCACATTTCCTCACTATATGGAAGATCAACCACTTGAGCTCCTCACATAGATCTATATTAATGAAGTTGTGAGACTTCATGGGGAACATATTTTGATTTTATTTGATTGTGATCCCTTATTTATATAAAAAATATGGAAGAGTATATAGAATTATCTTAACAACGAGATAAATTTTAGTACTTACTATCATCTTTAAACTAACATGAATTATGAAATGAATATTCAGACATCAGATGACATGTTGAGCTCATTATGAAAGGAGTGCATCTATGTCAGAATCATCTCATACTCGTCGAATCATATGGATGCATCAATCCATGATGACTTCTCTCCGCCTTGTACTTTTGTTGGTTTCTACGGATGTCCATCTCAAAATGATAAATGGAAATCCTGGGAACTCCTCCTTTCATTGCGAAGAGGGCTACATGGCCCAATCCTTGTTGGTGATTACTTCAATGAGATATTGTTCCAGCATGAGAAATGTGGCGGCGCATGTCAGTCTGCTACCTCGATGTCTGGATTTAGAGATGCGATTGCTAGGGAAGATCTGGCTGATTTGGGCCATGCAGGCAGCCCCTTTACATGGTTTTAGGGGAACACGAAGGGCACACCCATCACAGAGCATCTAGACAGATTTCGGGCATCGATGGATTGGACTGACATCTTCAAGACGTTTCATATCATCCACCTGGCGCCGAACTGTTCGGACAATTGCCCTATTGTGATCGACCTTTCCCACCGTGATCGCAACCCAAGAAAGGGGAAACCCTTCCAGTTTGAAATCTTCTAGGAAAATGATCTTGAGTGTGAAGAAGTTATCTGTTTAAGTTGGAAGGGTGGAAAGGAAGTCGTCAGCTCTATCCTCCAGCAGGCGGCTACTAATCTGAGGTCATAGATCAATAAAAAATTTCGGCAACCCAACAAGCAGTGTGACTCCTTAGAGAGATAGCTCACCGCCCTTCTAGACCGCTTCCCTACTTATGACACTCTCTCCAAAATCAGTACTATTCAATGCGAACTGGATGCGGCCCTCCGCATCAAGGAAAGTTTCTAGGATATGCGCGCACATGAAACCCACATTAATGAAGGGTATGCCAAAACCTGATACTTTCATTAGAAGGCTTCTTCCAGGAGCCACAAAAATTTCATTTCGTGCCTCTATCACCCTGATCGCAAAATAGTTTCCACTGTTGAAGGTATCCACGATCTTATTTCATGCTATTTTCAGGAACTCTATACTGCAGGCGATTCACTCATTTCTTCCGAGGTGGAGTCATGCATCAAACATGTGATCACCAATGAAATGAATCAACAGCTCACGAAAGACCTCACGGATGATGAGATTCTTCAAGCCCTCAAAAATATCCACTCCACCAAAGCCCCAGGTCCTGATGGCTTCCATGCTCTTTTATTTAATCAATATTGGCACATTCTCACCCCTGGCATGTGCACTTTTATGAAAGGCATTTGGGCAGGAGAAATTAACCTCTACTCTATTAATGAGATAATCCTTACCCTCATCCCAAAGATTAAGAAACCCATTTTGCCTTCAGATTTCAGGCCAATCATCCTCTGCAATGTTTCCTACAAGATATTCTCAAAGGTCTTGGTCAACCGGCTGCGAACATGGTTACCTGCTATTATCTTTGAAAATCAAAGTGCCTTTGTCGCAAAGAGACTTATCACGGACAATTCCATCGTGGCCCATGAAGTGTTTCACTCTATGAAAACCCGATCTGCTGCGAAAAGAGGTACTATGGCCTGGAAAGTGGATATGACCAAGGCCTACGATAGAGTGGAATGGAACTTCCTCTGGGTCGTTTTGACTAAGATGGGTTTCTGCCCAAAATGGACCGATATGATCATGCAATGTGTTTCATCTATCTCCTTTCAGATCAATATTAATGGTGGACTGATCCAAGGCTTCTCACCAACCCATGGCCTTCTTCAGGGAGATCCCCTCTCCCCCTTTCTCTTCATCTTAGTGGCTGATGCATTTTCCAACCTCATTTCCTCAGCAGCGTCCTCTAAAAAGATCCATGGGGAAATGGTGTGTCGGGCCAACCCACCTATCTCGCACCTTTTCTTTACAGACGACTGTCTTTTATTCTCTAGATCTACTGATAATGAATTTATCGCTATCTCCCATATGATCCGCTTTTACGAGAGGGCCTCGGGACAAGTAATCAATCAAGGAAAGTCATAAATCTCATTCAGTTCGGTTGTCCCACTGACCAAGAGAGCAGAGCTCTGTCTTACTGTAGGCATTCAAATGGTTGAAAAACAAAAAAAGTACCTTGGGATTCCAAATATAGTTGGCCGGTCAAAAAAAGAAATCTTTTCCACTACGGTGGATAGAATTGAGAAAAAAATACAAGGATGGACTCTGAAAAGAATATCCAAATCGGGTAAGGAAACACTCATCAAAGATGCTCTTCAATCCATCCCCAGCTATATTATGTCTCTGTTCAAACTTCCTGGTACGCTTTTTGACCAAATTCACTCCCGTATTGCTAACTTCTGGTGGGGTCACAATAACAGAAGAAACAAAATTCATCGGGTTGCTTGAAAGGCGCTTTTCACTCCTAAATCAGGCGGCAGAATGGGATTTCGTGACCTCCGCCTCTTTAATGATGATCTTTTGGAAAAACAGGGTTAGCGCCTCATGATGCATCCTTATTCTCTGTGCATGAGGACTCTTCGTGCAAAATATTTCCCCCACTCAGACTTTCAGAACTCCTCTCTCGGCCCGCGCCCCATATTTCTCTGGAGAAGTCTGTGGGGATCTCATCAGCTGCTTAATAAGGGGCTGGGATGGAGGGTTGGGGATGGAACGAAAGTTAATATTTGAACTGATCCTTAGATGATTGACAAATATAGTATGCGGGATACTTCCCCTTCCATTCCGGGGTACGAGAACACCACTGTTCGCTATCTCTTCGGGGATCATGGAATTGGGTGGTGCATGGATAAGATCATTTCATGGTTTAATGAAAGGGACAAAAGGATTATCCTTATCATCCCCTGCATTAGGGACGTGGGGAAAGACTTCCTATTCTGGAGCAATGATATTTATGGATCCTATATGGTGAAATTAGGGTATCATCTCGCGCTTGATTCTCAGCTCGAGGAAATATGAGGGTTCTGGAAAACCCTTTGGAATCTTAATGTCCCCCCAAAAATCTGCTATTTCTGGTGGCAGATTTGCACCGGCATTCTTCCCACCATGGACTTTCTCACTTTTTTCCATGTCACGAATGACATGCAGTGTCCCCTCTGTTCGGAGGTGCTCAAATCCCCTCTGCATGTGATCATCCAGTGCCCGGGGTGGAGGATATTTGGACTCAGTGGGGCTTTGGGATGGATCTTATGCTGGATTCAGCACCAGACCTCCCAACACTGCTAATGTTGTTGTCATCCTCCTTCTCTGTGGATAAAGTTGTTTCCCTGTGCATTGTGGCTTGGATCGTCTGGACTCAACGAAACGATTTCATCTTCACCACACAACAAATCCATCTAGGTTCTGGACTGATCAAGCCACCTCATGGATTGAGGGGTTGAATCAGACATCTGACCATCATGGCCTCTTTGACATTCACATAGCGGCCTCACGGTGGTGCCCTCCCCCAGAAGGGATCCTCAAGATTAACGTTGACGCATCGCTCTCCACAGATGGATTCGTTGGATTGGACTGCTGGCCCGGAACCATCAAATTCATATCATTGCTGCCAAACATGAATGTCACTACGCTTTTTGGGAGCCCGTTGTTGCTGAATCCTTCATTATCCTTGTTGGGTTGACTTTTGCAAAAGATCTTGGATGGGAAACTATACACATTGAATCAGATTGTCTCACCATCATCAACACTATCGGGAATAATGAGGGGGGCCTCCAATATTTTGGACTCCTAATCCATAAAATCTAGTCCCTCAGTCAAAGATTCACAGCATGCGCCTTTTCTTTCATCAAAAGGGAAGGAAATGAAGCATCCCATCACCTGGAGTCTTTTAGATCTTCTGTCGTACAACACCTCTGGCTTGACCATTTCCCTTCTTGGTTTCATGAGATTGTAACTTCTGATTTTCATGATTAATATATCATTTTCCTTTGTCAGAAAAAATAAAACCATATGAAGAATTGTATGGAAAGATGTGTCTTACTTCAAATTTTTTGGATGAAGTTGGTAAAATGAGTATTGTATGTCCAAATATTATTATGTAAACAATGGTGAAAGTAAATACTATTCATAATCATATTATGGTATCTCAAAGTAGAAAATAAAATTTACATCGATAACCAAAGGGAGGATTTGGAACATAAATTGGGGGTCATGTTATCTTAAAGGTATCTCTATGGAAAGGTGCTATAATATTTATAAATAAAGGAAAACTAATTTCTAGGTACATCGGGCCTCTGGAAATTCTAGAAAGTATAAGAGTTGTGGATTATCATTTGGAAATTCTACCTAACATCTCTATAGTTCATGATATGTTCCAAATCCTTTTATTGAGGAAGTAAATACTAGAACCAATGCATGTTATCGCGCGCCTATATGTAAATAGAATTTGAATCTGATTTATCTAACTATAAATTGCCTATCCATATTCATGACACTAGAGAACAAGTGTTAATGAATCATATGACTCGACTGGTAAATGTACATTGGATAAATCCTAATATAGAAGATAAAAATTAGGAACCAAAAAATTATTATGAATAAGTAACCATATAATTTCATTATGTGACATTATGGAATTTTTTTGGATGAAATATTTAAAGGGGGAGAATATAACAGTTGAACGGTAATTGTAGTAATATTTTCTTTCTAGAGAAACAAGAGCACAATTAAAATAGATGTATTCAAGAATGTGATTTAAAAATAAATTCATGAATTTTATAAATTTATTTTTATTAAATTAAATCCATTTTTGAATTTATAATTTCAAAATTAGCATTCAGTGAAATTTTGATATTTTTCAGAAATAGTTGATTTTTGGGAGAATTGTGAAAAATACACATTTTATAAAAATAGTCACTTTTATGACATTAGAATGACATAATAATAACATTAAATATTAGTAATACTTTTTATAAAACACATATACATTTAATAATTAAAATAATTCATTTAAAATTTTAATTTATAACTTAGAAATATATTCTTAAATATTCATAAATCTATGTAATATTTTTGCTCCAATAAAAATTGTTTTTGTTTCTTCTCTATTTATAAAGTATATAAAATTTTTCTTTCAGTTTTGATATTATTTTAAAGAAAAATTATTATAATTTTATTTAAATTAATCAAATTAATTCCATTTGAATCAACATTATATGTTATTTTTTTGTAAAATCATTTTTATAGTTAAAACAATCCTAAAAATGATTTTCATTGCATTTTAGGAACTCATATTAAAATTAATTTTTTCAAATTATAAAAATTGAAATTTTAAATTTTATTTCATAATAATAATTATAATAATAATTAACATTAGGTAATAAGTTTAACTTTATCTTTTTTCATGATGAATAGTAAAAACCTTAAAAAATCGTTACTGTGGTTAGGGTTAAAACGAGTTTATCGGGGGGTTTAAAATAAGAAATAAGGGTAAAAATGCCACATAAAATTCTATAAACCATATATATTGAAGATACTTAGACCCTTTATTATATAAAATTAAATATTATACCCATTTTTTGATACTTTCACAATAAAATGACTTTATATTATTTAAATATTTTAAGTAATTTCATGTAGATGCCCCATCACTTATAAACATAAACCAATTATTATCCCTTATTCAAAAAAATTTATTAATCTAGATTTTTTAAGACCTACTCAAAATCCTTCCTAGATTCCTTCCTTTCATTATTGATATTTTTTCTTCTCTTATAGGCTTAAGTTCTAATCCAAAAAAGTTCTTACAAAGAAGAGGTAATCGTCTTTACCTATTCTTTCAAAGTTTATTTCTTATTAAAATTACTCTAAATATGATGTTACCATAATAAAATAATCATTATGGTATCATAATTTTACTGATATGTTTTTATGATTTGGTAAATCCATTTTCAACCTTCTTTGTATCCAATGGAAAATGAAAACATTGCTCGTGTGCACTTATTTCCTACTGTCTTCACATAGCGGTGTAATTCATTTTTCATCACCAATTTACTTTTATAGTTATGAAGATAGAACTAATGAATATATATTATATTTATAAAATAATTATGATTCTATAAATATAATATATCTTCTACCTTATTAACCATCCATTCATTAAAAATATAATAACATTGCTCACGCATACATGTAGACTACTACCTCCATGAAGCGATGTGATTCATTTTTCAAAACTACGTGTCATGCATGATTCCAAATATTTTATATAAGAAATATACATGATATTTATATCATGATTTAAATTATGAATATTATGGTACCATGATCAATATGCAAGGAACATGACTTCTTAATTGAAACATACATGAAAAATGAAGTACTTACCACCCAAAAAGATAATGGTAATAAAAGATTTTTAATGAATGGTTGATAAGATGTTATAAGTAAACCATGTATGGTATTATAATTATTAATATTATTCTAGTATATAATTAAAATAAATTTAAATTTATTGTAAAGGATTTTAAAATCACTTACGAATCAAGTTGGATAAGAGGTAAGGGTTTAATTTACAATCTCATCGTTATTCAGGATTTTTTATGTTTAAGTTTATATTGGGGGAATTATATGATATTTCCATATTAAACCCCATATATTATATTATACTATAGTTATTTATGGAAATTAGAAGATTTAATTTCATTTTCTTCTTTCCATGTACTAAAAAGTTCAAAATATTTTCTTTAAATATCACTGACATCATTTTCTTTTTGGTTGGGAATATTTTTCTTCCATGTCTATATTTTCTTTAAAATGTTTTCAATAATGTTTTTAATACTCACTAATGATTTATTAAATTCATTTTTACCCATGTTTTACTTTTTATAAAAAAGTATTGAAAGTAATTTTCATGTCATTTTTTGAATGAGACACTTTTTACTAATGGCGTTGGTGGAATATTTATTTTAATTCTTACTACAAAAAACAATTTTTCCCACCATCAAAACTATTATTTCTATTGAAGATTCCTTTACAAGTTTACATGGTTATTTTGAAATAAAATGTTTCTTCCTGATATTTTGGAGCTTTTAATATTGTAAATAATTTATTTAAAAATAAAAAGGATATTTTTCTTAAGAAATTTTCTGGGGATATTTTAAAATTATTTTGATTTATGTCAACATACTTTGATGAATATTATACTTTACTAGGGATATAATATAATGATATCATCCTCTATATTACACTGGATGTTATATTATCATATTGTTCTATTTGTTAACTTGGTAAAAATTAACTTTTTGTATGCCAATTTTTTAATAGGAATGTTCATGTTGATTTTATATTTAATTATTATTCATTTATTTCATATGATGAATGAATTATATATAATAATTGAAGTTTGGGGTCTATTATAGACCCTAGATACATCAGTATGTCTCATGAGACAGACTAGTTTGGGTATTTGGCATGAGCCTTACCAATTTATGTATGATTTCTTAGAACAAGGCCTTGACTATAATATTGTGATGTCCTACATTATGAAATTATTTTTTATCCATGTGATTATTTATGTTTCTTTGTCATCTATGGATTTATTCCCTTTTTATGATATTAGTTATATGGTATTTTTGTTTATTATTGATATCTTCCATATTATTCATTATTTATTCATCCTATGATATATTTTACTGTACACTTTCTCTTACTTAGCATCTAAGATCACTATTTATTATGTTTTCCATTCTATAGGTTACAAAGAATGGATTTATAAATGATTTTAGAGATATTATAAAAGAAATGATAAATTTATTACTAGAATATTAAGTTTTATTTCATGATTTCAAATGTAATGTGATAATAATGTATTTGTCTAGTCTCCCAAGACTACTGAACTACTAGATACTTTAGGATACAATCTATAATATCTTATTATAGTGTAGTAAAATAAACCTTTGCTATGGTTTACTATATTTAGGGTATTATTGGACTTACAACTGAAGACAAAGAGAATGGGTGTAATATACTCCCTATATGCTAATAGATGAGGGAAATTATATGGAAGGAAGAAGGAATATGGAATCCAAAAAGAAACTTTAGGGGGTTACTCCTAGAGTAATTCCCTATTCTATTTGGATTGATAGGTAGAAAATAAATCCACCATAGATCTAGGAGATATTTCTCTAAGATTCTCCCAATAATGTCCTACGTTATCAATGGAATCCAAGGTCCTGATTCCCTATAGGGTTCCACCCATATATGAAGACAATTTACAATTGTAAAATCGCCAATCTAGAAGCCACTAAATGGTTCCTCTTGTTAGTTTTCTACTTGACATCGAGTATGACTCCTTGTACGCCAGAGGTTACCAACTAGCAGTAAGGGTATAGATAAGTCACCTGGAAAGACTATACCCTCTTTACTAGAGTAAGCCACAAAAAATAACTAATATAAATAAAAAAATAAGATTCAGTAACTAATAATATTATAAATCAACAATCTCAAAAAAAAAAGATTACAACTTTTAACCAATAGTGATTATGGTATGTCATGCTAAATGTGCCAAGTGAAAACAATCCAAAATAAAGACAAACAATAGACTCTATAAAATGGTCCTAACTATAAGTATGGAACCTTATCCACATATATATCAAGCCCAAATCAACTCCCAACCATGGGGTCTATGCCCTTTTCTTGGACTACAACCATGAAATCTACTTGGGTACCCAACGAAAGCCCAAACAGGGTGTGAGTAAAACTCAGTAGGCCACCACCAATGGTATCTACAAAATATCTATTCTTAATAGGTATTCCATGAAAGTATGAAATAAGTGGAAAGTAAATAAATAACCCTTTTTGTTCTATTCATTAACAATATTTACTTTAACTATTTCTAACCTTATCACTAAATCCCATCATTTGTATCTTTTTCATGGCTTACTTCATTATCAATATGTTTTCTATGGGTTGATCATTTACTTCAATATGGGAATGGTATAGGTTAGGTTTCTATCTTTCTAGGTATAAAATTTCAAAATCAATAAATCTCACTTACCTTGGAGCCTTGGTCTAGGTAGTTACATAGAATATAACCATTAAGGTAATAGAGCATCATTTTGACTCCCCAACCCATGCATTCCTGGGTGGGGTTAGACCATTAGTCCAACCCAACCTGTGGGTGGAGCCTCAGTCCTTTATCCCACCACCAAGACATGTTCTCATGGTCATATATATATATATATATATATATATATCCATTCACCACACAAACCATATCACACCCAATAAAAATACTAATCATAACCCACAACAATCAAAAAAGGGAATAAACATTATGCCATAACCCATTTGCACTTTTCCATTTACATAACATTTCCAATTATCCCAACTCTCATTTCTTATGCCTAACCCCATTAATAAATTTCACCAATTCCTATGCATTAACCTATTTAACATTTTCAACCATTTCCCATGTGTTAACTCACTTAACCCATTCCTCATTTTCCTTGTATTAACCCCCTTATGCATTCCAAATATAAATCAAAAACCATTTGGCACATTCCTATTAAATTATATTTAACCCATTTATATGGAAATCCAAATAATACCTTATCCAATAACCACATATAGAAAAAACTATACATTTTCCCTTATTAATAAATAATTTGACCATTCAATTTGTTCATAATGGGCTCGATTTAATTACAAGTCACTTTTGAATTTAACATTTTCGTTAACAATGTCTGGGTAGGTCAGTGCACCCCATGGGTGGCCCTAAATTGGTCCAGTCATCCTCCATGCATCCCATAGGGATCATGATGGGTTAAATTTATCAGTTAGCCACCACTATATCAAATCCAACTAACAAAACCAAGAACACAACAAGGGAAAAACAACAACACAGCCTTGCATGCACAAATCCATAATAAAACTATGGGATAGAGCTTTTAGACCACTTACCTAGAATCCATTGATGAAATCACTATTAATCATATCCTTAGATCCTAATTCAACCACCCTTTGAATCCTTAACCTATATCTCTCTGCAAAAAATTGGGTTTTTGAGCTTTGAATGAAGATAAGAGAATGATGAAAACCCAAAAACTAAAATGAGGAGCAAAAGAGGGATTAGACTCACTTGGAGCTTTGATCCATAACTAATAGTTCTCCAAATAGCTTACGATAAAATGAGAATCACCTATAGGAATATTGGGTCACTAGGGTTCATCACTAGGGATTAGAAGAGTATAAATGGGAGTAAAATCGGGTGAGGTTCTTAAATCTTGTAATGACAATTTTGTAATTTTTTCAACTTGTACAGGGCACATGGTTTTCCAAACCATGTGTAAGCCACTGTCTAGGGGAAAAGGATCCACATGGTTACCTAGTGAGATCCTCATGGTTTACAAACTGTGCTCCAACTGTGTAATATTCCACTGTCTCAAATCAAATGGTTTGTCCCTCCCCTCACATGGTTTTCACTAACCATGTGAAAACCATTAAATATGCCTAGAAATCTCCTTTTTCCCTTCTTATTCATGTCCCAAACCCCCAGTACACAACGCAAGCCTTCTCATGAACTTTAGAAACATTTATTTATCCAAATAGAAGATAATTAAACCAAAACTTAAATAAAAATATACCATAAGAGAATTCATTATCTTACAACCTCTCCACCTTATAACGTCTCATCCTCGAACCATGCTTCCATGAATTATTGATTTTATGATTAAAATAGATTGGGAAACTGGGATTGAACATATAAATCTTTCTCCCATGTTTCTTCTTGAACATTTATATATTTCCATAAAACCCAAACTAAGGGTACAATTTTTCCTCACAAGACTTTCTCACTATAATCCATGATACAAACCGAATGCTCATTAAAGGGATAATCAGCCTCCATCTCTACATCCTCAACATTAACCACATGATATGGATCAGGACGATACTTTCTAAGTGATGAAACATGAAACACATCATGCATTTCACTATACCTCTATAGAAGATCCAATCAGTAAGCCACCAGTCTGATCCTCCCCACAATCTCAAATGTCCCCATGTACCTAGGTTCCAACTTGCCTTATTTCCAAATTTGATGGTGACCCAACCATAGAGACACCCAAAGAAGCACACTATCACCCAACATAAACTCAAGAGGTCTACAATTCTGATTTTCATATGAATTATACCTACTTCGAGCTGTTGTCATGAATTTTGAAATCAATCAAACATTTTCCGACGTCTCCTACATTAAACTCAGTCACAACAGCTCAAAACCCCCCTATTATAACCAACAGAATAGAGATCTATATGGTCTCCCATAAAGTACCTCAAAAGGGTCCATCTGAATCTTATCTTGGAAACTATTGTTGTAGGAAAAATCAACAAGCAATAAATTTCTTTCCCATGAACCACTGATATCCAAGACACAAGATATCAACATGTCCTCCAACACTTGAATTGTACGCTCTGACTAAATTTTCATCTGTGGGTGATAATCTATACTGAAAATCACTTGGGTACCAAGTGCCTTATATAATCCATTCCAAATGTGTGATGTGAAACACTATTCACGATCTAAAACTATTGTTCTTGGCACACCATGCCACCACACTATCTCTCGAAAATATAACTCACTCAACAGATTAAATATGGAAGTCTCCTAGATCTACAAGAAATGTGAGACCTTAGTCAACCAATCCACCGCCACCCAAATTGAATCATTCTTTTTAGGTGTCCACAGAAGACCCACTATGAATTCCATCATTAGGTCATTCCAATTCCACTCAAGAACAAGCAAATGACTGTAACAAACCACCTAGGTGATAATTCTCAGTCTTTACTTATTGATAGGAAAGGAATATTGACACAAACCCCACAACCTCTTTCTTTATTCCCATCCACCAATACTTCCTATGAAGATCATGATACATCTTAGTCAAACCAGGATGCATTGACCACTTAGATTCATGGAATTCATGCAGCAACTCTTCCTGCATATACACTAGCACAACCACACAACCACAAACATTGAAAATTCCATCATTACCAACATCTCAACTAGAATTTGACTCCAAAACTTTAAGACTTTAATTCATGGGAAAAAATATGGATCCTTGAGCTGAATCTCCTTGACTCAGCTCAAACGTGCTAACTTAATTTCTATAGATTCTAGGGTTATCTTCCTATACCCATCATCCACATCCAACTACATCTCAAAAAACAAGTTCTTCATTCTCTACTCAGAGATGGATTCCTAAACCACCTAATTCTAAGTCTTTCATATCATAGAATCTACCAAAATATTCTCTTTTCCTAGTGTGTAAACCAATTAAAAATTAAAGGATCTCAAGTACTCAACCCACCTTCAATGCTGAAGATTCAAATCCCACTGAGAGAATATGTACTTAGGACTTTTATGATCATTAAACACCATTAATCGCTCTCCCAACAAGTAATACCTCTAACACTTTAAGGAATAAACAATAACGACCAACTCTAGATCATGTATAGAGTAATCTCTTTCATGGGACCTCAAATGTCTTGAACCATATGCTAAAACCCTATCATCCTTCATCAACACTAACCCAAGTCCAACACTAGATGCATAATATAGAAAAGTGTACCTCTTAACAGGCTCGGGTAAGATCAGGATTGGTGTGGTTTTCAACCACTTCTTCAATTCCTAAAAGGATTTCTCGCATTCCTAAAATCACTCAAACAATACTCCCTTCTTGGTCAATCCCCAAAGTGGTTCTTCCAAATAAGATAAATCTTTAATGAACCTCTAGTAATAACTGACCAAACCTAAAAAACTCTGAACATTAGAAACATTCTTGGGCTAATTCAATGACACCATAGCCTACAATTTTTCTGGATCCTCTAACACACCTACCTTGAAAATGATGTGTCCCAATAAATGAACTTTATCAATTCATAAATGATATTTTAATAGCTTGGCATAAAGCTTATTCCCTCTTAGTGTACTCATAATGATGTTAATATGTTTGGCATGATCGTCATGAGTTCTAGAGTACACCAAGATGTCATCAATGAAGATAACCATGAATTGATCTAGATATGGGTGAAATATCTAGTTCATTAAATCCATGAACACAACTAGTGTTTTGGTCAACCCGAACGACATCACCAAGAACTCATACAACCCATACCTACTCTTGAAATCTATTTGTGGTATATTAGAAGGTCCCACCCTCAATTGATGGTATCTCAATCTCAAATCAATCTTATAATACACTAAATAACCCCTCAACTAGTCAAACAGGTCATCAATTCATGAAATATAATTTCTATTCTTTACTATCATCTGATTCAACTTCCTATAGTCGATAAATAACCTTAACAACTCATCATACTTCTTGGAAAATAACATGGGATATCCCCAAGGAAACTTACTAGGATGGATAAAATCCTTACACACTAATTCTTCTAGCTGAACCTTAAGTTCTTGGATTTCTATTAGCTCCATCCTTCATGGAGGAATGGAAACCGGTTCTACCTCTAGTATCAACTAAATTGTAAACTCAACATCTCTCTTTGGTGGTATCCCTGAGAAGTCCTTGGTAAACACATCTTGAAATTGATTCGCAGTGGGAGGTAAAATTGGTAGATCTAAACCTCCATATCAACCTCAAGACAAGCCACTTGGGCCATGTATTCTCCAAACTTCTGGAAAACTAGCTCTGCATGGCTTGCTTGAATGTAACACTCACCACGAAGGACATAAGTGTCTCTATCAAGGGATGAAAATGTTACCTTGCATGGTAATAATATGTTCTGGGTACAACACCAAACGATCCATACACAAAATCATGTCAAAACATAACATATATAGAATGAACAAGTCCTGTAGAAAATGATAACCAACAATCTCTAGAGAACAACCCTTACATTTCCAAATATACTTAGCTCACACCCCCAATGGAGTGTCAATAGACATAACCCCACACACACATTCTACTTCTAGGACTAAAAAATTGAAAAATGTGCCGAGATAAAATAATATGTGGTACCTGTGTCAAATAAAACACTATAAAGCATGGAAGTTACAAGGATTATACCTCAAATTGTAGATTGTCCCACTTCTCCACCACCAGGAATAGACTGAACTATGTGGAGCTGGCTTGTCCCTCTTCCCTGGGCTCTAGCCTGAGTACCTAGAACTGTAAAGCCCTACTGGGATGGAAAATCTCGGATCTAAGTACCACATCCACCACCCATACTGGTCCATCCAATGGATGTCCAACTACCTTCCTATATTATGCACCGGTCTTTATCCTCCATCATTTCCCAACTACCTTGGGTTCTTACAAAACCTTTTCACATGGTCAAACGGGCCATATTCCCGACACTCAATTGGGGGTTGGGAACACTGACTACGCATGTGTATCATCCCGACACACTGATAGTAGTAAATTTGATCACTAAATTGAGAGACTGGTTCCTTTTTATGGCTACCCTATCCACCACCACCCTGGTTTAAATTCTCAAAGAAACACTTCTAATTATTATAAGACGCACCACTGGTTTGCCCAAATGGAATTTTCTGTATTCTTATAGAAGCCTCCATAAGGTTAAATTTTGAAATAATATCATGATCCACCAATTCAGTGGCTCTCTTCAAGTAGAATATATTCACCTATGACTTGATCTCATGCTTGATCCCATCTTGGAAATGTCTCACTATGGTCATCTTATCTCCCACTAAAGCTGGAACCAAAGATTGCTAGTCGATGAAATGACATGTGTATTCCATGACTGTCATAAATCCCTGAGTCAACCTCATAAACTTTGTAACCTTTTCTGGCCTTAAGGTTTCAGGATAAAAAATCTCCAAAAATTATCTTTAAAATCCTTCCAACCCATAATATTAACTTGTTGGGTATGAACCAGGACATCCCACCAGCATTTCGCCTGGCCTCACAACATATAAGTTTCCATCTTAACCTTATTCTCTAAAGGAGTCTCCAAGTAGTCCGAAATCACCTGAATAGATTATATCCAAAATTTTGCATTAATAGGTCCACCCTCTCAAGAAACTTTTGGAGGGTGTTGTGACTAAAATTATCTAGTCAGATCAAACATAATTGGTGAAACCCACCACAGGTATCATTCCATTATCTTCACAAAACAATCAATGTTCTCATGGAACTACTCTTCCCTATTATCTTGAACCACTAGATCTTCTTGCTCCACTACTGGGGGATCATTCTTGGTAATTTCCTCTTGTATCCTAACAGACACACATCTTCATGGTGGAATTTCTATACAATGCCAAACATGAACTTCATAACACAACCCATAAAGATTCCACAAAATATAAAGGAGGGATCACCGCTAGCCATAAAAAACCATTTCGTTTACACTATCCAAATGGGACTTATCATACTTGGAACACTACCCTTGACCATCCCTACCAAGGAACATGGTTAACACCGGGTAACTAACTCACACATTTACAAGACTTACCTTCCACACCATTTCATAACTATTCCCATATCACAACTTACTTTATAAAAATTTTAATTCACTTAAAAACCCTTATCAAGAAAAATTCTTTAATCATTATTTAACATTTTACATTCCTTTTTACCCTTTTACATCATTATATTGGACACCATTTTCATCAATTTCAATCAAATGAATCCTACCCCTTATGTACCACACACCTATCCCTTGTGTGTGCCTACCATAATGTATTTCACTTATATACATAGGTTCCTAGAATTATGAATGAATAAAAACCCTCATTCCACTCCATTCATGAGAAAAATATCATAAAACTATCACATAATACAACAAGTTCATAACCCGATGGTGAAATATCATCAAATGTAACAGTACAAAACAAGAACAACAATTCAAACCCAAGGCACTTGGGTTTTCCCTTATACAAGGGTTAGATACTCCCAAGCATGAGATCATTTCCAAGGACCAACACCTTCCAAACCTCCTTTATACCATTAAAATAGTAATTCATAGAAAGGAACTACTATGATACCACATTGTAATGTCCTCAACCCAGAATCCACTAAACAACGCCCCGTTATAGGTCGCCACATGACCTCAAGCATGCCCCCCCCCCCCATATTTCATAGGTTTCCAACTAGCAGAAAGGTTCTAGATAAGTCACATGGGGAGACTATAACCTCTTTAATAGAGTATTCCACAACATACAACATATATAAATAGCAGAAAAAAGATTTAATAACCAATAAAATGCATAATCAACCATCTCCCAAATCTAAGTATAACCCACAACCAAAATTAAATATAGTATTCCATGCTAACATGGACCAGTGAACAAAATTTCTAATAAATACAAATAGCATAATCCTATAAATGATCCTTACTCTAAGTCTAGAAACTAATACATGTATATACTAAGCCCGAATCAACTCCCAAGCATGGGGCTTTGGCCCTTTTCCTGACCTGCAACCATGAAATCTGCTTAGGTACCCAATAGAAGCCCGATTAGGGTGCGAGTACAACTCAATACAACAACACCAATGGTGTCTACAAAATATCCAGTCTAAAAAGGTAGTGCATGTAAGAATGAAATAATTGAAAGTAAATAAATAAAATTTTTGGTTCTATTAGTTAAAAATATTTACTTTAACCATTTCTAACCTTAACACTAAATCCCACCATTTTCATCTTCTTTATTACTTAGTTCATTATCAATATGCTTTCCATGGGTTAAGAATTTACTTAACTATGCAAAATGAATAGGCAAGGTTCCTATATCAATTGGGATAAAAAAATTACAATCAATAAATCTCACATACCTTAGAGCCTTGGTCTATTTAGTTCCATCGAATACAACCATTGGGGGAATAGATAATTAGTCCTACTCCTCAACTCGTGCATTCCTGGGTGGGGTTAGAGCATTAGTCCAACCCGACCTATGGGAGGAACCTCAATACTTTATCTCACCATCAAGACATGTGCACATTCTCATATATATATATATATATATATATCCATTCATGACACAATCACTCCCAATTTAAATACTAATCATAACCCATAATAATCAACAAGGGAATAAACATTATGTCATAACCCATTTTCACTTTTCTATTTACATAAATTTTTTATTTAGCCTAAATATATTATACCTAACCTAATCAATCAATTTCAAAAATTCCCATGAATTAACCCATTTAACATGTTCAACCATTTCACATGTTTTAACTCACTTAATCCATTCCCCATTAACTTTGTATTAACCCCCTTACGCATTCCAAATATAAATCACAAACCATTTGGTACATTCCTATTAAATTCCATTTAACCCATTACCATGGAAAACCAAACAATAACTTAACTAGTAACAACCTCTAGACACAACTATATATTTTCCCTTCTTAATCTACAATTTAACCATTCAACATGTTCATCGTGGGCTCAATTTAATTACAAGTCACTTTTTCATTTAACATTTTTGTTAACCATGTTTGGGTAGGTCGACGCACCCCATGGGTGGACCTAAGTCGGTCAAGTCATCATCCATAAATCCCAAGGGGATCATGAGGGGTTCACTTTTTCATTTGGAAACCCTTTATATCAAATCTCATAAATGGCACCAAGAACAAATTGGAAAAAATTACAACCCTTCATACACAAATCCATAATAAAACTATAAGATATATCATGTAGAACACATACCTAGAATATGTTGATGAACACACTCTTAATCATAGACTTGGATCATGATTCAACAATCTTGTGAAGATGAAACCAAGATCTCACTAGAAAGATAGGGTTTTAGAGCTTCATATGAAGGTAAGAGAAGGATGCGTCCTCTAAACCAAAAAGAGAAGAAAGAGAGGGATTGGACTCACCCAGAGGTTCGATCTACAACCAACGACACTCCAAATGACTTAGGAATGAAGGATAATAACCTATTGGAAGCTTAGGTCTCTAGGGTTTGTGAATAGGGTTTAGATAAGGAGAAATTTGAGTATAATCGGGAAAGGTTCTTAAATTTTGTAATGGAAATTTTGTAATTATTCCAACTTTTATAGGGGCACATGATATACTTGCAGGGTTTTCAAAACCATGAACAAATCGTGAACAAGCCACTGTCTAGGGGAAAAGGGGCCTCACATTCACCCGGGTTGTTCTGCATTATTTACAAATTGTGCTCTAACCATATGATATTCCACTGTCTCAAATCACATGGTTTGTCCCTCCCCTTGCACATTTTTCACTAACTATGTGTAAATTGTACAACATGACCAGAGAGATCCTTTTTTTACTTCTCCTTTGTGTCCCAAACCCCTAGTACACCTCCCAGGCCTCCTCATGAACTTGGTAAACATTTATTTATCTAAATAGAAGATACTTAAACTAAAAATTAAACAAAAACATAACTTAAGAAAATCTGGGATCTTACACCAATCCTCCTTTTATCAAGGTAATAGACAATCAAAGGGGTTTATGCTAGTGTGCATGTTCTGATTATATACATTCAGT
This sequence comes from Viscum album, assembly GCA_963277665.1. Lineage (NCBI taxonomy): Eukaryota > Viridiplantae > Streptophyta > Magnoliopsida > Santalales > Viscaceae > Viscum > Viscum album. Next base: position 232,099,827 of record OY728146.1, read on the forward strand.
GGCTTCATAGAAGGGCATGGGTTATAATTTTTAAGGTTTTGAACTTTATTAAATTAATCCATTGGGATAATTTAGATATTAATTGAATATGCTATAGTGAATCTAACTTCTACATTGGGTGATATAATTTTGATTGGAGTAATAAATACCCTAGAGACACACCATTTCAAATATGAAATTTTATATAAAAAATGGGGTGTCAAAAAAGGATATCCCTTGAAAAAGTGGTCCCTTTAGAAATAGATTACAAGGAGATTCCTTTACAAGGGACTCACAATGTAATTCATTCATGAATGTCCCATGGGGTAATTCCTTCATGAAGGGCCTCTTTTACAGAAGGATTATTCTTTGTTTCTATTTTGGGTTATTTCTTGTTTTGTGGTAGACCCAATTACCTAGGGGTGTAATGTGGTGGTTGATCTGAGTCTCGAGTTTCTATAATTAGGAAAAGATTTCAACATTTTTTCTACTCTTTCCTCCCTATATTTTTTTTCTCTCTTATCTTCTGTATTTATAGGAATTTCCTAGTCAACTTATCACCCAAAATAGAATTACATGTGGTAGTTCATAAATAATAGAGGGTTCATACAAGATTTAACACTTTTCAATCATCTGTGTGGTGGAAATAGTTTTTTTTCATGAATCTATGTGACATGATCAAAATATCTACCCATACCATAAGAAAAAATGGTATGTGGTAGGATTAAATTCCATTCCCTTCCATAAGAAAAAATTCCATGTGAGGGAATTAGTTCATGAACTGATCAAGTAACTATGCAGTTATCTTACCTTTGCTAAATTTTGGGAATCAAAACACATATATGTTAAGACAAAAAAGGATTATTTCTAACTATAAATGAAAATTCAATGTAGGAAAATGCATCCAGTTAGGGGAACAAAGTGTTATACGAGACCCTAACTTTTCCAAATTTCATAAGAAAAACCTTGTATGTGGGAGTCCATAAAAAGATGCCTCTGAACCACAAACAACCATGATGTGTGGGAGAAAGTAGTTTGTGGACCTTCATTGATGATTTGAGGATAATGGACCCATAAAGGGTTTAATTTTTCTCATATTATAGTAGGTTCTATATTCAAGTCTTTTGGTTCATAACTATTTTTTTCATCCTTTTCAACCTTTTGGGCCTCAACAACCCCCCCCCCCCCCTCAAAGGGTATGATTCACATAAATGGGATCTGATTATATAGGAGAAACTTGACCCACTAAGGTTATTTTTAGTGTACTAGTGTAATAATAGAGGGGAAGGTTCATATATAAATGGTGTTAAGAGACTTAATTTGAAACATATTGATTTAAAACCTTCACGATCATCTAAGATATCTTGAATTGACCACATTGGAGAATAATTTTATAGATATCAATCCATTTATGGATGATTATTTCTTTTCAGGCACTGTTATTTGAAGATGAGGTATTTTGTGAACTTTTAGTGATGTTTCGAAGAGTATCACCTTATGTAACATTGATGACCTCGTGTAGTGTTATGATTATTAAATGGAAATTAAGACATTAAGGGATTCTCATAGTGCCTATAATGCTACATTTTATTTTTTTAATTTGTAAAATTTCATTCATTTTCTAAATTTAGTTAGTTTTTGAAAATTTCTCTATCATTTTTTGTTTCTATAGACAGTGGATTTTGGTCCATTTCACTTATCTTATTTGATGACTATATTTGAAATAAGAGTTTCCATTAAAAAAATGTTGAGGTTGACCCTTGATAAAGTATTAATCCTTAGGATGAGACCCTAAAAATATTATTTTATATGAATTTAATAATTAAAAACTATCTGTAAAATTACCTATATAAAATTTTGGGTTATAAGATGATTATATAATTCTTATGGATATTTAAAGCTTTCCATCTTCTTATTTTGAACTTTCCTTAAAAAACATGTTTTAGGTAACATCTATACCATGGGTTAGATAGTCCTAGAGTCATTACAAGGAAATATACTTATCTTTAATAGATCTTCATGGACTTGATATGGCCATGAAACATCATTTAATTATTTCAATCAATATTACCATTCCATTTTCAACTGATCACGAGATAATTTCAGTATAGGGTGGAATCCAAAGTGGGACTTGTAGTGTAGTAGTAACTTATATGAATAATGAACATATTATTTCTAGGTGTATCAATGCTATACTAAATTCATTGAGAAACTAGAATCTATTGGTTTATATTAATTAGTACTTCTAAATTTTTGATGTATCCACCAACATGGATTTTACCCAAACTGACTAGTCATTGGTGTATAAATACCAACACATTTCATTAACCTCATGGTGTGGTCTATATAAGTTTATGAGATTTATATCAACTGTGAAGAATCCCAATCCTTGGGGAGATGTATAATGAGTTACTCCCAATAGATAACAATTGGGAAAATGTAGAGTAGATCCATCCTCTAGTGAGATACTTATTAACAATGGTAGATAAATCATTGGGTAAATCTCTTCAAACCCTTTAAACTATCGTGTTCAAAAACTAGGTAAAAATATTTTTTTGCATTATAACGATTTGAGGAAAAAGGTCAAGAACACAAGGACCCACCCTACTCAAAATTATTATCATGTTCAAAGAACATACTATCCTACCCTAGAAGTGGTTCAATACACCACATGGAGTTATATATTCTAACCAGATGTAACTTTAGATCTTCAGTTAGTGGGATTTTTTCCCATGTTATTGAGTGGATGGGTTTTCCCTTCCATTGATGATCATTCGTATGTTAGTATTAGAACCTTGATGGTGAAAGTTAAATTGGAACAAATACACCCCATTAACTTTTTTATACCCAACCTTACTCAGATATATCACTTGTTTCTCCACATATAATAATTAAGGTCGCCATATTGTATTAGTGAACCATTCCATTTCTATATGGATGGATGATAGAACACTTCCAATGGTATGAGTATCAAAACACCACAACAATCCTTCATTTTGATTCTATAACCAATTTTATCAAAACAAATTGTATTTCTAATATCCTTAGATGTTGATAATGCTCTTTATAATCTGAGACATCCCATTGACTTTTCCTTTTTCCGTATATTACACCTTCTAAAATAGTAACATACAATGGTGGTGGCACTTGGGAAGAACATTCTTACATTATCTCATTATGAAATGATATTTTGATCTCTCAAATATATGAAGTGATAATTTGTGAACTTTACACCCCATATAGTATTTCATGATAGTTTGGATGTTTTAAATAGGTATTATCATTATCTATTACTTGGTTTAATATGGGTAAACATCCATCTATCCTTCATCATCTTTGGTTGATTCTAATGTATGAGGATACATTCATGAAGATTATACAACCATCCACTAGTTATTTGACTAGCCTATCATGAGGATACACAAAATCATGATTGGTTCATTACCTAGATGGAACATTAGGAAATCTAGTCTAATGGGTAAATAATCCATTGAATTCCCAGAGTCTCTCACCCACCATCATTATAGAACTAATTTCTAATATGCATAATCCTATATCCAAACATTCCAAACATTGCGAGGAATATTAATTTTCATATCTCCTTAATATTGGGAGAAATAAGAAAATGGTGTTTTTTACCATGTTTTTCATTTGTTTTATTTAAATTGATCTTTTTATGATAGTGATGAGAATTCCATTAGTGGGGGTCACCCCTATTGATTTAGTCCCTAAATTAAATTGAAAAGTAATGACATAAGTTATCTAAGTATTTGTATTACCAGTAAAATCAATCCCATACATAGAAAACTAGATTCCGGACTATATACCTATAACAATGATTAAACAAATTCTAGATCCCAATACTACTATCAAAAACTAGGTAGTGTAAAAATAGTCTTGGAACCATATTAGTAATGTCATCAAAGAGACACCTTTAAAGAATATTTTTGATAAAGTGGAGATACTTATCCAAATATTCTATATCTTTAGTGCATATAAGATTAACTACATACACTTTCACCCCCTCTTTCATAAACTTCTGACCTCTTTAGAAGAATTGGAATCCCATGAATGTAACCTCATCCAATTTGAACTTTATAATAGTCTCACGAAAACTTTGTGGGGTGATAATATGAATTTACATAATTTTGTTACTAATTAAGAATAACATCAATATTTTATAGTCATGATTACTAAAAAACTATGGTAATATTAGGCTTGTGTGGTAATAGTAAAGGTGGAGTTACTATCATCAAGTACTGGGCTTGAAGTCATTATATAAAGGATATGAGAGTCAAATGATTATGTCAAAATAATATTCCCACTGGCCAAAGTGGAAGTTATCTAATGAAAGAACCTCCAATGGTCTATCAATAATTCTTATAAGTTTTTTTTCTATTTATTGAGAAAGACTTATTGAGGTTTATTGTAGCTATTTTTATTCATTCTTATTTACTTGTAACATCATGGAGAGACACTAGATTGTGGATAATCCTTCTTTTTTTAATCAATGAATCAAGAATCTTTTTTTTCAAAAATTATTTTTTAATTCCCCCAAGTTCTCTTTTAGTTTTATTATCACTTAATAATAATTTGGGAAACTCTTAAAAAAGAAACATAAATATAATATGAAACCATTTAAAAATTGAAATGAAATTTATCAAATGTTAACATGGTTATAAAAATGATTAAGTTAGAAAATATATTTTCCAAGACATGGTTCATTGATAGGTATTGGAATAACCACCACCATCATAACACTAGAGTTAGATTATTTAGAGAAATTATCTCCTCTTTGGTGTGGATCAAAAATGGGTATGTATATATTTTTTATCACTATAATAATATATTTTATTAATTTAGAATAACTATTTATTCTCATTCATGTATCATATGTGAGTATAGTCATAAATAACACCACCAAAAAACTAAAGTTCATCCATTTGGATGAATAACTTCCACCTGGGGATGTCTCATAGATTGATATAGGCTTAACTACCATCACTAAAACACTAGATTTGGTCTACTTTGATGAATGATTTCCTCCTGGTGTGGCTCAAAGATGGGTATAGGCATAAGTACCATCACCATGAAACATGGAGTTGGTAAATTTGAATGAATGATTTGACTCAATGTGGTGAGGATCATGAAGAAGGGGATTTGGAATGTAGATTAAAATGATGAAAAATATTTGATCACCATAAAATTATTTCTTTTCATATTTCACATGGTTCCTCTGGACTAATAAATCGAGGATGAGAGAATGAGTGAACACTCTAAATTTTCCCTAGGACAAGGGGCCCAGATAAAACAACCTGACTTCTATTAGAGTCAAATTATGTACCGTATAATCTTTGAGTTTTTTATTTTATCATCCAAATTTTTTCTTAGGACTCATATTAGGGAGGCTTAGTGGTAAAAGACTTGGATTTTCCTTAAGTTTCCCTTTATAAGTTTTCAACCTAACAATATCCATGAATCTTTTCAATTTTAAATGCCGAATTTTTCCTAGACCATGTGAGGGGTGCATCCAGGGAGAAAAGACTCAAATTTTTGATAGGTTTACCTTTATGGGTTTTCAAACTAGCGAGTTATGTTCCATTATCCTTATATAGTTTTATGTAATTAAAGTTGGACCATTTTAGCTAATGTTCAAGGGTTGATATCTTTGACCAAAATACACCCAGTTTAATTTCATGTTTCATTTACCACATATTTATACAGTGTAAGGTCATATATCTTTGACCAAAATATTATGGGAAATTTACCCTAGAAAGGGTAAGGAAAAACTCAATGTGAATAGAGACCCTAATGTTGAGGTACACTATACCGAGAAAGTGGCATTCATTTTATGCTCATGAAGCTTATACTAACATGTCATACGGATTAGTGACATAAAGAGGAATAATTAAAAGTCAAAGGGTGAGATGTCAGATTCACACCTTTGAAAATGAGTTTTAGCCACAAGTGTATAATATTTATGGTATTGAATTCACTTGAATAATTGTATTATGGATTTTTTTTAAGTCATAACTCAACGGTTTTGAATCTAGATTAATGATCTGAGTCATGTATGTATTGGATGATCATTTACCATATTCGAATGACAGGTTCCACTACAATGGGTTTAGAGAGTATGGTGGTTAGAGTATTCTCTTATTTAAGATGAAGATACCTTTGGTTTATAGGCCATATCAGGAGTGATTATGCAGATCCATATTGGGGGAATAATATACATAGTCTAGTAGAAGTATACTTTGAATTAAATATTCTCAATGATGATATCCAAGGAAAATTTTGAAAAGATTCATACACTTGTGAAATGTAGTATGTTTTTAGAGAGAAATAATATTCAAGAAGGGTTTTGGAACCCTAATGGTTTTTATACTATGTGTAGACTACATGGTTAGGGCGAAGAGATATGATGTGTCATCATTCTAACATTTTTTTGAACCAGTGGGAACATAAAGTATGGGTTGGATTTTTCTAGGGCCAAATGGTGAGCCCTATCATATTTTTACCATTTCAATTTATAATCTAATGTTTCTTAAGCTCTAAAAAATAGGATATTTAGTGAGAATAAACATTACTTTTTATTATAATAACTTGTATGAGTTTTCCCCCTAAAAAATTTTATGCACTTTTTAATTACATTTTAAGGTCTTACAGTCTATACCACTAAGGGTATAGAGTTTAAGGTTGTATATCATTGACTATAAATTCATATTTTAGGGTCTTATAGAATTACCACATAGGAAATGGGAAAAAACATATGGAAATGGTGATGTAAAAACCTAACATGAATGGAAATCCTAATACTAGTATAGAATACCTTACAATGGAAGTGAAAATAGTTTAAAGATGTAGTTCTTGAAACAAAAAGGGGTTGATACAATTCATTAAGTGAAAATGGGGATAGTTGACCTGATGTGAATGGAGGGCCTATTCCAATATAGACTATCACAAAATGTGGGAGTTCACTTATTTTATTTTTATGATGCATTGACCTAAGGAATGAGAATAATAACCCAAATGGGGACTAAATACCAAGAATGAACCATCACCATTTGAACAGGGAGTGGCGATGTTATAAATAGAAACTTAAGGTTCTTGGATTATAAGTAGTGATGTGGAGAATGTACGAAAAGGATAACCATGAAACATATTTTAAATATTAGTTACATTACAATATTTTGAAGTTGTATAGGGATAGAGTATTATTTTTCTTAGGGATAAAGATTCCTTCAGTGGGCAGGAAAATCAGGGGTGATTATACAATGTCATATTGAGGTAATGGTATACATAATCAATAAGAGTTGTCCCTTAAAGTTAAATGTTCTAATTAAAGATATCCAAGGGAAGTTTTGTGGAAATAAATATTCTTAAATCAAAAACTTTGGTTTATAAAAAGGAAGAATTCAAAAATAATGGTAGAAACATTTTGGGTTTGATTTTTCCATGTCTAGGTAGATAAGATTACATTCAAAGGGGTGGAAACAAATGAGTACTTGTGACTAAGTCTTGAACATATGGTCTGAATGTATATCATGATATAATAGGATTCAATATGTTTATAGACCTTATATTCTTGAGGAGGTTCTGAAAGTTCTGATATAATTATGAGAAAGGGGTATTTATCCTGATGCTTATTTAGGGGATGATCATGCATTAATCACCTTTACATGGATCTATCTCTCGTACGAGGATATTTCTCTATGTATAAGAAGTTTCTACAAGATTCCTATAGTTATATAAGGTAGACCACATGTTACACATTTTAATTTCATTTAATAAGGACTCAAATTCCATTATTTAAAAATAGGGGTGCCTTATCATAGTATAGGTTAATGGATATATTAGCAATACTAGTATTGGATATTTTATGTTTTTATTTTTTCTTGGTATAGGTTCACTAAAAAATCATCACTAGAAACTATTATGTATAAGAGAGGAGGGAATTTTGTTTAATAAAATTGGTATTTGGGATCTAGATATAGGATCTATGTGTCTCTACATATCCTATAAAGGTAGAAATCAAGTAATAAATAGTTCATATGATTATTTCCGGCATCGATCTAGATAAACTATAAGAGTAAAATATATGGTGGATTTTTTTTGTGGGATTTATAACTGGACCTAAGATCTAAGATCTTGGTGTTACTATATATCTTTTCAAAAGATAAATCAATCCATATGTAGTTATTATAGAGAATATTCCCTACATAGATCTGACTCATGTCAAAGGGAATAGAGTTTTCTAAGAAATATTTTTAAGTGAGGTATCTCATACTGAAGACTACTGTGCAAATATGGATCATACACAAGAGAGAAAATTTTCAAGTTTGTGGTTTTCTGTGAATTTGATTTCTGCATTTACTAAGAGGAACTCATATTAATATTTTGAAAATAGACAAGACCCATAATTAATGAATATTTTTCTCGTTAGGAATCAAGATTAGGTGGGGGTATATTTTTGATCTCTACGGTTGGACCCAATTCATAAATTCTAAGGGTTACTAAGTATCTTGTGAGGAAAAGAATCAGGCCACATGTAGTCCTTATATTATAATTACCTGTAAAAATCAATATCCTACCTAAGGTTGAGGGTGTTTATCATTGATGAAATTCATGTATGGGCCTAAGATAAGGGATCCTTGTGTCATTATGAATCCTATCATAACAGAAATTAAGCCATGCATAGTTCTTGTGAAAGAAGATCCTTTCATAGATCTTAATCATATTCAAGGATATGGGCCCTGATATCCTTTGGGAATAGACATATCATGTTCCAACGATTCATACACAGATCTAGATCTTATGTGGGGAAATTAGTTCATTCTAAGGGGGACTATCTAATAAGTTTAATACCTTATAAGGTAGATAATTTTTCTCCATTCTTTGGTTATAGTACTCCTAGCTACAACAAATGGGGTGATTAATCAATACCTCTAAACATAAATAATCCAGGATCAGTGTGAGAAACAATTTGAAATTAGAGAACAACCCACACCATATTGGGCTATATGATAGGGTAATTTTTTACAATTTTCATTATGTTTTAGAACCCATGATACGAATGTTGTCACATAGTTTAGTGTCACGTGATAAAGAGGTTTACTATGTAGTTTAATGTATTATTTTGAGAAAGGTAACCACATATTTTATCATCAATTTGTGAAGATATTTTCATTTAGTTTTACATTATACAACTTGTATGGATACCTTTTTGGTTAATTTCATATGGTGAGTACATTTTATTAGAGTTTTATGTCATGCGACTAGGATAAATACCATATAGTTTAATGTTTCACAAAGAGGATTTTGTCATGAAGTTTTATATCACATGACTAGGATGTGGACGATATAGTTTAACATCATATGTTGAGGATGATATGATTTTTAGTTTAAGAAAAATATAATTTTTGTTGTGTAGTTTAATGTTATATGTTAGGGGTGATTGTCTTGTGCAGTTAAAGGTCGTATGTCAATGAAATTTTGGGTGGTTTTATAGGTTAATATCATGCATCTAGGATGTGTGTCATGTATTTTATAATCATATGATAGGGATTATCATTACATATAGTTTAATATAATATGAAAAGGACCTTATGGGTGGATGTATATTTTAGTATCATATAGATAGTACATGTTCCATGCAGTTTATAATCATGCAATTAGGAAAAAATTTCCATGTAGTTTAAGTTCTTATGATAAGGACCTAAAGGGATTGATGTGAAAATTATACAAAATTTTTATTGTGAAAACTTTCATTGGTGTTTGTTGTAATTCATTCTCCATACATAGTTACCAAAGTGTAATCTCTATTAGTGTAAACCTTGTGTATGATATAAGGTCTCTACCATTTTTGTTCAATATTTGGTGACTTATACCCTGGTATCATTTGAGTTTTTAGAACTAATACCATATCTCCTTGTTGGAATAAATAAATGTGAAATTTATTATTGGAATCTTATGAAACTCAGTTTTGATGAATTTATAAGTTGGAAAAAGTGTGAAATCCCTTCTATTGAAGTAATTGTTTTCTATTCTTTCCTTCATCTTCATGCATCATGTGTGGTTTTGCCATATATTAACACTTTCCAAAGGCAGGTGGCCTCCAACACCATGGTTGGTGATCTAATATCCTTGATCAAAATTGTATGATGGGAGATCAATTCTTAATTTCATGGATTCCTCCTTGGAGCTCATCTCCTAGTTTGGGTCTCCCACAAATATTTAAGTCATATTCATGAAACTCATTCCCATATCCATATTGAGGTGCACATTAGTTAATTACATTTCTTATGTATCAATAGGGTAGAAAACTTTGGTAAGAGTATATAGTAATGTTGTTAATTCCTAGTAATATCTAGACATTGGGCCTATTGGGTATCTTTAAAGTCTTCCCCTTTTGAATTTGGAGGCATCCCATATGTGAGACATATTGGGAATAGAACCTAAGTAATATCATGTTATCCATGGGGTATTTTATTCAAGGGTCATAGGAATCTATGGTTTTTTACCACAAGCATCTCATTATTATTGTATGGGGTAGAGATTCTGAGTGGTTCACATGTTTAATGTCTTATAAAGATAGGTTGGTGTTTAAGTGTATCCCTGAGGGGGGATATTTCACACTTGAGGGTTTGGTTGAGTGTGTCTCCAAGGGGGGAGACTTAAAACTTGATATTTGGTTATGTTATTCTCTAGTTAGGAATATTTCACACTTGGGATTTTTTTTAGTGTGTCCACAAGGGGGAATATTTCACACTTGGCAATTCAGTTAACTGTGTATCTGGGGGGAGAATATTCCACACTTGAAATTTGGTTAAGTGTGTCCATAGAAAGAATATTTAAAACTTGGAGTTTGGTTAAGTGTGTACCCATGGGGGTAAATTTCACACATTATCTATGGTTAAGAGAGTCCCTATGTGGGGAGATTATTACAATTTGATATTTAGTGGTGATGAGAGAAAGTGAACCCCCATGGGGGAGATTATCACATTTTGGGATTTGATGGTAATATTGGGGGTGTTAGGATTGAACATCAGAGAGGTATCCCATATTTATTAAGATTTCAGGATTTAATCAAATATAGGTTTACTATATACCTTGTTAGTATATATAGATCACAACCCATCTAGTTTGATGTCGTAGTTTAAGGTTGTGTGACAGGGATGGTCCATGCAATTTAACATCATTCACTAAGTATGCTCTCATCGTGGAAGGAGTTCCAATGAAGGATGGTGTGGGGATTATGCATATGGCCGGATCGGTGTAGGAGTTTCATCCCATGGTGGGAAAAGATGTGGCATCCCATGATGATTATACATGGGTCATCATGTTTCCATCACACAGGGTAGGAGGTGTGGGGTTATAAGGATATAGTTTAACATCATGTGTTGAGGAAGTTGATTTTTTCCATCCCATATTTTTTATATGAGGCATCATGTATTTTTTATATAGGGTAAGACTACAGTTTAACATCATGTGATGAGGATGTTGGGATTTTTTCATCTCATATTTTTCATATAAGGTATCCCATGTTCATTACATAGGTTAAGGATGCATTTTAATGTCATGTAATGTGGATGTTGATTTTGGTTCATCTCATATTTTTCATATGAGCCATCCCAGGTTTATTCGGGGTAATTCTATAGTTTAATGATGTGTGTTGAGTATATTAGGCTTTGTTCATCTCATATTTTTTATATGAGGCATCCTATGTTCATCACATAGGGTAAGTTTACAGTTTCATATTATGTTATGAGGACATTGGAATTTTTAGTTTAGATTCACAAAGCTCAGAATATGGTTTCTTCTAGTTTAAGGTCATGGATCTTGAACTAAAGGGTCTGGGAGTCCTAAAGGGGATTGTGTTTCATGAAAGAGTGAGAACTTGGTAAAAACAAACAGGTCCAAGGTAACCCTTTTCCACACAAATTTCCAAGAATAACTAGAAACAATTTGATGTCATCATGCCGATGGAGGAAAGAACCTATGATGAGTTGTTAGTGGGGGTTAGACCTAGGTTATGGGATCCGACCTTCACTACTTATCCCATGAGAATGGGAATCAAGCCTTACATAGTTATGGAATGTGGGATGGTAGAAGAATGGCATTGGTAGGGTGTCGTCCTTTTGAGTAAGGATATGATTAAAAGGATAAAGAGGGAATTTGTATGATAAAAAATCTAGTATGAAGAAAACTATGTGAATGAGGGGTCATAAAGGGTTATATGCACATATTTTAAGGTCATAAATATTGTACTTTAAGGGTATTAGGTACTTTGAGGAATTTTAAGTGGTTTAAAAGAGTTAAAACTAGACGTGAAGAAGCCAAATTGTCCTTTAACCACACAAAGAAATCCTGAAATGAATTTCATGAAGTTTAGGGTCATGAGGTTGAGATAAAATGGAGGCCCTTAAAATAGGTTGGTAGTGAGGTTGGGCCTGGGATGTTGAATCTAGGCATCCCTACGTGTCCCATTAGACATGGGAATCAAGACATACATAGTTTTGGAACATTACATGTTAGGATATCGACAACAGAAAGGTATATTCCTCTCTAGTGAGGACATTTAATCATCTCATATTAGTCAGATGAGTCATCTCATGTTCATCACATGGGGTAAAGCTAAATTTTAACATTATATGACGAGGATGTTGATTTTTTTCATCGCATATTTTTATATGAGGCATCTTATATTTATCATTTAGGGTAAGGTAAGAGTTTAATGTTGTGTGCTTAAAACATTAGTCTTTATAGTTTAAATCCATATAGCTTGGACTATGGCTACTACTAGTTCAACATCATAAAGTTAAGAACAAAACTAAAAACAATTTAAGATTGTAATGACTTGACCTCATAGCTACAATTTAAGGTCAAATATCATTTACAAAAGGTGAAGCTATTATTTTAAGGTCATAAAGCTCAGAAAATGACATATTGTAGTTTAAGGTCATAGATCTTTGACCATGAACATTCATGCTAAGTACTATTTGAAAAAGTTATCATTGGTGATAGGTTTGATACACTATCTATCTATGGTTATTAAATATTATTCTCTATTAGAGTTGAACTTATGGATAATGAAAGGTATTTTCCATTTGGTATCTAGATTTAGGGTCTTTTTGTTGGGTATCATTAGTGTTCTAAAATCCAACACCATATCACCCTAAAGAAAGGAAAAAAATCAGAACTTCTTGTCGAATTCTCTCGTTACCTAGTTCTAGTGTTTCTATATGTTGTACTATGACAGAAGAGTATTCTCCTCAAGAGATTAAAAATCAGTAATATAAACTTCTGTTATTTTATCTAGAGTATTATGGTTATAAAAAGTCATTTAGAGAAATGAAAACTGAACCTCAATAGGTAAAACTACATCTGTTACATACACCAAGGATTATGGGGTCGCTTGGTTTGAATTTCAAGTTTTTGAATGATAGGCCCAAAATAAATTGGATATTTTATCCAGATAACCACTCCTGTTCTATCCCACTATCTTTAACATGATATTATATATGGTTTTTTTGAATGCCTTTATCTTTTCATTAACATGCACATAGTAGTGGAAATTTTTGTTAGACTAGATATTGTTCTTAGAGTTTAACTTCTACAGCTCAAAATCCTGGAAATTAATTTCATTATCTATGATAATGGTTTGAGGATCCCCAAATAAATAAATGATGTGAGAGTTCAAAAATTCAATCATGGACTAGGGTTTAAATTATTTTAGGGGGACTTCTTCTATCCACTTTGAGAAGAATTATGTTATGGTCAAGATAAACCTGTAATGTCGAGTCGTCACTAGTGGGTAGGGAGTAATGACATCAATTCCCCAAACTATGAAGGCATAATATTATTTTTTAGTGTGGATAATATTTAGCAGTTTATGCACAATTTTTTTTAAAAATATGACACACATGACATCTCTTGGAGAACTTGATGTAGTCATGAACCATGGTGGGATAAAATCAAACTAACCTCCAAATTTGGTGGGAGAGATTCAATCCTACTTGATGGGTGCCACAAGATCCAGCATGTAACTCTTTAATAACCTAAGGTATCTCATCTCATTTGATGAAACAGAGGATAATTCCATAAAACCCTCACCTATAGAGGGTTTTATCAAGGTTAAGACCACTCTGGAGGGTGAACTATATTGCACACTAGAATATTCTCTCGTGTTTAGATCATCCTAGTAGGACCATATTGTGTTAGAGATACTCAATAAATGGAATCATCCAAATAAGAATTTCCTTAACCAAATGTGAATTTGAGGTCATTGGAATATAAGAATCAATATATAGTTCGTATACCAATTGATTTTTGTTGTATTTGGAAGTGGAAAGGGTGATGACCCACTAAGGAGCCACATGAATAAGAAGGTCATCTTGATTAGGTTTTGTAAGGGACATAACTAATATTTTTAGAACATTGGATAATCTATTCTATGACCATGGAACATGTGTCACCTTTGGTTAGGAAGGGAATTGTCCATCAGCTAATGAGTTCATTTCAGTATGGGCACAATCTCTTTCTTTTTGATGAGGTAGTCACCCTTGATCTTCTTTATGACCAACTAGAAGTCTCTCATCACATGTAGATAGAGGATATCAATCTTGAGGGTTAATTGGAGACCAGTGATGAGGTCCTGGTACTCTGCCTCATTTTTAGTAAAACCTTCAAATAATAGTAATGTGTATGGAAGGATGAAATGTACCATAGTGATGAAGACAATTCCTAGGCCCACTCTGTTGAGCTTTGGGTTGTTGAGACTTATACCAATTGGTCTCTGGGAGGCACCATCAAAATGTATCTACTAACATGGAACAACCTATTCCAATGCAAGAATATATTTATCTGGGAAACTGACATTCAAGGGAAGTCCTCAGGGGTCAGATGCCTTGCTAAGAAGTCTGTCAATACTTGGCCCTTGATAGATTTGTGTGGGAAAAACCTGATATCAGACTATTTGAGGATTACTAATCAACACACCAGTCACCCTATCAATATGGGGTGATTGATGATTTTCTTTAGTAGTTCAACTCATGAAACTAGATGTATCTCATGGTGATTTAAATAATGTTGTAAATTATTCACTATAAAGACAAGCATGAGACAACTCTTCTCGGTGGGGGAGTATCTGGTCTCTATGTCGAGGAGCATAGGGATGAGAAAATATATTTTATTCCCTCTACCCTCAATATTCTTTTGGAATAATAGGGCACCAAACGATCATTCCAGAGTGGTAATGTATACGAACACAGGATTTCCTAATATGGGTAGCATCAGAATCATAGGTTATAGTAGATACTGCTTAATATCCCCAAAGGCATTCTGGTTTCTCTTATCCCACTAGTAATTGTCACCTTTCTTCATGAACCCTAATAAGGGTTTACACTTGTCATCCATATTTTTATTAAATCAATAAATATACTCCAATTGGACTTAGAGTATTTGAAACTCCTTGAGGTTTCATGGAGGCGGAATTTAGTTGATATCCTTAATTGTATCTAGTTTAATCTCAATTCCTCTATATATAACAATGAAGCTAAAAACAATTCCTAGAGGTGACCCCAAATTCTCAGTTCAAGAGTTTCATCTTCAATTTGTGGGAAAAAATAAAACCAAACACATTATCAAGGTCTCTGAGATTATCTTGATGTTGGAAGAATTGGACCACCAAATCATCCATGTAACACTCCACCGGTGTCCCAAGTAGTATTTTGAAGATACATTGGATGACATGGTGGTAAGTGGGTCCAACATACTTTAAGGTAAAATAAATTACCTAGTTGAAAAAATTTCCCTAAGGTTTACTGAAGGGAGTAGAATCCTCATCCTTAGGGTCCATCTAGATTTGATTATGTTTGAAGTATCTATGCATGAAAGAGAGGTCTTGGAACCTAGACATAACATCAATCAATAGATTTTTCACCATAATGGGAAATTTATCCTTCAAAAAATGGTGGTTGAGGTCCCCTGAGTTGATGCAGACTCTGATCTACCCATTCTTCATTCTAACTATGATAATGTTGGCTAGCCATCTGGGGAATTGGATCTCTCGAAAAAATTAGAATTTAAAAACATTTTAAACTTCTTCCTCAACCATGGAACTAGGAGAAGGGTGCATTTTTATGGGAGCCTGCTTGAACCCTTGATGACCCACTAGGAGTCCAAGGTGATGGAAAGTGATATGAGGATCAATCCCTGAAATCTCGTCATATTACCAGGAGAACATATCGTGATTTTTTTTAAGAAATCTGTATACTAATATTTATCCTATGATGATATGGTCATATTGATCAATGTTAGACTTAGATCTTCCTCATTGACAATGTTCAACTAAGTTAACTCATAAACAGTGGTGGATACAACCTCCTCTAATTTAATAGCGTCATCCTCTAGATCCTATTCATAATCTGATATATGAGGATCAGAGGGTGGAAGTAACTCACTTGAAGCTTTAGACCATGAGACAATATCATAACCTGATACAATGGGAGAATATTCTTCAATAAAGAGTTATTTCTCCATGGAGATTACAGAAATAATGGATGATGATCCAACCTTGTGTGGTTTTCGACCATGAGTTCCACTCTCAATATCAAATAAATATCTACGGGTAAACTTCCATCGAGTCATCCCCACTTTGTGGAATATATAGGAATTTTGTGGATCAATGTCCATGGGGAGAACTTATCAGTACTTTATAGGGGTAAGGTCTTATGGTGTTGATTAGTACTATCTATTGAAGGAGTATAAGGTTATCTATGATCACTCCTTCTTTTTGGTGACTATGAAACAACATATCATGTCCAATTTTGAGGGTTCAAGCTAAGGAATAGGGGGAATAAATATTAACTTTAGGTTTACCCAATGTTTTCTTTTGTGTGGTAACCATTAGATCATTAGAGGAATTTATACACTCGACCACATCATTATGGATTTATTTTCCATCCCTTTTATTGTACTTTACATCAATAAAACAAGCCTCATAGGATTCAAAGGAGGAGGCATCACCATGGAGTACCCTAACTCATCAATTAAGAAAGTATTAGAGGCATTAGTGGTATGAAGAGGGGACCACTTCATGAAAATAAATATAGGTACTTCCCAACAATTCATTGTAGGTAGTGTCTTATAAGACAAAAATATATTCAATGCTTGCAATGAGGACACTGAACTGAGACTTTAGTCAAATATTTCCACATTGCTTCTTATTACTCTTATAATATCTTTGAATTTTCAGGTTAGAGATATTCAAATCTGATTCCATAAGCCCAATTTTATGGACCATCCAGGTTGGGATTAGGTTGATCTCGGAGCTAGTATCCACGACGTAATGGTGGATTTATATGCCATTGAACTGGCCTATGACATATAATAGGCATATGTAATAATGAATAGTTACACCCTTATATTATTTAGAAAAAATGAGATGATGGCTTGATATTCCTCATGTTTGGACTCTTTTATATAATAGGCCTTGGTGGTAGATAACTCAATCACAAAATGAAGGGGGACTTCAAAGCTTTGATGACTGCTTCATGAATTTTCTTTAACAGATGGATAAATTTGAAGATCGAGATACTTGCAGGTATACCAATGAAATTATTCAACACGTCATACTTCTGGGTGATGGGGTATGTCTTTTCACACAAAATGAATTTCTTTATAATTAGGCACAACATGAATCATTCATTGAGGCACTGAGGACTGGATAGTGATTGTGAAACTCTATTGTCGGTTAGCTATATTCTTATGAATTTCTAACAGATGGGCACTAGAAGACATAGGTATGTCCCTAGATGGGTGTAGATGATCACCGTGTGGTTATAGCCATGTCGTATGGTCAACCTATATGATCGGTTGTGGAGGCATACCTAATAGAGAGGATCATGAGGGCTATGGTTTCTAATTCTGGTGTGAATCGTGCTATTTGGTATCATTGGAATAAACATTTTTTTGATATTTTAGCCTTATTATTCAGTCTAACAAGGTGACCAAAGCCTCTCCTTCGATGGCATCAGCTAGAGAAACCTGAGGGGGTCACATGTCATTCCTCATCACTGAGTATCACATAGTGGTCCACTAGTTCAAAAGAATTCATAAAGGTTTATTCTCTCTCCTCATAAGTGTAATATTCCAAGACCTTATGAACTCTATTAACATCCCCCAACTTAGAAGGTGTGACGTCTCTAAGGTTGCATACTAGTTTTGGTATCAGCGAGGGACTCAGATTCCTCTTACATTATCGACACTTAATTTTTGATATTTGAGGATGTGATGTATATTTGAAAGAAGTATCCATAGGAGGTGTGGTAAGCATATCATTTTTTTAGTTTTCTCAGGTGGGTATGGATAATACCATGATTGTGAGAGACTATCTTATGATCCAATCAGTTATTGTACTGTTGTTCTCTTGGGATGGGGGCCTATTTCCACTCATTGGAGTATTCATTGTCACTATCAGAGTTAGTAGATATATGGTTCACTGGTTCTAGTACATCCCTTAATTTGACTATTCCATGATATATTTGGTCCTAGATCCAATATTTGAAGATAAATCATTCTTTGATGGTGTGTCCAAGTATATTTTGATATAGGAAGTGATTGGTGCGATTGGTAGGTTTGGCCTCTTGGGGTTTCTTGAATTCTGACAGTTTTAGGATCCCTTTTCTAGGGTACAAATGAAATAAAATGGGACATGAACATCCTTGAAGGAGTAAGTCTTATTCCTTATTTCTGTGAAAGGAGCCATGGGTACTTGGCCCTAACGAGGGTTCAGGGAAACATTTTCTCTATGAGGTTGTGTTTGTGCCTGATTAGGCTACACCGGGTGAGTTTGTGGCTATCGGGGATGAACTTGGTAGGGATCATCTAGCAAAGAGGCCAATAATAGTACTAGATTAGGGGCCTCTTCATGAACATCAGTATTTGTCTATGATTTTATGGTCCTTCTCATGGGAGATATAATGGATAATGGGTGTGACCATTTCTTGGTCTACTAAAAGGATTCTTCCATATGCTGATCCTTATTAGAAAACTCCATGAATATTCTATGATAATTTAAGGAGATAAGGGTAGGGACCAAATCATATTTTACATTCTTGATTCACATCATGGAAAGTTGTTCCTGAGAAAGTGGCATGTAGAACGATTATGTGAGTCCCTTCCATCGAGTAATGAAATCATAAACTCACTCATTAGACCTCTATTTTCATTTGGAGAGGTTAGTTATGTTGTTCTTTCATGATGTGGAGTTGAACTAATAGTGGAACTATCTATGCAGATCTTCCCAACTAGCAATGGATCTTAAGGATAGCTGGTTGTACCACAAAAACATGGTTCCTTCCAAGGTTTATACAAAACATTGTATTTTAGCATCTTCCATATTTTCTAGAGTCCCCAACATTAGGTTAAAACTTTAGGTAAAGTGGGATATATGTTTTAGCAAATCACTCATATCATTGAATGGGGTGGAACATGGATTTTTTAATTCTAGTTAAAGATGCATCTGGTCTACCCATACTAGATACAGATTTCCCTTATGTGGAATTGAGACATATCTCATTTCTAAGGCATCAAGGAAGGCGGTGATAGAAGATATCACATCATTGGTAACCATTACTCTGACTATCTCATCAACATGGGAGGATAAATGTACTTTATCTAAAGGTAGATAGGCATGCGGATCAAACAAGGTGGGTAACTCATACCTTGGTCATTTTCCATTGCCCTCATCTTCCACCCTAATCAGATATGAAGGTCCGAATGGTTCAAACCTGTGCACATTTCCAATAAGGACATGGTTTCTAATTGAAGTATAGATGGGGTTCCTTTTGAAATTTTCACTTCCAAAGCACTACTGAAACATAAGCTTTGCAGTAAGCCTCTTGTGTCCCTCTAGTTCCTAGAGAAAAGATGCCATCTTGGAATCTGACCTAGTCTTTGATGAAGTCTCATATGGATTGGTAAGCTTGGAATTCCCCTTACCTTTTTCAATATATTGGTAGGATGGTTGTAATGTCTCATTAGGGGGACTCCCAATTCCTAACATCAGTCTCTGTTAATGCATATAGGTTCTCTTTTGGGGATCTATCTGGTACTATGTCACCCCTTGGAGTGGGATTTCCCTTTCATGCCCTATATTAGTGGACTACATTCTATGACCTTTGGGAGCGTCAATAGTGATGAAATTCATCATAGTGGTGGTCAAAGAGGAATCGTCACTATTAGTGGGTGGTCCTAATTGATGGTCTCATTGTTGTCTTGGGATAGGTCTGAAATATAAGGCAACATACAACCCCTATCCTCTGATCTTAATGTGTCAAGTTGACTCTTCCATGACTCACTGAAGCATAATAAAACTCTCGATGCATGTTTTTTGGATAGTATGGAATTATCCATATGATTCATGGCATTGATCTACTAGAAGAATTGTTATATCTACCCTCTTGAGTTATTGTTGAATGGAATCAAGGTGGTCATGTATTCTTGGGTAGGTCAGATAATGGTCTCAAGGGTATTTGAATTTCTCCCTAATATTTTGGCAGAAATAAAGTGCTCGGTCCTTAATGAGGAACTCTGAGATGAAAATTCTTGATTTTGAAGGTTACCAGAACATGAATGGTAGCTGGTCAGAGTCCAAGAGTCTCTATAAGCCCTTTTTTTTATTACCAGAAAGATGATCCTACTCCTATTCATCAAAAGCCCTGATTGACACAATCTAAGAAACTGGTGGTGGTATTGATGTAGATATTATTTTCTTTTGATTCACCAGGAGAGTGGTCACCACATGGGTCAAACATTCACTAAACATTGGAATGTATCTCAGATGTGGTGAAAACTTCAAGATCATGTTCATATAGGATGGGGTGTTGGCTACCTCCTCATGTGTGAGAGTATTAGCATTTGTCTCTAGATCAGAAAAGTAATCATCGTCATTTGAGTGCATCTACCTATACCTTGAAGTATCTCAAACTTCCATTATGGAGGTTTAGAGGAGGGAAATGTATGGTGATAGAGATAGTTTTACTACGAGTCCTTGTAAAGAGGCCAAAACATCCTCATCCTATTGGTAACTATAGATGGATTTAGGTATTTTGTGGACGTCATCTTTAGGGATCATAATCCTCAATCAACAAGCTTTTAACACTAACTATGGTTGTGGGGGAGAAGGTTACCTCATAAATTCATCAGTTATATTGAATTCTAAGAGGCAAAGGGTGAAACAATTATTGATAGATTCATACATCTGATGGTAATGGACTTCTCCAAGAATAGGTTGTTGAGAGCCTCTTGGGTTTTATTCATGTGTTTTTTGACCTGCACCGTAGGTAAAACCCCTGTAGAAGTTATTTTCCATAATGTTCTAGGACATATCTTCATGGTAGGGAATATCTTCGGCATGAGGAGGTTCTCTATGTTGGTTAGTGGTAGTGTAAAGAGGACCTCCATAGTGTAATTCCATATAATGTGATGACCCATAACTATTGTCAGTGGAACGTACAGTTGAGAGAGTCAATCGAGCCTTCCTGAGAGGTGGTTTTGGTCTTAATCCCAAGAATCCAAATATAGGGTCCCACAAAGTTATCACAAGGGTGTGATGGGGTATTCCAGTGGTGTAGAGTGCCACTAGAGTAAAAAAGATACCTCTTGATGGGAAATATTTTGGGCCTTCCCTCAGTTTTAGCATCGGGTGTTCTAGACCAGTCTAAATGGAGTGAGGATGGGATCGATCTAATCATTGAAATTTGGGACCGATAGGTGTTGGCACTGACACATATGTTTGGGAGAACTCATTGCTAGCACCTAGGAAATGGTTGTTGTAGCTTCAGCTTCAATGTCCCATATCTCCTCATCATAGGGGAGTGAGCTATATGAAATCATTAAGTAGAGGCCCCCAAACAGGTTTTTCATTGGAATGGGAGGTTGGTTTTCCCTATGTATCCCTTAAGAGTAAAGGTTTCGGTATTGTACTAATGATTAAAGATCTTAGCAGACCATATCCTTGGTTGGAATGACCCCTTATTGTTCTTATTAACAAATAATGGTGTTGATCACCCTCCTCTAGATGATCTCAAATAGTGAGATGGGGCATGGTTTCCCATTAGTCAAAAACACAATGGTTGTCATAGAAGGAATGTAGTCACGTGGGATTGTTTCACCAAAAGTCCCCCTTCCTCTGCACCTATTGTTGTTAGATTGTCAATCTCCTCTAGCATGAGTCCTATAAAGTACATGGAATCATCCATCATTATATATATATGATGAATTTTATGTCCAATTTCCCAAATTTATAGATTATTTTTGAATCTGAGAAAGGATCCACGTTGATGATGTTGTAGATTGAGGATTCCCAACGTTATATACCACAAGTCATAGGAGAGTTTCATATTGGTCCCACCACACATTAGGTGGGACCTTGCACTAAATATCTAGATTCAATGACATGAAAATATAATGATGTCCCAATGTTACTGATTCTCATATTTGAAGGAGAAGAGATTCATGTTGGGATTTCCATTTTTTTTTTTATTATTTCCACCAAGGCTGAACATCACGTTTAGTTTTTCCCTGTATTCCCTCTTTCCAAAGGTAGGAATCCTCCACCACCATGGTTGGTGATGTCATGTCCTTGATCAAAATATGATGATGGGATGTTGGTCCCTCCATCTATGGATTCCTCCATTGAGCTTGTCACCTAATTCGGGTCTCCCTAAAATATTTAATTCATTTTTATTAAATTCATTCCCAATTCCATCTTGAGGTGGATGATGGTTAATCATTCTTCTTCTATATTTCTAGGGAACAAACCCTTAGTTAGAATATATAGTAATGTTGGGAATGTCTGGGAATATCTAGACATTGGTATTGTTGGGATTCTCTAAAGTCTTTCCCTTTTGAATTCAGAGTCATCCCATATGTGAGGTATCATGGGCACATAACCCATGGAATCCAGTATTTTCCATAGTGAATTTGAATCCATGGGAACAGGCATCAGAGTATTTTTACGATCAGTATCCCATTTTTATTATATGGGGTTTATATTTTGAGTGGTTCACATGTTTAACATCTTATAGAGATCTATTGGTGGTTAAGTGTGTCACCAAGGAGAGGATTTCACACATGAGGGTTTGTTTGAGTGTGCCCCCTAGGGGGAAGAATTTACACTTGAGACTTGGTTAAGTGTTTCCCCAGGGAGGAATATTTAACACTTGGTATTTGGTTGAGTTTTTACCTAGTGCGGAAGATTTCACACTTGGGGGTTTGATTATGTGTGTCCCTAGGGGGAGATTTCATACTTCATCTTTGGTTAAGTGTGTCCCCTAGGGGGGATATCTCACACTTGGGGGTTTGGTTATGTGTTCCCCCAAGGGGGAGATTTCTCTATTGATCTTTGGTTAAGTTTTTCCCCTTGGGGGAATATTATCACACATTGAGATTTTTTGGTTATTTTAGAAAATGTTCCTCCATGGGGGGATATGATCACACTTTGGTATTTGATGATAATATTAGGGGTTTCAGGATTGAACCTCAGGGAGGTATCCCATATTTGTTAAGATATTGGGATTAAACTTTATGGAGGTGTATTATGTATCCTATTAGTATATAGGGATCAAAACCCACATAGTTCTATTCCATAGATTAAGGTAATGTGATAGTACCAGACTATGCAGTTTGACTTCATGTAGTAAGTATGATCACATCATAGAAGAGTGAAAATGAGGGATGGTGTGGGGCTTATGCATATAGGTTTCCTGGTCTAGGATTATCATCCCATGGTGGAATAGGAGGTGGAATCCCATGATGGTTGTACATGGGGAATCTTGTGTTCATCACATAGGGTAAGAGGTGTGGGGTCATCCCATGTCAGTTATTCATGGTGCATCTTGTGTTCACCACATATGGTAAAGATATAGTTTTAAATCATGTACTGAGGACATTTTTATGCAGTTTAACATCATATGACTAGGATATTAGAGTATGAATTTTTATGTCTTACATCTCGGACATTGGTGGGACTTTCATCTGAGGAGATGATTCTTATGTGGGAGAGGAATATCTGGAAAAGGCCTCTATACCATGAAAGCTTTAAATTTTACCTTGATGATGCCACCATTGGGGATTATGTGTCTACTAATTATGCACCTCTATGTGGGGAATAGCATAAACACTATTGTAGAGAAGTGGAAATCAGGGGTCCCAATGTTAGGGTGCCTATTATTAGAGAAATAGGAATTATGGTGCCAATGATTAGAAGTAAAAGGCCTGGAAACAGTCCAAGATATGCTTAAAACACAAATGGAGGACATAAAGGTTGGTGATACTTGTCAAACATGAATTAGGGGTATAGATAAATTGTTTATGGTTGGGTACAAGGGGCCCTGGTCACTCTACATTCATGAAAAGATATTGACAAAGAGGGTGCACCATATATGTCTAGTGGATGGGTTTTGCGAAGTCTTGGGTTTTAAAAAAGTTGAGAGATTCATAAGGAATAGGGGTCTCAAGAAAGTGCATGTTTTGGAAAACAAGATGTCCCTACCTTGGAGTGAAGTATTGGTTTCCATGGGGTTGTTTTCATGAAGTATATTTATCCCATGAAACCCTAATATCTGAAAGGGGATTTATTCTTATGTGAATTACATGGAACTTCATGAAAGTAATCTTCACCATGGGTTGAGTTTCTAAAAAACCATGGGAGTTAGTTTCATGAAATATGGATACCTTGGTAAATCCATATCCCCTTTATCTCACAAAGGTTAGAGTTCTATGAATTCATAGCTTTGACTGGAATTCCAAAGGTTGAATCCCCTAAAAATTCAGACATGGGGAGGAATTAATATCCCCGGCGGAGGATATGGAATTAATTTTATGAATGGTAGGGGATTTTAAAAAATAGTATGACCTTCACAACATCAAGAGTTCTCCACAAATGGACATATGTTGTGTGGAGGTTTCCGCCTCAACCTTCCCATGGACTGGAAACCTCTGTGAATCAAAGTTATGTTGCACGGAGCATACCGCCTTAATCTCCATGTAGATCAAAGACCTATACAAATCAAATTTATGTTGTTTAGATTTTACCACCATTACATCCACGCTATTGGTCCACCTTCATGAAGATATTCTCATTTGAAAAGGTTTTGACATTCATGAACACATCCCCTTGGGTGGATTTTGAAGCTGTTTTGTCTTGGATTTGCTTCAAGATGTTAATTCCTTCCTCAACTTCTCCCATGAAATTTATATTTTAGGGTCAATATTCATTCCAAAACGTCCATCCACTTATAAAACTATTCATCTTTAGGCATATTATTTTATATGAAAGTGAAAAGTGAGGTAAGCTTGACCTCAATGGGTGAGACTACCTCTATCCTATATAAAAATGAATATGGGGTTTCTTGTATGGTAGTATGTTTCATGGTGTGATAGTCCCACAATGCATGAATAAGATTATCAGTCTAATACTTATTATCTTTATCAGCCATCTTATAGAGTATATTATATGGTCTTATCAAAAGACTCAATCTGTCCATTTTTTATTACATGATAGTGGGATGAGCAATTAGAATAAATTCCATATTTCTAAAAAAATAATTTTCAACTTGAAGAGGAAAGATTGGTTCCATTTTTGAAAAATATTGTGTGGGATACCCCAAATATACTAATGATTTTTTGTCATCACAAACATGATGATATCCTTTTTCCCAACCTCTTTGAGGGATATAGATTTGGCCCACTTTGAGAAGAAATAAGTGGTAGTAAAGATATATATAAACTGTCTGAATGTAGATGGGGGATATGAACCATAAAATATATTCCCCATATGAAAAAATGCCAAGAATATTTGGTGGTATATATTAATCCTAAGGGTTGGTTAATGAAGTAGGAATGTATCTGACGAGCATGACATTTCTTGGTAAATTCCAAGCAATCTTGTGTCATTAATGGCTAAAAAATATGTGAAAATATAAATCTGATGAGAGAGCTTGGTTCCTGATAGATGAGAACTAAAGGAACCTACATGGACTTCTTTCATAATGGTGAGAGTCTCTCCTGATTTAATTAGTTTTAGGAACACTCTATCAAAGCCACATTTATAAAGAGTTTATAAGCATTTGGGTTATCATAAAGAGTAAAATTTAATGCTTAATGTTGGATATATTCTTTCTTTTCTTAGTCCAACAAAAGAGTGTCACTTTTTAGGTAGTAAAATAATGGAGAAATTAATCCAATAGTAGTATTATTTGATGAGGATATCAACTCACCTTGTTTGGAAGTAATGTGGATCTCGTCGATCTCTTCCCAGTCATTTCCAAGGAATGTGGATACTACCCTATGGTGTGTAATGTTGATGACTGTATTTTCTTGGTATGGATCTTCATGGGTAGTGGATATATTATCTAACGCATCTAACAGATCATTTTTGTGAATGTGTAACATAATACAACAATATATTACAAGGTAACCATAAAACCTCACACATAATAAAACATGGGAATCATTTCCTTTTTTAAAGACATATTCAATATTAATCAACTTGACCAATAACCCTGAGTCACCCTTTATATTTAGGTAGGTCACTGGTATTTCTAGGTCCAATTAAAAATCTTTAATAAGGGTTTGGTACTCTACTTCATTGTTGGTGAAACCTTCCGATAACTAGAAAGAATAGGTAAATACTACTTTAGTTGGGGAGATGAGGATGATTCCCAAACACCCCCTATTAAGTTTTTGGTTCTCTAATATTTTTCTTATTGGGATTATCAACGATCCATAAAAGTACATTTCCCAAGCTTGAGGAGAATATTTAATGAAAATACCTCTTAATTGGGAAATTTAGTATCCATGTTTGTGGTTATTATAATGGGACTCACCATAAGGAATTATGAAAATTATTTCCCTTTGACAACATTTTTTTGTATAAATTTAATATCAAACGATTGAAAAATGATTAACCATCATGTTAATAATTTGGATAATGTGTGTGCCTTACACCAATACATTATCATCATCATCATCATCATCATCATTATTATTTCCATGTAAAAAAACAAGGTAAAAAGCAACAAGCAACAAAAAGACCCAAGAATGGAGAACACCCCTCCCCTAAACAGTAGTGATAGAATACACTTTTCCTTTACCCTTGGTTTAAAAGTTTATTGAGGTCTACTTTCTTCAATATCACTAGGGTTAGGGTAGTAATTTTCATAGTTCCAAAAATATTTTCACTTGAGGCATTGATGTGTGGGTGGAACATTTGTTGGATCCTTATTCTCCTCTATAGTGTTATATATCCTCTTATAATTACTTCAAAAAATTTGTGCAATATTTCAAACCCTACCACACATAAAATTCCTTCTTGTCCCTTTAAGTAAATTACCTTTGTTCTTCCTCCAAAAATTTTTCATATAGGAAGTTGGAATTTATATTCCCTATATAGATTATCATCAGAGATTCCATGATACTCCAACTTTATTTTCTTATACCCGAGATAATGGTAGCCCCCAATTTCTATCTCTACCTTTAACTCACATAGAACAATTTTTTCATAGCTTCCAAATTCTCTTATAGATAATTCCATTCATAGACTTGGTTTTAATCAATCAAAGAAATGGTCGATCAAGATTTCAGGGTTAGAGATATAACTAAAGGCATACCTTAATATCCTTATGAATTTCACTTACTAAGTTCCAACAAACTCATCCTCCTTTTTTATCTCTAAGAATTATTGCTTCATATTCGAGTGAAGAGTTTGAGGAAAGTACTTGATGAAGAATATTTTTCTGAACTCCCCCATAATATATAGTCTAATTACTCCTTTTAAATTATATTATTAATGGGACTCTATCATTTTTCATCCTCTCCTTATAGACAATGGACAACCAAAATGACCTTCTCATGCTCCAATAACTAGATAATGGAAAATATATTTTCCATTACATTGATCCATTTCTTAGTAATAAGTGTATTAGAAGAGCCACTGATAGAGGGTTCACATTATAGTGTGAAAGCATTTATATCAATATACTCATTACTTGGTGAATTTTTTATCTTAATGTGACTTTGGTTATTATTCATAGATTTTAACATTTGGGTTAGAATTATTATGAGGTTTTGTGAACTGGATCTCATCCCATTAGGTAGTTCATTTATAAAATCACTATGTTGTCCATCAAACATGTTATTTTCTCCATTCCTACTTGTTTGAACAATTAATTAAAATAAAATAATGTTTATGGATATAAGTTAGTAAATGTAATGAAGGATAACTATGAGGTTAATTGATGTGAATACCCTAACATAAGAACCTCTAGGAATTAATCAAGGTTATCTATGATAATTTTCTTATTATGTTCTCTAATATAAACATATTTAATATCTGTAATCATGGTTCATAAAGAGAATGTGAATTAACTAAACCATATCCCTCCAAATTTTCTAACCAAGTGTGTAGTATAAGGCCCACTCATCATGCATCAAGGTGATAATCGAGTCAATGCTCAACCAAACCTTTTGGGGTGATTACCCCTAGATGCATATGTTATAAAACAACTCCAACTTTACAATATCCCGATATGGATGTTATTTCTAGGAAAACCCACACAATATATGCTTTACCAAAACATTAGGATGTTATCCTATACTCAAACTTATTCCTAGGGTAATCATTAAATTTTTTTAAACTAATCTCCAAAGTAACTAAATCCTCTTTTGATACCAACTGTGGTGAACCAAAATAAAAATACATAAATATTATATTAATTCCATGTTTAGGATAATACATATCAAAAGCATTTGCACAACCCGAGGACCAAAAGGATTAATGTCTTGGAGACTGGATACATAAGCATATTATTTTACAACACTTATTTACATTTCTCTATAATTTTTAAGTTATAGACTCTATTATAGATATATTATATTGTATAATCATCTTTATAACCTGGGGAAATGGAAACACAAGAAAGGGGTGATATTGAATTCTCAGTAAGCCAAACCTATCAACTTTCCATAACTATTAGATCATAAACTTGATGGGAAACATGATTAAGTGAGAAATACCCTATAAAAAGATAATGGGATCATAATTGATAATTATAAAACTTTATTTATCAATATGGACCATGGAATAGAAACATAAGATGAAAAAATATCATCAAAACATGTCTTAGAATCATATAACAAAAATAAAATAAAACATGAAATCATAACATAAGAAAAAAGAATATGTTTTGAACATTGAGTATCATAAACATTTAACATATATTTGAAATAAATCATATATTAAACAAATGAATTGGCACAAACAAATAAATATGGAATTACATAAAATGAGAGGATTCATAGATTTTTGACACAACCATAAGCATAGATAAACATAAGAGAGTGGAGTAGGATTCACCAGCTGATTTTTATAACATAGTGGACAAGTTATCACTACCTGATTACCATAGTGTAGCAAGCATAACTACTTAATTCCCAAAGTATAGCAGGCACCACTACCTAATTCTTATAGTGTATCAATCATTCCATAATCAATTCCCACAATTATCTCATGAAATATAAAACCTTAATGAATCCACTATAGGGAAATATAATACCCTACCCATCATCATCCGTACATCTTAGTTCCACTTAAAATAAATTCATTCATATTATCATAAAAACCCATGGAAATAAAATGTATTTCATAACTTTTACAAATGGTATCACATAAAAAATATGATCATTTGATACCATAAAAATGATCATCCATAAGGGGTATTTAAAAAGAAAACATAGATGATTATTTATGAACCATTACTTCATTTTATAATAATACTTTGAAAATGAAATATAAATCATAAAAAGTATTTTTTTTTATCTCTTCTTTATATAACCTTAAAAATACGTAATTTTTAAGTCAGTTTCCAAAAACCATTTTGCTGACAATGAAGAGAAAACTTCTTAAAACATCACTATAAAAAATCCAATAAACATACCTTGATAAGAAATAAAACATATGTCAAAATGTGAATTAGAAGGAAATAATATAATATCATGGTAGGGAAAATATTTCTAAATATCTTAAAACACCTTTATTAAAAACCAACATAATTAAAAGGTTAATGAAAACTTTGTTTTAAATTGAATATAGGGGAATATAAGGTTTATTTTAGATAAAAATTTTGAGTTTCTATAAAGAGAGACAAACATGGTGGGAAATATAAACAAGGATACAAAGAAAAAATAAATTAAAAGAGATGGGAATTATTCTTAATAAAGTTACATTTTTTCTGAAGTAATAGATTCATCACAGAAGAATAATTTGGTGTGAAACATGATTTTCCATTAAAATAAGATGTAAATGAAATATAAAATCCTTATATGCTAGGATAATTAAATATTGAAAGATTATTATTTAAGTGGGCTGATTATGACCCATGAAAAGGATTTAAGTTAAGAAAACCACCTTACCTTAATTCCAGACATCCGTTAAATATCTTAAATCTCTTGTATCAAAAAATAACTATCTTAATCACTAATTTAAGAAAATGTTTATTGGAACATCCTTGTTTTAATGATCAAAAACTCGTTTTAATTATGTGTTTAATGGTTTTCATTATTTTATGAGAGCATTTTATAATATAAGGAAGTATGGGAAAATTTGTCTAAGTATCGAAAAGACTCACCATTGAGGATGAGCCATCACCAAAAAAGACTCGCCATTGAGAATGATTCACAACTAGAAAATACTCACCAGTGAGGATGAGTCACCATTAGGAATGTCTCACCACCAAGAATGAGTCACCATAAAACCCGACTCACTACCAGACCTTACCCACTTCTAGAGAAGAGTCGTCTCCAGGCTTCACTTACCACTAGATGACTCCCCATCATACGAGTCACTATTGAGACCAGTCACTACTGAGATAATTCACCATTTAGACGATTCACTACTGGGAAGATTAATAACTGAGATAAGTCACTGTAGAACATGACCTACCACCAGATGACCTACCCTCATCTTGACTCACTATTGGACTATATTACCACCAAACATGAGTCACCACCAGAATAACTCACCATCTCTATTCTGGTATATTTAAATTAAAATTTTCAAATTGATATATTATCAAATTTAATGTTGAGGATTATTTTAATGATTATTCTTAAACTATTGTAGGGAACGTTAAATGATGTCAGAACTAATTATAAGGATGCAGAATACATGGAAGATTGTTTCTAAAATGATATCTCCATATTGTGGCAATATATATTCAAATAATTCACCCTCTTGTGTGGAGTGAAGAGAGGTGAATGAATGAATGCATGTTGGTTGAGTGTGAACATATGATCAAGTGTTATATTTACTAAATAGCCTTACATGGTGCATCTTACCGACACTCAATTGTGGAAGAGTAGAACATACTATACATTCAGAACCTTCCCTATATATTGAACAAATAGATCTTATGAAACTCTATTTTACTATGAATTTTATAAATACGACTCAATCTCTACTCTAAGCTACATCCGAGGAGTCTCAAGATTCAAAGCACATCAGACCGATAAACTCTATCTTTTATATATATTTATACTTTCTCCTTTTGTTTGTTGCATTTAATTTTGAGTAGTGTGTTATTTACTCTATTTATTAATCACACACAATCTCCTACACTTTAAATAGAAGATACAAGATATAGTCTTCAGTTTCTTTACATTTTTTTACCCGTGGTGTTGTAGAAGACATCCATGTGTGGCCTATTATTATTTTATTCCCACGATTATTGTGAATCAGATCCTTGTGTGCCCTAGAAAACATGAAGCTTTGTTATTTTTTACATGATCCAGGTTTTGGATCAAGATTATATTTATATAATATACTTTGAATTGGGTGATTTCCAAGTAGAGAGGATCAGGCCTCATCTTGAGACTTAACCTCTTTTTTTAATTATGTTTTGTGTTTTGTTTTGTTTCATTTCTATGATTTACAATTAATTCATTTTAAATTGTAAAACAAAATCACTAATTTGATAGTTAATCATAATTAGTGTTTATATAATATTTTGATTAAGTAAATTGATTTCAAAAGTTATAATAGTTTTCATATTATTTTAAATGAGCTTTAATCAAGATTTGAGGAGTATTTTAAAATATCATAACTTATATCAATCTACTATTTTGATTAACTAGGCTATTTTAATTAAACTGGGGGATTTTATTTATATATATTTTAATAAAACAATTATTGGGTACTCAATTCAACCCCCTCTTGAGATACTCACGTTGACTAACATTTGGAATCAAAGGTTTTCAAACTCTTTTCACTTGTGATTTTAGTTATGTTTCAAAGATCATAAATTTTTATCAATTTTAAATTTAGTTCTCTAAATGGATAATAGACAAGAATGTTTTGTTACCAATAGAACACCTTTATTTAATTTCAATAATTATGCTCAATGGAAAATAAATATTAAAATGAGTATAGAAAATATGGGTTCTGAAATATAGACTACTATAGAGGATAAATATGAATTACCTGCAATAGCTAGCGTTATATGGGCCGTGCTACCAAAACTGCTTATAACAACAATTGGAAATCCATGAATTCTCTTTACTATTATTTAAGAGTTGAGGAATTCAATAGGGTATCTACTTGTAAAATAGAATTTAAAAATATTGTATACCATAGTTATTTCTCATGAATGAAAAAATAATGTGAAAGAAATGAGATTTAATACTTATACAATTAAATATGATACATTTTCAGATGAATCCCGAGGAGATGATTTCTGATATTTATCTCAGGTTTAATGAGATAGTGAATACCATGAGCTCCATGGGAAATCCAATTTCATATAGAAATCAAATCATTTTAATCTTGATATGTCTTCTAGATATATGAATGGGAATATTAGTTTCAATAAGAGAATATTGTGATATCAGCAAACAACCTATGAAGGAATTTATTGGTAAGCTACTGATGTATGAGGAAGATCTTAAAGTTGATTATGAAGAATAAGATAAACCCAAGGGTAAATATATAGCCATCAATGCAAATACATCAAAACATAAATAATAGAAAAAAGTACAAGTTGAAAGCCTTAATGATGAGGAATCACTAGCCGATAGTTATGAGAATATTTCCCATCTATCCAGAAGGTTTAAGAAATTCTATATCAATAAGAAATTCTTTAGAAAACTAAGTTCTAAGGGAAAGTATAATAGTAGTGTAAATTGGAAGAAATAATGGAAAAGGTGTGATAATTAAAATGACATTACATGTTATGAGTGTAAAAGAAAAGAACATGTTAAGGCTGACTATCCCAAGTTAAAGTACAAAAATAATTATGATGATAAGGATATAAAAATATAATAAATACATGAAAGCCATATGGAGTGACTCTGAGGAAATATCTAGGGACTCTGACTCTACTCAAAAAGAAAAAATGACATAGAAAATATTGGCTTCATGACAAACATATCTGAGGTAACTACTATCTCAACTACACATAACTCTGATCATTCTAAAGATGAACAAAATGATGATGATATGTCAAAAGAGGAAATTTTTGAATACTAAAATATCTTGAAGATACCCTTAATGAGATTAAATATAAATAAAAAATTCTAAAGAAACAATATTCTTTATCTATTGATATTAAATATAATTTTATATTATAAATAGAAAAGAATGCTCAATTTTTGGAAAAAAAATACTAAACTGAAATTTTCAAATGAGAAATAAGAGAAATACTTAGAAATATTGACTAATGGTAGATAAACTCTCACTCAAATACTATGAAAACAAATTGTACCTAATTATAGTACTGAATTAGGTTATTAACCAAGAAAAAGGATAATTGTAAAGAAAAATTTCGTTCATAAATCTAATTCTGGAAATTCTACTGCTAGTTATTATTCAAGTAGGCCCAATAAAGTTATTATTTCAAATAGTTTAAAATGTTCTTATATAAAACCCATTAAGAAAATATGGGTTTCTAAAGC
Organism: Viscum album; assembly: GCA_963277665.1. Classification (NCBI taxonomy): domain Eukaryota; kingdom Viridiplantae; phylum Streptophyta; class Magnoliopsida; order Santalales; family Viscaceae; genus Viscum; species Viscum album. Next base: position 232,133,817 of record OY728146.1, read on the forward strand.
TCTCATTACTAACATTTCTAGACCCAATAAATTTTGGGTACCAAAATCATTTTTGGTATAAAATTATTTTTTAGGGGAACTGCTTGATGATCTCTAGTAGAAGTCTATAGTATTTGGATAGTGGTTGTTCTAGACATATGAAAGGAGATTATTCAAGCTTCAAGAACCTGATAAAGTTTGATGGTGGAAATTTCAACTTTGGTGACAATGATAAAGGAAAAATAATTATCCCTAGACAAATTGATAACTCTGGCTCAATTTTAATTTCTAAAGTACTTTTTTATTGATGGTTTAAAATATAATCTACTTAGCATCTCACAGCTATGTGATGATGGTTTTTATATGAAATTTGAAAACAATGATTGTGATTTTTTTATTCTAAAATTTTTTTAGTGTTTAATTATTTGAGAAATGAAAATGTATATACTGTTAATCTTGATTATTTAATTTCACAAAATGTTTCTTGCTTAAGTTCATTTTATTGAGAATATTGGATTTGGTATAAGAAACTAGGTCATTGTAATATTCACTCACTTAAAAATATTACTCGGAAAGGGTTAGTGGGGGATCTACCCAAACTTATTTCCAAAATTAAAAAGTATATAGATCTTATAAAAAATATAAACAACACAAAATATCTTTTAAATTTAATAAAGAAGTTTCATCTTCCCAACCTCTTGAGTTGGTTCACATGTACTTGTTTGGACCATCTAGTGTTCCTAGTTTAAATGGGAAGCACTATTTATATATACTTATAGATGAATTTTCTAGGTATACTTGGGTATTATTTTTATCTCAAAAAAGTTAAGCTTTCTATTATTTTACCAAGTATGTTAGATCTGTAGAAAACCTAAGTTAACTTAGAATTAATACCATAAGATGTGACCATGGTCGTGAGTTTGAAAATAATGACTTTGAGTAATCTTGGTTAAAAATGGCTATAACTTTAACTTATCTACTCCTATGACCCCTCTATGGAATGGATTAATAGAAATAATAAATATAAAACTTCAAGAGATAGCCCAGAAAATTATTAATGAATATATCTTATCTGCCTACTTTTGGGTAGAGGTTATAAATACAACCTGCTATATAATTAATAGAGTTTTAATTAGACATATCTTGAAGAAAACCCCATATGAACTTTGAAATAATATTATTCCTAAGGATAATTACTTTATATTTTTTAGATATAAATCCCTTATTCTTAACACTAAGGATAATCATGAAAATTTTTCTTCTAAAAGTGATGAAGGAATTCTCCTTAGTTATTCAACATCATGTAAATCCTATAGAATTTTAAATAAAAGAACCAAGAATGTGGAAGAGTTTTTTCAGGTAAAGGTTGATGAGATAGATCCACATGCAACAAAGACTCCTTTAGAAAACATTGAGGATGATTTAACCACTTTGAACATAAATAAAAAACCATATGATGTTGTTGTAAAACATGCAGAAAAATCATCTAGTTTATTTTAACTTCCAAAACCTAAACCTGAACTTGTAGAAAACCATGAGGTGATCATACCTTATTTTTATTGGTCGATTAGTAATCTAAAATACCATCCTTTAGATTTTTTAGTTCTAGGCTAAGACATACTTCCACAAACTATAACTTCTCTAAGAAACCATGTTGTATATCAACAGTTCTTATCACAACTTAAACCTGAGAACATCACTAATGCAATCAATGATGAATTCTGGGTAATTTATATACAAGAATAACATAAAAATTTAAAAGAAATAAGTTTTGGGAACATGTTGATATACTTAAAGAAACCTCAACTATAGGCACTAAATGGGTGTTTAAAGATAAGTATGATGAATTTGGAACAATAATAAGAAATAAGGATAGACTTGTTGCACAAGGGTATAGTCAAGAAGATGGTATAGACTATGAGAAAACCATTTCACCTATAGCCAAACATGAATCCATTATAATTCTACTATCCTATGAAGAACATATATATTTCAAACTATATCAAATGGATTCTCAGAGTGCATTCTTGAATAGGTATATAGTTTAGGATGTTTTTTTGAACAACCCCATGGATTTAAAATCCTTAATTTTAAAAATCATGTTTTCAAATTAAAAAAACATTATATGGTTTAAAATAAGCACCTAGAACTTGGTCTGACAGGATCAACTCACATTATGTTTAGCGTGTGTATGTGTTCTAATTTTCAATAATCCCATAAGATCACACTTACTTGATGTAAACAATATTTTTTAAATACATCAACTATAAAACCAATTTAGGATTATTCTATTCTAGAAGATAATCATTTTACCTAGTTAGTTATTAATATTTGTATTTTTGTGGTTGTAAGTTATATAGAACCTATGGAACATGTTGCCTTTTAGAAAAGTATCTAGTTTCTTGGTGTAGTAAGAAGAAAAATTCTTTTGAAATGTCTACTTATGAATATGAATACATAGTTGAATGTAGATTTTTTGCACAAATTTTTTGAATGAAACACACTCTACTAGTCTATGGGTATCAATTTTGACATGTCCCAAAAGAATTGTGATAGCACAAGTGCTATAAATATTACTAAAAACCCTATATCTAAATCTAGAACAAAACATATTAATATGAGAAATCACTTTTTGAGATATCATTTTCAAAAGGGATATATAAATCTTGAATACATTAGAATTGAACATAATATTGCTAATATTTTTACTAAGCCATTGAATTCTGATATAATGGACTACATCAAACATGAATTAGGAATGATTAATTTTGGTTGAACTTAATTTTATGGGAACCACCTTTGGAGTTTACCTACAGTTAGAGTTTACCCATCATTGGAGTTTACCAACCATTGGAGTTTACCCACCATTGGAGTTTAACCACCATTGGAGTTTACCCACCATTGAAGTTTACCCACCATTGGAACAACCCACTACTGTAAATAACCCACCATTGGAAATGGCCTTCCGTTAGAATTTAAGTCACCATTGTTAATTTTTTTATTTATGGGTTATTTTTTAGTTTAATTAGGATTTAAATGTTATTTATCTTCTCTGTTTTTCAAATCCCTAAATGATATATATTAGAAACTTATTCTAATTACAATGCTCTCTCTCTCATTCATTACCTTTTAACTTCACTGCAATATTTTCTTTCCTGACTGTTCACCTTCCCTTGACCTCATCTGATCCATCCAACCCATTAGTAATGGTTAGAGTGAAGTGTAAAATAGTTTCATCTCCCAAAGAGTCAAATCCTTTAAATAAAAAAAATATTATAATTGATCCTACCAACTGTAGATCCATATAACCCACAACTTGTGAAATGTACATTAGTTCCTAAGAAAGAAGTGAATGATGAGTGGTTGATGTCGAGAAAATATTTGATTCTTAGAGTAATCAAAGACCAAGTATGGGTAGAGTGCTTCTCTAATAACAATAGTTTATTCTATCCATGGTGAGTTCATTAGTTTTATCAGAATATAGAGTTTATATTTGGGGAAGATATAGACTAGGTTCAAAGCAAGATAAATGGGTATAAAGTTTTTTCTCTTTAAGTTGATGGGATGGATGTCTGAAAGTACCTCATGAATGTGTTTCAAATAATTATCAGGGATCTACTCTAAGTGATAGTGATAATTTTAAATATGAGTATTCCTTAGATGAGCTAACTGAAGATAGAAATTTTAAAAGACAAGCTAAAACTATGATAGATGGTGAATTTCGTTTTCTTTTCAAGTTTATTCATCACATGTTGTGCCCAAGAAAATGAGATTTTAGTATAATGTGATACCAGGATGTTTATATTTTTTAACTAATTAAAATAGAGATAAAATAAACTTATATAGGTATTTTATGTTTATGATGGGTATGTGAAATACATATTTCCGTTCAAACTCCCTGATTTACCATAAGTTCATTTCATCCATACTGAAGGCTAAGGGATTGGTTAATGGGGAATAATAAATCAAGGCAGACTATTGAGGTTTATACCTTACAAAATTTATTTTTAAAAGAATTATGATTAATTGGAACCCTTTTAATAGGTAATGGGTTGATGATGTTGACAATATTTATGAAAAGTTCAATACTACTGATCACCCAAAAATTCCGATGAATCTTTTGGATACTGAACTGGAGATAGATGAAGAGGTTGTGTACTTAGATGAGGAAGAAGAGGAGGCTACTAACTCAGGTAAAGAGGAGTAATATTTTTCATTTGATGAGGGTGGTGACCTTGAATTTCTTAATATCTCTCCTACTATCACTTTCGGTCCCACTAGTCCTCCTAGTTCTATCCCTGTTAGAGATACTCTTTTGAGAGAATGAAATGAAGAGGAAGAAACTGATGTTTCTAGAGAAGAATAGTAAAAAAGTTCTTCTTGATCTTCTCATGATGAAAATAGAGACAATAGAAGTGATAAATAAGATAGTGATAATGGTGATGAAAAGGAATATGGTTATGATGACGATGATGATGAAAAAGAAAATTTTGAAGAAGGAAAAAATAAGGAATATGGAAATGGAAAATATGAGGAGACTGATGATGAACATGTTAGTAATGGTGGTTCTGACTATGATGGTATTGATGATCAGGAGAAACCTCAGACATTTGTTTCTTATCTAGGGTTATCTATTTATTCTAGTTTTGAGGAGAGACCGAGATTGGTTTGATATGTTGATAGAGCTACTAGAGATGAGATGAAAGAATATTTTAAGGGGGAGGAATCCCCAAGAGTTTTTAGTAATCATGTTGACCCTACTGATAGGGATTTTTTGACCCTATTGATGGTGAATTTGTTGAGAATATAGTTGTTGGGCAGATAGTTGATGAGTAGATGGATGTTGAACCCACAGTTTTTGAGCCTACGGTTATGGCGCCTGCGGTTCTTGAGCTTGTGATTGTTGAGCCTATTGTTGTGTCTTATATCAGGTTGTGGACACATCTCTTGAAGAATGGGAATGATATCTAGGGTATGTGAGGTTAGTCCTAGACTACCCTAACTTATATAATGATAGTATTCCACCAAATCATGGTCGGCTTGATATTCCAATTCAATAAGAGATGGATCCTAAAGTATCAATGGTGGACCAGATAGATTCTATAGGGGAGTTACAAATATTTTCATTATACGTACCTTCTATATCTGATCTAGAAGAGGATTTTGTGCCACCATTAGTTGATTCTGCACCCTTTACTATTTCTACTACTGCCTCAGTGCCTATTTATTCTATATATAGAGTTGGCATAGAGTCCTTTAGAGAGAGGCTTACTTCTGATTTTGGTATGATGTTGAGAAATCATGAACCTCATATCACTATTCTTGGTGATAAATATTCAAGATACATGTTTGATATGGTGATACACCACATCCAGCCTATGATGATTTATCACATTTAGGTAGTGGAGATAGAGAATAGAATACTAGACAGTGAGCTAGAGTCATTGATATCAGGGATAAAAGGGATGTATACTTCTTTTGATGCTAGTATGGATGCCTTTCTAGAGAGGTTGGAGTCTTTTCCTTCCATTCCATCTACTTCTAGAGATCCACCTCCTCCCTTGGATGTTTTGTTGATCCAGTCATTTGTTAGAGAGGAACTTTGAGATGTTTCAGGTGATGTTTTAGATATTCCTTAGGAGATTTTGAGGAAAATTAGGTATAATAGTGATCATGTCTACAAGATGGTAAGGAATGTCTAAATGAAGTTAGATCTGATAAAGAAACAATTTCCAAAGATGTAAAATATTAATTTTAAAGGATTTATAGTAAGAATGAACTCAACTCTCAATTTAATTTCCTTACTTAGAACCTAATGATGCCTTCAGTTACTCAATACTTCAAAGAAAAGTTCAATAAACAAAAAGTGATGACCCCTATGAGAAAGATGTTTATAGAAGAAAAAAATTACTTTTTCAGTGCCATGGAGCGAGGAGGAAATGTCATCACGGATTTCATCAATCAGATGAAGCCCTTCAAGCATGTGTCTGGTTCAGTAGTGGTAGCTCAAGATATTATTGTAGTTTCTTATCATCTCATTCCATAGTCACTTCTATGGAGTTTTTCAGAATAGATATTGTCAGAGATCTCAATGTACGTTTATCTTCTCAATTCAATCCTTTCATTTTGACTCCTAGAGAAGCTATTCAACATCTACGACCTATTATTATATAAGATCATCCTTCTCTACATGTTTTCCCTAAATACTCAATCATAATTTCCTCAGCTTCTACCAAAGTTTCTTATGACTCTAAAAAGGGAAAGGGAAAGGCACCTATTGTTCCTACCACCTAGCCTGATAAGGGTTAACTTTATGATTTTTTTAACAGTGGATTATGTATGAATTTTGTTGTATCTCTTTTTGGATGTAATAAAATTACTTTTTTACTTAAATGGGGATTTTTTTATTATTCATATTTTCTTCTTTTCATTTCCTATTTTTATTTTCACTTTTTGATAATCCAAAAAGTGGGAGAATGATTATGGGATTTATTTACAATTATGATCCTTTGACACATGATTTAGTTTTTCTTTTTAATTTCCTTTTTCATATCCTTGAAATATTTGTTTATGTTATTCCTTGATACCATATGTATTTAGTCTATCCCTTTGATATTATAAATTTGATGTCACATGTTTTAATCTATATCTTTTATACCATATTTATTAAATAGCTTTGAAAATTTTAGTTACATAATATATCTAATACTTTTTTTTAATCTAAAGTTCATACACATACATTATCTTTTTAAATTTTTAATTGGATATATTCTAAGAAATATTTTATTCTATACACGGTGTATACAATTCCATGGTTTTTGGTCATCAAAAAGGGGTATATTATTGGGCCCTTATTGTTTTAATGATCACAAAATCATGTTAATTATGTGTTTAAAGGTTTTCACTATTTTATGATATAATTTTATGATATAAGGAAATCTGGGAAATTTTGGAAAATTGTTTAAAAGACTCATTGCTGAGGATGATTCACTACTAGAAAAGACTCATCATTAAGGATGATTCACCACTAGAAAATAATCACCATTGAGGATGAGTTACCATTAGGAATGTCTCACAACCAAGAATGAGTCACCGTCATACCTAACTCACAGCCAATCCTTACTCACTGCCAGAGCAGAGTCGTCACTAGAATTAACCTACCTCTAGATGACATACCATTAAACAATTCACCATTGACATGATTCATTGTAGAAACAAGTCATCATTGAGACAGTTAACCACTGAGATAAGTCACTCTTGAGAAAAGTCATCTTTGAGCATGACCTGCCACCAAATGACCTATCATCATCCCGACTCGGCGTTATATTTTATCAATTATATATATGAGTCACCACCAGAATGAATCACTGTCACTATTTTGGGATTTTAAAATTAAATGTCTCTAACAACTATATTCTAAAATTTAAGGTTGTGTATATTTCAATGAGTATTTTAAACTATTTCAGGGAACGTTAAATGATGTTAGAACTAAGTATGATGATGTATAATACCTAGATGATTATTCCTCAAACAATATCTCTATCCTAAAGTGATATATATTCAAAAATGTCACCCCCGTGTGTAGAGTGAAAAGAGGTGAATGAATGCATGCATGATAGATAAGTTTGAACATATGATCAAGTGTTCCATTTACTGAAGAGACTTACATGGTGAATATTTCCTACACTAGTGACTTCGGAGGATTATAATATACTGGACATTCCGAACCTTCCCTATAGACATAACAAATACATCTTACGATGCTGTTTTTTACTATAATTTTTAGAAATATGACTTGAGATCCAGTCCAAGATACATCTAAGGATTCTCAAGATTTAGATAACATCAGACTGAGAAACTCTATCTTTTCTAATTATTTATACTCTCTCTTGTTTTTTTCATTTAATTTTTAGTAGTGTATGGTTTACCCTATTTATTAAATACACGTTGTCTCATGCACTTTAACTGGAAGATACAAGATATATTATTCACTCCCTTTACATTTTTTTAACCATGGTGTTGTAGAAGAGGCCCCATGTGGCCTATGATTATTTTATTTCCATCATTATAGTGGAATAGGTCCATGTGTGGCCTCCACATATTGTAGTTGTTGTCTTTATACTTGATCCAGGTTGTGTATCAAGATTATATTTATATAATCTATATATATATGGGTGATTACCAAGTGGATAGGATTGGGTCTTAACTTCAACCCGAACCTATTGTTTTTAATTCCACTGCGTGTTTTGTTTTATTTAATTCATAATCTTTAAAATGAATTCGTTTTAAACAATAAAAAAACTACAACTTTGATAGTTAATATTAATTAGTGTTTATATAAGATGTTGATTAATTAAATTGATTTCAGAAGTTATAATAGTTTTCATATTATTTTAACTAATCACTAATAAAGCTTTGAGTAATATTTTAAAATATCAGAACTTATGTTGATCTCTTGTTTTTATTAACTGGGTTGTTTTAATTAAACTAGGGGATTTTATTTAAACTTGTTTTAATAGAAATATTTATTGGGTACTCAATTCACACAAATATTGAGATACTCACTCTAAACAACACTTTTTCATATCCATAACATTTTATAAATTTCATTTATATGGATACCATTGAATGATATTAGATTTGGGTATTCTCAACATGATGATGGAAAGTCAAGTAATGATTTCAAAATCATGATGGGTATAAAAAAGTATTAGTGAATGAGTTTAATGAGTGATAAAGGTAGTCTATAATTAACATAAAATAATTTTGATAGTAAAGGATTGATTATGAACATGTGTAAGAACAGTAATGTAGAAATCAAAATTCTTATAACAAAGTAAGTTTTTGAGCTGGAATGAGGACAGAGAGAATCAAGGAGTGATTTCGGCAGCATGAAAGCTATAAAAAATGGATTATAAAATAATTATAATGAGAGATACATGTAATACATCATCATTAGTATGTCATTTGGAAAGTAAAGGATTGATTATGAACACATAGAATAAAAATCATATGGAAATTAAAAGGGATTATCAATTCAATAGTACTTGATTGAAAAGGAGGAGGAGAACCCTTTTTTGCCTCCGGGGTGGTTCATTTGGGGTGATGGTGGAATGGCCTGATGAGAATCATCACCCGCCTCTTTTCTATATAGACGGGTTCTCATCAAGTTTTTCATTTCTTTTGTTTTTACCTGTTCTGCATCATTATCCTTTAAAAGAGGTTGGATTATCCCTGTGGGGACTAGGCAATCTATCCCTTCTATGAGGGGGATTTCACAGTAAAATGATCCCTATCGGGCGATTCCATTGGGTCAAGTACTTGCATCATCGGTCCTCCTCGGATATAATTTCCTTAGATGGTCTCCAACGGGTTTATTCGTGGATCCAAAAACACCCAATGGCCATGGTATCCATGATTCATGGACCTTATTTCTAAAGGTAGGAACTCATTGGATGAAGATTTGACAATGACACTTAAGGATTCCATTGGTTGAGAGGATGAGAATTCGGGCTCACCGCACCCTTTTGGGGGAGGATTATCACCTGTTCTGTGACTCTCTTATAGATTGAAGTCGTGTTCATATGTTCGTGAATCTTTGGTTCATTATTAAAGAGTGTGTCTATGGGCTACCCTTGGTTGGCAGGATCGTCATAGGCATACATATATTTGATGATACGAAGGTGATTATGACTTGAGCCATATGATAAGGAACTCTGCAGTTTATCATCATCCAGGGGGGATGGAAGGTGATTTGATTTTGGGATTAGATCCACAAGATGGGTTTCCTACATATCTCGGGAAGAGGAATCAGAACCCACATATAGTTCAGATGGTGTATGAGGATTACGCGTAAAAGCTTCCCATTTGAGGGGGCTTGTTTGGGTAGACCCTTTTGGATGGGAACCCTTTTGAGCTTGGGCCTTTGAGTAGGAATCCTACATATCATTATTTGATTAGAAATTAGAGTTCTTGTAGTTCAGATGGGTACATGATTAAGTGAACCCTTTTGAAAGGGAACCCTTTTGAGCTCAGGCCCTCAAGTGAGAATCCTATGTATCCTAGTTTGATCAGGAATCAGAGTTCTCATAGTTCACATTGGGACATGGTTAGGTTAACCCTTTTAAAATGGCACCCTTTTGAGATCGGGCCCTCGAGTTGGCATCATGTATATCTTAGTTTGATTAGGAATTAGATTTCTCATAGTTCATATTGGGACATGGTTGGGTGAAACCTTTTGAGCTCAGGCCCTCGAGTGGGCATCCTACGTATCCTAGTTTGATCAGTAATCAGAGTTATCATAGTTCACATTGGGACATGGTTGGGTGAACCCTTTTGAAAGGGAACCCTTTTGATCTTGGGCCCTCGAGTGGGTGTCCTGCGTATTCTAGTTTGATCAAGAATCATATTTCTTGTATTTCACATTGGGACATGGTTGGGTAAACCCTTTTGAAAGGGAACCCTTTTGAGCTTGGTCCCTAGAGTGGGCATCCTACATATCCTGGTTTGATCAAGAATTAGAGCTCTCATAGTTCATGTTGGGATATGGTTTGATAAACCCTTTTTAAAGGGAACCCTTTTGAGCTCGGGCCCTCGAGTGGGCATCCTACGTATCCTGGTTTGATCAGGAATCAGAGTTCTCATAGTTCATGTGAGTATATGGTTGGGTGAACCCTTTTGCAAGGGAACCCTTTTTAGATCATTCCCTCGAGTGGGCATCCTATGTATCCTAGTTTGATCAGTAATCAGAGTTCTCATAGTTCTCATTGAGACATGGTTGGGTGAACCCTTTTGAAAGGGCACCCTTTTGAGCCTGGGCCCTCGAGTGGGCGTCCTATGTATCCTGGTTTGATCAGGAATCAGAGTTCTCATAGTTCAAGTTTGTGTGGATGTTGTAACCTGTCACAGAACTCTAAGATCATGTGAGTCATGCTCGGTGTGAGAAATAAGAGGATGCGAGAGATCTAACCAACCACATTCTTCCTCTCCTATTGATGGGAGAGAGAGAGAGAGCCAACGAAGGAAGAGGTCGAGGTGACTGTGGGCGATGGCACGGAGTGATGAACCTTTCAATGTGAGATTACATTAAAGTTCATATGGCCTGACCTATAAAGATTGGGTACTTAACTCCGTGGGAGGGCCCCATAACATCATATGGGGTATACTACAGTCTAGAGTCATATAGCTTTGATGATGGCATCAAAGTTTAATGTTGTATTGTAGGGAAAATCACCATACAGTTTAACATCATGTAGATAGGAATATTTGTGGTCTTTCAGTTTAGGGTCATATGACGAGGACCACTTGTTATAGAAACCATGATCAACTAGAAGAAAATCATGTTTGGATGTTTTGACGTTCCTCAAACATGAGAGGGGAGGAATATATAAACCATGATTATGGAGGATCCCATATCAAGAGAAATTATATGAGGCATGGAATCCATTGAGGTGTATAGAGGTAGGAGAGACCTCTCTTGAGGAATAATTCTTCTCTTGATGACATGACATTTTTTTGGGAAACATATGCAGAGCCACCAGGGCATGATGTGCATATTCAAGTACAGGTGTCCTCAGGACACTGACCATCCACTTCTGATCGTTGGGGATGTTTATAAAGATCTGAAATCCCCCAGTATACTATAGTTTAATTTTATATAGCTTGGAATATGGGATCAAAGTTTAATGTCATGTGACATGGACTAGTACAATTTAGTTTAACATCATGTGTCCAGGACGATAACTCATAGATTAAGGTCATTGAGTTTGGACCGTGTTGTAGGAGCCATTATTAACTAGAAGATAATTAGGCTAGGATGTTCTTATGTGCATTGAACAAGATATGGAAGGAAAGTGTAAACCGTCATGCTAGAGATTCTCATATTAGTAGAAATGATATGGGGCACGAAATCCATTAAGGTGTATAGAAGTAGAAAATGACTCTCCTGAGGATGAATTTGACTTTAGTTGATGGCCATTTTTGTGGGAAACATATGCAGAGCCACCAGGGCATTATGTGAATATTCATGAAGAGGTTTCCTCAGGACACTGGCCTTTTTCCTCTGATGGCCATGGAGGTTTATGAGGATCTAGAATCACCAGGGACATAGAGTTTGATGGATGGGAAGGATGTGTCCAGGAATTTAAGAAACATTCAGGCTGTGATTGACCATGAAGTTTTGGGTCAACCTAGCATAGGAGGCATGTGATAGGGTTTTCGAGAGGTTCATGAGGAATTTCTCTTCTCATGATATTTAAGGGATGGATCTTTGGGCTGCACAAGGTCATAGTGAAAAATGTCATCGACCCGGCCTGAAAAGTTCACGGTGGGACCCTCCATTTTTTTGGGGTTCAGTGAAGGTAGTGAAGGGACCAGTCCAAAGGGCTGGGACCATATCCTAACACTCATCCTGAGTTAGGGTTTGGGGGAGCAGCCCCCGTGGTATAGACTGGTGGGTGTGAACTTTTTCCCGCATAGACCTGACCATGTAGGAGCTGGCTGCGTAGGATGGTGTGCGGAAGAGCTGGCCACCAAGGACTATCTGCGTACTGGGTTCTGTATATGGGTGTTCACGTACTGTCTTCCACATATGGGTTTCCACATACTATCTTCTGTATATGGGATTCCATGTACTATCTTTGGCATATGGGCACCCACATATTGTCTTCTACATGTGGTCACCCGCATAACATTTTTATTATATTTTTTATATGTTTTCTGGTTGGCTACGGAGGGTCTTCCCAATATGGTTCATGGGGAGGACTTCCATGACCTTATTTCTATATATGGTTTGCAGGATGGATTCTGCAAAATATTTTAGATGTGGAAGGAGTACTGAAAACCGCTTCTGGTTCAGGATAAATTTCTCCTGCACCCTCGACATTCTTCGTCCACTTTTTTTCCATCCTAGCACTCTCTCCTTGTCCTCTACTTCAACCCATTTTATTGTTCTTCTTTTATAGAGAAATGGGTAAATCATATCTTTGGGAATTTGGTACCATTTGCATAATCCCATGAAGATCTATCCCAACCCATAGAAGACACGGTCAACCAGGGTTTGTGAAGTCTATGGTTCGCGCATCAAGGCTCATGGAACCCTGACCATTTGCTTCATTTGCGAACCATTGAGTTTATGGGATGGTACGCGGATCTCCTTCACACACATGAGTCCTTCGGTGATGTGGTTCACAGTTTGCTGGGTTCGCTGGCCAGCGCTCCGTGGGCCAACGGTTCACAAATCATTCCACATACCTGGTGGTTCATGATCTAGGTGGTCTGTGAACCTTTCCTGATAATAGTATGCGGGCCATTAAAAATCCATTGAGAACTTGAATTCCTTCAAGTTTCTTCTGAAATTTTCAACTCAACTTGAGTCCATCTACCTTTCTAGACTTGTAAGAGTACTTTCTTCCTTATTCAAAGTGATTTTGGGGGTATTTTCTTCCCTTCGAGGAATTTTTAGGACCCTACACCCTTACAAGGATAGGTTTCTTCTTAAATCTTGGGAGGAAGAATTAGAAAATTAGTAACTACTTGAGAGGAATTAATAGAGAGATGACAAGGGAAAATTTTCGATCAATTCCCTTGTAGTGGAGAGGGGATATAGAATGGGTGGGAGCGGTCTCCTTTTAAAGTTGAAAAAAGGGATTTCTAGGGTAACTAATGTTAAGTAAATGGTATGAATGGTATCAAATAGGGGTTAGGTGGGTTTGGTGAGCTATGTAAATTAGGAGGGTAAATTTTATGTGAGATATGTGGGTGGGACTTTCATACCTAATTTTTTTTCTAGAAGGTATAAGTGACCTTTTAATTATTAAAAATTAAAAGTACTTCCTTAACCCATTTTTACCATTATTAATATTTATTAAAAAGTAATTATGGTAATTATTTTATTAATATAAAATATAATATGACCCTTATTAAAAAACTTTGCTTTGGATAATCCAAATTTGGGCTCTATTCAACTTAATTAATTTTATATGTATGAGAAAATTTACTTTTAAATTAAAATATATAATGTGGAGAAAAATTATTTTTGTAGAAAAATGACATTTTAATTGTTAAGTGTAATTAATATTATTTATAATTAAATATAAATTAAATTAGTGTTAATTTATTTTTATGATTGTCTAAGATTCATATGAAATTATTAATTTAAAATATTTCCCTTTAATACACAATATTTATAAAGGTATTATCTTTGTAAAAAATAATTGTTTTATAATGGCAACTAATTTTTATCTAAGGTAACTTAATATTTATGCCTAAAAATAAAGTATTCCTTATTATATAATTTGGAAACACTAATTGTTAATTTTAAATCCATTTCTTCTAATTAAATTTCAAAAAAATTGAAAATTAATTTTAATATAATAAATACAAAAAATTTTAAAATAATTTATGAGAAAAATATTACTTGGGTTATCAAATATCAAATATAGGTTTATAAATTGTAATAAATATTTTAAAATTAGTAACTTAAATTATAAAAAAATTATTTTTTCAATAAAAAGGTTTCTTATATTTTTAATACCTACTTATATATTAATAATTTCATAAAATTTTAAGTATTACTAAAACAGTATATTGTATTATTCACTTAAAAATATTTTTATTAGAAAGATATAAAAATTATAATAAGTAAATATTTCCATGATAAATCCAAAAATAAAGTTAATTTTTTCTAATTAACATCCTAAAATCTATAAATTTTATTTATAGTTAAGAACATAAAATATAATGAGAACCCTTTTTATAAGAGAATGACTTTTAGTATATTAACTATTATTTTTTCCTATAAATTAGAAATTTATCTAGTGTTAACTTATTATTCATACAATCAGTATATCTTTTTTTTATTTGATCATAATAAATATAGTTCCTTTAAATAAAATTATAATTTCTAGAATATATATTTTTAAAGCATAAAGTAAACTGAGAAAAAATAACCTTTCGAAAAGTATAAAAATTAATCACATATCTATATGTATAAATATTATATTTCATGTTGATATAATACTAATTTATACTTAAATAACCCCTTATGATCTCTAAGTAAGACCTAAGAATCAAATAAACCTTGGTTGCAGTTTTGGGTGGTGATTCAGCTAGCAGGCATATTATAAAAATCACCATAATCTTAAACTTCTCCCATATGTGGTTTTTCACAAATCATAGTTACTCATGTTTAGATTCGGATTAGTCTATGGTGCACCCTAAAAATCTACCTCCCTTATGATCTCAGATAAAATGGATTTGTAACAAATACTTCTTCTTCGGGATTCCATTTCTTCCTACTTTATTTATTTTTGTAATAGGGTTACTTCCATTTATACCTACTAATTTAATGACTAAGTTTTAATGGAAATATTTAATATTCAAAAATATATTAAGGTTTTTTGTTTTATTTTTCTATAGTGTGTGAAACATTATTTTTAATATATTATTTATTTAATTAGAATATACATTGGAATATTTGGCCATTATAACCATGACATGGTGCAAGTCATGATGTCACCATGTGCAGTTTTAAATTTTTTCAAATTCCCCCTTTTTCCTATATAAAATTTAATACCCCCTCCCTTATTCTCCATTAAGAATGGTCAAACCAGGGATGGTCTCTTACCCTCTCTTTCCCTTCAATCCCCCATGGTTTGAGGTGGATTTTGGTGTAGTTTCTTCAGTAATTTTTGGTGAGTTTCACCATTCTCTTTTTTTCATTTTGGTTTCCCCTGTTCATTTCTAACTTTGGTATAAATTGAATAAATTATAGGGACAATATCCACTAGATCATTATGGAAATAATCTAATATGAAGAGTTCTTTACTTATCATAGCTAAAGGGGGTCCCCAATAATGAACACACACCATTTCACACCATTTAAATAAAGGTAAGTCATTGTATGAATTTATTTAAGGTTTTTTTCTAAAATAAATAAAATTTATTATTTAATTAGTTATGAGTTTTAGGTTTTTATGGGATAGTGTTAGGAGTATTCCACTGATATCTTGTAGGTGATTGGTCATAGTTTGGGTGAGAATATGTTGTTGAGTGTAATTTTAGGCATTATTCATAATGTAATTAAAATTTAAATTCATTATAAATTATTAAAATTTTCTTTGAATAATTAATTAAACAAATTATAATTAATTATTCTGTTAAATGGATTGAGGTAGTTTCTTGGGAGTTGATGTGATTCTTGGATGATCCTGGATAGTGATGGTCAGGCATGGTTTTAAATGAAATGGCTTTGATTGAGGTTGGTGGTCCTTGTGCATTCCCAATGGTATTACGCATAGTTATGTGGAATTTGATATGTATTCTATCTATTATATATTATTAACCTTTTTAAATTATATAAATTTATTAATTAAGAGTTGAATTCCTATAAATGAACAAGGTGTCAAGGGCCATGATGTACCCTCAGAACTGGAATCATGCCTCGACCGCTGATGGTTGAGTCCTTGATTATAAATGTATTCCTTGATATTAGACCCTAAGGGGTTACACTTAAATGAATTATATAAGTATATTGGATATTATTGTAGGTGCCTTAGTGAACTCTGAGTATAGGTGTGTGATGTAGTTGGAGTTATTTTTCCTAGTGGTCCTTTATAATACTATGATATGATTTAGAGACATTTTTCTAAGGAGATAAGCATGGGAAAAACATTCCTCCCCCATAGAGATGTGATTACCTAGGTGGGTAACCATTATCTAGATTTATGAATAGGTTGAGTGAGTAAGGACTGGCCTAGGTTGAATTGGAAATAGAATGGCCTTGAGTTTATCACCCTTATGTGACACTGATTCGGGATTGCATATAAGGCCAATGAGTTCTTATTATGATTATAATGAAATTGAGGAAAGTTATTCCCTCTTAGTGATGGGTGTTTCCCTGATAGATGAGATTGATGTTAAAGAGAACCTATAGGGTGTTTGAGCTATGGTTTAACCACAATGGGTGCCCCAATGTGATGTTGACCCTAGAGGGGGTCAGTGTCGGTGGGAATATTGTGCTAATTTTAGGTGTCAACATAGAACCTAAATCATCAATGTGAGGCCATTGAGGTTGTAGTAACTATGATTTGAGATATTATGGGAGGGATGAATTACCCTCAAGACCATATGAATGTATTACCAAGGATTAACTCCTATGAATCGACATTATGTCTAATATTGTTGGGATTCCTGGTTACTCCCTTGGAGCCATCCTTGGAGCTTGATATATAGGATGCTCATGGCACCCCCTATGATCTGATGGTTGTGCCTCATTTATTGAATGACTATGATATTCCATGATATTTAGCTTTCATGTTTATCTAGAATGCCTAGGATATTGTATAGGATTCGATGGTATCCTAAATGGGATTCCAAGTATTTTCCCCATGACCTATATTCAGGCGGAAATTTTTTATATACCTAGGATGATACCCATGATCTAGTAAATACACATGATATGTATGGGATAACAGGAATACAACTTGAGATCTAAAAAGTATGCCTGATGAATTTTGGATGCCCTAGTTATGAACATGGATCTATAAATCATGCTATATTTATACATATTTCTTGGTATTACCTCCTAGGAATCTATCGTAGGTCTAATTCTACTAGATTTCCTAGGATTACCTCCTAGTAATCGACTATATATATGATAAAATTGGATTTCCTAGGGTTACATTCTCGAAATCGGTTTTTTCACCAGCTATATTATGGTCATTAGGCTTGGAGTCTTTTAGGAATGATTAGGTCATATGATCATATACACTCTTCCACTAGCCAAAGTAGATATATTTGATCTTAGGTGTCAAGTTAGAACCTGAGGAATGATGGTGGTTATTTTATTTATAGTTCCACAGTTACTATATTTATTTATTATAGTAATATCATATGTGTACACACTTCATTTATTGGAAATTTATGGGACCCCATTAGTTTTACCCTAATGATTTGTACTCACAACCTTATCAAGTGGACATGGTACCTGGATACCTAAGAAGACTCCATCGATAGAAGTTTTAGGTGGGGGAAAAGGCCCTGAGTTACATGATCAAGAAAGATATCTTGGACGGTTCAAGAGATTTGGATGAGATAGGGATTAGGGATGGTAGAATATCCTTAGTGTCTTTTATTTATTTTATTTATTTCTATATATGATCACTAGTGTGGGAGATTAGTTTTTGTATGCTGACATTACCATGAGTTTGTAGGACTATATGCTTTCACTTTTACATTTGATATAGCATGATATGTTTTATTTCCTGGTGGAATTCTAATTTAATGAACTATATGACTATAGATTACTCAGTATGGATCATCTAGGATGATTCCATTAAATTTTTTATTTATACTAGATCATGGTTCTTGAGGTGGTAGTCCTGTATACAGATTCATGATGAAAATTATTGTCCAAGAGTGAATGATGACTTGGCATGTGATTCCTAATGTGTATTCATATATAATAATGATGGATATAGGTGTTTCAGAATGTGAGTTGTCTAATGATGTTTGAGATAGCAACTAGGATGTTTCCCCATGAGATTTAACCTAAGATAGATATGACCTATGGGTTAGGTGGTAGATCCTAGTGCTTTTGAGATGATTCTTTGGATATTGGTGATCTATGAATTATAGATGAGATGGGTTGTGTTATATAAGGATAACCTGAGTTAAGGATTAGACCAGGCTTGTGAGTTCTTTTGAAATAGGAATAATTGATGGATTCTTTTGTTTCTAATACTAGTGTATGTGAGGTGTTATCAGACATGTGATATAGGAACGGTGATGCCTTAGGCTGTTGTGATGCAAATTACTCGCGGTGCTTTGGTATCAATGTTTGGTTTCGAAAGGTGATATCAGTGTCATGCCTTAAATAATTTATTTTTTGTGTGGTTCCTAATGAGATGGTGAAATTTTGATCCTAGATGGTTGGATCAAGGATGCATAAAGTATAGGGATATTATTTTGGTTTAGTTATGATACCCAGGTTGACTAGATATCATGTGATTGGCCATGGAACAACTTTCATATTATTCTTACTAGTAAAAAAACTAAGTTACTTTAGGGTATATGAGATTGACATGTTATGAGAATCTTTAGTTGTTTAGGCATGTGATTCTAGGTTTTATAACGTATGACACATTGTGGAATGAGATGGGTTTTGTGATTAGGTGTCATAGGAGCATAGCCTCATTGTTTTTAGATGTGATTGAGGTGGATTGCACTAGTTATACATGGGTTCAATTGAGTTTAAGTTCAGTGAGTAGTTTTGTACATATTGAGGAATGATGAATTCAGTGAAATTATTACAGGCTTGGTTGAATGGTGTTTTATATGAAAGTGATAAATGTTCCTCTATGGTGAGAGGTAGTATCATAAATAGATCGGGGTGTCATGGTATGGTAAACCCGAGTGAGTTCCTTGAAAATTATTATAGAGAGGAATGATTTTGGAACCTATTGAGGTTAAAATCAAGTAGAAATATAACAAAATCCACATAGTGGGGAACACACCATTGGTTATAGAATTTTTAAACCCCATTATGGATGAATTTCAATGGTTTTTTAGGATGAAGACATTCCCAGTTAGTTGGGAGAGAGTGGTAATTGATGTTACACATTGGAACTTGAGTTTGTATAGGATGACCATGTCCATTCATTATATAAAGTTTTGGATAGAGTATGGGACATGTAGGAATAACCATTAGGTTGATTGGGTCATGGGTGTGATTATAATAATCATTTCATGATTGATATGAAAATTGGATGTTAGTGTGTGGATGGATTAGGTTTTATATGGTTCCTTTGATAATACCATATTTGAGGCTTGAATGTGATATTTTATAGAGACTTTGACTTGGAAAAATGCTTGGTATGGTGTTTGATGTGATCTGAGGTTAAGTTGGATTAGTGGTGTTTCAGTTCTCATGGTGAGGGAGTAATGGAAAACATGGTTGGTTGAGGATCCAACCATGGAATTACATTGGTAGTCAAGTTAGGTCTTTAGTGTGATTGTTGTAATGATATCAAAATTACATTGGAAATTAGGGAATCAAGATTGAGTGATGAGATAGTTTGTCAATGGGTGTATCCTTGTATCTTCAAGAATGGTCGGGTAGAGGAGTTATGACCAATTATTTTACATATAATTGGGTATTGTGAGATATAGACCACACCAACCAAGTCAGTGGACCATTGGAAATTTTTTTAGTCGTTGATTTTGATAGTGGAAAGCATTATGGATTGAATTCATCCCTTATGAGTTGAGTCTTATGGTGGGGATAAATATAATCTCGAGGATGAATCGAATGAAGAAATAATCGTTTCCTATTATAGATGAGTTTGGATAAGAATCATCTCAATGTTTTAATGATGGTTACAAGTGGTTTCTTGGGTTTTGATGAATAATGTGACTCATGTTTGGAGTTTCAAATCAGAAGATCAGTTGTCATTTTTAAGTATAACGTGATGAGTTGTTTGTGAATTATTGACCATGATAGGTTGATATTAAAGGTTAAAGGACTGATAAGGATTATTAAGAATGTGAAGTGGTATAGTGAGGAAATTGTGAAACCTTATGTTCTCTTTATGTTTTGAAATTTAGAAAGAATTTTTATTTTTAATTATGGATAGGGGTTTTATTTAAGAACCAAGATTTGGATTGAGATTCTGAGGTTTATAACATCTTAGAGAAATGTTTTTGGATATGGAGCGAGGTCTGAGAGCTGTTTTGGGTGATCAGGTGGATAGTGGAGTAAATCTAGGTGAACCTATAGTTTAAATTCACTATTGTAGAACCACCATATGGAGGACCATGTCATGAAAGATATCATTGTAGAGGGTAAAAATCCTAGACTAGAGGGAAGGGAGTGCTGGATGGGAATGGGACCTAGGAATTTCTCTTGGGGGAAATGGTCTGGTAGGCCACATTGTGGTAGGTCTATGCTGCCAATTTTGAGGGACCATGAGGGGAATAATTTTTTGGTGTAGGGAATAATGTAATGGTAGGATCCCTTATAAAAAAATGGTAATCATTGAGGAGTGAGGGACGCACCATGGGCTTCAGTGTGTCTAAGGTTTTGGGGGGCTTCCTGGAGGCACACCATGACATGGTGTAGGACATGGTACCACACTGTATAGTAGAAATTTTTTATAAATACCCCCAATTTACCCCATTTTATTTTAATAACCCCTTAATTATTCTCCCTCACGCATAGAAAAACTTTGGAGGATCTCTTTCTTTATATTTTCCCTTAATTCTCCCATGGTTGGGGGTGATTTGGTGTGATTTATTCAATGATTCTGGGTGATTTTTCCTTCATCTTCCTTTTTTTGCTTTCCCATATTCATTTCTAGATTTTTTGTGAACCAAATAGGGTTTAGTGATTTTTTCCATTAGATAATATCATAAGTCATATAATATGATGGGAATGTTTCTCAACTTAGGTAGAGGTAATATTGATATGATGAACACAAATTGTAGAACACCATTTCAATGAAGGTACATCACCATATAAATTTAGTTAGTGTTTTCCCTATATTAAATGAAATTTCATATTTAATAGGTGTTAGGTGTTAGGGATTTTTCCTAGTATAGTTTTGGGAGTATTCTACATAACTTCCATGGGTGGTTGTTCATGGTTCCATTGAGAAGATTCTGACCGATGAGATTTTAGGAATTATTCATAATTGAATTAAATTTTAAAATAATTTCAAATTTTTAAAATTTTATTTTAATAATTAAATTTAAAATGTTATAATTGATTATTGGGTGTTGTGTTTTTAGATAGGTTCTTGCTATTTGATTTGTTTCTTGGAGAAGCCAAGGAAGTGTTGTTAGGCTTGGTTTCAAAGGAAGGAATTTGATTGAGGTAGGTGGTCCTTGTGAATTTACCAATGGTCTTTTGTGAGGTTATGTGGATTTTTATTTATAGTCTCTCCATTATATATGATTTAAATATTTAAATTGTATAAATTATTTAATTAAGATTTTAATTCCTATTAATGAAATGAAAAAGGTTTCAAGGTCCATAGTGGACCCTTGAAATTGGATTGATACCTTGATTGTAGATGTCCAAGGACATGATTACAAATGTAAGACTTAAGATACATGGGACCTAAGGGGTGATACCTAAATGAATAATATAATCATAGTGTACCTTAAAGTAGGTTCCTTGGTGACCTTAAAGTAGATGGGTGTGATGGGATTGGAATGATTGGACCTAGTAAGCCTTTATGGTACTATGAGATTCCTTAGATCCATTTGTCTAGTGGGATGAGTGTGGGGTGAGTGTTCCCACTAAGATGTGATCACTTAGGTGGGTATCCCCTATGTATAATTATGGATAC
Organism: Viscum album; assembly: GCA_963277665.1. Taxonomy (NCBI): domain Eukaryota; kingdom Viridiplantae; phylum Streptophyta; class Magnoliopsida; order Santalales; family Viscaceae; genus Viscum; species Viscum album. Next base: position 232,156,145 of record OY728146.1, read on the forward strand.
ATTTTGTGTGTTACGACCTACATAGGGTTAATTGGAAATTGGGTGGGATTGAAGATATCTCCCTTACGTGACACTGATTCAGGATTACCTATGAGGACAATGAGGTCATGTTATGATTATAATGATGTTAAGGGATGTTATAACCTCTAAGTGATGGGTTTTTATACAATAGATGATATTGAGGTGCCTATGTAGTGTTTCTAAGTTATTTTTTGACCCAATGGACCCTGGTGGTTTTACAAATGTAACATTAACCCTAGAGAGTGGCAACGCTAATAGGTAGATGGAGTCAATTTTGGGTGTCCCTTTAGAACCCAAATCAAGTATGTGATCCCATTGAGGTTGTAACAACTATGACGTTAGATATTATAGGAGGGATATGCCTCCATCAAGACCTTATGAATGGATTACCTAGGATTACATCCTAGTAATCGATGTTATAATTGATACTATTGGGATACCCGGTTACTCCCCAAGATACAGCCTTGGATCCTAATATATAGGTTGATCGGGACACCCCCCCCCCCAAGGATCTAGTGGATGTGCCTCACATGTGTAATTCCTAGTATATTACATGGGATTAATATTTCATGCATATTTGGAATTCCTAAGAGATTTGATAGGATTCAGTGATTACCTATATGGGATACCTATGATGTTCCCCAAGACCCGACCTTGGGCCTAACCTTATGAGATGCCTAGGATACTCCCTTAGATCTTATAGATGCACCTAGTATATATAGGGCGCTCAATATAATACTTAGGATCCTGTGAGTATTCTTGATGACTTTGGGATGCCTAGTGTATGACCTCGTATCTAGTGAGTATGCCTTATTTATATAGATTTCCTAGGATTAACCCCTTGGAATCATTTGTATGCATAATTCTACTAGGTTTCCTAGGATTAACTCTTAGGAATTGGATGTATGTACGTTACTATTGGGTTTCCTAATATTACCTCTTAAGATTTTGTGATTTCACCTACCATGATATGGATATTAGACCCATTATCTTTTAGGAATGATTATTTCATGTCATCAGAGGCACTCCAGCATTGGCCGAAGTAGTATAGTTGATCCTAGGTGTTATGGTAGAACCCATGGATCAAGGATGGTTATTTTATTTATGATTCCATAGTAATTATATTTTTTTATTCTGAGCATGTAATATGTGTACACCCTACATTTACTATATATGAATGGGACCCTATTAGTAGTTCCCTACTATGATGTACTCACACCCTTCTTGGGTAGTCATGACACTTGGTACCGAAGTAGACTCCACTGGTCATAGGTTCAGGTAGGGAAGAAGCCTAAAGTTTCCTGATCGATTTGGATATCTCATAATGGTCTGGAGACTTGGATGAGGTGAGGCCTGAGGGTGGTATTAGATCCTCAATTTTTTTTATTCCTTTTATTTATATGTATATGTGATCAACCCATTGGGTAATCAATTTTTGTATGTTGGCATGATCATGTGTTTGTATAACTATATGCTTCTACTTTTACAATTGATATAACATCATGCGTTTTATTTCTTATGTATGATTTTTTTATTCATGATGGACTTTGTTTAGTTATTTCTATTGTGTAATCTGATATATTGTTATAGTCTCCCCACTGTAACACCACTACTAGTCTAAAGCCTCTGTTGTATGGGGAGGCGCACCTAAGGTCACATGTTGATCACCATTTTGGGCTCCATTCAAGTAGTCTGGGCGGTGTGATCTTACATGACTGTTGCGCCTTGTTTGGTTGGTGCATAATTTGTATAGCCTTTTTTATACGTTTTCATATCTTATAAACCATATATATTTTATATATCTATTTATTTTATGTATTCATTCCCATGTGGATGTTTTCTAATCTTTATTATTTGCATGGTTTGATAATAGATACCCCTTATTGATATAGGTGTACTTAGAGGTTGGATTTCCATCAACCCCAAGGGTCATGCTAAAATTTATACAAGAGATACACTTTTTTCTATTTTCCTATGGGTAATATTATCCCACTGATACTTTACTCATCCCATTGTGTTTACGCCATCCTATAGTGATTGGGGGTTCACCTAAGGTGTTTTGGAATCCCCTGTTGATTTATTTTAGGAAATTAGGTCATGATAATTATAAAATGTTATCATATGATACATTAAGGTCTCTGGGATAGGGGAAATGATAGTAGATAAAAGATAGAAATTTTAGTACTCAATAAATAACCCATAAATGTGTCTGACTAACATAATTATGGTGGAATCTTGAGTTACTAGGGGTGATTCAACAAATCCTTTTTCTCATTTTTCTTTGAGTTTATCTAAGGTACCCAAATCATTTAAATTATATTAATCATCAATAGTTAGGAACTGGTAGGGTTGAATAGCATTTCCCATGAATATATATGCTTGATTTTATAATTTTTTTTTTAATTAGAGGTTTCTAATAACCAACACATTAATAATATATAAATAATGTTTTTCTATATATTTTTTGTTAACAATTTGGTCAATATTAACCCACAGTTGACTCCCTTATTGTAAAATTTTTATTATTTTCATGGATAAATTGATTAATTATTCCTTTAAAATTATATTTAAATCATGTTTTATGTTCCAAAAATTATATCCAAATCATGTCAGACTACTTCAAATGTTTAATTAAAAAAAATTAAATATAAACGTGTTTTTATAAATACAGAGTAAAGTGATAGAGAATATTGGGGTTATACCTAATAATATTTGTCACATACATGACTTATTTTGAAGTTAAATTTCATTTATTTTCCTTTCATTCTTTTTTTTTATGGTTTCCAAAGGTTTTATGGAGAAATAGATGAGTTTTAATGAATTGGGCCAAACCGTGAGCCCAATTCCAGATTTACAAATAAATTTTGTTTCCTTTATAACTTTTTAATTTTTTAATATTTTTCCCTCATTCTAATTCCTAAATGGTATCCTCTGACCTATTAACACAAAAATATAAATTTGGAGCCTTTATAAATCCATAATCATGGTGGATATGGGTTTTTATTTAAGATATTGGGCCTGCCCGAAGGCACATTTCCTGCATTAAAAATAATTTTTAAATTTTTTATATCTTCTTCACTATTTGCGTTTTTTCGGTGATTCCAAGTCTCCCTCGACCCTAAGACACCCAGGCGCTCTCCCATTTCCTTTCCCCCCTCCTTGGAGCTCTTTGAAATCGCGAATTAGGGCTGATCTTCATAGGGTGTCTCAAATCGTCCAGAATTGAAGAGGTAACTTCATCCCTTCTTAACTCTCTCAATTCTTACTCTTTTCCCCCCATTCCAGTTCCTAAATTACATCCTAAATCTTGTTCGAACAATCCCTAAATTTTGTCTATTTTAAATTTCAGAAACTATTGTTTTTGGAGTGATTAATTCCGGATACTTCAAGTAGGTGAGTCTATTTCTTTCCTCTTTCAAATTGCTTAGGGTTTATTCCCTAATTCTTGAATTATAAAAATTACAGAAGTTAGGGTTTGTGACTAGGTTCTAAATTACTATATTTTGGGTGAAATATTGAGGTTTTAGGTTTCTTTTAACTTCCTTGAGGTGCGGCGGTCGTGCGGTTGATGTTTCGCCCCAATATTTGAGGATTTCGACACATTCGGTAGGTGATTCCGTGGATAACCATTTAATGATGAGTTAGTTTGCTTGATTAAATAATTTTACATGTTCTTTATGTTCTGTTCATTATGAGAAAATCATTTTTGGTAGAAATAGTAAAGCCTTTGTTTTTAAAGTTACATTTTGGCTTGAAGTGTGTATTTTTCAAATGTATTTCATGTGTTATCTCTTGTGGTAGTTTTGTAAAATGTGGAAGTGATTTATTAGTTGTTTAAAGGGGGTGAAAATTAAGGTTGGGTAATGATATAGTTCCATGTGGTCCTAAAAAGGGGGTGTATTTGAATGGTTTTATTTGTATAACCTTGTTATACTCCTTGAAAGTGTTTTATGGATTTGTGTTTTCTCATGGGTATCTTTTTTGATATTATTCAAGGTGATTATATAACATTTGAAAGTGGATTATTACATGTTGATTGGTCTGCCAATTCTGTTTTGGTAGGGTCTTGGTGTTATTTTGGCTTAAAAAGAGGTTTTTGAAATGGATTTTATGTGCAAAGTTTGGGTATACTCTTTATAATTGTTTTATGAAAGTTTTATATGGTTTATTGGGTTGTGTAATAGGTGAAACTATATCAGAAAACTGTTTTGGTAGGAGTATATTTTTAAAAGGTCCATTTAATTTGTGAAAAGGCTGTTATGTGATATGTATCATCTTGGAAATATTTTATTAAATTGTTTGAAGGAGATATTGAGGAGTGAAAGTGATGTGAAAGTGATGTGGAGTGTTTTTTGTGAGTGTGATGTGAAAAATTGAATTTTTGATTATGAAATAAGTGTTATTTTCCATGTGTGTGGGCTTTTATATGAGTTTAAATATCTTATAATTGTTTTATAAAATTGTTTAATGGTTTTGTGGAAGTGTTGAAGAAATGTGAAATGTGTTGTGGGCTATTTTGGTGTGATTCGGATTTCAAAATCATTTTGAATGAAAAATGGATTTTTGTGACTTGTGTGGTATACATATGGGCTGTTTGGTGAATTTGTGATGTGGAAATGATATTTTCATGTTCAATGTATATTTCTTGACTTGTTGAACTTGTTTGAGCACAAGGGGAAAACCTGGGTATCTAGGTGGGTGGACGTGTACTAGTATGCTAGTGAATCCGTGGGGTTTGACCTCAGTTTCACTTAGCAAGATTGACACTTACAACTCTAACTAAACTATGATGATGATGATTGGGGACCACTAGGTTATGGGTATGTTCCCTGCTAGTGGCTCGTGCACGAGAATGAATATTTGTGATGGTTACTCTCACCGAGATACGAGGTACCTCCGACCCAGAGCTAGCTAGTGCCTAGGGGTTATTTCCTATTTCTTGTGCTCATTATTTACTTTGTACTTACCATAGGCATATGGTATAGTTGGCTGGAAAATTGACTAGTGTTGACATTATTTTTAAATGTTTTTATTCTTAATGATAGCCCACTTGAAAACTGTTTTTATTCAAAGTTGAATCTTTTAGAAATTTTAACTAGCTTTTCTTGTTTTTGAAAACATACATGCTTTTCATCTTCAAATGTTTATCACGTTTAATCTCTTAGTGGTGGTATCCAACTGGGCATTGGCTCACACCCTACTTACACCCTTGGGTGTAAGTAGACTTGGTTATTTTTTTTGTCGCAGGTTGGGTATAGTTTTTTTGTTCCAGTGGTTCGGGTTTCTAGCAGGTCCTTGGTGGTGAAGTCTTGTGGAGGTGGCTTGAGGGTGGTTCCCCTTTCCATGAAGGTTATTGGGATGTCCTTATTTGGTTTTTTACCTTTGTTATAGACCTTTTGAGTTGTTTTAATCTATGTAATTTAGTTCTGAATTTTTGTAAAAGATTGTTTGGTTTGAAAAATCCAGATTTGTTTCATTGGATTCTTTTGTTGTTTTATGTTTATAAACTCGGGTAAATCGTTCCCAATTTTCATTTTATGATACCCAGGAACTTGTGCCAGCCTATGGGGATCGGGAACGCCCTTCGGTCCTTGTCACGGGCTGAGTTTGGTGCCATTTTTGGTGTCGATCGATTCGGTTCGTGACAAAATGGTATCAGAGGAGGTTTAGGTTAACTCTTTTGGTCATGTTATTTGGGGAAGAGTCAGGATATTCTAGATTTAGGATTGTTGGGACATGGAATTCTAGTTATGGGTAGTGTTCCTGATCACCACACCTCATAATGGGATTCAAGTTTCCAAGAGAAGTCGGTATTTATCTAAGTCCTTCGGTTTTCTTGGTTCGATGATGATTAAGGAAAATGAAAAGAGAGTTGGGTTAATGGTCCTAGTGAGCTCACAGGGCCTGGTAAGCCATGTGGAGCCAAGGATATTCCCTAGAACACTCTCTGTGATAGTGAAGTGATTGTAATATGGCCACCAAAGATATTTCCAAGTCACCCACTGAAACTAGTTTCCTCTCGCACTGTTTTGTGCTTAGGTTTTGAAATCTTGGCACTTTGGTTTTAAGAAGTGTATAGTTTTTGTGAAATGATTTTCAAATAAAGAGGGAATGGTTTGGTTTATAAAATGGTGGAACTGGATTTTCAGAATTGTTTTGAAATGTAAAATGGTGTGCTTACACCTCTTTGGAAGAAGAAAATATATTGAAGTTGGTTTTGAAAAGTGTTTCCAATAGAGTTTTCTAAACAATCAGAGTGTGTTTTAATGGGATGAGATGTTTTGAGATTGATGTGAATATATTGAAAGTGAGTTATTTTCTAAATGGTTGTGAATTTCTGAAAATTTTTGTAAGATGTGAGTTGGGATTTTGATCTCGTGGTTAGCGGTTATGAGAAAAAAAGATGTGTTGGTTGACCGTTTTGGTTTTGAAAAAGTGGAAAGAATTTTTGTTTTAACCTTTGGTATTTCCATTAGAGACCACACGCATGGGGTTATATGGGATGATGGATGGTTGATTGCTTGACTGGATGAGTGACAGGACGGATATGAGGAGGGTGTCTGGTGTGGCACAAAAACCTGCATGTGTGAGGCGCATGGGGTACCATTGGTGGATACGCTTACTGCTAAACTATTTGTTCTCAAAGAATTACTTTTAAAGAAAAACATGATGTCTTGATGAATATTTTTGTATGGTTTGTATAATGGGTTTTTGAAAATGTTGATGTTGTGGGACGTTTTGATTCCAAGAACCCCTTCTGTTTGAACTGTGTTTTGGGTTTGTGTTTGGTCAGTAAGCTGTGTTGTAGGGACAGTTAGTGGTCTCTTTTGAAAAATGTTTTGGGATGCCTTTACGGTGGATCCCTTCATGTGTTTGGAGCTGGTTTATGGCTTGTTTTGACCAATGGACCAGATTGGCTGGGTCCTTGGGTTCTCTCATTGGATAAGGTACGCCCCCATTAAAGGTTAATTCATAACTGAAGCGCAACCCAGATTGTTTCTCCATTGGAAAATCCTCCAGTTGATCAATATAAGGAATCTATTTCTTGATATTTTTAGATTGAGTATACACCCTTTCCTTTATTGGTTTTGTGTATCCTCTTGTAGTGGGAGATTGATTATGGATGGTTGAAAGTGACCTTAGCCTCTTAAGTTTCCAAATTTTGTTCGAAGGTGGAAGTGTTCTGGGGTTGTTAGCTTAGATGAGTATTTGGATAGTGTCTAAGAGGAACTCTCAGCCCTTCATAGTCTCTTCGAAGAAGGAGTTCATGTTAAACTACTAGTGTGGGAAATCTGGTCATGAGAGGATATTATGGCCACTTTCTAGAATTGTGTGTTGTTTGGGGATGTTGTACATGTTCCCTCTCTATTCATTTTTTATATCAGTCGCAATGGTCATGTTCGGTGATTCCTTGTGATTTCATGTGCTCGATTGACTGTAAAGGTGAAAGTTGGGAAATCATCTGAGAGTCTCTATTATGTTGGGAGAATGTCTCCCTTGAAAAAAAAACATAAAAAAATATTCCATTTTAGAGGAAGGTCAGTATAAATGTTCTTTACTTCTATTGTTTCTCACCCGAACAAACAAGGTGTGATGTGTGTATATCTTCTAATCTCTTGTTTCAGTGAAATATCGAGTTAGGGTAAAGTGAGTTTGGAATGTGCTATGTCTTGGAAAAACTTATCGGGGATTGCGGTGTAGTTGTTGTTTGCAATGAAAGAAGAATTCTCATTCAGGTGGTTTCCAAAGCCTAACTGCGAGGCCGAAGATGCTTCAATATTTTGAGCTCCAGCCATAGGTCCCGGAGAGAAGCTGGCACGTAGTCAGGGGAAACCCCAGTGTTATTTAAACCCTTGTGCAAAGTCCTATCCTCAAAATGAAAGATAAGAAGAGTTTAAACCTATAGTGTCATCATATTTCTTCTACTGTTCATGTTCGGTGGAAATAGGTGGAGGGCCTTGTACACATGTCATCGACCAATGTTATTCCCTCCCCCTTTGGTTTCCATTGAGTCTTTAGAGAAAGGAATGAAGTTTGGCTAAACAGGTTGACCACACGGTTTGCACTTGGTTAGTAGTGACCATGCCCACCAAAAAAAACCATGTAGATAGAAGAATCTCCACTGTTAGTTAATGGTTTCCCAAACCGTGCCGACTAACCATGTGGTCATCCCAACACTTTATATTTTGGGGTCTTTCTGTACCGGCCCATGCTGGTCGATTAAGATTGTTGGTTCTTATGGTGGGGAGCCTATTTTTTTCCCGTACCAATAACTTAGACTTATCCATGGTCAAGGATTGGTGGTAGGTAGTCTCATTTGGATCTATCAAGCTACCTAAATCTTCCTTGGGTAACTATTGAGATTAAATAGTGCCCAATTTTTTAGTTATAGTAAGGTATGTGTAACATTGTTCGATGTTGTTGTTCGTTTGAGTGAATTTCTTGAGTCTTGTTCAGATAGTGTTTGAGGACTTTTCCTTTGGGATAAAGCCCGAATATGATTGATTGTTTCAGGAAAGTGGTGTATGATTTTTTTGTGAAGTATTCCTTCCTTAATTGATCAATGGAGGTGTTTTGGCCTTTGGGGGCGAAACCTGGAAAGGGAGTACATCTTGGTTTATCAGTTCGGTTTGGCTTTCGTATCTGGCCTTTCTGTAGCTTTCCGGGGACGGAAAGTTTTCATGGTGGAGAAAATTGTCACATAAATGAATTATTTTGAATTTAAATTTCATTTATTTTCCTTTCATTCTTTGTTTTGGATGGTTTCCAAAGGTTTTATGGAGAAATGGATGAGTTTTAATGAATTGGGCCAAACCGTGAGCCCAATTCCGGATTTAAAAATAGTTTTTGTTTCCTTTATAACTTTTTAATTTTTTAATATTTTTCCCTAATTAAAATTCCTAAATGGTATCCTCTGACCTATTAACACAAAAATATAAATTTGGAGCCTTTATAAATCCATAATCATGGTGGATATGGGTTTTTATTTAAGATATTGGGTCTGCCCGAAGGCCCATTTCCTACATTAAAAATAATTTTTAAATTTTTTATATCTCCTTCACTATTTGCGTTTTTTCGGTGATTCCACCTCCCCCTCGACACTAAGAAACCCAGGCGCGCTCCCATTGCATTTCTCCCCTCCTTGGAGCTCTTTGAAATCGATAATTAGGGCTTATCTTCATAGGGTGTCTCAAATCGTCCAGAATTGAAGAGGTAACTTCATCCCTTCTTAACTCTCTCAATTCTTACTCTTTTCCCTCCATTCCAGTTCCTAAATTACCTACTAAATCTTGTTCGAACAATCCCTAAATTTTGGCTGTTTTCAATTTCAAAAACTATTGTTTTTGGAGTGATTAATTCAGGATACTTCAAGTAGGTGATTCTATTTCTTTCCTCTTTCAAATTGCTTAGGGTTTCTTCCCTAATTCTTGAATTATAAAAATTACAGAAGTTAGGGTTAATTCCTAGGTTCTAAATTACTATATTTTGGGTGAAATATTGAGGTTTTAGGTTTATTTTAACTTCCTTGAGGTGCGGCGGTCGTGCGGTTGATGTTTATCCCCAATATTTGAGGGTTTCAACACATTCGGTAGGTGATTCCATGGATAACCATTTAATGATGAGTTAGTTTGCTTGATTAAATAATTTTACATGTTCCTTATGTGCAATGAATTATGAGAAAACCATTTTTGGTAGAAATAGTAAAGCATTTGTTTTTAAAGTTACATTTTTTCTTGAAGTGTGTATTTTTCATATGTATTTCATGTGTTATCTCTTGTGGTAGTTTTGTAAAATGTGGAAGTGATTTATTAGTTGTTGAAAGGGGCTGACAATTATGGTTGGGTAATGATATGGTTACATGTGGGCCTAAAAAGGGGGTGTATTTTAATGGTTTTATTTGTATAAACTTGTTATACTCCTTGAAAGTGTTTTATGGATTTGTGTGTTCTCATGGGTATATTTTTTGATATTATTCAAGGTGATTATATAACATTTGAAAGTGGATTATTACATGTTTATTGGGATTCCAATTCTGTTTTGGTAGGGTCTTGTTGTGCTTTTGGCTTAAAAATAGGTTTTTGAAATGGATTTTATGTGCAAAGTTTGGGTATACTCTTTATAATTGTTTTATGAAAGTTTTATGTGGTTTATTGGGTTGTGTAATAGGTGAAACTATATCAGCAAACTGTTTTGGTAGGTGTATATTTTTAAAAGGTCCATTTCATTTGTGAAAAGTCTGTTATGTAATATGTATCATCTTGGAAATATTTTATTAAATTGTTTGAAGGAGATATTGAGGAGTGAAAGTGATGTGAAAGTGATGTGGAGTGTTTTTTGTGAGTGTGATGTGAAAAATTGAATTTTTGATTATGAAAGAAGTGTTATTTTCCGTATGTGTGGGCTTTTATATGAGTTTAAATATCTTATAATTGTTTTATAAAATTGTTTAATGGTTTTGTGGAAGTGTTGAAGAAATGTGAAATGTGTTGTGGGCCATTTTGGTGTGATTCGGATTTCAAAATCATTTTGAATGAAAAATTGATTTTTGTGACTTGTGTGGTATACATATGGGATGTTTGGTGAATTTTTGATGTGGAAATGATATTTTCATGTTCAATGTATATTTCTTGACTTGTTGAACTTGTTTGATCACAAGGGGAAAACCTGGGTATCTAGGTGGGTGGACGTGTACTAGTATGCTAGTGAATCCGTGGGGTTTGGCCTCAGTTTCACTTAGCAAGATTGATGCTTACAACTCTAACTAAATTATGATGATGATTATTGGGGACCACTAGGTTATGGGTATGTTCCCTACTAGTGGCTCGTGCACGAGAATGAATATTTGTGATGGTTACTCTCACCGAGATACGAGGTACCTGGGACCCACAACTAACTAGTGCCTAGGGGTTATTTCCTATTTCTTGTGCTCATTATTTACTTTGTACTTATCGTCGTCATACGGTATAGTTGGCTGGAAAATTCACTAGTGTTGAAATTATTTTTAAAAGTGTTTATTCTTAATGATAGCCCACTTGAAAACTATTTTTATTCAAAGTTTCATCTTTTAGAAATTTTAACTAGCTTTTCATGTTTTTGAAAACATGCATTCTTTTCATATTTAAATGTTTATCACATGGAATCTCTTAGTGGTGGTATCCAACTGGGCATTGGTTCACACCCTACTTACACCCTTGGGTGTAAGTAGACTTGGTTATTTTTGTTGTCGCAGGTTGGGTACAGTTTTTTGTTCCAGTGGTTCGGGTTTCTAGCAGGTCCTTGGTGGTGAAGTCTTGTGGAGGTGGCTTGAGGGCGGTGCCCCTTTCCATGAGGGTTCTTGGGATGTCCTTATTTGTTTTTGTACCTTTGGTATAGACCTTTTGAGTTGTTTTAAGATATGTAATTCAGTTCTGAATTTTTGTAAAATATTGTTTGGTTTGAAAAATCCAGATTTTTTTCATTGGATTCTTTTGTTGTTTTATGTTTATAAACTCGGGTAAATCATTCCCAATTTTCATTTTATGATACCCAGGCACTTGTTCCAGCCCGTGGGGATCGGGAACGCCCTTCATCCCTTGTCACGGTCTGGGTTTGGTGCCATTTTTGGTGGCGATCGATTCAGTTCGTGACAATATTAATGTAGTTTGAAGTTCTATAATGTTAACCAAGGTGATAAAATTAAGGATTCTTTACTTAATTATAGATTATTTCACCTAGAAAACCATAAAATATCATGCAGGAATGGGTGTGTGAGCATGCTTTTCCAAAATAACCAATAGTGGACCTTGGTTTTTGGAGGGGTTAGTTTAACTGCTCCAAGTTACTAGCCAAGGGGTTCCTCAAAAGGAACCAATGGCTTCTGATGTTATGTAATATTTCCAATTTCATCATCCTTAGATCTTATGAGGTGAGGCCTCAGTGAAAAAAGATACTTAGTGGATAATTCATATCCATAATATATTTTAAATAATTGAGACATTGGAAAAACAATGGGTTAGACTATCCACCTTTATGTATGAAGTGGCATCTCACCATTGATTGGAAATCTTACTCAAGGAAAAGAAAGTTTGAGGTCTAACTTGGAAGAATTTTTATAATCTATTTCTTGAATAATCATATCCTATCACATTATATATGGTTAAGGTAAAATGATTTTATAAATATCTATTATGTCTCGGTGACTGTTATTGAGTACATGTACAAGTTCACTAATATACATCAATTTTCTCTATATCTAAGTGGAGATAAAGTGTATAATGTGTAGTTTTTGAGATGTGATTGAAAGAGTCATTATTATATTAGGTGATAATTTTCAACCTAATTACATTATTTGAAGTGGTTAAGAAGGTTTTACTTGTTGATATAAAATATAAGGAAGGTATATGAGTGGGTAGCTCACTAACAAACTATAATTTAACTGATTTTCCTTCCAGTGGTTTTAAATGAGGGAAGGAAGAAGTGAGTTGGGGTGATACACACTAAGGGAGTCATGGAAGTGGATAAACTTTATATTCTAGTTCTAGAAGATATTTTATGTAACACCACCAATGTGGGTGTATGGGGAACATCAAGATAAAATGAACATTTGAGGAAAAGTAGTGTCACTACTATATCTAGTTTTTCTATCTCCAATGTCCTTCCATCATAATTTTTTTTAGGAAATTGGAAAGAAACCCTATACATCCTAGATATTATGGGATAAATCAACTACTCAACCTATCGGTGGTAATAAATCTCAATCTAGGAGATTGAGTTAAGGAGGCCAATGGGGCTATCAAGTCTAGTTGGTCATTGGGTGGTCTTCTGTACAAATATTTATGTCTCGGGTTAGCAGGAAGGTTTATCAAGGATATATTTCATGGATCATCCCACTATAGAAATTAAAGTGGGTCCTTTTACTATGAGATCCACTATTTCAGTATCCTCTACATTATCTTATTCCTTATTTGATATAGTTTCTTATAATTATTCTATCTCTAAGAAAACGGTATTCCTTTTAGGTCTGAAAATAGAATTATCATCTACCTATATGATTCTTGATACACAATTTGGGAAGAGGATAGGTTCAGAAAGGAAATGTTCATCTTATGGTGGTGGATTCAAATATAAATCTTGAGATATTATGGTTCTCAACATGAAACATTTAAATATCATTCTAAAAATGGACTAGTACACTCAGTTATGAGCATGTAATTATTTTTATACTATAAGGATATCATTTTCTTCTCCAATAGTTTTCCAGTATACAATTTGTGGAGAATGGGAGTTTCAAGATAGTCTAGTAGGGCCAGATTAGGGATAGGTGGGGGTGATCAGTCCCAAAATGGTAAAATGTGTCCTTATAGTAATAGAAGTTAAATGGAAGTAATACTTATCTCTAATGGTGGATCATTACCCAGCAGTGTCTATATAATATTTTTCATCTCTACCTATAAGTAAAGAGGTAGAGTTTATTATCAACCACTTACATGGTAGTGAACCTATCTCAATTCCTTTATATCATATGAATCCAACTGAATTGGGGGAACTAAAAATCTAGGTGTAGGAACTTCAGTTATAATAATTCATTAAGTCAAGAACCTTTACTTAGGGTTCTCTGGTTCTATTTTATAAGAGGAATGATGGAATTTAATGTCTTTTTGAGGACTATTATGAGCTAAAACAAGTAAAAATTAAGAATCATTATCCATTTACTGGGATCAATGTTATATTTTATTACCTAAAAGGTGAAAGTTTATTTTCATAAAATGACCTATGTTCTGGATATCTTTAGCTTCGGGTTAAGTTGGTATACATTCCAATCAATACTTTTGGGAATTCAGTATGGGAACTTCAAATATTTAATAATGACTTTTGGACCAACTAATTCACAAACTATATTGATGGACACAATGAATGATATATTTCATCCTTTTCTAGACTCTTTTTCATGGTATTTGTGGAGGATATACTGAGATGTTATAACTCCAAGGATGATCATTCTTAACATATTTGTATTTTCTTGGAAATTATTTCAAATCATTAGTTGATTTTATACAATATAAAATATCATTTTGGATCAAGGAATTAAATTTTCCCACGAATGTAATTCTTAAAATGTTTATATATATAGATCATGAAAATGTGGAATTTTTTACATCCTAGAAATTATGATAAAAAAATTTGAGATCAAAAGTTTTATCATACTCATATGGAATTTACAAAACTTAATTCAAGACTTTTTTAGGACATCTACTCATATGAAATATCTAACTAAGAAATGGGATTAATTAATTGTTGGAGTTGGTGGCCTAGAACCAACTACTGTGTACTTTATGATAAACTTTTATTCATGAATTTGAATATTAATATATACCTTATCACATCATGACTATTCTTATTATTGAAAATTAATGTGATAATGTCCTAAGGATGGGTGTTTCACTAAAGGGTCATAGTGGATCCCTGTAATGATGAGAACCCGGAAGTGCCATACCATTATTCTTGAATATATGTCCTATGGTCGGATGATGTTATTTGAGGGACACAAATAATACAGGTCATTAGTGGTGGGGAATCATAAAATATTGAGGCACCTTATCATGGTGTGTGCCATTGGTAATATAAAGGAGGATATTATGAGAATGAGACCCGCTAATAAGAAATCCACATTTCATAGTGTCATTGGATGTTCCTCTCTACGAACATGTGTATTGGTCCTTACACTTTAAGATTATTATTAATGGGTATTAAAAATCACACACTTAGATGTATTGGTGAAAAATTTGATGACACACTATTCGCAGCGACGTAGGGTATGTTGGGTGTGTCATGAGTAATACTGCATTAATAGATAATGAGAGAAATGATTTTTTCCTTCTATTACATAACGGAAGTCACTATCTCAGGCCCTTTGATAGAATATATATATAGCCTAAATAAACCCATGGACATGGTTAGGAATGAGTGAGTTTAATTATAGGAAGTCAAAGAAAGAATAATCGAGCACATGAGCTGATGAAAATAGCATTCAACCTGCTTGATTCGAGATATCGAGACACAGGGATTGTATTGCATAGTAAGTGTTCGTATGAGGTGAAACATCATTGTGGCATTAACTTATTTATCTATCGGTGTCTTGGAATGTTTCTATATGATAACCTTGGACTTTAGGCAAGCTATACCTAAGGCCATTGAGAAAGAGGCCTAGAGGGTCACTCACTAAGTGTATCCAAGTATCTTATTTAAATATAAATTTAACAAGTTGAATAAATATTATTATCAATTTTGGATTAATAATTATTCAAGGATTCCTGATCACATTTATTTCAACACTAGTTATTCAAGAGAATATATTGTGGGTAAAATAATATATTTATTAGTGAGTAATGAAGTGATATTTATTTAAGGAATAGATAGTCATTATTCAAGGTCTAATAAATGTGGTGGAGGAAATAAAGAAAATAGAAAAACAAAATATGCACCGTGTATATTAATATAAATGTTGTTCAGTTTTTTTGGAAATTTTTGAGAAATAATATTATTTATTTAATTAAAAAATATTAGGTATAATTCGCTGGGTGAATTCCAAGTAATAATAATATTAAAATTTTATTATTATACATGGGGTCTTACTAAGAATTAAATTAAATGAATAAATGCCTTTGGGTAATTATTTCATTATTTTATTATTCTAATTAATATAAATCCCAATTACATTATTATCATTAATCTAGGAATTATTTGTGGTTGTGCACAACTGATCTAGAGAAAGCTCTCAAGACAAGAGAGAATTCCTTTCCTCTGAGAATTATCTCAATTAATGAGAGAGATCCTCCTCCACCAAATCAAGGAGAGCACTTTGGAAGCGACTCTAAAGGAGATCGAAGGCGGAAATCACAAGAAAAGGCTATTATACACTAGCACCTGAAGATCAATTTGGAAATGTCTAGAGATACGTGGATCACTTGTGGATCACCACTAGAGGAAGCCTACACTTGGCTTCTATGATGAAATAATGGATCACATTGGATCATAAATAGAAACATCAACGTAGAGCGAATTCTATCAAGATAATTCTTGTCTTTTAATTTTATTAATTATAACCAATATATGATGATCCTCTCTATGGTTATGGGACTTCCCTCTTTCATTTTTCATTCTTCATTCTATTTTGAAGATCTGTTGTTTTATCATCATGAAAGATCTTTGATTGATCATTGTTAATGGTAAAATTGAAGTTGGGTACACCCATCCACGCACTTCTGTTATGTCCAGAACCTATATTAATTTGGTTGGATCAGTGTAAAGAAGCCTTCTAAAATCTACAGAAGAGGATTTCTGTAGCTATAATTCTTATTTTTCCACTTTCAAGTTAAGGGTTTTATGTTTATTATGATGAATTAATCATTTTCCTCAGTTTTTTCCTTATGAAATATTTCTGGTTAGTAGAATACCATTCTAGGAAACTTTATCCTCATAAATAGAATTATCCTACTCATGAATTAGAATTAGATTTATTTTTTCATTTTTTAATGTGTTGGAGGCATTATTTGTTTGGAGACTGATCTGTGTTATTTATAGACCACAAGTTCCAAAAATACATTTTATCATAGTTAGAATTAAATCTCAGGTAGTGACACTAGATTGAATACATTCACTCATTTGATTTTGAATTATGGTATGAACCTAGTAAAGGAAAAAAAATTGATGCTCTTAGTCAAAAAATATACCCCCTGAAGGTGTGGGAGGCTAAAGATGAATACGCACTGATGTTTCTCATATTCAAGATCCAATTTAACATTATGGAGTATCAAAGTTGGATATACCTACACCTCATTAATCTTTCCTCATCTATCTTGGAGCATGTTAGGGAATCTAAAATTTTGGAACCAGGTTGTATCATTATTCATGAGAGACTTGATGGTGGGGATATCATTGATGATGGTTCCACAGATTCTAATTAACTCTTGTACATACATGGGTAACTTAAAGTTCCCCTAGGTATAGAAGAGGTGGTTATCAATTAGTACCATTATTCTAGGTGGTATGTTCACCCTGGAATCAAGAATATGTAACGTGAAATCCATCATTGGTTCTAGTATCCAAGAATGAATAAAGACATTACAGAATTTGACATTGAATTCCTCACTTTCTAGTTGGTAAATAAAGAACATAAAAAATCCTATTGGTACTCATTAGCTACTCCCTATACCCATTTGAAAGTGGGATGAAGTCACAATGTACTTTGTAATAAGTTTTTTGATATTTATTAAAGGGAAGGATGCATTTTGGGAAATAGTAGATTTTCTGACCAATATGGCACACTTTCTTCTTAACAAAGAGGATTGTTCAGTAGATGAACTCATGATATCATATTTCAGAGAGATTTTTAAGCTTCAAAATATACCATCTAGCATCACTTCTAAAAAATTTCTAAGTTATGTTTCAGTTTTGTTGATTACTTCATCAAGAATTGGGTTCTCAAGTGAAATAATATACTACCTTCCATCCTTAGACTGATATCCAGTCTAATAAAACTATTTAATCATTTTAGGATATTCTTTGAACTTGGATTCTTTATTTTGTTGTCTCATAGGTGGAGCACCTTTATTTGGTGGAATTCTCCCACAAAAATAATTATGAATCATATCTAGATGGATCCTTATGTGGAATTATATAGAGATCATGTTTTTCTCCTCTATGTTGGATATGGATAATTGAATTTTCTAAAATTAGGCCTAGTTTTTTCGAGGAGATTATGGAGTAGAAGAAGATAATTTAAAAACATCTTAAAACTACTTAGAACTATAAAAATTACTTTGTCAACCATTGAAGGTGACCCTTGTAATTCAAAGTTGGTGATCATGTGTTCCTTTGTTAGGACTTTTGAAATAATTATCTGATTCATGGAAGTCACTTATCAACTATCCTTACCTATGACATTTAATTACATTCATAACAACTTCTATGTTTTTTAATTAAGTAGGTATGTACCTGAACCCTCACATATGATCTAATATGATGATGTTTAGCTTGAATCCAATGCATCATGTTTGGATCATTCTACATGTATCATTGACTTGATTAAAATATTATTATGAGGTAATGTGATCCCATTAATTCTGGTTAGATGGCCTCATAGAAAGCTCCAAGAAAAAACTTCTGAGTATGAAGCTAAGATGAGGATCCAATAGTTATATCTATTCCCATGAGAATATAATTAAAGATTCTTGGGTATGAGAATCTCTATAGTGGGGAGTTTTTAAAGACCCTAACCTTTCTAGGTTAGTTCCCTATTTAAAAATAAGTTTTAAATATTATTTTAGAGGTATTTTGATAGTGGTAAGAGTTGGAGATGAATCAAAGGTCATCTTGTGAGAACCAACTAAGGAAGGGGAGTCTTTCTATGATCAGAATTTCCATAATAAGGTCAGTGGGAGTCCACTAGACTTTTAGTGGGGACCTGGAAGGGGAATCTAATTCATCCCCTAAAATTCTGGTGGGTTCCTCCTTATTTTCACCCCCAACTTATAATTTCATTCATTTTAATCATATGAACTCCCCTATTAAGATCTCCCCACCTTCTCTTCCCTATCAAGATTCATCTTATCCTTCCTTGATTTATGTGCCACAATTTGACTCTCAACTCTTGTTATAATAAAGTTAAGTCCATGAAATCCCCCTAATATTTATTATTCTTCTATTTATCTTTGAAAATAGATGTAATCTCTTCCTACCAAATTTTATGGTTTTTTGAATCTTCTGAATCACATTGATTCCATATGGGCTAGATAATACAAAGTAATTTCCTAGGATAATCTAAGATAATCATATAGTTTTTATTATTAGATTCACCCTCCTTAAATGGAAATGATGTTGACTTAATTTTAATGTCTTATTATTTGGCCTCTTTAAGCTTTTAGTGGCATCACTCCTTTTTATGGGTTCCCTAAAGGACTGTCTATAATAAATTTTATTAGTGTACCCCTCCACCCTCTCATACTCATTAAGGGATGGGTTGGAATTATTATATTTCCAAATGTATTTAATTAAAAAAATAATAAAAATTTAATTTTTAATTTATATTTTATAATGTTCATGGGATTTTTGAATTTTTTTTATTTATAATTTTTACAAGCATGCCTTAGGTGACTTTTTTTATTAATCCACTTTAGTTTCATTACATTTTATCATGAATTTAATTGTATTATTTATACATGTAGATATTAAAATATGATTTATATCATGTTATATATACTTCTTATTGAGTATTTTTTAGTGTATATTCTTGTATTTCTTCCCTAATTTTTTTATAATTGATACATGTTGCACCATGGTCTCACTATACACCATAATAGGGGGATAAATTATGGTGATATAACTTTTTCATTTTTTATATCAAATTTGATATTTAATTTTTATTGGAAAATAAAACTTGAATTGGATTTTTAATCACAACCAAATATAGAAATATAAAGACAATGAGAACACTAATTTTACTTGGTTTTCCTATAAAATTATACTTTAAGGAGAACATATGTAAGAACCCAAATCTTTTTTTCAGGTATGTCATTCATTTCTAGTTGTTTTTTAGGAAAAGAGGAGTTTATGGAAATTTTAGGAGTACACACCGTGTACTTATAAGTACATGTCGTGTACCCAGTTTCCATGGGTAATCGTGTGATGGCCATGTAACAGCCGGTCACATGGCCATGTAGGGTGACCTGGAGACCACCAAAAGTAGGGGCTGGTTAAGTCAAGTACATGTCGTGTACTTTTAAAAGACACGCCATGTACTTTTCTTTTTATTTCATTAAATGGACCGGGGTCGCGTCTTATTCACAAAAATACCTTCTTCTCCATTCGTCTCATCCAGTAGCATCTGTAGACAACGATTCTTCTTTAATCCCCCTACTTTTCGTCCATTCTCCGATTCAATCATCATTTATTGTGTTGAAATTTCTACGGTGATCTCTTTTTTCTTCTAGAGCCTTGTTTCCGAATTTCTCTTCTTTCATGAGATATCTATGATTGAGTGTTTTTAGCATTTTTGTAGATCTACGGTATTCTAGGGAGATTCAAGGCCTGAAGTTCACTTATATCATCCGTACAACGTTGAGGTAGGTTTTTTGTGCCTTTCCATAGTTATTCTTTTAATAGTATGTATAAAATTACCCAATACCCTCAAACAGGGTATTGTGTGTTTAGGGATTTTAGCCATATTAATGTCTGTTCTGCCTTGTGTGCCTGAGTAGGGGTGGTTTGTTTATTAATAGGGTTATTTTTCCATGTTATGGATGTGTTTGACCATGTTTTTTTTGGTATTGACCATTTGGTCTCGCTTTTCATGTTAGGATGTTTGTTTTTTATACATAGTGTTGTTAGGATGGAGTGATTTTATCTGATGTTGTTATATGCTTGTAGTTATTTAGCCAATTAGTTCTTGAAAGATGTTATCCAAATAGTTATTAAGGTTTACTTTGGCTGTTGAACATCATTGTGCATGATCGACTTACACAGGTTTGTGGGAACCTGGTGTAGTAGACTATAGGGGGAATGAATGATGAGGGATTCCCCAGAGTGTGTTTACTTTTCATGTTGCGAGACCATAGGGGGGATGGACGTAAGTGCTCCTTCAAAGTGTCTATAGTTCCTCTTTATGAGACCACAGGGGGAATTGGATATTGATTTCTTCCCCAAAGTGTCTATAGTTACTGATATGAGACCACATGGGGAATTAACGGTGACTGCTTCCTCAGAGGGTCTTTGCTAAAGTTGAACCAGAGGGGTTAGACAGTGTGTACTTCCCATAGGGTTTCTTGTGTTTGTTTGGTTGAACCAGAGGGGATAGGTTGTGAGTACTTCCTATAGGATTAGTTGTTTTTTATTAGCTTCTTACTTGATATGGTGTAAATGAATGCAATTGAAACTCTAGGACTGTTTACTTTTGAGTACTTCCTTGTTTACTGCTTCATTTTGATTATTTCCTGCCATATATATTCATTGAATGTTAGGTATAGATATTTGGGTGTTTGCCTATTGGGATTTGTATCACACCCTGTTTGGGTCATTATTTTGGGCCCAAACAGATTATATTGTTGCAGGTATAGATAAGGGGAAGTTCCCTTCTACGTCAGGCACTTGATTGTTGTGGATCTGGAGAGCATGGGACCAAGCTGAGACTTGGGATGCTATAGGAGTTTATTTGTTTTTTCTTTGTACTTTTTCTTAGTAATGTACTTCTAGAATTGTGATTTTTTTGGATACTTTCCTAGACATATTTGACATGCATCATTTATATATGTGCTCCAACTGTTTATTTACTTTAAATCTTCCGTTGTTTACTATTGTATGGTAATATTTCTACTCCCGCTATTGTTATCTAATTATCATTCCACTGCGTTACTCTGCCAATGAGGAAATAGTTTCCCCACTATCACACCTAAGGCCCTTGCTGCTAGTCGGTAGCCTCTGGCGTTCGGGGAAATGCGCTTGAGGCCATGTGACCAACCGGGTACTGGGCACCTCTGGGTGGCACCCGGAACCGGGATGTTATAAATTGGTATCAGAGGAATTATTTTCTTCTCAAATTACTATTTGGATCCTATAGTCAGGGATAGTATGGCATAGGTACTTGGTAAGAAATTGTGCCCGGGAGTAGCTAACTTGTGTATAGGTAAAATCCAATTTACCTCGTTTATTGCAATTTTTATGATTTTTTGATTATTATAGTTGTTTTTATTTCACTGTTGGTTGCTTAACATGTTTTTTGTTGTTATCATTGATATTATTGAGGTTCTAATTTTTTTTAAACCCGATGAGATGAGGGTATTCCATCTCATGCATCATATAGGAACTTTCTAGAGATCACATGTCATGCATTCTTTCCATGCCATTTAGGGTGTATTACCGATTGCATGTTCTTGTGATAGATGTTATGCTAGATATGCATGTCATTGTGATAGATTCCTTGATAGAATACCTACTATTTTTTAGGGTATTGGATTGTGTAAGGTTTCGTTTGAATGGATGCCAAAATTTGGTTCTTGAGGTGTTATGGGCCCTCATGGATCATAATTTGGTGGATCATTGTACTGTTATGCTTATATATGGAATGTATAAGATTCCAAACATTGATTCGCGAGCATTATGGGCCCTCACGGATTGGAATTTGGCACTTTAATGTTCGTTTCAGTGTTTTTATGGGTTTCGGAGTAGTTTCTGAGGCTAACTGTCTGTAAAAACCCAGAATACATGGCATGTAATAATGAATACACACCATGTATCCTTCTATTAAGGAAGGAACAACCGTGTACTGTATGTACACGTCGTGTAGTCATTAACTATGTGACTGAATGTGTGGTAAGAGACAAGGGGTTGAGAAATCATTGGTGGAACATGCCGTGTATCGGACGTACACGCCGTGTTATTTAGACCATGTGTTCGGCCGTGTGACTAATGACATTAGTGTATTATGTTTAGTTAGTACATGTCGTGTTTGGCACAAACATGCCATGTAGAGTCAGCCATGTAACCAACCGTGTGACTAACAACACGGGTCGGTGAGGTTCTTAGAGTACATGTTGTGTCTATCACAAACACACCATGTAGTCTTGCTCTAGGAGAACCACGTGGATTTAAGTCCTGTAGAATAACTCGGGCAGAGGAAGAGGATTCAAGTACATGTCGTGTGTTAGGACAACACTCTGTTTGTATGGGGTGTTACATAACCAAGGTTGGTAGGAGTACACACCCATGTTAAGGCTTAAAGGAATATTCTGTGTAGGGGACATACATGTCATGTATCCGTGTTTTGAAGAACATGAATGATTTTTCCTCATGTTCCCTTCTTGCACTTCTAAGTTTCGGTCCTTTTTAATATTGATCTAAGGTGTTCTTTTGACCTTGCAGAGTCATGCCATCGAGACTTCCTCTGGTTGTATGCCTGTTATAGGGCAGTGATCAGACACTGGACATAGTAGATCAGGGACTACCATAGGATCCTCCAGTTGTTCCTATCTTGGAACCAGCCCTCATTTCAGATATAGGTGCCAAAACACAGTTTTGAGAAGGCTTCATGAGGTTTATGCAGACCTTTAGGGGAGTACCACCTTCTTCTCCATCTATAGAAGAGCTGACGTGGGTCTTTCAGCAGCAGCATCCTCTTACTTTCTCAGGGGATAGAGGACCTCGGGATGCTGAGTCATGGTTGGAATCCATGTTGTCTATCTTTGAGCATCTGTAAATGCCTCTAGATAGTAGGGTGAATCTATCCACATATATTCTTTGGGATTCCTCCAAGAGATGGTGGGATGTGATATCGCAGGTAGGATGCTATCAGGGTATGGCTTGAGATGACTTTAATTGTGCCTTCTATGATTAATTCTATCCAGAGACTCTGAGGGATGATCGAGCCCAATATTTCATGAGCCTGGAGTAGGGTACACTTTTAGTTATGGAGTATTATTCTCACTTCAGAGAGCTGCATCGATTCATGCCCATTCTAGGAGGTGATGAGTTATTTCTAGCGAGGAAGTTTTGAGGATGGTCTCAGGCAAGACATCTGATCTATGGTGAACATCTTCAGGTTGACTTCCATCACTTCTATAGTCAACCAGGTGCTAATCACGAAGCATAATATGAGGGATTATGGAGCTGTGAGCTAGGGTGTATCGGCATCTGGAGTTGGTACCCCTCTGACTGACAGCAAGGAGAATCGTAGGGAGTCTATGCACAGAGATCCGAGGAGGCTGGATACTTCTTCTAGTAGCCAGGTGGTGTGCTACCAGTGTGGGAAGAGTGGGAATATGAGGCCACATTTCCCAAGAGATATAGTGGAATGTTGATATTATAGAAAGATGGTTCATATTCAACACTTATGTCAGTTCTTACCACTAGCAGCTGGTGACAGAGGTTCTTTAATGACTCCTCATTCAGGAGAAGCACCACCAGTTTCTCATCAATCCAGGAACTATATTTATTCCAGCCGTTCAGGCCAAGGTAGAGGTTGAGGCCATGGTATCTAGTCGGTAGGCTTTCAGTGACAACAGGGTGGATCAGCTCAAGGTGGATCATCTCAGGGTGGTTAGGTAGGGTCACAGGGTTGTGGTGCATGATAGACTATTACAGTGGAGCAGACCAAATAGAAGAAGGATCTTGAACCCTCTACTATTCGAGTTACGATTTTAGTTTCCTCAGTTCTAGATTCTGCACTTTTCGATATAGGGTCTTCCCATAGTTTTATATTTTTTGCTGTTGTGGAGATCCTTGAGCTATGTATCTTTATTTATGCTAATGTCTTGATTCTATAAACTCTATTGGGTATAAGAACGACTAGTGTACATTAGTGCAAGGAGTTCCCTATTGAGGTTGTTGGGTGTCACTTCTCAAGGGACCTCTATGTCCTAGAGATAATAGGCTATTATTTCATTCTCAAGATGGGCTAGTTAGTTCCATTCCAGGCTGTTTTCAAATTCTATCATTGTAGGGTGAGTTTCACATCACCCTAGGGTAGATCATTTCTTTATAAGGGCGAATGGGATGTCCAATAAAGCAAATCGGGACTCGAACATCATGGGTTGGGGGGAGTTACAGCCCAGATTGCTAGTCTACATCTGGATGACCAGGGGACTTCACAGTTGGAATTTCCTCCAGTGGTGGATCATTTCAAGGATGTCTTTCCAAATTACTTTTTAGGTTTTCCTCCAGAGAAAGAGGTAGACTTTTCTATTGAGCTTGTGCCATGAGTGGCACCGGTGTCCATTCCTCCTTATAGGATGGCTACACCAGAGTTACAAGAGCTCAAGAAGCAGTTGGAGGAGTTGCAGGAAAAGGGTTTCATCCGACCCAGTACTTCTCCTTGGGGTTCTCTTGTCCTATTTGCAAAGAAGGAAAACAGTACCCTCAAAAATTGTGTGGATTATCAGAGGCTAAATCAGTTGACGCTCAAGAACTAATATCCCTTGTCGAGTATTGATGATCTCTTTAATCAGCTTCGAGGATCCCGGGTTTTCTAGAAGATTGACTTGAGATCTGGTTATCATGAGTTGCAAATTAGACCATCAGATATACCTCTTACAGCCTTTCGGAGCATTTATGGTCTGTATGAAAATTTGGTTATGTCATTTGGTCTTACGAATACACCTGTAGTTTTTATGGAACTGATGAACCAAATGTTCCATCCATATTTGGATTCCTTCATGGTGGTTTTCATGGATGATATCTTGGTGTACTCTCACACTCGACATGACCATTCTACCCATATTAAGATCATTTGGAGTACACTAAGAGAGAATCAGTTATATGTTAAGCTCTCAAAATTCCACTTTTGGATGGACCAAATTCACTTCTTGAGTCGTGTTATTCAAAGACAGGAGTATCAGTAGACCTAGAGAAAGTGAGAGTAGTAGTTTCTTAGGAGCAGTCGAAGAACATATTTGAGTTATGAATTTTTCTAGGGCTGGCTGGTTACTACTGATGTTTCATATAGGACTTCTCATGCATATTAGTTCCACTGATAGGCCTGACTAAGAAGGGTGAGAAGTACCTATGGACAGATCCCTATGAGTCAGCCTTTCAGGAGATAAAATGGAGGTTGACTTTAGCACTGATACTAGTATTTCTAGAGTCGGCCAAGAGCTATACTATTTATTGTGATGATTTAGGTATCAGGATGGGAGTAGTGCTTATGTAGGGAGAAGGATTCATTTTGTATAGGTCTCGACAGTTGAGGCCACATGAGAGGAATTACCCGACGCACGATCTTTAGTTGGCTATAGTTTTTCATGCTTTACATTGTTGGATACATTATATTTTGGGAGAGAATTTTTTGGTTTTCACCAATCACAAAAGTCTCAATTATATCTTCACTCAGCGCAATCTGAATCTGAGATAGTGAAGGTGGGTTTAATACCTTCAGTCCTTCGACTTTGAACTTTCCTATAGACCTAGGAAAGGCAATGTACTGGTTGATGCATTGAGCAGGACGACGCATGTACAGGAAGTTCAGGAGGCCATCTGTGACTGGAAGCTCATAGATCTATTCTATGAGATACATTTGGAGGTGCACGATAGACAGGGGAAAACATTTCTTTCTTCTATGTTATGTTACCTCTACTCTACTTGATCGAGTGCGAATGAGGCAGCTATCAGATTCTGAAGGACTAGTCCTATAGGAGAGTGTTTCAGGATAAGACTCTATTCCTTTATAGAAAGTAGGTGAGGATGAGATCTTGTGTTTTCATGGGCATGTATGGGTATCAGTAGAAATATGTGAGGAGTTGATGTAGGTCTTTCATTCCTCAGTTTGGGTAGTTCATCCTGGTTTCACCAAAATGTATCGAGATCTGCACCATCAGTATTGGTGGCCATTTATGAAGAGAGATGTTTCTAGGTTTTTCATGAGATGTTCTACCTATCAGTAGGTGAAGGAGAAGCGTCAGCGACCATCAAGTGATTTTTTAGTAGTTAACCATTCTTGATTGGAAGTGAAATGATGTCACAATGGATTTCATGATGGGTTTACTGAGGTCTCCTAGAGGAAATGATATCGTTTGGGTTATCATTGACAGACTCACAAAGGTTGCTCACTTTTTCCGATCAAAGAGACCTTTAGTTTTGATGAGCTGGGAAGGCTGTACATTCGATAGATTGTACGTTTGTATGGAATTATGTACTCCGTTGTTTCAGACAGGGACGCACGTTTTACTTCTCGGGTCTAGCAAGGATTATAAAAGGCTTTGGGTACATAGGTACATCTGAGTACAACTTACCACCCCTAGACAGATGTCTAGTCCGAACATACGATTCAGTTGTTGGAGGACATGCTATGAGCATGCTTCCTAGATTTTAGATGTTCTTGGGAGAGGCACATACCTCTTATAGAGTTTTCCTATAATAATAGTTTTCAAGAAACTATTCAGATGGAATCTTCTGAGGATTTGTATGGTAGGCCACTCCAATCATCCTTATGCTAGTTAGAGGAAGGAGAGGCAGTTATTCTGGGACCCTGTCTTGTCCAGGAGACCACCGAGCATAGAGATTTGATTCAGAAGAGGATTTCTACTACACAGTCACGACAGAAGTCTTATGTTGATCGACGGAGACAACCTCTAGAGTTTGAGGTCAGAGATCAGGTTTTCCTATGTGTCACACCGAGTTTGGGACATAGAAGGATTAAGAGATAGGGTAATCTTTCACTGATACATGTCGGACCATTTGAGATTTTAGAGAGAGTCGGTCCGGTTTCCTATAGGTTGCAGTTACCTCAGAGGTATCGGGCTATGCATGATGTATTCCATGTTTCTTAGCTACGACATTACTTGTCAGACTAGTCTCATGTTTTTCAATCCGAGGAGGTTGAGATGGAGGTGGACGCATCGTTTGAGGAGCATCCTATTTAGATTGTTGATTGTAGTGCAAGGGTTCTCTATGGCCAGTCTCTTCCTCTGGTATGAGTGTTATGGTAGCACGAGCGAGTATAGGAAGAGACTTCAGAGATAGGGGCTAATGTAAAATCACAGTGGCTGGAACTGTTCGAGGATTCTTCTTCTACGCCTCCTTGCTAGGGAAATTTGGGGATGAATTTCTTTCAAGGGGGGAAGTTTATAAGAACCCAGATCTTCTTTTCAGTTATATCTTTCATTTTTTATTGTTTTTTCGGAAAAGAAGTGTTTCTAGAAATTTTAGAAGAAGACACCATGTACCTATAAGTACACATCGTGTACCCAGTTGTTGTGGGTGACCATGTGCTAGATGTGTAACGGCCGAGCACATGGCTGTGTGGGGTGACCTAGAGACCACCAAAATAGGGGGTTGGTTAAGGCAAGTACAATCCATGTACTCTTAAAAGACACACTGTGTAATTTTATTTTTATTTCATTAAATGGACAGGGGTCGCGTCTCGTTCACAAAAATACCTTATTCTCTGTTTGTCTCGTCTAGGAGTGTTCGTAGTTAACGATTCTTCTCTGAGCAGCCGACTCATAGTCCGTTATCTGATTCAACTGCTATTGATTGTGTTGGAATTGGTATAGTGAGCTCTTCTTTCTTCTAGAGCCTCGTTTTCGGATTTCTCTCCTTTCGTGAGATATCTATGCTTGAGATTTTTTAGCATTTTTGTATATCTACGGTGTTCGTGGGAGATTAAAGGACTTAGGTTCATTTATATCATCCGTACAATGTTGAGGTAGGTGTTTTATGCCTTTCCATAGTCAGTATTTGAATATTATGTGTAAAATTTCCCAATACCCTAGAACGGGGTATTGTGTGTTTAGGGATTTTAGCCCTGTTAATGCCAGTTATGCCTTGTGTGCCTAAGTAGGGGTGGTTTTTTTGTTTATATTGTTATTTTTCCATGCTATAGATGTTTTTTCCCATGTTTTTTTAGTATTGACTGTTTGATCTATCCTTTCCTATTAGGCTACTTGTTTTCCATGCCTAGTGTTGTTAGGATGCAGTGATTTTATCTGATGTTGTTATATGCTTGTAGCTGTTTATCCAAGTAGTTATTGAAATATATTATCCAAGTTGTAAAGACCTGGATTTCTTCCATGTAAATTTTATTTAATTATACAGAAATATTACGAGTCTGCGAAATTTGACGGTGTGTGATTCTGAGGCCTGGTGTTCCTAGAATGAATTTCGGAACTTTTCTTCGGGTACGTTCAGTTAACATGCAAGAAAGAATTTGTAACTTATGAACCAGTGCTCAGAATTGAAATCTGAGGACACCGTTGAACTCACAGTGATGTTATTCGCTTAAGGGAGCCTTCACCTCAACTGCAGTAGGTCGAGGGTGGAAGTTGGATTTTCATTTTTTCGTGGGAGAATTAAAAAAATTAATATATTTTTTTTCTTTCTTGAAACCACTCTTTTGAATTTTGGTTATGGGGACCACCCGAGGAGGTTGGGCATTTAATGCCCTACATTAGATGACCAGTTACAAGTGGAGTAACACTTGGAAAATCTCCCATTAATGACTTTATTAAATGTTTAATTAATGAAGTCATTAAAATTAATTAGGGGGGGTTGTATCCTCACCTCTTGTGGTGGGAATTTTTTGGCAAACTAGTTTTGGTGGAGAACTTGGGAGAGCCTTTGGTTGGTGGAAGAACATCCTCCAATAAAAAACATGCGGCAACAAAGAACATCCTCCAATGAAGAACTTCTTCCAAGCAAGGAATGGGGAACCGACGTATGAGAAGCGTCGATGCATCATCTTCTACCTTACGCTACCTCCAACGAACAAATGAGGTCAGGTTTTCTCTTGATTGTTCTTCATTAATTTTATGTTGATTCAATCTTCTTGAGTTGCTTGTTATTGAATTAATGTAGAGGGTTCGGGCCAAACAAACACAGACTGATCCCTCCGCTACCTCATGGATTGATGTGTTCTTTGTGGGTGGATCAACAGGTTGAGCAGAACCCAACCACGTCGAGATAGATGAAAAGGTGACATCCCGAGACACACAATTACTCCTTTGGATTGAAGAATGGGCCACCAGAGCTCACCCTGTGACTCACAGGAGACCGCTGGTGACTGCTGTCAACATGATACAGGAGTCTGGCACACCGATCGACCAAGATGGTGGCGGGGGTGCAACCACGCCTCTGAAGGTGGTCGTGGCCCATCGGCCGCGATGGAGGAGGGTGGCAGCCGTCACGCTGGTCGGCCAAGTGGAAGTAGGGCGGCGCACATCCGTGCCGCCGATAGAGGAGGAGGTCATGTCTGTCAACTTGCGGCGATGCACCAGGCCATCCGGCACCCGGCTGATAGCGGGAGGAGCAGCGGCGCCATCACGCCGCTGGAAGGGGAGCTGGACGGAATTCTGGCCGGCCGTGTCACACCGATAAGGTCCCACTCTGGTGGGTCCCACTTTCCAGCAGGCGGCGCCACATGGTGTCGCCGGGTTTTCCAAAATCGAACGGTCCAACTGGACAGTTCGGGAATCCAGGGGGTGCCTCCCCTAAGTGGCGACTAGGGCGGGGCCTGCAACAGCAGACCGCACCCAGCCGCGGGCCACGGCCAGTAGACCTGGACTGGTTCGGGTCGCCCGATGCCAGAATACTTGGATCAAGAAGGTCCTTTTGGTATACTCCACTTGATTTTTGGATAAAGTTGGAGTACGTCCGAGTTGGATCGAACCCAAATCCAACCGGGCCATCGGGACAAAAAGGCTAATAACTTACAGAACGGGCGTCTGATTAACATGTTGTTAGTCGCGTTGGGACCCTTATGATGTGGCGGTCCTTTGGGATAATTCTTCGTGGGAATTTGTGGCAGTTTAAGTTTTGACCGATGGATTGAGGAGTGGATCCTCTAGGAATCAAGCGTTCTTAGTGCGGGAACCTTGTGGCTGGATGTACTTGAAGAATCTTCAGATCCTATGTGGGTCATCTTTGGATCCTGTGTGGGTCAACATCTATGGATCATGTGTGGGACATCTTCAGATCCTGTGTGGGTGATCTTTAGATCCTCTGTGGGTCATCTTCAGATCCTGTGTGGGACATCTTTGATCCTGTGTGGGTCAACAGCAGAGCTTCTCGACAAAGTAAGATGATCTAGCAATACAGCTAATCATCTATACTTTCATACTTAAGTTATACCTGGTGTGATTTGACTCTTTACCTTTGTGGTACACTTCTGTGTGGTGATACCATCATTGTATTATTTTGTGGGGCATTACCTTTTTGGTACTTATTTTCGTGGTGTTACCTTCGTGATATTATTTTCTTCATGGAATAGTTGTTATTTTGGCTAAAGAGTTGGGCCTTGTGTTTCCTCATGAACGAGATGGGTATACTTGACAACTTAGGTATATGTATGGGTATATACCTAAGTAGTGTTGATTTTTTATTCGTACTTTGTAATTGTGGTATTGATTTGTGGATTATCCTTTGTGGATTCTGAGAGACCTTCGGAGGTCTCAGGGTCCCTACTGAGTATTGTTATACTCACCCCTGCATGGGCTACGCCCACACCTTGTTGTGTCTTGTGAAGACAACAGAGAATTTTGATCGAGGCTGAGGGTGTCAGGACTAGAGGCTTCTCGGAGGTGGACCATTAGATGAGACAAACCGCAGAGATGACCATTTGAGAGTTTCACCTACCCTTCAGGTGGGATCCTTGGCGGGTGTTCATAGGATCTATTTTCAGTTTTACTTGTACTTTCCATTGGGCTTGTATTTCGGCCTCTTTACTTACTGTACTTACCCCTTTTTACTATATAGTTTAAATTGTGCTTGTATCTTGATGTGTGCTTGGATTGGGTGAGTTTGCAGGTTAAAAATTCAATGCCTTCCCGGTTTAGGGATATGTCTTTCCGGTGCTAGTCTCCAGCCCCTGGCCTATGGAAGGTGGACTTGGGGTAGTCATGGCATGGGCCCCAGGGGACGGGTCGTGACAAATTGGTATCAGAGGAGTCATTTATACTGAAGAAGTTGGACTCTGATATTTTAATCGAAAAAAGTTTTAAGTGTTATGAGTGTGGTAATCAGTTTGGGGAATCCAGTGTTGGTGCAGCGGCCGACGTATCCATACACCAGGACCCTAACTTCTGATTTCTGACTCAGTGCATGAAAAACACTAATTGCATGTGTGTTTTTGAAAAGTTTTCTTTATGATATTTTTGAGTCAGCTCACCAGGTATAACTTATTGATCGTAGTGCACCTATTTCTTTTTAGGATTCCTCCACACAGATAGCCATCCAGGGTTCCAGGTAGAGTATGCGATGACGGCCCATCGATCGACAAGGCTTCAGTGCAGGGCCCTTTTACGGCAGAGGTACCAGCGACATCACTACCCATTGGGCCACTGTTTCCACCAGCCCCAACAGCAGAGGATGCATGCTGCTTGAGTGCATTTCATGAGTTTTAGCGCTAGAGGCCATCGAGGTTCTAGGGAGAGACGGATCCACATGCAGCTGAGGACTGGCTAGAGGTTGTGTCAGAGTTTTCTGATTGGTAGAGACACCAGCTGATATCATGGTGATCCTTGCCACCAGTCTTCTTCAGGCAGCAGTGGGCAGATGGTGTAGCTTTTTTCTCCAGGTTCTTGATGAGTTGAATCTCCTCTGGGCGGACTTTGAGAGCCTATTAAGGGTGGAGTTCGTCCTAGTGACTTTATGTGCAGTGCGTATACAGAAGCTTCTCTACATGCAGCAGGGCAACATGATTGTGACTCAGTATTCAGTGAGGTTCACCGACCTATCGCGATACTCTACTGATATGGTGTGGGACCCTTTCATCAGGGCTTAGACCTTTGAGTAGGGTATTATATGAGAGATTAGAGCTTCGATGATTTCTCTCAGCATCCCGACACAGGCTGGGGTGTTAGATCGAACACTCTTAGTTTAGAGCTTCCTTACTGAGCAGTCACCGGCAGTGATACCCACCACTAGACATCACGTAGCATATTTATCTGTAGCTAGTAGTAGATAGATGATGCAGATTTCGAAGGGGACTAGACCTACAGGTGGACGACCGTAGGATACAAGGTCAGTCATGTGGGGCTCTCGAGATAGAGCAGGACAGGTGAGGAGCAGACAGTGTTACTTGTGCGGTGGGCAGGGTCACATGGCTTGTAACTATCTGACATGTCATACGGATGACCAACAGACAATTGAAGGACCACCTGGGTAGAGGCGAATATTAGATCGAGGTTGTCCGTAGGCAGCAGGAGGACATGGCAGGGGAGCTGGTCGTGCAGTAGGCGGTGGGCGACAATTTGAGGTTCTACCACCACCACCTCTAGGTAGTCCACCCCAACCACAGGAATCAGGTGGATAGGGATGAGCACATCTCTAGGATACTGAGGCCTATGACCATAGTGCTCTGGATATGATTCGAGGTACGATATATGTCTACTCCACCTTAGTTGAAGTACTTATAGACACAAGTTCCAGTCACTCTTTTATTACCACGTCCCTCGTTTGGAGCTCGGAGATTCTGGTAGAGCCGTTGGCTCGATCCTTACGGCTAAAGACTCCTACGAAAGAGTATTCAACGATTACAGACTGGTGTCGGCAGTGTGAGCTTACT
The DNA here is from genome assembly GCA_963277665.1 of Viscum album. Taxonomy (NCBI): domain Eukaryota; kingdom Viridiplantae; phylum Streptophyta; class Magnoliopsida; order Santalales; family Viscaceae; genus Viscum; species Viscum album. Next base: position 232,189,185 of record OY728146.1, read on the forward strand.
CTAGGAGGTGATAGCTTTGGTTGGGATCTTCTAGTAGTGGCATCGAGGCCTTACGACATCATATTTGGTATGTATTGGTTATGCACATTTCATGCTCAGGTTGACTATATTAGGCACAAAGTGTGGTGTGTCTGCAAGGATGGGACCAGGTTTTACTTCACCAGCAAGAAGGGAAACTTTGAATCATAGGATGCACTTACTCAGAGGAGGGTGCAGTCGATCACTCATCATTTGGCTAGCCTTACCCTCAGAGTAGTTGATGTTGAGAGTCTGAGATATTATGTGGTGGTGGACCAATATGCTGATGTTTTTACTGATGATGTTTCAGGTCTACCTCCTCATAGAGATGTGGACTTTTATATTGAATTTTACCTTTGGATGACACTGATATCTACACCATTATATTGGATGGATCCTGTGGAGCTTTGAGAGATACCGGTACAGCTGGAGGACTTGTAGGGAAGAGATTCATTAGGCCCAGTGTTTCTCCTTGGGTAGCCCCAATTTTGTTTTCCAAGAAGGTAGATGGGAGTTTGAGACTCTTTGCAGACTATCGGCACCTGAACCAGGTGATTGTGAAGAACAAGTTCCCACTCCTGAGGATTGAAAATCTTTTTGATCATCTGAACGAAGCACGATGGTTTTCAAAGATAGACCTCAGATCAGGTTATCACCAGCTCAGGGTACGAGACGAGGATGTGCAGAAGATGGGCTTCAAATTTCGGTATGGCCATTATGAGTTCTTGGTTATTCCATTTGGAAGGACCAACTCCCCAGCAGTGTTCATGGGACTCATGAATAGAATCTTCCAGCTATACCTCGATCTCTTTGTGGTAGTCTTCATCGATGACTTCCTGATATACTCAGCGATGGAGGAGGAGCATGTATATCATATGCAGATAGTTCTGGATACACTCCGAGAGCATCATCTTTATGTTAATCTCTCAAAGTTCAAGTTATGGATCCAAGAGGTTCACTTCTCGGGAAACATCATCTCGGAGGCTAGATTTGTGGGAGATCTAGCGAAGATTGAGGCTGTGCTTGCTTGGGATCCACCTAGAAGTGTGGCGGAGGTGCGGAGTTTCCTGGGTTTTTTTAGTTATTACTGGAGGTTCATGCCTGACTTTTCCAGAGTTGTATCACCCTTATTAGTGCTGAAAAATAAGATTCAACCCTTCATGTGGTCGGAGAGATGCTAGCGGAGTTTCCAGGAGCTAAGGCAGAGACTGAAAAGTTCCCCCATCTCGAGGTTACCGGAGGAGGGTGTTGGGTATGTAGTCAAATGTGATGCATTCGAGACTAGGCTTGGATGTGTCATGATGCAGGAGTGAGCAGTGATCTCTTATGGATCTCTATAGCTAAGAAAACATGAGCAGAACTATGCTACCCATGACCCGGAGTTAGCAGAACTGGTCTTCGCCTTTAAGATGTGGTGACATTACTTGATGGGCGAACATTTAATAGTTTACTCTGATCACAAGAGTCTCAGGTATATCTTCTCTCAGAAGGACCTGAATCTGAGATAGCGGCATTGGCTTGAGTTCCTCTAAGACTATGACTTCGAGATAGTCTATACTCCTAGGAAGGGGAACGTAGTAGCAGATGCACTCAGCAGGAGATCTGGTATACAGTTGCTAAGTGAGTTGATAGAGAAGTTAGCCGCTTTGTGGATATCCTACGTGGATCAAGATGAAGCATCTTATCTTTAGTCTCTGACAGTCACTCCCCCACTCCTTCAGCGATTTAGGGAGGTGCAGCTTGGGGACACTGACTGTGAGGTTCAACGTGCTCAGATATCCACAAGACAGGCACCTGATGTATTTTATGAAGGTGGGGAGCACGTCATCCTCTTTAGAGGACGTACTACGGTACTGATGGTGCTACAGGAGGAAGTGTTGAGGGAGTTCCATACTTCCCCTCTAGTAGTACATCCAAGAGTGGTGAAGATGTACCAGGACCTAGGCATCAGCACTGGTGGCTGGGAATGAAGAAAGTAGTAGCAGAGTTTGTCTCTCGGTTCCTCACTTGTCAACAAGTGAAGGAAGAGAATCATGTTCTAGCAGGATTAGTAAAACCACTAGAGGTTCCAGAGTGGAAGTGGGATGGAATTTCCATGGACATTGTGACAAGACTTCCACGTATGTCCAAGGGACATGATTCCATCTGGGTGATCGTTGATCGACTCACCAAGTCAGACCACTTCCTACCAATAAGATAGAAGGGATCAATAGAGGTCTTGGGATGCCTCTACGTGTAGGAGATTATACAGCTTCATGGAGTTCCCTCAACGATTGTCTCTGGTTGTGATGCACGTTTTAATTCCCAGCTATGGAAGGTGTTTCATGAGGCATTAAGGACTTAGATTTGATTGGGAACCACCTTTCATCCTCAGATGGATGCTCAGATAGAGTGGACCATTTAGACACTCAAGTACATGTTGCGTGCTTGCGTCCTTGATTTCAGCTGCAGCTGGGAGGATCACTTTCCCTTGGTGGAGTTCACGTACAACAATAGCTATCACTCCACCATCATTATGGAACCATTTGAGGCATTGTACGGCCAACCTTACAGATCACCTTTGTGTTGGACTGACCCAGGAGAGTCAGTACTCATGGGACCGCAGATGGTATGGGCTACCACGGTGAAGGTGCAGATCATTCAGGAGCAGATAAAGACTACACAGATCCAGAATAAGTCCTATGATGACAGGAGATGGAGACCTCTGGAGTTCATGGATGGTGACCATGTCTTTCTATGGGTCTCACCTCAATGAGGTTTTTGAAGATTTTTCTAGGATGGTAAGTTATCTCCGAGGTTCATCGGACCCTTCTCTAAGTCCTCAGCAGATTTGGTGAGGTGGCGTACCACCTAGCTCTTCCCCCTCAGTTTCACCGGGTGCACGATGTTTTCCACGTATCCCAGCTGAGGAGATACGTACATGATCCTTCTCACATCATTGACTGGGTCGAGCTAGACATCAAAGATAGGGTGACATTTTTGGAGGTTTTAGTAGATATTGAGGATCACAGCACCGTTATTTTCTTAAGGGAGCCTTCACCTCGACCGTATTAGGTCAAGGGTGGAAGTTGGATTTTCAGTTTTTCATTGAAGAGTTAAATAAAATAAAATTAATATCTTTTTTTCTTTCTTGAAACCACTCTTTTGAATTTTGGTGGTGGGGACCACCTGGGAAGGTTTTTCATTTAATTCCCTGCATTAGATTCCCATTTACAAGTGTAGTAACACTTGGAAAACCTCCCATTAATGAATTCATTAAATGTTTAATTAATGAAGTTATTAAACTTCATTAGGGGCGATTGGCTCCTCACCTCTCATGGTGGGGAGTTGTTGGAAAACTGGTTTTGGTGGAGAACTTGGGAGAGCCTTTGGTTGGTGGTAGAACATCTTCCAATGAAGAACATCCTACAATGAAGAACATCCTCCAAAGAAGAACGTCCTCCGAGTGAGGAATGGGGAAGAAACGTATGACAAGCATTGATGCATCATCTTCTCCCTCACGACACCTCCAAAAAAAATGAGGTAGGGTTTTATCTCTATTTTTATTCATTAATTTTACGTTGATTCAATCTTCTTGAGTCGCTTGTAATTGAACTAATGAGGATGGCGTGGGCTAAACGAACACGGCCTGATCCCTCCACTACCTCGTGGATTGATGTGTTCTTAGCAGGTGGATCAACGGGTTGATCGGAACCCAACCACATCAGGATATATGAATAGTCGACGTCCCGAGACACAAAACGACTCCTTCAGATTGAAGAACGGGCCACTGGAGCTCACCCGGTGACCCTCGGGAGACCGTCGCCAGCGACCGACGTCGTCAGGGTACAGGCGGTGGCCAGAACACCGGCCGACCACAATGGTGGTGGCAGCGCAACTGCACTGCCGAAGGAGTCCACGGCCCGTCAGCCACAGCAGATGATGGTGGCGGCCGGCACGTCGGTCGTCCATGTGGAAGTAGGGTGGCACACGTTCGCACCGACAGTAGAGGAGGAGGCCGCGACTGTTGAGCCGCGGTAGTGCACCAGGGCGGTCGACACCCAGCCGGTCGCGGGAGGAGCAGCAGCGCCATCCTATAACTATAAGGGGACCCATTCAAAATTCCATCCGGCCACGTCATTCCGAGAAGGACCCGCTCCGGCAGGTCCCGCGTGATAGAAGGTGGTGCCATGTGGTGCCGCCGAGTTGGCCAGAACTGAACGGTCCAACTGGACCGTTTGGGTATCCGGGGGGGTGCCTCCCCCATATAGAAGCTAGGGCAGGGCCTTCCACGGTGGACCACACCCATTCGCGGGACGTACCGAGTGGGCCGCCCCCAGTGGGCTGCCCTTAGTGGGCCGCGCCCAATGGGTCGTGCCCAGTGGACCCGGACCCAGGCCCATCTGGACCCCGATACGCCTTTTTGTCCATATCTTGAGAACCAAACGTCCATTTGACGAACCGTCTATAGTGTCAGAATCCTTGGATCAAGACAGTCCTTTTGGCATACTCCACTTGAGTTTTTGATAAAGTTGGAGTATGGTCAGGTTGGATGGAACCCGAATCCAACCGGGCCCTCGGGACAAAAAAGCTAATAACTTACAAACTGGGCTTCTGATTGACATGCCGCCAATTGAGTTGGGACCCTTATGATGTGGAAGACCTTTGGGATATTTATTCATAGTTCTTTATGGCAGTTGAAGTGTTGAATGATGGATTTAGGATAAGATCCTCCCGGAATCAAGTGATCTTAGTGCGGGAACCCTGTGACTGGTTGTACTTGAAGAATCATCAAATCCTGTGTGGGTCATCTTCGGATCCTGTGTGGGTCAGCATCTAAAGATCCTATATGGGTCATCTTTAGATCCTCTGTGGGTCATCACCATATCCTATTTGGGTCATATTCAGATCATGTGTGGGTCATATTAGATCTTGTGTGGGTCAACAACAGAGCTTCTCGACGAAGTAAGATGATCTAGAAATATAGTTAATCATATATACATTTGTACTTAAGTTATACCTAGTTTTATCTGAGTATTTACCTTTTTGGTACACTTCTGTGTGGTGATACCATCGTGGTATTCTTCTGTGTGTCATTACCTTTGTGGTACTTACCTTCATAGTGTTACCTTAATGGTATTCTTTCCTTCATGGAACAGTTGGGCTTTTGTCTAAAGAGTTGATCCTAGTGTTCCTCATGAATGAGATGGGTATACTTGATAACTTAGGTATATGTATGGGCATATACTTAATTAAATTTGATTGTTTCTTTGTGCTTTGTAATTTTGGTATTAATTTTTGGATTATCCTTTGTGGATTCTGAGAGACCTTCGGGGGTCTCGGGGTCCCTACTGAGTATTGTTATACTCACCCCTGCATGGGCTATGCCTGCACCTTGCTATGTCTTGTATAGACGACTGACAGAATTGATTGAGGCTGAGGGTTCCAAGACTGGAGGCTACTCAGAGGTGAACCATTAGACGAGACAAACTGCAGAGACGGACATTCGAGAGTTGTACATACCCTTCAAGTGGGATCCTTGGCAGGTGTTCAGAGGAGCTGTTTTCAGTTTTAATTGTACATTCTAGTTGGGATTGTATTCTATCCCCTTTACTTACTGTACTCACCCCTTTTTACTATATATTTTACTTTGTGCTTGAATATTATTGTGTTCTTGGATTGTGTGAGTTTGCAGGTTAAAAAGGCAATGCCTTCCCGGTTTAGGGATATGCCTTTCTGGTGCTAGTCGCCAGCCCCTGGCCTATGGAAGGTAGGCTTGGGGTAGTCACAGCATGGGCCCTGAGGGATGGGTTTTGAAACAAGTAGTTATTAAGGTTTACTTTGGGTTTCGAACATCTTTGTTCATGATTCACTTACACAGGGTTGTGGGAACCTAGTGTAGTATAACATAGGGTGAATGGATGCTGAGGGCTTCCCTAGAGTGTCTGTTTACTTTTCACATTGTGAGACTATAGGTGGATGGACATAAGTGCTCCCTCAAAGTGTCTTTAGTTCCTCGTTAAGAGACCACAGGGGAAATTGGATGTTGAGTGCTTCCCTAGAGTTTCTATAGTTACCGATATAAGTCCACAGGGGGAATTGACGGTGAGTGCTTCCTCAGAGGGTCTTTTATAAAGCTAAACCAAAGGGGTTAGACTGTGTGTACTTACCATAGGGTTTCTTGTGTTTGTTTTGTTGAACTAGAGGGGATAGGTTGTAATTACTTCCCATAGGTTTAATTGTTTTTTATTATCTAATTACTTGATATGATGTAAATGAATGAAATTGAAACTGTAGAACTATTTACTTTTGTGTACTTACTTTTTTACTGATTCATTTTGATTATTGTCTACCATATATATTCACTGATTATTAGGCATAGATCTTTGGGTGGTTTCATACTAGGATTTGTCTCACACCCTGTTTGGGTCATGATTTTGGTCCCAAACAGATTATATTTTTGCAGGTATAGATAAGGGAAAGTACCCTTCTACGTCAGGTACTTGATTGTCGTGGAGCTAGAGAGAATTAGACCAAGATGAGGCTTGTGATGCTGCAGAAGTTTATTTGTTTTTTTTTTTGTACTGTTTCTTAGTACTGTACTTCCAGCATTGTTATTTTTTTGGATTATTTCCTAGACATATGTGACATGCATCATTTATATATGTACTCTATCTATTTATTTTCTTTCAGTCTTCTACTGTTTACTATTTTATGGTACTATTGTTGCTTTCACTATTGTTATCTGATTATCATTCCACTGCATTACTCTACCAATGAGGTCATAGTTTCCCCACTATCACACCCAAGTACCTCACTTCTAGTCTGCAGCCTCTGGCGTTCGGGTAAATTCACTTGAGGCCATGCGACCAACTGGGTATGGGGCACCTCTGGGTGGCACCTGGAACCGGGACTTTACAACATATCAATGATGTATTGATTTTATGATTAACCACTACTTCACTAGTATGTGATTTCAAATTTAGGAATATATCACTACTCATCAAAGGAATATAACCTATTCCTCTCTTCCACGCACTACCTTCAAGATACATAAAAAATGTTATGTCAAAAATTAGGTTGATCATAAAATATTTAAATATGATATTCAACACCAAACATAAAGGGTGTTCTCCATGATTCTATTCTATTATATACTTGATCTTAAAATGTTTGAATAGTGAAACATTTATTCTAACTCTGATCTTTAATGTACTTTGGTCTGATCACACTTTACCAATCAATACTAGATAATAAATATTTTTATCATAAAAAATCCTCTGATCTCTAATATTCAATTCCTATCCATTATCTAATCTATGTGTAATGCATTTCTTTTTCATAATATATTCTACTTTATCCATAATAATTTTAATTTTAAATTTGAAATTATAATTATAATTATTTTTTATCTTTTTCTACTTCAAATATGACCTTTGGATCTTCCTCAATCATATATCCTTCATTCAATTTGAATTGGTAGTTTTATATGATCAACTAACTAGAAAATCTCCAATATGTATCCATGTCATCAATGTTGTTTTAATTCTTTATAATCCATATATTTTACATAAAATTACCCTTTTCAATGTGATGATTTTGTTTCAAATTAACTAAAATAAACTACCATGTAGGTGGAAGCATGTAACAAGTATTTATGGTGTAGCATTTTTTAAAATTGATGAAGTACCTTAAGAATCACAGTACTCAAAAAAACCTTTCATGGTGTAATAAATACATTGTGGTGTGGTCCTACTATTATTCTTCATAGTTTTTGGTGTAACCTTTTTTTATAGTGTGGGAATCATCATACCTATAATAGTACTAAAGTTATCTTGTCCATCTCTACAACATCGCCTTTATAATGATCCATTCAATTATGGGTTGAAAATTCTTTAGGGAATTTGAATTTTTTTCGGTGATGGGTTATTTTTGAGAATCGGGACTCAAATTAGGATTATAAGTATTTGAAAATTCTTAAATGGTGATTTTGGATATGGTTTTAGGCCCATAGAATGAATCAGATGGTTTAGTGGAAGGATCAAGGGTCCAAGATGATGAATTTTAATAGATTCATACATTCACACTATGACCCATTGGGTTCACACCATGAATAATTTGGGTAGGAGGTTCATGCCCCTTTGCCTCAATGATTTCATGGTGTAAACCACAGATCAAACTATGAATGGGGTTTGGTTGAGGGGAGGACCCCTATGCCTTAAGTGGTTCATAGTGTGAACCAGGGGTTCACATTATGGATGGTGTCTAGGATTTTTTTTATTGAGGTAAAACTTGTCTTTTATTGAGTTATTCTCCCTTTGATTTCAAGGTGCTGGGGTGGTGTGGGATGGCTATTTTGACTAACTCCCTTCCCCCTATCATTCCCCATTGATACCCTATGGTGGGGGGTATTTTTGGTGTGTTTCTATAGTGGATATAAGGTACGTTCTCTGTTTCTTCCTCCATTTTTTTTTCCATTATAGACCATTTATTTTAGTTTTATTTTGAGCTAAGTCTTGGTGATGATTTTACTGTATCATGGTGAAATCATCTGAGCATAATGGGGCTTTCATTTTTGGTGGCTATAAGAGGACCCATGTATATTTTTACATGTTGTATACCATCATTTCAATTGAGGTAAGACATTTACCTAATTTATTTAGTGTTTTTAGTTAAATTGGATGAAATTAGTCATCAACTAGGTGTCTATGGTTAGAAATTTTTTTGGGATGGTGATGGGGGTGTGCCATGGACCTTCTGCATGTGGTTGGTCATATTTTTTCTTTGATAGGAGCACCCAGTGGCTATTTAGGTGAATATTCCTATTTTTAATTTAATTAAATAATTAATTATAAATTTTTTGTAATAAATTATTTATATTTTTTAACATGAGGGAATGAGGATATCGGTTTGGATCATAAATCCTTGACAGACATAGGTGGTCCCTTTAGTACACACTCATATTCATGTTTATGCATGATTGTGTGAATGTATACATGTTTCATGGGTTCAGGTAGAATCTATAAGGACTAAGAGGGACTTAAGAAGATGAGATAGGATAGATTTCAGCCGCATATTCTTAGTATAAGTTCTTTTTAGCTCTTTGGACATTTGGTATCATCGGATGATTATGTCACCGATTGGAAAAGGTTTTTGTTGATCTAACAGGAGACTTTGGACGGTCTTGATATGTGATATGTGACATGGGTAGCCTAGGATGGGTTCCAAAGGGCTATTCAAGAAGGTGTTAGAGGCTTAGTCTTGGTGATGATAGGTGGGATGGACTTACATCTCATCCTTAGTGAGAGACACCCTCCCAAGGGTGGTTGAGGCTCAGTGGGTATTGTGAGCGAGATCGGTCCTTTAGGATAGGATGAGGTGTGAAATAGAGGAGTTTCTTCTAAGAAGTAAGTTGAGAGATCTCCCTTATGATATGTGAGATGGAACTAAATGTGGGTTTTTCAAAAATTAGAATGGGGATCCCCAAGGTTTGTTGGGTGGAATTGGACCTCACTTGATGAGGTTAGAGTTAAGATGAGCCTATGGGTTGTGGAATCAAAATTGGGTGACTAAGATGGGTTAGTATTAGTGATAAGAGATCAATATGGGTATTATATACCCTAGTGTATTCCTTGAAAAGTGAGTTGATATGTGATCGGGATAAGGATCTAGCAAGGTAGTTGTGGGATAAGATGTGGGACCTATATCTCATTGCATGTTGTGTGTATACTTGTACTTGTGATAGAAAACATACTTTAATGTGGGTGGTGTATCATGAGGCCTTTCCACTCTATTAATGAGATAGAATGGGTGGGACCATCATGGTGAAGTGGATTCCTTGGTATGAATGTGATTTTTGGGACAAAAATGGGTGGGATGGTGTGTCTTGGGACTCATTGGGTCTTTCTATGAGTGATATAGCTTTCGTAGGACTTCCATGAGTGAGATGGAGTCTCTGTTATGTGTGTGATGTCACAAGATTAGGTGATGGGACTACCATGAGTTATATGGGGTTTAGGATGTGTTATGTCATGGGGTTCGAAGATGGTACCTCCATGAGTGATATGGGGTTTGTATGTGAGGCTAGACTAGATGAATGGACCCTAATGTGATTGAGAGGGTAAAGGATTGACATTGGACATGGGACCACCTTGATTTAGAAAGTGATTTTAGAGAATATACATAAGACCCTACCCTACCCCTTTAGGTAGTGTTCAGGACATAGACAACACCCTAACCTAATTCATCAAGTATGGGATAGGTTATATATACTATGGCATGAGTCAATAAGGTATATTTTTAAATGGTTCTAAAATAGGTATAATCGGGTTTCATGGTAGACTAGTTATCACAAAACGACCTGATGCATAGGGTGTCATGGTGGTCTGGTTAGCACATTACATATGAGGTTCTTGTGTCACATGTTTATTTTATTCCTCATGCATGCTTGAATATGATGGATTATACTAGAGGAATTTTTTGATACCCTACTAAGATTTATTTATCACACTATGTATGAACACATCAATTAACATACAGAACTTATGTCTTCTTTTAATATCATAAAATGGGACTTATGGTAGATCAGGCTGGTGCGGATAGAGGGGCTATAGAGATAGGGTTATGCTGGTAGGTCAAGTGTGCCAAATTTTTATTTGGTTTATTTTTTATATGTGATTGAAACCATGTGAAATCTGTGTTATTACTTGTATGATTTTGACCTTATATTACAACATTCCATTTATTATAAAATTTTGTTTCTATTGATTATACATACCCTTATGTGATATTGTGAAGGTTAAATTTTGGTTATTTATATTTTTTGGACTCTGATATGATGGAATAGTCTTTCCAATGTATGTTTAGTCCCTCGCTAATAGTCGGTAGCCTCTAGAATATGAGGAGGAATGCCTGAGGTCAAAAAACACCTAGATCTAGGACACTTTTGGGTGGGTACATGGCCTGGGGAATTAAAAAATGGTATTATATAATTTTTTTATTTTATGGTTTGGGGAGATGGTAGGAAATTGGTCTAGGAATGTGTTATAGATTGTGATTAACCTTAAACTGGTGAACCATGATCACATTTTCAATGGGAAATCCTGGTTACTATGGTGACAAGATTTTTGTTCTTACTTTGAACTATTTTGGATGATATGTTTATAAAATATGATTTAGTTTTCATTGATACTATTATAGATTTATCTCTTATACTGTTGTCAATAGGTTTGTGTTCATGCATCATATTTAGTAATTAGGACTCACATGACATATACATGATCGTGTGTGATTTTATTTTCTAATAATGGTTCGGTTTTTTAAAGTATAAACAACAAATTATATAGAATTTTTCTATTTAAATTTTTAGTGGAATTATAATCAGTTGAACCATGGTATTTTCTCTGATGAAATGTCATGTGGATCCTGGTGTAGTATATTCTCCAGTGATGGAACATAGTCCCTTTATCAAGGGATGTGTGGGGAACCTTAACGGGTCATTGCAGGAACTGAATGTTTGAGGAATTTTCTATTGATGGGTATAGGTTTCTTTGAGGATATTGGTTTAGTTATTTAAAGTTTCCACAATAACCTATATATTTTTTTCCCATATAGATTCTTATTGGCATTCTACATAACTGAATCAAGTGTATTTATATAAATACTCAAGGTTTTTGGAGAATGGAATGAGTGATATTCCTTTGTCTTTGAAATATAGAACAACATTCACTCTTAGAATCAAGGATAATTTTTAGAGGTCATGATTGTTTGGATGTATGGCCCATTTTTTTGGTTTAGTGGTTGTATAGGTAGATTCTTGTGGATTTAGGAGTGATTCCCATGTGGTGGGTGATCATATGGTTATCCTTGTAATGGGTGAGATTCCTTGGGATATAGAATAGGACTAACATAAAGTAGGGCATTGTTAGTGGGGTAGTCATGTGATCCATGATTATATGGTATGTAAATCATGGTAGTGTGAGTTGGGTTGTACTATTAGGTTCTAAAGGGTCATGTGACTATTGGGTTTGGGTGAGACTGAGTAGGATCCTGGGTGAGAACCTGTGAGAGGGTTCTCGGGGGATCACTTTGCCTTTATTGGAGGAGAGTAAACATTATTTGTACCTTTTTTAGGAAATTTCATTGTGTGAGGGTAGGTGTTCACTGGTTTCACATGGTGATCAATTGTGTTTCTAATTGGTGAATGGGATTTTTACGATCCCATTGACAACTATTCTGGTTGTGGTTAAACTCAAGTGGTGTTGGGGTAGTAGTGTGGTGATGAGATACGTGCAAGTGTGATGGACTAGGGGTCTGGTCTTTGATAGGTTTATTGTTAAAAAGGAATTCTAATGGGACCCATTTGGTGTTTTTTCTTGATGAGGAGTGTAAGGGAAGCCATATGGTGGGGAGCGTACCATCGGTGGTTGGTGTTTTGTGTTGTCAGTTAGGTATGAGTTGGAAAACCATGTCCTATCATTACATGAAGTAATATATGGATCATGTTCTATAGAGATTGGTGTTTTTTTAGTATGTAGAAAATAATGATACTCCTATATTAGGGATTATCTTATCAGTCATAGAGGTATGGCCCTTGTGATGGATGGATATTTATTGTGGTGAGACTAGCCAGTGGACAGTTAAGGGGGAACTATGATATTTGTTTAAGGTAAGATCCAATGTGATTTAGTTCCCCAATAATTACCAGATTCAATATTTAGATGTGTTGTTGAATAGATTCAATGTATCAGCAATGGGTATGGGGTTCAGTTGGCATGATTTGGTCGTGAGTCATATTGAAGGTGAGATGGTTCTCAAAATGGGAGAATGGCGGCTGGATTTGGTGGTTGGTGAAATATCCATATATTTATATAGAGATTTGGTTTTATACTTTGGTTTGTGTATTTAAATGATCACATGTTTCCTTTAGGAGTTAAGTTATTGTGATTGGGTAGAGGTGGAAATGCATTAGTAGGAAAAACCAAACATTTTTTGGAAAATTAGTTCAAATAAGTGTGATTGGTGTTTTTTTCTCAAATTTGGATGTGGTGAGGTGGAAACCACTTCAGGGGTATTGTTTATAATTCACTTTATGGGTAAGTGTACTGTTGTAAGTTTTTTTTTGATAGAATATTCATGTGTTGGGAAGAAATGTGGCTTGTAATTGTTTATTCTAAAAAGAGTATTATGGTGGGGATCACCATAAGCCTCAAGTTAAATTGATCTAATACACCATAGTGTCTTGAAATAGATGGGTGTGGTGAGTTTAATCTTGTTTTTGTAGTTATTGGTGAGTGAGTGGCTCAACTTCTGGTGAATAGTGTTCTTTGTGTTTGGAGTTGTGTGGTGGAAGTATGTTTGGCATTCAGAGATGGAACATAATGAGTCCTTAGTGAATTTTTTACTATAGTAGGTTGAGAGACATGGTTTATGGACTAAAATAGCTTCTCATGGATGATAAGTATTATGAAGGGGAGTTTTTAATGACCCTTATTGTTACAGGTTGTGAGTTCCTAAGAGAATTTTATTTTTTGGTTTTGTGAGGGGTTTATTTTGAGAGATAATATTTGGGTTGAAATTCTGAGTGTCTGGATGTCCTTAAATAGTGATTTAGGAAATTGTTTGAGGCTTAAAGAATTTATGAGGTTCTTGGGTGGACATTAGAGAAGGTTTGGGTGTCCCGGGAAGCTGAATTTCAGTAGTTTCAGCCATTTGCATTGTAACCCATAGGTTTTAAGCCATGAATAAGGTATACAAGAGGCTTGGGGCCATCTACCTTGAGGGTTTTATGGTGTGATCCATTTTTCATGTTGTAATTGAGGTTGGAATGAGGGGAGGACCCGTTTACCTTGATTGGTTCACATCATGAATAGTGTCTGGGGTGTTTTTTTATCAAGGTAAAACCTATCTTTTCATAGGTTGTTCCCCCTTCGATTTCAAGGGGCATGGGTAATACAGGAGGTCAATTTTGGCCAACTCCCTTCCCCCTCTCATTCCATTTTGATCCCCCATGGTGGGGGGATGTTTTAGTGAATTCTTATGGTGGATCTATTGTATATTCTCTTTTTCATCCTTAATTCTTTCTTTCCATTATAGACCATTGATTTTAGTTCAATTTTGGTCAAGGTTTCGGTGATGATTTCACTATTTCATGGTGAAATCATCCAAACATGATGGAGATTTCATGTGGGGGATAAAGGAGGAGTTTAGGGATATGTTTTCATGTCATATATCATAATTTCGGTTAATTTAATCCATTTCCCTAATTTATTTAGGGTATTTATTGAATTGGATGATTTTGGTGATTGAAATGGTTCCAATAATTGGGGATTTTGTTCAGGATGGTTTCAGGGGTGTGTCATGGAACTTATATGGATGGTTGGTTTCAGTTTCAGTGTGACGGTAGAACTCAGTGAGTATTTAAGTGATTATAACTATAGAAATTTAATTAAATAATTAATTATAAATTATTATAATTATTTATTTATGTAATTTTACATTTTTTAGGAGCTCGAGTGGTAGTACGAACTTGGATGAGGCATGGAAGGGCTTTGTTGAGGGCATGTAGAACATGATGTGGATGGTAACTCCTTGACAGAGGTAGGTAGTCCCTTTAATACAAGATTATATGCATGTTGTATTACTAAATTCATATAACATGGGTTTAGGTAGAATAGATTGTTATTTATATGGTTATGGGTCGAGGAAATAAGGTTATGTTCAACCACCTATGTTCGGGATAAATTCTCTTTAGCACTTTAGGCAGTTGGGATCACCTGGTGACTATGTATCCATGGAATGAAGGTGTTTTTTGGGATTATGGGAGACCTTGGGTAGTCTTAGGATGAAATATATGACATGTGTATCCTAGGATAGTTTCCTTAGGGCTGGTCAAGTAGGTATGATAGGCATAGTCCTATTAATGACAAGTGGTATGCCCACACATCTCAATCGTGGCGAGAGAAACCTCACGTGGGTGGTTGAGGATCAGTGAGATTTTTGAGAGGTATAATTCATTTAGTATAGGATATGTTGTTATGGTGAAAGTTTTCCTATATGTAGAAGGTTTAAAAATTTTCCTTTAATATATGTGAGATGGAACCATGTGTGGATCTTGTAAGTTATTTGATACTTGGCATGGGGATTACAAAGGGGTGATGGATCAAATTGGACCCCACATGATGAGGTCATGGTCAAGATGATCATATGGGTTATTGAGTCACCATTGGGTGATATATATGGGTTAGTATCAGTGAGAAGAGATCAGGATGGGTTTGGGGGACCCTAGTGGATTCACTAACAGGCAAGTTGAGAATTGATTAGGATGAGGGCCTAGGTCTCGTGTGACTAGAACCCTATGATAAGATAGTGAGTTTTGGGATAGGTTTTGTGAACAATGTTCCATTTAATGTGTATTAATGTTCATATTCTTATGATAGGTGATAGACTCCAGTGTTTTTTATGGATCCTAAGGCTCTTCACTGGTATGAGTGAGATAGCATGGGTGGGACTATCATAGAAGGTAGATTCATTGATATAAATGCGAAGTCCAGGCCAACTATGTATGAGATGGTGTTTCTTGGTACTGTTTGTGCCTCTCTATGTGTGATATAGTGTTTTCTATACTTCCATGAGTGAGATGTAGTTCCTAGAATGGGTGTGATGGTGTAAGATCAGATGATGGGATAGCCATGAGTAATATGGGGTGTAGGATGTGTTGTGGAATGGGATTGGATTAAGAGACCTTCATTAGTGAGATAAGGACTAGATGTGATACTAGACTGTATAGATGGACCCTACCATAAGTGATATGGTTAAGGTTGAGAATTGGACATGGGACCACCTTAAGTGAGAAGGTGATTCTGAAACATGGACATAAGACCCTACCCTGCCACTTCGGGTAGTGATTGGGACTTAGATGATGCCCTACCTAGAGTCCTTAGGTACGGGATGGGTTGCGTGGATGATATAATGAGGCTATGAGGTATATTATTTCATGTAATTGAAGTAATAATGATCGAGTGTAATGATGGAAAGGTTATCACATAGTGACCTGATGCACAGGGAGTTGTGGTGGCCTGGTTGGAACATGACATCTGAGGAGCTTATGTGACATATTTATTTTATTCCTTATGTATACACATATAATGTTTAATATATTGGGGGAAAATTGGTTAGACCCTAATTAGATGTATTTCACACATGTTACACAGTCATCTTGGTGAACGTACATACCTTATTACTACTTTTCAAGTCAGAGTATGAGATGCGCAATAGATCAGGCTGGAGCAGCTCAAGGGGTTTTGGAGACCAGATTGTGATGAGGCCTAGGGATGACAGTAGGGCTAGTGTCTGTGATTTTTATTTGGTTAATTTTTTTATATGTGATCATCCCAATGGGTGATCTATGTTATTTCATGTATTAATGTGAGTCTATATTAAATCATTCCATTTGTTATAGCATAATTTTTATATAGATTATGTGTAATATGATGTGATGTTGTGATTTTTATGAATTGTATATTTATTCTATGTTTGGACACTAATATGAGAGAATAGTATCATGAAACATATTTTCAATACCTTGGTTCTATTTGGTATCCTCTATAATATGGGGAGGAATTCTTGATTTCATGTAGCGCCTCACTTTGGGACATCTTCAGTTGGGTCTATAGACTGGGGAATTATAGCCTCCTCCTCCATTTCATAGTCTAAATATTTTTTTATATCCATTCAATACTTGGAATTCTATGGTGTGGACCACTGTCTTATGGTGAAAAATATTTTTGGATGAATCCCACATCGTAATTTTTCTTTTAATGCATCTACTTTATTAACTTCAATGTGTCACTCAACCACCAGATATCTTCTACGATGTTCCCCGTCACTACGACCACTTGTATATGGTGTCACCCTGCATCGTGATCTTTCTTATTTCCTAGCACCAACCCATTATAGGCTCTCTGATCATTTTATGCCACTTTTCTTAGTGTTGTGATTGATCTTATTGATTTCTCATAGTTGTGGATTCTTCCTATGGTGTTGTAAGGTTGGACCTATTTTTTTAACTATGGACGCCAATATGGTGTGTTCAGTGGTATTTCAACATGAAACACCTCAAAAAACTCAAGATATGATAAGGTAAGGATCCCTATGGACAAAAAAAATATACCATACAAATTTTCAACTCCATTGAAAAAAATTCAAATATCAACAATGGATGAGATATGGTTCTCTACCTTGTGTCATAGTTTTAACCTACTTCTTCCAGAATTCCAAACCCTTCTGAACATGATATATTCTTTAAATCCCTTTAAAATACTTTCAAACAATTATTAATATAAAACAATTATATATATTGACAAAAAAATCAAATCAACAAATACCTTTGGTTATTTGGTCCCAAAAATACATGATATTGATGACTTGTAACTGTATTTGAAGTGGTATTTGAGTTGATTTTATATTTTTAAAGTATGTAACACTTATATTTGAGTACATTTATGGTGTGGGATCATAGTTCCCTAACATTTTATACCCTTCACACTATTCCATGGGATGATCTTGAGACAAAAAGTGGGACACCATTTCCCCTATCCCATGGGATGGGCTTATACACTAATTTTTTATACATATCTACTTGGATGGGATAGGCTACAATATTTCCCTACTTCTATCCTGGATTCGATATCGACCTATTCTTGAAGTTGTTAAGTGATGGTTCAAACCCTCCTATTATAGGGAGTTTCTTACTCTTATTATAAATTTTATTCTATAAAGTTTAACAAGAATTGTTTTTATCTTTCTCAAGGTATGAATTTTTTTTTCTTGCACTTGGGTTTATGACCAGTAAGTAGGGGAGGTGTGGTAATCATCTACTAAGTTTTTATACTCACACTTTTCATGTTCCCATATAGGATGTGTTATGATTGTATTTTAGGTGATAAAGTCAAGGTGAAAGCAGCAGATCACATGGGCTAGTACCACATAGAGTCTAGAGTATGTCTAAAACATTTTTTATTTTTTAAAGGGCATGGGGAGGTTATACGAAGGGGTTTTATATAACATTTTTCATGGGAATTTATATTTAGTAACCCTTCTCACTTGACCATTGGCCCTCATTTGGTTGTTTTGTGTTGTGTATAACCTTTTTTTATAACATTGAATATCTTTTGGACCCTACAAATATTTTGGACCCAATTTTTTCATGTATGCATGCTCATATGGATTTTTATCATTCTATATGGATTCATATAATGTTACCTTAAAGGATATGGGTATACTTTAGTTTTGGATATACATTGACCCCACGGGTCATGCAAAAATTTATATATTACATACCCCTTTATTTCTATAATTTTCTAAGTTAGATAATTATCTCCCATTGGAAATTTAATCAACCCCCATCACTTATTCTAGACTCTTGTGATAAAGAGGTGTGCTTGAGGTGTTGTGGTGACCTGACCCAATTCCATTTGAGTGATTAGGTCATTCTGTTACAATAGCACCAACATCTTCTTTCAAAGCGAAATATCCTCGGATAGTAAATAGATACTTCAAAATTAAATCAATTTTTTTTATTTTTTTTTGAAATAAACTGTGTTTTTTAAAACTTTTCATGATTAATAGCTTTCTCGTTTTCCTTTTATAGCCTTATTATTATTCTTTTTCTATACCTCACTACTCTTTTAAATTTCAATATAAATATTTGATATATAAATGAGTGTATTCACCTTCTTAGATGAATTAATCACCTAGTTCCCTTTGTTTCTACTACTTCCAACAGTAGCATTATCACCTTTATATACTATTTTAGACTTTACCAAACTTCATTAATAGAATTTTGAAACATAATTTGAGATAAACTTGAGTAATTTTCAACTTCTATTAGTTTTTCCTCAATATATTTCACCGCCCCATTCATAAAAATGAGATTTTTTAGGGTCATCTCAAGAATATTATTCCTAGATTCAAGGATTGCATTAGATTTCACATATTGTATGTAAACTCCATTTTCATATTGAAAATGTCTTTTTATTTTTATTCATCAAGATATTTACTCAATAAATCATTCTCATATATTAAAACTTTCATTTCTATCTCAATAATTATGTTTTCCATCGAGCACACAAAAATCCCCAACCTTAATTGGAACTCCTTAGGCATTTCATCACCATTTCCTTATTCCTATTAATTAATCCCTTATTATTCCTCAATCAAGGTATATTAAGGATAGGTTAATTTAGCTACAAATATTATTTTCCATTTATCCTCTGAGTCCTCTAGCTTTCTTTTAATTTCCTCATCGTAAGATTTGACATCATATCTTGAGATAAATTTCTTCTTCTTAATTTAATTAGCCTTTATTTTTCCATTTAAATTATTTATTCTATTTCAATAACTCATCAACTTGTTTTTCATTCTTTATGTACTTTTATATTTCCCATCCTTTTCATCATATTTTTCCTTATAAAATAAATTAATTGAAAAGTGTCCAAAATTTCCCTAATTGAAACACTTAAAATGAATTTTATCTTTTCATTTACCTTTTACTTATTACATGAATTTTTAAAATAATGATATGAAATAATAAAATCCTATGGAAAAATATTCATCTTTGTTTTCCTCATCATGATACTCCTTAGGTTCAACATGTGTAGAACCTTTTATAACTTAATATGTCATCAACTTCTCATATTTTCATTTACTTCTTAAGGTTGACCATCTTTTAATCTCATAATAAATAAAAAAATGAGTTTATGGATGATATAATAATATATTTTTAGATCCTTAAGGGAATAAATATGTACATTTAATTTATTCTATAGTATTATCATGAGCTTCTTCACCATGGAAGAATCATCAGGAATTTCTCTATAGCTCTAAATCATGATTAAAGTTTTATTTACCCAAATAAAGAAATAATCCATTATTTCATTTAATCACATTTATATACCCTAAAATTGAGCCTAACATGTGTATAACCATGACTCTTTTACCTTTTTTTCTACCTCATATATTTCATAAAGTTTACTTTATATTCTATTTACAATTAATGTACCCATGAATCATGTAAACTCCTTCTTTATAGATTCTCTCCTATAAGATTTTATATTAATATTTTCTAGTAATTTATAGGTTATCCCAACTTCGGTAAGATTTGCACAATTCTTAGTGATGTTGAGAAAATCCAAGAAATGATATATAATATATGGAATTATCGTCTCCTATAGATAAAATCACTTTCCAATGAACATAATAACTCTTTTGTTGTTGGTGTTGTTCAAATCCTTCATATATCTCATCGATAAAAAGATGTTATCATTAAAATAAAACTAAAATAAATGGTAAAAGTTACCTAAAACCACTTCAATATCACTCTGATACCAAGTGATAGGCCCAAGAGAGGGTATGCCACCACTGAGAGGGGGCAGTGATTCAGTGGTTACTGAAAACAACAACTCTTAAAAAACAAGTTTTTTTCATCACTGGTTAGTATAATTGGATCTTTATGGTGATTATGTAATTATTATAGATATATTGATAAATAAATAACATGGAAAAAATACAAATACATGGTGTAAAAACAATTATAATCATGTTTCTAATCCCTATATATCGTGATTGAGATCTTATTATCCATGCTATTATCTTATTATCAACAAAAATAATAAAAGGGGAAATAATATAGTTATAAACTGCATATTAAAATACTAATATATATGGTAATTAGTAAGTTAAATGATATCTCTTATCACTTTTCCTTAAGTGCCTCTAGAATTTAGATCATGTGTCCACCCTTGTTCTTATCTTCTATATCATCAAAAATCCACCTATAATGGGTGGTTTACTATCTCAGATATTTATCACTTTTTAGTTATACCTTTCTCTATGTGGATCAACTAAAATTTATATACATATCATGTATTTCGGTGTGATGATGTTAATTGTGTTGTGACTACCATATCCAAAGGATATGGATATGGAATCCAAAAAATATCACATCTCCTTTAACCGACATTATGAAATGGTTAGGTAAGTTACAACATAATGAATCTAAAACCTCTAAAACTAGAAAAATACTAACTTCATATAACCTATAGTATTTTGGTGTGTCCAATACCTCATGGTCAAGTATCTATAAAAACTCCAAAAATAGCACGCAAAAAAATTTCACAACATGGATCACTGTAGTGTGATCTTATTTTTTTGGCGTGAGTTCCCATATTGTAACATGACTTTATTATACTTCAATACCAGTGATGCATTATATTTCATGGACTTCATATCATGATTAAATCAAATCTCCACAATTACTGAAGAACAATATTATAGTAAAATTTATTCTGCTATGGTTCAACTTTTTATATTAGAGTAAACTACTCTTTTGACTTAACTTTATCATGACTAAACAAATATTAATATTTCATGAGGTGTCTATGTAATATTAATGTATTCTTACAACCTAAACTAGTTGTGGTATGCTAATTAACCTTAACATCATGGTTTGATATTCCTCAATAGACCATTATTTCCTTGTATCTCTGCATAACTTTAATGAGCCTCCAATTCATCTATTAGAATGTTTTCAATAAACAAAATATGAAAACACTTCCATAACTAATGAAGGAATTTCCTTAGGAAACAATTCATAACATTTCTTTAATGATAAGGTAATTCAATCACCACACAATATGAAAGAACAATGTTTGTTAGAGTACTTCAAACATCATTGTAATATCAATGCTACATTGACCATGTCTCAATTGAGAACAAATCATTGCTTCCCCGTTGTCAATTAAATTCATGAGGGGATTCTTCACTCTAAGACCTATCAACTCCCCTAATCCTTAAGGGGTATTCAAAATTATTGGCTATAATTGTATCCTTCATTAAATGAATGAGGGTTATATAATATTATTTATAACCCAAAACAACATATACATCAAATAATTTTTATTGTTGGATCTCTATTTATCCTTTATTTAACTTTATTTATAGTGGATGTTCTATCACACCATGATTAAAGAGAGAAATCCTATAAAAGGTATTTTTATTCCATGTTTAATGCATCATTTGAGGAGGCAAGAATATGTTGGCTATTTCATATTATTTGAACTATTAAAGTATGTTCATAATTTTTATTTAAACACAATATTCTTATTTATCTTATTTTTGAATATCTTGGTGTTAGAGTTTCATTTTATCTAATATTTTGGCATTTAGGGTGTCTAAGAACCCCATAAATTGGATCAGGATATCTATTATGTCAATTAAATGAATAATAATAATTATTATTCAATGGATATATCCCCCAAAGTAATTTATTTATATGTGAATAATGCTTATGATCTATGAATACTGGTCATACTACTGCTTTTGAGAAAAAATAATTTTCACAACATTGTTTTTTTCTAAAAAATCCAACAAGAAGTATCCTTAAGTTGATCCATTAATACATACTTATTGATAAGTTTAGAATGAATCCATGAGGTTATAGTTCATCAAGATTTATAAGAATCCTCTAAAAGTAGTAGAAGAGACGCATCATCATGATCCCACCCCAAAGGTACCCATCCTAGTCCATTAATGAAGGGAGGAAGATTATAACACCTAAGTCCTACCTATAATAGGCCATGAGTTGGAGACTAGGGACAAGGGTATATCATAAACACAAATGTAAGGAATCACCCTAAATTATTTTTAGAAATGAGAGATAATATAGGACCACCAAAAACACAAAATTATAAAATAATAAATAAAATAACTCTATACATTTATGTAATGACAAACAATTGGAAAAAAATGAAAAAAGGGAACTAAAAGTACCAAAATGAAATCATCAATAGAAACCACAAATCCCAAGAAACTTCTCAAAAACTCCATGAGCTATTAATGTCTAACCCAATCCCCAAAAAACTCATGTGATCCTAAAAACATTTTATATAAACGTATAGTGATCATAATAGGTATACTTGGTAGGATCCTCCCCAGAACCCCACATGAAAAAGTAAATAAATCATACTAAATACCAAAGAATAAAAAATTAAACTAACTCATCACCTAATCAGGTATGATATGTTCTAATCTTCACTATGGATCTCTCACCAAGTATCATATACAAGTAATAGCATAATATCTAAGATAAGTATAAAACTGAAAGTACCCCACTACCACTTCCCCACTAGTTTTCAACTTTCTCACCAATGTTGCACATCTTATGTCATTTCTCTCTAATAATCCACATGCATAAAATGTGACTATATAAAAACCCACACCTAATGCATCACATAACCTCATAATCTACATCAACATCCTCAGATAGTAACTAAATAGTTTTTGAGAGCCACTACAACCCACGCACCATGTACTATGACTTAATCCATTATAGTATATAAACCATGTACCTATAATAATACTTAGGATGCTATATCTAGAGATACAATTGTGAGAAATAACTTAAATCTATTTTACTTATCTACAGACATATATAAGAAGGTAACCTAAATGTATATCAGTATATAATAATACTTCAGGGAGAAGAGATTAGGGGGGATTGGTAAGTCATCCATCCATCCTGACCAACCTATATATTGGGGAAAACACCCTCCATGGTCCCTTAGGTGTCATTCAACCTATCTATATTGGTGGTGTATCATATAAAATCACATAACTTATATATATATTTCTCACAACCACTCTATGGGAAACTATATAACCTTAACCTTTACTACAGCTATAGCCTCTCCAGAAACCTGGTTTCTACTACTAAGGACTAGGTGAACTATAAGTGCATAAGAAATTCAAAGGAAATTCATATAATTATTTATATTGAAAACTTACTTTATTTGAGTTAACAACTAGTTTCCAAGCCCTCTAGATATAAACCAACCTTTTCCACAATTCCTCGATAATTATCATCACTTCATCAATATATCAAGCATCCAACCCTATTAGTTAAATCATTTAATATTCATTACTATTTCATAATTCTATGTACTCTAGGACTCTTCCTAATATACCATAAAGGATGCATAAACCATAAACATCCATTTTCATTAAGAATTGGTTAAAATAAAAGTAGAAATAAGTAATAAAACAATCCAAACTCTAAATAGTAAATTTATAATGGTTAAGAAAACTAGATTTGACACAACAAACAATGGGAAAACCCATCTTCAACCTACTCCCTTAGTCTTGGTGTCATCCCCAACACCACTATGCATATCACTAATCATCCCTCAATCACCAGATATAACTACTACCACAAACATAGGAATCCCCACCCAATTATCATCATTCATGTCGCATATAAAGTCTCCTCATCTAAAGAAAACACACAGGTAATTAAGAAAACAACAAACAACAAATAGTGAATCTGATCCTTAAAACCAATGCATCTATCCTTCAATAGTAAATGGTCTCATTCAAACCCAAAAAATTATATATAACAACAAAAAAATTACTACCATCATGAATTTAATGATTCATTTAATATAGGTTAAAATAATAGGTAACCTAAGTCATCATCTATCAACAACTAATAAATTATTTCGTTAACATTATTCGATAATAACATCAATTACCATAAATTATATAGAATAATAAAAATAATTAAACATTACTTTTTATTGTTTAGTCATCAACTATTACCATATTTACATTCTTTAGCTAGTTTTCAATCATAACAAACATGCTAAACAATAGTATAAGATATTAAATTATCCAGAAACATAAGTGGAAAACTGTAACATGGTAAAAAATCATGTGATATCTACAATCCAAAACCAATCCTTTCTTTAATTTTGTTTTAATATTCATTAAGGTTAATTCCACCATTACCTAATGAGATAAAGAATTATAGACCCATAATTTCACTTAAAAACAATATAATCAATGAATCCCCTACCTTGAATAAAGATGCTCACACAATTCACCACCAAAAAATAGAGCCCACATGTAGGCTTGGAAATATCAAAGGAAGAAATTAAATCCAATAGAATAAGGGTTACACAACTCTAAGAAAAATATTTTAAACTTCAAAACACAAAATAAGGAAAACATAAATTATTAAAGGAAAGATTGTCATTTTATAATTAAAGTTACAAGACTCTCTAGATTTCTAGATCATGGGTCAGCCAATAATTAAACATTAATGTGTATCTCATTTAATTCACATGTAAGAACTATTAAAAAGGCTTAAGAATTTTAATAATGAAAGGATATAAAATACTGTATGACCTGAAATTTTATAAATGAATTTCCCATTTTTAATGAATAAATTTTTTATTAAGAAATGAAGTTATATAAAATACATGCACTACTTTGGTTATTTTGAACCATTATATGGGATCCAAAATTTAAAATACTATTAAGAATCATAACCATTGATAGTATATTCATTATAAAATGATCGTATGATTAGTATTTATATTGGATTATGATAAATCCAATTGACATAGACAAAGGAAGTGAAGGCTTCGACTAGTAGTATTGTACCCTATGAAGCCCATTTATTAGAGCTTCCAACGAATATAGCATCATTGGTATTTTCCCTTTACCAAGACCTAGCTGATGTTAAATAACTAAATCATGATAAAAATCATTTATGGGATAATTTCAAGCTCATTGAGATCATGGTCCAAACCATGTATGTCAAACCACCCCAAGAAAATCTCACCATCGAACACCTTGACCTTAGGGAATTCACTGGTGTAATAAAAGGATATGTATCTATAACCTAATAGTATGAATTTTTATAATATTATTTTCAATAAAATAATGATTATATTTATCTTTTATTAATACTTTGTAATTATTAAACAATAATTTTTATAAAAATTATATTTTGATAGATGAAACACAAATTGTATTTTTTGGATATGTTAAGTTTTAATCAAGTCACACATTTTTATGAATTCAATAATTTTTTAAATAAAATATATTCTAATAAAATATTATTATTAATTAATATTTATTAAATAAAAAATATAATATAATTTTATAAAGTTAAATGTAATTTTTATAAGAGTCATAAAATGGTTATTTCCAAAAAAGCATTATTTTTTTATAAATGTTTATTTTTTATTTAAAATTGTAAATTAACATATTTATTGAATTATTTTGATAAATTAATATTATTTTCGAAATCATATAATTGAAATTATCTAATAGTGAATTTTTCATAATTTTATAAGGCATTAAAATTTTTGTGTAAAAAATAAATACGATATGTATTATGACATCATAATGACACAAAAGTTATGTAATATATGTAATAAAAGGTATAAAAGACCAAATATATATTTACCCTTTAAAATAATTTGTTTTTAAGTTTTTTGATTAATTTTATGAATAATTAATGAATCCTCCAAAACCAATATTATATTTTAAGGTTTTAAAATCAATTCTTTATGAACATGACTCACTTTCACATCACCAAGGGTATAAATTTAATTTATTTGGTTCTTAGCCTTATAAAATAATTAAAACCACTTCTATTTAGTGGAAACCATGGGAAAAAACATGGTAAGGTTTTTGGTTTTGATTACTTTATCATATAGAGTCCAAAACCTAAGTTTGTAAATTAATAAATAATTATCCTCTCTTTTGTTATAAAAATCCACCCAACCTCCCATTACTCTTCACTCAAAACTCTTAGACAATTAATTTACTCTTCCCTTAAATCTCTAGATCCCTCCCAAGGTTTTACCAATATCTTAATTAGCTCCAATGAATCTTTATGAAGCACCCTCTCAGGGTAATGGATCCTCTCCTTATCCTCTTTATTCAAGAACATTCATTTTTTAAAGGTGGGGACAATCCCTTTTATTGATGAAAAGAAACTGACTAAACTAAAGGATGGGAACAGGGCATACAGGCATCAGCCTTCATTCAAAACCAAATAGGACATAAAAATCATCAAAAATCAAAGTCTAAGTGATTATAATTATCAAAATCTCAGTCATATTCATCTTCCAAAGGACTAAGGTAATTAACTTGATTATTTTCCCATATTCAGTGAGATCTAGTATTCATAGTGGGATTTAGATGTGAATAATATTGTCTTGGACTTGAATTATTCAGTGTAATCGAAGAAAAAACATCATTTTCCACCACTTTTCCTTTTTTCAGTAGCATCCCAAAAATATATTTTCTTTGGTGAAACTTCATCCTCCATGTCTAACCAATTTCCCCCAATTCTATTAAAACCGCATTTCTTATTGAGTTCCTCCATGAACAGGGTACCTTCAAAGGAAGAAACACTATAATACAAATTAGATGGTTTCTTTAGAGAATTCATCTCTCAAATATGACCCTAATGATTATCTATATGGTTCAAGACATCCTCATCTCCCTCATGAAGAGCCTTCACCATAAATGGATGACTGCCATCTTGATTTTTCTAAGCATCACTCAATTTTACATCTTTCTGAATATCCACTTGTACCTGCTCCTACTATCTAACTCTATATCTAGCCTCTCTTATGTCAACCTTTTGAGCCTATTTATATTCCTAAACTTGATTCTGACTATCCATACCCACATCATGAATCTCATCCCCCACCCCTTGTATTCCTTGATAATCTACTGAAGAAAAAATCTACAATTTAACATGGCTTCTATTCTCATGACCCTATCTAGAAGATTCTAAAACACACATACCAGAATTTTTATTCCTTCTGTGATATTTTCTACAAATTTTAATAATGTGTCCCTTTAAATAAAAAAAGATAAATCCACATATCTATGTAAATTCTCCCTTCGATGTCCAATTACTTGTAAAACCTCACAGAATAGAGGAAGCTTTTCATACTTGATCTATAGGTTAATGTCATCTTATAAAGTATAAAGAACAACTAGCTTAATTAGAGGGTAATTATGATCAAACTCCACTAAGACATGAGCATAATAACCAAACTGATCTATCTTGTAGCCCTGAACATTTTGATTTGAATTCCCATGGAAGATGAAACATCAAACAGAATTCTAGGGTTCTATAAAATCTAGTTGTTTCCTATGATTATAATCCAATTCTGGACCCTAGTGTTTTTATCATGAATGGATTAAAATGAAAATCTTATTCTTGATCAAGCACCTTCTATATTTTATTCCTTTTTATTTCCAATTTTTTAAGTTGTGCTTTTTTTTACACATACCTATTACTATCCTTATGATTCCCAAGTAATTAGAGACTCATTTTTCTCTCATTCACCCCTTATACAAACCTTTATGTACACCCATTATGTTGTCAAAATTATCATATAATTTTCTATACCAAACATTTATATAGTGAATGTCCGTATCAATTTCCACTCAAAGGTGTTCACTTATATGTACATATCCTTAATTGATTGGGTATTTACATGTATGTAACACATGCTCCTTAATAATGGGGTTGAAATTGATGAAATGAATTCTTATGTTTTATGATATATGTGGTACACTTATTCATGTACATGATATGAAAGTGACGGGTGAGCCCAGAATTATATAGCTCTCCAATGCATTGGGTAATGTTTTAATCTTATGAGATTACATGTATAGTGTGTGAAAGGTTAGCCTAATCATGATATGTTATGACATCTCAGTGGTAATCCTTAACTTATTTTTAGGATTTCAGGTTTTATATTGTTTCCATGTTCCTATGTTTCCTTGATGTTATCATGTTATATCATGCCTCATTGTTCAAGATTATAATTATTATGTATTCTTGATATTACTATTGACTCACATGTATTACATTTATCATGTTATGCTATGATTATTCACTTACTGGGATTAATAGATCACCCATTTCTTATGTGCATCCCCTGGTTATCCCATTTAGTTTTAGAAGATCTTTAGAATATAAGTGCATGTTACGAAGTTATTAAATAATGTTGTTGTATTTATTTTTCAAATTTTTATGTTACATACCAAATTACCTAAATATACTAGGCCTCGTGATCTTATGGGGTTTTAATAATTGTATCTTTATGTACCAAATCATAAAATAATGTGTACTAAAGATATGGATTTTTATAGTTGGTAATAGAGAAAATTCTAGTTATTTATGGGGATTAGGATTAGAAAACTCTAGAGAAATCCTTATGAATAATACTAAACATAGGAAAACATACCTAAATTTTTGTAAAGTATATAGTAAGTGGATTATAAGAAAATAAATCCATATCTGGATACTACAAGTGGATGTGGCTCTAGCACAACTGTATTTATGGGTAATAACCTCGAAAAGGGTGTATTGAGTTGGACTCAATTGTCACCTAGTACATAACGATGGGCCTTGATGAACACCTGGTTCGAAACTCCCAGGGGATATGATGTGGTAAATTCAAAAACTCCTTACAAACCATTATAAAGGGAACAAAAAATACTATAATATTTTATATTAAGAAAAATATCATGGATAACTTAGATTGAAACATATAAATTCATATGTTAATGAATGTATTTAATTTATATGTCATCCCATCATGTTCATATCTTCTATTTCATATGATAAATCATCCTTGGGTTTATTTTAGATGGAGTAAATGATTAAAACCATAATAAAATAGTGAAAGTAAGGCTTATCAACCATGTTTCTATGCATTCTTTCATATCACACAAGTTTAGTATAGCTATTTAGACACCACCTCAAAACATGTAATTCTAGTTATTAGTGAAGATAGTAAATGGTTCAATCATTGAATACAAAGTATATAACTCTTTACCTATCTAAATTTGTGGTTTTAATTTACTATAAAACCTTATGATACTCCCCTTAGTGAAATTTGATGTTATTCTAGGCTTGGATTGGATTTACTTGTATAGAGAAAAAAATTGTTGAGAGAAGGAAATCACCCTTTGTATCGTGAATCGTCCTCTGATTATATAAAATTGTAAGGAGGGGGATCAATATCCTTTAGTATTATCATCTCATGAATAGATATTTTTTTATATGATAAATATTATCTTTCTCAAATGATTTATATTAAGGAAAAGATCATCCTTAAAGAAATTCCATTTTAAGGGAATTTGCTGATGTGTTTCCTGAAGAATTTCCTAGTCTTACTCCTAGCTAATTTGTCGAGTTATCAATTGAGATTATACCTAGATCTTTTCCAATATCCAAGACTCTATATGGAATGGTCATTTTTGAACATGAGAAGATAAATAAATAATTATAAGAAAATTTGGATAAAGGGTTTATATTCCCAATTGCTTCATCATGGGGTGCATTAGTCCTCTTTGATAAGAAGAAGGATGGTTCAATGCGCCTCTACCTTGATTATCATGAGGTCAATAAGATCGTGATAAAGATAAATTATACTTATCTACTAATTTATGACTTATTCCATTAGTTACATAGAACACAATTCAACTATAAGGTGAATCTTTAGTCTGGATATTATCAAGTAAAGGTAAATAAGGAGGATATCCCCAAGAATGATTTTTGTACAAGGTACACGCACTATGAGTTCATAGCGATGCCATTTTGACTCACTAATTCTCTATAAATATTTATGGACTTCATGAATATATTATTTAGATATTGCCTTGAAATTGTTTTGGTAATATTTATATATGACATTATTATCTACTCCAAAATCAAGGAGAAACA
Source organism: Viscum album (assembly GCA_963277665.1). NCBI lineage: Eukaryota > Viridiplantae > Streptophyta > Magnoliopsida > Santalales > Viscaceae > Viscum > Viscum album. The sequence continues at coordinate 232,219,786 of OY728146.1, forward strand.
TGAAGAGAATTTGAATTCTGAACTGAAGGCTTTACAAAAGGATAAGTTATTTTAGAAATATATTAAAGGTGATTTTTGGATGTAAAAATTAACCTTCATGATGTATGTTATAACTAGTAAGTATATATCTATGGATCCTTTAAAAACTGAGGTAATTGAAGGATGTCCAAGACCAACATTTGTTATGGAAATATGAAGTTTCCTTGAATTAGATGGGTACTATCGTCAATTTTTGAGAAGCTTATTATTATTTTTAATACCACTAACCAAGATAACTAAAAAGGGAGTCAAGTTTTTATAGACTGATGAATTTGATGAAATTTTTAATGAGTTGAATAAGTGGCTAATCACTTCACCTATGCTCACATTACCCACCATTGGGGATGGATTTGTGATCTACAATGATGCATCCAAAAAGGACTTGGGTTTTGTACCCATTAAAGATGAAAAAGTGATAGTATATGCCTCTATCCAATTAAATATCCATGAGAAAAACTACCCAACTCATGATCTAAAATTTTTAGTAGTGGTCTTTATGTTGAATATTTAGTGACATTATCTCTACATAGAAAAGTGTGACATTTATACGGATCATAAAAGCCTCATGTATATATTCACACAAAATGAGATTAATATTAACCAATGAAGGTGGTTATATCTAATCAAGGATTATGATTTTTCAATCCATTACCACTCTGGGAAGGGAAACAAAGTGGTAGATTCTTTAAGTAGAAAGGATCCTGCAACCCTATCCATGATGAGGATTAAAAGGGATTCAATCTTCTTGGACATTAAAATGATATAAATGGGAATAATAAAATCATTTTTATCCTACCTTTCTTAAAAACCACTCAGCCCTCTATTCTTGATAGGATCAAGTATTCCTAGAAATATGATGAGTTATTATAGAAGAAGGTAGTGAATATTCCTAAGTTCAGTTTTTTTGAAGATGGAATTATAAGGTTTGGAACCCAAAAATGTGTTTCATCAAAACTAGAACTGAATAGGTAACTTTTGGAAGATTCTCATAGATAATCCTTCTCTATTCATCCAGGAGTCACTAACATATTTTTATATAAAGAAAAAATTCTTGTGGTATAACACGAAGAGGGAGATTGTGGAGTTTATATCTTGATGCTTGGTATGCCAACAAGTCAAGGTTGAATGAAAAAATTATTCGGGTATGATGAAACCATTTACCATACCAATATGTTGTTAGTTACAAGTTTTGTTTTCATTGTATTTTTTGTCAATATATGATATATGTTAGAAGTTTAGAAAATTTATAGTTTTGGTTTTCAAACTAGCCAGGAATATGGTCCAAATACACCCTATTGGATGTAAAAGAAGATCAATTCCAATCCATCATCCTGGGAAATAGGATCAAAGCCATCGGTATGGGATATTAGATCATGTCCATCAATTTGGGATATTGATGGAAAGATATATGATACTAACAATCATATTCCAAAAAGGTTTCTGAGAGTTGAAGAGTTGTAAAGATAAAGATAATACTTTACACATTAAATATGATGATGCTTTATTGGTCTTGGATTTATCAAAAATTAAGAAGAAGACTCGTGATACTTTATAGAGTTTGTTTTAAGTCTAGATCAATGAGACCGATCATTCAGTGCAACTTTGACACTAGTTAATGAGACCGATAAATTGGTGTGTCTTTGACATTAGTCTACCAGACCATCAACTTCACCAATTCATCAAAGGTAGTGAGGATGAGAAATGTGGTTGAAACCAATATCTTGGACTCACACAAGAAATAACTCATTGGAGTAATTCTATGTTAGAAAGACAAAGCACTCTGATAAATCAGAATGAGAAACATATATTTAGTCATACCAATGTACTATATAAAGATCAAAAATGTAGTCGACCATATTCATAAGACAAAAGATTTTGTTAGTATTCTTTTGGGTCCATAGAAAAAAGAATATGATATATTTTCCAAATGATTCAATATTCATCATACCAGACATGATGTTGATTTCATTAGAGTGAAGAAGAGACTGATTCATCAAACGCAGACTGACACTGATAAATCACCAGATGATGTACTTCATCAGATGTAGGATCATCATACTAAATAATTATTGATCAACCAAAGAAAATACCATTTTTCTTGAAGCTTACAAATTATTTTCAAGGGTGTTTTCATAGGTAACATAAGTTTTAATGATTTTTATGGAATTTTTTTTTCAAAGATTCATTTGATTAATTTTAGTTGGTATAGAGCACCAGAATAAAAAGTTTATTTATCCCTCAGTTGGTATTGATTATCAGTATGTGTAGTTTTTTTCAGCTAGTATGGATCATAATAATGTGAATTCTTTAGTTTGCATATGTTTTCATCATAATGAAGACAACATCAGAACATCAAATGGTATCAAACTGAAGATTTGTTAGAAAGTCCAAAGATGGTTGAAGTTGTGAGAAGATTTAAGAAGTTTTTTGATTAATTGAGAAGATTTTAGAAGAAAAAAATAATTAAACTATTTATTTGAAATGATATCTACATTTGAGTTTAAAGTAATTTGGTTAAGTGGGAAAAATTTCTAGATTCTTACCCATACAAATTTTTTCACAACTATAAAAGGAGTGAATAGTACATTCATACTTGGAACTATTCACGCATGGAAAGATGATACTTTAACATTTATAGTAAAGGTATTGATATTACAACTAGACTTTTGTTTTAGGTTGAATCTGAGGAATATCCATCAGAGTAAGATCCATCATAACAGATCCATCGTAAAAAATTCCCATCAGATGGAGAAAAAGTGAGTTTCCAATTAATTTTATACTCAGTTGAATCAGGAAGAGAAGAAAAAAGATAAGATGGTTCATATCAAATAGAGACCGTTGGAAATAGGTTACTGGACAAGGGTCAATCAGACCAACTTTTTCTAAGTGAGTTTTCCAGAAAAAGATTCTGGAGAAAGTTTCAAGACCAAAAAGTTATTCAGAGAATTTGTGTAGTTCATTAAGATAGCACATAGGTGAATTTTATCTAGATTACTTGTGAAGGATGTGAAGAACTTTCTAAATTGTATCATAAAATGATAGGTAAATTGAATCTTGTAACTATGGATACTTACCATTTGCTGAAAAGTCTTGTTTGTTTTCTATAGGTTATAACCAGCTATGGGAAGGAATTGGATATGAGAAGGATAGTTTGAGGCATAACCAACTATAGCAGAAATTTTTCAACTTGAATTTTAGAATTTTTTCTTTTTGTGACTTTTTATTCTAGAAATAATATAGTAAAATAATCCATGTTTTTTGTATTATTCAACATGGAAAGGAGTAGGTATTTTTACCAAACCTTGTAAATATCTTGTGTTGCTTTTCATGTAAAAGGTAAGGATAAAAATTCATTCTTGATTGGATCATAACTATAACATGTTTCAGAGGTTAAAAAAGGGTTTTAAGTGTACTTAAGAAACTTTTATATAAAAATAAAATGAACCACTAATTCACCCCCCCCCCCCTCGGTGGTCTCAATCCTATCGGGGAACAACAATTTGGTATTAAATCTTTGGTTCCCTATGAATTATCCATTTCTATAAATGGAGAATTTCAATTTAGTAAACAATATGAGTATTCCTATTTTTTATTGAAATAACTATCATAGTTGAAAAAATATGATGTTACCTTATCTTCTTTCACTTGGCCTTCAAGTTAGAGATGCAGTAATAGTGGGATTTCCTCCCATCAATGAAGTTTCCATGATAGCTACTGATAAGAGAAGTATATAATCTAATGTAAAATAATATAATACTTTGTTAATGGATCTTATAAATAATTTTTATAAAAATATTATGGGGTTTTCAATAGCTAAAAAATGTGGGATAATTTGAGAAGTAATTATGAAGGAAATGAGAATGTTAAGGAAGCTAAGTTACAAATCTGGATAATTAGATTTAAGGATATAAATATGGTTGATGATGAAAGTATTCATAGTTACTTTACAAGAGTAAATTAAGTTTTTAGTAACATTATAAGTTTTGGTGAGAAGTTGGAAGATATTTTAATTATTAAGAAACTAATTAGAAACATTCCAGATGGATTTGATGCCAAAGTTTTAACTTTAGAATATCATGAAGATTTATCTTCGAATGAATGTGAGGATATTCTTATGTCATATGAAATGGAAAAATACATTTCATTAAATAAAATGGTTGTGAATGAAATGGTCTTAAAATATTTTTGTAATGGTAAAAACAAAGATAAATAAATTGAAGAAGAATCAATTGATTTGGAGGTAGAAAAAGAAGTTGAATATTTCAATACATTTTTTTCCTCCTTTTGAAGAAATAATGTAAGGTTAAATGGAGAGGTAAAACACTAAAATGTTGGAATTATAAAGGGAAATTAAATTTTACACAAAATTTTACAAGAAAGAAATTTTAAGAGTATGAGTATGAAGAAAAATACAATAAGTATTAGAAACAAAAGAGTAAGAAACATAAGGGGGAGTTCCTTATGATAGGAAGAAGAAAATTTATCTAAGAAGAGGAAAGAAGGATGATTTATCATACAATGATTAATATTATCATCAACTTAACTTCATTTATAAATTTATAAATGGAATTAAGTATTTATATAGTTATGATGATGGTGAAGAGATTACAGAAATGGAGTGTATTCTTAAAACAAATTTGGAAAAAGAAATTGATGAAAATACTAAACTCAAGAAAGAAATAAAGAAGTTGAAGAAATATGTTGAAACTATAACTTTTGATAATGGTGATCAGATGAAGAAAGAAGAGACAAATCTCAATTTTATCATGGCCTAGAAAATGAAGATTGGTTATATTGAAAGAAAACTAAAAAGTTATAAAAAATATCAGATGGTAACCTCAACATGATAGAATCTATACTTGTTGAAGAAAGTAAACCAAATAATTTGAATATTTATGAATTCAAAAAGATGATAGATGCTCTAAAAAATAGTTTTTATGATATATGAAAATATTTATTCAAAATTCATTCAATATTTCTTACAACATAAAGTGAGATAAGGAAGGTGAGAGAAAACCACACCAAGGTAGTTATTATTAAAGGTGAAATTTCTAAAGATTGTGAAAATAAGAGTCTATAAAAGAAGATTAGTGAGAAAACATATATCACTAATAAATAAAATAATTATTCAGAAAAATATCTCCCTAAGAAAATTGGTCCACAATTTGTAAAGAAACAAAAAAAATAGAAATCAGTTTTACTCTTAGTAAGAAAAATAAATATTTAGAGGAAACTATTGGTATTGTGAAGTTTTCGTACATAGAGATTACTCGTGTTGGTATAACATTTCTCTACTAGAAAACAGGTATGATGTTATGATGAGAAAAGAAGATAATATTTTTCTAAAATATTTATGGAACCATAAAAGAAAACAAAGAAGGTTAATAATATTAAAGCCTCAACAATGAAAAATGAGAAGCTGATGAAAGTTGGGTATGTTAAGAAAGTTGAGGAAAACAAAAATGTTGAGTGTGAAAATAATGAGTAATTAGTTATTTTGATGGAAAAAGATGACATGGATATAAATTTAGAATAAACAAGCAAAATTAGCTGAATTAAAGGGGAAGTAAAAGGTTTATTAATATGAAAGAAAATTTGTTAAAAATATATCAACAAAATGTGATTTGAAGATTCAGAAAAGATGTAAGATATGTAAACAAGATGGGTATGTTACTAAAATTTGTTTGACTATCTCATTGTAATAAGAGGAAATCATGAAGAATTTGTTACAAACTCATTATAACAAAAAGTATACTAAAGTTGAGGAGAAGTTTACAACTACATCTAAAGGTTTCATAGATGAAAATAAACTTGTTACAAAAAACTAAGAAATATAAAAAGAAGGTAGAAAACACGTCCAATGAAAAATCCAAGAAGAAAAAGAAAAATTAAAGCCTAAGAGAGGACACTCAGTCTGAATGTTTCTTATGAGAAACTATAAGGTTCATCCTTATTCCCAAAACATTTTTATATTTTACTAACTTTAAAGGAATTTAAGGAATTGATTTTAGGTAGATAAGTAATGAGTCTCTCACTCATCTTGCAAAATAAAGTAATGAGGTTGCAAAAAATGATATTTTAGGAATGTTTTGTTTTTACACTTGAACTTTTTGATATGTTTGTTAAGATGGGTGAAAGTTACTTTTATCATAACAATTCTTCTCAATGTTTCCCTAGATATTATTTTGAAAGAAACATGAAAATGTATTACATGAAAATTGTGTTATGGATAACAATGACCACCTTAACTATGCACTCTTTTTTTTCTACATTGGGTTCATCCACATAGACTTTGGGATGTTTAGTAAAATTATCCTTAATAAGAAACTCATGTGATAGTAATGTTCTCCTAAAAATGGATCTCAAGATTCTAAAATGAAGAAAAATATTTATAACTGACCCCTTTGAATTTTATTGTCAATAAGGGGGAGAAGATATGAAAGGAGGAAAAGACATGGGAGGAGAATATAACAAATGGGGAGAAAGAGTTTAGGGGGGGAATATATGGATAAGACATTAGTATTGAGAAAAAACACAAAGGGGGATATTTTTAGTGCCAAGTTTTTTTTTTGGTTGTATTTTTTGTCAAAACATGATATATGTTTAAATTTGGGAAAAGGTCAATTTTTGGTTTTTGAACTAGCCCCATTAAATTGACAAGGAATATGCTCTGGACACACTCTATCAGATGAAAAAGAAGATTGAATCAAGTCCATCATCATGGGACATAGTATTTAGTCCATCAGTATGGGACATCGAATCTTGACCATTAGTTTGGGATCTTGATGTAAAGACATATGATATTGGGAATCAAATTCAAAAAAGGTTTCTAATAGTCAAAGAATTGGAATGATGAAGATAGTAATTTTCACATTAAATCTAAAATTCTTTTCTGATCTTGGAGTTATCATAAATCATAAAGAAGACTCGTGATACTTTATAGAGTTTTTTTTAGTGTAGATCAATGAGACCGATCAATCAGTGTGATTTTTCTACTGATCAATCAGTGTGATTTTGACACCGATCAATAAGACTGATCAATCAGTGTGACCTTAATACTGGTCCATCGGACCATTAGTACCACTAATTCATCAAAGGCAGTGAGGATGAGAAAGGTGGTTGACACTGATATATCAGACACACATAGGCACTGACTCATCAGATTCATTATTTGTTATAAATACAGATAACTCTTATAAAGGAGAATTCAAAAAATTCAAGAAGTTAAACCATTATACCAAATGAAGATCAACAATATAGTCAACCATTTTTATAAGGAAAAATAAATTTTGGTTGTCTTATATTAGGTTAAGAGAAAAATAACTCTAACATATTTTCCAAATGAGTCAAGATTCATTATACCATACATAATTAAGATCCATTAGAGTGAAGAAGAGATCGATTCATCACACATAGACTAACACTGATAAATCATTGAATGATTTACTTCAGCATATGTAGGATCATCAGTCTGAATAATTATTGATCAAGTGAAGAAAAGACCATTTGTCTAGAAGCTTTAAAATTATTTTCAAGGAGTTTTTCATAGGAAAAAGAAGTGGAAATAATGTTTATATAAAAATTTATTCAAAGTTTCATCATATGAATTTCAGTTGGTATGGATCTCTAGAATAAAAAATTATTAATCCCTCCGTTAGTAGGGAGCATCGATATGAGTAATTTTCTTTCAGCGAGTATGGGTCATTGTAATGAGAAGTCTTCGGATCTTATATGTTTTCATCATAATGAAGACAACATCATAATTTTAAATGGTATTGGATTGACTATTTGTTAGAAATTATAAATCTAATTGAATTTGTGAGAAGTTTTGAGAATAATGGAGAAGATTTGTGTAGCACTGATAAAGTCAAATATGTATTCAAAATGAAAGATACATTTGAGTTTTGAGGAATTTAGTTAAGTGGGAAAACTTTTAAGATTCCCACCTATACAAATTTTGGCACAACTATAAAAGGATTGCATGGTACATTTGTACTTGTAACTATTCACATGTGGAAAGCTAATACTCTGGCATTTTTTGGATTGGTATTGAGATTTGAAATAGAATTTTTTTGAGGTTGAAGCTGAGGAATATCCACCAGAATGGATCCATCAAAGATAATTCCCATCAGACTGACTTCCATCAAATGTATAAAAAGTGAGTTTCCAATTGATTTTATACTCAATTAAAGAAGTAATATCAAAAGAAATATTCGGAAGTTTGGATTGGGTAGAAACCATTGGATAGAGGTTAACATACATAGATTGATCAGACCAACATTTTATGAGTGAGTTTTCTAGACAGTTATTCTAGAGAGAAAGTTTCAAGAACAACAAGTTCTTCAGATAATTTTTGTATTTCTTAAAGATTGTACACCGGTGAAATTGATCCATATTACTTATGGATGAATTGAAGAACCTTATGAAGTAAATCAAAAATAAGAAGGAAAATGAAGCTTGTAACTATGGATACTTATCAATTACTAAAAATAATTGTTTGTTTTATATAGTGAATAACCATCTAAGGGAAGGAAGTGGATACGAAAAGGATAGTCGGGGGGTATAAAAAACTATAATAAAAATTTTTCTACTAGGATTGTAGAACTGTTTCTTTCTTAGGCCTTTGTATTCTGAAAAGAGGATAGTAAAATAATCCATGTGGTTGGGACTGTTCAACATGGAAAGGAGTAGGTCTTTTTTATAGAACCTTGTAAATATCTTGTGACACTTTCTCTTTACATTTTTCTCATAAGAAATGTAAGGTTGAGAATTTATACTTGATAGGATCATAAATATTGAAAGTTTTATAGTTTAATAAAGGTTTATAAAGGTACTTAATAAACTTTTTTATAAAAAGAAATGGAACCACTGATTCACCCCCCCCCCCCCCTCTCAGTGGTCTCAATCCTACTAGGGAACAACATATGTAAATTATAAAACATAACCATGGATTTTATCATAGGACTCCCTAGGAAACCTAAAGGTAATAACACCATCTTGGTGGTAGTAAATATTCATAAACATTTATCACATTTCATTAATATCAAGGAATATTTATCTATTAAATAACTCTCCAAGATATACAAAAGGGAAGTAGTAAGACTTCATGTATTTCTACTCTCTATTATATCTGATCGAGATCTGAGGTTTAACTCAAGGTATTTGAGAAGCCTTTAGTAATAATTGGATACAAAACTGAGCTTTATCGTAGCTTATCACCCTCATATAGATGTTCATTCTGAAAGGATCATTAAAACCCTATAGGATATGTTGATATCATGTTCAATGGATTTCCAAGGATGTTGGGATCATCACCTTCCCCTAGTGGAGTTATCAACTAATAATAGTTTCCATTTCAACATTAAAATTTCACCATATGAGTCTTTGTAATGGAAGAGGTGTCCGACTATGACATGCTATGATAAAGTTGGAGATCAGAATTTTATGGGTCTGGATCTTGTCTAAGAAATGATATAAAGGGTTAAAACTATTTACTAATATATGAAATCAGCACAAAGTTAGAAAAAAAAATTGTAGACAATCATCAACAAGACCTAGAGTTTGAGTTTAGAGATAAAGTTTTCCTTCATATATTATCATGGAATAAATTCTTGTGGTTTGGGGAGAAGGGAAATCTTGTCCCTATATACATTGACCCCTTTGAGATCCTTGATCGCATCGAAGTGGTGGCTTCTCAACTAGCACTCCCACCTAACCCATCTCAAATACATGATATGTTCTATGTATCCCTCTTGAGGAAGTAAATATCATACCATTAACATTTAATGAATCCATATGTGGTACCATTGTTGAATGAACTTTCATGAAAGGATAAACCAGTGAAGATCATAGACCAGGGAGATAAATTTCAACAAAACAATACAACTCACCTGGTCAAATTGTTGTGGAGAAACTACTAGTTTGAGGAAGAAACATGGGAACCGGAAGAGGTGATGAAACAAAAGTATCCTCATCTGTTTTAGTGTATAGGATGAAAATTTTTAGGGAGAAATTTCTAAATGGGGGAATAATGTAATGACATAAACTTTTATAAATTATTTTCTCTTTTTGAATGAATGAACACATTATTAAGAAATTAATTTCTAGAAAACTCATACACTACTTTGGTTATTTTGGACCGTTATATGGGATTTTAAATTTGAAAGACCATTAAGAAACATAATATTTGATATTATATCCATTATAAAGTTATCATATAATTATCCTATATATTTGTTCATGATAAATCCAATTAACATAGAAAAAAGAAGTGATGGTATCGACTAGTAGGATTGTACCCTATGAATCCCATTTATCAGATTTTTAGTGGAAGATAGCATCATTAGGATTTTCCATTAACCAAGACCATCCCAATATTAAATAACTAAAGAAAGAGAGGGACCATTTATGATAGAATTTCAAGCTCATTGAGATCATTTCCCAAACCATGTATGTCAAACCACCCCATAAAAATCTCACCATCACACACCTTAACCTTATGGAATCCACCAGTGTAATGAAAGAATATATATCTAAACCCTAATATTATGAATTTTTATATTTATATTTTCAAAAACATAATGATTATATTAATATTTTATTATTACTTTATAATGATTAAATAATAATTTTCATAAAAATTATATTTTGATACAATAAAACACAAATTGTATTTTTGGGGTATGTATAGTTTCAAACAAGACAACCTTTTTGATGAATTGAAGAATTTTTGAAATAAAGGGTATTTTAATAAAATATTATTTTTAAATAATATTTATTAAATATTAATTATAATGTAATTTTATGAAGTCAAATGTAATTTTTATAAGAGTTAGAAAATGGTTACTTCCAAAAAAACAGTATTTTTCTAAAAATGAGGACTTTTTATTCAAAAGTGTAGATTATTATATATAGAAAATTATTTTGATAAAATTAATATTAATTTTTATATCATAAAATTAAATTATCCAACTATGAATTTTTCATAATTTTTTGAGATAACTAAATTTTTGGGTAAAAATTAAATACGGTATAAATATATGGTATGTATTATGACATCATAATGACCTAAAATTGATGTAATATATTTCATAAATTGTTACCATGACCAAATATATATTTTAACTTTAAAATTATATTTATTTTATTAAATATATAAATCCTTAATGAATCCTCCAAAACCTATATTATATTTCTAAGGTTTTGAAACCAAATATTTATAAACATGAATCACTTCCACATAACCAAGGGTATTCTTTTATTTTATTCATTTATTATACTTATAAAATAATTAAAAACACTCCCCATCAGTAGAACCCATGTTTAAAAACCATGGGAAGGTTTGTGTTTTTCATTACTTTATCATATAGATTTCAAAACCTGAGTTTGGAAATTAATAAAGAATTATCCTCTCTTTTGATATATAAACCCACCCAAATTATCATTAATATTCACTCAAAACACTTGTATAATTTATTTACTCTTATATTCCATCTATATGGCCCTCCCAAGTTTCCACCAAGCTCTTAAGAAGATCCTCCCAAGATTTAAGAATCACCCTCTCAAGGTAAAGGATCCTCTCATTCTCCTCTTTATTCAAGCACCTTATTTATTCTATGCCTTTTGATTTACAATTTTTCAAGTTGGGATATGTTTTTAAACATCCCTATTATTGTCCTTATTATTCCCAAGTAATGATATACCCTCTTCTCTCTCATTCACCCCTTCTATTAACCTTAATGTACATTTGTCATGCTGCTGAAATTATCATGTTATTTTCTATACAAAACATTTATATAGTGAATACCCATCTCTATTTCTAATCAAGGGTATTAAATGAGTTTTAACCATCCTTAATTATTGTGTATTTATATATATTTAACCCACATTCCTTAATTTTTGGGTCAAAATTGATGAATGGTATCTATATGTTGTATGATCTAAGTGGCACACTTATGCATGTACATGATATGAAAGTGATGAGTGGGTCTGGTTTTATATAGCCCTCCAATGCATTAGGTAATGTTTTAATACAATGATATTCCATATGTGGTACACAGGATGTTATCCTAATCATGTTATGTTTTGATGTCTTTTCAGTTAGCATTAACATATGTTTATGATGTCATTCTTTATGTTGTTGCCACATTCCTATGTTGTCTTGATGTTATCATGTTATATCATGCCTCATTATTTAATATTATGATTCTAAACCCTTTTATGTATCATTTATATACCTATTTAATCACATGTGTTACTTTCATCATGTTATTATTTTATTATTATCTTACTAGGATTTATAGATCACCCTTTTCTTATGTATGCCCCCAGGTTATCCCATGTAGTTTTAGAAGATATATGGAATATAAGTGCATGTTATGGAGTTTTTAAATAATTTTATTTTATTTATTTTTCAATTTGTTATGTTATACACCTAATTACCCAAATAAACTAGGTCTTATAGTATTATGGGGTTGTATTAACTGTATCTTTATGTAATAAATCATGAAATAGGGTGTATTAAATATATGGGTTGCCATAAATATACTATTTAAAAAAACATTAAATGACATTATTTAAAGATTTAAAACCATATTTACATTAAATATTCCCGACATTTGGGGTATCCTAGGGAAATTTGGAAATTCATAAATTCAGCTAATTCCTGAACTGATCGCACCAACTGACCGGATGAACAACCAACCGACTGAACCAACTGATTGCACGACCAAAAAAACTGACTGCATGAACAAACCAACTGACCGCATGAAGAATCCAATTGGCCATGTAAAATAATTGTATGAAGGAAACAAATATACAAACAACCAAAACAACTAACCACATGAAGAAAACAATCAGCCATATGAAGAATCCAATTAACTATGCCAACCAACTACATGAAGGAACCAACCAACCACACAACCAAAACCATTGACCACATGAACAAACCAACTGGCCATATGAAGAATCCAAAAAACCATTCCAACTAACTACATGGAAAAATAAATGAATACAAGAAGAAAACAACAAAACACATGAAGGAAATTGGGTTCAAATGGTCTGTTAACTGATAATTCCAACTGACCGTAAGAAAAAAGGTTAAGTCTCACTATTAGTCAAGTGACTGTAAGAATAAAATTAGAAAAAAAGAGGTAAAGGACTCCAAGAACCCTATAAAATCCTTTAAGCCTCAAAACCACATATAAAGGGTTATTTTTTAAAATACTAGACCTTACATTGGATAATTCTCAAAAAATTCACGCCCTCAAGAATTTAAAACCAAACCTAGAGAGAAGGGAAGAGAAAAGGGGTTGCCTGAAAACCCACCCCATGAGATACCTCTCAAGAACCTCATTATCATAGGAGAACAACTACCTAAATTGAAGGTAAAGTCATAAAACTATTAAATACTCTCCTAAGGTAAATACCTCTCAAACATGATCATGTCCATAAACAAGGCACTAAAGAAGAAAGATATATCTCTCAAGCTAGAAAAAGATCAGCATTATCAAAACATCATTAAAGAATGAAAAGAATAATAATAATAATAATAAAGAACCAAAAAAATCATAATAATAAGATTATATATACAAATCACCTTCATAGGTTATCTCCTCCATGCCATTGTATCGCTAGAGGATGGAAACTAAGGTAATAACACACCCACGCAACACATTCTCTTGGTGGTTCTGGATCTCTATGGACTACTTTGTAAAGGTTTCATCATAATTGATGTCGATATATCCTCAATATATTAGGTGATAATAATCCTGAGAATATTAGTGGAATTTGGATATATGAATGACATCGTGAATTAGACTCATCTGTGGGGGAAGTGATAACTAGTACTCAAAGACTCCAACACGCACCAACACCTCAAAAGGCCCAACAAACTAAGGAGAAAGCTTACTCCCATGAACAATAATTCACTACCCATAGAGAGGGGGACCTTTAAGAATATGATATCACCAATTTTTTAGACAAAATTAATCCTCCTATGTTTATCATAGGACTTATAATGATCCATCACTACCTTCATCTAATCAAGAATCACTTGCATGTTTTTTATCCTGCTTTGCACCAGCACTAGACTGAGAGTTGTTGACTCTCTGACCCCAATCTAGAAAAATAGAGAATGGAAGGTTCATATTTTCAAAGCATTAAATGGTTTAATACCAATATTGGAGACTATTTTTTTAATAAAACTCAACTAAATGTAGGTTTCTCACCCACATACCTCCAAAATCTAGGATATAAGTGCACAACATGTCTTCAAGAATCTGGATAGTCTGCTCTATCTGACCATCTATCTATGGATAAAAATTAGTGTTGAGGTAAAAATGATAGTTAAAATAATGTTGAAGATATCTCCACACCCTATAGGTGAAACAAGGATCAAGATCAAATATGATCATCCTAATGACTCCATTTAGACTCACTGCCTCCTCAAGATACTTTCTCAAAAAAAACCTCTACTAAGCATGACTTCTTGATTATTAAGAATTGATTAGACTTTGTAAAATGGTCTATTATCACCCATATAGCATCATAAAATCCTTGTTCTTGGGTTATACTGGTGATGAAGACCATCAAAATGTCCTCCCACTTCCAGTAAGGAACATCTAATGGATAGAACAAACCACTAGGAATGCGGTGTTCAGCCTTCACCATCTGATGGACTAAACATCAGGACACAAATTCTATAACTGAATGCTTCAACACAAGACACAAAAAATGACCTCTTAGAGAACGATACATTTTTTCATTCTATGTTGTACCACCAAGGTTGATTTGTGAAACACATGGAGAACCACCTCATGCACCACCAAATGAATTAAAATACTCCCTTGAAACAACACCTGGTGTTGATCATATTTTGACCATCCATCAAGGGTATCACTATAGACAACTCAATCCCATAATAATTCAACCTCTAAATCCCCCAGCTAAGAATCCCCCACATGTTGCACTAAATATTATTATACCATCATCTAAAAAAGGAAACCTCTTCCAATAAACTCTCCCATAATAAGACACTTGGTGGATATCACTTTCTTCACTCTCCAAGAGTCTCTATACTCACACACAACACCATTGTGGGAATTATTTATTAGTGTATCTGCTATGAAATTACCCTTTCTTGTTGTATAGGAAATCTCTATGTCATATTACTATAATAATTACATCTAGAAATGTTGTAATATGTTTATGTCATGCTATTAGAAGATATACCCCAAGCACTTATGATCGGTGAAAAATGAAAAGTGTTCTTCGATATGATAGTGTCACTGAAACTTCAAGGAAACACATACAATGGTACTTGAGATCATGGGTGGAAAAATTATGTTCATGGGATTGTGAATTCCGATACACATAAGAAAAAACTTCTCAATTATACATCAGTATACTACCCAAGAAAAGATGTGAAGAATCATATTAAACCATAAACTGAACTCCCTATTTTGGAAAATGAAGAACTATGGTGCTAAACAACTCCTCCTTTAGTTACAAAAAAGTTTCCTAACACTAGTAATACTATAATAATGACTAATCCTTTATTTTTAAGTATTTCATAGGGGTAAAAATTCAATAGAATTTGGATATGAATCTCCTATAATACCCTATAAGACTAAAGAAACTCCAAAACTCTACAAAAGTCTTGGGGGATTCCTAAGAAATTATTCCCAAATTATTCAAAGGATCCATGAATACTCCATGGTGATACATGAAACTACCCAACAAATGAACTTCACAAACACAAAACTCACACTTTGAAAACTTCTTGAATAGATGATAATAATGAAGATCTCCCAAAATAGCTCATAGATGAACTATGTTCCCCTCCTCGTATGTGGAGTACATAAGGATTTTGTCGATAAACAAAACCATGAACAAGTCCATAAGTTCTTGAAAAAATACACTCATCAATCCCATGAATATAGCTAGAGTTTTTTTCACACCAAACAACATCACAATGAAAACATAATGGCCATAATGACATCAAAAATTAGTCATTGAAATATCTTCATTCTTCACCCATATCTGGTGATATCCTAAATGTATATCAATCTTCAAAAACCAACTATATTCCTTAATTTGATCTAATAAATAATAAATACATATAATAGGGTAGTTATTATTAATTTTCACCTAATACAAGTGATGATAATATATATACAGATGTAAAATTTCATCAGCCTTCCTCACAAACAAAACTAGAGCACCATAAGGTGACATGCTAAACCAAATAAAACCCTGCTTTAAGATATCATCATTCTGTATTCATAGCTCTTGTAACTTAGAAGGAAACATCATATATGGATAAATTGAAATCCAAGAAGTATATGGTTATAGATCTATCCTAAACTTGATCTCCTATTGAGGGGGTAGCACCACAACCAATTTAGAAAAGAAATCGAGGTACTCTTCCACATCCCTAAGAAACACTTTTAAATAAATCTTAGAGGAGATCAGCATCAACTCAATCATCAAATAAGATAAGTATTTATCATACCTCCGACCTATATAAGGATCTCACTCACCAATGAAAATGGAATAATCTTCATCATCATCATAGAATACGATCCTCCTAAATAAATCCATGATATCATGTATCAAATAAAATCAATCCATCTTTGGGATAATCTCATATGGTTGTATATAAAAACATTAGAAGTATCCCCAAGAGTGATTCTACCCTAGTACTATATAATAGTATCTACATAATTCAAAAAAAAATCTCAACCTCCAACTAGTGTATTCAATACCAACGTAATTAGAAGAATCTTCACCTCTAGTCCCAAAACCCAAGCCAAGGTAGGTTTAATAAAGGATTTCAAGGATCCTAAATTAAAAAATACATGCACCCAAGTATAAATCAAGAAAAAAATACCTTGAATAATGTATGTCTCACCTGGTGATGGAAAATCTAGAGAATGCATCTGACCATGACCTGCTCTATGGTATCTCTGATCTTGATGAAGACTGCCTCCACAGTCATACTCTACTCTCTGAGGATGAGAAGAATCACATGTATTTCTTCTAGATACCCTATATCCTCTCTATTGATAATAGGTTAGAATAGCCTAATTATGCTTCCTCAACTAATATTTCTAAAATAGAGGAACCTAAAGTAGACTACCAGTGGAACTTTTTCTTCTCATAAGGTTCATGAACTCTTACTATTGATGATCATAACATATATAAGAAAAAAACATCTGATCCCTTGGAAGGAAATTTAGAGCCTATTGACCTAGTGAAACGAGATGAAGAGGGTTGGGATTTACCCTTAGTTGTCTAAAAACCCTTCTGTTTTGGAAACTAGTGACCCTAGACCATAGCTCTACTATGTGGAGAATCCTGATAACTCCCCTCTAGGGATTATCTGGTCCTGTCTGGCATCTTCTTAAAAAATATGCTCTCACCAGTACATATAGATATGTTAGTAACATAAATGGGTTTATATGTCACTAGATTTATGGTTGAAAAGCCTCCTCAAAATGTATTTCCCTGACCTTCTCATCTAGAATCAGATTTTATGCATATCGGATAATGTTCCTAAAATAGATCATGAATTCTTATATGCTTGATATCCCATGTCATAGGGTAAGAAAATCCTAGTGGATGGATGAATTTATATTCAAAGAAATAAAATCGTCTCAGAATAGATCTCAAACCTTCTCCCATGAAATAGATGACTCCTCGTGATCCCTGAGGAAAAATAACCAATATTTCTTAGATGGTCCACACAAAATCATCTCCTCGAATGAAATGCAGTGCTCTTTCTGAGCATGGATCAAACTAAAGATTATATCTACCTCCTCCAACCAATACTCTATCACTAAATCTGGAAATGATCCTTCATACTTCTACAAAGTATGGTGTTGAAACTCTCACAGTTCCCTCCTCCAAGTGTCATTGTCATCGACCTCAACTACATAGAAATATGCTGGAACATCTTACTGAACATCTTTGAAATGAAACTAAAGATTAAATTTTCCTAGATCCATTTATACAAAAGAAAAAATGATTAGGGGCCCCTAAACCTAGTATATGGAATATATAATATTAATTAATTAAAGTTTAATATAACCCCAATGTCTACCCAATTCAAACACAAGTGAAAATAACAATGGTGTATGATCCTTTACTAAGTCTCTACCCTTTATAAAAAAGAAAAAAATGATTAGGGGTCCCTAAACCTAGTATATGGAATATATAATATTAATTAATTAAGGTTTAATATAACCCCAAAGTCTACCCAATTCAAACACAAGTGAAAATAATAATGGTGTATGATCCTTTACTAAGTCTCTACCCTTTAGTCAGTATCATTTCTCTTAGGGGCCCCTAAGCCTAGTATATGGAATATATAATATTAATTAATTAAGGTTTAATATAACCCCAAATTCTACCCAATTCAAACACAATTGAAAATAACAATGGTGTGTGATTCTTTACTAAGTCTTTACCCTTTAGTCAGTATCATTTATCTTAGTAGCCTCAGTAAAATTGAGGGCCCTTACATCATATTATAAGGTGACTTAAATACATGTTTTCTAGATAGTCTCCCTTGGTTGCACCACATACTAGACTCAAATGACATTTCTTCCCTACCAACCCATGAAATCTTCACCAGTTCCTACCTCCAAACTTTATCTTATCCCTCAACCTAACTGATGATGAAGGTAGAGATATGATCATTCCTAAATCTCAATTTCAATAGGGATTCATTACCCTTTAATATTATGAGGAATGGGAGATAACATAAGTCCACCAAACAACTCCTGGTCATAAAAAATAAAATAAAATATAATACATGGATGTAATTTCATATAACTAGAACAACAAAAAAGATAAATACAAATACTAAAAGAAAATACTCAAAAGTGACCACAAAGCGTAAGCAAAACATGGATAACTCCATGAGCTAGTAATGTCCAAACCAATCACTAACCAGTTTATGTGTCCTAAAAATAGTTTATATAGATGTAAGGTGGTCATAATAGGTATACTTAGTAGGATTCTCCTTGGATCCTCTCATGAAAATTTTAAAAACAAACTAAATCCTCGTGAATAAACAATAAAACAAACTCATCACCTAATCAAGTATGGTAAGTTCTCATACTCACTATGTATATCTCACCAAGTCTCACATACAAGTAAAAGAATAATATCTAACATAAGTATAAAAGTGAAGGAACCCTACTACCACTTCCCCAATAGTATGCCACTCTCATCCCAATATCTCACATCATGGGCCATCTCTCTCCATTAATCCACATGTGTCAAAGGAAAATGTATAAAAACCCACACCTTGTGTGTCACATAACTTCAATATCAACATCCACATACCCAAATAGTAACTGGGTAGATTTATGGGATCCACCATAGCCCGTACATCATGTATCATACCTCAAGCTATCACATACCATACACTGTATACCTATAGTAATCCTTAGGATACTATATATGGAAATACATGTGTGTAAAATAACTAAAGTCCATTATATCCCTCTACACACATATATAGGAAGGTAACCTCTATTCATACCAGCATGAAATAATACTCTTAGAATAAGATAGTGGGGGAGAGGGAGAATTCAAACATTCTTCCTTGCAAACCTATATGTTAGGGAAAACACCCTCTAGAGTCCACTAGGTGTCGATCACCCTACCAAAATGGGTGGGGTAGTGTATGAAATCATATAAATTTTATATATATATATATATATATATATATATATATATATATCACAACCACACTAAGGGAAACTATCCATCCTTAACATCGACTACAACTATTGCATATAAGTACACCTGGCTACCACCACTAAGATCTAGGTAACCTATAAGAACATAATAGTTTCAAAGGAACTTAATTTAATTATTTATATTGAATACTTAATTTATTTAAGTTAACAACTAGTTTCCATTCCCTTCAGGCATAAAGAAACCTTTTCCATGGTTCCTTATGAATTATCTTCATTTCAGAAATTCATCAAGCCTCTAATCCCATGAGTGAAATCATTTAATATTAATTACTATTCTATAATTCCAAGTACTTTAGGACTCATCCTAAAATACCATAAAATATGTATAAAAAATGAAAATCTAGTTGTGTTAAGAAGAGGGGAAAAGAAAATAATAAACAAGAAACTTAGTCATTCTACTTATAAGTAGTAAATTTATAATAGTCATACAAACCAATTTCAACAAAAAAACAATGGGAAAGCCCAGCTTTAACCCGATCTATCAGTAAACCACTATGTATATCACTAACTATCCCACAATCACTAGATCCAACTGCTTCCAAAAACCCAGGAATCCCCACCCAATTATTACTAAACAATCAACTGTCATCGGCTTTAATCATGTCACATAGCAAGGCTCCTCATCCATAGAAAACAAACAAGCAATAAACAAACAAAAAACAATTAATTGGGAATCTAGGCCCTAAAACCAAGGCATCCATCCTCCACAATAAAATTATATTTCTCACCACCAAAAAATTATCTTTAACAAAAAACAATTTTTTACCATCTTGAATTAACCAATTAATTTAACATAGGTTACAACCATAGTAAAACTAATTCATAATCTATCAATAATTAAAAAAATTATTAATTAAGCATGATTAGATCAAAACATCAATTCACATCAATTATATGGAAGAATTATGATAATTAAACATTCCTATTTATTATTTATTGATTAGTATTTAATAACTTTACTTTATTTATCTAATTTACAAGCATAAAAAACATGTTAAACCATATCATAAACAAAATATAACACACTATAGAAAACAAGAGTCAACTCATAACATGACATAAATGTGTTTGATTGCTAAAAACCAAAACCAATAGTTTATTTAATTCTAGTTTAAACTTAGTTATTGTTAATTAAACCATTAAACAGTCATATAAATCATGATAACCCCACAATTTCACTTAAAAACAAGAGAATTAATGAATCCCCTTCCTTAAATAAAGAAGATTTATATGATTCACCATTGTTTCTGAAGATTTCTTCAGGGCTTCTAGGTGTGTCACTACGAGTGATGGATTTTCTGTTTCCCCACATTCCTTATTTCAAAAATCGAGTGGATTCTATCACTTTAATCGGAAATTTATTCTCCTTGATTGAAATAGGATGATGGTATGTTGGTTACTCCTTCCATGGATTCCTCCTTGGATCTTGTTACCTAGTTTGGGTCACTCTCATAGATTAATTCATGTTCATGGAACTCATTCCCAGTACCATCTATAGGTGGATGTTGATTAATTACACTATTTCTATCTTTACTAGGAATCAACCTTCATTAAGAAG
The DNA here is from genome assembly GCA_963277665.1 of Viscum album. Taxonomy (NCBI): domain Eukaryota; kingdom Viridiplantae; phylum Streptophyta; class Magnoliopsida; order Santalales; family Viscaceae; genus Viscum; species Viscum album. The sequence continues at coordinate 232,241,155 of OY728146.1, forward strand.
AGTAGTCATGTTGGGAATCTCTTGGAATTTTTGGACATTGAGTATACTGGGTGCCTGTGAATCTTCCTCTTTTGAGGGAATTTCATATGAGGCATCTTAGGTGTAGAAGCCAAGGCATCCTATGTCGATTATGAGGTAATGATGGAAAGGTCATAATTCTTCCAAGGATTTTTACCTCAGTAATCCAATATTTATTTCATGGGGTGTGTAATAATGATCAGGGAATGATTTTAATTTCTTATAGAGATAGGAATATAGTTAAAGTATTGTGGGGACATGATGAGTATGGGTTTGATGTATTGAGGTGAAATTATGGGTGTATTTTTAACATATTATGGGGAAATGATGGTCGTAGGTTTAATATCTTTCATGGATAGGATGGGCATAGGTTTAATATCTTGAAGGGATGGGATGGGGATAGGTTTATTGTCTTTTGGGGACATGATGGGTGCAGGTTTAACACCTTACAGTGATAGGATGGGGATAAGTTTAATTTATTTGGGGGAAATAATAGGAATTGGTTTAACATTTTGTGGGGATAATATGGGTGAAGGTTTAATGTCTTATGAGGATAGGATGGTAACAGTTTTAACATCTTGTGAGGACATAATAGTTGAAGGTTTAACATCTTGTGGGGACAAGATGGGAATGAGTTTAACATCTTTTGGGGATAGGATATTAGATCATAACACCCTATTAAGGTGGATCTGGTAGGGTAATCCCTAGGATAGAAGATTTCATGCCTGGGTGGATGGATTAGAATGACCTGATGATGTGGATCCAGTAGGTGTGTCCCTATGAGGTAAGATGTCACACCTGGGTGATTGATAAAAATACCCTATTGAGGAATATTTGGAATGTGAATCTCTAGGATGGAAGATTTCTCATTTGGTGGATGAATCAAAACTCCCTATTGGGTCATATTTGGTAGGAGCATCCTTAGGAGGGAAGATGTCACACCTTGGTTTGGAAAAATCAGAATGCCTTATTGGGGAAAGTCCGGGAGTTGTGCCCCTAGGATAGAATATTTCACACCAAGGTGGTGAATCAGAATGCCCTGTTAGGGGGGATCTAGAATGTTGGTCCCTAGAATGGAAGATGTCATGCTTGGGTTTGGATGGATTAGAATTCACTATTATGGAGGATCCATGAGGTGCACCCCTATAATGGAAGATGTCACATCGTGGTGATGGATCAAAATGACCTATTAGGGGGGTTATAGGAGGTGCATCCCTAGGAGGGATTATGTAACACCTGGGTTTACCATTGTAGAGATTGAACCTTAGGGAGGTGTCTTATGTACCATGTTTAAGAGGCACAGATCAAAATCTATGTAGTTTGATGCTTCAGTTTAAGTTCATGTGACAAGACCAATCTATGCAACTTAACGTCATGTAGTGAGGATGCTTTTGTTGAAAAATAATTGTCAACAAGGGATGGTGTGAGGATTATTCATAGGGGCTTCCCTATGAAGAATTTCATCCCATGTGGTTCACACATAGGGCATCATATGTTTATTTCATAGGGTAGGATGTGTGGGGTCATCCAATGTCAATCATACATGGTGCATCCTATATTTATCACACAAGGTAAGACTATAATTTTATGTCATGTGTTGAGGATATTTTCATGTAATTTAACATCATATAACTAGGACATGGAGATAGGTAGTTTTTCGTTATGTAGATTAGATGTAGTGGGACTCACTCCTCTAGGGGCCATGTCAAGGTGAGAGGAAGATCCAGTATAGGGACCCTCAACCAAGATAGGTGCATAGTTTCCCTCGAAGATGCCACCTCTAGGACTTAGGTGACAACCATTCATGTGACTTTAGGTGGGGAATGTCATTAGAATTTCCATAGAGGAGTGGAAATAAGGAGGATTGATGTTATGGTTCCTAGGCTTAGAATCAATCAACATTATGGTATGTATGCTTAGAATAAATAGGTGGGATTGGGGCCCAAACCACACTTGAAGTGAAGTGGGATGACACCAACCAGGTGGAACTAGAAACGGAGGGACTCAAGGTGTGGCTAAATCAGTCTTGGGTTGTTATGGGGGGACTAGGCACTCTTCCTTTAAAATAGGGTGTCATCTTAAAGGAGGTTCCTTGTAGAGGCCTAGGAGAGGTGATTTTAAAAGATTGGGGGTATGTGAAGTAGGGCCTCATGTAGATTAGGATTCTCATAGAGGTCAGGGATCTTGTGAATAAGTATGCTTCACGAAATAGAGTGAACCTGCTTCAAGGTAAATCTATGGTTCGCAAAGGGTGGAATTTATGAAGTATGGGAGCCTCATGAAGGGTATGTGCCTCACCAATCCCTCAGTTCCTAAGGGGGAATTATTCTTACATTAAGGGCATGGTACTTCATTCAAGGTGTCTCCACTTTTTATGGAGGCTGTTAAGAATCCAAGGGGGGTTTCTTGAAGCTTGCATACCTTTGGGGAATCAAATTTTCTTTCACTCATAAAGATCAGGAGTATCATGAAATCAGAGTGATTTTCAGGAGTCAAAAGGTCATTCATCACCTTATATTTCATGTATAATGGGGTATTTATAGGGATGTGGGTTTTGTGATGATTACAGGACTTCATGAAGATTTATGATATTTTTGAGTGAATGGAGGTCTGTGAACCTAAATGAAACTACAAGGAGGTTACCGTCAACCCTCCACACTCTTGAAGCCCTTATCGATTTGGTATCGATGAAACTTGTAGGTTATCATTAGGCCTCTTCATGGATTGAACCTTCATGAGCATCGATCATTCTCAATGATGAGAAGCTTCATGAAACAAACCCCTAAATGGGTTTTATCTCCATTTTGACCCGTATTTTCTCTAAATTGGACATACCTTCCTCAACCAAACTCATGAAACATGTATTTCATCATTAATAAGTCCCCCCCAGAATTAGAGCCAATAAAGAAAATTAGGGTCAGATTCTAAGGAGAAATCACCAAAAACTAGCGATTGACTTTTGTTCAAGAATATCATTTTTTGATCCCATTCATGAATCCCACTTCTCAAAGCCCTCTTGCCAACTGTGGGTACTCTACACATATAAATAATGGAGGGGGCCTTAAATTGACCACAATACTTTCAGGAAAAGAATTTAACATGATCACTTTTCATGAATCTGAACCTCTTCATGAGTGCTTTATGATCTCAATACTCATCGTTCATGATGCTCGTAATCACCAAAAACAAAACTTCAAAAATTAGTGCTCCATGAACCAAACCTTTGCGAACCCGACCTTTTCAAACTGATCTTCACGAACCAACCACTGTGAGCATAGCTTCATGAACCGAGATCAGAAAAAAAAAATCATAATTATTGAATAAAATGGTCATTTAAGGTGCCAAATATTATGTCACTCATCAAAAAGAATTATATGGGAACATAATGATCCGGTAGATCATTTAGAGTGCCTCAAACCACACCTCACTCATGGCGTTGGTGATGAAGTATTGGTAGGAATACCCTCTTTAAAAAAGGCTATTATTTATATCTTTGGGATAAGGGACAACATATTCATCCCTAAGGTTAGTAGAAATGATCCCACCTAATAGTTTAGGAGCTCTCTTAGAATATGATGGTGGAATAGGGATGCTTGAAGACATATCATAAAGGATCATGAAACATCCATGGTACATACTCTCTAGAACCACATCAACAACATCAATGGGAAGAAGTTACATGATGAGACATCCCCCTGCAAAATGAGATAATTGTCAAGGTGGGTTTGGGGGATATGCTCAATGGAAGGACCGATAACTAGGACCTATTCCGGGGTGGAAATTCATAGATGAATGGTCCTACGCTTATTGAGAATGTGCATCATGCTATGAATTTGAGGTTGAAATGAAGCAAGTAAGGAATTAAGAGGTGGCATGGTCCTCATAATTCCATGTATACCACCACCTGGATATCACACTAGAGTTGTTGGGTAAATGGTTTCCAGGGACTAACACTTTCCATCAACAACATGGGGAGGTTGGCATCATCTTGTGGGATCTTCACTAGATATCTAGGATCCAAATTCAAGGGGTTATGTATGAAAATTTTATCCTTACAGAGATCATATAGAAGTACTAGAAGTAGCTTCCAGCCCAAAAAAAGTGCTACTGGAATTAGTACAAGGGACTAGTGAACATAATATGAGGCTGAAATACATCCCATTCAAGTAGTGGTTTGGATACTTCTTGAACGAGCCAGTGGACTAGATACCTTCCAGGTTGCGTACATGCCCTGGGAAATTCTAGTGGGGAAAAGATAACTCATATTGGTGGATAAGGTAAGTGATCTAGTGGAATTTGTGGGGCTATATCATAAATCATAAATCTCCTATGGTTAGGATATCTAGATTTATCACCACATTGATCTATAGAAGGATTCTCCTAGTGAGGGATGTGCACATGAGTGGGAGGTCGAGCACCTTCATCATGGTGGAAATGCTTTTGATGGGGTAGTGCATTAATCTGGCTCTCTTGGTATTGGAGAAGCTATAAAAGGTGCTCCACCACATCATCCAAGGTAAGACTCTACTCTGTGTGTGGGACTCTCCATTTCTTATATAGTTGTGTGGCCATGCACATGGGGGGATATGAATACTTTAATCTCATCTTCCCACCCATCATGAACTTCTAACCAGTGATTTTGAACATCATTGGGAGTTTCCTGCTCAAGTTGGGGCCTATTGAAATGCTTTCAAAGGTTTTTCTACTAGATCGATTCATATTTCACTCATTCCCCCTTCCAAAAAGAATTATTTTTAATTATGGAATGGGGACCATCGATCAACAGTTTTACCTTATAACCTTCTGAGGTAGGGTATTGGCAGAAAGAGTTAACTAAAATGTAATCTTTTAGTCATAAAACCCACACCAGTTCGCAATTCAGTTCTGATTCCTACAACAATTAACCCCAAAGTTTTACATGTATTTTTTATATGATCTACATCCTTAGGTCTTTTGGAAAATTAGGATCATGTTTATGTTTGAGGAAGGGAAAGAATGTAATTTTTTGACACTACCTACTATCGCCTATAGGCTCACTCATGATTATGTGCTAAACTAGGATAATTCATATCTCGGGGAGATATTGAGGCATTTAACTATTTTTAATGAACAAGTATAGGCTCCACAATCACAAGACTAAGGAAAAGTGGTGGATAGAGTTCATTATAAAGTAAGGGTTGGCATTGTATGCAGAGCAGCAGCAGCTACAAAGCTGACAGTCCATGGTTCGACATGGATAGAGGTTGTAGAGAGAGGAGAGGCATAATTCAAGGATCTCCTAAGTAAATGGTTTTGGGAATAAGGTGATCCCTCGAGGTTAGTTTTTGGTAAATTTGATCAAGGACCAAGGAATCATTTGTATCGTCTGAATATTCCCAGCGATGTAGTCTTTTTAGATGATTGAGAGAGTTGGGGGATCTTTAGGTAGATCAACACACTCCACAAGATGTGGAAAGATCTCAACAGAGAGGTAATACACCTTACTAGGTTGTGTAACACTAGGGTCATCTTCCACATGCCTCAGTATGAGGAAGTGATGTATATTAAATATTCGTAGGATCTGGTCTACTCTTGGGGCACATTGTGTTCTCTAACCACCCGAGTGAAGGTGCTACTGAGGATAACATCCTCTTTGGGTCTCTTGGATAGTGATTTGGCTACTCACATTCCTCTGAGAGGAGATTTAGATAAGTCATAGGGGAGAGACGTTTATTGGTACAATCTTATGGAAGAGGGACTTTTTGATGACTAGGTAAATACTCTAATCTCATGTGCTTTAGAAGATATCAAACCCCTAATAATATTACATAACTCTTCCTATACTTGTGTAGGTATCAGAGATCATATAAGAGTGGGAGGTTTTTGATGAACCTCTTATAGAGGGTGAGGGGGTATTAACCCTTTAAGGGGTGAGTGTGGGGCCACTCCTTGATGTTTTGGCCATGGGTGGCCAACCATCAACTGAAGAGGCTCCTTCAAATGAGGTAATGGACGTTGGTAGAATTCCCCTACCTGGGGAATTTCTCGTGAATCTTCTTGAGTTACTGGTTGGGATATACTATTCACATAAGCCTATTCCCCTTTTAATTTTTTCCTATTCTACTTTTCCTTTCTGCATTTGACTAATTAATATTTAAATGGTAGTTTAAAATATGCTTGGGTATCATCTACTAGGATTGGTTTCTGATTCGGTGGTTCCAGAGGCTAAGATGGCGATGACATGTGCTATTCTCCTGAAAAAAGTAGTCAGGGAGGTTGTGGATATTGGTCCAACCATGGAGGTTCCACCAAAAGGTATAGTTGAGATCATTTCCTCAATGGAGGGGATCAAGATAGTGCCCACAATAGGGATGGCTAAGAATACTACGATGAATGATCCTATCATAGTGACACCACCATAGGATACTATCGGATATGAAACCTCAATAGAAGAGGCAAAAATTTTACCAATGGTTGGAGTGATTAGGGAAGCTATGTTGGTTGAGATTTCCCTGGAGGTGCTTGCAGTGGAAACCAGTGGAGCTAGGGCCAAAATTGTACCATCATCATGGGCATACAGGGAGTTCATAATGGAAAAGTATACCTCAAAGGTTCTAAAAGAGTTATTGTAAGCTCCAACTATATGTGATGGGGCTAGAGATGATATGATTTCTCCATAAATGGACTTTATCCTGCTTGCATCCAATGATATACCGTATTCCCTACATATAAGCCTATGCCACCCAAAGACTCAAGGATTCTTGTTTGGATGCTACTAAGGAGAACTGGATCATTCTCCACAAGGCATAAAGCTATGTTTGGAACTTCAACACCTATACCCTAATGGTTAACCTGAAAAACCAGGTGGGATCTCTCTACCACTGGATAATCATACTAGGGTTAATGGGGTAGAATCTAGTGACCTTCATGCATTGGATCGGGCATTCCTCATCAATCAGGAATGTTCTAAATTCAATGTAATTGAATTTTCCTATAATATGCACAAAGATGAGGGATCCAAGGTGCTTCAAGAAACTAAGGAGGAGAATTCCCACTTAGAATGGATATAATAGGAACATACGTTCATTGATTCTTCTCAATCTAAGATTATCAACCATACAAAGACCTAGTTAGTGGAATATGAGGCTAAGGTTGTGGAGGATACATCCTTGGTGGCTAAGCTTCAGGCTAAGTAGGACTGGATGTGGAGGAGGGGCAAATCATTTCACCATACAGCCATGGAAGAGATGTCTGGCCTGGTAGAGCGGTAGTGGTCTCTAGAGGCCACTCAACAAAGGATATCTAAGCTCCAACGCTTAATTGATGGGGTCAATATTTAGGGTCATTTTTTAAATAATAGGCTTTGATGTGTAGATGGGCCTTCATAACTTTGGTTTATTTGTTTAACTTTACACATTCTTGAAATTTGTTTCTTTTACCACATATTATTGTCGCACTCCAATCATACTCTTGAGATAACCAACGGCCAATACCTAATATCTCTTGAGTCAAAATTAGAGTTAGAAAAAAGGTAAGAACGTGTTATTTCTCATTTATATTATATTTTCTTACAATCATCGAATACTCAAGGTCTTCATTTATTAACCGTCCACCGGGAGTGTTCGGGAAGAGAGAGGTTGGATGGAGAATGGGGTTCTCTGAACAACCAACTTTCTTTTATAATGTTCATTAGTTCATGAATGGGGTAACTCTAGGGGAGTTGAATTATACCTGAATAAAAAGGGTAATAGAGGGAATAAATAATGATTCTTGATATCTGGAACACAATGGGAGTGGCATGACGATGGAGGATAACATCTAACCATGTTCAAAACATAGCATCCATTATTGTTTTGCTGAGTATGGGGACAAAAAAACGAGGTTCAATTGCTGACCATGTTCAAAACATGGGACCTATCTCAAAATTTCATCTAAATTCTTTCAGGTCATGTACCCAAGATGGTAGGTGACCCATTGTGTACATCCACCATTTTCAGTGAGGGGGCCTATTCAAACATGGAGGATGATGAGGATCCAAATAAAGGGAAACATGAAGAATGCAGATAAAGTGATGAAATGTTTGAATGGATTTAAACACTCCTAGAATTACTCCATTATAGCTTTGATCACATTGGGTAGGCGTATTGATCTGAATAAATTTTAAACTCATTTTCCATGGGGAGTGTCATTTCTAATGTCGAGAGATGGTTTGAAGGATATGAATGATATAGTATTTGATCATCACCAGAGAAAAGGGCCTCTTGGGTGGGGGCCTAAGATGATTTGTAGTTTTATGAAATTCAATTGATGATATATACATAGTTTAACATCATACAGTGTGGGTGATTTATTGCATAGTTTAATGTTATGTGATTGGGATTCCATCATATAGTTTAACATCGTGTGATTGGGATGTGTATCTGTGTAGTTTTACATCTTATGGCTCAGATGTGTGAACCAATGTGAATGTTACCTACCCAGCCGAAGTGGTAAGAGGCATGGAGGGGTATCACTATAGAACTTAGAATATCTTATGCCAAGATACGGAATTTGGGGCAATCCACACATATTTTATGGTCTTGATTCTTGGAATTGGACTCCTAGTTTAATTTCAAAGAGTTTGGACCATGCGATCTTGGATCTCAGTTTAAGGTTATATATTTTGGACCAAATTTCACCCTAAAGCATTTGGTGTGGCATGAAAGAGTAATAATCCAATGTGAATTGAGTTATAAGGGAGGCCCTGTGACATGTGAAACATAGGGGGGGATTGAAAATAGTTTAATTTTTTGATGCTTGGACATGTGATATTATTTTAAGGTCATAGAGTTTAAACCATGGGGTTTTCTATCTCAAAAAGATATGTGTAGTGTGGAAGATTGAAAAACCTGACATGAATTGAGGTCCAAGAAGGACAAATTCCACACAACACATTCCTGATAAAATTTTTACATAGTTTAAATTCATGATTCTTGGACTTGGACTCCTTATTAAGGTCATAGAGTTTGTACCATGGGATCTCAAACATCTCAACCTTTCTTGAGGAAAACCCCCTCCCAACTCCTAAAACCATGTAAGCCATGCTCTGTGTGATAAAAAAGTAGAAATATCTAGTTTTCATTGCTTTCATGGGAGAAAACAATGAGGAAAGAAAGTGACCAAAAAATACCATGAGAGAGATTATGGATTTCAATAGATAGATAGTGGTGGAGGAAACTAATTGATGGATAGGGAACCATTATTGACCATGTTTGAAACATAGATTCAATACCCATGTTGTATAGAGATGGGGAAATCAAATTCAAGATCAAGTATTGATTATGTTCGAAACACATAATATGCTATTTGTTACTAAAGATCCTTCAAGGCGTGATCCTAGGATGGTAGGTGAGCTAGTGTGGCATGAGACCATTCCATTAGAGAGCCTATCCAAATCATCAGGATGATGATTATCCCAATTGAAGAAAGTGAAAAGTTCACAAATGGAAGTGGGGTATGTCCCAAAGGTAAAATTAGGTTCCCTATGAGATATTCTACCATGCGCTCAAATGATCTAGACATCTATGTGGGTGGGTGATAATAAATCCCAGCTCAAATGGAGAATACCCTAAAAGGAATTGTTGGAAGGGTTGGGCTTGAGATGAAATATTTGTGTATCGCTATGTATCCCATTAGGATGGGAATCAATCTACACATAGTTATGGAAAAGGAATGGTAGGAGACCAGTGATGGTTGAGTGACATCCTCTTTGGTGAAAAATTTTTATTTATCTCATATTAGGAGTCATCCAAGATTTATACAGGGTAATGAATGTTGAATCTCATACTTATAATATGAGGCATCATATTTTGTATGGGGTAAGGATATATTTTTATTCCATACACTGAAGATGTTGGGCTAGGCAGTTTAAAGTCATACAACTTAGACTAGGGATGATACTATTTTAAAGTCACAGGGCTTGGACTGGAGGGGGAATGGGTGTCCCAAGGAGGCTTTTGTGGCATAAAAGAGTGTCAACCTTACATGAATGGGGGGTCAAAGGGACCCTTGTCCACACAAAACTTGACAAACCATACCCCATGTCAACATCATGACATTGGGGGAGAAATAACCCTATAATGGTTTGATGATGAGGTTGGGCCTAGGATGAAATATCTAGGCAACACTTTGTATCCCATGAGGATGGGAATCAAGACATATGTAGTTATAGAATAAAATATAGTAGGATACTGATGTTAGTGTGGCTGTCCTCTCAAGTGAGGATAATGAATCTTCTCATATTATGGCGTGAGGCATCCCGTATTTATATAGGGTAAGGCTATAGTTTAACATTGTGTGTTGAAGAATTTGGTGTTTGTTCATGCCATATTTTCTGTATGGGGCATCCCTCTTTTATAATAGGTAAATCTTCTCACATTAAGATGTTTTTTGATTTTATATAGGGTAAGATCGCATTTTAATGTCGTGTGTTGAGGATGTTAGTAGGGCTTATGCATTGAATTGTCTGTTCTTTTCTTCCTCGTGTTATACCATGAGGGAATATTAAACCATTAATGGGTCACAGTAAATTAATGGGGATTATACCCAAAAAGAAGGATCATGTAAGTATCTATAGGGTTATAACCCCATAGGTAATGAATGGGTTTATAGTGAATTTGCAGTTGGGCCCAAATATAGGTTGTCTAGGAATCACTACATATCCCATGAGGATATAAATAAATATTCACATGGTTCTAGGAAGTTATGGGGGAATAATCTTTCTAAAATACCATGGATTAAGCAAACCATACAAATGTGAAGTGAATGCGCATAGTTTAGGGTCATACTCTTGGACCATGGCTCCTAGTTTAAGGTCATCGATTTTGGACCAATATAAAATAGTTTAAGGTAATAATTCTTAGACCAAGGAGGGGGGTCTTTGAGGATGTTTGTGTGGTGAAAAAGAGTTAACACCCAATTTGAAGGATCCAAGGAGGTCATGCGCCACATGAAACGATCCTAAAACCAGTTGTACATAGTGTAAGTTCATACAGCCTGGACCATGTTAAATAGTTTAAATTTATGATGCTTGGACTTGGGTAAATGTTTTTTAGGGAATTTATGTGGAATGAAAGAGGTGGAAGCTGATTGGAATGGAGGTAATGTGATCTCATGTACCACAAAAATATTAGGAAATAAATGGAACATAGTTTAAGTTCATAATGCTTGGACTATGGTAAAGGTGTCAAGGAAAATAGTTTAAAGTTGTGATGCTTAGACTAGAATGATGTTGGTCTCAAGGGTATCTATACGGAATGGAAAAGATAAAACCTAATGTGAATGGATCCAAGGAGAATCATGAACCACACACACACCTTTAGATGAACTTTATGAATTTTAAGGTAATGATTCTTGGAACATAAAAGGGACCAAATGGTTGAAGGTTTGATAAATTTATAGCTAGCCCCAAAGATAGGAAGTCTGGGCATCGCTATATATCCCATGAGAATGGGAATCAATCCATAAGTATTTCTGGAGGAAATTAGGATTTTTAGTTTAAAGTTATAAAACTCATACTATGGAGATGCTTCTAGTTTAAGTTTATTGATCTTGGACTAATGGAATACAGTTTAAGGTCATGATGCCTAGACCACATGCAAACAATTTAAGGTTGTAATGATTGGACACTAGATTTGTGCAGCTCAACCACATGGTTACACATCCTATCAAGACTCATAATCCCATGTGGTCATGATCAGTGTGGGAAATAAGGAGTGGTAAGGTAATTTCCTTGGCACATGGAAGCCCACGGTAAGGGAAAGGAGATGTCAGGTTGAGAACGTACTCGTGATACTTAGCCACTCACTCAACACACATGTATGCATGGAGGGGTAACACAAAGGGTGTTGGAATTCCAAAAAAACATAAGGAGGTTAAAAGTATGTAAATCATGACTTTTGGGAGGTGGACTATGAAAGGAGGAGGGTAGGGGACAACTGTTTACCATGTTCAAAACACAAGACCCACAACCACATCAATCATGGATGGGGTGAGAAAATATAGAATCAACCATTGACCATGATTGAAACACAGGAACTTCCATTCATCACAATAGATCCATCAAGGTGTGTACTCAGGATGGGAGGTGAGCTATTTTTTTCAAGCACCATCACCATTAGGGGACAATTTGGATTTGAAGGGTGATGATGATCCATATTGAGGAAGACTTAAATTATGGATATGAATTGATGGAATGTTCCTATAGAAATCAACACCCTAGTTTCTATGCCACAACATATTTGAGCACAAAAATAGGGAGTATCATAAAGAGGGATTTGAACCAATTTTTAAGGATGGGGTTACTGAGGTCAGTCAAGGGTTGGGATGGACCCAGGGTAAAAAACCTAGGAATCTCTATGTATCCCATGAAACTAGGAATCAATCTATACATAGTTCTTGTATGTGTGCGCTCATATCATCACATAGTATTACATCATGTGAATAGGATATAGAGTTGTATCATGCTTACTACATGAGACATACTATGTTTTCCATACAAGGTAAGGCTACAGTTTAACTTCATGTACTAAGGATTTAATTTTTAGTGTAAAGTCATAACACTCAGACTATGGATCTACTTCTAGTTTAAGGGCATAGAGATTATACCAATGGCATATAGTTTAAGTTCATGTTTCTTGGACTTCTTGGAAACAATTTAATGTCATAATACTTGGACCTGATTTTCACCTCACATGAAGTACTGATTGAGAAACTTGGCATTGGTGGGAGGTGTTATATGCTCTCTATCCATGATGATTAAAGAGTATGGTCCATTAGAATAGACCTTTTGTATGATGTAATGTACTTCCCACTTGGGCTCCAGCTTTGGTGGATTTTTTCTAGGTATCATCAGCATTATGATATTCAAAACCATGTCACCCTAAAGGAAGAATCATAGGTGAACCTTCTTGTTAAATTATTTTGATATCCTATTCTAGTGCCTCTCTAGATTATGAAGGGTTTGGAGCCTATTCTCTTTATGGATTTCCAACTCGTCTAGATGGAATTATTCTATTTTTTATGGTGTCTTCTAGTCAAAGATAGTTTTTTAGAGTGACAGAAACTGAACCTTGATGGGAAATACTACCTATGTTCCATACACTAGGGAGTATGTGGTTACCTATTAGAATTTTGAGTCTTCATCTAATAAGCACATAGGGAATTGGGGTGATTTTCCAGCCAACTCCTTTTCTTCTATCCAACCATTTTCTGTAGAATATTATAAAGGTTATTATTGAACACCTCAATCTATCCATTTTATTGTTCATGGTAGTTGGAAGTATGGTTGGACTAGATTTTGTACTTGTCATAAAGCTTCTTCAGCATGGCAGCCTGGAAGTTAGTGTCATCGCTGGTGAGAATAGTGTGAAGAACTCCAAATTAGTGAATGATGTGAGATTTCATGAGCTCGATCATAGATTGGGATTTAACTTCCTTAATGGGAATCAATTATACCCATATGGAGAAGAAATATTTTTTGGTCAGAATGAACCTTCATTAGAGAGATGTCACTGGTGGGTATGGACCTCACTATAATACAAAGGGAAAATAATTCATGGTGTTATATAGAATCTATGGCGGTCGAGAACAAAGTTTTCATAAATATTAAATGCATAAAACCTCTTGTAAAACTCAATGTATTCATGGAATAGGGTGGTCTAGAAGTAGATCATCCTATAAATATGGTGGGAGAGCTTCAACCTCACCTGATGGGAACCATATGACCAGGCATGGACCTCTTGAATAACCTAAGGGATCTCATATCCTTGGATGAAATAGAGGATAATTCCATCAAAACCACATTTTTAGAGATTCTTCTTGATGTTAGGACCTCTATTCAGAGTGAACTATACTACACATAGGCGATTTCACTCATGCTCCACTCAATCTGATGGGAGAATGTCGCGCTGGAGATACTCAACCAATGGATTCATCCAATTGGGAATTTCCTATGTTTTGTGGGAGTTCATATCATAGAATCACTGGAATCTAATTGGTTTACCTATTTCCCATCATCATCATCTAAAATGGTTAGGTCAATGACCCTATAGTGTGACACATAGATTATTATTTCATCATAGTCAGGCTCTATAAGGGATGCATCAAGGCTTGTGAATGTGCTAGCTCAACCATATTTTGACTGAGGAATGTGATTCACTTATGGATAGGAATGAAACAGGGTTATTAGATGATGAGTACACTCAATCATGGGAACGATCTCTTTTTTCATATGATGTAGTCACTGTTTATATTTTTGATGACTAACTTAGAGTCTAACTTCACATGAAAGCGGGGGAAATCAATCTCTAGGTCCATCTCGAGGCCAGTAATGAGAGTTTGATACTTTGATTAATTATTAGTGAATCCTTATGACAATAGTAAATAATGTGGAAGGATAGATTGTACTAAGGAAATTAATATAATCTCCAAGACTACTCAGTTGAGATTGGGATTATTGACACGTCTACAGATCAGGCTCTAGGTGGCACCATCAAAATGAATCTACCAAAAAGTACTATCCTAGTCCAATGAGAGGATAGCCTCATATAGGAAATCAACATCTAAGGGAATTTATTTATGGGTTGGATGGGTATCCATGAAATATGCCAATGTATGGACTTTGGATTTCTCTAGGAAAAATCTGACGTCGAACTACGAAAGGATCACTTCCCAATGTAACAACTGTCCTGTCAACATAGGGTGATTGAGAATATACTTCAATGAGTCCACTTGGGACACCATCTGTATCTCATGATGTTTTGGATAATACCATAACTTCTATATTGTGAAAACTAGTGTGAGGAAACTCTTCACAATTGGGATTATCTATTCTACATGTTGAGGAACATGAGACTAAGATAGTATAAACTATGTTCTCTTCCCTTATTGTTTTTCTAGGCAATAAGGGTGTCATGGGACTATTCTAGGGCAGTCACATAGAGGACCATAGGCTTCCATAAGATTAGTGGAATCATAACTAGATGTTATAGAAGATACTTCTTTATATCTTTAAATTTGGTATGTCACTCCTCGTCCAATTGGTAAATGGTTCCTTTCTTCATGATCCTCAAAAATGGATTACACTTTTTAGCCAAATTTTTGATAAATCGGCGTATATAGGCTAAGTGGCCTTGAAGACCCCATAGCTCCTTTAGGTTACTCGGTGGAGGAATCTAGTTGATGGAATTGATATTCTATTGGTAAATCTCAATGCCTTTATATCTAACAAGTAATCCAAGAAATTTCCCAGAGGTATCCTCTAATGCACACTTCAAGGGGTTCATATTCAAATCTTGGGAGTAGAGGAAGCTGATCACTTTCACAAGGTCTCTTAGATGGTCCTAACGCTATAGGTATTTTACCAAAAAGTCATAAACATATCATTATACCAAAATCTTGAGAATTTTCTTAAATATGTGGTTCATGGACCAATGATAAGTGGATCCTACATTCTTCAGGCCAAAGGGCATCACCTGATAGTGGAAGATTCCTTATGGTGCCCTGAAGGCAGTGGAATCCTCTTCCTAGGGTTCCATCAATATATGGTTGTACCTAGAGTATACATTCATGAATAATAGGTCCTAGAACCCTATTTTTGTGTTGATCAATAGCTCTATCATTGAAAGGGGAAAATATTCTTTTAGACAGTGGCAGTTGAGGTACCAGAAGTCAATACAGACTATAAACTGCTAGTTCTTGTTCCTAACTGAGATGATGTTGGATAGCCATCTGATGTATTGGACATCCATGATAAAGTTTAATTTGATAATATTATCAACTTAGTCATTGACCATGGCACTATGAGAGGGGTTCATCTTTCTGGGAGGTTTCTTGAATCTGTGATGGATCATTGGAAGGCTGAGATGGTGTATAGAAACATGAGGTTTCAATCCAAGAATCTCATCATAGCTCTAGGAAAATATGTCATGATAATAGTTTAGGAAGGACAAGTAATACTAAATCTCCTCTAGAGACATGGCTTCATTAATCAGTTTCGGCCTCGAATCTTCTTCAGTACTAAGGTTCACCTGAGTTAACTCATCAACGGTGGTGGATAAACCCTCTTCAAATGTAGGAGGGGAATATTATAAATACTCTTCTTCATCTGAGGTAAGATAATAATAGGGAGTAGGTATCTCTTCTTGTCCATCCAACTTAGGGGAAGCACTATTGATTACTTGGGTAGACATGAAATCCTCAATGAGGGGTTCTCACTCTGCTGAAACTATGGTGAAAATTTTTTTTGATTTAATTTTGTCTTGCCTCTAACCACAGGGTCCACTCTTGATTTAAAATTAGTTGTTATGAGTCGACTTTCACCGATACAACCATAATCTGTAGAACATGCAAGCATGCTATGAACTGGTGGTCATGGGTCAAACTTCTTATTACTTCATAGAAGTAGGGGATTTTGGTATCACCTAATACTATCCAATATAATACTATGAGTTAATATGCGGGCACTCATTCTTAGGTATTTTTTATGCCCACCAAATAAGAATCAGATAAATTCACAAAGGAAGAAATACCTAAATATGATTATTATTTCCCTACAAAAGAAAAGGAAGGATAAGGTGGCCAAAACTCACAGATCGCGTGAACCTCCAAGAGACTTGTGATCGCATGACCAACATAGGGTCAGGTAAAGGAACTAGGTAAATTGGATATTCTATAGTAGGTCTCACAAATACCCCTTTGTAAATTCTCTCTAGTCTCACAAAGTTACCTCAGACAAACAATGGACATCCGGCAGCAGTCGGGTAAGCTCCCCTAGGTCGTGCGGTTTTTCAGCAGCACGCACCTGACAATCCAAACAAAAATCCTTCTAAAATGGGAGGAAATGTGTCCAAAGGTGTAAACACCTAGATATGGTAAATATAATGTGACATATTACTTATGGTAAGGGTAATTTTCCTTGATAACATCTAAACAAACTCACGAGACCCCCAAGCCTTTGTAAAATAAAACAAAGGAAATAAAATGGGAGCAGAAAGGAGCTAATCACGGTCATAAAATACATACAATATTCTCCTAGAATCCTAAAAAACACCATGAGACCCCAGTGACATGCCCACCTCATATTTCAAAATCCCTTTGGCTTGTCAGCCTCATCGCGAGAAAGGCCTCAGGTATGTCCAGGAAACCATGTGCTTCCCCTTGGTCTCCTTTAGGATAAACAAATGGATCTTCACAAGAAATGATCATGCACCCCCATATAAACCATATTGGTCATGATAGGAATTATAATGTGTTATATTAATTATATTTGGCATTACTAATATAATATTTCATGACCCTTGACCTTTGAAAAATAAAACAAATGAAATAAAAGAGGGAGGAGGTGGAAGCCTCTCATGGTCATAAAATTCTTGCGACGCACTAAGGAAGTCTGCAGTGTAGTCCCACAAGACTCCAAAACAAGCCACTTAGATTTCATGGAGACCCCAATACAAACCACCATTGCCTCATGAAATGTCCCAAGAAAGGCATCGAGCATCTCACGAAGGCCTTCCAACAAGCACTTTGATCTCACGAAGGCCCTTGGACATGTTAAAATGACAATATGAAAGTCCTTTGGTATATCTACAAGATTCAAAAATACCTCATTAATTAGAAATAATCCATTAATTTAGGAATTGATGAGAGGGACTCGTGGTCTCTGAAAATTTGGTGACACCCTCAAAGTGATCCACATAAAAGGCTTGTGAAGATACGTGGCACCAGACCCCTTTGTCGACTCCATCCTAGATCCATTCTAGATATGTCATGAAAATAGGTGAACAAATCAGGGGATAGGCCTTTAAATTACCCATCCCAGCATGAAAAATACACTGTTACCATATGAATGTGACACTTAGGACAATGGTTGGCTTTTTCACATACAGGCACATCAGCACACCCAACCACCAAATCAGATTTCTCAAAGCAGTTTATCTCATGACTGACAAGTCTTACATTAGGTAATATGCCATTAAGTAACCAGAGTGATCATGCACCATGCATAAATCACTTCACATGATCTTTTTTTTAATGGTTGGGGATGAAGCCTCATTTATTATTAAAGCAAAGAAAATACCTCTTTAACTGGATAGAGGGAGACCCATTACATAGCCCGAAGGCCCAGTGGACATTTATCCCACTTAATATGATCATTCATAGATGATGCAAAAGACTTATGGAAAAATGTGTGAAGAACATACCGCACATCTAACTAATCATGTGAGACTAAAAATAAACTAATAATAAATAGATATAATTAATTACCAAGATAAAGGCTAAAATAAATATTAAAAGTGGAAGACTTAAGAAAAAACATGTCCACTGACCCTCATATGCTTCATGTGAGTCATCCAAGACATGCAACAACACTAGGAAATGTCGCCCAAATCTCTTGAAGTTACTATAACAAGCTATTTGGGTCACAAGAAGTCCTTTGTACATACTAGAGAAATTCATACAGTTTCTCCTCAGGACGTACCACCTTAGTCTCAAAAACCCCCATGAGCCCTTTGCCTTAATCATGTGACATCCTTCAAATATATTTCCTAACACATATAACGGTGCCAGCTCATGTAAGCCAAGTCTCAAAATCAGATTAGGGAATGTAAACTAAATATCTCACACTAATTTCTAGGAAGGTTAATCAAGACTCGCGATGCCCTCTAGACATGTTTTCTAGGACTCGGGATGCCCTACAGGGATGTTATCCAAGACATGCGGCACCCTCCAAAACATGTCTTATTGACTCTTGTGACACCATATATATGTTTCAAGACAACTCTTGTGAATAAAACCAAATAAATTCAACATGATCATATGAAAACCTCTATACAAGCCAACTAGGTCATGTGATGGCTTCCAGGATAGACAACTCGGATCTTGTAATGTCTTCTAGACAAGTCATCTTTAATCATGTGATAAACAACAGATATGCCACTCGAGTTACGTGATGTCCTTTATAAATACTAAATAGAAAATTTATTTATCTTAACATATTCTAGGTATATACTCTCTAACATATCAGGACAAGTGGAAAGTCAGTGTATGCTAGGAAGGCAAGCAAGTCACAAGGGTGACCTTAGAGTGTAAGCCCCAACCAGTGACATAACATGATATTTCCCAATATCCATGGAAACCATAGAGTATAAGACTCGACTAAAGAAACTATGAAAAATCTCATTCCTGTCATATTTAGGATACCTTGGCCACCTCTTCAAGGTTCAATCTACACAAGGTTGTCCTAATACATAATTCATTCACTCTCCAAGCGATGATATTGATCATTTTCCATCCCTTTTTTCTCACACCAAGCATAGATCACATGAGATTAGGGAGTTGAAATAATCATATAATTTGCATCATGAATCTCCACCAACTAGGGAAACATATGTATATAAATCCCTCATGAGTGGCATGACACGTTATCCTTAATACAATGTCATATACCCTAGGAAAAATCCTAAGGGAATCATTGAACTAGGAGAACTATGATTATTGAAATAACCAGGATATATAGGATGCCTTCCTAAGTCCCAATATCAAATAAACATCCATTTCAATGTATTCCTTATGAAAATTTCATTTTTAACCATTGATACCCAATCATTATCATCAGATGATTACCCTACCTTATCTATTAGTAGACTAATAAATAATCTAAACTATGATGACTCTAATTCCTACCATAACAGGGATACATAAGATGTCTCTATGAGGCCCAAGCTCTATAATAAGTCTTCTCAGTGCGGTCTCAGCACATAATTCACACACCATGAGCAATGAAAAACTATAATTCATTATCCCTTATTTCTCACAATGATCATCACTCACGTGGGATTAGGGAATTTCAATAATAATTTCATATGAACCATAAGTATCTATAATGAAAAGGGAAACCTCAGTGTATAATCTCCAAGAAAATTAACAGTGAAAAATTTGATTCTCTCCATAATAGAGATATGTAGGTCATCCCTCCAAGAATCGATCTTGAACGCCTGGTGTCCTATATCACCTGTGTAAGTCCTCTCTACATGATGTTAAACTACACGGGTCTAATGAACTATGTGGTTTTTTATTCCTATGATAACTAGGATATGTACAATGCCTCATATTGGCTCAATCTACTTCTCTAAATATTAACCACTTCCTTGCATGGTAGCACATTTAGAATCACTTGGTTTTATGGATTTAGTACATAAGTGACCTCCCATTACTAGAAAATGATAGAGAACCTAAGATACATACATATGGATTCACTAAAGAGCCCCAAATATTTTTCACTTAAAATATAATTAATCCATGATTGTTTTGTTATGGTAACTGGTCCCATATCAGGAGTAGGAATAGATTCATGAACATATCTTAAATCGATAAGAGATCCTTGAAGTAGACAATAAGTCCCCCTAAAAGGGTATGATGAGACTAAACTCCCATCCTTTTGACCAATGTGAGTCCCCAAGAGTCATTGGTCCTAAAAACCTAGGTGATTTCCTACCTTTGGAAAGCAGTTTTGTACCCAGTTATGGATGATGGAACCATTGGGAGTTTCTAGTAAGAGAGAAAATAGTAACTCAATGTTCATGATTATGCACAACACAAATCCCCCACATTAAAACCACTGGGTGGATCCCATCCACACCTTGAAATCCTATCAAAATAAAAGTGTTGAACCCGACATGAATCTCACTAATAGTAAATTATTGGTTATAATCTATCGATCCTTTTTTTTTGCACCCCATACACAAATAAGACTGACAAGCCTGACATGAATCTATCAAATGATAGGATGATTGAATAATCATATGTTAGGATAAATTATTTTTCATACCCTATAAAAACAAAGAAGTAAGACTATAATGATCTTATAGATGATCCATTGTAACTAGTGTTTTCATGAAATAAGTCCATCCTTGCTTTGATAATTCCAAGTGAGCAGAATAGATGAATTGAGAATAAAATAACAACTGTGTTAACCATGCATATCTGATTGAGCACATTATGCCTATGATATTACACTAATCGGTAACCTTGTTCTTTTTTGTCTTCACAAATGTAGATACTACTTCCATCATCCCAATTTGAGAAAATGTTTTCATCATCCAGTGTTCCCTCTGGTAAATCATCTACTGCTACAACCCCTGTGGGTCATAAAGAAATCTAACCTACTTGAAAAATTCAATGTCAAGTGGTGAAAATGATGGTTTAGGAATACCACTGACACAGTACAATCCCGACCACGGAACCTTCCCTCAAGGTTCTCTAAGAATGGAAACCATCGAGTCCGCATCACCCTAGGAGAGATGATGCTAGGCCAGTAGCCCTTGTCTCTACAACCAACCACTTTGGGAGCTTATCCCTAAAGTGTGAAAAATTTCACCTTCAGTATCTGATAAAGGTGGATCAAGAATCCAAATACAGATCCCTTTCGGTTTAGGTACCAATGAAGAGGGTACCTGTCAACTATTATTGCCAACACCATCCCACCGGTACCCATTAGTCTACTACTAAAGGTACCACCCGACATGTTGTCACCTATGATTACCATTTATAAGTAATAAGTAAGGATCATATAAGAAGGAAGTAATTGTATATATAGGAGAGGGATCATATCCCTACTCTTTTTGACGATGCATGTCGGAATATTCTAATAGGAACCAGTAAGTTAGATCATGTCCCTACTGACTCAGAATAAGTCTGTGGGCATATTCCTATAGTAAGTATAGGGGAGGTTCATATCCCTAACCATGTGTATGAATCCTATCAGCATATTCCGATGGAAAAATGAGGGGAAAAGTGGGTGCATATCCCCGCTTTAATCAAATACATCTGACAGTGTATAATAGAGATAGAAAATGTGTAGGCTTATATACCTGCACACACTTTTCTAAAATGAAAATATATTTTAGCAATAGTTGAAGAACTCTGCTAGAATATTTCAGCACTGTTGTAAATAAAGGGATGGGTTCATACTCCTATCCCTATATCTAGGGAAACTCATCAGTCTGATCATTGCAAAAAAAGGGTTTGTATTAGAGCAAGTGCACATTCTTTATCCCATTTATAAAGACTATCAGCAAGTTCTAATAAAGGAAGAGGCATCAGACCGGGCTCATACTCCCATTCCAACCGGGGATCACCAGGTGAGAGTGAAACATACCTCAAGAAAGGGGTACATTTTTGTTGAAAAATTCTGGAGGTATATTCCAAAGGCCCAGGATCAGGATCATATCTGCATTATAGTTGGGTCTCACCACATGATAGGGAGAAAATCCTCGGTACAGGTATGTATTCCTATTAAAGAAGTTTAGTGGCATACTCCAAAGACCCAGGATTAGTAATATATCCCCATTCTATCTGGGGATGACTAAGTGAGAATGGAAAAAACCTCAGGACAGGCTCATATTCCTGTCAATGGATATTCCTAGAATATTCCATTAGATCATGGATGACAGGTGCATATTCCTACTTCTTCTAACAAAAAACTACACCAACATCATTCCAATGTAATATAGGAGGAGTCTCATATCCATTATCTCATTCTAGAGGTCTTCTGACATATTCTGGTGGGGAATGAATATTTGGCCCAGGCTCATATTCTTGTTCCAACTAGGGATCACCAAGTGAGAGTGGAATATGCCACGGGGTAGGCTTATACTCCTATAAAGAAAGACTAACAGTATATCCCAAAGTATTGGTATTAGGCTCATACTCCAATATTGAATGAGGATCACCAAGTGAGAATAGAACATGCCTCAGGACAGGACCATATTCATCTCAATAATGAGACAACTTATTGGTATATTACAATAGATTCTCAGCAGTGGTCTCATATTCCCGCACCATCAGATGGTTATATATAAGTTCTGATAACTATCACGTAGAAGGCTCATATACCTGCAAAATTCTAAAAGGAGGGTATTCATATTCTAACTATAATGTAGAACATGGCCCATATTCCTAATCTACTAAATGTCAGTGTCCTTAAGGTCTTTTGAGATACATTCTCAACACGAGGAAGGTCCATCAACTCTTTTATCAAAGTAGAAGTAGAAGACTCTCATTACCATGATATTATTCCACATGGTAGCGTGGATTTGTATTACTGATACTTTACTCCTGACATCCACCTTAGTCAACCTCCCCATTGTGATATCTCCCATAGACAAGGAAATAATCCTCTTTTCCAAACACCTCCATATAGAGAGGTGTTCAAAACTCCAACAACTTCATATAGAGAGGTGCTTGAAACATTAGGGTAAACTGTATATGGTTCCCCCATAAAATTCTAGTATCACTCCACTCCCACCAGTAGATGACCATCAAAACCATATTTTATGGTCTAACCGGATGGAGGTGTGTAATTATAATGATGAGGAGTTTTAAAATGAAATATTAAGAGAGTCATCCAGAAACAACCTCCCTATCATGTTCTGAACCCTCACTACTTCTGACTATAAGATCCCATATGAGCTAGAAAAGGAGTGCATGACTTGTCTACACTAAAATATATGGGCTACTCATCAGCGACTGAAGGATCAACATCTCCCTTATCCAAGATATGAGTGTCACCTTCAAATAATCAATATACTTTGTTGTCAGTCAGACCTGGCTACTATATCTGTGGACCAGGATCCAAAACCAGAGAAGTAAAGCACAGATCTACAACATGCTTTCCGCCATTGCATTACAGATCTTTGATAATTGATCTCTAAAGCCACATCATGCATCTGTATTCTAGGATGGGTACAGTATGGAGTGTTACACTTTTCCACACCCCTGGAACAATAGAACCCGTCATATTTTTTATCTTGTAATGTTATAGCCTCTAGTGAAATCAAGGTAATAGGTAATGCTCAAGCTAGTTAGTCACTAAAATGTAATTCCCCTCCTTCAATGATGCCCAAAAAATACAAATAGAGGGATAGGATAACCAATAGGAAATAAAATTGGGCCCCTCAAAGTAATGTGAATCCATTTTAGACATGGAGGCCGAAGTTTCAATCATTCCAACAACTTCCCATAAAGAATTGTTCTCATCATGGTATGTAATCACACCCAACTCCTACATGATCATAGTTGTGCTTCATCAAATAGTCCACAATAGAAGCTGGCATATCAGATGTCCAGTAGTGGAATCAGTTCATTTGGCTAGCAGAATATATACCACTATCTCCAACCCTCATATCATCAATTATTAAGAGGATTTACGACATATCCTTGGAAGCTACAAGCAAACCCCATCTCACTATGCTGGGAAAATTTATATCTCAATCACTATATCTAGGTTCATCATCTCCTAAGAGGTACCTAGAAGAATCAGTGGTGATTTTAGATCACCCCCATCCCATTGGGATGAGGGCATTTATATCTTAATTTATGTCCGGGGAATCATCCATTCCCTAAATAGAATCATTGGATCCTCAACAACAGGTCCAATCAATGCCAATTGTGGCCCCGAATGACCTTCACCCCACATGACAGAGGGAATTTTCATCATCATCATCACCTCATAGGGAATTGGTATTCTCTAGGTTAGGAGGAAAATAGTTGGTGTCCCACCTATCCATCCCACCATGATACAAACCTTTTCTGGTTGGGGCCCATATGGAAACCACAACCAGAAACTCCCTCAAAGTCACTATTCATAAGCCAAGATGGGAGGAGGGTATGATAGAGGCAATCAGACCCCACCGGGGTCACAAGCCAAAACTATAAAATATTTACAAGGTTTTAAATAACAACCCTAATGAGCACAGTACAGAATCAGCCTATTTCATTGAAAGTAATTTCACAACCACCATTGTCTGTTATGTGTAACGACCCGAAATTTTGAATAAATCTTGTTTCCTAATTTTGTGTGTTTTTTTTATTTTATTTTTATACTCAACAAAAATGTTTCATTTGATAACATGAGTATAATTAAAATGAGACCATTGGGTTTTGACTGCTATATGACCATTGGTCAATATGACCGTTGGAAACTAAACGTTTTGATTATTGTCTCTAAATACAAGCAATCTTGGTTAATTAATATAGAAAGAAGATTCGATGGCCTCACCTAGTAGTCTTGGACCGATCGAAGCCCATCTAACAGAACTTGGGAAGGAGGTAGCACCACTGGGCTTTGCTCTGGACCAAACCCAAGCCGAACTTCATCGTGTGAAGCTAGAACGTAATCGCCTTTGTGAGAAGTTCAAACTGATAGAAATTACTACTCATGCGATGTTGGCCGAGCCTCCCTCAGATTCTCTCACCTTAGCACACCTTACACTTAGGTCCTATGATGGTGTGATAAGGGGCTATGTAAGGAGACTGTAACTGCCTTGTGTAATCCTTTGTTTTAAATAAAAATTGGGATTTCTTCTTATGATGAAGTTTATGAATTTTCAAATATCCAGATAAATATAGTATGCATATTTTTGATGAATTTTAGAGAAAGGATATTTTAAAAATGTTTATTTAAACCTTAAATAAATAAAAATGTGTAATGATTTTCAAAAAATGGTATTCTACAATTATGTTCAGTACGAAATTTAGAGTCTAATAAGATCAACTTGATTTTTGATGAATAGTAAATTATGAATAGTGATTTTATGATTAGGATTAGTAATGTGTCCAAATGGATTAGTAATCTCACTTAAATAAAGTTTTAATATAATTTAGACACCTTGATTAAGTAATGAGATTCAATAAAATGGGTAAATAACTGTTTCATAAATTATTATTCAAGTATTAGTTTTTTCAGGTGAATAGTGTTTTTTAATTAAAAATTAAATTAAAAATATTTAGGAAATTATTTTTATAAAATGGATTTCATTTTTGAACTCAGAGCATCGATATTATGTTAAGGTAAAGTTTGGGTTTTTTTTCTGAAAAAAATGAATTTTCGGTGAATAGTGTATTTATTTAAAACATAAATTAAAAATATTTAGAAAATTATTTTTATAAATTGGAGTTCATTTTTGTAATTAGATCATAGATATTTGGTTAAGGTGAAATTTTGGGATTTTTCTGAGAAAGTTGAATTTTTAGTGAATAGTAAAAATACAGTTTTAGGGTTTCGGTATGTTTAATGACATCAAAACTATGTCATGATAATTTCAGGAGATATTTTAAGGGTTTTCCGACCAAAGGTGATGAATTTTTATATTGGGGGCCCCATGTGGCCTAACTTCATGGGAAATATCTTGAGATAGCACATGGTTTTGAGAAACCCACTTATGAGGTGTCCCTTAGCCATTAATGCCTTGTACCCTCACTTTCCCTATAAATACCAAGCCATTCTCTCATCCTTTGGACTAAAAAATCATTCTCAGCGAAGTTCTGGTCTCCTTACCTCCCAAGGAGTCCTCCCAAGGTGCCCCCAAGCCCTCAAGGTCCAAACCTTTGAGTTTTAAGAGTT
Organism: Viscum album; assembly: GCA_963277665.1. Taxonomy (NCBI): domain Eukaryota; kingdom Viridiplantae; phylum Streptophyta; class Magnoliopsida; order Santalales; family Viscaceae; genus Viscum; species Viscum album. The sequence continues at coordinate 232,267,592 of OY728146.1, forward strand.
ACATTTTAAGGTAAGGGATCTGACCTCTCTCTTTCTTTTCAAGTAATCTCTTTTATGTCATTCCTTTTATGCTCCATGTTCTTATGTTGGAGTATTTTCTTTTATATTCATTATACTGTCCTTTTTATTTTCATATGATGAGATACCCCCTCTTACTCTCATCATTTCATTTTATGAAAGTTTAAGTGGCGCCGTTAGAATGCCGAAATTTTTGTCACAGATTCTTTCACCCTTCTCATTTTCAAGTTCTATTTTCTTGTCAAGTCTTTCAAGTTCCTTTTTATTATTTTGGGGTATGATCTCTATATATATCATACTGATATTTTATGATCATATTATGAGAGACCCCATTTGATCTCTTCAATTCACTATTTTGAAGTTTTAAGTGGCGCCGTTAGGCTGCCGAATTTTTAAGGGATTCTTTCACCCTTCTCGTTTTCAAGATCTATTTTCATGTCAAGTCTTTCAAGTTCCTTTTTATTATGTTGGGGTATGATATCTATATCTATCATACTGAACCCTTATTTTCATATGATGAGAGACCCTATTTTGATCTTGTCAATTCATTTTTGGTTGAATTTTAAGTGACGTCATTAGGCTGCCGAATTTTTAAGGTATTCGTTCGCCTTTCTCATTTTTCAAAGATCTACTTTCATGTCAAGTATTTCAAGTTCCTTTTTATTATGTTTGGGTATGATCTCTATATCTATCATACTGATATTTTATGATAATATTATGAGATACCCCATTTGATCTCTTCAATTCATTTTTTTGAAGTTTTAAGTGGCGTCGTTAGGCTGTCGAATTTTTAAGGGATTCTTTCACCCTTCTTGTTTTCAAGATCTATTTTCATGTCAAGTCTTTCAAGTTACTTTTTATTATGTTGGGGTATGATCTATATATCTATCATAATTAACCCTTATGTTCATATGATGAGAGACCCTATTTTTATCTTGTCAATTCATTTTTGGTTGAAGTTTAAGTGACGTCGTTAGGCTGCTGAATTTTAAAGGGATTCGTTCCCCTTTCTCATTTTTCAAAGATCTACTTTAATGTCAAGTATTTCAAGTTCCTTTTGTATTATGTTGGGGTATGATATCTATATCTATCATACTGATCTTTTATGTTCATATGATGAGATACCCTATTTGATCTCGTCAATTCATTTTTGTTGAAGTTTAAGTGACGTCGTTGGGCTGCCGAATTTTCATATGAGAAATCTTATTTTTGTATTCCTTTCATGTTCTTCATTTCATATGGTATATTTTCAAATATCATTACCATGTTCTTAAATCCCTTATATTCTGTCCCTCTACTGTTTTATGGGTCATTTATGAATGTTTGACCCATGTCCCCTCTCTTTTCAGCGTTTTCTAAGACCCTGTAATGTAGCCGTTGTGCTGCAGAATTTTCTTCTCAAAATGCCTCTCTCTTTTTCTCAAAATTATTTTATGTTATTAAGTGAATACTCAAAGATCTTATTTATAAAGTTTTATTCACATATATATCAAAAAAAATTATTTTAAATTCTGGGATTTATATACATGATACTCGCTTTCCCTTTCCGTGGGTTTAAAGTGATGTAAAGATCATGTCTTTAAAGCAGTTTTTAAAACGTTGTGATTATGAAATGAAACCCATTTATTTTATGATATATGGTCTGTTTATGAAATTATTTATGATGATATATGTGGCTCACATGATAATAAAGGCAAATTTAAGGGTGTGCCCTGATAGCGCTCCAATGCATTGGGTAATGATATAACCACTAGAGATTACAATTTTCACGATATCTTGGTGAATAACCTTGGTAATTTTCAAATAACACCTTGGGGATAGACCTTGGTGATATGTTCATGATTTTATATGTTAAATTATGTAGCCACATCTTCAATTTATTAAAAATCTTATTTTTATTATGATATGCCTCATGATTTCTTTCTCATGCCTTAAAGTTCTTTTTCATGACATTGTTGATGTATCTCAAGTTCACATGTTAAATATTTTCCCTTGTTTCCCTTACTGGGCCTTCTGCTCACCCTTTATTTTGATGTATGTCCCCAGGTTATTAGATGCAGTTATGAACCTAGGATGAACATAAGGAGAAGCATTTCAAGTTTTTAAGAAGAATGTTTTTTTTTTGTTCATGTATTAAGTTCCTAGTTTCCAAGACACTAAACCTTAAAGATCCTCAGTTTTGTATAATGTAATGAAAGTTTATGTTATAAAAAGGTGGGATGCTATAGTTGGTATCAAAGTATGGTTTAGTTATTTGTGGAAATTAGGATATGAAAACTTTAGGAAGAACCCTATAGAAAAGTTTAAATTTAAGAAATCTTCCTTGTATTTTGGTGAGTATTGAGTAAGGGGTTGCCAAGCAAATACATCTCTGTCTGGATAAGAGCAGGTATAGGTGGCTCTGGCACAGATGTACATAGGGGTAAAACCTGAAAACACCGCTTTGAGCTAGACTCGAACGGGAACTGGTACACGACAACAGGCCTTGCTGCACTCTTGGTTACGACACTCCCGGGGGATATGCTTTGGTAAATTCATAAGCTTAGTATGAACCATTATTAAGGGAACAAAGATAAATTAAAATAAAGATTCACATAAGAATATATGATCATGGATAACCTCGTTTAAAACCTAGGGGATCACAAGTTAGGGTATAATTTTCTTCTACAATTTATCCTTATATGATTTAAGTTTATTTTCATGATTATTGGCTAAGTATTTAAGCCCCTAATTATACTTTCTCTTCTTAGTTAATGGTGGGAAATGGAAGAACATGTCCCAAAAACCAATGTGATAGGAAATGCGATGATTTCTGTATTAATATGACAGAGATGATTAGGGGATTAAAAGATGACTATTATTTTGGAAGACGTTCACTATTTTGGGGACCCTATATGATCGAGGTAAATAGATTACTACGGTATTTTCATTGAGGAGTAAGGTTGAATTATATTTTGAATAATCGATGAATTTAAGGTGGACTTATATTAATTTAGGTTACTTATGGAAATGATTAACCTATCTTGAGGTAAATATGTTTAGGTTAGTTACTTTTGTTATAAGATGTTAGGAGTGGTTGATGTTGTTTGGAGATGAATGATAAAGTTTACCTTGGAAGACTATGTTATCAAATCCTTCTTGTATTTGGGTTTCAATCTTAGTTTGGTTTATTTTGAGGTTTTTTAAGGACAGTTATTTATGGAATGGTCTATGATGAACTCTGGGTAGTACAGTGGAACTTTGAAGATTTAAAAGTAGTTTCCCTTCCTATGGGATTATTTCTTTTTGAAGAGTTGTTTTATCTTACCCTTTTTGTTTTTGGGACAATGTTTAAAAATAGAATAAATTGATTTTCAATCTTTTGTGGATTATGTGACTCTCAAGAAGATGATTCTTGTGTTTTGAGGAGGCCAAGTTTTTTTGAATGCTCATCGTTTGGAGAAAAGATTAGTTTTGGTAGAAACTTATTAAAGGATGAAACTCTACTTGAAGGTTGGTGTATTTTATTATGTTTTTGTTCTATGTAGTAAATGAATTCCTCAAAATTATGAAAAGGAACGTAAAACAAAAACTTTGTTGGTTTACGTTTCCAACTAGGTAATCAAATCCCGTTTACACACATCGTAAGTTTGGGATTTTCTTATAGTTAACTTTCTCCTAATCATGTTTTCTATCACTCTCCCCCAGAACTTGACCCTTTTTTTTCTTCCATATCCATGTTTTCCTCCATGGAATCCTAGTATGGGTTAACTCAGGTGGCCTTTGTACTTCTCTTTCTTTCTTTTAAAGTAATAGTGTTACTGACTCCTTTTCCGATGTGGGACTTTCAATGAAATTTCAAAAACCAATTTTTAAAAATTGCGAGGACGCAATTTCTTAAGGGGGGAAGATTGTAACGACCCAAAATTTTGAATAAATCTTGTTTCCTAATTTTGTGTGTTTTTTTATTTTTATACTCAACAAAAATGTTTCATTTGATAACATGAGTATAATTAAAATGAGACCATTGGGTTTTGACTGCTATATGACCATTGGTCAATATGACCGCTAGAAACTAAACGTTTTTATTATTGTCTCTAAATACAAGCAATCTTGGTTAATTAATATAGAAAGAAGATTCGATGGCCTCACCCAGTAGTCTTGGACCGATCGAAACCCATCTAACAGAACTTGGGAAGGAGGTAGCACCACTGGGCTTTGCTCTGGACAAAACCCAAGCCAAAATTCATCGTGTGAAGCTAGAACGGAATCGCCTTTGCGAGAAGTTCAAACTGGTAGAAATTACTACTCGTGCGATGTTGGCCGAGCCTCCTTCGGATTCTCTCACCTTAGCACACCTTACACTTAGGTCCTATGCTGGTGTGATAAGGGGCTATGTAAGGAGACTGTAACTGCCTTGTGTAATCCTTTGTTTTAAATAAAAATTGGTATTTCTTCTTATGATGAAGTTTATGAATTTTAAAATATCCAGATAAATATAGTACGCATATTTTTGATGAATTTTAGAGAAAGGATATTTCAAAAATGTTTATTTAAACCTTAAATAAATAAAAATGTGTAATGATTTTCAAAAAATGGTCTTCTACAATTATGTTCAGTACGAAATTTAGAGTCTAATAAGATCAACGTGATTTTTGATGAATAGTAAATTATGAATAGTGATTTTATGATTAGGATTAGTAATGTGTCCAAATGGATTAGTAATCTCACTTAAAGAAAGTTTTAATATAATTTAGACACCTTGATTAAGTAATGAGATTCAATAAAATGGGTAAATAACGGTTTCATAAATTATTATTCAAGTATTAGTTTTTTCAAGTGAATAGTGTTTTTTAATTAAAAATTAAATTAAAAATATTTAGAAAATTATTTTTATAAAATGGATTTCATTTTTGAACTCAGAGCGTCGATATTATGTTAAGGTAAATTTTGGGGTTTTTTCTGAAAAAAATGAATTTTTGGTGAATAGTGTATTTATTTAAAACATAAATTAAAAATATTTAGAAAATTATTTTTATAAAATGGAGTTCATTTTTTTAATTAGAGCATCGATATTTGGTTAAGGTTAAATTTTGGGATTTTTCTGAGAAAGTTGAATTTTTAGTGAATAGTAAAAATACAGTTTTAGGGTTTCGGTATGTTTAATGACATCAAAACTGTGTCATGATGATTTCATGAGATATTTTAAGGTTTGGCCGACCAAAGGTGATGAATTTTTGTATTGGGGGCCCCATGTGGCCTAACTTCATGGGAAATATCTTGAGAGAGCACATGGTTTTGAGAAACCCACTTATGAGGTGTCCTTTGGCCATTAATGTCTTGTCCCCTCACTTTCCCTATAAATACCGAGCCATGATCTCATCCTTTGGACTAAAAAATCATTCTCAACGAAGTTCTGGTCTCCTTAGCTCCCAAGTATTCCTCCCAAGGTGCCCCCAAGCCCTCAAGGTCCAAACATTTGAGTTTTAAGAGTTACATTTTAAGGTAAGGGATCCGACCTCTCTCTTTCTTTTCAAGTAATCTCTTTTATGTCATTCCTTTTATTCTCCATGTTCTTATGTTAGAGGATGTTCTTTTATATTCATTATACTGTCCTTTTTATTTTCATATGATGAGAGACCCTCTCTTACTCTCATCATTTCATTTTATGAAAGTTTAAGTGGCGCTGTTAGGCTGCCGAAATTTTTGTCACGGATTCTTTCACCCTTTTCATTATCAAGTTCTATTTTCTTGTCAAGTCTTTCAAGTTATTTTTTATTATGTTGGGTTATTATATCTATATCTATCATACTGATCTTTTATGATCATATGATGAGAGACCCCATTTGATCTCTTCAATTCATTGTTTTGAAGTTTTAAGTGGTGCCGTTAGGCTGCCGAATTTTTAAGGGATTCTTTCACCCTTCTCGTTTTCAAGATCTATTTTCATGTCAAGTCTTTCAAGTTCCTTTTTATTATGTTGGGGTATGATCTCTATATCTATCATACTGAACCCTTATGTTCATATGATGAGATACCCTATTTTTATCTTGTCAATTCATTTTTGGTTGAAGTTTAAGTGATGTCGTTAGGCTGCCGAATTTTTAAGGGATTCGTTCGCCTTTCTCATTTTTCAAAGATCTACTTTCATGTCAAGTATTTCAAGTTCCTTTTTATTATGTTGGGGTATGATCTCTATATCTATCATACTGATCTTTTATGATCATATTATGAGATACCCCATTTGATCTCTTCAATTCGTTGTTTTTAAGTTTTAAGTGGCGCCGTTAGGCTGCCGAATTTTTAAGGGATTCTTTCACCCTTCTCATTTTCAAGATCTATTTTCATGTCAAGTATTTCAAGTTCATTTTTATTATTTTGGGGTATGATCTCTATATCTATAATACTTAACCCTTATGTTAATATGATGAGAGACCCTATTTTTATCTTGTCAATTCATTTTTGGTTGAAGTTTAAGTGACGTCGTTAGGCTGCCGAATTTTTAAGGGATTCGTTCGCCTTTCTCATTTTTCAAAGATATACTTTCATGTCAAGTATTTCAAGTTCCTTTTTTATTATTTTGGGGTATGATATATATATCTATCATACTGATCTTTTATGTTCATATGATGAGATACCCTATTTGATCTCGTCAATTCATTTTTGTTGAAGTTTAAGTGACGTCGTTGGGCTGCCGAATTTTCATAAGAGAAATCTTATTTTTGTCTTCCTTTCATGTTCTTCATTTCATATGGTATATTTTCAAATATCATTACCATGTTCTTAAATCCATTATATTCTGTCCCTATACTATTTTATGGGTCATTTATGAATGTTTGACCCATGTCCCCTCTCTTTTCAGCGTTTTCTAAGACCTTGTAACGTAGTCGTTGTACTGCAGAATTTTCATCTCAAAATGCCTCTCTCTTTTTCTCAAAATTATTTTATGTTATTAAGTGAATACTCAAAGATCTTATTTATACAGGGTTATTCACATATATATCAAAAAAATTATTTTAAATTCTGGGATTTACATACATGATACCCTCTTTCCCTTTCCGTGGGTTTAAAGTGATGTAAAGATCATGTCTTTAAAGCAGTTTTTAAAATGTTATGATTATGAAATGAAACCCATTTATTTTATGCTATATGGGTTGTTTATGAAATTATTTATGATGATATATGTGGCTCACATGATAATAAATTAAAATTTAAGGGTGTTCCCTGATAGCGCTCCAATGCATTGGGTAATGATGTAACCACTAGAGATTACAATTTTCACGATATCTTGGTGAATAACCTTGGTAATTTTCAAATGACACCTTGGGGATGGAAATTGGTGATATGTTCATGATTGTCTATGTTAAATGATGTAGCCACATCTTCAAGTTATTAAAAATGTTATTTTTATTATGATATGCCTCCTGATTTCTTTCTCATGCCTTAAAGTTCTTTTTCATGACATTGTTGATGTATCTCAAGTTCACATGTTAAATATTTTCCCTTGTTTCCCTTACTGGGCCTTCTACTCACCCTTTCTTTTGATGTATGTCCTCAGGTTATGAGATTCAGTAATGAACCTAGGATGAACATAAGGAGAAGCCTTTCAAGTTTTTAAGAAGAATGTTTTTTTTGTTTCATGTATTAAGTTCCTGGTTTCCAAGACACTAAACCTTAAAGATCCTCAGTTTTGTATAATGTAATGAAATTTTATGTTATAAAAAGGTGGGATGCTATATTATGTCTCTATGAATGTTGTAATTATCAACATAGAAATTTTTGATAAAGACACAAATGCAAAGGGCTACAACCTAGAGAATCTACCCCTAGATAAGGGTGATTTGGATGCACCCAATGAGGTTGCATTCACCTGGAACCAAAGAAGGATCAAAATATGGCACCTTTTAATGTCAAGTTTCCACCCCCATGAAGGAAAATTTCCAAGGGAAAAGGTACCACTACATCCAGATCACTGCCCAGAAGAATTGAATTTCCTTCCCCAGTGGAACTCCTATCACAATATAAGAGTGAAATAAAAACTCTTTGGAAACTCAATGAGGAGTTACTCATGGGAAATGTTCATGTTGAGTATTGTCTTCAAGAATAGATGAATATTCTCCCTACCATAGCTAATCCTCTAGCAAGAGAGGTATATTAGCATCATATTGGCTCCAGATCTAGATAGTGAGTATGCATAAATGAGAAAGTCAAAAATGACCATTACTTCCCTCCGTTGTGGTGACAGCCTCTCCCTTTCTAAGGTAATCATTCAATCCTAGGACGAATCAAGAATTTATGGGAGATGAAGGAGGGACCACCTCATCAGTCACTTCCCACTCTTTGTGGATGGGAGAAGGCTTTGATAGTAGTTCCCCATAGTTACTTAATTCCATTGAGTCCATGTCTACTCGAATGGAATCTATGGAAGGGAGACGTGCAATTGTGCAGCCTTAGAGGAATCTATATCCCAAATGGGTGGATCATACTCCACCTCCACCCAACTTCATAAATCCAACCTTCTCTACTTTTTAAGGAATATGCAACCCTAAACAACATCTCAAACACTTTATATCCCAATGTGGGCTGATGATGGGACCTCGATATCAACAAGAGGCAATAAAGATGAGGTGTTTCATATAGACTCTGATAGGGTCAGCCTTTGTTTGGTATAATAACCTGCTAGCATGATCTGTTATAGATGGGAAGACCTTCTTCATTAGTTCCTTTATCAGTTTAGCTCCATGCTAAGGAAGACAACAATTGTTGGCCGAATGAACTTCAAGTAACATGATAACGATAGGGTGTATGATTTCATAGTAATATGGAAAGATTCAACCTATTTTCTCAACATCCCTCTCTCATGATAGAAACTGCTGGAATTATGTGTTGAAAATATCAAGGATGAGTTAGAGACACTCCCAATCTTCATGAAGTATCCAGGTGGGTTCCGACTGTTCTTCGAAATGGAAAAACATATTGATGATGTTATTTAGAAAACCTTATCCAAAACTTGACTCATGCTCACAACACAAGGGAAATTTCCAAGGAGAGCATAAGTTGTAGTTATCACCCTCAAACTAGCAGCAATACCCATCTAGGCACCTAGGCAGTCTCCAAGCTACCCAGCACCTCCTATTGAGTGGAGACAACCACATAATTGCCTCAACCAAAATCATAGAGAAATTAAGGTTGCCCAGTATTTTAGGAATGGGTGAAAAAAGTATAATCCTTTTGAAATGAAAAAGGCCTTAGTTATTTCTTGGTTTCTATGGACAATAACTTGGTCAAGATTACAAATCCTAGAAAGCCTGACGAGGTCAAACTCATTGATAGTCCTGACTACAGCCCTTACTATAGAATGTTGGGTCATAATATCTAGGATTTATTCCTCTTCAAAGACATCCTTCAAGGCATGGTCAATTCCAAATAGGTTGAATTAGAAAACTCTCTAGATAAAGTTTCATGAATAACCTTTGTTTGGTCAGAAGAAGAGGATAGTTGGCAGAAATTTCCAAACAGGCATGCACAAAAATTCGACAACTGGATGACTCAAAAAAAAGTTTATCAAGATCATGCCACTCTAAGAGTACATCTGTGCAGACCCATAATAATTCCACCACCTAAATAGCTAACATTAAATTCACCTCCCAAGATGGGAATGATTACCATAATCAGGAAGAAATAGAATAGGAAGCATCATATTATTCTCCAACACAAGCTTTGTCCCTTGTGTATTTTTTCCCTATAACATCTGAAGAATGGGCACCACCCCACAAAACAGAATCCTAATCAAATGAAGAGCTCATATTTAGTTTTTTAAATATGATACACTTATAAGGCCCCTTCTCTAATGATGAGTATGACCCCAAATATGAATTTCTCGCACATAATCGGGGAACAGGAGACTGCATGAACTGAAACTGAGGATACAGGGGATAGAGTGGATGTGTTTGGATATAATATTCTAGTCATATTCCCATAGAGGACATATATATAGATAATATTTATGGTAAAGCACTCCAATGATCCTAAAAGAGGTAAGAAGGTTCTTAGGATTCCTCCATTAGTTGTTCATATCTGATTGTCTTGCATTACTACCTAGAGGGGGTTCAATCCAATCAAACTAGGCAATGGGAAAGTCCAACCTGATTTTCACCACTAGTAGAATATTTCCCCTAAACTTCTATACAAGCACCAGACCTATCCACATCAGATACCTCATCTCCTAAACTGCATGCCCTGTAGTATCCCCATATTGGGAAGATCCAACCGTTGGCACAAAATTACGATGTTCTAAAAAAATTGGATATTTTCCCAGCCAAGATCTAAATTATCAATTCACTTTATCTTTCAAAATAACTTAGGGAGGTACTTATTGAATCCCTCTAGAGACCAAAGTAGTTTGATATATAATTCGTTGCGTCTGAGGTGTATTGAGTGGATACCATGTCCTCATAATGTCATTTTTTTATCTCTTTCACTGACCAAGATCGAGAAGAGGTCCTTCAAGGAAAAATCAGGCCCCTATATATTTTGGGAAGACTTAATAATGTCAATGTCCAAAGGGTTCTGATTAATATTGGTTCTGGGATCAATATAATCCTAGTTCTAACCCTCCATCATTTGGAATATGGTGAAGGAGACCTATCTCCCACAAAGCTGACCATTCAAAGGTATGATAAGCATGAGTAAAGACCTCTTGTGAATATCAAACTCAAAGCATGGTTTGGCGTAATCACATCTGATTCTAATTTCATGTTTATTCATAAAGACATCACATATAATGTCTTTCTTGGGAGGACCTAGATCAATAGCCACTTGGCGGTACCTTCAATATTCCATTAGTGTATGAAGTATCCCATCTATGGAAAATTTTCCATACTATATGGTGACAATGTCCCCTTCAAGACTTGTGAAGCCATATATAATGAAGCATATTTCTACAAGAATGGATCAAAACAACCAATGGTGGATGATGATATATAGGTTGCAACTCAAAATGGTTTGGGGACCACCCCTATGAATCCCTAGAGTATTCTCAATAGTGACTATGTGCTCCCTATAAATCTGATCGAGGTAGCAGATCTAATCCCAGAGGTCCACACCCCTCTTGTCCTTAGTGATAGTGTAAAATTCCATCATCTTTAGCATCTCTCTGTGAACACTTAGATAGAAAGGGATGATAATGTCTCTTATAATTACCTCCCTCACCCTGATAGTGATGGATAATTCCCCAGATTTCTAGCTTCATTTGAAAATGCCTCTATAGAATCAGAATTGGATGATGGTGAGGATGATCTCAAGAACACCCCTCCAAAATTCAAGGAAGGTGTATCCTCCACTATAATTGAGCTCATATAGATAAATATAGGAATGGAAGAAGACATGTGTCCTACTATGATTAGTGCCACCATACCCCTCAAAGAGTAAGATATGTACATTGATTTATAAAGTAGCATTGATATGTGTTTACTTGGAACTATATGAAATTTCCCATACTGGATCCAGATATGGCTATGCACCATCTCAAACTACCCGATGACCATTGAGACTTAAAATAGGAAGTCAAGATGATGCGCCCCTCTCATGCCACAAATGTAGAGGTGGAAGTTTACAAGTTTATCATAGAAAACTTTGTATGAGAAGTGAAATAACCAATATGTCTTACCAAAATCATCCCTATCAAGAAAAAGAATGTGCATATTAGGGTCTGCATTGACTTTAGAGACCTTAATTGGCATTACCCAAAAAAATATTTCTCATTTTCGATCATAGAACTCTTGATCGATAAAATTTTTGGTTCCAATACCTTTCCTTCATGGATAGGAAATTAGGGTATGATCAAATCAAGATGAACTCTAAATATAAAGAATCCAATGCCTTCATAGCACCTCAAGGGATCTTCTGATATCAGGTCATGACCTTTGGATTAAATAACGTCGTTTCCACATATTAGTGCATCATGCATGACATCTTTAATCTGTTATTGGGAAGGATGTTTGAGTGTTATTCCGATGACTTAGTTATTAAATCCTAATAGCGAATTTATCACTTCATGGATCTCCAAACAATCTTCGATAAGCTATAATAGCACAGTCTAAATATGAATCCACTAAAATTCACTTTTGGGGTAACATTAGGAAAATTCTTTGTATTTGTGGTATTCCACCATTTCATTGAGGTTGATCTAGATAAGAATAGAGTTATTTAAGCAATGTCACCCCCAAAAAATCTCAAATAATTGAGGGGACTCCAAGGGAACCTCACCTACATTTGGTGATTCATAAACAACCTGGATGGAAAATATCTCCCATTTAGTAGGATAATGAAGAAAGGTATTGCCTATTAATGGGATTCTAAATGTTAAAAAGACTTTGAAAGTCTCAATCAGTACCTACTGCACCCATTGGTTTTTATGTCTATGGTGAAAGGGAGGCCACTCGTCTTATATGTGGCCACCATGGAATGCTCATTGGGTTCCCTCCTCATGGAAAAATATGATGCGTGAAGTGAGAATATTCTCTACTACCTCATTCAAACGATGTTAGGTAATGATACTAGATATTCTGATGTTGTGAAGAACCACATTTCACTCATCTTTATGGTACAAAATCTAATTCATTACTTGCAGCACCAAGAAGTCCACCTAGTCTCTCGTATCGATCCACTCAAGTACATCTTTGGCTAACCTATGTTGACTGGGTGCTTGGCCAAATTGTCTATCATTATTTAGAAATATGACATTCAGTTTATATCACAAAATTTGTTAAAAGGGTAAGCCCTATATGATTTCCTCATAGGACATCCTACCCCAAAAAATACACTAGATGACACTAAGATCCCAAATGAGGAGTTATTATAAACCCATGACACTCCTTGGACATGGGAGATTTACTTTGATGGCACCTACCATATCCCTTTCAGTATAAGTATGAAAAACCCAAAGCTCAATTGGGTTTGTCTATGTATTGTATTTTTCTCTCTAGATAATGTAGTTTTTTCCTCCTCCTTCTTACTATCCTAAGGTTTCACAAACAATGAGGTAAAATATCAAGCCCTCATCATTGGATTGGAACTAGCCCTAAAACTACACATAGCCTACCTAAATATCAAAGGGTAATCAGAATTGGTGATAAAGAAGATCAATACTAAATATGACATTAAAAAGGAAGAATCATCCCCCCTTACTGGCTACATTAGGGGACTGATGGAAGATTTACCTTTTTAACCCACATTATATCATGTTCCTTGATCACATAATGCTCGCACTGACACACAGGATAATACAACCACCATCCTGTATGACCCTGATTAGGAGGAAGAAATCTTTCACATCACACATTGAATAATGGTCTTGTTGATCATCATATGTGATATAGAAGAAAAAAATCAGGTTAGCATCTCCCTAGAGCGTGATGATCCAATTATGACACCTATATGGATGGAGCCCATAATTGACTATCTCTAAAATGGGATTCTCCCAATACATCATGCCAGAAGGGAAAATATTCAGCATTGGGAAGAAAACTTTACTATATAGGATGGTCCAAATGAGTATAAATATCTCTAAAAATGAGGTTTTGATATAATCCTCCTCAAATTCATAGCATAATTAGAGATTCTCACTATCATGAAAGAAGTCCATACAGGCTCTTGCGATGCCCACCAGTCTGGGACTCGTCTCTCCCACCAAATCAAGAGGTTGGGGTATTATTATAAAACCATGATAAAGGACTATGTGGAAATCACCAAGAAATTTCATGTGTTCTAGATCCATGAAAACTTCATTCATCAGCCCCCAGAATTGCTACATATAGCTAAATATTCTTGGCCATTTTCTATTTGGGAAATGGATGTTATGGAGCCATATCCCCCAACCACAGCTAAGCAGTTCAAGTACATCCTTACTGCTACTTCCTTATTTTCTAAATGGGATGAGGCAATACAACTCAAGGAAGTTTGGATGAATAATATCATCAACTTCATGAAGTCCCATATCATCACTAGGTTTGAGGTACCTCACATGATATTGATGGGAAATGGCACCAACTTCTATTCTACATAATTAAAGATATTGTACCAGGAGTACAATATTGAGTTTAATCACTCGTCTCGCAATCATATAGAATAAAATGGATAGATAGAGGCCTTAAATAAGTATTTATCTAATATAATCTAGAAGGTGGGGAATAAGGATAAGAATTCATGTCTGAAAAAACTCTTCCATGCTTTATGTGCCTACCATACCACACTTCATACTACCACATAGGCAATGTCGTACCCATTGGATTATGATACCAAGGCTATGTTACCCATATAGGTCAAGCTTCCTTCACTCTAAATATCCATTTTTGGGAATCTCTTAGATGATGAACAATCTCAAGAGCAGTTGGAAGAATTGGAATGGCTATATGAGAATAGATTGTGCACACTGCACAACCTAGAGGCATATCAGAATCTGATAGCACTGGACTTTAATAAAAAGGTTCATCTTTGTTCATTCCTCCAAGGAGAACTGGTGATGGCTCGTAGAACCCTAATGATACTGAGAAATAATCCCCCAAAACTATAACCCAAGTGGGAAGGGCCTTATATCATACATAAGGTTTATCATAATGGAGACTACTCATTGGCCACTATGGATGGGGAGTGTGTCACACCACCCACCAATGCGAGATTTCTCAAGAAATACTTTGTATAACTATAATTATATGGTAATACACATTAGATTAATCCCCATCATTCATCCTAATTACACAATGTTAAACTGTACAAATTCATCCTAAACATGTAACAATAAACTGTATGGAGTTCATCCTAGCCGCATGATGTCAAACTGCAAGGTTCCTTAAGAACAATTTATGGCTTGATTCCTACTATCACAAGATATGTAGTGATTCTCAAGTCTCTATTATTGGGCCCAAACATAGGATTACTTTCCTTTAATTTTATGTGATCCAATTTACTTACCGCATGAAATTAAACTTTAAGGAAAATTTCCTTACTACATGAAATTAAACTACAAAGAAAATTTCCTTATCGTATGATGTAAAACTACATGGATCCAAAAATTCCCTTTTTCTTCAAGACGGATGACATACATCCTTACCACATGATGTAAAACTATACAAATCCATAACATCCATCTTCATTCACATCGAGTCACCCACATCCTTACCACATGATGTCAAACTTCATAGGTTTCCAAGAACTATGTATGGTTTGATTATCATTTACATTGAGATATGTAGGGATACCTCAATCTTATATCTTGGCTAGGACACCACATGATACAAGATTCACCTATTATGATCTTAAATTCCTATGGATTGTAAGATAAACCCTTATCGTTCCTTGTTTCTAACACTAAGCATAGATCATGTGTTCTTAGATTCTTAGTAAGAGCTTCCCCACACAAACAAAGCATAACAGCTTTCAAAAGGCCCATATTGGTCTTGAATGAAAGACCATAAAAGGCATATAATGAGTCTTTACTACATAATGTTAAAATTCATAGTTAATGTCCCATACATGACATGAAACCACATTATCCTATGGACCTCGCCTGATAGGACTACTACAGTTGGTGTTGGTGTTCCACCACACCTCCAAACACTATATCCCTGTTCACATTAAGTATCTCACGACCCTATAATATGATGTTAAACTTCACAGTTCTTCAATAACTACATGTGTCTTGATTATCATTTTCATGAGATACGTAGTGATGTCTGTACTTTCATCCTTGGGCCCAGCCGCAAGATCACCACTTTTCCACATCAGTCCATCTTCATCCTTGCCACATTATGTTAAATTTAACAATTACTTAATAACTATGAGTGGATTTATTTGTAACACCCCAACCCCTGAAGCCCAGAGTTGATTCAATATTTTATTTCATTGGAATGATTATAAGGAATCAAATATCAAAGGACCGATTAGTTTAGCAGTTTTGGAAACTAGATTATATGCATTAAAATTACATTACAATTTAAATCATACAATACAACAAATAGAATATTTTTAGAACATCGTCGTTCTCCTAGATTAACCCTACCTACCAGTCATAATGCACATCTTAGAATATTGGGAAAAATAAAACATATGAAAGGGCTAAGCTCAAATGTTCAGTAAGGGTCAGTGTATAGGCATAAGCAATATTGAAAAATAAATAACTGAAACACATTCCATTTTAATAATCACACGAGCTAGTAAACTTAACCATGGATATTCTAACTAATCAAATAATCACATGGAATAATAATAATGATGGAATTCATAATGTTGGACATTTGAACTATCAAAAACTATCCTCAAGATAGTTACTGTCAAGATCTATCCTCAAGACAGTTTAAGTCTGTGGGTAGAAACCTGTCTGATTAGTGTCAAGACCTATCCTCCTAGAAATTTAAAACTACTTAGAAATAAATAAGAAGGGTTTTTTTTCAACTAATTTCATCTCATGATACATACTGATGCATCAAGGAGCTATAGTGGTCCCTGCTTATCACTTACTAATTCTAATTCATTCCTCGTATGAATGGGGTTGAACATAAACAACATATACATATGAAATGTAAATAACATTCCTCAATCAGTAAACATAATCACAAACCATTCTGAGGAATATGGTTAATGGAATCAAAATAGCTCATCCATAGTCAAAATGATCATAAACTATTTAATAAAATCTGTAAAATGATATCATAATAGATCAACCTCAATTAAGTATAAGTTTCAAAAGAGGATGTTGACATAAATAGAAATACTTTAATAAAATCATTGAAATATTTTGAGAGAAATACCCTTTTAACTTTGAAATTATTTATGTAAAAAGATGAAAAATTATAAAATAAAACATTATATTTGATAATAACATTGTAAACTTGTAATTTAAGCTTCAAAATGTTAAGGCTTCGTGATGGAAGAAAAATTCTCTCATGCCGTATAAGTTAAAAAAACATTACTTCCGTATTTTTTTCAGAAAAGCCTCAAAGGACCTTATTTGGGAAATAATAAAATATACATTTTAAAGAATTTTTAAAAAATTTAAAAGGTTTAAAATGTATTTTAAAACTCATTGGATAATAGTAAAAACTTTTTTTATACCATTTTTAAAAAAAATGGATATATAGAAAAAAAAATGTGATAATTAAATAATTAAACATGAAAGGTATCCCATCCCACTTTGAATATTTAAATCATAAGACCAATGAAAGAATAAAATTTAACAAAACATTAAATATAATTATAATTAATAAATTAATGACATTATAAGTCAAAGGGGTTTCATATACACCTCATAAAATAAGGTGGGTGTATAATATCAAACTATGCCTTAATGAAAGGGGATTGAGACGAAGTCCCTTACTGTGTGTTTCCTTTTATGATAATGTTATTTAATATTATGTATAATGGTTTAAAGCATATTATTAATTTATAATAGAACAATTTTTATATTTATGATATCTTATATGATCCTATTATATCATTTCATCACCCACTTGTTAGTAATATTTGATTATTACCATTGTTTTGGGTGTTAACTACTTCATTTTATTATGCATGTTTTTTTATGTAAGTCATGTTTCTTATGTAGAGGATATATTTATTTCATATATATAATGATATTTTAGTTAATATATATTATATTTACTCATTATATACACTTTTATAATCATTATTTAATAGTTAACATGGAAAATGAATCACATCGCGTCGTGGAGATGGTAGGTCGTACGTACGCACAAACGAAGATATCACTCCCTTAATGGTGAAAAGGGTAAGGAATTGGATGGTATAGTAATTATAAAAAATAAATATAATTTTATAAGTACTATATATATTCATTATTTCCATAATTATACCCATCCAAGTAAATTGGTGATGAAAAAAAATACACCACGACGTGGAGACGGTAAGTCGTACATATGCACGCGTGATGTTTTCATTTTTCAAAGGATAGATAAATCATGGAATATGGTTGTCCCATAATAATAATAACATCTTAGAGTATATATTATACTATATTTATTACTTTATTATGTAAACAACACATAAAGAGGAATTAGAAAAAGAAATGAACTTGAACGAGTTCGTAAAAACGATTACCTCTTCTTTAGTGGAATTTATTTATATCTATTATTAAGGGATCTATGGTTGGTATTTTGGAAGGAAAAAAACCTATAGAAATTTGATAAGGATATTTGGGAGATAAATTGGTAGTTTTAGTCAAGATAGATCACTCAAATTGGTATGAGGAAGTGGGGAAGGAGGTTCCCTTTTATAATTGAGGTGAGAGGTACTTTCAGAAATCCTCAGAATATTAAAATATAATAAGGTTATTCTACACCAAAATACTTCCAAATGGACTATAAATTAATAGTTTAAGACATTTTTTACCATATATTGTACCCCTTTATTATTATATAACATTTTCTTTTTTTAAGTAATTTAATAATATATTAATTCAATAAAAACTCATTATTGTAAAATTTGATACTATTTTTTTAATTTGACTTTAAATACATAAATACAAAGTGTGAATTAGAATAAAATTCTTTAAAATATATATATTATATCCTATGGGTCTATAAAATTCATTAGACACATTAACTCATCCAAAATATATCAAAATTAATATTATTAAAGTCAATTATTTTATTTTTTTGTTAATTGAATAAATACTCTTTTAGTATTGAAGAAGCTTTTAAGTTAAAAATAAATATATATAATTAAAAAAAACTTTATTATGATCAAAATTGAAATTTAGGTTCATTCATATCTTGGTTTTATCCCTACGTGGACACATAAAATATATTAAATACAAAGAGAGTGACATTTTGTTACTATCCTTGATTTAAATAATATATAAGTTACTTTCATAGAAAATTTTCCATTAAAAAACTCTTATTAGATATTAAGGTGATAATAATCTAATTATATTCATCCAATAATTTTCATACAAGTTTAGGACCCATTATTATCCTTATATTTTGGTTTTTTACTCTTTAAAGGATAATATAGTTATTATAAAATGTCAACCATAAATGATTCATTATTTAAATTTTCATCTTTATACCAACCATTTGGATTATTTTTATTTTTTTATGAATTTTATATCATTTAATAAAATATTATTTATTTTAAAATATCATTAGTGTCAATTTTGACACTATTCATTACATAACTTTTTAACCAAAAGATAAATTAGAACCAAAACATTTAATACATCCCTAATATTTCAAGTTCATATATAAAATTCATGGATGATATTAATTATGTCAAATTATATTTATTTTAATATTTTTTATAACATTTATTTGATATGTCCACTATTTAAACAATTGTTTCATCATTATTGTGCAAGCCTTTAATTTAATTATTTATTGCCTAAAAATTAAAAATAAATTATCATGATGAATATAAACATTTTATCTTTATAATTAATATTTAAATTTGATGATATCTTCTTAATATTAATATATAAAAATTCTCATACTTATTAGAAACATGAGTAAGACATATTGCACTTTTATTAGAATAAAATACTATAAAATACTCAAAGTCATCCAAGTGGCTCCAAGAGGCCATAAAATCGACCCAAAGATGATTTTGGTATGAAATAACTCCTACAATAAAATTAAGACAAGTTTTATGGTAATTTTATAATGTTTATAATAATATTTCTACCTTTAATTACCTGATTTACCCTTAACCGTCATAAATTAAAAAATTAATAAAGTTGCTATTCATAATCTCCAAAAATTAAGTTGATCCTATTAAACTATAAATATAATAATTATTAAAACCGTTTATTTCCATTTTTTATAATTCAATTCAT
Organism: Viscum album; assembly: GCA_963277665.1. Lineage (NCBI taxonomy): Eukaryota > Viridiplantae > Streptophyta > Magnoliopsida > Santalales > Viscaceae > Viscum > Viscum album. The sequence continues at coordinate 232,287,432 of OY728146.1, forward strand.
ATAAGTGGAAAAATTAAGTTTAATGTTAATCCTGCAGACATGACGACAAAGTGGGTTTTTTAAAGAAAAAACGTACAAAAGTTTTCTAAGTTTTTAAATCTAAATTTAATTTGAAATTGTTTCCAATTACCTAAATTGGTTTAATTTATATAAAATTTTTCTAATTATACTTTAAAAAATAAATCAAAACATAATTTATATATATAAATAAATTATATTAAAATGCAATTTTGTAGTAAAATGTAGTATTTTTCACTATTCATCAAAAAAAACTTTTCAGAATAATACCAAAAATTAAATAAAAGTATTTTTATATTTTTATTTAAAATAAGAATTCTATTTTTTCAAATAGAATATATAAAAGTGTCAAAAATTGAATTTAAAATAGGTTTTCCATTAAAAGGCGGTGAAACTACTTTTATAAAAATATATGTTTTTTTGCAATATTGGGTTTGTTCTTATCTTATTCTTATCAAATATATATTTTATGAATGTAAAAATATTTTATTGGATATATAAAATATAAATTCACTGTAAAAATTCTCTATAATTGTTTTAATTTAATTGACTGTGCAAAACGTGACAAAATAGTGTTTTTCTAAACTCAGTGTTGCATGTATTGTAAGTTATCTACAAAATTAAATTTATACTAAAAGGAAAAAAAATATAATAAAGTATTGGGGTGATACATTCTCCCATCCTTCAATAAATTTCATCCTCACAATTTGAAATTTTAATTCAAAAGAAAAGGTTGATACTTAAAAATTTCTTTGTGGGAAACTCACATAAAAAATATGCTCAATGAAATATCTTCTTAATAAGAGGGGAAGGGAGATGTGAAGGTCACTACAAGATTAGGCTTTAAAATAGGATAAAATTAGAAGAAAGTTAAAACAAGGACATGAAATATAAATATAATTGTCAAATTTGAATGAATAGTGATAGAGAACATGGTCATTAGAAAGTTAACCATCACAAAACTACAAATCTTGTGATCGGTTAAAAGATTGTTGATTTATTAGTAAAAAAATTAAACTGATAACATTTTTTTTAAATATTTTTCCTAAAGTTGAGTGATTATTTTACTATCTATATAAATCACTCAATAAAACTTACTTGAATTCTTTCAATGTCATAATTTCATCCTTTAGTTGTGCTTTGGTCTATTTTCACTTCATTTTGTACACTTAGAGATGGATATTCAAGACGAATTTTTATGCCTGAAGCAATTTTGATGAATCATAAGGTCTTCCAGGCATTCCTTCAGCCTTTAAATATTTACTAAAACCAAAAATGTTAGCACAAAGTATCCAATAAATCAATCTTTAACTTAAAATAATAATATCCAATGGTCAAATTAATCCATTCCAACCTTAAGACTAATCCAAAATACTTTTTTCCAAATTCACACTCACAAAAGGTCTCTAAATTTATAAAATCAATATTAACATTAGATTCCACAAAAAACATAGTGTAGCTCTTATTGTTACATAACAAATACCTTAAAAAATTTATTTAAAATTTTCATTCTTACAAATCTTTAAATAATAATTACTACAATATAATCCTTATATATCTCATGATTATTATAACAAGAGCACCATTAATGAAATAATTCTTGAATCCAAAAACACAAGAACGTTAATCATTATACTTCATCCTTAAACCATTAACTACATTTCATCATCTTATTCCTTAATACCACTTTCCTTTAATTTTCCTTTGTAGTCTCTTCATCATCAGTAGTATAACCATTACTTCTATAATCTTTATTATTATATCCATTTACCAAAACCCAAAGTACAATGTGAGAAACACTAGTAATAGTGATATAATCATGAAGAATCATTTATATGATGTCAAAATCATGACATATTCATCTCAATATATGAGTACAAAGGTTTAACAAAGGTTATACATGGTATTACCAAATTTATAGAACGATTTCCTTTACTTAGACTTATCTTTAAAGTCATTCATAGGGTAATGTTTTCTAATCCATGATTTCTTAAATCTTGTTACCAAGGTTTCTATTAAAATTATTTTAATACCAACTATAATCCCAACCCCAAAATCCCAGATCCGGTATATTATTTTATTACATTGACATGATTAAAAGGAATCAAATCTTGAATTACTGATCAATTTATCAGTTTTGGAAACCTGATTACATATATAATGTAACGCCACAACCCTAGTTACCCAGAGTTGGTGTATTATTACTTAACATTGTCATTATCACAAAAGATCAAGTCTTGAAAGACCGATTAGTTTAGTAGCCTTGTAAGTACTAGATACATTCATAAGTTTTACATTACATCATAAAATGAAATACAACAACAACATTGTATCCATTGAACACACTCATATCCCTTAGACTATCCCTACAGGTCAGTCATAATATACTTCTTCTCATCCTGGGAAAAATAAAACATAGAAAGGGGTGAGCTCAGATGCTTAGTAAGGATAACAATATAGCGAAAACTTTCATAAATAAGCAAAAACATTTAAGGCAATGTATAAGACTAAAAAAGACTTATAAACTTGAACTTCATCATAATATGGAAAATATAAATCAAAATAATGTCATTTATTTATTCACATGAATATTCTACTAGTCGAATAATCACATGCAATATCAATAGCCAAATTCATAATGATGGAATACATAATGCCAGACTTCATAACCACATAGTCAAGGCCTTGTGCCAAGACTAAAAATAATATTTTTTCAAGGCCTTGTTCCAAGACACTAGTTTGTCTCATGAGACCTACCGATGCATCGAGGAGCTATATCGGGCTCCACCAGTCACTTACTAAGTCCAATGCATTCCTCATATGAAAAGTTTGAAACATAACATAAAGATTTGCATTAAAAATAGCATACTAAATGTTAATACATTAACCATAAAACATGAATGGTATAAAAATAACACATACATAGTCAAACATATCACAAAACCTTCAATACAATATAGAATATTGTATCATAACTTCAAACAAGTGTAAAATCCATCAAAGGATGTTGACATAGATGAAATGAAAATTGTTTGAGAGAAATATATCTTTCTATTTTGAAATCATTTAAAAGTCACGCAATTATAAAAGAAAACATTTATTTTGAAAATATTCTTATAATCTTTTAAGGGAAGCTTAGAAGGTGTTATAATAGTGGAAAATAGCCTCACCCGCTATATAAGTTAAAAAAACATTCTTTCCTTAATTCTGTCGAAAAGGTCATAAAGTACCTTGTTTGGAAAATGACGGAAAGATTACTTTATAAAAAATTTATAAAAAATCAAAAAAGGGTATAAATTAAATTAACCCATAGTCTAGGAAATAGTAAAAATGTTTTGAAATACATTTTAAGAAACATGGATGTCGATGATAAAGAGGCCCAGTAGATAATTACGTATAAAGAACCTCGGATAATGAAGAGATTGTAGAATTAACCCTTACTTTGTACTTTTCCTTAGTAAATGGTATGTTAGCCTCTTGTATAATAGTTAAAATATTTTTATTAAATTATAAAATAACTATATACATAAATATGATATCATATATTATCTTCTAATATTTCTTTATCAATAATATTTCAGTAGTATCATTATTTTGGGTGTTAACTGATTCGGTTTCCTTTATATTCTTGGTTACGTAATCCATTTTTGTTATAGATAGGATGTATTTGATTAATATATAGAATGATATTAAGTTCTTAAACATTATTTTTAATCATAAAATGAAAATTATTCTTAAATGATTATGATAGGGAATGAATCTCATCGTGTTCATGGAGACGGTAATCCGTACGTATGAACAAGAGACAATATCATTATATTGATGGTGAAATCGTATGTAATTGGATGATATATCATATATAAATAATAATTAAAATTTTATATTTATTATTTAAATCAGCTATACTCATTATTATACCCATCCAAATAACGAAGTGTTTGAATAACAAACAACACCACGACGTGGAGACGGTAAGTCGTACGTACTCACGTATGGTGACATGTCATTCATAGGATGGATAGAATAATGAATATGATTGTACCATTTTTATAATAACATCACAATATTTATAAGATACTGGGGTTATTATTTTATAATGGAAACAACAAAAAAAGAGGAAGTGGAAGAAGAAAAGAACTTGAAAGAGGTGATGAAATATTCACTACCACAAAACTGGGCAAGGACAGCGCCACCCCTTTATCAGCACTAATGAAAAAGCGCTGATAAAGGGGGGTACCTTTATCAACGCTAAAAAAATCGCTGATAAAAGTACCCCTTTATCAGTGCTTTTTTTAGCGCTGATAAAGGTACCCCCTTTATCAGCGCTTTTTTTAGTAGCGCTGATAAAGGGGGGGCCTTTATCAGCGCTTTTTTAAAAGTGTTGATAAAGGGTTCATATTCAAAAAAATTAATGAAAAATAATATATTAATATATAAATATATCAATATAGTTATATTGATATAAATATAATATATAATTTTTAAATATATTTTAGATAACTATAAATATACATTTACACTTAATATACTTAATATATAATATATTTAGTGAAAATGGCTTATAAAAAAATTAAAAAAATATTTTTAATTAATAATTTTCTAATTATTATGGATTAATAGACATTTGATAACAAATTGAAGACTAAAAAATAAAAAATAAATAAAAAAAGATCCAAAATATGTTGAAAACGCAACTCGAACTTCAAACAGCCATAACTTTTGATCCGGGTGTCCGTTTGAGCTCTACCACATATCAAATCGAAGCCTGCGACAAGCTCTACGTTTCTATGACTCGGGAGAACCCCAGTCAAGGTTTTTTCTAGGCCAAAATAGGCCCATAAGGCCTCCAAAACTGAGTTTTTGTCGGGGTACCCCGATTTTTTAACATTTTGTGGATTTTCAGCCTCGTTTAAGGGGGTATTATTGGCTTTTTTTGGTGGGAACTGAATTTATTCCAAGGTATTACATTCATATTGATATTATGTATTTCAAATTTTATCGTTTTTTATAATTCATTGCTATTTATAATCAAATATATAACTATATGTACATATTTTTTATACATTCACACCTAAAAATTTAATTTTTTAAATAATTAATTAATCATATTTACATATAAAATATATTAGCTTTATCTAAATAATAACTAATATCCATTTTATTTAAAATACCAATATATTAATATTTATATAACTATATATTAATATAACTATATATATATTAATATAACTACATATATATATTAATATAACTATAAATATATATATTAATATAACTATATATATATATTAATATAACTATATATATTAATATAAATATATATTACTATACAAATAAATATATCTAAATATATATATATAAATATATATATATATATATATCATAAATAAGAGAACAAATTAATATAGGGCGGTGGTAAAGGCTTTAGGTGCGCAAGGGGGAGGTCTCGAGATCAAATCCGGGTGGAGGCAAAGGCGCGCGCATAAGGGTGATTTAGAGGGGTTAGCACTGATAAATAGTGTATGTGGTGCGTGCAGGCGCTGGAGGAGTAGAAAAGCGCTGATAAAAGGGGGCTCAAGCACTGTAAAAAGCCCTCCCTCGTGATTGGCAATATTTTTTAATTTTTTTAATTTTTTTTAGTTTTATCAGCGCTGATAAAAGGGGTCTTTATCAGTGCTTTTTGGAGCGCTGATAAAGGGGACCCCCCCCCCCTTTATCTTCGCCGGCATTAATAGAGCTTTTCTAGCGCTGTTAAAGGCCATTTTTAGCGCTGATAAAAGTCGTATTTGTAGTAGTGATTTACCTCTTCTTTGAGTGATTCATTTTGATTTGATCAAAATGTCTCCTTAGGTTGGATTTATGATCAAAATAAGGCCTCTAGGTTGAAGTGAGGGAATTTTGGAGGATATTTGGGTAGGGTTTGACCGAGACAAATGGCTTTGGAGGTGTGATTTTGAGAGAAGGGGAAGTTCCCTTTTATAAGAGAGGTGAGGGTCACTTTAGGAAAATTTTGAAATATTATTTTATAATAAAAACATTTTCGGTTTATAATGGATCCAAAATGATTTATGTCGAGTATAAGGTTGTTATGGGTCAAAAAAATCTCAACCAATAGGTTTTAGACGGGTTTGTTTTACCATATTAACCTTATCTTTTAGGTTTAACTCTTAGTTAAATAGTTTAACTTTTACCATGTATTCTGGTATTATTATAATAATTGGTTAATAAACTTACTATAAAATACCAAGAGAACCTCAAGTGGTTCATTAATGGAATATATATCTTTATGTAAGTCCTTTAGCCTAACCTTAGATTTTTAGGGCTATTATATAATTTAATAATATAATATTTGTTTTAATAACTCTTTTATGTCAATTTTGACACTATTTGGTATTTTGTTTTTGTTAAAGTCATAACAGCATGATTGCTTCGAAAAATATTCAATTAATCAACCAAAACATGTTATATTAACCTATAAAATTAGTGTAATTCATCAAAAGTCTTAAATTACATTTATTTGGATATTTATAATATCAATTATTTTAATTTTTCATTAATAAGGTAATTATTGCATCATTATTGTGTCATAAATAAAATTAATTATTTAATATATAAAAATTATAAATAAAATACCATTATGTAGGAAATAATTTTAGATTTATAATTAATATTTATAGTAGAATTTATCTTATGTATAACCCTATATTAAAAATGTTTTAGTTATGAAAACTTAAATTTAACACTTTTAACTCTTCTTTAAATTAAATAATAATAAGTGTCCTAATCTAATCCAAGTGGACCAAAAGGATCATATTTTATTACTAAGGTTTTTTTTATTATAATTACACTCATATAATAGAATTAGGACATGTTTTAGGGTAATTATAATATCATTTTTATTTTTAATTACCCTATTTACTTTTAACCGTGGTAAATAAAAGTCAAAAGTTACTATTCATCAAAAATTAATTTCATCTTATTTAAACAAATTTTACTTACTGATGTCAACCGTGCCTCTCATATTTTTTAAATTAAACTCACATAAGTGGTAAAATTAAGTTTTATACAAATTTTCAAATGCTTCTAGAAGGTGGGTAAAAGAGGGTAAAAAGTTCAATAAAATATTATATATCTAAACTTATTATAAAATGACTCCAATGAATTACATTAAACTTATATAGGTATTATGTATCTATTTTTACCTAAAATAAATTTAAATAAAATAAATAATTGTTTAAATAAAAAGTCGGTTTTAAACAATAACACAGTGTTTTTCACTATTCATCAAAAATTGAAAGTTTTCAGAAAAATACCAAAAATTCACCCTAAGCTAATTTTGATATTACGAATACAAAAAATGAAGTCCATTTTGAAAGATAAAATTTATAAAATTTCAAAAAGCTGGTATTACTATTTATAATGTCTAGTTTGATTGGTTGTGGTGTGTTAGAACTCGAAGTTGCGTACAACGCAAGATTATTGCATTATTCAAAGGGAAGAGTACCGTGGAAGCTTAGGGTGTTACATTCTTCCCTCCTTCAAATAATTTATTCCTCGAAATTTCTAGGATATCACTGCATAAAAATATTCGGGTGGTTCTTCATCATAAGTTCCTCAGGTTCCCACGTCACCTCTTCCATCTTATGGTTTCTCCATAGAAATTTTACCAGATGAGTCGCCCAGTTTCTCAACACTTGTTCTTTAGTATCCAGAATCTTGACAAGATCTTCACAATAAGACCGATTGGGTTCCAGCTCTATTTATTCATAGTTGAGTACATGTGTTGGGTCAGGCATGTATTTTCTCAACATTGATACGTGGAACACATCATGGACTTTGGAGAGACTTGGTGGCATTGCCAAATAGTAATCTACAGCCCCAATTTGTTCTAGAATATCGAAAGGTCTGATGTACCTGGGACTTAATTTACCCTTCTTACCAAAACATATAACTCCCTTCCATGGAGATACCTTCAAGAAAACATGATCTCCTACCAGAAATTCCAAATCCTTCATTCAGTTATCGGTATAGCTATTTTTCCTACTTTGAGTTGCTTTGTTGTGGGTTTGGATAACCTTCACCTTTTCCATTGTTTCCTCAACAAGTTCTAGGCCTAGGAGTTTTCTTTCACCAACATCATCCCAACAAGTTGGTGTGTGACATCACTTTCCATATAACACTTCATATGGTTCCATTTGAATACTTTAATGGAAGCTATTATTATAGTAAAATTCTACCATAGGTAAATAATGATCTCACATACCTTGAAAGTCAAGTGAGAAAGATCTCAACATGTCTTCTAAGGTTTGAATAGTCCATTCTGATTGTCCATCAGTTTGAGGGTGGTAGGCAGTACTCAAACGAAGTTCAGTATCCAATGCCTTCTGAAGACTTTTCCAGAATCTTGATGTAAAGTGGGGATCATGATCAGAAACAATTGATATGGGTAATCCATGAAGTCTTACAACTTCATTAATATATAATCTTGATAAACGCTCAAGTGGTAAATCTTCTCTTATAGCAAGAAAATGTGCTGACTTCGTAAGATGGTCAACAATGAACCATATTGCATTATTACTTCTAGGATTCTTTGGTAGTCCCATGACAAAGTCCATCGTAATATCATCCCATTTCCACTCAGGTATTGGAAGAGGTTGCATGAATCATCTGGGATGTTGTCTTCTAGCTTTCACTTGTGGACAAACCATACATCTCAACACAAAATCAGAAATCTATCTCTTCATTTTGTCCCACCAAAAATGTTCCTTAAAGTATCTATACATCTTAGTGCTACCAGGGTGTATAGAGAAATTGGATCTATGAGCATCATCCAACAATTCCTTTTTTAGATCAGGTATGTCAGGAACACAAAGTCTCTTCCCAAATTTCAAAATCCCATCTTCATATATGAAGTTGATCAATATCCCATCATTCACAACTTTAATTTTATTTTGAAACTCCTCATCATTAGTCTGAGAACATTTTATACTTTCTAGTAAAGATGTTTTAGAAACAAATTGAAAAAGTATTGATGTTTCACCTTCCATGGTTATTCTCATGTCCATCTTTACTAGATCCATGTATATAGGATCCTTTTCAAATCTCATCCTATTTAAAAATCCATGATCCTTTATAATCAAAGCATCTACCACCTTATTTTCCTTCCCTGGGTGGTAGTGTATAGTGAAATAATAATCCTTGAGTAGTTCAATCCATCACCTTTGTCTCATGTTGAGTTCTTTTGGGAAAAAAATACTTCAAACTCTTGTGATCAATATAAATCTTACATTTTTCACTATATAGATAGTGTCTCAATATCTTCATAGAAAAGATTACAGTATCTAACTCAAGATCATGAGTGGGATAGTTTTGTTCATGAATTTTTAGTTGTCGTGATGCATAGGCAATAACTATATCATTATGCATAATGACACAACCAAGTCCTTTCTTTGAAGCATCACTATAAATAACAAACCCATCATTCCCCGATGGTAGAGTCAAGATAGGATCAATGACTAATATTCTCTTCAGTTCTTCAAAACATTATTCACACTCTTTTTTTTCCAAACAAATTTAATTCCTTTACGTGTGATCTTGGTTAATGGGTTAGCCAATCGGGCAAAATTCTGGACAAAACGCTGATACTAACCTGCTAAACCAATAAAATTGCATACCTAGGTTATACCCGTTGGTGATGGCCATTCTTGGATTGCCTTTATCTTAGAAGGATCAATAGAGATTATATCCTTAGAGACAATATGTCCAAGAAAATAAATCTCCTGAATCAATAATTCACACTTGCTAAACTTCCCATATAATTCATTTCTTCTAAGAGTCTTCAGGATAATGAACAAGTGATTTTAATGATATTCGTATTTTTTGAATATACCAAGATATCATCAATAAATACCACTATAAAGTCATCAAGATATTATTTGAAAACTATATTCATTATATCCATGAAAACATAGGGTGCATTAGTCATCCCAAAAGGCATTACTATAAACTCATAATTCCCGTACCTGGTACGAAATGACGTCTTCGGAATATCTTCCTTCTTCACACATCTGATGATATCCATATCAAAGGTCAATCTTTGAAAAATATTGAGCTACATGAAGTTGGTCGAATAAATCATCAATGAGAGGTAGGGGATACTTGTTCTTTATTATTATAGCATTGATCTCCCTATAATAAATGCACAACCTCATAGATCCATCCTTGTTCTTAACAAAAAGAACGGGGGATCCCCATGGAGAAATACTATGGAGAATAAATACCTTATTACTCAATTACTCTAGTTGTTTCTTTAGTTCCACTAATTCCATAGTGGTCATTCTATAAGGGGTCTTTGATATGGGCCTTGAACTAGGAATTAAATCAATGTAAAACTCAATTTCTCATTCTGGAGGATGTCCAGGTAAATCTTCTGGAAACACATCAACATATTTTTTCACAATAGGTACATACTCTATTTGAACATTCCTTTCCTCTCCCACATTTATTTCATTCTCTTCCTCCCTAATAATTGAATTTAGTAGAGCTACTAGGGTTAGATCTAGATAAGAATCAGATGGTGATATTTCTGCTCTAAAAATAAGGTACTCCTTATCATCATTGAAAATTATAACCTCCTTCTTCTTACAATAAATTTTTTCATCATGGTCTAAAATCCAATCCATACTGAGAATTATATCAAATTCAATCATGGGTATGATGATGAGATCAACAGATAAATAATGTTTATATGCCTTAATGGGAACTGATTGAAAAAACTTTGTTGCAATGATACTTCCCTTAGGAGTTTTGACTGACAACTCCCTTGTTAAATCAAATTGGAAATATCTAATTTTCTTAGAAAACTAGGAAGATATGAAACAATGAGATGATCCAGAATCAAATAAATCATTGGCTAAACTTGGGGAAACCATTAAATTACCTGCCACCACATCTTTTGGAGCTTCAACCTCAGTAGTAGTGATCGCATAAGATTGGTCTTTCTCCCTTGTCCTTTTTTGAGGTAAATTTCCCTGATGCTTAGGAAATTCATTTGAATAATGTCCCATTTCTTTAAAACTATAGCATTCAACATTGACAGCCTATTTCTTCCCCTTGCAATCACGAGTTTGGTGTCCTTTTTCACTACACTTGTAATAGACTCCCATTCCCTTTATGAAAGTATTGGGGTGTTTCTTACCACATTTACCGCATGATGGATATTTAACCTTTCCATTCTTCCCCTTATTTACATTTCCAGAGTGTTAAGCAGATCTATTTATCTCTTGCTTTTCTTTAAAGTCGTAAGGCTTAGAAAATTATTTTTCTGTCTTGATAGCACGTGAAACTATATCTTCATATGATGAGAAATGTTGTGAGACTAATTCTTGATAGAGAAATGGTTTTAACCCATAAAATAATCGATCAATATTACTCCTTGGGTTATTTATATAATTTGCATCATGCCTTGTTAATCTTGTAAATTTATCCTCATACTTCACGACATTATCATCCTCCTTTTGCCTCAGACTCAAGAAATTGTCATTCCATATCTGCTTGATGGTCATGAGGAAATTATTTTTCTAAGAAGATCTCTTTAAACTCTCTCCATTCCATATTTTATACTTCTTCATCTTCCTTTGTGTTTTGAATCAATTACCACCATTGATTTGTATCTCCTGTGAGGTGATAAACTGCCATGATAACTTTTTCCCTTTCGCTACTCCCCAAAGCATGAAATATTTTCTCTAAGGAACTTATCCATTACTCAGCTATAGATGGATTTTTATTCACATTTAATGTTGGTGGTTATTTCCTCATGAAGTGGTCTAACATTGATCCCCCACATTGTGGATCAGGGTGCTCCATACAGGTAAGGTTATTATTCATAACCTAAGTGAGTTTTCCCAGTATGGTGATAATTTGATTAGAACCAGTTGCATCACCATCTCCACTATAATTATCTTGAGTAGGAGGTAAATCCTTAAATGGAGTACATACGTTGATACGGTTTCCATTCCTTCCACTATGTGTCATTTCTAAATAATGGCATACACTAGATTAGTTTATGAATCACAATACATAATTCCAAACTTATAACATACTTAACATAAATTGAACAGTTTATGGATACAATCCATAATCATAAAAAATATTCTTTGAGGAAGTACATACTCATAAATCCTTCATAATTTTTTGTAAAGAAAATTTGAATTATCCTAAGCATATCCCCTAAGAGTTTCGTAACCAAGAGTGAAGCAAGGCCCGTTGTCATGTACCAGGATACCCTGGGTCAAGCTCGAAACTCCTTGTAAGAGTTTTCACTCCTAGGTACATCTGTTCTAGAGCTGCCTCTACCTTCTCGTATCCATATAGGGATGTATTTTCTTTGAAAATACACAAAATATATATATTACCAAAATTCTTGGAAGTTCTTCTATACTAATCCTCGAAGTCTATCTTAGGGTAATGTGCTCTAATCAGAGTTTTTCTAAATCTAGTTTCTAAATTTTGTACCAAACTTCCTCTGATACCAACTGTAACACCTCGACCCTAGTTACCCAGAGTCAGTGCATTATTACATAACATTGGCATGATCACAAAAGATCAAGTCTCGAAAGACCGATTAGTTTAGTAGACTTGGAAGTACTAGATATATTCATAAGTTTTACATTACATTATAAAATGAAAAACAACAACAACATTGTCTCCATTGACCACACTCATATCCATTAGACTATCTCTACAGGTCAGTCATAATATACTTCTTCGCGTCATGGGAAAAATAAAATATAGAAAGGGGTGAGCTCAGGTGCTCAGTAAGGATAACAATATAGCGGAAACTTTCATAAATAAGCATAAACATTTAAGGAAATGTATAAGACTAAAACAAAAGCCTTCTAAACTTAAACTTAATTATAATATGGAAAATATAAATCAAAATAATGTCATTTAATTATTCACATGGATATTCTACTAGTCGAATAATCACATGAAATATCAATAGCCAAATTCATAATGATGGAATGCATAATGCCAGACTTCATAACCACATAGTCAAGGCCTTGTGAAAAGACTACAAATAAGATTTTTTCAAAGCCTTGTGGCAATACACTAGTTTGTCTCCTGAGACCTACCGATGCATCGAGGAGCAATAGCAGTCTCCACCCATCACTTACTAAGTCCAATTCATTCCTCATATGAAAAGGTTGAAACATAACATAAACATTCGTATTAAAACTAGCATATGAAATGTTAATACATTAACCATAAACCATGAATGGTGTAAAAATAACACATCCACATTCAAAAATATAACAAAACCTTAAATACAATATATAAGATTGTATCATAACTTCAAAAAAGTGTAAAATCCATCAAAGGATTTTGACATAGATGAAATCAAAACTGTTTAAGAGAAATATATCATTCTATTTTGAAATCATTTAAAAGTCATGTAATTATAAAAGAAAACATTTATTTTTAAAATATTATTATAATATTTTAAGAGAATCTTAGAATGTGTTATAATAGTGGAAAATAGCCGCACCTTCCGTATAAGTTAAAAAAACATTCTTTCCTTAATTTTTTCGAAAAGTTCTTAAAGTACCTTGTTTGGAAAACGATGGAAATATTCCTTTATAAAAATTTTATAAAAAAATTAAAAAAAGGGTATAAATTACTTTAATTCATATTCTATGAAATGGTAAAAATGTTTTGAACTGCATTTTAAGAAACACGGATGTGGATGATAAAGAGGTCCCAGTAGATAATTACGTATAAACAACCTCAGATAATGAAGAGATTGTAGAATTAACCCTTAACTTGTACTTTTCCTTAGTAAATGGTATGTTATCCTCCTATATAATAGTTAAAACAATTTTATTAAATTATAAAATAACTATATACATAAATATGATATCATATATGATCTTCTAATATTTCTTTGTTAATAATATTTCAGTAGTATCATTGTTTCGGGTGTTAACTGATTCGGTTTACTTTATATGCTTGGTTACATAATCCATGTTTTTTATGGATAGGATGTATTTAATTAATATCTAGAATGATATTAAGTTCTTAAACATTATTTTTAATCATAAAATTAAAATTATTCTTAAATGATTACAATTGGGAATGAATCTCATTGCGTTCGTGGAGACGGTAACCATACGTACTCATGAGCGACAATATCATTATATTGATAGTGAAATCATATGTAATTGGATGGTATATCATATATAAAGAATAATTAATATGTTATATTTGTTATTTAAATCATTTATACTCATTATTATACCCATCCAAATAACGAAGTGTTTGAATAACAAACTAACCACGACGTGGAGACGGTAAGTCGTATGTATGCACTTATGGTGACATGTCATTCATAGGATGGATATAATAATGAATATAATTATACCATTTTTATAATAACATCACGGTATTTAGAAGATACTTTAGTTATTATTTTATAATGGAAACAACAAAGAAAGAGGAATTGTAAGAAGAAAAGAACTTGAAAGAGGTGATGAAATATTTACCTCTTCTTCGGGTGATTCCTTTTGAGTTGATCAAAAGGGCTCAATAGGTTGTCTTTCTAATCAAAATAAGGACTCTAGGTTGAAGTGAGGGAATTTTGGAGGATATTTGGGCAGGGTTTGGCCGATCCAAATGGCTTTAAAGGTGTGATTTTGAGAGAAGGGGAAGTGCCCTTTTATAGGAGAGGTGAGGGTCACTTTAGGAAAAGTTTGAAATATTATTTTATAATAAAATAATTTTCAGTTTATAATGGCTAAAAAATGATTTATTTAGTGGATAAGTTAGGGATGGGTTGAAAGCCTCTCAACCAATATGTTTTATACAGGTTTGGGTCACTATATTAACCTTATCTTTTAGGTTTAACTCTTTAAATAGTTTAACTTTTACCATGTATTCTTGTATTATTATAATAATTGGTTATTAAACTTACTATAAAATTCCAAGATAACCCCAAGTGGTTCATTAATGACACATATATATTTATGTTAGTCCTTTTTCCGAACCTTATATTTTTAGGGCTATTATATCATTTAATAATATAATATTTGTTTTAAAAACTCTTTTACGTCAATTTTGACACTATTTGGTATTTTTTTTGTTAAAGTCATAACAGCATGATTACTTCAAAAAAAAATTCAATTAATAAACCCTAACATTTTGTATTGACCTATAAAATTAGTGTAATTCATCAAAAGTTTCAAATTAAATTTATTTGGATATTTATAATATCAATTATTTTAATTTTTCATTAATAAGGTAATTATTGTATCATCATTGTTTCATAAATAAAATTAATTATTTAATATCTAAAAATTATAAATAAAATAAAATTATGTATGAAATATTTTTATATTTCTATTGAATATTTATAGTCAGATTTATCTTATGTATAACCCTATATTAAAAATGTTTTAGTTATGAAAACATAAATTTAACACTTTTAACTCTTCTTTAAATTAAATAATAATAAGTGTCCTAAACTAATCAAAGTGGACCAAAAGGATAATATTTTATTCCTAAGGTTATTTTTGGTCAAATTAAAATTATCCAATAGAATTAGGACATGTGTTAGGGTAATTATAATATCATTTTTACGTTTAATTACCCTATTTACCTTTAATCGTGGTAAATAAAAGTCAAAATTACTATTCACCAAAAAATATTTTCATCTTATTGAACCAAATTTTACTTACTAATGTCAACTATGTCTCTTGGATTTTTTAAATTCAACTCACATAAGCGGTAAAATTAAGTTTTATACAAATTTTCAAATGCTCCTAGAAGGTGGGTAAAAGACGGTAAAAAGTTCAATAAAATATTATATATCTAAACTTATTATAAAATGACTCCAATTAATTACATTGAAATTATATAGGTATTATGTATCTATTTTGATCTAAAATAAATTTAAATAAAATAAATAATTATTTAAATAAAAAGTCAGTTTTAAACAATAACACCGCGTTTTTGACTATTCATCAAAAATTGAATGTTTTTAGAAAAATACCAAAAATTCATCCTAAGATAATTTTGATATTACGAATCCAAAAATGAAGTCCATTTTGAAAGGTAAAATTTATAAAATTTCAAAAAGTTGGTATTACTATTCATGATGGCTAGTTTGATTGGTCGTGGTGTGTTAAAACTCGAAGTTGTGTACAATGCAAGCTTATTGCATTATTCAAAGGGAAGCGTGTCATGGAAGCTTGGGGTTTTACATATAAACCTTAAAATACAATTTAAATCATAAAATACAACAAAATTAATCTTTTGAGAACACCGTTGTTCTCCTAGATTAACCCTACATATGAGTTATTATACAAATATTGGCATCCTAGGAAAAATAAAACATATTAAAGGGGCGATCTCAAATAATTAGTAAGGGTAAGAATACAGTAGAAACTATGAATAAATATGGCTTAAAAATATGGAAAAGTAAATAACTGAAACATGTTCCATTTAAATAATCACATGAGCTAAGAAACTTAACTGTGAATATTCTAACAAATTAAATAATCACATGGAATAATAATGATGATGGAATGAATAATGTTGGACATATATACTATTAACATTTATCCTCAATATAGTTATTGTTAAGATCTATCCTCAAGAAAATTTAAGTTTGTGGGTAGAAACTCGTCTGATTTGTGTCAAGATCTATCCTCCTAACAATTTAAAATGAATTAGAAACAAACACGAAGGGTTTATGCCAACTAATTTCATCTCATGAAACCTACTGATTCATCGAGGGGCTATATAAAGTTCATACCATCACTTACTAAGTCCAATTCATTCCTCGTATGAATGGTTTGAAACATAAACAACATATACATATGAAATGTAAATAAATTTCCCCAATCAATAAATATAATCACAAATCACTGTGAGTAATGTAGTAAATGGTATCAAAATAGCACATCCACAGTCAAACTAATCATAAAAAATTTAATAAAATATGGAAAATGATATCATAATATATCAACCTCAATTAAGTATAAGATTCAAAATATGATATTGACATAGATGAAAATACATTAATAAAATCATTGAAATATTTTGGGAGAAATACCCTTTTAACTGTGAAATTATTTATTTAAAAAGATGATAAATTATAAATGAAAACATTAAATTTGAAAATAACCTTGTAAACTTGTAAAATAACCTTTAAAATGTTAATGCTTTATGATGGCAGAAAAAGATGATTATACCATATGAGTTAAAAAAACATTACTTATATATTTTTGTTAGAAGATCCTAAAAGGACATTATTTAATAAAAAACAAAATATACATTTTAAATAATTTTTAAAAATTTAAAATGTGTTAAAATGTATTTAAATAATCCTTGGATAATATTAAAAACATTTTTGATACCATTTTTAGAAAACATGGATATGTATAAAAAATGTGATAATTAAATCATTAAACATTCAACGTGTCCCATACCACTTTAAATATTTAAATCATAAGACAAATGAAATAATAACATTTAAAAAAACATTAAATATCATTATAATTGATAAATTAATTACATTATAATTCAAAGGTGTTGTATATACAACTCTTAAAATAAGGAGAGTGTATAACATCAAACTATGCCTCAATGAAATGGGATTGAGACGAAGTCTCTTACCATGTGTTTCCTTTTGTGTGAAAATTATTTAATATAATGTATAATGGTTTAACAAATGTTATTAATTTATAAAATAACCATTTTTATACTTATTATATCTTATATGATCCTATTATATCACTTTATCACCTACTTGTTAGTAATATTTCATTACTACCTTTGTTTCGGGTGTTAACTGCTTCATTTTCTTATGCATGTTTTGTTATGTAAGTCATATTTCTTATGAATATGATATATTTATTTCATATAAAATAATGATATTAAGTTAATAGATATTATATTTACTCATTATCTACACTTTTATAATCATTTTTGAATGGTTAACATGGAAAATGAATCACCTTGTGTCATGGAGATGGTAGGTCGTACGTATGCACAAGCAATGATATCATTCCCTTAATGGTGAAAAGGGTAATGAATTGGATGGTATATTAATTATAAAGAATAAATATAATATTATAAGTACTATATATATTCATTATTTGTATAAGTATACCCATCCAAGTAAAGTGGTGATGAAAAACAAATTACACCAAGACGTGGAGATGGTAAGTCGTACATATGCACGGGTGGTGTTTTCATTTTTTGTAGGATATATAAACAATATAATATGGTTGTACCATAATAATAATAAAATCTCATAATATATATTATACTTTATTTATTACTTTAGTATGTAAACAACACATAAATAGGAAGTATAAGAAGAAATGAATTGAACAAGTTAGTAAAAATGATTACCTCTTCTTCGGCAGACTTCCTTTAGATCTCTTCTTAAGGGATCTAGGGTTGGTATTTTGGAAGGAACATAAACTCTATAAATTGAATAGGGATGTTGGGGATATAAATGGTCAGATTTTTGTCAATATAGATGGCTCAAATTAGTGTGAGAAAGTGGGGGAGGAGGTGCCCTTTTATAATTGAGGTTAGGGGAACTTTTGGAAATAATCAAAATATTAAAATATAATAAGTCTATTCTAGACCCAAAGAATTCCAAATAGACTATAAATTAATATATTAAGAAATTTTAGACCTTATATTATCCCATTTATTATTATCTAACATTTTTGTTATTTTGGTGTAATTTAATAGTATATTAATTCAATAAAATATCATTATTGTCAAATTTGATACTATTTTTTAGTTTGACTTTAAATACATCAAGACAAAGTGATAATTAGAATAAAATGATTTCACACATCTATATTATATCCTATAGATCTATAAAATTCATTAGACACATTAACTCATCCCAAATATATCAAAATTAATATTATTAAAATCAATTATTTTATTTGTTTTGTAAATTAAATAAATATTGTTTTAGTATTAAAGAAGCTTTTAAGGTAATTATATAATTTATAAAAAATAAAAATAAATTTATATAAATAAACTAAATAAATTAGGACCAAAATATAAATTTATTTGTGTTCATATCTTGGTTTTTCCTTGTGTTGACACATAAAAGATATTAAATACAAAGAGAGTGACATTTTGTAACTATCTTTGATTTAAATAATATATAAGTTACTTTCATAGAAAAGTGTCCATTAAATAACTCCAATTAGATATTAAGGTGATAAGTGTTGAATTATATTCATCCAATAATTTTTATAAAAGTTTAGGTCACATTATTACCCTTATCTTTGGATTTTAACTCTTATTTAAACCTTTTAACTCTTACTGTGACAACTTGGCTTTTTAATCTTTAATGGTTAATATAGTTACAATAAAATGAAAAATTGACCAATAATGAGTCATGTTTTACATTTTAAAATTTATCCCAATAATTTTTCTGATGTTTATATTTTTTATGAATTTTATATCTTTTAATGAAATATTATTTATTTTAAAATATCATTAGTGTCAATTTTGATACTATTTATTACTTGACCTTTTAAAATTTTCATAACTATAGGATAACTTCGAAGAAAAATCTTTAATACATCCCTAATATATATAGGTCCTCTAGAAAATTCTTTTATGCTATTAATTATGTCAAATTATATTTATTTTATTATTTTTTATAACATTTATTTGTTATGTCCACTATTTAAACAATTATTGTATCATCATTGTGAAAACCTTTCATTTAATTATTTATTCCCTAAAATCAAAAATAAATTATCATGATATATATAAATATTTTATCTTTCTAACTAATATTTATATTATATTATATATTCTTAATAACCATATATAAAAATTGTAATCCTTATTAGAAACATGAGTAATACATATTGGACTTTCATTAGAATAAAATACTATTAAAGCCTTAAAGTCATCCAAGTGGCTCCAAGAGGCCATTAAATCGGATCAAATATGATTTTTGTTAGAACTAACTCATCCAATAAAACTATTAAAAGTTTTAGGGTGATTTTATAATGATTATAATATTATTTTTACCTTTAATTACTCAATTTACCCTTAATCGTGGTAAATAAAAAATTACTAAAGTTATTATTCACAATGTAAAAAAAATTAATTTGATCGTATTAGACTATAAATATCATACTTATTACAACCATGTATACCATTATTTTAAAATTCAATTCTCAGAAGTGAAAAACTTAAATTTAATGCTAATCCCACAGACTGGATGACAAAGCGGGTTTTGTAAAGTAAAAATATCCAAAAGTTTACTAAGTTTTTATGTTTAAATTTAATGTGAAATTTTTTCCAATGAATTAATTTGGTTTAAATGATATAAAATTGGTTTAATTATACTTTAAAAATAAATCAAAATAAGATTTAACTATATAAATAAAATAGAATAAAAAAGAGTTTTAAACTAAAATGTAGTATTTTTCACTATTCATTAAAAAATGAAACTTCTCAAAAAAATACCAAAAATTAAACAAAAGAAAAAATTTATATTCTTCTTTAAAATAATAAAAAAATACAAATAGAATATATAAAAGGTTCAAAATTCATATTTAAAATAGTTTCACCATTAAAAGGTGGTAAAACTGCTTTTATAAAAATATAGGTTTTTATGTGTAATATTGAGTTTTTTCCTATATTATGACTATAAAATATATATTTGATGAATGTTGTTGATGCTCCTTTCATCACAGAATCTAAATATTAGAAAAGGGAAATATCTGAGCTCAAAGTGATTCAACCTTTGGACAAATATCAAAAATTGACAAAGGAATGAATAAGAATAACATTGCACAAGGGTCGTGCAAGTTCTACAATGGTCACGCACGTACACCTGCGCGCCACAATGGTCGCGCAAGTACACCTACGCGCCCTAGGTGATAACCGCCCGGGGTCTTCTCCAGCCTATAAATACCCCCGGTGGTCCCCCCATTTGGAAGAGTAATTTTTCCAGAATTCACAGACAGAGCTCTGAACGCCCAAGTCTCCTCCTCAGGTCTTCCGAACACTTATAAGGTAATTATTTACCTAGAATGGAAGGTCTAAATAATAGGAGTAAGGTATAAGTGTTATAATTCACTAACACTTGTGCGCCTAAGTGGTTTTACCCTTAAGGGAAATGGACACACTTGCGCGCCGCCCTACTTCTTCACCAGAACTTGTGCACCATCTTCTGGAAAGCCTCTAAGGATAATACCAAGGGCTTGAGCCAAGTCTCACCCAAGTATTACCCTAAGGGATGAAAATTACACATGTGTCGCGCAGGTATACCTGCGCAATCAGGACTTGCGCGCCCACGCAGTACATGCGCACTGACCAGGACTTGCACGCCCACATAGTACCTGCGCGCCTGCCAGGACTTGCGCGCCCCTCCCTTTTTGGGTGCCTTTCCTTCCCACTTCACCCCTATTATTCCATTCCACTTCTCCTATTCTAGATTCAGTCTTCAAGACACTCTTCAAATCCATTTATGGCATGATTTATTGATTTGTCTTCCTTATCTGAAAGGAACTCCGTGGAATATCTCTCAAAATCTAGTGATTTACACATCTTTATGTCACTAAAGATTGAGATTTCATTCATTCAACCTCATCCTTTAAGATGAGAGAATCCTTAACCTGGGCCTCCTTTTCAGGAGTAAGCCCCAGTCTCAAATCTGGGCATCCTTTTCAGGAGTAATCCTCAGTCCAAATTCTCATTAATATGGGCATCCTTATTAGGAGTAAGCCCTAAGTCCTCTTTAATATGGGCCCCCTTTATAGGAGTAAGCCCCAATATTAAAAGTCTCAAATATGGACATCCTCCTCAGGAGTAAGCCCCAACCATAATTCTCTTAACCTGGGATTCCTTTTCCGGAGTAAGCCCCAGTCTTAATTTCTCTTAACCAGTCCTAATTTAATTTTGATTTGGGGATTCTTTCTCAGGAGTAAAACCCAATCATAAGTCCCCTCCTAACTTGGGAATCTTCATTAAGAGTAATCCCCAATATTAGAGTATCCAAATCTCCATGAAGCACATATACCTTTATGGACCTTGTTTCTGGATTTCTTCCTCGAAGTAAATCTTAATCCTCATCTATTTGGGCAGCCATAAACACATAATCCCCCACATCATTACATCTTTCCTGGAACAATTGTCTGGTTTCACCAATACCTCTTGTTTCTCACACCGAGCATGACTCACGTGATCTTAGAGTGTAAAAGTAATCGTGACTTCTTTCTTTGAGCCATCAATCATGCATAAGAATCATACTCCCTTACTCGAACTACGTGGGTTCTAATTCCTTTTCCTAAAAAATGATACGTAGGTAGCCCATCTTCGGGTACGATCCCAACTTTGAAACAATCTATGTCCTTTTGAATGACAATAAACTTCAAGTGCCCCACTGAGTGGCTTTAAAACCAGTATGGTCATCATAATGACCAAGACACTTTTATGTATGGAAGGATACCATTGGCTGAGAATCTCTAAACAAATACAGATGATTCTCTATTGATGAAGAACCTCGAATACATATAAAAGATTATCTAAAATTCCTACATATAAATCATTGATTATCAGATCTAAAGGAAAGCTCATTTTATACTTGGTAATGTAATAAGGATTCACGAACATAACTTAAATCTATAAAGAGAGTCTCGGAGTAGATAATAATTCCCCTCAAAAAGGTGTGATGAGTCCGACCTCCCATCCTCTCGACCAATGCAAATTCCTAAGGCTCATCAGTCTACAACTAATGATCACCTACCTTTGGAAAGTAGGTCCAAATGGATATGGAATTATTGGATGTTTCCAGTTCTACAAACAAACCTGTTAGAAACCGATTGGAATGTTTGAACCTTAAATCAATGTGGTCATTCCCCCATTTCAGAGGGAAACAAAAAATGGTGAACCCGACGTGAATCCTTAACCAAGTTAAAATGATGTTTTACTTATTTGTTAGGCCCCTATTTAAAATTCAATGAGAGGGCCAAAAAAAACAATCATTGACATATTTGCTCATCCAAAATATGTAGTGGATGAATTTATCTTGATTATGTCTGTTATATCAAACAGGAACTCTTTTCCAAGATCTTCTGCATTTTCAGAATGGCTGCTCTCAAGTTCACACCTGTGAATACCACTGTTGTGAATACCACTGCTACAAATGCCACTACTGCTACTCCTACTGGATCTTCATTCGCTCTGAGGAAGACATCACTTACTCAGCGTCTTCAACACTGGGTATCAAACGTGCTGGTTAAGGAGTACTGTCAAAATGGTACTATTCCAACTCTAGAGGCTGCTTGACAAGCCCTCCAAGTGAACAATTCACCCTGGTCATCCGGATAGAGATGACCAGTGATCAAGAAGCAGGCGGTGCTAACCGCCGTCTCCAACCGTTTTGGGTCGTTATCCCTGGAACACAATCACAATTCACTCCCATATTCTGGGGAGGTGAATAAGCAGGTCCCTTAGAGCCTTAATTAAAAGAAGCAGGAGTCCTTCCTGAGGGATCCTATCAACAATTGCCGCCAGACTCGTGCGGCAGTATGCCCTCAACATGATAAGGGTACCGACTCCAGGCGTTCGACTCAGGTTCCTCGAACCCGAGCAGGCAAGACGAATCGCCAGAGGCGGAATCCGGTCAACAGTGAGCAGGTTCTCATCTCTGCCATCTCTGGAGAAGTCCACCAACCTAACTTGGTGGCAAGCAACGAGCGGGCACATACACCTACCCGTTTTAATTCCATTGTCCAGCAGAATCTTCTGGCAGCATCACGTCAATCCCACCAGGCAATTCTGGCGGAGTACTATAGGTAGGAACATACACCTGTTTATACATCATTAGCTAGTCAGCAGGATCGTCTGACAACATATTATGGAGCTCGTTAACCATGTTCGGCGAAGTGCAATCAGCAGTCACATACACCTGCTAGTATTAATCAATCCTACCAATAGTCTCGCTTGGTAGCACACGAAGAAGTCAGTCGGAAAGCTTCAGCGACAAACAGGAGGTAGACTCAACTCTCTGCCCCCACACTTGAGTACTGTTAGGATTCACTGATAGGAAAAGGAGGACAGGAGTAGGCACATACACCTAATCCAAGAACGGAATGGACGTATATCCTCGTTCCGGCAGCTGAAGTCACCAAGAATATTTTATCAATGGTGAAAGAGAAGAAGCAAATCCCTGCCCATTTTCTAGATGCTTGCCAGGATATTATAATAGCTTCAGCAGCATCTCAGGGAAAGACACATAAATCTATCCCTACCAGTGGAGTAACACATCAACAGTTCACTTCGGAACAGACACACACATCTGTTCCAGTCCAAGAGTGCTGTGGGGCATACTCCCCCGTATCATACGGACAAACAAGTCAGGAAAATACACCTGATTTGAGTAGAGATTGTCAGCCTAACCTGGCCATCTCTCCTGATCAGGAACATAAACCTGCTTAGAGCATCTAATTTCATCAACAAGTGGTTTCCAAGGAGAGTAAGAAGGCGTCTAAGAAGAAGACTCGCCCAACACAGTCAGGAGATCAAGAGCCAATCTGTAACAAGGCCTTTCTCGATTATGGAGTTCTTAAAGCCCTTAGACAGTTATCTGTTGGAATTAAATATTCTACTCCCTCATTTCCCAATAGTGGGAACATTAATTCCGAATGTCTTCAACAGACACTTCCTCATGAAGGCTTGCTTCATGACAATTCGGTTGATCTCAAAGTTTCATCTTCAGATGAGAGCCACAGGAACCCTCTGTGTGGTCAGAAGACCAAGGAGCAAGATATCTCATCTTTTGTTGTAATCCACCCTGGTGGTCCTCCCCATGATGAATAATTTCACTGTGAAAGTCCTCTCTGCAGTAGTGATGCACATTGCCCGGAAAATGCTCCAGTGGACAATGTAGTGTCGAGAAAGCCCTCTTATCTTGAGGCACTTGCAAATGCGAAACCAGTCATGTCTGATGCTTCATTTCTAGAAGGGGAAATACTTTCTCAATCAGAAGATAGCTCAGGGTGTAGGTCATTCTCCAAACCACCCCTAAGTCATGTATCTTCTAGTTTTATCAATGATTTCTCTACCAATCTTGTTGAATCCAATGAAGCAACAAGGAAGCACTAGCTCTGGTCAAATCAGGTAGAAGAATCTTTATTAAATGATAAAGAGGAAATGCTGAACATGAGAAAACAACTGGAAAAAGGTGAAGTGCCAGTCATGTTTTGTCCTCTGGCTGACTCTCAGTATGACATTCTAGAGATGTTGACGGAAGATGAAATTCATGATATTCGTCTCAACATATGGAAAACTCTTTGTCAGTTGAAAAAGAAATTATTATCTTATGATGAATATGAAAATCATCTTAAGATAATAGAAGGGTTACAACGTCAGATTGATTTGGAATCTCTATCAGTCTCTCGATATCCGAAGGCTGAAAATCATCAGGGAGCCCTTCAACATTCATGCCTTGGCGCACTAATAAGATTGTTCCAGTTAATTTCCAATGCCCCATATGGTATTCATGTCAGAGGATGGGGTGTTCATGGAGCACTACATTTCACTGTGCTCTCCAGTCAGTAAAGCCCGCCGAAAATGGTCTCATGCAATGTTATTGCCCGTGGCCGGCCACAGTCAATGGGTTTTGTTTGTAATCAAAAGCTTTCCCAAGAACAGGCCTCAACTAGTTCCTCTAAAAATCAAGAATACAGAGAACAAGTTGTTGGATTACTCCTACATCAAGCAAACAAGAATATTTAACAGGCCTCTCATATGGAGAAAGCACATCATCAAGTGACAGAAGTGTCAGAAATCATCAAACGGTCTTTCGAGCCAGGTGATAAAAGTGGATACAGGTTGATGCATCTAGCTAATTTCTAGACTAAGGTCCGCAAGATTAGGATAGATTTTAATAAAGTCTCAGACATAGCATGTCTAGAGCCACCCCAGCTTGCCAGACTGGGGACTCTTTTAACCCAACCCTCGGAATCAACAAATAGGATTCGAGGAGTTGAGAAAAGACAGCAGGAACAGTCCCACTCCACCGGACTGGGGACTTTTTCAAATCATCAATCCCCTCCTCATAGAAATTCGGTCTTTTCTCGATTGGGAAAAAAGCCTCAAGAGGAACGAAGATCCAAATTATCAGGAGATTCTCTCCAAATTATGGTTCACCAAGAAGTTTCTGAGGGATCGAATCAATAAAAGGAAATGTCTCATCAAATACATGGCAGAAGACAATATCACAAAAATGTTGATAGAAGGGATGTGATGCATTATGCATCAATCAATGTCATCAATGTCGTTGTTTCTGATCCTCCAGAACATGAGGTTTACTCAGGGGACTCGGATGAAGAGGTTCCTGCTCAAGAAGTTGTACGCACAGACACAAATGAAGAAGGTGTGCATACACGAAATCAAAGGTTTACCCAGAATCTGGGTGTTCCTTCAAATAACCCACTTCCCCCTCTCCGAAAAGGATCAAACAAGGGGAAGGTAAAGAATCAGGTTACATATACTTCCTATAGAGAAGGCCAATCACTCTCACTAGAGAAAAGATTTGCGCAACAAGAGGAAGAAATGAAAGAATTGAGGAGGTTGAACGTAGAACTACTTCAAGGTAGTCTTCCTCCTAAGTGTGCTGGAGTCAGTCAGCCAAGGGAGCTTGTTGCAGCTACTGAGATGGATCAAGAATATCCTCCTTTATCAGTACACCCTCACAGGTCTAATCCTAGAGGTCAAGTGCAATAAAAATTGGCAGTGCTGCCATCGGTGGCAGTACCAGTCACCATATCTGTCCAAGCTCAAGTCATTGCACTTATCCAAGTCCAAGTTCAACCGAATGTTTCTCAAAAGTTAATAAATACTATTGAGTCATTAACAGCTCGGTTAGAAGCTATGGAGGGAAAGCGTGCGTAGGTTTAACTGGAAAAGAAAGGTTACCCTGAATGGGTAGATTCAATATCTCCCCTATCAAATTTTGGGAATCCTGTATTCCCTATTTTCAATGGATCATGTGATCCTGAACAGCATTTGATGCATTACATGTCTTGTTGCAATCCTATGATGGGAACTCCAGAGTAGAAAGAAGCAGTGAAACTCAGATGCTTCGTGCGAACCTTGCAAGGACCAGCTTTTGTCTGGTATACAAGCTTGAAATCTCGGTCAATTACCGGATGGGAAGATCTCCGTCAAGTATTTCTTCTTCAATTCAGCTCAAATTTTCCAAAGACAACAGTTTTCTATCTTACAAACTGTAAGCAAAGGGAGAATGAAAGAGTCTCTGATTTCATTGCTCGCTGGAAAGGATTAACATATTCCCTAAGCTTAGCACTCCCTCAAGAGGAACTGTTGCCAATCTATGTGGCAAATTTGTGTGACAAATTATGCACGCCGCTAATACCTGTGAAATACACAGGAGGGGTTTGAGACCTTACTTCAATTGCTCAACAGATTGAAGATTCTCTTATACAGACTAAGGCTAAATCTCGTGTAATTCCATCAGCTCCAGGAAGGAGAATGGTTAAAGCAGAAACTACTACAGTTATGCTTAAACAAGCACATGTACCTGCTTCTACCTCAAAACCTTCATCTTCTCAAAGGGCTCCACTTCCTGAGCGTCAACAACAAAGGCTATTTCTTCAAGACGATCAAAGAGATCAAAGATGGAAATAATTTGAGGATCTAAAGAGAAAAACATACTCTTTCCGAAATGAACAAGTTCATGGTTACTTCATTTCGGCTCTGGAGAATAATTTGGTTCAGTTGTCAAGGCCCAAGAGGCCAAACAAGGAAAGAGATGAAGACCATCCCAATTATTTCCCCTTTCATCAAATGCTGGGACATCCCATCCAAGAGTGTTTTGTCTTCAAAGACCTCCTGCAAAAGATGGTTGACTCTGGGAAAGTCAAACTGAAAGGCTCTTCAGGCCAGGTATCATGGGTTACTAATATAGTTCTAGAGGAGGAAGGCGAGTGGCAAGAAGTCAAAATAAAATATGCACAAAAATATGATGATTGGATGGTCAAAAAGACGATCAACCTAACTCATGCTATTTTGTGAACACAACTGAAGAAACCAATTGTACCTTCTTCCATGAATAACGTAGAAAAATCCTCTTCAGAGGGAAAATCCTCAAAAGGGAGGCATAATTCCAAGAAAGAGAAAGAATCAGAAGAAGATGAGTATGTGTCAAAGCCTATGTTTTCTTTGACTCTGGAAGACTTCATTCCATCTACTTCGAAGCAACGGGAACCGCCCCACCAAACGGCACAGCCTAAATTGGCTAGTCAGGTAGAATCCTCATCAGATGAAAAGTTGATTTTCGGTTTTGTTAATATGATTCAATTAACAGATCTATATACTAGTCGCAGTTTCGATTTCGATGAGCCTAAATTCCCTGTATCAAACAGAGGAATCCGAGGAAGTTCCAGAGGCTCAGGATACAGGGGAAGACGTGGATCTTTTAGAAGCCACTATTTCAATTCTACCCCTGCTAGAACTGTGTACGCAGTATAAACTTGTGGTAGAGCCCTTCAGCGAGCTTAGTAAGAACAAGCAAGTTCTTCTACCAATAACAAATTCATTCTTGGCACAGTTATTTTAGAGGATCGGTTGGGGGTTCCACCTTAATCCTCTCAACAAGTAAATAGATCTAATATGTCTAATCTTCCAAAACTAGAAATATTTCCAACTCCTATCCCAATACAAGATGCATCAACTTCCAAAGCATCTACTTCCAAGGCACCTGCTAAACCACATGTTCCTGTTGGGAAATGCAGACCTATGGATCAAAAGTATGATGTATTGAAACACTTGTCCCAAGTACCAGACAAGTTATCAATTCTGGATTCTTTGAATCTGTCAAAAGATCTTCAGGAGGCACTCATCGAGGCTTTGTCAAGTCCTCAGGAGTTTGAAACTGAAATTGCTGCAGGTGAAGTCTATCACATAGAGAATAATCCTGTAGAATTCCATGCAATAATATCTTTTACTGATGAAGATGAATATGATGTCGTGCATGGTCATATTAGACCTTTGTACTTATCTAGCAAGGTCAATGGCGTAGACATCTGAAGAGCTTTCATTGATAATGGTTCAGGAGTCAACCTCATGCCCATTCGTACACTTCGTCGATTGGGCCTCACGTAATCTGATTTATCTCTTTCTACCATGATATTACAAGGATATGATAAAAATGAACAAGAACCACTGGGCAAAGTTACACTCAAAACTCAGTTTGGAGATCTTATATCCAATTCAGATTTCATGGTTGTTGATCAAGACTCAGCCTTCAACATCTTGCTTGGGAGACCTTGGCTACATCAACATGCGGTTATCCCTTCATCATACCATCAATGTCTCAAATATTGTTTCGATGGTCAATTTGGGACATTATATGGTGATAAGGCCATGTTCAAGACATGTGAGTCTCAATACATTGAGGTAGAATTCTATCACATGAAGGGAAGGGAGAAATCCACAATTACCAAAGTTAATGCTCCATATGGTTTGGAAAAGATTCCAGTAAATCCATTTGTGCATGTGAGTATAGATTATGTATTTCCTATCAGTCAAATTGACAAGACAGACCCAAATCAAAATACTCTTATGGAAAGATCCATAATGTCAATTACGGCAATCGAGCCAGACAACATGGGAGAAATTGGTGATCCTCCAAGCAGTGATGAAAACCCAAATGGTGACGTCTTCATTTCATCTTCTGAAATCCAACAAGTCTATACTTTTCCAATCGGTTCAGAAGAAGTTATAACAACATCGGAGGTGAACAATGATGTTGATTCTCAATCCATCATCTCCTCTTTATTTCCCAAGGAAGACCCTTCATCATCAATCGGGTCAGAAATGGAAGCTTCTTCTTCAAGATGTGCAAATTTTGACATCTCTTCTGATCATGAAAATTCTGCTTCATCATCTACTATGCAAGTAGAAACGGAAGAAATAACACATGTTGAAGAAGAAGAGGAATATCTCAGAGATGCTCCTCCAGCATTTGAAGAGGGTATCTCTACCACCGTGGATGAACTCAGAGAAATAAATCTAGGTACAAAAGAAGATCCACACCCCACTTTAATCAGCACGGCCATGACTCTTGAAGAACAAGATATTTATATTTCCTTTTTAAATAAAAATCAAGACATATTTTGTTAGAACTATACAGAGATTCCCGGGCTTGATCTTGATGTTGCTACTCATCATTTGGGTTTACTAGAAGAACATCGAGGATTTAAGCAAGCCGCAAGAAGAACACACCCAACTTATGCTTCCAAAATTGAAGCTGAAGTGGATAAGATTATCAAATCTAACTTCATTAGAGAAGTTCAATATCCCAAGTGGTTGGCTAATATTGTCCCTGTAAAGAAGAAGAACGGACAAATTAGAGTTTTCATTGATTTCAGAGATCTTAATCGGCATTGTCCTAAGGATGATTTCCCAGTTCCGATTACAGAACTTTTAATTGATGCAACAACTGGCTATGAAGCACTTTCCTTAATGGATGGATATTCCGGATATAATCAAATCCTAATTTCCCCAGAAGATGAGGAATCCACAGCCTTCAGATCCCCTCGGGGTGTGTTTTGTTACCGGGTAATGCCCTTTGGCTTAAAGAATGCAGGTGCAACATATCAGTGTGCCATGCATCGTATCTTCAAACCCTTTTTAGGGAATTTTGTTGAATGCTATGCATATGATTTGTTGGTTAAATACAAACAATGTTCTAATCACTTGGATGATTTGGAATTCATATTCTGCAAGCTTCGACAACATAATTTGAAGATGAGCCCCTTAAAATGTGCTTTTGGGGTAACCTCAGGAAAATTTCTCGGATTTGTTGTACGCCATCGTGGTATTAAAGTCGATCCTGAGAAGACAAAGTCAATCCTTGGTATGTCACCTCCTCGAAACATGAAAGAATTAAGAGGAATTCAAGGACACTTAGCCTATATTCGGAGTTTCATAGCTAATTTGGCAGGAAAAAGTTTACCCTTCACCAAATTGATGAAGAAGGGAGTCACTTATCAGTGGACTGAAGAATGTCAAGAAGAATTTGATATTCTCAATAAATACCTCTTGAGTCTACCAGTACTCATGACACCTGTTGAAGGAAGACCACTTATCCTCTACGTGACAGCTCTAGAGAGATCATTGGGTGCCTTTCTTGCTCAGAAGAATGACGTTGGGAATGAAAATAGCCTCTACTACCTCAGTCGGACTATGCTTGAAGCAGAAACCCGGTATTCAAGTATTGAGAAGTGCTTCCTGGAATTAATATTTGCAGTTCAGAAATTGAGACACTACCTGCAACATCACGAGGTCCAATTGGTATCTCGCAATAACCCGCTCAAATTCATCCTTATTCGTCCAATGCTTACAGGATGTCTGGCAAGGTGGGAAGTTATTTTGCAGCAATTCGACATTCAGTATGTGTCTCAAAAGGCAATAAAAGGCCAAGCTCTAGTTGATTTCCTGGCTGAACACCCTTCGGTGGAAGACACATCTTCAGATATTGAACTCCCTGATGAGGAAGTCTTCTCTATTCAAGAAAGTCCTCATACATGGGAAATGTATTTTGATGGTTCTTACATAATTCCAATAGGGAGGAAAATGGAAAATCCTAAATTCAACAAAGTTGTCTTAGGAATTGTGCTCATTTCTCCAGAAAAGGCAGTATTACCGTATTCCTTCTTATTGTGGGAAGGTGGTACCAATAATGAAGCATAATACCAAGCTCTCATCACAGGCTTGGAATTGGCGCTTCAAGCACAAGTGAATCACTTAAAGATGAAAGGTGATTCAGACCTGGTAATCAAACAAGTCAATGGGGATTATGCCATCAGAAAATAAGAACTAATACCTTTGTATGATTACGTCAGAGAGTTAATGGCGGAATTCCCTTCAGAACCGACATTTTCTTATGTCTCGCGATCACAAAATGCTCAAGCTGATGCACTGGCTAATATAGCCATAGCTCTGGAAGATCCAAATCGAGATAAGACAACCATCAGTATTGCCCACCGTCGTGCAATTTCACCTTATGTTCGAATCAGAACAGTGGAAATTAATGAAATTAGTCTCATTCCTGAACCGTATAGTCATACTACAGGATGGATGTCACCTATCAGGGAATACCTTCAAAATGGAACACTTCCACCTGATAGAGATGAGAAAGTATAAATCCGGCGACGTGTGGTCAATTTTACTCTTTATGATATCCCAGATCACATAGAGAAAATTCTCTACAAACGTGGTTTTGATAGAGTTCTCTTCAGATGCATTTATGGTGAAGAGACAATGGTTATCATGAAAGAAGTGCATGCAGGAGTTTGTGGTGCCCACCAGTCTGGACATAGACTATCTGATCAGATTCGAAGGCTTGGATACTTTTGGCCTTCAATGATACAAGATTGTGTTGATTTCACAAAGAAGTTTCATTCATGCCAAGTACATGACAACTTCATTCATCAACCTCTAGAGTTGCTTCATACATTTAAATACTCGTGGCCATTTTCCACATGGGGAATGGATGTGGTGGGACCTTACCCTTCAGCTACGGCCAAGTAGTTTAAGTATATTCTTACTGCTACTGATTTCTTTTCCAAATGGGCAGAGGAAATACCTCTCAAGGAAGTCAGTTTTAAATGCATTGTTAGCTTCATCAAGTCTAACATCATTACCAGATTTTGTGTCCCTCATACCATATTTATGGACAATGGCACCAACTTCTGTTCATCTGAGGTGAAGAAGTTGTATCAAGAATACAACATAAAATCTAACCATTCATCTCGGTATCATGAAGAGGACAATGGCCAAATAGAAGCTTTTAATAAGACTCTTTCAAATATACTGCAAAAGATGGTGGATAAAGATAAGAAATCATGGCCTGATAAACTCTTCCATTCTTTATGGGCTTATCGGACTACCACCCGCACTACAACGCGGTCAACTCCATATTCATTGGTATATGGAACAGAAGCAGTATTTCTAATTGAAGTTCAACTACCCTCGCTCAGAGTTGCCATTTGTGATCAGTCATCTACAGATGAACAATCTCAAAAGAGATTGAATGAATTGGAATAGTTATATGAGAAAAGATTGTGCACTTTGCACCACTTGGAAGTCTATCAGAATCGAATAGCACGGGCTTTTAACAAAAACGTTCGTCTTCGTTCATTCACTCAGGGAGAATTGGTATTAGTTATTAGAACTCCAATGATACCAAGAAAGAACCCTCCCATGCTTGAGCCAAAATGGGAAGGACCTTACTCAATACATAGGGTCTACTCTAATGGAGCTTATTCATTAATCTCTATGGATGGAGAACTCATCACTACTCCAACCAATGCCATATTTTTGAAGAAGTATTTTTTATAAATATAAAATATATCATCATGGTCCAGTATGACCTTAAACTACACCACCGTCCAGCAAGACGTTAAACTGCATAACCAACGGTCCATGCATATGACCCTAAACTATTTGAAAGTCCCTTACGTCCAGAAAGACGTTAAACTGCAACATCAATGGTCCATACATATGACCTTAAACTATTTTTACTTTCGTCCAACATGACGCTAAACTGTGAAAAAGTTCCCTAATTCATCCAATATGACGTTAAATGGTGTACTCTTTTGTCCTCACTGCATGAAATTAAACTGCACAGTCCCCCTTTCATCCAACATGATGTTAAACTATATTTTCCCCATCGTCCTAACTACATGACGCTAAACTGTACAGAAAGTCCTTGATACGTCCTACATGACATTAAACTGTACTTTGTCCCGGCTACATGACACTAAACTGTGCAGCACCAATAGTCCTAACTACAAGACTTTAAACTGCATAGTCCCTTTATATGTCCTACATGACATTAAACTATGCATCGTTAAGGTTTTTGTTACCTCTTGTTTCTCACACCGAGTATGACTCACGTGATCTTAGATCAAACCTCATCCATAACACTCTCTCTGGGCTACTAACCATGTGTAAGTCTCAACAACATCATTTTTTAGGTAGTTTTCCCCAATAACAACTTGATCATTAATTCATTCTTTAATTGAACTACACGGACTTTGATCATTGCCTTCCAGGCTGGGTACTTAGGCAACCTCCCAAGGTTCAAGCCCAAAATCAATCTCTTCACATCGGTTCACCTCCATCTCATATGATGTTGATTCGTGAAACCACCCCTAGAATTAATACCTTTACATTGGTTCACTTTCATCCTTGATATACGACGTTAAACTATACAACACTTTTGTCCAGTATGACAATAAACTACAATATTCTTTGATACCCTCACCTAAGAGGGAACCATTATTTACATTGATTTTTCAATCATGTTTCATTCCAAAGACTACGTGCATACATGGAAATGCCCGAACCTTCTATCTGGGGTTAAACCATCATTGCACTAAAGTCCCCTTTCACCCTTCACATGTACGAATCAAATTTGTACAGAGGGTAGTTCTAGAACTACATGGGATTGATTCCCATCCTTATGGGATACGTAGGAACATTCGAGTGTCCCTCGAATCCAGCCCCAAGTCTTTTGGGCCTAACCCCAAATTCCTCTTTCAATCCCCTAGCTGAAAAGTCCCCATAAAAACACACAATGTGTATTTATTATAATGGTCCAAGCTCTATGACCCTAAACTAAGATCTTCAGTCCTTTTGTCCCACATGACGTTAAACTATAGTTCAAGAACTATGTGGTATTGATTCCCATCCTTATGGGATATGTAGTGAAGTCCAACATTTCAATTCAAGACCCAGCCACAACATGATTATGGTTAGAATTGATCTGTGTATCTCTATATACATTGGACAATACCCATCTTTATGTGTCATAATCCTAACCTTAAATATTTTCAGATCTTCATAACCATTTTCTTGACTTTTATTCACAAAAATGTCAAATTTTTTAGAGTTATTTTACCTGACTATGCAGTACGTTCCCTTAGGCGGCCTTGCATAAACAGTCTCCATAACAAATTTGTCATCCAAAAGATACTATTATCTGACTATGCAGCCAATGCCCTTAGGTGGCCCTGCATAATTCAACCCCCTAACAGGTTTGTCGGATATTGGTAACTTCATTCTTGGGAAGAAAGCCTCTTTTTCCTTATTGGTCTTAAATGACAGTATGTAGGGATCCGCAAAAATAGTCATCCTTAACATATTTGTCCCATATCCTTTTTCATGATTTGAAATTATTCAAGTCTATGGTTTATATTCTCATTCCCTACGTTTGGGTCAGACCTTTGTAGGAGTGATATCCATCCAGTTCTTCGATAATCTTGTTTGGAAATATCTTCTCCATATTCAAGTACCTCTTTTCATACAGAAAACTCTATACTTTGGAAAATTTGAATCTCCATAAACTTTCACTGGATTTTTAGCACTAGGAAAGTAAATTTCTGAGAGTTCTTTTTCCTAACTATGCAGCAAATGCCCTTAGGCGGCCTTGCATAAACAGTCTACATAACAGACTTGTTAGCCAAAAGATGCTATTTATTTGACTATGCAGCCAGTGCCCTTAGGTGGCCCTGCATAATTCAACCCCCTAATGGGTTTGTTAAATAATAGTAACTTCATTCTTGGAAACTACTTCTTCTAATGCCTTTTAGCTCTTTTTCATATCATTCCTCAGATTCAAATATTCTTAAGCCATAGTTTACATATTTTCCCTCATACTTGAGTGTGGTAATGTGTTTTCAAATAAATTTTCAAGGAATTGAGTCAATTCTAATTATTTCGATCAAATCTATTTCGACCTTAAACATTAGCCTCTGTATGTCCGATGTGCATGACTTTAAACTGCCCACAAAATACAAAGGAAATTTGAATAAAAGTAAAGTTCTGGCTCACTAAACATACATTTTGTATGATTTAGGTAATATTGAGAAAATTAAAAGATTCAAAGTTTGTAGGGTTATTTATAATAATCCTAGTAAAAATCAAACTATGATTACTAGGCCCATTGGCTTAGGTAAAATTTAAAGCAGGTAGCAGGAAAATACGTGCATAAATGATTGAAGATGAAAGTGTTTTTCATTGATACACAGGAGATAGAAGGACATCCACAGACTGGTGTCTCTTCTCTTTTTCAAGAATTACAAGAGTCTTTAAACATAACTCTTCATTTGATTTACGGTATCCCGAGCTTCATCAGCAACCACCTGGAATTCATTCATTCAACTAGATACAATAAGAGATGCAGTGATACTAGATATTCTTGGAACAATTGTAAAAGGATGTTCTTGAGTGCAGTTTGAGAAAAAAATTTGCTGATCAAAAAGTGACTATGTTTCTGTCCAAGAGACTTGGAAGATGGATACATGGATTTGAGAATGGAGCATTGGAAGTAAATATCCATTTGGAGAGAGTACTCTTTTCAGATATTTCTCTAATTCCATGTTTGTCTTCTCTCCACCAACCGGTAGCGGAAAAAATTTCAGCCCATGGGTTTGCCATTTTCATATCTTCAAGGAAATGGCATGGAGGAAAAATTTGAAAGTTCACACCAATGTTGTTGCTCTTAATGCACAGCATAACCGAAATAGAGGAGTAGTGGTGTAGCTACATCTCAGGCATATAGTTCTTTTCATCTGGAACATTGACTCCTTGTAGATGACCATGACCATACAGAGGTAGGTATATGCTCTGTGTGAAATTAAGATGATATTTCTTCAAGTACTTAGCCAAATCTGGGAAAGTGTTGTCGTAGATATCATAGTAATCATGGCCAACAATGTTCATCATGTCATCAATCTGCTTGCTAGCCAGTTCATCAGCCATTCCAATTCTGTTGGGAGGCATTGAATCTGCAAAAGAATTGAATAATTAACTCTTAAGGTATGTTAATTTTTCATAAAATTTGTGAAGGATTTGAAGAAATTGACTAAGTAATTTAGGCACGCAAGTCCCATAGTTGGCGCGCAAGTCTCCTTCGGTCGTGCAAGTATTGGTCGTGCAAGTATCACTGCGCAAGTCCAAATACCTTAACAGAAGCGCGACACAAGAAAAAAGAAGCACGAAATAGCGGAATCACTTGCACGGACGAGAAAAAGATGAGAGCCAAGTTGCGCACCGAGAGTAAGAAATCCGTGAGAGCTGAGTTATTTTTGCGGAATGAAGCCCCCTATTTATAGACGCGGCCATGACCCTACGTGTCGTACCCTGCGCGACTAAAGGTCGTACCCCTGCGCGCCAGACCCTGCGTGCCCGAAGCTCATTTGCACGCCCAACCTTACACACCCCAATTTCCTTTTAATTCTCTATTTCCTCAGAGTCAAATCCTCATTTCTTGTGGATCCAACTCTGAGGGGGGACTTTTGTTGACGCTCCTTTCATCACAGAATCTAAAGATTGGAAAAGGGGAATATCTGAGCTCAAAGTGATTCAACCTTTTGACAAATATCAAAAATTGACAAAGGAATGAATAAGAATAACATTGCACAAGGGTCGCGCAAGTTCTAAAATGGTCACTCAAGTACACCTACGCGCCCTAGGTGATAACCGCCTGGGATCTTCTCCAGCCTATAAATACCCCTGGTGGGCCCCCCATTTGGAAGAGAAATTTTTCCAGAATTCACACACAGAGCTCTGAATGCCCAAGTATCCTCTTTAGGTCTTCCAAACAATTATAAGGTAATTCTTTACCTATAATGGAAGGTCTAAACAAGAGGAGTAAGTTCTAAGTGTTAGAATTCACTAACACTTGCATGCCTAAGTGGTTTTACCCTTAAGGGAAAAGGAAACACTTGCGCGCCACCCTACTTCTTCACCAGAACTTGCGCGCCATCTTCTGGAAAGCATCTAAGGATAATACCAAGGGATTGAGCCAAGTCTCTCCCAAGTATTACCCTAAGGGATGAAAATTACGCAAGTAAACATGTGTCGCGTAGGTATACTTACGCGACCAAGACTTGCACGCCCACGCAGTACCTGCGCGCCGACCATGACTTGCGCGTCCATGCAGTACCTGCGCGCCTTCCAGGACTTGTGCGCCCCTCCCTTTTTGGGTTCCTTTCCTTCCCACTTCACCCCTCTTATGCCATTCCACTTCTCCTATTCAATATTCAGTCTTCAAGACACTCTTCAAAGCCATTTATGGCATGATTTCTTGATTTGGATTCCTTATCTGAAAGGAACTCCATGGAACATATCTCAAAATCTAGTGATTTAAACATCTTTATGTCACTAAAGATTGAGATTTCATTCATTCAACCTCATCCTTTAAGATGAGAAAATCCTTAACCTGGGCCTCCTTTTCAGGAGTAATCCCCAGTCTCAAATCTGGGCCTCCTTTTCAGAAGTAAGCCCTAGTCCAAATTCTCATTAATATGGGAATAATCCTTAGGAGTAAGCCCTAAGTCCTCTTTAATCTGGGCCTCCTTTACAGGAGTAAGCCCCAATCTTAAAAGTCTCAAATATGGGCATCCTCCTCAGGAGTAAGCCCCAACCATAATTCTCTTAACTTGGGCTTCCTTTTCAGGAGTAAGCCTCAGTCTTAATTTCACTTAACCAGTCCTAATTTACTTTTGATTTGGGGGTTCTTTCTCAAGAGTAAAACCCAATCATAAGTCCCCTCCTAACTTGGGAATCTTCCTTAGTAGTAAGCCCCAAGATTAGAGTATCAAAATCTCCATGAAGCACATATACCTTTATGGACCCTGTTCCTGGATTTCTTACCTGAAGTAAATCTTGATACTCATCTATTTGGGCAGTCATAAACACATAATCCCCACATCATTGCATCTTTCATGGAACAATTGTCTGGTTTCACCAATACCTCTTGTTTCTCACACCAATAATGACTCACATGATCTTAGAGTGTAAAAGTAATCATGACTTATTTCTTTGATCCATCAATCATGCATATGCATCATACTCCCTTACTCGAACTATGTGGGTTCCGATTCCTTTTCCTAAACAAAGGATACGTAGGTAGCCCATCTGCAGGTACGATCCCAACTTTGAAACAATCTATGTCCTTCTGAATGACAATAAACTTCAAGTGCCCCACTAAGTGGCTTTAAAACCAGTATGGTCATCATAATGACCAAGAGACTTTTATGTATGGAAGGATACCATTGGATGAGAATCTCTAAACAAATACAGATGATTCTCTATCGATGAAGAACCTCGAATACATATAAAAGATTCTCTAAAATTCCTACATATAAATCATTGATTGTCAGATATAAAGGAAAGCTCATTTTATACTTGGTAATTTAATAAGGATTCATGAATATAACTTAAATATATAAAGAGTGTATTGGAGTAGAAAATAATTCCCCTCAAAA
Organism: Viscum album; assembly: GCA_963277665.1. Taxonomy (NCBI): domain Eukaryota; kingdom Viridiplantae; phylum Streptophyta; class Magnoliopsida; order Santalales; family Viscaceae; genus Viscum; species Viscum album. Next base: position 232,326,815 of record OY728146.1, read on the forward strand.
AGGTGTGATGAGTTCTACCTCCCATCCTCTTGACCAATGAAAATTCCTAAGCCTCATCAATCCACAACTAATGAGAGCCTACCTTTGGAAAGTAGGTCCAAATGTATATGGAATCATTGGATGTTTCCGGTTCTACGAACAAACCCGTTAGAAAAAGATTAGAATGTTTAAACCTTCAATCAACGAGGTCATTCCCCCATTCCAAAGGGAAACAAATGTGAAAATATTTTATTGGATATATAACATATAAATTCACTATAGAAATTCTCTATAAGTGTTGTAATTTAATTGACTTTTAAAAACTTGACTGAATAGTATTTTGTTTAAACTCAGTGTTGCCTGCATTTTAAGCTATAAAAAGATAAATTTAATATAAAAGGAAAGAAAATGGTAAAGTAATGAGGTTCTACATGATTCTTATCATTATAGGACACGTAGTGACACATAGGCCTTTAATCCTAGGCCCATCTACATTAATTAATGGAAATAATGCCTACCTCTACGTATGGGCCAGACCCGTGTAGAGTATTTCCCACTCAAGAACTATGTATGACTTGATTCCTATCCTCACAGGATATGTAGAGATACCCAAATTTCCAAAATCAATCTCGGTCATAATAAATAAATATAAAAATTCCCCCCTCTTTGTGTACAGGTTACACCTGTGTTAGTAAATTCATTAAGAACTATGTGTAGCTTGATTCTTATCACCATGGGATACATAGTGACACCTATAATTCCATTCATGGGCCCAGCTACAATAACACCATTCCACATCAAGGGATCCACATCCTTGTCGTATGATGTTAAACTGAACAGTCCTTCAAAACTATGTGTGGTTTGATTCTCATTCTACATGAGAATAAACTGCATAGAGTACGTGCTTAATGTATGATGTTAAACTAAAAGGTAAAAATCTTGGCCGCACGACATTAAAACCACACAAAAAATACATCCTTACAACATAATGATAAACTGCACAAAAAATTTCATTACCATATGATGTTAAACTTCATAGAAAACATCCCTACTACATTACAATAAATTTTGTAGACAATCACCCATTATCTTTTCTTATCAAAGAACCACAAGAGACTTACCTCGGTTAACCAGAGTATGGGGTGATTATTCCATATTTTAAAATCACTTCAATCCATATGCCACACTTCATGTCTTTAGTACCTTAGGTTTCCACAATCCTTTCATATCCCCTGGAAAAGAAAAGAGATCTCTCGGTTTGGCCATTCTATTGAAGAAAAAGGGCTTGAGACCCACCAACCGGCAATATCTTGGCCTGATATAAAGGGATTTCCAATACCTATGATCCTGATGTCACTAAGACTGAACCCATCACCTTAGTTTTGTATGTACCTCTCCCTATGTGATTGTCCCATATCATTACTCATGACTTGAGAATTTTGAGCCATGATTTAAAATATTTTCATATCCTGACCAGAAGGGTTTTGGAGTTTTCTTGACCCTGGGTATCCTAATTTGGATCTTATGTAACATCTCCCATATTAGTTCCACATGAGTCATGATCTTAAACTACTAGTGCTCTGGTCAAAGCTTTACAACCTTAAACTCTAGCCTATAATGATTCAAATCACAAGACCCTAAACTACTATAAAAATAGGCACAAGAATTGTCATAATAAAAACCTACAAAGGGAGACCTTAGAAAAATTCAAGTATTCACTCACTAAACTCTTCATCTCCAGAGTTTAAGAAAAAATTATGGTGCAAATGAATAATTCATAAAGCTCATAGGGTCCACCATGTGGACCTAATAAAATCCAATCTAAGCTCATTGGACCCCCTGGTCTAGGTAAAAGTTATAGAAATTATTTTTCACATCTAATCACCATGAGAATATGTTATCTAGGTAGTGACAAAAATTTTAGGGTGGTTGAACCCTTTTTTAATATTACACATTTCATAAACCACCTTCAAGACTTTGAAGTCTGAGCAAACACAACCTCCTCGTAACAGACTGGTGATAGAGAATCTCTCTACCAAACATACCATTGAATTCTAGGAAGGACCCCCTTAAACCTAGGAGTTATCATCTTGACCTCATGGAATAGTAAAGGCTCGATCGATCTTTACCCACTGGTATTCTTTATCTTCGGTTAACTCAGATATTCATGGGCCATGATTTACAATTCTCATAACCAGACTATTCAAGTAGATTTGAAATCCTCAATGTTATGTCACTGTGTTTTGTAACCTTTATCAAGTTCGGAATTTGAAACTCTATTCTTGAACCTTTGACAGTTCACACCTCATTATTTGAAGCCATAGAGTATATGGATCAATTTTCATAATCAATAGATAAACTATCCTATGGGGAAAGAACCCTTCCTTGGTAGCCTTCTTTCCATACCCAACTTCATCATCTAGATGTTTGAGTCTTCAAAAATCTATTATATCCCTTGTAAAGAAGTGGAGATAAAATTTTATTATCCATGATATCGACACATAAGGGCTTTAACCCACCAACTAAAGGAATCTCCTCCTTGCAAGAAAGGAGCTTCAATCCTTGTGAGCCCTAGTGACACTGAGTTGGAACCAAACATATTAGAGTGTCACGGGACATACTCGATATTTCTTCTCCATCCTATATACATAGACTCGAGATTTTGGGTTATGATTTATGTCACCCACATTCCAAATATCCACGTGGACCTTGTATCCCTAGTGTTTCTCCCTCAACCCATATTACTTTCATAAATCTTCCATGACCCTTGTAAAAGAGTAAAGATCATTTTTGCTTGACAATTATATCAACATGTAAGGGATTCAACCCACCAACTAAGGGAATATATTCCTTGAAAGAAAGGAACTCCAATCCTTGTGATCCATAGTAACACCACGATAGAACCTAGCACCTCAATGTGTTTTAGTTCATTCTTGACATGTCTGCACCATATTCCATGCTCTTGGATATCATGTCCAAGCTTAAAGACCCTAACCTAAAGCACACCAAAGGTCCAAGATCAAAGACCATAAACTAAAACACACCAAAGGTCTAATCTCAAAGACCCTAAACTATATCAAACCAAAGGTCCAAGCTCAAAGACCCTAAACCACAGCACACCAAAGATCCAAGCTCAAAGACCCTAAACTATAGCACACCAAAGGTCTAATCTCAAAGAACCTAAACTATAGCACACCAAGGGTCCAATATAAAATAACCTAAAGTATAGAACACCAAAGGTCCAAGATTAAATACCCTAATCTACAGCATTCCAAAGGTCCAAGATCAAATACCCTAAACTATAGCACACCAAAGTTCTAAGATCAAAGACCCTAAACTACATCATAAGTTCCCAAGATCAAAGACTCTAAATTACAACACAAAAAAGGTCCAAGTTGAAATACCTTAAACTAAAAACAATGGAACATCCGAGCTAAAAGACTTTAAACTAAAATAAATAGAAGGTCTAAGATAAAAGACCATAATCTAAATCATGGAGGTTTCTTAGACTATAAAATCTTGTAGGGCCCATTAAATGGCCTTATCATAATCAAGTGACTCTATCCAAGCTTATTATATTTGAAAAAAGATATAGAACTCTCCCTATGAGACATGTATCCTACCCAAGAAATACTTTTGAAAATCAGGAGATCTCAGGATAATTGGAATATATCATCAGTAGATAATCTCATGTTGGTGGGAATTTATGAGTACTTATTGAAAGGAATCTTTTATGATTTAAATATTTAGACCTGGACATTCTGGTTTACCGGATGTTATGAAAAGGATGGTTAGTGTTGGTGATTCTCATAATATCATAACAACGAAATATCAGGCACATAATGAATTAAAGATAACTAGATAGTAATATAGAAAGTTTAGAAAATCCATCCATTCACAGTGTGACAAAAAAGGGAGGAATCTCCAAATTTTGGAGTCTCTGAATTCTCAAAAATAGAATTCATTACAGGGGTCAAGCTAAGATAAAATTCAATCAGATTCACTATCAAGGTTTGTAAGAGTACGATTGGAAGCATTAATGGAATTTTGGAGTGCCACTTGCCCCACTTCTTCGGATTATACCCCATGATGAAGAGACTCAACCAAATCCATAAACTTCCCAAACCTCTTTTAGGCAGTTTTCAAGGAATATGATGATTTCGAAATATCATACCTTAGATGAGTTATGATTTCCTCACATCTCTACATGTGTGCAATCCAAGAATCCATCTAATCCTATAATTTGGATATAAATTAATGAATTTTATCCAAAACCCCTAAAATATCTCTCATTTTCCTAGAAATAGGATCCTCGTCTAAAAGATCATTAAAATCCCTTTCATTCATGGCTAGATCTCATCAGGTCAAGATGATTTGCTGTATAATTTCATACAAATGTTGTTGGTCAAAACCACCCACCCCCAAGTCATGAAATAAATGATGAAGGCATTCCCCTTGGTTATAAAATGATTCCAAGTGGGTATCAGTGATAAAGGCATGAATCTATTTCTAGACCATCCTATGTTGCATCTAAGCCTCTGAAATCGATGAAGTAGGCACGGTGGGAGGATTACTAACTATTTAAACCAATGCGAAAACATGAGAAGAATCCCCATATTCCCTTCTCTCAATGGTAGTATCATTTATAGACTATGTTGGAGGATTAAATTCCTCAACAGAGTTTATTTCTCCATTTGAATAGTCATCACTCAAATGAGGTAGCTTTCTTGACATCTCACCCAGATCTTTGATCAACTCTATCATCACCTCTAACAATGGGGTTGGAGAGGAAAAAGGCTTATCCACATGGAGAGCCAACTAGTTTATCACACCAATCGGATAAGATTCTTCCCAATCCAAGGCATAATCCTAGGTAGGGAAAGTGGAAGAAGCATCAGTAGGTGGAATCATGGTCTCAACATTAGTATCTTCATACGTCATCATCTTCCAAAATTGGGGGATGACCCCAAGATGTCTCTCCCCTCGAACACTAACCAAAGTAAGAGGGAATACCATTTAAATGTATCCAAATTGATGATAAAATCAATAAGGGGAATAAGGTTCACAGATAACTAGATCATTCACTATGGCTGTGAGAACCCCATCCCAGATAGAGATCATATATGTCCTTTCATCAAGGGAACTATTTTTATTATCAATAATTGTTCTAACTAATGTGTGGAAAGAAGTAAAATTGAAGATGTCATATTTTCTCAACACACTATTAACCTTGGAAGTTCTTAGTGAAATAGACCCAACCTCAGATATATTCAATAGTATGGGGTGGGATTAATCATTAGGAATTCAAGTGGCATTATAATATTTGTAACAATGAAAGTGCTCCCCTATCCAGACAAACATAAACTGGAGAGTACCACTAATCCTATAAGGGGTGAAACCTTGTTGAATATAGAACCCCAGATCTGGTAAAGGAATGCAAGGACTGATACTTCCAAATTGAGATGTTTTCATTCCACAAGTCAAGCCACCATCACCAATTCACTCAATCAGATCCCTAAGTATGAATCCTATCCGAGAAAATACACCCATTCAAAAACATTGCTATAAAGCCTGCTAACTTAAGGTATAAAGAGATATCTGAATTCACTCAGTATCCCCATGAGGTATAATCCCTAGATTCTAAGATATCCCAATAAAATCTAGTTCCATTTACGACCTTCTAATAAGGGCATTGATGAGGACATAAAACAGTTAGCCTATCTCCACTACATCAAAGAAAGATATTGATCAAATCATTGAATGAAATGAGTGAATGATTTTTCCACTCCTTATTCAATTTATCCTTTAAAATAATAAGAACCTCCTTCACCAAAACTGGGGACTACAAAGGATCATCTCAGACATCCGTAGTAGGGAGGAATTCAGAAAACATTTCTCCAAGAGGGATAATATCACCCAATTGGTATATATCCCATAGGTTGATACCCACGTCACCATGGGACAGATGGAATGTGTTGGTTCTAGGGAAACCAATGGATGATCATCTCTCTAAGAAGTTTGGGATGGAAGTAAATGATGAACTGAGAAATCCACACAGCTTCATAAAGACAAACTCTGTATAGCTGATAAAAAACTCTATAAATATTTCCCTAACCCAAAAGGGATATGCCCATTCATTATAGAAATTACCACTGGGATGGAGATCCCACTTTAAACCCCATCCAGTGCTAGGATTATTCATAGAGTAAGAAAATATACTTTAATATCTCTAAGCAATGGGTTGATGAGCAAGGCCACAACTATTTGGAACTAAGGGGTATTTTTCTAATATATAAGATAATTCCTAATATTGAGCTCTGATCAGTTGATTTTCCTCATAAATTTTCATTTGGACATGGTCAAGAGAAGATGAAACCCATAGAGATGAAATATTAGAGTCTAGAGGGGGTGGTAGCATCATCCATTAGACCAATCCCACATAGAGTAAGTCATTGAGATAAAGGATAGTCCTGAATCTTAGATGAGAGGAAGCTCTTTAGACTCTCATTATCAGTACACACACAATATCAAGAGTTATCATTGCAATTCCTATCCATCATGCCACTTTTATTGGCTATAGCTAAGGAAGTTCAATGAGAACTAGAATCCATCTAAACAATAGTAAGTGGCATATGTTAGAAAAATAGAATATAAAAATATTTTAAAAAGAAAAGGATATAATAAATAGGCATCAACATGTGAATCTCATGAATTAGTAAGGAATTCTCAAACCACCTAAGAAATTTTAAAACCACCTAAAAGCCTAAAGGTCTCACAGCTTGCTTGATCCCATAGGTAATCGCACAATTTAATGACCCCTTTGGAGACTCATGATCGCGTGACCTTGACATGGTCACACAAATCAAATAATAATTAGACGATCAAATGATCGATCAAGTAGATCCTACGAGACCCTCAAGACAATCACAATCCTCATGGATGAAATTCAAAAAGTCACTGAAGTATGGTTCATGTTTGGACTGGAAAGGTTCCCAAATAAAAGCGGTCTTGCGGGGAGTTCTCATGAAACGGGGTATCTTGATCGAGTCTCACGAACAGGCCTTGTGATCAGGACTTGCGGAACGGTCTTGCAATAGGGGGAAACAATGGAATTAGGGCGAGAGAGATCTAGAGGAATGATAGCTGGTGGATAAATTCACCCTCCATACCCCTATATATAGGGTATCCCATGGAATACTGAGTGTCACTCAGCAGACCAAAGATCACCCAAGACACCAATTCATGATAACACCAAAGACTCATGTGGGCATTTACTATCCTCAAAACTGAGCCCTTGTCCCCACGGACAGCACTCCTAAGGGGGGGCATTTTTTAACGCCCTTGAAATGAGAATCAGAAAATTTTACAAAGGAAGAAATATCTGAATATGGGTTTGATTTTCCCACAAAATCAACAGAATGAGAAGGTGGAAAAAATCATGGATTGCGTGAACCTCCAAGAGACATACGATCGTGTGAACAACATAAAGTCATGTGAAGGAACTGGGTACAATGGATAGCCTACAGCAGGTCCCAAAAATCCCCCGTTTTCAAGTCCTTCTCATCTTTCAAAGGTTCCTCGAACAAATAATGGATTCACGTTAGAAGCTGGGTAAGCTCCCACAGGCCACATGGTTTTTAAACAGTAATAACCTAATAATCCAACAAAAAATCCTTTGAAAATGAAAGGAAATATGTCCAAATTTTGATTCCCTGAGCTATCATAAAGATCAAGTGACATATTACCAATGGTAAGGATAATTGTCCTTGACAACATCCAAACAAACTTGTGAGACCCCTGAGACTTTGTAAAAAAACAAAGGAAATAAAAGGGGAGGAGGCGGGATCTACCCATGGTCATAAAAGACATGCGACATGCTCCTAGGGGCCCACAAGACACTGCGATACCCTATTGGCATGCCTGCCTCATTTAGAGAAAGTCCTTTGGCTTGTTATCCTCATCGTGTGAAAGTCTTCAGGTATGTCTAGGGAACCATGTGTGTCCCCTTCAGCTCCCTAAGGATAAATAGATGGATCTCTCCATGAAATGCTTGTGCCCCCCCCCATATGACCCATATTGGTCATGCGAGGCATCATTAAGAGGTATAGTAATTGTATTTTACATTACTCAAATAATTTTTCATGACCTTCGACCTTTGAAAAATAAAACAAATGAAATGAAATAGGGAGGAGTTGAAAGCTTCTCAAAGTCATAAAACACCTATGATGTGCTAAGGAAGTTCACAGTGCGGTCTCATGAGACTCCCATACAAGTATCCTTGATTTCACAGAGACCCCTAGTAAAACCACCCTTTAATTGAGAAATGTCCCAGTCAAGGCATCGAGCATCTTGTGAAGGCCTTTCAGCAGGCACTTTAATCTCATGAAGGCCCTTGGACATGTCCAAATGACAATATGAAAGTACTTTGGAATATCTTCATGAGTCAAAAATACCCCATTAATTGGAAATAATACAATAATGGAGGTGTTGATGAGAGGTACTTGTGGTCTTTTAAAATCATGTGATGCCCTTAGAGCGATCCACGACAAAGTCTTATGAAGATGCATGGGGCCAGACCCCTTCGCTGACTCTAGCTAGGATCCATGTCATATATTCCATGAAAACCAGTGAAAAAATGGGGTGGTGAGGCCTATAAATTATCCACCCCGTCATTAAAAATATGTTGTTACCACATGAACGTGATGTTCCAGATGAAGGTTGGATTTTTCGCATCTAGACGCATCAGCACACCCAAGCACTAGAGTAGATTTCTCAAAGTGACGGATCTTGTAACCGATAAGTCTTCTATTAGATAATATGTTGGTGAGTAACTCGATTGATCATGAACCATTCAAAAATCACTTCATTTCATCATTCATAGATCATGTGAAGGAATTATGGAAAGATGTGTGAATTAAATACTGTACATCTTTCAGATCATGCGAGACTCAAAATAAACTGATATTAAATAAATCTAAGTCATTTTCAAGACAAGGGATAAAATAAATATTAAAGTTAGAAGACTTGATCAAAAATACATGTTGTCTGGGCCTCATGTGTTTCACATGAGTCATTGAAGACAGGTGAAAGCACCAGGACATGTCACTCAAATCTCACAAAGTTCCTATAGCATGCTATTTGGGTCATGTGAAGTCCTCTAGACATACCAGATCGAGTCAAATGGTTTCACCCGGGATGTACCACCTTAGTCTCATGAAACCCCCATGGGTCTATTGCTCAAATATTTTTATTTCATTTAGATATATCACTTGGCTCATATAACAGTTCTAGATCATGTCATATGAGTCTCACAGTTGCATATGGGCATGTCAACTAAAACTCTCACGATATCCTCTAGGAAAGTCAGTTGAGACTCATGAAGCCCTCCAGACATGTTGGCCTGGACTCACGATGCCTTCTAGGGATGTTATCTAATACATGTGACACCCTCTGAGACATGTTGTATTGACTATTATGACAACATTTATATGTTTCAATCTAACTCTTGCGAATGACACTAGGAAAAGTTATCTGGATCATGCGAAACCCTATAGACAAATCAACTAGTTTGGGCAATGGATTCCAGGATAGACAACCTGGATCTTGTGATTTCCTTTGGAAAAGTCAACATTGATCATGCAACAACCTTTAGATATGCTACCCAGGTTACGTGAAGTCCTTTAGAAATACCAACTGGATCATTTAGTTGTATTCCAATATTCTAGGAAGATAATCTACTACATATCTGGAAAAGCAGTTGATTAGTGCATGCCATACAGGAAAGTAGGTCACAAGGGAAACCTTAGAGTGTAATCCCTAACCAATGATGTAACATGATATGACCCAGTAGAAAAGGAAACCTCAAAGTGTAATATCTAACCAAATAAACTATGTCGACTTTGATTCCTTCCATATTCAGGTTACATAGGCCACCTCTTTAAGGTTCGAGCTCCGTAGGGTTGTCCCAATATGTAAGTCCTTCACTCTCTAAGTGATGGTATTGATCATTTCCATCCATTTTTTCTCACATAGAACATAGATCATGTGATCATAGGTAGTTTCAATAATCATATCATTCACATCATGAGTCTACACCAACCAGGGAAAAATATGTATGTGAAGCCCCAATGAGTGGCATCACACATTAGCCTCAAAATAAGGGAAACTACCTTAGGGACAATCCTAAGGGAATTATTGAACTATAAGAACTCTGATTCATGCAATAACCAAGATAAGTAGGACATCTTCCTAATTCCTGAGCTCAAATAAAGATCTATTTTGATGTAGGACTTATGACAATACTGTTTTTGACCATCAGGATCCAATCATTCCCATGGGATGATTACTCTACCTCATCCATCAGTGAATTGAGAAATAAACTAAACTATGATGACTTTGATTCCTTCCATTATCGGGATATGTAATAATTCTCTCTAAGGCCTGATCTCTATAATAAGTCTTCTCAGGATGGTCCTAGCATATAAGTCCCATACCATGATCAATGAAAAATGATCATTTTCCATCCCTTGTTTCTCACACCGATCATAGCTCACATGGGCTTAGAGAATTTCAATAATTATTTCATCTGCACAATAAGTCTCTAAAATAACAAGGTAAACTTCAGTGCATAATCCCCAAATAAATGACTATGAAAAATCTAATTCTCTCTATAATCAGGCTATATATGGCATCCCTCCAAGACTCGATCTTGAAAACCTGGTGTCCTAGAGCACCTGTGTAAGTTCTCTATGCATGACGTTAAACTGCATGGGTCTAATTAACTATGTGGGTTTTTATTCTTGTAATAACCAGGATATATATGACACCTTGTAAGGGATCAATTACCTTATTGGAATATTAACCACTTTCTTTCATGGTAGCACATTCCAAATCACTTTTTTAAGGCTTTAGTGCATAAGATACCACCCATTACTGGACAACTATAAAGAACCTTAGATACATATAGATGGATTCATTAAAGAGACCCCAGTCTTTTTCACTTAAAATATAATTAACCCATAATCATTTTTTAGGGTAACGGGTATCGTATCATGATTAGGAAGAGATTTTTGAACATATATTAAATATATAAGAGAGTATCAGAGTAGAAAATAATTCCCCCCAAAAGGGTGCGATGAGCCCAACCTCTCATCCTCTTGATGGATGTGAGTCACCAAGAGTCATTGGGCCTAAAAACCCATGTGATCACCATCCTTTGGAAATAAGTTCTGTACCTAGTTATAAATGAGGGAACTATTGGGAGTTTTTGGTAAGAACAAAAATAGTAACTCGGTGTTCATGATTGTGCACAACACAAAACCCCCAAAATCAAACCATCAGGTGGATCCCATCCACCACTCAAAAATCCCAAAGAAATTGGGAAATTAAAATCCTTTTTCTTAGAGATAATGAAAAAAAACCCCACATTCGGTATTGTATCCTTTAACCAATGAATTGAGAGAATTAATATTACATCTAAGTCTACCCACAAACTGACTAAGGTGGCTATCATATCATTGGAAGAATTTATGTGCTCAACCCCATCAGTCTAAAACTTATTTCCCTCTCTCTTTTAGTAGCTGGTGTCTAGATATCAGGAATCATAAGATTTAAAGTGGGACACATCACCTTGAAGTTCCCCTACTCGACTATTGCGAGATTACTTGAGTCACTATTGATATAAAGAAGGGACAACTGTATAAAAATTAAGTTAGGTCCTACCAACAGTGCATTTTATGTGGTATCCTATGAGACTACCATGAATTAAATACTTAATAACAAGACACTAAACTAGGACTGTAGTTGAACCTTTCATGGTGGTTTCTGATTTCTATTTTTATAACCCTGAATGGTCATGTTAGAGGGAGTTAGATCTACTTCTATTAGTCCCAACATGTGGAGAATCCTGGTCAGAATGAGGTTGATCTCAGAACCAGTGTTTACCAGGTAGTGGCAGATCCCCACGTCATTAAACTAGTTTGTGATATATAGCAGGTGTATGTACCCCTATGTGAGGACTCCCTCATTCTCCTTAGAAAATGATATGATGGCTTAGAAATCCCCTTTATCAGCCTCCTATGAATAGTAATCCTCTATAGTAGCTACCGCATCTTTGAATTGGAGAGGTATTTTCAGATCATTAGAAAGGACCTGACACATATCCTTTGATAATCAAAGGTCCTTGAGGATCTAAAACCTTATGGGGATGTTGATGAGGTTTTTCAACTCATCATACTTTCATGGAAGGGGTGTATTCTTTCCCACATAGGGTCACTACTTGGAAGGGGGTGTAAAGGATGTTATCAGATGAAACACTAGGGTCTAACTATTACTAGAAATACTCTAATACTAACTAGCTAGCTTACTTTGAATTTTTTTTTGGCTAACTATCTATTGTCTATGGTCAGGATCTAGATAGTTGTGCCTGATCATAGCATGGTTGTGACTGAGCTAAGTCGTCAACTAGCATAGTTGTCTATGGAGTCATACCTGACAGAGCAGACTGGGAGGATATTTATTATTGAGCTATGCACAAGACCTACTTCCTGATATCAGTATCATGTATGGTCTGGTTAGACTAAGCATTCTGATGGCTTGAATATCCTCTACCTTTCCTTCGACAACATCGAATGGAGGAATCGGAGGGGTTTGAATGGAATTCATCATTATCAGGTGTCATGAATTGGTACACTAGATTGATAGGATTCACAGAGGTATACTAATATTTTCCATCCATGGAATAGTCTAGAGAAGGATGTACTCTGGGTGCATCTCCTAACCTGGGAGGCATGAAGTCTCTGAGAGTGTAAGATGGATTTAGCACTAGAGGGGGACTCTGATTTTAATTTCATCATTGATTCCTTATCTTCTAATAATTGTAAGGTTGCAACGCAGATGTGAAAGTTGCAGGTGAAGGGGGAGTGGCAACCATAGGAGGTTTGGGCCTACCTAAGTGAGCATGGATGACACTATGGGTGCAAGATACTACCTTTTGATATAGAAGGTCTTCATACTTCTATGTACCACAAGTATAAGCCTTCTAAAAATCACTAGATCCTTCACTATCACTATTGGTATCGGAAGATACATAAGTCACCTATTCCATAACATCACCCAAGTTGACTAGTACATGATTCAATTGGTCCTAGAGACAATATTTTAACACATAAAATTCCTTGATGGTGTGTCTGGTGATTTTTTGGTATGGGAAATAGTCATCACAGCCAGTGAGTCCAGTCTCCTAGGTCCTCATTCACTCTTAAAGATTCATAATTCCCTTATATAGGAAAAATATGAAGTAGCTTGGGACCTATGAATCCATGATGGAATAGGTCTAGTTTATTCTATCTAGGAAAGGCACTATGGGAACTTGGTCTTGATGGGGAAATAGAGCCACATTTTCTCATCTGGGCGGTTTCACTTGGTGAGGTGGTCTCTGGCGGTTCAATCATGGGAAAGGTTGTGCCTGGTAGGGATTCACTCAGTGAGGATATTCTTAAAAATTTTCTAGTAGGTTCACCTACTCAGGAACCAACAAATGTACATTGGTGGTAGTTTCTATTTTTTCAAGTCTTCTTGTAGAAGCTAAAAGAGGCAACAGGCTCAACTATGGTCTAGTATAGTGCAAGGATTACTCCAGATACTGATCCTTCTCATAAAACAAACAGAATCCACCTGGGTAGTTCTGGGTGATGAGGGTAAGGACCATATCACTCCTAACATTCCCCATGCACATCGTAATCATATTCTCTTGATATAGAGACATGTTGAGTGAATACTTGAGGCCCTTACACTGAGAGAAAAAGTACGCGTCTTGCTCATCATGACTTTTTCACTTGAAGAGTTAAGTAATACTTTTCTTTCACATGGTGGAGTTGAACTAATGGAGGAATAGTGAACAAAGGTCCTCCCAATTAGTAATGAACCCTATGGGTAGCTGGTTGTACCATATTAATGCGGGTCCTTCCATATTATGAATGAAGCATCAAAACTTGGTGGCCTCATACTATTTTGGGGTTCCCAACATAGGTCCACGCCTTAAGGTAAAGTAGTTCAAGTGTTTCAATAGGTCACCCATCCCATTGAATAGGGTGAATATATGGTTTTCAAACTTTAGGGGTGATCGAATGCTATCCACCCATGTTGGGTATGACTTTCCATCATGTGGGATTTCCACCTGTCACATTTCTAGGGTCTCAAGGTGAGCAGTGAGAGCATCTATCAAGTCATCTTGGTGAGGTTCTATGGCCACCAATGCATTGTAAGACTCATAAAATTGGGGATCGGTCTCATCAACTCAAAGAACAACAAGTCCGAGATCCTGAGGAGGATAGTCACACTTCTCAGGCGGGTTTGGTAACTCTTACCTCAATTTCTTTTCATAACCTCTGGCTTCCACTTTGATTAGTTACATGGGTCCACTAAGTTCAAACTAGGAAATATGGGCAAGGAGGACTGGGTTTCCCACTAGAGGATGGATGGGGTGCCTTATTTCATTTCCATAATCAAGTAACCACTCAAATATGAGTTCAGAGATGATCCTTTTGTGTTCCTCAAGTTATTGGAGTAACGTATCTACCATGTGCTCTGTCTCTTATTTTGGAACATCCTTGAATAGGTCGACATGCCCCTTTACATTTTCAATGTTTTGATGGGTAGGATGCAATTCCTTATTGAGGGGATCTCTGAGACTATGTACATGCCTCTACTGATATGTGAGGACACTTGTAGGAGGCTCTACCTAGTATTGTGTCTCCCCTTGAGGTGGATCTTCCCTATCATGACCCACATCGATGCCCCTATTCCTATGGTTCTCTATAATGTTGGGTATGACCAAGTTAACCATGGATATATCTATAGAGGAACTTTCTTCATCGAAGAATAGGCTAGACTATCACAAGATAAGGCTGAAATAGAGAGTAGTATACTATCCCTAGCCTTTAATCTACACATGCAGAGATGCTTCTTCCATAACCTGGAGGAGCACTGTGAGGATATTGAAATTTTTCTACTAAAGGGTCTATAAATAATTATATGAATTTTTGAATTTTTCTACTAGTATAATTTCAATCTCAAATTTTATTCCCTCCTGGTTTATGGCATTGAGGTGCTCCTGGCTCCCTGGGTAGGCCAACTGACGATCACGGAGGCAGTAAAACTTCACCCAGATAGTCTAGTGGAAATACAATGCCTCGTCCTCTATGAGGGACTCCATGATGTCAAATTTTGGAGTTTCATCCATCCAAAATACTACTGGAAGTTAGTCGGAAGCCAAGGCCTCCCATAAGCCCTCTAACTCATAGGAAGGGTCATGCTCTTGATCATCCCATACCCCAATTGGTGCAAGCTAAGATATGGGTAGTGGCACTAATTTAGACCATTTATGCTACTATTTTACCTATAGATTAGTCACTACATGATTTAAATGTTTTCTATATGCTTGAATGTCTCTCGATGGTGGTTCCAACCTCATCATCACATCCCTATAGGACGGGGTATTCACCACTTCCTCGTGGGAAAGGGTGGAAACATCCATCTGTGGATTATAAAAGTGGTTTCCATTTGAAAAAATTATCCCAAACCCTATAATCTCTCCAAATTCTTGAGTGGAGTTGAGATGATGGAAACCGACAGTGACAAAGACAGTTGCAAGATGATCCCCTGGAAGGGGGATAGAATGTTCTCTACTTGCAAGTACCTATGGAGGGATCTGGGGATCCTTTGGACCTCTAATTCAATTATGGTAAGCCTAAACTGGAGGGATTCTTCCCTATACCCTAGAATTTGTGGGGTAAGGTTCCATTATTGAGTCATATATCACCTCAGAATTTGAGAGTTCAAAGAGGTCAACAACGAATTGCTACTTCCCAGGGTTTCGCCTCTGATGGTGGGTATTCTACCTTTCACCCTGGGATGATTCTTCAGGGTAGGGTATATCTTTGTCATGGGGAGGACCTCCACATTTATTGGTGTTGGAGTGGGAAGGACCTCTTCTTTGATTGATGGTGGAAGCATGGGAAGGACCTCTATGCTAGTTATTAACAGGGTATGTAGGACCTTCGCTTTGATCGGCGGGAGAGTGGGGAGGACCTCTGTACTGACTTTTGGTGGAGAAGGTAGGACCTTCTCCCATGTTTTTGTTTGATTGGGGAGGACCTCCACTTTAGTTGGTAGTTTCATGGGGAGTACCTCCATAATGACTGTTGGTAGATCAGGGAGGACCTTTTCCCTGGTTTTCAATGGAATGGAGAGGACCTCTGTTTTGACTGGTAAATGAGTATAGTGGACCTCCACTCTGGCTGATAGTAGTATAGGGAGGAATTACACTCTAATTTTTGATGTTTTAGGGAGGAACTCCACACTGATTCTCCTCATCATGGGATATCTTGTAACACCTATTGGTGGTTCCCATGATTGAGAGAGTCAACCCGACATGTCTATGAAGAAGATAGGGTCTCTATCCCAATTGAGAAAATATATATTCTTGTTCACCTGTTTCAGTGATCTGGAAGGATACACCAGTTGTGGAAGGGGCCATAGAATCCATAAAATATTCCCCTTGTTGGGAATTATTCAAAGTATTCCCCTGAAATTTTCACCGGGTTTTCTAGACCAAGGTCGGAGGAGCATGGGTGAATTCCACCCTCTCTTCATCCTATGGGACCAACCAGTACAAGTGTTGTTACATCTAGGTGGGATCCCTCCTAGGTGTCTCCAAGGTAGTAGTCACAAATAGCATGAATCGAACATCCCCTTCCTTCTTAGCATAAGGGAGTGAGTCATCAAAGTGCTGTGGTGAGATACTCCTAAAGCATTTTTTTGTCATAAATGGGGGTGGTTTCTACCTACATTTCCCTTAGGGGGTGTTAATAAGATGATGATGCCTCCAGTTCCTGGTGGTCTATATCCCTTATGCGAATGATCCCCTTCTACTCATACTGGCATACTAGGGTGTTAATCACCATCCTATAGATGATGTCAGAGGGTGAGATAGGGCGTGGGTGCTCGATAGCTGAAGTCTTTTATAAGTACAGCTATGAGGGATCATTTCATCAAGTTTCCTTCTACCCCAATGCCTAAAAGTGCCAATTTTCTCTATTCTTGTATCTTGATTCATGTAAGGCATATAGATTCATCCATTATTATAGGTATAAAAAATCAATTCCCAATTCCCCAACATTGTCCAATATTCTGAAGCATATAAGGATCCATACTGATGATGTTGTAGACCAAGGATTCCCAATTCTAACTACCCCAATTCGTAAGTGAGTTCCATGTTAGGCCCATCATTTTTTTGGTGGGGCCTGGCACTAAATTTTTTAATCCTTTGAAATGAAAATCCATCGATGACCCAAACATTACTATTCCCCTTGGTTGAGGATAATATATTCACTTTGGTTTCACTATTTTTGTTTTTGACACTTTTATTAAGGTTACCAAGCACGTTTCTATGCATGCTGAATTTAAGTTTCCCCACATTTCAACTTTCCAAATGCGGGTATCTTCTATCACTTTCATTAGTGATGTATCCTCCTTGATCGAAATGGGATGATGGGATGTTGGTTCCTCCTTCCATGGATTCCTCATTAGATCTCATTTTCTAGTCTGATTCTCCCTCATAGATTAATTCAAGTTCCTAAAACTCATTCTCAGTACCATATCTAGGTGGATTCTAGTTAATTTCATTGTTTCTAATGTGATAGGGCAGTAACATTCGGTTAAGAGGGCAGTCACATTGGGCATCTCTAGGCATGTCTGGAAATTGGGTATATTGGGAACCTATAAATCTTTCTCTTTAGAGGGAATATCATATAAGGCATCTTAGGCATGGAACCTAAGGAATCTCATGTCGATCACAAGGTAAAGACGTCAGGAGAATAAGTATTCCAAGGATTTTTAAGCCAGGAATCCCATGTTTATTGCATGGGGTAGGTATTATAAACTAGGGAATAAGTTTAATTCCTTGTGGAGATGGGGAAAGAGTTAAAATATTGTGGGGACATGATGGGAATAGTTTTATCATCTTATGGTGACCTGATGGGTGCAAGTTTAATGTCTTGTGGGGACATGATGGGCGCAAGTTTAACATCTTGTGGGGATAGGATGGGTGAAATTTTAATGTCTTGTGGGGATAGGGTGGGTGAAGGTTTAACATCTTATGGGGACATGACAGACATAGTCTTGACATCTTGTGGTGACAGGATGAGAATATGTTTAAAATATATCGAGGACATAATAGGTGTGAGTTTAATATCTTATGGGGATAGTATGGGTGTGGGTTTAACATCTTAATGGGAAATGATGGTCATAGTTTTAATGTCTTGTAGGTACATGATATGAACATGTTTAATGTATTGTGAGGACATGATGGGTGCAGTTTTAACATCTTTAAGGGATAGGATGGTAGATCAAAATTCCATATTGAGGTGGATTTGATAGGTTCATCCATAGGAGGGAATATTTTACACCTAGGTGGAAGGATCAAAATTCCCTATTGAGGAAAATTCAAGAGGTGTGTCCCTATGAGGGAA
Organism: Viscum album; assembly: GCA_963277665.1. NCBI lineage: Eukaryota > Viridiplantae > Streptophyta > Magnoliopsida > Santalales > Viscaceae > Viscum > Viscum album. The sequence continues at coordinate 232,345,324 of OY728146.1, forward strand.
GATTTAACACCTGGGTGATGGATCATAACACCCTATTGAGGTAGATCTGGGAGTTGTATCCCTATAAGGGAAGATTTCACACTTGGGTGATGCATCATAATTCCATATTGGGGTGAGTCTGGGAGGTGATTCCCTATGAGAGTAGATGTTACACCTAAGTTGGGATGGATCAAAACACCCTATTAGGGAAGATCTAAGAGGTGTGTCCCTAGGATGGAAGATATCACACATAGGTGATGGATGAGAACTCCCTATTGGGGAAGATCTAGGAGGTGTGTCCCTAGTAGGGAAGATGTCACAGATGAGTTTAGATAGATCATAATTCCCTATTGGGGTAGATCTGAGAGGTTCATCCCTAGGAGGGAATATGTCACACTGGGGAGATGGATCAAAACTCCCTATTGGGATCAATCTAGGAGGTGTGTCCCTAAGAGGGAATATGTCACTCTTGGGTTTACCATTTTCATGATTGAACCTTAGGGAGGTGTCTTACGTACCCTATTTAAGATATATGGATCAAAACCCACATATTTCAATGTTGTGGTTTAAGTTCATGCGACATGACCGATCCATATAGTTTAAAATTATGTGGTAAATATTCTCATGTTTTGGAAGAAGCATCAATCAAATATGGTGTGGGGATTACATGTAGGAGCTACCCTTATGTGAAATTTCATCCCATGTGGGTCATACATGGGGAATCATGTGTTTATTACACAGGGTAGGATGTGCGGGGTCATCCCATGTCAGTCATACATGGGTAATCCTATGTTTATCACGTAAGGTAAGGATATAGTTTTACATCATTTTCTAAAGAATTTTTCTTACATTTTATCTTTGTATGACTAGGACATGGATCTAGGAAGTTTTTCATTATGCAGCTAGAATGTGGCGAGATTCACTCCTCAAGGGGTGTTGTGTCAAGGAAGGAGGAATATCTAATATAGAGACCCTCAACTAAGATAGGTTCATGGTTTCCCTCGAAGATATAACCTATAGGCCTTATGTGAACACCACTAATGTGCCTTTGGGTGGGGCGTGGTGTTAGAACTACTGTAGAGGAGTGTAAATCGGGAGGCCTAACATTAGGATTTCTATTCTTAGAAGGAATCAGCATTAGGGTACCTATGCTTTGAAGCAACAGGTAGGATAGTGTCATGATCTATAATTAAAGTGAAGTGGGAAGACACCGGAGTAGGTTTGACTGGCCACAGAGGGACTCAGGGTGTGGTCGAACTGGTCCTAGATTGGTATGGGGGCCCTGGGAACTTAACCTTTGTGAAAGGGTGTGAGATGAAAGGAGGTTTCATAGAGAGGCCCAGGAGATGTGCTTTGTGAAGATTGGGGGTTTGTGAAGGAAGGACACATGAATCTTATAATACTTAAAAAGTTTAGGGGTCTCACAAAGGATTATTATTTGTGAAATAGAGTGATCATTCCTTAGGTTAAAGTCTTGTTTTCTATAGGGTGGGCTTCATGAATGATGGGTGCCTCGTGAAGGGTAGGTGGCTCATGGAAACCTAAGTGCCTTAGGGGGATTTCTTCTTCTGTGAAGGGAATGGGACTTCGTGAAAGGCATCTCTAATTTGGGTGGAGGATCTTAATAACCCAAGGGTGGGTTTAATGAATCTTGGATACCTTGGGGTATTCATATTCTATTTCACTCATGAATCCCAGGAGTATTATGAACTCAGAATGATTTTTGGAAGTCAAAAGGTTGTGTGTCCCCTTAAATGTCATACATAAGGATGTATTTATAGGGATGTGGGTTTTGTAGTGATTGGTGAATTTCATGAAGCTTTATGAGCTTTGGGAGTGGATAGAGGTCTGCAAACCTGAATGACATTGTGAAGAGGTTACCGTCAACCATCCACGTGGTCAAAAATCCCTCCACGATTTGGTATTGATGTTATGTAGAGGTTATCATCAAGCCTCCACATAGACTAGACCTTCAAAAGCATCGATCATTCATGAAGGTAAGAATATTCATGTAATATAACCTTAAATGGATTTTTTCCCATTTTTGTAATATCCTAGGCTTTTTAACAAGTCATTTTCCATGTAATTTTGAACTTTTTGAGTTTGGTGGTTAGGGAAGCCCTTTTTCTTGATCTTTTAAACCACATTCTAGGAGTTTTTTTGACCCAAGAATTTTTTTTAGGTGTGTTCTATGTTTTGGTGGATGACTCGGGTGTTTGGGAAAACACCAGAGGAAGGTCAGAGGTCATGGGATATTTAAAACATCTCTATCCAGAAATAAACTTCATGTAACACTTAAACAACATATAAGTCATTTACATGATGTGTAAGTGGTTTACATAACATGCAGTAGGGAGTGAAGGCTCATGGGTCCAACCTGAAGAATTAAAAATGTGTAAATTAGTTGTAGTTCATGAACCCAATACACGACACATATAATATACACATCGTGTAAGTTGCGGTCATATTTTTTTTAAAATATCCACAGGAGGTTCGGCCCCCTCATTTCTCCATGGACAAAAGAGACAGTGCCCAGGATCTCGCACGCATCTCCCCCTCTTCCCTAGAGATCTTTATATATCTATCACTCGAGCTTTGATCTTTGATATTTTAGTGGATATGGATTATTCTTAGTAAGGAATTCAATCTTCTAGCCTCTGCTATTCTTTGATCTCTCTATACAGTGCACTAAATCCATGTGATCTGTTTTACCCTATTTTTAGGGTGTTCATCTAAAACATTGATTTCTTACATTATGTATTGAGTTAGAGGATTATATTTTATTATTTTATGTCTAAGATTATAAGGTAGGTGGTTCCTAGATTTATCCTTGATTTTTCATGTGTTTTGGGGGTGTCTTCCATATACGCCCTTGAGGGTTGTCCGAGAGAGATCCTAATTAAATGATGTTTGTTTCTAAATTAATAAAATGGTTTTGAGGGATTCCATTAAGTATTACCTAACCTTGATTATTATTCAAAGTTAGGTAAGGGGCTTGTGACCCCTTGGGCAGGTTAGGATGGGTGTTGTTTAAATTAATTAAATTTTTTTATATTGACTACATGGTTCTGGGGGAATGTGATGGGATAGGCCTGAGGATTGAGGTGATGATGATAACATAGATTGAGGCAACGTAGTTCATCGTATAGGGTGTGTCCCAGGATACTCTGGTTTATGTTGATCACTAGGATGGGAAATATAGTCATAAGATTGAGGGGATTTGATCATCATGGTGATGGATTGGATCTCAATACTTGTGATGGTGATGAACATCAGGAATTATCAAGACAGCCGTAGGGGAAAGAGGTGTCATATGATGTGGTTTGGGATGTTTAGGTTATTATATATCACTTTATGCTAGTTGATGCATCATTGGAATCTTGTTCACATAGATAGGACTCAGATCAAGGTGGTTTTGACCACTCAGGTGGATGGATGCCCCTATAGACTATGCAGCTAGGTGATGGTGTTGACCATCAGATATATTTGGGGTGCTCTCCATAGAAAGTTGTGTAGATGGTGATGGACTATCATTTGATAGTGATGAGACCATCGGTTGTGGATGAGACTTACTAGGATACTTGTGGTCATTGGTTTGGGACATTGAGTGGATAAATATCACCATGCCTTGGGACATAGGATGTGATCCTATGGTGGTTATTATTTGGAGGACAAACATCGCTATAATCTCAGAATGTTGGTCTTCAAGCCAACATTGATTTTCTTAGCTGAGTTCTAAGGGACTAGGTACTTGATTAGGTGTGTTATATGGGATCCAGCTATGAGATTGATGGAATGAGGTGTTGGGTTATGTTTTTGGAGGTGGGATATAAGGGTTCACCTGGGATGCATTTTCGATAGGGGATGCCTTGGGATTTATTTCATGGATCCTTGTTAGTGAAGTTATATATATAAAGATAGGTGTTTTATGGTATATATATATAAATGGGGGCATGTGTTTAGACTTACCGAAGATAGCTAAAGCAGGTGATTTATTCCTTGTGGATGTTGATCACAAGGGAATAGGGTTATTAATTATATATTCATATTTTATCTTTTATTAATATTTAGAACACCTGCATAATCATGGATGTAAGACAAGAACACATTGGTGGTGGCCAACTGAGATTTATTCTCACACCCTACACGGTCCCTTCAGGACGTGTGTAGACTTTATGTCTCTATGATCAGGTAAGAGACTGAGCTTAGGAGATGGACCATAGTGGTCGAGTTGTACCTTCTTCATGGGATGGATGGAAGGGGACCTTGGTGGTTCTTGCATCATTTGGAGTTTATTTTTGAGTTTCCTTTTTATTAAAACATGATTATATATGTATGTACTAATGGAAATCCATAGGATACCCCTCTATTTATATATTTTTTATGACCTAATATTACTTTTTGTATGTGTCTACAAATGGTATTGCGATTTGATGCATGTCTATTATTACCATTGTTGTCTATTTATTCCTCCTCTATTTCTTGTTATTACTTTTGTTGTGTTAGTGTATTTCTTATGCAGGTTTATATACATGTACCATTATTATTATCATCATAAAGGTCTAGTATCCCTATTATCACCTCTTTACACCCTCACTTCTAGTAGAAATCCTTTTGAGTATAGGGAGGCATGCCTAAGACCTAGTGGTAAACCAGCCTAAAGAACTATTTAAAGTGGAATCTAGGTCAGGGTTCTATAAATAGTATCAGATGAGGTTTTTTATATATGGTATTAGGTAGAAGAATTCATCTGGATACCGATGGTATCAAATGTTTTTCTTTTCTTTATTTGGTTTTACTATTTGGACTATGGTAGACCAGAGACTAGGATGTAGTCAGGATTGGGTATCAAGATCGTGTTTGGGTGCCTACAGCCCCTTGCACGGGAGAAAGAGAAAGTTTCTAGGGGTGGGAAATTGATTTTCTTATTTTATCTTTTACAATTTATTTGATTTCCACCTTGATTGGCACACTTGGGTGTGATGTTTATCTATTATATGGATTTTGAAACTTAGCCCAGTATGATAAGGGAATTTTAATTATGAATCATGATAGGAACTTAGGCTCATATGATGTATGTTTGCTTGATATTTTCATTGGGAACCTAGATTGAACTAAGAGGGGTTGGGTTGTTTAAAGTTCCAACAATGTAAACTAAAAAAAATTTCTTACTTAGCCACTCTTTGGTGGCATTCTACTCGACAAACCCAGGCATGTGGTTCCAATTAAATCTATTTGTTATTTTATGTGATGTGATATGGATGTTATATGTAGGACTGACCCTGATAATGGTGGGCAGGGATGATGATAGGGGCAAGTTGTTTAAATTTTCAACAAAGAATCTAAATAGTTTTTTCCTATATAGCATATTTAATGGAATTCTACTCAACTACCTCAGATGTTATGTGATGACTGAACCTATTATGGAAAGGAAAGGGGCCATGATACCAGAATATATTTGATGTTTGACTCTGATGTGGGTAGGTAGGGTGGCATGAGGCCAGGTTATATGTGATACCTGACCCTGATATGGGTAGGTAAGGGTCCTTGAGGCCAGATGTCTTATTAAATGGTGTAGTATAGGAGTGTAATTGTGGTGATATGTGATGCCTATTATAGATATCCATATCTATGATATATATATATGTGTGTGTGTGTGTGTAATGTTATGATTTTCTGGCCATGTTATTGGTGTTCAATGATATTCCACCTAGACAGCTTCTAGTGGAGTATTAGGAGGGTGGTGAGAGGGTGTCACATGAGCATGCACAAGATGAGGCCCCTGAGGGTTGGTATGAGTCCCTTGAGGGTCAGGATGAGGCCCTGGAGGGTCGGGATGATCATGAGTTGTAGGTATAGTCACAGTTATAGGTTGAGGTATAGGAGGGATAACTATAGGATATAGAAGCATTTGGTCCATGCCTTGATGATCAGCTTAGAGAGATTTGGGTTTGAGTTATCTAGGGCATCAACAAGGGAGCTTGGGGAGATAAGCCATCGATAGCATACCTGAATCGAGAGTTCTAGTCATAGAACCCACCATTATTTCATGGTGATGGTGGAACACAAGTGTCTAAGAACTTTATTGAGGTGGTTCATATAATCTTTGACCAGCTTGAGACACCCCCAGGTTGGAGGGTGAAGCTGGAAACGTACATGCTCAGAGGACCAGAAAGTGTTGGTGGTACATACAGGTATAAATAGGAAGACATGAGGGACTGAATTGGAAGGAATTTGAGGGTAAGTTCTTAGATCATTTCTTTCCAAAGATATTGAGGGCAGACAAAGACTATGATTTCATGAATCTCTGATAGGGGTATAGTTCTGTTATAGACTATGCAGCTACCTTCACAAATTTATCTTGATTTTCACCAACTATGGTGGGAGAAGGCATCGCCAAAGTGTAGTGTTTTGAGGATGAATTGTAGCATCACATCAAGGTGTAGGTAAATATCTTAAATTTAATTTTTTTCAGAGGCGGTCAATCAGAAATTTATAGTGGATGGGAATCTGACAGACCGATCATATTCAAGCCAAGTGATGGAATCAGGTGATTTCAGCAGCGATGCTTCAGGTAGCTAAACGTGAGGATGTGAGGAATATCATTAGGGAAGTTAGATCAGAGATTTAGGTAGACTACCATGGATTGGGTCTTAATTATTTTTCTTCTAATATGGGTATCTAGGACATGTCTGTACTCAGTGTTAGTGGCCTCTAAAAGAGTACCGAGTATGTGGACAGATCAAGCATCTCGAGAGGTTCTATAAGAAGACTTATTGGATAGTTGGGAGCCATAGACCAGGGTAGACATAGGCATCTGAGGTATGACCAGGAGTGATTCTAGGAGTTGGTATTCATGATTCAGCTACACACAGAGGTCATGTTAGATACAGTGGGGCCCAGCAATGGGGTCAGTGATTGGTGGCTAGTGAACCATAGGGAGGCCAAGCCTTGGGTAATAGGGTTTCAGGATAGGTGCATTTAGTGGATCTTCTAGGTGTAGAGTAGGTCAGGGAGCCGACCATAGTTAGAGGTATGTTATGATGATGGGCATGACTGGGTTCCTTTTATTTTGGGATTCATGTGATTTTGATACATGAGGTGCATATGTATTGATTTTGGACTAACCATGTGTTTTTCAGTATGTTGGAATCAATATGATGTGGGATATATATATATATATAAGAGGTTAATTAGTACCATTATCAATTATGGGCATCGATGTGATGCAGGATTTATATGAGATGCATAGTCATATGGGCATCGAAGCGATACGGGTTGTGAATGAGGTGCCGAGGCATCAAAATTTTGATGGGGATGGATATTTATATATGATGTGGGATTTTATGGGCATCTGATGAGATGTAGTATTTCATGAGTGTCATGTATGGAACAAGTATTATATGATCATCTGTTGAGGTGTGGGTACTTTTGGGCATCTGATGAGATGTGATACATGATGGTTGTCATAAAACATAGGCATGTTTTGAGCACTTGAAGAGGTGTATGAGTGAAAGTGCATCACATGAGTACTTTTGAGTCTAGGTAATGTTGATGGACCATTGTAATGTTTTGATTTTGAGTCACGATGCAACCGGGTAGGTAATTCCTAAGGTGGAAAACGCCTTGAGGGATTTGACCTGTGACTGGTCGGGGTAGATTGGTCTGGTTTTGATGAGATTGGTATGTTTGATACCATATCTAGGTAATTATTTATTTCTTGTATATGATCTATATTAAGTTGGGTGAGATTATAACATCTAGGGTTTTTGAATGGATTGTTTTTTGGGTAATTTTGGAATTTTGAGATTGTTGGTCAGGTGAACCCATTTTTTTGATCGTTGGAACCTCATTCTGGGAGTTTTTTTTACCTAAGACCTTATTTTAGGTGTTTTATATGTTTTAGTTGATGAAAAAGGTGTTCAAGAGAACACAAAAGGAAGGTTATATGGATTGGGCTGTTTAAAATAGCTCCATCCAAAAATACACATCGTGTAACACTTACACGGTGTGTAAGTCATTTACATGACGTGAAGTAGGGCGTGAAGGCTCAAGGGTCCATCCTTAGGAATTTACAATGTGTAATTGGGTTACACGTCATAAAACTAATACATGATGTGTATAATCTACACCTCATGTAAGTTGTGGGAAGCGTTTTTTTAAGAGACACAGGGGGCTCGTCCCCCTCATTTTTCCATGGACAGAAGAGGTAGTTCCCAGGAACTCACATGCCTCTCCCCCTCTTCCCTAGGGATCTTGATATCTCTATTTTCCAAACTCTAATATTCAATCTGTTAGTGGATACAAATTCATCTCAGTAAGGACTTCAATCCATTGTCCTCATTTCTTCTTTTCTCTCTCTCTATATAGTGCATTAAATACATGCAAATCATTTTACACTATTTTTAGGATGTCATATAAACATCAATTTCTTCCATTATGACTTGAGTTAGAGGTCTATATTGAATGATAGTATGTCTATGAGTACATGGTAGGTGGTTCCTATCCTTCTCTTTGATTTTTTGGGTGTTTCAGGGGTGAGTTTTATATACAAGTGTGAGGGTTGTCTGAGAGAGACCCTAATTAAATCATGCTTATTTCTAAATTAATTAAATGGTGTTGATGGGTTTCATTAATAATTACCTAACATTGATCATGATTCCAAGACGGTTGTGTATTGTAGCCACTTGTGTGGGATAGGTCGAGTGTTTTTTAAATTAATTGAATTATTTATATTGAATGTATGGTTCTAGGGGAACATGATAGACTAGCCCCAATGATTAAGGTTCTTATGATCACCTGGATTGAGGTGACATAGTTCATTATATTGGGAATGGTCTGGGATACTCAGGGTGATGTTGATCACCAGGTTGGGTGACATGGTCATTTAATTATGGTGAAGTGATCATCAAGGTGAGGGATTGGCTCTCGGTACTTGATATGGCGCTGAACATATAGAATCAGAAACATAGTCGTAGGGGAATGAGGTTTTGGATGATATGTATTAGGATTTTTGGGTGATTTCTACTCACTATATGTTGGTTGACGCACCATTGGATTTGTGTGTACATATATAGGACTTAGATCAAGGTGGTGTTGACCACTCATGTGGGTGGAGGGCCCCGTAGACTCTGTCTTAGGTAATGGTATTGAACATTGGATATTTTGGGGGTTCTCACTATAGAAATCCATGTTGATGGTGAGGGACCATTAGTTGATGGGGATGAGACCATCAATTAAGGGAAGAGTCTCACTATGATACTTGAGTTCATTGGGTCGGGACATTGAGGGGATGGATATCGCCATTCCTTGGGATGTCGGGTGTGAGATGATGGTGGTTATTATTTAGAGGACAGACATCATTTTACCTTGAGATGTTGGTCTTTGAGTCAATGAGGATTTTATGAGCTAAGGTCTGAGGTTCCATGTACTTGATTGGGCATGTTTTATGGGCATCGACTATGAGATTGATGGATTAAGGTTCTGGGTTATGTTGTTTTAGGTGGAACCTAAGGGTTCACTTGGGATTCATTTTCACCAGGGGATTCCTTAGGCTTTATGCCATGGATCCTCTCTACTACAGTTATATATATACAGATTGGTGATGTATGCTATATATATAACTAGGGGAATGTGTTCAGAATTATCAGTGATGGCCAAAGCAAATGATTGATTCTTTGTGTATGTTTATCATAAGGGAAGAGGGTTATTAATTATATGTCCATATGAGACCTTTTATTCATATTTAGAACACCTAAATAATCGTGGATGTAAGACAGGTATACATTGGAGGTGGCCTTATGAGATTTATTCTCACACCCTACATGGGATCTTTGGGATTCATGTAAACTTTATGTTTTATGTATCTATGATCGAGTAAGGGACAGAGCTTAGGAGATAGACCTTAGTGGTCAAGTTGGACCTTTTTCATTGGATGGATGGTAGGGGACCTTGGAGGTTCTTGTATTAGCTAGATTTTATTTTTTTATTTCCTTTTTATTCCATCATGCTTATATATGTATGTACTAATAGTCATCCATAAGAGACCCCTCTATTTATCTATTTTATATGGCCTGATATGACTTGTTGTATGTGTCTTCAAATGGTATTATGATTTGATACATGTGTATTATTACCGCTTTTGTCTATTTATGCTTCCACTATTGCTTGTTATTACTTCCACTGTGTTATGGTCTTTATTACACTGTTGTAAATACATAGACCATTATTATTATAAACTTGAGGGTATAATCTCCACACTATCACCTCTTTACACCCTTTCTACTAGTTGATAGCCTTTGGAATATAGGGAGGCATTCCCAATGCCTATGGTAAACCAACCCAGATCACTATTTAAAGTGGAATCTGGGTTGGTGCACTATATTTTCGGCCCAGATTCACTATGAACTGGTCATGCCTTCCTCAACCAAACCCATGGAATGTGTATTTTAGTTTCAACAAACACTAAAAAATAGAGGCCACATGTAGGCCTGGAAACACTACAGGAGGAACTTGAACCAAAAACAGAAGGGTTGCATAACTCCAAGGAAATACTTTGAAACTTCCAAACTTGATAGAATACAAACAAAAATGATTAAAGTAATGATTTTAATTTTATAATTAAAGGTAAAATTTTCTTAGGATTTCCATATCACAGGTCAATAATTAATTAAACTTTAATGAAGATCTAATTTATTTCATACGAAAGACCCATTAACTATAAAAAAAGAAGTGTTAGTGGAAGTTTATTAGTGGCAGTTCTAATAACCATCACTAAACAAATAATATTAAATATAATTTATAATATATAGAAGGTTTAATGAAAATGTAACTGTATTTTTTTTAGATTTAGTAGTTTTTTTATTTAAACCACTGCTAAATCTTTAAAATATACCATAAATTGACCCCTCACCCCCCCCCCACACCTGAACCCCTTGGCCCCCCAATCCCCTCTGCTCCCTGATGATGACCACCCCTCCCCCACCTTTGATCACCCTATTCCCCAAAAATGGTCACCCCTCCCCCACCTCTGATCCTCATATCCCGAACCCCCATGCTCCTTGATGACGACCCCATAGTGACCCCCCTGCTCCTCGATGATGACACACAATAGCAGCCCCTATTCCCATTTTCCAGATGATTGTGACACCCAATGATGGAAACATACCTAACCCCCTTCTACCCATGACCCCATCTCCCTCCTATATCTATATCAACCTAATTCCCCCTACCCATATCCATTTACCTCTCTCCTCAACTAAATGAACTTATTCCATGACATTTGACCCTATTATTATGAGGAGTAATGTTTATTCATAAATGTTTTTTATGTTTTTCATGTTGGATTGAATCATTTTTATGTTGAATTTTTGTTCTGTTAAATCAAGACCCTTCCCTAGTCAATAAAGAAGTTGGGTGATGTTTAATTTTCATTGAACTTATTTGATTAAACATTTATATATTTAAATCTAAATGTATAGGGAGAATAGTGACAATACAGTACCTATAGAAAATTTTTGGATTAAATTACATTGAAACGCACCTTGGTATGGGAAGGGTTTGGAAGAATTTTCAAACCATGAAATTTCAAATCGATCAACGGATGGTAGAATAAAATTTGTGTGTATTAATTGTAAATTCAAACAATGATTGAATAGAAAATAAGTATATGAGAGTTTGATATTGAAATGGTTTCCTACTCTATATGTATGTTGGATTTGGAATGGTGAATCAAATGTTATGAAAATTTAAAACAATGACTATCCTATCAACGAAACACAAAGTGACCCATCAGGGAAAATTCAATTTGAAACTTAATAAATGATGCATTCAGATTTCTAGGACACAATTTCCAAGATTTTAGTAGATCAACAGAACCTTTAGTTGATTCTGAGTAGGTTAATCTTTTTAAAAAACTTCAGTGATAAAAAATTATAAATTAGTTGAAGACAGAAAAAAATGAACTATATAAAGGGTGTGAAAAGTATTAAAAGTTGTATTTTCTACTTAGTTTATATCATATCAAGTGTCTCTATAGAATTAATAATAATAAAATATCCATGATATTAGATTTTCTTCATGATGAATTTAGTGAATCTAAGATCCCTTCATTATTCTATGAGATGAAGAAAATCATCAAAAAACATAAACTTGATTATAAAAAGATACATGCATGCCTTAATGATTGTATGATTTACTGGAGAGAAGAGTCTGATAAAGTATAATGCATAAAATTTTATACAAGAATATGGAATTCAATGAGAAACAATGAGAGTAAAAAAACAATGCAACCCCAGGAAGAAACATAATAACAAAACTTCTACAAAGGTATTGTGTTACTTTTCTATGAATCCACACTTGAAAATATTATTCAAGTCATCTAAGACTGCATACAACATGAAGTGGAATACTTAGGATAATAATAATAATGATGGATTGATGATACATTCAAATGATTCAACATCATGGAAGGTGTTTGACTCATTATATCCAAATTTTTCTTCAGACCCTAGGAATATGTGTTTGGGATTGGATTTTGATAGTTTTAACACTTTTGGTACTTTAATTACTAATTATATCATTTTGGATAGTTGTTTTGATGACCTATAATCTACCTCTATAGATGTGTATTAAGAATACTTCTTTCATTATTTCGATGATTATTCCAAGAAAGAAAATGAGTAGAAATGAAATTGATGTATACCTTCAACCTATAATCAAAGAATTGAAAGAATTATGGGATGATGGTGTGGGGACATATGATTCTTCAATGAGAAAACTATTCAAAATTAATACTTAATTAATGTGTAAAATTAGTGACTTTCCTAGACTAGGAAACTTATCGTGACAGAAAACTCATACTATTCTAGCTTATCCAGTTTTTAATTTTGATTCTGAACCACAATGATTACCTAATAGTATAAAATGGTGTTTTATGTGTCATCATCGATTTCTTGATACTTCTCATAAATTTAGGTTTAACAAGACACAATTAGATAGAGATATTGAATTAAGAAAGCCACTGAAGGTGTTATCTAGTTTATAAATCTTAGGTAAATTAATGAATGTCACTATAGAATGTGGAAAATGTAATTAATTTAAATAGTGGGGAGGGTATGAGGTATAGTATCCATAGTAGTGGAACACAATAGTGGAATAAAATGAGTATATTTTTTAAACTTACTTATTAAGATATTAATTTGATACAACATTATATTGATATAAAGCATATTGAGAATAAATTCTATGATAATGTAATTTTTAAATTTCTTAATGAGCAGGGTAAATCAAAGGATTTCCTTAATTATAGTAAGGATTTGGAATCAATGAATATAAATCATGGTTTGTGGGAAAATGAGAATAGAAAGTATCCTTAGGCTATTTTTACAATTAAAAATCATGAAAAATACATATTCCTTTGAACTTTAAAGAATATAAAAGTGCCAGACAGATGTTCAAGTAACATTTCAAGGTGTGTTGACTTAAAACATTGAAAGTTACATGGATTGAAAAGTCATGATTCACATATTATGATGGAGCAGTTTTTTTCATTGGCATTTCATAATACATTAATTGAAAAATTAATTATGGTTCTAGTTGAGTTGTGTACCTTTTTTAGGGTGTTTTTTGGAAAACTCTAAATATAGCTTATCTTGATAAACTTCAAGAAATAATTTTTTTAACACTTTGTCATTTGGATATGTTATTTCCCCCTTCATTCTTCACAGTCATGATTAATTTGACTATTCATTTGGTTGAAGAAGCTAAAAATGGTTTATTGGTGAACTATCAATGGATGTATCCAATTAATAGGTACACTAATATTATTTTTATTTTCATTAATGAATTTAATTTTATAAAATCATTGTTTAAAATTTTTTAATATGTTTCTTATTTTTTTCATCAGGTTCTTAGGACATTTGAAATCATATGTGAGGAATAAAAATTAATGAGAAGGATCTATTGTTAAATGTTACATAGCTGAAGAGTGTTTGACCTTCTATTCTATGTATTTGGATGGGACTAAGACTAGATTAAATTGTGTTGGAAATGTTGATGACATCTCCACTAATTCTCATTCTGAAAACCAGTCATCTCCACTTCAATATTTTTTTTTGTAATTTTATTAAAAAAGGAAGGGAAAATAAGCTGGAATTAAAAAAAGAGGTGACTAAGGGTTTGAGATTAAAATAAGCTGGAATTAAAAAAAATTGTTAATAAGGAGGTTTTTAAATGGTTTTTCCATCATGTAACTATATACTTATATTCATATTATTAATGTGTAGTTATTTTTTCTATGTTAAATGTAACACCTTATATTTTCTTATCTAACTAATGAATTTTGAGAATTTAGTTAAAATATCAAATGATTTGAAGTTTTTTGATCAATATCCTCTAAGGAGGGCTAAGATATTTGATTCCTACAATATTCACGGATTCAAGTTTCATACAATTTATCATGAAGAATATTTGAAAACTCAAAATAGTGATGTATTTACACTTGAAGATGTGGGATACTTTGGAAATATGATTTATATAATTGAATTAAACAATCATGGTTAATTTTTAGTTGTATTATTCAAATGAAAGTGGGTCAAAATTGATATGGATATAATGAAATATTCATTACATTTTACTTTTTTCAACTTCTATCGCTTGATCCATACTGGTGAGCATATAGATAATGATCCATTTATCTAGTCTTCACAAGTGAAGATGGTTTATTATATGAATGACGAAATACGTGAAGGTTGAAGTGTTATTTTACACTTAAAGTAGAGAGACTCATATGATATGGGCAATGAAGATCAATTGGTACTTTGTGACAGTGAACCTCATCAACCAAAAAACATTGAATAAATTTTTCCTGAAAATATCAAAATAATAAAACTTGTAAGTGAGGGTAAAAATGAAGCACTAATCACAATGGAGGTTGATAATAAAGAATACAATAAATATAGAGATAATTGAATTTATAAATTGGTAATGAAACTATATTAGAATTTCTCATTTATAAGGGTTTCGTACATATATAATTTATTCTATTTTTTATTTTTTTGTAAAAATATTTTACTTTTTAATTTTTTATACATTTAATATATCTTAACCATTTGAATTTTAGGAATGTTGTGAACAAAAAAAAATCGAGATCCTAGCTGATCAACATCTCAAATCACGCTAGCACTACTATCACATTTAGTGGATTTGAGTGATTCCACTATACCATAGACTTCTAGTGAGCCAGTAGTTTCCCCAGATGTTGTTGGTATCCCACCATCCAATAAACCTTTGGTAATGGATCAATTGGTCACTGATCCATCAAGGGAATATTATTAAGTTACCATTACTGGTATGTATGTCATTATACAAAAAACTATATATTTTATTAATTATTTACTGTATTTGTCAAATAGATAAAGATAAAAATAGAATGGATATAAATATGAACATTAAGAATGTATGAAACTTAAAATATTTCAATATTATCATTCAATTTGATGAGTTTTAGGTGCCTACCAGTGATTCTTATAGAATCTATGGACAGATTCTTGAGCAACATTCTTACAAGATAGTGATCTTTCCCATTAATTATAAAGATTAGAGGAATATTCCCATAACATGAAAAAAATGAGGTCTTTCATAATCAAGTAAAGGTAATATTAACTTAATTTTAATTTATAACTAATTTAAAATACATGAGTAAAATTATTAATATACTTTTAAAGTGTTATGTTTTTTTATTTCTAGATATTTTTTCATTTTGATGTCCCTGGCTCCATTTCACACTCATGGACTCTGAAAAAAAAAATTGGGTAAGAAATGGAGAGATTTTAAATGGAGATTTTATCATGAGTTTAATGAAACATCTCTAAGATCATGAAAAATTTATGAGAAAGTGCATGAAGGAAAATTATCGTATATTAATTAGTGAAATGTAGGAACTAACAGTATGTCATTCCGAGCAACGGTTTTCCTGAGAAGCCCATAAATGTTCTTTTAGTGTTTTAAAACACTAAAACGTGAATGTGATGGTCAAAAACATAGTAAAATACCTTATATTAAAGTTAAATCATGGTGAAAAACACCGTTGAATTATTTGTGGTGTGAATGCATAGAAAAATGTGAATCTGATGTGTGGTGTGCTCTTGATGGCTCAATAAACTGTTTTTAAAGATGCCAAAGTCTTTAAAAGCATGTGTCAGGGGATTAAAACTAAGAAAAATATGTTGGGTGGATATGAAATCTAGGAAAATGGATTTATATTGATTTTTTAAATATAGGATCTGATGACACATCATTCTAAGTAACGGTTTGACCGGGATGCCTGTAAACACATTTTTTATGTTTTAAAACACTAAAACATGAATATAATGGTAAAAATCATAGAAAACATACTCAGATGTATTTAGAATTATGGTACACTCATCGCTAAATTGTTTATGGTGTGTACACACAAACAACACATCCATCCGACATGCGATGTGCTCGGATTGACTCAATAAAGAGTTTTTAAAGATATCAAAGCCTTTAAAAACATGTATCAGGGGGTAACTAGGAAAAAAACATCATATGGCCATGAAATAAGAGTAAAATGATCATATATTTATTTTTGAAATGTATAAATAGATAGAATGTCATTACGAGTAACGGTTTTCCCAGGATTCTCATAAACACATTTTTAGTTTTTTAAAGCACTAAAACATGTATGTAATGATCAAAACCATAGATAATGATCTCATATTAACATGAAATTGTGGTAAAACCACCTTTTAATTTTTTTTATGTGTATGCATAGACAACACATTAATCCAATGTTTGATGTTCTCAAAATTAATCATTAAACATTTTTTAAAGATACTAAAGTCTTTAAAATGTGTGACGTGGGGTCAAAACTAGGAAAATGATATTAGATGGCCATGAAATCATAGTAAATTGACCATATGTTTATTTTTTAAATGTATGAACTGATGGAATTTTTCATTCCGGATAACGGTTTGTTTGGGATGCCTATAAATGCATTTTTAGTGTTTTAAAACACTAAAACGTGTGCGTAATGGTTAAAACCATAGAAAAAGATCTCATATTGATGTGAAATCATGAGAAAACTAATTTTTAATTATTTGTGACATGTAAGTTCAAAAAACACATCCATATAATGGGAATTTTTCTCAGGATGACTGAATAAACAATTTTTAAAAATACCATAGTCTTTAAAAACGTGTGTCAGGGGGTCAAAAATAGAAAAATGATGGCAGATGACCATGAAATAAAATTAAATGACCATAGATTTATTTTTTAAATATAATAACTAGAAAAAAGTTATTCAGAGTGATGGTTTTCCCAAGATTCCCATAAATGCATTTTTAGTGTTTTAAAACATTAAAATGTGTGTGTAACGGTCGAAACCATTGAAAATGAAATCCGATTGATGTAAAATCATGGTAATACCATCATTGAATTATTTGGTATGTGTATTTATAGAAAAAATATCCATTTGATGTGGATTGTGCTTGGAATGACTCAATAAACAATTTTAAAGATACCAAAGTCTTTAAAAATGTGTGTTGGGGGTCAAAATATGGGAAACAATGTCGTATGACCATAAAAACATAGGAAAACAACCATAAATTGATTTTTAAAATGTAATAATCGATAGTACATCATTTTAAGTAATTATTTGTCTAGGATTCCCTTAATTGTGTTTTTAGTGTTTTAAAACACTAAAACATGCATGTAACAGTCAAAACCATAGAAAATAGCCTCAGATTAATGTAAAATCATAGAACAACCACCTTTGAATTATTTTTTACATGTTCCCATAGACATCGCATCAATTCAACATGTGGTGTGCTTGGAATGACTTAATAAATAGTTTTTAAAGATATCAAAGTCTTTAAAAACATTTGTTAGGGGGTAAAAACCAGGAAAACAATGTTAGGAAGCCATGAAATCCAAGAACAATGACCGTAGATTTATTTTTGAAAATTAGGAATTGATGACATGTCAATCCGAGTAATGGTTTTCCTGGGATGCCCATAAACATGTTTTTAGTGTTTTAAAACACTAAAATGTGCATGTAATGGTTAAAACCACAGAAAATGACCTTAGATTGATGTGAAATCATAATAAAACCACAGTTGAATTGTTTTTGAAATATAATACATGCTTCTATATCAAATTATTTAATTTTTTTTATTAAGTAAATTTCAAGCATACCGCATGTTAATTTAAAAATTGATTACTTTTTTATATATTTATCCATTTTTAAGTTTCAAGTATTGAATCATATTTGAAATAGGTATGTTTATGTTTTAAAAGTGTTATACATGATATATTATTTATTTTATGTTAAAATTTATTCTTTTTGATTAACAAAATAACAAATGTTATGTTCAACATTTTGAATATATTTTTTGTATATTCTCTTTCACGTTTCTTTTCTTAAATTTTCTGGTTTTTATTGTAGGTTAAAGATGTTTTCAGTAGGTAGGAGTTTGATTGTTCTGATCCATGAAATTCTTCAGGAGGCAATTATTATGTTTCTTAGTTTTTGTGGTATGTTTAAATATTATTAATGATTCTACTGTAATTCATATTTATTATATTTAGTTCTAATTTTTATCTTCTTTTTGTTATAGTTGATGAGGTGATGTGGTCAATTTTGGTTGATGAGATGATGTATAGGTAGATGGATGCAGTAGAGGTCGTGGGATGGACATATATTGGCCATGGTTTGTTTTTCTTGGACATATTTTATATGTATATATTGATGACTGAGGTATGGGTTGACTAAAGTTATGATGAATGAGGTTGTATATATATGACTTTGGATGTATGATGGTGTATGTATAATGAATTTATTATGAATTTATGTTTTAGTTTATTATATGTATATTTTTTATATATATTTTTTTATTAAATATTTAAAAAATAATAATTTTTTTGTAATATATTTATCCATGGTTTATGATAACTTCCGCTAAATGGATACATGAAAATCTATTTAGCGATAGTTATCATAAACCTCTACTAAACATAATCGCTACTATAGTATATAGCAGTGGTTATATTCATTTCTTCTATTTTATTTTCAGCTTAATTTTAAAAAAAAATAACTATGAAATTAATTGAGAATCTCCACTAGATGCTCTAAATATGAAACATATAAAAATTTCCAATAAATTGGAATAATCACCGCTAAATGATTGCTAACTGTGAAATACACAGCAATTTTACTAACCACCGCTAAACAATGTATCAGTGGTTTAAACCACTGTGTATAGAAAAAAAACCGCCTCCAAAATCTTTGTTTTTTGTAGTGGTTAAAAAGGATTTATAATTTTAATAATTCAAGGATATAAAACAAACTCTTTTAAATGACCTTTAAATATCCTTAATTAAATATTTAAAACTATATTTATGTTAAAAATTAGAACTCATGACATTTGGGGTACCTTTGGGAAATCTAGAAATTCGGTCTTGAACCGACTGTACCAACTGACCGCATGAACAACCAATTGAAAAAACCAACTGATCACACAACCAAAACAACGGACCACATGAAAAACCAACTAACCACATAAAGAATCCAACTAAATGTGCCAACTAACCTCATGAAGGAACCATCTGACCACTCAAACAAAACAATCGGCCTCATGAACAAACCAATCGACCGCATGAAGAATCCAAATAACTATGCCAATCAACCACATGAAGGAACCAACTAACTACATGACCAAAAAAACTGACTACATGTCACAAAACAACCTGGTTCAACCTCAAACTGACTACCTGAGCTGGCCCAGAACAAGGCCCAAGAGGTGTTCTCGATCCTCCCAGAGTGGAAACTAGAATCGAGCATCAAGATAAAATCATTAGGAAATATTTATCCCAAAAATAGTAGGTAGAAAAAAATGTATATAAACTAAAAAATAAAAAAACACTAGAGGTGGGAATAAATAAAACATCACAACCAAAATGTGACCTTGCGGGTCACTACTAACCGCTAAACCAACATCACCCCACAGTGACTGAGTTTGAGCTAGGAACCTCACTTGAAGATAAAAACAATGATAACTCTATAGGCGTGAGTATTAAAACTCAGTAGGCATACTATAATAAATTATTCCTTATGTCTTAACCTTAAAATGAAAACCATTTCAAGATAGTTTGAAAATAAAACTATATAAAATAGTATTTACATTTTCTTTTTAAAATAAGTAATAAGCTAAAATTTCTTAAAATCCATTTCCCACTTTTCATTTTGAAATCCATTTATAAAGAATAAAACACTTCCAATAATCCCTTTATAATAAATAGCATACAATGATAGAAATATTTTTGTATGAAATCATAACATCAGGTTCTACAAAACATGGGTAAATAAAACATGTTTTTCATATTTTTTAAATGAAAGGAAAACTGAGCACAATGAGTTTAATTAATCAATACCATAGAAAAATAGGGATAAATGATAACAAGCACCATGGGAAAACCCTAAGCATCTAGGTTAGTGGGGACCTAGAGTCATCATACCTTAGTGACATGGTATAGAAACCATAACCCATAGCATCCTCATGCATGAGCCACTAGATAGGAATCACATCCAGAGTTCTAGTGGTCTTTTAACATCCTCAAATGTTTAGTTAATGTTGTAGCTTCAATCCTTCTAGAGGGAACCAGGCCTCGACCATGCTGATCTACCTAGCGTACTAAACCTCGTCTCCCCCTAGGTACTCGGGTTTCCCATGTGCTCAATTTCAATCTCAACATTAAGTGAAATATGTTTCCATACAATGAAAACATCAAAACTTGGAACAACACATAACAATTCGTAAGCCTCTAAACTAGGCACATATCATAAAGTACCAATCATGACTTAACATTTACCATTCCAAAATCATTTCCAAAACCAAGTTGATAACACCACTCATGTTCAGAAGATGCCCAACGGGCCTACACATCATGAGAGTTCAAAATCATTTTCCAATAAGTACTCTAAGGATACAAATGGGCCTCATAACATTAAATAAATTCTCTAATTTTAGCGAACACACTTCACATGTTTGAAATCATTTAAAAATCCATTTTAATCATTTAGTGTACTTCATATTTAAGGTAAATATTATAAACGAGCTTATAAAAAATATGTAAATAAATAAAAAAACCATTTCTAAGTGGTGAAAACAACTTTTTCCTAACATATATATATCACATAAATATAAAAAATATATTTTTAAAATGATCAATCAATCAAGGGATTCAAATTAAAGGCTCATCATAGGGAAACTACCTAAAAATAAAGGCATGTTACTTTAGATGACGGCAATTCGAATCTTCCCATTTCACTTGCATGCATATACACTTTCTCATATATATATATATAAGGACATTTAGCCCCTATATATATATTTTCATGGATAAATTTGTATAAGTGGATCCTTACATCTATGATTATACTTGCATATACCCCTTTACACTTACAAATGTATGCATCTTCATATACACATATAAACACACCTAGCTGAAATTGCCCAGATAGAGTGATTGTATCACTGAGAGGGATAGGGGGTGAATCAGTAATACTTTTTTATTTTATATTTCACTTCAATTGAAACAACCTTTACCTCCTGTTAAATATTATATTCCCTTATGGAAACAACTCAAATACACATCCACAGGAACACAAGTATTTACAAGGTTCGCTATTTAATAAGAATAGTTATATCCTTTCTATGGTTTGGAAATGATCCAATACCACACAATCCACTAGAAAACAATCCCTATATTACAATGAGTATGATATTCCCTTTCACTCGTGTAGTACTTTGAAGATAATACAAAAGTACGTGTGCACTCTCTTATCACAAATAGGGTAATGCAAAGTTTGTGTAACGACTCATGTTACCTATGCTTCTTTTTAACTCCACAAATGTATTCAATTAAAAACACTTCTTCAATTTCTTACCCAGAAGAAGGTAAGAACTTCCTGGACTTTGTTATGAAAAATTCAGTCTAATTTTCCTGGATATGATTTTCCCAGTCTGATTCCTCCAAGTACGATTCTCTATATTATAATTCTTACAATTTGATTTTCTTCTCAAAATACAATAGAAATGAATTGAAACCACTTCAATTATTAATCCCAATAAACTCATTACGATTCATCCTTAGTCTAAGAACCCAAATATGGAAATATTGAAGCTGATTAATCCATCCTGATATGATGATCATCTAAATATGGTAATTAGTTTAATATGATAATCATTGAGTATGATTATTATCTCACAACAACGTTTCAATATTGTATCTTATACTATGTCTTCTACCCATTAGAACATCTTCAACAAAGATCAATACAATATCTTCTTTCTCTTACTGAAAACTCAGAGCCTCTCTCTCTACTGTAGTGAACAGTACCAACAGTTAGAAAGTACAATGTATTTCTTCTTTTATAGGTGACCCTTGAGAGGTTTGGGTGGGAATCCCAAAAAACATTCCTAATCACACAAATTCACCCAAAATTCAATTTCCCTTGAAATGTCAGGATGAATTTTGACTTCTTCAACTCTTCTCAAAGATTCTCGATTATTCTTCAAACTTCATCTCCTTCTTCACACTTTCATTTAAATCGCCAGACCAATTTCAATTGTTGAGTCCTATTTCAATTATCAAGTCTGGTTTTCTTCAAAACAATGATTTGTACCATTTGAATAAATGAATAAAGAAAATCAAAATACTCTTTGAAATTCAATTTCCCCCTTGATAACACATTCAGAAAAATCCTTCATCTATACTCATAACCACTTCTCATAATTTTACATTTTATCTTGAACCACTTGAAATACAAAACTTCTTCTTTTATTCTCTTGACCAATTTAAAAAATCATCTAAAGAGGCAAAAACATAATTCAACACTTGTCCCACTTTACAAAGACATTTTAAAACAAATCAGAGTTCATCTATCTCTTCCTTTGGTAATTCAAAAAACCAGCAACTATCTTTCTTTCCAACTTAGCCCGATTACGATTTCCCAGAATATGATCTTTTCTAAATATGATTGTCTTGGGTATGATCATTTCTAGATATGGTCAACTTCCTCCTAAGTCAGAGTATGATCATCTTGGGTACAAAAATTTTTCTATGCTTTAGATGAATTATCGAATGCTACAGTAAATTGGCACCATCTTTTCCTTATCATAAACCTAGATACGATTAATCTGGATATGATCCCTTTTTTATTGGAAACATCTTTTTTTTAACTTCCACTTGGATCTGATTATTTTTTAAAACAATAGGCACCACCTCTTTCTACCTTTCTTTCACTAGTATTGTATCAAAAGTTCTCCAATCAACTTATGATTTATATGAAATACAAATCAGCATAGCATCATCACATTTAATTTTATCATAGTTAACAGACTTTGATACTTTATCAAAATAATCACTTATTTCATATCAAATTCAAAGTGAATCTGATTAAAATCAATTCCTCATTATGATCTTTTCACATATCGAACCCGAGGTGAGTCTAATCAGAACCATTTCTTCCAAACAACTTTTTGCTAATACGATGGATAGAGTGAACCCAATTTTTTATAAAATGAAAATCCAATTCTTTTGAAAACATGGATCAATATGATTCTCACCAAATAAAAATTGAGTTGAATTAACTTTAATCTTTTATCTTCAACTTTAAAAATAAAAGACCACATTTGAAAACAAACACCTTACTCATCAGCTTGGTCCTAACACTAGCCCAGTTATATATATTAATCCTACCATGGGTGAATATATATAAATGAGGAACACACACACACACACACATATATATATATATGCCTACCTATGCATACGTCTATAAGTCTTTAAAAATGGTGGCTCGAATCCACCCCAACATGGTCCAAGATGCACTATAATAATATTAGGAACCCAAACATCAAAAAAAACTAATTAAAATTGGTCCAAAATAAAAAAGAATAAGAAAACCTACCTCAAAACAAAGTTGGACAATCCAAAATGACCCAAATTGATTCACCTTCGGTGGTGGATGATGAAACATACTCGAAGAATACCTGAGAGGCCCATTGTGAGCCCTAACACCGGAAAAGAGAATGAAAAATCAGGTTAAACCTTAACCTAGGGTTCGTCCGAATGGAGGGGGATATGGGAAGAGGGAAAATTCTAAGAAATAGAAGGAGGAAGGTAGAGGATATATTACCTCACAGAATCGTCTAAGAAAACTCAAGAAATCTAGTTGATTCGTCACATCGAAGGAGGTCGTAAGGAGGGAGGGGTCATGTTCCATAGGGGGTTCAATTGTAGGGGATTCATACAAAACCAAGGAGGATAAAGGGGAAAGAAATAAGAGGGATTAAAGAAAAAATAATAAAAGAAAAGAAAATAGAAAAGAAAACCTAAAATTTTGCGCACAATTTACCAAACTGTGCCCCAACTGTGTGTTGGCCACTGCCTAGGCCAGACAACCTCACATGGTTACCCTAGGTAGATGCATGGTTGAGAAAACCATGCTCAAAATGTACCAATTGGAACTAAAAACTCACATATCCAAATTTCACGCTTGTCACATGGTTTAATAAACTATGTGCAAGTTGTGCACCACATCACATATCCACATGTACACCCGCATGGGCACTGCATGGTTACTACTAACCATTCAGGCTAACCATGCAATATCTAAAAAACCTCCAAAAATTTAAATCTCATCTTGCCAACTACCGGAACTTGAACCCTCTTAAGAACCAAATAAAATAAGAACAAAAATAAATAAAATAGAAGAGAGGTGTCGGGTCGGGGTGAGACAATTCTCCCCACCAATAACACTTTCTTCCCTTAGAAAGTCACCCATCCAAATGTGGAACAAAACCAGGAATTAAAACTAATCACAGTCAAATGAAACCATGAAACCTAGTGTGACCTTTTAACTATACAATTCACACCCAACCAGCTCTAGAAGAAACCACAACAAGATCCATGGTGGGTCTCCCCTCCATTTAAGAATCGACCAACTTAGACCAACCAATATGAACCGACATGAGAAACCCAACATGAACCAACCCAAGAACTCCCTAAAAAACTAACCCCCATCACAAGGGGGGACCAAAAAAGAAAATACAAACCAAGTGGAAAACCAAACCACAATTAATCATTTCTATAAGACACAACCATCTATTAAATGAGAAAAACTTGAATCCAAAACTAACTCATGAGAAGGATAACCATTTAAGAATTCATATTCATAAGGCACAATCACAACTAAAGAGGTTTAAAAGTATAAAAGGCCACCATTTACAACCAAAGAGGAACTTTTGAGAACCAATAAAACTATAATAAAGGAACTTAAATTACTCCCACTACAACACTAGAGACAAAAGTTAGACCAAGGTCCCCCACACCCAATGATTCTTGACTTCATGAAAAGATTCACTCTGAGACCTATGGTTGGATCCCCCCATGTATTGAAGCATCTACTTCATTGCAGTCAGGATCTGATAACCTCTGACTAAAACTTTCTCTTCTGGAAACACAACTTACAAAACTTCTCCACGACCACACTGATGATAAGCCTTCAGATAATTACAACAAGATGGATTAGAATTAAAAAACCAACCACACTAGAAAAAAACAAGCTAGTGTTCCAATTAATGAAGGGAAGAAACTAATAAAGATACTCATTGGGAACATGTTCCTCTGGTTCACACTCCTCACTGGATGGGGAACCTCCATGAGTACCAAAAGAAACCGCTATCAACTACCACGAGATACCCTCTGAGACTTGCCCAGATGAACTAACGAGACCCTTGTTTCCTGGACGAAGACCCCACATGAAAATAAGAGATTTTAAATGATCTCTTGACACTATCTCTAGAGAAAAAAAATCAGTTCATCAAAATGGCCAACATACCCTTTCATCGTCAGTTGACCCTATCGAGCGTCCATGAGCTATGACACTTTATTCTCCTTCACTTCCTAAAGAATAAACCACTGGATGGAAGTGGTCTTTAATATCACCCATGAAATTCCATCTCGTAAAGAGGATAGAACAATCACCTTCCTCTATTCTAGTCCTAGTCTTTCAAACATACCCAAGACAACTCTCACTCTCACAGCATCTGAAGTTCCCAAAAACTTGAAGACACCCTCAGGTACAACAAAACACTCCACATCCCCTAAAAACATCAATAACTAAATAAAAAAGGTGTTGATTTAGAAGATCTCATCTCCAAAACTCCACTAGAAGTCTAGGTAGGTCCAGTAATTGAAAATTAATCATTAAAAACCTCATGGGTATTTCTAGGAAGCATACTCTCAATAGCGTAAAACACAAAACCACATACCAAGCACATAAACCAACACATCAAAAAACCAAATATAAACCAAATAAAATCTCAACCAAAACAAAACCACAACAAAATCACAAAAAAATCAAAAACCCTCTTTTAAAATCCACCGTTTCTAAATTTACACATTTTAAAATTTAATTCCCCATTTAAAAAATCAAAATAATTTTCCTTTTCCAAAATAATTTCAACACATCCACTTTAAAATTCAAAACACCACCCCACTTTTCCCTTTAAAACCACAAATCCTGTTATAAAAGAATCCCCTTTTTAATATAAACCGTGTTCCTTTTCAAAAACAACTTTTGGAAAAATCAATCCAAACCTTTGATTTTAAATACTCACCCAGGACATCCTGTGAGCTATCACATATGTGTGGATCCCACTTTCTTTTATATCGTCCACACATACATACCAACATGCACTTACCATGAACAAAAACACACATATATGAATGTCCATAAGGAATACCAAGGGTCATATATACCATTTTATCGTCAAAACCAATCATTTTCCAAATTCCCAATTCACTTTTCCTTTATATTTTCCCAAAATTTTCAAAATTATGAATCAATTTCTCTTTTGAAACTCATTTTTTTCAATACGAAAACTATTTGTAGAAATCATTTTCCTTTCCAAATGCACTCATACCAACCCAAATCAGATTGAATCATCACCAATACCAAATTAACTGGAAAAGGAAACTAGTGGACATACATACCCTAGCCATATGGTTTAATAGACCATGCACTGAACATACATCAACCACTAGAAGCATATTGGATTGTGCGTGTGAGCTCCACATGGTTTGATATGCCATTTTAGATCACTATGTAGCACCATATCACTTCCACTATCATCCCCCAACATACAAAAGCTCATCAAACTAAACAAACGCCAGTAGCATAACCAAAAACCAAAAATAAAGACTCGAAACCCTACTACCACTGGTGACTCAAGTCTTGTCATGAGTGGTGGTGATTAGGAACCGACCCATGACCTACCTCCTAAGCCCTGACAATCCTATCTCTGATATACCTGACACCCCAAATAACAATGGTCTTCTTAGATACTATTTTTTCAACAACCAAACCGGGTCAACCCCAAAATGGTCACCCAAGTCGGCCCATGAAAAGCCCTCAGATTCCTTCTCGATCCTCCCAGGCTAAAAACTAGTGTCGTGCATTAAGATAAAATCATTGGGAATGATTTATCCTAGAAAACAACAAGTAGGGAAAAATATATATAAACTGAACAATTAAAATAAACACTAGAAACAAAAATAAATAAAACTACACATACCTCCATGTGACCCTACGGGTCAACATTGACCACTAAATCAACATCACCCCACAGTGATGGAGTCTGGGCTAGGAACCCCACTCGAAGATTAAAAAAAGATAATGCTTTAGACGTGAGTATTAAAGCTCAGTAGGCATGCCAAGATAAACTATTCTCTATTCCTTACTCTTAAAATGAAAACCATTTCAAGATAGTTTGAAAATAAAACTATATAAAAATAGGAATTTTCCATTTCTTTTTAAAAAAAGTAACAAGCTAAAATTTATTAAAGTTCATTTTCCTACTTTTCATTTTGAAGGTCGTTTATAAGGAATAAAACACTTCCAATAATCCCTTTATAAGAAAGAGAATGCAATGACGAAAACATTTCAATATGAAGGCATAACATCAGGTGATACAAAACATGGGTAAATAAAACATGTTTTTCATATTTTCGAAATGAAAGTAAAACTGAGCACAAAGAATTTAATTATGAAATACCATAGAAAAATAGGGATAAATGATATCAAACACCATGGGAAAACCCTATGCAGCTAGGTTAGTGGGGACCTAGGATCCTCGTACCTCAGTGACATGGTATAGAAACTATAACATTTAGAATTCTTATGCACGATCCACTCAAGAGGAATCACATCCAAAGTTTTAGTGGTCTCCAATCATCATCAAATGTTTAGTTAGTGTTGTAGCGTCAATCCTTCTAGGGGGAACTGTGCATCATCCCTATTGATCCGCTTGGCATACTCAACCTCATCTAACCCCTTAGGTACCCAAGTTTCCCATGTGCACAATTTCAATATCAAAATCAAATGAAATATATTTTTATACAATCACAACATAAATACTTGGAACAGAACATAACAATGAACAAGCCTCTCCACTAGGCACATATCATAAAGTACCAATCAGGCCTTAATGTTTTCCATTCCAAAACCATTTCCAAAACCAAGGTGATACCACCACTCATGTTTAGAATATTCCCAATGAGCCGACACATCATGAGAGTTCAAAAACATTTTCAAAGAAATACTCTAAGGATCCAAATGGTCCTTACAACTTTGAACAAATACACCCATTTTAGATAACACACTTCACATGTTAGAAATCATTTAGAAAACCATTTTAATCATTTAGGGTACTTAACATTTAAGGACAAGCTTGTAAATGGGATTAGACAAATTATATAAATAAATGAAAAACCATTTATAAGAGGCGCAACCAACTTTTTCCTAACATATATATATATCACATAAATATAAAAACATATTTTTAAAATGATCAAGCGGTCAAGGGATTCAAATTAAAGACTCAGCATAGGGAACCTACCTCAAACTCAAGGCACACCGCTTTAAACAACATCAACTCGAATATTTCCTTTTTGCTTGCACGTATATGAATTTTCACACACATATATATATAAGGACACCTAGACCCTATGTACATATTTCCATGGAAAAATATGTACAAGGGGATCCATACATATATGCTTATACTTTCATATACCCCTTTACACTTACACATGTATGCATCTTCATATACACATATAATCACACCTAGCCCCACTGTATATATTCATCCTGTCATGGGTGAATATATATATAAAGGGGGAACATATATATATATACTTGACTACCTATGCATACGTCTATAAGTCTTCGACAATGGCAAGTCAAATTCACCACAACAAAGTCCAAGACACACTACAATAATATTAGGCACCCAAACATGAGAAAAACCCTGACTAAAATCGGGCCAAAAGAAAAGGTAGAAGAAAACCTCCTCAAAACGGCAACAGGAAATCCAAAACGATCCAAAGCACTTCACCTTCAACATCGGATGATGAAACACACTTGAAGAAGACTCGAGAGACCCATTTCAAGCCCTAACACCAAAAAATAGAATCAAAAATTGGGTTAACCCATGACCTAGGGTTTGGTCGAACAGAGGGGGCCTACAGGAAGTGGGAAAAAGAAAGAAATGGAAGGAGGGAGGTAGATGAGGGATTACCTCAAAGAACCAACCAAGAAACCTCAATAAATCCAGTTGATTCATCGCTATGGAGGTGGTCGTGAGGAGGGAGGGGTCGCGCGCCATGGGGGTTCGACCATGGGAGAGTCACGTGATGCCAAGGAGGAAGAGCGAGAAAGAAATAAGAGAGGGGAAAGAAAAATAAAGAAGGGAAAAAACCAAAAAAAACTAAAAAAAACTGGGAAACCGACACGGTTTACCAAACCGTACAGTAATTGTGCGCTGGCCACTGCCTAGGTCAAGCACCCTCGCACGGTTACCTTTAGGCAGAGGCATTATTGAGAAAAATGTGCTCAAACCGTGCCACTTGGCACCGAAAACTCATATAGTCAAACCGTACAGTTTAATAAATTGTGTGCAAGTTGTGCGCCACATCACAAACTCACCTAGGCACCCACATGGGCACCGCATGGTTACTACTAATCATACAAGCTAACTATGCTACAACTAAAAAGCTTCCAAAAATTTAAATCTCGGCCCACCAACTACCGAAACTTGAACTCACTCAAGAACCAAATAAAATAAGACTGAAAATAAATAAAATAGAAGAGAAGTGTCGGGTCAAGGTGCGAAACTGCATGAACAAATCAACCAACCGCATGAAGAAGCCTGCTGACTGTGCCAACTGACTGTACAACCAACTAAGTGACTACATGATGAAAACAACTATCCACATGAAGGAATTTGGATTCGCACAGTCAATCAATAGAATGTGCCAACCGACAACAAGAACAAAGGTCAGGTCTCATGTTTTGTCAAGTGACAGTGGGAATAAACATAAAAAACAGAAGGAAATGACTCCAAACACCCTCTTGACTCCGCCAAGCCTTGTAAAATCCGAAAGAAATGGTTTTTCTTTTTTGAAAATCTGGGACCTTACACACATAATGACTTACTATGTCACTCATTGTTTATCTTTCTCTTTTACTTGTGGGAGATAGCTTGCACTATAATTATATGTATTCGTATGCATCTTCGGTGAGTGTGTAAAAGAGTGTTCCTTTCCAAAAATAACCACGAAAAAGATTATTTGTTTTGTGAATTTGTAGAGATGTCTTTGAAACAAAACTTGCTTATATCTGATTTGAAGCATCAAGTTTTTTATCAAAGATTATTTATAGACCGTTTTGTTTCAAAAGTGATTTCTACTAAGGTATTTTGAATCTTCATGTTGATTTTGTTTTTAGTTTAAGTGAAAATATTTCAAAACTTAATATATTTTCAATATATATATATATATATAAAATCAAGTATTGACCATTGATGTTAAGAAATAATTTTAAAATATAAATAGTGTTGAGGTATCGGGACGAGTTCACTTAGAGGTGATCGAAGCAAACGCTATAGAAAACAAGAATTGTTTTTAACAAAGCCGAAAGAATAGAAAAGAAAAGTGCAAGAAAGTAAAGAACACCATCGATTTATATGGCTCGGACCTTTTGGTCCTACTCTATGGTAAGAACACCACCACAAATTACTTATTATTGTGCAAAAGAAAAAAAGAGCACATATAAACAAAGAACAAAAGAAAGAAAGCCACACATGCAGACCAGAGAAGCTATCCAAGCACAGGGACCTCGTCACTCCAGAGCCAGCGATGAAACCTGGCTCGAAGAAGGCAACATTCACCCTCGAACCGAATAGACTCACGCACGCCAGCCCAGCATCACAACTAAGTAGAAGTAGAAGATACAACATAGAATACAAACGAAAAAACAAATACAACCATACAAATACTCAGGCCTACACCAAGAACCCGAGAAGGGGGTTGGAGAACACTGTTGTAACCGGGACTTCTTGATGGACGTTGGTTGGACAAGACTAGCGTGGGGCGAAGTCTCCACCAGAGCTGATAACCGGAACAGGGGGTTGCGTATGCGTCGATGTAGAATATCACAAGAGCTCCTCCTCTCTCAAAATCTCTCTATGCTCTCTGGACGAACCGACATAATCGAAGAAGAATCACACGCGATAATGAATGGTCGTAGACCGTAATAATACCGCGACAGAAGCGAGGCGACATCGTGACCGGTGCAATAGATGAGGCAGGATGCGTGGATGGCGGAGGGCGAGTGGAACAATCGTGAAGTCAGGCCGGTACAATGAGCACCTGAAAAGCACGGGACACGCGACAACATGTAATTGCACGAGCGACAATGGGTTTGATCACCGAAGGTGAGAAAACACAAACGTCACAACCCGGAGCCGCCAGAGAGAGGCTCATCAATGACCATCAGGAATCGTCTCAGGCAGATCACCATGGTGGCGGTGCGAAGACCAGGCGGGCCAACTACTCAACGGATCACCCGAGCAGCCGAGCGACATAGTTCAGAAGGAAGCCCAGCAAAGCCAATGGCCCACATGGAGGTCCAAAAAACACATACGGTTCAACAGAGCAGAGCATAAAAAAAACGAATTTTTACATGACAATAAAACATTCATTTTTGCATGGAAACAAAACAGTATTTTAATTTTTGGAAAATCAAAAAAACAACTAATAGGTTTTCATGCATTGTTTTTACTAGTTAAAGTTTATTTATATTTAAAGATTTTGCTCATAGGATGCAATTCAGGGGTTCGGTCACCTGTGGCAGTGTGTTGAAGAGCTGAGATTCTGGTTTCCTTTGTACTAGAACCCGGTGACCCACTCTAACATATATTAAGAGATTTTCAAATTTATTTTAAATTTTAAATGCCAACGGCAGTTCCTCGAAAGTTGTCTGTAATTTCTCCCAGCCCGCCTTCAAGACGACCACGGAGCTTTCAGGCGCATTTTCTCTTCCCATAAATAATCGACGCCTCTCCATACCCACTCTTCATTGACAAAGTTCATCGAACATCTACTGGGCAACGCCACCCACCAACCCCACTTGCAAAAGAAGTCTTGTAATGGCAGAGAGTATTGCTGTGTTTCTTCTCGAGAAACTGAGTGACCTGCTCCTGCACGAAGCGTCCAAGATCCGGGAAGCTGAAGAGCAGCTGAGGCTGCTCCAAACCGAGCTTGAATGGATGCGACTTTTCCTTAGGGATGCCGACGCACAAAGGAGATACAACGACAGACTCAAGCTCACGGTAAAGCAGATGCGAGATGCGACGTTCGACGCAGAAGATGTCGTCGATGAATTCCTCTACAAGCTCCATCGACCACCTTCGGTGGAACAACAATCTCCCAATGACCATCTAGGGATCTTTGCCTGCTTTGCTAGATGCCTGTGTCTTGCCAACAAACCACTGATTCTCCTTGATCTTGCTGATCGAATTCGGGCAATCAATGCGATGATTGGGAAGATTTCGAGCAACAAATCGAGGTATGACGTTCCTATCCTCCCAATCTCAGGAGTCGATTCGATTTCCTCCGCCGTTGTCGTGCCACCTAGGGCTAAAAGATTACCCATCGCCGAGGAAGACGATGTGGTTGGGGTCGGGGATGGCGTTGAAACTGTGAAAGAACTGCTACTTTCCAAAGAATGCCGGCGGGTGGTGGTGTCGATCGTGGGTATGGGTGGCTTGGGCAAGACCACCCTCGCCAAGCGTGTCTACAAGTCAGTTGAGTTTATGGGGTACTTCGATTGTCACGCTTGGGTAGATGTATCTCAAGAGTACGATTTCAGAGATCTTTTGACGAGGATTGGAAAGGGTGTCATGGCTTTCAGTAACACCAAGCGCGACGAGTTGAAGGAGATGTCTGATGGTGATTTGAGCTTCAAACTCAACAACTACTTGAAGGACAAGAAGTACTTAATCGTTTTGGACGACATATGGGATGCGGTGGCTTGGAATGGATTGAGTCATTATTTCCCCAATTCAAAAAATGGAGGCAGGATATTAATCACGTCCCGCAACAAGGATATTGCTCTGTATGCCGACCCACGAAGGGCGCCCTATGAACTTCGATGTCTTGACAAAGTAGAAAGTTGGGATCTCTTTATCATGAAGGTGTTTGGAGGGAGAGTTGACTGTCCTCCGGAGTTGGAAGGAATTGGGAGGGAGATCGTGGGGAAATGTGGTGGATTGCCCCTTGGGATAGTAGTATTGGGAGGACTCTTGTCCACAAAAGAGAAAACCAGGCAGTCATGGCAGGCAGTGCTTGATAGCCTGACTTGGCATTTGGATCAAGGCTCAGACTCATGTATGGGAATTTTGGGTCTGAGTTACAATGACCTGCCCTATTATTTGAAGTCCTGCTTTCTTTATTTAGGGATGTATCCAGAGGATCGTGAAATCAAAGCAAGAAGATTGATGCGGCTGTGGATCGCTGAGGGATTTGTTCAAAAGAGAGGAGAGGGAGTGATATTGGAAGACGTGGCTGAGGATTATCTACATGAATTGGTCAATCGCAACATGATTCGGGTGGATCAAAGAAAGCCCAATGGACGAGTGAAGTCATGTCGTATTCATGATCTTCTTCGAGACCTAGCCATCTCAGAAGCTAAGGAAGCAAAGTTCTTTGAGTTCTTCGGATCCAAGAATTTGAAATCTCCTCGTCGAATTGTTATGATCATTGAAGAAGACATAAATATTGTATGCGAAGACACGTATATTGCACATCAGGTATGCATTCATTCAGGCCTCCGGTCCTTCAATTATGTTGGCAAGTCATTGTATGAAGTTCGTTTCCTTTGGCCCAAAGGGTTTGGATTGTTGAGAGTTTTAGATTTGCATAATCTTTTAAAATTGAATTTACCAAAAACACTCGGTGATTTGTTTCACCTAAGGTATTTGGGGTTGAGACATGCAAGTTTCGGGACGTTGCCGAAGTCGATAGAGAAACTGACAAACCTTGAAGTATTGGATTTGAAGTACACCTACATCAAAGACCTGCCTGGCTTGGTTTGGAAGTTGAAAAACCTATACTATTTAAACCTTGGCTTTCAACCATGTCACATCCCTGAGCTGTTGCAGAACGATTGCTTCGCATCGTTACTCACACTGCGTGGGTTGCGTGTGGATGAGAGCAGCCCCATTAAGGGCGGCCTCAGTAGGTTTAGTGAGCTTAGGGAATTGGACATGTTTTGCTGTATAAGGTCTTGGGAAGAACTTTCTTGCTGGATTGCGCAGCTTGTTCCTCTTCAATTGTTGCAGATCAGAACCTGGGACAAGATGCGGTTGAAGCCTCTTTTAAATCTGAAGCATTTGTCTGTTCTCAGATTGACAGGGTATTTGGAGAATACAGTAGAGGCGCTGGAATTGCCGCAGAGCCTGGTGGTGTTGACATTGAATGATTCATGTTTGCAGGAAGATCCAATGAGCACACTGGGTCAGCTGTTGAATCTCAGAGTTCTTGAACTCTTGAACAGATCATGCAATGCAACTAAAATGACATGCCTTTCAGGAGGGTTCCCTGAACTTAAATATCTATGGCTGGATTCACAGGATTTGGAGGAATGGGATGTGATGGAAGGGGCCATGCCCAGGCTCCAGACCTTAAAAATTTCACCATGCAAGACGCTGAGAGAGTTGCCTTCCAGATTTGCTCCTGATGGGTATCTGCTGGGATCCGAGTTTGAGTGGAATGCCAGGGATGTTTGATTTTGTTTGATTCACAGATGATTATCATTGTTTTAGCAGCATTGCATTTGATATTATTATTATTTATTGAAATAATTTCAACTTCTATGATTACAAACAACATTTAATTGGAATGATGCATTACTATGTTAAACTGCATAATAGTAAAGTTAGCTTCAAGGCATTTGTTGATCTTTTGTTATGTACATGAAGATGAGAAATATTCCAAATTACAGTTATTTTCTCTTGCAGATTGTGATTTATGTAGAGAACATGCTTAGACTGCTAGTGAAGTCGAGGATGATGGCGATGATGTTAATCTATGATCTGTGCATTCTTAAAAAATTCATTTTCCTATTGTGGAAGCTGCAAAAAGGACTTTGGTAACTGTTTTTGATGGTTGCTCAAATTCATTTTTTCACTAGAGAGCAATCTACAATGCAAATTAAAAGAGAGATCAGACTTATATGTACATTTAGTTAATCACTTTTTGGTGAAAATATTTACTTAATTTGTAATATTAAATGATAAGCAACGATGAAAGTTAACAATAGGGGGGGGGGGGATATGCATAAAGGATAATTGTCAATTTAGTATAATGATGACAAACATTAATATGATGTATAAATAACTCCACGGTTCTTTTCTTTGAAGGCAATCAAGAGTTGCAAGTGAATTCATTTTTGAAGGTTTTTTTCTTTGAAGGCAATCAAGAGTTACAAGCGAATTCATTTTTGAAGGTACTAACACCTATGAAAATTAAGAGCAACACAGAAAGATAGAAAAGAAATCAAACACAACGTTTTTTACAAGGATGAGACAGAATGCATCCTATATGCACGAAGAGTTGCGGATTTCACTGTTTGGTGAATAATGTTACAAATGGCTTTTCTCCACCATACCACACACATCCACCTTGACACAACTCAACCCACTGAGACCAACAGTTAGGTTGAGTGTGATGCTCTAAGCCCGCCTCCAATAGGTCAAAGGCTGGTAACTAGTACCAAGAAGGCGTATTTCACACATGAGAGACCCTAGCCAAATAAACCTACACAGTCGCATGTCTCCAAAAATAACATGACCAATACAAGCTAGATATAATATCCAACTATAGAGTAACATGCATGTGACAAACGCCAATACCGATGATAGTACAAAAAATGCAAACTCTAGTAATGAAGGCAAAAATGCTAGCCCAGTATTTCAAAGTAAAGTAGACCTCGTACAGTTGGAATGGGTGAACTCCATGTCTTACCAATTCCCAATACAAACACTGTTAGTGACCGTCATCACCGGACACCACTAAACTCCAGCTTCTCCAACTCCACATCCTCTGTAATCTGCATTGAATTGTTTGTTGTCTGCATAGAACACAACATGTGCAAGTGAAATGCTCATGGAGGGAGTAAGTATAAATATACATAGTATGCATCAAAGAGAAGGGAGAAACAAAAAGAAAAGTTAGGTAAAACCCAAGGTAGAGGAAAAATGACATGAAGGACCCTGTAATGCCCAAAAATGGATATCCTAAACAGTACCCAAACCATGAGGTGCCACAAGACATCAGACGCACCACCTCGTACACTAGAGACTGTCAACTAGCAACAAGAGTCTATGATCAAATTTGGGGAGACTATACTTTGTATATTAATACCATAAATAACGAGAAATAACCAAAACATCAACCACCACAAATAACCAGAGTACACATATATGGAATTACAGCTAGAGGTTAACCATAATAAACATACACAAATGCTATATCAAATGAATAATCCAGGTCATACATTGCATACAACAAAAGGATTGCCCCTAGGCTAATCATATATAAAAATAAATGAAAGAACAAATACACTAAGAGGCTCTACCACAACCTCGAGCCCCTCCTCGACCGTCTCCAAACCCCATCTAGCAACTCTGGCCCAATCCATTGCACAACCAGTGCTTCGACATGCATATCAAACATAAGATCTGCACGTCCACCAGGGTGCATGTGCAGGGTGTGAGAAATACGTCTTAATAGGGAACCACTAACGATCCCCTAATATATGCCATGATATACCAATGCATGCATGAGAAAATAAATAAAACAATATCACGCACTACTTACTAGCCTACATGTTGGGTCATCATGTGCTAACCAAGCCACCACGACACCCAGGCTCACATGGCAGGTCACCTCCGGAGAGCCATGTCCATTGTACCACAAAAAATAGGACGCCAAAAAAAACGTCCTACACTAACTTTTGGATTGACCATAGATGTTATGGAATGCAAAATGGCATCTTAAACTCTAGGCTAGTCTTACCATGGGAAATAAAGATATCTTCCGGATGGAATCCCAAGCCCTTGGCCAATTTGGCCATGGGCGCTAAAGATGTCTGCCAGATTATGTCCTGGGCTCCCAGCTAGTTTGACCATGGGCACTAAAGATGTTTGTCAAATGGCGTCCTAGTCTCCCAGTTAGGCAAACCATGGGTGATAATGATGTCGTCTAGATAGTATCTCGAGCTTTTGACTGTTCTGACCATGGGTGTTAAAGATATGGTTGTTAGATAACAAGATCATGAACTCCAAGCCCACCCTCGAATTCCTCCAACACCTAAACCATTGTCGTGATAAGCTTCACCCCAAGTTCATGCTGCACCACATCAAATTCAGAATATGAGCAACACACACAAGTCATACACATCCTAGGCCCTAACACTCTGCTAGCCTCTCGCATCACCAGCGCATCTCAAACAACCCATAAACACGATGCTAGTCACCCATAACATAATGTTGTTACTCATGTCACATCTCATCATATACCTAGACTCATGGGATAACCTCTTCATGCTAGGCCCTATCAAACATGG
Source organism: Viscum album (assembly GCA_963277665.1). Classification (NCBI taxonomy): domain Eukaryota; kingdom Viridiplantae; phylum Streptophyta; class Magnoliopsida; order Santalales; family Viscaceae; genus Viscum; species Viscum album. Next base: position 232,383,359 of record OY728146.1, read on the forward strand.
AACAATATGTTTAACCAATTGATGTACTCATCTCGCTTTATGAAGCATAAACACTTGAATCCTTAGACCTAAAACAATCCTTACTCATAATATTGACTCATATCCATCACCCAACTGGTGATTTCATGGCCCATAGGCTTTACCCATTATAATCCCAAGGGACTTACCGAGTTCCCTTCCTAGATTCCCATTCAACCATAGTGGTCATAATGGCCAGAACCATTCTTCACATTGATTCCTACATTGGGCCCCTTGGAGAACCTATTGGAAAGCCACATCCAATTCTTTATGGCGTCCCTAGGGTGATCCCATCATCAACCAACTCACCACCAATTCTATAAGCCTGCATTTTCACCAACTTCGGAGGACTTACCATGCTCACAATAAGAGCCAAAACCTCTACTCACCCTAAAAAGGGTACTCCCAATAATTCGTGAGACGAACAACCATCTCATTTATCACCCATGGGCCCAAGACCATTATGCCTCTCATACCGGCCTAAGAATGCCCAACCTAGGGCATTCTAAAATTTTTCTAATCCCAAAGGCATGTATAGGGTCCATCGTACACAACTAGCACTATCACCCCCTTGGATACTGATTAGTCAATAAAAACACATATTTTGATTACATTTTAATGGTATTAAATGTTTATTTTTGATCTTATGGGCCTGAGTTAGTGGATTTTAATTTTGAACATCCATTCTCAGCATTTGTGCACTTCATGCCTAATATGCACCAATTTAGGCCCAATGTTTCATCTAATTTCAAAGAATGTAATTATCCATATTTTAATTTGATATTTTTGTAAATGGATATAAACTTAAATATGAACATTTTTCATTCAGGGATCAATGGAGGATTCATAAAGGATGATGAAGATTTTTGGTGAAGAAAAGAAACAATTCTGGAAAAGGCAGATTGGATATCATCCCACTTATCGGACTTTGGGGCCCACAATACAGGCCCAATGAATCCCAAAATTCATGGGAGGCTATAGGACATATAGAGGAACAAATAATTCTTCTGTAGCAAGTGCTAATTCGTCCTCAACGGTGGTGATTAAGGCAGTCCAAGTTGAAGATTCAATTCTGGGCCAGATTCTACGGCCCAGAAAAACAGACCACTATTTCAATCATATCTCCCGAACCACAGAGTATTTGGGGCTGAACTTTTACAGGATTTTAGGGGACATCCGGGGGTTCATTTAAGTCTTCTAGGGCCCACTCAAATTAGGCCTTCTAGATGGTGCTTTCAGCGCTTCTGTTCGGTGCAGAAAGCTGGCTCCCACTTCGAGGCAAGAGTTGAAAAGTCTCTTATGCATTAAATGTCCACCCACCTTTCTCCAACAAAATTAATTAAAGGCACATGGGATGATGGGAGCTCGGCCAAAGGATTCCAAAATTCCTATTTAAGGCAGTAGGGATGGAGTATTTGAGCATCTTGGTGCTTTCTTTTCATTGTAATGTTATTATGCCAATTTGCCTTTATAATGTTCTTCCCTCTCATGTAAGTTGTTCGAATCACCTTCATCTTCAATAAAAGTTCTTCTTCTTCTCTTATTCTGTTCTTATTCATATCACCTTGATACCGTTGCCTCAAGGTGTGAAATTTTTCACACCAAACCTTGTGATTTGTTCACACAACGGTGGAGTGATCGTTATTTTTGTTGTTTTTTACTTCTTCAATTCCACCCTCATAAGTCTACTTTCCGCTTCCGTTGAGAACTTGTCATCAATGGAGGGCTAGCTCTTTTATGGGTTGATCCAAGGGAGTAGCAAGGGGCTGGATTGAATGTTATTTCTCAATCCCTAAATGCTATTAATTTCTTTTAATTGAGTTTCTTTCATTCAATGATTTTTATTCTTCCTCTTCCTTATTGAATTTATTCACCCCACTTTCATGTGCTAATTACATCCTTTACCTTGGAGTGCTCATGAAAATGATCCTACAAGTGTATAGGTGATTATCATATGTTTTGAAGGTGTTTAATTAGTAAGTGATGAGGTTAGTTTGAATTCATTGCATGAATCCTTCTCGAGTTAATGAAATTAAAATCGTAAAAAAAGGAATTCATTCAATCCACCCCGAGCAATAACCTAGGATCAACTCATTTTCTCATAATTTGAATTCACATATATCTTTTAGTGCTCTTTCAAAACAATCTAAAATCAACCCAAGTTGACCACTTCATATCCAAAAATCCATCTCTTTTTATTGAGTGTCTAAAGGTTCTTCTTAGGTCTCTAAGGATTTGACAACCCAAGCTACACTACAAGCGACCGCTTGACCCTTAAAACTTGGGTAAATTTGGGCGAAACCAAATTTTGGCGCCGTTGCCGGGGACCAAGTAAGTTCCGTAGACAAAAACCTTCTTTCCTCACCCCCATTCTTCTATTCTCACCCAATATCTCTTATCTTTTCCCTTTCTCACTTTTTTTTTCTTTTGGCGCATGTCCGCCTTCACCCGCGATAACTCAAACAGACTAGTTAGGGTGGAAAGTCATAGGATAGGGGAGTCAAGTACACCATTGGATCCTAATCTTCCTAATACCCCAGAGTTAAAGATTGAGTCAATTTCAATGGAGGGTCTTCAAAGAAACCAACTCATAAACTCGGGCGGGAACCAAAATGGAAATCCAAATGAGGCAGCCCCAAATTTGGGGAATGCAGTCGATCAAACCATGAATGACTACCTTACACCTGCCTGGACCAATGCACCCTCTTGCATTAAGCATGCTGCCCTAGGAGATGCCCACTATGTCTTTAAACCTCATGTCCTAAACCACCTTCCAACTTTCCATGGGATGGAGTCAGAAATGCCTTACCTTCATGTCAAGGAGTTCAATGACATTGTTGAAACCATGTGCTCACCACATCAACTTGAGTCAGCTAAGATGAGGCTCTTTCCTTTCTCACTTAAGGATCGAGCAAAGAACTGGTTAAATAATCTGAGACCTTCATCAATCCACACTTGGAACCAACTTCAAAGAGAATTCTACAAGAAATACTTTCCCCACCACAAAACAATTGCACTTAAAAAGAGTATCCAAAACTTTTTTGAAAAAGAGGGAGAGTCATTTTATGAAACATGGGAGAGGTTCAAAGACACCCTAAACATGGTTCCACACCATGGTTTTTCTATTCCTAAACAAGTAAGAATTTTCTATGAAGGTTTGGGCCCGGGGAACAAACTATTCATTGACATGATGTGTAATGGGACCTTTAAAAACAAATCCCCAAATGATGCTTACGAGTATCTAGAAATCCTTGCTGAACAAAACCAAACATGGGGAACATCACCTTATTCTGAAAAGCATCAAAGAACTACTGGAATGCATACACTTAGGGAAGAGGAAAGCCTTAGGGCGAAACTTGCAGCACTCTCTAGGAAGGTTGAAGAGATAGACCATAAGAAAATCAATGAAATCCAAACTGTAGACCTTGTTTTCACAATCTGTGACAAACATGACCACAAAACAGACAACTGCCCAACCATTCCATCCATCAAGGATGTTCTTTTAGGAGGACCACCTGCTGAAGTCAATGCCCTAAACTTTCAAAAGCCTCAATACCCAAACACATTCAACCCAAGGTATAATGACCACCCAGGCTTCCGATGGAAAGATAACCAACAACCTAGCCAACCACAAGGACCAAACCTCTACCCTACACAAAATTTTCAAAACCATAACCAATTCCAACATCCTCCATTCCAATACCAACAACCCATCCAACAACCAAAGTATCCCCCTGGGATAACCCAACCAACACAGGCCCCTTCCCAATCTGTCCCTCTCCCAATCCTTGAACAACTGTGCAAACAAATGGAAAGGATGAACTTAGAAGTTTCTTCCCTGAAACAAGAACTTCAAACCATCAAAACTGGAAAGGAACCCATGCCCACATAGGCCATTCCACAACAAACATCAAGGGGGGAGACAAGTTGTACTCAAACAACTCATGAACAACTAAAGGCTGTGACAATTTTGAGAAGTGGGAAATCAATTGAGAAACCTGAACAAATAGTTCAAACCCCACCTGAAGATTCAAACTCTAATGAAAATTCAAATGAAACACATGAAAAAACTGAAGACACTAATAAAAATGTGAAAGAAACAACTCTTCAAAAAACAACCCCACAACCTGCCCCATTTCCTCAATGCATGAGGGGGAAAACCAAACCTGAATTGAGTGAAACATTGAGGGAAATTTTCTCACAAGTCAAGTTGAACATTCCACTCCTCGATGCCATTAAAAACATTTCTGCATACTCAAAATACCTTAAGGACCTCTGCACATTTAAACGGAAATTCTCACATAAGAACCAAGTCCTTCTGGCAGCAAATGTTAGCACAACAATCCAAGGAACCCTTCCTCCAAAGATGAAAGACCCAGGATGCCCTTACATAAATGTTGAACTAGGAGAGAACAAAGTTGTCAAAGCCTTGTGTGATCTAGGAGCCAGTGTGAACCTCATTCCTTATGCTATGTATTTTCAGTTAGGGCTCGAAGAACTCCAACCCACATCTGTCACTCTTCAACTTGCTGATCGTAGTATTCGAGTTCCAAAGGGGATCTTAAAGGATGTTTTGGTGAAAGTGGAAAATTTCATTTACCCAACTGACTTTATTGTTCTAGACAATCACCCAAGCTTAGGTCCTAGGGAGAAAACCCCAATCATCCTTGGTCGTCCCTTCCTTGCAACAATCAACTCTGTTATCCGAGTCTGAAATGGGAACATGACCATCACCTTTGGAAACATGAGTCTAGACTTGAACATATACAATGAAAACTCTCAAATTGGGGATGATGAAGAGATCCATGAGGTTAATTGGATAGGTAGTGTTGATAGTGAACTCAAGGAACAACAAGGAATTACCGAAGGATGTTTAAGTCAAGAAGATATTGATTTTCTTTGTTCACATGAGGGAAATTTGTCTCCTTGGCTTGAATCTCTTTCAGATTTCTCTATTGATGATTTTCTAGAATCACCAATCAATGATACCATGGGTGAAATCAATAACATCGAGTCCATACCCATTCATGAAACTACTATAGCTAATTTAGTGGATGAAAATTCTTTTCACAAGGAACCAATTTTGTCAAGAAATCTGAACAAAGAAAATGAGTTCAATACAAAGTCTCATCCTTTCTTGGAAAGTGATAACCACTCTGATCTTGAATTTAAGGTTTTACCTTCATCACTCAAGTATGCATTCTTAGGGGAAAATCAATCCTTTCATGTTTTCATTTCTTCCTCTCTTGAAGCCAATCATGAGAGGATGCTTCTAGATATCCTTAGGAGACACAAGAAAGATATTGGATGGACCCTATCTGATATTCCTGGGATTAGCCCACTTATCGGGACTCATAGAATTGTTCTAGAATTCTATTCAAAGCCATGTCGTCAACCTCAGCGGCGACTCAATCCTAATCTCATGGAAGTAGTGAGAAAAGAACTTTTAAAATTGTTAAAAGATGGTATCATCTATCCTATAGCTGAGAGTGAGTGGGTTAGCCCAATCCATGTGGTTCCAAAGAAGGCTGGAATCACAGTAATAACTAATAATGATGGAGAGATGCTTCCAACAAGGGTTAGTAGTGGATGGAGAGTCTGTATTGACTATAGGAAGCTCAACTTGTAACGACCCGAAATTTTAAATAAATATTGTTTCCTAATTTTATGTGTTATTTTATTTTTATACTCAACAAAAATGTTTCATTTGGTAACATGAGTATAATTAAAAAGAGACTGTTGGGTTTTGACTGTTATTTGACCATTGGTCAATATGACCACTGGAAACTAAACGTTTTGACTATTGTCTCTAAATACAAGCAATCTTGGTTAATTAATATAGAAAGAAGATTCGATGGCCTCACCCAGTAGTCTTGGACCGATCGAAGCCCATCTAACAGAACTTGGGAAGGAGGTAGCACCACTGGGCTTTGCTCTGGACCAAACCCAAGCTGAACTTCATCATATAAAGCTAGAACGGGATCGCATTCACGAGAAGTTCAAACTGATAGAAATTACTACTCGTGCGATGTTGGCCGAGCCTCCCTCGGATTCTCTCACCTTAGCACACCTTACACTTAGGTCCTATGCTGGTGTGATAAGGGGCTATGTAAGGAGACCGTAACTGTCTTGTGTAATCCTTTGTTTTAAATAAAAATTTTGAATTCTTTTATGAATTTTCAAATGACCGGATAAATATAGTATGCATATTTTTGATGAATTCTAGAAAAAGGATATTTTAAATATGTTTATGTAAACCCTAAATAATTAAAAATGTGTAATGATTTTCAAAAAATGGTCTTCTACAATTATGTTCAGTACAAAATTTAGAGTCTAATGAGATCAACTTGATTTTTGATGAATAGTAAATTATGAATAGTGATTTTATGATTAGGATTAATAATGTGTCCAAATGGATTAGTAATCTCACTTAAAGAAAGTATTAAAATAAGCTAGGCACTTTGATTAAGTAATGTGATTCAATAAAATGGTTAAATAACGGTTTCATAAATTATTATTCAAGTATTAGTTTTTTCGGATGAATAGTGTTTTTTAATTAAAATTTTAATTAAAAATATTTAGAAAATTATTTTTATAAAATGGACTTCATTTTTGAACTCAGAGCATCGATATTATGTTAAGGTAATTTTTGGGGATTTTTCTGAAAAAAATAAATTTTCAATGAATAGTGTTTTTAATTAAAAATTTAATTAAAAATATTTAGAAAATTATTTTTATAAAATGGATTTCATTTTTGAAATCAGAGCATTTATATTTGGTTAAGGTGAAATTTTGGGATTATTCTGAGAAAGTTGAATTTTCGATGAATAGTGAAAATACAGTTTTTAAGTTACGGGTGTTTAATGACATCATTAAATGATGTATTAAGTATGTAATCAATATGGTCGACTTATGAATAGTAAGATAAGGTATGAGGTGTCCCAAGTGGCCAATACCATGGGAAAATACCATGGGCAAGCCCATGGTTTTGCCAAAACCACTAATGAGGTGTCCCTTGGCCATTAATGCCTTGTCCCCTCACTTTCCCTATAAATACCAAGCCATCCTCTCATCCATTCGACTCCCCACTCTCCCCCAACGAAGTTCTGATCTCCTTACCTCCCAAGGAGTCCTCCCAAGGTGCCCCCAAGCCCTCAAGGTCCAAACCTTTGAGTTTTAAGAGTTACGTTTTAAGGTAAGGGATCCGATCTTTCTCTTTCTTTTCAAGAAATCTCATTTATGTAATTTCTTTTATGCTCCATGTTCTTATGTTAAAGGATGTTATTCTATACTCATCTTACTTCCCTTTTCATGTTCATATAATGAGAGGCCCCCTCTTGCCCTCATTATTTCGTTTTATGAAGTTTTAAGTGGCGTCGTTAGGCTGCCGAAATTTTTGTAACAGATTCTTTCTCCCTTCTCATTTTTCAAGATCTATTTTCATGTAAATTATTTCAAGTTCCTTTTTATTATGTTGGGGTATGATATCTAAATTTATCATACTGATATTTTATGTTCATATGATGAGAGACCCCATTTGATCTCTTCAATTCAGTATTTTGAAGTTTTAAGTGGCGCCGTTAGGCTACCGAATTTTTAAGTGGTTCTTCACCCTTCTCGTTTTGAAGTTCTACTTTCATGTCAATTATTTCAAGTTCCTTTTTGTTATGTTGGGGTATGATCTCTATATCTATCATACTAGACTCTTATGTTCATATTATGAGAGACCCCATTTGATCTCTTCAATTCAGTATTTTGAAGTATTAAGTGGCGCCGTTAGGCTGCCAAATTTTTAAGTGGTTCTTCACCCTTCTCGTTTTGAAGTTCTACTTTCATGTCAATTCTTTCAAGTTACTTTTTGTTATGTTGGGGTATGATCTCTATATCTATCATACTGGTCTCTTATGTTCATATGATGAGAGACCCCATTTGATCTCTTCAATTCAGTATTTTGAAGTTTTAAGTGGCGCCGTTAGGCTGCCGAATTTTTTAGGGGATTCTTTCACCCTTCTCATTCTTTTCAAAGTTTCACTTTCATGTCAAGTCTTTCAAGTTCCTTTTTAATTATGTTGCGGCATTATCTCTATATCTATCATACTGAACTCTTATGTTCACATGATGAGAGACCCTATTTGATCTTTTCAAATCATTTTGTTTGAAGTTTAAGTAACGCCGTTAGGCTGCCGAACTTTCATAAGAGAAATATAATTTTTGTCTTCCTTCCATGTTTTTCATTTCAAATGGTATGTCCTTGAAATTTCATTACCATGATCATGTATCCTTCTTATTCTGTCCATCTACTGTTTTATGGGTCATTTATGAATGTTTGACCCATTTTCCCTCTTTTTAATGTCTTCTAAAACCTCGTAACATAGCCGTTATGCTGCAGAATTTCCGTCTCAAAATGTCTCTCTCTTTTTCTAAAGTTCTTTTATATTATTAAGTGAATACTCAAATCTCTTTCTTCTAAAGGGGTATTCACATATATACCAAAATTTTCTATTTTAAATTATGGGATTTACATACATGAGACCCACCTTCCTTTTCTCTGGGTTTTAAGGTGACGTAAAGATCATGTCTTTAAAGAAGTTTTTAAAACGTTATGATTACGAAATGAAACCCATTTATTTTGTTCCATATGGGTTATTTATGAAATGTTTGATGATGATATATGTGGCTCACATGATAATAAAGGAAAATTTAATGGTGCTCCCTGATAGCGCTCCAATGCATTGGGTAATGATGTAACCACTAGAGATTACAATTTTCACGATACCTTGGTGAATAACCTTGGTAATTTTCAAATGACACCTTGGGGATGGAACTTGGTGATATGTTCATGATTGTCTATGTTAAATGATGTAGCCACATCTTCAAGTTATGAAAAAGTTTTATTTTTATTATGATATGCCTCATGATTTCATTTTCATGCCTTAAAGTTCTTTTCATGACTTTATTGATGTATCTCAAGTTCATATGTAAAATGTTTCACTTGTTTCCCTTTCTGGGCCTTCTGCTCACCCTTCCTTTTGATGTATGTCCCCAGGTTATGAGATGCAGTAATGAGCCTTGGGTGAACATGAGGAGAAGCCTTTCAAGTGTTTAAGAAGAATGTATTTTTTTGTTTCATGTTTTATGTTCCTTGTTTCCAAGACACTAAACCTTAAAGATCCTCAGTTCCGTGTAATGGAATGAAAGTTATGTTATAAAAAGACGGGATGCTATAGTTGGTATCAAAGGATGGTTTAGTTATTTGTGGAAATTAGGATATGAAAACTCTAGGAAGAACCCTATAGAAAAGTTTAAATATAGGAAATCTTCCAGGTATTTTGGTGAGTATTGAGTAAGGGGTTGCAAAGCAAATACATCCCTGTCTGGATACGAGCAAGTAGAGGTGGCTCTGGCACAGATGTACATAGGGGTAAAACCCGAAAACACCGCTTTGAGCTAGACTCGAATGGGAATAGGTACACGACAATGAGCCTTGCTGCACTCTTGGTTACGACACTCCCGGGGGATATGCTTTGGTAAATTCATAAGCTTGGTATGAACCATTGTCAAAGGAACAAAGATAAAATAAAATAAAGATTCACATAAGAATATATGATCATGGATAACCTATATGGGAACCTAGGGGATCACAAGTTAGGGTATACTTTTCTTCTACAAGTTATCCTTATATGCTTTAAGTTCCTTTTCATGATTATTGGTTAAGTATTTAAGCCTCTAATTATACTTTCTCTTCTTAATTAATGGTGGGAAATGGAATAACGTGTCCCAACAACCAATGTGATAGGAAATGCGACAATTTCCGTATTAATATGACATAGATGATTAGGGGATTAAAATATGATTATTATTTTGGAAGACGTTCACTATTTTGGGGACCTTATATGATCGAGGTAAATAGATTACTATAGTATTTTAATTGAGGAGTAAGGTTGACTTATATTTTGAAGAATTGATGAATTTAAGGTGGACTTATAGTAATTTAGGTTACTTATGGGAATGATTAACCTATCTTGGGTAAAATATGTTTAGGTTAGATACTTTTGTTATAAGATGTTATGAGTGGTTGATGTTGTCTGGAGATGAACAATGAAGTTGTTTTGGAAGACTATGTTATCAAATCCTTCTTGTATTTGGGTTTCAATCTTAGTTTGGTTTATTTTGAGGAATTTTAAGGACCGTTATTTATGGAATGGTCTATGATGAACTTTGGGTAGTACCATGGAACTTTGAAGATTTAAAAGTAGTTTCCATTCCTATGGGATTCTTTCTTTTTGAAGAGTTGTTTTACCTTAACCTTTCTGTTTTTGGGATAATGTTTAAAGATAGAAGAAATAGATAGTTAATCTTTTGTAGATTATGTGATTCTCTAGAAGACGATTCTTGTGCTTTTATGAGACCAAGTGTTTTTGAATTCTCATCATTTGGAGAAAAGATTAGTGTTGGTAGGGACTTATTAAAGGATGAAACTCTACTTGAAGGTAGGTATATTTTCTTATGTTTTTGTTCTATGTAGTAAATGAATTCCTCAAAATTATGAAAAGAAATGTAAAACAAAAATGTTGTTGGTTTACGTTTCCTACTAGGTAATCAAAGACCATTTACACACATCATAAGTTTGGGATTTTCTTATGGTTAACTTTCTCCTAATCATGTTCTCTATCACTCTCCCTCAGAACTTGACCCTTTGTTTTCTGCTCCATGTCCATGTTTTCCTACATGGAATCCTAGTGTGGGTTAACTCGGGTGACCTTTGTACTTCCCTTTCTTTCATTTAAAGTAATAGTTTTACTGACTCCTTTTCCGATGTGGGACTTTCAATGAAATTTCAAAACCCAATTTTAAAAATTGCGAGGACGCAATTTCTTAAGGGGGGAATATTGTAACGACCCGAAATTTTAAATAAATATTGTTTCCTAATTTTATGTGTTATTTTATTTTTATACTCAACAAAAATGTTTCATTTGGTAACATGAGTATAATTAAAATGAGACTGTTGGGTTTTGACTGTTATTTGACCATTGGTCAATATGACCACTGGAAACTAAACGTTTTGACTATTGTCTCTAAATACAAGCAATCTTGGTTAATTAATATAGAAAGAAGATTCGATGGCCTCACCCAGTAGTCTTGGACCGATCGAAGCCCATCTAACAGAACTTGGGAAGGAGGTAGCACCACTGGGATTTGCTCTGGACCAAACCCAAGCTGAACTTCATCGTATAAAGCTAGAACGGGATCGCATTCGCGAGAAGTTCAAACTGATAGAAATTACTACTCGTGCGATGTTGGCCGAGCCTCCCTCGGATTCTCTCACCTTAGCACACCTTACACTTAGGTCCTATGCTGGTGTGATAAGGGGCTATGTAAGGAGACCGTAATTGTCTTGTGTAATCCTTTGTTTTAAATAAAAATTTCGATTTATTTTATGAATTTTCAAATGACCGGATAAATATAGTATGCATATTTTTAATGAATTTTAGAAAAAGGATATTTTAAATATGTTTATGTAAACCCTAAATATTTAAAAATGTGTAATGATTTTCAAAAAATGGTCTTCTACAATTATGTTCAGTACGAAATTTAGAGTCTAATAAGATCAACTTGATTTTTGACGAATAGTAAATTATGAATAGTGATTTTATGATTAGGATTAATAATGTGTCCAAATGGATTAGTAATCTCTCTTAAAGAAAGTATTAAAATAATCTAGGCACTTTGATTAAGTAATGTGATTCAATAAAATGGTTAAATAACGGTTTCATAAATTATTATTCAAGTATTAGTTTTTTCGGATGAATAGTGTTTTTTAATTAAAATTTTAATTAAAAATATTTAGAAAATTATTTTTATAAAATGGACTTCATTTTTGAACTCAGAGCATCGATATTATGTTAAGGTAATTTTTGGGGATTTTTCTGAAAAAAATAAATTTTCGATGAATAGTGTTTTTAATTAAAAATTTAATTAAAAATATTTAGAAAAATATTTTTATAAAATGGATTTCATTTTTGAAATCAGAGCATTGATATTTGGTTAAGGTGAAATTTTGGGATTATTCTGAGAAAGTTGAATTTTCGATGAATAGTGAAAATACAGTTTTTAAGTTACGGGTGTTTAATGACATCATTAAATGATGTATTAAGTATGTAATCAATATGGTCGACTTATTAATAGTAAGATAAGGTATAAGGTGTCCCAAGTGGCCAATACCATGGGCAAAGACCATGGGCAAGCCCATGGTTTTTCCAAAACCACTAATGAGGTGTCCCTTGGCCATTAATGCCTTGTCCCCTCACTTTCCCTATAAATACCAAGCCATCCTCTCATCCATTCGACTCCCCACTCTCCCCCAACGAAGTTCTGATCTCCTTACCTCCCAAGGATTCCTCCCAAGGTGCCCCCAAGTCCTCAAGGTCCAAACCTTTGAGTTTTAAGAGTTACGTTTTAAGGTAAGGGATCCGATCTTTCTCTTTCTTTTCAAGAAATCTCATTTATGTAATTTCTTTTATGATCTATGTTCTTATGTTAAAGGATGTTATTCTATACTCCTCTTACTGCCCTTTTCATGTTCATATAATGAGAGGCCCCCTCTTTCCCTCATTATTTCGTTTTATGAAGTTTTAAGTGGCGCCGTTAGGCTGCCGAAATTTTTGTAATGAATTCTTTCTCCCTTCTCATTTTTCAAGATCTATTTTCATGTAAAGTATTTCAAGTTCCTTTTTATTATGTTGGGGTATGATCTCTAAATTTATCATACTGATCTTTTATGTTCATATGATGAGAGAACCCATTTGATCTCTTCAATTCAGTATTTTGAAGTTTTAAGTAGCGCCGTTAGGCTGCTGAATTTTTAAGTGGTTCTTCACCCTTCTCGTTTTGAAGTTCTACTTTCATGTCAATTATTTCAAGTTCCTTTTTGTTATGTTGGGGTATGATCTCTATATCTATCATACTGGACTCTTATGTTCATATGATGAGAGACCCCATTTGATCTCTTCAATTCAGTATTTTGAAGTTTTAAGTGGCACCGTTAGGCTGCCGAATTTTTAAGTGGTTCTTCACCCTTCTCGTTTTGAAGTTCTACTTTCATGTCAATTCTTTCAAGTTCCTTTTTGTTATGTTGGGGTATGATATCTATATCTATCATACTGGAATCTTATGTTCATATGATTATAGACCCCATTTGATCTCTTCAATTCAGTATTTTGAAGTTTTAAGTGCCACCGTTAGGCTGCCGAATTTTTTAGGGGATTCTTTCACCCTTCTCATTCTTTTCAAAGTTTCACTTTCATGTCAAGTATTTCAAGTTCCTTTTTAATTATGTTGCAGCATTATCTCTATATCTATCATACTGAACTCTTATGTTCACATGATGAGATACCCTATTTGATCTTTTCAAATCATTTTTTTGAAGTTTAAGTAACACCGTTAGGCTGCCGAACTTTCATAAGAGAAATCTAATTTTTGTCTTCCTTCCATGTTTTTCATTTCAAATGGTATGTAATTGAAATTTCATTACCATGATCATGTATCCTTCTTATTCTGTCCATCTACTGTTTTATGGGTCATTTATGAATGTTTGACCCATTTTCCCTCTCTTTTTAATGTCTTCTAAAACCTCGTAACATAGCCGTTATGCTGCAGAATTTCTGTCTCAAAATGTCTCTCTCTTTTTCTAAAGTTCTTTTATATTATTAAGTGAATACTCAAAGATCTTTCTTCTAAAGGGGTATTCACATATATACCAAAATTTTCTATTTTAAATTATGGGATTTACATACATGAGACCCACCTTCCTTTTCTCTGGGTTTTAAGGTGACGTAAAGATCATGTCTTTAAAGCAGTTTTTAAAACGTTATGATTACGAAATAAAACCCATTTATTTTGTGCTATATGGGTTATTTATGAAATGTTTGATGATGATATATGTGGCTCACATGATAATAAAGGCAAATTTAAGGGTGCTCCCTGATAGCGCTCCAATGCATTGGGTAATGATGTAACCAATAGAGATTACAATTTTCACGATACCTTGGTGAATAACCTTGGTAATTTTCAAATAACACCTTGGGGATGGACCTTGGTGATATGTTCATGATTGTCTATGTTAAATGATGTAGCCACATCTTCAAGTTATGAAAAAGTTTTATTTTTGTTATGATATGCCTCATGATTTAATTTTCATTCCTTAAAGTTCTTTTCATGACTTTATTGATGTATCTCAAGTTAATATGTAAAATGTTTCACTTGTTTCCCTTGTTGGGCCTTCTGCTCACCCTTCCTTTTGATGTATGTCCCCAGGTTATGAGATGCAGTAATGAGCCTAGGGTGAACATGAGGAGAATCCTTTCAAGTGTTTAAGAAGAATGTTTTTTTTTGTTTCATGTTTTATGTTCCTTGTTTCCAAGACACTAAACCTTAAAGATCCTCAGTTCCGTGTAATGGAATAAAAGTTATGTAATAAAAAGACGGGATGCTATACAACTCTTGTACCAAGAAAGAACATTTCCCCTTTCCCTTTATTGATCAAGTCCTCGAGCGAGTGGCAGGTCATCAATTCTACTGCTTCCTAGATGGATTCTCAAGGTATAATCAAATCGAAGTCTCCTTAGAGGATCAAGGAAAAACAACCTTCACCTATCCATTCAGAACTTTTGCCTTCAAGCGCATGCCCTTTGGGTTATGTAATGCCCCTGGTACCTTCCAGCAGTGCATGATGGGAATCTTCTCGGACATGGTGGGGGATTGTTTAGAGGTCTTCATGGATGATTTCTCTATCTTTGGGGATACTTTTGAAAGATTACTTCTAAATGTTGAAAAGGTTTTGTCAAGGTGTGAGGATAAGAATCTCATACTAAATTGGGAAAAATGCCATTTCATGGTAAGGGAAGGACATGTTCTAGGTCATCTGGTATCTGGTAGAGGGATTGAAGTTGATAAAGCTAAGGTCGACATCATTCGTCACCTTCCCTCTCCTAAAACTGTTAAGGAAGTGAGGTCCTTCTTAGGACATTATGGATTTTATAGAAGGTTCATTAGGAATTTCAGCTCTATCTCTCGACCACTTTGTGCTCTATTGGTAAAAGATGCTCCATTTTTATGGACAGAAAGCTGTGAGGAATCATTCTCTACACTCAAGTAAACTCTTATATCTCCAACTACCATGCAATCTCCAAATTGGAAACTTCCTTTCGAGCTCATGTGTGATGCAAGTGACTTCGCTGTAGGGGTAGTCTTAGGACAACGGTGTGAGAAAACTCCATGTGTCATTGCTTATGCAAGCATATATTTAAATTATTCACAAATAAACTACACCACCACTGAGAAAGAGCTGCTTGCTGTTGTCTTTGCCTTAGAGAAATTCAGGTCTTATCTCTTAGGATCACCCATCATTGTCTTCACTGACCATTCAGCCCTAAAATACCTTTTCCAAAAACAAGATGCCAAGGCTAGATTGATTAGGTGGGTCCTTCTTCTTCAAGAGTTCGATTTAACCATTAAGGACAACAAGGGTGTTGAAAATGTTGTAGCTGATCACCTATCTAGGATGGAATTCAAAGACAACTCACACCACCTATCTGTGTCTGATTCATTTCCCGATGAGCACCTCTATTCAGTGAGTGATTGACCTTGGTATGCTGACATAGCAAACCATTTGGTGACGGGTGACATTCCAAAATTCCTGGGGACCCAAGCTAAGAGGAAATTTCTTTCTTATGTCAAACACTATGTGTTTGATGATCCTTACCTCTTCAAGTTCTGTCCTGATCAAATCATCAGGAGATGTGTTCCCGAGTCTGAACAAGAGTCCATTCTAAAATTTTGTCATGGAGAGGCATGTGGAGGCCACTTTTCTACAAAGAAAACCACTGCAAAGGTCCTCCAAAGTGGTTTCTACTGGCCGAACCTCACTAAGGATTCCTTCCAATACGACAAAAGTTGTCCCTAGTGTCAGCAATTAGGATACATTTCCAAAAGAAATCAATTGCCCCTCACTCCCATTCTAGTCGTTGAAATCTTTGATTGTTGGGGAATTGATTTCATGGGACCCTTTCCAAACTCTAAGGGATACCTCTACATCCTCTTAGCTATTGATTACGTCTCAAAATGGGTTGAGGCCATTCCCACCAAGACTAATGATCATCAAGTTGTGATCCAATTCCTAAAAGAGAATATCTTTTCTAGATTTGGAATTCCGAGGGCTATAATAAGTGATCGTGGAACCCATTTCTGTAATCGCCCATTATCTTCACTCATGTATAAGTATGGAATTTCTCATAAAGTTTCCACTGCATACCATCCTCAAACCAATGGTCAAGCCGAGTTAGCAAATAGGGAGATTAAGCAAATTCTTGAAAAAACTGTCAACCCCTCTAGGAAAGATTGGTCTGAGAAACTCTTGGATTCTCTTTGGGCATATCGTACAGCATTCAAAACCATCCTAGGAATGTCACCATATAGGTTGATTTATGGAAAAGCATGCCATTTACCTGTTGAAATTGAGCATAAGGCATTTTGGGCAATCAAAAAAATGAATTTCGACATTCCTTTAGCCGAAGAAAAGAGGAAATTAGATCTTAATGAACTTGAAGAACTTAGGATGAAGGCTTATGAAAATTCAAGGATAAATAAAGATAGAGTTCAAGCCTACCAATCTAGGAATATCAAAGTCAAAAAATTTGAACTGGGAAAACCTGTGCTCTTGTATAGTTCAAAACTTCATTTACACCCGGGAAAGTTAAGGTCTAGATGGTCAGGTCCATTCATAGTGCATCATGTGTACCCCCATGGGGTAGTAGAGATCCAGGATCCCACAAGTGGTAACATTTTTAAGGTCAACGGTCATAGGTTAAAACCATTCATTGAATCATTCAATAAACAGGAAATAGAGGTAGAGTTAACAGAGGCAACCTATGAACCAGGAAAAAATTGATAGATTTAGGATCCATGTCGGGCTAACGACGTTAAACAAAAGCGCTACACGGGAGGCAACCCGTGGTCTTCATGTTTCTAATCTTTTTGAATCATCTTTTTTTTCCTTCTTTTTCTTCATTTTTTTATTTAAAAAAAATATAGACTGTTGACCTGTTCTTCTTTTATGAGTAAGGATGGGTATGAAAGGGGAGCACCGTATTCATCCGTGTCACGCGGTGTGATCCCTGAGTAATACCTTACCGAGAAAATATAAAGAATACAATGTATCATCAGTTTATTTTATTTTATTTTATATTTTTGTAGGTATTTTTTTAAAAAAAAAATAGATTGTTGACTTGTTCTTCTTTTATGAGTAAGGATGAGTATGAAAGGGGAGCACCGTATTCATCCGTGTCACGCGGTGTGATCCCTGAGTAATACCTTACCCATAAATTTAAGATAAGACAATGTATCATCAGTTTATGTTATTTGTACCTTTTTTAGGTTAAAAAAATACAAATATATATATATATATATATTAAATTTTTTTTAAGGCATGTCATAGGTCATTGGGAAAAGCTGGTCACAACCGCTTAAGCCATTGGGAGACAAACCAGAACTGAATGGAGACATGGGAATGCATTTTCAACATCAACCACCAGGTGACTTCATTCCATAATTTTCATTTTCAATGTCTTTGTTGAACTTCTATCCTACCCCTTCTATGTTTCAATTCTTTAAACACTGGGGACAGTGTTATTCTAAGTTGGGGGGGGGGGGAGATGAAAATCTGTGGAAGGAAAAATGTCATTAACCTTGAACATGATAACACACATTCCAAACTCTGAAATTGGATATCAAATAATTTTGCATGCCTTGATTCTGATTTTAATGCAAGTTTATGTTCATGTGCATAGTTATTGGAAAGTGCGGTTGTCCGATGTGATTTTTCACTGTTATATTTTCATCCATTTAATAAAAAAACACAATGCACATCTTCTAGATTGTGGGGTTTTAGTTTGAGTTCTTGGGGACCCATAATAAATAGCATAAGATTGGTAATCATTTTAATTTTAACATGAGTATTCAAAAAAAAAAAAAAATTGCGCGTAGAGCAATGAATTGACCTAATGTGTGTCTTTCGGCACTTGGGGATCGTGACTCCATAGTTGTCTGGCCCATAGTTGGGCATTTTATCTCTATTTGTGGTAATTTGAATTTGTTTTTGATTGAGTTAACTCGAGATGATGCCCGAGTATGTGAGCTTCACTTGGTGCCCTAAGGTCTTTGAGCCTGGGAGTCATCGACAAAGTCTTGCTACATGGGTTGACTCGATTGAGTTCAATTTCAATTACCATGGCAAAATTGCAAAAAAAAAAAAACCAAAAATAAAAATAAAAAAAAATGAGTACTCATCTTATTATTAAATTTTGATTGCTCCTAGCGCTTCCATCTTTTCTCCCTCGAATGAAAATGAACCCCCATGTCTATTGTGACACACAACACTTCATCATGCTTAATTGAATTTGGATGAAATATGGAAATGAATTTGAACAAAGGAATGGGCTTGGGCTTGAGATATGCTTATGGAAATATCTTGTTTTAAATGATTTTTATGGGTTTCATAATTGTTTGGTATGTGATCTTTGGGTGAGAAATGTGTATTAAAATGTTTTTGGAAAAGGTCATTTGAATTTCATTTTTGTGAGATATATTTTGCTCGGGACTAGAAAAACTAAAGTTGAGGGGTGTGATTAGCCAATAAAAACACATATTTTGATTATATTTTAATAGTATTAAATGTTTATTTTTGATCTTATGGGCCTGAGTTAGTGGATTTTAATTTTGAACATCCATTCTCAGCATTTGTGCACTTCATGCCTAATATGCACCAATTTAGGCCCAATGTTTCATCTGATTTCAAAGAATGTAATTATCCATATTTTAATTTGATATTTTTTTAAATGGATATAAACTTAAATATGAACATTTTTCATTCAGGGATCAATGGAGGATTCATAAAGGATGATGATGATTTTTGGTGAAGAAAGGAAACAATTCTGGAAAAGGCAGATTGGATATCATCCCACTGATCGGACTTTGGGGCCCACAATATAGGCCCAATGAAGCCCAAAATTCATGGGAGGATAGAGGACATATATAGGAACAAATAATTCTTCTGTAGAAAGTGCTAATTCGTCCTCACCGGTGGTGATTAAGGCGGTCCAAGTTGAAAATTTAATTCTGGGCCAAATTCTGCGGCCCAGAAAAACAGCCCACTATTTCAATCATATCTCCGGAACCACAGAGTATTTTGGGCTGAAATGTTACAGACTTTTAGGGGACATCCGGGGGTTCATTTAAGTCTTCTAGGTCCCACTCAAATTAGGCCTTACAGATTGTTCTTTCGGCGCTTCTGTTCGGTGTAGAAAGCTGGCTCCCACTTCGAGGCAAGAGTTGAAAAGTCTCTTATGCATTAAATGTCCACCCACCTTTCTCCAACAAAATTAATTAAAGGCACATGGGATGATGGGAGATCGGCAAAAGGCTTCCAAAATTCCTATTTAAGGTAGTAGGGATGGAGTATTTGAGCATCTTGGTGCTTTCTTTTCATTGTAATGTTATTATGCCAATTTTCCTTTGTAATGTTCTTCCCTCTCATGTAAGTTGTTCGAATCACCTTCATCTTTAATAAAAGTTCTTCTTCTTCTCTTATTATGTTCTTATTCATATAAACTTGATAAATTTTCCTCAAGGTGTGAAATTTTTCACACCAAACCTTTTGATTTTGTTCACACAACGGTGGAGTGATCGTTATTTTTGTTGTTTTTTACTTCTTCAATTCCACCCTCATAAGTCTACTTTCCGCTTCCGTTGAGAACTTGTCATCAATGGAGGGATAGCTATTTTATGGGTTGATCCAAGGGAGTATAAAGGGGCTGGATTGAATGTTACTTCTCACTCCCTAAATGCTATTAATTTCTTTTAATTGAGTTTCTTTCATTCAACGATTTTTATTCTTCCTCTTCCTTATTGAATTTATTCACCCCAATTTCATGTGCTAATTACATCCTTTACCTTGGAGTGCTCATGAAAATGATCCTACAAGTGTATAGGTGATTATCATATGTTTTGAAGGTGTTTAATCAGTAATTGATGAGGTTAGTTTTAATTCATTGCATGAATCCTTCTCGAGTTAATGAAATTAAAATCGTAAAAAAAGGAATTCATTCAATCCACCCCGAGCAATAACCTAGGATCAACTCATTTTCTCATAATTTGAATTCACATAGATCTTTTAGTGCTCTTTCAAAACAATCTAAAATCAACCCAAGTTGGCCACTTCATATCCAAAAATCCATCTCTTTTTATTGAGTGTCTAAAGGTTCTTCTTAGGTCTATGAGGATTCGACAACCCAAGCTACACTACAAGTGACCGCTTGACCCTTAAAACTTGGGTAAATTTGGGAGAAACCAGATACAAAGTCTTCATGTGGTTTTAAATCACCTACTATATAGTGTAGAACTCACACTAATACTATGAGGCTCTATGCCACCTCATTCACCACTTAACAAACTCCCAGTCCCTAGTCTATTTACCCAAATAAAAAATCCCATGTGAGGATGCTCTATTGTACATGCACAAGCATATGATTAAGTATTACAAGGACCACCTACCTCAAAATGGAGTTACACTCCTCAACCATGCTCGCTGAGTCTCGTCTAAGCTTTCACCAATCCATGCCAATATTTTGAGAACCTATATCATACCGAAATACCGATATAATTAATTATAAATATTTATAATTAATTAATAAATTTGATTCAAAGAGGAATAACCTCTAAAATATCACTAGGAGACACGAAAACACCAAAACTATGACCAATAATACGTGGAAGGACCATGGCATGTCCTCAACACTCCTACAAACAAAATCCCTATTGTTCATCACATGATCAATTTTCAATTTAATATATGTAATAAAAATCCCTATATAAATCCATTGAATGACTTACCTTAAATGAAACGATAATTAATAGTGTATGTCCATCATTCCTCGACATACTTTATTCACCACACACAAAATCCCTTTGGTTCAGGATTATTCAACCATGCTCTAGTGGAATCTTCATTAAATCCCCAACCCCACTTTCATTAAATAAGAGCATAAAAAAGTAGAATAAGAGTGTAAAATAAGGGAGGATATCCTACCTTATATGGCATGATAAAATGAACCATGAGCCAGTCATATCAATGGGGACTTAGAGAAGGGATTGTGAGGCTCAAAGTGGGCCTCTCAATGGGATAAAATCTAGTCAAAAGGCCCTTTTTGTATGTCTATATGGTTAAAATAGAAAATGGAGATGACCTAGAAAAGGTGGGTTTTCTCCCACTAACAAAAAACCTCTGATCTCCATTGGGTACCTGGTTAACCAATACCTTGTACCTTGTATCTTTCCAACCACTTGATCCAGTTCCACTGACTAGCAGGTGGGGATCTAGGGGGTATTTTCCCCCGAGAGTTGTCATTGGGTACTTGGTGGATAACACTAGATACCCGATGACTTCTTACTGTTGAAATTCTATATTAGTGCCACTCGAACCATGATCATTTTCTTGATACACCACCTAAATATCTAAAAACACCCAAAACATCCTCTTATCCATGTCCTTTAACTAGGGATTCAAATCCAATATAAAAATCCAAACTCACCCAATATCCGATTCTCAAAAACTATAATTTCTCCCGAATTCACCAACCCATAATGAGAAATGTTATTAAAAATTCCCCACCATATAACTTGTACCACCCTCATCGAGACTTCCCAAACAGTGCCGGAGTGGGAGTCACTACATGACCTCAGGTGTGCCTCCCTATACACTAGAGGCTTCCGACCAGCGGTGAGGGCTTAAGATAGTCATGGGGAGGATATTCCCTATAAACTAATGCATGACAGTTATTCTCGAATTTACCAAAAATGTGGCACGACCCATCTATATATCGAACCTCCCAAAAACCTATAGACATAAAATAGGGATCTCCATGCACCCCCATAGTCTAGAATAGAAATAAATTAATCTATCTACATGATATAGAAGTTCATAAAAGAACAACAACAGATGACATGGAATCATATATAAATAAATGACACATTGTCTAACACATGCTAAACAATAATTGAAAAATAAAAACACATAGCCTATGACCCAACTCAAATAATCATCTTGATGTTCCCATGGCCTCTATGACCCACTAGACTTGTACCGCATGTCCATCTCCAAGAAATACCTATTTCTTGAGATAAAATATGAATTTTTACCCATGTACATGGAACCCCATGTCGTGTATGCAATTAGGGGGTGAGTCTTATGACCCAGTAGAAATTCCCAATGCCTCAACAATGCTGATTTCTATTATGATCAAGTGGATGTGCATGCATTACATATATAAGAAGTGCAGTCGTGCTCGTGCAACACACCCACTTAGAAACATAACACACAATGCACATATAGGAACACATGTCAGGTATTCATGTGTTAATCAGGACACAAAGACACCTAAACATGTACCTAATTTAGGCAATGTTGGAAGGAAGATTCACTACGTACCACAGTCCCAACCCACATTTGAAGAGTATATCCAGGGTACCATTCATATCCAATATCCTATTAAGCATTCGACCATCCCTTCTCACTCAAGGGAAGAACACATAAATGTCCAGGGCTCATCCATCTCACTCATGGTCGACTGACATCCACCTCCTCAGGCCCATCCATCTCACTCATGGTTGAAATGATCATCACATTCAGGGCCAACCATATCAATCATGGATTCTCAAGGCTAAACCAGATCACTTATGGATTTCTTCATCATGCCATATCATCACATCGCATTCTGGACCCCATCTCACTCATGGAAGTTTGAATATTACTACCTCACTCATGGTGTTGACCAACCATCCTATCTCACTCATGATGATGCTAATAGGTCTCAAGACGCCCCATCTCACTCATGGTTGACCCATACTTCATACACATCGAGGAATCCATCTCACTAATGGAATCTAAAGGCCATAAGACCCATCAACCAAATTGGAATTCATCACCCATTACTTTCACAATAAATCAAATTAAAAATAGGGAACACAACCCATAACATAATCTCATAGCTCACCAGTAGGGTACTAGTCACTTAGGAACTAGCCTCACATCTCAACCCATCTCAATACCCACCTCAAACTTTAAGGTTTCTATTCTATCCACCCAGACCCATCCACTTCTTTTATACAAAAATAAATGTTCTCATATGGATTAACACACAACACATATCAACATGTATCAACATACACACTAAGAAAATACAATCAAGAAGAACACAAGATTTTGAAAATAGGGCACCACCCACACAAGGTCAAATGGAACAAATCACTTTCAAACCAATCTCTTCTATTTTTTGCTTCAAAACTAATAAAAATCCCATTTTTACAATCATTTATAAAAGGTATCATGTTCTATTTTACTCACGTAAGACCCTTGTCCAAATCCCATCGTAATGTTATTTAGAAAATTCATTTCCAATTTGTAATACCATTTCAATACCTAATTACCAAATCACCAATTTTTCATAAAATTCCCATTTAAGTCAAACTCCTTTTTAAAAAACATTTTAAAAAGGGAAATCTATTATCTTTGAAATCCAACACATGCCACCAAGAAAATCCATAATCAGGACCACCGACACTCATTCGACTAGTGTGTCACCATCAAACTATTTATCAAGATATGCAGTTCATGTTTACTATTAAGATGATACGAGCTTTTCTCAACCTTATGGAAGATGCAAACAATCATGAAACATGTATGAAAATATAATAATGTTGGAATATTAATATAAAATCCACAATTAACCAAGATACTTAGTAAAGTCAAGGCCACTGACCATAATTGGAGATCTAATAGTCAATCCAAAGCTTATACCAACCTCCACTAAGTCCACGAGCACCTATCTCATCAATAAAAACTAGAAAATTAATTAATTAAATAATTAAAACCATTTTCCCCAAATGGAATAATCAATTCCGAACTCATCAGGAGACACAATGACACTAAAACCTTAAGCAAAGAGGTGTGTTCCACTCCCAACACACACCTAGACCTAATCCACACAAAATACCTAATTTAATTTCCCAATCGATGTCTAATTTCACCCAAAATCACCAAAATCCATAAAGAAAACCAAATGGAGACATACCTCAAGATGAAAAATGAATGATGTCTTGAATACACCCTCTCGAGGTTCCATTTATGATCTATACATGAAAGCCCCATAAAGCACAATGATTTCTCTATGCTATGATGAAATAGTCCCTCCAAATCCCCAACTGGACAAACCAAAATTAGAAAGAACAAATGAGGAAGGATAAGGGAGAAGAGATGAGGGATCTTACCTCAAATCTATGCTACAAATCCCTCCCAGATGATCTAGATTGAAGGGAACCAAGGTATGGGAAGAGGAGATCCAAAGAGGCATCTCCCTCTTCCTTTGGTTGATCATGAATGAGGGAACCTGAGGGGGTTCCTAAAGGTAACCCCTAACAAAATTACCAAAATACCCTTTATAAAGGGCCACCCAACAATGGTTCATAGCTTAAACCCTTGGGTCATGGTGTGAACACCCCCAGGAGAAGTGTAACAACCATTTATCCTAAGACTTTCATGTAATGATCCCTACAATCATGTCGTGAAGGCTCCTAGTCAGAAAACCCTCCATCAGCCAAACCCCCTTCATGACATGAACTATAGTTCACAACATGAAGGCTCTATGAAAGGGTCCCCAACCCCTCATGTAAGGGTCACTTCCATAGTGTGAAGATCCCATTCACAGTGTTAACAACCTATGTAAGGGCCCCCCCTTATCAAAATCCTCATTCATGGTGTGACTGGCACTCATCACACCATGAACTACCACAAAAACTATATTACAACCTCTCGAGTCACCCTGAACCTTCTCCAATGCTCTCCTGGGAACTCAAGACCATTATCGAGTCACAAAAAACATCCAAAAGCATCTTTAAATAATTTCTAAACACTAGAAGTCTTAATATGAGTCCCAGTTCTCAAAATTAACCCCTCACTAAATGAAAAATTCAAATTCACTTAGCAGTACTGTAGCAGTTACTGTTCGATACTGTAGCATCCAGAATTATTCACCTGATTTGGGCCTTCGAGCCACCGGTTTGGGCCTATGGGTCTCAAGGACCTTTGGGCCATCAAAGGCCTTCGGGCCACAGGGACTTCGGGCCACAGGGCCTTCGGGCCACAGGGCCTTCAGGCCATTAAGACCATGGAGTAGCCCAATTCAAACATAGCAGGCCCCAGAAGAGGATCATAGCAACAAATAACAGTCACCAGAAGCAGAGATAACCGGATTGGAAGAATGAGAGGGTATGACAACCGCCATCGGGACCAGGCACCATGCAGCTTTGTATGGGGAAATGCTATCCAATCAATAATGCAATGCGGGGAGCTAGGTGATCAATGATGCAGAAGCTGGGGAGGGGTAGTTCTAGTGGGTTGGGCCTGCGGGTCATGTATTGGGCATGGTATGCCTCTAGGCTTTCGGGTCATGCATTGAAAGTCATGTTGGGCCTTGTGCCTTGGGCCTACGAGTCATGTACAGGTTCCCCTTCATCCCTTAAAAGGGGGATTATCCATAATAAAATAAAAATAAGGCCTTCGGTCCATTCAGGATTAGGAATTCACAACCTATTACAATTTGGTTCATTACAAAATCACACCCATAATGCTTCTCATCCTCAAGAATCCATGGTATTCCTTTGACTACAAACCTCAACCTACCTCAATCATCAATTCACCGTTAACTAATTGTGTCCCAACCTAGAATTCCCAACACACTTCCATTATGAAAATCCAAACACTAATCTTGAACGCACCATATTTTCTCTAAAATTCTCAATTCGATCCTAAAACCAACTCAATCATATACTAAACAAATCTCCTAATATAGTTTCCAACTCACTACATATGATTATTTATGACTACACTAGTCTATCCTCCTCTTTCTAAATTTCCTCCCAAAAGTTCGGCTTCAACCACTGACACTCCACCAATCCCAATCATAACACCTTAACACCATAAGGAATTACCAAATCATCAAAATTCCCACACCCTAAATCTTAGTGTAATTCCATTATTGGATATTCAACTAACCACATTCACCACCATAGTACACTCCCAAGCACTAGTGTACCTCTAATATGACTAACCCTTGGATCTCACTACCACCATCATGAGCCCTTTGCTGACACATATAATCTATCCAACACTATATATGAACTCCAAAAACTAGGCCTACCCACTCATCAATATCCAACTATCATTTTAACTTTCCACTGACCTATTTCACTATATCCATGACCCTTCCAATGTAAGGGTCATACCTCCAAAATTGATAAGATGCTTCCCACCATAGGAATATCCTTATAATCACTCACCAACCACAACCACTCTAAAATTCTAAAATCCAATTCCCAAGCATTCCACTCATTACCATCACCATTACCAAGAAGGTTCTCAACAACACTTATCAATCCCAAAACACAGAAACACTAATGATAAACTCATATTTAATCTTATAGTGTTCCCCACCATAAGAATCACCTATAATAAACATATATCAAGAAGCCAAACCCGAGAGACATCCAAACTCACATTTGGCTACTCGATCCCAATATTAAAATCTAACCTACGATTCCACCATAAGTGCCCCCACAAAACACCCTTGATATTCTTGATAAACACACAAGAAACCACTAGCCTATCCTTGGATAACCATCGAAATCCAAGAAACCCGGTTTATATAGGCACTGATTGTTAGAGTTGGTGTCCTGAGAACCAACTGTTTGTAATTTGATTGTATGAATGTACACTTATTATATATTGTTCATTGTTCTTCATGACTATAATATAATAATGTCTTAGAATATTTGTTTCATTAATAAGGTCATGGATGATCCCCGCTATGATGAGAACCTTGAAATGATATAACAATATTCTTAAATAAAGTTCTATGGTTGGATGACATACTATGATAGGACACATAGTATACATACCGTCATGTGCGAGTACTCGTAAAAAGACGAGACTTTTTCTTATGGAGTTCGCACCTAGAAATCTCCAAGATGGGAGATTATGAGAACATACCTACCAGTAGAAATTCTGCATGTCTTGGTGTCATCGGACATTGCTATCTACAAGTGTGTGTAATGGTCCTTAGATTGGAAGATTATCATTAACTCATGTCATAACTTGCACACTTATATTTTCTGATGAAAACCGTCACAAAGACAATTGGCGATAAGTAGGGTACGTTGGGTGCATCACGAATGACATGTTTTTAATGGATATGTCAAGGAAGGATTTGTCCCTTCCATATTTATGGAAGTAGATATCTAGGTCCCTTTGATTGAAATAGAACTTTCTCCCAAATTCCATGGCCATGGTGTAACGATGAGTTTATTTCTGGAAGTCAAAGAATGACAGATCAAGCACATAGGTTTATGACACTGCCATGAAACCTGCTTGATGAGATATTTAGACAAAGTGATTAAATTACATGGTAATCATTCGTATGAGGTGACACATCAATGCGACATCAACTTCTTTCTCTTGGGTGCCTTGACCTGTTGCTAGACAGTAATCTTGGACTTTAGGCAATCCCGCCTAATGCCAATGAGAAAGAGGCCTAGAGGGTCACACACTAAGTGTATCCAAGTATCTCAAGTAGAATAAATATTATTCCCGTATGTGGTTTAATAATTATTCAAGGAATACTAAATCGTTTTAATGATGGAGGAAGAATAAAATTAAAACAAGATATACATGTTGTGTATTAATGATTACACGCCTTGTAGTTTTCATTTTGGAAAGAAAATGAAAAACAAGTACACGCCGTGTAGTTTTTCTAGTTGGGATTTTGAGAAAATAATATTATTTTATTAAATGATATTTATTATAATCAGCATGTACGCATGTTAAGGAATTAATGATTCGACATGGGGTTTTCAATAAGAGTTAATGAAATAAATAAAACGCGTAACGCGTTTATTTATTTTCATAACTCTATAACCTCAAACTCGATTATAAATATCCTCACAACCCCAACACTTTTCCTTAATCATTGTGCACAACAATTCTATAGAATTATCTCAAGGCCGAAATAATTCCTTCCTCCAAGAACGCTCTCAAGACCGAGAGAGAAATCATCCTCCATCGGATCAACATGATCTAAGACGGACAACGCAAGAAAAGGTTTCTCCACACTAGCACCCAGAGACTCCTTTGGCGACGTCCAGAGATACGTGGTGCACGTGTGGATCACTGCTAGAGGAAGTCTACACTTGGATTCTGCGACGCAACGACGAATCACATCGGAACATGATCAGAAACATCAACGAAGAAAGAACGCCATAAAAGGTACTTCTTGTAAATTAATTATAATAAACCTATGACGATCCTCGGTTGTGGTTCCGAGACTTTTCTTCTTTTTTTAAATTTCTGTGATTCGATCCATGGAGTCTGGCGTTTATCGTCGTATTGATCCCAGATTGATCATTGATAATGACAAAAATCAAAGTGGGCACATCTACCCATGAGCTTCTGCTACGCCCGGAACCTTAAATTGGTATTAGATCGAGGTTACAACGTTGATTATAGTTATTTAATTTTCTTTGATAATTTACACATTTATAATTTATTTAATTCAAGATAAATTGTTCTATAAAACTGAATGAACAAGATCTGTTCTTCCTCATTCGTTTCTCGATTCACATCACATAAACGACCTTTTAATTTTAATTTTTATTAAAATAAAAATGAGGAACTTATCTGGAGGAGCCGCTCTTTCTGTCTCTACAACACAAGAATACATGGTGTGTAGTGAAAACTACACACCATGTACTTAGGTTCAATGAACCGGTACTGGTCCGCCAAACCACAACGTGTGAATTGATTATACCTAAGTATTTATTACACCGTGTTGACCAGAACTGAATAACGCGTGGAAACCGGAATACACGGCGTGTATGTTGAATCAACACGCCGTATAGTCCGATCTGGCCCAGGTGAAACCATGTACAAGGAGAATCCGCGTACCGCGTACACGGGATTTTCAGGCCGGTAACCACGTAGCAAGGAAGTACATGCCATGTTAGATTAATCTACACATCGTGTACTCCAAAATTTCAAAAGTACAGAAAACACACCAAATCCCCCGGCATGTACTTTGGATAAAGGGTGAAAACAAATACACGTCGTGTAATATAGCCTACACGCCGTGTACTTTCCAGAAATGGAATTTCACTAGGTTTTCTACAAAGTACAAAGACCCATACAAGGAATATGGATGAGAAGAATCTCAAGGAAATTCAGAAAGGAATTTAAGATAAAGAATTGATTAATTATAAGATCATAATTAATTGAATTCAAGCGTGAATTATCTTGAATAATAGAATGATTAAAATATTTCGAATACTAAAAATGTATAAATGTCGTCGCATGATATGGATGATCATGAGCTAGACCAAAGACCATTTGTGTGTGTATGGTTTCATTTAAATTTATTTAATTTAAATTCATTGGCCTGCTAGCCTTCTTCCAATAGAATTTAGGGCCTGTGTGCCCATGATTTATTTAATGTAAAACCCATGTAATGGAGGATCTTCCAAGCTAGAGGAGACGGTCAAAAATATGAAGTTGAGGTGAAACCAACCCAAGAAGATACAAAGGTGGACAGGTGGGATCTGCAAAACATGAACCATCGGGTTCAAGGTGTTTTTCCCTAGGTCAAGGTTATCTTATCAAAACTGCTAGATAATCCAACCAATAGAAGCTCATGATCATGCCATCTTATTTTATTTATGTCTGATTACATGGTTTATTTATTATGTATGTGTTTTCGTGATCACATAGTTAATGAAATAAACAAGCATGCAAAGATGGAATAAAATAATAACTGGACTATGCGTAAACATTATCAGAACATGGTTAATCACTTAAGCAAGCATCACTTAATATTAAAAAGCATGTGATAATGAGAAACTATGCATAAAGAATAAAATCCCTCAAATACCATATTAATTCAGAACAAGCCTTCTGTCATTTGGTTAAGGGAAAGAATCAATAAAACTATGTGTTTGACCAACCCTTGTTGGGACACTTACTTTTATAAAGGAAGCTGTTATGAATGTTTCGGGCTGACTTAAACATTTTACATCAAGAGGAGTAGCCCTTGCTAGACTTGTTGTAAAATGGAGGCAAGTGTTGAGGAAATCCAAGTCAGGATTTCAGCATTGGGGAGTCCACTCAATAGATCAAGGAACTGTAAGCTCATAGTTAGAAAAGACTTACCTACCTAAATACCTTCAAATAGCTTGACCAACCCTTGTTAGGGTTATGCAAAGGGGAATATGGATCCTTTCCACTAGAATGTCATGGCAACTAGAAATTCTGAGTTCAATGGTGAGGGCCATTAGGACTTGATAAAATAGTGGGAGACTTAATAATTTTTTTTTATTTCTCATAAAATGTAATCAATAAAGTACTGATAAATCTACTCTTTTAATTTGTAGAATCAATATGAAAAACTCGTCAACCACATTTTCTCTACGATCAATTCTAGATAAAGACAATATCCTCACCAGTAGTAGATTTCAAGAATGTTTTAGGCTCCTTTGGGTTATCCTATGCCATGAACAAAAGTTTTACGTGTTGGAGTCCTCACTTCCTGATTCGCCTGCCCAAGGGGTGAGTGATGAAGATTTTTTGGTCTATGATCAACATTTGAGCGATGCACTCGATGTTCAATGTTTGATGTTTTCATCAATGTCTAGTGAGCTCATGAAGTCTCATCAAGACATGGATGCCTATATCATGCTCGAGCACCTCCGTGGTCTATACCAGGAGAGATAAAGACATGAAAGGTTTGAGATCTCCAAGGCTCTATTTCAGAGCAAGCTTAGAGAGGGTTCCCCAACTAGGCCTCATGTAGTTGAGATCATTGGATACATTGAGAACTTGAAGGTTCTAGGGTTTAAACTCCCCAAATAACTGGGTACCGATCTCATTCTTTCATCACTCCCCCAGAGCTTCTCTAACTTTGTTGTAAATTTCAATATAAACAACATTGAGAAGTCTCTATCTGATCTTCTTATCCTTATTCACCAAGTGGACAGTGATATGAAGCGTGAAAAGCCTTATGTCTTTATGGTGAATAAAAGGAAATTTAAGGTGAAGAGATTTAAGCCCAAAGCTTCTTCAAGGCCTTCCAATAAAAGGAAGATCAAAGGGGAGGCATAGGGTTTAGAGATTTGGGTTTCGGGTATATTTTTTTAGGGCTAGGTTTTTGGATATTTTTGTAAGGTTTTAGGGTTTGTGTTTATGATTTTAGGGTTAGGGTGTAGGTTTTATGGTTTAGGATTTATTATTTTGAGATTAGATTATAGGAAATATGTTTCTAGGAGAACAAGAGGCTGTTTGTTTCGCATGTGGCAAGAAGGGACACTGGAAGAAAAACTGAACCTAGCCAAGGAAGCAAGGAGAAGCTTCAAGTGTGTTTGTTATCGAATTCAATCTATCTGTTTCTACAAATTGGGTATTAGATATAGCTTGTGGTTATCACATATGTATCCAAATACATGAACCAAGTAGATTCAGGAAGATTGATCGAGGGGAGGTAGATCTACGAGCAGCCAACAGAGCCAGACTTGCTGCTGTAGCTGTCGGGGACTACCACCTCACATTTCCAACTGGAATGATCTTGGTGTTAAAGTGTTATTATTATGTGCCTTCTGTTACTAAAACATTATTTCAGTATCTAAATTATATACTGATGGATTCATCTTCAAGTTTGGAAATGAATGTTACTAATTTTATAAAGATAACATCTATTTTGGTAGGGTACATTTATATAACGGCCTTTATGTGTTAAACTACACAAACCAAGTAATGGAAATCGATGACAAAGTTAATTCACATTAATCATACCACACCCAACTTTTTCATCACCGGCTAGGTCATGTCAATGAGAAACATTTGAAAAAATTACATCAAGATGGGTATTTAGATTATTTCAAACTAAAACCACTTGGTGTATGTCATGTGTGTCTACAAGGAAAAATGACCAAAACCCCATTTAGTGGGAAAGGTGAAAGGGCTAAAGAGCTTCTAGAATTAGTTCACACAGATGTGTGTGGACCATTTACAGTTGAAGTAAGGGGTGAGTTCTTGTACTTCATAACTTTTACTGATTATTTTAGTAGATATGGATATATTTACTTAATGAAGTATAAGTCAGATTCTTTTGATCAGTTCAAAGAATACAAGAATGAAGTTGAGAACCAGCTTGGTAAGAAGATTAAGAAACTCTGCTTAGACAGAGGAGGAGAATATCTTAATCAGGACTTCATTTATTTCTTACGAGAGTTTGGGATTCTATCTCAACTCACTCCTCCTTACACGCCTCAGTGGAATGGTGTAAGTGAAAGGAGGAACCACCCCCTGTTGGACATGGTGAGATCAATGATGAGTCATGCGAGTCTTCCATTATCCTTTTGGGGATATGAATTACAAATAGTAGAACACATACTAAACCAAGTACCAAATAAATCGATAAATGGCATTCCATACGAGTTATGGAGTAGATGCAAATCCATGTTATCAAATTTACATGTGTGGGGTAGTGAAGCATTTGTTAAGGCCTCTTCAGGTAACAAACTTGCACCTGAGGCACAAAGTGTATCTTTATAAGATATCCCAAGTAAACAAGGGGATATTACCTGTAAAACCCCTCAAATAAAAAGGTTACAGTAGAAAGAAATTCCATATTCCTTGAGAGGGATCACATCTCTAAAAGAGATAGTGGGATTGAGATAGACTTCGATGAAGTCGAGCCTCAAGATACACAGAAGTTGGTACAAGAACAGATTCCACAAAGCCCTGTGGAAGAACAATCTGTTCCAGCGACACAAGAACTGCATAGAAGCATGAGATAGGTGAGAGAACGAGAATGATATGGTTTTCTTATCACTAAGGATGGTGACTCATTATTGGTTGACAATAATGATCCTATTTCCTACAAGGAAGCAGTTAAAGGCACACACGTTGCCAAGTGGTAAGAAGCCATGAATTTTGAAATGGATTCCATGTACCAAAACCAAGTCTGAATTTTGGTAGATCCTCCAGTTGATGTAAAGCCTATTGGTAATAAATGGGTATTCAAGAAGAAACTAGACATGGAGGGACAAATCAGCACCTATAAGGCACGACTGATTGCAAAAGGTTTTAGACAGCTTCAAGGAATTGAATATGATGAAACATTTTCACCGGTTTCAATGCTAAAATCAATCAAAATCCTATTTTCCATTGCCACATACCATGACTATGAAATTTGGAAAATAGATGTCAAAACACCATTCCTTAATGGGAACCTCTAGGAAGATGTCTACATGACACAACCTGAAGGTTTTGTGACTCCAAAGGATTCCAAAAAGGTATGAAAGTTATATAAATCCATTTATGGATTAAAGAAAGCATCAAGGTCATGGAACATTCATTTTGATGAAGCCATAACAGAATTTGGATTTGTTAAGAATGAATGTGAGGCTTGTGTCTACAAAAGGTTTAGTGGAAGTGCAATAATTTTTCTAATAGTATATGTTTATGACATATTGCTAATTGGAAACGAAGTACCTATCTTACAATTAGTTAAGGCATGGTTGGATAAATTATTCTCTATGAAAGAATTGGGCGAGGTGGCATATATTCTTGGGATCAAGATCCATTGTGATGGATCCAAGAGAATGCTGGGCCTGAGTCAAAGTAGATACATTGACAAGATTATAAAGAGATTCAATATGAATCATTCTAATAGGGGATTTTTTCCAGTGTCACATGACATTCATCTTTCCAAGAAAATGTGTCCTCAGACACATGAGGAAAGAAAAAAAATGGAAAGTATCCCTTACACATCCAAGATTGGGTCAGTCATGTATGCTATGCCATGTACAAGGATAGATGTAGATTACAAATTAAGAACCATAGGTAAATATCAATCTAATCCAGGAGACTGCCATTGGATGGAAGTCAAGACTATCCTTAAGTATATGAGGCATACTAAGGATATGTTCCTGGTTTATGGAGGAGATGAGGAACTAGTCATTATAGGATATGAAAATTCTAGTTTCCAGACTGATAAAGATGACATGAAGTCGCAAACGGGATACATATTCACTTTGAATGGAGGTACAATGAGCTGGAAGAGCTCAAAGCAAGGTGTGTTTGCAGATTCTACAACAGAGTCTGAGTATATCGCAGCTTCTGAGGCAGTTAAAGAAGCAGTATGGATGCGAAGCTTCATCCAAGAGCTGGATGTAGTACCTAGAAGTAAAGATCCTATCCCACTCTATTGTGATAATACTACAGTGGTGGCACTTGCAAAAGATCCAAGGTCACATCAGCGGACAAAACACATACTTTAGAAGTATCATCTCTTGATGGATTTTTCTCAGAAAGGTGAAGTTGCAATGAGTAGTATTTCCACAGAAGACAACATGGCAGACCCCTTGAATAAATACTTAACTCAGCAGAAACATGATCATCATGTGAGGTCTAGCATACTAAAAGTCATAGGCAGTTGGCTCTAGTCTAAGTGAGAGTTTGTTAGAGTTGGTGTCCTGAGAACCAACTGTTTGTACTTTGATTACATGAATGTACACTTATTATATATTGTTCATTGTTCTGATTACTTTTCCAAACCCATATTAAACCACATCACATCAATCCATCCAATATCACCAAATGGTTTCCAAACAACCATTTCAAACATACTAAGAACATAATTCAATCATCCAAATCACTCCTGACTAAACAAAAAATCCAAGAAAACACAGTTTACATAGGTATAGGTTTCTCCTTTTAAAAACCATAATCACCCAAAATTCCCAGCCTAACCAGTCCTTTTCCCAAAAACCATTCCCATTTCAAAAATATATTTTGAAATCCAATTTCAAAAACCATTTTATATGTATTTTCATAAGGTCCAAAAATCACAAACCATTTCAAAATCATTGGCTCCATGGGACATTTCATATAAATCCAACTTTCAAAACCATTTTACATGCACCTAATACAATTACAAAAATTTCATTTCAAAAATGGGTTTTTTCTCAAAAACCAACCATCCAAAAAACCATTGCCTTATGGTGACAAAAAAATAACAATCACAACTAAACAACCAAACAAGCCCCTTATATCCATATTAATCTAATAAACGCTTATAATATATATGAGAAAACATAATTTATATTATAAATTTCTTCAATTAATAATGGACTCTAATGAGGATTCATGTCAAACACCACCACCCATAGGTGCATGTATCATGCCCCTAGTGCACCACTATCATGATTCATGAACAAATCATTGGATCCTAGTCAATCCCTATGAATCATCTCGAGTCTCATCCATACCACTGTGGGATCCTTGGTCCAATCCAACACCACACTGTCATGAACCATCCCTGAGGGGCCCATTCCATGAATACCCCAAGCCCACCTCTGATAGGCCAGAGGCTGGTGACTAACATCGATTAGGAATATCCCACAAATTGGAGGCATTAACCTAAAGTACCTATATGAACACACACATATCCAAGCCACAAATGCTTAAACATAAAAAAACACTAAGTAAACACTTCATGAAGACCAATATATCCCACAACTAGAGTATAATAGTGAAAGTAATGGAAAGTAATAGGTCCAAATACAAGCCCACCAAAAAGAGTACGAAATAACAAGTTAAGCTTGTAAGAAAAGAGGTACTGGGATTGTTGCTTGAACTGCAAGAACAAAACTCCTCTGTCTAGCCTCGCTAAGAACCTCTTGGTCCTATTCCACCCAGGACTCCATGAAAGATTCAATTGTCTGCACAATACATGACATGTGTGGGAAAATCCTGTGCAAGGGTGAGTACAACAATACTCAGCAGGATACCCCAAAACCACAAAGGAAATTCAACAAAGGAAATACCACAAAAAATACTAGTCAATGAAATACTAGTCAAAACATAGGTATATGTCAACATCACATATAACAAGAATTATCCAGATATACTCATGAGAAATGCCCCACCATCGGGTGGTCTTAACCAATTTTCAGCCATATTATTCTACTTGAAGCACACTCATTATGGGAGATCTCACTCCTTGAGTCATGATATCATCGAAGACACTCACAAAGAGTTCTAGCTCATTTGGGCCCTGCCCAAATGAGAACATATTGGTCAAGGAATAGTATGATACCACAGAGAGGGGATCGTGCCCAGATATGCTGGGGGATACCACAGATCGCACCCAAATACACTGGGGGATACCACGTACCCAATATGGATTAATTCATAATGCAGGGGATCCTACCCAACACCCTAGGAGATACCACAGATCATTCCCAGACACTCTGGGGGATACTACGTACCTTATCGATGCATCCCACTAGGTGGAGGATCAATACCCTACTCATGGAGGTTACACAATTCCATATACTTCAGTAGGGGTGATAGAGTATTTCACTCTAGTCTTGGGGAGGGATACCTCACTCTATCTGGGAATCAACCTCTAGAGGGGATTACAATTCAGTGATGTGGACGTAATACCATATTCAACCCTTAAGGAAAGAAAAAATGGAACTATCTCAAACTCTACTAGTCTAAGATAAAATCTCACCACATTATCACAAAATGACCATCTCAATGTCAAGGTCCCAACTCTACAGACGACTCGTCAAACAAATACACCATTTGAAAGTTATGGGGGTTTGAAGTTGAAAAGGACGGGGGGTCACTAGGCCTATGGACCGACCCCACGGTCGGTCCACTGACTGTGGCGGTCGAACGCTACATTAAATCTTCCCCATGGTCAACCGCTCCATGGTCAATCCATGTAACCGCATCATAGAAACTCGAGCTTCCGTGGAAGTCGACCATGAA
This sequence comes from Viscum album, assembly GCA_963277665.1. NCBI lineage: Eukaryota > Viridiplantae > Streptophyta > Magnoliopsida > Santalales > Viscaceae > Viscum > Viscum album. Next base: position 232,420,362 of record OY728146.1, read on the forward strand.
ACTGCCCTAGGTCGACCCAAGATCTGACCTGAGTCCATCCCGATCCCCTAGGCCAACTCGGCCCACTCTATCTAGGTTGACCTGACCTGCTCCTCGTAGGCTCAGCATGATCCTCCTAGGCTCGCCCACTAGGCTCGGCCTTTATCCTCTCCATGCGGTCACCCGCCGTGACCGTCACCTCCGCACACGACCACCCGTTGCGTCCCATGGCCCCACGTCATACCACCTATGCATCCCCATCTCCATCACCTCCGAATACCGTGACCTGATCCTCCATGTCCCATGATGACCACTCTATCACTGCCACCATCATCCGCGTCCACCTCCACCATCATTCACAGACACTGCCGCCTTTGGTTGCCACACCGCCTTGCCAGACCGTCGCACCAAACCTGCATCAGTGATTCCTTCCGTGGACCACTGAGTCATATCTAATGACCAAATCTGAAAATGGTCGTAGATCTGGGTTTATTAGGTTCAGATCTAGATATATCCAACTTCTTCTTGCGGTTTTCTTCCAATCTGGGGATCCGATCACATTCAGGGCCACCCGACAAGTCGAACTATGACCACGAGGGTCCAACAACGAAGAACATGAATAAAAGGGGAGAGAAAACTACAAGAACACCCTAAGGAAAAAAACTCAAAATTATTCATGTCATCCTCAATACATTCTTTCTAGATGAGTACTAAAGAATGAAGAACCAATTTAAGAAAACTCATTGAAATTAACCCCATAATTATAACCATCCTAGAACGATCAAACCACATATAAATCTTTTCATGGATTGACCCATCTTCATCGTGAAAATAACGAATGGAGAAATATCACAATGAAATAACCACCTACCTTGATTTAGATCAGTTGTTGATAAAGTATGATTATTGCTTCATTATCATCGTCAACGAGGTTCCTTTGAATCGGCTGCGCATCGATCATCGATCCACGATCCATCACCGTTTGTTCGAGAGAGTTCTTACAAAGATCTACCTAGATATTATCTAGTGTTCCCAAGATTATGTGGATAACCCTATGATTTCTTCATAAGGATACATTTAAGGTAAAAGTCACTATGTTAACAGAAATAATTTTTATTTAAATTATTTAATGATGATTAAGTAATTTTTGAGTTTTTCCACAGAAGACCCACACTAACTAAGGTTAAGTTATACATAGGGAAAAACCACATTAAAAAATCAATGGTGGTCTCATATTTCCAATCTGATTCACCATTCATGTGTTATTAGGATTTTAAAAATAAAATAAAATAATTTAATTATTTTATTTACGGTTACGTCCTTGGTGACTTTTTCTACAGATGATCCATGCTAACCAAAGTTAGGTCACATCTAGGGTAAAATAGACATATGAGCTCAATGGTGCCCTCATATTTCTGATCCCAACACCTGTTTAAGAGTTATTCCACTTTTTCTGGAAAACTGCGTGCACCCATAATATTTTTCAAACAATTATTCCAGGCACATCAGGACTTAGAATCACACGCTGTATCAATTCCTAGTCTCAAAATCATTCCATATAATTTCTAAAAATAATACATGGAAAATATGAGATGTTACATTCTACCCACCTTGGGGCTTTACATCCTCAAAAGCCAAAGCAATGGCTACTCAAGAAGATGAGGGTACTGAGCATCAATCTAAGCCTCCCACTCCCATGTGATCTCCTAGAGATTCCCATGCTGCCACCAGACATACACCAAATGAATTGACTTCCCATGAAGTATCCTCTCCTACCGATACTTGATCTCCAATGGGTACTCTGTAAAAGTCACCCCATCCTCGATGTCCAGCTCACTCTAATCAATGACGTGAGATAGGTCATGCACGTACCTTCTTAGCTATGACATGTAGAAGACATCATGTAATTGCTCTAACTGTGGTGGTAGATCCAAGTAGTATGCCACCTCACCAACTCTATGTAGTATTAGGAAAGGTCTGATGAACCTCAGAGATAGTTTTCCACCCCGGAAAAATATCTATAATCTCCGTCAAGGTGCGACCCGAAGGAACATGCGGTATCCTTCCTCAAACTTAAAAGTCCTCTTCTGCCTATCATCATAAGACTTTTTGTTAGCTCTATGTAGTCTTCATCCACTCCTTGATGATCTCCACCTTCTCCATGGTAGCTCACACCAACTCTGTCCCCATGAGTGCTGACTCTCCTGGGTTGCTCCAACAAAGTGGTGATCGAAAGGGTCACCCGTACATGGACTTGAATGGTGCCATACCAATGGTGGAGTGATAGATGTTTTTGTATGAAAACTCCACCAGTGATAGGTGATCCTTCCAAATGCATCCAAAATATAACATGCATGCCCACATCATGTCCTCTAGAACCTGAATAGTCTGCTCAGTCTAGCCATCCATCTGGGGGTGACATGCTATGCTCAAGCATAACTGAGTCAAAAAATCCTCCTATAATTCCTTTCAAAATTGAGATGTAAAGAGTGCATCATGATATGAAACTATCATCCATGGAACTCCATGGAGTCAAACTATCTCTTACATGTAGAGGAATCCCAAGATCTCTACCGAACTCTGCTCTTAGATAGCTAGGAAGTGGGATGGCCTAGTGAGTCAGTCAACAATCACCCAAATGGAATCATGTTCCCTGGATGTATGTGGTAAAACCATCATGAAGTCCATAAATATCTCATCCCAATTCCATTCCGGAATCTCAAGGGGCTAGGCTAAACCCATTGGAACCTGGTTCTCAACCTTCACTTGCTGAAAAGTGAGGCATCGAGAGACGAACTCTGTAACTCCCTTCTTCATCCCTGACTACCAAAATTAATGTCGAAGGTTTTAGTATATCTTTTCCACACTAGGATGTACCACCAAATGGGATGTGTGGAACTCCCTAAAAACCTCCTCCCGTAATTCCGCTGGTACAACTATGCACCCTATGAAAAGAACGGTGTGCTCCCCACCTTTTGAAAATTCCATCAGGAGCATGCCCTATAGAAAATCGAGCATGTAGGGTCTCACAATCGGTATCCCCAACCTATGCCTCCCTGAATCGCTATAAGAGTGGAGGGGTGGCAACCATCAACTTTAAGTATGGTGATCCATCTCCATTCACAAATGATTTATGAAATGTGGCCAACTACTCTGATGCCTCATTTAGAAATTGCAAACTAGATCTCCTGATGAGAGAATCTGTCACCATGTTCACCTTCCCAGGAGTATCAAAAATCTCAAAGTCATAGTCCTAAAGGAACTTTCCATCACCTCTATCTCAAGTTTAGATCCTTCTTAGAGAAGATATACTTGTGACTCTTGTGATCAGAGTAGATGATAAATCACTCGCCCATCAGGTAGTGTCACCACATCATTAATGCGAAGACTACCGTTAATAAATCAAGATCATGGGTCACGTAATTATGCTCATGATGTCTCAACTGGAGCGAACCATAGGCAATCACCACTTTCCCCTGTATCAAGACACAACCAAGCCCGATCCCTAATGCATCGTAGAACACCACATACTCGATGAAATCATCTAGAAATCTCAATATGGGAGTGCTTTTCAACCTCTGCCTCAACTCCTGAAAGAACTATTGGAACTTCTCCATCCACATGAAAGGTTTTCCCTTTCATGTCAAAGCCATAAAGGGTGATTCCACTCTGGAGAAATTAGGCACAAACCTTCTATAGTACCCTGTAAATCAAAGTGAACTCCAAACCTCGGTAACACTCTTAGGTGGATCCCAAGTAAGCATTTCCTTAACCTTCACTGGATCCACTACAACTCTAGACTTTGAGATGACATGTCCCAAAAAATAGACCCCTCGAATCCAGAACTGACACTTTGAGAGCTTCCCATAGATTTGGTGCTCTCAGAGCGTGTCTAGGACCATCCTTAAGTGTCTCACATGCTCCTCCTCAGATGTAGAGTACCCTAGGATGTCATTGATGAAGACCACCATGAACTGGTCTAAGTAAGGCTGAAGGATCTAGTTCATGAGTCCCATGAACACTTTTGGGGTGTTCGTCACCCAAAATGAAATAACCAAGTACTCACAGTGACCATAATGACATTTAAAGGTCATATTCGGTATATCCTCATCCCTTACTCATAGTTGGTGATAACATGATCTGAGGTTAATCTTCAAGAACCAATGCACCTCTTTCAACTGATCAAATAGGTTTTCAATACTCAGTATTAGATACTTGTTCTTCATGATCATCTGGTTCAAGCACCAGTAATCAAAACATCACCTAAATCTTATGTCTTCCTTCTTGGAAAATGAAACTGAGGATGTCTAGGGTGAAACACTGGGTCTCACGAATCCATTTCTCAAAAAGTCTTCCAATTGCACCCTCAGCCCGTGAAACTCTATAGGAGCCATCTGATATGCAGGTGTAGATATCAATGCCATCCTGGGGTGTAGATCAATGCATAATTTCATCTCCCTACGAGGAGGTAAAACTGGAACATCTTGAAGAAAGATGTCCGTATACCCCACCACCACTGTAGGAAACTGAGGACTCATATCATCTACTTCACTAGGGGTGAGGCTAGCCAAATAATGAGTAATCAGCTATACCCTCATATATGTGAGTCCATCCTATGCTGCATGTGTTTAATTCTTACCAATAAAGGAAAATATGGTTCCACCACTATAGACACACCACACTATGCACCTAAAATAGTCAATATGAGCATGAACTGTGGATAACCAGTCCATACCAAGAATGACATTGTAAGGCCTCGACACCACTACCAAGAGATCCCAACAGAAACTCTCACCTCCAAGAGTCACTTCACACTATCATCACCAGTGCGTGATCATTGGATCTCCTCCAATATGAGTATCCATGAGTGAGGGTTGAGTCAATAGTTCAACCAGAATCTCTGAGTCTCGAACAAGATTTATGGAAAGAAAAGAATGAATAACACCTATGTCTATCAATACGACAACTAATGTAGAAAAGACACAGATCATACCTTGAATCATTTATAGAGACCCTAATTCATGTGAATTGACCACATATAGTTTTACCCTCCCCTATCCTATAGCTCCTTGACCCTGGTGTAGAACACCTATGGGTGGTGGTGGTAACATGTCGAAGTATCGACCACCTCCTACTGCTCTCCCTGCTCCTCTACCACATCTTCCACCCTGCGGACACTCTTAACTCTGTCTATGCCTCGTTGGTCCATCTATAGTACCCCTATCAATAGTATGATGGGTTGGACAATATCAGGTGAGATGTACCCTGTTGTCACATGAATAACACAGTCTATCCCTCAGCTGCCTTGAGCCACCCTGGGATTACCTCATGAAGTGCCTGACCTGTTTGGATCCTTGTGACTATCATCAACTACCTACTGCCGAGGTCTCTTCTCCTGCCTACCCATTGCTGAATACCAATTTCTATATTTTCCCTGCCAAGTAAATCTCAACCAGAAAGACTCATTCTAGCCCCCTAGAAAAGGTGTGAATGCACATAGAGGTAATTCTGGCTCAGATGTCTCTATGAAGACCTTTCTCAAAGGTACAATCCTTGAAGTATGGATTATGTATCATATCTATTGAGTAACTAGAGAGGTTGTTATTCCCTAATGAATAATTAGATACTGACATGTCGTTCTATCAAATCTATAGAAGCTGATGGATATACACAGAACTTAGCTTATAAGGTGAGAACTCCTCTCTAAAAAAGTTTTAAAACTCTATCCATGGAAGAGTCGCCTCATTTTAATATCAGGTAACCAAACCCCATCACCGCATTACTAAGACAAGTATAATTATCACTTCCATGACCATCATTTGATATACCAGTGTCCTGAATCGATAGAAAACTCAGGTTATTGACTCAAGCCAGTCCTCAACCGCCTGTGTGTTGGGCTTGACTCAGAACCTAAAGGGTCTCTTATACTAAAACTTGTGAAGTTCACTTAGCCTTTGATCCTCATCCACTGGTACTATGAGTATCATGTGATACTATACAGGTGGTGATATGGCTAGTTCACCATTTGGAGGTGTTATATCTAGTACAACTCCATGTACTGATGACTCGTCATCTGGAGGATCATCCTCATGATCACGCAATGGAATCCAAGATGACTGTCTATGTGAAGACATCCTAAAATAAAACAAGATATACCATAGCTAATAGAGTATATCTAGAGAGCTGACTCAATAAGGACATGGAAAACACAACCATTACTATATGATTCATGTAACATTATTTTTCCCTCAACCAGTGTTTTCATGTACCGAGTCAAAAAACAGGAAAATAGAGTTCTAATGTATAGATACATTGGCTACCACACCAACACTAGATTCCCTAGCTTGAAAGACGAACTCAAAACACTTAAAAAAAACTATTTTCCCAAACCAACCTCATAGACTCCCAGTCCTAAAGTAGGACTGACCTCCTATGATACCACTATGTCATGAACCGTCCCTGAGGGGCCCATTCCAAGACTACCCTAAGACCGCCTCCAATAGGCTAGAGGTTGGTGACTAGAACTAAGTTTTCATATCCCACAAATGGGAGGAATTAGTCTAAATTACCCATACACATGCACACATATCCAATCCAAAAATTCTAAAATGTAAAAAAATTCTATGTACAAAATGCATTAACACCATTATATCCAACAAATAGAGTACAACAGTGAAAGTACTGGAAAGTAAACAAGGACAAATACAAGCCCACCAAAAAGAGTTTGAAATCACAAGTGAAACCTATAAGAAAAGAGGTACTGGGACTGATGTCTGAATCGTAGGAACACAAATCGTCCATCCAGCCTCGCTAAGCACCACCTAGTCCTGATCTACCTAGGAATCTATCAAAGGGTCAATCGTTTGCACAAGACACAACATTTGTAGACAAAGCCCATGCTGGGGTGAGTATAACAACACTCAGTGGGACACCCCAAAACCAAAAAAGAAATTCCACAAAGGAAATACCACTAAGGAAATAATAGTCAAGGAAATACTATTTAAGAAAATACTAGTCAACTCCACATAGGTATATTTCAACAACATATATAACAAGAATTATCCATATATACTCATGAGAAACACCCTGCCATTGGGTGGTCTTAAACAACTGTTATCCATAGGATTCTTATCAAAGCATGATTGTTTCGGGATATCTCACTCCTTGATCTATGATATCATTAGAGACACTCACGAAGAGGTTTAGCTCATTTGGGCCCTTCCCAAATGAGAACATATTGGTCAAGGAAGATTATGATACCATAGAGGGGATCACACCCAGATGCATTGGGGGATACCAGGGATCATGCTCAAATACACCGAGGGATACCATGTACCCAATATGGATCAACTCATAACATATGAGATTCTTCCCAACACATTGAGGGATACCACAGATCATGCTCAAACACTTTGGGGGATACTATGTACCCTATCGATATGGCCCACTAGGTGTAGGATCAGTGCCCTACTCACGGAGGTTAAGTGATTACACAGACTCCAATATGTGTGATAGAGGATCACACTCCAGTCATGGGGAGGGATACCGTACTCTATCCAGGACTTAGCCTTTAGAGGGGATTACAATTTAGTGATTTGGACGTAATACCGTACTAAACCTTTTCAGAAAAGACCAAAGGGAATGCTCTAAAAATCTAATAGTCCAAGATAAAAACTCACCACATTATCTCAAAAGGGCGGTTTCAACATTAAGGTCCCAACACCACAGACATCTCATCAAATGGACACACTGTTTGAAAGTTATGGGGGTTTGAAGTTTCAAAGGATGGGGGGTCATTGGGCCCGTGGAATGACCATGGTGGCCAACCTCCGAGGTTGATCCATGCAACTACATGGCGGTTGACTATCCATGGTCGACCATGCAACTGTCCTGGGTCGACCCGAGGTCCACCCTAGGTCTAACCTGATCTACTGGGCTGACCCAACCTGCTCTGTCTAGGCCTACCCAACCCGCTCTTCCTGGGCCTGGCCCGCTCCGCATAGGCTTGGCCTGCTCCTCTTGGGCTCAGCTTGGTTAGACCGATGCTGCTCATCCAACCCAACCCACTTGGCCCGGCCTTGTTCTGCTCTACACGGTCACCCACCAAGACCATCGCCTTTGCACGTGGCTTGGTCCACCGTGTCCCACACGACCCCATGTCGTGCCGCCTCTGCGTCCCCAGCTCTTCTACCTCCGCATATTGTGGCCTACTCCACCACTTACCATGAGTACTACTCCATATTTGTTGCCATCATATGTGTTCATTGTCTCCGGTTGCTGCACCACCCTGTCAGACCTTTGTGCCGACTCACCAGACCGCTGCACCAAACCCGCATCAGTGGTCCCTTTTACGGACCACTGAGCCAGATCCAATGCCCAAATCATGAAATGGTTGTAGATCCGGGCTTCTTGGGTCCCAATATACATAGATCTAGCCTCTGCTATCAGTTTGCCTCTAATCCAAGTGTATGATCATGTTCGGAGCCACCCAACAAGTTGAACTATAGCCACAAGTTCCAATGGTGAAGAACGTGAAGAACTGAGGAGAGAAAATCCCAAGAACACCCTAAAGAATGAACCTAGACCTTGTTCGTGTCGGCCTCAATCCATTCTCATTAGACAAGGAACAAAGAACGAAGAACCAATTTAAGAAAACTCCTCGAAATAAACCCCGCAATTATAACCATCCTGCAATGATCAAACCACAAATCAATCTATTCATGGATTGACCCACATTCCACGTGAAAATCAAGAATGAGGAAAGATCACAATTAAATAACCACCCTACCTTGATTCAAATCAGTCACTGATGAAGGATGATCTTTGTGTCATCGTCTTCATCAGTGAGGTTCCTTCAAATCGGTTGCACGTTGATCGTTGATCCACAACCTATCACCGTTTGTTCAAGAGAGTTCTTCCAAAGCTATCCCTAGAAATTATCCAATGTTCCAAAAGTTATGCGTATAACCCTAGGATTTCTGTATGAGGATACATTTAAGGGAAAAGTCACTAAATCAATAGAAATAATTTTTATTTAAATTATTTAATGAAGATTACGTCCTTTTCGAATTTTTCCATAGAAGACCCGCGCTGACTAAGGTTAAGTCGCACCTAGGAAAAACACCACATTAGAAACTCAATGGTGGTATCAAATTTCTAATATAAGTCACTGTTCATGAGTTATTAGGATTTTATTTTTTTTTATTTAATTATTTAATTTATGGTTATGTCCTTGATGACTTTTTCTACAGATGACCCACGCTGACCAAAGTTAGGTCACACCTAGGGAAAAGACACCATTATGAACTCAACAATGCCCTCAGATTTCTAATCTAGGTATCTTTTTAAGAGTTATTCAAGTTTTTCAAGAAAACTGTGCACGCGTGCTATTTAAAGTTTAATATTTTTCAAACAATTTTTCCGAGAACATCGGGGCTTAGAATCTCATTCCTCCTTAGCTCCTGGTCTCAAAATCATTCCATATAATTTATAAAAATAATACATGTAAAATCCAAGATATTACACTCAATCACCCTAGATTTCCTAGTCCCATGGACATCCCTTGAAAACATGGGTTTTGACTGATATCATGTTGTCCAGGCATGCGATTGGTCTGCCTCCTAAGTACCAAAAACCTAAATACACCTCTAACTAGAACTACCCATCCCAAACTATACTATAGTATGATTTTGTAACGCATCAACCTGGAGTGCCTGAATGATTCCCGAGCAGGATCTGCTATATAACCTTAGTTGCACCTTCCCATAACCCAGAGGATTACTACTAGAAGCGAGGACTATCATAGTTATGGGGTGATTATTCCCTTTAAAATAATGTCCGAGGGTCATGCCTAAATATACCAAAAACTTAGAATGACCCATATGTATAACAGACATCCCAAAAACTAGTATACATAAAACCAAGAGCCCCATGAGTCCCCACTGTCTAGAATATAAAGAATTAAATCTATCTACATGGTGCAACAATACATAATAGAACAAAATAAATAACATGGAATCATTTATAAATAAATAGAACATTATAAAATACATGATAAATAACAACTAAAAAATAAAAATAAATGACATTTGGCCCAAATCATACAATAATCTTTCTATGCCCATGAACTCCATGATCCACTATACCTATACCTCATGTCTAGCTCCAAGAAATACATGTATCCTAAGAGGAAAAAGGTAGGTCTACCCATGTACATAAAAACCCATGCCATGTATATGGGTAGGGGGTGAGTCCAATAAACCTATAGAAATCCCCAATACCTTAACAATATTGAGTATATCTTTGATCAAGTGGATGCACATGTAGTAAATATATTAGAAGTGCAGTCATGCTTGTGAAACACACCCACCCAAAATCATAACATGAAATTCATTCACAAGCACACATTTTAGGTAATCATGTGCTAACCAGGTCACTAAAACACCTAACTATACCTACTTCATCCAATTCTTGAAGGAAGACTCACCGCATAACATAGTCCCAACCCACAACCAAAGACTCTAGTTAGGGTTTCTTCCATATCCATCATCGTATTAAGCATCCAACCATCCATTCTCACTTAAGAGAAGGATAAATCACCATACATGGATCAACTATCTCACTCATAGCCATATAATATCCACCTCCTTGGTCCAAACCATCTTACTCATGGCTAACACAATCATTACAGTTAGGCACAACCATATCGCTCATGAATTCTTGTGTCACATCATCTCGTCACATCGCATTCTAAAACACATTTCACTCATGGTGGTCCAACCAATTACATCTCACTCATAGTGTGTCCTGAACATCCCGTCTCACTCACATTGATGCCAATTGGTCTCAATCCATGCTATCTCACTCATGGTTGGCCCAAAATTTATACACATTGAGGATTCCATCTCACTCATGGTAGCCTAATGTCTTGAGACCCATCACCCACACCAAAATTCACCTCCTAAAACATGCATAAGAAATAAAATTACAAATAGGGAACATATCCCATCACATAAGATCAAAACTCACCAGAAAGAAATTAGTCACTTAGGACCTAACCTCACATCTCAACCAATCTCAACCCTCTAAATTTTCTATTTTTTTTCACCCATACCAATCCACCACTTTGAAACTAAAATAAAAGTTCTCATCGGGACACACACACAACATGCATCATCATGTATCAACATACACACTAGGCAACCAAAAACATGAAGCAGATAATATTTTGAAAATAGGGCATCATGCACACAAGGTCAAACAAATTAAATCAATTTCAAACCAATACCTTCTGGATTTCCCTTTAAAACTAAACATAATTACCTTTTTAAAATAATTTATAATAGGTACCATGTTTTGTTTTATTCACACAAATACCTTGTCCAAATACCATCAAAGCGTTCTTTTGAAAACCCACTTCTGTTTTGAAATACCATTCCAAAAACCATTTACCAAATCAACCATTTTCTATGAAATTCCCATTTAAGTCAAACTAATTTTTAAAACACATATTAAAAATGTAAATATTTTTTTATTTTAAATCTCTTGTATTCCACAGAGAAAATACATAAGGATTCCCACCACCACTCTTTTGACTAGGGTACCACCATCAAACCATTTATCAAGCTACATGGTTCATGTTTTCAATTAAGTTGATGCGAGCCTATCCTAACCTTATGGTAGAACCATACAATCATGAAACATGTATAAAAATATAATAATTATGGAACATGAATATAAAGTCACCAATTAACCAAGATACTTAAAAAATTCAAGGCCTCCTACCTCAAGCGACAATCTGATAGTTGATACCAAGCTCGTACTGACCTCCTTTGAGTCCAAAAGCACATATATTATAAATTAACATGAAAAATTTAATTAATTAAACAATTAAAACCATTTTCAAAAAATAGAATAACTGATTCCAAACTCACCTAGTGATGCAATGATGTTGAAACCTCAAGAAAAGGGGTATGTTCCATACCCAACAAGCACCCACACACAATCAACAAAAAATCCAAAATTTGATTTCCCAATTGATATAAAATTTTACCCAAAATTTCTAAAATCCATAAATAAAACCAAACACATACACATCTTAAGATAAAAAATTAATAGATGATTGAATAGACCCTTTCGATACATCCTCTATGAGCCACATATGGAATCTCCATCAAGCACGATGATTTCACCATTCTCCAATGAAATTGTCCTTAAAAATCCCTAATCGACTAAGCCAAAATTAGCATGATCAGAGGAAGGCTAGGAGAAAATAGAGGATATATACTACCGTGAATCCATATGAAAGGTCACTTATAAATTATTTTTATTGAAGGTAACTAAGGTAGGGTAAGAGGAGAGACAATGAGGGCTCTCCCTATTCATTCAATTGATCACAAATGAGGTAACCACAGGGGGTTTTTAAAGGGGACCCCCAATTAAATTACCAAATGAATCTTAAAAAAGGGCCACCTAGTGATGGTTCATGGTGTGACCCCTTATGTCATGGAATGAACATACCTAACTCGAGGTTTCCACCCCTCTATCTCAATACATTCATGGTGTGAACCCTATGGTCATGTCATGAATACTCCTAGGAAAAAATCCCTCCATCGACCAAACACTCTTAACAGTATGAACTACTATTCATGATGTGAAGGACCTACCTAAACTATCTTGTAAGGGTCACCATCATGACATGATGGAACCCTTTATGGTATGAACCACCTGTGTAAGGATCCTCCCCTTATCCAAGCACTCCTTCATGGTGTGACTAACACTTATTATTCCATAAACTACTACAATAATTAAATTACAGCCTCTCAGGTCATCCTCACCCTACTAAAATGCTCCACAAGGAACTTAAGACCACTACTAGGTCTCAAACTATATCCAAAAACACCTTTTAAGGATTCCCAAACACTTAAAATCTCAATCTGAGTCCCGATCTCAAAAATAACCCCTCACTAAAAGAAAAATTCAAATTTCCTTAATAATTCACAACTCATAAGGACATGGGTCATTCCACAGCTTGTTTTCCAAAAAAATAATTAAAAAAAAAATTCTCTGATTTTTAGTCCATCAATAAGAATTCAATATCATCCATTTATTATGATTCCAAACTGGATGTGGTGGATCAACCACATATTTGGTCCATTCAACTAGATTTTCCCTAAAAAATATCATTCTATGTTAGGTTCAGCCATACAGAAATAATTTATGGAAAAGTATTGAAAAATTTGGAAATATTGAATCTATAAGTCCAATACTAAAACTAGAAGGTGACGGTGGAGTGACGTGACTAAGATATCAGAGTCCCTAAACAAGCGTGACATAACAATATTCAGAAACATATTTCGTAAGGGGGTTAAAGTTATGTATAAATTACTGTGAATGTTTAAAAGTGGTGTAATATTAATCTGACAAGCCATGTAAGATTAATATGATATAAGGAATTCAGAAGATCATACTATTCATTGGAAGGGGGATATAAGTTAGTAGATTCCTTTAACATAGTTAAGGGATGCCTGTGAAGATCAAATCCAAAGGGTGTACTCTTTGAGAAGAGTGAAAGGTGGTGGAAACTAGTTCATTAAATGACTATCATGGATATAACCTATATATATATATATATATGGGAACTGGTCACTTTGACTATGAATTTTCACTATTGTAATCATCTTTCATTCCTTAATAAAATAATTTTTAACATTTTCCCCAAGTATTATCACTTCATATGAACCAAATAAAATAATTATGTTATTATTTACTTTATTATTTATATAATTGTCTTTAAAATGTTCTTTTCTAGTGTGTATGTGACCAGTGTGGTGTGTGGTTGGGTATTTTTCTTTTTTCAATTCTTTACACATCATGAACATGGGTTCATTTTGATTCCATGGTTTCACACTTTGTTTCTACCAATGGATGTTCTAGAGGATAACTTTTGATAGGGTGGTTATGGAACCAAAAAGTGATATTAGATATTGGTTATAGATTTTGGTATTAGAAAATACTAACCAAGGTGTTTTAGATCATGATTTAATAACACCATTCTTCCCTCATACTTTTAGAAGAAATTTAGTAAGAATTACCTAATTACTCTTACATTATTTCAGTTTTAGTGAGAGATAATTGATTCCAAAATGATAGAATTTGATGAGGGTAAGGTTTGAGTTGATAAGTTCAATGAGATAGATTTTGGATTTTAAAAGATACAGAAAGAGGATCATTTACTATAAAAGGGTCTTGATCTTTTGTTTATTGGAACCAGACCATAAGTGATGAAAATAGATGAATGAGAAAGGATAAATAATAAATCATTGGGGTTGATCCAGATTTCATTGTCAAAGAATGTGGCCTATAATATCTATGAAGTTAAGATGACTTGAAAACCTATGAAGACTCTTGATGATATGTTTTAGAATCGAACTATAATGAATAAAGTGTTTCTATCATGGAGGATATTCAACATGATAATTTCATAGGGAAATCCAACAACTGATTCTTTCAAAAACTTCGAGAATATATAGAGTCAGTTGGAATTGATAAAGGTAAATTTCAAGGATCCAAAGTGGGAACTATTGTTTCTTTTTCATTCCTAATATTATGGGATGTGATGGTTACCAAAATGAGAAACTAAAGTGATAATATGGAATTAATGTTTGTGGATGTTCGATATCTAATTCTAAAATATGATATTCATTGAAATGATATATAATATTCCAATAGAAATTCCTACAATATGAAAAGCAGGGGTCCTTATACAATATGTAAGAGTCATAATAAAGGTAAATAAAGAATAATTTTAATCCAGAATAGTTCAAATGAAATATAACCTATATGTTTGAATTTTGGAAAGAATGGTCATATGAAGAAATATTTTAGTGAGAGAATATTTAATTATAGAAGATATGATTTTGGAATTTCATACAAAAATACTTTTTCAAAATATATGAGTGGACATTGTTGAGTGTATTCAGTCCTCTTGATTCCTGGATTATAGAATCTAGAGCCTTTATTTAATCTACATCCAAGAGGAGTATGAGAAATTATAATTTTGGCAGGTTATTCAAGGAATATCTTTCAAATGGTGAAACTCTAGAGATAGTGAGTTGGGTTTATGTTTCCATCCAGACACAAAATGAAATCTTATTATAATTTTAAGAAGAATGAAACATACCATAGGTAAATATAAAGTTGATTTTGCTAGGAAAGTAAGATTATGTGGGTTTCTATACTACTTTTATTGGTGTAGTATGAAAATTTACAAATGGTTCCATGGTGGTGGAAAAAGGAGTGAAAGATGTAACATTTTACTTAACATGAGTTTAAAAATGAGGAATTCATGGAAAATAAACAACTTCTAAAAAGTTTTGGATTGAACATCTTTTCCACTTAAGCAAGAAAGTGATGAAAGCACTTTCTGCTAAAGGAATGCTAAATATTGGAAGCATGAGGTATAAAATATTCAAAGAATGAATCCTTGGGAAGTAGTGGAAGGTTTTGTTTCAAATAGAAGGAAATAGACCCAATTATCAGAAGTTAGAGATGGTTTATATATACATATGGGGTCCTACCTGGTTCTTTTCACACATAGGCTCATTATACTATGTTACCTTCATCAATGTTGCGACATGGAAAGTGTGGTTTTGATTTCTTAAGAACAAGTCTGAAGTTTCCATAACCCTTTTTTGATGATGATACATACTAGAAAAGGATATTGTAAGTAAACTAAAATGTTTGAGGTCTAACAATAGTGGGGAATATGTAAAAAAAGCTTTTTAGAGGGTTTTCAAGTAGAAAGGAATACAGTTTGATAAGATCATTCCCAAGACTTTGAAACAAAATGGATCTATAGAGAAGATAGATCCAACTTTAGTGGAAAAAATAAAGGAGAACAATGGTACATACTTCTTTTCAAAAGAAGTTTTGGGTGCAATCCATGAATTATGCTACATACTTAGTGAAAAAATCCCTTCTTCTCCATTGGGGTAAGAAATTCCAGAATCATGTTATTCCATAAAAAATATTTAAATTTCCCATCTAAAAGTATTTATTTAACTTGCCTAAATCCATTTTGATACTCAAGAACTGGGTATGTTAGAGGCTAAGTCTTAAACATATTTATTTGTAGGGTATGGTAAGAAATACTTTGGATTTTGGATATGGGATAACTGCATATGGAAGGTTTTCAGAAGTCAAAATTTTATCTTTAATTAAGTGATCTTGTGGAAAGATTGAAACCAAGTGAATATTGTAGATGAGATCAAAGAATCATCATAAGTTAAGGTTCATATGAATGTAAGTACTACATTTTCAAAAGTTCTGGAGTGTTCATAGAGTATTACAATTTTAGAAACACCAAAACACATGAAAAAATGAATTCATGTTCCAATGGTGTTTCAAATGATAGAAGTACTGGAAAGTTCTGGGGATATAAAATTATGTGAGAGAGATTCAGAAGGATAAGTTTCATAATTAGTGGTTTTAGAAGGAGCCGAGCCACAAAATTAGTTATGGAGGTCTACTAGGATTCATCACCAAGTATAAAGATATCGAAGTTACTTGGACCACTTTATTTTTTTATATGATTGATGACCTGAAATTCTATAAGTGGATACAAGTATAAGTGACACTAGACGGTGGGAGTTATCCATAGGGGATGAAATGAATTTCTTATATGTTTTTGGGATATATAAGTTAACAGAATGACCTTTTGGGAGGAGAGTGCTTCATAATAAGAGGGTTTATTAGGTGAAGGAGGAAATATATAGTAGAAAACAATATAATGAGGATTGTTGTGAAAGGTTTTTAATAAACAAAAGGTTTATTTTTTTCTAATATATTTTCACTGATTATTAAATACACAATAATTTGGATGATACTTAGGATGGTTTACATGAAATGGTTACATATATATTAGTTAGATATTAAAAAATATATATTCATGGATAATTTGATAATGATATTTATATGGATTAATTGAAGTATTTTTTAGAGAAATAGAACAAGGGTATGGTGTATAAGCTAAAATAGAGCCTTTATGTGTTGAATAAAGCACCAAGAAAGTATAACTGGAAGTTAAACACCTTTATAGTGGAGCATAAATTTTTCAAGAGTAATAGAGATCCTTTATATTATTTAAAGGTGTTTGATGATGGGAGATTAATCATCCTTAATATTTACATCAATGAAATTCTCTTAGTGGGGCCAAATAATAACCACCTTAAAGAGATGGAAACTAAATTTTCATAAGTTTCAAGATAAAGTATATCAGTAAAGAAAAATTTATTTCAAGGTTGTGGATTGTAAGGGACTTAAAATTTAGAACTTTGTTCATGACTTAGTCTGACTATATTTGGAAGGTGGTGGAATGCTTTAGAAATATTGAGGAAAAATTAGTTACCACTTCCTTAGGCAAATACTTTAAGATAATAATGATGAAGAAACCAAGAATATAAGAAGAGGATGAGTACATGGAAAAGGTTCCATTTTCATTAGAATTTGGAGGTTTAATTTATTCCATGGTTTGTATGTGACTAAAAATTGCACATGAAATGGGAATAGTTAGTAGGTTCATGGCCAATCCTAGAAGAAAACACCAGGAAGTGGTAAAGTGGATACTCTAGTTTTTCAAAGGTTTTGAAAAAAATTCACTCCATTTTGGAATGGATGAATCATTGTATGGGTTTACTGATTTAGACTTTGGGGGATATTAGGCACTCAAAGAAACAACAACAACTATATATTTACTTTAAAAGGTTCAAATTCAAGTTGGATGTTAAAGGATTAACTAATAATTACACTTTAAACAACATAGGTGGAGTGTGTTTCACTAACAAAAGTTGAGAAGGATCTGATTTGGATAAAGGGTATATTAGAGGATCTCAAAAGAAGGAAATAAGTTGGGATGCTGTTATATTATTCAAAAATTATGATTCAATTAGAAAAAAAGTTTATGTTTCATTCTAGGAAAAAGAATATTTAGTTGAAATATCACTTTATCTAGAAGTTTTTGGAGGAAAAATATCTGGATATATAAAATGTGGATGAAGTTTGGAATCTAGATGATATGCTGACCAAGGTTATAGTTTAGGATATACTAGGGTGGTGGTTCTCCTCAGTCAGTCTGGGATGACTAGAAGTATCTTTGGGGAACCATGAAACTACATAGGAAGATTAAGAGTGGAATAAGTTTTTGGATACTAATTAGGGACTTGGTAGTGAATCCTAAAAGTGATTCTCAGGTGGAATATTGTTAGGTTCATCCACGTGAAAACCATTTTTGACTAATTATTTAAACTTTTAAAAGGAGTTAATTAAGAAGTCCAATACCAAAACTGGATGGTGATGGTAGAGTGGTGTGACTAAGGTCCATAAGTTTAGAAGCAACATTTGGAACCAGAATTTGGAAGGGTGTCAGGGCTTCACATGAATTACCATAAAGGTTTAAAGGAGGTATAATATTAATTTGATGATCCATATAAGATTAATTTAACATGGAGAATTCATAAGATAATAATGTTCATCAGAAGAATGAGTTAAGTTGGTAGATAACTTTGACTTAGTGATGGTATTCCCATGAAGATTAGATCCAAAGGGGGTACTCTCTATATTAATAGAAAGGTAGTGGAAAATGGTTAACTAGATGGATTCTATAGATCTTTTCTATATATATAGATATGGGAACTAGTAATTTTGAATAATTATTTTCACTATTGTAATCATATTTCATTACTTAATTAAAGAATAAAAGCATTCTCCTAATGGAGTAGGAATTTTTCTAAACTATATAAAATAATTATGTTGTTCTTTACTTTATTATTTCAATCATTGTCTTTTAGAATTTCTTTTCTTCTATGTGCATGTGAATTGTGGTGCATAGATGTGGTGATTTTCTTCTTCTAAATTCTAAACACATCATGAATATAGGTTTTATTTGATTCAGTGGTTCTAGAATTCATTTCCTCCTATGTATGTTCTAGAGGATAATTTTCAATTGGGAGGTTTCATACCCAACTCACTAGTCCCAAACACACAAGAGTCATTTTCAAATGATGCGTCTAATAATAATTCCACATTTCTATATTACAAAACACATGAAAACCACTAGTATTTCCTACACCTTCCATATTCCTATAAAATACCCCAATCCCCCACACTGAAGCACTATCACATCACCACCACATGATGAATAAAATCAGATAACATTATAAGAATATCTAGAAACCCACACCTGGGTTTAACCCCGACTCTCAGAATGATCAACTAGAACACTTTATAGTTTCTCAAATTAGTTGAAATACTCCTATATCGAGTACCAACATGCTTTGACCCAAGTATCACTCGGACCATTCTTTGATTCAACCTTGAGTTAGTCACCCAATGAACTAAATCCTCTCACACACCACAAATGAATCCTAAATCTATTGTTTAATAAATAACTAGATGGAATTGGTCTTACTTTAACTCAATATCCTGGGAAATACCATAACCACCCACTTACTAACTTTACTACATTGAAACCCTTTCCTATAAGGTTGTAAATCAACAATAAATAATATTTTACTCACCACAAGAGTATACATATCATCATCTAGTTGAACTAGAATACTTGACCCCCAAACATCACGTCCAGTTAACTATTGAACATACTGACCAGACATGGTCCAACCACTCACACGTGAGCACTAAGACCCAAAATTCAAAGGTAATATTCTCAAAATGTCAAAAGTTCACTCCCACTATATAACTTCCTTAACCTATTTTCCTCAAGAATTGATCTATTTAGATCCCAATATTACTTCTGTGTTGCTCTTCCCATCCCATTAAATCCTTATCAAGCCTCACACTCAAGTATATAACACCATGATGATCTAACCCATTCATATTTAATCATACCAATGATCTATTCTTAATCATGGAATCCTTGAAATGTGCCATGAATTGATGAGTTACAACATCACTAAACGAATTCTGAAATCTTTGATTACATTGGACTCATCCAGTCCCATAACCTCTTGAATCCTCACTGATGTACCATATTTCTATAGATAAAACACCTTTCTAATTATCTATTTCCTATCAAAACCTTAATCCACCAAGATCAAATACATCTCATTAATCACATTAGTTAAATCACTTCTCAATCACAACTCTACTTTAATCCTTCATGGTATTACATGAAACCCTCATGATGCAGCTAACATGAATTAACCACTATCTATCATATCCTCACTAGGTGAACCCTCACACTGGTTCTTACCCCACTTTTAAAATCAATAAATCTTTAATTATGAATGATACAACCCATCGTTCTACCCTGTAAATCAACCTAAATCATGCTTCCATGATTCATATATCTCACTAATTCCAGGATCATACGCCGACTCAAATATCCACGCATCTCTTACCTATGAATGAATAAACCTATAAGAACCCTATGTATTTCCTTTCCAATGTATGTAAGGTATCTTACCAATTCCAAAACCAATTACACACCTTATTATTTATCTATTTATTCATTTTTCAATTGTTATTAGATGGGTTATTTAATCCATAAATAAATTATCACTCTATCCCATTTATCCACGTGAAAATTTATTATAGATTCTCAATTTATGTGAGTATGTTATCCTAGATATTAATGTATTTTATACTTCTAGTTGGTATGAAAATTAATTTTTGATAAATTCATGTTAATTTTTTCAATTTATAATTTTTTTCATAAATTGTTTACCAAAATTTTACTAAAAATATTTAATTTGAGAGGGAATTCATATTTTTCTTCTTGGGAAAATTAATGAAGGAAAATATTTTTCAAAATTAATTCATTGTGACATCATTGTTTTAAGAAATTGAGGTTCATTTTCTACCATTTAATTTTTACTAAATGGTTTCTTGAGGACAATCAACATCTTAAGTGTGGGGCAATTTAATGCAGCCTTTAATTCATGAATTTTTCTATAATATTTTTATAGTTTAAATTATGTTTTTAATTATAAGATATTCCTCTAATTGATTAATTTTCATGTTGTGGAAAATTATTAAATAAATTATTAAATTAATGAATTTTATGTTTCATTTATGTTTTTATGTTTAAATTATAAGATGCGTCAAGTTTTGAGTTTATTATTTAATTTATAAGTTACTTTTAAAATAATAATTTTTATTATAATTGTGTATTTCTGTGTTCTTTTAATTTAATCTTTCATTTCCTTGTTTTTTAATTAATTAGTTCATAAAATTTTAATTTAATCTTTAATATAATGTTTTAAATAATTAAATAAATTATAACATTAATTTATAATTTATTTCTTTAGAATTTTTTATCATTATTTATTTTAATAATTTAATTAATTAATATTTTAATTTGAATTTAATTATTTATTTTTAATTTTATCATTTTATCATTTTTATATTTTAATTTATATTTTTTATTTTTATTAAAGTATTTTCATTAATTATATACTTTCAATTGTTTAAATGATTATTTAATTTAATGTGTTTATTTTCATGTATGGGTGATTTGTACTAGGTTGGATTCTTTGCAAAGTATTGGAGCTATCATACCTATTTTCCAATCGACTATGTATTAAAAATAATGATTGATTGTTTCATTAATGCATGTGATAGAATTTTTCCATAGTGTTTGATCGACCGTGGGTGTGAAAAACCAAATGACTGCACACCTTATTTGATCAACCGCTCCTGAAGCCTATTGACCATAGTGTAAACTCATGTTTTCATGAAGAACCTATACCGTTCACTGATATGAAGAATGATCAAGAATGAAAAAATAAGGTTTAGAGCTCCATATAAAATAAGACATGAAAAATATGAATCTCGAATATTTAAAGGAAGCAGCTAGCAGGTCACAAGTGTTTTTAAAAATTGGAGGAGGTTGAATCTAGGTAGATTTATGATGATCAGACAAGGATGATGGATAAAACCAATGCTGAGTTTCAATTCGTATGAATGAGCATCGTCCAGGATAAAATAAAATTTTTTATTTTCCATCTTGTGATTCAGGACTTCCTTCATATTTTACTATCACGTTATTTTTGTATGGCGAGTTGAGCTCATCTGGTATCATAGAGATTTGTTGAAGGATTAAAGTCATTGTAAGAGCCAATCAAAGTATTCCATGAATTGGATGGTCAACACATATCCTGTGGGGCACTGGGCCTCATGAAATAAATCTATGCAAGATTAATTTTCTGCCAGGATCACAACTAAAAAAATCACAAAGTATGTTTTCCTCTATAAAAATCAAAAGATAAGAACCAGGCCTAAATATGAGTTTGAATAAGTTGTTGCATAATTGGGGAATATTTTTTTATTTTTCTAGAAACTACCAATGATATTTTTAAACCCATAAATAGATATACATTCATTGTATATAGAGATGCAAGTGTTGTGTGTGAGTGTGTCATGGTTGTTTGAAGATATTGGTTTTAATCACATGAGGGTGACTGTGGATAGTGAAAGCTTCCACATGAAAGCTTCCAATGCAAAGACCATGTTAATTCAGTGATCGAGGTAGTAATATGGAAAAATAATTAAAATAAATCATCACATGGGATAGAGTATCAAATCATTCATCATCAGATCACAAAGGAGAGATTAGGCAACTAAGTTGGGTAAAGAACCTAATTGGGAGTTGGAGCATGAAGAAGGAGGCGACCTCACCAGAGAAGTTTCATCTTCTCTTTCTTTTTTCTTTTTGAATCTCTATATTTTATATCATGAATAACTATATTTCTTATGAGATTTATGCTATAATGAATTGAAACATTAAAATCTATTATTCTTTTGTTAATATGACTATTTAATGAAAATTTTAGTTTGGAGTTTTCATTTTTTTTAATTATGAGTATCAAATTATAGTATTATAAAAACCAAGAGGTGCTGATAGTAAATCATTAAACCATTAATCATCGATTAAAGTACTAAAAATTGGAATAGGAAGATGTATCTATTCTACATAATGGACATATTAATTTATATGTTTTGATTGATAAATCAAGATTAATGAAAGATCATCAAGCAGTTGATTTTCACTGAAGTGAGTGGTCAATGAACATTTAATTATTTTATTATAATTGAATAATTATAATTATATTAAGTAGTATTTGATAATATTTTTAATCTATTAAAAATAGTCTAATAACCCTAATATATTCACCTGTTCAATATCTCTTTCACTTTAAAACACTTTTAATTCTCATCATGTTTTCACCATATTCTTATATGATTTTAAAGTTATCTTTTGTAAATTATCAATTGTTTTTGGTCACACTCTCATCAATAACATTTCATGAGGAATAAACACCCACACTAAACACCATACTATTTATAGGTAGTTTATAGGATTTTATAAGTAATTAGTTTGACATAACTATAGTCAACAACCTATCATTCAATCATCAAATTTTGAAAATGAAAAATAAATTGTAAAATGGATCCCATTTTTCAAATATTTTCTCATCATGACCCAAAAACCAATTTTTAGAATAACATTTAAGAAGGGGGGGGGGTAATCTCACTTGATTCCATATTTAGTGATCCATTGTAGTGGTATCTATTTCTAAGTGTTATAAAATCCTATGTCAAAGGCTAGTGATCCTTTATAAGATAAACCATTAAATTCAAGAAACTGTTTTAGATAAAATTCATTAAACTCATGGTTTTAGGTTTCAGGTTTTAATATAATGTAATATAGATTTATTAACAACTGAAGGGGGCTGAAAATATAACATCTTATGCCTTTCTTAACTGTCTCTGATGATTTCAGTTTCATAGATCTCTTAATTTTTCCAAGATTTCTTTCTCTCATATTTTCCATTTCATTTTTTATCTTTTATAATGGAGCAATGAATATTTATTTTAGGTATTAATAGATCAATGTTTTTAATTTTTTAACAAGATTTCATTAACTAACAGATTCAAAAATTACACACAGGATACCTCACACATATTAGATTTCTGAATATTTTTAAAAAAATTTATATGGATTTTTATATATTTTTTATATATTTTTTAAATATTTAGTATATTTTTTAAATTGGTCACTCATGCCTTCTTATAAAATAGTATAAAACATTTAATGATGGATTTATAGCTCATTTTATAATATTGAGTCAAACTTATTATTTATACAACCCTACCAACCCCTTACAATAAATATGGTGGTGAGTATGGGTGTGGATTCCACTAGGAAGGTGATCGATGTGTGCGTGACTGAAAAAAATAAAAAATAAACAAAAATAAATCACAAATAAAATAAGAAAATAGTGAAATAATAATGAGAAGTGGAAGTGTTCTAAAGTAAAATAATTTTTTAAGAAGTGATTATATTAGGGTTATTAGACTATTTTGAACTGACTAAAAATATTTTCTAATCCTACTCAAGAAAATTACAATTATTATGTGATAAGAAAAGAAGTGATAAATCACTAAGATATTACTTTTGTGAACTTCCAATACTTAGTGAAATTTATTTATTCTTGATCTCTTGATCAAAAAATAAGAATTAATATATTCAGTATGTAGAATAGATATATCTTAAATTTTCAATTTTTTATACTTTGGTCAATGATCAATGGTTTAAAGATTCACTGTCATCACCTCTCAGTTATTTAAATAGTGTAATTTGATACTCATAAATGAAATAAATGAGAAAAATGAACTAAAATTTTCACAGAAAAATCATATTAATAAATTAAAAATAGATTTAAAATTTTTAACTCATTATAACATGAATCCCCTATGAAAATTAGTTACTCATGTTCACAAAAATAGAGTTCCAAAAAGTGAGGAGAATGAGAAGAATAAACTTCTCCGGTGAGATCACCTCCTTTATAAATCTCTAACTCTATATTAGATTTTACTCCCAACTTAGTCATCTTCTCTCCACTTTGTGCTTCAATGATGAATGATTCGATAAACTCTCTTGTGCAATGCTCTATTTTTATTTTATTTCCATCTCACCACCTTGATCATTGAATTACCATGGTATTTTCTTCAACAAATTCCACATGAAAGATTTCACTATCCACTGTCACCATTGTCTGACTAAATCCAATCTCTTTAAATAACCAAAACACACCAATGTAAAATAGTTACAGCTCCATATATAATGAACCTGTATGTTTTTTATGGTTCAAACATATCAAGGGCATTTATTAGAAAATTACAAAATATTCCTCGGCTCTGAACATAAAAAATCTTCAAACTCATATTGATGCCCACTTATAATCCTTCAATTTGTATAAAGTAATAATAATTCACGTTTTTCACTTCCATTACTAGAATAAAATTAGGCTAGCACATATTTCATTCACAACTCCCAGTGGAGCATAACCTTGGTGTCAACTGTCCCAAGGGATAAATTCTCCAATTTGATCCTCTAATGAATTCCAATATTCAATAATGCAACATGATTACTGATGAGCTTGAATCACTATAGAAAAATCATATGAAACTCAAATATGATGGAAGTTGTGAATCTCTAGCTAGACAATACAAATTTAGTTTCAGAGATTCTTTGGGGAAATTCAATAAATGGATGGTATGCACCCACCTTCAAACTTCCAGCCATAACCCTAGGAGGAATTGACACCAAAATCAACTTTATTCTTGAAAACAAAATAAAAAACCTGTATGAAAAATATAAATAGATCAAAACTAAATCATTATACTTCATCTACACTGATTTTCCTTTGAAGGTGGGTTCATCTACCTCGATTTGTACCTAGTTTTAGTTGAGTTTGAAACATTTCCTCCCCAAATTGAACATAGAATCTCTGAGGAATTGGTTTTGATTCGATGGTATCTAGGTTTCTTGAAAATAGTTTCTTCTCTAATCACTATAAACCTATGTTTTTCAAACTTGGTCTCTCAACATTCGACACATTCAATAACACGGATATGGAACCACAATCCCAGAGTCATTATCCCATGAACTAGGTATTGTCCATTCATTAACAAGCATTAGGAACCATTAGATTTGAAATCTCCTAGATATGATTATTCAATCAACCAGTCAAATTTACGATACCCCTTGCAATCAGATCAGCATTTCACAGACGATGCTCAACACAAGAACACCAAAGACTTCATCTTCTTCCCTTTAACTCCAATCAATTTAGTTTCTCTCAACCGACCATCATTCATTTGAATCAAAACTCAAAATTGGTTTCATCCATTATCCTCAACCGAGATTCTGTAAACTACCCAGATTCTACCTCCTCTAATATTCAAAACACTAGTGATAGGCTAGGTGATTTCTTTGAATATTCAAGCTTAAATTTTATTTATATCCTCATCTAAGTGGATATCAAAACCTCACTTTTCTTCCATATTCTTGATCAGCCTTCAGAGCTTCTACCAGTACAAGTTCTTCTAGAAAAATTTAGTATTACTTCGTTGTTGATAGGTTTCAGTAATGGTCAATAAAATAAGGTCTTTGGTTGTTTGGTTTTTCACCCAAAGTTGATCAATTACTGTAGAAAACTTTCATAACATGAAGCATTGGAATAGTCACTCATTCCCTTATATAATTTTTAAGACATGATCGATTTAAAAATAGGCATTACATCTCTAATGCACTGCCAAAAATCCCACTAGGCACAAATCAACTGTATATGAAAAAAATAATTAAATTAAATAATCATTTAAATAATTAAATTTATATATTTAAAAATAATTTTAACTACTTTAATAAAAACACAAATTGTAAATTAAAATGTAAAAAATGATAAAAATGATATAATTAAAGACAAATAATTAAATTCAAATTATTAATAATAAATATTTATTTATTTAAAAAGAAAGAATAATAAAAATTACTAAATATTTATATTATAAATAATTGATAAAAATTATTGAATAATTTAATACATGAGATTAAATATTAAATTGGACTTTTATTAAATAATTACTTAAAAAATAAGGAAATGAAATATTAAATTAACATAACACAAAAAATAAACAATGAAATTAAAAATTAATTATTGAAATGTAAATTATAAATTAAATAATAAACTCATTGTGTGAAACATATTATAATTAAAACATAAAAAATAAATTAAACATAAAATTCATTAATATAAAAATTTACCTAAAAATTTCCCCAAAAAAATATATCACTAATTAGAGGAATATTTTAACTTTTAAAACATAATTTAAACTTTAAAATAATGTGAAGAAATACAATAACTAAAGGCCACATTAGTGCTCCCCCTCAAAGGGATAAATATATCATGATGGTATACCTCTTACAAATACCAAGAAACAACCTCCAACAACATGGTAATATAGAAACATGTAGATTATAATAATGAAATCATAAAAAAAGTACATTGTAGTAAACATAGAACAACATGTGATCAAAATAAAGCCTGATATCATGATACTCTAGTAGTACTATGGGAACTAAGATCATATATGGTAATTTGGGTTACACACACACCAACAAAAAATCATCATCAATCAAGAACAACAAGACATTCCTATACATCATGAATGAAGAAAAAAATAGTATACAATAGCTTAAAATGCTACGGAACTTCCTACCTCATTGTTTTTGGTTAATAATTCCAATGTCCATCATGGAACGAGGATCGATCCACATCTCACACCCATGAATAATGATCTTGCACATCATGGATTCCCAAATAGAGTTATTATTCATCAATAAATAGGTTTAGAATAGAGAATAAATAATATTTAAAGTGAATAAAGTCATTATATAATCACATACCTCAAGGATTCCATCAATAGAACCAATTATATGGTATTTTGAAAGTGGGCTCTCTAATTCAATGGATCCATTTTTGTTTCAAGAATAGATCCTAAATTCCTCACCAATTTTAGAAGATATCATAATTTCTAGACAACGATCATCATCATATAATCAATACATCAACAGAAAATATATTCAAGAAGGATAAGGTCTCATGATGGTAATTATGAAGAATTATACCTAGAAATGTTCACCGTTCTTGATAATTATATCTCTGATCAGGGGGGTTGTAATTGAAATGTATATACCTCTAACAATCTACCAATGAATCATCAAAATATTCAGATTTTATCCTAAATTATTCATCAATAATATGTTAATAAGGATGATCCTTAAACACATACCCATAGAATGGTTTTATTCATTGGTAGATCTTGATTTGATCAAGGAATGACGTTGACTCTCTAGGCCCACCACTGATATAGAAATAATGTTATAAATCATGATCTAGTAATTATATAAAACATATATCCATAATATATCCATATTTATATCTCATGAAAGATGAATAATCTAACATGTATCTAAGAAAAACTTCACATTTAGGTGTCACTAAATCGTTCAAAGCTTGAAGAGGTAAGGGGAGAATATTGGGGGAGTCTGATGTAAGGGTAGATATCTAAAAATCATATTTGTTCCATAGGATTAAAAATTGGATAATAAAGTAGTATTAGATATGTGTTAAATTAAAACCCATAGGGTGCATTAATTATACCATTGGACTGGGCGCACTGTCCACACGGTGGGACTCAGTGGCCCATCAGTGGACCTTTCATAACCACCTGAGTTCTTCCTGTTCCATTGGAAAACTATTAGGGTCTATAAAACCCTTCAGATCTACTAGAATCCTATTAACAGTCTAATGGGTTCCACTAGCTCACTGGTGGAAGCCTTTCAGACACAAAAAACCGAGCCCTTTCTTAGCTTATTCATCATTCAAAACCTAAACCCTTAACTTATTAAAAATGACCAATAAATAACCCACAATAAGGAATAATTAACATAAAAAGGAGAATTTATAAACTTAACATCCCATTCATTGAATCAAATCATGTATGTAACAATTCTACCCTTAAGAGACTTCTCATCCATGGTAATTGCCTTAAAAGGTCCAGTTCAAACAACTCAAGCCACTAAGACTGAAAATCAGCCTCTCACTCCCAATTATCCTCCTAGACCCATTTATGAAAATATAGAATACTGACCAGTGGTGCAATCTTCCATCGATTAACTTTCTCACTCCAGTATTAACTTTGTATTTGGAACTCCACATATGATGAATTAGGATCCAGTTCAATATCTTCATAGTCGATGACATGCATTAGATCAGGCATGTACCACCAGAGTCTAGAAACATGAAACATGTTGTGCATACCTATATATTAGGAAGGAATATATATATGGTTCACCATATTTTCAACATGAAAAATGGTCTTTAAGGGTCCAACATTGCACAATGTTAACTTCCCTTGATTCATAAAATGTTGGTGGCCTAACCGAGGATTCAATAAAAAAAAAACCCAAACGACTACTATGAAATTAAAAGGTATCCTATTGGGGTTAGTATAAGACTACTTCTTACTATAATATATGATAAACCTCTTCTAAATTAGTTTCACTCACTCAGAGTTATTCTATACTACACTGGGCCCTTAAACATCTACCTCACCATACTCATGGAAAAAAGAAGTGAACTACATACCCAACCATAGATAGACTCATAAGGTTCAATATGAATTGAATCATGAAAACTATTACTATATGTGAACACAAACAGGTCTAGGTGGTCATCCCAAGATCTATTGAAGTCTAGTGCATAATCCCAAAGCATGTATTCCAATATATAGATTGTTATCTTTGATTATGTTTCTATTTAAGGATGGTACATTGTGCTCAATATTAGTTGAGTCCCTAAGGACTTCAATAATACCTACCAAAATGTGATGAAAAACATGTGTCTCTATTATAAATAATGCTCAAGTGAACTCCATGTAAACATACGATCTTATGGACATACAACTTTCCCAGCTCATCTTGCATAATAATAGTGTCAAAATTTTATAACCATTTA
This sequence comes from Viscum album, assembly GCA_963277665.1. Lineage (NCBI taxonomy): Eukaryota > Viridiplantae > Streptophyta > Magnoliopsida > Santalales > Viscaceae > Viscum > Viscum album. Next base: position 232,450,220 of record OY728146.1, read on the forward strand.
AGGTAATTATACCATCACTAAAACTATAAAGTAAATTACCATGATAAAAATAAATAAATTAAGTTCAAAATAAAATTTTATCTTCATTCATAACATCTTATTATCCATATACAAACATATAATATAAATTTAAATCAAGGGAGTGACATTTTGTATTTCTCTTTGCTTAAAATAATATATAAGTACTTATTAAATTAAAATGAAAAAAATAACATAAAATATTTTATGTTTATGGTTCAAACCCACTCATAATATTAAAGTCAAGTTTTGGGGTTATTTTTAGGCCTTATAACATTTTTTTATCCTTAATTACCCGATTTACCCTTACTGAGGTGACTGATACTTACCCCAGTTACTATTTATAATGAAAAAAATTAAAGAGATATATTTAAAATTATTTACTACCTAATTAAAAATATTCAATCCATTTATCAATATTGAAATCCAAGATGTGGTAGAAATCAATTTTAATATAAATGTTTAAAGCATAATGAAAAATAGTTTTTAGAAAAATAGGGTTTTAAGCCAAAAATGAACTTATAAAAAAATAAAGTATAATTATAAATAAAATTTAATTGATTAGATTATATAAAAATAAATAATACATACTTTAATATAAAATTAAAATCATAATGGATTTTTTATTAAAAAAATGACATTTTCAAAAAAAATAAATATTTTTCACTATTCTCTGAAAAATCAATATTTTCAAAAACAAATACCAAAATTCCACCCTAAGATAATTTTGATATGATAATTTAAAAAATTATATCCTTTTTATTAGATAAAATTTCTTATAGTATAAGCCTCTAATTATAATATTTGGTCTTAAAAATTAATAAATATCATTTTAGAAGAAAATGTATTTTTAATGCATATAATTACTTTACTAAAAATTGAAGATTTATTTACTAAGAATTAATTAATAAATTTTTATTGAGTATGATAATTTTTTATATATTTCATAATGTGGTAACTCTTATTAATATCCTCCAATTCAAAGGCTAAGTTATATCAGTCATATTCAAATAATAATTTTTTTTTGGTTTTTATAAACTTGTTGTTGTGTGTCATATACGCTATCAAACATAGTGTTCTTTTAAAATCACAGGGTGTTAGAATAAAACATTAGTATTTAAAGGGGATGGGGATTAAAGGATTATGAAAAATTATTTTGATATCATATAATGGGGGTAGAAATAAGTGATATCCATTATTAAAGACACAATAGGAATTAAAATCATTTAAATATATGAACACATGAATTGTATTATACTATATGAGTTAAATCAAAAATTTTATTATAAGATAGAAGAATAAAAAAATAAGATAAGTTCAACCAACCCAACCACAGTGATGGTAAAAATTGATATGAGTGATCAGAACTAAGGAATGATGAGTTCACTCAACATTCTAAAAGCATAGGACAAATGTTTGATTGAAATGATTTTCATAATACTCAATCACACATAAGGGGAAGGAATTAAAAAATGGAGATAAAAATAAATTAAAAGGACAAAATATAATTAAAATATAGGAGATATTTTTCCACAAATATATAAAGTGATACTACCTTCTTAATAGTTTGAAGGACCAATTAAAATTCAAAAAAAAGTCATAGTAAAGTAGGGACAATAACATGAAACTTGCAATGAAAATAAGGAATAACCTAATAAATGTGAATATGATAGTAATGATAGAAAAATATTCATAAAATTTGTTTCCAATATTATGGAGTCATGATTTATGGAGTATATTATTGGCTATAAAATCATTGATTTTTTTTAATTTTCCCCTAATGTGGATTTTATAGTAGACAAAAAATCTATATAAGAAAATATTGATTAAATTAATGATGTTGAAAGAAACTTCAACCTCCATGAAAAAAGTATTGGCTAGCCAAAGATGATATGGTAATAAAATATAAAAAATTAACTCTAAATGTGTAAATTTAATCGTGATCTATAATTTTCTCAATCCTCCACTAATCACAAAAAAAATGTTCAACAAACCAAAAAGAATGAAATATAAATAAAGTATTTAGTAATGTTAAAATAGTGTAATGAAAATTTAGAAAATTTGTTTATTATCTCAATACCCTTGAACTAATATTAAACTTTTATACTCTATAACCACCAAAAAAATTATTAATCAATAATTTTTATTTGATGTTTGAACTTTATTGTACTTTAGGAACATTATTGATAAGATATTTTTTTATATATCAATGAATTTTTTTACTAAAATATTTAGTAACTTTATTCAGATGATACTTTTATGAGTATCAATAGAGGAATGAATAGAATTAAGAATATAAATAATGGTTTCTCAAAAAAATTAAGAGTTAATAAATATAAATTATTCAATATAAAAGAAATAGATTGAGGATTTTTAACATTTTAAGGTAATGTGTAATTAAAGAATATTGTATAATATGATATCCCAATATAGGTTCAACCCACAATATCATATGTTCTTTATGTTCTAATACTTAACCAAAACCATGAAATTATAATTTAATTTTAAGATAAGGAATGATTTTTAATGTTTATAAATTTGACTTGTTTTATAGATATTATTCAAGGATATTATATACATTCCACAGATCTCCATTGTAATATATATACACAGAAATTAAGTGATTTATCTAACCATAATATTACTATTGTTGGGGTGTGTAAAGATAAACATGGTTATATAACATACATCTCAAAAATTTTAACAATAATAATACATCTATTTTTTTAATTTTTTTGGTTAAGGACCTATATCTAATATGATTTGATATCTCAAAATTCTATTAGAAATATTTTTTTGAAAGAAATAAAAAATTAAACCTTAACTAATAAACACCATTTTAATGTCTAGACCACTCTAGTAAATACACATTAATTTTTTTTGGTTAACATAAGATTTGAGAATTTGTGGAAATAATAGTATTTATGTTTCAGTTTATAGATATTATAATTTAACTTGGATTTAATTTTGTTTTTATATATTATAATATCTTATTTTTATAAAAGTTTTCATATTTAGTTCATAGTAAAAAATCACATTCCATTTATTACAATTCTAAGTGATTGCAATGGTGAATTTGCAAATATTTATTTTCAAATATCAGTAATAAAAATGGTATAAAACCCTAAATTTCATTACTAAGAACTCCAAAACACAATGGTGTAGTTGATTGAAGATGTAAAACTCCCCATGATATTATTTGAATGATATTATGTGAATATAAACATTGATATGTGTTGCATTGAGTCTTGAATACTACTTATAACACAGTTAATTACTTTTAATTTGATCTCTTTTAGGATAAAACTATAAAACCATTGATGTAGTAGAAATCCTAATATTTGATACATCAATGGTTTTTGATGAAATGTTTTTATTATAAACATGAATGATAATTTTCAATTTTTTAATTTTTAATTTTTAATTTTTTGATGGTACCATTCTAGGTTACCCTACAAAAGGTAAGGCTTACCCAATCCTTTATAAAAGGACAGATACCACTGAGAAAATATTACATGTATAATATGTTGAATTTGAACATTTTATAAAATTTATTTCAAAAAAAATTGGATAAGGGATTCAATAAGATTTTTAAATCCTATTTTCAATAAAAAAATTATATAATAGAGATGCCAAAACCAAAACATGATAAACCACAATGTGAATCATAAAAATAAAAAGAATACACAAATTTTCTATTCATAAAAACTATAGAATAAAAATAGATCATGAAATTATTGATATTGATTGGACAATTTTAGTAAGTAGTTTACTTCATAATGAATATGAACACATTAGAAATCTATCTCAGTTCAAATTAAAAATAATATATGAAATTGGTGGTTATAAAAATTTTATGATATAAATGAATAATGATATCAATCAATTTAAGATTAGAAAAGTATATTCTATGTATTAAAAAATGAATTTGTAATGAAATAACCTGGGCTACCCCACTCAGTTACCCAAGATAGATCACCAAATATACCAAAGATAATAATTGGTTACTATGGGTTGGAAAATAATATTAGGGAATTATTCTTACAACATTATAAATGATATGGCCTACTAAAAACAATATAATGATAAAGGGGGAATCCCATAAACCCAGTGGGAATATTTAATATGTTGGTGGGCCATAAATCAAAATAAATAGAAAGAAATTAAATACACTTCCAAACATGTCAAATATACGTGGAATCTTGTAAAAATACAATAGTAAAAAAATAAAACTAAATAAAAAATTTAAACATTACATATAATCAACCAAATACACATAATTAAAAAATAACACAATAAAAAGGGAAGATAAGATGAGAATCTTATGAAGAAATGTTTATATGAAGGGGATGATCCATTTTTAAAATGATAAAAAACATGTTATATATAACCATATCTATTTGAATTGAGTGGAATATATATTAATGAAAATTTCCACTTTTCATTAAAAAAACTAATAAAAGTGTCTTTACCTCACACCATTAGACAAAATAATATATGTACACACCCAGAGAGTATACATAGTGTGGGATAATAAATAGCCTAGTAGTAGAACACAATGTACTCTTTATGAATCCTATATTAAAAAAAGTATATCTTAATAGTTTATATTAATGAATATTAAGGTAGAAATTTAATTTTTAAGTAAAACTAGTAAAATTGATAAGTTTCATTTAAATAAACAAAATAAAATAACTCATAGTAGAAAATGAGAAAACAAATAATACAAAATGGCCCAAATTTTATATAATAAATAAATTTTATCCCTGAGAGGCAAGATAAAATAGATTAAATGTGTAATTAGATATAACAACCCAATATTTTATGGTATGTATATTTTAAAATTCAATATCTTTGATAGTTTATGCTTCCCGCAACACTGAGTTTAAAACCGTAATATACTATTAAATATGACCTATGGAATAGTAATGCGACCATTAGGAATAGTAATATGACCAATAGAATGGTAACTTCATCTATGAAAGTATAAATACAATATTTTTATCTTATAAATGAAAATATGGTATATTTACATCATTTAATAAATAAATAAATGTTTGAAAAATGATAAATTAAGTGTTGTTATTTTTATAAAAAATAAATATTTATTTACAATTTTATAATTAATATAATGATTTAAAATAAAACATTTTTTTCCTAAAATGGATTCATAAAATAATATTTTGTTGTCTTATGATTATAAGATAATTTTACGAGACCTTAATTAATTTTTTAAAGTGTTATAAAATCAGTTATAATCTTAAAATTGATATTTTTTGAATAAATGATGATTTTAATTAAAAAATAAATTTCTCATATTTATAAATTTTTTTATATAAAATGGAGTTAATTTTTTAATTATAAATGTCGAAAAATGGTTAGAGTTAATTTTTGGGATTTTTCTAAAATAGTTGAATTTTTGGTGAATAGTGAAATACTGTAATTTATGGTATTTAACAAATACATGAATTATTGAGTCATAAATGATGTATGGATGATGTAAGCCCATAATCTCAAACTATAATTTATTATTTTAATATATTTTGTGATAAGGTTCAAACTATTTATATTCTTGATCCAAAATAATAAACCAATGAATAAAATAATAAAAAAACACCCCTCTCCTCAAATATAAATACCACCCCTTACCACCTCTTCTCCTCACACCTCCAACACCTTGAATCTTGTCTAATTTCTTCCCAATAAATCTTCCAAACCTCTCCCTCATGTTTTTTTATTTATAGTCTCACCAAAATACCATTTCAAAGTTCCTTAAGGAGGTTCTCAATGAGAGGAATTCAAGAGGTAAAATCCCCTTTCGTTATGTTAAAATTCTTTTAATATATTTTCTTTTCTTAACCTTTACTTACCTCATCTGTCCAAAAATCATTTATAAATATATTATTTTATATATAATGGAATGTTATTATAATAATGGGATATCCACCATCAATTATTTTCTCTTCCCTTTTTGTTCTAAAAATAAAAACGTTGTCCGTGAAGTGTCGATTCACCACCTTCATGGATGATGATTCTTTCATTTTCTAATATCACATTAAAATATGATAATAAAACCATTTTTATAGTTAAATAAGATTATAATATGTATATTAAATATTATTTAGTGTTTTGGAACCATTATATATACAAAATATTAATTAATAAAACAAAAATAGTGCGCGATGATCGAAAAAGTCAAAATAATCCAAACAATTATCATTAAAATTTTATCAAACAAATCATCCTCATATCTAGAAAAAAAATGATATATAAGAACATTAAATCTTCTATAATTTCATTTATAACATATAATTTCAATTCTGGATAACTATTTTCATTTCACATGATCTTTCGTACATGTATACAAGTGAACAAATCATGAAAACCAAGGAAACAAACACTTTCAAATGATGAAATTGAATATTATAACTCATCAAAAATACCATAAATGAACTTAATAAAATTATAGTAAATAAAATACATTTTTAATAGTTTCTTAATTAAATTATTAATAAATCTAATTTCATTATTAAGGACATTAAGTACAGGTGTAGAATGCTTTTAGATATAAGGTAAGGGATTCTCCTTGAACCTCTATTTTTAATTCTGGTGATGCTTTCTATATCTTTACCGGAATTTAATTCTAAATTATTTTTATATAATTATTTTAAATTCTATGTATATGTTCCAAAATTATATATCCAGATCATTTCATCTTTCTTTTATGGGGAAATACATGTTTTACACAGTTCCATTTTCAATTCCTCTCGATAAGTAAGCCTGATTGAAGGGTACTTCCCAATTTCTTACCCATTTTCAATTACACTCCATAATCTATTTTAAGACACCAATATTTTTCTAAAATAACCATTTTTATCATGAAATCATATCTTATCTCTTTTCTATTTTCTATAAACAATTAATATTTTTTCTGCTTTAAAGACTCTTTTATATTTTCCCTTGAACCGCATTGAAGTGGACCATTTCTTAATTTTCTTAAAAACTCTTTTTACATGTTTTCACTTTCATTGTACATCATTTAGGACTCAAACACAATTTCACCATCCTACTATTTTTTTTCTAGGATATACATGTTCACAATCTGATTTTATGACAAATATAATTTTTTTTCAAAAGAACTCTTATTCCCAAAGTAAAAACGAGTGTTTCTCTCAAAAATTTATCAATGATTTTATTAGAATATTTTTATCTATTTTAACAACATATTTTTAATCTTATTATTTATTTATATTTATCTATTATGTTACCATATAACATATTTTATTGAATGGTTTTTGATTATTTATGGGGATGCACTATCTTGATACCATTCGTTATATTACTCTAGAGAGTTTATGATCATGTTTACTAATTGGTGATATTAATTACATATCATATGATAGTTTGAATATGAATGTATATGTTAATTATGTTTCACCCATTTTATATTAGGAATTCATTATACTCAGTAAGTGATAGGAAGATCCTGCTGTAGCGCCTCGATTCATCGGTAGGTCTCATGAGACAAACTAGACTAGGTTTTTACCCATTTACATTTGTTGTCTTGGATGAAGCCATGAAAATATGTTTATGATGTCTAGAATTATGAATTCAATCATTATGATACTATTAATTGATAATTCATGTGATTATTTTACTAGTAGAATGTCCATGGTTAAGTTTCTTTCTCATGTGATTATTTATGGAATCATTTAATCAGCTTTTATTCCTACCATAATATTCTAAAGATTATGTTTTAATGGAATTTGTTTTTAGTTATTCACCATGCCTTATTGTGTATTTTTATTTTTGATATCTTACTCTATATTATTTACCCTTACTAAGAATCTGATCTCACCCCTTTCTTATATTTTATTTTTCCTAGGATGTGAAGATGCATATTATGAACGACTTGTAGGGATAATCTAGGAGTTTATGGGCGTTTCCAATGGAGTTTTTTTTAATTTCAAGTTTTAATATGATACTTATGTTTTTATCTAGTTTTCCAAAGCTAAAAAACTATTCAGTCCTTCGGGATTTGAACATTTTTTCATAGTACCAATGTAATAAATTGAGGCACTAGCTTTGGGATACTAGGGTTGGGGTATTTATAGTTGATAAATAAATAAAATTTTTATTTCCTCTAAGGCCTGTCCTGGTTGTTCCAAGATCCATGCTCCATGACTCATGTTTCTACCACAAGCCCATTTCTATTTATTGGATAATGTTTTCACATGCATAGAGATTCCCTTGTAGGGTGTGACTAATAAAACATAGTATGACACCACCAATTCATCCTTAATAGATGTTACCATGTATAACAGGTGTACACCACAATGAAAATAAATGTGCAAGAAGGCATAAAAATCATATAACAATCACTAGTGTGATAACCATTCCAGCATGATCTTCAATCGTATCTACTTTAGCTCCATGTATAATGTTCAGTCTAAATTTCAAAAAAGATCAACAACTAGACACAAGGATGGAATCATGTCACATGAAATCCCCATGGAAAAAAGTGGTCATGCCACTCAGTATCTACAATTCAATGAATTAAAAAACATCCCTTGATAACCTTAAGGGATTGAGTTATTCCCGAGTTACAAGGGTATCACGCTTCTACCCCATGAATAGGTCCATCGTCATCATCGCCACACATCATGCAAACTTGAATTCTACCACATGGAAGCTGCTAAAGCAAAGACCATGGTATTTATGTGCATGAGGAATTGAGATAGAAATAAAATAAAAGCATATAATCCCACATGAGAGGGTATCAAATAATTTACTATCAGATCAAAATGTGGAGAGAAGATGAATGAGCTAGAAGCAGAACCTAATCAAGAGATAGACCTTGAGGAAGGAGGCAATCTCCCAAGAGAAGTTTCCTCTTATAATTCTTCTCACTTTTTGGATCTCTATTTTTGCAAACATTTGTAAATAAATTTATTAGGGGATTCAAGATGTAATGAACTGAAACATTAAAATACATTCATCTTTTCTTAATATAATTTTTCAATTAAAATTTTAGTTCAGAGTTCTCATTTTTCTCAATTATGAGTATAAAATTAAACTATTATAAGAGCTAGGATGTGATGAAATGGAATTATTAAACCATTAACCATAAAAAAATACCAAATATTAGAAATGGAAGATATACTGCTTCTCTATAATGTAAAAATTAATTATTATGTTTTGATTGAGAGATCAGGATTAATGAAAGATCACTGATCATGGGAATTTCATTTAAGCGAGAGCTAAATTAACCTTCGCATGATTTCTTATCAATGAATAATTATAAATATCTTTAGTTGAATCATAATATATTTTTAATCAGTTCAAAACTATTTGATAAACTTAATATCATTACTTGTTCAAACCCTCTTTAAAATTATAACACTTTCACATTTCATCATGATTTCATTATTTTCTTGTTTTATTTTGAATTTGTTTTTGTATATTTTTTATCACACACTCATCGATCTCCATCCCCAAAGAATTTAAAACCACACTCACTACCATACTAGTTATAGGTTGTTTTTAGGGTTTTATAAATAATTAGTTTGACTCATAAGTGACTGATCATTTCATCATCAAATTTTAACATCATAGTCAAGAAACTCATAAGAAACCAATTCAAAAAAAATATTAAAAAAATCATATAAATACAATGTAAAAAAATAATATAAAAATAATTGATTAAAATATATGAAATCTGTTGTTTGTAATTTCTAAACCTATTACTTAATGAAATCTAGGTTTAAAAGTAAAAACTTAGAGCCATTAATACCTAAGATGAATATTCACTATATATCCCGTATAAGTGATAAAAAATGAAATAGAAAATTCTATAGAAATAAATATTACAAAAAATAAACAGAACTACGATGCTAAAATCATCCAAGAAATCCTTGAAAGGAAAAGGAAGTGATATTTTTAACTACCTCAGGTGTCTATAAATCCATCTTCAATTATATTGACAACTTGGACCCAAAACTTTGAGCTAAAAAAAACTCATATGTAACTATTTTTTGAATTTAATGATTTATCTATTGAAGACTCACTGGATTTTATATGAGAATTTTATTGTTGAAGTGGCTCCTAGATCACATTATCTAATTATGTTTTTATAATTAAAAAATATCATACTATATTGAATTTTAATTTTCACAAATTTACTAAGTATTATATTTAGTTTTATATTCCACTTATTAAATAAAAGTATTCCTAACATTGGATATATTTTTGCATTCCTTAAATAAATTATATTTATATTTCATGTATTAATTTCTTATAATTTTTTTATGAGATCCATGAATAAATAATATGATAAAAATTTAATTTGAAACTTTAAATATCATTTATACATGTTTTTATAGTGTTATGTAAAGGTAACAATGAGTTTCAATGGGTCCTGTAAGGGTAAAGTAATTTTGATAGATTTGTGTAAATATAACCTTATGTTTCTATGGGTTATGTATGGGTTGAGTGTATTTTCCATAGTTACATAATGTAAACTAACACTTTCCCATAGTTATGTTATGATAATCAGCACTTTTTCATTATTATGTAAGGGAAAATAGTGTTTTATAATAGTTATATAGGTGAAACTAGAGAATTTCCATAGTAGTGTAAGGGTCACCCATATATTTTACTAGTTATATAACGGTAACATGTGAATTATACTATTTTTTTAAGGAACTTATCTGGTTTTAAAAAGGTACATATTTTATTGTAAATTTACCCCTCTTGTTCTAAGCATTGCGTAATGGAAACTCTCTTATTCTAAGTGTTGTTTAAAGGCAACTGAACCTTGTGTAAGGGTATATCTCTATTTTTGTAGATGTAACTTAATATTTTCATAAGGGTACCTATGTGTTTTCTATTATTTATATAAAGGTACTACTGCTTTTTCCATCACTCACCTAAGAGAAACCTTACTCTCACATAAAGGTATGTGGGGTTCTCTAAAATCTATGTAAGTGTAGCAAGCCATATAAGGGTAAAATTATGTTACCCCTACATAGCATATGTGTTTCATGTAATGGTATCCCAAATTTGACTATGTGGATATTTTTCCTATAGTATTATTTTGGATATATAAATAATAATGGAAACATATCTAGAAAGGGATATGTGGTGAGAAATGGAAACATGAAATAGTCTACATTAAAAATTAGTTATGTAGTGATAATTGGTTATGTGGAGAGATTTAGATACATGGTGAAAATTGGATACTTGAATATCACATATGTGAATTTTACTATATAGTTCTTTAGGTTTCTAAAGGATATTCTAAAACCTAGAAATAAATTCTTTTTTTCATATTATTTCATATTTTTATTTGCTACATGTTTTTTTATAAATGTTATTAGTGGTTAATTTATTATTAAATTACTTATTAATTATTTATAATTCATGAGAATATTTTTTATATTGTTTTATGTTGAATTAAATAGAATCCCCAAGGGATTAATTATATATATATATATATTTATACTGAAATTGTCAAACTTGAAATATTCAAATTAAAATATGTCAAAATATGAAGAGTCGGTATTGAATATTTTCATGGTTTTTTTCTAGGATATTAATTATTATTATTTACTTCTATACTAATTATTCTAAAAACTTCAAATATGTAGTTTATATTTGTTTTTAATAGATATCAGGTATAACTCACATGTATAATGTTTTTCATTTATGAAATATTTACACTTGGATCTTTATTTGGGAAATAAGCATGGAAATTTTTGAAGTAGTTTATTGAAGGAACATGCACAACTCTTGATTCACGAAAAGGAAATAAGAAAAAATCTTCAAATATGAATGATATCATGCATAAAGAAACTCTATAAATATATTTGAAAAAAATAATGCAAGATAAGGAACAACGTTGAGAATATTGTTAAATTGTATAAGAACTACATAAGAACTACATACTTTTATGATCAACTAATACTCTCAAATGAACTTCAATTATTTAAACCTTGGTTGATGGAGAGTTCCTTTGCTACATCGACACTCATACCTTGAATTGTTCATCTGGTTATGTGGTTTTACTTCTTTTTATTATTTTATTTGTGTGTAATTGTAATGGGTTATACTACCAATTAAAATGTAGGATTGTGGGTTGATAATACCAAACAAAAATGAGGCATTGGTTTGTTTCTCTAGGTAGGTAAAAGGCAGGACTATTTGGGTTATGCCTCCAGGTGGGAAAATGGCGGTATATTTTTGGTTTTAAGTATCCATGGGAAGAAAAATTGTAATTGGGGTGTGACTCCATGTGTGAAAAAGTCATTGTAAGAATTCATTATAGTGGGTTCCATCTCTCTCAGTTCCTGAGAGGGGTAAGGATTGGAGTAGGATCATTTAGATACAAAAAACTATAAAAATACTTTGTGCTTATTTATTTTATTTCCACTACATTAACTGTAAAAATAAGGCATAATCACTAATTTTATTCAAAAAGGAAAATTCACCGCCCTCTTGGATATTCTTCCATCTTCTCTTTGGGACCAACAATTTGTATTAGATCTTGAACCCAAGATCGATATATATATATATATATATATATATTTATGCTAACCATTCCTTGACATAACCATCAAGGGGATAAGATCTATTTAATATGGTAAGGACTAGTTCAAATGTTTTATGGATACATCAAAGATCGTTTCATTTTTATAGTATTGATTAGGGATATCAGTAATCTTAGATAAAATATTTTATAAAAAAAATTAATATTGATCACTAGAAAATTATTGAAACCCCAAAAAAACTCCCCAAAGGTGAACCTAAATCATTAGTTTGAAATGATTATGTAAAGTATGTGTTGAATTATAATGCGATGAATATTTTATATTGAGAAATAAATAGAAATGTGTGTAGAAATTTATATCCATGTAAAAATGTACAATACATTAGAAAAAGTTTACAAGTTACATATCTTGGCTTAAAAAATCATATTATAACTAAGTTATTCATGTTAAGAGATGAATATCTTGAATTTAAAATGGGTGTAGATGAAACTATTAATCAAATGATACATAGATTTAGTATTATTGTAAATGGTATAAGTTCTTTAGGAGATAATATAGAAAATTATATTCTTATTGAAATATTTCTATGAGTACTTATTCAGAAGTGGCATGCTAAATGATTCTATAGATGAAATAAAAAATTTCAAGGAATATTCCCTTGATGAGTTTATTGGATAATTATTACAATATGAGTTAGAGATTAAAAATTTTTCAAAAGAAAATTATACAAAGAATAAGGGTAATTTTTTTAGTAACCTTTCCAATTTATCTTCTGATTCTAAGTTACAAAGTAGTGAAAAGAATGATGTTTCACATATTTAAAAGGGAAGATATAAAAGAATTAAAGGCTGCTAAATAATATTTTGAAAATAATATACTAAATATTATTTCAAGGAGAATAACAATGTTATTTTTATTTCCACTGATACTCAAGATATAATTTTTTATGAGTGTAGAAAGATGGGGGATATCAAGGATGATTTCCCAAGATTAATAAAGGATAAGAATTAGAGGAAGAAATAAAAGAAAGAAATATGGAAATGGTAGTCAAATGGAGTTGTATTGAATATTCATGTTCTAATGAAGAATCCAGTTCAAAAAAGAATGTGGAAAATTTATACTTAATGGAATCATCAAATCAATAAAGAGATTATATTTATTATTCTTACTCTCAATTTGATTTTTAAAAAATCAACGGTATAAGAATTTCATAAATATGTTTATATACTTGAACAAAATGTTGAAAGGATCACTTGTATGTATAAAATTATTATGATTGAACATAAATTTATTCATATGGAAATTGAATATATGAATAAATCTATCCAGGATGGATTAAATTATGTACAAACATATCTATAATTTTATCCAAAAAACTAAATTACTCTCTTTAAAAATGAAAAATTAAAGATAGAAACTAATTTCATGTCGAATTTCCATAAAGATAAATTAGGTAATTTTAATTTTTATCTTAAAGTAAATGAACAACTTGAAAATGAAATTTAAAGTATAATTTTTCCACTTTTGTTTAATGTAGAGAAAAAATTGATTAAATAATTAATTACAATAAAATTAAAGAGATTTGGTATTGGTTATGATAATAGAAAAAGAAGTATGAGACATGAGTTGGTCACCCTAACCATACCTCAGAAAAATTTATTAATGATAATAAGAATTGTAGTGAATATACATGGTGTAATGAGATTACACCATATAAAAATTAAAAGTGGTTACATGTAGAATTACTAAAACACACAAAGTAGAGATAGAAAACCCATAACTATTCATCATGAAAAGCACTCATACTTTAGTATTGAGAGATCCATGATCTTTTTGGTCATCCATAATCTGAACATCAACCATTGAACCCAGTTTATTATTTTAGAAGTCTTTATAATTCAGTAGTTACCATCTCATAAAGTTATCTAATTAAGTTATATTTGATTTTGTCAAAAAAATATAAAAACCTATGTTGTCTTAAGGAAGCATGAGAGAAGTTCCAACCATTTCCATAAAGCTATCCACCAGACCATAAAAACTCATGTTCTAGGTACAGTTGCGTTCAACACCCCCAAACTGAACAAATCATCAAAAATGAATTCAGCCTTGTATCAAGTGTGTATCATTTAATGAAAATTCTGATCTTATCCTCATATAGAATAAAAAAATCACCCCAGATTGCATATTAATCCACTATAGTTTTAATCCAAAATAAGAAAAATCATCCTCTAATCTCAGTAGAACAAATGTGGTTGTACCATATAATTTCCTTATTGTTAGAGAAAACATTACAAAACTACCCAACTAGAGATTCATCCATAATTATTGAGTGAAGTTTCAAAACCTCTTCCATCAAATACCCCTATTAGAAAAATCATTTAAGGCTTCATGAAATCGCTATGAACAACCATAAAAACATAATGGGAACCAAGGTTGTATAATATATGCAGCTTGTACCTTCATAGTAAATGGGGGAACATTTTCATGCAGACTGATAGAAATCATCATCCAAGCATAAAAAGGTGAATAATTTGGTAAATTTTTCAAGAATTATAGAATGAATCATCACATACCACCTTCAATGGACATGAGAATCACTATTAAAATGTATCCCATTATATTGAACTCAAATCATGAGAATCAACATCAATATCATCTTTAGTGATACTCTCTGTAGATCTTTTTAACCACCACACAAACTTCAAGGATATGAATGAATATGAATAGAGTGAAAGGGGGAATACACTACTCAATAATAAGAATGGGTAAAAGTAAAAAAAGTCACTATACTCAAATCCATTCCATGAAACTACTTCCTAAATAATAATATGAGAAACAGAAGAAAAACTGGGGACCAACATTTCAACAACCATACAATCCACTACAAAAAACTATTCCCAATGAAGTTGAAGATAATCAAAGTAAGGATTTTGATCAAGATCAAATTAAACTCTATCAAACAATCACTCTCTAATACATATAATTTTGGGATCTGAGTTTATTGGAATGGGTCAAATACCGAACCAGTTTGGATTTTTGTTGGTTTGAAATGTATTTTTGACTTGTTTATGAGAAAACTAGAAAATATGGGAAGTTATAGAAATTTCCAGATTACACGGAATGTACTCCAAAGTATACTCCATGTGTGGGTTAGACATGTACTATTCATGTGCTAACCAAGTACATGCCGAGTGGTGACCATGTAATAATTTCCTACAACATGGTGTGTAGTGTTACTTGACACGCCATGTATCTTCCTTCAGTGTACTGGATGAATCTTAGCTATGTGTTAACCCATGTGGCATGTCCAAGCCATGTTCCTACCTCCACTTAAGTTAGAGTAAGGAAAATGCAACTACACGACATGCAGTCCTTCATACACACCATGTAATTTTATTTTTATTCATGTATATAGTAGGGAGTCGCGTCTAATTTTAGAAAACATCTTCTTATTTCCCAATTTTAGAACATCTTCATTCTGAAATCCCAAAGAACATACCCTACCCTATATTCTTCATCTAACATCCATTCTTCAATCCATCGGTGGTTACAGGATCGCATCAGAAAGGCTAAACTCACGCACTATATTCTGTTCTTGTTTCTTTTCCTCACACACTGTAGTTTCTATCTGAGAAGAATTTTCGGGATTTGACGAAAACATAGATCTATGAAGATAAAATTCAAATTGGAGCTCAATATTGGACGTGCCTACATCTATGAGTCTCAGGTAGGTGTTTCATACCTTCTTTTGTGTTTTTTGGTCATTCAGGGGTTGGGGATTTTTAGCGTGACGTTGAGTATTGAGTAATACCCTTGTTTAATTATATTGAAATGATCGTATTCATTGTAGGATGTCATTGGGTATTCCCTTACCTTGTTATTCTTGAGAAAGACTGGGTTAGAGGTCATTTCTCATTTAGGGAATTTTGTTCAGGGGTTCCAAAATGGTTATAATTAATTTTTTTTGATTAAACTGATCATTTTAAACTATTTAAGCATTATTAAGTTTATTAGAGGCTTTCCAGACTTCAATGCTGTTATGGGACAACACATGGCTAGTGTAATTCAACTATTTAGTTTGTTTTTCTAGTTTGAAGTATTTATTTTGATTATATATATGTGATGTCTGATATTGAATATGCTCGAACCTTCAGGTTGTGTTGGGAATGGCCTGGGTATTGTTGAGTGATGATGATCACAGGTTGGGATTGGCCTAGATTACATTGGGTGGTTCTGACCATGGTATTAGGCATCATGGATGTCAGATTGAGGTAGTATGACTGTCAGGTTAGGAATGGCCCAGGTTACTTGGATGGTGAGGACATCAGACTTGAGTGACATGGTCGTAGGGACATGAGGTTTCAGAGATGTTGTGGCTTGGGAACTTATTTTGGTGATTACCGCTCACCTAGAACTTTGAGTAGTGTACACACAGCTAGACTCCGTGATGAGGTGGTTTGAAAACTTATTGGGTAGGCCCCCCCGATATATGCGGTTTACAATTGGTTTGGGGGTGCTTTCCATAGGAAGCCACATGGAAGGTTAGGAGCCTGCAGGGGATACCATTGAGGCTATGGTGTTGGGGGTAGAGGCTCTACGTGATTTAAGGGCATACATCACTGTCCCTCTGGTAACTGATTTGAGGGTAGATACCACTGTCCCTCCAGTTACTGATTTGATTATAGACATCGCTGTCCATCCAGTTCCTATTTGAAGATAGACATCGTTGCTCCTCTAGTTGTTGTGCCATGGGAAGGTGTGGGCTTTTGATCAGGGTTAATATTGTTTGGGAATGCCTTCAAGATGTCAGTACTTGAGACATGAGGTGTCAGAAGACACATGGTTCTGGGTTACATGATAGTGATTTCAGCATTGGCCGAAGTAGGTGACACTCCATGGTGGCTGCTAAGAACCAATGGAGTTTATGTTTATTTGTGCATCATACTATTTACTACTTTTCTTATAAATGCATGATTTCTTAAACAATTATACTAGGTACGCACCATTTGGTGGTATCCTATTTATATTCGTCTCACACCCTGCACGGGCCCTTCAGGACACGTGTAGACTTTATGGTTTTACATGCAGGAAAGAGGCTAACTTTAGGAGCTGGATTGTATTATCTATTGCATGGGTATGGTATGGAACTTGAGGTTATGCCTTGCTGGAGTTTAATTTGTTTTGTTTCCATTTCCTGTATCAGTATGCTTACTTATTTTGTAGCTACTATTAGTTATCCATTGGAACCCTTCTTATATTGACATGTATGACTTGTTTGATTAGTAGTAGTCTCAAGTGGTTTTTAGCATGCTATTCTGTTTACTTTTTACTGTACTTGTTTATATATTTCTTCCACTATTTATTGATATTGGATATTCTTCTACTATGCGGGTCTGGTTCGAGTCTGCTGAGTCTTTATTACCATTGTAGATTTTATTATTATACTCATAATAGTACCTTATTTTACTTTGAGAGGGTATAGCCTCCACACTATACCTGTTTACATCCTCATTGCTAGTCGGCAGCCTTTGGCATTCGGAGAGGTGTGCCTAAGGTAATAACACCCAACCCGTTTAGCACTGTTCGGGTGGCTGTTTGGGTCCGGGATGTTACAAATTGGTATCAAAGGAGTTGTTCTTGACATGGATTTAATAGCAGTGTTTTTCTAGCTACTAATGAGATTGATACTTCTCTTTTTTATTTCTACTGGTTTACTATTTGGGATATGGTATACTAGAGATAAGTTTTAATTGGAATTAAGTTTCTAGATTGTGCTTTGGTGCCTACAGACCCAGGTATGAGGGATGGACCGAGTTTCCTTGAGTGGGAATTGCTGTTTTTTTTTCTCATATTACAATTTATATGATTTCCACCTTAGTGGATCACTTGGTGTGTGATGTTATTGATTGTGATATGTGACCTTGACCCAGTGTGGTAAGGGAGAATTGGAACTTGGCTCGGTATGGAAAGGAGTGATTGTTTGGATTTCTATAGGCACATTTTTAGGTTATTTCAATTTCATAACTACATGTATGCTTTGTGAAGTGATAATACCATGTGAAAAATATCAATTTCCATGCTATAGATGCTTTTGAAATGTAAAGGGTGGAAATCCTGATAGAATTTATTATTTATTGCAATGTAATATGCCATGATTTATATATATTTTTAGAATTTCATATGGTAGGGTATTTGGGTCTGGCTCTTGTACGAGTAGGAAGGTACTATGGTTAAGGTGATTTTAATCATCAGGATTGGGATACTCGATCATCGGTTTGAGGTAATGTTGGTTGTGAGGATGGGAATGACCCGAGGTACTTTTGATACTTGAATCTGTTGAGGGTGGGTAAAGAGGCTGTGAGGCCGGGATGCCATGGGACATGGTTGTGGTGGGGGGAGAGTAAGGGTAGTTGTTATGCACTAACTTTTACTGCTTTTATTATCTATATGAATATATATATATATATATATATATGGGCTATCTGACCATTTATGGTATTCAACGGGTTCGTCCTAGACATCTCGATAGAGCATTAGGCGGTTGATGATACAGTGCTGTAGGAGAAAGATCAGGTTCAGGCCCTTGAGGGTCAGGCAGAGCATGAGCTGCATGTATAATCTCAGGTACATGATCAGGGTCAGGATCTAGTGCAGACAGAGAAGTTGCTGGGTTTGATTGTGTTAAGACCATTGTTCGACGAGCAGCTTTGTTCTAGCCTGGTACGTGTTTTACATGGGATTAATAGAGTTGATTAGGGAGGAGTTCCATCTATAGAATATCTGACATGAGTGTTCCAGTCGTAGAACCCGCTACTTTTTCAGGGTGAGGGTGGTCCACAGGAAGTAGAGAACTAGATAGAGAGCATTCATATGATCTTCGAGTAGCTTGAGATGCCTCCTGGGTGGAGGGTAAAGCTAACTATGTACATGCTGAGAGGACCAGTGAAGCGTTAGTGGGATGTGAAGGTTCAGACTCGCAGACATGGGGGAATTGCATGAAAAGACTTCGAGGATAGGTTCTTTGAGAAATTTTACCCAAAGACACTGAGGACTGAGAGATCTCAGGAGTTCTTGAGCCTTCATTAGGGATACATGTCCGTCCTGAACTATATAGGTACTTTCACTGAGCTATCTCACTTTGTAATTAGTATGGTAAGTGATGAATCAATAAGGGTGAGGTTCTTCAAGGATAGCTTACGACATGCCATTCAGATCTAGGTAAATATCTTTAGGCTGAGTTCATTATCAAAGGTGGTGAATTAGGTGCTCATAGCAGAGGGAAATTAGAAGGAGTAGTCTCACTTAGGCCGGACGATGGCTTCATGTGATGGTTCAGATAGTAGGAAGAAAGGATGAGATGAATTTAAATAGGGCAATCAGGATAAGGATTTAGCTAGACCACCTCGTAACAGTTCATCAGTGGTTTTCTTTCATTGTGGGTAGCCAAGACATGTATGAACTCAATGTGATAGGCCTCCAAAGGAGTTTTGAGCATGTGGAAAGGTTGGGTATCTTGAGATGTTCTGAAGGTAGCCTTCTCAGACAGACGATAGGTAGGGAAAAGGATAGACTGTGGTGTCTGGGGTCGAATCAGGGTCGGTATTAGGTGACAGTAGCCGAGGTTCAGCTACACACGGAGGACATGGACGAGATAGTGGGACACAGCTGAGGGATTAGTTGCCGGAAACTAGTGCAGTACCATAGGGAGGACTGGCTTTTGTAAGTCATGTGTCAGGTCAGGTGCACGCTGTGGAGCTACTAGGGGTTGAGCAGGCTGGTGAGCCGATGATGGTTAGAGGTAAACCATGAGTGTGGTCATGTCTTCCTTGTTTTATTTTTGGCATGACCTATTGAGGCATGTTATTTTTTAGTGCATGAGGTGCACAAGATATATGTAGACTGACTAGAGGCTGGATAGTTGTATTGACACCATTTTGGGTGTGTGATATTTATATATATTTATGTGAGATGCATAGCATCAGGAGCATAAATGATGCAGTTTACTTGAGGTGTCATGGGAATCGGGGCATTGAGGATGTGGGTTACTTGAGGTGAAAGGTACCAGGTTTTGTTTTGAGCGTCCATGGGATGTAGGACCTCATGGAGGTAGACACCAATGTGGTGTGGGATACATTTGGGTATCAAAAATGACACGGAAACACCGACTAGGTTCAGGGGTGACAATGCATCACAGGAGGACCATGGGTCTAGGAAATAGCCCGTTGGACCTTTTCTTGGTTTGAGTTTTTTCAGGTTGAGACCATGTCAGGAAATTCCTAAGGTGGGGATCCCATGGAGGAATTTAGCTATAACCTTTAATAATGGGTTAGTCTGGGTTACTTTGACTGGGATGGGTATGTTCGGTTCCATCTCTGGGTTTCATTTGATAGCTCAGGGACGAGCTATGTTAAGGTGGGGAGATTGTAAGAACCCAGGTTTTTGGAACGGGTCAAATCCCAACCCAGTTTTAATTTTTGAGATTTCTGTTGGTTTGAAATGTATTTTTGACTTGTTTCTGAGAAAACTAGAAAATTTGGGAAGTTCTGGAAATTTCTAGATTACACGCCGTGTACTCCAAAGTACACACCCTGTGTGGGTTAGGCGTGCACTATCCATGTGCTGACCAAGTACATGCTGAGTGGTGACCATGTAAGAATTTCCTACTACATGGCATGTAGTGTTACTTGACACACCATGTATCTTCCTTCTGTGTACCGGATGAATATTATCCATGTGTTGACCCGTGTGGCATATCCAAGATGTGTGGATACCTCCGCTTAAGTCGGAGTATGAACAAGGCTACTACACGGTGTGTATTACTTCATACATACTGTGTAATTTTATTTTTATTCATGTATACGAGAGGGCATCACATCTAATTTTAGAAAACATCTTATTCTTTCCCAATGTCGAAAAAGCTCCGTTCCAAAATCCCGAAGAACATACCTTACCCTAGATTCTTTATTTGAAATCCGTTCTTCAATCCATCGGTGGATGTGGGATCGCATCGGAAAGGCTAAACCCACACACCCTATTCCGTTCTTGTTTCTTAATCTCACACACCGTAGTTTCCATCTGTGCATATTTTCTAGGATTTGATAAAAACATAGATCTATAATGACCTACTTTGAATTGGATCTTGATATCATATTTTCCTACATCTATGAGTCTCAAGTAGGTGGTTCATACCTTATTTCATGTTTTTGTGGTCATTTGGGGTTGCGTCTTTTTAGCACGATGTCGGGTATTTAGTGATACCCTTGTTTAATTATATTGAAATGACTGTATGTACTGTGGGATGCTGTTGGGTATTACCTTACCTTGTTATGCTTCAGAAAAGGAAGGGTTAGAGGTCATTTATCATTTAGGGAATTTTGGCCAGGGGTACCAAAATGGTTATAATTGAATTGTTTTGATTAAACTACTTAGTTTAAACTGTTTAAGCTTGATTATGTTTATTAGAGGCTTTCAAGAATTTAGTGCTGGTATGGGATAGCACATGGCTATTACAATTCACCTGTTTAGTTTATTTTTCATATTTGAAGTATTTATTTTGATTATATATATGTGATGTGTGATATTGCATATGTTGGAACCTTTAGTTTGTGTTGGGCATGGCTTGGGTATTGTTGAGTGATGATGATCATAGGTTGGGGTCAGCCTAGATTATATTGGGTGGTTCTTACTAGAGGATTTGGCATCATGGACATCGGCTTGAGGTAGTGTGACTATCAGGTTAATCATGGATTGGGTTATTTGGATGGAGAGGCCATCAAACTTGAACAACATGGTCATAGGGACATGAGGTGTCAGAGATACTGTAGCTTGGGAACTTATTTTGGTGATTACCGCTCGCCTAGAACTTTGAGTAGTGTGAACACATGTAGACTCTGTGATGAGGCGGTTTGACCACTCGTTGGGTAGAGGACCCCAATAGACGTGGTTAGGTACAATTGGTTTGGGGGTTCATTCCATAGGAAGCTACGTGGTAGGTTAGGACCCTTCAAGGGATAGCGTTGAGGATATCAGGTTGGGGGCTGAGGCTCACTGTGATTTGAGGGAAAACATTACTGTTCCTCCGGTTCCTAATTTTAGGGAAGACATCACTGTCCCTTCGGTTCCTATTCGAGGTCAGACATCACTGATCCTCTGGTTGTTGTGCCATGGGTAGGTGTGGGATTTTGAATAGGGTTACTATTGTTTAGTAGTGCCTTCGGGATGTTAGTACTTGAGACACAGGGTGTTAGGATGCACATGGTGCTAGGTTACATGATAGAGATTCCGAAGTTGGCCAAAGTAGGTGACACTCCATGGTGGCTGCTGAGCACCAGTGGATTTTATGTTTATTTGTGCATCTTATTGTTTAATTCTTTACTTATAAATGCATGCCTACTTAAACACTTATACTAGGTATGCACCATTGGGTGGTATCCTACTGAGATTTGTCTCACACCCTATATGGGACCTTCGAGATGCGTGTATACTTTATGGGTTTACGTTTAGGAAAGAGACCAGCTTCAAGAGCTGGATTGTATTAGTTGTTGCATGGAGATGGTATAGACCTTGAGTTTATGCCTAGATGGAGTTTACTTTATTTTGTTTCCATTTCCTGTATCAATATGCTTACTTGTTTTTTAGCTACTGTTGGTTATCCATTTTCACCCTTCTTATATTGACATGTATGCCCTGTTTGTTCAATATTAGTTTCAAGTGGTTTTTAGAATGATGGTCTATTTACTTTCCGCTGCACTTGGTTATATATTGATTCTGCTGTTTATTGATATTAGATATGCTTCTACTATGCGGGTTTGGTTCGAGTCTGCTGAGTCTTTATTACCACAACAGGTTTTATTATTATACTCGGACCAATACCTTATTTTCCTCTAAGAAGGTATAGCCTCCCCACTATACCTGTTTACACCCTCACTGCTAGTCGGCAGCCTTTGTCATTCTAGGAGTTGTGCCTAAGGTAGTATAACCCAATCCGTTTAGCACTGTTTAGGTGGCTGTTCAGGTCTGGGATGTTACATAGAAAGTCATCAACAATTATCTCCTTATTATAATATATTCCAAAAGTCTATCTTTCATATTCCTCAATCCAAGGATATAATTCCTCCTTAAATATCTTCTTAATAACACAAGTTCAAATTTTAATCATAATTGAATCTTCTTGATCCTCCTCATAAAAGGATGTGGAGGTATCCTCTTCATCATAGGATGTGGAGGTATCCCTTTTATATGAGGATACAGAGGGATCTTCATTAACTTGAAGATGAACTTCTGGTTGTGGAGGGATGTTTTCGTTCTTCAAGTGAATCCCTAAAGATCTTGTAATAATGGTTCCCAATAACATTGATTAGTTAATTTATTTATAAGTATTATTAATATGGGGAGTGATAAAAATATCTAAATATTTATTGTATTATTACACTTTTTGGTTATTATAATAATTTACCTAGAATGTATAATACTTTATTTATTAAGATCATAAATGGAAGTACATCTATTACTATATGTTTTAGATTTTAAATGAAAGGATATTATGAAAATGAGTGTTCCAAAATATTTCTATATTCTCTTGGTCATAATATGGATTTCATTTCTGATTCTTTATCTTTAATATTACATTTAAGCAAGTTTTTGGAATTAGTTTAGATTCATAAGAATTTATATTCTAATCTCTTTGGACCAAAATTTTCATGGGAACCAAAGCTATTGTAAATAAAATTTTGTTGGAAATATGTAATAGGAGAATCAAAATGGATTTTCGGTACATGGATAGTGGATGATCATGACATATAACTAGTGATATGTCAAACTTTATATCATTCAATAAATGTTAGGGTGTTACTGTTACTTTTGGTGACAATTTTAATGGAACTATAAAAGGTTTTGGTGAGGTTGGAATTTCAAATTATGTTATTATTTCTAATGATTAATATGTTTAAGGATTGTAACTTAATTTAATAAGAATTTCACAGCTATTTAATTATACAACTTTCATTATATTTTAAAATGATAAATGCATTGTATTTATTGATAAATCTATTATGTTCTTTGTAAACAAAAAACATGACCTTTATTTAATTTATTTTGATGAATTAACACATAAATATTTAAAATGTTTTAATGTTACAAAATATAATAACATATTATGGAATAGTAGGTTGGTACATGCTAATTTCAAGTTGATTCACTAGTTATCCATGAACCAAATAGTTCTGTAATTACCAAAACATAAAGTGGACAACACATTTTTCAGTGAATCCTATTTGGAAGGTGAAAAAAATATAAGTTGTTTCAATTCACTAAAATAATTTAAACTATAAATCATATTGATCTTATTAATTTGGATTTATTCAGTCCTATCAAACCTGCTAGTTTGGGTGATAATAGGTATTGTTTTTTCATTATTGATGATTTTACTAGATACAGATGGGATTATTTTCTTATAGTAAAATATGAAACTTTATCTATGATTATCACTTTTTTGTAATTTTTTTCAAAATAATAAGGGAAACATAATTAAATCTATTAGAATCAATCATAGTGGTGAATTCATGAATTTTTAATTTATTAATCTTGTGAAGAAAATGGGAATTTTAATAATAAATTTCATCCCCTAGGGCACTACAAAAAATGGTGCAGTTGAAAGTAAAAGTAAATTTTTAAAGAAATGGAAAATACCATGTTAAATGTTTACAATTTTTATAAATATATTTGGGTAGATGCTATAAATACATTATGTTTTATTTATAAATAGAATTACTTTATGATTATTTTTGGAAAATACATCTTATGAGCTTTAGAAGGGGATAAAACCTAAAATTGTCTATTATAGAGTCTCATAGTGTATTTTTTTATTCTCAATAATAATTATTCTTTAGATAAATTTGATGAAAAGTATTATGAAGGTATATTATTAGGATATTCAAACAATAGTGAGACATAGAGAGTATACAATAAAGGAATAGTTGTTGTTGAAGAATCAAATCATGTTTAGTTTAATGAAAAGTATTTGATTAAAAGAGATGATGATATTGATCAAATTGGGGATGAATTTAGAGAAATTAATTTTGATGAGGAATAAACTCAAGATAATTATGTACATATCAAAGGAGAGAATATTTATTTTCAATATGAAATTATTCATGGAATATCTTATAAGTATCATATAGATCATCCTATAGATAATATGATTGTGAGTGTTGAGTCAAATGATCAAACTAAAAAACATATTATAAATATTTGTTCTTATCATGATTTAATTTTTGATTTTATACCTAACTATTATGATGAATCTTTAAATGACAAAACTTGTATCTTATAAATATAAGATGTGTTAAATCATTTTACTATAAATAATGTGTGGAATTTAGTTATTACACCAAATTATTCTCATATTATTGGAACAAAATGGTTCATTAGTAAAAAACACGATAAATCTGGAAATATACTTAAAAATAAATTTAGATTAGTTTCTCAAGGTTATTCTCTAGAAGAAGATATTTATTTTTATTAATCATTTTCATGTATTTATAGATTAAAATAAATTATAATGGTATTATATTATGTTACTTTTCATGGATTTAAATTATTTCAAATGGATGTTAAAACTACTTTTTCTAAATGGTTATATTTATGAATAGGTATATACTAGATGCCTCCTAGTTTTAAAAATAAAAATCATCCTAATAATGTTTTAAAACTATATTGGGGATTATATTTAATGAAACAAGCTCATTGATATTTTAATGTGGGGTTAACTAAATTTCTCTTGAAAAACAATTTTGAGAAGGGAAAGGTTGATCCTACATTTTTTATTAATAAATATCGTAATGATATCTTGATTGTAAAAATTTATATTGATGAAATTATTATTGGATCATTTTGTGAAAAAATTTGTAATGAATTTTTGAAATTTATGGATTCTGAATTTGATTTGAGTATAAATGGGGAATTTAAATTCTTTCATGGTTGGGAAATATTTTAATGAAATGATGGTCTTTTTCTAAATTAATACAAGTATGCTAAATATGTAGTTAATATATTTTATTTAGACTCTTCTAAAAATTAAAATAATCCAATGAGTATAACTTGAAAAATAAATTTAGATAAATCTTGAAAATTTATTGATGTTAAAATATATAGAGGTATGATTGGATATTTTTTCTACTCAACTACCTCCAGACATGATTTAATGTTTTTAGTTTTCATGTGTGGTATATTTCAAGGTGACCATAAGGAATGTAACATTAAATCAATTAAAAGGATTATTAAATATGTTAATGGTTATTTGTATCTTATTTTATATTTCCTTACTAAAAATAATTTTTATTTGACAAGATATTATGATTTAGATTTTGTTGGATGAAAGAAATATATAAAATTAACTTCAGGTATGTTCTATTTACTCGGTAAATATTCAGTTACATGGGATTCAAAGAAATTTTTTTGTTTCTCCTTCAACTACTGAATCTAAATATATAACTACAACTAATTTTTATGCTCAGTTATTATGGATTAAGAAAATAATTTCAATTTTTGGTTTTGATTTTTATAATAATTCAATAATATGTGTCCATAATTCTTCAATTTATATTTCAAAAAATGCCTTAAAATTATATAGTACTATGCACTTTGATTTTAATTATAATTTTCTTAGCGATCATGTTAAAAAAGATAATATAAATCTAGAAGTTAATTATATATAAAATAAGCTTACTCATATCTTTTAAGAATCCACTATACTTTAATAAGATTGAGAAAATTATGTTTGAACTTGGTTTGATGGATATTTAAGTCTTTTTGTCATGATTGGGGGGGTGTTTATATGTTGAAATTTTCAAATTTATAGTAATCTATATTTTTTCATATTTACATAATTTTTTCTTACTGAGTAAAAATTAAGGTTACATCAAAGGTTATTTTATATTTTAAATTATGCTCTATACAACTCATTTTTCTAATAATTGAAGACTTTATTGTGGATCATTGATATATGTTTTGATATATACTTGATTTCAAAATGTTTTTGATAAATATTGTTTTTAAGGGAGTTATCCTTCTTTTTAATCTATTTCTAGACTACTTATCCTTATGGGGGAGTAAAAATGTATTAAATAATGGAAGATATGTATTATTTTAAAGAGTTATCATCTATTAAAACATTATCTTTTTGATAATTTCAAAAATGGGGAGAGTTTTTGAAATTATATTTTTTTTGTAATTATCAAAAATGGGGTGATTGTTAAAGTGGCTCATTGGATCACATTCACTAATTATTCTTTGAAAATTACAAAATATCATATTATTTTTAATTTTCATTTCCACAAAATTACTATGTATTATATTTTTTTTCAATTTATTAATTAAAAGTAAACATAACTTTGATTATATCTTATTATTCCTTACTTAATTGATCATTAGATTTATTGTATTAATTTCATATAACATAAACTACAAGTTTTATTAAAATATCAAAAGGTAAATATAAAATTTGAACCTTTAAATTCCATTTCTACATTTTTATAGTGTTTCATAAAGGTAACCTTAAGTTTTAATGGGTTATATAAGGGTAAAGAATTTTTTTTTGGAGATGTGTAAGGTAAACTTTAGTTTATATGGGTTTTTTCACACCCATGAATTCTTTTAAATTTATTTCTCATCTAATTTTTATTCTTTATTTGTTTTGAAGGTTTCCCATTCATTTTGGTGGAAATGATGGGTTTTCAAAAATTTGGGCCAAACTTTGAGCCCATTTTCAAATTTGAAAATAAATTTTGTTTCTTTTATAAATCCTTAATTTTTCAAAATTTTACACCTATTACACTTCCAAATTGGCATAAACTAGTATATTAAAACCACCATATAAATTTATATCCCATAGGAATCCATAATAATGATGGATTTGGGTTTTTATTAAGGTTTTGGACCAGCCCATAAGCCCATTTCCTACTTTATTTTTTTTAAAATTTTTCAACATCTCATTCATTTTGTACTATTTTTCAGTGATTACACCTCTCAACCAAATCCAAAAACCTAAGGCTCACTCTCATTATCTATTTCGTCTCATTGAAGCTCATTTGTATCACAGATTAGGGTGAAAATTCTCAGGGTTTCTCAAATCATCCAAATTTGAGAAGGTAATTTGATACTTTCATAAACCATTAAATTTTCACTCTTTATCCCCCATTTCAGTCCCCACTTAACCTACTAGGCCTCATTAAATCCTAACTGTTATTTTTGGTTTCTTGGAGATTCAACCTTTGGAGGATTTTGGGTGATTTTTTCAAGACTGTTCAAGGTAAGTGATTCCTTCTTGGTTTCTTACATTTTCCTTGGGGTTTTATCCATCATTAATGAAGTTATAAAATGTACATAAGTTAGGGTTAGAACCTAGGGTTTGATTGTTTTGTCTTTTTGGTCCAATATTGTGGTTTATGGTTGGTTTTCACCCCCTTGTGGTGCAGTAGTGATGCTGTTGATGTTTCGCACAAAGTTTTGAGGGTTTTAACACAAAAAGGTAGGTTATTCAATGTGTAACCATTTTATTATGAGTTATATTTATGTATTTACTCATTTTTTATATTCCTAATATGTTGTGTGTGGTGTGAAAACTATTTATGATTGATTTGGTTAAGCGTTTAATTTTACAGTTTAATTTTAGCTTTAAATTGAGTGTTTTTCATGTATAACTCTTGGGGTATTATTTGGGTGTATTAAATAACATATGAAATTGGTTTACTAAATATTTTTTGGGTTTAAAATTCTTATTTTTTAGGGTATTGGTGTTCCATCAGGTTTGAAAGAGGGTTTTTAATGGGATTTATGTGTAAAACCATGTTATTCCTCTTGAAAGTGTTTTATTAAAATGTGTGTGTTTTCATGTGCATCTTTTGTGGTATTATTCGAGGTGATTTTATAATACTTGAGTGTGGTTTATTAAATATTTATAAGGATACAAATTATGTTTTTTATTGGTATTGGTGTGATTTTATCCTTGAAAGATGGTTTTGAAAGGGGTTTATCTACAAATCTTGGGTATACTCATTAGAATTGTTTTATGAATGATTTGAATGGTTTAATGATTTATGTAAGAGGTGAAAACATATTGGAAAACTATTTTGGATTGTTTATATTTTTAAATGGTCCATTTTAAATGTGAAAGGGGCTATCATGTGATGTGTATCCTATTGTAAATGTTTTATAAAAATGTTTAACGGAATTACTGAAATGTGAAAGTGATATGAACGTGATGTGGGCTGTTTTGTGTGAGTGTGATGTGAAAAAATGGATTTTTCTAATGAAAAGGGTATTGTGTAACATGTGAGTGGGATTTTATGTTATGTTTAGAATATTGGGAAAGATTTTCTAAAATTGTTAAAGGATGTGTTGAATTGTGAAAGATATGCAAAATGTGTTGTGGGATATTTTGGTGTGAGTTGGATTTCAAAATCAATTTGAATGAAAAGGGGGATGATGTGATTATGTGATGTACATGTGGGATGTTTGGTTGATGTGTGATGTGGAAGTGGTATTTTCATGTGTAAAGTATATTTCATGGCTTGTTGAACTTGTTTGAGCGCAAGAGGGAAACCCGGGTATCTAGGCGGGTGGACGTGTACTAGTATACTAGTGATCCCGTGGGGTTTGGCCTCAGTTTCACGTAGTAAGATTGATACTTACAACACTAACTAAATAATTATTATGATGATGATGATTGAGTACCACTAGGTTATGGGTATGTTCTTTACTATTGGCTCATGCACGAGAACAAATATTGTGATGAGTACTCCCACTGAGATACGAGGTACCTAGGACCCCCAGTGAGCTAGTGCCTAGGGGTTATTTCCTATTACTTGTGATCATTATATGATTTACTCTTATCATTAATATACGGTATGTTTGGATATGAATTTCTATATATTTTTCATTTTATTTAAAAGTTTTGATTCTTTAAAATAACCCACTTGAAAACTTTTTTAATTTTTAAAGTTTCATCTTTTAGAAATTGTAAATAGCATTTCATGTTTTTGAAAACTTGTATGCTTTTTGTCTTTGAATGTTTATCACATGGAATCACTTAGTGGTGGTATCCTACTAGGATTTGGATTAGACCCTACTTACACATTTGGGCATAAGTAGAACTTCTGATTTCGTTTCCGTAGATTTGGGTACAACTTTTGTGCCTATGGTTCAGGTTTTAGCGGTCCAACATGATGCAATGTTGTAGAGATGGATCGAGGTCGATGCCTCTTGCCATGTGGAGGTTCATGGGCTATAATTTCTTATTTTTTAACTTTTTAATGGTCTTTGATCATTGTTTTAAGTTGCATAATTAAATTCTAATTTTTTTTAAAAGATGATTTTGTTTGAAAAATCTAGATTCATTTTATTGGATTCGTTTGTTGTTTTAAGTTTATAAACTTGGGTAAATTGTTTCCAATATTCAATTTATGATACACGGGAACTTGTGCCAGCCTTTGGGGATCAGGAACACCCTTCAGGCCTTGTCACGGGCTGGGTTTGGTGCCGGTTTAGATGGTGAACCGATTCGGTTCGTGACACAATGGTATCAAAGGAGGTTTGCTCTTTTGGGTCATGTTATATGGGGAACAGTCAGGATAGTCTGGAGTTAGGACTATCAAGACTTGAAATTACAGTTATGGGTAGTATGCCTGGCCAACACACCCCATGACGGGATTCAAGTCGCCAGGGGAAGTCGGGATTTGTCTGAATCTTTTGGTTTTCATGGTTAGATGATGATTAGGTGAAATGAAAAGATAGTTGGGTTAATGGTCTCATTGATATCGTAGGGCCTAGAAAGCCATGTGGAGATAGGGATATTTCCCTAGATCACTCTTTGTGATGGTTAAGTGATTGGTTTATGGCCACCAACTATATGTCCAAGTCACCCACTGAAACTAGTTTCACTACCGAAAAACTGGGCAAGGCCAGCGCCAACCTTTATCAGCACTAACAAAAAAGCACTGATAAAGTGGGGTACTTTTATCAGCGCTAAAAAAAGCGCTGATAAAAGTACCCCTTTATCAGCGCTTTTTTTATCACTGATAAAGGTACCCCCTTTAAGAGCGTTTTTTAGCACTGTTAAAGGGTACCCCTTTATCAGTGCTTTTTTAATAGCGCTGATAAAGGGGGGGGGGGTCTTTATCAGTGCTTTTTTTAAAGTGCTGAAAAAGGGTCTACTTCCAAAAAAAAAATTCATTAAAAATATATATTAATATTTAAATATATAGATATAGTTATATTGATATAAATATAATATATAATTTTTAAATATATTTTAGTTAAGTATAAATATACATTTACACTTAATATACTTAATATATAAGATATTTAGTTAAAATGGCTTATAAAAAAATTAAAAAAATATTTTTAATTAATAATTTGATAATTATTATGGCTTAATAGTCATTTAATAACAATTTGAAGACTAAAAAAATAAAAAAAATTAAAAAAAGAACCAAAATATGTTGAAAACACAACTCGAACTTCAAATGGCCATAACTTTTGATCCGAGTGTCCGTTTGAGCTCTACAACATATGAAATCGAAGCCCGCGATGATATATATGCACTAGTAACCTATTAAAAGCCTTTGTCACATTTTTAGAGTCCAAAAAAAGGCTGATAAGGCCTCAAAAACTGAGTTTTTAGTCGGGATACCCCGATTTTTTAACATTTTGTGGATTTTCAGGCTCGTTTAAGGGGGTATTATTGGCCTTTTTTGGTGGGGAATGAATTTATTCCAAGGTATTACATTTATATTGATATTATGTCTTTGAAATTTTATCATTTTTTATAACGAACTTCTATTTATAGTCAAATATATAACAATATATACATATTTTATATATATTCACACATAAATATTTAATTATAAATATAAATAATAAAATATATTTACATATAAAATATATTAGCTTTATCTAAATAATAAATAATATACATTTTATTTAAAATACAAATATAGTAATATTTATATACCAATATATTAATATAACTATATATATATATTAATATAACTACATATATATATTCATATAACTATAAATATATATATTAATATCACTATAAATATATATATTAATATAACTATATATATATTAATATAACTATATATATATATATATTAATATAAATATATATTACTATACGAATAAATATAACTAAATATATATTTATATAAATAGAGATATCATGAAATGGAAAACAAATCAAAATAGAAGAGTGGTAAGGGATTAGGCACGCAAGGGGGAGGTATCACGTTAAAAACCTGGTGGAGGTAGGGGCGCACACATAGGGAAGGATTTGGGGGGGGGGGTCTAGTGCTGATAAATGGTAGAGGGGGTGCGTGCGGGCTCTGGAGGGGCTAAAAAGCACTATAAAAGGGGGTCTCAAGTGCTATAAAGCCCCCCGATTGGCAGGATTTTTTTTAATTTTTTTTAATTCTTTTTTTAATTTTATCAGTACTAAAAAAAGAACTGATAAAAGGGGTCTTTTATCAGTGCTAAAAAGAAAGCGCTGATAAAAGGGGTCTT
The DNA here is from genome assembly GCA_963277665.1 of Viscum album. NCBI lineage: Eukaryota > Viridiplantae > Streptophyta > Magnoliopsida > Santalales > Viscaceae > Viscum > Viscum album. The sequence continues at coordinate 232,483,348 of OY728146.1, forward strand.
TATCAGCGCTTTTTGGAGCGCTGTTAAAGGCCATTTTTAGCGTTGATAAAAGGGGTATTTGTAGTAGTGTTTCTTCTTGCATTGTATTGTGTTCTTTAGTTTTGAAATCTTGGAAGTTTAGTTTTAAATAAAAGATGACTTGGTTTTAAGAAGAGTAAAGTTTATGTGAAATGATTTTCTAATAAAAAGTGAATGGTTTGATTTTTGAAATAGTGGAACTAAGTTTTCAGAATTGTTTTGAAATGGAAAATGGTGTGTTTAAACCTCTTTTGAAAGTAGGAAATTATATTAAAGTTAGTTTTGAAAAAGTGTTCCCAATAGAGTTTTCTAAACTATTGAAAGGTGTTTTAATGGGATGAGATGTTTTGAAATTGATGCATATGATTTGAAAGTGAGTATTCATTTGAATGATTGGGATTTTGATTTATTGGTTAGTGGTCTTGAGAAAAATAAAGTATTGGTTGATTATTTTGGTTTTGAAAAGTGGAAAGAATTTTTTTATTAACCTTTGGTATTTCCGTGAGTGACCACATGCATGGGGTTATATGGGATGATGGATGGTTATTGGAATTACTTGATGAGTTCTGGGATGTATATGAGGAGGTTGCCCTATGTGGCACATAAACATGCATGTGTGAGGCCCATGAGGTACCATTGGTGGATACGCTGACCGCTGAACTGTTTTTTTTCAAAGAAACGTTTTTATAGGAAAACTTGATGTCTTGATGGTTGGTTTGGGATGGTGTGTATTATATATTTTTTTAAACGTTGATATTTTGGGATGTTTTGAGTCCAATAACCCATCCTGTTTGAACTGTGTTTTGGGTTTGTGTTTGGTCGGTAAGCTGGGTTGAAGGGCTGGTTAGTGGTCTCTTTTGAGAAAAGTTTAGGAAGACTTTACGGTGGTTCCCCTCATGTGTTAGGTTCTGGTTTGTGGTATGTTTTGACCAATTTACTATCATGGTTGGGTCCTTGGGTTCTTTCGTTGGATAAGGTATGCCCCCATTAAGGGTTAGCGCACAATTGAAGTGCAACCCATATTGTTTCGCCATTGGAAAATCCTCCAATTGATCAATATAAGGAATCCTTTTCTTGATCTTGGAAGATTGAGTTTACACCATTTCCTTTATTTTTTGGACCCTCTTGTAGCAAGAGAGTTCTCATGGAAGGTTTAAAGAGACCATAGTTTCTTAAGTTACCTGAATCATTGAAAGTGGAAGTGGTTTGGGGTTGTTAGTGTGGATGAGTATCTGGATGGTGTCTAAGAAGGCCTCTGGGTCCTTCGTAGTCTCTTCAAATATGGGGTTTATGTTAATCCACCAATGTGGGAAATATGGTCATGATAGGATATTATGGACACTTTCTGGAATTGTGTGTTGTTTGGGGACTTGGCATAAGGTCCCCTTCCATGTATTGTTTCTATCAGTCGTAATGGTCACATTCGGTGATTCCTTGTGATGTTGTGTTCTCGTTGATTGTAAAGGTTAAGGTCGTGCAATCCTCTAAGAGTCTCTGATATTTTGGGAGTATGTATCTCATGGGAAAACTTCCAAATCATCTATTTTAGAGGAATGTGATTATATGTGTCGTTTCCTTTTTTTTCTCACCTTAAGAAACAAGGTGTGATGTGTGTGTGCATTTTATAAGCCCTTGTTTCAGTGAAATGGAAGGTTAGGGTAAAGTGAGTTTTGGAATGTGTTATGTCTTGGTGAACCCATCTGGGATTAGGGTATAGTTTTCCTGGAACTGAAAGGAAAAGTTTAGTTTAGGGGTTTCCAAAGCCTAACTACGAGGCCAAAGATGCTTCAATCATTTGATCTCTATCCATAGGTCTCATAGAGAATCTGACATGTAGTCAGGGGAAATCCTAGGGTCATTTAAAACCTTTTACAAAGTCCTATCCTTAGTACGAAAGATGAGTAATAGTTTAAACCTCTAATGTTTCCATCTTTATTTTTTGTTCCTGTTCGATGGAAAGAGGTGGGAGGACATCATGTCTATGTTATCACCCTATGTCATTCTTTTCCCCTTTGGTTTCCATTAAGTTTTTAGAGTATGGTTTGAAGTTTTTCTAGACAGGTTGAGCACAAAATTTTCACATGGTTAGTAGTAACCATGCCCTAGAAAACCTTGAAAGTAGAATGATCCACATGGTTAGTGTATGGTTTCTCAAACTGTGTGGATTAACCATGTGACCGTCCCAACTCTTTAAATTTGGTTTCTTCATGTGTCGGCCCATGCTGGTCGGTTAAGATGGTTGGTTGGTATGGTGGGGAGACCCACTATGATTCTCATGTATGTTACTTTGTAAATTTCTAATGGAGGTCTACCATTGTACCGGGGAGTCTGTTAGGGCCTCCCCCTGTTAGTGTCCCGATCCTATCTCAGGAAATTTTGAGTTATCACTTATAGTGGGGAGCCCATTTGTGTCTCCCCATACTAGTAATTCAGATTGGTCCTTGGTCTTGGCTTGGTGGTAGGTAGTCTTGTTCAGAGATATCTAACTACCTACATCTTCCTTGGGTAAAATTTGGGAGTGGATAATTCCCAATGGTCTGGTTAAATAAAGGTAAGTGTAACCTTGTTCATTTGGGTAAATTGCTGGAATCATGTTTGGATAGTGTTTGAGGAGTTTTCTTTTGGGATAAAATCTGAATATACTTGATCATTTCATAAAGTGGTGTATCTTTTGGTTGGTTAGAGTATTCCTTCCTTTATTGATCAATTGGAGGTGTTTTGGCCTTTTGGGGGCGGGTGAAACTTGGAAAAGGAGTCCATTTTGGCCTTTCAGTTGGGTTTGGTTTTTGCCTTTGGCCTTGCTGTGGCTTTCTGAGGGTGGAATGTTTTATGGTGGGGATAATTGTCACACTCATTAATTATTTTAAAGTTATTTTTCATTTAATTTATATTATTTCTTTTTTTTGGAGGTTTCCTATTCATTTTGGTGGAAATGGTGGGTTTTCAAAATTTGAGCCAAAATCTGAGCCCATTTTCATATTTAAAAATAAATTTTGTTTCTTTTTTAATTCCTTTATTTTTCAACATTTTACACCCATTCCAATTCCCAATTGACATCCCCTAGTATATTAAAACCACCATATCAATTTTTATCTCATAGGAATCCATAATAATGATGGATTTGGGTTTTTTATTAATGTTTTGGGCCAACCCGTAAACCCATTTCCTGTTTTAAATTATTTTTTTAATTTTTTAAATATATTTTTAATTTTGTACTATTTTTTGGTGATTTCACCTCCCACCCAAAATAAAAAAACCCAAGGCTCACTCTCATTATCTATTTCTCTACATTGGAGCTCATTTGGATCGCAGATTAGGGAGAAAATTCTCAGGGTTTCTCAAATCATCCACATTTGAGAAGGTAATTTGATTCTTTTATAAACCTTTTAATTTTCACTCTTTCTCCCCCATTTTAGTCCCCAATTAACCTAATAAGCCTCATTCGATCCTACCTATCAGTTTTGGTTTCTTGGAGAATCAACCTTTGGTGGATTTGGGGTGATTTCTTCAAGATTTTTCAAGGTAAGTGATTATTTCTTGGTTTCTTACATTTTCCTTGAGGTTTCCTCCCTCTTTCATGAAGTTATAAAATTTCCAGAAGTTATGGTTCAAAAATAGGGTTTAATTTGTTGTATTGTTTGTCAAATATTGTGGTTTATAGTTGGCTTTCACCCCCTTGTGATGTGGTGGTGGTGCGGTTGATGTTTCGCACCAAGTTTTGAGGATTTCGACACAAAAAGGTAGGTGATTCCTTCTGTAACCATTTTATGAAAAGTTATCTTACTGTATTTACTCATTTTTTATATTACTCATATGTTTTTTGTGGTGAAAAAACTATTTATGATTGATTTGGTTAAGCGTTTAATTTTATAGTTTCATTTTAGCTTGAAATTGGGTATTTTTCATGTGTAACTCTTGAGGTATTATTTGGGTGTATTTTATAACATATGAAATTGGTTTACTAATTTATTTTTGGGATATCATTTCTTATTTGGTAGGTTCCTGGTGTTCCATTGGGTTTGAAAGAGGGTTTTTTAATGGGTTTTATGTGTAAAACCATGTAATGCCTCTTGAAAGTGTTTTATGAAAATGTGTGTGTTTTCATGTGCATCTTTTGTGGTATTATTCGAGGTGATTTTATAATACTTTATAGTGGTTTATTAAATATTTATAAGGCTTAAAATTATGTTTTGGATTGTTATTGGTGTGAATTTATCCTTGAAAGATGGTTTTGAAATGGGTCTTATGTGCAAAGCTTGGGTATACTCCTTAGAATTGTTTTATGAAAGATTTGAATGGTTTAATGATTTATGTAAGATGTGAAACCATATTGTAAAACCATTTTGGTTTTTTATTTTTTGAAATGGTCCATTTTAAATGTGAAAGGGGATGTCACGTGATGTTTATCCTCTTGGAAATGTTTTATAAAAATGTTTAACAGAATTACTGAAATGTGAAAGTGAAGTGAATGTGATGTGGGCTGTTTTGTGTGAGTGTGATATGAAAAAATGGATTTTGTTTATGAAAAGAGTATTATGAAACATGTGAGGGGTATGTTATGTGATTTTTAGAATCTTGGGAAATATTTTCTAAAAATTTTAAAGTATGTGTTGAATTGTAAAAGATATGCAAAATGTGTTGTGGTCTATTTTGGCGTGAGTTGGATTTCAAAATCAATTTGAATGAAAAGGGGGATGATGTGCTTGTGTGATGTACATGTGGGGTGTTTGGTTGATGTGTGATGGGGAAGTGGTATTTTCATGTGCAAATTATATTTCATGGCTTGTTTAACATGTTTGATCACAAGAGGGAATCCCAAGTATCTAGGTGGGTGGACGTGTACTAGTATTCTAGTGATCCCATGAGGTTTGGCCTCAGTTTCACGTAGAAATATTTATGCTTAAAACACAAACTAAACAATGATGATGATGATTATTGGGGACCACTAGGTTATGGGTTTGTTCTCTACTAGTGGCTTGTGCATGAGAACAGATATTGTGATGGTTACTCTTACCGAGATACGAGGTACCTGGGACCCACAACGATCCAGTGCCTAGGGGTTATTTCCTATTACTTATGCTCATTAGATGCTTTAATCTCACCATCAGTATACGGTATGTTTGTGTAATGGCGCGGACCTCTCCGGACCATTCCTTTGTCAAAAGAAGGCCACAAAGTGTTCTGGAGGGTAAAATGGACTTTTCCCACACTTTCCAGAATTTTGAAACTACAGGCCATGTAGTTTGAGTACACGCTGTGTAACCTTTTTCCGGGTATACCCTGTTTTGAAGGCCGTGTCCTTGCCGTGTGAGATAAATGGGTACACGCCGTGTGTCCAACACTACATGCCATGTAGTCTCTCCCCGCGTACGCGTTACCGTGTGTTGACCAGTCAACGACCGTGTGCCATGTTTGAGCCGTGTCCTCACCATGTGCAATAAATGTCTACACCCCGTGTATCCAGTACTACACGCCGTGTAGTCCCTCCCTATGTATGCGTTACCCTCAAACCGTGTGTTGACCAGTCAACGGCCACAGAGCCGTGTTGGAAGCCACGTGGAGACCGTGTGAAATAACTGAGTACACGGCGTGTACCATAAAGTACACACTGTGTACGTTTTCTTTTCTCGCCTATAAAAGGAGGGGTCCCCTCCTCCTTTTCAACTCACCTCTCTCCTCCCCTTTCCTCTGAACAGAGTTCTCCCAAGAGACTCAAAGGCTCTTTCTTCCATAACTTCTTCGTCCGAGCTCTGATTTGCGATCCGTCAGCAGCCACGGGATCGTAATGACGAGGCAAAGCTTCCGAGATTAGATTCGTTGTATTTCCTTTGGCCTTTCATTTCCGACTTCCACCCAAGGAGGTTTTTCCAGGACTCGATAGAAGTGACGGACGCCGACAGACATCTTCTAAAGTTGATCCGGGGGAGCGTTGTGATCGGAACCTGTTGAGGTAGGGATCTTACCTTCGTCTCTCTAATTTATGCATCATGCGGGGTGCGTATCCTCTTGTTTTCATGAGAAACAGTTGAACCATTAAATAAATATAATAACTGGTTAAAGAACGGGGATGGGGAAGTTGTTATATTTATTATATTTATCCTATTGATATGTTGTGAATTGAATAGGCTTATGCCTACTGAAAATCACGGTTGTTGGGGGCCTTTTCTCGTGCAATTAAATGTTGCCCTATCTTTCTAGACCGTTTTGTGGATGGAAACTTTGTGGAATGTGGAAATTGGTTAATCACGTAAAGTTTGCTGTTTAAAATCTGGAACCCTTGTGTGATCACCCCAGTTAAACAAAATGGAAAAATAAACATGTGGGTTTTGTCTTGGTTACTGGTGTGTGTAAGGGAGGGGTGAATCTCGGGTTGTTACGAATAGAACAGGAATGAGGGCTGCGGTAAATGATGTTAAAGGGGTGATGATGTGGCACAAACCTTGTTTTGTGGGTTGTTGTGGATCGGGTGGGAAGCGGGGTTGCGATAAATGGTATTAAATGGATAATGATGTATGGGTTTTCGATGTGGTTGTGGTTATGGTGGTTGGCAGCGGGGCTGCAGGGATGGGCTTGGATGTGAACTGAATATGGGCTGTGAATAATAAATAAAAATTGGAAGATTTAATGAATGGTGGGTCATGGTAATGGAACGAGATTAATAATCAATGGGTTGGTTGGTTGATATGAAGGACTTGGTTGTGTTGCTTGTGTTTTCCTAACTTGATTTGTGGATGGCAGGGATATGTTTTACGAACGATCGATGTGGTTGGTTGTGGATAGTTTCCTAGTAGTTAAGGAAATAAATAAACTAATTCTGCTGAAACGTGAAAACCTAAATGGGGTTGGGGTTGTTTGTTGTATGCATGCTTCGTAGTAGCAGTACCGAGACACGTGTTCAGTTTCTCTGTTTAGAAGCCATAGGTTGGGCTGTGTGTTTGGTATACATATATATATCGGTGTCTTTTGTGTTTTATCGCACTCTACCCATGTTGAGCACTTAGTGTCGAACACTCCCATTTCATGGGAGAGGGTATTTTTCCCTTAGTTACTAGCTCATTCCCGCTCCTTCTCCCCTAGGTTGTGATGGCTTGAGGCGACCTTACACCTAAGACCCTTCAGGTAGGTTTCGATTGGGGTGGTTTTAGCCCAAGACTCTTCGGGCAGGTTCTACTATTTCCCAATAATCTTCGAGATGAGGCCCAGGTGTGTGCGGGCGGGATACGTGGTGGTGAGGCCCAGGTGTGTGCGGGTGGGATACGTAGTTATGAGCCCCAGGTGTGTGCGGGCGGGATACGTGGTTGTGAGGCCCAGGTGTGTGCGGGCAGGATACGTGGTGGTGAGGCCAAGGTATGTGAGGGTGGGATACATGGTTGTGAGGCCCAGGTGTGTGCGGGCGGGATACGTGGTTGTGAGGCCCAGGTGTGTGCGGGTGGGGAGAGTGTGGTAGTGTCAGGACATTCACCGTTAGGAAGAGCAACTAACTAAAGGGAAATGGTGCGGGGTACCCAATACTCTTGTTCTTATATACTACTACTACCTATTGTGATTTTGTTTTTGGTGAGTGTGGCTGGTGAGGTTGGATGGATAGAATTCCTTGCTAGGTTTCTTCTGTTGTTCTCACAGGACATTAGGATGTCTCCCCAATTGCGCACGAGAGCTTTCGGTTTCCCTACTGAATATACTTGTATGCTCACCCTATGTTTACTTTCAGGTTTCTAGGAGGACTACCAGGGTCGTGCCGGACCCTACTAGTCGGAAAGTTGGAGTTTTTGCAGTTTTTGTACACTTGTTTCTTTTGGTATTGTACTTTTGAGATTTCTTGTACTTGTACCTTGTTTCAGAACTATTTAAACATGCATGTGGTATCAGTTTGGGTTTATTTATATACACTTGTTCTTTTACTTTTTGGTGGTTGAATTGTCCTATTTCCCGATCTTAAATAATAAAAAGGGTAATGCCTCCCATATTTGTGAAAACTCATACCCTTGGTGCTAGTCGTCACCCTGGGGCCTACTGGAGGCGGGACTCGGGGGTCATTATCTCCCTTTCACCATTGCCAGCTCAAGAGGGGAATCTTTGGTGGGAGGGGGTCATGACAGAATGGTATCAAAGGTGATGGTTGATAGATAGGATGGAGTCTAGAGTTAGGCATAGTGAGGATTGCATGGGATGGTAGGGAAACAATGTTAGTTAATCTTGGTGCGTGACATAGGCCAGGGAAGACCGGCTAGGACACAGGATTTTAGGTCCCCCCGTGATCCGATGCAAGGACTCTGAGCCTACCGAACGACCAAGTGATACTACATTGATTGCAGGGTAGAGAACCTAGGGAAGTTACATGCATCATCATGATTGTGTTTTACTTGATTTGGTTGTTCTGGGAAAGAAATTGAAATAAAATGGTAAAATAAAACCTTGAGAAATTTCCTTACTACTTGGGCTTAGGAGATCTTTGTTTACCGTACAGCTATGGCACCTAGACGTCATCCCAGGGTGGCTCAGACGGCCGAGGCCCAACAGATTCAGGCGGTCGATCAGTTGAGGATTGACTGAGAGGAGAAAGATAGCCAGTAGCAGAAGACTCTCCATTCTTTTCAGCGGCATACCCTCAAGAAGTACGAGGGTAGTACTTCAGATACGGAGACGAAGGGGTGGCTTGAGGAGATAGGGATCACTTTTACCTTGATTCGTGCTCCGAGGGAGTACTGGGTTCCCCTAGCAGTCAATCAGCTGAGAGGTGCGACGCGACAGTGGTGGACGCTCTACCTCGGAGAGAGGATAGAGGTAGAGGTTCCATGGGCTGACTTTGAGAAGGAATTCTGAGAGGAATTCATTTCTTCCATGATCAATGTGGAGAAGCGGCAGGAGTTACTCTCCATTCAGCAGGGGAGTATGTTGGTACGAGAGTTGGGGATCAAGTTCAAGGATCTCCTACGCTTTTCTCTAGATCTCTTTCCGGATGAGGAGTCTCGAGCGAGATGTTTGGAGGAGGTGGTTCGTCCTTCGCTCCAGTATGCTGTCACCCCCTTCACCCTTCCGACGTACTTGGCGGTAAATAAGAAAGAAGAGGTTTTAGAGAGGATGCACTCACTGGGAGGTGCACCCCGAGAGGGGATCCAGCCGGGCTCGTCGAAGGGGAAAGCAGTCAGCAGCAGGTCTCCTGCGACGGGACCTTCCTGGTTCAGGACAGTGGGGAGAAGGCCCCAACAGTTCCAGTTCAGATCTTCGGGTCCTCGTCCCTTTTTCACGAGCCCAAGACCGAAGCATTTTTCTTGTGGGGGTTTCAGGCACGTTCAGAGTCGGTGCCTGACCCGAGATCAGTACGGTGGAGGTGGGAAAGTTCACCGCCCACCTCAACAGCACCAGTTTCCGGTGAGGCCCTTCCAGTAGCAGCAGGACCATGCTCCTCCAAGGACAGACTTTGCAGAAGAAGGCTGACCTCAGGGTGCTCCTCAGGGACCTCGACCAGGGCGTGGTCAGGGAGGTGGACGACATCAGAGAGTTAGAGGAGCTGGGCATGGACAGTTGCACACAGCAGATTTGACAGCTCCGGCAGGACCAGAGGTGGTGCGAGGTACGATTTGTTTGTTCAGCACTCTTGTTTCTGCTTTGTTTGATTCGGGAGCTTCACACTCCTTTGTTGCACCTAGTCTAGCCCATGCTTTGGGACTAGACGTAGAGTGACTTTCTGTACCACTGGTGCTGAGTACACCAGTTGGAGGCCAGAACATCATATATTTTGTTTTCTGGGGATGTGGTCTGGCGTTGGGACCACATCGATCGAGTGGGGACCTTCTTCTATTATAGATGCAGCCATACTATATCATCCTAGGCATCGACTGGTTGTTTTTTGTTAGTGCCATTATCGACTGCTTCCAGAGAAGGGTTGTGTTCTCCGACGTGGATGGGAAACGCGTATCTTTTTTTGGCAAGAGGAGCTATCAGGTAGGAAGCTGGCATGTGAAGCCTCTCCTTTCTTTGTTAGGCAGGTTATCAGTGGTTCCAGCTGATACAGAGATGATTGATGTCCCAGAGGTTGTTGGGGGAGTTCCTCGATGTTTTTCCTGAGGAGGTTGTGACTCTACCCCCCCCGATGTGACATTGAGTTCGGTATAGACTTACAGCCTGGGGCCCATCTGATTTTGATGGCCCCTTATCGGATGGCACCTTCGGAGTCGCGAGAGTTGCAGATTCAGATTGACGATCTGATGGAGAAGTGTTTTGTTCGAGCCAGCATATCACCATGGGGTGCTCCAGTTTTGTTCGTAAAGAAGGCAGATGGTGGTCTCAGGCTATGCATAGACTACCAAAGGTTGAACCAGGTAATGATCAAGAATCGTTACCCCCTTCCAAGGATAGATGATATCTTCGACCAACTGAGGGGAGCAGGTTGGTTTTCTAAGATTGATCTACGATCTGGATATCATCAGCTAAGGGTAAAGGACAGTGACATCTCGAAGATGGATTTCAGGTGCAGGTATGGGAACTTCGAGTTTGTAGTGATGCCGTTTGGAGTTACAAATGCACCGACTGTGTTCATGGGACTTATGAACTTTGTCTTCCAAGAGTTTCTGGACCGGTTTGTCGTTTTGTTTATCGATGACATCCTGATCTACTCAAGATCAGAGGAGGATCACGTTGAACATCTCAGGGCAGTCTTAGAAGTACTTCAACACCACCAGCTTTACAAGAAATTGTCGAAGTGTAAGTTCTTGACACAAGAATTACACTTCCTTGGACACGTAGGGTCTCAGCATGGAGTGTCAGTGGACCCGTCGAAGGTGGAGGTAGTTGTTTCTTGGGCAACACCCCAGAGCGTGGCAGAAGTTCGTAGTTTCCTGGGGTTAGCAGGTTACTATCGAAGGTTCGTTTCTGACTTCTCTCGAGTTTCTGCTCCATTGACAGCTTTGACTAGGAAGAACCAGGTCTTACTATGGAGCGAGCAATTCCAGAAGGCCTTTTACTACCTGAAGGAGAAGTTGGTTAGTGCTCCCATACCCAGGTTTCCAGAGGAAGGGTTGTTGTATGAGGTGTTTTGTGATGCTTCTGGCCTTGGTCTGGGGTGCGTGCTGATGCAGAAGAAGGGAGTGATCTGTTATGGGTCTAGGCAGTTACTCCCTCACGAGCGTAACTGTTCCACCCATGACCTAGAGCTTGCATAAGTAGTGTTCGCACTGAAGTTGTGGTGACATTACCTCTTTGGGGAGCGCTTTGTGGTCTTCTCAGATCACAAGAGCCTGCGTTATATCTTATCCTAGCGTGACTTGAACTTATAGCAGCGGAGATGGGTCGAGTTTCTCCAAGACTATGACTTTGAGATCTCTTACACTGAAGGTAAGGGCAACGTTGTGAATGATGCCCTGAGCAGGAAGTCGCATCAGGAAGTGGTTCATGAATCTGCTGATGCTTGGAAAGTGATGGGAGAGTTGGTTGCCTTGCACTTGGATGCAAGGGAAGAAGGTGTTAGAGGATATTTGTTTCAGATGACGGTGTAGTCCTCCTTGTTCCAGCAGGTGGAAGAGTATCAGTGGGGGGACTCCGAAGTGGAAGTGATGTGGGATCGTGTCGATCAGGGGAACGCTCCAGAAGGATGGTCAGAGGACAACCGACATCAGATGCTTTTCCATGGAAGGTTGTTTGTCCCAGAGACAATACGTGAGGGAGTTTTCCGTGAGTTTCATAGATCAGCCTTGGCGGTACATCCAGGAGTTTCAAAAATGTACCGAGGCCTGAGGGAACAATTTTGGTGGCCCGGGGTGAAACGGGCAGTGGCAGAGTTTATGGCTAAATGCCAAGTGTGTCAGCAAGTGAAGGCTGAACACCGTGTTCCCAGTGGTTTGTTTCATCCTTTAGATGTCCCCGAGTGGAAGTGGGATGAAATCTCAATGGACTTCGTCATAGGACTACCCAGAGATCAGGGTGGTTACGATGCTATATGGGTAGTGGTGGATCGACTGACGAAATCAGCTCACTTCTTAGCAATTATGGAGTCAGTCCTGGTGAGTACCTTAGCACAGAGGTACGTAGACGAGGTCGTGCGGTTGCATGGAGTCCCAAAGACTATCGTCTCAGATTGGAATACTCGGTTTACCTCACGAGTCTGGAGGGGGTTACAAAATTCTTTTGGCACCTAGCTACGCCTTAACACTGCTTTCCACCCCCAGACCGATGGGTAGACAGAGCGGACTATCCAGACGCTGGAGGACATGTTACGAGCATGCGTTCTGGATTTTAGAGGATCATGGGTATGACATTTGCCTTTAGTAGAGTTTTACTACAACAACATCTTCCACTCTACTATTGGAATGGAACCGTTTGAGGCTTTGTATGGGAGACCATGTCGTTCACCCATTTGCTGGGCAGAGGTTGGTGAGACAGGTGCTCTTGGGCCATAGGTAGTGCAGAGTACCACAGAGAAAGTCCAGCTTGTACGTGAGAGGATGTAAGCGACTTAGGATTGACAGAAGTCTAATGCTGACCGTCAGAGGAGGCCCTTGGAGTTTGAGGTGGGAGATCATGTGTTCTTGAAGGTTTCCCCTCGACGGGGGCAGTAGAGGTTTGGGAAAGGGAGCAAGCTCTCACCTAGGTTTATCAGACCTTTTGCTGAGGTGAGTCGGCGAGGTGGAATATCAGCTGGACCTGCCACCTCAGTTGGAGAAGGTTCATGACATCTTCCACATCTCCCAACTTCATCGGTACTTACACGACGACTCCCACGTTATCGACTGGGGAGAGTTAGATATGGGAGATGACGCGACCTTCGAGGAACAACCAGTCTGAATTGAGGATCGTAAAGAGAAGGTGCTCCGTGGATGAACCATTGCCTTGGTTTGTGTGTTGTGGAGGCATGGTGGCCTCAAGGAGAGCACTTGGGAGTGGGAGGCCCAGATGCACGCTTAGTACCCGGAGTTGTTTTGACTTGTGTTTTTCCCTTGTTCTTATGAGCTTTGTGTTGATGTTATACTCTACAACTTTGATTTATGGAATTCTTAGCTTGTCAGTTGTGAGACCTTTTTGTTTCCTTGTTCCCTCGTAATGTGTAACATATTTGGATGTGTGGGGAAAGGGAAAACCTGACCCTTAATTGAGACGCATTAATGCGGATGTGATTGAACCCGTGTGGGCGAGTTAGTGTCGCCTAAAGCGGATAATATCTTGACATAGGAAAAAGAATTTTCCCAAAAACCACATGTTCGGGCAGTGTGTTGGTTGGGTTCCTGTTATAACTAGAACCCTAAGAGGTATCTTGTTGGGTTCCTCTGGGATGGTTTTGAATTCTTGGGGACGAGAATGTTTTAAGTGGTATCTGATGTAATGGACCAGACCTCTCCGGCCCATTCCTTTGTCAAAAGAAGACCATAAAGTGTTCTGGAGGGTAAAATGGACTTTTCCCACACTTTCCAGAATTTTGAAACTACACACCGTGTAGTTTGAGTACACTCCGTGTACCCCCTTTTCGGGTATACCCCATGTTGAAGGCTGTGTCCTTGTTGTGTGAGATAAATGGGTACACGCCGTGTGTCCAACACTACACGCCGTGTAGTCTCTCCCCGCGTACGCGTTACCGTGTGTTGACCAGTCAATGACTGTGTGCCGTGTTTGAACCGTGTACTCGCCGTGTGAAATAAATGGCTACACACCATGTATCCAGTACTACACGCCGTGTAGTCCCTCCCTGCGTATGCGTTACCCTCAAACCGTGTGTTGACCAGTCAATGGCCGTGGAGCCGTGTTGGAAGCCACGTGGAGACCGTGTGAAATAACCGAGTACACGCCATGTACCATAAAGTACACGCCGTGTACTTTTTCTTTTCTCGCCTATAAAAGGAGGGGTCCCCTCCTCCTTTTCAACTCACCTCTCTCCTCCCCTTTCCTCTGAGCAGAGTTCTCCCAAGAGACTCGAAGGCTCTTTCTTCCATAACTTCTTTGTTCGAGCTCCGATTTGCGATCTGTCAGCGGCCACGGGATCGTAACGACGAGGCGGAGCTTCCAAGCTTGGATCCGTTGCCTTTCCTTTCCGAATTCCACCTGAGGAGGTTTTTCCAGGACCCAACAGAAGTGACGGATGCCGACAGACGTCTTCTAAAGTTGATCCGTGGGAGCGTTGTGATCGGAACCTGTTGAGGTAGGGATCTTACCTTAGTCTCTCTAATTTGTGCATCATGCGGGGTGGGTATCCTCTTGTTTTCATGAGAAACAATTGAACCATTAAATAAAGACAATAACTGGTTAAAGAACGGGGATGAGGAAGTTGTTATGTTTATCTTATTTATCCTATTGATATGTTGTGAATTGAATAGTCTTATGCCTACTAAAAATCACGGTCGTTGGGGGATTTTCTTGTGAAATTAAATGTTTCCCTATCTTTCTAGACTGTTTTGTGGATGGAAACTTTGTGGAATGTGGAAATTGGTTAATCACGTAAAGTTGGATGTTTAAAATCTGGAACCCTTGTGTGATCACACCGGTTAAACAAAATGGAATAATGAACATGTGGGTTTTGGCTTGGTTACTGGTGTGTGAAAGGGAGGGGTGAATCTCGGGTTGTTACGAATAGAACAGGCAGCAGGGCTACAGTAAATGATGTTAAAGGGGCGATGATGTGGCACAAACCTTGTTTTGTGGGTTGTTGTGGATTGGGTGGGCAGCAGGGCTGTGATAAATGGTATTAAAGGGATAATGATGTATGGTTTTTCGGTGTGGTTATTGTTATGGTGGTTGGTAGCGGGGCTACAGGGATGGGATTGGATGTGAACTGACTATGGGTTGTGAATAATAAATAAAAAGTGGAAGAGTTAATGAATGGTGGGTCATGGTAATGGAACGAGATTAATAATCAATGGGTTGGTTGGTTGATAAGAAGGACTTGGTTGTGTTGCTTGTGTTTTCCTAACTTGATTTGTGGATGACAGGGATATGTTTTAAGAATGATCGATGTGGTTGGTTGTGGATAGTTTCCCAGTAGTTAAGGAAATAAATAAACTAATTCTGCTGAAACGTGAAAACCTAAATGGGGTTGGGGTTGTTTGTTGTATGCATTATTCATAGTAGCAGTGCCGAGGCACATGCTCAGTTTCTCTGTTTAGAAGCCATAGGTTGGGCTTTGTGTTTGGTATACATATATATATCTGTATATTTTGTGTTTTATCGTACCCCACCCATGTTGAGCACTTAGTGCTGAACACTCCCATTTCATGGGAGAGGGTGTTTTTCCCTTAGTTACTAGCTCCTTCCTGCTCCTTATCCCCTAGGCTATGATGGCTTGAGACGACCTTACACCTAAGACCCTTCAAGTAGGTTTCTATTGGGGTGGTTTTAGCCCAAGACTCTTCGGACAGGTTCTACTGTTTCCCAATAATCTTTGAGATGAGGCCTAGGTGTGTGTGGGCGGGATACGTGGTGGTGAGGACCAGGTGTGTGCGGGTGGGATACGTGGTTGTGAGGCCCAGGTGTGTGCGGGTGGGATACATGGTTGTGAGGCCCAGGTGTGTGGGGGCGGGATACGTGGTGGTGAGGCCCAGGTGTGTGCGGGTGGGATACGTGGTTGTGAGGCCCAGGTGTGTTCGGGTGGGATACGTGGTTGTGAGGCCCAGGTGTGTGCGGGCGGGATACGTGGTTGTGAGGCCCAGGTGTGTGCGGGCGGGATACGTGGTTGTGAGGCCCAGGTGTGTGCGGGCGGGGAGAGCGTGGTAGCGTCAGGACGTTCTCCATTAGGAAGAGCTGCTAACTAAAGGGAAATGGTGTGGGGTACCCAATACTCTTGTTCTTATATACTACTAATACCTGTTGTGATTGTGTTTTTGGTGAGTGTGGCTGGTGAGGTTGGGTGGATAGAATTACTTGCTAGGTTTCTTCTGTTGTTCTCAAAGGACATTAGGATGTCTCCCCACTTGCGCATGAGAGATTTCAGTTTCCCTACTGAGTATACTTGTATGCTCACCCTACGTTTACTTTTAGGTTTCCAGGAGGACTACCAGGGCTGTGCGGGACCCTACTAGTTGGACAGTTGGAGTTGTTGCAGTTTCTGTACACTTGTTTCTTTTGGTATTGTACTTTTGAGCTTTCTTGTATTTTTACCTTTTTTCAGAACTATTTAAAAATGCATGTGGGATTGGTTTGGGTTTATTTCTATACACTTGTTCTTTTCCTTTTTGGTGGTTGACTTGTCCTATTTACCGATCTTAAATAATAAAAAGGGTAATGCCTCCCATATTTGTGAAAACTCATACCCTTGGTGCTAGTCTCCACCCCGGGGCCTACTGGAGGCGGGACTTGGGGGTCATTATCTCCCTTTCACCATTTCCAGCTCAGGAGGGGCATCTTTGGTGGGAGGGGGTCATGACAGTTTGGCTGGAAATTTTAGTAGCTTTTTCATTTTATTTAAAAGTGTTGATTATTTAAAATATCGTACTTTATTATTTTTTTAATTTTTAAAGTTGCATCTTTTAGAAATTGTAACTAGCATTTCATGTTTTTGAAAAATTGCATGCTTTTCATCTTTGAATGTTTATCACATGGAATCTCTTTGTGGTGGAATCCTATTGGGATTTGGCTCACACCCTACTTACAGCTTTGGGTGTATGTAGACTTTTTGATTTTGTTTCCAAAGGTTTGGGTACAACTTTTTTGCCTATGGTTCAGGTTTTAGCGGTCCAATGTGATGTAGTGTTGTGGAGATGGCTCAAGGGAGATGCCTCTTTCCATATGAAGGTTCTTGGGCTATCATTTCTAGTTTTGTACCTTTTTAATGGTCTTTGATAATTTTTTTAATTTGTGTAATTAAATACTGAAATTTTATAAAAGATGATTTTGATTGAAAAATCCAGATTTTTTTTATTAGATTCATTTGCTATTTTAATTTTATAAACTCGGGTAAATCATTCACAATTTTCAATTTATGATACTTGAGAGATTGTACCATCCCATGGGGATGATGAATTCCCTTTATGCCTTGTCGTGGGTCAGGTTAAGTGCCGGTTTAGATGGTGACCAGATTCGGTTCGTGATAGGTTACGTAAGGGTAGTGTGTCTTTTCCATAGTTATGTGAGGATAACTAGCATTTTTTCATAGTTATATAAGTTTAACTAGCGGTATTCTATATTTACGCAAGGTTATATAGAATTGTTTCATAGTAATATCAGGGTAAATAGTGAATTTCCATTTTTTTGTAAAGGAAACCCACATATTTTACTAGTTATGTGAAGTTAACACATGATCTCTACTAGTTGTGTAAAGTTATGTATCTAGTTATGGAAAGGTACTTATATATTTTCACAAATTTAACTTGATTGTTCTAAGAATTGTGTAAGGGTACCTCACTTATCCTAAGCATTATGGAAAGGTAACTGAACCTTTCATAAGGGTATCTCTCTGTTCACGTAAAGATAACTTAAACCTTACTTAAGGGTACCAACATGTTTTATATTATTTATATAAGGGTGATAGTGTTTTTTACAAAACCAACATAAGCGTATCATAAGTCTCAGATAAAGGTAAGTGGGGTTCTGCAAAAGCTACGCAAGGGTAGTAATTCGCATAAGGGTGATTTTTTTTACCCCTCCACAATGTACATGTTTCACATAAGGGTAGCCCAAATTTACCTATGTGAATATTTTCTCAACATGATTAGTTTTTCTATGTTAATAAAAATGGAAATGTGGTGAAAAACAACTACATGAAAATTAGCTACATGGTGGGAATTGGCTATGTGGTTAGAATTGGTAACATGGTGAAATTTGGATATGTGGTGAAAATTGGCTATGTGAAAATCATATATGTGAGTTTTCCTATGTAGTTATTCAATTTTCTAGAGGTTGTTCTAAAACTTGGAAATAAACTCTTTTTTTATATTATTTTGTATTTTCATTTGTTGCATGTTTATTATAAATATAATTAGTGTTTTATTAATTCTAAAATTACTTGTTAATTATTTATAATTAATAAAAATAAGTTTTAAATTATTTTATAATGAAATAACTAGGATCCTTATGGGATTAAGTATATATATATATTCCTATCGAAATTTTAAAACATGATATATTCAAATTCAAATCAACTGAAATATGAATATCCGACCTTGAATATTTTTAATTATTTTCAAGGATATTAATGTTTAATATTTAATACAATATTAATTATTCTAATGAGTTCCATTGTATTGAAGTGTCTAGTGGATCATGCAAGTACACTACGAGGGAGGGGGTGAATTAGTGTACACATGTTTTTGTTTGAATAGAGGACATTATATTTTCAGTTTGGAATTTTTATAAGTATTTTTAAGGGTCCTTTATTAAAAAATATGGCTAGATATTCAGGGGAGCAGCATGCACCGGTAGTGGGAGGCTAAGATCAACCCCAAAGCTGAACAATATGAGGTCGAGCACATGGAACACCTACGTGAGGTAGCAGTGGTGGAGCACCATCGTGCGGGGCGAAATGGCAGAATAGGTGGGTGCAAGAGAACTCCCGCAAGAGAACTGGTATGGGGAAATATCAGGGAGGGAGGAAGAGATTTATAAGTGCTGATTGCTATATGGCCCTAACCTTAAACATTACTTAATCTTGAGTTAATTCAATAATTTGATTTTATTTCACATTGAGTATCTTTTCAAGTTTATATATTTTCAGAACTAGGCCATAAATCATAGATAAAAACTTAAATATTACAAATTAGACACTTCTACTCACTATCCATTTTTTTCATAAAACAAAAAATGTTTAAAAAGAAACATGGTTTCATTTCATGTTTAAACTTCAGAACTTTTCCTCGATCCCATCCTTGACTCTATTATTCTTTAAATCCCATGAAAAAAATTTAAAAACATGAGATGAGTATAAAAATCTCAATAAGTGACACACAAAGAATAAAAATTGTTAGTCTTGTGAAAACATGTAAACCATGAATACTTTATCATAAACCAATACTTTTCACCTTTAAGAAGTTGTAAATATACTTTACTGAATATAATCTAATTTCTTACCCTTTTTGTAATCAAAAGATTACCTTAAAACCTATATAAATCAATATATAACATATAAAGGTAACTTGGGACATAATAATACTTAAATAGAATAACCATATAGTCAACTTCCACACATATAACTAAATGGAATATCCATACATCCGACTTCCATACTCAATACATTGGAGTTTATAATGTAACCACCTGTCCTTGGTTTATCACAGAACCACCCATCTTTGGTTTATCACGTGACCACCCATCTTTAGTTTATCATGTAACCACCTATCTTTGGTTTATCATGTAACCACCTATCTTTGGTTTATCATGTAACCACCCATAAAATTTCCAAGTACCATTATATAATCACAACACACAAAAGATTTAAATTATCAATATTTCACTCATAAAATTTCATTCTTTTAATCACAAGAAATCATTTCAACATATTGAAAAATTAAATCCTATTTCAAAACCATTTTCAATACCAAAAAACCCAAAAAGGGAATAATGTATTTCTTTTCCTTTTAAAAAACATTAATGGTTATATAGGGATCCAAATATCAAATATCATTTATGGAGATAGAGAAGTTGTTGCCGCCACATATGATAAAAAAACATTCATTTTTCCATTTTATAAAGAAAGTAAAATGCTTTGTATAAAAATATTAATTTTGAAATCCTTTAAAATATAGGCATAAAATTTCATGTATAATCCTTTTATATCCATATATATAAATGTGTGAATTAAAATCATGAATAAAAGATTTCATAAATAAATCTTTAAAATTTCAAGGTGTCTCATACCACTTTGAACAATTAAATATTAATCTCCATGAATTAATACATTTAAGAAAACTATAATTAACATTATTATAGATAAAATAAGGATATTAAATGTCATATTTTATTTATATGCACCTAATAAAATAATAAAGGTGCATATTATCATAAAATTCCTCAATGAAAGAAGATTGAGATGAAGTCCCTTACCTCAAGTCTAATTCATCACGTGTGTTCTTTATCTTCATTAAAATAAAATAAGGTTAATTTATAATTTCTTTAGAAACTTTTTCATATTTATTATTCCTTTTATATTACTTATTACCATTTTATAATAATTACACAACTATTTAAGTTCATTTCGGACATTTTGTCGATATTCAGTTCTTGAGTCAAAAATGAACTTGGTATGATGTCAATAGTCCATGTGGTCATAATTACATCATCTCCAGAATATAAAACATGATATAAATATCTTATATATTAATTATATAATTATATATAATAAACTTTTAGGACAAACTAAAAGCACCATTCATGGAGATGGTAGGCCGTACGCACGCATGAACGTTATTTTTGTTTTTCCTGTCATATTGAAAGAACAAACATTAAATGAAATGTATGTAAATATGTATACATATATAATATAATTATAGTAGCATTAATATTTCATTTATATCATATATTTTTACTAAAACAATTCTTAATACATTCCATGTGATGTGTGAATGAATCACATCATTTTGAGGAGGCATTATTCCACACGTCCCCATACGAAGTTATCATATAACCACAATTTTTAAAGAATGAAGGTATGTTTAATATAAAATTAACAGAATATTAAATAGGTTACAATATAAATATTAAAATATTAATTTACTAGAATAATAGTTTTAATACCATCCATGAAGTTAGTAATGTAAAAATAACAAAAAAACTATTCACAGAGGTGATTAACCTGTATAACTTGGACAACAATATTATTTCTTTGAATAAGAGGAGGTGAGAAATAAAATAGACATGAGATATTCCATTAGAAACATAAAAAACAAAAATTTACAAGATTATTGTGTTATCATGCATTTATTTATGAAGTAGGTGAGGAGAATGTATAGAAAGAAAATAAATTAAGAGAGGTACTTTGAGAAAATTACATCTTGAATATCACCTCCTTGAATGACCCTTGAGAACCTTGGATTTGGTATTTTGAGTATACCAGTAGCACATGTAAATGGGGAGAGTGATAAGGGTAGATTTTTTTAGATATTTGAGGATATAGAAGGCTTTTTGGATTGAAATGGGGAGGTGAGGATTGTTATTTATACTTGAGGAGAGGTGGGTTCAAGTGATTAATTTATTGATTATTTTATATTAAAAGATAACCATATAGAGGTGTCATTACATTACATAGATATGGATTGTAATTAATGTTGTATAGGATGTTTAGGGTCTAACCACACTACAACCACCCTTTAAATGTTTTATTTTTTAGGTATTTTAAGATTTTGACTTTTTATTTTAACCCTTGTTAAATTTTTAAATTTACTACGACAAATAATTTTCTACCATTGTAAAATTTTTTATATCTAAAAATGAAATTGAATTTATAACATAATTTAGAACTTATTATTACAAATATTTAATCCATTTTACCTAATTCAATTCACATAATTTGGGAAATTATATTTAAAATTAATTTTGTAGACAAAACTAAAAAGCGGGTTTTTAAAGTGAAACGTTCAAAAGTGTGAAAAGTTTTTACATATAATTTCAATTTGAAATTAATTCCAATGACCAAAATTGGATTAAATGATAAAATTATAATCTAAATATACTTTAAAACCTATTAAAAGGATCTTATAACAATATAAATAAATTAGATGAAAAAGTCATTTTGAATTAAAACACAATATTTCTCACCATTCATTAAAATACTAATTTTATAAAAAAATAAAAAAAAAATCAACCAAAGTAAATTTTGATGAAAATATTAAAAATAATAAGTTTATTTTTTCAAAAATAACTTATAAAAGTGTTAAAAACTATATTTAAATGGATTCTTCATCAAAAGGTGGTAAAAATGCCTTTTTTGAAAAATACTCCTTTTATATACAAAATTGATTTTGTTATTATATCATATCTAGAAAACATATAAGATGAACATTAAACATCATATTGAGTTTATATTTTATTAATATAATTCAACAAGAGTGGTATTATTATTTTATAAACACAATTATTCTCATTTAAATAGTTTTTCATAAAAAACACATCCTTTATATTCAATTGGTTTTTATTTAATTTCCTAATTAATTTGGTAACCAATGAATCATTTTATAAACATGTGTAAACCATATTTTCATAATTCAGTTAATATATTTCATTTTCACCATTCTAACAGCTATGTAATAACTACAACTTAAAATAATAATATTAATAATATATTATTTTTCATTATAACTCAGTCCTGTGTAAAACGTAAGATTTTAGAGAAACCCATTGTTGTGTGTTGAGTATGCTATCAGACATAACATCATTTTTTAAGTAAAATTACTAACTAATTCATAAATATTAATAAATATGAAAAAATATTATTTTATAATTACCTGGGATGTTACATCCTTCCCCCATTTTGGAAATTATGTCCTCATAATTTTAAATTTGGGCTCAGTAACTAAGGTTTCACTTTTTAAAATTACTTTATTGAAATACCACATAGAAAAAAGAGTCAATAAAACTTCCACTTTAAGAGAAATAAATTGAAGTACAAAGGTCACTCGAGATAACACATACTAGGATTACATGTAGGAAAACATGGATGCAGAAGAAAAACTAACCATCATGTTTTGATGGAGGGTGATAGAAAACATGATCCGGAGAAAGTTAACAATTAGAAAACCACAAACTTGTGATAGGTTAAACGGTATTTGATTTCATATTAGAGAAATTTAACGGATAACATTTTTGTTCTAATATACTTTTCAACAAGTTGTGGAATTATTTTAAAACTTAGAATAAGAACATAAGGAAATATACTTACCTGAAAAGTAGTGTTTCATCAATGAATCAAATTCCACCAAAAAAATTATATTTTTCTCTAAATGATGAGTATTCAAGTTAAATTTTTCATGCTTGAATTACTAGAATCAAATTTTATATAATCACATAATCCAAAAAAGATTAACTACCTATTTCTCCTATCTTGAAAAATTAAACAAAACCAATATGGTTATGATAAGATAAAACAATTATCCAAAAAGAATAAACTATTGGATGAAGAAAAACTACTTTTAATCTCCAAAATTAAACAGTAAATCCCAAAGTTCAATATAGATCATTCAGAAAATAACTATCCTTAAAATTCATTAAAATAATCCAAACTATGATTGAAACCCAAAATTCAGAAGGATTTGATCACATAGTCTTCTAAGACAAATTTTTACATTTATCTCCAAATAACATCAACCAATCTTAATGTCTTATACCAAAAAATAATTAACCTAATCACATATTCTCCAAGATAGGTTAATCATTTACATAAATAACCTAAATTTCCATAAATCCAAAATAAAAATCATATATTATTCTAAAATATAAATTAACCATTACTCCTCAAATAAAATCCCATAGTATTCTATTTACCTTAATCATATAAAGTTCCCAAAATAGCGAACGTCTTCCAAAATAACATGTATCACTTAATTCCCAAATCATTTTCCAATACCAAGGATATCTATTTGATAAAAAATAAGTTCACAAAATCATATTATTTTTATTCAATCAACTCATTTAATTAAAAAGACAAGTCATACTAACTAGGGAATTCATGCAGGCCAATGGTAGGCGATACAATCTTATTTCCCTTGGATTGTGGGTTCGATTCATGCGGCCTTGTTAGACGCGACAGGTTGTCACCCATCCTACAGGTTGTATTTTTTTCTATAGATATATAATTCTTATAATATCCCAAAATGAGATAAAATCCTAAAAAATATCCATAAAATGTTTTATCCTCAAATTTTATCTCATACCTTTTATTTTGAAACCAAAATGTAATAACCCTTACCTCAAAATAAAAGATCATATAAACCATAATGGTTATCTAAAACTTTGTAATTATGTCTACATAAGAAAAGATAATTTTCATCAAATAAAATTTTCACATAACAAACATTAGGGTTAAACATACTAGAAAAAAGTATTCCAAGGTAATCCCACCATCAAAATAGCATTAATAATTAATATTTCATCATCCTACTATCTACGAAAACTTTTGAATCCTTTATATGTAGACTTTTTAATCATTCAGAGTTATTCATGACCCTTTAACCATACTTTTCCATATTATTCCTTAATACTTATTTCATACAAACAAAAACATGAATCATGTCCTAATATTAAATAATATATAACCATGAGATAAGAAATAATCCATTCCTTTAATAGGTCATTTTTAATTTCTTCATATTTAATTGGAATGAAATTTAGTATTAATAAACATATATTTGTACGGTCCTCCTGATCTCATTCATGAGGCTTCTTAGTAGGAAATTGATTTTCATAATGACCATACTCCCCACATTTAAAACTTTCAATCAATAACTCGGGAATAACCTCTTTCCCTTTCATTGAGTCAATTGAATGATTTTTTTCCTTGTCATGTTATTACTTTATGACCTTCATTACTACAACTATAACATATTCCTGTCCCTTTAAAACATTTTCCTAAGTGTTTTTTCCACATCCTCAACAAATATGTTGTTGAATATACTTACCTTTATGATTATTACTTAAACTTCCACATGGATTCATTTCCCTCATATATGATGCATTATAAAATCACCAAGGTTCAAGTGGTTAATCATGACTCTTGACAGTTGGTTAAAAATAACCACGAGAGTTCTAAATGAATCTCATATTTCATTAAGTTACTTATTCATAGAACCATCACATTTTTATTCACATCTATTATTACTTTGGTGTCTACTGGATCCAACCATTTACTAAGACCAAAAAGGTTAGTGTGAGTATATTAATAAAATCATCATATACTATCTTATGAGGAAGATAAACACTAAGATATACTCATTCATGTTATCTAGACATCATTAAATTTATCTAAAATAACCATGACTCTTTATATTATGATAACAATTGTGGTTATATATAACTTGTAACTTATGCTTAAATATCACCCTAACCTCTAAAGTTTTATAAACCATTATTTGATACTAACTATAAGTCCCTAACCTTAAACATTACTTAATCTTGAGTTAAGTCAATTATTTGACTTTATTTCACATTGAGGATATTTTCATGTTTAGAGATTTAGATAATTGGACATAACTCATAAATAAAAGCTTAAATATTACAAATAAGACACTTATACTCACAATCCATTTTTTTCATAAAACAAAAATGTTTAAAAAGAAGCATGGTTTCGTTTCATGTTTAAACTTCATAACTTTTCGTTGATCTCATATTTGACTCTATTATTCTTTAAATCCTATGAAAAAATTTCAAAACTTAGTATGAGCATAAAAAAGATCAGCAAGGGATACGAAAAGAATGAAAACTGTTAGTCTTGCAAAAACATATATACCACGAATACTTTATCATAAATTAATACTTTTCTTCTCTAAGAAGTAGTAAATACACTTCACCGAATATAAGCTCATTGATTACCCTTTTTGTAATCAAAATATTACCTTAAAACCTATATAAATAAATATATATAATATAAAGGTAACTTGAGACATAATCATTCTTATATGTAATAACCATATAGTTGACTTCCAGACATATCACTAAATGGAATTTCCATATGACTTATTTCCATACCAAATTCATTGAAGGTTATAATGTAACCACCCATCCTTGGTTTATCACAAAACCACCCATATTTTTTTTATCACGTAGCCACCCGTCTTTGGTTTATCATGTAACCACCCGTCAAATGTCCAAGTACCATTATATAATCATAACACATAAAGGATTTAAATTATCAATATTTCACTCATAAAATTTCATTTTGCAATCACAAGAATTCATTTCAAGATATTGAAATAGTAAATCCTATTTCAAAACCATTTTAAATACAAAAACAACCAAAAAGGGAATAAGGTATTTCTTTTCCTTTTAAAAAACATTAAGTCTTATTTAGGAATCTAGATATCAAATATCGGTTATGGTGATGGAGAAGTTTTTGTCACCACATACATTAACAAACATTCCTTTTGTCATTTTGTAAATAATGTGAAACAATTCATATAAAAATATTCCTTTTGAAAACATTAAAAATATAGACATAACATTTCATGTATAATACTTTTATATACACATATATAAATATGTGAATTAATACCATTAAGAAAAGATTTGATAATTAAATCTTTAAAAGTTCAAGGTGTCCCATACCACTTTAAACATTTAAATCTTAATATCCATGAATTAATACATTTACCAAAATTTTAATTAAAATTAGTATAGATAAAATAGTCATATTAAATTTCATAGTGTCTGTATATACACCTAATAAAATAATAAAGGTTCATATTATCAATAAATACCTCAATAAAATAAGATTGAGACGAAATCCCTTACCTCGAGTCTGATTCATCACATGTGTTCTTTATATTCCTAAAAAATAAAATTAGGTTAATTTATACTTTCTTGAGAACCCTTTTTATGTTTATTATTCTTTTTATATAAATTATTACTATATTATAACAATTAAACAATTATTTAAGTTCATATCAGACGTTTTGTCGATGTTGAATTCTTGAGTCAAAAATGAACTTGGTATGATATCAATAGTCCATGTGGTCATAATTACACCATCTACAGAATATAAAACATAATATAAATATCTTATATATTAATTATATAATTATTTATAATAATATTTTTAGACAAACTAAAAACACTTTTCATGGAGACGATAGACTATACATATGAATGAACACTATTTTTGTTTTTCCTGTCGCATTGAAAGAATGAGATTAAATGAAATGTATGTAAATATGTATACATATATAATATAATTATAGTAGAATTAATATGTATTTTATATCAAATATTTCTACTAAAACAATCCTTAATAAATTCCACATGATGTGTGAACGAATCACATCATTTTGGGGAGTCAGTAGTCCACACATCCCTAAACGAAGTTATCGTATAACCACAATTTGGAAAGTATGAAGGTATTTTTAATAAAAAATTTCAAGAATATTAAATAGTTTATAATATAAATATTAAAATATTATTTGACTATAATAATGTTTTTACGACCATCCATGAAGGCGGTAATGAAAAAAGAACAAAAACATTATTCACAGAGGTGATTAACCGGCATAACTTGGACAAAAATTTCATTTATTTGAATAAGTAGAGGTGAGAAATGGAATGGATATGAGATATTCCATTATAAACAAAAAAATATATTATTTAAATGATTCTGGAGTTATTAGGAATTTATGGACGAAGAAGGTGAGGATAAATTAGAAAAAGAAAATAAATTAAGAGAGGTGATTTGAGAAAATTACTTCTTGAATATCCCATCCTTAAAAGACCTTGAGGACCTTGGATTTGGTATTTTGGTGATACCAATAGAACTTTTATGTTGGGAGAGTGATTATGAGAGGTTAAGGTAGATATTTAAGGATCTATAAGGCTATGTGTGTCGAAATGGGGAGAAGAGGGTTGTTATTTATACTTTAGGAGAGGTGGGCTCAAGTGATTAATTTATTGATTATTTTATATTAGAATCTAACCATATAGAGGTGGTATTAAATTCCATGAATTTGTCTTGAAATTAATGTTTTATATTCTGTTTAGGGTTGATAAACACCACAACCACCCTTTAAATGTTATAGTTTTTAGTTATGTTAATATTTTAACTTTTAATTTTATCCCTGGTCAAAATTTTACTTTTACTACGGTAAATAATTTTTTACCATGATAACTTTTTTTATATATATAAAAATGAAATTGGCTTTAAAAACTAATTTGGACATTATGATTCCAAATATGGAATCCATTTTACCTAATTCAATTCACAGAATTTTGAAAATTAGATTTAAAATTAATTCCGCGAACAAAACTAAAAAGCGAGTTTTTAAAGTGAAACCTTCAAAGGTTTGAAATGTTTTTATATATAATTTCAATTTAAAATTAATTACAATGAAAAAAATTGGATTAAATTATAAAAACATAATCTAAATATACTTTAAAACCTATTAAAATGATCTTCTAACAATATAAATAAATTAGATGAAAATGCAGTTTTGAATTAAAACGCAATATTTCTCACTATTCATTAAAATAATAATTTTATCATAAAAATACCAAAAATTCAACTAAGGTAATTTTTATGTCAATATTACAAATAATAATTTTATTTTTTAAAAAAGAACATATAAAAGTGTCAAAAAATATATTTAAAATGGATTATCCATCAGAAGGTGGTAAAAATACCTTTTTTGAAAAATACTCCTTTTAGACGTAAAATTGATTTTGTTCTTATATCATGTCTAGAAAACATATAAGATAAAAATTAAACATCATATTGAGTTTATATTTTATTAATAAAATTCAACAAGAGTGGTATGATTATTTTATAAACACTATTATTCTAATTTAAATAGTTTTTTTTATAAAAACACATCCTTTATATTCAATTGGTTTTTATTTAATTTCATAATTAATTTGGTAACCAATGAATAATTATATAAACATGTTTAAACCATATTTTCATAATTCAGTTAATATCATTCATTCTCTCCATTCTAACGACTAAGCAATAACTATAACTTAAAATAATAATATTAATAATATATTAATTTTTGGTACAACTCAGTCTTGTGTACAATGTAAGATTTTGGAAAAACCCATTATTGCGTGTCGGGTATGATATCAGACATAGAGTCTATTTTTAAGTAAAATTACTATCTAATTCATTAATATTAATAAATATGAAAAAGTCTTATTCTATAATTGTCTGGGATATTACAATTTCTGCGGTTTTTTATATAAGGAAGCAGTCAAGCGGTATTTTTTTCAATGTGGGATAGCCCTAAATGAACCCAGACCATCTGATCACTTGAACACATCATCTGGGTCATCGATTTTTTATCCATTTTTTTAAAAAAATGGAAAGAATTAGGGCTGCTCGATCTGTTCGCTCAATATTATGAGCCGTCCGATCATCCCAGCTGAACCTCAACTGTGAGATCTATTGCTAAATGATCTGATCCATCCAAAATTTCCAGCATGCCTTCTTCTTCTAAAAGCTTCATTCGAGAAGATTATGTCCATCAAAGAAACTTGGTTCTCATCAAATCTCAATGAAAATTCTGGTCCAAGCTTAATCTGAAGCTCCTCATCATCGATCTGAATCTTCGTTGTGATTATCAAATGTTCGGAGATGATATTTGATGCCTATAAATATGGGATTTCAAGCTCATTTGCAGAATTCATTTATCTCACATCTGATCCGAGTTTTTGAGAGTAGGAGTCATGAATCTCTATGGTTCGTGAAGATTTCCACGCTATATTTGTTTGTGTGAAGGTGAATAATCCTACGTGTAGATGACCTATTATAATCACATTTGTTCTAATTAATGAAGAATGAAGTTTTGCGAAGCATCCAAGATAACTTGATAAGCACATAGTCTCTCGGGCTTGACTGAAGATCACTATGAACTAGTTCTTGTATGGTTTGCAAAAACAATTTTTAGGAATCATGGGAATTGTTTACTTACACTATATTTCATGTAGAAGGTCTTGCATGCACTGTGTCTATACCTATTCGGGTTTCCACATAATAAGGATAATACTTATATCAGTATATACTTGTAAGAATAATAATAAGAAATCTATTTTGTACATAATGATTGTGAAAACTAAAGTCAGTGGGTTTTTGCGAAGAAGAAAGATTCTGTGCATACTGTATATGGATGAGGATTGATCATGTGGTTAGTGTGATATTTTTTGAGTTTTCATGAAGGAATTAGAAGGGAAGTACATGTATTCATGCTTATGCATACTTTTGTATAAGAATAATAAGTGTACACATACATGCATGTGTGAAATCTCATCAATATACCATTTTTTAAAAAATGAAGTGAATGGTGTGTATTGTGAAGTGAGAAAAGTGGACAGTGTGTGTTCTTGAGGATTCATATGAAAAACACTTACATACATTAATTCATGTTCACATGCACACATGATAAATAAAAGATAAGGCCATGAAGTATTATTAAAACATGCATTATGTTTGAATAAGTGCACGTATTATATACATTGCATAGTAATTAGTGATATTTGAAATTGAAGTCAGGAGATTATTTTGATCAGCGATTTAGAAGTATTGTTGTATCTGAGTTTTCAATGTTGAGTGAGGTCAGGTCTTCAGTAGAAGAAGGAATAGCCCGAGCAGAGTTGAACTGAGGAAACTGACTATTTAAAGGTAATTAGTTTTAATGTGAGTAGGGCCGACAGTTAATCAAAAGATTATACTGTGTGGAATTGAAACAGAACAAGGCCAAAAAATTACCTCATTAGAAGTCAGTGAAAGTTGAATACCTATTCACAAAAGGTTTATATTGAAGAAATTGTGGGATTCCAGTATAAATACCAAGAGATTTTCGGGAGATAACTCAACTAGAGGGAGTTAATATAAAGAACACTGGTCGGATGTTGATCTAAATCTTGTCATAAGATAGTCCACAATAATTAGTTGTGATCAAGAATTATGAGAGTTTGTTTGTCAGGAATTTTAGGAGATGTGTCGGTATTTGTAATCACATTGCATATTACTAGTAGAAAATCTATGCATCAGATCATCCTGAACACAAAAAGGACATAGTCACCCACATTGGGGAAGAACCATGTCAAAATACTATGTGCTGTGCTTCATTTACTTTATTTCTTTCATGTGGCATAATTATACTTGTTAATAGAGAAGATCCATTCACTCCAAAAAGTGAAGAGGTTCGATTTAAAAAGGGGTTAGAGGAAAGAAAATAAAATTGGTACAAACTTGAGTACACTTCTTCTTCTTATACTTATGTATGAATAATCATGCATACATGTAATACCCTTCAAATTCCTTCTTAAATACTCAAACAATATGACACTAGGCACATGCTTAATGCTCATGCATATACAACATGCACATAATATTTATTCGTCACGCAAACCCACTGACTTCAGTTTTCACAATCACTGTGTACAAAATAGAATACTAATTATTCTTCATGCAAGTATATACTGATATATTTAGTCTCTTTCTTATGAAAAAAACCTAATAGGTATAGACATAGTGTGTGAAAGACCTTCTACATGAAATAAAGTGTAAGTAAACACTACCTGTGATTACTCAAAATTGTTCATGGAAACTAGAAATGAACTAGTGCATAATGATTTTCACTCAAGCCCTAGAGAACATATTCTTTTAAAGCTGTCTTGGATGAATCATGTAACTTAAATATTCACTAAGTATAATGAATTAGATAATCACAGGTCGTCTACATGCAGGATTCTTCACCTTCTCACAAAAAAAGATAGCGTGGAAACCTTTACCAACTAGAGTGATTCGTGACTCCTCTCTCAAAAAATCTTCTTATACATGAGTTAAACGAACACCATAAATGATCTATAAATCCTGTATTTGTAGGCATTATAGATCATCTTATAAAATTAAATAATCACAATGAAGCTTCAGATTGATGACGAGGAGCTTCAGATCAAGCTTCGATTGGTTTTTCCATTGAGATTCGATGAGAACAGAGATTCTTCGATGGACAGATGCTTCTCAAATGAAGCTTATAGAAGAATACTATGTGATGAAGATTTCAGATGGATCAAATCATTCAGAAAACATATCTCATGGTTAAGGTTCATTTGGGATGATCAAATGACTCATAATATTCAACGAACAGATCAAGTGGTCATGATTCTTTCCGTGTTTTTAAAAAACGGATAAACAGATTTATGGCCCAGATGATGCGTTCGAGTGATCAAATGGTCTTGATTCATTTAGGGATATCCAAAATTGAAACATATACCTTTTTACCACTTCCTTACATAACCAACCACAACAATCACTACTCAGAAATCTCTTCCTCCCTCCTCGGTACCACCCCATATTGGTTCTCTTATGGGGGCACTCTTGCGCCCACCTATTCCGTC
The DNA here is from genome assembly GCA_963277665.1 of Viscum album. Classification (NCBI taxonomy): domain Eukaryota; kingdom Viridiplantae; phylum Streptophyta; class Magnoliopsida; order Santalales; family Viscaceae; genus Viscum; species Viscum album. The sequence goes on from OY728146.1 coordinate 232,515,304, forward strand.
ATTCCACACCGCACGATGGTGATACTCTACTGATTCCTCACATAGGAATTCCCATGTGCTCTACCTCATTATAGCAGGATTATATAATGTCCTCACTTCAAATAAATTCAAAAACCAACTTATCAAGATCATTCTTAAAAATTAATCATGAAAACTAAATCATTTTTCATAGACCCTTAAAATGTTGTAAAAAATGTGCCAAACAATGACACACGTCTTTTTGAATTATAAACTATCACTTCAATCATATGGTTTAAATTTCTGATTTACTTAAAGAAACTATTTAAAATCAAAATAGTCTTGCCAACATATGAATAATTATTTAGAACAATTCAATTTAAGAACACCAAAGTGCCGACCTTTAATTACTGACACATTGACTTTTTATCAATTATGTCTATTGACAACAATTACAACTCAAATATCACTTAATTTGGGTTCTTCATGTATAATATGTATTTTTTTTATAGGATATAATGGATGAGTCACATGTATATTATTTTTCATTTATAAAATATTTATATGTGGATCTTTATTAGAAAATAATCATGTAAAATTATGAAGTAGTTCATTGACGGTACATGCACAATTCTTACAGTGGAAAAAAGAATGATGAAATTGTCTTTAAATTTGAAAGATGGGTTTCATAAATAAACTCTATATGTAGAGTTGAAAGAAATAATGAAAGATACATAACAAGATTGGGGATATTATTAAAATATATAAGTACTACATACTTGAACAACTACTGCTCTCAACTGAAATTCAATTATTTGATCCTTTGCTGCTAGAGAGTTTCTTTTCTACCTCAACACTCATACATTGAAGTGTTCATATGGTTCTGTGGTTTTACTTCAATAAATTATTTTTTGTGTGTATAATTCTAATAATTTATACTACACATTATAAGGTAGTAATATGGGTTGTGAATCCCAAAAAAAACTCAGGTATTGGGTTGTTCCTCCTGGTGGGAAAAGTATGGACAATTCGAGTTGTGTATCTATGTTGGAGAAATACAAGATAGTTTTGGGTTTAATCTTCAAGGTAAAAAAGACATTATAATTGGGTTGTGATTCCATGTGTGCAATATTCATTGTATGATTCCATTATATTGGGTTCCATATCTCTCAATTCATGAGAGGTGCAAAGAGTGGTGTAGGATCATTTAGATCAGAACCACTATAAAAATATATTAAGCCCATTTATTTTATTTAAATTAAATAAACATTAAAACTCTAATATAATATTTAAATTTACCCAAAAGGATAATTCACCCCTATTTTCTATTCTTCCAACATCCATTTGGGACCAACATGTATAACACTATGTAGTAGTTTCCACTGTAAGAGGTTCCTAAAGATGAATATAAGATGAAAGTTTCTCCTTTTACTTTAAAGGTAATGCTAAAAATTGGTTTTTGAGTGTATATGAAAATATGTTTGAAAATTGGGATCATGTTTACAATTCATTTTTCATTTTCAAAATTTGACGATAGAATTCTAGGTCGTTGACTAGTAAAGACTCCAACTAATTATTTATAAAACCCAACAAAATTACTACAACCAGTATGGTGGTATAGGTTTCGATTACTCAAGCAAGGAGATCAATGAGTGAATAACCAAAAAACAATCAATAACAAAGAAATACAACTTTTAAATCAAACAATAAAATGGTGAAATAATTATGAGATGTGAAAGTGTGATAATGTGAAAGAGAGTTTGAATGAGTGACGACATTATGGTCATCATAATTTTTTGAAATTATTAAAAAAATTATATAATCCTACTCAAGATAATTAAAATTATTCAGTGCTAAGAAAACAAGTGAAGATTCATTGAGCTATTACTTCAGTGAACATCCACTACTCCATGATCATTATTCAATCTTAATCTCTTGATAAAAATATAAGAATTATTCTACTTATTACAAATAATAGATATACCTTTCTTTTGTAATTATCAGTACTTCGGTTGATGGGGTTTAAAGATTCATCATCATCACCTCTTGGTACATAGAATAATATAATTTGGAACTCATAATTGGACATAATGAGTAATTTGAAATAAAATTTACACTGAAAAATCATATCAATAAAATTATAATAGATTTTAACATTTCAATTCATCAAATCTTTAATCCTGTAGTATATTTAGTTACTCTTATTGATAAAAATAGAGATCCAAGTAGAGGGAATACAGAGAAGTGGAAACTTCTCAGTTGAGATCACCTCCATCCTGAAGCTCCAGCTCTGGATTAAGATTTTCTCCCAGTTTATTCATTTACTTTATAATTTATGCTAGGATTACAAATTATTTGATACCCTCTCATGTGTGATACTCTATTTATATTTTATTTCTAGCTCACCACCTCAAGCACTAAAATTCCATGGTATTTACTTCGGTATCATCCAACTGGAGGCTTTCATTATCCACTTTCACCCCAGCATAACTAAATCCAATCTCTTCAAACAACCATTACACACCCATATGAAATAGTTAAAACTTACAATACAATAAACTTGGGTATATTTTTAGGTTCAAACAATTATTTTTTAGTTACTAAAAGATTCTATAACCATACACGACTATAAAAATCAATAGCTTCTTCAAACTTATCTTCAAGCCTAGTTCTGATCCTTTTATTTTTATAAATGAAAAAAGATTTATGATTTTTTTAGTTCTGAGGCCACTATAAAATTAGTCCTGCCCATATTTCATAAGAGAGTCCCAATGCAATGCGGCACAGGTGTCGACTATCCCAAGAATGACATAATTTTATTGGATCCTTCAATGAATTATAAACTTCAACAAATCTCCATGATAGTGTATGAGCTCAACCCACTATACAAAAATCATTCGACACTCAAATACAGAGTGTTTTGATTCACTGATCATGAAGAGAGATGAATAGAGGGACAAATCAACCTTTATTTCAGCATGAATAAAGGTTACAAAATAAATGCTTTGTACACCTCTATCTATACAAATAGATCTCTCAATACTCTCTCATTAGATAGAATAGATCTCTTAGATGGGATCTGAAGAAGCTCTCTTGAATCTAATTGTTGATGGTGGAATTATCCAATGAACCTCCTTAAATAGGCATTATGGGAGGTGTCAAGTTTGACACAACTCCCCCACCAACCCCCACCAACCCCCACCAATCCCCACCTACCATGGTTGGTGGAGTTGGTGTACCAACCACCTACCAAGGTAGCTGAAAAAATCCATCAAATTTCCTCCTATAGCTACAATAAACTGGAGCATCTAAAAATGTCCAACTTCTTCCGAGCAACAACCTTTGTCAAAATATCCATCGGGTTATCCTTCATGTAGATCCTAAAAAGTCACATTAGGTTCCAATCCATCACCTCATGTATCCAATTATAGTGAATGTTGATGTGCTTCATCTGAGAATGGCACATGTAGTTCTTTCTCAATTCCATAGCACTTTGACTATCATAATGAACTTTGTACTTATTATGGATAAAACCAAACTCTTGGAGAAATTGATTTAGCAATAACATCTTCTTTCTATCTTCTGAAATAACAATGTACTCTACTTCTATCATAGATAAAGTGACACACTTTTTTAACCTTGACTTCCATGATACAACTCCTCATGTAAAATTATAGATGTATCCTATTGTAGATTTTCAACTGTCAATATATTTGACCATATCTTCATATATATAACCCTCTAAGAGAGGGTAAACTCCTCCATAGCACAAACATAGTCTTTAAGTACCTTTAAGATACCTCATAATCCTTTTGATTTTATCCTAGTGTTGCTTCTCGGGATTAGAGAGAAATTGGATCATGATCACCACTACATGGGAAATGTCTGGTCTCATACTCACCATAGAGTATATCAAGCTTCCAAATACTGAATAGTATGGTATAATCTCCATAACCTTGATTTATTCCTTGGATGATGAACATGAAATATTTCTCAAATTTAGATGACCAATAAGAGGAATACTCATTGGTTTGGATTTTTCCATGCTGAAATGTTTCAGTACATGTTCAACACAATTTTCCTAAGATAGCCATAACAACCTCTAATTTCTATCATGAATGATCTACATCCCCAAAATTTTTTGAGCTGCTCCCAAATTATTCAAATAAAAATAATTGGATAATTCCTTCTTCAATTGGTTGATCTTTGATACATCCTTACCAATGATCAAAATGCTATCAACATAAATTAGATTAACAACAAAGTTACCATACTGAAATCTCTGAGAGTAAACACATTGGTATATATGTTTTCTCTTGTATCCGTGACTCACTATGAATGAGTCAAAATTCTTGTACCACTATTTGGGATCTTGTTTCAGCCCATACAAGATCTTATTCAATTTAAAAATGATATTTTATTATCCATAAAACTCAAAAACTTCATATTTCTTCATACAGATCTCCTTGGAGAGGTCACCATGAAGAAAAATTATCTTCACATCCATCTGTTCAAGCTCTAAGTCTAAGCTTGTCACCAATCCAAAAAAGACTCCAATTGAATCCATATTCACCAAAGGTGAAAATATCTCATCAAAGTCAACTCCTTTATTTTAAAGGAATCCCTTAACTACTAACCGAGCTTTGTACTTGACATCTTATTTAATTCCATCCTTCTTCAGATTGAACACCCATTTATTAGTTAGTGAATTCTTACCTTTGGATAGTTCCACCAAATCATATGTTAGGTTCTTCATCAAAGACTCAATCTCATCCTCTATTTCATGCAACCACTTGATTTTGTTAGTATGAGTCACCGATTCTTGATATCCTTCTAGATCCCCTTTATTAGTTAGAAAAAAGTATTCCAACTCTAAATACTTTGTTTATGGAATACTTCCTCATGAATATCTTTGAACCTATAAAATGTTAGGTTTAGGATGCATAACATCACTTAGCTCCTATGATGGTTCTGCAATTTCTTGTGGAGAGGATTGAGTCTCCCTTTGCTCAATATCCTCCCCCACTGACTCCTAGTCTACTATCAGTTAGTCTTCTTGCACCTACTACTTTTCATTTATAGGTGATGTTGGTATAAGGGTTAGACCATGAATTGATTCCTTAACACTTTCCCTTCGATACATTCTAGGATTTTGAATGTCCTCAATCATCTGGTTCTCATAGAACATGACAACTCAACTTCTAAACACCTTATTCTACTTTGATTCCCAAATCTTGTATCTGAACTCCTTTTCTCTATAGTAGATGAAGATACATGGAGTAGATCTCCCATTTAGATTTTTCATGAGCTCCTTGGATACATGTGAAAATTCCAAACATCCAAATACTTATAAATGAGAGTAAGAGGGATGTTTACAAGACCATATCTTTAGTGGAAGCTCAAAATTTAGTGCGACTGATGGTGATCTATTGATGAGGTAGCATGAAACATGAACAAATTATCCCTAGAATGAAATAGGTAGTTTAGTGAAAATAATCATGCTTATGAAATTCTCTATGATGGTTCTATTCATCCTTTCCACAACTCCGTTGTGTTTTGGGGTGTGTGAGACTATCCTATCATGCAAGATTCCCTGACTCCTACAATAGGCATCAAATTCCCTAGATGTGTACTCTCCTTAATTGTATAAATTAATACACTTCATCTTTCTTACAGTTTCATGCTCCACCATGGCATGGAACATCTTGAAGTAGTCCAGTACTTGTTCCTTTGTCCTTAATAAGAACACCCACACCCTTCAAGATGCATCATCAATAAAGGATATGAAATATTTTTTACCTCATAGTGAATCCACCTCCATGGGACCACATACATCAGAGTGCACTAGATCCAACAAATATAATCTCCTTAATGGAGCAGTATTTAATGATAATCTATGCTGCTTTCCATATGAGAAATATTTTTAAGGATCAAGTGATTTATCTTTTTTAATACTGAATAATTTTTTTTCGTCAGGATAGATAACCCTTTTTCACTCATGTGACTGAGTCTACTATTCCACATATTATAGGAAATATATCCTACCACCATGTCGATACTATTTGCACATATCTTCACATGATTTTTGTACAACAGACTGCAAATGTGTCCCCAAATGACGACGATAGATCCTTTCATTACCTTTCATGATTTATTAATGAAGATATTGTCATAACCTTGTAGGTCAAAGGCTATTCATGATAATAGGTTAATCTGGAGGCTTGAAACATGTTTAAAATCCTTCATGGTGATTGTGTATCCAATTTTTGTCTTGACTTGAATATCACCCATGCTAAGAATCTCCATCGAACTGGTATTGCCCATAATGACTGCACCAAAGTAACCAGTTTAATAAGTCAAGAAATATTCACGATGCTGAGTGACATGGTACGATACTAAAATATCAAACACCCATTCTATGTATTGGATTTATGTGTGGAAGAATGTATCTTATTCATATTTTGAGAAAAGAAAAACTTCTCTAGTGAATCTCACATAATCATTTTCATTTCTTCTTTATTTGTTGCTACTTTAACCCTTTCCTTGTAGCAAATTTCAGAATTTCTTCTTCATGTGTCCCTCTATGCCACAATGGTAATATTTTTATATTGGTCTCTAATCATCCATATACTTTCCTTTTCTCTTGTTTCGACCTCTACTTACTACTCCTCAACCTCCTCCTTGTTTTCTCCATCACTCTCTGGGACGAGAGCTTGTGTCTTTTTGTAACTTGTGTCCTTCCTTTGAGCCTCCTCATTGAATAGTGAATCCTTTACAATTTCCATGGTAAGTTTGTCTTCAGGATCTAAGTTGTTGAGTGAGATAAAAAGTGTATCCTAGCTATCAAGAAGTGTGTATAGTAGGTGGTTCGACTCCTGGATCATCAAAATTGGATACCGATTGATCAAGATATGACCAAATCAGTACCAACAATTGAGATTGACTGATAATGTAGCACTAATGTGGTGTGTCAGGGAAGCTACCAAAATCTCATAAAAAATGTCTCCATCACTAAAATAGAATTGTATTCTCTAGAAAGGGGGTACTATTGCACTTGAACTTTGACCAAACTTTTATTGAGATTAAGTAGCTCGTTTTGGATTCATTTTCGATATTGTTTTTACCATTGGAGTCTCCTCGATATGAAATTTCACAATCAAACTTCAAAACATGATTCCAGGAAACTTGGATTTTTTGGTCACTAGAAAATTTTCACTGTCCACTATCATTTCACTACAAGCTACTTGGATACCACTTGTTGTGATTCACTGATCATAAAGAGATATGAATGGAGAGATAAACCAACCTTTATTTAATCATGAATAAATAGATATTTTAGCATGGATCTAATGAATCTATCTTGACTCTGATTGTTGATGGTGGAATGTTCTCATGGTCCTCCTTAAATAGGAATGGTGGGAGGTTTCAAATTTGACACTCCCCCCCACCAATCCCCACCTACCATGGCGGGTGTAGTTTGTGTATCAGCCACTTAGAAAACTTGACCATAAAGATAATCGTGAATATCAAGCTAGAAAATATAAATTCTTCTATAGAGTTTATTTGAGAAAATTCAATAAATAGGTGGTATGAATCCACCAAAAAACCACTAGCTGCAACTATGTGAGGCTCCAAGGCCTACATTGGATTCATTCCTAGAAAAAAAATAAAAATCCAGCATGCAATCAACATTGGATCTATAATCATCACTATAACCAACTGTCTTTTGAACCATGTTCTGGATTAGACAAGTGTTAAGTCAACTTTGAAGCTATATTACACAAATTAAACATGACATATCCTTAATGTCGATTCTGATTTGTTAGTTTCTAGGTTGCATTGAAACAATGTCTTCTTCAATCACCAAAAAACTATGCTTAGAAAACTCAGTCTCTCACTATTCGACTGATTCAATAGCATAGAAAGGGGAAATAGTCCCAACATCACCATCACACGAACTCGACATTGGAGCATCATCAACAAGAACCACCAACCTTTGAACTCGGCATCTCCTAGTTCTGATTCATCAAACAATCAATCTTCTTCCTGACACCCCTAGAAATTAGATTAGTACTATAATGATGATGCTCAACCTAGGTACACTAAAGACTTCATTATCTTCCCATGAACTCTAATAGGTTTAGTTTCTCTTAGTCAACCCTCCTTCATCTAAATTGAAACACTATACTAGTTCAACCTCCTCTGATAGTCGAAACACGCGTGACGTTCTATCTTCTTTCTTTGATATGGTGTGGTCCATTGGAAAATTGATTGTACATGAAAAAAAAACGATTAAATTAAATAAATATATAAACAATTAAAATTATTTAATTAATACTAATTTTCACTAATTTAAAGAAATAAATTATTATAAATTAAAATATAAAAAATGTTAAAAACTATAAATTTAATGATAAATAATTAAATTCAAAATTACATATATTAATTAATTAATGAATAAAAAACAAAAAATTATAAAAATTTCTAAAAAATGAAATTTTAATTTAATGTTGCAAATGATTTTATCATTTAAGAAACGAGTTTAAAGATTAAATTTAAATATTATTAACTAATTATTTAAAAACAAAAACAAGGAAAGGAAATATTAAAATATTAGAATAAAAACACAAATAATGACACTAAAAATTATTATTTTTAAAACAAACCAATAAAGTAATAAATAAACTCAAAACTTGAAACATATTATAAATTAAAAATAAAAAAATACATTAAACATAAAATTCATTAATTTAGAAATTTACATATAAATCACCCCAACATAACAATTATCCAATTCAAGGCATATTTTTACAATAAAAACATAATTTAAACTTCAAATATGAGGTGGTAAAATGCATCAATTAAAGGAAAAATAAAATCCCCCTCACATAATATGTTTTATGTCCTCAAATAATAACTTAGTACAAATTTAGTGATCAAATATTAATCTCAATTTCACAAACAATTATGTCACAGTGAATTGATTTTTAGAATGATTTTTTCCTCATGGATTATCTCAAGTAGAAAAATATGAATGCCCTATATAATTAAATATATTTCATGAAATGTTTTTCACTATTTTAAAAATGATTTAAAATTGAAAATTTTAATATGAATTTAACAAACTATAGTTTTTATATAACTGGAAGTACAAGAATAGATTTATTTCTAGGGGAAGAGACTCACATAATTTAAGAAGCCATAATAAATATACACATTGCTTAATGTGATTGATTTATAATTTATTTATTGAATAAATAAACCATCCTAATTTAAAAATCAATTGAGAGATATTAAATAAAGAGCTAAACCCGGATTAAGGGTCCTAATTGATCGGAATTGCAATTCATGGTTAACCCATCAAAAACCCCTATTTTTTTGAAAATAATGATTTTTTAAGCATCACATTATATTTTTAATGGGAATTTATCTCTCTCAAATTTCAATGTTTTGATTCCAATTTGAGAAGGTTTATCCTCGTTACCTTATTGATATAATTGGGTAAATCATTTTTCATACCCTCTTGAAAAATTTTCATTAAGTAAAATTTTATAAAATTATTATGCATTATTCATTAAATTTGAACTTTTAAATTTGGATTTAACTCATAAGATATGAATCCAAATAGATTATTAAATGAAAATCATAATCCAGGATGAGATCCTTATTATTATCTCTTTATTCATTTTTGATTTACTTTTGGTTGAGTTATTTTTCCATAAATAAATTATAACTCCATCCCATTCAGCAGTGTGTCTATTTATTATGGATTCTTAATTATGTGAGTTTTTTATCTTAGAGATACAGGAAATTTTGTACTTCTAGTTGTATGAAAGTTGATGTTTAAAAAATTAACTTTAAAATTTTCAATTTCTATTTTTATAAAACAATACCCAACACCGTAGTGATGATATTTAAATCAAGAGGGAATTCACATTTTTTTTTTTCTTGAGAGAATCCATGAGGGAAAATAATTTTGAATATAAATTCATTATGGAATCATTGTTTTTAAAAATTGAGGATCATTTTGTACCATTGAATTATTAATACATTGTTACTTAAGCACAAAAAACATATTAAATGTGGGGGAATTTGATGTAGATTTACATCAGGTATTTACCCACATCGTTTTTAGAGTTTAAATTATGATTTACATGTTAAAATATGCCTCTAAGTGGTTAATTATTGTGTTGTGGGTAATTTATAATTAAATTGTTAAATTAATGAGTTTTATATTTAATTTTTATATATTTAAATTAAAATATGTTTTGATCTTTTAGTTTATTATTTAATTTATATGCTACTTTTAAAAATTTAATTTTTACTATTACTATTAATTTTTGTGTTATATTAATTTAATATTTTATTTCATTATTTTTGTTTTTAATTAATTATTTAAAATTATTTTAATTTAATCTTTAATCCCATGTCTTTAATGATTTAATAAATTTTAAATTTAATTTACAATTTAATAATTTTGTATTTTTATCCTTATTTTTCTAATTTATTTATTAATTATTATATATTATTTTAATTTAATTTTTCATCTTTAATTTTATCATTTTTATCATTATTTTTAATGTATAATGTGTTTTTACTAATTTAGTGAAAATTTATAATAATTATACGATTTAAATCGTTTAAATCTTTATTTAATTTAATATGTTTTTTCCATGCATGGTTGATTTGTGCCAATTGAATTCTTGGAAAATATTGGAATTATCATGCCTATTTTCCAACCGATCATGCTTTATAAATTCTATAAGGGAATGAGTGACCATGTTGGTAATTCATGTGATGGAAATTTTCCAATGTAATTGATCGACTATGGGTGAAAAACCAAATGACTGCATGCCTTACTTGATCGATTGCGCTTGAGGAATACCAACCATATAGTAAAACTCAAGGTGCTATGAAGAACTAGTACCAGTCATGGATCTGATTCCATATCGATAAGGGGAGAAAAAAGCAGGGTTTATTCCTCCACATAAATGAAGATATAAAGAAAACTAAAGCTTTATACACTAAATAAAGTAGCTAGTCAGTAACCAGTGTTTTGAAAATTATAGGATCCTAAATCTTGGTAGATTACTAAAGCTTGAATGAAGTTGATGGATGAAACCAGTGCTAATCATGAATTTAGATGAATAAGGTTTGGATGAGAGAAACCAAATAGATTATATTTGTAGGTAATATGACAAAGTATTTGATGCAATTGGGTTGAGTATCGTTGTTAAAAGGTTGATCTTATTATAATAGGTATCATAAAGAACATCGATTGACTAATGAATTGGATTTAGGAGATACTAAGTTTTAATTTTTCCAATTATTATTGATGAAGGTTCAATGCCAATCTCATGTAATGATGATTCTAGAACTATGTCTGAATTTTCATGATGTTGAATGAGTTGAATGCTAAGAGACCAAGTCTGATAAACTTATGTTTCCAGAGATTGAAGAAGATACTACTGTAAAACAACCTAGTTTCTGTTAAATCAGAACCAAGTTTGAGGAGATGTCAAGTTCAATTTAGGGATGATAATTTTTGAAACTTGGATTAATACATGTATAATATGGAACAATGATCAAAGGAAAATTGAGGTTGGTGATGTGTGGAGATCCAATGTTGATATGTTGATATTTTTTATCTCGGTTTTTTATTTTTTTGTAGGAATGAATATGATGTTGTATTGAATACTCCAATGGTTATAGCTAGAAGTATGAAGGTGGGTGAATACCACCCGATTTTTGAATTTCAATAAAGAATAATTGAAGTTGAATTTATATGGTCCAAATTAATATTCATGACTACCTTAATATTTGAGTTTCTTATGAATTTTTTATGTAGGGTCAAGATCATCTACTATCATAGAGATTTTTTGATATTTTTAAGTCATTAGATGATCCAATCATAGTAGTTCATGCTTGGGATAGTTGAAACCTAGGATGTTCAGCACTGGGACTCAGGAAAGAAATCTATGTAATATTAATTTTATGTTAGGATAAAAAGTAAAAAAAAAATCATGAATACTTTTTACTTTATAAAAATCAAAAGATCAGAACCAAGACTAAAAATTAGTATGAAGAATCTGATGATATTTATATTTGAGGAAGCTTTAATTTTTTTGGGTATCTATCATTGAACTTTTGAACCCTAAAAATTTTCCATGTTCATTGTATTTGGAGATGTAATAGTTGAATATGGGTGTGTCAAGATCATTTTAAGTGATTGGTTTTAGTCACACAAGTGTGATAGTGGACAGTGAAATCCGCCACATGAAAGATGCTTAAGAAAAGACCATAGAAAGACATGATTGAGGCAGTGATCTGGAAATAAAATTAAAGCAGGGAATCACACAGGAGAGGGTATCAAATCATTATTCATTAGACCACAAAGGATTAATAATAAGACTGATTTGTGATGGTTTTTCAACTTCTTATGGAGAATATTTAGTCAGCCTTTTCTCATTATCCTCCTCCACTATCTACTGGTCCACTGTCTGTGAGTGTTCTTACACCTCCTCCTTTTCATTAATAGGTGATGCCGATACATGTGTTGGACCATGAATTGATTCCTTGACACTTTACCTTTGAGTAGTTATAGGATTTTTAATGTCCTCGATCATCTGGTTCTCATGGAACATGATAGCTCGACTTCTGATAATCTTCTTATCCTTTGAATCCCAAAGCTTGTGTTATAACTCCTTATCTCCATAGCTGATGAAGATATATGGAGTAGATATTTCATCTAACTTCTGTATGAGCTCCTTGGATACATGTGAAAATTACAAAATACTTATAAATGAGAGTGAGAGGGATGTTTACAATACCGTATCTTCTATGGAAGCTCAAAATTTAGTGGGACTGGAGAGGTAGAATGAAACCTAAATAGATTCTCCCCAGAATGGATTAGGAAACTTAGCCAAACTCATCATGCTTATAAAATTCTCCATGATGGTTCTATTCATCCTTTCCAAAATTGCATTGTGTTGGGGGGTACGTGGGACCATCCTCCAATGTCAAATGTCATGAATCGTACAATAGGAATCAAATTGCCTAGATGTGTACTCTCCTTCATTATCTAAATGATGACATATCATCTTCCTTCTAGTTTCATGTTCCACCATGGAGTGGAACATATTTAAGTAGTCTATTACTTGGTCATTCATCTATAAGAATACCACCCATACCCTTTGACATGTATCATTAATAAAGGATAGGAAATTTTTGTTACCTTCTAGTGAATCCACCTCCTTGGGCCCACATACATTAGAGTGCACCAGATCTAACAAATATGATCTACTTGATGGAGAAGTATTGAATGAGACTCTATGATGCTTCCCATATAAATATTATTTTCAAGGATAAAGTGATTCATCCTTGTTAATAATGATGTACTTTTTCTTCGTCAGGATAGATAACCCTATTTCACTCATGTGGTAAAGTCTCCTGTGTCACATATTGGATGATGTTTCTCCTACCACTGTGTTGAGGATATCCGCACATATCTTCACATGATTTATGTAAAATAGACCACATAGGTGTTCTCAGACTATGATTATGGATCCTTTCATCACCTTTCATTATCTATTACTGAAGATATTGTCATAACCTTATTGATCAAAGGATATTATTGATAACAGGTTGAGATGAAGGCTTGGAACATGTTGAACATCCTTCAGGGTGATTATGTATCCAATGTTTGTCTTGACTTGGATATCACCCATGAAAATAATCTCATCCAAATTGGTATTACCCATCTTTACGACACCAAATTCACCAGCTCAATAAGTCAAGAAATACTCATGATTCAGAGTGACGTGGTATGGTACTGCAATATCGACTACCCATTATATGTATTGGATAGATATGTGAAAGAAAGTATCTTATTTATCTTTATAGAAAATCACAACTTATCTAGTGGTACTCACATATGCATCTTCATTTCTTATTTATTGGTTGCTACTTTTACCCTTTTCTTGTAGCAACTTTCAGTATTTCTTCTTCATGTGTACCTCCATGCCATAATGGTAATAATTTTATATTGGTCTCCTGTCATCCATGGACTTTCCTTTACTCTTGTTTAAACCTCTACTTATCACTCCTCAACCTCCTCCTTGTTGTATTCGGGATTAGAGCTTATGTCTAGTTATAACTCGCACCCTTTCTTCAGGCCTCCTCATTGAATAGTGAATCCTTTACCATTTCTATGGTATGTTTGTCTTCTGGCTCCAATTTATTAAGTGAGATCACAAGTGTATCCTAGTAATCGAGAAGTATGCTTAGTAGGTGGTTCTCTTGATCTTCATCAGTCATAGTTTTACCCGCAGTCACTAATTGATACATCGAGCTTTGAAACTCGTTGGTGTGTTTGACTTTAGAGTTTCAACTTTATAACCAAAGATTCATCAATCACTTTAATCATAGGATCTTGTTTTGTGTGGTCTTTGATTGGTAAGTACTTTCCAACTTCATCCAAATTTCGTATGCACCAGTCATTTGAGCAACAAGGTAGTAGATGCTGTGATTGATCTATTGACGAATTTGAAAGATCATCTCCTTGTTTAGATTCTTTAACTCCACTTACTTAGTGACATCAGATTTGACTCCCTTATTCTCAATGGGGTCAAAAATATCATTCTCATTAAAGATATATTGAATTCAAGACTTCCAAATAGATTAGTTCTAATAAGTAAACATGATCATCCCTCCCATGGATTGTCCCTATATTGAATTTCAATTATGTAAAAGTAAGTGTAGAATCTGAAAAAATGGAGCTCACTATTTTGTTCGGAATGGTTGAAATTTGTGGAATAGACTCCTATATTGTTAAACTCAGACACCAATTAATCAAGATATAACCAAATTAGTGTCAATGGATGAGATTAACCGATAACTTGGAACTGATGTGGCGTGCTAGAACAGCTACTAGAATCTCATCAGAAATGTTTCCAACAACAAAATAGAACTTTCTTCTCCAGCAATGGGTAATGAAGTACTCTAACTTTGACCAAACTTTGATTTAGCTTAGGTAGATCATTTTGGATTCATCTTCGATGCTGTTTGTGCAGTTGGAATCGTATCAACATTAAATTTCATAATCATCCTTAAAAATATGATTCCTTGCAACTTGGATTTCCTGATCATTGGAAAATTTCCACTGTTCACTGTCATTTCACCATAAACTGCTCTGATACCACTTGTTGTGATCTGCTTTTCATGAAGAGAAATGAATGGAGAGAGAAACCGACCTTTATTTTATCATGTATAAATAGATGTTTTAGATTAGATCTAAAATATATCTCTTGGATATAATTGTTTATGGTGGAATGCTCTTAGGGTCCTCCTTAAATAGTCATGGTGAAAGTTTTCAAGTTTGACATGCCCCCCAACAATCCCCATCTTCCATGGTGGGTGTAGTTGGTGAACTAGCCACTTGGAAAACTCAATCATGAAGACAATTGTGAATCTCAAGATAGAAAATATAAACTATTCTTCAGAGGTTCTTTGAGAAAATTTAAAAAATAGATGGTATGAATCCACCAAAAAACCTTTATCCACAACCATGTGAGCCTTTGAGGCCTAAATTGGATTCATTCTTGAAAAAAAAATAAAAACCAGGAAAGAAAAATATCAACATATCAATATTGGATCTCTACTCATCACTAACCCCGAGTGTCTTGTGAACCTTATTCTGGCTCAGAAAAGTGTTAAGTCGAGTTTGATGTAATCTTCCAAAAATCAAACATGGAATATCCTCAAATTCGATTATGATTTGGGAGTATCTAGGTTTCATCGCAATAATGTCTTCTTCAATCACCAGAAACCTATGCTTAGAAAACTCAGTCTCTCACCATTCGACAGATTTGACAATGTGGAAAGGGGAAACAGTCCCAACATCATCATCACACGAAATTGATATTTGAGCATCATCAACAAGAATCACCAACCTTCGAATTCGACATATCCCAGTTCTAATTCATCAAACAATCGATCTTCTTCCTGATACCCCTAGAAATTAGATCATCTTTGTAATGACGATGCTTAACTTAGGTGCACTAAATACTTCATTATCTTCTCTTGAAATCCAATCAGTTTAGTTTCTCTCAGTCAACCCTCCTTCATCTGAATTGATACACTATAATAGTTTTAACCTGGATTCATCCTTCCTTGATAGTCGATACACATGTGACCTTCTAGCTTCTTCCTTTCATAAGGCGTGGATGATTGGAAAATCGATCATACATGAAAGAAAATTTATTAAATTTAATAAATATTTAAATAATTAAAATTATTTAGTTAATACTATTTTTATTGATTTAAAAAAATAAATTATTATAAATTAAAATATAAAAAATGTTCAAAACTATAAATTTAATGATAAAAAACTAAATTCAAATAACATATATTAATTAATTAATGAATTAAAAACAAAGAATGATAAAAATTATTGTTGAATAAAATTTTAATTTAATGTTACAAATGAATATATCATTTAATAAATGAGATTAAATATTAAATTTAAATTTTATTAACTAATTATTTAAAAACAAAAATAAGTAAATGACATTTTAAAATAACAAAATAAAAACACAAAAAATGACACTAAGAATAAATATTTTAAAAGAAACCAATAAATTAATAAATAAACTCAAAACATGAAACAAATTAAAAATTAAAAATAATAACATAAATTAAATATAAAATCCAATAATTTAACAATTTACATATAAATTACCCATAACAAAATAATTATCCAATTTGAGGCATATTTTAAGAATAAAAATATAATCTAAGCTTCAAATATGAGGTGGTAAAATGCATGAATTAAAGTAAGTATCAAATTCCCCCACACATAAGATGTTTTATGTCCTCAAACAACAACTTAGTGAATGAAGATGAATCTGAATTTTACAAAAAAGTTAGGTCAAATTGAATTAATTTTCAGAATGATTTTTTCTCATGGATTCTCTAAAGTAGAAAAATATGAATTCCCTCTAAAATTAAAATATCTTTTTTGAAAATTTGGATAACATTTAAAAAATTATTCTAAATTGAAAATTTTAATAGGAATTTAACAAACCATAGTTTACATACAACTGAAAGTCCAAGAATCCATTTATTTCTATGTGAACAAAATCACATAAATTAAGAAACCATAATAAATATACATTCTTCTTAATTGGGTGGAGTGATAATTTATTTATTGAATAAATAAACTATACAAAAGTAATTGAAAAATTAATAGAGAGATAATAAATAAAGAGCTAAACCTGGATTAAGGGTCTTAGTGGATTAGAACAGTAATTCATGGTTAACCCATCAAAAACCCCTACTTTTTTTTGAAAATAATGATTTTTTAAGCATAGCAAAAGCTTTTTTAGTGGGAGATTTTTTCCTCAGATTTCAATGTTTTGATGCGACATTGAGAAGGTTTATCTTTATTACCTTATTGATTTAATTGGGTAAATAATTTTTCATACCCTTTTGAAAAAATAGCATTAGGTAAAATTTTGGAAAATTATTATACATTATTCATTAACTTTGAACTTATAAATTTGAATTTAACTCAAAAGATATGAATCCAAATGGATTATTAAATGAAAATAATAATAAAAGATGTGCTCCTTATTATTCATATCTTTATTCATTTTCATTTATTGTTGGATGGGTTATTTGTTTCATAAATAAATTATAACTCCATACCATTAATTAGTGTGTCTATGGATTCATAATTATGAAAGTCTATTATCCTAGATATAAATAAAATTTTACACTTTTAGTTGTATGGAAATTGATGTTTGAAAAATAAACTTTAAAAATTTCAATTTCTATTTTTTTATAAAACAATAACCAATATTGCACTGATGATATTTAAATCAAAAGGGGATTCACATTTTTATTCTTGAGAGAATCCATGAGGTAAAATAATTTTGAAAATCAATTCATTGTGGAGTCATTATTTTTAAATATCGAGGCTCATTTTATACCATTTAATTATTATTATATTATTACTTAAGGATTAGAAACATCTTAAATGTGGAGAAATTTGATGAATACTTCATGAAATTTCCCACATCATTTTTATAGTTTAAATTTTCATTTTAATGTTAAAATATGCCTCTAATTGGTTAATTATTATATTATTGGTAATTTATAAGTAAATTATTAAGTTAATGAATTTTATGTTTAATTTATTTTTTTATATTTAAGTTATAACATGTTTCAAGTTTTTAGTTTATTATTTAATTTATATGTTTCCTTTAAAATTTTAATTTTTATTGTCATTTTTTATTTTCATGTTCTATTAATTTAATATTTTATTTCATTATTTTTGTATCTTGTTAATTAGTTAATATAAGTTTAATTTAATCTTTAATATCATATATTAAATGATTTTAAAAATTTTAAAATTAATTTACAATTTAATTACTTAGTAATTTTTATCATTATTTTTCTAATTTATTAATTAATTATTACATTTAATTTGAATTTAATATTCCATCTTTAATTTTATCATTTTTTAATTTTTAATTTTTAATTTGTTTTTACTAATTTAGTCAAAAGTTATAATAATTATACAATTTAAATTGTTTAAATGTTTATTTAATTTAATATATTTTTTTCATGTATGGTTGATTTGTGTCCCATTGGATTCTTTGTCACGACTCTTCGGGCTCATTCCAAGACTCCCCAAGCCTACCTCCAATAGGACAGGGGCGAGTGACTTGCACCGAGTAAGCATATCACTAACATAAGAGACATTGCCTAGGTACCTATATGCACACACACACATCTCCACGATCACAAAATGATGAAATGTAAAAACCACTAAGTAAACAATGCATGCATACCACTATATCTCACAACCATAGTACAACATAAATCAAGGTAAAGTAAACAAATCCAAATTCAAGCCCACTATAAGAAGTTTGTAACATGAGTCCAACCTATAAGAAAAAGGTACTGAGACTACTGTCTGAAATCCATAGGAACACACCTCAGTTTGTCCGGTCACACCAAGCATTGTTTGGTACTAGTCTACCTAGGAATCCATAAAATGGTCAATCGTCTGCACATGACATAAAACACATGGGTAAATCTCATGTAGAGGTGAGTATAACAATACTCAGTAGGACACCCCAAACCACAAAGCAATACAAAAAAGGAAAGTACAATCAGCTCTATATAGGTATATGTCTGCAAAATAAATAACAAGAATATCTGGATATACTCAATCCAAGGAACCGAATCTAAAGGTAAGACACAACCACTGTATACCAGCACTAGGAATCCAGCTTGAAGATTCCATAAAGAACTCATCTGAGAGAACACACTCCTGAGTCTGATAGTACTAATGATATGCATCCGAGAGGTACTTCTTGTCGGGAACCATCATGAGAAAGATACGCCGATAGTATGAAGAAATACATTACAACATATGAGGATAAAAACCAAGGCTTTGAGGTGATACCAAAAACTTAACATGGATTAACCTACTAAGTAGAGGATCAGTGCCCATATAGTGTTGGTAAAATCGATACTAAGTACTTGTCACGAACCAAATCTGGTCACCGCCAAAACCGGCACCAAACCCAGCCCGTGACATGACCTGAAGGGCATTCCCTATCCCCACGGGCTGGCACAAGTGCTTGGGTATCATTAATTTAGGTTTGGGAATGATTTACCTGAGTATGAAAGCATAAAACATTAAAAACAATCCATAATATAAATCTGAAATTTTTGAGCCAAAAAAGACTTAAGTAAAAACCAGAACTGAGTACATTGGTTTAAAGATAATCAAAGTTGTCCAAATAAAAATAATTATAGCATCAAGACATCCCCAAGGACTCTACACAACTAGGGGTCATCGCCCCCAAGCTATCTCCCAAACTCCGCACCATGGATGGGAACTAACACCATGAACCGCCATCACCCTTAGCCTTTCCTTTACCTGAATCAAACATAACCAAGACTACTTACACCCAAGGGGTGTAATTAGGGTGTGATCCTAAGCCCAATAGGATACCACCCAATGATTCCAAAGAGTAAGAAATACAATGTGAAAAAGCAAGCAGTTTTCAAACGCAAGGAAAAGTAGTGTTAAAATTTCAAGAAATGAAACCTCAAATTGAAAATAGTTTTCAATTAAAAATTTTCAGAATATTAACACATTAAAATAGAAATGTTAGATACTGTAATTTACTTACAAACACACCCTAAGACATGGGTAAATACTACAAATCCAATGAGAAACAACATTGGGAACACCCTTAGGCACTAGGTTGTCTTGGGCCCTATATACCTCGTACCTCGGTGTAAAGTAACCATAGAAAAATCCTTTCTAGTGCACGAGCCACTAGTAGGGAACATAACCATAACCTAGTGTTCCCCAATAATCATCCACATAGTTTAGTTAGATTTGTCTTTATCCAAATGCTAAGTGAAACAGGGACAAAACCCATCCGGTCCACTAGCCGTACTAGTACAAATCCACCCAACCTAGGTACCCGGGCTTCCCCTTTTGTGCTCAATAAATTTCAGAATGAAACATAAATAAATTTTCATATAAAACACCATTACTGTTCAAGCACAACCAATACAGTATCTATAACATTTTATACCACTTAAAACACACAACAAAACACTTATATTTTTCATAAAACAATTCCTCAAAATCTCATAGTGTTTCGGACACAAAACTCCTTATAAACCTCACTTGCATGCTATGTGCACATTTTTAAGTTTCCAAAACATAAAGGGAATACTACTAAATTTCAGTGAAAACACAAAATCATTTTTAGGGAAGCCCCATATGGTTCAAGAAACGACATCCTTGAAAAGTCTCCATTTTTACACAACACAACTCTTAGAATTTCATGTGGTTCACAAGCACCATTAAAACCAGGTTTTTCAGAAATAAACACGAGGTACAATCATTAAAAACATTATTTTTATCCCTATTATAGTTCAATAAAATCAACTAGTTACTTATAGGGTAGCCACAATTAAACTAATAAAACATTTCTACGAAAAACCCCCAATTTCACATGAAATTGGCATTTAGGATTCATTTTAAATACAAACACCACTAAAACTATATTTTTCAGAAATAATAAAATTTAATAAGAATGAAAATACCATAAAAATAGTATCCAATTCACAAATATTTCATACAAAATGGAATCACCTACCCAAACCAAGGAAACCCTTGAATCCTTTGTGCAAAAACTCAAACGCACCACCGCCGCACTTCAAGGAAGGTAAACCAGACCTAAAACCATAATTTCAGACCATGAAACACAAGATAAAACCCTAATTTTTATACCCTACTTTCTGTACATTAGTAACCTCAAAGATAATGGAAGAAACCCTAAGTACATTGGATGTAACCCTAAACAAATTGAAAGAAGAAAGGAGGAGAACAACTTACTTAAAATATCTTGTATAAATCACCCCAAAAAATACGAGTATCTGATTTTAAAAATACTCAAACCTTAAAGGGAGGTTCTAACAAGGATAGGTAGATAATTTAGGAATTTTAATGGGGGAAAAGAGTAATAATCTAAAGAGTTATGAAGTAAACAAATTACCTTTATAAATCTGCCCGAAATTTGAGTTCTTCATAAGTTTCGACCAAAACCATGATTCAAATGAGCTGAAAAGAGGGTGGGAGGATATTGGACGTGCGGCTGGGTTCAAGGGGCGTGTTTGGGGATTTGAATCACCGAAAAAACCTTAAAAATGAATAAGTTATTAATTAATAAAATTTTATTTTTAAAACTGGAATTGGGCTTTCGGGCAGACCCAATCCCTTAAATAAAAACCCATATAAACCTTGGTTATGGATTTACAAAGGCTCCAAATTTTAATTTTGGTGTTAATATATCAGGGGAGGAAATTTAGGAGTTGGAATGAGTAAAAAATATTAAAAAAATGAATAAGTTATAAAAGAAACAAAATTTATTTTTAAATCAGGAATTGGGCTCACGGTTTGACCCAATTCATGAAAACTCACCAACTCTCCATAAAAACTTTGGAAACCCCCCAAAACAAAACATTAATGGAAATTAAAATAAAAATACATTTAAAATAAGCTATGTATGTGAAAATTCTCTCCACCATGAAAACTTTCCGCCCCGGAAAGTCACAGTAAGGCCAAAGCAACAACCAAACCTAATTGAGAAACCAAGAGGTACTCTCTTGCCAGGTTTCTCCCCCAAAGGCCATAACACCTCTAGTGATCAATGAAGGAAGGAATACTCTCACAAACCTGACTTACACCACATTCCTGAAATAATCAAGCACATTCAGGCTTTATCCCAAATGAAAACTCCTCAAACACAATCTGAACAATATTCAATCAATTTACCCAAATAAACAACAACATCGAACAAGGTTACACTTGCCCTACTATAACTAAACCGTTTGTCACTCTCCAATATCAATGTTTACCAAAGTAAGATGTAGGTAGTTAGATATCTCCAAATGATAATACCTACTTCTCATACAAAACCAAGGAAAAAATATGAGTTACTCGTATGAAGAGACACAAATGGGCTCCCCACCATAAGAGACAACTTAATTTTGTTTTGAGACAGAATCAAGACACTAATAGGGGGAGGCCCAAACAGACTCCCTAGTACAAGGGGTATACATAAATTAGAAATTTACAAAATAATATACATGATACCCACAGTGGGTCTTCCCACCACAAGAACCAACCATCTTAACTGACCAGCATGGGACAACACAGAAAGACCCATTTTTTTTAAGATTTGGGAAGGGTGCAGGGTCAGTCCGCACGGTTTGGGAAGCCGTGCACTAACTATGCTGATTATTATTTCCACGTGGATTCCTAGCACACTGTCACTACTAATCGTGTACAAAATGTGTGCTCAAACTTTCTATCCAAATTTCCAACTATTCTCCAATGAATCAATGGAAACCAACGTGGGAGGGAAAGACATTAGGCGATGACATGGGTACAAGGCCCTCTACCTATTTCCACCGAACGAGAACAACAGAAGGAAGATGATGAAACCATAGGTTTAAACACTTTCTATCTTTCACACTGAGGATATGAAATTGTACAAGGGTTTAAACAACACTGGTGTTTCCCCTGACTACGCGCCAGCTTCTCTCCGGGACATATGGCTAGAGCTCAAAATATTGAAGAATCTTCGGCCACGCAGTTAGGCTGTTGAAACCCCTATGTGGAACTTCTTCTTTCGTCACCATAAACAACTACACCTCATACCCCGATGGGTTCATCAAGACATAACACACTTCATAACCCAATTTACCAAAAATAGACATTTCACTGAAACAAGGGATCAAAAGATGCACACACATCACACCTTGTTTCTTTGGGTGAGAAACAACAGAAGGAAAAGACACGTATAAACACCTTCCTCTAAGATAGAGGATTTTATGTTTTTCCTAAGGGATACATAATCCCAACATAACATAAAACCTTAGAGGATTGTGTGAACTTCACCTTTATGGTCAAAAGAGAACACAACATCATAATGCGTCACCAAACATGACCCTTGTGATTGATAGAAACAATACATGGAATGGGACCATATTCAAAGTCCCTAAACAACAAATAAGTCCAAAAAGTGGACACAATATCCTATCATGACCGAAATCTCAAAATTAGTGGTTTAATAATAACTCTTTCTTCAAAGAAACTATAAAGAACCCAGAGGCCCTCTTAGACACCATCAAGACACTCATCCATACTAACAACGAAAGAACACTCCCACCTTTGATGAATCAGGAAACTTAAGAAACTAAGGTCTCTTTCAACCTTCCACAAGCACTATCCCACTACAAGAGGATCCACAAATCAGCGAAATGAATGGGTGTAGACTCAATAAAAAAAATGTTCGATAAAATATTCTTTATATTGATCAACTAGAGGATTTTCCAATGGAGAAACAAAACAGGTTGCACTTCATTTGTGCATTAACCCTTAATGGGGGCATACCTTATCTAATGAGAGAACCCAAGGACCCAACCAAGCTGGTCCATTGGTCAAAACATGCCACAAACTAGATCCAAACACATGAAGGGAACCACCGTAAAGGCATCCCATTTTTTTTCAAAAGAGACCACTAACCGTCCCTACAACACAACTTATCGACCAAACACAAACCCAAAAAATAGTTCAAACAGAAGGGGTTCTTGAACTCAAAACATCCCACAACATCAACAATTTCAAAAACCCATAATACAAACCATACCAAACTATTCATCAAGACATCATGTTTTTCTTTAAAACCAATTCTTTGAAAACAAACGGTTTAGCAGTAAGCGTATCCACCAATGGTACCCCATGGGCCTCACACGTGCATGTTTTTGTGCCACACCGGGCACCCTCCTC
This sequence comes from Viscum album, assembly GCA_963277665.1. Classification (NCBI taxonomy): domain Eukaryota; kingdom Viridiplantae; phylum Streptophyta; class Magnoliopsida; order Santalales; family Viscaceae; genus Viscum; species Viscum album. The sequence continues at coordinate 232,539,653 of OY728146.1, forward strand.
ATATCCATCCTATCACTCATCCAGTCATGCCATCAACCATCCATCATCCCATATAACCCCATGCATGTGGTCACTCATGGAAATACCAAAGGGTAAAACAAAACTTCCTTCCACTTTTAAAAAACAAAATGGTCAACCAACCCAACCTTTTTCTCAAAACTGCTAACAATGAGATCAAAATCCCAATTCACATCTTAAAAAACATTTCATAAGGACACAACCATTTAGAAAAGAATCCATAATTCAATAAAAGCACATATTCATGCCTTTCACAATCATTTCAAAACATTTTAACCCATTTCAAAACACTTCTACTTTCATGAAAAACACCATTTCAAAAATCTCTATTTAATTAAGAACTCAACTCTTCTCATTTCATGACAAGGTTCTAAAAGTTCATATTTTTTTTTGGTTTAGTAGTCACCAAACCCAAAATCCATCTTCAACCCCCACACAAAAATTCTAGAACACTTAATTCAATCCAAAACACTTTTCCATGGTTTAAAAAAAATTCCACTAGAAACATATTTTAAAAACCCCAATTAACATAGTTCATACTTTCAAAAGAGGTGTAAACACATAATTTACCCTTTTGAAATAATTATGAAATTTCATTTATAGGAATAAAAAAAAATCATTTTCACTTTACAAAAAAATAACTTCACAAAAATTCACTCTCCTTAAAGTGAAGTCATTTTTTTTCTTAAAAAAAACCAAGTTTCCACAATTCCAAAACAAAGAGACACAAGACAATGTGAGAGGAAACTAGTTTCGGTGGGTGACTTTGAAATATGGTTGGCAGCCATATTCCAATAACTTTTCCATCACATAGAGTATTCTAGGGAAATATCCATGGCTCCACATGGCTTTCCAGGCCTTGCGAGCTCACTGAGATTATTCGCCCAACTCTCTTTTCATTTCCCATAGTCATCATTAAATCAAGAAAACCAAAGGACTCAGATAAATCCATACTTCCCATGGTGACTTGAATCCTGTCATGAGGTGTGCTAGCCAAGAACACTACCCATGACTGAAATTTCAAGTCCCAAAAATCCTAGCTCCAGACTATGCTGACTCTTCCCCAAATAAGATGACCCGAGGAGCGAACCTGCTATGATACCATTTTTTCACGAACCGAATCTGGTCACCGCCAAAACCGGCACCAAACCCAGCCCGTGACATGACCCGAAGGGCGTTCCCTATCCCCACGGGCTGGCACAAGTGACCGGGTATCATTAATTTAGGTTTGGGAACGATTTACCCGAGTATGAAAGCATAAAACATTAAAAACAATCCATAATATAAATCTGAAATTTTTGAGCCAAACAAGACTTAAGTAAAAACCAGAACTGAGTACATTGGTTTAAAGATAATCAAAGTGGTCCAAATAAAAATAATTATAGCATCAAGACAGCCCCAAGGACTCCACACGACTAGGGGTCATCGCCCCCAAGCTATCTCCCCAACTCCGCACCAAGGATGGGAACTAACACCATGAACCGCCATCACCCTTAGCATTTCCTTTGCCTGAATCAAACATAACCAAGACTACTTATACCCAAGGGGTGTAAGTAGGGTGTGAGTCTAAGACCAATAGGATACCACACAATGATTCCAAAGAGTAAGAAATACAATGTAAAAAAGTAAGCAGTTTTCAAACGCAAGGAAAAGTAGTGTTAAAATTTCAAGAAATGAAACCTCAAATTGAAAATAGTTTTCAATCCAAAATTTTCAGAATATTAACACATTAAAATAGAAATGTTAGATACTGTAATTTACTTCTAAACAAACCCTTAGACATGGGTAAATACTACAAATCCAATGAGCAACAACATTGGGAACACCCCTAGGCACTAGGTTGTCTTGGGCCCTATGTACCTCGTACCTCGGTGTAAAGTAACCATAGAAAAATCCTTTCTCGTGCACGATCCACTAGTAGGGAACATACCCATAACCTAGTGTTCCCCAATAATCATCCACATAGTTTAGTTAGATTTGTCTTTATCCAAATGCTAAGTGAAACAGGGACAAAACCCATCCGGTCCACTAGCCGTACTAGTACAAATCCACCCAACCTAGGTACCCGGGCTTCCCCTTTTGTGCTCAATCAATTTCAGCATGAAACATAAATAAATTTTCATATAAAACACCATTACTATTAAAGCACAACCAATAAAGTATCTATCACATTTTATACCACTTAAAACACACAACAAAACACTTATATTTTTCATAAAACAATTCCTCAAAATCTCGTAGTGTTTCGGACACAAAACTCCTTATAAACCTCACTTGCATGCTATGTGCACATTTTTAAGTTTCCAAAACATAAAGGGAATACTACTACATTTCAGTGAAAACACAAAATCATTTTTAGGGAAGCCCCATATGGTTCAAGAAACGACATCCTTGCAAAGTCTCCATTTTTACACAACACAACTCTTAGAATTTCATGTGGTTCACAGGCACCATTAAAACCAGGTTTTTCAGAAATAAACACGAGGTACAATAATTAAAATCATTATTTTTATCCCTATTATAGTTCAATAAAATCAACTAGTTACTTATAGTGTAGCCACAATTAAACTAATAAAACATTTCTACGAAAAACCCCCAATTTCACATGAAATTGGCATTTAGGATTCATTTTAAATACAAACACCACTAAAACTATATTTTTCAGAAATAATAAAATTTAATAAGAATGAAAATACCATAAAAATAGTAGCCAATTCACAAAGATTTCATACAAAATGGAATCACCTACCCAAACCAAGGAAACCCTTGAATCCTTTGTGCAAAAACTCAAACGCACCACCGCCGCACTTCAAGGAAGGTAAACCAGACCTAAAACCATAATTTCAGACCATGAAACACAAGATAAAACCCTAATTTTTATACCCTACTTTCTGTACATTAGTAACCTAAAAGATAATGGAAGAAACCCTAAGTACATTGGATGTAACCCTAAACAAATTGAAAGAAGAAAGGAGGAGAACAACTTACTTAAAATATCTTGTATAAATCGCCCCAAAAAATACGAGTATCTGATTTTAAAAATACTCAAACCTTAAAGGGAGGTTCTAAAAAGGATAGGTAGATCATTTAGGAATTTTAATGGGGGAAAAGAGTAATAATCTAAAGAGTTATGAAGTAAACAAATTACATTTATAAATCTGCCCGAAATTTGAGTTCTTCATAAGTTTCGACCAAAACCGTGATTCAAATGAGCTGAAAAGAGGGTGGGAGGATATTGGACGCGCGACTGGGTTCAAGGGGCGTGTTTGGGGATTTGAATCACTGAAAAAACCTTAAAAATGAATAAGTTATTAATTAATAAAATTTTATTTTTAAAACTGGAATTGGGCTTTCGGGCAGACCCAATCCCTTAAATAAAAACCCATATAAACGTTGGTTATGGATTTACAAAGGCTCCAAATTTTAATTTTGGTGTTAATATATCAGGGGAGGAAATTTAGGAGTTGGAATGAGTAAAAAATATTAAAAAAATGAATAAGTTATAAAAGAAACAAAATTTATTTTTAAATCAGGAATTGGGCTCACGGTTTGACCCAATTCATGAAAACTCACCAACTCTCCATAAAAACTTTGGAAACCCCCCAAAACAAAACATTAATGGAAATTAAAATAAAAATACATTTAAAATAAGCTATGTATGTGAAAATTCTCTCCACCATGAAAACTTTCCGCCCCGGAAAGTCACAGTAAGGCCAAAGCAACAACCAAACCCAATTGAGAAACCAAGAGGTACTCTCTTGCCAGGTTTCTCCCCCAAAGGCCATAACACATCTAGTGATCAATGAAGGAAGGAATACTCTCACAAACCTGACTTAAACCACATTCCTGAAATAATCAAGCACATTCAGGCTTTATCCCAAATGAAAACTCCTCAAACACAATCTGAACAATATTCAATCAATTTACCCAAATAAACAACAACATCGAACAAGGTTACACTTGCCCTACTATAACTAAACCATTTGTCACTCTCCAATATCAATGTTTACCAAAGTAAGATGTAGGTAGTTAGATATCTCCAAATGATAATACCTACTTCTCATACAAAACCAAGGAAAAAATATGAGTTACTCGTATGAAGAGACACAAATGGGCTCCCCACCATAAGAGACAACTTAATTTTGTTTTGAGACAGAATCAAGACACTAATAGGGGGAGGCCCAAACAGACTCCCTAGTACAAGGGGTATACATAAATTAGAAATTTACAAAATAATATACATGATACCCACAGTGGGTCTTCCCACCACAAGAACCAACCATCTTAACTGACCAGCATGGGACAACACAGAAAGACCCATTTTTTTTAAGATTTGGGAAGGGTACAGGGTCAGTCCGCACGGTTTGGGAAGCCGTGCACTAACTATGCTGATTATTATTTCCACGTGGATTCCTAGCACACTGTCATTACTAATCATGTACAAAATGTGTGCTCAAACTTTCTATCCAAATTTCCAACTATTCTCCAATGACTCAATGGAAACCAACGTGGGAGGGAAAGACATTAGGCGATGACATGGGTACAAGGCCCTCTACCTATTTCCACCGAACGAGAACAACAGAAGGAAGATGATGAAACCATAGGTTTAAACACTTTCTATCTTTCACACTGAGGATATGAAATTGTACAAGGGTTTAAACAACACTGGTGTTTCCCCTGACTACGCGCCAGCTTCTCTCCGGGACCTATGGCTGGAGCTCCAAATATTGAAGCATATTCGGCCACGCAGTTATGCTGTTGAAAACCCTATGTGGAACTTCTTCTTTCGGCACCATAAACAACTACACCTCATACCCCGATGGGTTCATCAAGACATAACACACTTCATAACCCAATTTACCAAAAACAGACATTTCACTGAAACAAGGGATCAAAAGATGCACACACATCACACCTTGTTTCTTTGGGTGAGAAATAACAGAAGGAAAAGACACGTATAAACACCTTCCTCTAAGATAGAGGATTTTATTTTTTTCCCAAGGGAGACATAATCCCAACATAACATAAAACCTTAGAGGATTGTGTGACCTTCACCTTTATGGTCAAAAGAGAACACAACATCATAATGCGTCACCAAACATGACCCTTGTGATTGATAGAAACAATACATGGAATGGGACCATATTCAAAGTCCCTAAACAACAAATAAGTCCAAAAAGTGGACACAATATCCTATCATGACCGAAATCTCAAAATTAGTGGTTTAATAATAACTCTTTCTTCAAAGAAACTATAAAGAACCCAGAGGCCCTCTTAGACACCATCAAGCCACTCATCCATACTAACAATGAAAGAACACTCCCACCTTTGATGAATCAGGAAACTTAAGAAACTAAGGTCTCTTTCAACCTTCCACAAGCACTATCCCACTACAAGAGGATCCACAAATCAGCGAAATGAATGGGTGTAGACTCAATAAAAAAATGTTCGATAAAATATTCTTTATATTGATCAACTAGAGGATTTTCCAATGGAGAAACAAAACGGGTTGCACTTCATTTGTGCATTAACCCTTAATAGGGGCATACCTTATCTAATGAGAGAACCCAAGGACCCAACCAAGCTGGTCCATTGGTCAAAACATGCCACAAACTAGATCCAAACACATGAAGGGAACCACCGTAAAGGCATCCCATTTTTTTTCAAAAGAGACCACTAACCGTCCCTACAACACAACTTATTGACCAAACACAAACCCACAAAATAGTTCAAACAGAAGGGGTTCTTGAACTCAAAACATCCCACAACATCAACAATTTCAAAAACCCATAATACAAACCATACCAAACTATTCATCAAGACATCATGTTTTTCTTTAAAACCAATTCTTTGAAAACAAACGGTTTAGCAGTAAGCGTATCCACCAATGGTACCCCATGGGCCTCACATGTGCATGTTTTTGTGCCACACCGGGCACCCTCCTCATATCCATCCTAGCACTCATCCAGTCATGCCATCAACCATCCATCATCCCATATAACCCCATGCATGTGGTCACTCATGGAAATACCAAAGGGTAAAAAAAAACTTCCTTCCACTTTTAAAAAACAAAATGGTCAACCAACCCAACCTTTTTCTCAAAACTGCTAACAATGAGATCAAAATCCCAATTCACATCTTAAAAAACATTTCATAAGGACACAACCATTTAGAAAAGAATCCATAATTCAATAAAAGCACATATTCATGCCTTTCAATATCATTTCAAAACATTTTAACCCATTTCAAAACACTTCTACTTTCATGAAAAACACCATTTCAAAAATCTCTATTTAATTAAGAACTCAACTCTTCTCATTTCATGACAAGGTTCTAAAAGTTCATATATTTTTTTGGTTTAGTAGTCACCAAACCCAAAATCCATCTTCAACCCCCACACAAAAATTCTAGAACACTTAATTCAATCCAAAACACTTTTCCATGGTTTAAAAAAAATTCCACTAGAAACATATTTTAAAAACCCCAATTAACATAGTTCATACTTTCAAAAGAGGTGTAAACACATAATTTACCCTTTTGAAATAATTATGAAATTTAATTTATAGGAATAAAAAAAATCATTTTCACTTTACAAAAAAATAACTTCACAAAAATTCACTCTCCTTAAAGTGAAGTCATTTTTTTTTCTTAAAAAAAACCAAGTTTCCACAATTCCAAAACAAAGAGACACAAGACAATGTGAGAGGAAACTAGTTTCGGTGGGTGACTTGGACATATGGTTGGCAGCCATATTCCAATAACTTTTCCATCACATAGAGTATTCTAGGGAAATATCCATGGCTCCACATGGCTTGCCAGGCCTTGCGAGCTCACTGAGATTATTCGCCCAACTCTCTTTTCATTTCCCATAGTCATAATTAAATCAAGAAAACCAAAGGAATCAGATAAATCCATACTTCCCATGGTGACTTGAATCCCGTCATGAGGTGTGCTAGCCAAGAACACTACCCATGACTGAAATTTCAATTCCCAAAAATCCTAGCTCCAGACTATGATGACTCTTCCCCAAATAACATGACCCGAGGAGCGAACCTGCTCTGATACCATTTTTTCACGAACCGAATCTGGTCACCGCCAAAACCGGCACCAAACCCAGCCCGTGACATGACCCGAAGGGCGTTCCCTATCCCCACGGGCTGGCACAAGTGACCGGGTATCATTAATTTAGGTTTGGGAACGATTTACCCGAGTATGAAAGCATAAAACATTAAAAACAATCCATAATATAAATCTGAAATTTTTGAGCCAAACAAGACTTAAGTAAAAACCATAACTGAGTACATTGGTTTAATGATAATAAAAGTGGTCCAAATAAAAATAATTATAGCCTCAAGACATCCCCAAGGACTCCACACAACTAGGGGTCATCGCCCCCAAGCTATCTCCCCAACTCCGCACCAAGGATGGGAACTAACACCATGAACCACCATCACCCTTAGCCTTTCCTTTGCCTGAATCAAACATAACCAAGACTAATTATACCCAAGGGGTGTAAGTAGGGTGTGAGTCTAAGACCAATAGGATACCACACAATGATTCCAAAGAGTAAGAAATACAATGTGAAAAAGTAAGCAGTTTTCAAACGCAAGGAAAAGTAGTGTTAAAATTTCAAGAAATGAAACCTCAAATTGAAAATAGTTTTCAATCCAAAATTTTCAGAATATTAACACATTAAAATAGAAATGTTAGATACTGTAATTTACTTCTAAAAAAACCCTTAGACATGGGTAAATACTACAAATCCAATGAGCAACAACATTGGGAACACCCCTAGGCACTAGGTTGTCTTGGGCCCTATGTACCTCGTACCTCGGTGTAAAGTAACCATAGAAAAATCCTTTCTCGTGCACGATCCACTAGTAGGGAACATACCCATAATCTAGTGTTCCCCAATAATCATCCACATAGTTTAGTTAGATTTGTCTTTATCCAAATGCTAAGTGAAACAGGGACAAAACCCATCCGGTCCACTAGCCGTACTAGTACAAATCCACCCAACCTAGGTACCCGGGCTTCCCCTTTTGTGCTCAATCAATTTCAGCATGAAACATAAATAAATTTTCATATAAAACACCATTACTATTCAAGAACAACCAATACAGTATCTATCACATTTTATACCACTTAAAACACACAACAAAACACTTATATTTTTCATAAAACAATTCCTCAAAATCTCGTAGTGTTTCGGACACAAAACTCCTTATAAACCTCACTTGCATGCTATGTGCACATTTTTAAGTTTCCAAAACATAAAGGGAATACTACTACATTTCAGTGAAAACACAAAATCATTTTTAGGGAAGCCCCATATGGTTCAAGAAACGACATCCTTGCAAAGTCTCCATTTTTACACAACACAACTCTTAGAATTTCATGTGGTTCACAAGCACCATTAAAACCAGGTTTTTCAGAAATAAACACGAGGTACAATCATTAAAAACATTATTTTTATCCCTATTATAGTTCAATAAAATCAACTAGTTACTTATAGGGTATCCACAATTAAACTAATAAAACATTTCTACGAAAACCCCCAATTTCACATGAAATTGGCATTTAGGATTCATTTTAAATACAAACACCACTAAAACTATATTTTTCAGAAATAATAAAATTTAATAAGAATGAAAATACCATAAAAATAGTAGCCAATTAACAAATATTTCATACAAAATGGAATCACCTACCCAAACCAAGGAAACCCTTGAATCCTTTGTGCAAAAACTCAAACGCACCACCGCCGCACTTCAAGGAAGGTAAACCCGACCTAAAACCATAATTTCAGACCATGAAACACAAGATAAAACCCTAATTTTTATACCCTACTTTCTGTACATTAGTAACCTCAAAGATAATGGAAGAAACCCTAAGTACATTGGATGTAACCCTAAACAAATTGAAAGAAGAAAGGAGGAGAACAACTTACTTAAAATATCTTGTATAAATCGCCCCAAAAAATACGAGTATCTGATTTTAAAAATACTCAAACCTTAAAGGGAGGTTCTAACAAGGATAGGTAGATCATTTAGAAATTTTAATGGGGGAAAAGAGTAATAATCTAAAGAGTTATGAAGTAAACAAATTACCTTTATAAATCTGCCCGAAATTTGAGTTCTTCATAAGTTTCGACCAAAACTGTGATTTAAATGAGCTGAAAAGAGGGTGGGAGGATATTGGACGCGCGGCTGGGTTCAAGGGGCGTGTTTGGGGATTTGAATCACCGAAAAAACCTTAAAAATGAATAAGTTATTAATTAATAAAATTTTATTTTTAAAACTGGAATTGGGCTTTCGGGCAGACCCAATCCCTTAAATAAAAACCCATATAAACCTTGGTTATGGATTTACAAAGGCTCCAAATTTTAATTTTGGTGTTAATATATCAGGGGAGGAAATTTAGGAGTTGGAATGAGTAAAAAATATTAAAAAAATGAATAAGTTATAAAAGAAACAAAATTTATTTTTAAATCAGGAATTGGACTCACGGTTTGACCCAATTCATGAAAACTCACCAACTCTCCATAAAAACTTTGGAAACCCCCCAAAACAAAACATTAATGGAAATTAAAATAAAAATACATTTAAAATAAGCTATGTATGTAAAAATTCTCTCCACCATGAAAACTTTCCGCCCCGGAAAGTCACAGTAAGGCCAAAGTAACAACCAAACCCAATTGAGAAACCAAGAGGTACTCTCTTGCCAGGTTTCTCCCCCAAAGGCCATAACACCTCTAGTGATCAATGAAGGAAGGAATACTCTCACAAACCTGACTTACACCACATTCCTGAAATAATCAAGCACATTCAGGCTTTATCCCAAATGAAAACTCCTCAAACACAATCTGAACAATATTCAATCAATTTACCCAAATAAACAACAACATCGAACAAGGTTACACTTTCCCTACTATAACTAAACCATTTGTCACTCTCCAATATCAATGTTTACCAAAGTAAGATGTAGGTATTTAGATATCTCCAAATGATAATACCTACTTCTCATACAAAACCAAGGAAAAAATATGAGTTACTCGTATGAAGAGACACAAATGGGATCCCCACCATAAGAGACAACTTAATTTTGTTTTGAGACAGAATCAAGACACTAATAGGGGGAGGCCCAAACAGACTCCCTAGTACAAGGGGTATACATAAATTATAAATTTACAAAATAATATACATGATACCCACAGTGGGTCTTCCCACCACAAGAACCAACCATCTTAACTGACCAGCATGGGACAACACAGAAAGACCCATTTTTTTTAAGATTTGGGAAGGGTGCAGGGTCAGTCCGCACGGTTTGGGAAGCTGTGCACTAACTATGCTGATTATTATTTCCACGTGGATTCCTAGCACACTGTCACTACTAATAGTGTACAAAATGTGTGCTCAAACTTTCTATCCAAATTTCCAACTATTCTCCAATGACTCAATGGAAACCAACGTGGGAGGGAAAGACATTAGGCGATGACATGGGTACAAGGCCCTCTGCCTATTTCCACCGAACGAGAACAACAGAAGGAAGATGATGAAACCATAGGTTTAAACACTTTCTATCTTTCACACTGAGGATATGAAATTGTACAAGGGTTTAAACAACACTGGTGTTTCTCCTGACTACGCGCCAGCTTCTCTCCGGGACCTATGGCTGGAGCTCAAAATATTGAAGCATCTTCGGCCACGCAGTTAGGCTGTTGAAACCCCTATGTGGAACTTCTTCTTTCGGCACCATAAACAACTACACCTCATACCCCGATGGGTTCATCAAGACATAACACACTTCATAACCCAATTTACCAAAAACAGACATTTCACTGAAACTAGGGATCAAAAGATGCACACACATCACACCTTGTTTCTTTGGGTGAGAAACAACAGAAGGAAAAGACACGTATAAACACCTTCCTCTAAGATAGAGGATTTTATGTTTTTCCCAAGGGAGTCATAATCCCAACATAACATAAAACCTTAGAGGATTGTGTGACCTTCACGTTTATGGTCAAAAGAGCACACAACATCATAATGCGTCACCAAACATGACCCTTGTGATTGATAGAAACAATACATGGAATGGGACCATATTCAAAGTCCCTAAACAACAAATAAGTCCAAAAAGTGGACACAATATCCTATCATGACCGAAATCTCAAAATTAGTGGTTTAATAATAACTCTTTCTTCAAAGAAACTATAAAGAACCCAGAGGCCCTCTTAGACACCATCAAGACACTCATCCATACTAACAACGAAAGAACACTCCCACCTTTGATGAATCAGGAAACTTAAGAAACCAAGGTCTCTTTCAACCTTCCACAAGCACTATCCCACTACAAGAGGATCCAAAAATCAGAGAAATGAATGGGTGTAGACTCAATAAAAAAAATGTTCGATAAAATATTCTTTATATTGATCAACTAGAGGATTTTCCAATGGAGAAACAAAACGGGTTGCACTTCATTTGTGCATTAACCCTTAATGGGGGCATACCTTATCTAATGAGAGAACCCAAGGACCCAACCAAGCTTGTCCATTGGTCAAAACATGCCACAAACTAGATCCAAACACATGAAGGGAACCACCGTAAAGGCATCCCATTTTTTTTCAAAAGAGACCACTAACCGTCCCTACAACACAACTTATCGACCAAACACAAACCCAAAAAATAGTTCAAACAGAAGGGGTTCTTGAACTCAAAACATCCCACAACATCAAAAATTTCAAAAACCCATAATACAAACCATAACAAACTATTCATAAAGACATCATGTTTTTCTTTAAAACCAATTCTTTGAAAACAAACGGTTTAGCAGTAAGCGTATCCACCAATGGTACCCCATGGGCCTCACACGTGCATGTTTTTGTGCCACACCGGGCACCCTCTTCATATCCATCCTAGCACTCATCCAGTCATGACATCAACCATCCATCATCCTATATAACCCCATGCATGTGGTCACTCATGGAAATACCAAAGGGTAAAACAAAACTTCCTTCCACTTTTAAAAAACAAAATGGTCAACCAACCCAACCTTTTTCTCAAAACTGCTAACAATGAGATCAAAATCCCAATTCACATCTTAAAAAACATTTCATAAGGAAACAACCATTTAGAAAAGAATCCATAATTCAATAAAAGCACATATTCATGCCTTTCACAATCATTTCAAAACATTTTAACCCATTTCAAAACACTTCTACTTTCATGAAAAACACCATTTCAAAAATCTCTATTTAATTAAGAACTCAACTCTTCTCATTTCATGAAAAGGTTCTAAAAGTTCATATTTTTTTTTGGTTCAGTAGTCACCAAACCCAAAATCCATCTTCAACCCCCACACAAAAATTCTAGAACACTTAATTCAATCCAAAACACTTTTCCATGGTTTAAAAAAAATTCAACTAGAAACATATTTTAAAAACCCCAATTAACATAGTTCATACTTTCGAAAGAGGTGTAAACACATAATTTACCCTTTTGAAATAATTATGAAATTTCATTTATAGGAATAAAAAAAATCATTTTCACTTTACAAAAAAATAACTTCACAAAAATTCACTCTCCTTAAAGTGAAGTCATTTTTTTTCTTAAAAAAAACCAAGTTTCCAAAATTCCAAAACAAAGAGACACAAGACAATGTGAGAGGAAACTAGTTTCGGTGGGTGACTTGGACATATGGTTGGCATCCATATTCCAATAACTTTTCCATCACATAGAGTATTCTAGGGAAATATCCATGGCTCCACATGGCTTGCCAGGCCTTGCGAGCTCACTGAGATTATTCGCCCAACTCTCTTTTCATTTCCCATAGTCATCATTAAATCAAGAAAACCAAAGGACTCAGATAAATCCATACTTCCCATGGTGACTTGAATCCCGTCATGAGGTGTGCTAGCCAAGAAAACTACCCATGACTGAAATTTCAAGTCCCAAAAATCCTAGCTCCAGACTATGCTGACTCTTCCCCAAATAACATGACCCGAGGAGCGAACCTGCTCTGATACCATTTTTTCACGAACCGAATCTGGTCACCGCCAAAACCGGCACCAAACCCAGCCCGTGACATGACCCGAAGGGCGTTCCCTATCCCCACGGGCTGGCACAAGTGACCGGGTATCATTAATTTAGGTTTGGGAACGATTTACCCGAGTATGAAAGCATAAAACATTAAAAACAATCCATAATATAAATCTGAAATTTTTGAGCCAAACAAGACTTAAGTAAAAACCAGAACTGAGTACACTGGTTTAAAGATAATCAAAGTGGTCTAAATAAAAATAATTATAGCATCAAGACAGCCCCAAGGACTCCACACGACTAGGGGTCATCGCCCCCAAGCTATCTCCCCAACTCCGCACCAAGGATGGGAACTAACACCATGAACCGCCATCACCCTTAGCATTTCCTTTGCCTGAATCAAACATAACCAAGACTACTTATACCCAAGGGGTGTAAGTAGGGTGTGAGTCTAAGACCAATAGGATACAACACAATGATTCCAAAGAGTAAGAAATACAATGTGAAAAAGTAAGCAGTTTTCAAACGCAAGGAAAAGTAGTGTTAAAATTTCAAGAAATGAAACCTCAAATTGAAAATAGTTTTCAATCCAAAATTTTCATAATATTAACACATTAAAATAGAAATGTTAGATACTGTAATTTACTTCTAAACAAACCCTTATACATGGGTAAATACTACAAATCCAATGAGCAACAACATTGGGAACACCCCTAGGCACTAGGTTGTCTTGGGCCCTATGTACCTCGTACCTCGGTGTAAAGCAACCATAGAAAAATCCTTTCTCGTGCACGATACACTAGTAGGGAACATACTGATAACCTAGTGGTCCCCAATAATAATCCACATAGTTTAGTTATAGTTGTCGTTATTCAAATGCTAAGTGAAATAGGGACAAAACCCATCCGGTCCACTAGCTGTACTAGTACAAATCCGCCCCACCTTGGTACCCGGGCTTCCCCTTTTGTGCTCAATCAATTTCAGCATGAAACATAAATAAATTTTCATATAAAACACCATTACTGGTCAAGCAAAACCAATATATTAGCTATCACATTTTATACCACTTAAAACACGCAACAAAACACTTATATTTTTCATAAAACAATTCCTCAAAATCTCGTAGTGTTTCGGACACAAAACTCCTTATAAACCTCACTTGAATACTATTTGCACATTTTTAAGTTTCCAAAACATAAAGGGAATCCTACTAAATTTCAGTGAAAACACAAAATCATTTTTAGGGCAGCCCCATATGGTTCAAGAAACGACATCCTTGCAAAGTCTCCATTTTTACACAACACAACTCTTAGAATTTCATGTGGTTCACAAACACCATTAAAACCAGGTTTTTCAGTAATAAACACAAGTTAAAATAATTAAAAACAGTATTTTTATCCCTATTATTGTTCAATAAAATCAACTAGTTACTTATAAGTTATCCCCAATTAAACTAATAAAACATTTCTATGAAAAACCCCCAATTTCACATGAAATTGGCATTTAGGATTCATTTTAAATACAATCACCAATAAAAATATATTTTTCAGAAATAATAAAATTTAATAAGCATGAAAATACCATAAAAATAGTAGCCAATTCACAAAGATTTCATACACAATGGAATCACCTATCAAAACCAAGGAAACCCTTGAATCCTTTGTGCGAAAACTCAAACGCACCACCGCCGCACTTCAAGGAAGGTAAACCAGACCGAAAACCATAAATTCAGACCATGAAACACAAGATAAAACCCTAATTTTTATACCCTACTTCCTGGAGATTAGGAACCTCAAATATAATGGAAGAAACCCTAAGTACATTGGATGTAACCCTAAACAAATTGAAAGAAGAAAGGAGGAGAACAACTTACTTAAAATATCTTGTATAAATCGCCCCAAAAATACCAGTATCTGATTTTAAAAATACTCAAACCTTCAAGGGAGGTTCGAAAAAGGATAGGTAGATCATTTAGGAATTTGAATGTGGGAAAAAGAGTAATAATCGAAGGAGTTATGAAGGAAACAAATTACCTTTATAAATCTGCACGAAATTTGAGTTCTTCAGAAGTTTTAACCAAAACCGCGATGCAAATGAGCTGAAAAGAGGGTGGGAGGATATTGGACGTGCGGCTGGGTTCAAGGGTCATGTTTGGGGCTTTGAATCACCTAAAAACCCTTAAAAATGAATAAGTTATTAATTAATCAAATTTTATTTTTGAAACTGGAATTGGGCTTTCGGGCAGGCCCAATCCCTTAAATAAAAACCCATATAAACCTTGGTTATGGATTTCCAAAGGCTCCAAATTTTAATTTTGGTGTTAATATATCAGGGGAGGACATTTAGGAGTTGGAATGAGTGAAAAATATTAAAAAATGAACAATTTATAAAAGAAAAAAAATTTATTTTTAAATCAGGAATTGGGCTCATAGTTTGGCTCAATTCATGAAAACTCACCTACTCTCCAAAAAAACTTTGGAAACCCCCCAAAACAAAATATTAATGGAAATTAAAATAAAAATACATTTAAAATAAGCTATGTATGTGACAATACTCCACCTATTTCATGAAGCAATTAATAGAGGATCCTGCTCCGGGCCTCTCGAGAGATTCTAACAACTCTATCCAGGAAGTCCTACTGAAGGGATCACAATCCTAGGAGTATTAAATGATTAATATCAACCTACAGGGAGACAAAGAAGGGGAATCAACCTAAAAAAACTTGTCCAAGACATTTAGGAGAAGTGTCTCAATCCATGTAAGATGGGGTACACGACATATAGTAGGTTCACATGCTATGTCCCTTGACCTCGGGTACTACCAGTGTATAGAAACTCATGCCATTCCAAATCTCGTTGTTTAGAAGAGGGGTACATGATGTGTAAAATGTTACATGTCATGTCCTTGCATCTGGGGTCTGCCCATGTACTCTGGCCGTGTGTTATTAAACGATGTTAGCCTATGTGTCTCAGCCTTTGTTCTAGTACATGGGGTAGCCCGTGTACTTGGTCCAGCCCAATCCATGTGGGGAAGTACACACCATGTAGGCAACCTGTGTACTCCACCTTGTGTCTGTGTACTCCTTCAGGTACACACCGAGTCCATCCAAGTGGACTACATGCTATGTAGTCAAGGACTACACGCCGTAGGTATCAGGTTTTCTAGAAACCCATCTTCTTCCTCCCGCTCACACTGTCGATCACCCAGATTCTGTTTTGGTGATCCGTTCACCTTGAAACTCCATATCCAATCTCTGCTGGTCTCTCTAACACCTAATCTATGGGATTAGAGCCTTAAATTAGCTTGAAAAATTAAATCGTAGGTGTGTTTTGTTATCAATGAGGAATTAAGACTCAAAACTCACCATCATTCAATCTTCTTCCACACCCACCATGCACCTCCATCGAGTCATCCTGATGCCAGATCTATGGTTTCATATCATTGCACAAAATATCGAATTTGTAATGAAGAATTGTTCAAAGGAATGTCAGATCACATAAAAAATGAAGAACATCACGATGAAAAATTGGGGGATAAAATCCCAAAAAATAAAGAAGGAAAAACCTCGATCGATGTTCATGTCGATCTTGGTTCTTCACCATTAGAACGATAAAAAAATACAAACAATTTTCAAGAATAAACTTCTGATAAATCCTGCAATCATTCAATCCATCAAATGTGATCGATCCACAGGTTAATCTATTTGTGTATTAGTGCGTGTTTATCGTAGGAATAAAGAATGAGGAAATGAATCAAAATAACGAATCCTACCTTGATTTTGATCATTCGCTGATGAAGAAAGGTCGCCGTTTCTTCTTCTTTAGCGAGATTCATCAAGATCGGTGTGTGATGATCGTCAATCTGAGGTTTCATCGTTGTTTGTCAGAAAGATCCTCTAGAGATTATCTCTCCAACATCTCCAGAAAATTATTGTGTTATGAGGCGAACCATAGATCTTTAAAAAAAGGTTTATTAAAGGATAAACCACCTCATTTCATCAAAAACTAATTTAAAATAATTTTATTAAAATAGTTTTATTCATTTTGCACCCATGATAAATTTTTCACAAACGAACCACACCAACCAATGTTAGATCTCACATTGGGAAAAACCGCTATTCTGAACACAACGGTACCCTCAGATTTCTTATCCAAGAAAATATTTAGAATTTGTTACACTTTTTTGAGAAACTGCATGAGCACACTATTTAGTATTTTAATATTTTTAAAACATTTTTTCCGGGAACACGAAGTCTTGGAACCACACACCATCTCAACACCTGGTCTAAAAAACAATCCATATAAAATTTAAAAATAATACACAAAAAATACAAGATGTTACATTCTTCCCACCTTAGGGATTTACATCCCTGAAAATCCAAAACAAAGGATAGTCAAGAAGATAAGGGTACTGAGAAAAAATATAAGCCCCCTACTCCCAAGTTCTCTAATGAAGATTTCTATGCTGCTAACAGAAATTTACCAAGGTAATCGATCAACCATGAAGGATCCTCTTCCACCAATCCTAGATCTCTACTGGGTACTCAGTAAAAGTCGCTTCATCCTAAATGTCTAGCTCACCTCAGTTGATTACAGGTGATGGGTCATGCATGTACCTTCTCAGTTGTGACAGGTGGAAGACGTTGTATACCCGGTCTAACTGTGGGGGTATAGCTAAGTGGTAAGACACCTCTCCAACTCTACATAGTATTTGAAACGGACCGATGAACCTCAGAGATATCTTTCCACCCCGAATAAATCTCTGCAACCCATATCAGGGTGCATGAGTGCAGAAAACGTTTTTTACGTCGGTTATTTTTAATTATTTACGTCGGTTTCTAGCCGACGTTAATACGTGCGACGTTATAAATAAGGTTTTTGACGTCGGTTATTTAAAAACCAACGTCAAAAACATAAAATCGTGATGTTTATCACGTCGGTTATTTTAGAACCGACGTGATAAAGGGCCTGGAGAATGGTTTATCACGTCGGTTATTGAATAACCGACGTGATAAATGGCCTGGACAATGGTTTATCACGTCGGTTCTTAAACAACCGACGTGATAAACAGGGGCGAGGGGGTTTATCACGTCAGTTCATATAAAACCGGTGTGATAAACTGGGGTGAAGTGGGTTTATCACGTCGGTTCTATAAGAACTGACGTGATAAACCGGGGTGAGCGTGGTTTATCACGTCGGTTCATATAAAACTAATGTGAAAAACTGGGGGAGGGGGGTTTATCACGTCGGTTATTATATAACCGCCGTGATAAACCAGAGGGAGGTGGTTTATCACGTCAGTTATTCATTAACCGACGTGATAAACCATTGTCCAGGCCGTTTATCACGTCGGTTATTGAATAACCGACGTGATAAACCATTCTCCAGGACCTTTATCACGTCGTTTATTAAATAACCGACGTGATAAACCATTCTCCAGGCCTTTTATCACGTCGGTTATTAAATAAACTACATGATAAACCATTCTGCAGGCCTTTTATCACGTCGGTTATTAAATAACCGACGTGATAAACTATTTTCCAGGCATTTTATCACGTCGGTTATTAAATAACTGATGTGATAAACTATTTTCCAGGCATTTTATCACGTCGGTTATTAAATAAACGACGTGATAAACCCAATTTTTTTTAAACAGAATGCAATCATCTTCTCTCCACCAGAATCAACCAGAAAACAAATCAAGAAATCGTACCACAAAAACAGAAGTACATCAAAATTAAGCATGTACATAGATAATATATAAAACTTACCCCCTAGACAGCATCCACCCTCATTTATACCCCATGGACAGCCCTCCCCCACCCCGTTGGAGCCCTCACCCTCATGTATACCCCCTTGACATCCCTCCCCCACCCCATTGGAGCTCCCACCCTCATGTATACCCCTTGGACAACCCTCCCCCACCCCATTGGAGCCCCCACCACACTCCTGGACTTCCCCCCGACCCCCAGACACCCCCAAACACCCCTCGACAACCCCCACCCACCTGAACAACACCTCCTCACCCCCTCACCCCACTTGACAGCCCCCACCACACCCCTGGACAGCCCCAAACACCCCTGGACAACCCCCCACCCCTGGACAGCACTCCCACACCCCTGGACCGGCTTCCCACACCCCTGGACATCCCTACCACCCCCCAGGACTGTCCCCCCACCCCACCAGACAGCCCTCCCAGACCGCTGGACACCCCCAACCCCACTGAACACACCCCCACACCCTTGGAACCCCTCCCCCACAGACCCAAATCCATACCAGAAAAACCATCAAAAGTAGACCAAAACAAGAAGTAGAGCAAAATTAAACATTAACTTATATAACATTCAAAACTTACACTGTCAACTTCAAAAAAAAAACTAAATCCAACCTAAACAACTACCAAATACACAATTAAAACGACAATATTCAAAATTACATTTTACATTACAAACAACTAAAATTCAATCAAACCTGTAAAATAATTTGACCACTCCACTTGTACGTGTTTGATTTCTTCAGCAGTATAGGGTTGAGGGTCATCAAAAATCTACAAATGAAAAAGAAGATAGTTAACGTGTATAATGAATAAATCAAATTGAAATATTATGGCAAAGTTTAAGAGGAAATCGTACCAGGTCAAAATTCACAACTGTCCCAGTTGTTATTATTTCATACATAAATCTTAACATATAATATCCACATTCGATGAGGCCTTTTTGTTCATGACAATTCTGTTTTGAATGAGTGTAAATTCAATATATTATTTTTATGTAATAAATCAAAAAGTACAAATTATAAATGGAAATTTACCTTCGCATTTAAATATTTGATCTTTGCATTTCTTTTCTTTGTGTTTTTTCGAAAGTAGACCCATGCACTGTTAGAAAATAATACGAATGGGGTAAATTTAAAATTCATTATAATATATAAAACTATTGAGAAATTGAAACTTACTTTTCCAATATATTCTTACAACTTTCCCACACATCACCATGAACAGAGCATATCCAATAAAGAGCTTTCTCCCTTGGGAAAAAAATCCCTAACATCCAATGATCACTGATAAAAAGAAATTTAATGTTAGTGGTTTTTTATGTTAAAAGATAATTAACTCTTTGAGAGAAATGTGTTTCATACCTCTCACAAAAAGGCATCATCCAACATTGTCTGATTATATTTTTTTCAAATCTTTTAGCAATATAAACCATTCTTTGTTCCTCAGTCAATGCACATGCTTCAGGGGAAATCAATTGTGGGTCCATGAATCCATATACTTCTGTCAGTTCATTCCTCTCACAAATTTTATAAAGATACCTAATACAAAACATACATAAGTATACATTTTTAATAAATATAACGCAGGGGAAAGGTGTTAAGACTTACATGGAAAAAATTTGCACCACATTGATGCCCAACTTATCTCCAGTAACAAGCTCCATGATATCAAATTTTGTAATCCCCACACTTATTTCACGTCCACAAACATGAGATTCCATTGGAAACTCATAAAAACCCAACAAAAAATGTGAATATCTTGACAATCTGTCAAGACCACTGAAATCTGTATCTAATGTCATAGCCTGTTGTCTTTGTTGTTGTATATACAGTATTTCTTTACCTTTGAAGTATTCCTGTGAAAAACAAATTGAGAAATATAGTAGTTTTCAAATGATAAAACAACTTTAATAAAAAAATAAAATAAAAGATATAACATTCATACCTCTATGGTAATGAGTCGAAGAAGTATGGATGACCAAACTAAAAAATGGCCGATACTCTGTCCAACTGTCGCCACCTCATCTGTAGGTATTGGTACCCTAGCTGATCTATCTATAATATCCTGTATAGTGACCCTCTGATTCTCTACCTCTAATTGTTGATGGTGAACTGTATCTCCTATACAATATACCAACCCGTATGATACTATATGATGTTGAGAATCATCAACATACAAC
The DNA here is from genome assembly GCA_963277665.1 of Viscum album. Taxonomy (NCBI): domain Eukaryota; kingdom Viridiplantae; phylum Streptophyta; class Magnoliopsida; order Santalales; family Viscaceae; genus Viscum; species Viscum album. The sequence goes on from OY728146.1 coordinate 232,560,665, forward strand.
TCGCAATATGTAGGAAGCTACAGCGGAGGCGTATGATAAAAAATGGGGTCCGTAGGCAGAGGTGGGGGAGTGGGAGCTACTGGCGGAGGTGGAGGATAAATAATGGGGTCTACAGGGGGAGGTGGAGGAGTGGGAGCTGCAGTCTGAAATTGTCTTTGCATTTCTGCAAACATAGACTGAACCGAATCTCTAATCTTGTCTTCCATCGTCGCATTAATATTTTGAAATTCAGCCTCCAAGGATTCTATTTTTTTTATAAACCCCCTCAATGTTAGAAGTTGAAGAACGTGGAAGCACTTTTCTTACCGATACACCTGCCGGATATCCTCTTACACAACCAGGATGTTCGGGCCTTCCCAATGCTGCAAATAAAATATCTTCCCTCCCAGTAGCTGTAAATTTCTCCTCTGAACTCTGCTCCTCAAGAGATTCCTGTATTAATTAATTGAACATTTCTGTAATGATTGAAACTTATATGAAGAAAAAAGTTAACTTAAATAAATTAAATAGATATCTTACAATCCTCTCACCTACGATTCTCAATTCTTCCGAAAGATATTGCCCTTTTTTTCCCTTCCGAGCTCTCTTCCATTTTTCATGTCTAGATGGAGGGGATGGAGGGGCCACCTCTCCAGAGCTTGAAGACTCAGCTCTTAGTTGTTGAAATTTTTCTGCCATCATTTTTTCTTCCAATAATGTATACCCTCCCCGAGATAAACTATGAGGGTATACATTTTTAGATTGGATCTCCTGATGAGATTTCCTTATTTTCTATAATTTAAGAATAAGAAATCATTAACAAAACATTAATAAAATCATTTATATAAGAAAGTTTATAAAATTTTACATTGCCCTTACCAGAAATGACTCTTTTTTTCTACTTTCAAAAAACTGTCTCCATGTGTCTTCATCTATAAAAGGATATATACGACATGGATTGTCATGAATCCTATGAACATAAATGAAATCATATGAGAGGGTTGATTTGAAATCCCTCTATCTCCTGGCAGCCAACGATAAGCATTTCTTCCTGACTCCTCCAGTGTCAGGAATATCAAATTTCATCTGATAAAGAAGAGGTTAAACATATTATATATACTAGAAACATTAAAAGAATGGTCAAAAAATGACAAAAGATCTTACTAAAATCGTCTCCCACAACTAAGTGATAATCGCTTTATCCACACCTCTCCAATCATCATACAGAATGCTTACTTTGGTCTTAGCCTGAGTTGCAACAAAACTCTTAAAATATTTGGCATTAGGACCTCTAGGAATATCATCATTATCAAACTCAACTACTATCCTCTGATCCTGCGTACGGGCAAGTGATAATTTTGGTAAACGTGTGCACCCACGTTTACCAACCTTTGAACTCTTTGTCGTAATAGGAGCATGTGAATGTTCATCCCCAGAGGTATGAACAGCAATATGATCCTCTCTAGAATCATGTGGTTGATCATCTGAATGATATGTCATTATCCTTCAAATCAAAAAAACAAACGCCAGTTCACAAATATACAAATTCAAATATTTTAATACTACTGTAATCAGAAAATAGAAAAGTGTACTAAGTTACATAATAGTAAACATTGGTAATATGGTAAGCATGTTAAACAATGGTAAAGATGGCAAAGATGGTCAAGATATTCAAGATGGTAAAAATGAAAAAAATGGTAAACCTGGTAAACATTGTAAACATGGTAAAGTAATTTTCAGTGAACAAATATACAAATTCAAATATTTTAATACTACTGTAATCAGAAAATAGAAAAGTGTACTAAGTTACATAATAGTAAACATTGGTAATATGGTAAGCATGTTAAACAATGGTAAAGATGGCAAAGATGGTCAAGATGGTCAAGATGGTAAAAATGGTAAACTTGGTAAACATTGTAAACATGGTAAAGTAATTGTCAGTGAACAAAAATAAGCATTTTAAAATTCACGTAATGGTTATAAACATGATAAAGTAAACTAAACAAACTTAAAACAAACAAAAACATATACTTATTTTATTTTAAAACATTTTTTAATAAATAAAAAACTTAAAATATATAACATTTATAGAAAAAATAAATGTAAACAAGAAATAAACATATGTTACCTGTAATTTTAGGAATGTACAAATGGATTGTTTTCCCAAATTCCTTCGTCGTGATCGTTCCTTATGGCACAAACTATGTCTTCAACATGATCGTCATTATGTTCTGTTAATATTTCCATGGAAGTAGGGATCTCACATAAATCAGCATATTCATCAAGTTCATCCTCACCAACATATTGTTTTTTCCCTTGTAAAACAACATCCCACTGCATATCTAATTGATCTACTACATAAAAAATTTGTTTTTCATGTGTTTCCATTATAAAAGAATCAGCTATGTCTTCCAATCTATTCAGATTAACAAGTGTCATTCCAAATTCATCATGTCTGACGCTGTTGTTACCGTTAAACCATTTACAGTTAAAAACGGAAACTTTAATTTTAAAGTAATCAACCTCCCATATGTATTCAATCACTCCATAATATGCATTTGATGCAGAAATTGGGTTTTTGTCCTTAGCACTCGAAAAATGCATTGCTTCTGCAAACACCAATACACCACTATTCTGAACTGCACTTCTGTTGTCCTGAGCTTTTGTATGAAATGTATAACCATTAATGTCATAACTGAACCATGTTATCACATTTAAACATGGACCACCCACTATCCATTTTAATGTCTCTGATACATCTGATCTTCCAAGAAAAGTCTTTTTAATCCATGACAAAAAAGTTTTGTTGTGCTCATTCAAAATCCACATTTCTTTCTTCTTTGGATGACATTGTTTCAACTCATTAATATGCAATGTGATATACGGTTGAGCATCAGCTATGATGTATGATTCTAACTTCTTCATCTGTTCAGCTGACAATGATTTGACTTTAAAGCTGCGAATCCCCTTTCCCTCATTATTAACTCGTTCATGGCGAGATGGAGGCAAACCTATGTGTTGCGCCTTAGCCAAGTAGCTCATACAAAACTATGATACCTCCTCAGAAATATACTTTTCAATAATGGAGGCTTCAGGTCGATATAGATTTTTAACATATCCCTTTAATATTTTCCTATACCTTTCAAAAGGATACATCCAACGAAGATATACAGGTCCACAAAACTTTATTTCTCGAACTAGATGAATCATTAAATACACCATTATATCAAAAAAAAGTTGGAGGAAAATACATTTCCAATTGACAAAGTATAAAAATTGCATCCTTTTCCAAAATGTTCAAAGAATTCACATCAATCTCCTTGTTACAAATTGAATTGAAAAAATAACACAACTCCATTATAGTCTTTCTGACACGAATGGGCAATATTCCATGAAATGAAACTGGTAGAATTTGTTGCATCATGACGTGACAATCATGTGATTTCATACCTATCAACTTCAAGTCCTTCAATGAGACAAATTTTTTTACATTAGAAGAATAACCTTGAGGCACTTTGGTATCATGAAGACACTGATAGAAGCTAATTTTCTCCCTCTTCGATAATGTATGACAAGCCAGGGGAAGAAATGTTCATCTTCCTTTAGGAGTGGGAGCTAACTCCAAACGTATTCCCATTGATAGTAAGTCTAATCTTGCATTCAACCCATATTTAGTATTTCCTTTAATATCTAACAATGTTCCAATCAAAGAATCACAAATATTATTCTCCACGTGCATGACATCAATATTATGTTTAACTTCATGATACCTCCAATATGGTAGCTCAAAAAAAATTGACCTTTTCTTCCAAATATTTCTATCATTACCAGATTTCTGTGTCTTTCCCAATGTCACGTCAAGGTTTTTCACCCTCTCAAAATACAGATAAGGGGATAAAGGTTTTAGAGCAGTATCAAATTCTTGTGAGCCATTTAATGCCTTTTTTAGTCTTCTATAAGGGTGTTCCATATGCAAAAACTTTCGATGACCCATGTACACTGTTTTCCTCCCATGATGCAATTGACAATAGGACGTCTGTTGTTCGAAAATTGGACATGCTTTATGCCCATTAACACTGTATCCAGACAAATTTCCATATGCTGGGAAGTCATTTATAGTGAACAGAAGCACTGCATGCAGTTGAAAATATTCCATTTTATAAGAATCATACACCCTAATACCATCAGCCCATAACAGTTTCAAATCATTAATCAACGGTGACAAGTAAACATCAATATCATTACCGAGTTGCTTTGGACCAGAGATCATTGTACTCAACATGACATATTTGCGCTTCATACAAACTTCAGGAGAGAGGTTGTAAATTACCAATAAAACAGGCCATGAACTATGTGTGCTACTGAGTGTTCGGTATGGATTCATTCCATCTGTGCACAACCCTAGTCTGAGATTTCTAATTTCATTTCCAAATGTAGAATACTGCGCATAAATTTTCTTCCATTGTGGACAATCAGCTGGATGATGTATTTTTCCATTACATACCCGCTCTTCAGCATGCCATCTTAACCTTTTTGCATCATGTGAATTAGCAAATAAACGTTTGAAACGATTAATTATAGGAAGATACCAAAATACCTTTGAAGGGAGCTTTGTAATCTCTACATCAGCCTGTGATTTTTCTTTCACCTTATACCGTGATGTCCCACATTTAGGACACTCTGACAGAAATTCATATTCCTTCCTATATATAATGCAGTCATTCGGACATGCATGTATTTTCTTGTATCCCAATCCCATCGGGCATAATATTTTCTTGGATTTGTAATGTGAATCTGGAAGATCGTTATCTTTTGGAAGAGTGTCTTTCATCAATTATAGCAGCTCTGTAAAACTTCTGTCACTCCATCCATGCTTCGCCTTCAGGTTAATCAATCTTAACACCGCCAACAAAACCATAAAAATCTGTACAACCGAGATATAATGGTTTTTTATCATCACCATATAGACGCTCAACTATCGGTTCTATCTCAATTTGTTCTGCTACAATATCGCGAATCATTTCTTCAATTCCATCGGAGTTACCATCTTTCGAATCATCATCATCAGTGACATTCCGTCCAGTTTCACCATGCCAAATCCAAGGGCTATAACTCGGATTAAAACCATGACAAATCAGATGATCTTTTATCTCTCTACTATTCAACTTCTTCATATTCAAACATTTCAGGCATGGACAGAAAAAAATGTCACTACTTGGAACATTTCGTTTTGAAAATTCCAAAAAGGAATCAACAAATTCCTCAAATTCATTGCTCATTCGATGTGCCGTAATCCAACTTCGACTCATTATTACCTATAACAAATATCAACAAAAAATATATATTTTTAAGATAAGAAAAATACATGTTTATATGAAAAAAATCATAATTTGAATGTAAAACAATTTAAAATATAAAAAAAATCTATAGGTATTTAAAAAAATATGCTTGAATATTATTTTTAAAACAAAATATAGTTAGATATAACAGTTTTAAATTTCATTGAATCAAAGAAAACCATGACGCCTACATAGTTTAATATTGATTTCGGTTTTGATGTTTTAATATATTAGATAAACAACCTATTTTAAATGGAGTGCAGACCTTGATATTGGTCTTCATCACCCTTCGGTGTGACTGGAAAAAAGAGGTCTACCGACATGTTATTATTTTATCAGCAATTCACTCATTCTTGTTTCTGATGATCATTAATTGCATTGGCAGGCTGAGAGGGTCGCCCAGCGCGTCCAACACTGGTCTGCTCAGAATAACAATAGTCCCACTGATTCGGTTTAATCCTTTATTTCTGCTTTTTAATCCCATGTAACATATCTTGTGGGGATTTGATTTTGTACTTGGCCTTCAGCTTTAACGGTTATCAATCAAAATAAAACTCGACTAAAAACTCTGTTTATTTTTGGTTTTCAAAATCCAAAAACAAAAACAAAACAACCATGGACAAAAACTAAATTCCAATTATAGGAAACATGTTCAGAAATTCTAAACACCAAGAATTAACAAATATCAACAACAATAGTGAACAACCTGGAAATTACAAGACTAAACAGTTATTCAAATGAAAACTGCTTATATTAATTCTCATAAAAACAGAAAACAAAAATCATTAAAAAAACTAATTCAACCAAAACAGAACCAAAAAACATAAGAAATAATTTCCAGATTAAGCAACATTTATATCCATAACCATAAGCATGTTCTAGCACATATAGTAACCATAACAGTGAGCAATATTAAATAATGTCAGCAACAATCAGCATCAATTTACATAAATGCAACATAGTTTGTTATATCAACAAAATACAAATAACCATTTGCAATAACAAAAAATTCCACGAGATTCTCAACATGATTAAATAGAAAATCATATCTGATGCAAACAAATTACATCAAGAATTGAAACAAAAACGAACGAAATAAATTCGTGGAAGGCTTACTTGAATGTTGCGAGTTGAGATGATAGATACGAGAGGAGTGAAGAAGATAAAAAATGAAGCCAAAATGAGTTTAACGCAGGTCGATAAACGAGCCGATTAGGGTTTACCGTGCGAGAGAGACGAGCTGTCGGACTGTCAATCGAAAAATCGTAAATGACAGTCCATGGGATTTAATTTCTTTAAAAGTTTTATAACGTCAGTTATTATATAACCGACTTTATAAACTATTTTTTAAATTTATAACGTCGGTTATTTTAAAACCGACGTAAAAAAGCTCCTGCGCTTTGGTTTTTTACGTCGGTTATTTTATAACCGACGTAAAAAACGAGATATCTACGGGTTTTTTACGTCGATTATTTTATAAACGACGTAACCCCCCCCCCCGTGCTTTGGTTTTTTACATCGGTTATAAAATAACCGATGTAAAAAATGCGTAGATATCTCATTTTTTACGTCGGTTATAAGATAACCGACGTAAAAAACCAATGCGCGGGGGGGTTTTTTACGTCGGTTATTTGGAAACCGATGTAAAAAACCCGATATCTACTCATTTTTTACGTCGGTTATAAGATAACCGACGTAAAAAACCAATGTGCGGGGGGGTTTTTTACGTCGGTTATTTGGAAACCGACATAAAAAATCCGATATCTATGCGTTTTTTACGTCGGTTATCAAATAACCGACGTAAAAAACCAAAGCCCGGGGGGGGGGGGGGGGGGTTTACGTCGGTTATAAAATAGCCGATGTAAAAAACCCCGCTCTTTGATTTTTTACGTCGGTTATTTGATAACCGACGTAAAAAATGCGTCGATATCGGGTTTTTGACGTCGGTTTCCAAATAACTGACGTAAAAAACCCCCCGCACATTGGTTTTTTACGTCGGTTATAAGATAACCGACGTAAAAACCCAACAGGCGCAATTTGTAACGTCGGTTATATATAACCGACATAAAAAATGGTGACGTAAAAAACGTTTTCTGCACTAGTGGTGATTCCCATAAGAACACATGGTATCCTTCCTCGAAATCCAAAGGCCTCCATCTCCTGTCATCATAAGACTTATAACTTCTCTATACAGTCTTCATCCACTCCTCGATTATCTTCAACTTCTCTGTAGTAGCTCAAACCAACTCCAGGCCCATGAGTGTTTACTCTCCTAAGTCAGTCCAGCAAAGTGGTGACCTATAGGGTCGGCCACACAAATTCTTGAATAGTGCCATACCAATGGTGGAATGGTTGCTGTTTTTGTATGAAAACAACACCAATGATAGGTGATCCTCTCAACTATGTCCAAATTCTAACATGCAATCCAAAAATATGTCCTCCAGTACCTGAATGGTCCACTCTATCTGACCATCCATTTGTGGCTGAAATGTTGTACTCAAGAGTAACTTGGTCTGAAACGCCTCATGTAACCACTTCCACAATTGGGATGTAAAGAGAACATCACTATTTGAAACAATCATTGATGGAACTCCATGGATTTGAAATATCTCATGAACGTAGATGCATCCCAAGATCTTTACTAAACTCTGCTCTCAAATAGCTAGGAAGTGCACTGACTTGGTGAGTTGGTCAACATTAACCCATATGGCATCATGTACCCTAGAAATATGTGGTAAACTCATCACTAAGTCTATTAATATCCCATACCACATCCATTATGGCACCTTAAGGGGTTGATCTAAACCCACTGGAACTTGGTGCTCGACCTTCACTTACTGACAAGTAAGGAATTGAGAAACAAACTATGCAACTCCTTTCTTCATCCTTGGCCAACAAAACTGATGTGAGAGGCCTTGGTATATCTTTTCCATACCTAGATGTATTTCTAAAGGGGATTTATGAGACTCCATCAGAACCTCCACCATCAATATCATAGGTACCATCATGCATCCTCTGAAGAGAACGATATGCTCCCCACCTTTTGAATATTAATCAAGAGCATGTACTATGGATATCTGAGCACGTAGGGTCTCACAGTCGGTATCCCAAAGTTATGCCTCCCTAACTCTCTATAAGAGTGGAGGGGTAAAAACCATCGACTAGAGATAAGCTGCACCATCTCTATCCACTAAGGATAACTACAACAAGACCAACTGCTCTGATGCCTCATTTAGAAACTGCAAACTAGATCTTCTGTTGAGAGAATTTTATAGCACATTCCCCTTCCTAGAAGTTTATATAATCTCAAAGTCATAATCCTAGATGAATTATAGCTATCAAATCTCTCTCAAGTTGAGATACTTCTGAGTGAATATATACTTGAGACTCTTATGGTCAAAGTAGATGATAAACTACTCACCCATCAGGTAGTGTCACCACATCTTCAATGCGAATACTACTACTGCTAACTCAAGATCAGAGGTCACATAGTTCTGCTCGTTTTCTCTCAAATGGTGTGGAAAATATGCAATCACTATATGAAAATTCATTAGGACACAACCAAGCTTGGTTCCTAATTCATCGCAGAACACTGCATACTCAACACCCTCTAGCAATCTCAAGATCAGAGTGCTCATCAAAATCTGCCTCAACTACTAAAAAGACTACTGGTACTTCTTTGTCTACATGAAATAATTCCCCTTTAAAGTTAAAGATGTCATAGGTGTTAATATCTTGGAGAAATCAGGTATGAATCTCCAGTAATAGCCTGTTAGCCCAAGGAAGATCAGCACCTCTATCACACTCTAGGGTGGATCCCATGCTAACACTACATCGACCTTGTCCAGCTCCACTTCCACTCCATCCACTAAGATAACGTGTCCCAGAAAGTGGACTACCTGAATCTATAACTAGAACTTTGAGTGATTTTAGTAAATATGGTGCTCTTGGAGTATGTACAGAACTATCCTTAAGTGTCTCACGTGCTCCTCATCATATGTCGAGTACACAAGGATATCATCGATAAAGACTACCATGAACCAGTCTAAGTAAGTCTAAAGATCCAGTTCATGATTCCCATGAGCACTTATAGGTAGTTTTTCATGCCAAAGGGAATCACCAAGTACCCATAATGATCATAACGAAATCAGAATGTCATTTTTAGTATATACTCATCCCGTAATCACAACTGGTGACAACCTGATCAGAGGCCAACCTTTGAGAACCATCGGGCCCCTATCAACTGATCAATGAGGTCATCAATTCTCGTTGGTGGATACTTGTTCTTCATGGTCACCTAGTTCAAGCATCGATAGTCCACACAAAATATCAAGCTCCCATATGACTTTTTGGAAAACAAAAGTGGGGTAGCCCAGAGTGAAACACTGGGTCTCATGATTCCATTACTCTATAAGTCCTCCGACTTCACCCTCAGACCGAAAAGCTCTACATGATCCATCTAATATGCTGGTGTAGATATCAGTTCTGTGTCAGGGTGTAAATTAATGGATAATTCTATCTCACATTGGGGATTTAAACTTATAACATCTTCAGGAAAGATATCCTCATACTCCACCACTACTATAGGAAACTAGAAACTCATAACATCTATGCACTGAGGGTTATACTTTCCAATGATGAGTAATAGGCTTCAACCTCCTATACATGAGTCCATCCTATGCTCCATGGGTTTCCTTTTTACCAACAAAGTTAAACCTTGTTACATCACTACAGACACACCACACCCTTCACCTAAAAGAGTCAATATTGGAATGAACTGTAGATAACCAATCCATACTAAGAATAACATTGTAAGGTCTCGACACTTCCACTAAGAGGTTCCAACTGAAACTATCACCTCCAAGGGTCCTATCATAGTATCAACATAGGTGTGTGATCACTGAGTCTTCCCCAATAGGTGTCTCCAAGTTTAAGGGTCGATTCAATGGTTCAACAAGAATCTCTAGGTCTCATACAAGATATGTGGTGAGAAAGGAATGAATAGAACATGTGTCTATCAGTACTTTAACTAAAATAGAAAAGACATAGATCATACCTTGAATCATTAATAGGGCCCCAAGGTCATAATCCTTGACCATATACAACTATCCCTTCCCATTTCCTCTGACTCATTGAGCCTGGTGTGGACCACTCGAGGGTGGTGGTGGAAACAAGTTGAAGCGTTGACCACATCCTACTACTCTCCCAGATCCTCTGCCACATCTACCACCCTATGTATATTCCTTCTCCAATCGCTATATCAACCTTGATAGTCCATACACAATCTACCTATCTATAATATGATGGGTTGCACAATCTCAAGAGAGATGTCCCCTGCTGTCGCATGAATAACATCGCCTATCCCTCAGCTAATTGGACCCACCCTGTGAGCTAAGATTATTTTAACCACCAAATCCCAATCAAGAACCCCAACGTAAGTATGAATTCATAGAAGGATAATGTTGGCTTGGATGTCTCCATGAAATCCTTTCTCAAAGGTCTGAGCCATGAAGTAATGATCTCAAACCATATTCATTGAGTACCTAGAAAGGTTGGAAAACCTTGAAGAATAATCAACTATTATCATGATACCCTGTTTGAGATGAAGAACCTCTTGGATACACACATATATCATTATAATTAGTGAGAAATCATCTCTGAAGAGGCGTTCGAGAGGTGATCTTGAATGATCAGCACCTCTCAAACGGTTGAAATTTGTGGAATAAACTCTTGTATTGTCAAACTCAAACACTAATTAATTATGATATAACCAAATTAGTGTCAATGGAAGAGATTAACCGATAATGTGGTGCTGATGTGGCATTCTAGAGCAGCTACCGTAATCTTTTCATAAATGTTGCCAACACCAAAAAAAATTGTTTTCTCCAGTAATGGGTAATGTAGTACTCGAACATTGACCAAACTTTGATTGAGACTAGGTAGATCGTTTTGGATTTATCTTCGATGATGTTTGGGCAGTTAAAATCATCTCAACATGAACTTTCATAATCAGCATTCAAAATATGATTCCTTGCAACTTGGATTTCCTGATCATTGGAAAATTTCCACTGTTCACCGTCATTTCACCATAAACTGCTCTAATACCACTTGTTGTGACCCACTTTTCATGAAGAGAAATTAATGGAGAGAGAAACCGACCTTTATTTTAGCATGTATAAATAGATGTTTTAGATTGGATTTGAAGACGATATCTTGGCTCTAATTGTTTATCGTGGAAAGCTCTCATGGCCCTCCTTAAATAGTCATGGTGGAATTTGTCAAGTTTGACATGCCCCCAACAATTTCCATCTTCCATGGTGGGTGTAGTTGGTGCACTAGCCACTTGGAAAACTCAATCATGATGATAGTTGTGAATCTCAAGCTAGAAAATATAAACTCTTCTTCAGAGGTTCTTTGAGAAAATCTAAAAAATAGATGGTATGAATCCACCAACAAACCTCTATCCACAACCATGTGAGTCTTTGAGGCCTAAATTTTCTTCATTTCTTCAAATAAAATAAAAACCAGGAAAGAAAAATATCAACATATCAATATTGGATCTCTACTCATCACCAACCCTGATTATCTTATGAACCTTGTCCTAGATCAGACAAGTGTTAAGTCGAGTTTGAATTCATCTTCCAAAAATTGAACATGGAATATCCTCAGAGTCGATTCTGATTTTCCAGTAGCTAGGTTTCATCACAACAATTTCATCTTCAATCATTGGAAACCTATGCTTGGAAAACTCAGTCTCTCACCATTCGACAGATTCGACAATGTGTAAAGGGGACACAGTCCCAACATCATCATCACATGAAATCAACATTTGAGCATCATCAACAAGCATCAACAACCTTCAGATTTGACATATCCCAGTTCTAATTCATCAAAAAATCTATCTTCATCCTGATACACCTAGAAATCAGATCATCTTTGTAATGACGATTCTTAACCTAGGTGCACTGAATACATCATTATCTTCCATTGAACTCCAATCAGTTTAGTTTTTCTTAGTAAACCCTCCTTTATCTGAATTGATACACTATACTAGTTTTAACCTAGATTCATCCTTCTTTGATAGTCGAAACACTCGTGACCTTCTAGCTGATTCCTTTGATAACGTGTGGATGATTGGAAAATTGTTCATACATGAAAGAAAATTAATTAAATTGAATAAATATTTAAACAATTAAAATTATTTAGTTAATACTATTTTTATTAATTTAAAAAAATAAATTATTATAAATTAAATATAAATTTTTTTCAAAACTATAAATTTAATGATAAAGAACTAAATTCAAATAACATATATTAATTAATTAATTAATTAAAAACAAATAATGATAAAAATTACTGATGAATAAAATTTTAATTTAATGTTACAAATGACTATATAATTTAAGAAATGAGATTAAAGATTAAATTAAAATTTTATTAACTAATTATTTAAAAACAAAAACAAGTAAATGAAATTTTAAAATAACATAACAAAAACACAAACAATGACACTAAGAATTAATATTTTAAAAGAAACCAATAAATTAATAAATAAACTTAAAATATGAAACAATTTAAAATTTAAAAATAATAACTTAAATTGAACATAAAATCCACTAATTTAACAATTTACATATAAATTACCCACAACACAATAATTATCCAATTTGAGGCATATTTTAACAATAAAAATATAATCTAAACTTCAAATATGAGGTGGTAAAATGCATTAATTAAAGGCAACATCAAATTCACCCACACATAATATGTTGCATTTCCTCAAACAACAAGTTAGTGATTGAAGATGAATCTCAATTTCACAAAAAATTTATGTCATAGTGAATTGATTTTCAGAATGATTTTCAAACATGGATTCTCTCAAGTAGATAAATATGAACGCCCTATACAATTAAAATATCTTTTGTGAAAAGATGGATACTGGTTGCGCCCAAATTTACCCTACTGGTAAAAGAAATCGATATAGTACATGTAGGGGTCGAATCCACAGGGACCGAAGAAGTAACCATGAGACGCTATGATTGTGTGAAGGATGGGCTATGAAGTAGCCGACTTTGGGTTTGATTTTGGATTGTTTTTAAGGAAAACTAATAAACCTAAGTGAAATCAATTAAATGGAAATGGGTTGATCTTAGGATTATGCTTGGGGTGGATTGAATGAATTTTACTTCATTAGACAATTTTGGTTTTATTAATTTTTGATGAATCCATTCTTCAAAAATAACATTACATTCATCATTTTCTAGTTTGGTGCTTACTAAACACAATTACTAATCTCGTATACACTTAGAGAACCAAATTCATGATCTCCCCGAGGTATATGGTCATTTAGTAATTTAATTTAGTTTTCTCAAACACAGTAAAGATGAATAGTAGAAATAATTGAAGAATGGATGTCTTAAATTAATTATCCAATTAACAACAATTAGTTCATAAAATAACATTCAATCCAGCCTTTGCATCCTCATAAGATCATCCCATTAAGGTTTTATCCCTCCATTGATGGTATAATCTCAATGGTGGGCGGAAGATGACTAACAAGAATTGGATTGAAAAAATTAAAACCGCGGAAATAACGAGCACTCCTCCGTGTGTGTGAATGAAATTCACACCTATGTGTGAACTAATTCACAACAACACAGAGATATCAATGTGCTTTGTGATAATAAAGTTTTAATAAAACAAATGGAAAATATTTAAGTGAATGAAGTTGATTAAGAACATAAAGATACAAAAAAGAAACTTACATGGAAATGGAAAACATTACAAAGGAAATTTTGAAGCATAACCTTACAATGAAACAAACAACAAAAGATGATATGAAAAATATCCACCCTATTCCCTTCACCAATATCTCCTTATATAGGCATATTAGGAGCCTTAGGTACATCCTCCAACAATTAATTCACCCCCCAACAATTAATAGAGTCAAATGGAGGGTGAATAATCAAAAAGAAATTGATGTTTTGAATTTGACCCGGAAAACTGTCCAGATTCGTCCACCATATTGACGTGTGAATTCGAAATTTAAGAAGGCCGAATACGTAGGGGTTTTAGCAGAGAAATATTTTAGTCCATGTGTCTTATAGAAGCTCTCAAAATTTCAGGAAATTTGGATCATCCGTTTGGATGTTATGGTCCAAATGGTGGGACGGATTTCTGTGCATTAATGTCGAGTCCACCATTTAAATCTCAACTTCAGATCCCTTTATCATCATGAAAACTTCAGAATTAGCTCCGACCACAGTTGAATAAAATGATCCTAATATTTTTATCTTTCTACTGTATAAATTTTATCTTCATTGGGCTTGGTTTCTGGGCCCCACATTTGTTTGATGGGCCTTAGGCCCATTATGCTTTTTCCAGCAAGTTTCTTCCTTCAGGCGCAAAATTCTCCATCTTCCTTTGGGATTCATCCAGAGGACCTAAAAGATAAAATGTTCCAAACAAAGTGATCAATAATATCCCAAAATTTCAAATTCAGAAAATGAATATAATATTGTCAACAAACAAATTAATGATTGGGCCCAAATTTGCATTTTAAACATGAATTGCATTTTTGATGAGAAATGAAGTTCTATTTATGTAATGCACTAAAAACAATATTTATGGACTTTATAAAAATGAATATAAAGATATTAAAAATTAATATTAGCCACTTTCAGTGACTAATCAGATACCGTTTAAAAAATGATTCTAAATTGAAAATTTAATTCTGAATTTAACAAAGTATTGTTTACATATAACTGAAATTCCAAGAATCCATTTATTTCTAGGGGAACATACTCACATAAATTAAGAAACCATAATAATTAGACACACTTATTAATGGCATGGAGTGATAATTTATTTAATTAATAAATAACCTATCCAAAAGTAATTGAAAAATTAATAGAGAGATAATAAATAAAGAGCTAAATCTGGATTAGGGGTCTTAGTGGATTAGAACAGTAATTCATGGTTAACCCATAAAAAACCACTACTTTTTTTTAGAAAATAATGATTTTTAATCATAACATAAGATTTTTTAGTGGGGGATTTTTTCCTCAGATTTAGATGTTTTGATGCCACATTGGGAAGGTTTATCTTTATTACCTTATTGATATAATTGGGTAAATAATTTTTTATATCCTTTTGAAAAAATACATTAGGTAAAATTTTAGAAAATTATTATACATTATTCATTAACTTTGAACTTATAAATTTGAATTTAACTAAAAAGATATGAATCCAAATGGATTATTAAATGAAAATCATAATATAGGATGTGCTCTTTATTATTCATCTCTTTATTCATTTTTCATTTACTGTTGGATGGGTTATTTTTTCATAAATAAATTATAACTCCATCCAATTCATTAGTGGGTCTATGGATTATTAATTATGCAAGTATATTATCCTAGATATGAAGAAATGTTCATACTTGTAGTTGTATAGAAATTGATGTTTGAAAAATTAACAATAAAAATTTCAATTTCAATTTTTTATAAAATAATAACCAATATTTCACTGATGATATTTAAATTAAAAGTGGATTCACATTTTTCTTCTTGAGAGAATCCATGAGTTAAAATAATTTTGAAAATCAATTCATTGTGGAGCCATTATTTTTAAATATCGAGGATAATTTTCTGCCATTTAATTATTATTATATTGTTACTTAAGGATAAGAAACATCTTAAATGTGGGGAAATTTGATGAATACTTACTTCATGCAATTTCCCACATCATTTTTAAAGTTTAAATTATTCTTTTCATGTTAAAATATGCCTCTAATTGGTTAATT
This sequence comes from Viscum album, assembly GCA_963277665.1. NCBI lineage: Eukaryota > Viridiplantae > Streptophyta > Magnoliopsida > Santalales > Viscaceae > Viscum > Viscum album. Next base: position 232,576,787 of record OY728146.1, read on the forward strand.
ATTATGTTGTGGTTAATTTATAATTAAATTATTTAGTTAATGAATTTTATGTTTAATTTATTTTTTTATATTTAAATTATAAGATGTTTCAAGTTTTTAATTTATTCTTTAATTTATATATTCCCTTTAAAATTTTAATTTTAATTATCATTGTCTATTTTCATATTTAATTAATTTAATCTTTTATTTCATTATTTTTGTTTCTAATTAATTAGTTAATATAGGTTTAATTTAATATTTAATCCCACATCTTAAATGATATAATTTTTTTTAAAATTAATTAACAATTTAATTATTCAGTAATTTTTATCCTTATTTTACTAATTTATTAATTAATTATTACATGTAATTTGAATTTAATATTTCATCTTTAATTTTATCAATTTTTAATTTTTAATTTTTAATTTGTTTTTTACTAATTTAGTCAAAAGGTATAATTATTATAAAATTTAAATTATTTAAATGTTTATTTAATTTAATATTTTTTTTTCATGTATGTTTTATTTGTGTCTCATGGGATTCTTTGTCACGACTCGTCGGGCTCGTTCCGAGACTCCCCAAGCCCGCCTCCAATAGGACAGGGGCTAGTGACTTGCACCGAGTAGGCATATCACTAACATAAGAGACATTGCCTATGTACCTGTACGCACACACACACATCTCCACGATCACAAAATGCTGAAATGTAAAAACCACTAAGTAAACAATGCATGCATACCACTATATCCCACAACCACATAAATCAAGGTAAAGTAAAAAAATCCAAATACAAGCCCACCATAAGAAGTTTGTAACACGAGTCCAACCTATAAGAAAAAGGTACTGAAACTACTATCTGAAATCCGCAGGAACACACCTCAGTTTGTCCGGTCACACAAAGCACTGTTTGGTCTAGTCTACCTAAGACTCCATAAAAAGGTCAATCATCTGCACAGGACATAAAACACGTGGGTAAATCTCATGTAGAGGTGAGTATAACAATACTAAATTGGACACCCCAAACCATGAAGCAATACAATAAAGGAATGTACCGTCACCTCTTTATAGGTATATGTCTACAACATATATAACAAGAATATTTGAATATACTCAATCCAAAGAACACAATCTAAAGGTAAGCCACAACCACTGTATACCAACATTAGGAATCCATCTTGAATATTATATAAAGTACTCATATGGGAGAGAAAACTCCTGAGTCTGATAGCACTAATGATGTACATCCGAGAGGTACTGCTCATCGAGAACCATCATGAGAAAGATACACCAATAGTCTAAAGAAATATGATACAACATATGAGGATCAAAACCAAGGCTATGGGGTGATACCAACAACTCAACATGGATTATCCTACTAAGTAGAGGATCGGTGCACACATAGTGTTGGTAACATCGATACTAATAACTCCACCTAGTGAATGAAGAAATGAATAGAGGATCCTGCTCTAGGCCTCTTGAGAGATTCTAACAACTCTATCCAGGAAGTCCTGCTGAAGGGATCACAATCCTAGGAGTAGTAAATGTTTCATACCAACCTCCAGGGAGACAAAGAAGGAGACTCACCCTAAAAAAACTTTTCCAAGACATAGAAGAAAAGTGGCTCAATCCATGTAAGATGGGGTGCACGACATGTAGTAGGTTCACACGCCATATCCCTTGACCTCAGGTACTTCCCATATACAACAACTCATTCCATTCCAAATCACATCATTTAGAAGAGGGTTAGATGACGTGTAAAATGTTACATGTCATGTCCTTGCATCTGGGGTCCGCCCATGTACTCCGGCCCTGTGTTATTACACGGTGTTAGTCCGTGTGTCTCGGTCTGTGTTCCAATACACGGGGTAGCCGGTGTACTTGGTCCAGCCCAAGCCGTGTGGGGGAGTACACGCCATGTAGGTAACCTGTGCACTCCAACTCGTGTCTGTGTACTCCTTCAGGTATATTCCGAGTCTATACAAGTGGACTACATGCCATGTAGTCAAGGACTACACGCCATAGGTATCAGGTTTTCCAGAAACCCATCTTCTTCCTCCCGCTCACACTGTCGATCAACCATATTCTGTTTTCGTGATCTGTTCACCTAGAAATTCCATACCCAATCTCTTCTGGTCACTCTAACACCTAATCTATGGGATTCAGGCCTTTAATAAGCTTGAAAAATTCAATCGTAGATATGTTTTGTTATCACTGAAGAATTCAGACTCGACACTCACCGTCATTCGATCTGCTTCTGAACCCACCATACCCCTCTGTCAAGTCATCCTGATGCCAGATCTATGGTTTCAGATCGTTTCACCAAATATCAAATGTGAAATGAACAATTGTTCAAAGTAATGTCAGATTTCAGGAAAAAATAAAGAACATCATGATGAAAAATTGGGGGATAAAATCCCAAAAAATAAAGAGGGAAGAACCTAGATCTATGTTCATGTCGATATTAGTTCTTCACTATTAGAAATATAAAAAAATTAAAACAATTTTCAAGAATTAACTCCTGATAAATCCTACAAACGTCCAATCTATCAAATGTGATTGATCCATAGGTCAATCTATTTGTGGATTAGTCTGTGTTTGTCATAGGAATAAATAATGGGGAAAGAAAATCAAAATAATGAATCCAACCTTGATTTGGATCATTCGCTGATGAAGAGAAGTCACCGTTTATTCTTCTTTGGTGAGATTCATCAAGATTGGTGTGTGCCGATCATTGATCTGAGGTTTCGTCATCATTCGTCAGAAAGATCCTCCAGAGGTTATCTCTCCAATATCTCCAGAGAATTATAGTGTTATAAGGCTAACCCTAGATCTCTAAAAAAAGGTTTATTAAAGGATAAACCAACTTGTTTAATCAAAAACTAATTTAAAATAATTTTATTAAAATAGTTTTATTCATTTCACACCCGTGATAAATTTTTCACAAACAAACCCCACCAACCAATGTTAGATCGCACCTAGGGGAAAACCACTATTCTGAACTCAACGATGCCCTCAGATTTCTGATCTGAGCACCTATTTAGAATTTATTACACTTATTAGGGAAACCTCATGAGGGTTCTATTTAATATTTTAATATTTTTCAAACATTTGTTCCAGGAACACAGGGTCTAGGAACCACGCACCATCTAAACACATGGTCTTGAAAACAATCCATATAATATTTAAAAATAATACACCAAAAATCCAACATGTTACATTCTTCCCACCTTAGGTCTTTAAATCCCCAAAAATCCAAAAAAAGTATACTCAAGAAGATAAGGGTACTGAGAACGAATTTGAGCCTCCTAATCCCAAGGGCTCTCATAGAGATTTCTGTGCTGCTACTAGACATTTACCAAGGTAATCGATCAACCATGAAGGATCCTCTTCCTCCAATCCTCGATCTCCACTGGGTACTCAGTAAAAGCCACTTCATCCTTTATGTTCAGCTCGCCTTAGTTTATTACAGGTTATGGGTCATGCATGCACTTTCTCAGTTGCGACACGTGGAAGACGTTGTATACCCGGTCTAACTATGGGGTATAGCTAAGTGGTAAGCCACCTCTCCAACTCTACATAGTATCTGAAAAGGGCTGATGAACCTCAGAGATAGCTTTCCACCCCGACTAAATCTCTGTAACACATATAAGGGTGATTCCCATAAGAACACATGGTATCCTTCCTCAAAATACAAAGGCCTCCATCTTCTGTCAGCATAAGACATATAACTGCTCTATGCAGTCTTTATCCACTCCTCGGTGATGTTCACCTTATCTGTAGTAGCTCACACCAACCCCAGGCCCATGAGTGTTGACTCTCCAAGTCAGTCCAGCAAAGTGGTGACCTATAGGGTCGGCTGCACAAAGTCTTTAATAGTGCCATACCAATAGTCGAATGATAGCTAGTGTTGTATTAAAACTCCAGCAATGGTAGGTGATCCTTCCAACTACATCCAAAGTCTAACATGTAATCCAACAATATGTCCTTCAGAACCTGAATTGTCCTCTCTATCTGACCATCCGTTTGTGGCTCAAACGTTGTGCTCAAGCATAATTGGGTCCCAAATTCCTCATGTAATCCCTTCCACAAATGTGTTGTAAAGAGAGAATCACGATTTTAAACAATCATTGATGGAACTCCATGGATTTGAAATTTATCCTGAATGTAGAGGCATCCCAAGATCTTTACTGAACTCCGCTCTCGAATAGCTAGGAAGTGTACCGACTTGATGAGTTGGTCAACGATAACCCATATGGCATCATGTACCCTATAAATATGTGGTAAACCCATCACTAAGTCTATTAATATCCCATACCACATCCATTCTGACACATCAAGGGGTTGATCTAAACCCACTGGAACTTGGTGCTCGACCTTCACTTACTAACAAGTAAGGCATTGAGTAACAAACTATGAAACTTCTTTCTTCATCCCTGGCCACCAAAAATGACATCAGAGGCCTTGGTATATCTTTTCCATACCTAGATGTATTTCCAAAGGGGATATATGAGACTCCCTCAGAACCTCCACCGACAATGTCACAGGTACCATCGTGCATCCTATGAAGAGAACGATGTTCTCCCCACCTTTTTAATATCAATCAAGTGCATGTACTGTGGATATTTGAGCACATAGGGTCTCATAGTCGGTATCCCCAAGTTGTGCCTCCCTAAATTGCTATAAGAGTGGAGTGAAAAACCATCGACTAGAGAGAAGCTACTCCATCTCTATCCACTAAGGATAACTACAACAAGACCAACTGCTCTGATGCCTCATTTAGCAACTACAAACTAGATCTTCCACTGAGAATATTTTATACCATGTTCCCCTTCCTATAAGTATATATAATCTCAAAGTCATAATACTGGAGGAATCCTAGCTATCAAATATCTCTCAAGTTGAGATCCTTCTGAGAGAAGATATACTTGAGACTCTTATGGTAAAAGTAGATGATAAACTGCTCACCCATCAGGTAGTGTCACCATATATTCAACGGGAATACTACTACTACTAACTTAAGATCATGGGTCACATAGTTCTGCTCGTGTTCTCTCAACGGGTGTGAAACATAGGCAATCACTGCATGCCAATGCATTAGGACACAACCAAGACCGGTTCATGATGAATTGCAGAACACTACATACTCAACACCCTCCTCCAATAATATCAAGATCAGAGTGCTCATCAAAATCTGCCTCAACTACTGAAAAACCTACTGGCACTTCTTTGTCCACATGAAATTATACCCCTTTCAAGTTAAAGATGTCATAGGTGTTGATATCCTGGAGAAATCAGGTATGAATCTCTAGTAATTTCTTTTTAGCCCAAGGAAGATCAGAACCTCTATCACACTCTTGGGTGGATCCCATGCTAACACTACCTCAACCTTGGACAACTCCACCGCCAATCCATCCACTAAGATAACGTGTCCCAGAAAGTGGACCGCCTGAATCTAGAACTAGCACTTTGAGTTTTAGTAAATATGGTGATCTTGGAGTATGTACAGAACTATCCTTAAGCATCTCACGTGATCCTCATCATAAGCCGAGTACACAAGGATATTGTCGATAATGACTACCATGAACAAGTCTAAGTAAGGATAAAAGATCCAATTCATGAGTCCCATGAGAACTTCTAGGAAGTTTTTCATGCCAAAGGGAATCACCAGTACTCATAATGACCATAACGATAACATAATTTCGTTTTTGTTATATACTCATCCCGTAATCACAACAGGTGATAGCCTGATCGGAGGTCAACCTTTGAGAACCATCAGGCCCCTATCAACTGATCAAAGAGGTCATCGATTCTCGACAGTGGATGCTTGTTCTTCATGGTCACTTGGTTCAAGAATCAACAGTCCACACAAAATCTCAGGCTCCCATATGCCTTTTTGGAAAACAAAAGTGGGGCAGCCTAGGGTGAAACACTGGTTCTCATGATTCCATTACTCTATAAGTCCTACAACTTCACCCTCACCCCGAAAATCTCTACATGAAACATCTAATATGTTGGGGTAGATATTAGGTCCGTATCAGGGTGTAAATCAATAGATAATTCTATCTCCCTGTGGGGATGTAAACTTAGAACATCTTTAGGAAAGACATCCTCATACTCCACCACTAATATAGGAAATTGGAAACTCATAACATCCATGCACTGAGGGTTAGACTAGCTAATAGATGAGTAATAGGCTTCACCCCCCTATGCATGAGTCCATCCTATGCTGCTTGGGTTTCCTTTTTACCAAAAAAGGTAAACCTTATTACATTACTACGAACACACCACACCCTTCACCTAAAATAGTCAATCTGGGAATGAACTGTAGATAACCAATCCATAAAAATAATAACGTTGTAAGGTCTCAACACTTCCACTAAGAGGTTCCAACTAAAACTCTATCCTTCAAGGGTCCTATTATAGTATCGACATAGGTTTGTGATCACTGAGTCTTCCCCAATAGGTATCTCCAATGGTAAGGGTCGATTCAATGGTTCAACCAGAATCTCTAGGTCTCATACAAGATATTTGGTGAGAAAGGAATGAATAGAACATGTGTCTATTAGTACTTTAACTAAAGTATAAAAGACAGAGATCATAACTTGAATCATTACTAGGGACCCTAGGTCATAATCCTTGACCATATAAAGCTATCCAATCCCTTTTCCTCCAACTCATTGAGCCTGGAGTGGACCACTCAAGGGTAGTGGTGGCAAAAAGTTGAAGCGTCAACCACATCCTACTACTCTCCCAGATCCTCCGCCACATCTAACACCCTATGGATCTACCTTCTCCTATCACTATCTCTACCTCGATAGTCCATCCACAGTCAACCTGTCAGCAGTACGATGGGTTGGGAAATCTCAAGAGAGATGTCCCCTACCGTCGCATGAATAACATTGCCTATCCCTAGGCTCATTGGACCCACCCTGTGAGCCCTAAAATACAGATCCTCTATCCTGGGACCTCCTTCAGAAATGTATCCCACATCTAGGTCCCTAATACTGACATAAAATCCCAGCTGCCTAGGTATCCGCTCCTTGTCCACTACTAACTATCACTGGGTGCATCTACTCAGATAAAAAAATTTCAACCACCAAATCCCACTCAAGAACCCCAACATAAGTAGGAATGCATGGAGGGATAATGTTGTCTTAGATGCGTCTATGAAATCCTTTCTCTAAGGTCCGAACCATGAAGTACTGATCTCAAACCATGTCCACTGAGTACCTAGAAAGGATGGAAAACCTTGATGAATAATCAACTATTATCATGATACTCTGATTTAGCTGAAGAAGCTCCTGGATACACACATATCTCATCATAACTAGGAATCTATCTCAAATATTCCACAAAGCAGCCATTTGAGAGGACACACTCCTGAGTCTGATTACACTGATGATGTTTGTTCGAGAGGTGATGCTCATTGAGAACCATCATGAGAACAATACGATGATAGTCTAAAGAGAATACGGTACAATATATGAGAATCACAACCAAGGCCATGGTGTGATACCAAAAAATAAATTTGGATTAACCTGCTAAGTAGAGGATTGGAACCTGTATAGTGTTTGTCACATCTATACAAAGAACTCCACCTATGGCCTAAAGAAATGAATAGAGGATCCTGCTTTGGGACTCTCAGTGGATTCCAATAACTCTATCCAGGAATTCTTGATAAAGGAATAATAGTCCTAGGAGTAGGAAATGATTTATACCAAACTTCAGGAAAACACAAAAGGGGAATCACCCTAACAAAACTTTTCCAAGACATGGAGGAGAAGTTTCTCATTCCATGTAAGTAGGGGTACATGAAATTTAGTAGGGTCACATGATATGTCCCTTGACCTTGAGTTCTTTCCATGTATAATGACCCATTTTATTCCAAACCATTTCATATAGAAGAGGGGTACACAACATGTAGAAAGGTTACATGCCGTGTCCTTACATCCGAGGTCTGCCCGTGTACTCCAGCCGTGTTCCAGTACACGATATCAACCTGTGTATCTTTTCTTGGTACCAGTAAACAGGGTATCCCATGTACTTAGTCTAGGCCAAGCCTTTTTGGGGATTACACACCATGTAGGCAACCCGTTTACTCCACCCCATGTCCATGTACTTCTTCAGGTACATGTTGTGTCCATCCAAGGGGACTACATGCCATGTAGTCAAGGACTATACGCCATGTGTATTGGGTTTTCTTGAAACACATATTCTTCCTCCTGATCACACCATCGATCACCCATATTCCATTCTGGTGATTCATTCTCCTCAAAACTCCAGATACATTCCTATCCGGACACTCTAAAACCGAATCGACGGAATTCTGTCCATTAATCTTATAAGAAAATGAAATCATAAGAGTTATTCATTATCATCAAAGAACGTGGATTCATCACTCACTGTCATTTGATCCACTATCATTCCCACTATCACACCTCTTTTGATTCATCCCAATGCTGGATCTATATTTTCAAATAATTTCACCAAATATCAAATGCGCAACGATCAATTTTTCAAAGAAATATCAGACCATGGGAGAAAAATGAAGAACATCATGAAGAATGATGAATCAGGGGAGAAAATAACAATAAATAGAGAGGTAAGAAACTCAATAAATGTTCGTATAGATCTTGGTTTTTTACCATTATAACGATAAATTAATCCAAATAATTCTCAAGAATCAACTCCCGAAAAATCCCACAAATATCCCATCCCGCAAATATGATCAATTTGCGGGTTAATCAGTTTGTGGATTAGTCTGTTTTCATAATAGGAATCAATAATGGGAAAATAAAATAAAAATAATGAATCTTATCTTGATTTAGATTGTTTTCTGACAAATAATGGTTTCCACATCATCGTTGTTGGCGAGATCCATCAAGATTGGTGTCTTCCGGTCATCGATCTGAGGTTTCGTTGTCGTTTTGCAGAAGGATCCTCTAGAGGTTCTCTCTCCAATGTCTCTAGAGAATTCCAGGGTTATGAGGCTAACCCTAGATCTCTAAAAAATGGCTTATTTAATGATAAACCACCTCCCATGAATCAACAACTGGTTTAAAATATTTTTTTAAAATATTTTTATTTGTTTTGCGTCCGAAATAAACTTTTCACAAACGAACCGCACTGAACAATATTAGATCGCACCTAGGGTAAATATTCTATTCTAAACTCAATGGTTCCCTCAAATTTATAATTCGAGTAACCATTTATATGTTACTACACTTTTTTAGGGAAACCACACACACATTCTATTTAATATTTTAATATTTTTTAAACATTTGTTTCGAGCACACCGGGTCTTGGAATCACATGCTGTCTCAGTGCCTAGTCTTGAAAATACTACATATATTATTTAAAAACAATACATGGAAAATAAAAAACGTTACATTATTGGAAAAGTATTGGAGATTTCATGCCTATTTTTTAATCAATCGTGTTTTAAAAATTCTACAAGGGAATGAGAAACCATGCCTGTAATGTATGTGATGGAAATTTTCAAAAGTAATTGATCAAAAATGGTTGAAAAACCAAATGACCTCATGCCTTATTTGATCAACTACACCTAAAGAATACCGACCATATAGTAAAACTCAAGATACTGTGAAGAACTTGTACCAGTTGTGACTCTAATACTAGATTGAGAAGGGGAGAAAAAAAATATGGGTTTTAAGCTCTACATAAATGAAGATATGAATAAAATTGAAGCTTGATACATCAAAGAAAGTATAAATTTGGTCACAAATGTTTTTAAAATAAAAGGAGGTTGAATCTGGGTAGCTTACTAAAGCTTTATAGAGCTTGATGGATGAAACCAATGCTAATAATCAATTTAGATGAACAAGGTTTGGATGAGAGAAACCAAACAGATTTGAGTTTTAGGAAATATTATGAAGTATTCTATGCACCTAAGTTGATTATCGTCATTGTGAGGTTGATATTATAAAAATAAGTATCATAAAGAAGATCTATTTACTAATGAATCAGATATAGAAGATGCTGAGTTTTAATTTTTTTGATGCTTCTTGATGAAGGTTCTATGTTGAGTTTATTAGATGATGATTCTAGTATTGTGGTTGAATTTTCATGTTATTAGATGAGTTTAATGATAAGAAACCTAGTTTAACAAAATTATGTTTCCGAATATTGAATAATATAATATTGTAAAACAACATAGCTACTACTGAATCAGAACCGAGTTCGAGGATATGTGAAGTTCAATTTAGGGATGATAACTTCTCAAAATGTACTTAATAAATGTATAATATGGAACAACATTCGAAGTAAAATCAAGGTTGGTGAAGTGTGGAGACACAATGTTGATATATTGATATTTTTCATATTGATTTTTTATTTTGTTTACAGGAATGAATATGATGTTGGCTCGGATCCTCCATTGGTTATAGCTAGAAGTATGAAGGTGGGTGAATACCGCATTCTTTTAAAATTTCCCTAAAGAATCTATGTAGAATAATTTGTACAATCCAGATTGAGATGCATGACTACCTTCATATTTTATTTTATTATGATTTTTTATGGAAGTTCAAGATCATTTGGTATTATAGAGATTTGTTGATGTTTTGAAGTCATTAGTGGATATAATCACAGCAGGTCATGATTGGGATTTTCAACACCTAGGGTGTTCAGTACTGGGTATCAGTAAAAAAATATATGTAGGATTAATTTTATGATAGGTTTGGAAGTAAAAAAATTCCAAAAGACTTTTTTTCCTTCATAAAAATAAAATGATTAGAACAGGTCTAAAAAATAGTTTGAAGAAGATAATGATATTTAGATTTGAGGAAGCTTCAAAAATTTTCTGGTATTTACCAATGAACTATTTGAACCCTAAAATTTTTCCTTGATCATTATATTTGGAGATGTAACAGTTGAAATTGGACCTGTAAAGGTTGTTTGAAGTGATTGGTTTTAGTCACATAGTGGTGACAATGGATAGTGAAATCTGCCACATGAAAGCTGTTGAAGCAAAGACCATTGTAAGACGGTGCTCAGGGCAGTGATTTAGAAATAAAATAAAAGTAGGTAATCACATATGAGAGGGTATCAAATAATTATTCATTGGACCAAAAAGGAGTGAGAAGACACCTAATATGGGAGCATAACCTGGTCAGGAGTTATATCTTGGGGATGGAGGTGATCAAAATAGAGAAGTTTCCTCTTCAATTTCTTATTTCTTTTTGGATCTCTATTTTTGTGAACATGAATTACTAAATTAATTTGGGGATTAATTGTATAATGAAATTAAAATTCAAAATTATTTCATCTTTTGATAAAATGATTGTTCAGTGCAAATGTATGTTTTGAGTTCTCATTTCCATCAATTCTGAGTATCAAATTACAGTATTCTATGAACTGAGAGGTAATGATAGTGAATCTCTTTATTAATTTCCCATTTACAGTTTTATGGGTTATTTATTCCATAAATAAATTGTAACTACTTTCCATTCAGTAGTGTGTCTATTTATATGGATTCTTAATTATGTAAGTATCTTATCCTATAGATAGATGAAAGTTTGGACTTCTAGTTATATAAAAATTGATGTTTGAAAAATTAATATTAAAATTTAAAATTTAAAATTTTTCTTATAAAATAGTAACCAACATTGCACTGTTGATATTTAATTTGATAAAGAATTAACATTTTTATACTTGAGAGAATCTAAAAGGGAAAATCCTTTTGAAAATCAATTCGTTATGACATCATTTTTTTTAAACTTTAAGGCTCATTTTCTACTATTTAATTTTTAATAAGTGGTCACTTAAGGATAAGAAACATCTTAAATGTGGGGGAATTTGATGTTGATTTACTTCATACATTTTCCCACATATTTTTATTTTTTAAATTATGATTTTAATGTTAAAATATGACTCTAATTGGTTAATTATTGTGTCGTAAATAATTTATAAGTAAATTGTTAAATTAATGAATTTTATGTCTATTTTTTTATATTTAAATTATAATATTTTTTTTATTTTTTTAGTTTATTATTTAATTTAGATGTTTCTTTTAAAATTTTAATTTTCTTGCAATGTTTCTTTTTGTGTTCTATTAATTTTATATTTTATTTCAATTTTTTGTTTTTAATTGATTAGTTAATATATGTTTAATTTAATATTTAATCCCATTTCTTAAATGTGTTTCTAAAATTTAACATTAAATTTCAATTTAATTATTTTTTAATTTTATCCTTTCTTTTTATAATTAATTAATTAATTATTATATGTAATTTGAATTTAATTATTCATCATTAATTTTATCATTTTTTAATTTTTTAATTTATAATACTTATTTTTATTAATGTAGTCAAAAAAGTTGTGATAATTATACAATTTAAATTTTTTAAATTTTTACTTAATTTAATCTATTTTTTTCATGTATGTTTGATTTTTTTCCCCATGGAATTCTTAGCAATTTATTGGAGCTATCATGCCTATTTTCCAATTGACCATGCCTTAAAAATTCTACAAGGGAATGAATAGTCATGCTAATAATGAATGTGATAGAAATATTCCAAAGTAATTGATTGACCATGGGTTAAAAACCAAACTACTTCACACCTTATTTAATCAGTTGTGCCCGAAGAATATCAAATTTATAGTAAAACTCAAGATGCTGTGAAGAACTAATACTGATTATGGCTATGATGCTAGATTGAGAAGGGGGTAAAAGGTGTTTTGAGATCCAAATAAATGAAGATATAAAGAAATATAAAGCTTGATACATCAAAGGAAAGATCTATATGGTAACCAATGTTTCGACAATCAAAGGAGGTTGAATATGGGTAACTTACTCAAGCTCGGTCGAGGATGATGGGTGAAACTAGTTCCAATCATTGATTCAAATAAAAAAGTTTTGGCCAAGAGAAACCAAATAGATTAGAGTTACAGGGAATATAACAAAGTATTCAACTCTCCTGGGTTGAGTATCATTATTAGGGGGATGATTTGATTACAAGAGGTATCATAAAGAAGATCAGTTGACTGAAAATCAGATATGGGAGATGTTGAGATTAAAGTTTTTGGATACTTATTGATGAAGGTTCAATGACAAGTTCATGTGATGATTATTATAAGAATATGGTTGAATTTCTAAACTATTTAATGAGTCAAATGATAAGAAACCAAGTATAAAAAACTTATGTTTCTGGAGATTGAATAAGATGCTATTGTGAAACAAACTAGATACCGCTGAATCAGAATCAATTCTAAGAATATTCCAATTTCAATTTAGGGATGATAAATTATCAAACTCCACTTAATTAATTTATAATATGGAATAATGATCAAAGGAAAATCAAGGTTAGTGAAGTGTGGAGATCTAGTGTTGATATATTTATATTTTTTATGATGGTTTTTTATTTTGTTTACTGGAACAAATATGACATTGGATAGAATCATCTAATGGTTTTAGATAGAAGTATGATGGTGGGTGAATAGAACATGTTTTTTTTTAATTTACCCAAAGAAGCCATGAAGTAGAATTTGTTTGTTCCACATTGAGATTCATGACTGCCTTCATATTTGAGTGTCTTATTATTTTTTTATAGAGGGTCAAGATCATTCGGTATCATGGGGATTTGTTGAAGTTTTGAAGTCATTAGAGGATCCAATCAAAATAGGTCATGCTCGGGATATTCAACACCTAGGAAGTGCTAAAATTAGCCTCAAGAAATAAATCTATGTACGTTTAACTTTATTATAGGCTCAGAAGTTAAAAAATTTTAGGAAGTATTTTTCCCTTTATAAAAATCAAAGGATCAATACTAGGATTTAAAATTTGTTTAAAGAAGTTGATGATATTTAGATTCAATGAATCTTATCAAATTTTCTGGTATTTACCAATGAACTGTGTGAACCCTAAAATTTTTCCACGTTTATTGTATTTGGAGATGTAACAATTGAACATGGGTGTGTCGAGGTAGTTTGAAGTGATTGGTTTGAGTCATGTAGGGGTGATGGTGGATAGTGAAATCCTCTACATTAAATCTACTGTAGTGAAGACCATAGTAAGATGTTGATTAAGGTAGTGATCTTGAAATAAAATAAAAATTGGGCATTACACAGGAAAGGGTATCAAATCATTTTTCCTTGGACCACAAAGGGGTGAGAACATGACTGATATGGGAGTATAAATTTATCTAGAGTTAGATATTGGGGATGGAGGTGAGTATAGTAGAGAAGTTTCCTATTCTTTTCTCTCCTTTTAGATATCCATTTTTATGAAAATTAATTACTAGATTTATTTAGGGATTAATGAATTGAAAATTGAAAATTATTTTAGATTTTGATAAAATGATTGTTCAGTGAAAATGTATGTTTGGATTTCTCATTTTCATCAATTCTGAGTTTCAAATTATAGTGTTCTATGAACCAAGAGGTGATGATAGTGAATATTTAAACCATTTATCATCAATAAAAGAACTAAAAATTGGAAAATGGGGATGCATATATTCTTCATAATAAATAGATTTATTCTTATCATTTGATTGAGTGGTCAAGAGTAAATAAAGATCACCATGTATTTTAATTTCAATGAATCAATATATAAATGAATATTATCTTTTTTTCATAGAACTGAGTAATTATAATTATATTTAGTATGATTATAGAATATTTTTAATCAGTTAAAAATAGTCTGATAATCCTAATATCATCACTTTTCAAACTCTCATTAACTTTAGTACACTTTCACTTCTCATATTGATTTTATCATTTTCTATTTTATTGATGAGTTGTTTTTATTTATTATTTATTATTTTTGGTAACACACAATTTAATCACCTTCCCCAAGGAATAAAAACCCATACACACTACCATACTAGTTGTAGGTATTTTATAGGGTTTTATAAATAAGTATTTTGACTCAATGCTTTTCAACATCCTATCATTCCCTCATCAAATTCTAAAAATGATAATAAATTGTAAACTTGATCCCAATTTTCAAATATAATCAAGTATATACTCAGTTTTTTTTCTATCATTCCCTTTATGATAAAATTAAAAAATTTCATACAAAGGTCAACCTATGGGATCCCTTGCAGTTGTAAGTGTTGCACTGTGTTACAAAATTCTCTAATAGAGGTAAGTTACTATTCATTAAATGAACCATTAAATGTAATAAAAAATGAATGATGAGATATTTTAAGTTCATAGTTTTAGGATATATGTGTCAATATAATGGAATATGGATTTCTAGACACCTAAGGGAGTTGAAAATACATCATCCTTGGCCTTTCAAGGTTGTCTCAGATGATTTCCTCTTTATAGTTATGTTTATTTTCAGGAATATTTCTTTCTCTCATATTTTTACATTTCATTTTTTTATATTTTCTAGGGGTTGTATAGTGAATATTTTTCTCATGTATTATTGGTTCTATGTTTTAACTTTTCGACCTAGTTTTCATTAACTAATAGGATCATATCTCACAAAAATCATATTTAAAAAAAAATTAAACAAATTTTTATATGATTTTTTAAAGTGTTTTCATATGTTATTTAACATTAAATTTTTATTGAATGATTTTTTTTTTAACTTTTATCTCAGGTTTACCTAGAAATGGTTCCAAAAATTTGATGACGAAATGCTAGGTTGTTGAATAGCAATGATTCAAACTAATTATTTATAAAACTGTAAAAACTACTTATAACTAGTATGATTGTGAGTATGGGTGTTTATTCCTCAGGGAAGAAGGTTGATAACTGTGTAACCAAAAAATTAATAAAAGACAAACAAAAACAACTAAGCAATCAAACCTAAAAATGGAGAAATCATGTTGAGAAGTGAAGGTGTTGTAAAGTTGAATATAGTTTGAAGAAGTGATGATATTAGTGTTATCAAACTATTTTTAACTGATTAAACATATTCTATGATCCTACTCAACCTTATTAAAATTATTCATTGCTAAGAAAACAAGTGAATATACCTTGAGCTCTCGCATCAGTGAACTTCCACTTCTCGATGAACTTTAAATAATATTCATATATCAATCAAAAAATAAGAATTAATCTATTCATTATGGATAAGTGATACATATTTTTTTTAAATTTTAGATACTTATTTTGATCATCAATGGTTTAAAGATTCATTATCGTCACCTATCAGTTCATAGAATAGTGTAATTTGATACTCATAATTGAAATAAATGATAACAATAAACTAAAATTTTAAATGAAAGATAATTTAAACCAAAAAAAGATTTTAAAGTTTCAACTCATTACTACCTGAATCCACTATGAAATTTAATTAATCATGTTCATAAAAATAGAGATAAAAAAATAAGAATGAGAAGAGAAATATTCTCTGTAGAGATCTTCTTTTTCCCTAATCTCGAACTCTAGACCATAATATGCTCTTAGTTCAGTCATTTTCTCTCCAATTTATGTTCTAATGATGAATGATTTAATACCTTCTCTTGTGTGATGCTCTGTTTTTATTTTATTTCCATCTCACTGCCTCAAGAACTAATTTAACATGGTATTTTCTATAATAGATTCTATATAGAATCATTCACTATCCACAGTAACCCCCACATAACTAAATCCAATATCTTTAAATAACCATGACACACCCACAAGGAATAATCACAACTCCAAATACAATGAACCTTTATGTATTTATGAGTTCAAACATGTCAATGGTAGTTACTAGAAAATTAAAAAATCTTCCTTGAATCTATACAAAAAAAATTATCCGAGCTCACCTTTAGGACTAGTTCTGATTATTCAATTTATATAAAGGAAAAAGAAATCATAGTTTTTTACTTCTACATATATTATAAAACTAGGAATGCATAGATTTCATTCATTAGGATGAGTACAACATGGCCTAGGTGATGTATTTCCCAAGAAAAAACCACTTTGATTGGATACTACAATGACTTAAAACTTTCAATAATGCACCATGATTATAGATGAGATCAACCCACTGTACAAAAATCAAGCAAAACTTAAATTCAAATTCAGTCTTGAATTTCAATATGACCATTAAAAATTCTTCTTCAGAGATTTATTGGGAAAATTCAATAAATATGAGGTATACCCGAACCATAAAAATTCTAATCATAATAATGGGTGGATTTGTGGCATAAATAATCTTCCTTTCTATAAATTAAAAAAAACCTAAATGAAAAATATTATTATATCAACATTATATCACCAAACATCACTAGCCCTAATTGTATTTTGAACTTTGTTCCAACTTATAATTTTGTTAGGTAGAGTTAGAAAATTTTTATTACCAAAATTGAATATGGATTCTCCTAAGAGATGGTTTTTATTTGGAATAGATAGGTTTCTTCACAACCGTGTCTTCTTCAATCACTGCAAACCTATGTTTTTCAAATGCAGTCTCTTAGTGTTTAAATGATTCGACTTCACAGAAAGGGAACTACAATCCTATAATCATCATCACATGAACTTAGTAGTGAATATTCATCAATAAGCATTGGAAACCTTCAAACTTGACATATCCCAAAGCCGATTATTCAATCAATTGATCTTCTACGTGATACCCCTTTCAATCATCTCAGCACCACAACTACGATGCTCAAACCAGGATCATCAAATACTTCATTATCATCCATCGAACTCCAATATATTTGGTTTCTTTCAATCGACCCTCATTAATCTAATTCAAAACATCATACAGGTTTTATCCATAATCCTAAACTGAGCTATATAAAACTACTGAGATTCAACCTGCTCTGATAATATATAAACTGATGATAGACTAAGTGATTCCTTTAATATTCTGAGCTTAAAATTTCTTCATATATTCATTTAAGTGGATCTCAAAACCCCTATTTTTTCTCATTATTTATTTGTCTTTATAGATGATACTAGTAATGATTCTTTACGACTACTTGAGTTCCACTCTACGGTCAATAGGCTTTAGGAGCGGTCGATCAAATAAGGCATGCTACCATTTGGTTTTTCACCCATAGTTGATCAATTGCATTGTAAAATTTCCATCACATTTAGTATTGGCATGATAACTCATTCCATTATATAATTTTTAAGACATAATCAATTAGAAAATAGGCACGACAACTCGAATACTTTTCCCAAAATAGCACTAAAAAAATCAACTGTACGTGACAAAAAATAATTTGAATAAACCTTAAACTAATTAAAATTAAAAAATTAATAAAATTTTAGAATACTTGATTTTAAAAAGACATTATAATTTAAAATATAAAAATGTTAAAAATGATAAAATAAAATATAAATAATTAAATTAAAATTACTTATAATAAATAAATAATTAATTAAAAAAAATAATTATGAAAATAACTAATGATTTAAATTATAAATTATTGTTACAAATTATTAAATAATTTAGGACATGAGATTAAAGATTAAATCAAACTTTTATTAACTAATTAATAGATAAAAAATAAGGAAATTAATGATTAAATTAATATAACACAAAAATAAAAGACAGTAAAAATTAATATTTTTAAATAAAAATTTAAATTAAATAATAAACTCAATGGGAGACATATATTTTAATTTAAACATAAAAAAATAAACAAAACATAAAATTCATTAATTTGAAAATTTAATTAAAAATTACCTACAATACAATAATTCACCAATTAGAGGCATATTTTAACATTATAAATATAATTTAAATTGATTAAATGATGTAAAAAAATCAAGAATTAAAGGGCACATTGACACATACCATTAATGAGAAAAACATTTGGCAACCATCCACTTGTTAAAAATTCCAATAAACTTCCAATTTCTTGGTAAAAAAAATATGAAGAGCATAATAAGTCAATTATAACACTTCACCATGGATATATTGTAGTAATCACACAACAACACATACCATCATGACTGATTTCAGGATACACTAAAAATACTATGGAAAACAAGATCATATATGGGTATCATGGCTACAAACACACCCACATGGAATAATCATCAATAAAGAACAAAAATAAATGCTAACATATCATGAAAAAAGGTAAGAAGAGTATACAAGAGCCATAAATATTAAGGAACTTCCCAACTCAAGGTTGTTTATGAAGAATTACAAGGTTTGTTGTGGAACACAGACTAAACCACATCACACACCCATAAAGAATGATCTCACACATCAAAGACACCTAATTAAAGTTCCAATTCATCAAGAAAGAGGTTTATAATGGATATATAATAATATTTAACGTCAGGAAGGTCATTCTAGAATTAGGTACCATAATGAGTCCATCAAAGAAACCAAATACAAGGTATTTTGAAGGATTGGTCTCCAATTCACCGAATCCATTTTCATTTCAATAACGGATCATGAATTCCTCCCCAATTCTAGTATAGATCTTCAATTATAGTCAATGATCAACCATCCATCATAAAACCATCAAATTAATAGAATTTCATGAAGGAGAAGGTCTCAGGATGATCATTATAATGAAACATACATGGAAATGTCCATAGTTATTGATAATTCTGTCTCTGGACAAGGGGGTTATCATTGAAATATTAATACCTCAAAAAATATATTAATGAATCATTATTGTATTAAGGTTATATATTCAATATACTATCAATAAGAGGTATAATAGGATGATTGATAAACACTTACATATAGAATGATTGTATTTATGGGTAAATATTGATTTGATCAAGGAATATAGTTAACTCACTAGGTCCACCACCTATATAGGAACAAAGGTAGAAATAATCATCATATGATTATAGAAAACATAAATCCATCATAGATACCTATTCATCTCTTAATAAGGATGAATAATTTGGCATGGATTTAAGAAAAACTCATCATTTAGGTATAACAGGATTGGTCAAAACATGAGGATTCAAGGGGAGAAGAATGGGGGAGTCTTGATGTAAAGGGAGAGTGAAAAAATTCATATTAGTTCCATTAGAATCACAATTAGATAATAAAGAGTTATCAATGTAGTATGAAATTAAAATCCACATGGTGCATTAATTTTACCCTTAGACTGGACACATAGGATAAACAGTGGGACTCACTGGCTAGTCGGCGGGACTAGACAAACCACATGGGTTATTATAGTTCCCTCAGATAGTTGGTGGGATATATTGAACCATCTATATATACTATAATCCCACTGGCTGGATGATGGGTTCCACCGACTAGCCGATGGTAGCATTCCATCAACCAAAAACCAATCCCTTCCTCAGCTTCATCAACCTTTAAAACCTAAACCCTTAATCTATTAAAAAAATACAAATAAATATCCCACAATATGGTTGAATTAAAGCAAAAAAATACTTTATAAGAATAACATCTTATACATTAAGTCAAAGTGTGGATGTTACAATTATAACCCTCTAACAACTTCTCATCCCTAAGAATTACCTTAAATGGTTCAACTTAGACAACTCAAGCCATTGATCCCAAACATCAGCTTCTCACTCCCATGTCTCCTCCTAGATATATCCATGACACTATAAAATTAGGAATAGTAGGTATCATCTTCCCCTGATATCCTTTCTTTCTCTTTTCTACAATAAATATCGAGCACTACATGTATGATGCGCCGGGATACAACTCAACATCCTCATTGTTGATAACATTCATTGGATCAAATAAGTACCTATATATCCAATAAATATGAAACAAATCATGCATAAATATATATCAATAAGAAAGATTCAGATAGTATTCCACTATCCAAATGCACTCACTGATCTCAAAGGGTTTAATATAGCATAATGTTAGCTTCCCTTTCTTAAAAACATCGGTGGTGTAACCGAGGATTCACTCTCAGAAAAACCAAATCGATACTAGAAAACTCCAAAGGACTCCTACTAGGGTTTTCATTATAGTTATTTATACTCTTAGATATGATAAAATTCTTCTGAATCATCTACACTCATTGGGTGGTCTCTGGTACCATACTAGGCCCACGACTACTACCACACCAGCATCATGATAATAAAATGGTGAATGATATGGAATACCATAGATAATATCATATGTTTTCATTAGAATTTAATCTTGATAAATACTATTTTGAGAGAGCTCAACCAGGTATAGGTGATCATCCCAAGATCCACCAAAGTCAAGGGCATAAGCCCGAAGCATGTCATCTAATATACAAATCGTCTACTCTGACCATATTTCTATCTAAGGATGGTACATTGTGCTCAATCTCAATTGAGAACCTAAGGAATTCTATAATACCTACCAAAACTATGATCTAGAAAATGAATCTCTATTATAAAAAATTATCAAGGGAAATATTTGTAATCATATAATCTTAGGGATATACATATTTCCAAACATGTCTATAGAGTGAGTATCATAGATATATAGGGAATGAGAAACTTTCATTAGATGATCAAAACCCCCCCAGAATAAATCAGAATCATTGAGGTACTAGGAAACCATATCACAATTTCCTTTATGAAATCCTTTCACATCCGAAAAGTCACATGATATGGATGGTGTAAACCACTAGGAACCTGATGCTTGGACTTTATCCTCTAGAAAGCAATGCATCTGGAAACGTATTCAGCAATGTCCCTCTTTATCCCTGGACACTAGAACATCTTCTTAATGTCTTGGTTCATCTTTTTCTCTCTAGAATGTACTGACCACTTATAGGTATAAAAGTCCTTCATATGATCCACCCTGATGGATGCAGGAACTAAAACTATTCCTTGTGAAAAGATCACATCGTCGATGTCCAACAACCACCTGAGTATCTGGTCACCACATATTAGATATTCTCATATCAAATCAAAATCTAGGTTAGTATCCTATCGATCCATTACCCAGTTTAATAAGGAAGATGTGTCCACATATGGATCCTATTTCATTGGTCCTTATTCCTCAGAAGCATCCTTCCTCCAATCGCCAACAAGTTCATCAGGTGCCACTATTCCTATAAAGTCCATTCACTAAACTCCTATCTACATGCATCTTACTAATAATAGAATCTATAAAGATATTACCTTTACCTTAAGAATATTATATGTCAAATTCAGATGTTTATATATTCTCTACCTGGCTCTTCTTCCCCATGTTTAGGTCCCACATGTGATGATATAGAGAAGGCTCTTGTGGTCAATATAGAAAAAAATCTCACCAAAGAGATAGTGTTTCCAACACATCAATGCATGGTCCCTAGATACCATATCCAAGTGAAGATTAGGATATTTTCACTCATCAGATCATAGATGAAAGAACCCATAAGATACCAACTTGTACCAATGTATCTATATTTCATACAAACCAATGACTAATGTATCATAATTAATAGCATAGATAATTCTTGTATTGGGAAGTATCAATATATGAGAAACAACCAACCTCCTATTTATATTCATAAACACCTCTCCACAATGGTCCAACCACTGGAACTATGCTTCGTTCTTTGTTAGCACCATCATGGGTGCTGATAAATGAGGGAAGTCATAAATAAATCATCAATAATATCCCACAAAACCTAGAAATAAATTGATCTTAAAAAAGTTCTAGGGACCTTCCTAGGAAATCACTACCTCCACTATATCTAGGTCTATAGATATATCTATCTCAAACATCACATGCCCCAAGAATTTTCCCTCCTAAATCAAAAAGGTGAAATTTTTCATCTTAGTATAAAGGTGATGTACTAGTACTATAAATAAGACTATCTAAATATGTCTATGATACATCTCTAGGGTCTATGAGTATATGAGGATGTATTCAACAAAAACCATGATGAAAAAGTCAATATATGGGTGGAATATATTATTAATGAGATCCATGAACACTTTATATGCATTCGTCAGTCCATATTTCGTCACTATGTAATTATATTACACATACATGATCTGAAATACCATCATTGGGATGTCCTCCCATCCAACCTATAGGCGATGATATCCCAATTAGAGATCAATATTAAAGAACCACTAGGATCCCTTTAACTGATTAAATAGATCATCGATCCTAGGAAAATGATATTTATTCTTCATCATCACATGTTGAGGAAAATATAAAGGGGGTATGACTAATCCCATTGAAAAAGAAAGGCCTACAATATTCACTATGATCATCCCATGCTAAATCAAGTCTGGAACAACTACCAGTTCCTAGTTCCCACTCTTTAAACATAACATACTTATCTCTATTTGGTGATGTAAATGATATTAGTCTTTGATAGAAATCACTGTGATATCAGAATATAGTCAATTATTCTATACCAAGAATCATATCAAAGATCATTATCTCTATAATCACAAATTCATACATATTTCTATAATAAAAAATAACTATTGGATAATCTAGGAATCACTGAATACTATCCACTTTCATTCCCATTAATGTATCAAAAAAATATAACATAGAAAACAATATGATTGATAAGTCAAGTCTAAAAAAACTTGTACAAATAGAAATGAATGGGAATAATCAATATCAAACAAAGTGACAAGCAATGTAATAGTGATCAATAAAATACCTCATATAGTAGATGGTCCCTCATGACCATTTTCTAAAGTCTGATCCACCCCATAAACTTGGACAACCTCATCTCCATGACAATGTCCCTAAGCTATATTACTTTCTTGAGTCATCATCATCTAAGTCTACTATAGATAAACCTAGCTAAATCTCTAGGTCATATATCCTATCTTTTCATCACCCCTATATAACCTTGACATCAAATATTTTGCAAAAAATAGGAAAAGATGCCTAATATTTCTACACTTCCTATACTTGGTATGTGGTTTTTTATATAACATGGGATAATTTCTAACCTTCCCAAAGTTGAAACACTATGGAACTCCTCCCGAGGGGGCTGGATAAGCCATACAATTGTCAGCATATATACTACCATCATGATGTACTTCCCCATTCATCCCATTCCTACTTCTAGAAATGAAACTCACTATATATATAGATAGAACACCTTTCGAATTACTGATGGGTGGAAGAAGAACAACATCTCAATCCTCCCATAGTGCATTCTATATAGTCATGGAATTATGCAGAACCTCCTAGTATGTCATTAGGTCAAAGAAGCTAAAATATCGTCAAATATTAGTATGAAGACAGACCTTGAACATCCTTTAATTTTGTGAATCATTTCCATAAAATAGATTGAAAAAATGTAGTATCTTAGTGAAATTAAAAATGTATGTTTATACTCTCATGAGTCCATATTGCAGCTCCCTAGAAACCTGTGCATGGACAATCTTTAATATATTGAGGAAAAATTCCTTAAAGAAGACTCCCTTGAATGACTCCTAGGTGAGACCCTCACATATTGTATAGTGTCACATCATGCCACACCACCTTTTGGTGGGTCTCTATAGAATGAAAGTTTCGAACATCACCTTTCTATCCTTAGGTTATTCAATGAGGTCAAATCCACCCTTGATGATATCAATCCAGTCTGCAACATCATGTAGATATCTAGTGACCTCAAAGGATTATAGATGATGGGGATGGATGCCTCTGTCATAATCAAATATGGACCTTGGTGCTCACTCACCCTAGGAAGGAATAAGAAGAAGTAATCCCGACTGATGTGGGACCACTTATTTCAAAACTGATCAAAGTGAAAGAGAATACTATGATACACCCTTATACACAATAAGTATTGGAATAGGGGTATCCTTTCTAGCTATAGAATCCCTTCCCATGTCATTTGGTAGTCCCATCAATCTATTTTATGAAGGAATCTTCTAAAACATGAATAAAACACTATGAAATGATGATGTAGCTAGGATATATCCTAATTAGTCTATGGGATCACACAATGGATCTCATAGGAGTCTACCCATAACCCAAGGTATATTTGTCCTAGAACTAACTATGGTAGCCACCCCTACATATTAGTAATAATAACACACACACACACATATAAAACATAATAGAATGACAAGGATCAAAAAATTAATTCCAATAGATATATCGCAATAACATGACAACAAATATATCACTCAGTCAAAGAATAAAAGTCTACCCTAAAAAGAAATAACAAATCAAGGAATTAAATTAAATAACTATTTTGAAGAATAAAATAGGTATATATATGGAATGTGATCCGACATGCCTAATCATGATGCTTGAACCCATATAAATTCCATAAAATAGTTAAAAAAATCCCTTCAATTGTAACTTGAAAACCTGTTATGCATGATCTGGCCAGCCATATAGAAACTCCCCTACCGAAGTCCCACACAACCTATCTTCTTTCTAACATGTCCCAGGTTAGTCCAAAGAAACAAATGAAAATCATTATTCCATTTTTTAACTCCTTGTCCCAAACCACTGGGTCCTCTCCAAAGTGTCGCATGACCTCGTTTATGCCTCCCTATATGTATGAGGCTTTCAACTATAAGTGAGGGTCTAGATTCCATTAATGGGGAAACTATCAAGCCAGTAGTATATCCTTTGACCAATAATATAAATAAAATATAAAAACTCATAGAAGACCATGTGAAAAAATAATAATATAAATTCACACACATGTCATACAATAAATAAAAAAGCTACCCAAGTGGAAAGACAAAATAGAGAAAAAGTGTAAGTAGATAAATAAATAAAAATTTGGTATCATCTTGAGTCTTTCTTAGACCCTCCACACATCATACTTCATGAAATAGTTATCTTCTACGATCCCATTTCCCTTTCTCAAAAACCTAAATATAAATTCTATATAGTCTTCAAGATTCTCATATAGTGTGTGAGTAATTAAACCTTGTATGCCACCTCAAATTCATCCTTAAAAAATGTTCACATGTATAACATGTTTATTCCATGGTGACAATAAATGTAAAAGAAAGTATAATAATCAGATACTAAGTACACATATTTTATCCAATCCTTCATGTCCCCTATCCACACTTTCTTTAGCTCTAAATTTTAAGGATGATCAAGATATCAGAAATGATAAAGGACTAACCATATGGCTGGCGTCATGTCATTTGAAATTCTCAATGCATCGAGTGGACATGATACCTGGTATCCATAATGAATCGAGTTCTAATAATCTCATCGGTGTCCTTAAGGCATCAAGATCTATCTGAATCATAAGACTATCATGCTACTATCCCATGAATGGGTCCACCATCATCATCACCACATGTCATTCACACCCCCCATCTATAGGATATACCTACCACAATGATCCTCCTATTATACATACTAAGAAAAACCTATAATATCATGGTAACAAAAAAACATATAGACAATAATAAGACAGTCATAGAATGTCGTCATGATTATATAGTAATAAACATATAACAACATTTGAAAAACATCAAGCATGATATATAACTACTCTAACAATACTCATGGAAACAAGATCATATATAGGTATCATGGATACACACATAAATACAAGAAATCATCATCAATATAGAATAACGAGACATGAAAAAACATTACGAAGTAAGTAAAAAAGTGTATAAAAGATCCTCAAATGGTAAATAAATTCCTACCTCAAGTTTTTGATGAATAATTTCATGTTTTTTCTAAGAATTATGACTAAACCCCATCAGACACCTTACTAAGAATGAGACCCAAATCATCGATTCCCAACTCAGGTTACAGTTCATCAAGAAAAAGGTTTAGTAAAGAGACTCAAGGATATTTAAAATCAAGAAGGAAGTTATATAATTAAATACCTTAAGGATATTATCTAAGGAACCAATTAGAAGGTATATCAATGGAGGGGTAACCAATTCACCTGATGAGTTGTCATTTCAAGTAAGGCCAATGAATTCATATCAATTATAGAAAGACCCATAGTATTGGAAAAAAATCATTGGGTTATCATCAATACATCAATGGAATATATATTTAAGAAGGAGATGATCTAATGATGATTATTATAAAGAAAATTTCATGCAAACATCCCCCATTAATGATAATTCAATATTTTTTCATGGGAGTTGTCATTGAAATATTGATACCTCGACCAATATACCAAATAATCATTAAAATATTAAGGTTCAATCATACTCATATAACCCTCTTATTCGTAAGTAGACCTTGATTTGATAAAGGAATGATATCATGCCACTAGGTTCACCACTGATCTAAGAATAATTAGAGAAATCATCATCAGATAATGAAGTAAAACATAGATCCATCATAGATTCATGTTCATATCTTAATAATAATGATAAATTTGGAATTAATATAAGAAAAACTTACCATTTAGTCATCACTAGATCTATCAAAACTTGAGGAGGCAAGGGAATAAAAAGAGGAGAGTCTTGATGCATAGAGAGAGATATAAAACTAATTCCAATGACATTGGGGTTGGAATTATCTATTAAGAAGTTTTAAAATTCATGTTAAATTAAATATTATAGGCTGTATTAATTTCACTCTTGGATTGGGTGCATCAACTACCCATTGAGCCTTAGTAGGGAGACAATCGCACCACTGATAGGCCATTGACAAGCCACTTATGGGGTGATGTGATTGGAAGAACCACATGGGTTATTCTAGTTCCATTGGATGCCTAATGGGGTTTGCAGGACCCTCTAGATACAATGGAACCCCACAACCTTGATGGTGGGTTTCATTAGCTAGCCGATGGTGGCCTTTTATCCACCAAAAACCATGCCCTTCCTCAACCTCTTCCACCTTTTAAAACTGGGAATCATAGCCACAAAAAACCAAAAACCAAAAATAATAGGTAAGATTTAAAAGGTAAATAAGAATTTATAAACTTAACAAATCATACATTTAATCAAATCTTGGATGTTACATTAATAAAGGGAAATATGTGTTCTAATATTATCTACGATGAATGAGGATCCATAAAATCACTATATGAGAGACCATAGGGTACTATAGTTGGGAAAATAAGGGTCACTATTTTAAAATATTAAATTGAATGTGACATTCACAAGGTTGGGGATCATCATTCCCTAGAGTGAGGCCTATAAGGGGATATGTAAAAAGATATCATTTGGCAATGTTTTACCATACATTAACCCATTATCATGTTGGGAATAGAAAGATGAAATACCATAATAAGGTTTACCCCATATCCTAAAGTGTTATGTGCCCCATTTCCTATTAACTATGCAAGGAATACCCTAATGTTGTATCTATATCAAATAATTTATAGAGATCACACATAAAACTTGAAACCAATTTTATTCTAGGGGATAATGCTTCATCCGATTTTTTTATTTAAGTACCTAAAATTTTATAAATAAATTTTTAATTAATATAACACAATTAAACAAGACACTTTACCTAATACAAATACTCTTTTAAATAATGACATTTTCCATATAAATATACCTCATCAATTCCTTATTATTTATTATTATTTACTAAATGATTCAATGAATACCAATGGATTCATTTAAATAAACATCATTTGTAACACCCCGAGATTTTATGAGATATATTGTTTTTAATTTCTTTGATTTCTTCTGTTGTACACTAAACCAAGATTATCTTGTACTATACAAAACACCGTATTAGCTTGCAGTATACGCAACACTATTCTTGGATCGTGTTACACACAATTTCAAGTTCGTTTTGTGGAAATTATTCTACGCAACATTAAGTATAGATTTTGTTTAATGTATAAATGAAGTAAGTTTTGATTATGTTATACGCAATACCAAAGGGAGATTGCACTACACGCAGCCCTGACATGAATTTCATTATACGCAATCACGACCTTCCTCGATAGCGTGTATAGTACGCAATACCGGGTTTCACTAAACAACGATATGTTATTAAAATATTATATAAACGAGCCGTTATGAATAGTAATGCCCACTTTTTGAAATTTTATAAATTTTATCTTTCAAAATGGACTTAATTTTTGGATTCAGAATATCAAAATTATCCAAGGGTGAATTTTTGGTATTTTTCTGAAAACTTTCAATTTTTGATGAATAGTGAAAAACACTGAGTTACAGTTTAAAACCGAATTTTTATTTAAATAATTATTTATTTTATTTTTATTTTTGGTCAAAATTGATACATAATTCCTATATAAGTTCAATTTAATTCATTGGAGTAATTTTATAATAATTTTAGATATATAAAAATTTTATTGAACTTTTCACCATCTTTTACCCACCTCCTAGGAGAATTTGCAAATTTACATAAAAATTAATTTTACCGCTTCTTTGAGTGGAATTTCAAAAATCTGAGAGACACGGTTAATATCAAGAAGTAAAATTTGGTTCAATGAGATAAAAATATTTTATGGTGAATAGTAACTTTTACTTTTATTTACCACGGTTAAAAGTAAATATGGTAATTAAGGGTAAAAATAATATTATTATTACCCTGACACATGTCCTAATTCTATTGGATAAGTGTAATTCGATAAAAAAACCTTAGGAATAAAATATTACCCTTTAGGTCCACTTGGATTAGATTAGGACATTTATTATTATTTTATTTAAAGAAGAGTTAAAATAATTAAAATCAAAGTTTAATAACTAAAAAAATTTTAATATAGGGTTATACATAAGATAAATTAGACTATAAATATTAATTAGAAATCTAAAACAATTTCCTACATAATGGTATTTTATTTATAATTTTTATACATTAAATAATTTAATTTATGTAGGAAAAACTGATGATGCAGTAATTACATAATTAATGAAATATTAAAATAATTGATATTAAAAATACCCAAATAAATGTAATTTGAAACTTTTTATGAATTAGACTAATTTTATAGGTTAATATAATATATTAGGGCTGGTTAAATGATTTTTTTTGAAGTAATAATGCTTTTATGAATTAAAAAAAACAAAATACCAGATAGTGTCAAAATTGACATAAAAGAGTTTTTAAAACAAATATTATATTATTAATTGATATTATATTCCTAAAAATCTAAGGTTTGGCCAAAAAAATTATATAATAATATATATGACATTAATGAACCAATTGGGGCCTGATTGGCAGTTTATAGTAAGTTTATTAACCATAGAGTGTAAGAATACAAGAAGACATGGTAAAAGTAAAATTATTTAACTTAGAGTTAAATCTAAATGGTAAAGTTAAAATGGTAAAATAAACTTGCCTAAAACCTATTGGTTTAGAGGATTTCAACCCATCCCCACCCTATCCTAGAAATAAGTCACTTTGGAGCCATTATAAATCAAATATGAATTTATTATAAAATAATAAATTAAGTTTTTCCTAAGGTGCCCCTCACCCCTCTTATAAAAGGGCACCTCCTCCCTCTCCTCTTCACAAAAATTTGAGCCTTCAAGCTTGGCCAAACCATACCCATTTAACATATCCACTTCTATAGAAACCTACTAGAGGTCTCAGTATTCTTCAAAGACTAACTTTAGTGCCCTAAGAGGAGGTTAATAGGAGACACATTGAAGAATAGGAGTTTTGGACATGTACGGAAGAAATTGGACCTAAGGTAAGGGATAATTTTTCAATCTCATTTTTATCCGAGATTGATTATATGTAAGTATTTACTGGGGTATATTTTTCATCCATGTCCATAAAATTTGTTTCATAAAGTTTTTAATATTCTTCCATGTATGTTTAATGTCATGTTTACCCCTTTTTTAATTTTACTATGTAGTATGGAAGGAATCTTTCTTTTGTTTACCATACAAGGTACTTTTTGAATTTTTAGGAAAAAGTACAAGAATATTTTTTTAACTTATACGGCATGAATGAATTTTTATGGTTTTATAACGCCTTATTTTCATGAAGATTACTCTACAAGATTTCATGAATATTTTCAACAAAAACCTTTTCTTTTATAATTTCATGGTATTTTGTGAAAAGAAAATGATTTTAAAGAAGAAAAGATATTTTCCTCAAGAATTCATTTCAACTGTTTTATCAAAACAATTTTCCATCTAAGATGACATTATTTTCATATGTGTATGTTTCAAGTATAACGTCTCTATGATTTACATGGTTTTACTTTTCTTATGATGAAATGATATCCATTTGTTTTATATAGATTATTTTATGATGGGATGATGTTTATCAAACCCATTTTATTCATTGGGTTATGATGAATGATTTATGTTTATGTTGTGGCACACATAATAATGATTTCATTATGAGATGGGTGGGACCTATATCTCCCTCCAATTCATTGGGTAAAGATTTATATCTCATGAGATAGACATGACTGGAACGGTAAGTTAATCCGGTTCAGTGATACAGGAATGGAACAAGGAGTGAACTTGATTCAGTAAGGGACTTTGTCCACTATGATGGTCTTGGTAGCAATGCCTTGGCTACTATATAAATCATAACATGTGTTTAATGGTTTCCACAATTACATGTTTTATTCCCATGCTATTTTATCATGTTTAATGTTCCTTTTTGATATATTCCTTATGCACTACCAAGATTTATGTCATTACTCATGATTTTGATGTTTTATGTTCATGTTCTTACATTCAAATGTTTAGGGATTTTTTTATGTTCTCCATGTTTACCCTTACTGAGCATTTGGGCTCACCCTTTTTATGTTTTCTTTTTCCCAGGATATAAAGAAAGGTTTTAGGTAAGAAAACCAAAGGGGAAGATCTGTATGGGATATATTGAAGATCTTTCACCATGATTAGAAGATTATGTTTCGAGTTTCCAAAGACACTAAACTAATACGGTATTTGGGTTTCTGTTTTTGTAATGTATTAAATATTCCACAAAAGTAATGAAATGTATACGTATGTCAAGTGTGGGTGTCTACATCATTTATTCATGTTATAGTTTAAATAAAATCATGTGTTATCCAAGAAAACCATTTCCTATATTATTTTTTATATCGAGTGAAAAAATAAATAAAAAATAAATAAGAACCAATAAGCTTTAAAACACACTCCATTATACCTAAAATAATTTTAAAAACAACATAAAAAACCTAGTTTAATATATATATATATATACATATATATATGAACATATGGTCACCAAAATTTGTTCAAGAATATTATTGTCAGATGATGTTTTTATCACTAAAGAGGAGAGCACCAATACCATGGAGTCTAGAAGAAAAATTTTCATTAAAAATTCACTCTTAAAAAACCATCATTTTTTTCTAGGTTAGTATGGATATAAGTGGATAAAAAAACTATAGATTGGTGAAGAAGAAGATAATGTATTAGGTAGATAACCACCTACATGAAGAAAATGATAATATATGATAGAGAAATTTTATGAATCATGGGAAAAGTGGAAGAGGATTTCAGGGGAGTCTGAATATGGGACAATATTGAAGGAGTGGAGAAAAATAAAAGATCTATTACCATGTGAATGATTCTACAAACCTCAATCTTTGTTAAAATATTTACAATAATGATAGGTAAATTTTCACCTTTATTATACAGCTCAAAAAATCAATTAAAATTTAAAAAATTTATACCTAAATAAAAAAATAATGGTTTAAAACAATAATTAATAACATAAAAATCCCCTAAATGACACTTTCAATGTAATAATTATCCTAACTAAATCACTTTATAACACATTAAAATTAACCTGAATTATATTTATCTAAAAATAATTATGGTTATTTTCCCTATATTTTTGTTTCTAGATCCCATATATCTGGGGTGTCATCATCATGTTATAGACCTGGTGTTGGAACCAAAGTTTTCTTGGATGGTGTTTAATATTGATGTTTTTTTTATTGAAAATATATTTCTTGTTTGATCAAAAGATTTTTATTTCCTAATAATATGTTTTATAGAAAATGGTATCCTGGTGTAGAAATTGAAGAAGTTTTTTTAGTGTAATTGATTTCTCGTGTTTAGAAAATTTTTCAGTGTGAAAACCTAGGGGTTTTACAGATGTTTTAAAAATGTTTAATGAAAAAGGGATATTTTTTCATATAGGGAGTACATGGCCTATGTATTGTGTACATGTTCATGTATGGAGTACGTGATAAGTCTATTTCATGCATTCATTTTAGAGTGTTTTTATATTGATTTTTTTATTTAAATTGAATAATATTTCCAATTTTGGAGTGTGTTTGATTTTTTTTTATGATTTTTGGAAAGAAATGACGATTCTTTGATAAAGGGATGAAATGAGAAGAACATATGAGCTAAAAGATACTTCACAGTGTGAGCTAAGTGAAGTGACAGGACAAAATTTTTTTTATTAGGAAGAGGATATGGAAAACTAGAGTAACACTATTACACATTGTGTAATTACATTACACATTGTGACTTCATCGGAGAGGAAGGACAGCGCCATAACAAGTCATGATGAGATTACACACCGTGTAAGACAATTACACGCTTGTAACTACATTACATGATATGAAATTTTTTGAGATAGGTTTTTGAAAATAAATATGCTGAGATTCATGTGATTTAAATATTTTAAGGATTACACATTTTGAGTTCAGATTACACATCATGAAATCAGTCAATGTTTAAAAATTTCATACAAGATTTATGCAGATTCAAAGCATGTAGATCTATATTTCATGACTTGTAACTACATTACACGTCATGAAAC
Organism: Viscum album; assembly: GCA_963277665.1. NCBI lineage: Eukaryota > Viridiplantae > Streptophyta > Magnoliopsida > Santalales > Viscaceae > Viscum > Viscum album. The sequence goes on from OY728146.1 coordinate 232,610,232, forward strand.
CTATTGGACAGAACACATTTGAATCCTATAAATAGAGGATCTAGCCACACCATTGGAAATAATTCTGTATCAATGATGTAGGACCACCATCGATAGAGATGCTCCCACTTATTGCAGAGTCGTTCTTTGATGACTTTATTTAGGATTTTTTATTCATTATTTTTTAACCCGCTCATGGTTATCATGATCATGTGTTTTTTTTTGTTTTGGGGCATGCATGATGAAAGGGGATTGATTGTACAAGGTATTTTATATTTGATTATAATTTATGTTGGTATGTCACATATGTTCTTCATTTGAATATCTTTCCTAACTTCTTCATACATGATCATTGTGAGTAGGATTAGTGATTAGGTTTAATTTCTTTTGTTCTTTATGAATTACCATTTATTGAGTTGATTTAATTTCATTATTTAATGTATTATGTAGGGTATATATTTCTACCATGACCATTGGGTTTATCTCCTTCTTATGTTTAAAACAAGGTTTCAGGTTACCCATTATTTGTAATATGAAGTACTTAATCATGAGAAAAGGAGAATATAATATGGAGAGTTTTTTTCATGACCACTGAACTCACTAAAACCTGATTCTGATGACTAAATTATTGCAAATTAATTATTTCATATATCATCATTCATGAACCTGGGATCATTGTTTTCCAAAACCCATTTTTATATTTTCTTCTCCCACCTTCTCCACTAATACGATTCTCGATAGTTTAGATTTATTTTTTGAAAATCATATTTATTTTAGGTATTTTTTATTTAATTAATATTTTCTCCAACCCTATCTCCATGGGTTAAATCTCATACTTGTATATCCTATACTACCACGTAGTTTAGTGGTTTGTTTTTTTTCATTTTTATAAATTTCTAAATTTGGTAACTAGGTGGGAATTAACGATTACCATAGGGCTATCAGTACATTAACCACTTCATGAGTAAATGGCCCATATAGGTAGTATACTTATCGTGTATGGAGTGAACAATGATGCTCAATAACTGTAAAGTGAGTACACAGTAGCTTAACCTCATAGGGAGTACATGATGAAGCTCACCACATAATCTTGGAATTTTTTTTTCTTGATGAAAATGTAGTATGTTGTTCATAGGTTCACGTTTATAGAAGGGAGATCTTTTTCCAACCATAAAAGAGGTACTCTATTCCCAAAGGAGTCTACAATGGAATGCCCATGAAGCTGTGTTCAGGAGGTTAGTAAACATATGTTTATCAAATGGGATTAATGTAATTTTGGTAGATATAATGTTTTATAGATAACATTGCCTATAAAACCCCACTAATCCATTCACTATATATCAATTTTATATAAAAGTAGATCTAGATATTACTCATAATATTGAAAATGGCATGAATCATCCATGAAGTAAAATATGCATATTGGGTACATGGGGATCAGGTCATGAAGTTAGTGTGTATAAGTTAGTTTGTGAGGATTATTCCTTGAAATAAGCTCACAAGGATCATTTTTCGATGTTTACTCATAAAGGAAATTACTATGAAGGTAGTTTGTGAAGGGGAGGTGATATGAGAAGCACATTCATTTTGGATGTTAAAATGTGAGGACCACAAAAGAGGAGTCTATCGAGCCACATAATGAAAGAGGAAGGAAACTCCAAAGTGATCTCTATAAAGTATTGTTTGTGGTCCATGAATAGAATTATGTTTTCAACAACATTAGTATACTGTGACAATAATTCTATATGGTTACTTCATGTAAGGTAATTTCATGTAGGTATTTTCACATGAGATACTCAAGTTGGTGTTTTAGGGACCATGGAGTACAATGGAGATTCAAACATAGGACGTCATGATACAAATAAAAGAAGAAACTCTTTCAAATGTGGTATATACCTTTAAGTCTTTAAACTGAGGAAAATTTTATTTAGATAATTTTGCAAGGATTCGACGAAAGTAATCTAATGAAGGTAGTACCTTATACTTACTTTAATTATAAAGGTAGTGTACATATAAAGGAGTAGACATGGGAAAATATTTTTAAAATAGAAAATATGTATAATAATAGTGGAATCTAGTATGAACAAAATAACATTGGCATATTTCCATAGAGATTCACTTTATGGGGAACCATTTAATTTTTTTTCCATTATATTTCTATATTTTTGTTTTTAGTGTCTATGAATTATAATCAAATAAGTTTAACGAGTTCCTACCAATGTAGTGATGATATCCATTTAAAAAAAAAAAATTAACACCCTAATTCACCCATAACCTCTCATGGAATCCCATTGTATAATACTTGGACTGATGTAATTTATTTCTCCGCAAACACATTATCCAAGAATCTATAATCTTGATTTGTTTAATAGTTACTAAAATATATGAATCTATTTCTTTATCATTAATAAATACTACAGGGGAGGTATTAGGATAATATTTTTTAACTAAAATCTAGGGGAGACATTATGTAGTGATTTTATCAAAGGAGAAAATTATGATCAATATTAAATCATTCTAATTCATTTAATTATTTTAAAGGGATCTAAATATCCCAACACCAATATTACATTACATCTAATCCCACAGCGAACCTAACAAGGTGATAATTTCCATAATATCTGGTCACCTAATGAAAATCCAAAATACCAGTGGTGATAATTGACATAAGACTTCTAGATACTCTATATCATCGCATGTTATTATCAAATGGGCTAGATCTTCAATATCATCTCCAAAACTATACTTGACCCCTAGTTATATTTCACTATCCATAGTGTAATCAAATTGAGATTGAAATGCCCAACCATATAAATATCCAAAGGTAGTCATTTTTATTATTTAATGATAGTTATTTTTATAGGAAATTAAACCAATGAAAATTGGTATCCCATGATCCTATTATGTATATCAAAAATAGTTGAATCAATTATTCAAAAATTTATAATTCCAGTTCTATCCTCCCATTTTATTTTTAATGGAATGTCCGACTAAAATTTATCTTTATATATTTTGACACATGAATTCCTTTCTAGAATATAGATTTTAATTGTGGCTCCTAATTTTCCATGTTGTGGGACAAGATAGCCACCGACCCAGGACACCGCTCTCTAGAGTGGGAGGGGGGATTATTTGATGGTTCTATATTGGACCTCACATACCCCTTATACCCTTTCTTATCTCCTAAAAATAATTAATACTTCATAGGAATCACTATTTACCCAATGTTTTTCTATAATGTAAAAGTATTTAGTAATATTATCATATATTCAATATATCTCACTAAAATTCCGGCTCTTCCCCATCACTCATTTGTGGTCCATTTCAGTCATAATATCCCTTTAGTTGATGTTTTTGAATTATTAATAGTTGATAAATTGTTCATGTAGAACCATGTTATTATTAGTCATATGAACCCTAGAAATATTTTGATTTATTTCATAGAGGATGCTTATTTTGTTTTTTCATGGTACTTCACCCATGCTCCTTTAATGAGAATCTTTTCTCTATATTCCTATGATATTTAAGCCTTTAATTGAAATAAGATCCCCATACTCTAGAAATTTGGGTGAATTTTCCTTGAATTACCTTTAAATTATATAATACTTAAATTCTCATGATGATAATGAATTTTATTGGTTGGTTATTTTATGTCATTAGTAAATATCATTCAATATTCCACCTAAATGATCCATGTATTAGATAGGTATTATATATTTTGGAGATCCAATATTAGTAGGATAAAACTGAGAAGGGGTGAATCAATGGGTTTATTTTTTTTAAATTTTTTCTTTTGAATTAATTACATTTTAATGGTTAAAGTGAAGAGTTACACTATTAGATCTCTTCTTTACCAGTATAGAAAAAGAAAATTAAAATAGAACAGAAAACTTGAAATTTTACAAGTTTTGGACTAGATATTTGCGATAATCCATACAATGTACAACTAATTCTAAGAATTAAATTTTATTATAAATATATAATTACAGTGATTAGAAATCCCTCTCAATTGGCACACAAGGTTCAAGTAGGTATCATGAAATATATATAGGTAAGTATCATCCAGATATCACTATTAATTGATTTGAATAAATTCTATAAGAAACACCTATTCTTCCATGCATCATACTTAACTATAGATTAAATCATATCTTCCAAAAATTATAGAATACATGAAAATCATGAAATTATCATCTTTAAAAATAACATAAACTACCTGGATGAGTAGGAAATTTACTAGTACAATATTCTATTCTTACAATACTTTAAGATGATCCATCTATGCATTGAGAGCATGCAAGAATGAAGATAAAATAATTCTACCTCAATAACAATAATATTGATTATCATTAATCATATAAACCTTACATGATATATTTAGAGATAAGAATACCACATAGTTTGTCACTATTTATCATATCTCTCTCTTTATCACTATAGAGTATTAGGAGATCTATTAAAATTCAAGAAAAGAATCATTCTATTTATTTATAGATTTTTATATTAGTTAGAGAATAATTGAAAGATATATCTATAAATATTATAGAAATTCCACATGAAATTTAGGTGGATTGAGTTCCTTAGTTAGTATCCATGATTTTTATTCCTATAGAATCATCAATGAATGATTTCAAACATTTAATCTCAAATCTATATAAATACTAAAAGATCATTATCATTTTGATTCTAAAAAAGTAATCATATTAAAATTTCCAATAATATCATAATATATATCCATTTTAGAACATACATGAACTATACATGAATTCAAATTCAATTTAATTTGACATGGTATAATGATGTCACATCTTCTTCTATAGGACATATTACTAATTCCATCACATATAATATCATTTAGTTTGATATTTATGACTCATATTAAATCATAATACTTTCAAATAACTATTATAGTTTATTTATGAAGTTAAAAATATAATAATTTTTTGGAGTTTTCCATGAAATATTGATCCTTACAGTAATACAGATCATCCTTAAATAGTATGTCATATCTTTCTTATACATATATAAAATATATCTATACAAAATATATATGGTCTCTACATAGGATAAATGACCATTACACAAAAAATGAAATTATGATTATGAAACATTTAAAAAATGATGTTTATTAAAATTTCATGATTATTCAAGACCGATGATTATGAGATGATTCTTATTGAATGATTCTTATGAATCCTCTAATGATGTTTATGAAAATAAATCATCCTTAAAACTCATTCTTATATTTTAGTATGCATACACAGATTCAATTCATTTTCCATGTTTCTATTACAGTGTTTATAAAATTATTCTAAAACAACTTCAACTAATATTTAGTCCTTAATAACCTCTCAAAAACACTTCTAAAACATCTCATAAAAACTTTTATTCATGTTTGACAAAAAAGACATATTATATATTAATTCTAATGGAACTTCAATAACCCCATCATGTTTCATGTAAAACATAAAATTATTTTAAATCCTCTACCTTAACTTTACATAATAATTCAAGAGACACTAAATCATAGCCTTTTTTAGTTGGACAATATCTTGACACCACAACCTGGGTTGGAGTTGTGTTTTTGATAGAAATTTATCTCTTATGGACAAAAAACTATTACAACCCGAGACACCATTAGGGGGTGGGTGGGTGGGTGGGTGAATTATGGTGTTGGAAAATATTAAACTTTTCATTTATATTAATTATACCACATTATGATCATCATTATAACTTTTCATGAATTCTGTTTAACCTATTTCTCAATCACCCTTTTCTTTTAAACTCACAAAGTGATACACTAATATAAAATAAGGTAAAACATCGATGGGACACAATGATTTTTTCTTTATTATAAAAAAGGTATAGTCTAAAGATCTCATCCATGTTCACTTTATGTTGAGTGCACCACCTTTACAAAAAATTAAGGGATAATGCACTTTCTCCATTGGATAACTTCCATAAAATTCTCCATGGATGAATTATTCCTCATTTTAATGAATAGAATGTCACCTCAATATATATGAAACATAACAGTATATGACTTTCATGGGGATATTCTTTCATCATAACACCTAATTTTATGATGAGTTTCACTTCTTTCTATTGTGTTGTCCTTAATAAATACCAAATAAGATGAAATTTTCAATGGGGTAGTTATTTATTTATCTAAAAAAATATTATAGTATCAACACTAATTCTATATATGAGGATAAGTCCATAATATAATTTTTTTTGTAGCAATATGTCCCCTTCTACGACAAAATATCACAATGGATATTATGTTTTCTTCCTCTAATACTTTTATTCTAAAACCAAAAAGGATAATTCAATGGAATAATATATGAATATTATAGTATTATTTAAAATAACTCATGAAACCTATATATAATCTTGTTAATTCACATAATTACCTTGCCTTCACCTTGGGCTGCATCGACTAGGTCACTGCACTCTGCTCCACTCTATAAAACTCAAGTATTCAAATATATTATTCATTATTTAGAACACACATAAGGAAATACTACATGATAAATAACTTATTCAAAATATTATAGTCATACATACTACATGAATAACTATTCAATGTGTACTAATGATATGGTTCATCATTCACTATGTTCTTAACAATAGAGCTACCTACAAATAACACTTCTGTACATACTTATTGCATATGAATCCCCTTACAATGCCTCACAATACACATACCGTGTGAAACTACATTCCTGAAAACCCTTTGGGGTGTGCATACCACTTCCTCAATATGTGGTTCTCCTCCTTAAACATGCTTCACATACTATAACTCACAGAAAAACTTCATAGAATCTACTTCTTGTAATAATACTCTGTATGAGTTAGATGTAGAACATGATTACGACATGCTTACTATACAATATCACCTTCACATACTACTTTAACTCCTGGATGAAATCTTAATTTTTTTAGTATTTTCAATTATGTGAGTAGTGTTTTATTTATTGGAAAACCCCTCAAAAAATCTAAAAAAACACTAGGATTATTATGCAATCCTTTGATAAAGCTTGTACTCAGACACCCTTTTTCGTCCTCTAACCATGAACATGCCTCATGGATCCTCCATCACTGGATCACCACTTCATTAAAATCATATGTTTCATCTTTCCTGGTACACCAAAAATCATTGCCTCATTTTCCTTAACTTATTCATCTATTATGCACTCCCTACAAGGGCCTATAGCATCCTACATGGTCTAACTGATCCCAAATGATCACTGACCATCAATGCGGGCTTCCTATTATAAACTCCTTTCATACACTAACTATGTATTCTACATACCTACCACATAAGAACCACATACCTACTACACATGAGTTATTTTTCATGACCTGACCCACAGGGGCCTTACTGGACGGTGTAAGGCCAAGACACAACTACCTTAAACCCGCCTCCATAGGATAGGAGTCAGAAAAAAGTGCCAAAAGACATAACTAAAATGAGATTCCTTTTCCTAAAGTACTTATACACATATACCCAACAATATCCATGAAGAAGTGTAGAGGAATAAAAATAAAAGACAATAACATATAGAGTAAAAACCATGCATGTAATAACCTATAGGGAATACAAAAGTGTACAACAATTTAATCTTAAAAGTAAAGGAAAAAATACATGACTGACTAGAAAATATGTCCCAACCTAATAACAACTAGAAAATAAATTTTAAGATAGCTCGACTCTAGATCTCCAATCCCAAACCATATTATGCAGTCAATTGTACCCAAGTATCACTATACTCCTATGAAATAACCTCATACCTATATCTTTTCTACATAAGACATGAAACATTTGATAAAATACCATGTAGGGGTGATTATATATATACCCAGTAGTATTCCCCAAAAAACCAATCTTAGAGAAATAAAAGAAGTGATAGAAGTTGTGAGCTTATCACAATGAAGAAATTTAATTTAGTATATGAGACAAAAACCATAACAAAAACCCATATATGCTAAACAAGAATCCAAAAAGAGAGATAAATGGGATCTATATCTTCATAGCCCAACTAATAATAAAGAGTCTACCAACAATTTCAAGATTTCATCTTCGATTCCCAACATCTCTTGTAACTATTTGAAGAAGTAACAATGTGGATACCCTCCTCTTCATTATACCGTATAGTTGAGGGGACATAATATCTAGGTAGATGACCCATGGAATAGTAAAATAAGAGGGTTACACTTAGTAGGTCGAGGAACCATGCCCTGATACAATAGGATGGTTTCACTCAGTAATTATGGGACCCATGTCCTGATACAACAAGACGGTTCCACTCAGTAGATAGAGGAATCATGCTATAATATAATAGGAGGGTTCCACTAAATAGATAGACGACCCACTCCCTAGTTTATTAGGGGGTACCACTCAGTTGGTATAAAACCCACACCCTAGTCTTTCAGGGGGTGCCTATTAGTAAATACAAATCCCCACCCTAGTCTATTAGGGGGTACCAGTCTGTAGATAGAGGACCCACGAACTAGTATATCAGGGGGTATCACTCAGTAGATAGGGGAACTACACCCTAGTCCATCAGGGGGAACCACTTAGTATATAGAGGACCTATTCCCGAGTTGGATAGGGGGTACTAGTCAGCAGATAGAGGACTCATAGCCTAGTCTGTCAGGGGGGTATCACTTAGTAGATAGAGGATACACACCCTAGTTTATTAAGGGTACCACTTAATAGATTGAGGATTTATACCCTAGTGCGTTATGGAGTACCACTCAGTTTAGGGAAGACCCATTCCCTATTACACTATTTGGTAATATTCAGTAGATAGAGAACCTACACCCTAGTCCATCTGGGGGTACCACTCCAGCCTCTATCTGATGATCCGGAATGATCACCACTATTATCAAGCACTTCCTAAAGAAGTATCACACTTGGAAAATATCTCATAATCTCAAAATCCACTATGAAGGCCATGATCACTTTCTACATGAAAAAAACACTTAGTATAGGCTACTAATAGGCCAAAATCCAAGTGAAAATGAAGGATATAAAAGAGCTAGAATATTCTCAAGTAGTATGTCACAACCCATCCTCGGGGCCCATGTCGTGACTACTCCAAGCCCGACTTCCATAGGCCAGGGGCTGACGACTAGCACCAAAGGCGTAAATCCTGATAAAAGGGAATACATTGACTTATATAAGAAAACAAACACCACAAAGTACACAATCTGATGTAAAAAGTAAGTAAACTAAGTACAAAAGTAAGTGCTGGAAAGTAAATGGACCAGAATACAAACCCAACTGAAAGTACAGTACAACTGAAAATAAAGTACAGTAGCAGTAAAGTAAATCAGCAACCACCGAGTCGTCCTCCGGCTATCCCACCTGAAGGGTGGGTACAAATGGTCTCCTCAGCTCCTTGGGTCCGGCTGTCCGCTCTGTGTACGTCCCGCCTGATAGTCCACCTCCGGGTACTATTTCGCTCCACAAGCCTCAACCATGATCAATGCTGTCTGTCGTCTACAACCAACACAACGTAGTGTGGGCATAGCCCGTGCAAGGGTGAGTATACGATACTCAGTAGGGACCCCAAGACTCCAGAAGGTCTCCCAGAATCCACAAAGGATATACCACAAAAGAAAGATAAATAACATGAAGTAATAACCAACTCTACTTAGGTATATGCCCACACATATACCTAAGTCGTCAATTCTAGTTTGGCTCCAACTCACGAGCCCAAGTACAACCCAGTCCACACAGGAAAGTATAATCCAGTTCACAAGGGAAACACAACCCAATCCACACAAGAAATAAAGTCAATCATATCAATGATACTGATTGAAAATCAAGACTCAGCTCACATAGGTATACTACTCACAAAGAGGGGTGGAGATGATAGATGTAGCTTTTGAACCATCTCTCCTACCAAACCCATGTAGGATCCAAGTACAGAAGTCATCGCTGCCGAACTCACGTAGGATCCTAGTACAATAACCATCACTGCCGAACCGACGTAGGATCCAAGTACAGGAGTTGTCGCTGCTGAACCCACGTGGGATCCAAGTACGGTCATCCTCGCTGCCGAACCCACATAGGATCCAAGTGCAGTCATCATTGTCATCGAACCCACGGAGGATCCCAGCACGGTAGTCGTTGCAGTTGCAGCCATATCTAGGGTTTACGCACACAACATACTCGATTCTGGGAGGGTTTGCTCCTCGAGTCAAAGGGGTGGATACATCAACCGTCACAAAGACTAGAGTTAATGTATCCTGTAGTTACATCCCACGTCATAGGAAAAAACCAAGAAAAACATGCCCAAGTCACGAAGAAAAAGACAACCAATCCATTTTCCTAAAGTAAACGGCGTGTAGGTAAGCAATACATGCTGTGTCATCAGACACCGGGTACTTCCTGTGTGAAATGGCCTGTGTTGCAGTGCTGGTCATGTAAAAAGTAAATACACGGCGTGTGGTATGGTTACACGCCGTGTCTTCAGTCCATGGGTACTCTCTGTGTACCACATCCCGTGTCGAAGGGCTATTCGTGTAAAAAGTAAATACACAACGTGTGGTATGGTTACACGCCGTGTCCAAATTTTTGGGGTCGGCTCCGTGTACGTTGGTCATGCCTGGCCGTGTGGTGGAGTACATGCTCGTGTACTCCACCCCGTGTCCGTGTATTCTCAGAATACATGCCGAGTCATCACGAAGCCGCTTCTGCCATGATGAAGGTAGTACACGCTGTGCCTCTTGGCTGTGTGGTTCTTCCCGTGTCCATGTATCTCTCAGATTACACGCCATGTCCATCAAAGTCTCCTTTATCAAAAAATGTGAAGAGTACACGCCGTGTGTCTAGAGTCACACAACGTGTGTTACATTTCTAATGTCCGAAACGGAAGCCGTAGTACGTTTGTACTACACGGCGTGTGCTCATCGAGTACACAACGTGTATTTTGGAATTTTCCAGAAAACGACGCCTCTGGCCAGCACGCCTCCCGAGGTGTCCGTTCGTCGTTCTGATGACTCGATTTCTACGAAACTTCCGCTTCTAGGTCGCCCTGATGGCCTGAGGCCGTTTACGATGTTTTCGGGCCTCCGATTGGCTCCGAAAACATAGATTGATTCACCACATATGAACGGCCTAAGAACTCCACATATATTCACAAGAACGGCAGAGTAATCGGTCTATGTTAGTTTGGTCCGGTCCCTTCCGCATTAGTTATATAACAAGTGGTTTAAGAAGAACAACAACATGGAAGGAAACCAATCATTACTCAATCCAAACACACCCCTACCTCAAAATAAGTTCGCGGGTGTCGTCGATTCTGTCGTCGTCGGTGTCTCCTTCTTTGCCGTGGAGGAAGAAGATGATAGAGAAACCGAGATGCCGAGTCGACGTTTTTTGTCAGAGAGTTGGCATTCTTCATTGAAGGGTGTAGTTCTTCGCAAAAGGATGAAGTTCTTCCAAAAAGGATTTAGAGCTCTCTCCCAAAATCCCCTCACAACAAGACCACTCCCCAAAATAAAATAAGTCTCATCTTATTTTATTAATTCATGCCAAGCATTTAAATTTAAAAATTCAAACACATAACTCAATTAATTGAAGAGTTTCAACTAATTAAATTAATGTGTGTTGGCATTATTAAAGTGGAAGAGGAGAAGTCACTTAATTAAAGAAGGAGAGAGGGGATTTAATCAATAAAGGGGGAGTTAGGGAATGTGAAGAGTTGGGGATCGTGTGGGCCCCACCTCACCTTTATCCTCTCAAGGGTAGTTAGTAACTAGTGGGTCCCACCCCAACTCCCACACTTAGGATATAACCACTTAGAATAAAGAATAAAAATTGTTCTACAATTTTTATTCAATTCTTATTTAAACCATAAAATTAAACTCCTTCTCCCGTGCAAACGCATCTATGGTAAAATTATTCTTAAGCAATTACCGGCATTGCGGTTCCATTGGTTCCCTCAGATTTCAATTTTGAGCTTCGGTTTAAAAGATGTAAAACCCCACTCGTTCGTTCATTGAACGTACCCGAGCTAAACTTCGAAAATTGATTTCGGGCACACTGGGCCTCGGAATCAGGTGCCGTCAGAAACTGCGTATTTTTAAAATCCCAAAGAATTTAAGAAAAAAAAGTTTCCTTGAAATTTACGAGTATTTACATTACTTCCACCTCAGGGATTTACTTCCCCGTGAAGATATATCATAAACTAGGGAAACAAATGAGGGTACTGTTCATGTATCTGAGCCTCCCGCTCCCATGTGCTCTCCTGGAGGTTCCCGTGCTACCACTTGAGGCACACTAGAGGAATCGACCGTCCACGTATGACCCGCTCTTATCGATCCTTGATATCCACCGGAACCTCCACAAAAGTCTCCTTGTCATCGATGTCCTGCTCCCCGTGATCAATGATATGCGCCGGGTCGTGCACATATCTCCTCAGCTGAGATACATGGAAGACGTCGTGCACCTGGTGAAACTGAGGTGGAAGAGCCAGGAGATAAGCCACATCACCTATCCTTCTGAGAATTTGGAATGTTCCGATGAAGCACAGAGATAACTTGCCACCCTGGCCAAATCTCCATAGTCCACATCGAGCTGAGACCCGTAAGAAAATGTGGTAACCATCCTCGAACTCTAGTGGTCTCCGCCTCCTATCAGCATAGGACTTCTGTCGGCTCTGAGCAGTCTTCATCTGCTTCTAGATGATCTATACCTTCTCCGTCGTGGCCTGGACCATCTCTGGTCCTACAAGTGCTGACTCCCCAGTGTCTGTCCAGCACAGAGGTGATCTTCAAGGTCGGCCGTACAATGCCTCGTATAGTGCCATCCCGATGGTGGAGTGATATATGTTATTTTACGCAAACTCCACCAAAGGTAGGTGATCCTCCCAGCTATGAACAAAGTTGAGGACACATGAACAGAGCATGTCCTCGAGAGTCTGAATGGTCCTCTTTGTCTGGCCATCCGTCTGAGGGAGAAAGGCGGTGATCAGGAGTAGCTGCGTCCCAAATGCCTCATGTAACCCCTTCCAAAGCCGGGAAGTAAAGAGAGTGTCTTGATCGGAGATGATCGACGATGGAACACCATGAAGCCATACGATCGCCTAAACATAGAGGCATCCCAAGCTCTCTACTGAGCCCTACTCTCTGATGGGTAAGAAGTGGGTTGACTTGGTGAGTCGGTCTATGATCACCCAGATGGAGTCGTGTCATCTAGAAGTATGTGTAAGCCCTGTCACGAAATCCATAGATATCCCATCCCACTTCCACTCCAGGACCTCTAGGGGCTGTACCAAACCTGCCGGTACCTGATGCTATGCCTTCACCTGCTGGCAGGTGAGGCATCGTGAAACGAACTCTGCCACAACCTTCTTCATACCTAGCCACCAGTGCTGTCATCTGAGATCCTGGTACATCTTCGCCACTCCTGGATGTACCGCCAAAGGGGAAGTGTGAAGCTCTCTCAGCACTTCTTCCTGTAAAGAAGCTGGTACCATGGTACGTCCTCTAAAAACGATGAAATTTTATCCTCTTATAGAAAATCCATCAGGTGCCTACCCTGTGGAAATCTGAGCACGTCATGTCTCACAGTCAACGTCCCCACGCTGTGCCTCCCTGACCCACTGATGTAGTGGAGGAGTGACTATGAGTGACTTTATAAAGCCTTCTCTATATCTATCCATGAAGGATATCTGCAACACGACTAGATGATCCGTCGCCTCTCCAAGTAGCTGAATTCTCGACCTCCTACTGAGAGCATCAACTACTACGTTTACCTTCCTAGGAGTATAGACTATCTCAAAGTCATAGTCCTAGAGGAACTCGAGCCATCACCACTGTCTCAGGTTCAGGTCCTTCTGTGACAATATGTACTTGAGACTCTGGTGGTCATAGTAGACTGTAAAGAGCTCGCCCATCAGATAGTGCCGCCACATCTTCAAGGCGAAGACCACTACTGCTAACTCCAGGTCATGGGTAGAGTAGTTCTGATCGTTCTGCCTCAACTATCATGAACGATAGGTGATCAATGCCTGCTCCTGCATCAAGACACACCCGAGTCCAATCCCTGATGCATCGCAGTAAACTACGTACCCTATTCCCTCCTCTGATATCCTCAAGATGGGTGCACTGTTCAATCTCTGTATCAGCTCCTGGAAGCTCTGATGACATCTATCCGACCACATGAAGGGTTTCCCCTTCTTTGTCAAAGTTGAAAGTGGTGCTACAACTTTGAAGAAGTCTAGCAAAAATCTCTGATAGTACCCAGCCAGACCTAGGAAACTCCACACCTCCATCACACTCCTGGGTGGCTCCCAAGCTAGTACTACCTCGATCTTCACAGGATCCACCACAACTCCCGCCTCATAGATGACGTGCCCCAAGAAGTGGACCTCTCGAATCCATAACTGAAACTTCAAGATCTTACCATAAATATGGTGCTCTTAGAGTGTATCCAGTACAACCTGCAAGTGGTAGGCATGCTCCTCCTCAGTAGTCGAGTAAATCAGTATGTCGTCAATGAAGACCACGACAAATCGATCGAGGTAAGGCTGGAAGATCCTATTCATGAGACTCATGAACACTGCTGCAGCATTGGTTACACCAAAAGGCATAACCAAGAACTCATAGTGGCCATACCGACACCTGAAGGTCGTCTTATACACATCCTCGTCTCAAACTATGAGCTGATGATAGCCTGACCTGAGGTCTATCTTCGAGAACCATCGTGCTCCCTTGAGCTTATCAAAGAGGTCATCAATCCTTGGAAGTGGATACTTGTTATTCATAGTCAACTGATTTAGGCGACGGTAGTCAACACACAATCGCAAGCTTCCTTCCTCCTTCTTGGCGAACAAAATCGGGGAAGCTCAGGGTGAAACACTGGGTCGAATGAATCCCTTGCCCTGCAAGTCCTCCAGCTATACCCGTAGCTCTCGAAGCTCAGTGGGAGCCATCCGATATGCTGGAGTAGATATCGGAGCTGTCCTGGGGTACAAGTCAATATAGAAGTCTACCTCTCTGTGAGGAGGTAGTCCTGGAACTTCTTCAGGAAAAACGTCCGCATACTGATCCACCACAATAGGAAAACTCGGACTCCGCACATCAACTGCTCCTAGGATGAGACTAGCCAACTGATGGGTGATCGGCTGTCCTCTCCTTTGTGTGAGTCTATCTTGCACTGAAAAGTCTCCCTTCTCTCCAGTGAAGGTGAACCTGCTCCCATCGGTGTGGACACACCGCACCTTGCACCTAATACAGTCGATCTGAGCATGGACCGCAGATAAACAATTCATTCCCAAGATGACGTCGTAAGGCCTCGACACCACTACAAGTAGATCCCAACTGAAGATCTCACCTCCTAGAGTAAGCTCACACTACCAGAACCAGTGCGTAATCATCGAGTCTGATCCTATAAGAGTCTCTAGCCATAGGGATCGAGCCAATGGATCTGTAGGAATCTCCAAGATCCGAATAAGGGCAACAACAATAAAAGAATGACTATATCATGTGTCTATAAGAACTACAACAAGGGTGGAGTACACAGATAGTACCTCGAATCATAGCTGGTGCACCGTGGTCGTAGGCCTCCACTGCCTGAAGCTGAGTCTGCCTCTGCCTACCAGATCCCTGTGGTCGGGGTGGACCTCCTGGTGGTGGTGGTGGTAGAGCCCCGAAGCGTCGTCCACCACCTGCTACTTGGACAACTCCTCTACCTCGTCTGCCTGCTCCCTGCGGACCACCACGGTCGAACCTCTGCCTCTGCCTGGGTGGTCCCTCAACCTTATGCTGCTCCTCTACAAGGCGGGTCGGGCAGTCACGAGCCATGTGACCCTGCTCGCCGCATGCATAGCACTGCCTCCCACTCGAATGACTGGCTCTGCTGTGTGTTCCCCGCACCTCTGAACTCGTATCCTGAGGTCGCCTGCCTGATGGTCTGGTCCGCTTGGACCTCTTCGACATCTTTCTACTGGCGGCAGCAGAAGAATCCGCTATGTACCGCCCTACGGTAGGTCTCACTGATGGTGTAGGATCAGCAAGAAAACTCTCCACAAGAAGGACTCGCTCCAGTACTCCTGCCTGCATCGGAATGCTGAGGGAGATCATCAAAGCCCTGATCTCATGCCTCAGTCCCTGCTCGAAGGTCCAGACCTGGAAGAATGGGTCCCATACCATGTCCGTGGAGTAGCGCGAGAGGTTAGTAAATCTCGCCGAGTACTGGGATAATGTCATGCTGCCCTACCGCAGCTGTAGTAGCTCCTGAATGCGCAACGTACAGAGGGTGGCGGGAACGAACTACGAGCGGAATAAGCTATCGAAGTCCGACCAAATTAATGATTCCTTGTCGTGCACCTGGAGAATCAGGCTCCACTATCTACCTGCTGATGTGTGCAGGAGACTCGCCGAAAGGATCACCATGAGGTCAGTTGGTGTCCCTACTAATCTAAAGACTCAGACAACAGCCTCTAGCCAGTCCTCGGCTACCTGAGGGTCCGTCTACCTGCGGAACCTAGATGGTCTCTGACACTAAAACTCGTGCAGTGCACTCAGGTGACATACACTCTCAACTGCTGGGGCTAGTGGTATTGGTGGCTCGGTGGGTAGAGGTACCACCGGTGCCTCCGCTGTAATGGGGCCCTACACTGAGGCCTCGTCGCTCGGTGGGCTGCCATCTCTCACAAAGCTCGGAACCCTAGCTGGCTGCCGTCGTGGGGCCATCCTGAAAAGAAATAGGTGTTCCGCGGTTAATACGGTATACTTGGTGAGCTGACACAATGTAATCACAAAGAAAACTTTTGAAACACACATGCAATCAATGTTTTCGTGCACTGAGTCGGAAATCAGAAGTAAGGGTCCTGGTGTATGGATACGTCGGCCACTGCACCAACACTGGACTCCCTGGACTGATAACCACACTCAATACCCTTAACACTATTACTTCACATAGAAGAAATTATCAGAGTCATGAGTTCTGCGGTAGAACTGACTCCTCTGATACCAATTTGTCACAACCCATCCTCGGGCCCCATGCCATGACTACCCTAAGCCCACATTCCATAGTCCAGGGGTTGGCGACTAGCACCAAAGGCGTAAATCCCGATAAGAGGGACGACATTGCCTTATATAAGAAAACAAACACAACAGAGTACACAAGCTGATGTAAAAAGTAAGTAAACTGAGTACAAAAGTAAGTGCTAGAAAGTAAATGGGCCAGAATACAAACCCAACTGAAAGTACAGTACA
The DNA here is from genome assembly GCA_963277665.1 of Viscum album. Classification (NCBI taxonomy): domain Eukaryota; kingdom Viridiplantae; phylum Streptophyta; class Magnoliopsida; order Santalales; family Viscaceae; genus Viscum; species Viscum album. Next base: position 232,627,449 of record OY728146.1, read on the forward strand.
ACTGAAAACAAAGTACAATAGTGGTAAAGTAAATCAGCAACCACCGAGTCATCCTCTAGCTATCCCACCTAAAGGGTGGGTACAGATGGTCTCCTCAGCTCCTCGGGTCCGGCCGTCCGCTCCGTGTACGTCCCGCCTGATAGTCCACCTCCAGGTACCATTCTGCTCCACAAGCCTCAAACAAGATCAGCATTGTCCATCGTCTGCAACAAAAACAACGTAGTGTGGGCATATCCCATGCAGTGGTGAGTATACGATACTCAGTAGGGACCCCGAGACTCCCTAAGGTCTCCCAGAATCCACAAATGATATACCACAAATGAAAGATAAATAACACGAAGTAACAACCAAATCTACTTAGGTATATGACCATACATATACCTAAGTCATCAATTCCATTTCAGCTCCAACTCACGAGCCCAAGTACAACCCAGTCCACACAGGAAAGTATAATCCAGTCCATAAGGGAAACACAACCCAATCCATACATGAAAGCAAGTCAATTATATCGATGATACTGATTGAAAATCAAGAATTAGCTCACACAGTTATACTACTCATGAAGAGGGGTGGAGATGATAGTTGTAGCTTCTGAATCATATCCCCTGCCGAACCCACGTAGGATCCAAGTACAGAAGTCATCGCTGCCGAATCCACATAGGATCCTAGTACAGTAACCATCACTGCTGAACCCACGTAGGATCCAAGTACAGAAGTCGTCACAGCTGAACCCACGTAGGATCCAAATACAGTCGTCCTCGTTGCCGAACCCACGTAGGATCCAAGTACAGGCATCATCGTCGTCGAAACCACAGAGGATCCCAGCACTGTAGTCATCACAGTCGCAGCCAGATCTAGGGTTTCTGCACACAACATACTCGATTCCGAGAGGGTCCGCTCCTCGAGTCAAAGGGGTGGATACATCAACCGTCATGAAGACTAGCGTTAATTTATCCCATAGTTCCATCCCACATCATAGTGAAAAACCAAGAAAAACGTTCCCAAGTCACGGAGAAAAAGACAACCAAGCCATTTTCCTAAAGTACACGACGTGTAGGTAAGCGATACACACCGTTTCATCAGACACCTGGTACTGCCCATGTGAAATGGACCGTGTCGTAGGGATGGTCATGTAAAATGTAAATACACGGTGTGTGGTATGGTTACATGTTGTGTCTTCAGTCCATGTGTACTGTCTGTGTACCATAGCCCGTGTCGAAGGGCTGTTCTTGTAAAAAGTAAATACACAGCGTGTGGTCTGGTTACACGCCATGTCCAAACTTCTGGGGTCGGCTTCGTGTAAGCTGGTCATGCCTGGCCGTGTGGTGGAGTACATGCTCGTGTACTCCACCCCGTGTCCATGTATTCCCAGAATACACGCCGAGTCATCACGAAGCCGCTTATGCCATGGTGAAGGTAGTACACGCCGTGCCTCTTGGCCGTGTGGTTTTGTCCGTGTCTGTGTATCTCCCAGATTACACGCCATGTCCATCGAAGTCTCCTTTATTAAACAATGTGAAGAGTACACACCGTGTGTCTAGAGTCACACGCCATGTGTTACATTTCCAATGTCTAAAATGGAAGCCACAATATGCTAGTACTACACGGTGTGTGCTCCTAGAGGACACACCGTGCATTCTAGAATTTTCCAGAAAACGAAGCCTCTGGCTAGCACACCTCCCGAGGTGTCCGTTCATCATTCCGATGACCTGATTTCTACGAAACTTCTGCTTCCAGGTCGCCCCGATTCCCTGAGGCCGTTTACGATGTTTTTGGGCCTCCAATTGGCCCCAAAAATATAGATTAATTCACCACACATGAATGACCGAAGAACTCCACATATATTCACAAGAACGGTGGAGGAATCGGTCTGTGTTAGTTTGGTACGGTCCCTTCCACATTAATTTGATAACAAGTGGTTTAAGAGGAACACCAACATGGAAGGAAAACCAATCATTACTCAATCCAAACACACCCCTACCTCGAAGGAAGTTCACAGGTGTCAAGCACCGCGAATGATGGCATCGATTCCGTCATCTTCGGTGTCTCCTTCCTTGTCGCGGAGGAAGAAGATGATGGAGAAACCGAGCCGCCGATTCGACGTTCTTCGTCAGAGAGTTGGCATTCTTCACTGAAGGGTGTCGTTCTTCATGGGAGGATGAAGTTATTCCAAAAAGGATTTAGAGATCTCTCCCAAAATCCTCTCACAACAAGCCCACTCCCCAAAATAAAATAAGTCTCATATTATTTTATTAATTCATGCCAGACATTTAAATTTCAAAATTCAAACACATAACTCAATTAATTGAAGAGGTTCAATTAATTAAATTAATGTGTGTTGGCATTATTAAAGTGGAAGAGGAGAAGTCACTTAATTAAAGAAGGAGAGAGGAGGGTTACTCAATAAAGGGGGAGTTAGGGAATGTGAAGAGTTGGGGATCGTGTGGGCCCCACCTCACCTTTATCCTCTCAAGGGTAGTTAGTAACTAGTGGGTCCCACCCCAACTCCCACACTTAAGATATAACCACTTAGAATTAAGAATAAAAATTGTTCTACAATTTTTATTCAATTCTTATTTAAACCACAAAATTAAACTCCTTCTCCCGTGAAAACGCATCTACGGTAAAAGTCCTCTTAAGCAATTACCAGCGTTGCGGTTCCATTGGTGCCCTCAGATTTCAATTCCGAGCTCCGGTTTAAAATATAGAAAAACCCACTCGTTCGTTCACTGAACGTGCCCGAGCTAAACTTTGGAAATTGATTCCGGGCACACCGGGCCTCGGAATCAGGTGCCGTCAGAAACTGTGTTCTCGTAAAATCCCAAAGAATTTAAGAAAAAAAAAATTCCATGAAATTTAAGGGTCTTTACATAGTAAACAACTTGTAAGGGGTTAGCATGGCATGTGGACCCTCTTCTATACCTATTTTTTTCCTCTACAATACACTTATAACTGGCTATGTATTACTATATGGTGTGTAAGGGTACTACCCGACATGTCTCAGACAAAGCCTCGTGAATGAATGAGGCTCATCATCAGTCTGATGAGATAAAATATTAAACCATCGATATGTCACAAAAAATGGGCATGAATGGAAAAACAGATCACACCATTGCGATCATTGTGGAAAACAACTCAGTATAGACTATTTGATTTTTCAAATTAGATACCTGGTGAAAAAAAAAACATTTCAACGCATCAATTTTGAATGATATTTCATGTTCTTAAGCCCTGAGTTTGAATTAAAAACCCGATATTGGTCTTGAAATGTCAACCTCATTATCAAGGTCCCAGTAACGTAGATGGTTCATAATTTTAACACCATATGAGAATTGTACATCAGATACTAGACTGCCTAACAAAAAAAACAACAAAAACATTATTGGGTGATTCATGGACCCAATCCACGAGTCTGAAAAGGTACCCAACTTTGGTCTGGAATTGACCGCCTTAATACCACGATCACGATGCCATAGTTGGATAAAAAATCCAATACTGCATGATGAAATTATAATATTAATTAAATTATATAATAATAATAATATTAATATTTATTGAAATGTTAAGTGGAGGAGAGACACCCATCATTCACGCATGAACAGTGCATGACTACACCACTCCCTCAAAGATGGTTACCCATTTCTTCTTCTAATTCTTAAAAAATAAAATTAATTCCTTTAAATAGTTAAAACAAATTTTCTTCCTTTAAATAGTTAAAATGTTTTTATTTATTAAATTAAATCCATTTAATTTTATTAACCACACAAATTTTTTAATGTTATTGTTATTATTAAAAATAATAATAACACCAGCTACATTAACCATGTACGGAAACCTCATCAGGGATCTAAGTCTGGCTAGTGTCATGTCCATGCCAAGTAGCCTTCACCATGAAACCCTGCTCATGATCTACGCTCAGAATCGATCATGTTGCACTGCATGTCATCGCCGCATGTCAACCAGGAAAACATGGATCCTTGATCTAATCCCAAACCACCTCTGATCAACCACCATACTCAGCACACCTCAATCACATCCTCAATTCTGAACCCACACTCATGGTTCTGATATGATCTATTCAAATATCACAATCATGATCATTGTTTGCACAACTATCATGATTTTAGGGGTTCGATTATTCTCAAAGCCATATCAATAATGTCGAATCATGGTCCTATTGTAAAATGGTGAATAAAATGAATAAAAGGTAGGGGAAAAGCACAAGAAAAAAATAAACCATCATTGAACAAGATTTCTTGGCCAATGATTATGTAAATGAGGTGATAACATGTGAAACAAGGGAAGAATTATAATGGATCAATATAATCAATAAATTGTGGGGATCATGTGAAGAACAATTATCAAACATCAAAAGTAGATAAAATCCATGCTCAATATTTTAATCAAAAGGGAGAAAACCACAAATGATGAGACTTGCCTCAATTATGGATCGATTTTTGGTGATGTATGCATCTTATAGAGATGAATTTGATTATCTCATTGTGTTTTTCATTAGTCTCATGATTATCCATGATCCAATCATCTGTTGTTCTCTGATCCTGATCCACTAACGAAGAATTCTCTCCTCATACTCTTAAATCTAGAAAGTGTTATGCATATAACCTTTTGAAAACCATCATAATAGGGTATTTGTAGAGGATTTTAATTAGGTCATTTAAATAAATAAATAAATAAATAATTTATTTTAATTAAACGTATCCACCAAAGGATTCCTCATCCAAACTTACAACACTGACCAACTTTAGGAAATGACTAAGGTAAAACCGAAGCTATGGATTCAACTGTGGTATTATATTTTTAATCTGAGAATCCTTTTTAGAATATATTCCATTATTTATTTAAAAATAAATGCACACGATATAAAATATATTCAATATTTTTATAAAATTAATTCCATGATCCCCAAGCCTTAGAATCTTATGTCGTCTTAGTGCTTGACTATTAAAATATTCATATAAATATTCAAAAGTTTTACAAGAAAAAAATAGTCTCTAAATTATTCCATTTTCAAATATTTTCATCCTCTAAATGTATAAACAAAGAAAAAAGGTTGGGATATTGAGATCTCAACTGGTTTTCCCATTCCCAAGATCTCCCTTGATGGTTTGCTATATTTCCAACAAACACATACCCAAGGAAAAAACATTCCCATAAAGGGTATTTATCTTTTGGTTCTTAACACCATTAGCTTCTTAAAAAAGGAAACTACACTCTTGCGGTCTAGATTACCAAGGTCAATATCGTAAAATGAGTCAATCACATACCTCCTCAACTGTGACATATAGAGAACATTAATGGACCAGTCTAACTATAATCATAAGGTCAAGTGGTACACCACATCGCTAACCCGACACAGTAACTGGACAATGGTTTTACGATCCTTAGAGATAACCTGTCATCCTAGATAAGGGATATCAGTGCAACCACCCTTCTCTTAGGTGAACCACTAAGGGAAAAACCTCCTCAGCACCATTTCCAATAGAAAGACTAGTTCCACTGACCCTCCTTGAACAATGATGTCATGCTCCCCAACTTCAAGGAATCCATCAAGAACATATCCAGTGGATATCTAATCACGCAGGATCACCCAATCGATATCCCAAAGTGTCACCACCCTAACTCACTGAATAATTTAAGGGGTAACAACCATCGAATGGAGGTATTCTGCACCATCCTAACCCAAAAGGGTAAATTTTGACGAGTTCAAGTGCTCCATCACCTTTCTTGAAAAAATTATATAGAAAACCTCATTGTGATAATATGATTCCATGACCATTCCCTGGGTATACCTTAATCTCACACAACCTCAACCTCTACAGTGTCCACTATTATTACCATGTTTGAGAAGACATATCCCGAGTAGTGGAACCATGATTTTTTAATTGAATACATGAGATATTCCATATGACTATCACTCTCAAATAATTTCTAGAACCATCCTCCTGTCTCTCATATTCTACAACTATGATGTTGAGGACACAAGGGTACCATCACATAATATTACCATGAACTGATTCAAGAAAGGTTAAGGATCCAGCTCATAAGTCTTGTGAACTCTTTTGGGTGTTCAAAATGCTAGAGGGTATAATCAAGAATGCAAATAAACTGCAGCAACTCTAGGAATAACATTCAGTACACCAATACTTGAACTTGGAGCTGGTGATAACCCATCCTGAGGTCAAAATTTGAGATACACTTTTCCTCCATCCACTGGGCAAAGAGTTCATCGATTCTCAAGGGTGTATACTTTTTCTAAATAGTCACCAATATTGAGTGATACCGGTCTAGACCTGACCTCAAGATCTCATATTAATTTTATGAAAATAACAAAGGGTTTCATGGGAAAACACACTAGGTATTATGAATAACACTCTATATAGACTCCTCCAACCACACCTTCAACTCTCACTACTACATGGGGTCATCTAATATACTATCAAAGATATTAGGTCATCATTGGTAAAAGTCCATATATAAGTACATCTCATGGTGGGGAGGAAAAATCGACACTTCCTTAGGATAGAGGTCATCATACCCCACCATCATGGTAGGAAGACTAAAGCTCATAACATCCACTAATCCAAGATTAATACTAGCTAACTGATAAATCAGCTATAACATGCTATGAATAAGATAATCCTGCTCGACTTGGGGATCCCTCCTAACCAAGGAGAAAAAATACATCCCAAAAAATGAGGGCACTACCATACTCACTAGTAGAAATCATCTGAGCATATATGGTATATAACCAGTCCATACTAAGGAAAGCATCATAGGGTCTCACTACTACTACAGAAATATTTAGTTTGAAGAACTCTCTCTACTCATAGAGTAAGGTCACCTCATCGACAGAAATGTGTGATCACCGATTCTCCATGTAGGATCTTTAAAAACAAATATTGAGAAAAAATGCCTCCACTAGTATCACTAAATCTTGAACATCAGCTATATCTAGGGAAATTTGGATTTGAAATCAATGATAAAAACTACAACTATAACAGTGGATACATAGGTCATACCCTGAATCACACTTGAGCCTCCAGGAAAGAAGCCCCTTCCACTGGAGGCTCCCCCTTTCCCTTTTCCACCTTCTCTCCTCAACTAGGGATTGATCCAACACCTCATCACACCAACCTTCCTTGAACACCAAAGTCAAAGTAACATATCTAATACACCTCGATACTATTAGATTTGGGTATAACTAACTCACCTTCATAGTTTTTAATCACATCACAAGAATGCATATCGATGGGGTAAGTGTCCCTATTTCTTGCATGTATGAATCCAAATATTACATAACTGAAATATGGCTCTACTGACACCCCATGTTACCCAGGAAAAGTCATGCTACCAAGACCACCATTAGGAGGGGTCCTATCTAAGTAGGACATTCACACTTTAGGTTCACAATAGTACTAAACTACATGATAAGGGAGAGACTAGCTCACGATGAAACCTAGGATATCTCTATCTCTAAAACCCATGATGTGAACTCAACATAGGTGTATCATATGTTGGAACTTATAGAGCCTAAAGATACTATACAGAGAAAACTGGTCACCAATTCAACCATATGATTAGTTGGGTTCTTCACAAGCTGGATAACCTAGACCACTGCATCGAGTCAAACCTCTACTGCTTGAGGGTCTATCTCATCATGGAACCTCATTGGTTTCCATCACTGGAACTCACATAACTCTCTAAGACTACGCACAACATCATTCTAACCTAATGGAGATATTTAATTCTCAACATATGGATGACCATATTCTTAATCCACAAAGGATCTATGTGATGCTTAACTGGTGGTATCATTTCTCAATGATCACCTGGAGAAAACACCTCATGGGTGGTTCCCTAAACTGAGGTCTCATAGCTCAACCGATCATCATCACGAAACTATCTCAAAATCCTATATGGTTTTCATTATGGAGTCATATTGAATGTTATCAATACATACCATGGTCAAAGATCATATATAGGGATCTGACTCAAGAAGGAAATTCAAAGGACTCAATCCTATATGATGCATGTACCATTGATCCCTACAACTGATGTCTTAGTACGACGAGTTGAAAAGAAAGTGGTTAGAGTCCCTATGTATGGATACATCAGTTTCCACATCAAAACTGGTTTCCCTAGTCTTAAATATTCACTCAAGAAACTTTGACATTATTTCCCTAAGTCCCAACCAAACCTTGTAAGGGGAAAAAACTCCAAATACCATCTGGAGGTCAAACCCCATTAAAAACCAATTTGTCATGACCCTATCCACTGGGGCCTGCCAGGATAGTGGAATCCTGAGATAGAACTACCCCAAACACACCTATATAGTCCAAAGGCTAGAGACAACTACTTAAAGGAATAAATAAAATGGTATGCCTTTGCCTAAAGTACCTATATGCATATACCCAACCATCTCCATGCAGAAGTGCAGAGGACTAAAAATAAAATATAGTAATATCTAGAGTAAAAACCATGAATGTAATAACCTATAGGGAATAAAAAAGAGTACGATAGAATAATATGAAAATTAAAGTAAAAAATACATTCCCAACCATAAAATATGTCCCAAATTGACTATAATTACAAAAGAAATATTGAGAGAGTCGAACTCCAGATCTCCATTCCCCAACCACTATATACAATCAAATTCATTTAAGTATCCCTATTATACTCTAAAATCACCTATTAACTTTACTTAATCTATATAATACATGTAAAATTTTGGAAAATCCCATGTAGGGGTGAGTATTACATTCCAAATCAGATACCCCAAAAACCGAAGTGAGAGCAATAAAATACACGATATAAGTAGTCAGTTCATCATAATGAAGGTATGTCAATCAGTTTATGAGATAATAACCATATTTAAAACCCATATATTTTCAAAAAGAATCCAAAATGATAGAGAAAGGGGATATCTCTATATAGACCATATAATAACAAATATTCTTCCAACAGTCCCAAGAGACAATTATCGAGGCCTAACATCTTGTGTAACTATCCGAAGAAGTAATCGTGTGGATCCACACCTCACCACTATTCCAGACAGTTGAGGGGACATAATATATAGGTATAAGACCCATTCCTTGGTATTATAGGAGGGTTCCACTCATTGGGTATAGGAACCATGCCTTGGTATAATAGGAGGGTAACACTTAGTAGGTAAATAACCCATGACCTGATATAACAGAAGGGTTCCACTCATTAGATAGAGGGACCGTTCCCTAGTCTATCAGGGGGTACTACTTGTTATATAGAGGGCCTATTACATAGTGATTATTGGGTGTACCACTTAGTAGGTAGAGGACCCACACCCTAGTCCATCGGGGGGTACCACTTAGTAGATAGAGGACCCACACCCTAGTTTATCAGGTGCACCACTCTGTAGATAGATGAACCACAATCTAGATATTAAAGGTAATACCACTAAATAAATATTAGACCTAAAATCTAGTTCATAAAGGGATAGAACTCAATAGATATAAGACCCATACCCTAGTACTTTAGGGGGTATCACTTAGCAGATAGAGGACCTTCACTCTAGCCAATTAGGGGGTACCACTCAATAAATAGAGGACCTGTGCCCTAGTGTATCAAGGGGCACCACTAAGTAGATGGAGGACCCAAACACCAATCCATTAGGGGGTACCAATAAGTATATGGATGACCCATACTATATTCCATCAGGGGGTACCACTCAGTATATAGAGGACTCATGCTCTATTCCATCAGGGGGTTACTAGTCCGACCTCTATCTGCTGATCCTACCTGATCAATTCCATCAGAAAACACTACCTAAAGAATATTAACACTTGTAATATCTCACATCATATATAAAAATCTAATATAAATTCCACCAACATGTTCTACATGAAAAAACACTAAGGATAGACTACTCACGGGTTAACATTTGAGTGAAAATGAAGAAGATATGAGAGGTAGAAGATTCTCAAGAATTACATAGCATGTAAGGGGTTTGCATGACATATTTCCCCTCTTCTATGCCTATTGGTTTACTCTACAGAACATGGATTTCTATCCATGTAGTACTACAAGGAATTTAATGGTACAACATAATGTGTCTCGACTAAAATCCTAACGATTGCACTAGGCTCATCGTCGATCTGATGGGATAAAATATCAAACCTCTAATAAGTCATCACAGCCATCTAAGATTGAATAAAATGATACTCATGAAAAAACATGTGGGATAGACTATTCAATTTACCAAAATTGGACACCCAGTAAAAAAACATTTCACCACATCATGCTCGAACGACGTTTCATATGCCCAAGCCATGAGTCTAAATTAAATACACAATATTGGGCTTGAAATGTCCACCCCAATATTAGGATTACAATTTCATAGAAGTTTCATAATTCTAAAACCATATGAGGAAGTCACATCAAATACTAGATTTCATAACAACAAAAACAAAAATATTATTATTTTTGGGAGCTTCATGGACCCAATCCATGATTCTGAAAAAGGTACCCAACTTTGGTTTAAATTGATAGCCTCAATACCACACTCATGATGCCATAGATGGATCACCAATATGATATCGTATAAAGATGTTATTTTATAAATTATATTATATAATAATAATAATAATAATAATAATATTAAAATTTATTCAAACTTTAATAGGAGGAAAACCACCACTCCTTTATGTGTGAACATTGAAGGAATAACCCCCTCCCTCAAAGCTAGAAACCTATTTAATATTATTCATTGAAAAAACAATATTAATTCCTTTAAATAGTTAAAATGATATTTATTCCTTTAAATAGTTAAAATAATATTTATTTATTGAATTAAATCAATTTAATTTTGTTAACCACACAAATTTTTTAAATGTTTTTATTATTATCAAAAATAAGAATAACACCCACCATGTGGACCACATCCAAATACCTCATAGGAGATCCATGTATGGACACTGTCACATCTACATCGAGAATACTCCACCATGATAACCTATAGACGAACTCCACTCGAAACTGATCCCATCGCATCACATGTCATCACCGCGCATTAACCAGGAAAATAGGGATCCTCGATCTGATCCTGAACCACCTCTGATCAACCACATCCTCATTACATCTTGATCACATCCTTGATTGTGAATCCAAACCCATGGTACTGATCTAATCCATTTGAAAATCACCACCCTGCTCGTTGTCTGCACAACCATAATGATTCTGAGGGTATGATTGTGCTCAAACACACCCCGACAATATCAAACCGTAGTCTCATTATCCAAAGGTGAAGAACACAATAGATGGTGGGGGAAAATGACAATAAAAAAATGAACCATAATTTTACAAGATTTATTATAGAAAAATTATATAAATGGGGTGATAACATGTGAAATAAGATAAGAATTACACCAGATAAATATTATCAATAAATTGTGGTTCTCATGCAAAGAAAAATTATCGTAGATCAAAAGTAGATAAAATCCATGAAAAATATTTTAATAAAAAGGTAAAAAACCCGAAATAATGAACCATACCTTGATTATTGATTGATTTTTGGTAAAGAAAGAATCCTATAGTGATGAAGGTGATAGTCCTGCTGTGTTTGTCATTCGTCTTATGATTATCCTCAATCCGATAATCCGTCGTTCTCTGATCCTGATCCATTAATGAAGAACACTCTCCTTCTCATATTAGACCTATTAATGGTTATATAGATAACCCTTGAAAATCATTCAAAAGAGGATTTTAATAGATTATTTTAGTTAGAACATTTAATAAAACAAAAAAAGTTATTTATTTATTTTAATTAAATGTATCCGCCAATGGATACCTCATCTGAACATCCAATGATGACCAACTTTATGTCACACCTAGGCTAAAACCCATGATCTGGATTCAACCATAGTCTTATATTTCCAGTATACGTCTCTTTTCAAGATATATTCCATTATATCTAAAAAACCGTGCACACGCGATATACATTATTTTTATAAAATAAATCCAGGGATCATAGGGCCTCAAAATCATGCTCCATCTCAATGTCTGACACTGAAAATATTCCTAAAAATATTAAAATTTCTTAAAATGAAAAAATAATGTTTCTAAATTCTTCCTATATAATTTATATAATATTTATTTATTTCATGCTACCTTGATTTAAATTTCGGAAGTACTTCATAAAAGATTAATAGAATGAAATCCATAACCAATTCCATGTGTATATCTATGTATCCATATATTCTGGAATGAGTCTTCTTAGGTACTCAAAACTCATCAACTGAATCATTAAGAGATACCTAAATCTTTCATAATTCTAGAAACATATTATTTAGATTTCAAATATAAAAAACCTAAAATGTCTCCCCCATATATTTACAAACACTAATAGATATTGCTAATGAAACCAACGCATAACCTATTGGGTTTGTAAATTTTTTTACAAGTGATAAGATAACCACACTCAATGAGAGAATTTTTTCATATTATGTCCCCTAAAATGGAAAAAAATCATACCCATTAAAATAAAAGTGAAAGATAGAAAATGAACCTCTTCTTCATTTCCTTTATGGAGGAAAATTTGGTCTACTAGGAGAAGTATATTTAGTCACTATAGTACTCAATGTGACTAAGTTTTTTTTCTTACAGTTCCAACACATATAGTTGTCACCTAATAAGTATGTTTCACATGAAGTGGACCATTAATCATCATAATCACTAACCCAATCATAATCTCTAAATTATAACATATTGGCATCTATTCTAATATTGTCTTATAACCCAAAATCTATTATTCCTTTAATGTATTTATGAAATATTATAGCATCCCTAATATGTGAAACTTTGAGGTCACTCTAATATATATAATATAAAACCATAACATAGAAAATATAATTTATAAGGCTATGATATATTGTAGGTTTCCTATAATTTTTCTATTTTCTCATTGATATTAACTCCTATATTTTTTATCTTATGAAAATTTCAGCCTCACTTGAATAGTTATAGACACTGGATTCGAATATTCTATCAAAAAACTCTTTAATAATTCAATAGGATATTTTTATTGGGATTTAAAAAAAAATTAGATACAAACACTTTTTAAACATAGTAAGTATTTCAACTCACATAATACATAAATTTAAATTTTTTTCTTCATTTCTATAAAGAATATATAGAAGTATTCTCAATATCCCTTAAAAAATAGTATCATCAAAATAAAATATTATGATCGGTTTATGTGATTTCCTTTAATCGATGTATATATTAATTTCACCTTTTTAATTAATGAATTTTAAATCCTTCATGAATGTCATTCATAAAATTCCAGGCCCTTTGGGAATACATTAAGCCATGTAGTGCCTTTTTCTATTTTTACACACTTTTACCATTATTATCAAGCACAAATTCATTAGGTTTCTATTTATATACATCTTATTATATATTAATATTTATGAAATAAATCATTATAATCAATTGATATATTTCATATTTTCTGAATGTTTCCATGGAAAACAACACCATAATTGACTCTATCCTTAAAATAGGTAGATAATAATCTTCAAAATGAACACTGTAATAATTGAAATATCCTTAAAACAAATTATAATCCTCAATACTTTATAATTATCTAATATCAATTAATCTTTATTCTAAATACCAACTTGGTCCCAATGACATTTTTATAAACAATTTATGGAACAAGGTCCTATGTAGAATTCTTCTAAATTTGATTATAATCTCTATATATTACTTCAATATATCCCTAATTTTTATAAAAATATTCTATTGATTTTGGATTATTATAATAAATATGTGAAGTAAAATTTTAAAACCTCATCCTTTTATTTTATTGTTTATCTGGTGATTCATCAAATCTTAGTTTTCTTTGAGTTTGGAAAAGAGTATTTTGATCACTAATAATGTTTTCTTCTTCTACAAAACTCTCAAATATATGATAATAGATTATTTTACTTTAATTAACATTTTAATCATAATTTATTTTTTTAGATTCATGAACATTTTAATTTTTTTTAGTTTATTGATGTTTTTTACTATTTTTCCTAAAATCTACTTATTTTACACTGTTTTTTCATTAATAAAATAAAATGAAATAATTCTATAGCATAAATTTGGGGTTGGTTTTCAAATATTATTACAAATTAATTATTAACAACATTTTATGTATTTAAATTTATTAGATTAACTCTTCCCATTTGATAAGTATCTTTAAAAGATAACATACACATTACTTTATTAATTTTCTATGGTTTGAGTCTTTAAATTGGATGATGTAGGGGATTCCAAAGAAAAAAACTCACACTAAGATTCTTTTGATGTAATATTTCATATTAAGTTTGATTTAAGTTTTTCCTAAAAATTAATTGGTTTTGAATGTGTATAGTAGTGCACAATATTTCCCCTTGAACGAGTTTAAATCATTAAAATTTACTAAGTATAGTTCTCCCCATTTCAACTAATATTCTATTTTTTAAGTTACACCTCATAAAAATGTCCTTATCTAATTCCATGGATGTGAAAAATTGTACCTTCACACATCTTCCTTATTCCAATATACCCTACAGTAGGAATAATATATCTTGAAAACAATTCTCCCATGGAGATTTTGTGTTTGAAAATGAAATAACAATTATTGTTTAGTAAAGCAGTAGCTTTATTCTAATTAGGTTTGGAAGAATCATCCTTTTTAACATTATATACTCTATTTGATGTTATATTTTTATATTTATGCTACATTTATACTAATGATATCATCTATTTTTCTTCTCAATATTCATTTTTAGATGAATCATATTTATTTTATCAGTAATTATAGGTCCATATTTTATCATTTTTGATTCATGCAATCTTGAAAAGATTGATATGATATAACATGGAAATAAGTATCACTATCAAAGTAATTCTTCATTTTTCCAAGGGTATTATAAATCATTAGAAACCTTTATTGTACCCTAACAACCTTCTCTTATTTTACATCCAACCTCTTCCCATATCATTTAATCATTATTTCTTACTCAACTAATTTTACCTTGAGAAGTTTGATTTCCCAAATATAATGAATATCATTAATTTAAAACTCATTTTTAATAGTATTTATCATGAAAAATTATAACATAAGATATTTTTCTTTTGTTTTGAGTTTATAATTTCTATTACGACAAAATTTATGTCATGTACTCAGTATTTGAACCATATATGCTTCATCTTCTTCCCCTTCTTCTCCCCTGATTGAGTTTTATCCTTTAATTTAAACATGTGAAATAATATTTATGTCTCTTCTAGAACATTATTCCTTATATTAACTACTTTGGAAAGAGTTTTCTTTTCCCTGTTTATATAGAATGATCCTTTTCTTCTTCTTTAACATCTTCCTTCTAACTTTATCCTATATTATATAAACATTAGATTTCCATTGAAATTTCAATTCATCCAACTTATCCTTGAATTCTATGTTTTTCTTATTCTGTAAAAAATATATGAAAAAGTGTTTAATTCCTCATCATTTAAAAAATTTAATTGGAAACTTTCCATTATATTTATCTTTTCCCTTATTGAGACATTTATATATGAGAGACATGCGTTTATTATGATTTTCATCCCTCTAATAATCTCTATCTGATTCACTTTAGAAATCATATTTCTTATCCTTTAACATCAATTAATTTTGGGATTTAATGTCCATCTCCCTTTATATTTCTTCAAAAATAATTTTGGCTTCTCTTAATTTATAGTTTAAATGAGTATTATGAAAAAAATATAGTGAATGATCTTCTCTATCTTCAAAAGCAGAGATCATCAGGTTAAATCTATAAAGGAAGATACTCATTATTATTTTGAACAATTATAGAGTCTTCTAAAAAATATCAAAATCAAATGATGTGACTAACTACCTCATTCACCCTTGTGAAGAAATCATCTACACTCATATATTTAGCAATTCTAATATATTTATATTTTTATATATATAATTATTTTTCATCCTACATGATCTTGAAATTCATTTTATACATATATTATCGATTTATCCATATCATAGTAGCTATCTTAGGTTATATATCATTGGAGTACACATTATTTTTTACAAATATGATAATATAGAATTTATATACTTTAAATAAATCTCTAGATTTCTTTTACCAGAAGATTCCATATAAACATAAAATTTCATTTTTTGATAGACCACAATGATAATATCACTCACTTCTAATCCATATGTTAAAAAATTGGGTAGTATTCGATTCATACCACCATGAATGTTCATCCAATTGAAAAAGGGAACACCTATTTTATTCACAGAACATTGACTCTCTGTAATATGCATTATAGTATAGAATCTCAGGGGAACCTAGTTTTCTATGATACCACTTGAGGAGCCTAGATCAGCATCATACAACTAAGAGGGTGTGTGAATTAATGGTACTAGTCTTTATGAATTCTTACATTTTAATCGTAACCCTGTGACCAGTTAATGTCATTATTCACCTTATAAGATCTCTTCTACACTCGTATTCAAAAAAAATATTAATAAAGAACAAGACACATGAAATTTCAAATGGTTTGACCATGATATGAGAGGATACTCCTTGTATTTTCCAACATTACTTAATCCAAAGATTTTATTATCAATATATAATTATAGTGATTATTAATTCTTTTCAATTGGAACACAATGTTTGAGAAGGATTCATCCACTTCTCTATGTGGGTAGGTATCATCCAATTCCCACATATAATTATTTGGCGGTATTTAATCAGGAACCATATATTATTATGAGTATCTTTATCCACTCTATAATCAATCAAATATTCATTAAATTTCATGATTAAAAAACATAAAGAAAATATTTTATTCAAAAAAAAATCCACTTCTTGGATGAATATATATTTGTATTATAATGAAACTCAATGGTCACAATTCAATAGAATGATCTATCCATACAAGAGAGCATAAAATCACGAATATGTCATCTTTCCTCATTGAAATCATATACCTAGATTAACATTAATTAGATAAACTTTACTCAATATACATAGGGAAAAGAATGTAGCACTGATCAATATTTATCACCTTCTCTCTCCTTCACAAATAAACATATCAAGGGCTCCATAATAATTTTAGAATTAAATCATTCTCTTAATTTATTCTTTTTTAAATTCTTTAGAGAATACATGAAATATATTTAATAATTATTTTTGGAAATTCCTTGTGTTGTATGAGTGAAATTAGTACCCCATTCAATATACATGATTTTTCTTCTTATAAAATTGATTATAAATGATTTCAAACATTTAATTTGAAATATCTATAAATACAATTGGATCCTTCTCCTTTTGGATTCATTAAAAATATTTTATTAAAATATTAAAGAATAATAGAATATACAATCCTTTTAAAACATCCCTAAAAATCACAATACTTCAACTTCCATTCATTCTAACAAGGTAAAATGATGTTTACTCTTCTTCTATAGCAAGGATGACTCATATCATCACATAGTATCACCTTTTTTTGATGTAGAAATTTTAGTAGAATCAACATCCATTAAAAATAACATGATAATTCATTCATGAATCTCAATATATAAATAATGAATATATTTTTCCTAAATAATGATCCTTATATTAATGTGAATTATTATAAAAAAATTCCTATGTATTATACATACAATTACTCAAAAAATATATCTATATAGCTCACAAATTATCCCTCTACTGGATGAATTACCCTTACACAATAATAATATTATGCTTACACAAGCTTAAAAAATGATTTTTATATAGAGTCATTAATGCTAATGGACTGATACTTATGAGATGATGTAACCATGCATTTATATATTTAATGAATTCACCATATACTGATTCTATCAGTTCCCAATTGCTTCCCAAACCTCATAAACTAATCTCCATACCTTCTAATCCACAACAAAAATCTTCTTCTACTGATCATAAAATATTTCATTCAAATATAGAAACAAAGACAACTTATTCAACAATTCCATGGTCATTTCATGTTTTCAAACCCTCTATAAATATTTCCATGATTGATGTTAAAAATGAAGACCAATGAATGAATGTTGTGAAATTCAAGTCTTGGGTTGATTATTTTCTCTCATATAATACACTATTCCAAAGAAAATTAATTTTTCAAGGTTGATATATATAATTTAGGGATAAAACCCATGATTAAAAACATAAATACTTAATTCAATATCCCTCAACCTCTATTAGACTATATTCTCCTATTCCCCATTCAGGTTATCTGACTTCAACCAGAGAAGTAGTTTCTTTTTCTCAGGAGGGTGATCAAGATAAACTATTCATAACTGAATTTATGTTTCATTATAGTGATATTTATCTTGACATTTCATTTTATTTGAAAATTTCCACAATTATTGGGATAAAATCATATTATTCTATAGGGTATGGTGTTTCTTCTAAATGGATTACCAATGATTATCATCACAATTGTGGTCTTAGTAAGGGTAAGAATGAAGGGACCAATGGATATTATTCCTTATGTTGATATTGGATTAATCTGTCATGTTTTCCTTATCATAATCATTGAAACATTTACTCCTAGAATGTTCTATATGTGAGGGGTGTAACAAGGATATTTCCAAGTATAAGTATACCACTCAAAAAAATACTAGAGCCTCTTACTTATAATACATTTTCATATCCTCTCTATTATTTATATATCATTAATGTTTCCCATGGGGAAAAATCTAGATGTATATTAGATTTCATGTTCGATAGATATACGAGGTGAGATTCCCTAGACCCACACTTGTGGTCCTAATATTAAAACATATTCATTATAAAATATATTTGATACGTAGTGACATGAATCAATCCGAACATAAATATATATACTTAATTTAATAATTATTTCTCACTATAAATAAATATTCATATAACCCAATTTTTTTGTGTCTTTAAATATTAGAAACATATGTGTCTTATTAATCATTATTACTTCAAGATATCCCATAAACATCTCAAAAAATATTATTTCTTGAAATATACCTAAATATAATTACCTAGGTAAAGGGGAAACATAATAATGGGTGAGTTTAAATTCTTGCGGAGGAAAAAATTATTAATATGTCATATAGGGTTATATGAGATGTAGGTGAGAGAACATGAGGATACCAGAAATATCTGATAAAAATAAACATGTAAAAATAATATTTATCCATAAGGAATTATAGAATTCCATATATCCACAAATTATCAAATATATAGCATGGTGTAAGAGTTAAAAAACAATAATATCAAGACATGTAAAATAACATAAGAATGTAGTCTAACATAGAAATGAGGAATAATAAAAAAACAATAAAAAAACAATAATATTAACATAGATAAAAAAATCACGATCAGGAATAATATTTTAAACATATTTGATCGAAATAATTCCCACACATTACCTTGTGAACACGACTAAACTCAATCATGTCTGGACATCATCCTATGAACATATCTAATCATAATCACATCCACACATTACCTTGTGAGAATAGATACACATAATCATGTCCCCACATAATCATGTCCCCACATAATCATGTGAACATAACTATTAATAATAATTTCCATTAATTATCATGTGTCCATAGATAAAATTAGTCATTTTAATATAATACCTTATGAATATAGAGAAGTGCAATTATGTCTACATATCATCTTATGGGAATAGATTTCACAATCATTTCCATACATTATCTAATGAGATATAAAACTTTATATAATAAATTTGAGGGATATATTGGACCCCATCCATCATATATTGATTATCTATACACATGTATTCCAGATAAAACATATTATATAATGTAAAACCCATTAAAATAAAATGGATTTCATAACATTTTGAAATTGTATCAAATAAAATGAAATCAAGAATTAAATCTATTGACACAAACAATTCAATCACTCAAACTAAGTATTACCTAATGGAATTTAGAGTATGATATATGAAATAATAACTCCACATGATACATATCTTTTATTCTTAATAAGGAATAATTAAAGTAAAAATAGGGAAGAGTTATTATAATACGTTTTGAATCATTTTTGTAAAAATTCAATGTTATGATTCATATTAAAAAATAATTCTAGAAAATGTGAAAATAAAAATAAATTTTAAATATATCACATTAAATGAAATCTCAATAATGAAATCCTTATTTAAAATTAAGGGTTATATAAAAAACTATGGTGTTTAAAATAAATGATATGGACATGAAATGATATTATTTTTTTATGTTTCAAAATTTCATTATTGAAACCCAAATAATTAAAAGGGTAATAAATATTCCTTCTGAAAAGATGTAAATAAAAGTATGAAAATAATTTGAAATAATACATAAATGGGACCACATATAAGAAAAGAGGTCATTAGATTAAATAAAATGAATGTAGAATAGAAATCACTATTTGTAATGGATGATAATTATTATTAACAATTCCATATATTAATAAATTATAAAATTCATAAAAGAAGAATAATTTTATGTGAAGAATTAAATTATGGAGAAAATATAGAGTAAAATCAATATAATATCATTATATATTATAATAAAACAATATTTTATATTATAGTCAAGGAGGAATCATTATGACTCAAGAAAAAGAAATGAGTTAATAAAACACCTTACCTTTTATCCAGATATCTATAAATATACAATAATCTCTTGTATATTAAACATAACCATATTAATAACTTATTTTAGAACCTTACTCATGTCTAATATGTGTTTTTATTTTCATTTATAATCATTCATGTTAAGTTTATTAGTTATTTATTATTTATTTTCATCATTGGATGTTAATAATTTTGATTTTTTCATTGAAGTTTAATAATAGCGATATTGATCAACATTCATTAATACCAAGTTAATTATTTCAAAATTATTTATGGTATTATAAAATATGTTCCATAATGATTTATGAAATTTTATGTTTATTTCATTAGATTTTTGTTTATTATTCATAATGATAAAATCTATAATGAGCTAGTTTTGGAAATTATTAATGAACAAAACATTGTATGTTAATGGTGAGATAAATATTAATATTTATATTAAGGAAAAAACAAATCTTTATTTACATATTAACATATATCAATACATATAATTAATTTTCCATAGGAATCACTATTATAAATTTATAGTATCATTCATGTAGGTTGTTAAACTGACCAAGAAAATATCTTACTATAATATATGGGTATAAATGACTATAAAAGTGATTATTTTTGTATAATATGTTTAAAAAAGAGCTATAATTAAATTATTTAGATATTATGAAGGTTATTAATTATATTTAGGAATATGTGGATGGAAAAGGTAGAGAATAAATGGTTAGGGACTGGGTAATAAAAAAATTGAGGGCTGGAATCTTATCTTAAAGGACCTCTTGGAAATTGAGAATTTGTGTTCCTCCTTGGTAGAATAAGTATCCAAACCTCTAATATGACTACATGATTGAAAAAATGGGGATGTATTCGGTGGAATTTTTATGTATAATTGTGGTTTTGAGAGGGTAGAGTAAGGCTATATTTATAGGTTAAAATGGGGAAAATTTTTATGGAAACTAATGTTAGGTTTGGGGTAATGATGGATTCACATAGGATATAAGTGTGTTAGTTAACTAAATATTGGTGATACAAGTGGGTATGAATTTTAGACATAATAGTGGCATTCTAGAATGTATTTTTTTATCATGATACCTATAAAAAATTCATGATATGTTATGTTTCCCCGTTTTACCTTATTTCAAAATTTACAACCATACTTTTTTTAATAAAAATATAAGATGTTCCCTCTCACTAAATATCAATGTGATAATTCTAAATTTGGACTCTATTTAATTTAATTCAATTTCTAGATAAAATAAGTTTATATTTCACAAAGGTAACTTATTTTTATGTGAAAAAATGAATGTGAACCTATTTCCTAATTAGAATATTTTCATTAAAAATATAAAATCCATTAAAATTTATTCAATTTATACATTTAATAATATTCAATATTAAAATAATAAAACACAATGCACTTTTTTTTGATAAAATATATCTTTAAGTGTTAAATGAATTTATTAACAATCCATAATATTTAAAAAACATTAAATGAATATTAATTTTTATATAATAGAAATTTTAATTAAAATAATTATTTAGTACTCACTAATTAAATTCATTAAGATAAAAATACATTGCAAATAGAGATTTTTTTTGAAAAATATGACTTTTTACGATTATATTATTTTACATTAATTTTAAAAAAATCAATAATCAATGTATAAATTCTTATTCATTTGTTTATATCTATAAAAAACACATTTCCTTTAATATTCCAAATGTAGGAATTGTAATTTTAAGTAATATATAGGAAAAATAATGTCTTTAGATAATTTTATTATCGATGAATAAATAAATTGGTATTCCTTATTGTTAATTAATGATTTCATGGATATTATTAACATAATTTTTTTAATTTTTTTTATCCATACATTTAATTTTAATCATTCTTTAAAATCATTAGATTTAATTAAAATGTTTTTTTTGGAAAATAATTTATAAAATAAATGTTATTTCCACAAATGAACTGATATCCATTAATTATATTAAATATCATTTATTTTAACTCTATTAAATTATTTTTAAATAAAATTTATACTTTTAAATTCTAAATAATATTTATATATAATAATTATGTAATAATAATTCCTAACTACTGACATGATTTCTAGTATTTCCCTAAACGACTCTATACCCTTATATAACGACTAAATTCCCTACCATTACCTATTATAAATTCATTCCATTCTATATTCTCAAAGAAAAATTATCATATCTATAGTCTTCAATTTACATTATTCATAATTCTTTGTCTTATCATGATGTTTTTTCTGATTATAGGTTCAGATCTACTAATGGTGATTCATAAGGGGGAATATGTTCTAGGGGATATCCAATTTTTAAATACATTATTGTTTTCTATTTATTGGACTATTATAATTTAGGCACTTCTAATAGATTTTATTTTTTATGGTATGTAATATTCCATGGTATGTAATTCATTATTTTATATTCGATTGTTGTAATGTTCCACTACGAAAGAATAATGCATTGTTAGTTTGATTCATATCTTGAATATATTATATGACTTATTTCCTAATTAATTTTATTTCTCATAAATAAATTTAAAAACATAATTTATAATTATAGAAATATAAGGAATGGAAATTGGTTCCTAAACACGGGGTTTAACATTATACCCCTTAAAGAAGAAATATTATCAAAATTTTAATTATTACTCACTAATGAAAATTTCTAAGGGTATTAATAAGATAGAAAAAAACTCAAGATATATTATCAACCACACTATCAGAGTGAAGGCTATGAAACTCATATATTTTATTATAATAAGAATATCCAAATATTGTTTTTTTTTTCAAACCATTTAATAATAATTCACCTCATGACTTATGATCAGTATAATGGATGTAATTTTCATTGGGAGTTTATACTCAAAATTACATTGATGAAAAATCATAGGATTATTCGAGATATGAGATGTGATTTACTTATTTCGAATGCTAATTTGGAATCTATGTAAGGAGAACCAATCCACTCGAAAATCTCCTATAATACTACAAAAGTGAGAAAAATAATATTTTTTGAAAGTACATTCCCATAAATTTTTATTAGAGAAAAGTTATAGTCTTGAAATGAAACCATTGTACCTATATTTTTTAAATGTCTATTCTATATCTAGGGTATGAGGTGGCGAATCAACATTCTTAGAAAGTTTTCATGATAGAAAAATAATAAATCTCCATATATTGAGTATAGAATAAGTTTAACTTTCACCACTTTATTATCATGACCCACATAATTGAAATAAATTTCATATGATCTTCCTTGTTCCCTTGGTTTTTGGAGAATAATTATCTCTATTATCCTTGTTTTACACTGTATTAGGGAATAAATTTTTATAATCTCTAAATTCCTTACACTTGAAGAATTTATGTGTCAGTTGTGTATCAGTTAGGACACTAATTACCATAATTATGTTTAATGGATTATTCATCCATCTTCAATTATCATTAGCTTGATGGATAACATTACTACACATGAAAAATTTTCTATTTCCTTTAATGAAATTTCACTAGTGTTTCCTTTCATATTTTTTACACATTGATAATTGAATTTACTTTCCAACATTGTCTTTATTACATGAACATCCATGAAACTCTTTTTTTTTCTTATTTAGTGTGTTTGGGACTTCATAAAGGTTCATGTTTGTAATTTAAAATCTATATAGATGGGTAGGCATAAAAAAATGTTAAAAATTATATCCCCCATCCTATTTTGTTTCCTATTTGGAAAATTACTACACTTTCCATTACATCTATCGTTATCATGGTTCCTACTTACCCATTCAATTATATAAATGGAGGAATGTTTAGGGATGAGAGCACATAATAAATTTATAATCATAATAAATTTATAAAAGGATAAATGAAACCTTAAAAGAATTAAATCATAAACAAATTATATACTCAAAATTATTAATCTATAGGTTTTAATCTAGGACATAAAAGGTTATTTAAAATTTAGTTCTCTAACCAATCTAATTTTATATTACATACTTAAATTCCAAAAAAATATATTTAAATGCATTATAATGGTTCATATAGAGTATGGGAATTAACCAAAGAATATCCCAAGGGAGTGTAAAACCATGTGTGTAGTTATGCCCAATTGTTGTGCATCATGTAAAGATTGAGTTCATGCACAACCGACCATTTTCAGGGATATCGCCTCTAGGTAAATCTAGTCCAGATACACCATCAACCTGTTTGTATGAAGATAAGATTTCTATTTATAGGAATAAATAAACTCTATATTACACCAAAATATTTGGATGTTTTTCTTATATTAGACCTATTTCTAGGGTTTTCACCAATGTCTCATCATCTAAATCCTTAAAATTAATGAAACCCATCACTGATACCAACTAATATTTCCTAGACCCTAAATCCTTTGTCAGGAGGGAAAAAATTCTTTAAAAAATTTATTTGATACCATGATGGATGAATAAATAAAAAATAATAAATCTTTTTAGAATTTAAACATTACACATCATCATAATCACATAATACAAGAACCTAAATAATCATTGTCTTTGGATATTAATACATTGGTATCTTATTTCACATTTTTTATTCAACCTCTCCCACAAAATATCCCTACAAGCTATCCTTATAAACACAGTCTTACATATAATTCCTTGTGGAAAATGAAAACATAGGATGGTGTGATAACCAAGGATTTGTAAGGTAAAAGATTATCAATTTGTTATAAAGGTTTATAACATAATCATGTGAGAAAAAATGAATATGGGATTAATAATTGATAAAAAAAATGGTGCAAAATGAGTTTTTGATAAGGCATGATATAAGGAAATATAACCTCAGTTATAAAAAATTTACCATAATGTATGAGTGTGAAGAAAAAGACAATAAACCATATCCATGGAACATTATATGTGGATATATTCTAATAAAGAAATTTGGAATAAGCATAAGCATAGAAAATATAAACCTTGGGAATATAGAGTAACTGAATAAAGTTCACAAATAAAGTTATGAACATTAATAATCACAATAATATCCATGAATTACCTCATGTCCATGCATAATATTGTGAATATAGTTAAACAAAATTATGTTCAAACATTGTGAATTGAGTTTAACACTGTCAGGTCTACGTGTTAAAATATGAATAAATCTATTCACAATATTTTCCATGCATTATCTTTTGAACATATATAGATGCAATAAATTCTACACATTAACTTTTGAACATAGATAAATAAAGTCCTGACAACACATCATCTACTAAATATAGCTATTCTCAATCATGTCATTGAATTATCTAATGAAAGATAAACCGTAAACCAATGCATTGGAGAGAAATATTGGACCTTACACATAACATAATGAAAATACATACACATGTTTTCCACATGAAATGAATCATAATTTGTGACACCCATGACTTGAAAATGGGTTTTGTGAAATTTTAAAATAGGGTCACATAAAATTTTATCATTATTTAGATCAATTGAAACTAAAAAAATTAGTTATCCAAAAGAGTATTTCATTATGAAATTGTTGCATCCCATACTTTGCATGAATTTTTATTCATAATTAAATATGTTAATATTAAATTCATTTCATTAATAATAATCAACAAAAACTAATATAAAAATATATATAACCTATATTGTTTTATTATTTATATTTTTAAAGTATAATATAATTTTATTCATTAAAATGTTTTTAAGATAAAGGAAATACCATAGTCCGGGTTACAACCAGTCGTGTTTGGTGAGGCCATGGGGCTCAAACTAATGACTAAAATTCTATATGGGAATATCACCAACCATTATCCTATGTGTTTCTATAATTTCAAAAAAAAAATGAATGTATAAATATATATATTTTACAATATTCATTATTTTTTTTACATGTATAGTGTAATAACATGGTATTTTATAAGGAAAATATATTTGATAGCGTATACGACAGGAAAAATCAAGCCTAAATGAACCATAAACTATTATTTATTAAATATGACCTTTATAACCTAAATGTTTAATTGGAGAGTATTAATAGGGTTAAGTAATTATATATATATATATAAATATATATAAAGGTTTTAATAATTACAAATTCATTGATTAATGCTTCAAAAATATGCACTCAATGTTTAGAAAGGTCATTTTGTTCTTCAAAAATTTGTTTCCTTCAAAAATGGTATTTATTGATTTTTGTGATAAAATAATTATAATTAATTTATTTAAAATTTATAAATTTTATTTTTCAAATAATAATATTAGAATTATCTTTGGTTGAATTTTTCTTCTCAGAAAATATTGATTTTTTAGCCAATAGTGAAAAAAACAGATTTTTGTAAAACTTCCAATTTATTTTCATTAAAAAGAATCATTTTGATTTTAATTGGAAATCAAAGTAAAAAAATTATTAATTAATTATATATAATTTAATTAACTTCATTTTAATCATGATTATACTAGATTTTGGTATAATTACATTTTGGTCTTAAAAACACATTTGTTTAAAACACTATTTTTTTCATGTTTTGTCAGTTTAAATTTAAATTAAATTCTGCCAACTCTATTTTTTGAATAAAAAAAATGGATACCAAATTTTCAATAATCAGATCCATTTTTTTATATAGGAAATTTTTATTTTTTTACGTTTTGAGTAATAACATTATTAATTTTTTATCATAGTAATTGGTAAGTCAGGTAATTAAGGTAAATAATAAAATGATAAGGACTAAAAAATGAACCTAACACTTGAATTAAATTTATTGTATGATTTTAACTCATACATAATCATAAAAAATACTAATATATTTAATTTTATTTCCATTTTCCATTATTTTGATCCTTTATATTATTTTACATTAAGAAAAGTAAAAAATGTCATTCTCTTTATTTTATTATTTTTAAAATTGTAACACAGGGATAAATAATGGATATGTTCTGTTTTAAATATTAATATAAAATATAAATCATTTTTTTAATCATGGTAATTTATTTTTAATTTTTAGTTAATAAATAATTGCCTTAAAAGCTTATGCAACACTAACACAATGTTTGTGCAACCAGTAAAAAAATCGATAAGTTGATTTTGAGAACTATTAAAAAATATTATTTGAGTGACTTTTTTTGTTACATGATTTTTTAGATATAAATGAAAAATTAGAGAGGTTTTAATTCATTTTATTCAAATTAAATTGTTTTATTATAGTTTTAAAAGTCAAATTCAATGAATAGTTCTAAAATTGACATTAATGTTATTTAATAATAAATAATATTTTATTAAATGATTTAAATTTCCAATAAATCTTTTAATCATATATTTTATTTTTATAAGGTTTATGACATCAACCATGTTCAATTTATGGTCTATTTTTCATTTTATCATAATTATATTACCCCTTTAATTGTGAAAAACATTGATATCACCCTATTTGTCAAAAGGGTTAATGAAGGGTTAAAACAATATGATAAGGGTAAAAATGTGGTCTAAACCTATCCAAATTATATTTCATGAGATTATTTCAATTTATAATCATCATATAATCAAATTTTATCAATTTGGAGACAGTTTGACATCAAAATTAATTTATATTAATTTAATATTTTAAGAAAATCCAAAAAGTACCCCTCCCCTCTCTTATAAAAGGAAACCTATTATTCCCATTACTTCATAGCTCAATAACCATTTATTTCATCCAATCCTAGACTATATACCTTCCTAACATCAATAAAAACATCATAGAGTCCTCATTTAGTGTAGATACCATCCTTAGAGGCCTTAATGTTTAATGAGAAGGAGGTTTTTCGAAGAAGCGGTATCATTCTTAACTGAGCATTGTTGTTTTATTCCTCCCTAAATATAATTAAATTATTATTAAACCATGATGATATAATAAAAATATTATTTTAAATATAATTATATTTAATAATGTTAATTTCATAACCTAGATCCATTTCCTATTCTATAAAATGGGAAACAAAACCATTGTTTGCCTGTACCATAGACTACCGCCTCACAAACCGATGAAATTAATTTTTCATAATTGTCTATAATGGAAAGTTATAATGATAAATTAAATGTATTTAAATAATATTACTGACATAAATATCATTATTAAAAGATAATATATCATATATTTTCTTAACTTTCCATCCATTGAAGACTGATAACATGGTTTGTGTGTGCGTGTGAACTACCACCTCCTCGAGTTGATGTGATTATTTTTTCATAACAATATCACATGGATGATATATATAAGTGTTTTTAAATAAAAAATATGTTTTTAATTATATAATTTATATTCTTAAATTATAATAAAATTCTTACCTTCTTTCCATAATGATCATTGAAAAATGGAAACTTTACTCATGCGTACGTACGACCTACCGTCTCTATAATTGTCATGTAATTAATTTTTTATAGACATAATAAATGGTTGGTTTTAAATGTATAATTAATGTATAAAAATTATATTTATTTCATTATTATTATTCTTGAGTTTATGGAATAATGAACCATTTATCCACAATCAACATGACGAAGTCATTATGAAATTATGAATTGAACATCCTAAAAAACCTAACATTGACTTAAATAATTATGTAATTAAATATTTTGTTGAAATAAATGAAATAAAATTTTCAACGATCAATTAATAAACCAATATAATTTAATTAAATATGTAAATAAATGACATGGTTTATTATAAAGGTGTTAAAGGACATACATGGGAATTCTGGACTCGAGGCAGGGGATTTCATCTTAATTTCTATTCATTAAGACATATTTTATTTTTTGTGAACCTAATTTATTTTATAATATTTATATAATAACGATTTTACATGTTATGTAAAGACCCGTAAAATTCAAGGGAAATTTTTTCTTAATTTTCTTTAGAATTTTACAAGAACGCGGTTTCTGACGGCACCTGATTCCGAGGCCCGGAGTGCCCGGAATTAATTTCCGAAGTTTGGCTCGGGTACGTTCAGTGAATGAACGAGCGGGTTTTCCTAACTTTTGATCCGGTGCTCGGAATTTAAATCCGAGGGCACCGATGAACTCGCAGCGCCGATATTCGCTTAAAGAGTCCTTTTCGGGAGTTGCGTTTGTTGCGGGTTGAAAGTTAGTTTTTGGGTTTTTAGTTTAAGTTAAATAAAATTTGTGAGGAACAAATTTTATTTCTAACTAGTTAAGTCCTACCAAAGGGAGTTGGGAGTGGGACCCACATCCACTTAACCTCCCTTGGGAGGATTAAGTGAGGTGGGGTCCACACGAACCCCAACTCCTCAAATTCTCTCAAAACCTCCCCTTTAACTCTTTTCTTTAAATGTTGTCAACTTGAGTTACTTAATTAATTATGGGAGTTTAACCTTTTTGAATTTAAAACTTTTGAAATTCTAATGTGTATTGTAATAATAAAATAAGAAGATGTCTTATTTTATTTTGGGTTGTTTGTTTTGTCTCCTTGAGAGCTTTTGGAGAGCCTCTTCTTCTTCTTCAAACTCAACGAAGAACGCGAAGAACGTCGTTCTTCAACGAAGAACTTCTCCGCCGAAGAACACGATCCATCCGCGACGCCGTATCCGCGACGCGACGTACTTCTTCCGCGTCATCTCTTCCGCGACGGTTTTCCGCGACGAACGCCTTCGACAACGACTCTTCCTCCGACGTCAAAGGAATCGACACCGATATTCCACGACTCCGTCAACATGCGACTATCAAGGTAAGGGTTCTTGAGTTCGTTGTTTCCTTTTTATTTGACTTTCCTCGAGACTTGACGTAGAACGCTCAAGTTCCGACGAAGAACGCCGCTCCGCTTTTCTTCGTCTTCGGTGTCAACGAGAGAGAACACCGCACCTTCCTCGGACAACCTTCGTCGGCGTACAAGGATTCGCCAACGACGTGCCTCTTCGGACGCGCCTCTTCGTCGTTGAATTTGACGAACGACGACCGCATCGCCCGACCTCCGCGACGTCGTCTTCCGCGGACATAGTCAAATCCTCGAACTTATACCCGAGGTAGGGGATGTTGATTTAATATTTAATTATCTCATTCTTGCTCGTGGTTCGTATGACTAACGTGAGGATGTTGTTTATTTAAAGTTGCGTTATTAATTTAACGTGAGGGGGCCGGACCGTACGAACACGGCCGAACCCCCTCCAACGTTCTTGTTTGTTCTTGCGGGTGGAAGCAAGTGGCGTGGTGCCGTCGCACCACGCGGTTGATCGTGCATTTATTTTACGCAACGCCGTCGCGCGCACTCCATGGAAGAAACATCAAGAACGCGACGCCGTCGCGCCGCGTTGAAAGAAATTAAAATGCGGCGGAGGGGCGCGGTGCCGTCGCACCGCGCCGGACGACGAACGCCGCGGCCGGTTCCGGGCCGCGGCGGAACGAGAAGACCGCGGCCGGTTCCGGGCCGCGGCGGAAGAGAAGACCGGCGGCCGGGCCGCCGGCGTCGGAAGCCGAAGAGGGGACCGGAAATTCCGGTCCCGTTGGAGAAAACCGGCCGGCCAGCTGGCCGGCCGGATGCCGTTAAACATGGGAATTAATTCCCCGGTCAGCATGTAAAAACCCCCCTCTTAAAGAGGGGGGCGGTTCTTTGAAGGGAGGGGGCAACCGCCCCCCCCTCGGTTTCGTTTCCAGCAGGCCCCCCACGTGGGGGGGGGGGCGCTTCCTAAAGCAAAACGGCGCGGCATAGCCGCGCCGCCTCTTGGAAGAAGCGGGGGCTTAGCCCCCCCGCGTGCGCAGCTCCCTCGCGGCGCCAGGCGCCGCCGCCGCGGCCCGCCGCCGCCGCCGCCGCGCCGCCGCCGCGGCCCGCCACCGCCGCCGCCGCGCCGCCCGCCGCCGCGTCGCCCAGGGGGGGGGGGGGGGGGGGTCGGGCCGGGTCGGCCCGGACCCGGACCCCCCCGTTTCGAACCAGAATTGGTTTTTGGCTCATAACTTGAGCCTCGGACCTCCGAATGACGAACCGTCTGCGGCAACGCGATCCTTGGATCGAGACGGTCGTTTCGGTATATCGCACTCAAGGTTTCGGATTACTTTGAGATCGGCCGGGTTGGTTCGTTCACAAAACCAACCGGGCCTTCGGAGCGGAAACGCTCATATCTTGAGCCACGAACGTCCGATTGACGCGCCGTCAGTCGCGTTGCGTTCCTCTTAATGAGACGAATCTTTTGGCATACTCCGCCCGAGGTTTGGACGCAGGTGGAGTACGGTCGGGTTGGTTTTGCCTTAAAAACCAACCGGGCCCCGGAGACGAAAAAGCCAATAACTCACAGACCGGGCGTCCGATTGACGCGCCGTCTGTTTCGTTGACTTCCTCTTGATGAGACGGAACTTTTGACATACTCCGCCCGAGTTTTGGATGCAGTCGGAGTATGGCCGGGTTGGATTGTACCCGAAATCCAACCGGGCCCCTGGAACGAAAAAGCTGATATCTTACAGACATGACGTCCGCTTGACGAGCCGTCAGCGGCGTTGGTGTTTTCGTTTAGTAACGGTCCCTATGAGTCTACCCTATGGGAGTTCGGGGTACAGTTGAGATACGGCCGGGTTTGGTTCGCACTCGAAACCAACCGGGCCCCTGGAACGAAAAGACTAATAACTCACAGACCGGGCGTCCGATCGACGTGTCGTCTGTTGCGTTGAGACCCCTGTGACGAAACGGACTTTTGAGATACTTCTTCGTGGGACTTTGAGATACTTGGAGTATCGACCTGTAGCTCGTGGAGCGGACCCTCCCAGTGACGAGCATGCGATGTACGGAGACCGTGTAGCTGGCTGAGACCTGACGACTGCTTGACCGACTCGACTTGGAGTGAGTCGACTAGCCCAGTGGACGGAGCACTACTTTCTGAGGTGCAGACCCATGGCGGACGGAGCACTACCTGTGTGACAGTGCAGACCCGCGGTGCTCGTCCGGAGAGTACCTCAGCAGGCTACTAGGGGGTGTGCACTACGGAGTTTGGGTGACATACCTCGGCGGGAAGCACTACTGTGTTTGGGTGGCTGGCCCGCAGTACTCGACAGGAGGAGTACTTCAGCAGTCTTAGGTTAGTGAGCAGTACCTCGGAGTCATGACAGGACCACTGTACACTCCAGAGACGGAGCTCTTCAGCAGTTACGGTTTCGATAATGAAAATCCTGGTTTGAGCTGAGACTTTTGACCTTGTGTTTACTTCATGATTGAGATGGGTCACTTGTTAACTTTGGTATATGTATGGGCATATACCCGGGTAGTGGTTATCCGTCGTTTCACAATCCTTGTGTTTCCTCATGATCGAGATGGGTTACTTGATACTTAGGTATATGTATGGGCATATACCTAAGTAGGGTTTATCTGTTGAGATCTTCTTGTGTTTATCCTTGTTGGTTTTAGTGAGACCTTGAGGGTCTCGGGATCCCTACTGAGTATCGTTATACTCACCCCTGCACGGGCTATGCCCGCACCTCGTTGTGTTGGTTGCAGACGACGGACAGTGCTGACAGAGGCCGAGTGTTCGAGGACTGGACGGTACCTAGAGGTGGACTTTACGACGAGGCGGTACCCAGAGGCAGACCACTGGGCGGGACATACTCGGAGCAGACGGCGGGACCCGAGGAGCAGAGGAGCTATCTGTACCCACCCTTCAGGTGGGATTTCCAGTGGTCAGCTCGGCGTAGCAGCTTTACTTTTCAGTTGCTGTTTTTCCTTTCGAGTTGTACTTTACAGTTGGGCTTGTATTTCCGGCCCCTTTTTACTTTCCTCACTTTTAATTGTACTCTGTTTTTGCTTAGTGTTACTTTCCGCTTGTTTACTCTGTGGTGTTTGTTTACTTTACAAAGGTAATGCCTTCCCTTTTTACCGGGATTTACGCCTTGGTGCTAGTCGCCAGCCCCTGGCCTATGGAAGGCGGGCTTGGGGTAGTCACGGCACGGACCCCGAGGGCGGGTCGTGACAAATTGGTATCAGAGGAGTTCGGTTCTACCGCAGAACTTATAACTCTGATCTTTCTTTCTGTGAAGCAATAGTGTTAAGGGTACCGAGTGTGGTTTTCAGTTCAGGGAGTCCAGTGTTGGTGCGGGCGGCCGACGTATCCATACACCAGGACCCTGACAACTGATTTTCGACTTTGTGCACGAAAATACTGATTGCGTGTGTGTTTTCAAAGGTTTTTCCCCTTAAAACAGCTCAAACCAGGTCAGCTCACCAGGTATAATCGTTTGATCGTGTTACGTTGTTTCTTTCAGGATGGCCCCACGACGGCAGCCAGCTAGGGTTCCGAGAATCGAACGTGACGACAGCCCACCGAGCGACGAGGCCTCGGTGCAGGGCCCTTTGTCAGCAGTGGCACCGGCGGTAGCTCTACCCACCGAGCCCCCGATGCTTCCAGCAGCAGCCGCTGACGATGCACGTCGCCTCAGCGCACTGCATGAGTTTCAGCGCCAGCGACCGCCCAGGTTTCGCGGGGAGACGGATCCCCAGGCTGCAGAGGACTGGCTGGAGGCAGTAGTACGAGTGTTTAGGCTAGTGAGGACACCAGCAGACCTCATGGTGATCCTCGCTGCGAGCCTACTACACGCAGCAGCAGGACGATGGTGGAGCTTGATGCTCCAGGTGCACGATGAGGCATCTCTACTTTGGACGGACTTTGAGAGCCTCTTCCGCTCGGAGTTCGTCCCAGCCACCCTTCGTGCGGTGCGTATCCAGGAGCTTCTGCAGCTGCGGCAGGGCAGCATGACGGTCGCTCAGTACTCGGCGAGATTTACTGATCTCTCGCGCTACTCGACCGACATGGTACGGGACCCATTCTTCCGGGCCCGGACCTTCGAGCAGGGTTTGAGACACGAGATCAGGGCATCGTTGATCTCCCTCAGCTTACCGACTCAGACAGGAGTACTGGAGCGGGCCCTTCTGATTGAGAGCTTCCTTGCTGAGTCTTCACCAGCGCAGCGACCCACCGCAGGGCGGCACGTAGCGGAGTCTTCGGTAGCAGGTAGCCGACAGATGACTCAGGGGTCCAGACAGACCAGACCTTCAGGCAGACGACCTCAGGGCACTGGCTCAGCAGTGCAGGGCACACAGCGCGGAGTCAGTCTTTTGAGTGGAAGACAGTGCTTTGCATGCGGCGGGCAAGGCCACATGGCTCGTGACTGCCCGACCCGCCATGCGGAGGAGCAGCAGACGGTTGAGGAACCACCTAGGCAGAGGCAGAGGTTCGACCGTGGCGGTCCGCAGGGAGGAGGCGGACGAGGCAGAGGAGCTGGCCGAGCAGCAGGTGGTGGACGACGCTTTGAGGCTCTGCCACCACCACCACCAGGAGGTCCACCCCGACCACAGGGAGTAGGTGAACATGCGAGAGCACAGCTTCAGGCAGCTGAAGCTTACGATCAAGGAGCTCTGGGAGCAGGTGGACAGGGGAGGAACTAGTAGATACGTCTTTTGTACTTCTAGTTCCATGTTGATGTTGCTTTTGTGTAGCGTCTTGTATTATGAGCTGCAATAATAAAGACGCATCCTTTGTGATGTTTTCATTCCTGTCCTCTTTTGTGATGTTACTAAGAGGTTCCAGTTGACTGTTGACTTGACCCTCACTTGTGAGACATCTACTGGAGGAGACCAGTTACCACACACTGATGCCGACAGTGTGACTCAACCCTTGGAGGTGAGAGTAACGGTTGGATCTCTTAGTAGTAGCGTCGAGGCCTTACGACGTCATCCTTGGTATGGATTAGTATCATCCATGTTAGGATTGACTGTTTTAGGCAAAGAATGTGGTTCATCCAGGGGATGAGACCAGGTTTCTCTTATCGGCAAAGAAGAAATCTCGCAGCTCTTGTGGGACCAGAGATGGTCCGGGCCACGTCAGAGGAGGTCCATGTCATCCAGGAGCGGATGAGGACAACACAGAGCCGGCAGAAGTCATACGCTGACAGGAGGCGGAGGCCACTAGAGTTCGAGGATGGTGACCACGTCTTCTTGCGGGTCTCACCTCGACGTGGTATTCGGAGATTTGGCCGAGGCGACAAGTTATCTCCGCGCTTCATCGGACCCTTCCAGGTCCTCAGCAGAGTTGGTGAGGTGGCTTATCGCCTGGCTCTACCACCTCAGTTGCACCGGGTGCACGACGTCTTCCACGTATCTCAGCTGAGGAGATACGTGCACGACCCGACGCACATCCTTGACCATGGGGAGCTTGACGTTGACAATGGGGAGACTTTTACGGAGGTTTCGGTGGAGATAGAGGATCGACAGGAGCGGGTCCTACATGGACGATCGATTCCTCTTGTGCGCAACAGATGGCGGCACGGGAATCTCCAGGAGAGCACATGGGAGCGGGAGGCTCAGATGCGTGCTCAGTACCCTCTTTTGTTTCCCTAGTTTTTGATGTATCTTTACGGGGACGTAAAGCCCTGAGG
Organism: Viscum album; assembly: GCA_963277665.1. Classification (NCBI taxonomy): domain Eukaryota; kingdom Viridiplantae; phylum Streptophyta; class Magnoliopsida; order Santalales; family Viscaceae; genus Viscum; species Viscum album. The sequence goes on from OY728146.1 coordinate 232,663,529, forward strand.
TGGGAGTAATGTAAAGACCCGTAAAATTCAAGGGAAATTTTTTCTTAATTTTCTTTAGAATTTTACAAGAACGCGGTTTCTGACGGCACCTGATTCCGAGGCCCGGAGTGCCCGGAATTAATTTCCGAAGTTTGGCTCGGGTACGTTCAGTGAACGAACGAGCGGGTTTTCCTAACTTTTGATCCGGTGCTCGGAATTTAAATCTGAGGGCACCGATGAACTCGCAGCGCCGATATTCGCTTAAAGAGTCCTTTTCGGGAGTTGCGTTTGTTGCGGGTTGAAAGTTAGTTTTTGGGTTTTTAGTTTAAGTTAAATAAAATTTGTGAGGAACAAATTTTATATCTAACTAGTTAAGTCCTACCAAAGGGAGTTGGGAGTGGGACCCACATCCACTTAACCTCCCTTGGGAGGATTAAGTGAGGTGGGGTCCACACGAACCCCAACTCCTCAAATTCTCTCAAAACCTCCCCTTTAACTCTTTTCTTTAAATGTTGTCAGCTTGAGTTACTTAATTAATTATGGGAGTTTAACCTTTTTGAATTTCAAACTTTTGAAATTCTAATGTGTATTGTAATAATAAAATAAGAAGATGTCTTATTTTATTTTGGGTTGTTTGTTTTGTCTCCTTGAGAGCTTTTGGAGAGCCTCTTCTTCTTCTTCAAACTCAACGAAGAACGCGAAGAACGTCGTTCTTCAACGAAGAACTTCTCCGCCGAAGAACACGATCCATCCGCGACGCCGTATCCGCGACGCGACGTACTTCTTCCGCGTCATCTCTTCCGCGACGGTTTTCCGCGACGAACGCCTTCGACAACGACTCTTCCTCCGACGTCAAAGGAATCGACACCGATATTCCACGACTCCGTCAACGTGCGACTATCAAGGTAAGGGTTCTTGAGTTCGTTGTTTCCTTTTTATTTGACTTTCCTCGAGACTTGACGTAGAACGCTCAAGTTCCGACGAAGAACGCCGCTCCGCTTTTCTTCGTCTTCGGTGTCAACGAGAGAGAACACCGCACCTTCCTCGGACAACCTTCGTCGGCGTACAAGGATTCGCCAACGACGTGCCTCTTCGGACGCGCCTCTTCGTCGTTGAATTTGACGAACGACGACCGCGTCGCCCGACCTCCACGACGTCGTCTTCCGCGGACATAGTCAAATCCTCGAACTTATACCCGAGGTAGGGGATGTTGATTTAATATTTAATTATCTCATTCTTGCTCGTGGTTCGTATGACTAACGTGAGGATGTTGTTTATTTAAAGTTGCGTTATTAATTTAACGTGAGGGGGCCGGACCGTACGAACACGGCCGAACCCCCTCCAACGTTCTTGTTTGTTCTTGCGGGTGGAAGCAAGTGGCGTGGTGCCGTCGCACCACGCGGTTGATCGTGCATTTATTTTACGCAACGCCGTCGCGCGCACTCCATGGAAGAAACATCAAGAACGCGACGCCGTCGCGCCGCGTTGAAAGAAATTAAAATGCGGCGGAGGGGCGCGGTGCCGTCGCACCGCGCCGGACGACGAACGCCGCGGCCGGTTCCGGGCCGCGGCGGAACGAGAAGACCGCGGCCGGTTCCGGGCCGCGGCGGAAGAGAAGACCGGCGGCCGGGCCGCCGGCGTCGGAAGCCGAAGAGGGGACCGGAAATTCCGGTCCCGTTGGAGAAAACCGGCCGGCCAGCTGGCCGGCCGGATGCCGTTAAACCGGGGAATTAATTCCCCTGTCAGCATGTAAAAACCCCCCTCTTAAAGAGGGGGGCGGTTCTTTGAAGGGAGGGGGCAACCGCCCCCCCCTCGGTTTCGTTTCCAGCAGGCCCCCCACGTGGGGGGGGCGCTTCCTAAAGCAAAACGGCGCGGCATAGCCGCGCCGCCTCTTGGAAGAAGCGGGGGCTTAGCCCCCCCGCGTGCGCAGCTCCCTCGCGGCGCCAGGCGCCGCCGCCGCGGCCCGCCGCCGCCGCCGCCGCGCCGCCGCCGCGCCGCCCGCCACCGCGTCGCCCAGGGGGGGGGGGTCGGGCCGGGTCGGCCCGGACCCGGACCCCCCCGTTTCGAACCAGAATTGGTTTTTGGCTCATAACTTGAGCCTCGGACCTCCGAATGACGAACCGTCTGCGGCAACGCGATCCTTGGATCGAGACGGTCGTTTCGGTATATCGCACTCAAGGTTTCGGATTACTTTGAGATCGGCCGGGTTGGTTCGTTCACAAAACCAACCGGGCCTTCGGAGCGGAAACGCTCATATCTTGAGCCACGAACGTCCGATTGACGCGCCGTCAGTCGCGTTGCGTTCCTCTTAATGAGACGGATCTTTTGGCATACTCCGCCCGAGGTTTGGACGCAGGTGGAGTACGGTCGGGTTGGTTTTGCCTTAAAAACCAACCGGGCCCCGGAGACGAAAAAGCCAATAACTCACAGACCGGGCGTCCGATTGACGCGCCGTCTGTTTCGTTGACTTCCTCTTGATGAGACGGAACTTTTGACATACTCCGCCCGAGTTTTGGATGCAGTCGGAGTATGGCCGGGTTGGATTGTACCCGAAATCCAACCGGGCCCCTGGAACGAAAAAGCTGATATCTTACAGACAGGACGTCCGCTTGACGAGCCGTCAGCGGCGTTGGTGTTTTCGTTTAGTAACGGTCCCTATGAGTCTACCCTATGGGAGTTCGGGGTACAGTTGAGATACGGCCGGGTTTGGTTCGCACTCGAAACCAACCGGGCCCCTGGAACGAAAAGACTAATAACTCACAGACCGGGCGTCCGATCGACGTGTCGTCTGTTGCGTTGAGACCCCTGTGACGAAACGGACTTTTGAGATACTTCTTCGTGGGACTTTGAGATACTTGGAGTATCGACCTGTAGCTCGTGGAGCGGACCCTCCCAGTGACGAGCATGCGATGTACGGAGACCGTGTAGCTGGCTGAGACCTGACGACTGCTTGACCGACTCGACTTGGAGTGAGTCGACTAGCCCAGTGGACGGAGCACTACTTTCTGAGGTGCAGACCCATGGCGGACGGAGCACTACCTGTGTGACAGTGCAGACCCGCGGTGCTCGTCCGGAGAGTACCTCAGCAGGCTACTAGGGGGTGTGCACTACGGAGTTTGGGTGACATACCTCGGCGGGAAGCACTACTGTGTTTGGGTGGCTGGCCCGCAGTACTCGACAGGAGGAGTACTTCAGCAGTCTTAGGTTAGTGAGCAGTACCTCGGAGTCATGACAGGACCACTGTACACTCCAGAGACGGAGCTCTTCAGCAGTTACGGTTTCGATAATGAAAATCCTGGTTTGAGCTGAGACTTTTGACCTTGTGTTTACTTCATGATTGAGATGGGTCACTTGTTAACTTTGGTATATGTATGGGCATATACCCGGGTAGTGGTTATCCGTCGTTTCACAATCCTTGTGTTTCCTCATGATCGAGATGGGTTACTTGATACTTAGGTATATGTATGGGCATATACCTAAGTAGGGTTTATCTGTTGAGATCTTCTTGTGTTTATCCTTGTTGGTTTTAGTGAGACCTTGAGGGTCTCGGGGTCCCTACTGAGTATCGTTATACTCACCCCTGCACGGGCTATGCCCGCACCTCGTTGTGTTGGTTGCAGACGACGGACAGTGCTGACAGAGGCCGAGTGTTCGAGGACAGCACGGTACCTGGAGGTGGACTTTACGACGAGGCGGTACCCAGAGGCAGACCACTGGGCGGGACATACTCGGAGCAGACGGCGGGACCCGAGGAGCAGAGGAGCTATCTGTACCCACCCTTCAGGTGGGATTTCCAGTGGTCAGCTCGGCGTAGCAGCTTTACTTTTCAGTTGCTGTTTTTCCTTTCGAGTTGTACTTTACAGTTGGGCTTGTATTTCCGGCCCCTTTTTACTTTCCTCACTTTTAGTTGTACTCTGTTTTTGCTTAGTGTTACTTTCCGCTTGTTTACTCTGTGGTGTTTGTTTACTTTACAAAGGCAATGCCTTCCCTTTTTACCGGGATTTACGCCTTGGTGCTAGTCGCCAGCCCCTGGCCTATGGAAGGCGGGCTTGGGGTAGTCACGGCACGGACCCCGAGGGCGGGTCGTGACATGTTACATAATGAATTATACAAAGTTCATGATATTTTAATACAAATTTTGAATTATTTTATGTAATGGGATTTCACTTGAAAGTTACCATGTGGTAAAGGGTTTCTTAACTCAAATTCTTTAATTGAGTTATAAATCTTATTCATTAACATTTTTATTCTATAATTATGTGTGAATAAATATATCTATAATATTATTATATATTTTCATTTTTTTTGTTTATATACATTTTTTACACATAATCTCTCTATTTATTAACTCAATTCAATGATATGATCTGTGTAGGGGTTATTCATCTAAAATTCATTTTTTAGAAGATATGTCTATGATATGTGTCACGAACCATTCCCTGAGTCCCGTGTCGTGACTACCCCAAGACCGCCCCCAAAGGCTAGGGGATGGCGACTAGCGCCGAAAGTGTAAACATGTAAGTGGGAGGCATTCGCCCGGATACCTATACACATACACAAACCCAACCAAGTACCAACTCACAAAAAAGAGAGATAGTATTCCACTAAGAGGAAATTGAGTACGGTCACATCTGAAAGTAAGTGATCTAGAATACAAAACCCAAAATAATGTACTAAAATCAGTAAAGTACAAGAGTTCTCTAATGGCCGTCCACTGAAAACCCCACATGATCGTAGGAGTAGTGTAGCTACTGGAAGCTGAGGGAGTACGTATCGTCTACCAGATCTCACTATGGACTTCCAGGTCCAACACCACCAAGTCTGTCATCTAAGCATCGATAGTCTGCATGGGACATGACACACATGTGGGCAAGGTCCGTGTAGGGGGTGAGTAACACTAAACTCAATAGGGACAACCAAAACAACAAGGAAAGACCACACAACAATCTAGATGTAAAACACAAAGAAAAATTACACAACACAAGTCAGCTCACACCACGTATCACTTTAGGTCAAGGATAGAAGGATCATCAATCATATCATCAAAATCCCCAGCTAATAGAGAGAAACTCCTCTGACGAGCATCGTGGGCCTATCGGGTCACATAGAGCCACTTCCCACCAACCTTGGAATGATATGGTACTCATCCTCGATGGTACAATGGGCATTCTAGATCACACAGATCTGCTTCCCATCGTGGGTCTGCTGGGTCACATAGATCCGTTTCCCACTAACCTTGTACTACTGTGGTACTTATCCCTGATGGTACCACGGGTATACTGGGTCACACAGAGCCACTTCCCACCGTGGGCCTGCTGGGTCACACAGATCCACTTCCCACCTTGGTTGGACTGAGGTACACATCCCTGATGGGTACCATGGGAATGCTGGGTCACACAGAGCCGCTTCCTATAGGGTCAGTCGTCGAGTCATAAGGAGTCCAAGGTCAACAGTCTTCAGGTCTCAGTCGGCCGCATGGTTTCACACATAGTCTGTTTGGGAGAACCACTCCTCAAGCCACTCTTCGCATATTGGTATCAATGGAAGTCACCACAAAGTATGTCAAAATATCTGTCTCCTCAAGAGAGTCCCAATACCACAAACAACTCATCAATTAGATTCACAATTTGTAAGATATGAGCGTTTTAGTGTCGAGGCCCCTGTTGGATTCATGTTTGATCCAACCCGGCCATACTCCAACTATATCCAAAACTCAAGAGGAGTATACCAAATGGACCTTATCTATCCAAGGATCCTAATGCCGCAGACTATTCATGCACGCTCGTGTGTCGTTGGGCACAAGTGACAAAATAAAATTTATACCTACTTACTACTTAGGATAGTGGCAAGACAGGGTTGAACCACAGGGAGGCATGTTATTGTGTTTTGTGTTCTAAAAAAAGACTAAACAAAAACACACATGCAAAAATCGAGCAAAGACAATTGGTGGTGGTGAAGTGAGGTGAATGAGATTTAGTGTGAAAAGAAAAAGGGAGAGCTAGTGAGTGCTAGGGAGTAGAAAGAACAACAAGAGAATTTGGTGTGAAAACAACCAATAGATTAATAGTGGGAAAATTCCACTGGCCGATTTGATGTTGTTTAGCCTTGCTCACACACTGCGATTTGAAGAACATGGATCTAACTAAAAATAACCGGCTAGATTTGTCGTCTGGTTAGTTTGTGATTAAATGGCTCTTACAGTCCCTCGACTGTAAAAGTCATTCCATCTAAAGGTGAAATTAAGTCAGAAGTCACCGGGATCAACTTGTCAGTTGAGTTCGGTGTGTCTCTCTATTTCGAGAATAATTCAATTGTCAGTGAATTATTCAGATTGAAACAGTTTGAATAATGGTACAAACAAGATCAATTTTCACACGATCTTGTTGTTTTGAAAATAAACTTGTCTATAAAAAATGAGAGAGGCGATCCAAGGCAAAAGAATGCAGCGCATGAATAAGACTAAACCCTAATCAACCAGATTATTTCCCCCCAAAGGAAATTATCCGGACATGGTGGATGATTTTAATGCAACAGTAGAGTAGGAAATAATTAAGTTCATGTTAAATTGAGTTGCAGAAAAATAGAGCACAAGACAAATAAGAATGTTCGTCTCCCTGATACTGCTCTTGGAACCTCTAACTCCTGCTACTTGATGGCGGATGTAATGTTGGAACTCCGCTCGATGTCCCACCCTGGGAATCGAGGTGTGAAAGTGCCTTGGTCTCGTACTCCAATCTGCTCCAAGGGATATGGTGTAAGTCCCTCCTGCTCTGCTCCTCCTGTCTCGATCTCAAGTCTTCTTGCTTGTCTCTCCCAATGGAAGTATGTCCCGACTTGATGTCCTACGCTCCTTCTTAGATTGATTCTTCTATGCCTCTCCTGCCTCTCGTGCATTAATCACCCAACTGAAGCCTCTGAAATCTCCCCCGAGGATTTCCCTGACCTCCACGTGGCGCTTTCACTGTTCTGCTCCTCCCGCGCTGGTCACCGGAGTAGTTGCTCCTAACAGAATAAAAAATATGCGCGCATAGATCCACTTTCTTCCCTGGAAACAACCGATCCACGTGGTGAGCTTCTATGTGGATGTCGCCCGCTCCTGAGTGAACTCCATGTAAGTGCATCCTTCCCTTCCCCCTATAATGAAACATGAAACGCACACGAGTTAAATAAAATGAAACTATTATATACTATATATTAATATTATTACTTAAATAAAAATACTTATATATATAATACTTAAAGTTATTAATACTAACATATATAAATATTATTATTATTATTATATACTAATTATATATAATATTATATAGAATTATTAATCATTTACTATCATTCTATAGTATATGATATATATACTATATAATATATATATATTATATTATATTATATTATATAATAAAACAGATCAAGAACTAAACTAAATAAGAAAGAAGAGATGAAATGGGGGAGGGGTCGGGTCTGTTCGGCACGAAGAGAGGGAGGCAAAGAAGGATGGCTTCGGCTTGAGGGGAATCAGATGGTGTGGTCGTGGCGTACGAACAACGAGGTGAGTTAGGGTTTGGGGTGCATGGATCTGGTGTGGATTTCAGTGGCAGTTTGGGTGTTCCAGCAGGGGGCTACGGTGTCGGCTCAGAAGGAACGTGAGGTGAGGTGCGATGGATCCAGAGAGATTAATTCGCGGCTTGGGTTTGGCCAATAGTAGGGAAAAAGAAGTGTCGAGATGTGGAATTGGAAAGTATCTTCAACGGTGTGAAAGTTTAGGGTTTGAATGAATTCGGTTTCTTTATTCCTCAGGAACTGAGAAATTGATCTTATTTGGGTCAATTTCTTTCTACTTTTCTATGCGATTCAATGGTGTTGATGCGTGATTTATGATTTTAAATTGCTTTCCATAGGTGAAAAATATTTGTTTCTTTGATTTGTGCTGCTGTTGTGATTTTTGTGTTGCTTCTGTGTTTCCGGCGCTGTAATGGAAGAAGAAAAGGAGGCACATGTACCATGAGTGAAGCGGTGAGTGGGAAGAAGTGCAGTCGAATTGGAGAATTGTGGCACCGTGAGTAAAGCTCACAGTGAGACAGTGACAAACAGTGAGACCGTGAGGGTGTTGGGGGGTGGAACGGTGAGTGAAGGGGTGAGACAGTGAACTGAACACGGTGACATCGTGAGGGAAACAGTGAGGCAGTGAACTGGACACGGTGACACCATGAGGGAAATAGCGAGATAGTGAGGTAGTGAAGCAGTGGTACTGTGATGAAACGGTGTGACATGCCATCGTGAGTACCTGCAAAATAAAAATAAAAGATTAAATAAATTAAAAATTTAAATAAAACTAAAAAACGATAATCAGTTAATAAATTAAATTAAATAGAATGGAAATAAATAAATAATATAAAGTTAAATAATAAAAATAATAATACTTTATTTAAAAGAATGGATTTATTTTTATTAAAAATTATAAACAAATTAATTGAAGAACCACTTAACATATTTAGAGTAACTTGATTAAATTATTTAACCAACTAATTAACCAAATAATTAAGTAAATAATTAATTAAAGAATAAAGATGTTAATTGAATAAAATTGGTAAGTTACAATTAGTTAAGTTATTAAAATAATAAAAAACTAGCCTATGTCATTTATTTACAATTTAAATAATAAATAAATAAATAATTAAATTAATGAATTAATAATATAACTAAAATAAAAATAAATAAATACAAGTATAATTCGTAAGACTAAATTAATTTAAGAATTATTTAAAGTGACACTAATGCACATTAAAACACATGTTTTAAACTAACAACTGATTATTTTACACAGCGGGTTCAAAATCACAACACTTATCAAATATTTACTGAAAACAATCATTTTGGTATAAAAAGTCAATAAAAATACAAAAAGGATGTGGCAAAGAGTGTGAAAACACTACCAAATCAAAATCCCCCACACTTAAAGCCTTGTTTGTCCTCAAAAAAATACATGCCCTTGACTTTAAAATAGAAATATGATTTGTGAATTTTAGCTCAAAAAGTGCATGATTGAACTTAAAAATACAGAGGAGGAGGACCAAACAATAGGTCAGGCTTTTTCAAAGGAGTTCAAAAATAATGTCCTGTTTAGCTTCAAATACCCACTGGAAGTCAAGAGCATCAAAAATTCATACACTTTCAAGTATGTCATGCCTATTATGTGTTTTAATTAACTATCCTACTTCACCATCCAATTAAAATACTAATTTAAGGAGTGATGAAAGGTTAGATGAAGTGGAATTCAAAACTTAACCAAGGGAACCTTCCATTATCACCTTCTTCCAGGTTCCAAAAATTAATGTCCATTAAATTGTTCACTTTATTGATTCAACTCAAATGAATATTAACCATGTCAATTACTCCCTTCTTCATCTGGGTTCAAAATTCCTCTCACCTTAATGAGTTCATTTTTAACATGGGCACTTTATTTTTTTCTCAGCCATATTCCATGTGCAGAGCACTTATTAAAATTGTAATTGGATTTATTTATTCAACGAAATGAACCCGTTGCACCTTGTCTGAGATACTCACCGCGGGATCCCATTTTCCCATTTTACTGCAGTTACAAAGTACTTAATTAATAATCATTCAGATTGACTTCCTAAAGTGATTGAATATTGTTTAATAAAAATGTTGAGTCCCCTGGGTTCTAGTGTGAACTTCTAGTTACACTATATCATGATACTTACTCCACAAAACCTATCCTGTCACACTCCCATCCTCAGTTCCCAAATAGACAGATCCATAGAGACAGTGAACAATTTCACTCAGCAATCATTCATACTTAACAGTTTCTGACTAAGTGCCACTCTCAACATCCAGCAAATAGTTATCCACTAAAACAGACATAATTAAAGTACCAGTGAACCTCCAATGACCATCATGTGATGAAGGAATTAGATTTTTTTTGAAGGAATTTTGAACCATTTTTTGAAAAAAATTGACCAAACTCAGGTTCAAGAAGGGGGAATTTGACATGACACTAGAATGACCCCTCTCCCCACACTTAAAACCCAAAATTGTCCCCAATGTTGAATCTTAGGGTGGGAGACAGTTAAAGTTCAAAACAGATGGACATTTCAGCTAAAAAAGAATATGGAGGGGTATCAACGAAGTTCAAAAATTTTCTGTGCCACAGAAAATGTGAAAGAAAATATAAAAAAAAGGAAAATAAAAATAGAAAAGACCAACCCCACCAGCCTCACCAGCAAATATATACATTTCTATTCCTAAAATGTTCATTCCATGAATATTTAAATATCAGACAAAAGATTTTATCAATGCACTTCATATAATAGCATGATTAACAATAATTTTCATGATTTTATCAGCAGCATCTCAATGAAATTGAAAGCAATGGGTGCAATCAGGTTATACAAATCAGCTCAAAATAATTTTCAACTCTCTAGATACTAGCAGCTAACACCCAATCAAGAAAACATAGTCATTACTCACATATCAGGAGGAAGTCCCCCACACTTAATTCACAGTTAAGAGTAAGCAAGTAATTGAAAGTGAAAAAGGAAGAACAAAACTTCCCTGAATTATTGTCCCTTTAGCAGTGGATTTCATCAACAGATCCCCTTCAGCATCACTGGGTTGTTACTCCACTTCAGTAACATATAGGTTCAACTAAGTAAAATAAGATTTCAGAGTTTACAGGTCAAGAAAAGTAACCCAAGAGAGTGAGTAGAGAGAAATGTTAACCATATGATGCAGTGGAATGCTTCCTTGGGGTTTCTTGGCCAAGTTTCTGGTAGAAAAAACTCTCTCTTACACAATAATAGATCATGAATCACCATCAACAACCAAGAAATTGAACTAGAGAACAAGCAGTAGGGATTGATTTATTGAAAAACATGAAATAAAAGAGAAACTACTAAGCAACCATGGGTTAGTTCCCATGCAATACTGGGTTTATAGTCCTCAGTTATACTTGAATCAGCTCATTCCTCTAATAGAGATATGTCAGCCAAGCCCTTTGGCACCCCTTCAAAGAAGTGATTTATTCTTTGACCATTGAATAAGAAAGGTTTATTCTCATCTCCAACCAGCTCAACAGCTCCATTAACCAACACTTGAACAATGGTAAAGGGTCCTGACCACTTGGACTTCAACTTTCCTGGAAACAGCTTCAATCTAGAATTGAAAAGCAGGACCCTCTCACCAACTTTGAAATTCCTATTTTGAATGATTGATTCATAAAAATCCTTTCTTATTTCTTTGTAAATTTCATCATTTTCATAGGACTCTTTTCGGATCTCATCTAGTTCACTCAGCTCTAGCAGTCTCCTATCTCCAGCAGATTTAAAATCAAAATTAAGAGCCTTCACTACCCAATAAGATCTCTGCTATAACTCAATAAGTAGATGGCATGTTTTCCAAAAGAGTAGCCTATATGGTGACATCCCTATAGGAGTCTTGTAAGCAGTTCTGTAGGCCCAAAGGGCCTCATCCAATTTCCTTGACTAGTCTTTCCTAGAGCTAGACACTGTTTTCTCTAAAATTTGTTTGAGCTCTCTGTTTGAAACTTCTGCTTCCCCACTGGACTGTGGGTGGTAAGTCGTGCCTATCCTATGGGAGCATCCATAATTCTCCATCAAACCTTTGAACTTATAATTCTTGAACTAAGTTCCATTATCAGTTATGAAATCTCGAGGAACCCCAAATCTGGAAAAGATGTTTTTCTTAATGAATTTCACAACACTAGTAGCTGAATTGTCGGGCAGAACTACTGCCTCAACCCACTTGGACACATTTTCCACAGCAACAAAAATGTACTAATTCCCATAAGAGGATGGAAATGGTCCCATGAAGTCCAAGCCCCACACATCAAATATTTCGACCTCCAGAATACCTTTTTGGGGTAGTTCCTTCCTTCTTCCAACATTACCCAACATTTGATATTTCTCATAGCCAATAACCAGACTCCTAGAATCTTCAAATAGTGTTGGCCAGTAGAAACCAGCCTGGAGGACCTTTTGAGCCGTCCTTTCTCCTCCATGGTGGCCACCCCAAGGTGATGAGTGGCAGCTCTCAAGTATGGGAAAAATCTCATACTCAACCACACGTCTTCTCAGAATCCCATCAGAACACCTCCTAAAGAGAAGAGGGTCATCCCAAAAATAATATTTCAATTCAGATATAAACCCCTTCCTCTGGTTGTGTGAGATATCCTTGGGCATGACTCCAGCTGCCAGAAAGTTGGCATAGTCTGCAAACCAAGCAGACTGCTGCACAGAAGCAGCAAAAATTTGTTCATCAGGGAAAGAAGTGTTGATCTCTTTTGGTTCCTTACTTGGGGAATTGGGAAATATAGACAAGTGATCTGCAACAACATTATCAGACCCTTTCTTATACTTAATCACTAAATCAAACTCCTGTAGCTGCAAGGTCCACCTCATGAGTCTAGGCTTTGAGTCCTTTTTAGCCATCAAATACTTAAGGGCTGAATGATCTATGAAAACTATGATCCTTGATCCTATCAAATACTGCCTGAACTTTTCCAAAGCAAACATGACAGCCGCCAACTCTTTTTCCATGGTAGAATAATTCTTATGGGAATCATCTAGAAACTTTATTTCATAGGAAATAACATGAAGTTTCCTATCCTTCCTCTACCCTAACACAACTCCTACTGCAAAGTCACTAGCATCACACATAACCTCAAAGGGAAGCTGCCAATCAGGAGCAGTGATTTCAGGTGAAGTTGTTAACTTCTCCTTGAGAAAATTAAAGGCCTCTATACATGTCTCATCGAAGACAAAGGGTGTGTCCTTAACCATTATGGATCACAAGGGTCTAGTAATCTTAGAAAATCCCTTAATGAACCTCCTGTAGAACCCAGAATGACCCAAAAAACTTCTAATTCCATTGACATTTTCAGGTGGGGGAAGCTTTTGAATGAACTCAATTTTAGCATTATCGACCTCTAGCCCCTTCTTAGAAACTTTGTGTCCCAAGACTATGCCTTCAGTGGCCATGAATTGGAACTTTTCCCAGTTTAAGACTAAGTTGGTATCTTGGCACCTTTCTAACACTAGTTCCAGATTTTTCAGACAGTTCTCAAAGGTATCTCCCACAACAACAAAATCATCCATGAACACTTCAATAATCCTCTCAATCATGTCTGAAAAAATTTCCATCATACATCTCTGAAAAGTGGTAGGAGCACCACACAAGCCAAAGGGCATCCTCCATTAGGCAAATGTCCCAAATAGACAGGTGAAGGTGGTTTTCTCTTGGTCCTTAGGTGCAATGACAATCTGGTTGTAACCAGAATAACCATCAAGAAAGTATAATAATTCATTACCTACCAACCTCTCTAACATTTGATTCAAAAATGGAATAGGGAAGTGATCCTTTCTTATGGCAGCATTCAACTTTCTGTAGTCTATAAAAACTCTCCATTTATTCACTTCTCTTGTCTAGATTTTCTCATTATTTTCATTAGTGACCACTGTCACTCCACTTTTTTTGGGTACCACCTGGACAGGACTGACCTAGGGGCTATCAGAAATAGAAAAAATTATTCCAGCATCAAGAAACCTAATCATTTATTCTCTCACAAATTCCTTCATGTTGGGTTGAGTCTTTGTTGTGCTTCTACTCTGGGCTTACACTCAGGTTCCATTGGAATTTTATGCATGCAGAAGGCTGGACTTATCCCTTTGATATCGGCAATCGACCAACCTATGACAAACTTATACTTATTCAAAACAGTAAGTAGATTTTCCTCTTGCATGACCTCTAGATTGGATGAAATGATCAAAGGTAGGGTATAATTGTCTCCTAAAAAGGCATATTTGAGATGGGTAGGGAGGGGATTGAGTTCAAGGATGGGTGGTGACTGGCTTGAGGGAAGACACTTAGGTCTGGGTGGCCCAAGGTCTTCATGATGCCTCTTGAAGAAGGCAGTAGACAAGGCTTTTTTCTCAGTGCAAGAGCTTCCAAAAGATATCTCCTCAAACTTAGGCTTCTATCTTGGGGTAAGAATATGCTCCAAGACAAACTCATCTAGGTTCTCCAAAAATTCACCCTCATGCTCATCAACAAATTCTTTCTCCTTACTTGAGCTGATCCCCATGCAAGAGGCAGCAGTGATTTCAGGTTCACTGTTTATTTCAGCTATCATTCTCAGAAACTCTTCTTCCTCCTTATCAACACTACTCTCAGTAGCTAACATCTCATCTTTTGGGAAAATTGGGTGGGTGGGTTCTTGGATTTTCTTAAACACATTGAATTCTTCTTTCTCTTCACCCAAATTGAAAATCGGTTTCCCCTTAAACACATCTATCACAGCTCCCCCTGTGGCCAAGAAGGGCCTACCAAGAATGATAGGAACCTCCTGGTCACACTCCATATCAAGGATAAGAAAGTTAGCAAGAAAAAAGAGTTTGCATACTCCCACTTACAAATCATCGACCCTACCCACTGGGTGAGTAATGGAAATATCAGCAAGCTATAACACAACAGTGGTGGGTTGGGGAACTCCTAATCTTAGGTGCTGAAAAAGTGATAGTGGAATCAGATTAATAATATCACCTAGATCGCACAAACAGTTGAACTTACCACCACTATCCCCAAATGTGCAAGGGATGACAGAGCTTCCAGGGTCTTGAAGCTTAGGAGGTATCCTATTCTGTAAAACTGCACTACACTCCTCTGTTAAGATATAGGTGGAAAATTCTCACAAAGTCTTTTTGTTTGAACAGATTTTCCTGAGTGATTTCAAATATGATGGGCTTTGTATCAATGCTTCTAGGAATGGGATATCAATGTTCATCTTTTTAACCACTTTCAAAAATTTCAACAGTTCAGAATCATGAATTGGTTTCTAAATTCTTTGTGGGAAGGGTATTGCAGGGGGAATATTCCTCACAATTGGGGGAATCTCTATAGCTTCTTCTTCAACAATTTTCTTCCCTTTATTATATTTGTTTTTCATGCCATTTTATTTGAGTTATTGAGTTGGAACAATAGGGACTGGAGGAATTCCAGTGGTGCTGTCCAATTTTCTAGATTTACGTTCTTTCAAATTTGAGTTTCCAGCTATATTTAGTTTTTCATTTTCATCATTTTGGGGTTCTTTCCAAGGATCTTGGTGAGTTTGGAGACCACTTCTGGTGGTCACATTCGTGTAATTCTCCCTAGGATTGGCTTCAGTGGTGCTGGGCAGCCTACCCTTTTCTCTATTACTAGCATCCCTAGCCAACTGCCCCATTTGAATTTCCAAGTTTTTCATTCTAGCATCCATTTGAACTTTATCAAAATCATTTTTGGTATTTTGTTCATCAAACCTCCCTATAAACTAATGTAACATATCTCTCACCTCATATTTTGAGTTGGATGACTCAGCCTTTGGTTGGTATTGGGGTTGGAATTGATGCCTAGGAGACTGCTGGAATCCAGGAGGGGTAGAAGGTCAGAGGACTCCCTGCTCCCTCCATGATAGGTTCAGATGGTTCCTATACCCTTGATTGTAGGTGTTGGAAAAAGGATCATCCCTAGGCTGCATCCGAGGTCCATAGCCAGAAAAGCTGGCACTCTCATGAGGCTGGAAAGACATGTCAATGTTTGGAAAACAGGTTTGAGAATGGCCATACATGTGTTTCCCTTGGATTTCAGGGATGACCGCCTTTGATGGGAGGTTGAAACATTCTGATCGGTTTCTAATAGGTTTGTTCGTAGAACCAGAAACATCCAATGATTCCACATCCATTCAGACCTAATTTCCAAAGGTAGGTGCTCATTAGTTGTGGACTGATGAGGCTTAGGAATTTGCATTGGTCGAGAGGATGGGAGGTCGGACTCATCACACCTTTTTTAGGGGAATTATTGTCTACTCTGAGACTCTCTTAATAGATTTAAGTTATGTTCGTGAATCCTTATTACATTACCAAGTATAAAATAAGTTTTCCTTTAGATCTAAAAATCGATGATCGATATGTAGGAAATTTAGAGAATCTTTTATATGTATTTGAGGTTCTTCATCGATAGAGAATCATCTGTATTTATTATAGATTCTTGGTCAATGGTACCCTTAGACATATTTATATATAAGTCTCTTGGTCATTATAATGACCATGCTGGTTTTAAAGCCACTAAGTGGGGCATTTGAAGTTTATTTTCATTCAGAAGGACATATATTATTTCAGAGTTGGGATCGAACCCGCAGATGGGCTACCTACGTATCCTTTGTTTAGAAAAGAAATCAGAACCCACGTAGTTCGAGTAAGGGAGTATGATGTTTATGATTGATGGCTCAAAGAAGGATATCATAATTACTTTTACACTCTAAGCTCACGTGAGTCATGCTCGGTGTGAGAAACAAGAGGTAATGGTAAAAAAAAATAGACAATTGTGCCATGAAAGATGCAATCATAAGAAATAATGTGGGGCTTATTTATGTATGTCTGCCCAGATAAATGAAAGGTTATGATTTACTTTAGGGAAGAAATCCAGGAGCAGGGTCCATAAAGGTATATGTGCTTTATAGAGATTTTGAATACTCTCACCTGGGGATTACTCTTGAAAATGAGGCCCAGGTTAAGAGATTTTGAAAAATTAAGGGACTTGGGGCTTACTCCTAAGGAGGATTCCTGTGTTTGAGACTGGGGCTTACTCCTGAAAAGGAAGCCCCGGTTAAGAGAATAATGGTTGGGGCTTACTCCTAAGGAGGATGCCCAGATTTGAGAATTATGACTGGGGATTATTCCTGAAAAGGAGGCCCAGGTTAAGGGATTATGAATGGGGCTTATTCCTGAAAAGGAGGCCCAGGTTAAGGGAATTAAGGTTTGGGGCTTACTCTTGAGGAGGATGCCCAGATTTAGGGACTAGGGGCTTACCCCTAAAGAGGATTCCTAGATTTGGGAATTTTAAGAATTGGGGATTACTCCTAAGGAGGATGTCCAAGTTAAGAATTATGACTGGGACTAACTCCTGAAAAGGAGGCCCAAATCAATTGAGTTCTCTCATCTTAAAGGATGAGGTTGAATGAATGAAATCTCAATCTTTAATGACATAAAGATGTGTAAGTCACTAGGTTTTGAGAGATTTTCCACAGAATTCTTTTTAGATAAGGAAGTCAAATGAAGAAATCATGCCATAAATGGATTTGAAAAGTGTCTTGAAGACTGAATCTTGAATAGGAAAGGTGGAATGGTTTAATAGGGGTGAAATAGGCAAGAAGGGCACCCAAAAAAGGTAGGGGCGCGCAAGTCCTGGTAGGCGTGCAGGTACTGCGTGGGCGCACAAGTCCTGGTCACGCACGTATGCCTGTGCGACATATGGGGTACTTGCGTGACGTTTTAACCAGCAGGGTAATACTTGAGAGACTCTTGATTAAATCCTTTAGAATCCTCTTGAGGTTCTTCCAGAAGAGGGGCGCGCAAGTTCTATTGAAGGAGTAAGGCGGCGCGCAAGTGTGGCCTTTTCCCTTAAGGGTTGGCCACTCAGGTGCACAAGTGTTGATGAGTTTCAACACTTAGGCCTTCCTACCCCTCTTTAGATCTTCCGTTCTAGGTAAGAAATTACCTTATAAGTGCTTCGGAAGCTTTGAGATGAGACTAGGGCGCCGGGAGCTCAAATCTGGGTTTCTCGAAAAAATCCTCTTCCAATTGGGGGCCCACAGGGTCTATTTATAGGCAGGAGAAGACCCCGGGTGGTTATCACTTAGGTCGCGCAAGTCACTTGGGCGACCATGAGGCAGCGCACAAGTATACTTGCATGACCAGTAGTCAGCACACAAGTGTACTTGCACGACCACTAGGCGGCGCGCAAGTGTACTTGCGCGACCATGAGGGAACTTGCGTGACCTATGGGCAATGTTCTCCTTGTTCATCCCTTTTTCGATATTTTTATGTTTTTTCAAAGGATGAATCACTTTGGACTAAGTTATTTCCCTTTTTCAGACATTAGACTCTATGACGGAAAGGAGCGTCAACAAAAGTCCCCCCTCAGAGTTGGATCCGGAGAGAAAAGAAGATTTGACTCTGAGGTGAAAAAGAAAAACAAGAAATCTGACAGTTTAAAGTCATGCGTGTCAGACATACAAAGGCTAATGTTTAAGGTCGAAATAGCTTTGACCGAAATGGATTTGAATTGACTCAATTCCTGGACAATTCATCTGAAAACATATTACTATACTCAAGTATGAGGGAAAATATGTAATCTATGACTTAAGAATATTTGAATCTGAGGAATGATATGAAAAAGAGCTAAAAGGCATTAGAAGAAGTAGTTTCCAAGACAGAAGTTACCATTATTTAAAAAACTTGTTAGGGGGTTGAATTATGCAAGGCCACCTAAGGGCATTGGCTGCATAGTTAAATAAAATAGTATCTTTTGGCTAACAAGTCTGTTATGTAGAATGTTTATGCAATGCCACCTATGGGAACATGCTGCATAGTCAGGAAAAATAACTCTCATAAATTTACTTTACTAGTGCTAAAATCCAGTGAAAGTTTATGGAGATTCAAATCTTCCAAAGTATAGAGTTTTCTGTATGGAAAGAGGTACTTGAATATGGAGAAAATACTTTCAAACAAGATTATCGAAGAACTGGATGAATATCACTCCTACGAAGGTCTGACCCAAACATAGGGAAGGAGAATATAAACCATAGACTTGAATACTTTCAGATCATGAAAAAGGATATGGGAAAAATATGTTAAGGATAGCTATTTTTACGGATCCCTACATACTGTCATTTAAGACAAATAAGGAAAAAAGAGGCATTCTTCCCAAGAATGAAGTTACCACTATCCGACAAACCCTTTAGAGGGTTGAATTATGCAGGGCCACCTAAGGGCACTGGATGCATAGTCAAATAACAGTATCTTTTGGCTAACAAGTCTGTTATGTAGACTGTTTATGCAAGGCTGCCTATGGGCACGTACTGCATAGTCAGGCAAAAGAACTCTCAGAAGTTTGACATTTTTGTGACTAGAAGTCATGAAAAGGGTTATGAGGATCTAAAAATATTTAAGGTTAGGATTATGACACATAAATATGGATATTGTTCAATGTATATAGAGATACACAGATCAATGCTAACCATAATCATGTTGTGGCTGGGTCCTGAATTGAAATGTTGGACTTCACTACGTATCCCATAAGGATGAGAATCAAGCCATACGTAGTTTTTAAACTACATTTTAACGTTGTGTGGGAAAAAAGGATTAGAGATCTTAATTTAGGGTCATAGAGCTTGGACCATTGTAAGAAATACACAGTGTGTGTTTTCATGGGGACTTTTCAGCCAAGGGACTGAAAGTAGAATTTGGGGTTAGGACCAAAGACTTGGGGATGGATTCGAGGGACACTCAAACGTTCCTACGTATCCCATAAGGATGGGAATCAATCCCACATAATTCTAGAAATACCCTTTGTACAAATTTGGTTCATACATATGAAGGGTGAAAGGGGACTTTAGTACAATGATGGTTTAACCCAAGATAAAAGTTTTGGGCGTTTCCATGTATGCATGTAGTCTTTGAAATGAAACATGATTGAAAAATCAATGTAAATATTGGTTCCCTCTCAAGTGAGGGTATCAAAGAATATTGTAGTTTATTGTCATACTGGAAAAAAATGTTGTATAGTTTAACGTCATATAACAAGGATGAAAGTGAACTAATGTAAAGATATTGATTCTAGGGGCGGTTTGACGAATCAACATCGTATGAGATGGAGGTGAACCGATGTGAAGAGATTGGTTTTGGGCTTGAACCTTGGGAGGTTGCCTACATACCCAGCCTAGAAGGCAAGGATCAAAGTCTGTGTAGTTCAATTAAAGAATGAATTAATGATCAAGTTGTTCTTGGGGACAATGACCTAAAAAATGATATTGGGACTTACACATGGTTAGAGGCCCAAAGAGAGTGTTATGGTTGAAGTTTTCTCTAAGCTCACATGAGTCATACTCGGTGTGAGAAACAAGAGGTAACAACAACCTTAACAATGAACAGTTTAATGTCATGTAGGACGTATGAAGGGACTATGCAGTTTAAAGTCTTGCAGTTAGGACTATTGGTGCTGCACAGTTTAGTGTCATGTAGCAGGGACAAAGTACAGTTTAATGTCATGTAGGACATATCAAGGACTTTCTGTACAGTTTAGCGTCATGTAGTTAGGACGATGGGGACAATAGAGTTTAACGTCATGTTTGACGAAAGGGGGACTGTGCAGTTTAATGTCATGCAGTGAGGACAAAAGAGTACACCATTTATCGTCATGTTGGATGCATTGGGGATTTTTTCCACAGTTTAGCGTCATGTTGGACGAAATTGCGAATAGTTTAAGGTCATATGCAAGGACCGTGGATGGTGCAGTTTAATGTCATGCTGGACAAAAGTGTAGTTTATGGTCATACAAGACCTTTGATGATTATGTAGTTTAACGTATTTCTGGACGTAAGGGACTTTTATACAGTTTAGCGTAATGTAGTTAGGACGCCACAGTTTAACGTCTTGCTAGACTTAAGGGACTTGCAAATAGTATAGGGTCATATGCATGGACCGTTGATGATGCAGTTTAAAGTCATACTGGACCATTGATGTAGTTTAAGGTCATACAGGACCTAGTTACAGTTTAAGGTCATACTGGACCATTTAGGGAACTTTTTCACAGTTTAACGTTGTGTGGGACGAAGTTGAAGTTTAAGGTCATACTGGACCATTAATGTATATTTTAACGTCATATAGCAAGAACGAACTGGTGCTGCACAGTTTAGTGTCATGTTGCAGGGACATCACAGTTTAACGTATTTCTGGATGTAAGGGACTTGCAAATAGTTTAGGGTCATATGCATGGACCGTTGATGATGCAATTTAAAGTCATACTAGACCATTGATGTAGTTTAAGGTCATACAGGACCTAGTTGCAGTTTAAGGTCATACTGGACCATTTAGGGAACTTTTTCATAGTTTAACGTCGTGTGGGACGATGTTGCAGTTTAAGGTCATACTGGACCATTGCTGTATAGTTTAACGTCATATAGCAAGGACGAACTGGTGCTGCACAGTTTAGTGTCATGTTGCAGGGACATCACAGTTTAACGTCTTGCTGGATTTAAGGGACTTGCAAATAGTTTAGGGTCATATGCATGGACCGTTGATGATGTAGTTTAAAGTCATACTAGACCATTGATGTAGTTTAAGGTCATACAGGACCTAGTTGCAGTTTAAGGTCATACTGGACCATTTAGGTAACTTTTTCACAGTTTAACGTCATGTGGGATGAAGTTGCAGTTTAAGGTCATACTGGACCATTACTGTATAGTTTAACGTCATATAGAAAGGATGAACTGGTGCTGCATAGTTTAGTGTCATGTTGCAGGGACATCATACATACTTTGCAGTTTATACAAAATACTTCTTCAAAAATCTGGCATTGGTTGGAGTAGTGATGAGTTCTCCATCCATCGAGATTAATGAATAATCTCCATTGGAGTAGAACCTATGTATTGAATAAGGTCCTTCAAATTTTGGCTCAAGTTTGGGAGGTTTCTTTCCTGGTATCATTGGAGTTCTGATAACTAATACCAATTCTCCCTGAGTGAATGAATGAAGATGAACTTTTTTGTTAAAATCTCGTGCTATTCGATTCTGATAGACTTCCAAGTGGTGCAAAGTGCACAATATTTTCTCATCTAACCGTTCCAATTCATTCAATCTCTTTTGAGATTGTTCATCTATAGATGATTGATCACAAATGGCAACTCTGAGCGAGGGTAGTTGAAATTTAATGGGCAAGATGACTTCCGTTCCATATACCAATGAATATGGAGTTGACCGAGTTGCAGTGCAGGTGGCAGTCCGATAATCCCATAAAGCATGAAAGAGTTTATCAGGCCATGGCCTCTTATCTTTATCCACCACATTTTGAAGTATATTTGAAAGAGTCTGGTTAAAGGCTTCTATCTGGCCGTTGGCTGCTGCATGATATCGAGATGAATGGTTGGATCTGATGTTGTATTCTTGATACAACTTCTTCACCTCGGATGAACAGAAATTGGTTCCACTGTCCGTCAATATGGTATGAGGGACACAAAATCTGGTAATGATGTTAGACTTGATGAAGCTAACAATTCATTTAGAACTGAATTCATTGAGAGGTATTGCCTCTACCCATTTGGAAAAGAAGTCAGTAGTAGTAAGAATGTACTTAAACTGCTTGGCCGTAGCCGAAGGGTATGGTCCCACCACATCCATTCCCCATGTGGCAAATGGCCATGAGTATTTAGCTATATGAAGCAAATCTGGAGGTTGATGAATGAAGTTGGCATGTACTTGTCATGAATGAAACTTCTTTGTGAAATTAACATAATCTTGTATCATTGAAGGCCAAAAGTATCCAAGCCTTCAAATCTGATCAGACAGTCTATGTCCAGACTGGTGGGCACCACAGAATCCTGCATACTATTCTTTCATGACATCCATTGTCTCTTCACCATCAATGCATCTGAAGAGAACTCCATCAAAACCACGTTTGTAGAGAATTTTCTCTAGGTGATCTGGGCTATCATAAAGAGTAAAATTAACCACACGTTGCCAGATTTGTTCTTTCTTAGCTCTATCAGGTGGAAGTGTTCCATTTTGAAGGTATTCCCTGATAGGTGACATCTATCCTGTAGTATGACCATATGGTTCAGGAATGGGACAAATTTCATTAATTTCCTCTATTCTAATTCTAACATAAGGTGAAATTGCACGACGGTGGGCAATACTGATGGTTGTCTCGTCCCGATTTGGATCTGCCAGAGCTGTGGCTATATTAGCCAATGCATCAGCTTGAGAATTTTGTGATATTGGGACATAAGAAAATGTCTGTTCCAAAGGGAATTCCTCCATTAACTCTCTGACATAATCATAAAAAGGGATTAGTTCTTCTTTTCTGATGGCATAATCCCCATTGACTTTTTTGATTACCAGGTCTGAATCACCTTTCACCTTTAATTGATTCACTTGTGCTTGAAGCACTAATTCCAAACCTACGATGAGAGCTTGGTATTCTGTTTCATTATTGGTACCACCTTCCCACAATAAGAAGGAATATGGTAACACTGCCTTTTTTTGGAGAAATGAGCACAATTCCTAAGCCAACTTTGTTGAATTTAGGATTTTCCATTTTCCTCCCTGTTGGACTTCTGGAAGCACCATCAAAATACATTTCCCATGCCTGAGGACTTTCTTGAATAGAGAAGACTTCCTCGTCAGGGAGTTCAATATTTGAAGATGTATCTTCTACTAAAGGGTGTTCAGCCAGGAAATCAGCCAGAGCTTGGCCCTTTATCACCTTTTGAGACACATACTGAATGTTGAATTGCTGCAAAATAACTACCCACCTTTCCAGACGTCCTGTAAGCATTGGACGACTAAGGATAAATTTGAGCGGGTTATTGTGAGATACCAATTGGACCTCATGATGTTGCAGGTAGTGTCTTAACTTCTGAACTACAATGATTAATGCTAGGAATCACTTCTCAATACTTGAATACCAGGTTTTTGCTTAAAGCATGGTTCAACTGAGATATTAGAGACAGTTTTCATTCCTAGCATCATTCTTTTGAGCAAGAAAGGCACCCAATGATCGCTCTAGAGCTGTCACGTAGAGGATAAGTGGTCTTCCTTCAACAGGTGGCATCAGTACTGGTGGACTCAAGAGGTATTTCTTGAGAATATCAAATGCTTCTTGACAATCTTCAGTCCACTAGTAAGTGACTCCCTTCTTCATCAATTTGGTGAAGGGTAAACTTTTGCCTGCCAAATTGGCAATGAAACGCCGAATATAGGCTAAGTGTCCCTGAAGTCCTCTTAATTCCTTCAAATTTTGGGGAGGTGACATAACAAGGATTGACTTGGTCTTCTCAATATCGACTTCAATACCACGATGGTGTATAACAAAGTCGAGAAATTTTCCCGAGGTTACCCCAAAAGCACATTTTCAGGGGTTCATTTTCAAATTATGTTGTCTAAGTTTGCAAAATATGACTTCCAAATCAGCCAAGTGATTAGAACGTTGTTTGGATTTAACTACCAAATCATCTACATATCATTCAACAAACTTCCCTAAGAAGGGTTTGAATATACGATGCATGGCACACTGATAAGTTTCACCTGCATTCTTTAAGCCAAAGGGCATTACTCGGTAGAAAAACACACCCTGAGGGGCTCTGAAGGCTGTAGATTTCTCATCCTCTAGGGCCATTCAGATCTGATTATATCTGGAATATCCATCCATAAAGGAAAGTGCTTCATAGCCAGCTGTTGCATCAATTAGAAGTTCTGTAATCGAAACTGGGAAATCATCTTTAGGACAATGCTGATTAAGATTTCTGAAATCGATGAAAACTCTAATTTGTCCGTTCTTTTTCTTTATAGGGACAATATTAGCCAACCATTTGGGATATTGAACTTCTCTGACGAAGTTAGCTTTGATAAGCTTATCCACTTCAGCTTCAATTTTGGAAGCATAAGTTGGGTGTGTTCTTCTCGCGGCTTGCTTAAATCCTCGATGTTCTTCTGGTAAACCCAAATGATGAGTAGCAACATCAGGATCAAGCCCAGACATTTCTGTATAGTTCCAAGCAAATATATCTATATTTTTATTTAGAAAACAAATATACATCTCTTTCTCTTCAAGAGTCATGGCCGCCCTGATTAAAGTGGGGCGTGGATTTTCTTTTGTACCCAGATTTATTTCTCTGAGTTCATCCATAGTGGTAGAGATACCCTATTCAAATGCTAGAGGAGAATCTCTGACATCTTCTTCTTCTTCTTCATCATGTGTTATTTCTTCCTTTTCTACTTTCATGGTAGATGATAAAGTAGAATTCTCATGATCCTAAGAGATGTCAAAATTTTCATATCTTGAATAAGAAGCTTCCATTTCCGACCCGCTTGATGATGAAGGGTCTTCTTTGGGTAATAAAGAGGAGACGATGGATTGATAATCGACATCATTGTTCACCTTCGATGTTGCTATAACTTCTTATGGCCTAATTGGTGAAGCATAGACTTGATGTATTTCAGTAGATGAAATGAAGACGTCACCATTTGTCCTTTCATCACTGCTTGGTAGATTACCAATTTCTCCCATGTTGTCTGGCTCGATTTCCGTAATTGACATTATGGATCTTTCCATAAGAGTATTTTGATTTGGGTCTATCTTGTCAATTCGACTGATAGGAAACACATAATCTGTACTCACATGTGTAAATGGATTTACTGGATTTTTTTCCAAACCATATGGAGCATTAACTTTGGTAATCTCTTTTGTTATGGATTTCTCCCTTTGCTTCATGTGATAGAATTCCGCCTCAATGTATTGAGACTCACATGTATTTAATGGGGCCTTATCACCATACAATGTCCCAACTTGATCATCGAAACAATATTTGAGACATTGATGGTATGATGAAGGGATATCCGCATGTTGATGTAGCCAAGGTCTTCCAAGCAAGACGTTGAAGGCTGAGTCTTGATCAACAACCATGAAATATGAATTGGATACAAGATCTCCAAACTGAGTTCTGAGTGTAACCTCACCCAGTGGTTCTTGTTCATTTTTATGATATCCTTGTAACGTCGTGGTAGAAGGAGATAAATCAGATTCCATGAGGCCCAATCGACGAAGTGTACGAATGGGCATGAGGTTGAATCCTGAACCATTGTCAATGAAAACTATTCGAACATCCATTCCATTGACCTTTCCAGACAAGTACAATGGTCTAATATGTTTATGCACAACATCATCTTCATCAGTAAAAGATATTATTGCATAGAATTATGCATGATTATTCTCTATGTGATAGACTTCAACTGCAGCAATTTCAGTTTCAAACTCATGAGGGCTTGACAAAGCCTCGATGAGTGCTTCCCGAAGATATTTTGACAGATTCAGAGCATCCAGAATTGATAACTTGGCTGGCACTTGGGCCAAGTGTTTCAATATATCATACTTTTTATCCAGAGGTCTGTGTTTCCCAATAGGAATATGTGGTTTAGCAGGTACCTTGGAAGCATATGCTTTGGAATTTGATGCATCTTGTATTGGGATAAGAGTTGGCAATATTCCTGGGTTTGGAAAATTAGACCAATTAGATCCATTTATTTGCTGAGAGGAAGGAGATAGAACCTTCAAACGGTCTTCCAAAATAACTGTACCAGGACTGAATTTGCTATTGGTAGAAGAAATTTCTTGTTCTTGCTGAGCTCGCTGAAGGGATCTGCCACGAGTTTCTGCCGCGTACACAGTTCTAGCCGTGGTAGAATTGGAATAGTGGATTCTGAAAGATCCACTTCTTCCCCTATATCCTGAGCCCCTGGAACTTCCTCTGATACCTCTGTTTGATACAGGGAATTCAGGCTCATTGAAATCGAAAATTCGACTGGCATATGGATATGTTAATTGAATCATATTAACAGAACCAAAGATTAACTCTTCGTCAGATGAAGACTTTGCTGGATTTGCCTATTTAGACTGTGCCGTTTGGTGGGGCGGTGCCCGTGGCTTTGAAGTAGATGGCATGAAGTCCACAAAAGTCAAAGAAAACATAGGCTTTGACACACACTCATCTTCTTCTGATTCTTTTTCTTTCTTTGAATCATGTCGTTTCTTTGAGGACTTTCTCTCTGATGAAGAGGGTTTTGCCGCAACATTCATGGCAGAAGACACAATTGGTTTCTTTAATTGTGTTCGCAAAATAGAATGAGTTAGATTGATTGTCTTTCTGACCATCCAATCATCATACTTCTGTGCATTTTTGCTCTTGACTTCTTGCCATTCACCTTCCTCCTCTGGAACTGTAGTAGTGACACATGCTACCTGGGTTGAGGAGTCTTTCAATGTGACTTGTCCCAAGTCGACCATCTTTTGCAGGAGGTCTTTGAATACGAAACACTCCTGGATGGGATGCCCCAACATTTGATGAAAAGGGAAATAATTAGGACGGTCTTCACCTCCTTTCTTGTTTGGCCTCTTGGGTATTGGCAATTGAACCAAATTGTTTTCCAGAGCCGAAATGAAATAACCAGGAACTTGTTCATTTCGGAAAGAGTATGTTTTTCTCTTCAGATCCTCAAATTATTTTCATCTTTGATCTTTTTGATCATCTGGACGAAAAATCCTTTTTTTGGAGCTCAGAAGGTGGAGCCCTTCGAGAAGATGAAGGTTTTGAGGTAGAAACAGGTACAAGTGCTTGTTTAAGCATAACTGTAGCAGTTTCTGCTTTACCCATTCTCCTTCCTGGAGCTGATGGAATTACACGAGATTTAGCCTTAGTCTGTATAAGGGAATCTTCAATCTGCTGAGAGATTGAAGTAAGGTCTCGAAACCCTCCTGTGTATTTCACAGGGATTAATGGTGTGCATAATTCATCACGCATATTTTCCACACAGATTGGCAACAATTCTTCTTGAGGGAGTGCTAAAATCAAGGAATATGTTAATCCCTTCCATCGAGCAATGAAATTAAAGACCCTTTCATTCTACCTCTTCTTACAGTTTGTAAGATCGAAAACTGTTGTCTTTGGAAAAGTTGAGATGAACTGAAGGAGGAATTTTTGGCGAAGATCCTCCCATCTGGTAATTGAAAGGGATTGAAAGCTTGTATACCAAACAAAAGCTGGTCCTTGCAAGGTTCACACGAAGAATCTGAGTTTCACTGCTTCTTGGTACTCCGGAGTTCCCATCATAGGATCACAACAAGACACGTAATGCGTCAAATGTTGTTCAGGATCGCCTGATCCATTGAAAATAGGGAATACAGGGTTCCCAAAACTGGATGGAGGAGAAATTGAATCTACCCATTCAGGGTAAACTTTCTTTTCTGGTTGAACTTGCACACGTTTCCCTTCCATAGTTTCTAACTGAGCTGTTAATGACTCAATAGTATTTATTAAATTTTGAGAAACATCCGGTTGAACTTGGACTTGGGTAGGTGCAATGACTGGAGCTTGGACAGATGTGGCGATTGGTGCTGCGACTGATGGTATCACTGCCAACTGTTGTTGCACTTGACCCATAGGATTAGACTTGTGAGGGTGTACTGAGAGAGGAGGACTCAAGTGTGGGGGCAGAGAGTTGAGTCTGCCTCCTATTTGTTGTCGGGGCTTTCCGACTAACTTCTCCGAATGATACCAAGCGAGACTGTTGGTAGGCTTGATTAATACCAGCAGGTGTATGTGCCTGCTGATTGCACTTCGCCAAACGTGGTTGACAAGATCCATCATATATAGTCAGACGAGCCTGCTGACTAGCTGATGATTTATAGACAGGTGTATGTTCCTGACTATAGTACTCCGCCGAAATTTCCTGGCAGGATTGGCGTGATGCTGCCAGATGAGTCTGCTGGACATCGGAATTAAAACGGGCAGGTGTATGTGCCTGCTCGTTGCTTGCCGCCAAGTTAGGTTGGTGGACTTCTCCAGAGATGGCAGAGATGAGAACCTTCTCACTGTTGACTGGATTCCACCTCTGGTGGTTCGTCTTTCTTACTCGGGTTCGAGGAACCTGAGCCGAATTCCTGGAGTCGGTACCCTCATCATGTTGAGGGCGCACTGCCGCACGAGTCTGGCGGTGATTGTTGGTGGGAGCCCTCAGGAAGGACTTCTGTTTGTTTGAATTAAGGTCCTAAGGGACCTGCTCATTCACCTACCCAGAATAAGGGAGCGAATGGTGATTGCATTCTGGGGATAACGACCCGAAACGGTTGGAGACGGTAGTCAGCACTGCCTGCTTCTTGATCACTAGTCATCAGTGTCCGGATGACTGATGTGAGTTATTTACTTGGAGGGCTTGTCGGGCAGCCTCCAGAGTTGGGATGGTACCATGTTGATGATACTCCTTAACCAGCGCATTTGATACCCCTCGTTGAAGACGCTGAGTAGGTGATATCTTCCTTATAACGGAAAATGATCCAGTAGGAGTAGCAGCAGTGGCATTTGCAGCAGCAATATTCACAGGTGTGAACTTGAGAGCAGCCATTCTAGAAATGCAGAAGATCTTGGAAAAGAGTGCCTGTTTCCAATAACAGATGTAATCAAGATAAATTCAGCCACTACATCTTTTGGATGATCACATATGTCAATGATTTTTTTGTTGGCCCTCTCATTGAGTTTTAAATAGGGGCCTAACAAATGGGTAAAAAATTATTTTAGCTTGGTTAAGGATTCACGTCGAGTTCACCATTTTTTTTCCCTCGAATTTCGGGGATGCCCGCCTTTGATGGTAGGTTCAAACATTCCGATCAGTTTGTAACAGGTTTGTTCGTAGAACAGGAAACATCCAATGATTCCACATCCATTCAGACCTACTTTCCAAAGGTAGGTGCTCATTAGTTGTGGACTGATGAGGCTTAGGATTTTTCATTGGTCAAGAGGATGGGAGGTCAGACTCATCACACCTTTTTGAGGGGAATTATTGTCTACTCCAGGACTCTCTTTATATATTTAAGTTATGTTCGTGAATCCTTATTACATTACCAAGTATAAAATAAGTTTTCCTTTAGATCTGACAATCAATGATCGATATATAGGAAATTTAGAGAATCTTTTATATGTATTCAAGGTTCTTCATCGATATAGAATCATCTGTATTTATTAGAGATTCTTGGTCAATGGTACCCTTCTACATATTTATATAGAAGTGTCTTGGTCATTATGATGACCATACTGGTTTAAAAGCCACTCAGTGGGGCATTTGAAGTTTATTGTCATTCAGAAGGACATGGATTATTTTAGAGTTGGGATCGAACCCGCATACGGGCTACCTACGTATCCTTTGTTTAGAAAAATAATTAGAACCCACATAGTTCGAGTAAGGGAGTATGATGTTTATGATTGATGGCTCAAAGAAGGATGTCATAATTACTTTTACACTCTAAGCTCACGTGAGTCATGCTCGGTGTGAGAAACAAGAGGTAATGGTAAAAAAAATAGACAATTGTGCCATGAAAGATGAAATCATAAGAAATAATGTGGGGCTTATGTATGTATGACTGCCCAGATAAATGAAAGGTTAGGATTTACTTTAGGGAAGAAATCCAGGTGCAGGGTCCATAAAGGTATATGTGATTTATGGAGATTTTGAATACTCTAACCTGGGGCTTACTCTTGAAAAGGAGTCCCAGGTTATGATATTTTGAAAAATTAAGGGACTTGGGGTTTACTCCTAAGGAGGATGCCCGTGTTTGAGACTGGGGCTTACTCCTGAAAAGGAAGCCCAGGTTAAGAGAATTATGGTTGGGGCTTACTCCTAAGGAGGATGCCCAGATTTGAGAACTATGACTGGGGCTTATTCCTGAAAAGGAGGCCCAGGTTAAGGGATTATGACTAGGTATTATTCCTGAAAAAGAGGCCCAAGTTAAGGGAATTAAGGTTTGGGGCTTACTCCTGAGGAGGATGCCCATATTTGGGGACTGGGGGCTTACCCCTAAGGAGGATGCCTAGATTTGGGAATTTTAAGAATTGGGGCTTACTCCTAAGGAGGATGCCCAAGTTAAGAATTATGACCAGGACTTACTCCTCAAAAGGAGTCCCAAATCAATTGAGTTCTCTTATCTTAAAGGATGAGGTTGAATGAATGAAATCGCAATCTTTAATGACATAAAGATGTGTAAGTCACTAGGTTTTGAGAGATTTTTCACATAATTCCTTTTAGATAAGGAAGTAAAATCAAGAAATCATGCCATAAATGGTATTGAAAAGTGTCTTGAAGACTGAATCTTGAATAGGAAAGGTGGAATGGATTAAGAGGGGTGAAATAGAAAATAAGGGCACCCAAAAAAGGTAGGGGCGCACAAGTCCTGGCAGGCGCGTAGGTACTACGTGGGCGCGCAAGTCCTGGTCGCGCAGGTATGACTGCGCGACATATGGGGTACTTGCATGACGTTTTAACCAGCAGGGTAATACTTGAGCGACTCTTGATTAAAGCCTTTAGAATCCTCCTGAGGTTCTTCCAAAATAGGGGCGTGCAAGTTCTATTTAAGGAGTAAGGCGGCGCA
Source organism: Viscum album (assembly GCA_963277665.1). Lineage (NCBI taxonomy): Eukaryota > Viridiplantae > Streptophyta > Magnoliopsida > Santalales > Viscaceae > Viscum > Viscum album. The sequence goes on from OY728146.1 coordinate 232,694,543, forward strand.
CAAGTGTGGCCTTTTCCCTTAAGGGTTGGACACTCAGGCGCCCAAGTGTTGATGAGTTTCAACACTTAGGCCTTCCTCTCCTCTTTATATCTTCTGTTCTAGGTAATAAATTACCTTAGAAGTGCTTCAGAAGCTTTGAGAAGATACTAGGGCGCCGGGAGCTCAAATCTGGGTTTCTGGAAAAAATCCTCTTCCAATGGGGGGCCCGCAGGGTCTATTTATAGGCAGGAGAAGACCCCGGGCGGTTATCACTTAGGTCGCGCAAGTCACTTGGGAGACCATGAGGTGGCGCACAAGTATACTTGCACGACCTCTAGGCGGCACACAAGTGTACTTGCACGACCACTAGGCGGCGCACAAGTGTACTTGCGTGACCATGAGGGAACTTGCGCAACCTATGGGAAATGTTCTCCTTGTTCATACCTTTGTCGATTTTTTTATGTTTTTTCAAAGGATGAATCACTTTGGACTAATTTATTTCCCTTTTTCAGACGTTATACTCTGTGACGGAAAGGAGCATCAACAACATGCCACAGTGGTGACACTGCTCCTCAAGTATTTGATGTGGGTTCTCATTAAAGAACCCAATAGCTTGGGCTTCAGCTTGAGGAGAAGGGGCGATTTCCTTTCTCAAAATGGTTCTCCTTCTAGAGAATTTGTGCTGGGAGTTCTAAGCTAAAGTGTTAAAGATTTGTTTGAGCTCCTCAGCAGTCCTATCACTAAAGTCTCCTCCAGAAGACTGATCCACCATGGTTTGGTGATAAGGGGTGAGACTATTGTAGAAGGTGTCCATGAGGAATTGAGGTGCACATTGATGGTTTGGACACTGCCTAAGCAAACCTCTAAACCTATCTCAGGCTTCATGAAATCGTTCTCCTTCATCATGACGGAATCCAATGATTTTGTACCGAATCTCAGATGTCAATCTCCTAGGATAGAATTTCATTTTGAAGGCATTGTAAACTTGATCCCAGGTGACAAAGATTTCTTCCTCTAACTTTTGGAACCAATAACTAGCATTTCCCTTGAGGCAGAAAAGGAACACTCTCAATTTAAGCTCTTCCTCAGTGATACCCCTAAGTGGCAGCTGCTGGACACTACAATAGAAGGCTCTAATGAAGTCAAGAGAGTCTTCACTAGGCGTTCCATTGAAGGTAGGCAGCTGACTAAGCATGGATTTCTTGATCTCATAATTCCTAGACCTAGGAGAGAGTCTAATACATAAAGGATTTCTAGACACTGAAGGTAACAAGAACTCTCTTAAACTGTGCCTCTCAGCTATCTCATTCCCAGGTTGATTCATCATTCCATGTTGGTTCAAATTCTCAGGAAGTGGGTTGTTCAGGTTTTCATTTATGTTTTCTTCCATTTTGAGCTTTCCCTTGTTCTTTTTCACTTCTTTGAAGTGGTTATCAATCTCAGGGTTACCAGGTACTAAGTGTTCAAACTTAGATTTGGTTTTCTTGCAGCAGGTTCACAATTTTTTTTGAATTTCAATTTTCTTTTACAAAATTTTTTTAGTTATTTTTTATGTGATTTTTTTGTGATTTTTTATATTATTTTTTTGTTTGATTTTTTTTGAACGCACCTAGCCTCCCTAGAAACAGATCCAAAATTTGCACGCTCACGCATCGTTGGGCACATGTGACAAACTAAAATTTATACCTACTTACTACTTAGGATAGTGGCAAGACAGGGTCGAACCACAAGGAGGAATGTTGTTGTGTTTGGTGTTCTAAAAAAAAGACTAAACAAAAACACACATGAAAAAATTGAGCAAAGACAATTGGTGGTGGTGAAGTTAAGTGAATGAGATTTAGTGTGAAAAGAAAACGGGAGAGCTAGTGAGTGCAAGGGAGTAGACAGAGCAGCAAGAGAATTTGGGGTGCAAACAACCAATAGATGAATAGGGGGAAAATTCCACTGGCCAATTTGATGTTGTTTAGCCTTGCTCATGCACTGCGATTTTAAGATCATGGATCTTACTAAAAATAATCGGCCAGATTTTTCGTCTAGACAGTTTGTGATGAAATGGCTCTTACAGTCCCTCAACTGTAAAATTCATTCCATACAAAGGTGAAATTAATTCAGAAGTACCTGGGCTCAACTTTTCAGTTGAGTTCGGTGTGTCTCTCTCTTTCGAGAATAATTCACTTGTCAGTGAATTATTCAGATTGAAATAGTTTGAATAATGGTACAAACAAGATCGGTTTGCACGTGATCTTTTTGTTTTGAAAATAAACTTGTCTGTAAAAAATGAGAGAGATGATCCAAGGCAAAAGAATGCAGCGCATGAATAAGACTAAACAACCCTAATCAACCAGATTATTTTCCCCCAAAGGAAATTAGCTGGACATGGTGGATGATTTTAATGAAATATTAGAGTAGGAAATAATGAAGTTCATGTTAAATTGAGTTGCATAAAAACAAATCACAAGAAAAATAAGAATGTTCGTCTCCCTGCTACTGCTCTTGGAACCTCTAACTCCTGCTGCTTGATGGTGGATGCAATGTTGGAACTCCGCTCGATGTCCCGCCCTGGGAATCGAGGTGTGAAAATGCCCTAGTCTCGTACTCCAATCTGCTCCAAGGGATATGGTGTAAGTCCCTCCTGCTCTGCTCCTCCGGTCTCGAACTCAAGTCTTCCTGCTTGTCTCTCCCGATGGAAGTGTGTCCCAACTTGATGTCCTCCGCTCCTGCTTAGCTCGATTCTTCTATGCCTCTTCCGCCTCTCATGCATTCATCACCCAACCGAAGCCTCTAGAATCTCCCCCGAGGAGTTACCTGACCTCCACGTGGCGCTTTCACTGTGCTGCTCATCCCGCACTGGTCACCAGAGTAGTTGCTCCTAACTAAATAAAAAATATGCGCGCAGAGAGCCACTTTCTTCCTTGGAAACAGCCGATCCACGTGGTGCGCTTCTATGTGCACGTCGCCCGCTCCCGAGTGAACTCCATGTAAGTTCATCCCGCCCTTCCCCCATGTAACAAAACAAGAAACGCAGGCGATTTAAATAAAATGAAACTATTATATACTATATATTAATATTATTACTTAAATAAAAATACTTATATATATATATAATACTTAACGTTATTAATACTTACATATATAAATATAATAATAATTATTATATACTAATTATATATAAGCTTATATAAAATTATTAATCATTTTATTATCATTATATAGTATATGATATATATACTATATAATATATATATATTATATTATATTATATGATATAATAAAACAGATTAAAAACTAAACTAAATAAGAAAGAAGAGATGAAATGGGGGAGGGGTCGGGTCTGTTCGGCACGAAGAGAGGGAGGCAAAGGGGGCTGGCTTCGGCTTGAGGGGAACAGGATGGTGTGGTCATGCCGCACGGACGACATGGTGAGTTAGGGTTTGGGGGTGCACGAATCAGGTGTGGATTTCTGCGGCGGTTTGGGTGTTCCAGCAGTGGGCTGTGGCGTCGGCTCAGCAGGGATTCGAGGCGAGGTGTGACGGATCCGGAGAGATTGAGTCACAACTTGGGTTCAGCCAATAGTGGGGAACAAGAAGTGCCGAGCCGTGGAATTGGAAAGTATCTTCAACGATGTGAAATTTTAGGGTTTGAATGAATTCAGTTTCTTTATTCCTCAGGAACTGAGAAATTGATCTTATTTGGGTCAATTTATTTCTACTTTTCTGTGAAAATCAATGGTGTTGATGCGTGACTGATGATTTTAAATTTCTTGCCGCTGGTGAAAAATATTTGTTTCTTTGATTTGTGCTATTGTTGTGATTTTTGTGTTGCTTCTGTGTTTCTGGCGTTGGAATGGAAGAAGAGAAGGAGGCACATGTACCGTGAGTGAAGCAGTGAGTGGGAAGAAGTGCAGAAGAATTGGAGGATTGTGGCACCGTGAGTAAAGCTCATGGTGAGACAGTGACAAACAGTGAGACCGTCAGGGTGCTGGGGGGTGGAACGGTGAGTGAAGGGGTGAGATAGTGAACTGGACACGGTGAAACTATGAGGGAAACAGTGAGACAGTGAACTGGACACGGTGACACCATGAGGGAAACAGTGAGACAGTGAGGTAGTGAAGCGGTGGCACCATGATGAAATTGTGCGACATGCCACCGTGAGTACCTGAAAAATAAAAAGAACAGATTAAATAAATTAAAAATTTAAATAAAACTAAAAAACGATAATCAGTTAATAAATTAATTTAAATAGAATGGAAACAAATTAATAATACAAAGTTAAATAATAAAAATAATAATACTTTATTTAAAAGAATGGATTTATTTTTATTAAAAATTATAAACAAATTAATTGAAGAACAACTTAACATATTTAGAGTAACTTTCCTAAATTATTTAACCAACTAATTAACCAAAGAATTGAGTAAATAATTAATTAAAGAATAAATATGTTAATTGAATAAAATTGGTAAGTTACAATTAGTTAAGTTATTAAAATAATTAAAAACTAGCTTGTGTCATTTATTTACAATTTAAATAATAAAGAATTAATTAATTAAATTAATGAATTAATAATCTAACTAAAATAAAAATCAATAAATAAAAGTCTAATTCGTAAGACTAAATTAATTTAAGGATTATTTAAAGTTACACTAATGCACATTAAAACACATGTTTTAAACTAACAACTGATTATTTTACATAGCAGGTTCAAAAACACAACACTTATAAAATATTTACTAAAAACAATCATTTTGGTATAAAAAAGTCAATAAAAATACAAAAAGGATGTGAAAAAGAGTGTGAAAACACTGCCACATCAGTTCATCAAACAAACATCAGGTTTTCAAGATATGGTACTTTAAGTGATTCTCGGCCTGGTTGGCCCGAGTCTGGTCTGACACGGTCTGGGATGGGCCGCGGCGTGATGGGCCCGCTGAGCCAAGGTCCGGCCCAGCCTGCAATGGGGAAGCCCACAATGGCAGACCACAAGGGAGGCCCAAAACACAAGGGGGCGGCCCGCAAGGGCGGCTCGGACCGCAAGGCGGCGACCCGTGAAGGGCGGCCCACGAAGGGCGGCCCGACCCGCAAGGGGGTGGCCCGTGATAGGTGGAAGCCTGCAAGGGGGGGGGGTCGTGGTGGAGTGTAGTCCGACTTGAATTGGGGCGTGGTCCGGTCCGAGACGGCGTGTGGTCCGGTCCGATGTGGAGCATGGACTGACCCAAGGGGGAGTGTAGCCCACTGTCGGGTCTGTCCTAGCCGGCATGGGGGTGTGACCCCTCCGGTCTCCCTAACTTCTAAACAGCTTAGAGGGAATTTGGTTTGCGAAGTGGAAGCACCGCATAGGCTCCGCCCAGTCGCTGTAGAACCCACCGAAGGCATGGGTTCAGCCTCCACCGCGGCTTCGGCCGCGACGTCTTGTCCACCAGAAGCGCGCTGGTCGCGTCGCCTCCCGCTCACTGGCGGCGCACTGGTCATTCCACCTCCCACTCTCCAGTGGCGCATTGGTTGCGCCTCCTCTCCTTCTATGGCTGACCAAAGTGCCAGCCACCTCCTCCGATCGTCACAGCTGACGATCCGTGGCACATCTGCTTACCGGCAGCACGCGATGGCATGCCGCACCTCCTCCATTCTCTATGAATGATGATCCACGACCCCTTTTTGATCACTGGAGTTGCGTGATGGCATGCCACACCTCATCCGCAGCCAACCGGTACCTACCGTTCCGATGACCGCCACAAATTTGTGCTGCTACCTTCTCTTGCGGTGTGCGTCGACACAAGCCTTCTTCATAACATGTCAGTGTCACCGTGCTGGCGGTATTCTACAGAGAACGTAAGGGTGTAAAAAAGATTACAAAGGGTCTAGGCTATGTTTGTTAGGCCCGCCCCTCAAAGTTAGCTTGTAGACAAGATGAAAGATATAGGGTTTCAATAAATTCACTTGAAATAAATGAGAATCAAAACCCCTACCTCGTAAACCCATTGGAGAGCATCGGTGCTTGAAGGTGGATCGTGTTCTTTGTTCCCACAACTGGTTCCCAACGATACCACTCGTACATCGTCCTTCGGTTCATGGTTCGGTGTCACTCGTCACCTCCCACCGGGATCGGCTCTGTACTCTAAGGGTCTGACATCTCGAAACTCCTTCAACACTTCGCTGCTTGGCGAAGATGTGCCGATACCCCTCCCAAAACTCCATATATATAGGAGAGGGGGAGGGTAAGTAACGAAGTGGGGAATTAATGTGGGATCATTAATTATGAACCTTATTAATTACCGAATGACATTGTTATTTAAGATTTGATAGGTCAAGACATTTATTGGCTTCACACATCGCTGGCCCAACACTCCGCTTGTTCATTGGTGGAGAAGAAAGAAAATAAAACAATAAAATTATTTATTTCATTTCTTTTTAAAAAATTCACACAACTTAACTTTTTATCCAAACCTACTAGAGTCAAAGTAAATCCTCCCTTAAGAGAATCCTGGAACTGCGGATTCAATGGTGCCCTTAGATTTTTAATCTGAGCAACGAATCAAAAGTTAGAAAATGCCACCCATGCGTTTACTGAATGTACATGAAAAAAAGTTCAGAAATTCATTCCAAGCACAATAGGACTCAGAATCAGGATCCGTCAATTTTATCAGACTTGTAATAATTCCATATAATTAAAAAAAATCATTGAAAATCTGGGTCTTTACATTCTCCCCACCTTAGGGCCTTTCGTCCTCGAAATCCACAACATAGACTAAGGAAACAAATGGAGGTACTAAGCACGAATCTGAGACTCCCACTCCAATGTTCTCTCTTGGAGGTTCCCGTGCTACCAGTGGACACACACTAGAGGTATCGACCACCCATGAAGGACCCTCTCTTGTTGATCCTCAATCTCCAATGGAACCTCCGTAAACGTCGCCCCATCATCAAAGTCCAGCTCGCCATGGTCGATGATGTGAGATGGTTCATGCATGTACCTACTCAGCCGGGATACGTGGAAGACGTCATGCACCCTCTCCAACTGCGGTGGAAGTGCCAAGTGGTATTCCACCTCACATATCCTCCAAATTATTAGAAAATTTCCAATAAACCTTGATGATAACTTGCCGCCTCAGCCAAATATCCATAGTCCCCATTGAGGGGAGACTCACAAGAATACGTGGTCCCCTCCTAGAACTCCAAAGGTCTCTATATTCTGTCAGCATAAGACTTATGCCTGCTCTGTGTAGTCTTCATCCACTCCTAGATGGTCTTCCCCTTCTCAGTGGTTTCCCGTACCAACTATAAACCCATAAGTGCTGACTCCCCTGGGTCTATCCAGCATAGAGGTGATCTGTAAGCTCGACTATACAAGGCCTCAAATGGTTCCATACCGATGGTGGAGTGAAAACTATTGTTTTATGCAAACTCCACCAAGGTCAAGTGATCCTCCCAATTGTGACCAAAATCTAGGACACATGCAAGAAACTTGTCCTCCATCATTTGAATGGTCCACTCCATATAACCATCCATCTGAGGATGAAAGGCAGTGTTCAAACGTAGCTGAGTCTCAAACGCCTCTTGTAATCCATTCCACAAACAGGATGTAAAACGTGCATCATGGTAAGAGACGATCATCTATGTCACCCTGTGAATTCGTAAAATCTTTTGTATGTAGAGGCATCAAAGCCCTTTACAAATCCCTGTTATCGAATGGGTAGGAAGTGAACCTACTTGGTGAGTCAGTCAACGATTACCCAAATAGAATCATGTCCCTTGGACGTTTGTGGAAGTCCTATCACAAAGTCCATGGAGATCCCATCCCACTTACACTCCAGAACCTCTAGTGGGTGTGCTATGCCAGCTGGAACCAGATGCTCTACCTTCACTTGCAAACAAGTGAGGCATCAGGAAAAAATATCTGCTACAACCATCTTCATCCCTGGCCACCAGTAATGACGCCGTAGGTCTTGGTACATCTTTGCTACACTAGGATGTACCGCTAGAGGTGACGTATGGAACTACCTCAACACCTCCTCCTGTAGCACCACTGGTACCATGGTACATCCTATGAAGATGATGATGTGCTCCCCACCTTTAGAAAAACCTTCAGCTGCCTGTCCTGGGAATATCTGAGCATGTCGAGCCTCGCAGTCAAGTTCCCCAAGCTACACCTCCCTGACTCGCTGAAATAGTGGGGGGTGGGGTCACAGTCAAAGACTAGAGATAAGATTCTCCATCTCTATCAATGAAGGATATCTACATTGCAGCTAGCTGCTCTTTCGCCTTAATCAGTAAATGTAGTGCAGACCTCCTACCGAGTGAATCTTCTACCATGTTCCCTTTCCCAAGAGTATAAACTATTTCAAAGTCATATTCCTTGAGGAACTCGAGCCATCACCACTGTCTCAAGATCAAGTCCTTCTGAGAGAAGATATACCTAAGACTCTTGTGATAAGAGTAGACTATAAAACATTCACCCATCAGGCAATGTCTCCACAACATCAAGGAGAATACCACTGTTGCTAACTCTAGGTCATGGGTAGCGTAGTTTTTCTCATGCTATCTCAGATGTTGCAATCCGTAAGCAATCAATGATCGATCTTGCATCAGGACACACCCAAGTCTAGTCCTTAATGCATCGTAGTAGACTACATACCCAACGCCCTCTTCAGGTAGCCTTAGGTTGAGAGCACTCGTTAGTCTCTACCTCAGCTCCTAAAAAATTTACTAACATCTCTCTATCCACACAAAGGGATGTCCTTTCTTTGTCAATACTGACAAGGGTGTTGTAACTCGATAAAATTTGGGTACAAATCTCCAGTAGTATCTGGCTAACCCTAGGAAACTATGCACCTCAGTCACACTCTTGGGTGGCTCCCAATAAAGCACAACCTCTATCTTCACAGGACCCACTACAACTCCAGACTCTGAGATTACGTGTCCCAGAAAGTGGACCTCTCATATCCAGAACTGGAACTTCTAGATGTTACCATAAAGCCAGTGATCTCGGAGTGTATCCAGAACTATCTGCCGATGATAGGCATGCTCCTCCTCCGTCGTTGAGTATATCAGGATGTCGTCGATGAAGACTACCACAAAGCGATCGAGGTATGACCGGAAGATCCTGTTCATGAGTCCCATGAACACTGCAGGGGTGTTGTTCATACTGAATGGAATAACCAAGAACTCATTGTGTCCATACTCACATCTGAAGGTCGTCTTCTACACATCCTCATCTCATACTCTGAGTTGATGATAGCCTGATCTGAGGTCTATCTTCGAAAACCAATGAGCTCCCTTCAGCTAATCCTCCGAAGATGATACATGTTCTTCACGATCACCTAGTTTAGGTGCCGATAGTCCACAAAGAGTATCAAACTCCTATTTTCCTTCTTGGAGAACAAAATCGTGGCTACCCATGGAGAAACATTGGGCCTTATAAACCCCTTCACCTACAAGTCCTCCAACTGTACCCATAACTCCCGAAGCTCCATGGTATCTAGACAATATGATGGTGTAGATATCAGTGCCATCTTGGGGTATATGTCGATGTAAAAGTCTACCTCTTTGCATGGAGGTAGTCCCAGAACATCATCAAGAAAAACATCAGTATGCTAGTCCACCACTACAGGATAGCTCAGACTCTCAACATCAACTACCCTGAGGGTAAGGCTAGCCAACTGATGTGTGATCGGCTACACCCTCCTCTGTGTAAGTTCGTCCGATACAGTAAAGGTTCCCTTATCACCGGTGAAGGAAAAATTCATCCCATCCATGCGGTCACACCGCACTTTGCACCTAATATAATCAATATGAGCATGGACTGTGGATAACTATTCCATACCCAAAATGACATCGTAAGGCCTCGACGCCACTACTAGAAGATCCCATCTGAAGCTATATCCTCCTAGAGTAAGCTCACACTTCCAAAACTAGTGTGTAATCATCGAATCCGCTCCCATAGGTGTCTCTATATGTAAGGATCGAGCCAACAGATCCACCATAATCTCTGAGCTCTGAACGAGGGCCATGGCAATAAATGCATGACTGAAACCTGTGTCTATAAGTACTGAAACTAAGGCGGAGTAGACACAGATAACACCTCTAATCATCTCTAGAGCGCCGTGGTCATAGGCCTCATCTACCTAGAGCAAAGCGCACCCCTGTCCACCTACTCCCTGTAGTTGGGATGGACCTCTTGGAGGTGGTGGTGGTAGAACCTCGAATTTCTACCCACCACCTGCTATAATACCAACTCCTCTGCCACATCCTCCTGCTGCATGAATACCTCCCTGAACAAATCTCTCCCTCTACCTCGGTGGTCCCTCGACCGTCTGCTAATCGTTGGTATGATGGGTTGGGCAGTCACAAGCCATGTGACCCTGCCCATCGAACGTGTAGCACTTTCTGGATCCCTACTGACTCTCTCTGGATTGGGAGCCTCGTACTGCCGTCCCAGAGTCCTAGGGTCACCCTCTGAAAGACTTGACCCACTTGGGCCCATGCGCCTGCTGCCTGCCAAAGACTCTACTACCTGGGGTCTGCTGGCGGCTCTAGCTGTCAACGCCTGCTCCATCAGGAAGTTCTCTGCAAGAAGGGCCCACTCCAGCACACCATCCTGAGTGGGGATTCCGAGGGTCACCACTGAATCCCTAATCTCTCTCTTGATCCCCTGCTCAAAGGCTCGATCCCTAAAGAAAGGGTATCACACCATATCTGTGCAGTAGTGGGAAAGCTCTGTGAACCTTGCTGAGTAATCAACCACTATCATGCTGCCCTATTGAAGGTGAGGTAGCTCCAGAATGCGCACAGTGTGCAACGTTGCGGGAAAAAATTCCTCCAGAAAATGCCTCTCAAAGTCAACCAAAGTGAGGGTCGCCTCATCGTGAGCCTGGATGGTCAACTCCACCATCTCCCAACTGATACCTGTAGAATGCTCACCGCCAAGATATCCATCTAGTTAGGCGGTGTCCTCAATAAGAGGAAGACCCACGTCATGACCTCTAGCTAGTTCCCAGAGACTTGAGGATTTGTATCTCCCTTGAACTTAGGAGGCCTCTAGCTTTGAAACTCATATAGGGAACTGAGTCTATGAACTTCCTCCACCAGAACTGCCGGTAGAAATGGCTAACCACCGGGTGGTGCCAATTTGTCACAAACCGTCCCCCCAGGCCCATGCTATGACTACCCCAAGCCTGCCTCCCAAAGGCTGGGGGCTAGTGACTAGTGATAAAGGCATAATCCTGTAAGTGGGAGGCATTCACCTGGATACCTTTACGCACACATAAACCCAACCAAGTACCAACTCCATAAAAATAGATAGTATACCACTGAGAGAAAACTCAGTACGGTCATATCTGAAAGTAAGTGGGCCAGAATACAAACCCCAAAACAAAGTACTGAAAGCATTAAAGTACAATAGTGATCTAATGGGCATCCACATAAAACCCAACCTGATCATAGGAGTAGTGTAGCTACTGGAAGTTGAGGGAGTACGTCTCATCTGCCGGATCTCACTGTGACCCGCCTGGTCCAACACCACCAAGTCGATCATCGAAGTGTTGATCTTCTGCATGGGACATGACACACACGTGGGAAAGTCCTCTGTAGGGGGTGAGTAACACTGAACTCAGTAGGGACCCTCAAAAAAACAAGGAAAGACCACACAGAAATCTGGAAGTATAGCACGAAGCAAAAGTACACAACATAAGTTAAATCACACTAGGAGTCACTTTAAGTCAAGAATATATGGATCATCAGTCATATTATCGAAATACTCATCTGTTGGAGAGATCCTCCTTTGACGAGCATCATGGGCCTACTGGGTCACATAGAGTCACTTCCCACTAAACTTGTACTACTTTGGTACTCATTCCTGATGGAACCGTGGGCATGTCGAGTCACACATAGACGCTTCTCACTGTGGTCCTGAAAGGTCACATAGAGGCACTTCCCACTAACCTTGTACTTTTGTGGTACTCATCCTTGATGGTACCGTGGGCATGCCGGGTCACACAGAGCCGCTTCCCACTGTGGGCCTGGTCGGTCACACAGAGAAACTTCCCACCTTGGTCAAACTGAGGTACGCATCCCTGATGGGTACCATGGGAATTCTGGGTCACACAGATCCACTTCCCACTAGGCCAGTCATCAAGTCGTAAGGAGTCCAAGGTCAATAGTCTTCAGGCCTTAGTCAGCCACAGGGTTTCGCACATAGTTTGCTTGGGAGAACCGCTCCTCCATCCACTCTCTTCATCTTGGTATCAATAGAAGTTACCACAAAGTATACCAGAAGATACCTCTCCTCAAGAGTGTTACAATGAAACAAATGGACCGTTAATTGGATGCACACTTTGCAAGATATGGGCATTTCAGTGCTGAGGGCCCAGTTGGATTCATGTTTGATCCAACCCGGCCATACTCCAACTGTCTCCAAAACTCAAGAGGAGTATACCAAAAGGACCATATTGATCCAAGGATCCCAACCCCATAGATGGTTCATCAAAAGGACGTTTGATTCTCAAGATATGTAATTTTAAGTCATTTTGGGCCCAGTTGGCCTGGGTCTAGTCCGACCCGGTCTGGGCTAGGCCGCGATGTGCTCAGTCCCCTGGGCTGAGGTCCAGCCCAGCCCGCAAGGGGGCAGCCCAAAAAGGCGACCCACAAGGGTGGCCCGACCCGAAAGGGGGCATCCCACGAAGGGCGGCCCGACAGGAAAGGGGGCGGCCCGCGAAGGGCGGGCCGCAAGTGGGGCGACCCAACCGTGGTAAAGCGCGGTCCGACCCGGAGTGGGGTGCGGACAGGGCTGAGGTGGAGTGCGGCCTGGTCTGAGGTGGAGCGTAGCCTGGCCAATGGGGGAGAACGGCCCATTGTGGGGTCCAACCTAGCCAGTGTGGGGGTGTGACCCCCCGCTCTCTTGAACTCCTGTACAACCCAAAGGCCGTTTGGTTTGCGACCCGTGACACTGCGTGGTTGCTGCCCAGTCACCGTGGAACCCGCCACAGGCACGTGTTCGGCCTCCACTATGGGTTCGGCCACAAATTCTTGTACACCAGCGGCACGCTAGTCGCAGCGCCTCCCGCTCACCGGCGGCGCATTGGTCTCACTGCCTCTCCTTCCACGACCGACCGAAGTGTCGGCCGCCTCCTTCGATCGCCACAACTGACGAGCCGCAACCCATCTGCTTACCAGCAGCATGTGATGGTGTGATGAACCTCCTCCATTCACCACAAATGATGACCCGTGACCCCTTTTTGCTCACCAGAGGCATGAGATGGCATGCCACACCTCCACCATGGCCAGCCAGTGCCGGCTGTTCCGATGACCGCTACATATTTGTGCTGCAACCTCCTCTTGTGGCGTGCATCAGTGCACTCATTCTTTGTAGCCGGTCAATTTCTCCACGCTTCCGGTATTCCACATAGAATGCAAGGGTGTATCAAATATTGTGGAGGGTCTAGGCCATGTTCGTTAGGCTCGTCCCTTCGCGTTAGCTCGTAAATAAGAGGAAGGATAGAGGGGTTCAATAAATTCACTTGAAATAAATGAGAATCAAAACCCCTACCTTGTAAACCCATTGGAGAGCACACTCGCTTGAAGGTGGATCATGTTCTTTGTTCTCACAACTGGTTCCCAACGACGCCACTCATACGTCATCCTTTGGTTCATGGTTTGGTGTCACCTGGCACCTCCTACTGGGATTGGCTCCGTCCTCTAAGGGTCCAGCGTCTCGGAACTCCTTTAGCACATCACTTCTTGGCGAAGCTGTGGCGATAACCCATACCCAAACTCCATATATATAAGAGAGGGGGAGGGTAAGTAAAAACATGAGGAATTAATGGGGGATCATTAATTAGGACCTTCCTAATTCCCCAATGACATCCTTACTTAAGATTTGGCTGGTCAAGTCATTTATTGGCTTGACACATTGCTGGTCCCACACTCTACTTGTCCGTTGGTGGAGAAGAAATAAAATAAAATAATAAAATAATTTTATTTCATTTATTTTTAAAAAAGTCACAAAACTTAACTCTTTCTCCAGACCTACTGTTGTCAAAGTAAAGTCTCCCTTAAGTGAATCCCGATGCTACGGATTCAATGGTGTCCTCATAATTTTAATCCGAGCAACGGTTAAAAAGTTAGAAAATTCCACCCACACTTTTACTAAACATACCCAAAAAAGTTCATAAATTCATTCTAGGCACACCGGGCCTCAGAATCAGGCACCATCAATTTTTTCAAACTCGTAATAATTCTTTATAATTAAAAACAATTACATAAAAAATTCGGGTCGTTACAATATGCACCTATATTATTTTACGAGGTGTATATACTTCCCCTTTAACATGTAATTTCATGAATCTATTTATGATAATTATATTTAAAATTTCATTTGATGTTAATCTTTCAGGGGGATTAGGATTTAAAAGTTACCAAAGTGGAAAATGATTTATGTTACAATCTCATTTTATTTCGGGATTGTTTATGTTCAAGGTTACTTTTTGGGAAATAGTATGATCATATTTTCATAAACCAAATATCTTTTATTATAATATATTTATGATTTTTAAATTTTCTATTTTATTTCCCCCTTTATTGATTAAAGAAACACTAATAAAGATATTTTGTAAGTGATACTGATCTTGTATCTTCTTTTGGACCAGGAATCATTCACTTCCATATCCATATTTTCTATTTTTTTTCAAAAATGTTCTCTTATAAACATAATTTTTTTCCTAAATCTATTTAATATAATCTTTTACCTTGTTTTAAAATGTTTTAAAATGGAAATTTCTTAACATTTTCCAAATGCGTCACTTTAGATTGACATTTCATTTTTTTGAAAAGAATGTCCCTTTTTAATTCTTACAACATGAATAAATTTTCACAAAATCATGATCATTATTTTCATTGAATATTACTTTATAATTTTCCAAGTTTATTTTCATATAAAATCATTTTCACAATATTTTATAAATTTATATTTTTTTAAATTTTTTTCAAAGTAAAAGGGTATTTTCCTCGAGAATGCTATCATGATATTTTAATGGTATTTCCATTCATACATACCAATAAAACATGGTGTGACTTATTCCCCACTGGGGATATTTTTTAATAATCCTATTCTCATTATTTTTCTAAATGAGATATGATTGTTTCAAGATACTTTCATGGAACCCATTTCTTTTACATGAGTTAATCAAGTTATGAAAGGAATAAAGGTTGTTTCTATGAGTTTAATAATTGAAGGAATGATTTATATACTTTATTCATGTTATGTATCATGAATTTTTTTTTATGATTATTGGTGGTTCCGTTATAATCAATGTATGGGTGGGTTTGTGATATCCCTCCAATGAATTGGGTAATATTTATGTTTGGAAGTTTATCATGAGGGTTATTCCAAGTATAATCATGATAGTTATTTCAAGTGTAACTCTAATAGTTACTCCTAGTGTAATTTTGGTGGTTAATCCATTTATAACTATGATAGTAATTACATATATAATAGTGGCATGAAAATGTTCCAATATACCAACACATTTTATTTGTTCTTGATTTGGGTTATAAATGTTTTATTTGGTCAAGATTAATATCACATGGATCGTGATTATTGATTCCAATGAATCTTGCCACTGTTAAAGATTTATGCAATGTTTAATGATTGATGATCTAGGTATTGATGGGTATGAATTTCCATAATGCAATTATCATGAACTGTGATTATGTCATCATACCCTTATGGGAATTTTACTCTCACCGATGACATTCAAATATTAATGCTTTTGTTTAAACTTATTGAGAATATAAGCTCAGTATTTTATATTTTACTTTTCCCTAGTTTATGAATAATTATGATAAATTATTTGAGTATAGAAATGATTCATATGGGAATAAATTTTTAGGATATGTTGTAGAAAAAATATACAATATAAAAAGCTAAGTATAGTGGAAAAATACTCTCTTGAAGTTATTAGTATTATTTATGAAAGAGTTTGTATTAATTCTATAAAACTATAAACCTAAAGTGTATTTGTATATATATTTTATATAATATATACTTTTGATGTTATAAGTTTTGGATGGAAAAAATTGTGTCACATTTATCAGTATCAAATCCAGAAATGTAAAGTTTATCTTTTTTATCACTGGATCTGAGGGTGTGGGTACATAGTCTTTATAGTTGGTATCTGAGTAGTGTTTATACAACTTTAAAGATTAGAATGTTCTAATGAGAGTATATTTAAATAGTTATGAATACCTGATAAAACACTATTTTATTGAATATTTTATTGATAATTAATGATATAATTTCCTCACATTGTGTTAAACATGTTTATTTATAAAATATTTGGGATTTGATCATTCATTTGAAAATTTGGTGAAAATTCCAGTTTTACCCTTAATAGTGCAATATAGTATTTCGAAGATAAATATTTTTATATTTCTTATTTGAATTTGAAATTTTTTAACAGTGTTCCTAACTTAAGTATCTACAACTTTTATTCAGGACACTAGAGCTAAAGAGTTCATTTGGTTGTTGAAATTGGGCCATGAAGTCAAAGTTGGGCTGGGCTCGCCAGAATGGAGAAGGTTCTGTATTTGGGCCATATACTCTACATACGGGCTTGGATTGAGCCCAAATTTTGGGAAAACCTAGGGGACAGGATGTGGCACAAATCATCATTCTGGAAGGCTGGTCAATTAACGCGTTTTGGAGGTCAAATTGGCGGTGCAAGTTGAAATAAAATATTTAGACGAGATTTTCATTTCACACTTAAAAAGTTATGTATCCCTAGCCATCACAAACTCTATTTAAAGGGGGTTTTAACTCCTTGATAGGTCTGGTGGAGGCTTTGGTAAGGTGTGGCCGAAAGGGTGTCTCTTGGGAGCCCCTCACAACTCTTGGAAGAAGTAAGGCTTTGTGCAAACCTCTCTTCCAAAAAGGCTCTCCTCTCTCACCTCTTCTTTGTATTTCTTTTCTTTCATGTTTGTTTCTTGAATTTTTCTTCAAATAATATTCTGTGTTCATACCTCTTATTCTTATATTAATCTTCTTAATTGGGTTGGAATCCAGAGTGGAGACAAGATTGGGTTCTACCCTTTCAATCCGTTGCTTATGCAAAACGTCTCCACGATGACTACACCACCCATGGAAGAGTAGTTCCTTTTAGTAATCGATCGACCTCTATCCTTCTTCATTAATTTATTTTGAATCAATGAGATACTGTAATTCACATATTATGATCTATTAATTGAGTTTTTAATTTAAATGAAACTAAGCAAGCAATTGAATAGTTAACACAAAACACGCGAGGTCGGGAATTGTGTGAACTGTGAGAGCGCAACCTTAACCGGTAATTCAAAACCACATGGGATCAATTTGTAGAGTTCAAATATAATCCCTAAACTCAAGTAATCCTCATTTCCAGAGTGGTTATGTGCCTTAATTTACCACTGACCATAAGCTAATTTTAGAGCATCAATCAAAGCAGGGTGTCGCGATTGCATGTTCCGAAGTTATCCTAAGGTTAAAATTCACTTCAATCTTCGTGGTAAAGTTAATTCTCGTAGGGTTCGGGATTTAACAAATTAAGGGATCATAATTAAGTGAATATTAATTTAAATGATAATGATTAATAAATGATTGAAGAGGTAGAGTTAGATCGATTACGCCTTTTTAAATAGATTTCTAAAAAAACATCTTCTTGTTGTGTCATTCTAATCGAA
This sequence comes from Viscum album, assembly GCA_963277665.1. Classification (NCBI taxonomy): domain Eukaryota; kingdom Viridiplantae; phylum Streptophyta; class Magnoliopsida; order Santalales; family Viscaceae; genus Viscum; species Viscum album. The sequence continues at coordinate 232,712,224 of OY728146.1, forward strand.
ACTTCATTTCAAAATTAAAAACAAAAAAAAATGCAATCTTCTTCCAGCAAACTTCTTCTAGATTCATAAACTATAAACAACCACCCCCATCCTTTCAAGTAGTGTTTTTATTCTCTTTTATTTTACTTCTATAATACCTCTAAAAATTGTTTTAATTCACTTCCTCCTTTGAGAGATGACATTGGTCAGCCACTCTGCTGCACCTAAGTACCCCAAATCACATTAATCATTTGATGGCGCCCACGACAGCGCTCTTTCAAATTGGCGCCGTTTCTGGGGAGGCAAGTAATTATTTCAACCAATTAGAGGTATTTATTTTATTTTACATTTTAATTCTCTTCCTCTCTTCTTTCTTCCGTCTTTACCCAATCTGATTTTTTTCTTCTTCTTCTTCTTTTATCTCTTTCTACTTCTTTTTGGACCATCAACTCAAACTTCAAATTTATATTTTACTATGGTCCACATTCCTTCTTTTCATCTTTCATTTATTGATGACACGAACTAATCCCGAAGATCTCTTAGATCTTGACCCTGAGATTGAACGTAGCCTTAGGGCACGAATCAGACATTCTCAGTCTACGGGAAGTTTCAACATTCAACCAGTTGGAGAATTACTCCAATATCAGAACATTGAAATTGGAAGCAATTCAAATTCAACCATAAAACAAGAACCAATGGCTGGAAAAAATGGAAATTAACTTAATAGAACCATTCGAGAATTGGCTGCACCTGATATTAACTATCAACCAAATTGTATTGCATACCCAAATATCGAATCGGACTTCGAACTGAAATCTGGGTTAATTCACTTACTTCCAAAGTTTCATGGCCTCTCTGGTGAGGATCCCAATAAACATTTGAAAGAATTTAATGTGGTTTTCTCAACCCTAAAACCTAGAAATGTCTCTGAAGATCAAATCAAACTAAGAGCATTCCCATTCTCACTTGATGGAGCTGCGAAAGATTGGATGTATTATTTACAACCCGAAGATGTAACTTGTTGGAACGATTTGAAACGTCTTTTCTTGCAGAGATTTTTTCCAGCATCAAGGACCACATCCATTCGAAAGGAGATATCAGGGATCAAGCAAGCCCAAGGGGAGTCAATGTATGAGTACTGGGAGAGATTCAAGAAGTTGTGTGCAAGCTGCCCACATCACCAAATCAGTGAGCAACTCCTCATCCAATACTTCTACGAAGGACTCACACCCATGGAGAGGAGCATGGTAGATGCTGCAGCTGGAGGAGCATTGGTGGACAAGACACCAGTAGCTGCGCGTGCTTTGATCGACAAGATGGCCCAAAACTCCCAACAATTCGGTGATAGAGGTACACCACATGTTCGAGGAGTACATCAAGTAAGTCCTTCTTCTCTTGAAAGTCATTTGATTGATACTAAGTTAGAAGAATTGACAACTATGGTGAGACAGATTGCATTGGCTCAAAAGACATCCCAACCCCCTCCTTCAAGGCCTTGTGGTATTTGCACTGAGACAAGCCACCCAACTGACTGTTGCCCACAACTCCAAGAAACAGAAGATTGTGCAGCAGTGTTCCCTGGGAGACCATTTCAGTATCAACAACAACAACCATATCCCCAAAAGAAGTTTGATCCAACATACAACCAAGGGTGGAAAGATCTAGCGGACATGAGGTATGGCTCTGGACAACAACAAAGGCCCTCTTTTCAACCAAACTTCCAGCAGCCTCCACCTTACCAACAGGGTTTCCAACAACCCCAAAAGAGATTCGAAGCTCAAACATCAACGATTCAGCAACAAGGGAATATCCAACACAAGGTAGACTCTAACACTGATGATATTTTGAAACAAATTGTTCTTAATCAACAGAATGAGATGAAGAGTCAAGGTTCGGAGCTGAGAGAGTTGAAGACTCAAATGAGTCAGATTGCCACCGCCCTCCATGAACTTGTGAGTAAGAATTATGGAAATCTACCTTCCCAACCCACTCCAAATCCAAAGGGGAATGTTAGTGCCATCACATTGAGAAGCGGGAAGAAAATTAACGATACATCTGCACCTACCATTCCACCGGGATTCACCTCAACTTCAGAGAAGCCGCATTCCATACCAACTGATGAGCAATCCAAGGAGAAAGATAAAGGTAAGAAAAAGATTGATGATGTTCCTCCTAAACCCCTTCCTTTTCCAAACAGGGTTGTTCAAACCAAGAAGATGGCTGAAGAAGCAATGCAAAAGGAGGTTTTGGACACATTCAAGCGTGTGGAGATCAACATTCCTCTACTTGAAGCCATTAAGCAAATCCCAAGGTATGCCAAATTCTTAAAAGAACTCTGCACCAATCTAAGAGGGCTCAAGGGAAATGAGAGGATAAACCTTGGAAGGAATGTCTCAGCACTCATTTCACCAACTCTAGCAATGCCAACAAAGTGCAAGGATCCAGGGACATTCACCATCCCATGCACCATAGGGGAGTTGCACTTTTCTGATGCACTTTGTGATTTAGGTGCTTCCATAAATGTGATGCCTCACTCTGTATTCTCTTCCTTGCAGGTTGGTGAGTTGAAGCCAACAAGAGTAGTGGTGCAATTGGCGAATAGAGCTACGACATATCCAGCGGGAGTCCTTGAGGATGTACTTGTCCGGGTAAGAGACATGATATTTCTAGTAGATTTCTATGTTCTTAACATGGAGGATGATCAGGTAAGTTCTCATGCCCCCATTATCTTAGGTAGACCCTTCCTCAAAACTGCAAAAACTATCATAAATGTCAATGAGGGTACACTTTCCATGGAGTTTGGAGATGAAGTTGTGATATTTAATGTTATGGATTCCATGAAGTACCCCTCAGAGGACCATTCTGCTTTTGTTATCTCCCATTTTGAACCACCAAGTAAAAACATCATGGAATTGGATTGTCCTATGCTTAGGGAGATTATGAGTATTGGTTCTGGTTTAATGACTAAGAGAACTTCCACACCTGTTTCTAATGAACAAGACTCTCTAAGATTTGATTTTTATGTGGATTCATATTCTGATTTTGATCATGTTCACTCTGATTATGAAATGGCTGTTGAGTATGCTGATGGATTTGATGCTTTATTCTATGATTTTGATGATGTCTATTCTGATACTGATGCTCTTTGTGCACATATTTCAGTTCCTTCAATGTCTCCATCCATACTACACCCTCCTTCATTAGAACTCAAGCCATTGCCCCCAAATTTGAAATACTCATACTTGTTGAGTGGTGAGAGATTACCTGTTATCATTGCTAACAATCTCCCTTTTGAACATGAAGAAAGGCTTTTGAATATTTTGAGGGAGAACATCAGGGCGATTGGGTGGACCTTGGCTGACATAGCAGGTATTAGCCCCTCCATTTGCATGCATAGGATTCTCTTGGAGGATGGGGCTAAACCGGTGAGACAACCACAAAGGAGACTTAATCCCACCCTCCTAGAAGTTGTTAAGAAAGAAGTTGAAAAATTACTTGAGGCGGGTATCATTTACCCTATTTCTGACTCACAATGGGTTATCCCTGTTCAGGTTGTACCAAAGAAAACTGGTTTCACTGTTATAAAAAATGAAAATGATGAGTTAGTTCCTGTAAGAGTACAAAACAGTTGGCGAGTGTGTATCGATTATAGGAAACTAAATCAATCCACTCGTAAGGACCATTTCCCACTTCCATTCATTGACCAGATGCTTGAGAGGCTAGCTGGGAAGACACACTATTGTTTCTTGGATGGATTTTCTGGCTATTTTCAGGTTCCCATTGCAGCAGAGGACCAGGAGAAGACAACATTCACCTGCCCATTCGGTACCTTTACTTACCGGAGGATGCCATTTGGACTTTGCAACGCCCCAGGTACCTTCCAGAGATGCATGGTGAGTATTTTTTCAGATTTCATTAAGACCTGCATGGAGGTATTTATGGATGATTTTACAGTTTATGGGTCCTCATTTGATGAATGTCTCTCTAGTTTGGGTGATGTGTTGCATCGTTGTATTGAGAAGAATCTGGTCTTAAATTTTGAAAAATGTCATTTCATGGTCGAAAAGGGAATTGTCTTAGGTCATATAGTCTCACAACATGGAATTGAAGTTGATAAATCTAAGGTAGACATTATTTCATCCCTCCCATATCCTACATGTGTGCGTGATGTTCGATCATTCCTTGGGCATGCTGGATTTTATCGACGCTTCATCAGAGATTTTAGTAAGATCTCTATACCCTTATCTCGATTGCTTCAAAAAGATATTGACTTCAATTTTGATGATTCATGCAGGGTATCATTTTATGAGCTGAAGAAGTGTCTGACCACTCCACCAATCATACAGCCCCCACGGTGGGACCTTCCATTTGAACTTATGTGTGACGCCTCCAACTTCGCGGTTGGAGCTGTCTTATCTCAGAGGGTGGAGGGACGTTCACATGTGATTGCCTATGCATCGAGGACGCTAGATTCAGCCCAATCAAACTACACTACCACATAAAAGGAGTTTCTTGCTGTCATATTTGCTTTAGATAAATTCCGTTCATATTTATTGGGCTCTAAAGTGGTTGTTTTTTCTGACCATGCAGCTTTGAGGTACCTCCTAAAGAAGCCAGATGCAAAGCCACGACTTATCCGTTGGATGCTCCTTCTTCAAGAGTTTGACATCGAGATAAAGGACAAAAAGGGGTCAGAAAACATGGTGGCGGACCACATGAGTAGGCTTACTCACACACTAGAGGGTGACACCTTGGATCAAGTACCACTTCGGGACACTTTTACTGATGAGCATCTCTATACCATCTCAGGTACGCATCCTTGGTATGCTGATTTAGTTAACTACCTTGTTGCTTCTGAAATCCCTGCAAATTTGAAGAAACATCAAGTCCAAAAATTAAAAAGTGAGTCTAGGTTTTATGTGTGGGATGATCCTTACCTCTGGCGCATGTGTAGTGACCAAGTTATTAGGAGGTGTATTCCTGATCATGAGTTTGAGTCTGTTTTGCAATTCTGTCATACACTTGCATGTGGTGGACACTTTGGACCCCAACGGACAGCTAGGAAGGTTTTAGACTCCGGATTATATTGGCCTAGCTTGTTCCATGATGCCCATTTGTTTTGTAAGTCATGCTCTCGTTGCCAACACACTGGGAACATTTCTAGGAGACATGAGATGCCCCAAAAACCCATACTATTTTGTGATATTTTTGATGTATGGGGCATCGAATTTATGGGTCCTTTTCCTAGTTCATTTGGCTTTTTGTATATTTTGGTTTCTGTTGATTATGTGAGTAAATGGGTGGAGGCCAAGGCCACCAGGACTGACGATTCTCATGTTGTTGTCGACTTTGTCAAAGCACAGATTTTTTGCAGGTTTGGAGTACCAAAGGCCATCATCAGTGACCAAGGGACACACTTTTGCAATAGGAATTTTGCTTCCCTCCTTCGAAAGTATGGGGTGACACACAAAACATCAACACCATACCACCCCCAAACAAATGGCCAGGCTGAGGTTTCAAATCGTGAGTTGAAACAAATCTTGGAGAAAACCGTGCAGCCAAATAGGAAGGATTGGAGCAAGCGCTTGGATGATGCATTGTGGGCTTATAGGACAGCATACAAGACCACCATTGGTATGTCCCCATTTCGGATTGTTTTTGGGAAAGCGTGTCATCTCCCCGTGGAAGTCGAGCATCGGGTATATTGGGCTATAAAGAAATGTAACATGGATTTGGCCCAAGATGGAATTCAAAGGAAGTTGCAAATTCAAGAGCTTGAAGAGATTCGACTGTCATCATATGAGAACTCAAGGCTCTAAAAGGAAAGATCAAAAGCAGCTCATGACAAAATGATCCAACAAAGGGAGTTTCATGTTGGAGAGAAAGTCCTTCTCTATAGTTCACGACTGAAGTTGATGCCTGGTAAGTTGCGTTCCAGATGGTTAGGTCCTTATATTGTGTCTAATGTTTTTCCCTTATGGTGCTGTGGAGATCACACAAGAGGACACTGGAAGGAGATTTACAGTCAATGGGCAACGTTTGAAGAGATACATTGAGGGACATCCTACTAATGCAGTGGATTTTATCACACTGCATGACCCCATCATCACTTGATCACATCAGGCTGTTCCTAACCCTTTCACTTTTATATTATTTGTCCTGTTTAAAAATTATGCATTTCATGTGCATATATCATATCAAAGGTTCACATTGAGGACAATGCAATATTTTAAGTGTGGGGGAGGGAACCTTTTAGTTTAGTAATTTCAATTGTTTTCCTGTTTAAAAAAAAACCAAAAAAAAATTTGTGTGTTTTTCAAATTTTGTGTGTTTATTTTACAATTTTATGTGTTTTTTGAAACATTTTGAGCTAAAATGATTCTCATCACAATTTTTAAATCCATATCAATAAGTGAAACAATTTACCCCTTGAAACTAAGCTTAAATGAATGCTGAAATGACTTTGTTTCAAGTTCAAATATTTAGTAATTTCATGAAAAGTACGCTGAATTTTGAATCCCATGCCAATCTCACTGTCTTTATATTTGAAATCACTTTCCTGTGAGGCTTCTAAACCATTATTTTCATATTCTTTACATTCACCTCACTTCTTGAGAGAACCAAACCATGCTTGATTTAACCAGAATTTGATCTATTCCTGTCAAAACTTGAGGGTTTGAGGTACATATGTTTAAATGATTGAGGCATTTGTTTGGTATTAAAGACCCCTTTTCAAAGAATCCTTTTTTATAATGGCCTACCTTGAATATTTAATCCTTTTAGCCCTTAGAATCCATGCACAGCCTGTTAGGTTAAGCCATGTTACAAGCCAATTTTCCCTATCCAACCAACTCTTGAAGTGAAATTGCATAATCTAGTTGAGCTTAAGTGTGGGGGAAGCTGTCTTGTGTTGTGCCACCACATTATGTGATACTTTGGGTGGAAAATTAAATTCTGAAGAGATGTGTTTGCTGCTAAAGAAAGTCATTATATTGAAAGCTGTGCCTTTTCTGGAGCTTTCATGACAAGTGAAGCTGTGCCTTTTCTGGAGCTTCTAATTGAGGTGGAAAGCTGTGCCCATCTGGAGCTTTCAAGAAAATCATGTTTGAGAAGATTGACATTTTTTATGCTGAAATGATGAATGGTGTGAACCTTTCATGACTTTTCATGATGATGGAGCTGAATTGATACTATGGGGATTGAAGAGAAGACCATATTTAAGTGAAAATTAGATTAATGGAATTTTGCTTCAAAAGAGTCAAGCCCTCCTCATTCAGCCTCAGAGTTTTTCACATCTTAATCTTACCAACCGAAAGCCACAGAACAACCCTGAAAAGTCCTCATGATAAAAATATGTCCTTGAATCACATCGGGTAGCGATGTAGGAATCTATCAAGCCTATGGTGACCCTTGTATGAGTTTGGATGAGAAAGACATTGCAAAAAAAATTGATATTTGAGTGATGAGAGAAAATTCAAGCGAGGTAAGTGTTTTGTGCATGGGCGGATAAATGAAGTGGAAATATATTGAATGATATAAATAGAGAACTTGAAATAAGGTTTTTTATGAGGCATGATATCTTTTTTATTCTTGGTGTGAAATTGATTGATCTTAAAGATATGTGTTTTAAAATTGGTTTTGATTTGATATTGATGTTTACTTGATATGAGGTTTTGCCCAGGTGTGCAAAAGGGTAAGTGTGGGGGAGTTGATAAAACACTATTTTATTGAATATTTTATTGATAATAAATGATATAATTTCCTCACATTGTGTTAAACATGTTTATTTATAAAATATTTGGGATTTGATCATTCATTTGAAAATTTGGTGAAAATTCCAGTTTTACCCTTAATAGTGCACTGTAGTATTTCGAAGATACATATTTTTATATTTATTGTTTAAATTCGAAATTTTGTAACAGTGTTACTAACTTAATTATCTACAACTTTTATTCAGGACACTAGAGTTAAAGAGTTCATTTGGTTGTTGAAAGTGGGCCATGAAGTCAAAGTTGGGCTGAGCTCTCCAGAATTGAGAAGGTTCTGTATTTGGGCCATATACTCTACATACGGGATTGTATTGAGCCCGAATTTTGAGGAAACCTCGGGGACATGATGTGAAACAAATCATCCTTCTGGAAGGCCGGTCAATTCACGCGTTTTGGAGGTCAAATTGGCGGTGCAAGTTGGAATAAAATATTTATCCGAGATTTTCATTTCACACTTAAAAAGTTATGTATCCCTAGCCCTCACAAACTCTATTTAAAGGGGGTTTTAACTCTTTTATAGGTATGGTGGAGGCTTTGGGAAGGTGTGTCCGAAAGGGTGTCTCTTGGGAGCCCCTCACAACTCTTGGAAGAATTAAGCCTTTGTGCAAACCTCTCTTCCAAAAAGGCTCTCCTCTCTCACCTCTTCTTTGTATTTCTTTTCTTTCATGTTTGTTTCTTGAATTTTTCTTCAAATAATATTCTGTGTTCATCCCTATTCTTCTTATCTTAATCTTATTAATTGGTTTGGAATCAAGAGTGGAGACAAGATTGGGTTCTACCCTTTCAATCCGTTGCTTATGCAAAACGTCTCCACGATGACTACACCACCCATGGAAGAGTAGTTCTTTTTAGTAATCGATCGACCTCTATCCTTCTTCATTCATTTATTTTGAATCAATGAGATACTGTAATTCACATATTATGATATATTAATTGAGTTTTTAATTTAAATGAAACTAAGCAAGCAATTGAATAGTTAACACAAAACACGCGAGGTCGGGAATTGTGTGAACTGTGAGAGCGCAACCTTAACCGGTAATTCAAAACCACATGGGATCAATTTGTAGAGTTCAAATATAATCCCTAAACTCAATTAATCCTCATTTCCAGAGTGGTTATGTGCCTTAATTTACCACTGACCATAAGCTAATTTTAGAGCATCAATCAAAGCAGGGTGTCGCGATTGCATGTTCCGAAGTTATCCTAAGGTTAAAATTCACTTCAATCTTCGTGGTAAAGTTAATTCTCGTAGGGTTCAGGATTTAAAAAATTAAGGGATCATAATTAAGTGAATATTAATTTAAATGATAATGATTAATAAATGATTGAATAGGTAGAGTTAGATCGATTACACCTTTTTAAATAGATTTCTAAAAAAACATCTTCTTGTTGTGTCATTCTAATCGAAACTTCATTTCAAAATTAAAAACAAAAAAAATGCAATCTTCTTCCAGCAAACTTATTCTAGATTCATAAACTATAAACAACCACCCCCATCCTTTCAAGTAGTGTTTTTATTCTCTTTTATTTTACTTTTATAATACCTCTAAAAATTGTTTTAATTCACTTCCTCCTTTGAGAGACGACCTTGGTCAGCCACTCTGCTGCACCTAAGTACCCAAAATCACATTAATCATTTGAGGGCGCCCACTACAGCGCTCTTTCAATACCATCATGGGTTTTTTAGTTTAAGGTTGATCACAAGTTCAATGTATTAGATACCCCTTTTGAGGTTTTATGTGATGAAATTTTAAGGCGATTAATGATATTTTAAGAGTCATTTTATTTTGATGAGATATATGTAAACCATAGGTTTAACATGAATTTTTATTTGAGGACTCATATTTGAATTATATTTTGGATTCACATATGATATTATTATGAATTTATAGTGATTTAGGTTATTTATGGAAATGATTAGCATATTTGAGAGGTTATATGATTACGATATATACCTTTTGGGTGTATTACTTTATAAGTGACTAATAATTTTTCGAAATAAATGTTAAATTTATATTAGAAGAATATGTGATAAAATACTTTTAGATTATGGGTTTCAATCTTGGTAGAGAATATTTTGAACAATTTTAAGGATAATTATTTATGGAATGGTTTAGTTTAATATTTGGGTATTACTGTTGAATTTTAAAGATTAATGTATTATTTATTTGTATGATGGTTTATTCATTTAGGGAATTATCTTAAATTGTACTAAATATTTTTGTTTTTGTTAATTTACAATGATAGGAGGAATAACATTTTATAATTTTTGGAATTAAGTGATCTATTAAAAGTTTATTATAGTGCTTTAGGCATGAAAAAATCATCTATAATACTCATCGTTTGGAAAAAAAGATGATTTATGGTTGAAATATATTAGATGACGATATTATACTTATCATGTAAGTATATTTCGTTATGTTACACTAAAACTATTTTCATGATTTTTTAAAAGCTACATTACAATTATTTAGAAGAATATTCTAACAAAACAGTTTTTTAAATGTTTTAAACAATTAATTATATTCCATTAAAAAATTATAAGAAAATAAAAAATATAGATGTAAATACTCATAAAAAAATAGTTTTATTTTTTCATAAATAAATTTTATAAATTTTAAATAATTTCATTTAAAAGTGAAATTGCTAAATTTTAGATAATGAAATTGAAAAAATAGACATCAATATTTATATTCATAATATAAAAATTAGATTATGGTGATTTTTTAAGATTTTTCTAAAATATTTTATTTTTCATTGAATACTTAAAAATATGGATTTTTCAACTGTTATTACTTTTATAAAATTATCATGATATAAGTATAAAATGGATTTCCAATTAACCATTTAATAGAGTAAAAATATATTTCAAAATTAATATAAATAATTTTAAAATATAATATTAAACATAGACATTTATGTTTGATATTTGGGAAATATAAGTATTTTATATTAGTAAATAATGAAAGTTTCGGAAATCATTCAAGAGAATGCGCCCTATGTGCCAGATTCTCAACCTTCATTTGGTGCTCCTGCAGTTCCTCATTCAGATATGGTTTCTTAGCCTTCAGATCCTAGTCCTTCATCTTATAGTAGGGTTTTGAAGGTGTACCTGATGTGAAGTCCTGCTCACATAGGGTCTCAGCTCCATCGTCTTCTAATATTGGCATCAAGTCGTTCAAGGATGTTCTTTGTGGGTCATCCCAGGGTTCAGGTTTTTCTTAATTTCCAGAGATCCATCCTTTTTATCCAATAATATGTAGAGATGCCTCTATATTGTTATTGGAATTTCCATCAAGGGCTTATGATGAGGTAATTGGTTGTATGAAATGGACTCTTTTAGCTCGGTTTGGATAAAAAAAGTTTTTGATTTCGATATTCAAGAAGTTTGTCAAATCTTGGGGTCTTTCTGCTTTGGTCTAGGTTTTTCCGCAACATCAATCTTATTTTTGTGTATTATTTTCTTCTGAATAGGTTTTTTTAAATGCAAGGTGAAAATATTCTCATAACAAGGGAAGATGGAGGTTTAATTTATCGTAGTGGTCTCTTGATGTCCATAAGGGGGAGGAAAGTCCTTATGCAGCTCTGTGGATCTCCCTACCAGGTTTATCATTACCCCTGCATAACATTTCTTTTCTCAAAGATATTGGGGATTCTCTTGGGGGATTTCTATGTTTGGACATAAATTCTAGGGGCGTCCATATGTATAAAATGCATGGATATGTGTTGAACTTGACTTGTCATTTCTGATTCTGGAAAGGGTCTCTCTGAGTGTGAAGGGGTCACTTTCTTGGAATCAAGACATTGTTTAACCAGTTTTCCCCAAGTATTGTTATCATTACTGTCTGCAAGGTCATTTGGTGTAGATATGCAGGAAATATAAACATGGTGGGATACGTTTGTAGAATTCTGTTAAAAGGGTTGATACTTTAGATGATGATCTAGTTATCAAGGATGTTATATCTAATGGTGTTATCTATGATCAGGTATACCTATCTGATATTGATTAAACTACTAGTAATTTTTATCTGAGATCAATTACTGGCTCTAATGAGTATTATAAAAAATCTGAGATATTATCTATGATTAGTATTGCTTATTTATCTAATGAGGAAGCACATAATTTTTATATCTCACTGATGATCATTGATAGTTTGTGGAATCCACCTGTCTTGGTAATGTGTTGGGAGGGTTCAGTCAAAAAGTTCTTTTCCTTAGCTGGTCCTTTGAGATGTATTTATCTGGTATCCAAACCCTTATCTTTTGAAACCAATCTGATTGAGATGGGTAAAGATGAAAATTCTCTAGGTGCTTTCAGAGGCATACATAGAGAACCGTCGATAAAAGTTAAAGGGAGATGGTATGAGTATTCACATCAAACTATTACTCTTTCCCAAAGAATCTAGGGAGTTTGAAAGGAAGTTATTTTTGCAAATAAGGACCTTGATAAATACATGAACAGAGATAGAAGGGATATCAGTTGAGGTTGTTCTTTCTTGGATTCTCCTGTCAAGCCTACTCTGTCTACTAATACTGGTGTGTGTACAAGGGTGAAACATCAGTAATTTAAAGAGTATCTAGAATCCCATTCTAGTCCGACCAAGATGCATGGGGACAAAGATAGGATTAGATTGTTCTAATGATTCCAATTATCATATGGAATGCTCGTGGCATTGGTGCACTAGTGAAGACCAATTTCTAAGTCATGGAAATTAAGAAGAATAAGGTGTGTGTTGTTGCTATTATAGAGAACAAGAATAATCTGAATAGGATCAATGAATTTTCTTGTAATCTGAGAATGCACGTAGGGTTGAATTCATACCCAGATAACCACCATATATGAGGTTTCTAGAATAAATATGTGTGATTGGATTTATTAAAATCTGGTGATCAATAAATTACGGTGAAATCAACACATGTGAAGATCTCCTTTTTATATATTTTGTTTATGGAATTTTTGAGGCTCAATGGATAGAACTTTTGTAGAAAATATTGATTATTTTTGATCTAGAGGATCTTCCATGGATTGTTAGCAGAGACATTAATGTTATTATTGAGCCAGGTGAGAAGAAGTGGTGGGGTTTATTCCCTCTTTGGCTAGTAAAAGTTTTGCTCAGTTCATGGAAGGAAATGTTCTTACTGATATAGAATACTTTGGTGATTGTTTCACATGGTGCAATAACCAGAAGGGAATTAATCTCTATTGGAACCACCTTGATCGTTGTCTGAAAAATTTTAATGTTGTTTCTAGGTTCTCTAATGTGAAAGTGGATCATCTTGTTTGTGGGATATTAGACCACTTTATTCTTCTTGTATTTTTATCTCCCAAATAGGTAGGTAGAGATCGTTTTTGGTTCTATGATCATTGGAATGATATTCTTGATTATCAATAGATTGTCAAAGACTGTTTGGAGGAAATAGTTCAAGGTTATTATTAGGTAGCTATCCATAGTAAGCTAAGACATCTCAAGCACATGTTACACACTTGGGAAAAAAATCATCATCATATTGATCAAGAACTAGAGTATTTGAAATATGAGGTTGATAATATGGAAAGAACCCATGAATTCAGGTGGGATGATGGGATCTATGAGGACCTTAAGGGTAAGAAAAATGATATAGAATATCTTATCCTGAAATAGGAGTGACTTAACCGTGAAAGTGCAAGAGAAAATGGATTCATGAAGGAGATCAAAATTTAGATTATTTCCATATATGTATAAAAGTTCAGAGAATGATAGTTAAGCCGAATATTATTCTTGATGATGCTTTGTTCTTGGGATATATCAATGTGGTTGGTTCCTTAGATTTTTCCTTCTTTAAAAACATACTTTCCGATCCTAATATGAACATGGTGAATGGTTATCCTAGTAGGAATGCATATTTGTTTGAGGAGATTTCGAATATGATTTATAGTCTAGACAATTACATGCTGGAAGATATTTCTAATGAGATGGAGATTCATGATCCTATTCTAAAACTTAACCCAGAAAGTTCTTGGGGTCCTGATGGTTTTCTAGGGTCATTTTATAGGGGGTCCTAGTAGATGGTTAAAAATGAGATTATTTTTTCCATTTAGGATTTCTTTAAATGTGGTTTTATTCCAAGGGTGGATGGTGTTACTAATCTGGTTATTCTTACCAAGGTTAAAAACCCGTCCTACATTCTTGACTATAGGCTGGTGAGTATGTGCAATTTTACCTATAAATTCCTATCAATTATTGTCAATTCGTGATTGTCTGTTTTTTTCTCATTGTATTTCCTTAGTGCAATATGGTTTTGTTAGAGGTTGTTCTATCCAAGGAGCAGTTTCCTTGGATCATGAGATGTTTCATGACATCAAATTCAAATTCCATGGTTCAAATATGGATTTGAAACTTGTTATGAACAAACCTTATGATAGAATAAAATGGGGGTTTATCATCAGGGTGTTTAAAAGTATGGGATTTTCTCTTTGAGCTATAGATATTCTGTTTATATGTTTTATCTCCTCCTGGATTATGGTTTCATACATGGTTAAAAGTCATAGTTTTTCCAATGTAACTTGTGGTCTAAGACAAGGGTAACCTATCTCTTCTACCCTCTATATTCTCATGCAAGATTCTACTAGTTGTCTTATTAATAAAAAGTTATCCACAAGTGAAATTATTCCTTATCAAATAAGAATGAATCAACCATCTATATCACACTTGTCTTTTTAGGATTATACTCTGATTTTCATCAATGCTAGTGTTAGATCAGTTACTAGTCTTGTTAAAGTTACGGATGAATATAGTTTTCAGAGTGGGCAAGTGATCAACAGGGAAAAGAGAAGTTTGTATATCTCTAACAAATGTGGTGACAAGAAAGTATTATCTATATCTAGATTTCTTAACATTCAGAAAGGATCTTTCCCCAATAATATCTTGGTTCTCCTATACCCCCTGGTCGTATCTGGATCAGAGACTTCAATGGAATTTTTAACAAAATCACGAGACATATATTAGACTGGAAAAACCATTTTTTATCCTTCGGTGGTAGGATTAATTTAATCAATAGTGTGTTGCTGGCTATTTAGATACATGTTCTCTCAGCTACCATTATGCCAAAGGGGGTTATTTATGCTATTGAAAAAATCCTGGTTGATTTTATTAGGGATGATCATTTTGAGGGGAAATTTAATTGGTCTTTGTGGGATAGATTGGAAAGGCCAGTTCATGAGGGTGGAATTAATGTCAGGAGTCTAGGGTATATAGTGCATTGTATGCATGATAAACTTGTGTGGGAGGTTGTGGAGGGATGCACTCTTTGGGGTAAAATTATGCCATTATAAGGAGAAGACCCTATGGAAGATAGTAAATGGTTCTCGCCCTTCTAGTCTTTAATCAAAAGTATTATACCTGTCATTTTTCAACATTCACGATGGATTATAGGTATGGGTGATATTTATTTTTGGAATCATAATTGGGAAGGATCAGTTTTTGGTTTTCTAGAATATCCGGTTCCCATGATTTCTTTTAGGGAGTCTAGTAGTTTCCCTGATTTTATCATCATTGTTCTTGATGAAGATCAAAGAAAGACTTTTGACCGTACAGTTTTAAATCTGGATCTAGAGAAGTGTGTATCCACTGCATCTAATTATGGAACGTTTTCTACTTAAGAGTTTAGAAATATTTCTATTTCCCAAGGGCTACATGATATCTAGAATAATATGGTGTGGTGTAGCAGTATCCCCATGAAATTCAATTTCCTTGTATGGAGAATTGGAAACCAGTCTATTCCCATGGCTGAGAATGTGAAAAGAAGGAGCACTAATCTAGTTTCTAAATGTCACTGTTGCAGTGTGAATAAAGACGATAAATCTAATAATTTGTTCTTAGAGAGTGAACGAGACATGGATGTTTGGAGGGTTTTTAGTGAATTCAAAAACTTCTTAGGCTCATATTCTACTAAATTTCTTCTCTAGACAAATGGTTTCATGGTTTGAATAGTGTAGGTCTATAAAAGATAGCTAGAGTTGTGATTCTTAGTGCAAGGTGTTGGTGTATTTATAAGGCAATAAAGAAGGCTCATTTTGAGCGTATTGATTCCACATATATATCTGTTATATTAAATACAATATTTCTTCTAATTGACTTGGTTTGGTCCTTTAAAATCTCAAGTGATACCCCCTACTTGAGGAACATGGAGACATATGATTCTTTATTATCTTCTTCAGGTCATGTGATAATAGGGAACAAGGTTCGCTGGTTACCTCCTAACATAGGCCCGAAACATAACTTTGATGGTTCTTGCGTTGGAGGAAGTCTTAGAGGTGGTGGTGTTTTACGAGATGGTAGTGGAAACATCATGATTGTATTCACCACATCTTATGGGAGGGGAAGTTCTATCCAGGTAGAGGCTGAGGCTATGCTTATGAGTATCATGTTGTGTGTTCCACAGAATTTATCTCTTAGTCAAATTGAAACTGAGTCCAAGATCTTATAGGACTCGATGAATAGAAAGATTTCGCCTCTATGTTCAATTTATTATGTTATTAGGAAGTGTAGAAACAACTTCGAAAACATCAATATATAATTTATTCATACATGGAATGATGGTAACAAAGTAGCAGATTAGTTGGCATCCATGGTGGTGGCTGATCAAGGTACTAACATTTTTTGTTTTTCTAGCTCTCTTAAATGAATATGGAATTGGTGAACTTGATTAGGGGGGACCAGCTTGGTCTCTTTTATTTTAGGCCGCCTTAAACATTTTTTGTATGAACTACCCATGCTCTTTTCTATGGGATTTTTTCTTATATTAATAAAAAAATGTAGCGTTGGGAAATATAAGTTGTTTTTCAAATAAAAATTATTTATAATTATTTTATTTTAATAAAGTACTAACAGGGTTCTATTTAGTTTTATATTTTTTTTAATGTAATGTAATACTAATTTTTTTAAAAATAATCCAATCAAATCCATAAGAATCAAAATTTTAAATTAATTTTTTATAAAATAATTTTTATTTATAAAAATATATTTTTTCTTAAAAAATATTTTAGTTGTGCTCTATTTTATTTTTTATAATAATTTTTTAATCAATATAGTGATATAATATTTTAAAACATATTTTATATTTGGAATCAAAATTTTTATTTTTATTAAGAAGTACAATTTAATTTTCGATCAAAAAAAGAATTGTCACAGTAAAAGTTAATCAACTTAGTAAAGTATAAAATGAGTTAAAAAAGGTTTAAACTATAAGTGAAGGAACCAAAATCTCCCAATCACTTTATTTTATTTCATTTTATGAGTTTATTTTGGCTAAAATTTCCATTTCTTCTAAAAAATGGATATTTGGTTTTATTTTCATTGGAAAATGTTTTTTTTTATTTTTTAAAATAAAAATGATAAGAAAATGTCACTATCTTTCTTATAATATCTATAATTTTTTTTGATAGGGATTAAAATAAGATACAAATAGTAATAAATGATTATTTTAATATTTATAAATTATATTTTTTATAAAAATTTTATTTTATTTTTGGTTATGGTATAATTACCCAGAATTCTTATGCATCCCTGATATATGGCTTGGGAAATTGTGTGAAAAATAAATGTAAATATATTTGAAAAAAATATTAAATGTTTTGTGTTTTAGACAAGTTAGAATATTTCAAAAATTTTATTTATCAAAATAAAATATAAGTTTGTTGACACTCCATTTTTTCACATTGATGAAAATATATTAAATGATAATACCTTAAGAATAAGAAAAGAAGAGAAGAAATGAATTCCAAGGGTCTGATTTCCTTCCAAAGCCACTTCGCGCAGGCCCCCTAAAATAATGTCGACGTGTAGGGTTGACATGCACACCAAGTGATAGTTCTGGGAGAAGTGGAAGCATGTAGAGGTAGGTGATATTTTAAAATTTATTTTCATAATCCTTTCCCAAAACCAATACCAAGGATATTTCATTAAAAATTTATAATTAATTTATTTAATATTTAAAGAAATAAATACCCGAGCTGGGGAACTTTCTTCATTGGTGTATGATGATCATTTTAAAAGAACTTTTCGGATTACCTTTGTTGTGATGTGAGGATCAAATGATATAATCCCTCTAGTAGTGATCCACATGTTCTCCTATGATATCTGAGAAACACCACTCGATCTCCAGGTGTTAGCACAAAAAGTCAAATGTCTTGCATTGTTCATTCTTGATCACTCATTCTTTGGCCTAGAAGAAATATCTCTTTAACTTCTCATTCTTGATGGGGAGAGAGAAAAAGCAGTTGAGAGAGAATTTTTTGTGCACAAAAATTTTCTATTCTATATTTTAGGATAATTTACACAATAGACATAACCATATATTCATAGAGTTATGATTTAATTTAAAATATTATTTAATTGAATTTAGTCTATTAAATAAAATTTATTAATTTTAATAAACCCCATGGACACATAACAATAATTATATTATTATTATTTTGTGGAGGGTTAATACTTGAACAATAAAAAATATTATGTAATAGCCCTGCTAATTAATATTTTCACCAGAATTAGTCTTGATATATTCCAAATCCTCTATAATTTATTGAAAAACTGAATAAATATTTTAATCATAAATAAATATTTTACTCACAATCTAGAAAAAAAATATTTACTAAAATATTAAATAAATAAATAAAATATATTATTCATAAGTCAGTGAATAAATATTAATTTAATTTACATGATTAATATAACTTGAATAAAGTTATTCTTCATACTTGAGAATAATATTTATTTCATTAAGTAAACTCAAATAGTATTTAAACGAGATCAATGGAAACACTTAGTGTATAACCCTTTAGGATTCTTTCTCGTTGCAATTAGGCAGGCTTGCCTAAATTCCAAGATCACTGTCTAGTAATAGGTCAAGACATCCAAGAGAAATAACTTAATGCCACAATGTAGACAACCACATACAAATGCTCACTATTTAATATAAACCAATCTTCACAATATCTCATCAAGAATGTTTCACATTTGTGTCAGCAACCAATATGATCGATATTTCTTTCTTTGAATCTCTAAAATAAACATGTTGTTACACCATGGACATGGAAGTTAATGAAATGGTTCTATTTTAATAAAATGGACAATATATCAGATTCTATAAATATGGAAGGGAAAAATCCTTCCTCAACTTATTCATTAATGACATGTCACTTTTGATGCACCCAATGTATCCAACTCCACCATGAATAGTTATAATCATGGTTTATGAAATACATCTAAGTATGTAGTTTCTAACATGAATTAATAATAATATTTAGTATAAGGACCATCACACACGCTTGTAGATAGGAATATATGATGACATCAAAACATGAAAAATTTCTACTGGTGGGTCTGTTCTCATAATCTTCCATATTGAATATTACAAAGTGTGAACTTCATGAGAAAAAGCCTCATCTTCTTATGATTACTCACACATGACAACTTATGTACTATTTATCCCACCACAGCATGCCATCAAACTGTATGAAATTATTTTAGAATATTATCATATTACATCAAGAATCTCATCATAGTGGTAAATACTCTGACCTTATCAATGTGACTTATACTATATGAAATTATTATATTAGAGTCATGAAAAACAAAAAAAATGTAATAAAAATATTTTTTAATATTCAATACATCGAATACACATGAAATTAAGATACAAAATATTGGTCCTAGAAAAAAACTCTAAATAACTCACACTTGGACTAGAGCCAACTACTTTGGACCTTCAATGTGATATACCTCACATGATATTCATGTTTCTACTGAGTGAATGATTTACTCAAGGGGTCCGCTATGTTGTCTTCTGTGGAAATACTGCTCACTGTAACTTCACCTCTTTGAGAAAAATACTTTAACATACGATAATTCCAAAGTATGTGTTTTGTTCATTGATGTGACCTCAGATATTTTGAAAGATCCATCACTATAGTATTATCACAATACAGTATTTTATGATCTTTATTAATAGATACCACATCAAGAACTTGGATGATGTTTTACATCTATACTGCTTCTTTAGCTTCCTCAAAATCCACAATATACTCATACTCTACTATAGAATCTACAAGAACAACCTAATTTGAGATCTTCTAGTTCACAACACCTCCATTTAAAGTTAAGATGTATCCTTTTTTTAACTTCATGTCATCTTGATCAGTTTGGAAACTACCATCTTTATATCCTATGATGACTAGTTCCTTATCTTCCCCATAAACCAGGAACATATCCTTAGTAAACCTCAAATACTTAAGGATAATGTTGACTTCCATCCAATGATGGTCACCTAGATCATCTTGATATATTACTACCACACGTAATGATTAGGTGGAATCTAGCATTTTACATAGCATAACATACATGACTGAACTAATTGATCATGTGTATAGAATGCGTTTTATTCTATTTATTTTCTCATGTGTCTGAGGACACATTTTCTTAGAATATTAATTCCATGTGACTCTTGAAACAATCCCATTTTGGATTGTTCCATAATGAATATCTTTAGTATCTTTTCAATGTATATACTTTGACATCGGTTGGAAAAACTCTTGGATATATCCTAATGGATGTTGATCCCAAGAATATATGCTACCTTTCCCAATTCCTTCATAGATAAGTATTTATTCAACCACACATCTAAAGACTATAAGACTCGTGTTTCATTTCCAGTGAGTAATATGCCATCAACATATACTATTAAGAAAATGACTGCACTCACACTAAACTTTTTATAGACACACAACTTGCATTCTTTCTTTATGAAACCAAATTCTATTATGGGATCATCAAAATGAATGTTCCATGACCTAGATTCTTACTTTAATACATAAATGGATCTTTGTAACTTGAATACCTTGTTAGAATCCTTTGGAGTCACAAACCCTTTGGGCTGTGTCATATAGGAATATTCCTAAAGGTTCGTGTAAAGGAATTCTTTTTTGACATCCATTTGACAAATCTCATAATCATGGAAATCCACAATAGAAAGTAGAATTTTAATGTATTTCATCATTTTAAATGGTGAAAAAGTTTCTTCATATTCAATGCCTTGATACTATTTAAACCCTTTTTAAACTAGTAGGGCCTTACATGTATTGACTTGTCCTTACATGTCTTGTTTCTTCTTGAATACCCATTTGCAACCAATAGGAATTAAATCTTCTAGAGGGTCTACCAAAATCCAGATTTGGTTTTGGCACATGGAATCCATTTTAGAATTCATGACTTTTTTCCACTTAGAAACATCTATGCCACTTTCTTGTAGGTTAGAATATCATTATTATCAACTAATAATTAGTCACCATCCTTGGTGACTATAAAACCATATCATTATATTTCTCCAACCTCTCTAATATTTCTACGTAGTAATTTTTTCTCTATAACAACTTCTTATTAAATAGGGACTTTTGGAACTTTTTCCTTTGAAAACTCTTGTGCATATTTATCTTGGACTTCATCTAAGTATATCTTTCTCCCATGATCTATTTTATAGATAAGATCCTACTCAATAAATTTGGGATGTCTATCAACCACAAACATTTTGCCTAAAGGATTTTAATTGTAGTATCCCTTTATTTCATTGGGATATCCTATAAAGATATATGTTGTGAATCAGGGTGTAATATTGTTACCTAAATAGGCCTTAACAACTGCTTCACAACAACACACATATAAGCAATACAACACTTGTTTCTTTCCATTCCATAATTGGTATAATATGTCTTGTATTGCTTTAGTTGGAACTCGGTTTAGTACGCATGATGCTGTTTGTAATGTGTATCCCCAAAAGTATAATAGAAGACTCACATGACTCATTATTGATCTTACCATGTCCAATAAGTTTTGGTTCCTACTTTCTCTTACACCATTCCATTGAGGCATATAAGGAGGGGTGAGTTGAGATAAAATCCTTAACTCCCCTAAATAATCATTAAAGTCTTAATTAAGATATTGTCCACCATTGTCTTAGTGAAGTTTCTTAATAGTCTTACCAATATGTGTCTCAACTTCATTCTTTTATTCCTTTAATTTATCAAAAGAATCTGCCTTATACCTCATTAAGTAGACATATCAATATCTACTAAAATAATTAGTAAAAGTTATGAAGTATGAGTACCCACCCCTTTCTTCAATAGAAAATGATCCACACACATCAATATGAACTAATTCACAAATCTCTTTATCCCTTTCACATTTCCCACTAAATGTGGATTTGATCATTTTTCCTTATAAACATGCATGACATACACCAAGCGGTTTTAGTTCAAAATAATCTAAATATCCATATTGATGTAATTTAGACAAGTAATTTTCATTTACATAACCTAGACAATGATTCCAATGTTGGGTGTAGTATGAGTCATGTGAAGTAACTTCATTATCTATTACCATTATTTGGATCATGTAATCCAACACATAAATACCATTATTTAAATGTGCCTTACCATAAGAAATTCTATCTTTATAAAAGAAGAAAAATTCATTCCCAAATTTGGAAATAAATCCATCCGTATCAAATCTGGATACATAAATAATGTATTTTGTAACTAATGTAACATAATAACAACCCTTTAAAATCAAGATCAGTCTGTTCAAAAATGTGAGGCGGTAGTCCCCTATAGCTACAAAAAAAAGTTTATCTCTATTATTTACTCGAATATCTACATTTACTTAGTGAATATTTCTGAATCCACTTGGTTCCTGTATTTTAATACATATGTGATAACCACAAGCGGTATCTAATACCCAATTAGTATAAATAGATAAACTGCACTTGATAAAAAATTCATCTAAAGCTTCCCCTTGATTCTTTGTTTGGGAATAGTTTTTCTTATAGTGGCTCTTCTTGCCACATGATAAACATATATCATCATAATCCCTTGATTTCCCCTTGATCTTTCTCTTCTTGTAAGGGAATGAAAAATATTTAGGCTTAAATATCTTCACTTACCCTTTTCATTTGTTCACCATAAGGATTTAAGGGTTTTCACCATTTATATCCTTATCTACTTGGTGAAGAAGAGCAAGAGGATCTGGATAATACTTCTCAATGTTGTTCATATTAAAATTCATGACAAAGCTAGAGAATCTTTGAGGCAGTGATGCTAGAAAGAGTTCAATGCCCAGTTCTTTGGAGAGTTTAAAACCTATAACCTCTAAGAGATAAATGTATTAAATGATATTGACTACATGAGGCCCAGATGGGGAACACTCTCTAAGATTTCTATAAAAGAGCACCTTGGAAATCTCAAACTGTTCCTATCTATCTCTCTTCTGGTAAAGACCATGGAAGTTCTAAATCATTATATATGCATCCATGTTTTCATGAGAATTCATTAGTTTACTAGACATCGATGAAAGTATAAAAATTTGAACATTGACCACATCAATCAAATATTATTCATAGACAAGGAACTCTTTATCACTTTCCTATTTGGAAAGTGAATTAGGCATTGAGGATTCTAGCACGTAATATTTTCGTTCCTGGAACAACACAACCCAAAGGTCTCTAAACCACTCTTAAAAGTTACTTCCAGTTAGGAGGTTATCTTTCTCCAATATTGATCATAGATATAGTGTGTATGATGAACTTGTCATTTTTTTCTATAATTAAAAAGATAATATTATTAGTACTTTTCTTGATTAAAAAATAAGTGAGATATAATAAATTAAATGGTTTATTTATTTTTTATTAAATCTAACACTATTTTATCAACTCTTAGTAGCCCTCACCATTTAACTTGGAATGTCTAGTTTCTTTTAAATTCTAGTGGAAAAGATCCCCATTACTTTTCTTAATGATCTAGACTTTGTCCATGAAAACCATAATAAAGTAATTAGGTAGGATGTCTTAAAAACTATAGACTTTTATATCCTTGATCTATTGATTGGATCCCCCTATCAAAAAATTATGACTTGGATTTCCTCAACACTTTCCTCTAAATCTATATTGAAAAAAAATTTCCATTAAACTCAGTACAATTTTGGTTAAGTCAACCCAAAACTATCATGATAACTCCAAAATAAAAGTAAGTGTCCAAAATTTGTCCATGTACTACACTTAGTTCTATGGTTTCATTCCAAATCAAGTAATGAAAGGCTTAGTTTGAATTAATATATAATTGATGGATTTTATTTTATTTTGAATAAATTTAATCTTATTTGATCCTTTACATGACTTGTTAATATTAAGTGGATTTTACTTAATTAATTAACCACATTGGATAAAACATTTCCTCATAATTTATTTATTTAATTTCCATTCTTGCGCATTAATTCATTTATTTATGTGATCGCATGCTTGCATCCATAAAATAAATAATTTCATAGATAGAAACAAATAATTAATTAAATGAATCATCTTTTAGCTTTATCTAATGTTTTATTTAATGAGTAGACATTAGATCAACCTTTGAACTAGGGGAAATAGCTCATATTGTCGGTCTTGGCATGAGTTACAACATTTCACCTATCCACCTATGTGTCAAATGGGTTATCATCATTATGGATACAACTTGAACCACCTGCACACACCTTGGGATGCTCTATTAATTAAAAATATTTATTACTCACATGTAGGTGAGGGGAACCAAAGGATTGGTTAAAGGGTATTACATAAATATCCTTGGATACAGAGGTCTTACAAAATAATATAGGGAGGGATGAGTCATAGGCTATAATTTAATTTAATATTAAATAACTAAAAACTCATGAAATAAATTAAATTAAAACATATAACACATACACATGTATTATTCAAGCTCATGAATGGTGATACATGCAATAAATATGGAAAATTAAATCACTATAATTCATTTCCTTATAAGTTATTTTATCATTTATGATAAATGCACTTTAATTAATTAATTAATTAATTAATCCCATTTCATCTTAATGATCGTACAATCTTATTTGGAGGTACCCATCCTTAATGGAATTCATGGAAAATAAATTGTAGAACCAATAATAAAATATTAATTACAATAAATTAATTGAGCATTTAAAATTATCTAAAACCATTATTAAATTGTGAAACACACAATGGTGTGCCAATCAAGAAAATAAGATTTTAATTCTAAAATTTTAAAATTTAATGCAATTTTAATTTTTTCTATTAATGGGATACTACATGGCATGTACATATAGATACATGCCATGTACCTCGATTACCATATATCAAATCACATGCATGAGGATTTGGCATGTTAACTCAAATGGACTAAATGAAATGTACATCCAACTACACACACTATATTCACTTTTCATCTGCTGGGTTGGCCCAATCAACATGAGGTGTGCAATAAAAGCACCACGTGCAATTAATTTCACAGCACATCTAGATAAAATTCACATGGGTATATGACATGTGCTCTAGCTGCACACCATGTTACCCAGTTTTATCATCTAAATAATTGGCACTTCCAGATGGTATCTCTGGTCATTATTCATTTATTCTTAAACCTTTAAGAAAATAAAACACTGAACAAAAATGATTAATATTTCTATAACATGTTAATTCAAATTGGATTCTAGAAGTAATAATATGAAATGAAAATCTAACTAAAATTGCGCATAAATCAACAATCAAATAAATAATTATAAATATAAATGTGACTGCTCTGATACCAAATAATTATAAATTTAAATATTACCACTCTGATACTACTTGATGGTTTTGGGTGTAGCGGAAGAATGCGTTGGTGGGAGATATATTAAAATTTCTTTTAATAAGAATTTCCCAAAACCAAGAGTGAGGATATTGCACATAAACATTATAATTAATTTATTTAATATTTTAAGAAATAAATGCCCGGTCTTAGGAACTTTATTCATTTGTGAATGATGATTTTATAAAATTAACTTTTCAGATTACATTCATTATCTTATGAGGATCCAATGATAGAATCCCTCTAGCAGTGATCTACATGTGATCCTATGATCATCGAGCAACACTACTCGATATTTTGGTGTTTGCATGACAATTAGAATGTATTTCGTTGTTTGTTCTTGATTGCTTGTTCTTAGGTCTTGAGGAAATCTCTTTTTCACATCCCATTATTGAGAGGGAGAGAGAAGGAGGAGTTGAGATAGAATTTCTTGTGCGTAAAAATTCTCAATTCACAATTTTAGGATACTCTACACAATAGACATAACATTCTATTTATAGAGATAGGATTTAAGTTAAAATATTATTTAATTTCATACTGACTATTAAATAACATATATTACCTTTAATAAATCCCATACCTCAGAATAATAATTATATTATTTTTAATTGGTGGTGCGTTCCAACATTCATAATAACAAATATTATGTAACTGTCTTGTTAATTGATATTTATCACTACACTCAGTCTTGGTCTGTTCGAACTCCTCTAGAATTTATTGAGCCAATGAATTAATATTTTATTCATAAATAAATATTGTATTCACAATCTAGAAAACAAATATTTATTAAAATATTTAATAAATAAAATAAATATTCTATTCAAAATTTGATGAATAAATATTTATTTAATTTTTAAGATCAATATAACTTGAATAAAATTATTCCTCATAATTGAGAATAAAATTTATTCTATTAATTAAACTAAAATATAATTTAATCAAGACCAATGGAAATAATTAGCGTGTGACCCTCTAGGATTCTTTCTCATTGGCATTTGGTGAGATTTCCTAAAGTCCAAGATTACTATCTAGAAATGGATCAAGATACCCAAGAGAAATAACTGAATATCACAATGTTGAAAAACACATACGAACACTCAATTTGTAATACAATCCCTTTATCACAATATATCATAAATAAGGTTTCACGTCCATGTCACCAACATATATGCTAGATATGTCTTTCTTTGACTATCTGAAATAAACATGTTGTTACACCATGACCATGGAATTTAATGTGATGGTTATATTCCAATCAAAGGGCCTAGATATCATCTTACATAAATACAGAAGGGAAAAATCCTTCCTCAACATATTCATTAATGAAATGTCACTCATGATGCACAATGTATCCAACTTCCTCATGAACTTTTATAGTCATGGTTTACAAAATACATCTAAGTACAAAAATTTTAACATGAATTAATAATAATCTTAAAGTCTAAGGAACATGAAAAACCCTTATATATAAGAATATTTGATGAAACCAAAACATGAAGAATTTCTACTGGTAGGTATATTCTCATAATATCCTATCTTAGAGATTACCATGCACAAAATTCATGAGAATAAGTATCATATACTTATGAGTACTTACACCTAATAGTCCATGTACTATGGGTTCCCTCATAGTATGTTATATAACTAGATAACATTATTTGAATCATCACATAACATCAAGTTTCTTATCATATCAAGGAACTTGTATGACCTTATCAATGAAACATATACTCCAAAACATTATTACATTAGATTCATGAATAAAAACAAAAAATATATAATAAGAAGATTTATTAATATTCAATACATAGAATATACATGTAATAAAAGTACAAACCACTAGTCCTTGGACACCAACTCCAACACCTAGCATTGTTGCACAGACCCAGACAACCAGGTCACCTAAATGCACCGCGTAGTATATACCTACACATTAGCCTATGTGATATACCTACATGATCCATCCTATTCACCCAAGTTACCATATTTACCTATAAATAAAACCTTTAGAATATTTATTTTAATGATAAAAAATCCAGAGGAAGCCTCAAATATCATCTCTACCTAGTCCTTCACCAAGTCCCTCTGAAACCTTTTAGGTAGCTCTCAAAAATGAAAAAGAAGAGGGAATTATAGAGGATAGTGGAATCAAAGTCCTTCTAAGGTTTGAAATACAATACACATATTTGAGGAACCCTACCTCTAGTTGACAAGTACTAGCACAAAGGTCCCTTCCCAAACCTCGAGCCTATACAAGATCCTTATAGGAGTTCCTAAGGATACCCTTGGAGCCTAGAGAAAGTCCTATCCCACGTGTTGTTTCCCATGTGTTCCATCACCGAGAATCCTTTAGATAACTCCAGCCTACCTATGTGAAGCCCTTCCAGTCCACCCAGGTGAACCCTGCGTGATAAATTCTTGACTCTCTTAGCCTTCACCTACACAATACACATTCAAGATCTATTTAAAGACACTAATGATTGGTATCCCCTTTATTTGTATCCCTATTCTTAGGGGGACCAAATTGAAGCTGTCACCGGATCCTCTGGACTTGAAAGACCATGGAAAAAGGCACACCAACATGACTCTCATTTAGATATGCATTCCTTCGGTCAGAGGTGTCTCACACTTGTCCTTTCTGAAGGGTTGGGTCTTTAGGGTTTATGAGAATATGAATCCCTTTGGCCACAAGGACACAAACCTTGGGGGCAGTTTCAGGGATTTATCTATCTCAAATATGAGGGCTAAGACCATGTCCTTCCCACTTCATCTCTAGAACAGGGACCTGTAGTTCTCAGTGGGGAGGGAGAGGGTCACACCTACCTTTTCCTTTGAATTGTAGTGTCTTATCTTCCTCTATTCCCTGGGAACCAGTCACTAGGGTATCCCTCTTAGAGTAATGCCCTAATCTCTCTAACATGAACTCTCCTACTTAACTTCTTCCTCCTTCTCCATGCCTATGGGATTCATCCATAAGGGTAGTCAGACTTGATTATCTAGGGTATAACGATGGGAGGATAAGGGCACATTAATGACCTTTCTTATTCTCCCATCACCCCAACCTCATACACTAGTGGGAGAATGATTCAATAGTGAAAGAACTATATTTGACGTCGTATTTTTTTTAATTTTTGATGTCAGTTTTTAACCGAGGTCTTTAAGGGAGAGGTAAAAAATAACTTATCAGTGCTGGTTTTTTAAAAAATATTAT